>CM077669.1:353927798-356640106 GCA_039707655.1 Elymus sibiricus
ATACCGAGCTTCAAACGTCGCTTATAAATTATGCAAATTACTTTCAAAATTATACATATATCTCTTTTTACATGTCCTGATTTGCAGGTACAAAGTTTTCTTATTTTTTCCGGGTCAACCATAGGCATCCAGGTTATTTTTGCCTATCAAACATTATGGCACCGGGTCGCATGATGACCAGTTCTTTTCCTTGGTAAAATTATCAAGGACCTTGATTTCATTCTGCCGGCTCATGGTATAGAAGTGAAGAGACGGCTTAATATCTTCAAACATGACAAAACAACTATGCAAGGCAAGTCTATTTAGACATCATCACATACTCACAAACTATGAAGGGTAGCAAATCAAAAGTATTACGTGCACGATGGCATGACAAATGACCCAAGTTTTCTGGTCCTATTACAAGCCCATATTCGGGCCACAAAATCATCAACATTTTTTCTGACAAAGGACTACTCTAGAGAGCCGGCTCGTGCACCCTCCTGGTCAGTTTCCTTCTATTGGTCATCTGCACCCATGGCTTGTGGATCCGCTTGAGCCAGCTCATCTTGTTCGATATGGAGGTCCCTTCGCGTCCACTGGATTGTGGTTAAAGCTTTGAAGGTTGAGTCCCCATGTATGATAACAGACAGGTCAACATCAGGGGCGAAAGGTTGCTTACGGAGAGGGGGAACAAGTTCAAAGGGTTTATCCTCTGGTGGGTTCATGCATTTGTTCTCCATCGAATAGGCGGGTTGATACTTTGTCAAATCTAGCTCGTCAGCAAGTAGAGTCGACAGCGGGCGGGTTTCCTTCACGCACTTGGCATAGTCATTTGTCAAGAATTCTAAGCCGTCAATTTTGAATTCCGAAAAGCAGCTTTCCATCACCGCTGGATCCAACTCCGGCAAGTATGACTTTGCACGAGCAAGTGCCATATTAGCCCTAGCACGAGCCGCCGATTTCTTGACCTCTTCAACCCATTGAGGTACTGTGGACAACTCATTTAGCATCTCTTTGAGCCTTGTAGGAGGCTGATCAAGAACTTTCACTACCATTATGGCATAGACGCACCCCGTGAACATTTGCTCCACATATGTGAAGATAGCCTTCAGCTTTACTATTGGTTGTTGCACGAGATTGCTACTTCTACACCCTGCACAAAGAAAAAGAAACATGAAATAAGCCGATGGATTTGTTGACCCAGAATATGACAATAGAGGGATTAGAGAACATACCAAAAATGGCGGCAGTCATATCAGAGATATGTTTCTTCAGCGTTTTTAACTCCTCAGTCACGTGGCCGAGTTTCTTCTCAAAATCCTCTGCATGTTTCTGCAAATTGGCATTTTCTTGCTCAGCCTCAGTCCTAGTTTTCAACAATATTTCAGCGGACAGGCGCAATGAGTTCTGAAGATCAACCGCCTTCTTTTCAGCCGCCTTTTTCAGCCCTTTCTCATGCTTGAGTTTCCTCTGTAAGCCGGCAACAGATGACTCGGATTCATCCAACATATCCTGCACATTTAAAGGTTTTAGCATTAGTTTATAAAGTCCTGACTCGTCACACGCAGACGACCTGGCATTTGGGGACTACATAAAACAAAACTTGATCTATTCTTCAAGTCACATGCAGTTGCAGGCACTCTACATGGCACTTGGGGGCTAATGTAAGTCAATCCTTTTACAAAAGTATAGCAAGCCCCGGCCAATGAGCCGACCCTTGGGGGCTACTGGTCCTGTTTTACAATTTGTACATGACAAGTGGTTCAGTACAAAAGACTCGCCATCTCAAAGAAATAAGCCGGCCCTTGGGGGCTACGGGTTGAGTTCCATCTTAATGATTTCCGTTATATTTAAAGTACCGACTCATTATTACAATAATGACTCGGTCCTTGGGGGCTACAGATAGTTCTCGCAAGTTGCATAGTTATTTTTTAAAGGCCCAGCTCATTAACTCATCCCAATGAGCCAACCCTTGGGGGTTGCAAGAGTATATATAAATGATAAAATCAAGGGTGATTATTTCAATTTCTCATACTTGCGCTTCAACATGCCTATCAGGTTCATCTCAATATCTTTGCTCTGAGATAGGCGTGTTAAATACACTTGGTGAAGTTCATTGACCCCTAGATGGGCAACATTGGGGAGCTCCATCTTGCCTTTTTCCTTTCGACAAAGACACCGGCTCATCCTTGGCCACAATTTTTGCCAAGGCACTTGAAGCTTCTGGCGCCTTGAAAGCTTCTGCTATAATGGTCATTTTCGCATCACCCATCGAGGGAGGCGGGACGACGTTATCCACCTCATCAACATGATGGGAGGCTGGTGCATGGCTTGGTGGGTCAGTGTTTGAGTCCAGGTCATTATGGGCAGTTTCCTCCATGACCAGCTCTTCCATCGTCGTCGGCTCTTCAACTCGAGTCGGCTCATTTTCATGAACTGGCTCGTTCTCAAAGTCTGGAGCACGATGGCCAGAAGCATCCAATTCTGATCCGGTCACTGGCGGGTTTTGAGTTGCAGGATCAGTGGCAGGAGCAGAGGATGACTTGCCAGTTTTCTTCCTTGCGAAAGCTTTAGCTCTGCAATCAACAAGACAATGTTGGGTCAAAGAAGCTATGAGTAGTAATAAAAGCAAAGTCAAAAACAACAAAAATTACCCGGGGTTGATAGTAAAGGCACGGAGTTGAGTGTGAGACGACTCGCCAGAAGAGGGCGACGTTTCCTGATAATTTGAATCAGAAGGGTTGAGAGGTTGTTTAAAAAGACCGGCTCGAGGACGAGATGGAGTTGGACTATGAGGCACCTCAACTCTTTGCTTGCGTGTGGCCGGCTCAAGAGATCAGCTGATGGATAACTCCCCGGAGCTACTCCGGGTCTTGCATTTCAATGAGGCAGCATGTTGGTTTTTCTTCAAAAGAAAGTTAGGATCTAAGTAAGCATCTGGGTGTGAAAACTTAACTTTCCTGGCGGCTTGTCTCGTCCTCTTCAGGATATACGTTTATGATGAGTTGGAGGAAATTGAAATTACCTCAATGTTGCCGGCTTGACTAGTTTCGGTATTATCCTGAGAAGTGGATGCGTCAGTAAGTTCAATAAACAAACGGCCAAGTGAGTCAAGCTCTACCTCAGAATCTTCTCCCGTGTCGTTTCCATCTATCAGGTCATCAGCTTGCTCAGACCGAGAGGGAATAAGAGTCTTTCCTATGGCTTTCCACCACTCAGAGCCAGCCTACAGGAATAATACAAGCCAAAAAATGAGCATGATAAGTGAGAAGATCGTGACAAAGTAAAATAAACAAGTTCAAGAATACTTACTGGAGGAACCAGGTTGGTCAAGCAAAATGGAACCAACCCGGTCACGCTGCATTTCTCCTTTGAATCGCCAAAAAAATTCTTGGTGGCCTTGTTGATGTCACTGTCAGACAAATTCTTTCTACTGAAGTGTTGTACATCTTTCAACTCGCCAGTGTAATTGCACATCAAGTCGCCCCTTAAACTAAGAGGATGAATTTGCCAGCTTATCCATCACCGGATCAAATCTATTCTGGTGAGGCTGTGAGCAGTTAAGGCCCTTAGCCTCAGAAGCACAATCACCAATTGTTTCCTCTCGTTGTCAGCTGGCCAACCCGGAAATTCACTTGAGGCACTAAGCCGCTCCAGTCCGTAACCCGACAAGGCATTTTGGCCTTCAGGAGAAGTATTCTTGCAATAAAACCAAGTCTTATTCCAACCCTTGGGATGACTCGCCAGTTTTGATTCAGGAAAAGGACTATTCTTCCTTTTCTAGATAGAAATTCCACCGAGTTCTAAATTGGGGCCATGCTTCAGCTTGATGGTTGATATGAAAGAACTCTCTAAAAAGAGTGACGGTTGGCTCAATTTGAAGATATACTTCGCAGAGGACTTGGAACTGGCAGATGTTGGTCATTGAGTTCGGGCCAATATCTTGTGGCATAAGATTGAAAAAATTGAGAAGATCCATGAAGAACTTTGACCCGGGCGGTCGAAAGCCTCTATGTAGGTGATCTATGAAAAACCAATTTCCCCTTGCTCGGGTTGAGGGGAGAACTCTTCTTCAGGCGCCCGCCAGCTGATTTCAGACTGATCCGGCAAAAGACCTACAAGATTTTCTAGTGTAAGCACTAATTCTTGTGATATGACCCAACCACAGGCTTTGCTATTCGTAGGAGGCATCACGGTTGTCACAGATAAACTACAAAGGAGAAAATGAAAATGATAAGTGGGCATATGATTGAGCCATTTACAGGAGTATAACTCGCCAGAGTCAGAAACAATTTGATAAGCCGGTAAATAAGCCGGATCGTATTTTTACGGCTTGGTATGCAAAAATGAGCTTGCGTGTGTCAATGAGCCGGCTAAAGGTGGACACAGGGACCAAAAAGACTGGGCAAATTTTTTCGTGTGCGTAAAACTACTTTCTACCAAGACAGAAGGACAGATGGATCTAATAATTGCGGAAAAAGAAATATGAAATGCCCTAAGAACAGCGAAGGTACCGAAAGCAAGGCATTTGCAGGATCTCGTGGGTCAACTACTTTGGATCTATTATATTACAAGAATACAGTGGAGATCAAACCAAAATCGTATCTGTTAAAAACACATGGATTCACTAGATCTACGGCGACCATTTAGATGACCTCGACGAACAATGATGAACTACGAAGGGCAGTCAAACCCTAATGGGAGAATGAGACTTACCAGATTCCAACAAAGGAGATGAGGAGGCAACTGCGTTTCTTCAGGCGGCCGCGGACGATGCAGACGAGCTCCGGTGGCGATGGCGATTGATAACCCACAAGTATAGGGGATCGCAACAGTTTTCGAGGGTAGAGTATTCAACCCAAATTTATTGATTCGACACAAAGGGGCCCAAAGAATATTCTCGAGTATTAGCAGCTGAGATGTCAATTCAACCACACCTGAAAGACTTAATATCTGCAGCAAAGTATTTAGTAGCAAAGTAGTATGGAAGTAACGGTGACGGTAGCAAAAGTAACAGTAGCGGTTTTGTAGCAATCGTAACAGTGGCAACGGAAAAGTAACTTTAGCAAAGAACAATATATGAAAAGCTCGTAGGCAACGGATCAGTGATGGATAATTATGTCAGATGGCATTCATCATGCAACGGTTATAACATAGGGTGACACAGAACTAGCTCCAATTCATCAATATAATGTAGGCATGTATTCCATATATAGTCATACGTGCTTATGGAAAAGAACATGCATGACATCTTTTGTCCTACCCTCCCGTGGCAGCGGGGTCCTAATGGAAACTAAGGGATATTAAGGCCTCCTTTTAATAGAGAACTGGACCAAAGCATTAGCACTTAGTGAATACATGAACTCCTCAAACTACGGTAATCACCGGAAAGAATCCCAGTTATTGTCACCCTGGGGGATGCGGATCATAACTCGTAATAGGTGTCTACAACTTGCAAGATAGGATCAAGAACACATATATATTCATGAAAACATAATAGGTTCAGATCTGAAATCATGGCACTCGGGCCCTAGTGACAAGCATTAAGCATAGTAAAGTCATAGCAACATCAATCTCAGAACATAGTGGATACTAGGGATCAAACCCTAACAAAACTAACTCGATTACATGGTAAATCTCATCCAACCCATCACCGTCCAGCAAGCCTACGATGGGATTACTCACGAATGGCGGAGAGCATCATGAAATTGGTGATGAAGGATGGTTGGTGATGACGACGGCGTCGATTTCCCCTCTCCGGAGCCCAAAACGGACCCCAGATCTTCCCTCCCGAGGAAGAACAGGAGGTGGCGGCGGCTCCGTATCGTGAAACGCGATGAACTCTTCTCCTTAATTTTTTTTCTCCCCGAATAGGGTTATATGGAGTTGGAGTTGGAGTTGAGGTCGGTGGAGTTGCAGGGGGCCCACAAGCCACCTGGGCGCGCCCTAGGGGGGGCGCCCCCCTGGCTTGTGGCCAATGGGTGGATCCCCTCTGGTTGATTCTTTCGCCAGTATTTTTTATTAATTCCAAAAATATTCTCCGTAAATTTTCAGGTCAATCCGAGAACTTTTATTTCTGCACACAAATAGCACCAAGGCAATTCTGCTGAAAACAACGTCAGTCCGGGTTAGTTCCATTCAAATCATGCAAATTAGAGTCCAAAATAAGGGCAAAAGAGTTTGGAAAAGTAGATACGATGGAGACGTATCAACTCCCCCAAGCTTAACCCATTGCTTGTCCTCAAGCAATTCAGTTGACAAACTGAAAGTGACAAAGAAAAACTTTTACAAACTCTCTTTGATCTTGTTGTTGTAAATATGTCTAACTGATGTTCATGTTTTCAACAAAGATTATAGACTAACCATATTCACAATAACATTTAGGTCTCACATTTACTCATATCAATGGCATAATCAACTAGCGAGCAATAATAATAAATCTCGGATGACAACAATTTTATCAAAACAATCATGATATAATGGTATCTCGTTAGCCCTTTCTAAGACCGCAAAACATAAATGCAGAGCACCTCTGAAGAACAAGGGCTGACTTGAAATTGTAATTCATGGTAAAAGAGATCCAGTCACAGTCATACTCAATATCAATTAATAACAAAGCATACAAATGACGGTGGTGCTCTCTAACTGGTGCTTTTTATAAGAGGAGGATGACTCAACAGTAAAGTAAAATAGATAGGCCCTTCGCAGAGGGAAGCATTGATTTGCAGAGGTGCCAGAGCTCGAGCTTTTAAAACAAGGATGAATAATAATTTTGAGTGGTATGCTTTCATTGTCAACATAATGACCGAGAGATCTCGCCATCTTCCATGCTAGATACATTATAGGCGGTTCCCAAACAGAATGATAAAGTTTTCACTCCCCCTCCACCAATCAAACACACTCCACGGCGAGCAGAATCCACGGGTACCGTCCATACAAACAACAATCCTGGGGGAGTTTTGTTTCATTATATTTTGATTTGATTTTTGAGCATGGAACTGGGCATCCCGATCACCAGCCACTTTCCCGTGAATGACAAGTGAATAAACACTCATCGTGAGAATAACCCACATAGCATGGAAGATACCGACAGCCCCTAGTCACTACATGAGCGATTCGGGCATACAAAACAGAATATTATTTGAAGGTTTAGAGTTTGGCACATGCAAATTTACTTGGAACGGCAGGTAAATACAGCATATAGGTAGATATGGTGGACTCATATGGAACAACCTTGGGTTTATGGAAGTGGATGCACAAGCAGTATTCCTGCTTAGTACAGGTGAAGGCTAGCAAGAGACTGGGAAGTGACCAACTAGAGAGCGACAACGGTCATAAACATGCATTGAGATTAACCAACATTGAATGCAAGCATGAGTAGGATATAAATCACCATGAATATAAATATCGTTGAGGCTATGTTGATTTTGTTTCAACTACATGCGTGAACATGTGCCAAGTCAAGCCACTTGAATCATTCAAAGGAGGATACCATCCTATCATACTACATCACAACCATTTTAAAAATGCATGTTGGCACTCAAGACAAACCATTATACACTCTTAGCTAATTAAGCATGGCATGAGTAACTATATTCTCTAATTGTCATTGCAAACATGTTTCATCCATAATGAGCTAAATCCAGAACGATGAGCTAATCATATTTACAAAAACAAAATAGGTCGAGTTCATACCAGCTTTTCTCCATCTCAATCACTTCATCATATATCGTCATTATTGCCTTTCACTTGCATGACCGAACGGTGTGAATAATAATAAGAGTGCACGTGCATGGGACTAAGCTGGAATCTGCAAACAATAACTCAAAGGAGAAGGTAAGGTAATATGGGCTCTCTGATAGATAAACAATAATGCATATGAGAGCCACTCAACATTTCATTGTGGTCTTCTCCTTACGACCCAAAGAAGAAAGGAAAACTATTTACACGGGAAAGCTCCCAACAAGCAAAAGAAGAACGAGAAATCTTTTTGGGTTTTCTTTTAATGCTACAACTAAACAAACTAAAAGGTAAAGCTAGAACTATTTTTTTTGGATTTTTTCAAGGTTAATTAAGCACACAAGAAGAAAACGGAAAGAAGAAATAAAATACCATGGATGATTCAAAGAAAAAGTATAAGCACCGACTACTAAGATTAGTGTGTGAACATGAATGTAATGTTGGTGAGAAATACGTACCCCCCCAAGCTTAGGCTTTTGGCCTAAGTTGGTCTAGGGCCATGGTTGGCCCGGATAATATCCAAAGTCATAGTTGGGGTTGTACTGGGCTGCGGCGGCTACTGCCTGAACGGCTGCAGCGCGGAGGCGAGCGGCTTCCGCCTCTCTCTCGTACTCGTTTGCCTCCTCTCTGGTTATAAAGTGTCTCCGTTTTTCCTGAAAGTTAAAGAAGGCAGGAGCAGGAAGGGTAATATGGACAGCACGCTGTCTATCAAAAATTAGTCGGTACAAGAAAGACTGTTCGTTCCTCTCAAGAAACTGGTAGCGCACCATAGCCTCATAATCAAGAAAAGCAGGTGGTAACTCAATATCATTCCCCCTTATGGGTACCCCAAGATAATTAGCTACACGGGTGGCATAAATCCCGCCAAAGAAATCTCCTTCCTTAGCATTTTTATGTAGCCTCCTGGCAATAATAGCCCCCAAGTTATATCGTCTACCACCCATTACCGCACTCTTAAGAATACTAAGATCAGGTACACAAAGGTGGCTATGATCATGTTTACCATTAATACATCTACCTATGAAGAGAGCAAAATAATGTATAGCAGGAAAGTGGATGCTCCCCAAGGTAGCATGTCTAATGTTTCTAGTTTCTCCCACAGTGATGCTAGCAAGAAAATCATTATATTCAGTTTTGTGAGGATCACTATGGCTGCCCCATTGTGGAATTTTGCATGCACGATTAAAATCTTCTAGGTCCATAGTATAAGATTCATCATAAAGATTTAATAGAACATAATATGTACTACGCCTAGATGAAAATTCAAACCTCCGCACGAAGGAATCAGTGAGTTGATAATATTGCTTGCATTGGTCTGAAATGAAGTCTTCAAGGCCAGCATTTCATGTGTACGCGTAAAATTCTTCCTTGAAACCGGCATGAACCATGAATTGATCTGACGGCCATTCACAAGGCTGCACTTGAGCTTCCCTCGGTGGTTCAAAGTTGGGCTCACGTATCGCGAGTCTTGGGGCCTTCTTGCTCGAGGAACCACCTTGGTATGTTCTCCTCAACATCTTTCTTTCTCTGAAAAATCTCTGAAATTTTTAGTGACTCAAAATAAAGGTGAACAAAACTCAACAAAACTTATAGCAACTACTCCCACAAGTGCCTAGAGGCTATATCATGCATCAAAACTACTTGGGACCATACAAATTTGACATGCAAGCTCAAGAACAAGGTCACCACAGCAGCAAAAAATTGCAATATATAAAGCACTAGAACAAAAACTAATTGGACCATTGGAGGAGTCACATACCGAAGAACAATCCCCAAAACAGTTTTGCAAATGGAGCTTTGCACAAGGAGATTGAAAATGGCAGCAAAATGAGCTAGAACACGGGCTTGAGCAATGGTGGGATTTTTTCTAGAGGAAGACGAAGTGGATGGGTGCTGGAATAAGTGAGGGGGGCCTACGTGGGACCCACAAGCCAAGGGGGCGCGCCCAGGGGGTGGGTGTGCCCTGTAGGCTTGTGGCCCACTGGTGCAGCCCCCTGATGTGTTCTCAGTGCCAGAAATTCTTAAATATTCCAGAAAAAATCATACTACATTTTCAGGGCATTTGGAGAACTTTTATTTTCAGGTCATTTTTTATTGCACGGATAATTCAGAAAACAGAAGTATAATAGTATCTTTGCTTTATTTAATCTAAATAACAGAAAGTAAAAGTTGGGTACAGAAGGTTGTGCTTCCTAAATTCATCCATCTCATGCTCATCAAAAAGAATCCATCAATAAGGTTGATCAAGTCTTATTGACAAACTTTTTTCGAATGACACGGAACCGGAGAATTTTTGAATAACACTAGGTTACCTCAACGGGGATATGCATGTCCCCAACAATAAGAATATCATATTTCTTTTTGGCAGTAGGGAGAGGGAATTCAAAACCTCCAATAGCAATTGTTGGAGTTTCTCCAATAGAGTTGATACTATGAACTGGAGGTTGTTTCTTCGGAAAGTGCACCGTATGCTCATTACCATTAACATGAAAACTGACATTGCCTTTGTTGCAATCAATAACAGCGCTTGCAGTATTCAAAAAAGGTCTACCAAGGATGATCAACATACTGTCGTCCTCGGGAATATCAAGAATAACAAAGTTTGTTAGGATAGTAACATTTGCAACTACGACAGGCACATCCTCAGAAATACCGATGGGTAAAGCAGTTGATTTATCAGCCATTTGCAAAGAGATTTCAGTAGGTGTCAACTTATTCAAATCAAGTCTACGATACAAAGAGAAAGGCATAACACTAACACCAGCTCCAAGGTCACATAAAGCAGTTTTAACATAATTTCTTTTAATAGAGCATGGTATAGTAGGTACTCCGGGATCTCCTAGTTTCTTTGGTATTCCACCCTTAAAGGTATAATTAGCAAGCATGGTGGAAATCTCAGCTTCCGGTATCTTTCTTTTATTTGTCACAATATCTTTCATATACTTAGCATAATGAGACATTTTCAGAATATCAGTCAAGTGCATACGCAAAAAGACAGGTCTAAACAATTCAACAAAATGCTCAAAGTCCTCATCATCCTTTTTCTTGGATGGTTTAGGAGGAAAGGGCATGGGTTTCTGAACCCATGGTTCTCTTTCTTTACCATGCTTCCTAGCAACAAAGTCTCTTTTATCATATCTTTTATTCTTAGGTTGTGGGTTATCAAGATCAACAGCAGGTTCAATCTCCACATCATTATCATTGCTAGGTTGAGCATCAACATGATACATCATCATTAATATTATCACCCAGTTCATGTTCATCACCAGGTTGTGTTTCAGCATCAGAAATAGAAATATCATTTGGATTCTCAGGTGTGTCTATGACAGGTTCACTAGCAGCATGCAAAGTCCTATCATCATTCTTTTTCCTTTTATTACTGGGACGACTAGGTGCATCAGTATTAATTCTCTGAGAATCCTGCTGAATTCTCTTAGGATGGCCCTCAGGATACAAAGGTTCCTGAGTCATTTTACCACCTCTAGTCACAACTCTAACAGAATGATCATTTTTCTTACCATTCATCTCATTAAGCAAATCGTTTTGTGCCTTAAGTACTTGTTCTACTTGAGTAGTTACCATGGAAGCATGTTTACTAATAAGCTTAAGATCATTGATAGTTCTACTCATATAATCACCTAAGCAATCAAGCATGTAAGCATTATGTATCAATTGTCTACTAACATAAGCATTGAAATTTTCTTGCTTAACAATAAAGTTATCAAACTCATCCAAGCTTTGGCTAGCAGACTTATTATAAGGACTATCACCTTCATCAAATCTACGGAGAGAATTTACCTCTACTACCTATGTCGGGGTATCAAGACCATGTATTTCTTCAATAGGTGGTAAATTCTTAACATCTTCAGCTTTAATACCTTTTTCTTTCATAGATTTCTTTGCCTCTTGCATATCTTCAGGACTGAGAAATAGAATACCTCTTTTCTTCGGAGTTCGCTTTGGAGGTGGTTCGGGAATAGTCCAATCATTATCATTGCTCAATATATTATTCAATAGTAGTTCATCTTGTTCAACAGTTCGTTCCCTGAAAACACAACCAGCACAACTATCTAGGTGGTCCCTAGAAGCATCGGTTAGTCCATTATAAAAGATATCAAGTATTTCGTTTTTCTTGAGAGGATGATCAGGCAAAGCATTAAGTAATTGGAGAAGCCTCCCTCAAGCTTGTGGGAGACTCTCTTTTTCAATTTGCACAAAGTTAAATATTTCCTGCAAGGCAGCTTGTTTCTTATGGGTAGGAAAATATTTTTCAGAGAAGTAATATATCATATCCTAGGGACTACGCACACAACCAGGAGCAAGAGAATTAAACCATATCTTAGCATCACCCTTTAATGAGAAAGGAAACAACTTAAGAATATAGTAATAACGAATTTTTTCCTCATGAGTAAATAGGGTGCTATATCGTTCAATTTAGTAAGATGTGCCACAACAATTTTAGATTCATAACCATGGAAAGGATCAGATTCAACCAAAGTAATTAATTCAGGATCGACAGAGAATTCATAATCCTTATCAGTAATAGGTGAAGTAGCAAACTTAGGATCATATTGCATTCTAGCATTCAAAGATTTTTCCTTCCACTTGCATAGTAATTTCTTAAGATCATCTCTATCCTTACAAGCAAGAAAGTCCCTAGCTACCTCTCCCTCCATAACATAACCCTTAGGTATATTAGGCAATTCATATCTAGGAGAGCTAGGTCTAACAGGTGTCTCATAGTGTTCAGTTTCAATAATTTCATCAGTTTCAGCATTAACTCTAGCAATTTGTTCATCAAGAAATTCACCCAGTGGCACAGTATTATCAAGCAAAGTATCATCATAAGCATCATGCATAGCAAAAGTGGCATCATCAATTGCTTGCGACATATCAGAATCAATAGCAGGTGTTGTGTCGCAAATTTACTCATAACAGAAGGTGAATCAAGTGCAGAGCTAGATGGCAGTTCCTTACCTCCCCTCGTAGTAGAGGGATAGATCTTGGTTTTTGGGTCTTTCAGATTCTTCATAGTGATCAACAGATATAAATCCCAAGTGACTCAGAGAATAGAGCAATGCTCCCCGGCAACGGCGCCAGAAAAGGGTCTTGATAACCCACAAGTATAGGGGATCGCAACAGTTTTCGAGGGTAGAGTATTCAACCCAAATTTATTGATTCGACACAAGGGGAGCCAAAGAATATTCTCGAGTATTAGCAGCTGAGTTGTCAATTCAAGCACACCTGAAAGACTGAATATCTGCAGCAAAGTATTTAGTAGCAAAGTAGTATGGAAGTAACGGTGACGGTAGCAAAAGTAACAGTAGCGGTTTTGTAGCAATCGTAACAGTGGCAACGGAAAAGTAACTTTAGCAAAGATCAATATATGAAAAGCTCGTAGGCAACGGATCAGTGATGGATAATTATGTTGGATGGCATTCATCATGCAACGGTTATAACATAGGGTGACACAGAACTAGCTCCAGTTCATCAATATAATGTAGGCATGTATTCCATATATAGTCATACGTGCTTATGGAAAAGAACTTGCATGACATCTTTTGTCCTACCCTCCCGTGGCAGTGGGGTCCTAATGGAAACTAAGGGATATTAAGGCCTCCTTTTAATAGAGACCAGACCAAAGCATTAGCACTTAGTGAATACATGAACTCCTCAAACTACGGTAATCACCGGAAAGAATCCTAGTTATATTCACCCTGGGGGATGCGGATCATAACTCGTAATAGGTGTCTACAACTTGCAAGATAGGATCAAGAACACATATATATTCATGAAAACATAATAGGTTCAAATCTGAAATCATGGCACTCGGGCCCTAGTGACAAGCATTAAGCATAGCAAAGTCATAGCAACATCAATCTCAGAACATAGTGGATACTAGGGATCAAACCCTAACAAAACTAACTTGATTACATGGTAAATCTCATCCAACCCATCACCGTCTAGCAAGCCTATGATGGGATTACTCACGAATGGCGGAGAGCATCATGAAATTGGTGATGAAGGATGGTTGGTGATGACGACGGCGTCGATTTCCCCTCTTCGGAGCCCAAAACGGACCCCAGATCTGGCCTCCCGAGGAAGAATAGGAGGTGGCGGCGGCTCCGTATCATGAAACGCGATGAACTCTTCTCCTTGATTTTTTTTCTCCCCGAATAGGGTTATATGGAGTTGGAGTTGAGGTCGGAGGAGTTGCAGGGGGCCCACAAGCCACCTGGGCGCGCCCTAGGGGGGGTGCGCCCCCTAGCTTGTGGCCAATGGGTGGACCCGCTCTGGTTGATTTTTTCGCCAGTATTTTTTATTAATTCCAAAAATATTCTCCGTAAATTTTCAGGTCAATCCGAGAACTTTTATTTCTGCATAAAAATAGCACCAAGGCAATTATGCTGAAAACAGCGTTACTCCGGGTTAGTTCCATTCAAATCATGCAAATTAGAGTCCAAAACAAGGGCAAAAGAGTTTGGAAAAGTAGATACGATGGAGACGTATCAGCGATGCGGTGGAAGCGTCTTCGTACGGTTTGAACTCTGGTGAGCTAGGGCGGCAGGTTGAAGATGAGAGGAAGAAGGAGTAAAAGGTGGAAAGTGGGCCTCGTGGTATATTTATAAGGGAGAAGGACCGGAAGCAGTGCCGGCAGAAAACATGGGCTGCTAGGTCGCCTTGATTCTCGCGCCTGACCAGATTTGATGAATGTTCAAAAAGATTCGCCATAATGACATGCAGGCGTTAGTCGTGAGAAAAAATGACCTCATGGTGGCAGTGGCCGAAAAGAAGCTAAGTCTTGGACAAAGGAAAATGACCCGGTAGAATGTTAACCCGGACGAAATGTTCAGTGATAATGCCTGAAGATAGAGGAAAATGTCGGCTTAAAGATAGGCTCGGACTATAACCTCCACATTTCAGTTTTATCTGTTTCAGGATGAAGTTTGGCATGGATAAATCCAAGTCAATACGGGGGCTAGTGTTGGGGATATACCCCACGGGATGACCCGCCAAAGGGTATGACCCGGCTGTCAAGAAGGCGGATCATAATTGCGGTCACGGCACGAGTCGTGGAAGCCCTGAAGCTTAAGGCCCAGGAGGCAGCTTATGCAAGAAGGCCGGCTCATGGGCCATGCTTGGCAGGTAGGCTCGACAGAGGGAGTCATAAGGAATATCCTTTACTTAGAAGACAAGACAAGTAGAGGTAGGTTAGGTCACGGGTCATGGTACGACCCAGATTCTATTGTAACCCCAGGGCCTCAACCTATATATAAAGGTGAGCCCCTCAGGTAGGGAGATCAAGTAAGAAATCCTCAAGAGCTAGGTTAGCAATTCAACACCTTTGTAATCGAGATCATCGTCAATAACACACAAAGCATGACGTAGGCTTTTACCTCCCTCAGAGGGGTCAAACCTGGGTAAACACTTGTCTCTCGTTCCCGATCAACCCCATCCAAGTAGCCACCTAGTTGCGATGGCTCCCAGATTTAGTCATATTGCTAGGACATCTGCCGTGACAAAACCACGACATGCGGCGTGCTGATGAAACTCGACTACTCGAGACCGGTGGACCTTCCCGGCCATGGCACCGCTCTCGACCGCGGAAGCTGGCGAGGGAGCAGCAGGGGCAGGCGCTCCCCGGCTAGCGGCAGCTCAGTGACAAGGGGGCGCCAGCCGCCAGCTCTTGCCTGCGGCGGCGCACCGAAAGAGGTCGGCGGCGCCGAACACATGCGCCAGGATCTCCAGGTCTCGAGCACGATGTCCTCTGGCAGCCTCATCAGCCAGGACGCTTGCAGGTCCGTCATCTCATCTCCCCCACAACACGACGTCCTCCGGGCTCTGGCTGACCGGCAGCCTCACGAGGGAGAGTGATGCGCATGTGTGGACGCCACTGTTGTTATGGGTGTGTGCATGTCGTCGTTGTTGGTACTTGCATGTAAACATGGGCATGGGTAGCCCGTCCCGGACGGCCCGACCCGACCCGGCTCGAAAATCCCGGGCTGGACCGAGCCTGATCATGCCATCGGGCTGGGATCGGGCCTGGAAAGTGAGCCCGATGGGTAGACCAGGCGGGGCTCGGGCTAGCAAAAAACTAATATTTAGTCGTGGTCGGGCCGAGCTGACCTGGCTTTGTCGGGCTTTTCCGGGCTCGGGCCCGATTTATTAGGCCCAGCGGTCATGCCGAGCCTGGATTAGGCCTAGGTTTTCAGTTCGGGCTTTCTCAAGCCCAGCCCGAAACCCGGCCCGGCCCGGGGTAGCCCAGGTCTACTTGCATGCGCACCTCTACATGCAGCAATAATTCTACACTTACAGATGCCATCTACGGAATTTGCTTACGGACTCTCTCCGATGATGTAGCAAAACTCTGCATGCAGACATGCATTATTATTTCTTTGCTAATTACTCGAACTACGTAACCAATAGATCGTAGCTAAAGAAACGCATATCAGACCACTCTACAGCCGGAACATGCAAATCCGGCCCCTCAAACGCCCGCGGACATGCCTGGGCGCGTTCGCGGATACTGACCGGTCACGTCTTAGATAATGCATTCTACATCCGAACACCTCAAATCTCATATCTCAAATCCATACAAACCATGCAACTACTACGTCGATGCAGAGAGCGCGCGTGTTCCTCCGTTGTCATTTCTTCAAAATGCGGGCGCGGATGGCTTCCTCTTCCGCGACCTGATACTTGTGATCTGCGTTGGGTTTTCGGTGAAGAGGAACGGGTGATGTAGGACAGTATAGATAAGTATTTCCCTCCGTTGAGAACCAAGGTTTATCGAACCAATAGGAGTAGCACGCAACCCCCGTCTTGAGCGACTGCACACAAAGAAGCAAAGACTTGCACCCAACGCGAGCAAGAGGGTTGTCAATCCCCTTGTACTCGTTATTTGCAAGCTAGTGAAGTATGTAGATGATAGTTGAATAAAGTAAATTGCAAAATAAAATAAAACAAATAAATGGCAGCAAGGTATTGAAATCTTTTGTAAATATGTAAGTGAATAGACCTGGGGGTCGTAGTGTTCTCTAGTGGCTTCACTCATGTAGTAGGCATATGGTGGGTAAACAAATTACTGTTAAGCAATTGATAGAAAAGCGGATAGTTATGTGATATTCACGGCAATGATCATGTGTATATAGGCATCACGTCCATAAGCAAATAGGCCGACTCCTGCATGCACCTATTACTATTATTCCACGTCGAGGGCGCTTCTATGCTTGCCTCTCTAAGTATTAAGTTTATGATAAACATAGTAATGCTTGGAGAATGATGACATGATGTAGACAAAGAAAACTCAATCAATATGAATTAAACCCATCGTTTTTATCCTTAGTAGCAACAATACAAATACGTATCTTGTCCCCTTCTGTCACTGGGATATAGAAACCCTTCAGATTGAACCCACTACAACGCACCCCTCTCACCGAAGAGATATCAATTTAGTTGGCAAACTATTTCAATAGATCGAAGAGATTTACGAAGCTATAATAATCATGGAAATAAGAATCGTAATAGATTTCAGAGAAGACTCAAATCGAACATAAACCCACAATTCATTGGATCTCAACAAACGCACCGCACAAAGTGATTACATCGAATAGATCACCGCGAAGATGCGGTGAACATTGTATTGACGATCAAGAGAGAGATATAGTCATCTAGGTACTAACTACAGACCCGTATATTTGTAGGGAACTACTCACACATCACCATGGGAGCAGCAAGGTTGATGTAGAGGCCCTCCGTGATCGACCCCCCCCCCCAGGGCATCAAAATAGGGCTCCAGATGGGCACACGGCGGTACAGAGACTTGCGGCGACGAAAAAGTGTTTCTGGAGGCTCTTTAGGGTTTTTGGGGTTTATTGGAATTTATAGGCCAGAGAGGGGCGCCGGGAGATGCCCGAGGGGGCCACCACATAACAGGTCGCGACCACCCCCCTGGGCACGCCCTGTTGTGTGGTGGCTCCCTCGTGGAGCCTCCGGCCTCCCCCTAAAGCTTTCAGGTCTTCTTTTGGTCCAGAAAAAAACATAAAAAAGTTTCGGGACAATTGGACTTCGTTTGGTACTGTAAACCTGAAAAGCCAAAAACACGCAGAAAATAACAACTGGCACTGGGCATTGGGTTAATAGGTTAGTGCTCAAAGAAATATGAATTGGTAAATAATCATCCAAAAAGCATCCTAGAATGTTAATATTATAGCATGGAACAATCAAAAATTATAGATACGTTGGCGATGTATCACGAACGCCCGTGCCGCCGCATCAACCGCCTCCGCCATTTCCTCCGCGAGATAGGCCTTGGCGACCCTTATCCTCTCCTTTCCAAGGCGGGCAGCCCGTTCCCGATGGGACTCGAAGTCTGTCGGACTGGTGATGGGGAAGGAGAGATTTTCCGCCCGCCAGGACCGCGATGATCCCGCCCCAGAGGAACCGAGCGCCCGTTGAGCGAATGCTATGGAGTCGCGCTGGACAGATCCTGCCGTCGGCCAGACGCTGTCCTCGCGGGAGCGCCATTGCCTCCTCCAATCCATAGGGGACGACCCCCCCAGTCGATGGATCCGGACTGGTCGGAGTCAGATCCGCTGCCCTCCATGCCGGAGAAGGCCGGGGATCGCCGGAGGTGGCCTAGGGTGACGGATGAGAGTGGAGGGGAGTGGAGTGAAGTGGCTAGGGTTTGTTCCGGCGAGCGGGTGAGGACGAATATATGTGGGGTCGATGCGGGCCAGTGCGGGCCAGGCGGGCGTGCCCGGGCGCCCCCATAGCCACCCCATATTTATTGGGCTGGATATGAGGGGTGCCGATCAGCCCGGACGATTGATGCCAGTTTGAGAGGCCCGGCTAGGTCGAAATTTGATGACCGGTCAGTGACCGGGCGACCTGCCCGGGCGTTTGAGAGGGTATGAGGGGTCTGGCTATAGATACTCTAACGGAGACATGTTTGAATTTCCTTTGTCAGGATTTCTTCCTGGTCGATCGCTTTATTTTCATTTGTTAGATTACTCACAGTGGGAGTAACATAGGTAGTAACATAGATGTCACCTAAGCAAAAAAATATGATGTGACAGTTAATTAATAAGAATAGAGAGAAATTGAGTAACATACTATGTTACTACTACTATTAGTAACATAACACATATCAAGATAAGATGAGTCTATAAGCTAATAAATGAAAAGTTCAATGTTACTTCCTCCGGTCCTTTTTTTCTCTGCTTATAACTTTTTTCAGTTTTTCCCTGTTTAGTCTGCGCATCCTCTCTTTCTTGCGCTACTTTCCCTCGGTGCCCCTTACTTACCTCAGTAATTAACGCATGCATGCGCGGCTCCAGCAGGACTCCAGCCAATCCAACGTGACATGCAGATGGGCCCAGTCCATGCGCATGGGGAAGAGAAAAGGGCACCGAAGGAGCCTCCCAATCAGTTGCACGCAGCTATTGACCGGTTGCTTGCAGCAATTAAACTACCACATCCCTCCCATGCATGTACAGGAGCAATATTCAAAAAATTCTGAAATTTTTTTGTGAACAACATTGAAAAAATATCTAAGTGCGTGCAAAAATTTGGCCTGAAATAACATTCCTATAAGGTCTGCATTTGAACATTTTTCGATTTTTTGAACATTTTTCGATTTTTTTTTTATTTTATTGTTCACCGAGCTCATTTGAGCTCGGGAGCAGAAACTTCATGTCCTTACTTTTGGCTATTATTAATATTCAAAAGTATAATCACATGATTTTTCTGAATTTAATTTTTAGTTTTGCGTGCTCTAAATTTTCCGTAGGAACGCGCGGGATATTGTTAGTTTTATATATTCCTACTTCCTACACACCCAGCACCTGCTGTATCACCGCAAGTGGGTCCCAGCGGTCCCGGACCCGCAAGCCGGTATAACTAGGGTCGGGCTGGATGGTGTGGAAAGGACGCTTGGGGTGTACGCAAGGCGGCACGGGAAGAGGGCCCCGCTCCCCGTCCGGTCCTGGCAGCAGGCGTGACGCTTGAAATTTCTCTTTCCCTACGGCACAGCCACCGAGGACGTACACGCCAGCACGGACCAAGGATGACAGGTGGGCCCGAGCGTAGTAACGAGTTTGGCGGGTCCGTGGTCCCCTGCCGTGCGTCGCTTTTGTCTCCCCCGCTGCCCTCTTTTTTCTCCTTGTTTCACGCCGAAAAGAAAAGCACGCATGGGATGAGACCGGATGGGATTGGAGAGCGGCGCGCAGAGTGCTGCGCTTTCACGTGAACACGGTGTATGGACATCACCGTTCGCGTGTAACCTGCTGCTGCCTTCTGGAAGGTACTTCTCCGTCCGGGGAAAAGGTAAACCCGCTCGTCAATTGGGTCGGGACCGGAGCTGGCATGCATTGATGCATGGCGCAAGCCTCAACCTCAACAATCTGCCTGTTGCATCAAAGCCTTGACCTGAGAGCGAAGCAACGCCCATGCCCAGATCGGAAACAAGAACTTGAGCTAGTCTTTGCCATGCGACATACACAGATGCTCGCCGGCAATGTTGGCGATTCCACGGACAACTGGTTGAGGTTGGGAACACGGCTATTATATAGACATCACGTGCCCACCACACTGCAAACCATTTTTATTTTTATTTTGCAAACCTCAGCCCTCCCATGGTGGTCCCTTGGGATGCAGCGCACGCGTCTGGATAGCGAAAATTGTACTAATCTTCATTACTTTTAATATACAGAATTGTTATTTCATATTTAAATGTAACATACTTATCTCACATCTAAGTTCAGTTTGTCTTTAAAATTCGCGCAGCGTAATCTCGTCCCTTGTGTGCTCGTCCACGTCGGCCTGTGTCCACTTCCACGCGAAATAGGGTGGGCTGTTGTTTTTTTTCGTGGGCTCGGGTTGTTTGATATGTTTGTTGATGTATCTTGCAACTCTGATCCGCCATGTTGTGACGCCTTATCTTTTTTTATCTGTCGGTCTGTTGTCTGTTCACTACTAGGACTAGCAAAAGGGCCCATGCGTTGCAACGGGAGAAAAAAATTCATAATTTTTAATGGTCATGAACACATTTCCTGCATCACCGAGATACATTATCACTTTCAATTTTGCGAAATCATGAACATATTTTTAAACTTGTGCACATATTTGAAAGCGCGAACATTTTTCAAATTCGTGAAAACTTATGAATTCATAACTATTTTCTACAATCAAGAATATTTTTTGAATTCATGAACATTTAATACTATTTGCAAACATTTTTAAAAAAATTTAAAACATTAGACAATTTTCTTGAATCGGCGAACATTTCTAGAATCGACGAATATTTTTTTGGAAATTTATGGAACAATTTTGGAAATGCACGAACATTTTTATGATTTCAGGAATATTTTTTAAATTATTTTTTTTTTGAAATGTATCATCATTCAAAAAATGAATAAACTATTTTGTAAGTCACAAACATTTTTTGAATTTTTAGTATATTTTTCCATTCATGAACATTTTTTGAATTTGAGAAATTTTATTCAATTCCATTAACATTTTTTTAATACACGAGCTTTTTAAAAAAATCATGAAAATTCATTATTTTCCGAACATTTGTTTTCAATGTTGCAAACATTTGTTTTACAAAATCGCAAACTTATTTTGAATGCACAAACATTTTATGATTTATTAAACATTTTATATCCAAATTTTCATTTTTTTTCATTTTGGGAACTTTTTAAAATTCCTAAATAAATTATTTAAAGTAAAAGGAATAAAGAGGGAAAACAAAAAACAAAAATTTAGAAACAGACCGTCCAGACATGGGCCGGCCCAAACTGGCGCGCTGCCTCTACTGCCAGCGCCCAGAGCGCGGTATAGAAGGGCCGTACTGCATGGGCCGGCCTAGACGGGGATTACCCTATGTGAAACGTTTTTTATCACTTATGGGTGGCATTGGTGGGTAATTTTTGCCAACTTCGAGGGTATTTTGAATGACGGACGACCAAAAACAGTCAATACTTTATTATTAGGTAGAGATGGGCTCGATTTTTTTTCGTTTGTTTGTCAATGGGGCTTGCCAAAGATTTGTGTCGAGGTTTGTTTTTTCGCTCATTTGTTTCACAAAGGGAAACGTTTTACGCCCGCGCGCCGGCCGAAATTTCGGCCGGTCGCTTGCGAGCCACGCGATGGAGCCCCATCATGCGTCCCGCACATCTCTCGCCCACTTTATCATCTCCCTCTTTCTTCTTCTTCTTCTCAATCCCCTCCTTTCTCTCTCAGCCTAGCACGCTTGTGGCCGCACTCCTCGTCTTCTTCCTCCAGATCTCGCTGTCGGCTAGCCCCAATCCCGCGCAGGTCCCTACCTCCAACCTCAGCGCCCTCGCCCACTTCTTCTGCTGCCCCCGGCTACAAGCTCCGTTTGCCCCGATGAGCCGAAGTTGGAAGGAGCTACACACGTGCTGGAACCACTCACCGGGGATGCTACAAGAATGACGGCGCGACCTCCTCCCCCACCGCTGCAACCATGTCCTCTAAAAATGGACATGGAAGCATTTTTTTGCTCCTCCATTGATGTTGCAACCGATGACCCAAAAAGCTACAATCGTTTGATTGGAAAGCTTCAACCTGCGGCATATAAAGTTTCAACTGGACACCGGGTACTGAAAAAAGCTACATCCATTCATACGAAAGCTTCAACCGTAATATGGAAAAGCTTCAACTGGCCAAATAGAGATGTTCCAGTTGACCACTACGAATTAAAAAGGCTACAACTGACAACAAGAACTTTGTTTGAAACGTCAAAGTGTTTTGCTGCAACCGTCGTCATTTTTTGCTACTACCGTCTTTGTGTTTGCTACATCCATCCACGAGGCCATGATGCTTTATGACTTAGATGCGACCGATGACGGCGAGGACGGACATATTTTATGCAACTGGTTCAATTTTTTTGCTACTAACGTCTTTTGTGTTTGCTACATCCATTCATGAGGCCATGGTGCTTTTTTACGAATGAGATCCGACCGGCGACGGTGAGGATGACATTTTTTGTTGCAACTGCCTTGCTTTTTTGCTACTACCAGCGACGTGTTTTGCTACATCCATTCATGAGGCCATGGTGGTTCAAGCGTGGTGACGAGCAGGAAAACGAGATGCTGGTGTAGGCTTGCCGTGAATCCCGACGACGAGAACTAGCATGGAGCAGGAGGGGAGGGGTGGTGCTGCGACCGGAGGGAGGCGGGCAGTAGAAGAGCGCAGCGCGTGCCCTGGCGAGCTGCGCGAGATGTGGGGAGGAGGGGTGGTGCGTGCGCGAGATGCAGGGAGGAGACGTGGGCGCTACGCGAGGAAGAAGGGAGATCTGGATGGACGTTTTTACCTAGATCTAACGGTCTACGCGACTGGATGTGACGGCCCGCGCGTGAGCGGCTGAATCTTTTGGCCGGCACGCCGGCGCCTATCAATCCCCTTTCACAAATCAAGAGCTCGCTGACGATTTCTCTCTCACAGTCTATGGTTACTCTCTCTTCCATATCCTATTCTCCTTCCTCCATTATCAACTTTTTTTTCTTTTTTATCTATTGTCTTTATACGACTTTTGTTTTCTTTTTTTGTTTTTGTGTCCGTTTTCATTTTCTTTCTTTCTTTCTTTCTTTTTCATTTTATCTTTTGTTTTTTCCTTTTGTCAAATTCATTAACAACATTTTTGTGAATATTTTTATAAAAATAAGTATGTGAACACCTTATAAATTCGTAAATATTTATTTATACAAAACAGTGTCTCATTTAAGTTTGCCATTGTTTGATTTTTAGTTTATGTAGTTTTAATGCAAGCGCTTGACCCCCCCCTCCGCCTCACTAGTTGCTATTTATTTGTCGCACATCCTTTTGTTGGCTAGTTGGTCTCGCTTTTGTCATTCAATTATGTGGCGCTCTGGGAAACCCTTTCGACGTGTTGTTTTTATGTTTGTGACATAGAATTGGTGGAGACTAGAAAACAAGAGCTCTAACACAGTCACTTTCTTTTCAGTTAATTTCAACACTGCTCCCATTCCTTCGGACCTTTATCAACATAAGATTTAGGATTGGCTCATCTAAATTGTCGTCCATTAGATTTTTGTTGCTGTAATTTTCATGCAAACTCTTGATCTTTGCATCCACGGTTGATGTAGTCCCATGTCGTATTGTTCTGTTTTGTCCACTTGTCGGCACGTTCACGTTGCAAGTTTCTTCTTTTTTAGGATTTTTTCTGCTCGTGCTTTTGTGGCTCATTTTCATATAGCATGGGTTGTAGAAGTGGAAGGGATACTCTATTTTGTTTGTTGTTGCCAATTTCTATTTTCCATTTTCCATTTCAAGTTCGATGTCGAAGAGACATGCTTTGTGGAAGAGAAATGCTTTGGCTTGCGCTTGATACACTTCGTTGTGTGGAAGTCCACCCTCGACAGACAACTGAGAGCCCACTCCTTTATTGTCTTGTAATTTCAGCCTTAACTTGCAAAATATTGTCCTAGTTATAAATCTAACTTCGATACACAAGTGGCCCAACCCAGTTTTCTCCTATCTACAAGTTCACCATCGACATGCAATTGGGGGAGGAGTGTCGTTTCTTTGCCCCGGTTCAATCTCCACCCCCAACGTGCAACCAGGGGGCCGCCTTTTTGTCCCAGTTGGAAGTCCACCCTTTGATACACAACGAGGCCTGACCTATTTTTTGTCCTAGTTGCAAGTTAACCTTTGACACGCAACTAGGGAGCCCTTTTTCTCCCTGTTGTAAGTCCACTTTAGATACACAACTGGACCCTACCTATTTTTATTTGAATTGTAGGTCCACACTCGATTGAAAAATGAAGGGGAGGGGGGCAAACTCGACTCACAATTAGGGGCTTGTAGTAGTGTAGTTACCCAGTTGCAAGTCTAACATCGACTCGCAACGGGAGGGCTTTGTAGTAGTGTAGTTGCCCCGGTTGCAAGTTCAACCTCGACTCGCAACTAAGTGATTTATAATAGTGTAGTCACCATAGTTGCAAGTCCAACCTCAACTCAAAACTAGGCACTGTGTTGTAGTGTAATTGCCCCATTGGCAAGTCCACCATTGACTCGCAACTGGGGCTTTTTGTAATTGTAGTTGCCTCAGTTGTAAGTCCACCCTCGACTCGTAACTGGGGGCTTATAGCAGTTGTAGTTGCCTCAGTTGCAAGTCCACCATCGACTCATAACTGGGACTTGTAGTAGTTGAGTTGCCCCAAGTTGCAAATCCACCCACGACTCACACCCAGGACTTGTAGTAGTTGTAGTTGCCCCGGTTGCAAGTCCAATATCGACTCACAACTGAAGGCTTTTTGTAGTTGTAGTTTCCCCCCAGTTGCAAGTCCAACCTGAGCTCAGAATTGGCGGCTTGTAATATTGTAGTTGCCCCTATTGCAAGCCCACACAACGACTCATAATTTGGGGCTTGTTTTGTAGTTGTAGTTGCTCCAGTTGCAAGTCCAACATCGACTCGCAACTAGGAGCTTGTAGTAGTGTAGTTCCCCCGTTGCAACTCCACCATCGACTCGTAACTGGGGCTTGTTGTACTGGAGTTGCCTGTCTTGTAAGCCCACCCTCGACTCGCAACACGGGGGCTTTTTAAGTTGTTGTAGTTGCCTCAATTGCAGGCCCTCCCTCGGCTCGTAGCTGAGGACTTGTAGTGGTGTAGTTGTCCTAGTTTCAAGCCCTCTCTCGACTCGTAGTTGTGGCCTGTAGTGGTGTAGTTGCCCCAGTTGCAAGTCCATCATCGACTCGCAAATGGGGGCTGATACGTCTCCAACGTAGCTATAATTTTTTATTGTTCCATGCTATTATATTATCAATCTTATATGCTTTAGAGGCCATTTTCTATCATTTGTGGAACCAAACCTATTAATCTAGTGTCAGTGCTAGTTCCTGTTTTTTTTCTTTTTTTTTGTTTCGCAGAAACAATACCAAACAAAGTCCAATTGAAGTGAAACTTTACGATGATTTTTCTGGACCCGAAGGGACCTAGGGAGCATCGGAGGGAGAACAGACGCTGCACGAGAGGGCCACAAGCTCAGGCGCCCCCCCAGGGGGGGTCATGTGAGCTTGTGGGCCCTACGTAGGCCCCCCTGACCTAATTCCACTTCTATAAATTCCCTAAAATCTCAAAACCACCAGAAGGAGACCTGAAATGATTTTTTTGCCACTGCAAGCCTCTGTTCTTTCGCGATCCCATCTAGAGGCCTTCGTCGGTACTCTGCCGGAGGAGGAATCGATCACGGAGGTTATGTTCATCAACCTTCCTGTCTCCATGATGATGCATGAATAGTTCACCACAGACCTACGGATCCATAGTGATTAGCTAGATGGCTCTCTCCCTCCCTCTCTCTCTCTCTCTCTCTCTCTCTCTCTCTCTGATCTTCAATACAATGTTCTTCTTGAGGAACTACCCAATGTAATCCTCTTTTGCGATGTGTTTGTTGGTATCCGGTGAATTGTGAGTTTATGATCATATTATTCATTGAAAGTAGTTGAGTCAAATCTGAACTTTATTATGTGTGATTATTATAGATGTGTATGCTCTCCGATCTATGAGTTTGCTTTGGCCAAGTAGATGAGTAGATCATCAGAGCGAAGTGGTGCATAGTAGTGGGTTCAATCTTGCGGTGTCCTCACCTCGTGAAAGAAGGGGTAGCGAGGCACATATTTGTATTATTGACACTAAGGATAAAACGATGGGGTCTGAACATATTGCTTGTCTTACTTTGTCTATATTATGCCAACTATCTTAAAGTGTTACTATGTTTGTCATGAACTTAATTCCATAGATGTGGATAGCGGTCGATTGGTGGATTAATATTAGTAGATGCAGGCAGGAGTCAGTCTACTTGTCACGGACGTAATGCCTATAGCAATGATCATGCCATGAATAACGTCATAACTATGCGCTTTTCTATCAATTGCCCAACAATAATTTGTTTACCCATCGTATGTTATGTTCTTGAGAGAGATGCCTCTAGTGAAAACTATGCCCCCCGGTCTATCCAATATATCTACTAAAAACAATTTACCTTGCTGCCCTTATTTACCTTTTATTTTATTTTAGTTATATATATTTATCTATCCACCACTATCATATTTGATCCTTGCAATTAACGAGTACAAGGGGATTGACAACCCTTTTGCCCGCGTTGGGTGCAAGTATTTTGTTCATGTGTGTATAGGTACTGTTGATGGGAGTTTGTTTTATCGTCCTATTGGTTTGATAAACCTTGGTTCTTAGTGAGAGAAATACTTATTGCTACTTTACTACATCCATCCCTTCCTTGTCGGGGTAAAATCCAAAGCATATACACAAAGTAGCAGGGGCTTGTAATAGTTGTAGTTGCCTGAGTTGCAAGTCCACCATCGACTCGCAACAGCGGCTCGTAGTAGTGTAGTTGCCCCTGTTGTAAGTCCATCTTTGACTCGCATATGTTTGTTTTACCGTTGCTTGCAAGTTCACCATTGACTCACAACTAGGTGGATTTTTTGCATTAGTTGCAAGTCCACCCTTAACTTGCAATTGGGTCTCACTCTTTCCCCCCTCAATTGCAAGTCCACCATTGACTCACAACTAGGTGTTGACTTTTTTTGTCCCAGATGCAAGTTAACCATCGACTCGCAACTGGACCCGTCCCCTTTCGTTATCTCAGTTGCAAGACAACCATGGACTCAAAATTGGGCTCTTGTTCTTTTTCTTTACCGCAATTGCAAGTCAACCAACGGCCTGTAACTAGGTTGATCCTTTTTTCCCAGTTGCAAGTTATCCATTGACATGTAACTGAGCCTTTGATCCTTTTTGCCCTAGTTGCAAGTTCACCCTTGACTCGCAATTGGGCCCGACATTTTGTTACCCAATTGCAACTCCAACATCGACTCGCAACTAGGGTCGAACCTTTTTTCTCTCAGTTGCATGTACACCATCGACCCGCAACTGGGCTGACCCTTTTATTTGCCCGAGTTGCAAGTCCACCATTGAAATGCAACTGACTCTTTGATCCCTTTTTCCCAAATTTGTAAGTCCATCATTTGACTCACAACTGGCCCGACCCTTTTATTTGTCCGAGTTGCAAGTCCACCATTGAAATGCAACTCGCTCTTGATCCTTTTCCCCCCAGTTTGCAAGTCCATCCTTTGACTCACAACTGGTCTTGATTTTTTTGTCTCAATTGTAAACCCACCATTAACTCATAAATAGGGCTGATTTTTTTTGCCTCTTACGTGACTAAGCCCTAGAATTCATTTTGGGAATGTGGATTTTTTTATGCATAGGATACACATGACTCATGTCATCACGATAGTCCATGTATTAGTTGATCTTTAGATGAGATTCGCATGTGCATGTATATCAAGGTACGTACCAGTACCTGCATATATTCAAGGCTAAGGTATAACAGACATGCACGACGATTGGCGTATAAAAATACGCACTAAAAAGCTAAAAAGTTCACCTTACACTAAAAAAGTTACGTTTGTTAAAGTAAATGTTCACCATACATTACAAATAGTATATAAGATTTTTTTTGAATGTCCATGTTCCTATTTTCAAAAACTATTCACAAATTCAGAAAATATTCATGTTTTCATAAAAAAGGTTCAAGTTTTCAAAAAAATGTTCAAAAATTTTAAAACAAATGTTCCCATTTCTAAAATAACGTGTTTTTGGTAATGTGTTCACGATTCCATAAAATATTTAGAACTTTAGAAAATTGTTCGTATTTACAAAAAAAAGGATTTTCAAAAGTTGTTCATGTTTTCAAAAAATGTTTGTGTCTTCACAAAATGTGCGGAATTACCAATGTTTGTTCGCACCTTTCAAAAATATTTGAAGTTTCAAAAATTCTGTACGTTTCCAATTATTATTCGGCATTTTGAAATGTACTCACAATTTTTCAATAAATTATTGAAAAAAGGTTTTCAGATCTCACGCTGCATTGTGTTATTTGTAGGAGATATGCCCTAGAGGCAATAATAAATGTTATTGATTATCTCCCTGTTCATAATTAGGTTTATGCTCCATGCTATAACTGCTATGGTTCTCGAGTCTACAATAACCACGAGGCTCGGAGGAAGACTCATATGCACGTGTGGAATAATAAACGGTAAAATGTATTCCTAGTCTGGCCTCTAAGACTGGCTCAAGTATTCCATGATGATCCTGTTTTCCTGATCATGGGCATGGCTATGCCGGCAATTTTGAGGGCACAATGTTAGAAGAACATTTGTGTTGAATCGACCCGAATTGATGTTATGCTATGAGATACATTCGTCATAAGTTAATGGTTAATAACACTGAGATGGTTGTCGTTTGCATGATTCCTTAGACCATGAGAGTATCGAGTTTCTTCATGCTTGCTTCATGAACTTTGGGGTTTGTTAAACGTCATCCGTAAATGAGTGGCTATTACGGCGGCTTACGGGTTCATGGAAAAGTGTGTCAAGTAACTTGATAGCTCAAGATTGGGATTTGCTCCTCCGACGATGGAGAGATATCTCTGGGCCCTCTCGGTGTTACGGTATCCATCATCGTCTGGCCAGACACTTTGTGATTTGATCACGGGGATGCCGGAACACAGGAACGAGAAAAGAGAAAAATACCGGCAACGAGGTAACTGGCATAGTGGACAAGTTGTTGATCCACAGGGATGCCAACGTGTCTCACCTCGGGTATTTGTAACATATCGCGAAGCATAGCACACGGCAACTGGAGGTTCGCTCGAATATTCATCCGTGTGGGTATAGGGGTCAATATGGGTGTCCACGGCTCCGATGTTGATCATTGATCGGAAGGGGTTCCGGGTCATGTCTATGCTTCACCGAACCTATAGGGTCACACGCTTAAGGGTCATCTATCTGTTGAATACTAGACAGGGAGTCTGAGAGAAAAATCACCGAAAAAGTTTCGGACAGCGGAAAAGTTTCGCAGAGAGAACACCGGAACAGTTTCGGTGAAACTGAAAAGTTGTTTCAGAGGATACCATAAAGTCAAATTGGTTTTGGCACATGCCTGATAATTCTTGGAGGGTGCCAGAATCATTCTGGAAACTTTCTGGAATTTTCCGGGATGAAAACCGGAAATGTTCCGGAGCTGCCGAAACCGCTTCAGATGCTTTTCGCAGATGAAAATCACTAAACCGGAATTGTTCCGGATCGCGTTGAAAATTATTTTTTGTGGGTACTGGAAATGTTCTAGGACCACATAAATATTTTCAGTTCGACTGGACGCTGAAAAATGTCCTCATGAATAGTGAAAGTGCTTTTTGGGCCACTTTATGGAAAGCCACCTTTTGGGGCTTTGCTCCAAAAGATCTTGGGGATGACATGGATGGATTGGGGCCATTTTTGGGGCCCCACATGGGGGTGTGGCCGGCCACATGGTGGACTCCTTCATGGAGTCCCTCTTGTTCCTTGGTTTGACTTTTATGCCCTTGTGGAAGGACTTCATTCATGTGCATTTTGAGTTTTATTGTAAAACCACCCTACCCCTTGGTTTTCCTATAAATAGGAGGTGAGTGGGCTGCCATCTCTCGAACTCTTATTCTCACATACACATGCCATTGCAATGATCTGGCTTCTTCTCTCCCTCCCAGCGAAATAGTTTCGTAGAGCCGAAAGGCTGTCTGGGTTCCGGCAGGAACTAGTTCTGGACGGCGAAGCCCTGCCGGATAGATGACACCGTATGTGTGCAACTCTGTAGAGAGATCGTAGTTTCGGTCTTAGTTCGAGAGTGCCTCCCGAAGGGCTGTCCATGTGACCGTCTGAGATTTGGAGGTCCTCCCGAAGGGCTGTCCGAGTGACAGTCCGAGTTTCGGAGGTCCTCCCAAAGGGCTGTCCGCGACACCGTCCGGGGGACTGTCCGACCGCCTCCCGGAGGGCTGTCCGCGGGGCAGATGAGGGTATACATCCTTGCGGTCGGGAGGTTGTAAAATCCTAGCTGCGGGGATCTGCACCGCCGTTCGTCATCGACTCTACTTCCGCTGCGGTATGAGTCGGTAACGAAAATGATCAAACCTTGTATGCAGTCTCCATAGTGGTCCTGGGCTGGTGCGTAGGTCAATTTTTTTTTGTTTTCTACTGTGTTACCCTACAGTGGCATCAAGAGCCGTGCTATGCGTAGATGCAGGTTGCGATCTAGAATACATAGAGATGTATGGGTGTTGCACAATATAATTAGGTAGTAGATGAGATCTATTGCTGAAAATTATTTGTGTGGGTAGCACATGAAATCTGTTACCCGATGTTCCTGTTGCTTCCCCTGAATTTGCGTAGTCCTGATCTTGACGGCATGGTGGAATCTCACAAAGTTCTGGCAATCCGCGATCCTTTCATGCTGCTCCTGAGTATGCTGATTGACAGATCAACGAAGTGCTAACAGTTCTTTGGGTTCCACCATAGTTGAGAAAGATGGATGTTTCACAGACGAAAGGGCAATGCAGATATGATCTGCATGGGGGTCACGCGTATGACGAAGTTTAGTATGGGGCTCGAGATTTTATTATCTCGTTTTTCATACACCCTGGAAAGTTAATCTAGCAACTTGAATTATCATACTTGATGATGGACGTTGGTAGCTTCGGTTTGTTTCGAAACCTTAGAAGCCACGTAAAACAAGTTTTTGCATGAACCGATTAGAGGCGTCTAACTTGGTTTTGCAGGATGGTTTGCATGTGCATGTGATGTGGTATAGCAATGCTCATAATAATTTGATTATGTATGAGATGACTATATGATGTAATTTGATTAACATGACCTGCGTGTCATGATTCGGCATGATGGCTGGAGCCATATGATTGCACTTTAATGACCTGTGTGTCAACCTTAAGTAATGCACTTATTTTATTAGCTATAGAGATAGCAATATTATCTGGTGCATCGGCAAGGTGGTGGCAATCTTTGCGAAGGTGAACACCAACGCGAATGCCGAAGACGAAGAAATGAAAGACTTCTCCGTCAGAAAGGGCTATACCATATCATGCTATTATGAATTGCCTGAGATGTTTATCCCTTATGATGCACCCTTTTGATTGCGCGGTAGTCGCTTTTATTAGGGTGATCTCTCACAAAAAATATATCAAGTAGTTAGTGTTCTCCCAAGTGTAGCACCGTCACGGCACCTATCTCTTCGGGGTATCACATGGATACATGGGTACGAACGATTAGAGAAGTGTGAGGCGGGTGAGTTGAGACCTCGCAGCAAGATCACTTGGTTGTCTTGACGTTCTAGCTTGAAAGTCCTGAGCTCGGAACACGCCCATCGAAAGATGAACAAGAGTCACATGGAGATGTGATTGGCAAGTTGGCCTACCGATTGCAATTCTCGTCACTTGAGATGGATACATCCTTGGCGTTGAATTGTAGTTTGGATCTTGAATCGCTCACAATCAATTATGAGAGATATTGATTTGAGTGGGAGCGCACTGTAGAATTAACTTGTTTAATTCTCAGTGCAAATAATTTTGAACAATGTCTAAGTGTGATTTGCATAATAGTTATAGAATAATGGCTCGCGTTTCCACCTTCCCTGTTAAAATTGAATAAGCTGTTAAATATCTGGTTAAAACTTTACGGTTGGTAACGTAATGTGAGGATTGTCCTCAATAGTGCCGAGAAGGACTTTGTCCTATCGCATACTGTCGGTATTCTCCCGCTAATGCTATGGATCATGTGACTCTCGTCCTTCGATCCAAAAGCTAGAATTCTGTTACAGTCAAGTGCAATACGTTTGCTTCCATGAGACCCGAACTTCAAAAATTTGGATAGTTATGTGATATTCATGGAATCTGAAAATCATTTTCAGAGACAGACAAAGGCTAAAAGATATGAGATATCCAAAGCAATGTTTGTTTGCAAACTATTAGTAAAGGAGTTTACTGTGCATTAGACTGATAAGAGAGGGATCCAGAAGAACGCCTGTCATATGATGATGGTGAATAAAACAACAACTTAAAGAGAAAGGAAGTATCCGAAGGGTGTTAGTGAAACTTTCACGCCTAGGAAGTCCGGGGCTATTGCCACTCTTAAGTTGGGTGCTTCTTCTGAGAGTAGGAGAAATACTGAAAGTTAAACTGTTAGAAGTATAATGGCAAAAGGAAAGAAGACTGGAATATCCAGCTCATGTATGAATGTCATACAAGTTTTTGATGTATAGAAGGCTGGTCAAAGATATAGTTCTTGGGAATTATGGTTAAACATGTTAATCACTAATTCTTGGGTATTGTGAGTTAATCACAAATATACCCGCTCAATTGCATTCTGTTGCAACTCGATGTAAGAACTACTATGGCCTGAAAGACTAGCCAGGAATGAGGTTAGATACACGCAGAGAACATAGTAAATGTTACTATGCCTTCCATAGGTGTTTTCCCTATGTATTTACTTTCATAATTCATTTTAGAGTTTCACACTCTAGCCCTTTGCATAAGGTATCTTGCAAAGAAGGTTGTTCATAAGAGAACTTTTGATGTTCGGTGTTATGAACAACATAAGGGCCATACTTTCATTATGAATGAGACGTATGTTATGAATATTGATAATAATACATAACCTCTGGGTTTACTTTCATAATTCATTTTAGAGTTTCATACACTCTAGCCCATTGCACAATGTTTGTTGCAAAAGAGTTGTTCATGAAAACAACAATTGTTGTTCAGTATTATGAGTAACATGAAGGGCCATGCTTCCATCCTAGATGGGATGTATGTTATGAATATTGATGGAAATATGATACATCCATAACACTAACGCTAAATGTCGCAAGACTAAAAGAATACCACACAAGTGTGGCACTGCATTTGGTCACATTGGAGAAACCCGCATGGAAAATTCCATTATGATGGATTTTGATGTCGTTTGATTTTGAATCATCTGACACTTGCAACTTTCCTCTGAAAAGTGAAGTGACTGAAATACCGTTCACAGGCCATAAGGAACGAGCAAAGAACATATTGGTGATCATACATTATGATGTGTGTAGTCCAATAAATGTTGTTGCAAGTAGTGGATTCATCTATCTTCAGAAATGACTCAAGTAGATATATGGATATTTACTTGTTGAGACGTAAGTCTGGATCTTTTGAATTCATTCATAAGGTTTTCAAAAATGAAGTAGAAGTTGTTGTAACAAGAAAATTATGTTTCTACAATTCGATTGCAGAAAGGAATATTTGAGTTACAAGTTTAGCGAATGTCTGATGAGTTCTGAAAGGGGTTTCATAACTTGCACCTCCCGGAACACCACTGCAAGTGGAGAGTCCGTGTAGATGTAATCGAACCATTTATGACATGGTAAGATCAAAGATGACATAAATAGATTTGCCATTGTCACTTTTAAAGTGATGCTTTAGAGACTGCGGCTTTTACACTGAAAAGAGCTCCATCGGGTCTGTTGAAATGACGTCATGGTATGGTACGCCCAACCATGTTATATCTTTTCTTAACATTTGGAATATGGGGCTTGTGTAAAAGGTTACAAACCTATTCCAAATCAGACAAGCGCTACTTTGTAGATTATCCCAAGTAATTGGGTATTCCTCCCTCACTATACCGAGGCAAATAGGTTTGCCACAAAACGGTATGCTTTTAAAGAGAATAGTTCTTACAAAAGGTGAGTGGGAGGACAGTGCAACTCGACGAGATAACCGGTATCTTCATCATCAGATCAAAGGAAAGGAACCTTGGAAGTGATTCCAGAGTTTCCTACTGCGACTGATACGGAAGTCTCTACAATAAAATGTATGGACTTCAGTCGAACTTGCAGCTGAACCCCGTAGGCAAGGCTCGTGCAAACCTCTCAGGTGCGCAAACGAGATATTGTTGTTGGACAATAGTATACCTACGATACACAAGGAAGCGATGATGGGCCCTGACTCCAGAATTGGCTAAATGCCAATACAATCCGAGATAGTTTCCATATAAGTGATTCAAGATTAGAACCTTGATACACCTTTCGGAAGACTTAGAGTCTAAACGAATATTTATGGAACTAAAAACTGATACAGATAAAAATGTTTTATCCATAAAGCTCGACTTGTTGAAATAACAAGTTCAAGGAGTTGACTACGATGAGGTTGTTTCACCGTAGCGATGCTTAAGGTCGGTTCGGATTGAACTAGCAATTAATACATATATCAATCATGAGATATGAAACATGGATGACAAAAGGATTTCCATCTGATGGAAATGAAACCTAGGACTTATATGTGATACAGTCCAAAGTAATTTGTTGATCCAGAGGATGCTAGTAAGTATGCAAACTTTAGAGTTCCAGCGATGGACAGAAGAGAGCAAAGTGGAGTTGGAATCTTCATTTTTGATGGAATGGTCAAAGGGGTTTGACTTCATCAAATGGGTATCGAAGATGCTTGTGATTCAAGAAAGTAAGTGGGAGCATAATAATATTTCTAAAAACCTTGTGTACTTGACACATTGTTAATTGGAAATAAATTTCTTGACACGAATTAGGACTTCATTTGAAAATAGTTTTTCGATGAAATGCTTAGGCTAAATAGCCTCAATATTAGGCATGATAATCTATGGAGATAGATTTACCTAATGGGGCTAAGCAATGAATACATATTGACAAGGTGCTAAAACCTTCTAGCATTTAAAACGCCAAGGAGTGATTCTTGCCGAAGTCACATGGGAAGAGTTTTGCAAGACTCGGTGTCTCAAAACATAGATGAGCAAAAATACATGATAGTGATTCCACACACTCTTGTGTTTGGATTAAACATGTATTCCATGGTATGTAAAAACAACCAGATATGTCCAATACTCCAAAGTTGTTGCGAGTATAGATACCAAAGTGATCAAAAGTACTGATCGTGGGACAACAGTGAAAGATGTCATTAGGTACTAGAGTAGTACTGATGACATGGTTTCTCGCAAGCAGAGATTATGAAGTGCTCATTGTAAGTAATTACATCGATACAGTCTTCATCAATGCTCCATGCGATTTTCGATTTAAGTTAAGGGTTTTGTGTAATACACAACATAGTGGCACGGTAGTTGGAAATTGTTCCAAACAAGATACTGTGGCGAATTCTATAACAAAGGCAAAGTATGTTGACGCTTTAGAAGTGACAAAGAAGTTGTTGAATCATATAGTTCATTCATGAACTTAGTATGGTTCCAAGATGGCTTTGGTCTATGGGACACAATTGCAGATAGTTGCTCCATAGCTCAGTCTGAGGAATCAGGTTTCGACCAATGATTCACACATATGCAAAGCCAAGTCCACACAAAATATGAATTTTGTGAAAGCGTGAAAACGCGAGGATATGCAAGTTACACACGGAGCTGAAGTCGTCAGATCCGTTGGACATCAGGCTATACCACATGCGAAGCATATTTTACACCAGTATGCCATAGGTGTAAAGTGCATTAGTGTTGACTAGATTATTGACTCTAGTGCAAGTGGGAGTCTGTAGGAGATATGCCCTAGAGGCAATAATAAATGTTATTGATTATCTCCCTGTTCATAATTAGGTTTATGTTCCATGCTATAACTGCTATGGTTCTCGAGTCTACAATAACCATGAGGCTCGGAGGAAGACTCATATGCACGTGTGGAATAATAAACGGTAAAATGTATTCCTAGTCTGGCCTCTAAGACTGGCTCAAGTATTCCATGATGATCCTGTTTTCCTGATCATGGGCATGGCTATGCCGGCAATTTTGAGGGCACAATGTTAGAAGAACATTTGTGTTGAATCGACCCAAATTGATGTTATGCTATGAGATACATTCGTCATAAGTTAATGGTTAATAACACTGAGATGGTTGTCGTTTGCATGATTCCTTAGACCATGAGAGTATCGAGTTTCTTCATCCTTGCTTCATGAACTTTGGGGTTTGTTAACGTCATCCGTAAATGGGTGGCTATTACGGCGGCTTACGGGTTCATGGAAAAGTGTGTCAAGTAACTTGATAGCTCAAGATTGGGATTTGCTCCTCCGACGATGGAGAGATATCTCTGGGCCCTCTCGGTGTTACGGTATCCATCATCGTCTGGCCAGACACTTTGTGATTTGATCACGGGGATGCCGGAACACGGGAACGAGAAAAGAGAACAATACCGGCAACGAGGTAACTGGCATAGTGGACAAGTTGTTGATCCACGGGGATGCCAACGTGTCTCGCCTCGGGTATTTGTAACATATCGCGAAGCAACAGGAATAGCACACGGCAACTGGAGGTTCGCTCGAAAATTCATTCGTGTGGGTATAGGGGTCAATATGGGTGTCCACGGCTCCGATGTTGATCATTGATCGGAAGGGGTTCCGGGTCATGTCTATGCTTCACCGAACCTATAGGGTCACACACTTAAGGGTCATCTATCTGTTGAATACTAGACAGGGAGTCTGAGAGAAAAATCACCGAAAAAGTTTCGGACACCGGAAAAGTTTCGGACAGCGGAAAAGTTCCGTAGAGAGAACACCGGAACAGTTTCGGTGAAACTGAAAAGTTGTTTCAGAGGTTACCATAAAGTCAAATTGGTTTTGGCACATGCCTGATAATTCTTGGAGGGTGCCAGAATCATTCTGGAAACTTTCTGGAATTTTCCGGGATGAAAACCGGAAATGTTCCGGAGCTGCCGAAACCGCTTCAGATGCTTTTTGCAGATGAAAATCACTAAACCGGAATTGTTCCGGATCGCGTTGAAAATTATTTTTTGTGGGTACTGGAAATGTTCTAGGACCACATAAATATTTTCAGTTCGACTGGACGCTGAAAAATGTCGTCATGAATAGTGAAAGTGCTTTTTGGGCTACTTTATGGAAAGCCACCTTTTGGGGCTTTGCTCCAAAAGATCTTGGGGATGAAATGGATGGATTGGGGCCATTTTTGGGGCCCCACATGGGGGTGTGGCCGGCTACATGGTGGACTCCTTCATGGAGTCCCTCTTGTTCCTTGGTTTCACTTTTATGCCCTTGTGGAAGGACTTCATTCATGTGCATTTTGAGTTTTATTGTAAAACCACCCTACCCCTTGGTTTTCCTATAAATAGGAGGTGAGTGGGCTGCCATCTCTCGAACTCTTATTCTCACATACACATGCCATTGCAATGATCTGGCTTCTTCTCTCCCTCCCAGCGAAATAGTTTCGTAGAGCCGAAAGGCTGTCTGGGTTCCGGCAGGAACTAGTTCTGGACGGCGAAGCCCTGCCGGAAAGATGACACCGTATGTGTGCAACTCTGTAGAGAGATCGTAGTTTCGGTCTTAGTTCGAGAGTGCCTCCCGAAGGGCTGTCCATGTGACCGTCTGAGATTTGGAGGTCCTCCCGAAGGGCTGTTCGAGTGACAGTCCGAGTTTCGGAGGTCCTCCCAAAGGGCTGTCCGCGACACCGTCCGGGGGACTGTCCGACCGCCTCCCGGAGGGCTGTCCGCGGGGCAGATGAGGGTATACATCCTCGCGGTCGGGAGGTTGTAAAATCCTAGCTGCGGGGATCTGCACCGCCGTTCGTCATCGACTCTACTTCCGCTGCGGTATGAGTCGGTAACGAAAATGATCAAACCTTGTATGCAGTCTCCATAGTGGTCCTGGGCTGGTGCGTAGGTCAATTTTTTTTTGTTTTCTACTGTGTTACCCTACAGTGGCATCAAGAGCCGTGCTATGCGTAGATGCAGGTTGCGATCTAGAATACATAGAGATGTATGGGTGTTGCACAATATAATTAGGTAGTAGATGAGATCTATTGCTGAAAATTATTTGTGTGGGTAGCACATGAAATCTGTTACCCGATGTTCCTGTTGCTTCCCCTGAATTTGCGTAGTCCTGATCTTGACGGCATGGTGGAATCTCACAAAGTTCTGGCAATCCGCGATCCTTTCATGCTGCTCCTGAGTATGCTGATTGACAGATCAACGAAGTGCTAACAGTTCTTTGGGTTCCACCATAGTTGAGAAAGATGGATGTTTCACAGACGAAAGGGCAATGCAGATATGATCTGCATGGGGGTCACGCGTATGACGAAGTTTAGTATGGGGCTCGAGATTTTATTATCTCGTTTTTCATACACCCTGGAAAGTTAATCTAGCAACTTGAATTATCATACTTGATGATGGACGTTGGTAGCTTCGGTTTGTTTCGAAACCTTAGAAGCCACGTAAAACAAGTTTTTGCATGAACCGATTAGAGGCGTCTAACTTGGTTTTGCAGGATGGTTTGCATGTGCATGTGATGTGGTATAGCAATGCTCATAATAATTTGATTATGTATGAGATGACTATATGATGTAATTTGATTAACATGACCTGCGTGTCATGATTCGGCATGATGGCTGGAGCCATATGATTGCACTTTAATGACCTGTGTGTCAACCTTAAGTAATGCACTTATTTTATTAGCTATAGAGATAGCAATATTATCTGGTGCATCGGCAAGGTGGTGGCAATCTTTGCGAAGGTGAACACCAACGCGAATGCCGAAGACGAAGAAATGAAAGACTTCTCCGTCAGAAAGGGCTATACCATATCATGCTATTATGAATTGCCTGAGATGTTTATCCCTTATGATGCACCCTTTTGATTGCGCGGTAGTCGCTTTTATTAGGGTGATCTCTCACAAAAAATATATCAAGTAGTTAGTGTTCTCCCAAGTGTAGCACCGTCACGGCACCTATCTCTTCGGGGTATCACATGGATACATGGGTACGAACGATTAGAGAAGTGTGAGGCGGGTGAGTTGAGACCTCGCAGCAAGATCACTTGGTTGTCTTGACGTTCTAGCTTGAAAGTCCTGAGCTCGGAACACGCCCATCGAAAGATGAACAAGAGTCACATGGAGATGTGATTGGCAAGTTGGCCTACCGATTGCAATTCTCGTCACTTGAGATGGATACATCCTTGGCGTTGAATTGTAGTTTGGATCTTGAATCGCTCACAATCAATTATGAGAGATATTGATTTGAGTGGGAGCGCACTGTAGAATTAACTTGTTTAATTCTCAGTGCAAATAATTTTGAACAATGTCTAAGTGTGATTTGCATAATAGTTATAGAATAATGGCTCGCGTTTCCACCTTCCCTGTTAAAATTGAATAAGCTGTTAAATATCTGGTTAAAACTTTACGGTTGGTAACGTAATGTGAGGATTGTCCTCAATAGTGCCGAGAAGGACTTTGTCCTATCGCATACTGTCGGTATTCTCCCGCTAATGCTATGGATCATGTGACTCTCGTCCTTCGATCCAAAAGCTAGAATTCTGTTACAGTCAAGTGCAATACGTTTGCTTCCATGAGACCCGAACTTCAAAAATTTGGATAGTTATGTGATATTCATGGAATCTGAAAATCATTTTCAGAGACAGACAAAGGCTAAAAGATATGAGATATCCAAAGCAATGTTTGTTTGCAAACTATTAGTAAAGGAGTTTACTGTGCATTAGACTGATAAGAGAGGGATCCAGAAGAACGCCTGTCATATGATGATGGTGAATAAAACAACAACTTAAAGAGAAAGGAAGTATCCGAAGGGTGTTAGTGAAACTTTCACGCCTAGGAAGTCCGGGGCTATTGCCACTCTTAAGTTGGGTGCTTCTTCTGAGAGTAGGAGAAATACTGAAAGTTAAACTGTTAGAAGTATAATGGCAAAAGGAAAGAAGACTGGAATATCCAGCTCATGTATGAATGTCATACAAGTTTTTGATGTATAGAAGGCTGGTCAAAGATATAGTTCTTGGGAATTATGGTTAAACATGTTAATCACTAATTCTTGGGTATTGTGAGTTAATCACAAATATACCCGCTCAATTGCATTCTGTTGCAACTCGATGTAAGAACTACTATGGCCTGAAAGACTAGCCAGGAATGAGGTTAGATACACGCAGAGAACATAGTAAATGTTACTATGCCTTCCATAGGTGTTTTCCCTATGTATTTACTTTCATAATTCATTTTAGAGTTTCACACTCTAGCCCTTTGCATAAGGTATCTTGCAAAGAAGGTTGTTCATAAGAGAACTTTTGATGTTCGGTGTTATGAACAACATAAGGGCCATACTTTCATTATGAATGAGACGTATGTTATGAATATTGATAATAATACATAACCTCTGGGTTTACTTTCATAATTCATTTTAGAGTTTCATACACTCTAGCCCATTGCACAATGTTTGTTGCAAAAGAGTTGTTCATGAAAACAACAATTGTTGTTCAGTATTATGAGTAACATGAAGGGCCATGCTTCCATCCTAGATGGGATGTATGTTATGAATATTGATGGAAATATGATACATCCATAACACTAACGCTAAATGTCGCAAGACTAAAAGAATACCACACAAGTGTGGCACTGCATTTGGTCACATTGGAGAAACCCGCATGGAAAATTCCATTATGATGGATTTTGATGTCGTTTGATTTTGAATCATCTGACACTTGCAACTTTCCTCTGAAAAGTGAAGTGACTGAAATACCGTTCACAGGCCATAAGGAACGAGCAAAGAACATATTGGTGATCATACATTATGATGTGTGTAGTCCAATAAATGTTGTTGCAAGTAGTGGATTCATCTATCTTCAGAAATGACTCAAGTAGATATATGGATATTTACTTGTTGAGACGTAAGTCTGGATCTTTTGAATTCATTCATAAGGTTTTCAAAAATGAAGTAGAAGTTGTTGTAACAAGAAAATTATGTTTCTACAATTCGATTGCAGAAAGGAATATTTGAGTTACAAGTTTAGCGAATGTCTGATGAGTTCTGAAAGGGGTTTCATAACTTGCACCTCCCGGAACACCACTGCAAGTGGAGAGTCCGTGTAGATGTAATCGAACCATTTATGACATGGTAAGATCAAAGATGACATAAATAGATTTGCCATTGTCACTTTTAAAGTGATGCTTTAGAGACTGCGGCTTTTACACTGAAAAGAGCTCCATCGGGTCTGTTGAAATGACGTCATGGTATGGTACGCCCAACCATGTTATATCTTTTCTTAACATTTGGAATATGGGGCTTGTGTAAAAGGTTACAAACCTATTCCAAATCAGACAAGCGCTACTTTGTAGATTATCCCAAGTAATTGGGTATTCCTCCCTCACTATACCGAGGCAAATAGGTTTGCCACAAAACGGTATGCTTTTAAAGAGAATAGTTCTTACAAAAGGTGAGTGGGAGGACAGTGCAACTCGACGAGATAACCGGTATCTTCATCATCAGATCAAAGGAAAGGAACCTTGGAAGTGATTCCAGAGTTTCCTACTGCGACTGATACGGAAGTCTCTACAATAAAATGTATGGACTTCAGTCGAACTTGCAGCTGAACCCCGTAGGCAAGGCTCGTGCAAACCTCTCAGGTGCGCAAACGAGATATTGTTGTTGGACAATAGTATACCTACGATACACAAGGAAGCGATGATGGGCCCTGACTCCAGAATTGGCTAAATGCCAATACAATCCGAGATAGTTTCCATATAAGTGATTCAAGATTAGAACCTTGATACACCTTTCGGAAGACTTAGAGTCTAAACGAATATTTATGGAACTAAAAACTGATACAGATAAAAATGTTTTATCCATAAAGCTCGACTTGTTGAAATAACAAGTTCAAGGAGTTGACTACGATGAGGTTGTTTCACCGTAGCGATGCTTAAGGTCGGTTCGGATTGAACTAGCAATTAATACATATATCAATCATGAGATATGAAACATGGATGACAAAAGGATTTCCATCTGATGGAAATGAAACCTAGGACTTATATGTGATACAGTCCAAAGTAATTTGTTGATCCAGAGGATGCTAGTAAGTATGCAAACTTTAGAGTTCCAGCGATGGACAGAAGAGAGCAAAGTGGAGTTGGAATCTTCATTTTTGATGGAATGGTCAAAGGGGTTTGACTTCATCAAATGGGTATCGAAGATGCTTGTGATTCAAGAAAGTAAGTGGGAGCATAATAATATTTCTAAAAACCTTGTGTACTTGACACATTGTTAATTGGAAATAAATTTCTTGACACGAATTAGGACTTCATTTGAAAATAGTTTTTCGATGAAATGCTTAGGCTAAATAGCCTCAATATTAGGCATGATAATCTATGGAGATAGATTTACCTAATGGGGCTAAGCAATGAATACATATTGACAAGGTGCTAAAACCTTCTAGCATTTAAAACGCCAAGGAGTGATTCTTGCCGAAGTCACATGGGAAGAGTTTTGCAAGACTCGGTGTCTCAAAACATAGATGAGCAAAAATACATGATAGTGATTCCACACACTCTTGTGTTTGGATTAAACATGTATTCCATGGTATGTAAAAACAACCAGATATGTCCAATACTCCAAAGTTGTTGCGAGTATAGATACCAAAGTGATCAAAAGTACTGATCGTGGGACAACAGTGAAAGATGTCATTAGGTACTAGAGTAGTACTGATGACATGGTTTCTCGCAAGCAGAGATTATGAAGTGCTCATTGTAAGTAATTACATCGATACAGTCTTCATCAATGCTCCATGCGATTTTCCATTTAAGTTAAGGGTTTTGTGTAATACACAACATAGTGGCACGGTAGTTGGAAATTGTTCCAAACAAGATACTGTGGCGAATTCTATAACAAAGGCAAAGTATGTTGACGCTTTAGAAGTGACAAAGAAGTTGTTGAATCATATAGTTCATTCATGAACTTAGTATGGTTCCAAGATGGCTTTGGTCTATGGGACACAATTGCAGATAGTTGCTCCATAGCTCAGTCTGAGGAATCAGGTTTCGACCAATGATTCACACATATGCAAAGCCAAGTCCACACAAAATATGAATTTTGTGAAAGCGTGAAAACGCGAGGATATGCAAGTTACACACGGAGCTGAAGTCGTCAGATCCGTTGGACATCAGGCTATACCACATGCGAAGCATATTTTACACCAGTATGCCATAGGTGTAAAGTGCATTAGTGTTGACTAGATTATTGACTCTAGTGCAAGTGGGAGTCTGTAGGAGATATGCCCTAGAGGCAATAATAAATGTTATTGATTATCTCCCTGTTCATAATTAGGTTTATGTTCCATGCTATAACTGCTATGGTTCTCGAGTCTACAATAACCATGAGGCTCGGAGGAAGACTCATATGCACGTGTGGAATAATAAACGGTAAAATGTATTCCTAGTCTGGCCTCTAAGACTGGCTCAAGTATTCCATGATGATCCTGTTTTCCTGATCATGGGCATGGCTATGCCGGCAATTTTGAGGGCACAATGTTAGAAGAACATTTGTGTTGAATCGACCCAAATTGATGTTATGCTATGAGATACATTCGTCATAAGTTAATGGTTAATAACACTGAGATGGTTGTCGTTTGCATGATTCCTTAGACCATGAGAGTATCGAGTTTCTTCATCCTTGCTTCATGAACTTTGGGGTTTGTTAACGTCATCCGTAAATGGGTGGCTATTACGGCGGCTTACGGGTTCATGGAAAAGTGTGTCAAGTAACTTGATAGCTCAAGATTGGGATTTGCTCCTCCGACGATGGAGAGATATCTCTGGGCCCTCTCGGTGTTACGGTATCCATCATCGTCTGGCCAGACACTTTGTGATTTGATCACGGGGATGCCGGAACACGGGAACGAGAAAAGAGAACAATACCGGCAACGAGGTAACTGGCATAGTGGACAAGTTGTTGATCCACGGGGATGCCAACGTGTCTCGCCTCGGGTATTTGTAACATATCGCGAAGCAACAGGAATAGCACACGGCAACTGGAGGTTCGCTCGAAAATTCATTCGTGTGGGTATAGGGGTCAATATGGGTGTCCACGGCTCCGATGTTGATCATTGATCGGAAGGGGTTCCGGGTCATGTCTATGCTTCACCGAACCTATAGGGTCACACACTTAAGGGTCATCTATCTGTTGAATGCTAGACAGGGAGTCTGAGAGAAAAATCACCGAAAAAGTTTCGGACACCGGAAAAGTTTCGGACAGCGGAAAAGTTCCGTAGAGAGAACACCGGAACAGTTTCGGTGAAACTGAAAAGTTGTTTCAGAGGTTACCATAAAGTCAAATTGGTTTTGGCACATGCCTGATAATTCTTGGAGGGTGCCAGAATCATTCTGGAAACTTTCTGGAATTTTCCGGGATGAAAACCGGAAATGTTCCGGAGCTGCCGAAACCGCTTCAGATGCTTTTTGCAGATGAAAATCACTAAACCGGAATTGTTCCGGATCGCGTTGAAAATTATTTTTTGTGGGTACTGGAAATGTTCTAGGACCACATAAATATTTTCAGTTCGACTGGACGCTGAAAAATGTCGTCATGAATAGTGAAAGTGCTTTTTGGGCTACTTTATGGAAAGCCACCTTTTGGGGCTTTGCTCCAAAAGATCTTGGGGATGAAATGGATGGATTGGGGCCATTTTTGGGGCCCCACATGGGGGTGTGGCCGGCTACATGGTGGACTCCTTCATGGAGTCCCTCTTGTTCCTTGGTTTCACTTTTATGCCCTTGTGGAAGGACTTCATTCATGTGCATTTTGGGTTTTATTGTAAAACCACCCTACCCCTTGGTTTTCCTATAAATAGGAGGTGAGTGGGCTGCCATCTCTCGAACTCTTATTCTCACATACACATGCCATTGCAATGATCTGGCTTCTTCTCTCCCTCCCAGCGAAATAGTTTCGTAGAGCCGAAAGGCTGTCTGGGTTCCGGCAGGAACTAGTTCTGGACGGCGAAGCCCTGCCGGATAGATGACATCGTATGTGTGCAACTCTGTAGAGAGATCGTAGTTTCGGTCTTAGTTCGAGAGTGCCTCCCGAAGGGCTGTCCATGTGACCGTCCGAGTTTTGGAGGTCCTCCCGAAGGGCTGTCCGAGTGACAGTCCGAGTTTCGGAGGTCCTCCCGAAGGGCTGTCCGCGACACCGTCCGGGGGACTGTCCGACCGCCTCCCGGAGGGCTGTCCGCGAGGCAGATGAGGGTATACATCCTCGCGGTTGGGAGGTTGTAAAATCCTAGCTGCGGGGATCTGCACCGCCGTTCGTCATCGACTCTACTTCCGCTGCGCTACGAGTCGGTAACGAAAATGATCAAACCTTGTATGCAGTCTCCATAGTGGTCCTGGGCTGGTGCGTAGGTCGAATTTTTTTTGTTTTCTACTGTGTTACCCTACATTATTACGTATTCACGTTTATTATTCATAATTAACAGCCATGAATTCTAGTGGTTATAAGGGCGTGTTTATTAGCCGGAGCTTGGAGGTTCGATTCTTGCTAGGTGCGTCCTGTTATTTTCTGCCTTTTTGCCAGAAACTGAGCTGGATAAAGGAAAAACAGCGGCTAGGCCGTACAATTAAAAAGAAAACAAAACTGTGGGAGAAAATGGTCAACAGCAGGGCCATAAACGGTGATGACATCATCTTAGATGTGATTAACATCTCATGTCTAGATGAGATATAGTTGGACCCTTTAATCTCTACTTCAAAAGGAGGAGTTGGTAGCCGACGTTTACCGGTTTATTTTCGTCTCTCCTCCCACCTTCGTTTGGATTTTTTTTCGTCCCTCCTCCCACCTTGGTCCATCGGTTTATTTTTCTCTTTACTCTTTTATTACAAATCAACATTTTCCTAAAGTACAAAAATCACAGATCTAACTTTCTTAAGTTATAAAAATCAATCGATCCATGTTATTAGTGCAATTTGTTTTAGAAAACAAATAACATATTTTTAGGAAACAAACAATAAATTTTAGAGGTAATATCACTAGTGGTGTTTTAACTTGCCACCGATGTTCAGTTTAGTGTCTGAACTTGAAAAATACCCCGAAGTGGTTCTAAAACTTGGCACGAGCGTGCAAATACGGTGTTAATTCCACTCGTAGACGTATAATGCGCTGACATGGCACTGTATTTTAATTAGCATACACACGTGGCACGGGACCCACTTCCAACAGATGGGTTGCTTTATATATGTCTCTAAAACCAGTGAGCCTCAGATATCGGCACAAAAAGAAAATCAAGAATAAAAATTGTCACCACTTGGTCTCGAACTTGCTAAGTCGCAGTAGCAAACAAACTGCGTTGCCACCACACCACTAATACTTGCAAGTGAAGTGGATAATAATTGCCTAATCTATTGTAAACGGCCGTGCCAGTGTAGTCTAAATGGGCAACAGTCAATGCGTCCCATATTACATATGTTAGCTTTTTTCATTATTTTAGAATTGGTAAATGTACGTAAATTGTAATAATCGTAATAAAAATAAAGTTCAAACTTTCGTGAGTTATAAAATATTATACATACAAAATTTTCAAGTAATTCTAAAAAATATTGATGTATTATGTTTTAAACAATTCATACAAATAAAATAGTATTTCTGATTATTAAAATGTTTGTGCAGTTTAAAATAACATATTTTTGCAAATTAAAATGAAAATATATTATTTAGTTATAAAACTATTTGAATCATTATATGCAAATTTTTAAACTTTATAAGTTTGTTGTTTCAGAATTTTCGTATAATTTAAAATTATTCACAATGATGCAAAATTTAAAATCTTTTCATAAATATTCACATCTCACTATATTTCAATTACAAAGAAATTAGGAATATATTGCACGAGTTAAATTTATCACAATTGAATATTAATAAAAATTTGTATTCATAATTTATAATTTAATATAAGCCATGAGGCATACTATTTTAATTTACTAAACAATTAATAATTTTGTATTTACTAAATGTTTTAAATATAATCCACATTTAAAGAAGTGAATACTTATAAAAATTATGTGGACATTTTGAAATATGTTATTTTATTTGTTAATATTTATTCCACACAAATATTTGAAAATTATTTCATTACTTTGATTATATTTTGCGATCTTTTTACATCCAAAAAGGAAAAACAAATGACATGTACAGAATGGGCCGTAGAGTCAGCCTATTTAAAACCCACAAACGTCTCTGTGCGCAAAACATTAAGCTTAATATTATCGTTTCTAGACATTTGGACGCTAATAGTTTGGTGTATAGCGCAGCGGGGTCTCCACATGACGTCGCTAGTTTGAGTCCTAGCAGTACCATTTTTTGTTGATTTTCCCTTGAAGCTGACACATGGGGCCCACTGACATAGAGACATATATAAAGCACGTCCATGCTAATCAAAATACAATGCCTATGTCAGCGCATTATACGTCTATGGATAAGATTATCACCGTATTTGAACGGTCGTGTCAAGTTCTAGTACCAGTTTGACGTATTTTTCAAGTTTAGGCACTAAAGTGAACATCGGTGACAAGTTTAGGCATCACTAGTGATATTACCTCTAAATTTTAATCTAACTTTCCTAATTTATCCAAATCAACTGATTCCTCTCATTATTGCAATTTGTTTTAGGAAACAAATAAAAAAATTCAGGAAACAAATAATGGACTTTAAGAAAATTAAATCATGACAAACAAATCTCTACATGGTAGCCTGGTACGCTAGGTTTTTCGTCCGATTTATTTCGTCCCACCTCCCACCACCCCCTCCCATTGGTTTTCTTATCATTTATTTTCATTCCACTCCTTTCTTCCAAATCAACACTTTCTTTCGTACAAAAGATCACATATCTAACTTTTCTAACTTATCCATATCAACTGATCTCTCTCATTAATACAATTTATTTTCGTAAATAAATAGTAGATTTTCAGAAGAAAAAAAGGGTTTTAAGAAAATTAACTAGTAAACAATGACAAACAAATCTCATTTATATATCTACTCTTAAAGGGGGACTTGTAGCCTCGCCTTCACGTTTTTTTTCATCTTCCATTTTCGTTTGGTTTTTTTTGACCCTCCTCGCACCACCGTCTATCCCCTCGGTTTTATCTAGAAGGTCCCTCGCACGCAACGAAAGAAAACGAGACGACGAGGCTCCTCCTTGCACGTAACGAAAAGACCAGGCAACGAGGCTCCTCTCTCGATGCCCCTCTCCCGATGCGGCCACTCTCTCTCCCTCTTCTCATGATGCGGTGCCGCCCCATCTCCCGCTTCGCCCTCGGGAGAGCTCCATGTTCGTGACACGCGCATGCACCCGGATCTGTGTTCGCGTGGCCCTGACGAAGGGGCTCGAGGTGGCCGCCGCCGCCGCCGAAGGCCAAGCCCACACCTTTTCCAGAATCGCTTCCTCCATTGTGTTCCACCGAGGAAGGAGGGGTCACCACAGAGAGGGTCCTCATGCATACGTGTGGTCGACAACGATGACGCGGCGTGCGGGCCAAAGGAGGGGTCCAGATCTAGCACCTCCCGAAGGGTGCCGTTGCACGGTGAGTGTACCTGCCTGGCCATCTTCTCCCCCAAGTTGTAGTAGCGGCGAACCCTAGATGCGCCTTTGCAGTCCAGTCAAGTCTCGTGCATTGATTGTGAAGGATTCTGCTGCTCATCCTTGAACTATTTCATCGCCGCGTGTCAAGGTTGGTTCCATCGGCGGAGGCCCTGCCGATCCACGCTGCCATTTGTGTTAAATCTTGGTTTACTTTTCCCCCACAAATTAACGCTATTTTTTCATATGTGCAGACCAATTATCGAGTGTATTTTCATGCTTTTTTTTGCAGAGTCATTTGCATTTAAACTTATCACAAGGCCATCAGAGAAACATTGGACTATTACACTCGGTCAAAACTACATTAGGCCAATTGTACATTTTATTTTAAGTAATAAAGAATATGAGATGAGAACATATAGGAGCTTTGTTTGGTTAAAATATTTTTATACGAAATTTGATGTATTTCTCATGGATATCTTCGTAAACAGAAATAATGGTACACTTACATTATGTTTCACCAGACTCACTCATTATAATATTTGTTGCTTCCAACATCGTGAATACTAATTAACTTTAGCATCTACTAAAAGGATATAAAGGGAGGGGAATATATTTTTGTGTGCGCCTCCGTTGCAACGCACAGCCAATTAACTATAGAGGATAGAAAGGGAGGGGAATATATTTTTCCCTCTTCTTTAATGGATACATACATTTGTACCACGAATCGGTCATGTGCATAGGAGGGAGGGAAGATGAGAGAAACATTGACATTTTTCATGCTTTCGACAAACATTTTTATTTGTAGCTTTCTTTTTTGGTGGCAACGCATGAGCGTAGCGCCGTCGTGGTATAGCAGGGTTGAAGGGTGGGTCCAGTATAGAACCATGAGATACTGGCGCTGAGATAGGACGGCAGTTGATGCCCTCGTCCCTTGTTGTTGGCCTGCCACGGACGTGTCAACCATTGACTCACTTAGAACACGAGTTAGTGGATTTTGTGATAAGAGTGAGGGTTGAGAGTGAGCGGGATGGGGGTTTGGAGTTGGTCTGTTTAGTTACGGGTGTCTAAGGGGGATAATTATAATACTTTAGAAAATGTGGCAAATTGCATTTCATTAAAGGTGGCTTTGCAGTAAATAGCATAGTCAAGTTGTACATATAATTTTTTTATCAAGTCATACAAATATTTTGGTTAGGATAGAAGGGTAAATGAATTGATTGGTTGTTTCAAGAATTAACAGCGGACACAATGACGTAGCAGTTGCATGCACAACAATTCTGTGGTAATGCACATCATTCAATTGTAGTTACAATGAAGCAATGTTTCAGGAGACATCGGATCTGTTGTCTTGGCTTGGGGCACGTCACAGGCGGTGCACGCATCCTCCACCTTGATGGCAGTGGAAGGTCGACACGAGCAAAGGGGCGTTTAGGGCGGAGAGCGAGACGGTTGGCGGAGGACTGCTCTTTGGCGGTCTGTGGGGAAGGACGGTATGAACAAAAGAGGCCGCCATGGCAAAGGTGAGGGTAGGCATCATCTGATTTTAAAGGAGAAGGTACCAACGAGAAATGTTCCGCTACAAAGGGAAACCGAGAGGAGGGTAGGGTCTGACGAAAAAGGAGAAGGGTGTGTCGTGGGGTGTGATTTTTGTGTTGGGATCGCATGATGAAGGTAATATGGTGGATAATCCGGACAACCACATTTCTCCCTCAAATATGAGCTGGATATGAGAGAGCCCAGAATATTCAAACAGTTGGAATTTGGGAGCCCACTAGCACCCTTTTGATATCCGAACATGTCCGAACATATGGGATAGAAATAAATTTCGACCTTAAAAATGACCTTAATCATTTGTTTGGTACATTTATATGCATTATAGCCCGTGGCAACGCACGCGCGTTCTACTAGTACAATCCTGTTGAAATGTGGACATTCACATATAAAAGAACGCCGTCCTCTTGCATCCCCTGTGGGCCTCCTCTCTCATGTATTAGCACATTAGAGCATGTATAATAGTAGACTATAAGATTGATTAGATTAACTCTCGCATAGTCGTCACATCTCTGGTCGTTAGATGGGACGCCAAGAGGTATGTCTTTCTACATGTTTACTTTTTCTGTTTTCTGTTTTGGTTTATCTTTTTATTACTTTTTCATTTTATTTGTTTCATACACATTCTATGTTTTCGTATACATCAAGAACATTTTTATACTTGTTTAACATTTTTAAATACATGATAAGATTTGTTTCTAATATATGTTTTTGACGTGTAACTTTTTCTTATATATGTTTAACATTTTTAAATACATGATTTTTTTCAAATACTTGTTTTGAAACTTTTTTCAACTTAGTATTTCTGAATAATACTCCCTCCGTTCGACAATGTAGTGCGCCCGCTCTTCCCGAAATCTAAGTTTAACCATAAATTTGACCAACGATACCGATTGTGGCGGGAGCAAAAACTATACCACTGAATTTGTATTTTCGATACGAATTATGGAACGGAGGGAGTATAAAACATTGTGAATTCAGTGGCATAGTTTTTTACCCCCGTTGCAATCGGTCTCGTTGGTTAAATTCATGGTCAAAGTTCAAGCTTGAAAACCGAGGACACACTGCATTATGGAACGGAGGGAGTATAAAACATTATTTTCAAACTTTGTGGATATTTTTATACATTAAGTAATTATTTTAAATATCAAAATTTTCAAACACAAGAACATTAAAAAAATTAACGTATATTTTTGTATGAAACTTGTTTTTTCAAATTACACGAATATTTTTTTACGTGGTATAACATTTCCTCTAAAACTATCATGTACATTTTTCTAAAATGCGTGAACACTTTTTTGATGTCAAATACATTTTTAAGAATGATACAAACACTTATTAAGTTGAGTGAACATTTCTAACACTGCATTTACTTTTTTTATATGTGATGAACGCTTTTAAAAACGTTAAGGGCTCCTCTGATACAATGGAATTTCACAGAACTTCTGAAGGATTTCGATCCTTAGGATTTTTTTCCTATGATGGTCGTTTGATTCATAGGCTTGAAGTTCTTAGGAAATTTTCCATAGAATATACTTGTACTACATTTTGGAGGAAAATTTTCATCCACTCTAACTATTTTGTTAGATTCCTTTGTTTTTCCATCCTATCAAACATTCTTCCGAATCCTGTAGTGTAGAATAGGACATGGCACTCTATTTCTCTGTTTTTCCTATTCCTACATTTTAAGAATCCTACTAATCAATGAGGCCCTAACTATTTTCTTCTTCATAATGTATGTATTTAATATATTTGCCAAAATATAAACAAAAGAAAAAACACGCGGGTCAGCGTGACGAGGCCACGTGGTTACTGGGTCGTCCGAGTACCGGCTCCCTCAAGGCGATGCTTGCATAGGAGTGGCTGCGAGCTATATATAGATGCACCCTCTGGGACGCTCCATATGGTATGAAGGTCCTCACTGTTGTGCAAAACACAAAATCATGATAATGAGGCCCTCCTATCTTTTCCTTTCTTTCCTGTTTTTTTCGTTGTTGTATGATCTTAAAAATCCACATGCTGAAGTTGAGGGACTAAAACACATGTAGGACCAAATATGGAGTGTGGGAGATTCCCAAAATACATAAAAAATATAGGATTTTCGAAGTAAAACATGACATGCAGAATAATTACTAAACATAATAGAGAGTAAACTGGACTAAACAGACAAATAACTTAGAGAAACAATTAGATAAACTGAGGTATATTTAAGTGGCAGTGCATACGAAAGAATACAAAGCATGGACAACGGAATAACAAAGTTCTCGGAACAATTTTCGCAACATTCACAAAGAAATAAGACGGGAGAGGATTAACAATCACATGCAAGTTACAAAGCTTATTGAGTTCAAGAAGTAAACCCCGTAGCTTGACAAAGATATAGATTTGTTTGACCAGTTCGAGTTGCTCAAACAATTCTACGTCCGGCTGGAGGGACCGAAATTCATTTCAGATGACAATGTCCTCACGATATTCTTCTGAGCCAAAGTCACCTAGATTCTTCCAATCACTTATGCCAGATCTTCAAGGTAAATCTCCGAGCCTTCACAAACTTGTTCTTCGACTGTCCAGAATTACTCTCGGACGCTCAGTACTGACACCTAACTGTCTAGTGGATGCGCAATCCACAATAGTAACATATTAATTTACGTTTTGACTAGATCTCAAGTGATGATCAATCACTTAGCAATTCCAGGCTCTAGTTTTTTCTCCTCTCTTAGGATTTCTCATCTATGACGGGAGGATGAGTTCCTTCTACAACTCTTGTCAATTCTCTGTGGAGCAGTCAACCTTTTAAGGTTGAAGGGGCGGAAATTTATAGCTGGAGCAATCCCGACGAGTGAAATAACCAATAGGGGCATTGACCACCTAATGGGAAACTGACACATGGTGCAACTATCGGATTTCAAATGTGGCATACGACTTGCTTGTGGAACAAGTTAAGTCGACTCAACTGCACTTCCTCAGAGTCCCGAAGAGTGTCGTCTTGGTCTGAGAGGAAAAATCACAGCGCACAAAGAGATTTCCAATTCTTCACTCCACGTAGGTTTTGATTGAGAATACATCGAAGACCTAAATCTCAATAGTCACTTACACGCCCCCTTAATAACATGGTTTTCCCTATGACTCAAAAAGTGAGAATCAAACTAGAAAACAAAAGTGTTCACCACACTTTTGACTGTTCGTCGAACAAGAATTCCGAAAGACTTCACTGTCACCATAATTTTAGGGGCCATAACTATCATGGTAAACCAAATCGTCCGGGACATTCACCTGTGTTTACTCACAAACACATTAGTCGCTTAACTATTTTGTCATTAATAACCCTTAGGGGAACTAGATGTCGGTGTCCTAGATTAGGGGGTACTCGCGAGGGAGGCCAAGGGAAAGAGGACAACATCTAGTCACGGGTGCACAGTGTCGCCGCTGGGCCTGTCGGGGCGCGGCGAGGATGGGGCAGGTGGTGCATAGAGCACCACTTTTGCATGTCCCCCTCATGATCACCATGTACACTGTGTGCTCTGGTGCGAGTGTGAATGTCTAGGCTTGTCAATGAGATAGATCAGAGCTTCATGAGATGACCTGTAAGTTTTTTGATGGATAAGGGGGCAAGAACTGGCTGATTGGAGATGACCTAGGATCTGACCAGCAAGTGTTTGTAGTGAGGTGGGGGAGGTTGGCCTGGTGAAAGATGCTGGGATTTGTCTGAGGGTGGTCACTTGCTTGGGTGACCATCTTTGCAAATTTTCAGCACTAATGGATGAGGCTAGTTGGTACTTCCTTTGCAAAGTGCCCAATTGGAAAGAAACTTGAATAAGATGATGTGAGAGATTGGCTAGATGAAGCTTATTTTGGGTTTGCACAAGTAATATATCCATGTTAACTACTCTGCCAAGTTTCAGCTCAAATGGATTACCTATGAAGGTACTTCCTTCACAAAGCCAGGACCTATACCTGATATTGAATAATTGATTGTGGGAGATTGGCTAGTTGGTTTGAGCTGGTATTTGGTCTGCATGCGGATTTATCAATGTGAATCACCCTGCAAAATTGTTGCTCAAAACGATCTAGGTTTCATGCACTTCCTTTGCAAAAAAGTCCAAACTGGACATAATTTCCAAATTGATGTTGTGCTCAAAATAGGAACTATGGAACATGACGTTTTCATGAAAATGGTGAAGGTTTGGATAGGAGAAGCTCAACAATTTATTTGGGTACCAGTGGAGCAACCAAAGTAGTAGCTCCTTTAGAAAGTGGCCGAAATGGCATATTGTCTTTATAAAGGAAAAAAGCAATTTCCCTTATTTAATTTTGGCCAATATTTTTATGAGATCTCAATATGAGCACAAGGATCATCTCCACAAGTTTTCATGAACTTTAGAGATTTGTAGATATTTATCTGGATTTAATTCCTTCCAAGGGCATAAATATGAATCAATTTTAAATGAAAAATACTCCCTCCGTCCGCGAATAAGTGTACTTCTAGCTTTTGTCCCAAGTCAAAGTTTTAAAATTTTGATCAATTTCATAGAAACGAGTAGTGACATATATGACATCAAATTGGTATATTATGAAAGTAAAATTTAAAACGGATCTAGTCGTACTAATTTTGTGCCATAAATGCTGCTACTTTTCCCTATAAAGTTGATAATTTTTTTCAAAATTTAACTTAGAACAAAAGCTAGAAGTACACTTATTCGCAGACAGAGGGAGTATTGCATATGACTTGGGAATATTTTAGCATGCCCAGGGTTAAAAGATATAGGAGGTCCCTAGGAAAACTTTTAGAGTCACTGGATCAAAGGAAATTGGGGTTCCTTTGTAACTGCAGGAATTAGGGTTTCCTCTATGATAATTCAGAAAGTAGGGATTGGTAGAAATGATGGCTTGAGAAGAATATCTACTTTGAGGGGAAATGCATTGCCAAATAAGCATCTTCCCATACCCAAGAGCGAAATAAAATCCAATAACACCGAAAGAAAAAGATGGGAATCCAATCTCGCGAAGGAAAAATTGGGGTGTTACATCGGAGGAGGTCAGCGAGCGAAAACCTCGGAACGCCCTCCTCAGAATCATCTTCGCCGGGCAGGTCGAGCTACACCCTGCAATAAGAAGGAAAATTAAAGTAAATTTCCTATAAAATGTTTTGCTAGCTAGAGTAAATGAATTTAAACAAGTTACTTCCGGTGAACCGGTGCTCACGAGGACGACGAACATCCTTGGACAAGTCCAAACTGCTCGGCTCGACGGGTGTCGAGGACTAGCTCGCTGGAGTAGTGTGAGCTTTTCTCAGAAGTTTGAAGGTCCGAGGAGGAGCTACTATCTCGGTGTCCTTGGATTCCGCCCTCTTCCCCCCTTGGGAAGAGTGGATGTCGGTGAATCCCTCCTGCTGGTCGGAGCTAAATTTGGAGGGCAAATTTTGTTGGTTCTTTGTAGGGGTATTCGAGACACTTTCTCGGATGCGCAGGTTCTTTGCCCTAGTCTTCTTCATCCCTTCCTTCTTTTTGGTCTTGACTAGGACCACGTAGAGTCCTCGACCAATAGCTTCACAAGCTCGGACTCATGGGATCTTCCTGCTATGGTGCCTGGGACTTGATCTTCTTAGCACGCGTGTGCCAGACATGTACAAGACACATTGGGTCGACCGATCAGTTATAGAAAGACGGTAGGAAATTTTATAATAAAAGACTTTTACCTCGGCAGTGGGACATGCTTGGCATAAACCATTGTCCTCCTCTCGATGGGAATGTGTTGCCCATGAGCTTGAAGAGGAGCTTCCACATCTCATCGAGGTATTTTCCCCGGAAAAACCTCCGGATCACCACCTCCTCGTTCTGCGGCGCGTACCTTCACATTGGAATAGCTCGTATATAGAGTGGTTAGATCTGGCGATGGAGCATCACGTGGTCGACATCAACCAGCGTGACCCTTGTATTGAAGATGGCCACCACCTTGTGTTTGAGCTCTGCCACCTCTCCTTGGTTCCCACAGTTAAAGCCTTTGGCGGTCTAGGAATCTAGCCTCTTGAGAAGGGCGGTCGATAAAGCAGGGACCCCCTCCTGGTTCCCGGATGGCATGTCGTCCATGTAGAACCATCCTTCCTGCCAAAGCTTCACGGTCTAGATGAATGTGCCCGTTGACCATGAAAGCTTGGGTGTCTTATTGATCATTCCCCCTCTGCAATCTACTAGATTGGGACCGGAGCTATGAGACTTGATGCAGAACAGCTTTAGCCAGAGCCTGGAGTGGGGCTCTATGTGGAGGAATGCCTCGCTGAAGGTGATATAAGGGGCGATATGAAGAATGGAGTTTGGGGCCAAGTGGTGAAACTGGAGCCCATAGAAAAATATGAGACCCTGGAGAAAGGGGTGAAGAGGGAAGCCAATACTTCTCATGAGGTGAGAAATAAAAACCACCCGCTCCCTGATACGTCTCCAACGTATCTATAATTTTTGATTATTCCATGCTATTATATTATCAATCTAGGATACTTTATATGCAATTATATGCTATTTTATATCATTTTTGAGAACTAACCTATTAAACCAGTGCCTAGTGCCAGTTGCTGTTTTCTGCCTGTTTTTGCTTTTCCAGGAAATCAGTACCAAACGAAGTCCAAACACCATGAAACTTTTGGACTATTTTTTCTGGACAAAAGAGACCCTGGAAGCTTCGTGAGAGGACAGGACATGAAGCGAGGAGACGACAAGGCAACATGGCGCACCCAGGGGGTAGGCACGCCCTGATGCCTTGTGGGCCCCTCTTAGCTCCGTCTGACCTAATTCCACCTTCATAAATTCTCTAAAATCGGTAAATCAGCAGGGAGCCACCCAAAACACTTTCCGCCGCCGCAAGTCTCTATTCCGAGGGGAGCCCATTTGGAGACCTTTTCCGGCACTCTGCTGGAGGGGGAGTCGATCACGAAGGCCTTCTTCATCAACCTTGCTGCCTCCATAATGATGTGTGAGTAGTCCACCATAGACTTACGGGTCCATAGCTAGTACCTAGATGGATTTCTCTCTGTCTTTGATCTTCAATACCATGTTCACTGCGATCCTCGCGGTGATCTATCCAATGTAATCTTCTTTTGCGGTGTGTTTGTTGGGATTTGATGAATTGTGGGTTTATGATCAGATTATTCATTGAAATTAATTGAGTCTTTTCTGATTCTATTATGCATGATTGTTATAGCTTCGTATGTCTCTCCGATCTATCGGTTTGGTTTGGCCAACTAGATTGATTTATCTTGAGCGGAAGTGATGCGTTGTAATGGGTTCAATCTTGCGGTGTTCTATATCCGAGTGACACAAAGGGACAAGACACATATTTGTATTGTTGCCATTAAGGATAAAACGACAGGGTCTGAACATATTGCTTGTCTTAATTTGTCTACATCATGTCATCTTGCTCAAAGCATTGCTCCGTTTGTTATGAACTTAATACCATAGATGCAGACTCGTTTCGGTCGATTGGTGGAGTAATAGTAGTAGATGTAGGATCATTTCGGTCTACTTGTTTATGGACATGATGCCTATATACATGATCATTGCCGTGAATCACATGTCATAACTATGCGCAATTCTGTCAATTGCCCAATAGTAATTTGTCTACCCACCGTATGCTATGTTCAAGAGAGAAGCCTCTAACGTAAACTATGGCCCCCGGGTCTACTTAAACATAAACACTAAAACCCTAAAAATACATTGCTGAAATTTATTATAGTTCTTTTATTTTACTTTTATATCATCGATCTCTATCAAGATTTAATCCTTGCAAGTAACGAGTTCAAGGGGCTTGACAACCCTCTTGCCCGCGTTGGGTGAAAGTGTTTGGTTTTGTGTGTGTTGGTGATGTCGAATGGAGTTTGCTTCGTTCTCCTATTGGTTTGATAACCTTGGTTCTCACTGAGGGGAATACTTATCTCTACTGTGTTGCATCTTCTGTCGTCTTCGGGGACAATCCCAACGCAGCTCACAAGTAGCAGGAAGAATTTATGGCGCCGTTGCCGGGGAGACATCATCAAACTCTCGTCAGGTCCCTACACATAAATTATCTTTCACTCATTCTACTTTTTATTTTCTGTTATATTTTTCTTTATATAAAAATTAAAAATACAAAATATTCCTACTTGCTTGCTTGCTTAGTTTTCTAGTTTACTTGTTTGCTTGCTAGTTTACTTGCTTTGTCACTATGTCTCAAGAAAATACCAAATTGTGTGACTTTTCAAATACTAATAATAATGATTTTATTAGTACTCCAATACCACCCACCACTAGTGCAGAAGCTTTTGATATAAATGCCGCTTTGTTGAATCTTCATATGACAGTGCAATTTATTGGAAGTCCTAATGAGGACGCCGCTTCACGTCTTAATACATTCGTTGAATTATGTGACATGCAAAATAAAAAAGATGTGGATAATGATGTGGTTAAACTGAAATTATTTCCTTTCTCACTAAGGGATAAAGCTAAAACTTGGTTTTCGTCCTTGCCTTGCAATAGTATTGGAACATGTGGTAAGTGTAAGGATGCTTTTATTGCTAAGTATTTTCCTCCTGCTAAGATTATATCTCTCCGAAACCAAATTATGAATTTTAAACAACACGAGCAAGAACATGTTGCACAAACATTGGAGAGAATGAAATTGATGATTAGAAATTGTCCCACTCATGGCTTAAGTTTATGGACGATACTACAAATTTTTTTTTGCGTGACTAAACTTTGTATCGAGAAACCTTCTAGACTCTGCTGCAGGTGGTACCTTTATGGAAATTACATTGGGAGAAGCTACAAAACTACTGGATAATATCATGGCAAATTATTCTCAATGGCATACCGAACGAGCTCCAACTGGTAAGAAGGTAAGTTTTGTTGAAGAAATCGCTACTTTGAGTGATAAGTAGGATTCTCTTATGAATATGGTTGCAAATAAGAATGCTCATGTTCATCCCAATGATGTGTCACTATATACCTTGATTGAGAAAAATAATGATGCTAGATGTGAATTTTGTCTCTAGAAATAATTTCAATAACAATGCTTATAGAGGTACTTTCAATCCTAGACCTTATCCCGGTAATTACTCTAATAATTATGGCAATTCTTATGGTAATTCCTATGATAATTCTTCTAATAATAATAGGATACCCTCTGATCTTGAGAACACCATGAAAGGATTTATTAGTTCTCAAAAGATTTTCAATACTATGGTAGAAGAAAAACTACATAAAGTGGATGATATGGCTAGAAACATGGATATGATTGATCATGATGTGGAAACTCTTAAAAGTAAAATTTTAACACCCAAGCATGATATTAATAAGTCTGTTAAATCCATCAAAATATCTATTAATGAAAGTAAGGAGAGGACCGTTAGGTTGAGAGCTAAGCGAGAATTCCTCGAAAAAAGCCATTCCTCCGGGTTTTTATCGTAATCATGAAGAAGATATCAAAATAATTGGTGTTTCACCTATTGAATCTTTGTTTACTAATCTGAAAATTGATGATAAAGGGACTGAAGATGAGTCAACTTTAGCTAGAAGGCATCCCGTTTGTTCGAAGGGTGATGATCTTATTGATAAAAATGAAAAAAGTGGGTTTGGAGAGGTGCAAACTTTAAATAGTGATGCATCCACTACTTTTGATTATAAGGACTTCAGTTATGAAAGTTGATCTTTAGTTGAATGAATTTCCTTGTTGCATCCATCATTAGCTCACCTAATGCCTATGAACAAAATAAAGCTTTTATTAAACATATTGTGGAAGCTATGATAAAAGCTCATGAGGAGAAACTTGAGTTAGAGGTTTCAATACCTAGAAAATTACATGATGAATGGGAACCTAGTGTTAAAATTAAGCTTAAAGATTATGAATGTAATGCTTTGTGTGATCTTGGTACTAGCGTTTCCACAATTCCGAAATCTTTATGTGATGTGCTAGGTCTCACCGATATAAATGAATGTTCCCATAACTTGCATTTAGCGGACTCTACTATTAAGAAACCATTGGGTAGAATAAATGATGTCCTTGCTCTTGCTAATAGAAATTATACACCCGTGGATTTCATTATGCTTGATAGTGAATGCAATCTGTCTTGTCCTATTATACTTGGTAGGCCTTTCCTACGAACTATAGGTGCTTATTATTGATATGAAAGAAGGTAATATAAGATTCTGATTCCCATTAAAGAAAGGGATGTAACACTGATGACCCACAAGTATAGGGGGTCAATCATAGTCCTTTTGATAAGTAAGAGTATCGAACCAAATGAGGAGCAGAAGGAAATGACAAGCGGTTTTCAGCAAAGTAATTTCTGCAAGCACTGAAATTGTAGGTAACAGATAGTTTGATAGCAAGATAATTGGTAACAGGCAAGTAACGGTAACGGTAAATAAAGTGCAGCAAGGTAGACCAATCCTTTTGTGGCAAAGGACTGGCCAGAACAATATCTTATAATAGGCAAAGTGTTCTTGAGGGTACACGGGAATTTCATCTAGTCACTTTTATCATGTTGGTTTGATTCGCGTTTGCTACTTTCATAATTTGATATGTGGGTGGACCGGTGCTTGGGTGCTGTTCTTACTTGAACAAGCCTCCCACTTATGATTAACCCCCTCGCAAGCATCCGCAACTATGAGAAAAATATTAAGATAAAGTCTAACCATAACATTAAACGTTTGGATCCAAATCAACCCCTTATGAAGTAGCGCATAAACTAGGGTTTAAGCTTCTGTCACTCTAGCAACCCATCATCTAATAACTAATCCACAATGCATTCCCTTAGGCCCAAGGATGGTGAAGTGTCATGTAGTCGACGTTCACATGACACCACTAAGGGAATCACAACATACATATCATCAAAATATCGAACACATATCAAATTCACATGATTACTTGCAACATGACTTCTCCCGTGACCTCAAGAACAAAGGTAACTACTATCAAATAATATTCATGCTCAAGATTAGAGGGGTATTGAATAGCATAATGGATCTGAACATATAATCTTCCACCAAATAAACCATATAGTAATCAACTACAAGATGTAATCAAAACTACTAGTCACCCATAGGTACCAATCTGAGGTTCCGGTACAAAGATTGAACACAAGAGATGAACTAGGGTTTGAGAGGAGATGGTGATGTTGAAGATGTTGATGAAGATTGGCCTCCCAAAGATGAGAGGGGTGTTGGTGATGACGATGGCTTCGATTTCCCCCTCCGGGAGGGAAGTTCCCCCGGCGGAATCGCTCCGCCGGAGGGCAAAAGTGCTCCTACCCAAGTTCCGCCTTGAGACGGCGGCATTCCGTCCCAAAAGCCCTCTCTGTATTTTTTCTAGGTCAAAAGACCTTATATACCAGAAGATGGGCACCGGAGGTGGGCCGTACTGGGCACAACCCAGCACGGCGCGCCTGGGGGGCCTGGCGCGCCCTGGTGTCTTGTGCTCACCAGGTGGGCCCCATCCGGTAGTTATTTTCTCTAGTATTTTTCATATATTCCAAAATAATTCTCTGTAAAGTTTCAGCTTATTTGGAGATGTGCAGAATAGGTATCTCTGATGTGCTTTTTCAGGTCCAGAATTCCAGCTACCGGTATTCTCCCTCATTGTGTAAATCTTGCATATTATGAGAGAAAGGGCACTAGAATCACTCCCTAAAGCATTATTATTGATCAAAACATTATAAATAACAGTAGGAAATCATGATGCAAAATGGACGTACCAACTCCCCCAAGCTTAGATCTTGCTTGTCCTCAAGCGAAAGCCGATATTGAAAAGCATGTCCACATGGTTTGAGAGAGAGGTGTCGATAAAAACAAAATACAGACATAGTAGCATCGTGCTTATTATCATAACAGCAACAACTTTATCATAGAACTTATTCATATAACTTCATCATATAACTTCTCATGAACAGGTAACAATTCATCACAACATAGAAGTATAAAGCATAAACCTTATTGAAAACCAACAAACGATGTTCTCAGTCAACTTTGCAACTACAATTCATCATATTTTCAGGAAGGGTCTCGTGTCGGAGCCTTTTGGCAAGTCCACATACTCAACCATCATTTAGTCTTCTATGATTGCATCACTCACATCATACCCATGAGCAAAAAGTTTCAGCCAGACACATAGAAAGATATGGGGCTTATAGTTTCGCCTCCCAATGTATTCACCTCAAGGGTGATGTCAACAATAATAACTCATGCTCACTCACATCCAACTGGATATATGTGCCTAGATCTTTCCTCACCACATGATGCTTGCAAAAAGAAAAAGTAAAAAGGAATAGGGAAGAATACTTTGACTCTTGCATAAAAGTAAAGGATAGGCCCTTCGCAGAGGGAAGCAGAGGTTGTCATGCACTTTTTGGTTTGTATGCTCAATCCCTTAATGTAAAAGAATGTCACGCTATATTGCCCCCTATGATAGCAACCTTTATTATGCAGTCCGTCGCTTTTATTACTTTGCCATCATAAGTTCTTACAATGCTCAATTTTCTCTTACACTAATTGATCAAACACATTTAGAAGAAATTTTTATTGCCTTTGTGCACCGATGACAACTTACTTGAAGGATCTTACTCGATCCGTAGGTAGGTATGGTGGACTCTCAGAACATGAATTTGGGTTTTGGGTTTTTGGATGCACAAGTAGTATCTCTACTTAGTGCGGAATTTTTGGCTAGCAAAGATATTAAGTAAGCACCACATGTTGAAGGATCTATGACAATATAACTTCTATGTGAATATGAACAAACATAAATCATTACGTTGTCTTCCTTGTCCAACGTCAACAATTTTGACATATAATATTTAATGGGGGCTCACAATCATAAAAGATGTCCAAGATAGTGTATTTTCATGTGAATCTTCTCTTCCCTTATTAATTCTTTCATGAATTGCATCATTGACCAATGCTATGTTTGTCAATCTCCAATAAATTTTACCACTTATACTTTTCTTTATGTGATGTCATTACTTACCATAAGATTAGCATCTGATTCTTTTCCATTTATTTCCTTTTTATTTTGATTGCAACAAGAAAGTAAAGAGGCAAAAGCTCAAACTACACTTTATTATATAACTCTCACTCGATTACATAGATAGATAGATCACGAAACTAACACTCGAAAATAGATCATGCTAAAATATTATCAACTAAATCACGAAAAAGCTAAGGATCGAACGAAAATAGGTAAAGGTGAATAAAAGTGATGGTGATACGATACCGGGGCACCTCCCCCAAGCTTGGCTCAAGAAAAGGGGAGTGCCCATACCCATGTGTTCAAGTCTCCTTTGGTGGTGAGGATGATGAAGGTGGTGGTGATGAAGCAGTAGGCTTGTCCTCCAGCTTCTAGGGCAAGGGATCAGCATCAAAAGTTGATGCACGAGTCCCCTGAGTCCTGCAACTAGCAGCTAAACTCACACCTTTAAATCTTGCTTCATATTCAAAAACTTGGTTTTGAAGATCATAAATTTGACTTTGCAAAAAATTGATTTGCTCGTTGAGGGTGAAGGTGGTGTCCTTCATAGACCGGCCATCCACCATCTAATCATGGGTGAATCCCGTGATCATGGAGTGATTGGCACTAAGTCCACGCTCCACCATCCTTTGGCACTTGAAGATGTCTTGTTCCACCGCCTCGAGCCTAGCTTCCACGCTTCCAGTCCTCTTGGGTCCCTGAACATCGCGGATGTGGAATACCCCCTCACGCATCTTAATGGCTTGAGGGTGATTCATCACCTCCGGCAAGTACGGGTTGATGACCTTCTGCGATGCGGTGGTCCTTGGAGGAGCATGGTGGAGCCATGGAGATCTAGATGTGAAGAGAAACGACACGAAACAAGAACAGAGGACTTTTCTGCGATGCGGTGGTCAAAACAATCGGGGGTATATAGATATTTTTTTTTATCTTGGGAAGCAATAATATGGAAGGAAAACGGAGTCAGGAAGGTGTCCGAGGTGGGCACAACCCACCAGGGCGCGCCTGGTAGGGCTGGCGTGCCCTGGTGTATCGTGCTCACCTCGGTTGCTTTCCCGTTTATTTCTTATTTTCCTAATTTTTGTAAAATTCCAAAACTGACAGAAAATATTTTTGCGGATTTTTCGGAGTCCGTTTACTTACCGTATCACGTACCTCCTCTTTTTCAGAATTCTGGAGTGTTCCGGAAGGTTTCTTTTGTGTGTTCCTCCGGTGTCATGGTTTGGATAACATTGCTTTCAACATTAATAGGCGTACCTGAGATATAGTGTTTAATTCTTTGTCCATTGACCACCTTCGGGTTAGTACCTTCGGCATTATTAATCTTGATAGCTCTAGAATGATAAACGTCTTCGATAACATATGGTCCTTCCCATTTGGAGAGAAGCTTACCTCCAAAAAATCTTAAACGCGAGTTGTATAAAAGAACATAGTCTCCTACTTTGAATTCCCGCTTTTGGATTCTTTTGTTAGGCCATCTTTTTACTTTTTCTTTGAATAGTTTGGCATTTTCATAAGCTTGGGTTCTCCATTCATCTAGTGAGCTAATATCAAATAACCTCTTCTCACCAGCAAGTTTGAAATCATAATTAAGTTCTTTAATTGCCCAGAATGTTTTATGTTCTAACTCTAGAGGCAAATGAAAAGCTTTTCCATATACCATTTTGTATGGAGACATACCAATAGGATTTTTATAAGCTATTCTATAGGCCCAAAGTGCATCATCTAGTTTCTTAGACTAATTCTTTCGAGACCTAGTGACAGTTTTTTGTAATATTAATTTTATTTCGCTATTGCTAAGTTCAACTTGACCACTAGATTGAGGATGATAGGGTGATGCAATTCTATGGTTAACATCATATTTAGCAAGCATCTTACGGAAAGCACCATGAATAAAGTGTGAACCACCATCAGTCATTAAATATCTAGGGACTCCAAACCTCGGGAAGATAACTTCTTTAAGCATTTTAATGGAGGTGTTGTGATCAGCACTACTAGTTGGAATAGCTTCTACCCACTTAGTGACATAATCAACAACAACCAAAATATGAGTGTACCCATTAGAGGAAGGAAAAGGTCCCATGTAATCAAAATCCCAAACATCAAAAGGTTCAACAACAAGTGAATAATTCATTGGCATTTCCTGACGCTTACTAATATTACCAATTCTTTGACATTCATCACAAGACAAGACAAACTTACGGGCATCCTTGAAGAGAGTAGGCCAATAAAAACCAGATTGCAATACATTGTGAGCAGTTCTATCTCCCGCATGGTGTCCTCCATCAGCTTCGGAATGACATTGCCATTGGATTTGTTCATGTTCATGCTCAGGTACACAACGTCTGATAATACCATCTACCCCTTCCTTATAAAGATGTGGGTCATCCCAAAAGTAATGTCTTAAATCATAGAAGAATTTTTTCTTTTGTTGGTATGTGAAGCTAGGTGGTATATATTTAGCGACAATGTAGTTAGCATAATTAGCATACCAAGGAGTGTTTTCAGAAACATTTATTGCAGCTAACTGTTCATCAGGAAAACTATCATCAATGGGTAGTGAGTCATCAAGAATATTTTCTAACCTAGACAAGTTATCAGCTACGGGGTTCTCAGCTCCCTTCCTATCAGTGATATGTAAGTCAAATTCTTGAAGCAAGAGAACCCACCTAATGAGTCTAGGTTTAGCATCTTTCTTTTCAATAAGATATTTTATTGCAGCATGATCGGTGTGAACAATGACTTTGGAATCAACAATGTAGGATCAAAATTTATCACAAGCAAACACAACTGCTAAAAATTCTTTTTCAGTAGTAGCATAATTCCGTTGGGCACTCTCTAGAGTTTTGCTAGCATAATGGATAACATTTAACTTCTTATCAACTCTTTGTCCTAGAACAGCACCAACAACACAATCACTAGCATCACACATAATTTCAAAAGGCAAGTTCCAATCAGGTGGTTGGACGATAGGTGTAGAAGTTAAGGCTTTCTTGAGTGTTTCAAAGGCTTCTACATAATCATCATAAAAAACAAAAGGAATATCCTTTTGTAAAAGATTAGTAAGAGGCCTAGAAATTTTAGAGAAGTCTTTAATGAACCTCCTATAGAAACCAGCATGACCAAGGAAACTCCGAATACCTTTAATATCTTTAGGACATGGCATTTTCTCAATTGCATCAACTTTAGCTTTATCCACCTCAATACCTCATTCAGATATCTTATGCCCCATGACAATACCTTCATTAACCATAAAGTGGCACTTCTGCCAATTCAAGACAAGATTAGTTTGTTCACATCTCTGCAAAAACTCGATCAAGGTTGCTTAAGCAATCATCAAAATAAGTTCCGTAAACGGAAAAATCATCCATGAAAACCTCCACAATCTTTCACAAAAATTAGAGAATATAGCAGTAATACATCTTTGAAAGGTAGCAGGTGCATTGCATAAACCAAAAGGCATACGTCTATAAGCATAGGTTCCAAAAGGACAAGTAAGGGTGGTTTTCTCTTGATCAGATTGTGATACGGGTATTTGAGAGAAACCAGAATATCCATCCAGAAAAAAAGTGTGTGTGCTTAGATAATCTTTCTAGCATTTGATCAATGAAAGGCAGAGGGTAATGATCTTTTCTAGTAGCTTTGTTTAATTTTCTAAAATCAATTACTATTCTATAGCCAGTGACAATTCTTTGCGGGATAAGTTCATTTTTATCATTAGGAACAACGGTAATACCTCCTTTCTTAGGGACACAATGAACGGGACTTACCCACCTACTATCAGCTATGGGATAGATTATACCTGCTTCCAGAAGCTTTAATATTTTAGTTCTTACCACTTCCTTCATCTTAGGATTCAATCGTCATTGGTGATCAACAACGGGTTTAGCATCAGGTTCCATATTAATCTTGTGCTGACATAGAGTGGGACTAATGCCCTTAAGATCATCAAGAGTATATCCAATAGCAGCCCGATGCTTCCTCACATTTTTTAATAATCTTTCTTCTTCATGTTCTGAAAGGTTAGCACTAATAATAACAGGATATATCTTTTCTCATCAAGATAAGCATACTTCAAAGTATCAGGCAATTGTTTTAATTCAAACACAGGATCACCTTTTGGTGGAGGAGGACCTCCAAGGGTTTCAATAGGAAAATTGTGTTTTAGGAGAGGTTGTTGTTCAAAGAAATTTTTATCTATTTCATTTCTTTCATGCAAGTGCGTATCATTTTCATGGTCTAGCAAATATTGTTCTAGTGGATCGGTAGGAGGTACAGCAATAGAAGCAAGACCAATTATTTCATCCTTACTAAATAATTCTTTATCACGAGGTTGTCTACTAAACTTGGAAAAATTAAACTCATGAGACACATCACCAAAACTAACACTGACAGTTTGTTTTTCACAATCTATCTTAGCATTGACGGTGTTCAAGAAAGGTCTACCAAAGATAATGGGACAAAAGTCATCTTGTGGGGAACCAAGAACTAGAAATCATTAGGATATTTTACTTTCCCACACAAGACTTCAACATCTCTAACAATCCCAAGTGGTGTGATGGTGTCTCTATTAGCAAGTTTAATAGTAACATCAACGTCTTCTATTTCAGCAGGTGCTATATCATTCATAACTTCTTGGTATAAGGTAAAATTAATAGCACTAACACTAGCACCCAAGTCACATAAACCATGATAGCAATGATCGCCTATTTTGATTGAGATAACAGGCATGCCCACTACGGGTCTATGTTTATCTTTTTCATCGGGTTTAGCAATTCTTGCAGCTTCATCACAGAAGTAAATAACATGCCCATCAATATTTTATACCAAGAGATCTTTAACCATAGCAACACTAGGTTCTACTTTAATTTGCTCAGAGGGCTTCGGTGCCCTAATATTACTCTTGCGAACCACAGTTGATACCTTAGCATGTTCCTTTATCCTAACAGGGAAAGGTGGTTTTTCAATATAAGCAGTAGGCACAACTGGATCAACATTATAAATGATGGTTTCATCTTTAGCTTTTACCGGATCTTTAATTTCTTCTTTAATAGGGGGATGATATTTAAACCACTTCTCTTTAGGGAGATCAACATGAGTAGCAAATGATTCATAGAAAGAGGCTACTATCTCAGAGTCAAGTCCATATTTAGTGCTAAACTTGTGAAAAGCATTGGTATTCATAAAATATTTAACACAATCAAACTTAAGCTTTATACCAGACTCATTACCTTCGCTGGGTTCCCAATCTTCAGAGTTGTGTTTAATTCTTTCTAAGAGATCCCACTTGAATTCAATAGTCTTCTTCATAAAAGAACCAGTACAAGAAGTATCGAGCATGGATTGATCATTATGAGAAAGCCAAGCATAAAAATTCTGATTAATAACTTCTCTATCGGGATATCATGATTGGGGCATGAATATAACATTGACTTAAGCCTCCCCGAAGCTAGAGCGATGTTTTCTCGTTTACGAGGCCAAAAATTATATATATAATTCCGATCACGATGAACTAGATGCATGGGATAAAACTTTTGATGGAATTCTAATTGCAATCGATTCTAGTTCCATGATCCAATATCATCACATAGCCTATACTATGTCAATGCTTTTCCCATCAAAGATAAAGGGAAAACCTTCTTCTTAACTTCATCTCCAGGTAAACCTGCAAGCTTAAATGATCCACAAACTTCATTCACATGTATTAGGTGCATATCAGGATGTTCAGTTCCATCTCCTGCATAAGGCTTAGCTAGCAGTTGTTCTACCATACCCGAAGGAATTTCACAACCAATATTTTCAGTAGATGCAGTAGGTTGAGGGGCAACTAATTGTGGTTCCGATCGAGGTGAAGATACCCCGAACAAACCCCTCAAAGGATTGTTTTCCATAGTAGCAAGTGACAACAAATTTCAGCACGTAGAATAAGTTTTTCCTTACCGATTTCCACTTCCAAGAGCGCTTCACTCCCGGCAACCACGCCAGAAAAGAGTCTTAATGACCCACAAGTATATGGGGTCAATCTTAGTCCTTTAAATAAGTAAGAGTGTCGAACCCAACGAGGAGCAGAAGGAAATGACAAGCGGTTTTCAGCAAGGTAATTTCTGCAAGCACTGAAATTGTAGGTAACAAATAGTTTGATAGCAAGATAATTGGTAACAAGGAAGTAACGGTAACGGTAAATAAAGTGCATCAAGGTAGCACAATCCTTTTGTGGCAAAGGACAGGCTAGAACAATATCTTATAATAGGCAAAGTGTTTGTGAGGGTACACGGGAATTTCATCTAGTCACTTTTATCATGTTGGTTTGATTCGCGTTCGCTACTTTGATAATTTGATATGTGAGTGGACCGGTGCTTGGGTCCTGTTCTTACTTGAACAAGCCTCCAACTTATGATTAACCCCCTCGCAAGCATCCACAACTACGAGAAAAGTATTAAGATAAAATCTAACCATAGCATTAAACGTTTGGAGCCAAATCAGCCCCTTACGAAGTAGCGCATAAACTAGGGTTTAAGCTTCTGTCACTCTAGCAACCCATCATCTAATAACTACTCCACAATGCATTCCCTTAGGCCCAAGGATGGTGAAGTGTCATGTAGTCGACGTTCACATGACACCACTAAGGGAATCACAACATACATATCATCAAAATATCGAACACATATCAAATTCACATGATTACTTGCAACATGACTTCTCCCGTGACCTCAAGAACAAAGGTAACTACTCACAAATAATATTCATGCTCAAGATCAGAGGGGTATTGAATAGCATAATGGATTTGAACATATAATCTTCCACCAAATAAACCATATAGTAATCAACTACAAGATGTAATCAAAACTACTTGTCACCCACATGTACCAATCTGAGGTTCCGGTACAAAGATTGAACACACGAGATGAACTAGGGTTTGAGAGGAGATGGTGTTGTTGAAGATGTTGGTGAAGATTGGCCTCCCAAAGATGAGAGGGGTGTTAGTGATGACGATGGCTTCGATTTCCCCCTCCGGGAGGGAAGTTCCCCCGGCGGAATCGCTCCGTCGGAGGGCAAAAGTGCTCCTGCCCAAGTTCCGCCTCGAGACGGCGGTGTTCCGTCCCGAAAGTCCACTCTGTATTTTTTCTAGGTCAAAAGATCTTATATACCAGAAGACGTAAGCCCTGGTGTCTTGTGCTCATCAGGTGGGGTCCCTCCGGTAGTTATTTGCTCCAGTATTTTTCATATATTCCAAAATAATTCTCCATAAAGTTTCAGCTTATTTAGAGATGTGCAGAATAGGTATATCTGATGTGCTTTTTCAGGTCCAGAATTCCAGTTGCCGGTATTCTCCCTCTTTGTGTAACCTTGCATATTATGAGAGAAAAGGCATTAGAATCACTCCCTAAAGCATTATTATTCATCAAAACATTATAAATAACAGTAGGAAATCATGATGCAAAATGGACATATCAAACACCTTCCTAGAAAGACAACTAAAACACCTTATGAATCTATTATGAGGGCCACCTTTGGAATCAATATGAAGGATGACAACACTTGATACTATGCATTATACCTAGTTAGGGGCATAAAGATCAACATCGCTTGTTGGGAGCCAACCCAATAGTTATCTTTAAATTTTTGTTTTACTTTCTATTTTGGTGTGTTGACATGATTATTGCTACTATAATGATTGTGTTTTTATATTTAAATTAGTGTTTGTGCCAAGTAAAGCCTTTGGGATGATTTGGAAGATAGTAGAATTGATGCTGTGAAAAAATAGAAACTTTTACGTCCAGTGCATAATTTCTCTAATTTTAATGGAACATCATTTTAATCTGAATTTTTTACAAAACATTGGTATACAAATTGCCCAGGTTTTCCTAATTGTTCAGAATTTTCAGAGTTACAGAAGTATGGTTTTAGTACAGATCCCTATATACTGTTCTATTTTATGTTACAAGAGAAGGTGACACTAGCTACATTTATGTTACAAGGTGGAGCCTTTGATTGGTGGAATGTGACAAAAAGAAATATCCAGAAGATTATTTGGTCACTTGGTCGATATTTAAGAAAGAATTTCAGAGAAAATATTTTCCTCAAATTGTTCAGAGGTAAATGGAGCTTGAATTTCTACACCTAAAGCAAGGTGATAAAAGTGTGGCAGAATATTAAATTAATTTTTCTCGACTTGCCCGCTATGCGACGGCGTACGTTGAAAATGATGAAGTCAAGGTGCGACAGTTCGCCCAAGGCTTACGTCAACCTATCAAGGCGCGTGTGGAGGTATTTGAATTAAAATCATTTTGTGATGTGGCAAACAAAGCTCTTACAATGGAACAAACATACCTCGAAGAACGCACAGAAGTTGAGAAACCAAATAAAAAGATGAGGGTCGACGACCGTGGTCAAGGAAACATGCATAGGAAGGCACATCAAAATTGGCGCCCAAATAATTGAGCGACATGTCAGCCCATAGTTAATAAATTTGTTATTTGTCATGGAGATCATATGGCTTCTCAGTGTGGGCAGCGGCATGGAAAATGCTTCGGATGCGGCAAGGAAGGACATGTTATCAGTCAGTGTCGGAACAAGAGTTTTACTCCTAACCAGTTAGTTGCTTTGCTAGCACCAAATGTACCACTATACCTACCTGCACTGCCTCCTAAGGCAAAAATTGCTCCTCGGCACACAAACAATTATGGAAGGAAGCAACAGCCTACTCGTGCTAAAGTGAATCATTTAACCCAAAATGAGGTGGACGAGGATAGCAATGTGGTGACAGGTACGCTTCGAGTATGCTCTCACAATGTAGTTGTTTTGTTTGACTCCGGTGCGACCCACTCTTTTATATCTTCTAAATTTATCTATACCCATGGAATAGAAAGTGCACTTTTAAAGAAAAGGCTTGTGGTAGAATCCTCGATGGCTGTGGTGATAGCTAGAGGGGTAAGCAATAATTGTCTGGTGATTATAAGGGGACATGAATTTTGGTCGAATTTGATAGTACTAGATATGCTTGATTTTGATATAATACCAGGCATGTATTAATTGATTGCAAATCATGCGATTATTGACTGTCATGGGGAGAAAGTGACACTTCAAGTACCAGGTCAACGCAAAATAGTGTATAAAGGAATCCACAAGAAAACAAGGTACGTGCATGTGGAAAACTTAGAAGTAAAGGAGAAATGTATAGAGGATATTCATGTGGTTAGAGAATTTCCTGATGTTTTTCCTAAAGAATTACCTGGGATTCCACCTGACCGAGAAATCGAGTTCAACATAGACTTGGTCCCTGGCACTAGTCCCATTTCAAAGACCCCGTACATAATGACGCCAGTAGAACTAAAGGAACTCAAGGTATTGATCAAAGAATTGGAGGAAAAAAGAGTTATTCGTCCAAGTATGTCACCATGGGGTGCTCCAGTATTATTTGTGAAAAAGAAGGATGGCCTTTGGCGATTATGCACTGATTATCGGGAGCTCAATAAGGTAACCATTAAGAATAAATACCCCTTGCCTAGGATCGATAACTTATTTGATCAACTACAAGGCTCACAAGTATTTTCAAAAAATAGATTTGCAATCAGGATATCACCAGTTAAAAATTAAAGAAGGGGATATTCCAAAAACAGCTTTCCGCACAAGATATGGACACTACATAGATATTGCACGCCGTCTGGACTAACAAATGCACCCACAATTTTCATGGATTTAATGAATCGCGTATTCAGACCATTCATGGACCAGTTTGTTGTGGTATCTATTGATGATATTTTAATATATTCAAAGATAGAGGAGGAACATGTCGAATGTACTTCAAACACTGAGGGAACACCGGTTATACGCAAAACTTAAGAAATGTGATTTTTTGTTAGACAAAGTGTCATTCCTAGGCCACATTATTTCTGGAGAAGGTATCTCTGCAGACCCAATGAATCACTATCATTGTTTTTTCCTTTAGTTTGCCACAATCATTGTTTGATGGACACACATATTTGAGAGAAGACACATGGTAATAATAGTTTGTTATAATACTCTATATGCTTCACTTATATCGTTTAAGCTAGGAAGTTGCTCTAGTGCTTCACTTATAACGTTTAGAGGATGACGACGTTCAAATTTTATAGAAATAATTGAACTTTCATGCTTCACTTAAATCTTTGTGAGAGTATAAGAAATAGTAACGGTAATGAGCACATGTTATAATACTAGTCCAAAAAGGATAGGTATTCAAGGGGGATATAATAAACACTTTCATGCAGCTCACTAAATAAGAAACATGGGTTAATTATATTGATGTAGTAATATGAAAGGGCATGAGTACATGATCATTTGTTAGTATAAATATCGATATTTAAAGCTTGCTATGTAACATCCCAAATTTTGGAATGTTATAATTATAATTGAATGAATGATTGTTTGATTGAGTGATTGAAAATTGAGTGAAATTTGAAACTTTTTAAAACTTTTGAATGAGAGGGAATAAAATGACTTTCCCCTTTGTGTTTGATTTCCAATTCATCCAATTCAAATCAAATGAGAGAAGATTACATGACTTCTTCAAATGATGGATTTGAAAATTTGATTTGAAAAGTTCTAAAATATTCTATTTGGAATTATTTTCATTTGATTCCATTTCTATTTTAAAGTTTGAATGGATTCCAATTCACTTGCCCAAAATTCAAAAAAACAAATTGAGAGGAGGAACATGACCCTCCAAACCAGGGACACTTTTTTGAAATTTTTGAACCATAAAACCAAAGGGGTCATTTGAAAATTATTTGCAAAAAGAAATAAAAACAATTTAGTCATTTTCTGAAAAATAATTTTTTAAAAAAGTATTTATTTTGGCCGTGTAAAAATGTTCATCAGATGGAATTTATTTTTCTGATCATTTTGGTATTTAATACTTCTATATTTGGATTTGATCTGATCTTGCAAATCAAGTTTTCCTTCTCTGTTTTATTAAAAAGGAAAAAATCCGTTTTATTAGGAAACTACCGAAGCCCACTAGGAAAGGATCAGGCCCAGGATTCCCTCGCTGGATCCGATTTCTTTCCGAACCGGTGCCCGATCGCCCCTCCCCTCTCTTTCTCTCTCTGACGTCGCGGGCCCACGGGCCGATCCTTCCTTCCTCGCGCCCGTCCCCTTCCTTCCCTCTCTCCCTTCCTTTCTTCGCCGGAGCTCGCCGGATCCGAGCTGATCTCGTCGATCCCTTTCCTATTCTCGCTCCCGAGCCCTGGCTATAAAGCCCGAGCTTCCCGCACCCCGTTCCGCCCGTTTCCCCCTCGCCCGATCCTCTCCTCTCGCCGGAATCTCTCGCCGGAGTCCCGAGCGCCGCCACATCGCCATTTGCCACGCCCCGTTCGCTCCCGACGCCCTAGACCGCCAAAGCCACCACCACTGGATCTGCCTCGAAACGGCGCGTCCGCCCGTGCGCTTCCCTGAGCTTCAGAGCCACCGGAGCCCTGACGACAACCCCAACCGAGCACCACCGCCGCCCCGAAGCTCGCCGTCGTCCCTCGAGTCGTCCTCGGCCTCGCCTGAGCCCACCAGGAGACGCGTCACCCTCGTCTTCATCCCTACGACCACCTCCCGGAGCACGAAGACCGCCGGAGCACTCGCCTGCGATGCACCCGAGCCCCTGCCGCCGACGTCGACCTCGCCGGAGCTCCTCTCTCCTCTGTAAGTCGCCGGAGATCCCATCACCGTTAGATCTAGGGTGAACGGTTAGGATTAGATCGCGTTTTTTTTAATTAATTGTCGAAACGTTTTCTATTAGGAGCCGGCCGTCCGCCCGAAGCACTCGCTCACGCGCACCTCTCGGCCAGTAGCGTAGCGCCACGTGTACCCCTGTCCGTTAGGATGGATTTTTCTTTTTCTGTTTTTAGTTTCTTTTACAGAATTAGTTCTGTTTTTGTTTTCTCTATATCTTTTATGTTTTTATTTTTTTTAACTTGATTCTTTTTGCATTGCGTCACAAATTTTATCTAGTTTCTGTAGATTTAAAGTTTGACCATATTTGAATAATTTAAATTCAGATTCAAACAGATTTGTATTCAAACTTGTTTTGCTTATAACTTTAGTTTAAAAAATTATTTTTGAGTGAGTCTTTTTTGCTACTGGTCACAAGTGACATTATTTAGCAGTAGGACAAATTTGAGAATTTGTAGAATATATTAAATTAGGGTTTCAAGCAAAACAGATTCTGTTTTAGTTCTTTTAGGTTTATTTCTATTTCTTTTGTTTTAAATTGTTTTAATTTATTTTCTTTTATGACAATTTGTACTCTGTTTTATGTTAGTTAGCAGTAGTATTTCAACCAAGTTTATTTTTATGTCATTTATTATTTTTATAGCATGAAATCAATTCTAGTTTCATAATAACTTGCAAATTGATTTCATTGCTAGTTTGATTTCCTATTTGATAATATTTTTATAAATTGTTTTATAAGTTTTACTTTCTGTTAAATTAGCTGTTTTATATTTTGTTTTCTCTTATGTTAGTATTTTATTGTTTTTCTTGTTGTTAAGTTTATTATACAAAAACTTATGTTGTTAGGGTGTTGTTTTCATAGTTCTCACTTGTTCTTCAAAAGTAAATCTTTTTGCTAGTAAAAATATTTGCTAAATGCCGTTGCTAAATTTTACTTTGTTGTTGTCGTGTTGCTGTTGATAATAGGTTAATTGTAGGAAAAAAACCTTTTCTTAGTTGCTTGATGAAGTTTTGTTGTTTTAAATTTTTTCTTAAGTTTTTCCTTCATCACAACCCTATTGTATTTAGTTTTTGTGTTGCCTTTTGATTGATTGTATTGATTGCTAGAAGTGGTTGCTTATGAATGCAATTCTTTATTATATAGATTTTCATCGGAGAGTGACGAATAGTTCTATCAAGTTATTTCTGAGAGCGATATTTATCTTCATCAACCTTACCAGGCAAGTTCACTTTGATCATCAATTTCATACCTATGTTTTATTGCATGTAGTGACATCATTCAACAAATCCCTCCAGTAGTATTATTGAATTCTTGTAGTTGAGTAGAATGCATGAGGTAGGAACCCACTCCTTGTTACTGAAGCCCCGGGACGTTATTTTTCTTACTGCTATGCTACGCTAAAGTAGACGGGGTTGGTATGAGTGTTCGAGAGTGGTGTGAGGTGAAGGACTCTACGTCAAAGACGACAACTTCATGAAGGCATCTTCAAGTCCTGCATCTTCAAGACCTCAAGACTTCGAGACTCGAGAAACAAGTTTTCAATACACACTACTGGGTGAGGGATGGATTTGATGGGCACCCTGGAGTAACCAGTGGATGGCCGGGATGCATGGAGAAGCGCCATGACATCTTGCGGAAAGCCTCACCCAGACTCAAAGAGACGGATGAATACTTCATGCCTGGAAGCTTACCTGTGTAGCCACAAGTCATTATGGGCTCTGGCTTGGTTGATCTTTGTTGTGACTCTGGCTGGGCAGTGCTACGAGATGTAGTCGACGTTAGGATTGGATGGGCACTGACAGTAGTCAGGGAAACACTCTGAAAGACCATGTTTCGTTCGTCCTGTTCTCAAACACCCGGCAGTGCGAGGACTTACAAGGAGGGAACGAATCTTGTGGGTAAAGTACACAACACTCTGCAGAGTAAAACCTAATCGATTAGCCGTGTCCCCGGTTAAGGACAATTTGAGCCTCTGGACTTGGATCTATCTCTGAACTCTCAACACCACACTGATAATTAATTGTGGGCAACTTATGATACTTGTGGGCATTGAGACATCGGTTGGCGGAACCATGTCATAATAGATATTTCCATAGTGAAAACTCCTGATATTCCTTTGTTGTAGGAAAATAAAATAAAATCAGCTTTTATGCAAAAATTCAGACCCAGAGCCACAAAGCCTTATTGCATATAGAATAGTCTTATCATCTGTTTTCTCTTATGGTGATCTTGCCGGTACATTCAATGTACTGACCTACACGGCTGCAACGTCTTATGTTGCAGATATTTTTCTACGACGAGTAAGAGTACGATTCAGGGTTACGGTCTACACTCAACCTGCCGTTGGTGTTTATTGGGACTCCACTCCCGTTGACTGTTTCCGCTGAGATTTTAAGGTATATATCAGTTCTACGTTATTTACATGTGATTGCACTTTGATATATACATTGATGTACTGTGTGTGCCAGCATACTGATCCAGGGATGGCACAGAACACACAGAGGCTTGACCGTTTGAGGTCGGGTCGCTACAGAGATGGTATCAGAGCACATGTTGACTGTAGGACGTGACCCTAGAAATCGGAAAGCCCCTAGGACAGGATATCTCTAAAACTTTATTTTCACAAAGACGCTTACTTCTCATCTTTTCTGATTTTATCAAATGGTCCCTCTTACCTCGATTAGTTAGAATATATCCCTTCCCATTTGACCACACGGAGGATCGACCAAAGCCACTCCAAGAAGGACCAGATATCGGACAACTGATGGCCACTTCGGAGTAATGAAGATTTCACCATGCATTAGAATAATTGAAGCTACAACGGTTGAAGACTCCGAAGAATCGAAGAGATTGAAGACCCTGAAGAATCCCAGAATTATTATGAACTTTAGAAGACCAAACCCCTGTTGTATACTCACGTTAGATGCGATGATTTGTGAGCTGTCATTGTGTGATGTTTTTCCGACAGCCGCAAATAAAACCTATTTTCAAAACTATTGTTTGTATTGTGTGTATCTCCCTCTATCCCTCTCTCGAATCTCATCCCAAAACCTTGGACCCAATAGATGGTGAATGAAGATAGACTCTTGTTTTCTGGATCAATGACTCGCATGGAGACGGAGCAGTGGATACAGAACATGGAAGATCACATGAAGGGATACGGTGTAGGAAGCGCGTATATGGTACCGTACTCCCTACGGTATTTCACACAAGGTGCTTTAACCTGGTGGAAATGCATCAAGCTATACAAGGATGGAATGGAGCAAGAACTTGGGAAGAATTCAAGCTTTGCTAGGATCTCGTCTCATCTAGAAGCCATGTGATCGTAAAATGAAGAAGCCTTGTGAATTCAAGATCTGTGGAGAAATAGGACACACCCAGGAAGAACACAAGGATGGATGCCCTCATTGTGAAGAAAATCACCCAGCTGAGGAATGCCCGACTGGGCAAGTGACATGTTTCTTGTGTGAAGGAACCACTCATTTTCCGGCACAATGTCAAATATACCCCAAGGTACAAGAAGTGATGAAGCAGCAGAAGGAAGCAATGAAAGAAGTCCTCGGGAAAAAGTTAGAAGAACCCATGAAAATGGGAGATATACCAAACCCAATCGTAGATACCAAGTCATGTTATTCATGTGGAGAAGAAGGACATATTTCCCTGAATTGTCCGAACGAGTATCTGGGAGATTTCCCGACAGCAGAAGTGCAATATGACCCTCAGGAGATAGAAAGAATGATTAACCTTGACAAGAAGAAAGGCCAAGTAAGTGGAGGCATCAGATGTTTGCATTGCAGCTTGGAGAGACCTCATTGTTATTGCAAGAAGTATGAGCCAAGCATCAAGCAAGTAAGCACATAATCCACAGCCCTCAGGATTGATAAGGATCAAGTACTGCCTTTATGAAGGAAGAAACTTGGAAGAAGCTGTGACAGATCAAGCAGACGTTTTCTTAGGAGGATACGTAAACCTGAGAGATGTGAAGAAACGATAGATGTTTTTGTTTAGCTTGCAGAATCAATGGATTTATCCGAACTTCGTTCGTGGACAAGAGAAATTCTGCAACGCTTGTGAGGAAGCCCAAGTGTTAGAATATGAGATTCACTAAACCTTATACAAGGTAATGATTTCAGTGCGACATGGCTTGGCCACCATGACGACTTACTCTTATCATTTCTCTTGCTATTGGGAATGGTAAATCTGAGAGACTTACCCATAGTAAAGAGACGACGTTCTTTGAAGCTTTTGTTTAAACCTTAGAATGGTATGATAGAGACCCATTGTACATGGCAGCTGTTGCCAAACGTAGGAATTGTACGGTGAGGATGAAGCCTAGACCCATTTTCACTGCAGGATAACCACTAATGGTAGACCACCATGAGATCATCGGTAAGTTATTTAGAATGATCATGAGACTTGTCAGTAAGAAGACCCAGTAACGGAAGAACTTTGTATTGACCAAGGAACACTGGAATTTGCAGGAAACATTATGAAAGAACAACAACACAGGAGTTACTGTGGAGAATGTGAAGAGGCAAATATTGCCAAAGACCCAGAGGATTGTCATAATTTTTGAGGGACCAGTAACTCTCATTTTAAGTGTGGTAGCACCCACACTTTGCAAGACAATGGATTTGCTAGAAGACCCCCCAAACCCTAACCTTTTCTTTCTAGCCTCTTCGAATCTCGAGGACGAGATTCATTTTAAGTGTGGTAGGTTTGTAACATCCCAAATTTTGGAATGTTATAATTATAATTGAATGAATGATTGTTTGATTGAGTGATTGAAAATTGAGTGAAATTTGAAACTTTTTAAAACTTTTGAATGAGAGGGAATAAAATGACTTTCCCCTTTGTGTTTGATTTCCAATTCATCCAATTCAAATCAAATGAGAGAAGATTACATGACTTCTTCAAATGATGGATTTGAAAATTTGATTTGAAAAGTTCTAAAATATTCTATTTGGAATTATTTTCATTTGATTCCATTTCTATTTTAAAGTTTGAATGGATTCCAATTCACTTGCCCAAAATTCAAAAAAACAAATTGAGAGGAGGAACATGACCCTCCAAACCAGGGACACTTTTTTGAAATTTTTGAACCATAAAACCAAAGGGGTCATTTGAAAATTATTTGCAAAAAGAAATAAAAACAATTTAGTCATTTTCTGAAAAATAATTTTTTAAAAAGTATTTATTTTGGCCGTGTAAAAATGTTCATCAGATGGAATTTATTTTTCTGATCATTTTGGTATTTAATACTTCTATATTTGGATTTGATCTGATCTTGCAAATCAAGTTTTCCTTCTCTGTTTTATTAAAAAGGAAAAAATCCGTTTTATTAGGAAACTACCGAAGCCCACTAGGAAAGGATCAGGCCCAGGATTCCCTCGCTGGATCCGATTTCTTTCCGAACCGGTGCCCGATCGCCCCTCCCCTCTCTTTCTCTCTCTGACGTCGCGGGCCCACGGGCCGATCCTTCCTTCCTCGCGCCCGTCCCCTTCCTTCCCTCTCTCCCTTCCTTTCTTCGCCGGAGCTCGCCGGATCCGAGCTGATCTCGTCGATCCCTTTCCTATTCTCGCTCCCGAGCCCTGGCTATAAAGCCCGAGCTTCCCGCACCCCGTTCCGCCCGTTTCCCCCTCGCCCGATCCTCTCCTCTCGCCGGAATCTCTCGCCGGAGTCCCGAGCGCCGCCACATCGCCATTTGCCACGCCCCGTTCGCTCCCGACGCCCTAGACCGCCAAAGCCACCACCACTGGATCTGCCTCGAAACGGCGCGTCCGCCCGTGCGCTTCCCTGAGCTTCAGAGCCACCGGAGCCCTGACGACAACCCCAACCGAGCACCACCGCCGCCCCGAAGCTCGCCGTCGTCCCTCGAGTCGTCCTCGGCCTCGCCTGAGCCCACCAGGAGACGCGTCACCCTCGTCTTCATCCCTACGACCACCTCCCGGAGCACGAAGACCGCCGGAGCACTCGCCTGCGATGCACCCGAGCCCCTGCCGCCGACGTCGACCTCGCCGGAGCTCCTCTCTCCTCTGTAAGTCGCCGGAGATCCCATCACCGTTAGATCTAGGGTGAACGGTTAGGATTAGATCGCGTTTTTTTTAATTAATTGTCGAAACGTTTTCTATTAGGAGCCGGCCGTCCGCCCGAAGCACTCGCTCACGCGCACCTCTCGGCCAGTAGCGTAGCGCCACGTGTACCCCTGTCCGTTAGGATGGATTTTTCTTTTTCTGTTTTTAGTTTCTTTTACAGAATTAGTTCTGTTTTTGTTTTCTCTATATCTTTTATGTTTTTATTTTTTTTAACTTGATTCTTTTTGCATTGCGTCACAAATTTTATCTAGTTTCTGTAGATTTAAAGTTTGACCATATTTGAATAATTTAAATTCAGATTCAAACAGATTTGTATTCAAACTTGTTTTGCTTATAACTTTAGTTTAAAAAATTATTTTTGAGTGAGTCTTTTTTGCTACTGGTCACAAGTGACATTATTTAGCAGTAGGACAAATTTGAGAATTTGTAGAATATATTAAATTAGGGTTTCAAGCAAAACAGATTCTGTTTTAGTTCTTTTAGGTTTATTTCTATTTCTTTTGTTTTAAATTGTTTTAATTTATTTTCTTTTATGACAATTTGTACTCTGTTTTATGTTAGTTAGCAGTAGTATTTCAACCAAGTTTATTTTTATGTCATTTATTATTTTTATAGCATGAAATCAATTCTAGTTTCATAATAACTTGCAAATTGATTTCATTGCTAGTTTGATTTCCTATTTGATAATATTTTTATAAATTGTTTTATAAGTTTTACTTTCTGTTAAATTAGCTGTTTTATATTTTGTTTTCTCTTATGTTAGTATTTTATTGTTTTTCTTGTTGTTAAGTTTATTATACAAAAACTTATGTTGTTAGGGTGTTGTTTTCATAGTTCTCACTTGTTCTTCAAAAGTAAATCTTTTTGCTAGTAAAAATATTTGCTAAATGCCGTTGCTAAATTTTACTTTGTTGTTGTCGTGTTGCTGTTGATAATAGGTTAATTGTAGGAAAAAAACCTTTTCTTAGTTGCTTGATGAAGTTTTGTTGTTTTAAATTTTTTCTTAAGTTTTTCCTTCATCACAACCCTATTGTATTTAGTTTTTGTGTTGCCTTTTGATTGATTGTATTGATTGCTAGAAGTGGTTGCTTATGAATGCAATTCTTTATTATATAGATTTTCATCGGAGAGTGACGAATAGTTCTATCAAGTTATTTCTGAGAGCGATATTTATCTTCATCAACCTTACCAGGCAAGTTCACTTTGATCATCAATTTCATACCTATGTTTTATTGCATGTAGTGACATCATTCAACAAATCCCTCCAGTAGTATTATTGAATTCTTGTAGTTGAGTAGAATGCATGAGGTAGGAACCCACTCCTTGTTACTGAAGCCCCGGGACGTTATTTTTCTTACTGCTATGCTACGCTAAAGTAGACGGGGTTGGTATGAGTGTTCGAGAGTGGTGTGAGGTGAAGGACTCTACGTCAAAGACGACAACTTCATGAAGGCATCTTCAAGTCCTGCATCTTCAAGACCTCAAGACTTCGAGACTCGAGAAACAAGTTTTCAATACACACTACTGGGTGAGGGATGGATTTGATGGGCACCCTGGAGTAACCAGTGGATGGCCGGGATGCATGGAGAAGCGCCATGACATCTTGCGGAAAGCCTCACCCAGACTCAAAGAGACGGATGAATACTTCATGCCTGGAAGCTTACCTGTGTAGCCACAAGTCATTATGGGCTCTGGCTTGGTTGATCTTTGTTGTGACTCTGGCTGGGCAGTGCTACGAGATGTAGTCGACGTTAGGATTGGATGGGCACTGACAGTAGTCAGGGAAACACTCTGAAAGACCATGTTTCGTTCGTCCTGTTCTCAAACACCCGGCAGTGCGAGGACTTACAAGGAGGGAACGAATCTTGTGGGTAAAGTACACAACACTCTGCAGAGTAAAACCTAATCGATTAGCCGTGTCCCCGGTTAAGGACAATTTGAGCCTCTGGACTTGGATCTATCTCTGAACTCTCAACACCACACTGATAATTAATTGTGGGCAACTTATGATACTTGTGGGCATTGAGACATCGGTTGGCGGAACCATGTCATAATAGATATTTCCATAGTGAAAACTCCTGATATTCCTTTGTTGTAGGAAAATAAAATAAAATCAGCTTTTATGCAAAAATTCAGACCCAGAGCCACAAAGCCTTATTGCATATAGAATAGTCTTATCATCTGTTTTCTCTTATGGTGATCTTGCCGGTACATTCAATGTACTGACCTACACGGCTGCAACGTCTTATGTTGCAGATATTTTTCTACGACGAGTAAGAGTACGATTCAGGGTTACGGTCTACACTCAACCTGCCGTTGGTGTTTATTGGGACTCCACTCCCGTTGACTGTTTCCGCTGAGATTTTAAGGTATATATCAGTTCTACGTTATTTACATGTGATTGCACTTTGATATATACATTGATGTACTGTGTGTGCCAGCATACTGATCCAGGGATGGCACAGAACACACAGAGGCTTGACCGTTTGAGGTCGGGTCGCTACATGCTATTTGTTATTCATATAAGTATTAACTATGGCATGGTGATGACGTGTGAGCATTTTTATGTCTGAAATGAAATCCTATCGTGTTGTTCGAATCGGGGGCACACGAAGGTTAACTCCTACCAAACTCCACCCTAGGGGTATGCGGTAGTACTTTTCTTTGAGAGAGCTAATAAGGGTTTACAATAGGTATATTATTTCTTTATGACTAATGTAAATCCATGGATATACGCACTCTCACCTTTCCGTAATTTGCTAGCCTCTTCGGTACCGTGCATTGCCCATTCTCACCTCGAGAGTCGGTGCAACCTTCGCCGGTGCATCCAAACCCCGTGATATGATTCACTCTATCACTCATAAGCCTCCTTATATCTTTCTTGAAATAGCCGCCATACCTACCAATTATGGCATTTCCATAGACATTCCGAAATATATTGCCATGCAACTTCCACCGTTCCATCACATGACTTGTTTGTTCATCATCATATTTCTTTGCATGATCATGTAGATGTCATAGTATTTGTGGCAAAGCCACCATTCATCATTAGCTACATGTTACGCTAGATCATTGCACATCCTGGTACACTGCCAGAGGCATTTATATAGAGTCGTATTGTTCTATGTTGAGTTGTAATATTGAGTTGTAAGTAAATAAAAGTGTGATGATCATCATTATTAGAGCACTGTCCCAGTGAGGAAAGGATGATCAAGACTATGATTCCCCCACAAGTCGGGATTAGACTTCGGACAAAAAAAAGGAGATGGGGGAGGCGGAAAAAAGAGAAAATCCCACCATGAAAAAAATGACAAGAGAAAAGAGAGAAGGGGCAGTGTTACTATCCATTTAGCACACTTGTGCCTCAAAGTGGCACCATGTTCTTCATACAGAAGGTCTCCTATTGTCATTCTCAAATGCTAGTGGGAATTTTGCATTATAGAACCTGGCTTCTATATTCCGATGACGGGTTTCCTCAAATGCCCAAGGTCTTCATGAGCAAGCAAGTTGGATGCACACCCACTTAGCTTCCGTTGAGCTTTCATATAGTTAAAGCTATAGTGCATCCGTTGCATGGCAATCCCTACTCCTCGCATTGATATCGATTGATGGGCATCTCCATAGCACGCTGATCCGCCTAGTTGATGCGAGACTTTCTTTCCACTTTGACTCCTTTTGATCTGTACCACCATACTCTATTCCACCCACATGCTATATCCATGGTTCACACTCATGTATTGCGTGAAGTTGAAAATGCTGAAGCGTGTTAGAAGTACAATCCAATTGCCTGGTTTGACACCTGGGTGCTCATAATTTATACCTATGCGATGAATACGGAGTCATGCCATGCTTGATATGATAAAATGAGTAGGGAATAACATTCTTTAAGGATCATATATTTTGAAAAGTAATGATTATGTTGTTTATGCTTATGGATATTATTATCTTGATATCAGTTAGTTCATCATTTGTCATTGATCCTACCTAAAAGAGATTACATGTTGGGTAGCATGTCGCATCAATTTTTTGGTTTTTATCATTTACCTACTCGAGGATGAGCAGGAATTAGCTTGGGGATGTTGATACGTCTCCAACGCATCTATAATTTTTGATTGTTCCATGCTATTATATTATCAATCTAGGATACTTTATATGCAATTATATGCTATTTTATATCATTTTTGGGAACTAACCTATTAACCCAATGCCAGTTGTTGTTTTCTGCCAGTTTTTGGTTTCTAGGAAATCAGTACCAAACGAAGTCCATACACTATGAAACTTTTTGACAATTTTTTCTGGACAAAAGAGACCTTGGAAGCTTCACGGGAGGATAGGACGCAAAGCGAGGAGACGACAAGACAACAGGGCGCGCCCACGGGGGTAGGCGTGCCCTGATGCCTTATGGGCCCCTCGTGGCTCCGTCTGACCTAATTCCACCTCCATAAACTCTCTAAAATCTAGAAACCAACAGGAAGCCACCCGAACCACTTTTTCTGCCGCTGCAAATCTCTGTTCTGACGGGAGCCCATATGGAGACCTTTACCTGTACTCTGCCGGAGGGGGAATCGATCACAGTGGCCTTCTTCGTCAACCTTGCTGCCTCCATGATGATGTGTGAGTAGTCCATCATGCAGGCCAGTCTTTTGTGAATTCGATTATGCATGGTTGTTATAGCTTCATATTTCTCTCTGATCTATCAGTTTGGTTTGGCCGACTAGATTGATTTATCAGCAGGAGTGGTGCATTGTACAGGGTTCAATCTTGCGGTGTTCCATATCCCAGTGACAGAAAGGGACAACACGCGTATTTGTCTAGTTGCCATTACGGATAACATAACGGGGTCTGAACATATTTTTTTGACCAGGAAACAGTGGGGAAAGTCCCCGCTGTAAGTCTTTTTTCTTTATTAAAGCAATGAAAGAAGGTAGTCCAGGTTACATGTGCAATAGGAGGTTGCACAAAGAGTCAGTGACTGTTAGTATACATCATGTGGCAACTATATACTATCTATCCATGATCTCATGCCTTCTTTGATTGAGGGTCTAGCCCTCAACATGGTTGTTTTGAAATGGTTGATGAAGTATGTCTTGCACTGACTGACACAACATTCAATACCTGCAAATATTTTGTCATTCCTTTGGCACCATATGCTCCAGCATCCAGTGATAAGTATCTCCATGAAATGGTTGATGTTGTATCTGCGCTTGCCATCAATGATCGTATTGTGTATGTTTTCATCAGTATTCCATTCAATTCCAATGCTCCACCAGAAACTTTGACTGTAAAGACAGCCAAAGAGTAGGTGAGTTCTATCCTCCATAGCATGGTCTTCACATAATGAGCATTGTGTGCTGTCCAGATGCATATTTTTTTCTAGTTAGCAGATCACAAGTGTTGATCCTGTTGTTTAGCATGAGCCAGCAGAAGAATTTGTGTCTTGGTATACAACTTGACTTCCATATCCAGGTTTCTGAACATATTGCTTGGCTAATTGTTTATGGACGTGATGCCTATATACATGATCATTGCCGTGAATAACATGTCATAACTATGCGCAATTATGTTAATTGCCCACCATTAATTTTTCTACCCACCATATGGTATGTTCAAGAGAGAAGCATCTAGCGAAAACTATGCCCTCTGGGTGTACCTAAACATAAACACTAAAACCTTAAAAATACTTTGCTGCAATTAATTTACTATTATTTTATTTTACTTTTACATCATCTATCTCTATCAAGATTTAATACTTGCAGTAACGAGTTCAAGGGGCTTGAAAACCCTATTGCCCGCGTTGGGTGCAAGTGTTTGGTTTTGTGTGTGTAGGTGTTGCCGAAGGGAGTTTGCTTGGTTCTACTATCGGTTCGATAACCTTGGTTCTCTCTGAGGAAAATACTTATCTCTACTCTCTCCTATTCGGGCAAAATCCCAACACAGCTCACAAGCAGCACTCCCCCTTCTGAGGTGCGGGGATAGCGGAGACCGAGAGACCTCGTCCTTGCCCACGGGGGACCGGTAATAAACCGTTCTGTGGGGCGGAAGGTAGCCGTCCGACTGAAGCTTGACACTTGTACCAGCGATGATGATGGAGGACATCCATTGCCCCCTCTTGCTGTTAGCCTTCTCCCAGGACGGCGGAGCGTTAACACTTTTCCCCTTGCCGGCCATCCTTTTGCGATGGAGGAAGAGATAAGAATGAGAGAAGCAAAGATGGAGCATGAAATAGATCTCTGGGCGCTTGAGCTTGAGGGAGTTCTTAGCGTTGGAGCAAGAATGAAAGCGTGGGTTGAATTAGATTCATCTTTCCCTGTTTATAGCATAGCAAAAGACTAATGGGCATCATGCCGCGCAGTAAAACCGCTAGTTCCCAATACAATGTGCAATATATGCGCGCGAAGATTCAGTGTTCTTGCTAATGAGATCAACAAAAATTTATAGCACGATCCCTTTATTAATGGGACGTGCCAATAGAAATGACCTTGGGCCACGATACGCTCCACGTAATGGTCGGGCTTGTTTGGTCACCAACACCCTTTTGACGTGATTCTAGTGCTACAATTTCCTATAAATACCGAAACCCTTCTTCGTACCCTCACAACAATTTTTCGTGACGATCCCATCTGCATGTCTTTTCCGGCACTCTGCCGTAGGATGAAGCCATTAGAGGAGGTCTTGTTCTCATGGTGATGTGCGAGTAGTTCATCTTTGGGGTGAGAGTATATACTAGTAGCTATGGGTTCAATCTCTCTCCCATGTTCTTGATGGATTCGATCTTGATTGTATCATGATCTTTACTAATAAAGTTTGATGTTATGATGTTCATCCTTCACTATCCTTTTTGTGGTGAATTGAGTCTTACTCTTTGAAGTTTTCTTAGGTTGGATTGAATATTTTAGATGTGAGATCACTTGATGCATGTCTACTAATTAACTTGCGGATACCCATCGTGACATTGGGGTACTCTTAGCATAAAGGTTGAACGATTCGTGTCATATAGTATTGTCTTAGTACGATCTCTATGGCTATTCTTGACACTTTGGGGGTGGTTTAATAGATTGATTGAAACCTTAATTTTGAGGTGGTTTGGTACCTACGCGATTTCATCTTACTTTCTCTGATAGAAATAGAATATTCGAGTGATTCTGTAACACCCCGAGACCGACGATCCAAATGCCTTCGATATATTTCGTTATCGCCGCGTGATTTATTTGTTTGTCGCATTCATCATCGCATCATTCACATTGCATCGACACTTTGTTGCCTTCATTTTTTCAAAACTTGCATCCGCTCGTAGTTGCCGCTTCTTTCTGCTATCTTTGTCAATTGTTTCGAGACCAACCACACACGCGCGCGCTCGCGGCATCGTTAAAATATTGTTTTGTAAGTGGAACTAAAATGTTCTCGGAATGGGTTGAAAGTTGGCGAGCGGTATTAACATATTGTAGGAAGACCGCCTGACAAATTTCGTCACATTCAGACACCATTTGATACCCCAGCCTTTAAACTTGTATTGCACCATTGCCGGTTAAAAACGGTAGATATTTTTCGAAATAAAACTGTCACGTGCCGCTTGACGTGGCTTGAGACTGCGTCGGTATTTCCCCAAAGAGGAAGGGATGATGCAACACAGCGACGGTAAGTATTTCCCTCAGTTATGAAACCAAGGTTATCAAACTAGTAGGAGGATCACCACCACCCAATAAGCAGCACCTGCACACCAACAACAAATACTTGCAACCCGACGCGAAAGAGAGATTGTCAATCTCTCTACGGTAATAAGATAGATTAGGTAGTGATAGGTAGGAGAGATAAATCTCTCAAGAACACAAATAAAAAGAGTTAATATGCAGAACTATGTTTTTGGGTTTTTGATATTGTAGATCTGAAAACAAAGATTGCAAAAAAAAAAAATCGGAAAGCAATATGTTGGAAAAGTAGACCCGGGGGCCGTAGGGTTCACTAGTGGCTTCTCTCATGAGTATAGCGCATGGTGGGTGAACAAATTACTGTTGGGCAATTAATAGAAAATCGAATAGTCATGACGATATCCAAGGCGATGAACATTATATAGGCATCACGTCCAAGATAGATAGACCGATTCCTGCCTGCATCTACCTCTATTACTCCACACATCGACCGCTATCCAGCATGCATCTAGTGTATTAAGTTCATGGAAAAACAGAGTAATGCAATAAGAACGATGACATGATGTAGACAAGATCTATTCATGTAGGAATAGACCCCATCTTGTTATCCTTAATAGCAACGATACATGCGTGTCTTGCTGCCCCTTCTGTCACTGGGAAAAAACACCGCAAGATCGAACCCATCACAAAGCACCTCTTCCCACGACAAGAAAAATCGATCTAGTCGGCCTAACTAAACCAAAGATTCGGAGAAGAAATACGAGGCTATAAGTAATCATGCATATAAGATATCAAAGAAGACTCAAATAATATTCATGGATAGAAACTGATCATGAACTCAAAATTCATCGGATCCCAACAAACACACCGCAAAAGTTTACATCAAATAGATCTCCAAGAGACCATTGTATTGAGAATCATAAGAGAGAGAGAGAGAAGAAGCCATCTAGCTACTGCCTACGGACCCGTAGGTCTATGGTGGACTACTCACGCATCATCGGAGAGGCACCTATGAGGAAGATGAACCCCTCCGTGATGGTGTTTAGATTGGATCTCGCGGTTCTGGAACTTCTGGCGGCTAGAATTGTGTTTCGTCGACTCCCCTAGGGTTTTGGGAATATTTAGGAATTTATAGGCATCAGAGGCGGTGCTGAGGGGCCCCGTGGAGGGCACAACCCATCAGGGCGCGCCGGGGGCCCCCTGGCGCGCCCTGGTGGGTTGTGCTCTCCACAGCCCACCTTCCTGGCTCATCTTTGGCCCACTGGGTGTCTTCTGGTCCATAAAAAATCTCCAAAAAGTTTCATCGCGATTGGACCCCGTTTGGTACTGATATTCTGTGAAGTAAAAAACAAGCAAAAACAGCAACTGGCACTTTGGCACTATGTCAATAGGTTAGTTCCAAAAAATGATATAAAGTTGTTATAAAATGATTGTAAAACATCCAAGAATGATAATATAACAGCATGGAACAAGCAAAAATTATAGATACGTTGGAGAAGTATCAGTATCCCCAAGCTTAATTCCTACTCGTCCCCGAGTAGGTAAATGATAAAAACAGAATTTTTGATGTGGAATGCTGCCTAACATGTTAATCATATTCTTTTCTTTTGTATAGCATGGACATTTGGACTTGTAAATGATTCAAAGCAATAGTCTACTTTTAACATAATGACTTCAATACTCAAGCATGTCAACAAGCAACCATGTCTTTCAAAATATCAACACTAAAAAAAGTTATCCCTAGCCCAGCATGCTCAATCATTGATCCATTCATGAAACACACTCAAATATTAGCTATGCCCAATGCTCAAGTACGATCATAGTGCCCCCTAGTTGGTGCTTATAAGAGAAGATGGAGACTCAAAGCAAAAATAAAAATTGCATAAAGTATATAGATAGGCCCTTCGCAGAGGGAAGTAGGGATTTGTAGAGGTGCCAGATCTCAAGGTTTAAATTGAGAGAGAGAAAATATTTTGGGTGGCATGCTTTTCCTGTCAACGAAAACGACAAAGTAGCTCACAATACTTTCCATGCTAGATATATCATAGGCGGTTCCCAAACAGAAAATAAAGTTTATTCCTTTTTCCACCAAACTTTCACTTTCCATGGCGGGTCGTATCCACGGTTGCCTTCCATACCAACACTTTCCAAGGAATTTATTATTTGACAACATAAAGTAATTTTTTTCTTTTTTCATTTCGGGAATGAGCATCCCTATTACCGCCGCACTCTCGTGCAATGACAAGTGAATAAACACTCATCTTGAGAATAACACATCTAGCATGGAAAAATATTGGACACTCCCCACCGTTTCATGAGCGGTACGAGCACACAAAAGAGAAAATTTATTTTGAAAATTTAGAGATGGCACATACAAATTTGCTTGGAATGGCATGGAAATACCGCATATAGGTAGGTATGGTGGACTCATATGGCAAAACTTGGTTTAAGGATTTTGGATGCACAAGTAGTATCTCTACTTTGTACAAATGTAGGCTAGCAAATTGATTGGGAAGCAACCAAACCAAGAAACAAATATTCACATAAGTGAGCATTGAACATAACTAACACCGAATAATGCACCACAAGTAGGATGTAACTTCATTGCATAACTATTGACTTTCGTGCATGCATAGGGAATCACAAACCTTAACACCAATATTCCTACTAAGCATAATTACTCACTAACATGACTCACATATTACTATCATCATGTTTCAAAACTATTACAAGGAATCAAGTTTAATTTGCCCAATGATCTTCATGAAAGTGTTTATTATATCCTCCTTGGATATCTATCACTTTGTGACTAGTTTCATATATTGCCATTGCTTTTTGGCAAGCTCAAACAAATTTAAGTGAAGCACATGAGCATAAAGATTTCATCTCTCAAAAAGATATAAGTGAAGCATGAGAGGATTTATTAAAAAAAATTACCTACTCTCAATTAATCTAAGTGAAGCATGAGAGTATTTCTACAAAAATTTCCAAGCACACCGTGCTCAAAAAGATATAAGTGAAGCACTAGAGCAATTCTATAGCTCAAAAAGTTTAAGTGAAGCACATAGAGAAATTCTAACAAACCATAGCATGATTTTGGCTTTCCAAATAGGTGTGTCCAGCAAGGATATAGAGGAAAAACTAACAAACAAAGCAAGCAAAGATACAAGACGCTCCAAGCAAAACTCATGATATATGAGGAATAAAAAAAAACTCCAAGTAAAATACCGATGGTCATTAGAAGAAAGAGGGGATGCCACTCGGGGGGCATCCCCAAGCTTAGTTGCTTGTTTCTCTTTGGATATATCTTGGGGGTGCGGTAGCATCCCCAAGCTTAGGCCTTTATCACTCCTTATTCCTTCATCCACCGTGATCTCACCCAAAACTTGAAAACTTCAATCACACAAAACTCAACAAAATCTTCGTGAGATCCGTTAGTATAATAAAGCAAATCACTACTTTAGGTATTGTTGCAAACCCATTCATATTTTATTATTGCATTATACCTACTGTATTTTAACTTTACCATGGCTCATACCCTTCAATATAACCCATAGATTCATCAAAACAAGCACACAATGCAAGGAAAACAGAATCTGTCGTAAACAGAACAGTCTGTAGTAATCTGTACTCTAACCATACTTCTGTAACTCTTAAAATTCTGAAAAATTAGGAAAACATAATAAATTTGCATAGAAACACTGTGTTAAAATTTAAGCTCAAGATCACGTTCCAGAAAAAAAATGAAAATTCATATACTGCACGCAAAGTTTCTATTTCAGATTCAGCATCACTTCTACTCATCCTATGAATCATCCTAAAGGCTTTACTTGGCACAAACACTATATAAACCATAAAAACACAATCATAACAGAGGCATAATTGTGTCAACACACAAAAACAGAAAGGAAAAAACAAAAATTTATTTATTCATTGGGTTGCCTCCCAACAAGTGCTATCGTTTTACGCCCCTAGCTAGGCATGATGATTTCAATGATGCTCGCATAAAAAGTAGTAATTGGAATATGCAAGGGAGCATCATGAATCTCATGACAAGCACATTTAAGTCTAACCCACTTCCTATGCATAGGGATTTTGTGAGAAAACAATTTATGGGAACAAGAATCAACTAGCATAGGAAGGCAAAACAAGCATAACTTCAAAACTTTGAACACATATAGAGGAAACTTGATATTATTGCAATTACTACAAGCATACGTTCCTCCCTCATAATAAATTTCAGTAGCATCATGAAGGAATTCAACAATATAACTATCACATAAATCCTTCTTTTCATGATGCAGAAGCATATAATTTTCATTACTCTCCACATAAGCAAATTCCTTTTCACCCATGGTAGTGGGAGCAAACTCAACAAAATAACTATCATGAGACACTTGATTGGCATAGCCACATTGCAAATTAAAACCATGATGATAAGTTTCATGGTTATCATTACTCATTATAGCATACGTGTCATCACCATCATCATGAATAGAAGGCATGCAATCATCATAATAAAATTGCTCATCAAAACTTGGGGGACTAAAAATATCATCTTCATCAAACATAGCATCCCCAAGCTTGTGGCTTTGCATATCATTAGCATGATGGATATTTAGAGAATTCATACTAGCAACATTGCAATCATGCTTTTCAATCAAGGATCTATCATGAATCACCTTATAAATTTCTTCTTTCAACACTTCATCAAAATTTTCAGATTCATGATTCTCAAACAAAACTTCATGGAGATAATCAAGTGCACTCAACTCACTAGCAATTGGTTCATCATAATTTGGTCTTTTGAAAAGATTAGCAAGTGGACGAGGATCCATATCAATAGATTTTTAGCAAGCGAATATGCAAGCAAATAGAAGGCACATGGCAACACAAGCAAACAAAAATAGATCCGGCGAGAAAAAGGCAAACGAAAAAGAGGGCGAATAAAACGGCAAATTGGTGAAGTGGGGGAGAGGAAAACGAGAGGCAAATGGCAAATAATGTAATTGCAAGGAGATGAGATTTGTGATTAGGAACCTGGTAGATGATGATGGAGTCTCCTCGGCACCTGAGAATAGCACGTAGAAGAGACCGCTTCCTCCCCGGCAACGGCTCCAGAAATTCTTTGACGTGGCTTGAGACTGCGTTGGTATTTCCCCAAAGAGGAAGGGATGATGCAGCACAACGATGGTAAGTATTTCCCTCAGTTATGAAACCAAGGTTATCGAACCAGTAGGAGGATCACCACCACCCAATAAGCAGCACCTGCACACAAACAACAAATACTTGCAACCCGACGCGAAAGAGAGGTTGTCAATCTCTCTAAGGTAATAAGATAGATTAGGTAGTGATAGGTAGCAGAGATAGATCTCTCAAGAACACAAATAAAAAGAGTAAATATGCAGCAATATGTTTTTGGGTTTTTGGTTTTCTAGATCTGAAAACAAAGATTGCGAAAAAATATAGATCGGAAAGCAATATGTTGGAAAAGTAGACCCGGGGGCTGTAGGGTTCACTAGTGGCTTCTCTCAAGAGTATAGCGCACGGTGGGTGAACAAATTACTGTTGGGCAATTGATAGAAAATCGAATAGTCATGACGATATCCAAGGCGATGATCATTATATAGGCATCACGTCCAAGATAGATAGACCGACTCCTGCATGCATCTACCTCTATTACTCCACACATCGACCGCTATCCAGCATGCATCTAGTGTATTAAGTTCATGGAAAAATGGAGTAATGCAATAAGAACGATGACATGATGTAGACAAGATCTATTCATGTAGGAATAGACCCATCTTGTTATCCTTAATAGCAACGATACATGCATGTCTTGCTGCCCCTTCTCTCACTGGGAAAGAACACCGCAAGATCGAACCCATCACAAAGCACCTCTTCCTATGGCAAGAAAAATCGATCTAGTCGGCCTAACTAAACCAAAGATTCGGAGAAGAAATACGAGGCTATAAGTAATCATGCATATAAGAGATCAAAGAAGACTCAAATAATATTCATGGATAGAAACTGATCATGAACTCAAAATTCATCGGATCCCAACAAACACACCACAAAAGTTTACATCAAATAGATCTCTAAGAGACGATTGTATTGAGAATCATAAGAGAGAGAGAAGAAGCCATCTAGCTACTGCCTACGGACCTGTAGGTCTATGGTGGACTACTCACACATCATCGGAGAGGCACCTATAAGGAAGATGAACCCCTCCGTGATGGTGTTTAGATTGGATCTCGCGGTTCTGGAACTTGCGGTGGCTGGAATTGTGTTTCGTCGACTCCCCTAGGGTTTTGGCAATATTTGGGAATTTATAGGCATCAGAGGCGGTGCTGAGGGGCCCCGTGGAGGGCTCAACCCATCAGGGCGCGCCGGGGGCCCCTGGCGCGCCCTGGTGGGTTGTGCTCTCCACAGCCCACCTTCCTGGCTCTTCTTTGGCCCACCGGGTGTCTTCTGGTCCAGAAAAAATCTCCAAAAAGTTTCGTCGCGATTGGACTCCGTTTGGTACTGATATTCTGCAAAGTAAAAAACAAGCAAAAACAACAACTGGCACTTTGGCACTATGTCAATAGGTTAGTCCCAAAAAATGATATAAAGTTGTTATAAAATGATTGTAAAACATCCAAGAATGATAATATAACAGCATGGAACAATCAAAAATTATAGATACGTTGGAGACGTATCACCGCTCATTTCCTTCTCTTCTCTCAGCCCATGCCCTCTACACATGCCACCTAGCCTCCCCCTCTGACTAGATCGTCCGATCACGACCGGAGGGTCGAAAAACACCCCAAAACCCCAAACCCTAGCATACCTGCTATAAAAGGAAGGTCTTCCCTTCCAAATCTGGCCTCCCTAGCCTCCTCCCTCAAAATCCACGCCACCAGCCACCTCTCCACCGCTGCCAAGTGGCGCGCCACCGACGCCCCAGCCGCCTTCACCACGCCAAGCCTGCCCGACCCGAGATCTGGCCCGTCCCGGGACCAATCCAGGCCAAGGAGCCCGCAGCGCACGCGCCGCCCGAGAGCCACGCCCGAGCTCCCTCCACCATGCCTCCAGCTACCCGCGGTCGACCGAAGCCCGCGACCCCGCCATCTCGCCGGACACCAGAGCACCACCGATGACCTGCCGAACCTTGTTGCCGCCCAGCTCTGCCGTCACGAGCCGCCGTCGCCGCAGCCGCGCGCCGCCGCTGAGCTCCCCTACCCCGAGCTGCGCCGCCCAAGCCCCCGCCGCCTCGCCCCTCACTGCGCCGCTGCCCGGAGCTTCGCCGTCGGCCCTTCTTCACCTCGCTGCCGGCCCAATCTGGCCGCCCCCAGCACGGATCTGGCCCCCACCTCCTCAGTCGCGCCCCGCCTCACCGGCGTCCCCGCCGTTGCCGGCCTCCTGCTCCCACGGCTGGGCCTGTGCCGTCCCGGGACCCTGGGAGCCCGCAAAGCAAACGCACCCGCCCTGGCTGGATCCACCCTTCCCCGCATCGCTCCGTCCCGATTCGTCCCATGAGGTCCAAAATTCCACCAAGTCCCTATTTTTCAAACATCATTTAAGTATTTTGTAATGGCCGAAACTGTGTGTGTGCATCGGATGGAAACGCATCTTATATGAAAATTGATCTACAGAATGTGCTCTACATGATGGTATCATTTGCATGCATGATATAATAAATTTTATTGATTAATTCTCTGTTGCAAAAGTGCATCATGATATAATCTATGAAAACTATAATAATATTCAAACTTGTGAGGATGATTGCATCTAATCTATAGCCCATATGCATATGATTTATTCATGTGATTTGTTCTCTGTGATGTGCTCTAGATTGCCATGCCTTTGGTTGCCATGTAAAACATATATATCATGTCAATATCTTGCACTTAAGTGGCCTTTGTGATAAAATTGCAAAGTTCCATTTTGCAAAAATCATAGTAAATGATCCATGCATCCTATTAATTTGTGCCAATGGAGTAATTTGAAGAATGGCATATATACTACATACACATATCAATTACATAAATAATAAAATTGCTAAACCTACTGTTTTGTGCATCTCTAGACAGCATCATGGACTAACTGTTTCGCATCCCATATTTTCACCAAGTCTGAAACTGCTGTTTTAAAACATGTCAACTTGTATTGATGAATGCCATTGAGCTAGAGGTTATATGTAGATGTTCAGCAAACATGTTTTGATATTCATCATATATGCTATCACCCCATATATTTTGTTGCCATGAAATATCTTGCAGCATATTTAAAAGTTGCCCTCAACATGTCATTCCAATGTTTTTGCTTGCATAAAAACTGTGATTTTCTCAATGTCCTTAATCTGGACAGAAACTTTGCATCTCGTGAAAATCATATCAATTCATACATTATGCCTTTGAAAATGATCTTTATATGAATTGTGAAGCATTTTAGTTCTACTACAACATCATGTCATTTGTTTTCATCTTAGCTTCATGTTTTACTGCTCCAAAGTATGCATCTCACTAATTTTGGCAGATTCTAATTAAAACTTATGTTGTTTAAAACTTTTGAACCATGGCTCCGTTTTGATCATGCCCCACGTGAAACTTGTGCATAATTGCATGTAATTTCATAATATCAACTTACATTCATGATTAAAATGTTTGTGGTTGTTGGTTGCTTGCATTTTGCATTCATGACAAGCTAAACTTGTGTGGGTCATATCTTCTAGGTCGTAGCTCCGTTTTAAAAGATCTATATATGTAAATCGCTTAGAATGATATGTAGAATCACATGGTGCATTTTGTTTCCCTGTTTAATAAATATAAAATATGTTTAGGACAGATCTGTACAAATTTCGAAATTTGCATATGGGGTCGTTTCAGAAATGCTATATGTTGTTACCGGCCTCATTTAAAATGCCTAGATAGGTAGTTTAATTATGCTTCACCTATTTCCATGATAAACAACATTTAAACTTGTCGGGTACCTAAACAAGAGTGAACTAAGTAATTTAAATGTGGAGTTTCATCAATATGCAACTTGTTGCATATTGAACTTCACTTAATGTATAGAAGTGATTGTTGTGCTTTGCCATGTCATGCATAATTGAATGGACATGCATCATACTTGTTTGTGCATTATGCCATGATTATGCTTGTTTGTTTACCCTGTGTCATTTGTTTGTTTCCGGATTGCTTCTCCTCGCTAAACTTCTAAAACCGATTCGGAGTGTGAGGATTCGTTCGACGACGCCCGTTCGTCTACTCTACGCATTCGATCTTCTTCCAAGCAGGATTATAGGCAAGATGATCATTATCCTGGACACCATTACTATCATTGCTATGCTAGTTTTCTCGATTTTATCGCTATGTCTCGCCACCTACCACTTTTTTGTCAAGCCTCCTAAAATGCCATGATCAGCCTCAAACCCTCCACATCCTAGCTAACCGTTGTTTGGCTATGTTATCGCTTAATCAACCCCTCTTATAGCATTGCTAGTTGCGCGTGCAATTTGTTCCATGTCGGGACATGGATATCATGGGATATCATATTATTCTTGCTATTTAATTAACGCGTCAATACACTTGGTAAAGGGTGGAGGGCTCGGCCTTTTGCCTGGTGTTTTTTTCCACTCTTGCCGCCTTAGTTTCCGATTACATGTGTTATGTTTCATATTGAGCGCTCCTAAGATGCTTGAGGTTGTTATGGGGACCCCCTTGATAATTTATTTGAGATAAAACTCTTTCGGAAAGGCCCAACATTGGTACTAATATTTGCCAACATATTAATATTGAGCACCTTTATTAATGCATAGGGACTTAGCGCTACCCATCGATTTAATCCACATAATACAGGGGAACCGTGCTGATGGTGCTGGTCCAAAACAGAGTCGTGTGCGGGGCCACCCCGGGGCAACTTGGGTGTTTAATTTGGCCACTGTACGATGTGCACATCCGCCGTGTCCTGAAAATGAGATACACGGCTCCTATCGAGGTGTCTACATGTCGATTGGTCTTGCTGGATTTGTTTTATCTTTAACGAATGTCTTGTGCACCAGGATTCGGAGGATACTACGGGCTATCCCGCGGTTGAGGTTTTCCACCGCAGCTTGTGGCTAGTTTGTGATGGATGAGTTGGAGCACCCCTGTAGTGTTAAATCTTTCTAAAAGCCGTTCCCGCGGTTATGTGGCAACTTGGAAATTTTATAGTACCCAGTTATAGAAAACTTGAAGTAAATCCAATTAAAATACATCAACCGTGTGCATAACCATGACAGTCTCTTTACGAGGGAGTTCGGGAAGAGAACACAGCGGGGTTATGATTGACTTGTAAGTAGGTGTTCAGGATCACTTCTTTATCATTACTAGCTCATGTCCATTTATGCGTAGATCACTCTTCTTATTCTTGTACTTGTAAGTTAGCCAGTAAAAAACGCTTAAAGCTTGCTGCAACCTCACCACTTAACCATACCTCACACATTAAGCTTTGCTAGTCTTGATGCCCTTGGTAATGAGATTGCTGAGTTCCCATGGCTCACAAATTCCTACAACAAAAGATGCAAGTACAGGTAATGTGATGCTTTGACGTGAGAGCGATGATTGTTCTATTTGGAGTTCTTCTTCTTCTTCATCGATCATAGGATGGGTTCCAGGTTGGTAGCCTGGGATTAGCAGGGTGGACGTCGTCTTCTTTTTTGTTTGATTTCATCCGTAGTCGGATCCTGCTCTTCTGTACGATAATTGTTATGTATTGATGTATTGAGATATTTCTGCTGTAGCATGTGGCGAGTGTAAGCCAACTCCATATACTCATCTCTTCTTTACATGTATTGTGTTGATTTCCATTCTTGCGATGCGACCTAAAATGCGCTTCTATCCTTATCGAGGCCCTCGAGCCATCGTGAGGATAGTACTGCATTTTGGGCTTGACAAGTTGGTATCAAAGCAGTATCGACCATAGGAGCCCCCTTGCTTGATCAGAAATTGGCTGTTGTTGAGTCTAGAAAGAAAAACTATATTTTGAGTCAGGTTATATATCGGGGAGTAGGAATTCTTTTCACTCCTCTTCCCGTTGTTGCTCTGGTGAGGATTCGTCACGTAGGAATTTTAGTTCTATCCCTCTTCTCACTCAATTTATTTTTAGGATCACGCAGGTATTTTGGACCAACGATGTCGGTGTGACCGGAGATCTGTTCTTGGTGCCTCCTATTTGACTTGACTTTTGTTCCGGGAGTTAAGCTCCAAGGTTTTCTTGTCACACACGCTATTGTTCAGTTTCCTTATTATCTCGGGACAAAGATGTTCGAAATCGCTTCAATACTATTTATGGCGAGAGGAGTCTGGCGCCACCCAGTACTGGGGAGAGTGTCCAGATGTACTACCATGTTTAGTATCGTTGTGATTACGAGGGTCTAAGGTAGATGAGTTTCCCAGACCTCTGGTTATGTGTTGATGGATGTGATACATTAGAGAGTAGTATCATGCTAGGAGTTGAGTGATGGATTTTGCTCCTTGTATCCGTTGGACCAGATTGCATAACCAGAAGATTTTGGGAGTTCTTAGGTGGGAATTCAAGTAGTTACCTAGGTTTATCTTTCAACAAATGCATGATGTGAGGTTGGGGTTCGATATCTAGTGGTTCGTTTGTTCATGGTCTTTCTTAAAGCGGTTCTCATTGTGTCTTAAAGAATACTTGTAGCTTGCTACGATTCGGGGACGCTTCGTATGTCATGTGCACTACCTTGTACATGATGGCTACTGTAAGTTCAAGCCCGTGCGAGCCTCACCATGAAAATATCAAGCGAAATCTCTGTTATGTATTTGTTTCTGGCTTAATCTGCAAGCCTCATCCTTGTTTTGTTTGAGTATGGTAATTCGAGTTGCTTCAATGTTAAGTGTTAATTCCAGACCTTTCTTAATGGTGTTCTCATATTCTTATGTGAGTGCAAATCCTCTTCATCAATCAAATTCTCATGTCATGTCTTTTCCCTACTGGTGTACTTATCTTCAAGTTAATTCAATCTTTTTCAATACTTGCAAGATCTATTCTCATTTTTTCCGGAGTTCTTTTCATTTGTCCTAAGTTGTCTTTGTTTCCCCCTCCCTCCCTTTTTCTGCAACGATTAAATTATCATTCAAGTGCCTTTTCTATTCATGTGATGCTTCTGCCTTCTTTTCTTCCATATTGTATTCGGCGATTCATTGTGAAGATGCTCATGTGCTAAGTTCATCATTCTTTGTTCTCGTTCGGTGTTCATCATATCCTTTTCATTCATTAAATCCATTTTCATGTCGGAAGTTCTTATCCAAGCCTATCTTGTTTATTCATCTCTATCTATTCAATCCAGAGTGAAGAAGACATCTCAGAAGATTCGTGTTTCCCTTCAAATCCTTGAAAATTATATCAAGGGTCTCACCTCACCTAGTTTTAATTTGTACTGGTGCAATCTCTCTTTCCAAGCAATCGTTTCAACGGTGTTTTTTTAGTGGGCCCATAACCCACACGTCTTTTCCAGGATCTTACCTGGCTTTTCTAATTTTCCCGGAGATTCTTTTAAACTTCTTTTCAACTATAACATAATTATGAATTCCATCTGTCTTGATCCTTCTCCAAGATCGCTTCGAATCATTTTCATCGTTGGTCCAACCTTTCTTTATTCATTATTTCAGAGTATCTCAATAATTCTTGGTGGTGTTCCTCATAGTCATTTTTAGTTTGGAAGATCGAAGGAGAGTTTTCTCTTAAATCTCTATCTGTTCTCATGAAGTTTCACGGTTCAAGGTTGATGCTATCCTCTCGAATTGCTTCCATTCGTGAGAATTTCTTTTCTTGTCTATCCGGAGTATTTCAGAGATGTTTTCGTTTACTGATGTTCTGAAGGCCATCATTTGTGAAGATTTCTTCGTTCTCGGCTTGCAGCTCTCGCTCTCTAATTCTTCCAAATTGATGTCTCTTCATTCGTTCGAGGTTTTCCTCCTTCGTTCTCAATTCTTACGGGTGGCTCGTTCAAGTTTTTTTCTCTGAGTCGGAATCGTGGTCTCTTCTTTCTCATGTATCACCATTCATTCAAAGTAACCTCATTCATATCCAAATTCTTATCGGTGTTTTGTGCAAGACTTCTTCAAGTTCGTGTTATCTCTCTTCAATCATTTTGAAGAAGAATAAGTAGTATGCAAATTGTTGCTTGTCATCAATTTAAGTTGATGAAGGATAAGCATAACATAATTCTTATTCTTATTTCATCAAGGTGATTTCATGCTTCTTCCGAAGTTATTTATGATATCAAATTCTTGGTTCTAAGTTGTTCATTTGTTCTTTTCTGGAGTTCCAAGTTTTTTCAAGTATCTCATTGCGAAGCTCCATCTGAATCATAGCAAGGCTTCAATCTTGGCTGTTTCAACCTTCAATTCTTTTCTATCACCCTTTCATTTCCGGAGTTCTTCCAAGATGTTATTCATGGTGGTTCGTTAAGGATTTAATTCATTCTCGAAGTGTTCTTCAAGATTCTCGTTGGAGGATCTCAAGTATTATTTGTCTTGCATTTCAAAGTGCAATTCATTCTCCTTATCTTTTGAGATGGTGTTATAGCATTCTTGGTTCATGAGGAGTCTCGAAGAAAATTTGTCGAGAATGAGATATTTAAACCCATCATTTCTTTCGTGGAGTTATCTTGGTATGGATTTCACCTAAAGCTTTTCCTAAGGATTGTTGCCATTGTGGTGCTTATCGATGATCCAAATTTTCATTGTCATCTCGGTGAAAGAAGTTTTCATCTCTTTGTTGATCTCAATCAAATCAATTCTTTTCCGTTAGTGGTAGGTTTGCAGCTCATAATTATTGGACGTTTGCCATAAGCCCACAACAAGCTTATTCTTTTCATTGTTGATTTTCCAACAACTCCGTTCAATCCTTCTTCATAAGGATGCTTTTCAAATTCAATTGTTGTAGAAATTGTCATTTTCTTCTTCATTCTTTTCTTTCCAATGATCTAGCTTCTATTCATTTGTTTCGGGGGCGTTTTGATGTTGCTCTGTTCGACCGATCATCTCGTTTTGTCAAGATCATGTTCTTCTCGCTGCTTATCCAATTAATCGGAGTGTGTGTGTCTCTTTGCAAGTTCTTTTCATCTTATCAAGTTTGCCACTCTTTTTAACCGGAGTGCTGCCCAAATTCTTTCTTCTCTTTCCTTCCCTATCTTCATTTAACTGGAGTGGTTTCGAATTCTCGCTTGTTCATCATGCCAATCTTCATCTCTTTGCAACCTTCGACGTTCTTTGGTTTCACTCATTTTCAAAGAAGAAACTAAGTTTTACCTCTTCCTCTTGATCTTTCCTCTTCTCATTCCTAGATCTCGGGCCGAGATCTCATTGTAGTGGGGAGAGTTGTAACAGCCCGAGACCGACGATCAGATGCCTTCGATATATTTCGTTATTGCTGCATGATTTATTTGTTTGTCGCATTCATCATCGCATCATTCGCATTGCGTCGGCACTTTGTTGCCTTCATTTTTTTCAAAACTTGCATCCGCTCGTAGTTGCCGCTTCTTTCCGCTGTCTTCGTCGATCGTTTCGAGACCAACCACACACGCACGCGCTCGCAACATCATTAAAATATTGTTTTGTAAGTGGAAATAAAATGTTCTCCGAATGGGTTGAAAGTTGGCAAGCGGTATTAATATATTGTAGGTAGACCGCCCGCCATATTTCGTCCCATTCAGAGACCATTTGATACCCCAACCTTTAAACTTGTGTTGCACCGTTGCCAATTAAAAACGTCGGATGTTTTTCGTAATAAAACTCTCACGGGCCGCTCATTTCCCTCTCTTCTCTATGCCCATGCCCTCTACACGGCCCACCTAGCCTATCCTCTGACCAGACCATCCGATCATGATTGGAGGGTCGAAAAACAGCCCAAAACCCCAAACCCTAGCATGCCTGCTATAGAAGGAAGGTCTCCCCTTCCAAATCTGGCCTCCCTAGCCTCCTCCCTCGAAATTCTTGCCGCCAGCCACCTCTCCACTACCGCCAAGTGGCGCACCGCCATCATCATAGCCGCCCCCACCGCGCCAAGCCTGCTCGAGCCCAGATCCAGCCCGTGACGAGCCCGATCTAGGCCGAGGAGCCCGCAGCGCACGCTCCGCCCGAGAGCCGCGCGTGAGCTCCTCCACCGCGCCTCCTGCTCCCCGCCGACGACCAAAGCCCGCGACCCTGCCACCTCACCGGCCACCGGAGCGCCACCGGTGACCTACCAAACCTCGCCACCGCCCTGCTCCACTGCCTCGCCGGCACAAGCCGCTCCCGCCACAGCCGCGCGCTGCCGCCGAGCTCCCTTGCCCCGAGTCGCGTCGCCCGAGCGCCCGCGCCCGCAAGCCGCCGCCGCCTCGCCACGCCACCTCCCCGAGCTCCGTCGTCGGCCCTTCTCCACCTGGCCGCCGGCCCGATCCGGCCGACCCCAACGCGGATCTGGCAGGCGCCTCCTCAGAATCGCCGGCGCCCCCGCCGCTGCCGGCCTCCTCCTCTTGCGACCGGGACCGCGCCGTCCCTGGATCCCGGGTGCCCACAAAGCAAATGCACCCTGGCCTAGCTACATCCTCCCGTCCCCGCACCACTCCATCCCATGAGGTCCAAAATTCATACAAGTCCCTGTATTTGAAACATCATTTCTGCATTTTGTAATGGCCGAAACTTTGTGTGTGTGCATCGAATGGAAACACATCTTAGATGGAAATTGATCCACATAATGTGCGCTACATGATGGTATCATTTGCATGCATGATAAATTCCATTTGATTGATTAAATATCTATTACAAAAGTGCATCATGATATAATCTGTGAAAACCGTTATAATATTCAAACTTGTGACGATAATTGCATATAATCTATAGCCCATATGCATATGATTTCTTCATGTGATTTGTTATCTGGGATGTGCTATACAATGCCATGCCTTTGGTTGCCCTGTAAAACATATATATCATGTCAATTTCTTGCACTTAAGTTGTTGTCGTGCTAAAACTGTTTTGTTGTTAACAGAAAGTTCCATTTTGCAAAAATCATAGTAAATGATCCATGCATGAATTTGTGCCAATGGAGTAATATGAAGAATGCATGGTTTATCAGTTGCAGGTGAATTGTGTGAAACATCTCTCTCGAAGCAAGTAAGAACACATGGAAATGCAAAATGAGCTTAGCGGCTGTAGCGGGCCAGTACCATAAACACCATGCCTACTGAGTACACATATCAATTTCATAAATATTAAAATTGCTACACCTACTGTTTTGTGCATCTCTAGACAGCATCATGAACTAACTGTTTTGCATTCTAGATTTTCACTAAGCCTGAAACTGCTGTTTTAAAACTTGTCAACTTATCTTGATGAATGCCAATCATCTAGAGGTCATATATAGATGTTCTTAAACATGTTTTGATCTTCATCATATATGCTATCACCCCATACATTTTGTTGCCATGAAAACTTCCTGTAGCATATTTAAAAGTTGCCCTCAACATGTCATTCCAATGTTTCTGCTTGCATAAAAACTACAATTTTCTCTAAGTCCTTAAGCAGGACAGAAAGTTTGCATCTTGTGAAAATCATATCAATTCATACATGATGCCTATGAAAATCATCTTTATATGAATTGTGAAGCATTTTAAGTGTACTACAACATCATGTCATTTTTTTTTCATGTTAGCATCCTGTAGCATCATGTTTTATTGCTCCAAAGTAGGCATCTCACTAATTTTGGCACATTCTAATTAAAACTTGTGTTGTTTTAAACTTTTGAACAATGGCTCCGTTTTGATTATGCCCTAAATGAAACTTGTGTAGAATTGCATGTAGTTTCATAATATCCATTTGCATTCATGATTAAAATGGTTGTGGTTGTTGTTTGCATGCATTTACATACATGACAAGCTAAACTTGTGTAGGTCATATCTTTTAGGCCGCAACTCCGTTTTAAAAGACCTATATGTGTAAATCACTTAGAATGACGTGTAAAATCACATGGTGCATTTTGTTTCCCTGTTTAATAAACATAAAATATATTTAGGACAGATCTGTATCAATTTCGGAATTTGCATATGGGGTCATTTCAGAAATGCTATATGTTGTTCCCGGCCTCATTTAAAATGCCTAGATAGGTAGTTTAATTATGATTCACCTCTTGCCATGATAAACAACATTTAAACATGTCGGGTACCTAAATGAGAGTGAACTAAATAATTCAAATGTGGGGTTTTGTCAATATGCAACTCGTTGCATATTGAACTTCACTTAATGTGTAGAAGTGATTGTTGTGCTTTGCCATGTAATGCATAATTGAATGGACATGCATCATACTTGTTTGTGCATCATGCGATGATTATGCTTGTTTGTTTACCCCATGTCATTTGTTTGTTTCCAGATTGCTTCTCCTCGCTAAAGTTCCGAAACCGATTCGGAGTGTGAGGATTCGTTCGACTACGCCCGTTCATCTACTCTATGGATTAGATCTTCTTCTAAGCGGGATTACATGCAAGATTATCATTATCCTTGATTCCACTACTATCATTGCTACGCTAGTTGTCTCGATTTTATTGCTATGTCTCGCCACCTACCACTTTTTTGTCAAGCCTCCCAAAATGCCATGATCAACCTCTAACCCTCCACATCCTAGCTAAACATTATTTGGCTATGTTACTGCTGGCTCGACCCCTCTTATAGCGTTGCTAGTTGAAGGTGCAGTTTGTTCCATGTCGGGACATGGATATCATGGGATATCACATTATTCTTGCTTTTTAATTAACACATCTATACACTTGGTAAAGGGTGGAAGGCTCGGCCTTTTGCCTGGTGTTTTGTTCCACTCTTGCCGCCTTAATTTCCGATTACCGGTGTTATGTTCCATATTGAGTGCTCCTAACATGCTTGGGGGTTGTTATGGGGGACCCCCTTGATAATTTATTTGAGATAAAACTCTTTCGGAAAGGCCCAACATTGGTACTAATATTTGCCAACACAATAATACTGAACACCTTTATTAATGCATAGGGAGTTAGCGCTACCCTTTAATTTAATCCACATAATACAAGGGTGCCAATGTTGATGGTGCTGGTCCAAAACAGAGTTGTGTGTAGGGCCTCCCCAAGGCAACTTGGGTGTTTAATTTGGCGACTGTACGCCATGCTCATCTGCCGTGTCCTGAGAACGAGATACGTGGCTCCTATTGGGGTGTCAACACATCAGGCGTTCTTGATAGTTTTGTTTTACCTTTAACAAATGTCTTGTGCACCGGGATTTCGAGGATATTATGAGCTATCCCGCGGTTGAGGTTTTCCACCTCAGCTTGTGGCTAGTTTGTGATGGATGAGTTGGAGCACCCCTGCAGGGTTGAATCATTCTGAAAGCTGTGCCCGCGGTTATGTGGCAACTTGGAAATTTTATAATACCCGGCTATAGAAAAATTGAAGTAAATACAATTCAAACACACCAACCGTGTGCGTAACCATGACCATCTCTTCTCGACGGAGTTCGGGAAGAGAACACGTTGGGGTTATGATTGACTCGTAAGTAGGTGTTCAGGATCACTCCTTGATCATTACTAGCTCACGTCCGTTTATTCGTAGATCACTCTTATTATTCTTGTACTCGTAAGTTAGCTAGTCAAAAATGCATAGACCTTGCTGCAACCTCACCACTTAACCATACCTCACCCATTAAGCTTTGCTAGTCTTCATACCCTTGGTAATGAGATTGATGGGTCCCTGTGGCTCACAGATTCCTACAAAAACTGATGCAGGTATAGTTAATTCGATGCGTTGACGTGAGAGCGATGATTTTTCTATTTGGAGTTCTTCTTCTTCATCATCGGTCATAGGATGGGTTCCAAGTCGCCAGCCTGGGATTAGTAGGGTGGAACTCGTCTTCTTTTTCATTTGATTTCATCCGTAGTCGGATCCTGCTCTTCTGTATGATGATTGTTATGTATTGATGTATTGAGATATTTCTGCTGTAGAATGTGGCGAGTGTAAGCAAACTCCATATACTCATCTCTTCTTTACATGTATTGTGACGATTTCCATTCTTGCGAAGCGACCCGAATAGCGCTTCTAACCTTATCGAGACCCTCGAGCCGTCGCAACGATAGTACCACATTTTGGGTGTGATAGATTCTTTGCTGCACTTGGAGGGATTAGCATGTAGTTTAATTATGTTAATTATGTTGAGAGTTGTTACTAATGAAAGTATGAACCCTAGGCCTTATTTCCAAGTATTTCAATACTGTTTTTATCTACGTTTGTTACTTTCTACTTTACTGTTTTTATTTATTCAGATTATATAAATATTTTTTACCATATATATTACACCTATATCACCCTCTTTTCGCCTAACTAGTGCACCCATACAATTAACAATTGTATTTGTTGTGCTGGGGACACATGAGATTTCTTGTATTTGATTGTAGGGTTTCGAGTGAGAACCATCCTCATCCGACACCTCTCATGGAGTTTTAAACCTTACGCCATCCACTTGAGTTGGAAAATTTTCTACTGTTCTATACAACTTTGCGCTTGTAGGCCCAACAATGTCTAGAAGAATAGAGTTGTGTACTAGCCACTTGAGTTGGAAAATTTGCTACTGTCCTATTCAAGCTATTTTTAGCACCATTGTCGGGGAGGTGACTGGTTGAATGTATCTTCTTTAGATGTTACAATTGAATGTTTTATTTTATTGTTTTATTCACATGTTTGGTTTATTCAAAAAACTTAAAAAGTGAAAGTGAAGTTGTGTCAGATTCTTTATCTTTATAATTTTTCCTTGAAAACTATGTATCTGATAAATGCTGTGAAGTATGAAAACAAGAATTTAACAAACTATTTGGTGTGGATTCCTTGAATAATAAAAATGATCCCAATCATTGTGTGGTGTGCGCGTGCTATCTGTCGCGATGGAGCGGCCGCACCACGACGGTCCATATCCCATGTCTCGCACAAAACATGTGGCCTGGTGAAAGCACATATGCTCCCTTGGTGGTTTTGATAATTCATGACAACATACATTGTCTCTTGGGCTAATAGTTCTATCTAGTTTATTTCAGGTTTAGTCCACAGAGAGGATTGGCTAAAGGATTGTGTGGAAAACCTCACCAAGGAAAGGAAGGAACAGGATTGGCTATGCTTCAAGAATGAGGACTCTACATTTTAAATTTTGTGAAAAATAACTTTTGAGTCCATAGGAAAGCCAATACTATTAAAAGGGGATGAGGTAAATATGATGATCTGGTTGCTCAAGTGCTTAGAGATTAGCCACCAAAATACTCACCCACTTTCACACACAAATCTTCTGTCCAAAGCCAAAAGTCAAAATTCGGTGACACCAACTTTCCCATTCGGATCCACCGAGTTTTAACCCAGACAGAACCCTGGCCAAACCCTAGTATCTCGGTACTACCAACATTCCATTCCATGCAACCGAAACCAGTGACCAACATTCTGTTAACCAAGTTTTAAAATCGGAACTTTTGAGTTTTAAGAATCGGTGACACCGAGATTTGGCAACTTCCTAGGACACCCATATCGGTACCATCGAGATTCATATATCGGTCTCACCGAAAACGCCAAAGTTGCCACATTTTGCACTAGTCGGTGCAACCGAGTTTTCACTTTGGTTTCACCGAGTTGGGCAATAATGTTGTAACGGTTGGATTTTTGGAGAAGCCTATATATACCCCTCCACCACCTCTCACTAACAACAGAAGCACTCAGAACATAAACCCACTTGCCATATCCAATTTTCTGAGAGAGAACCACCTACCCTTGTGTTGAGATCAAGATCATCCACTCCAACCATATGGATCTTGATTTCTAGCCTCCCCAAGTTGCTTTCCATCCAATCAATCTCTTCTACCCATGCCAAATCTGTGAGAGAGTGATTGAGTATTGAGGAGACTATCTTTTGAAGTTCAAGAGCAAGGAGTTCATCATACTACCACATCTATTACCTTTTGGAGGGTGGTGCCTCCTAGATTGGTTAGGTGTCGCCTAGGAGCCTCCTTCTTCGTGATTGTGGAGTTGAACCAAGAAGTTTGTACGGGCAAGGAGATTTTTCACCTACTTCGTGAAGATCTACCCATAGTGAGGCTAGTCCTTCGTGGACGGAAGCCGTGATGGAATAGACGAGGTTGCTACTTGGTGGACCCTTATGGGTGGAGCCCTTCGTGGACTCTCGCGACGGCTACCCTCCGTGGGTTGAAGTCCCCATCAGCGTGGATGTACGATAGCACCACCTATCGGAACCACGGGAAAAATCTTCGTGTCATCTATTGCGTTTGATCTTCCTATCTCTACTCTCTTACACATGCTTGTCTTTACTTTCCGCCGCATACTTGTTGACTAGCATGTGTAGGGTGCATTAGACTTGTTAGAATTGCTAAAATCTGCCAACCAATTAACTTGGGAAAATGTTAGGTTTTTATTTTGTCAAGTAGTCTATTCACCCCCTCTAGACGCCTCTTCTAGTGATCCCACACCTGGGTGGACCGATAAGGTGGGCGGTGGGTTTGTCAGGTCTCTTCGAAATTTTGGGAAACGCATCGCTTGCTCTATCCTTTCGTTTCGCCGCTCCCTCCTCGCACTCACCCCCTGGCGACGAGCCAAATCGCCAACCCAATCCCCATGAATCCCTAGCACGGGTGACAGGAGAGCCGACGACGAGTCCATAGAACGAGTGGGGCGATGCCCCGGCGAAGGATCCCGTAACAGTTCAATAGGGAGAGGTGGCGGCACGCCCGTGGATTGGAAGGAGGAGAAGGTAGCGGCAACGGGGGTGGGGGTGGTGCTGGTGGTTTAGCGTGAGGTGGCGACGACCCCCCCCCCCCCCGGTGATCGAGATCCTGCTGCTTCGACGACCGAGGTCAGTTCATCCCACGGACCCCTCTCTCTAACATCTCATGGTTGTTGGGCGTTCATCGCTGACGCCCTCATTGTTATTAACGACCACATGGGATTAGATCAAATGGACAGGCTCGAGGGGAGGTGGGAGAGAGGGGAGGGATTTTTGTGCGAGGAGGTGGTGGGGGTGCGAGGGGTTCTACTGGAGGTGGAGTAGCGGGGGCTCGCCGGAGTGCGTGCGCGGGGAGGGGTGAGTATCAGTCCAGTGGGAACGAGGGTACCATGAATCGTGTGCCTGCGGCCCAGGAAGCAACACCTGGCGAAAGGCCCAGTAGGCAGCCCATTCTAGATCTCCACATGCAAAGCACCTCGCGAGGCTCGGACCTCACAAGGGACCTCTCTACGAGGCGAGGCTCATACATCTTCAGCAGCAGGCGGCCTCGTGAGGCCGTCCTCGCGAGGTGACTTCCCGCGAGGCCCTCCGCTTGGAGGGGTCGTGCGGCGCTGGCCACACGGCTGCAAGCCCACATTGTGGGTGACACAATCGCGTAGACAAGGACGTCAGGACGATGCCAGCAGGCGCGGGCAGGGAGGATTTCCTATTTGATGATTAAGGTGCGGCGCCCACTGCCTCCTCCAAAGTAGGTTCCCAATGATTGTCGTTTTGGTGCAAGGCGACCACGCTGACACTGCTCGCCAGGACGGAGGTCATCACCGAGCCAACCAGCGCATCATGGACGGTGCCTTTTCAGACAAAGAACACCTTTGTCATGATAGACTGAGCGCCTATCCCCCTTCGAATTGCCGCCCTGTGGCTGCTCTTTCTCGCCGATATTTTCGGGGAAGAGGACCAAGACAAGGATAAGAGGGGCAATGCTGCCACCGTAGAGAGAGGTCCAATCATTCGCTCTTCCATCGTCTTCTACCTTGTAACAAACTTGTGCCTCCCCGAGAGCAATCCCACCAGGCAGGAGTAGAGTTTTACACCGCAAAGTGGCCCGAACCTGGGTAACTCCATGTGTCCTCATTGTGCTATGTGTGTGTGCATTCTTGTGAAGCACCGCTCGTCATAGCCTCGCCAAGGTCACCGTCATGTCGTGAGGCAGCTGCACGAAAAGGCTCGAGAGTTGGAACCAGGGTTTTCGAGAGTGTACCCTAACTCAAACGCTTCTCCGACATTTGGCACGCCAGGTAGGGCCTTTTTTTGTTGTAGTGTATTCAACCTAGACATCGACATGGCTGACGCACGACAGGCATGCGCCCTGCACCGGGCCAACAGGGTTTGCACGGAGCCCACCATCAACGACAACCGCCGCAGACACGCACGCGCGCTTCCACCAAGCCAGCAGCAGGGGAGCACCAAGCTTCCTCCATCCACCAGTCCGCTCAGCCACATCCGCCCGAGCGCACCGACACAGCATCCTCGCTCGCTCGCCACGAACCACCGGCTCTGTAGGCTGCGCTGCTCATGGCGTGTGAGCTGCTGCACTACCGCCCGACCGTGGCCGGCTACGACACCTGGCTCGCACGCATCACCGAGCTCGTCAACACTGCCGGAGATGCCCCTGTGCCCTCTCGCCCTCTTCTGCCTCTGTCGTTGTGTGGCGTGTAGGTACAACACGGTGCTCCTCCTCCACCTCCTTCGGGTGGCGATGTCACGGAGCCTCGCCGCCGCGCACGTGGGCAAGAGCAGTAACAGGGCGCGTCCTTGCCCAACCACACTAGTACCTGTTGCCAGATCGTCCAACGCGCACAGCCAGATGTGCGTGTTCTTCTTGAGAGGCAGTACGACCGCCAGAACCGCACCATCCAGGACATCGCAGCAGACGGACGCCAGAACTGGGCCGCTCTTGCCGGTGGAGTTGCCATCGTTTGTGGGGGCTGCCTTGCCTTCACACCCAAGTTGTGTCGCGTGGTGTGGCCCTTCAAGTGGACGCCCAAGTTGCCTTGTTGCTACGACGGCACCCCCAACCCCGCGGAGTTCCTACAGCTCTACACCACGGGCATCCAGGCTGCAGGCGGCGACGACAAGTGCATGGAGAACTGACTTCCCATGTCCCTCAAGGACAACACGCGCTCGTGACTGATGAACCTCCCCGAGAACTCCATCTCCTCGTGGTCTGAGTCTTAAAAACAATTTGTCGCCAACTTCAAGGGCACGTATGAGTGCCCCTCATGCTCAACGACCTGCATGCAGTGCGCCAGTGCCTTGTCAAGACCCTCCACAAGTACATCCAGCGCTTCAGCCAAGTGCGCAACAAGATCCCGCGCACCTCCGCCGCCTCTATCATCTCAGCATTCTCCGCGGGCGTCATGAATGTCAGGATGCTCGAGAAGCTCTCCCTCAACGACAAGCTCGACACTGTGGTTGCGCTGTTCGACCTCACCGACAAGTGCGCCAACGCTGAATAGGGCCGCCTCTTCACCCACAACTAGCCTGATGCGGTGCCAGACGCCGCCAAGTCCAAGGCGAAGGACACCAAGCGAAGGGGCCCCGTTGTGCTTGCGGCGGAGTATGAGCAGAAGCGTGGGCGTGATCACGACGAGCCCACGCCCTAGAAAGACGACCGTCCCTTCCGCGCCTTCCATAACATGCACTCCCATCACATTGAGGACTGCAATGAGCTCAAGATGCTCTAGCAAGACCGCCAGGTCAGACGCAATGACCGCAACGATCATGTTGCAGGCCGCAGCGGCAGCCGCAACGGTGGCCGCAACAACAACGACCACAACAGCAAGAACAACTACTACAGGCAGGGCTGGCAGAACCAGCCTCAGCAGGCCAACCCTTCTCAAGCCAACGTTGCCCCTTCACCCACGGGTAGTAACAACTTGCGTGATGAAGATGCTGGGGGCTACCAGGAGCCTTGCGAGGTTTCGTGCATCCTTGGCGGATACCAGGCTCCCGCATCCAACCGCCACTTCAAGCAATTCTCTCGCGAGGTTAATGCTGCGCTCCCGGGAGACGAGGTCTCCAAGCCCCTCAAGTGGTCTCAGTTCCTGATCTCCTTTGACTCCAGCGACCACGCCAAGTCCTTGAGAATTGTGGGGACGATCACTCTACTATGTACACCCACCATCAACAACGTCGCCATCACCAAGACGCTCATCAATGGCAGCATAGGCCTCAACGTGCTCTTCGTGGATACCTTCGAGGCATTTCAAGTGCCCTGATACGTCTCCAGCGTATCTATAATTTTTGATTGTTCCATGCTGATATATTATCATTCTAGGATACTTTTTGGGTCATTATTTACCAATTTATAATATTTTTTAGAATAACCTATTGACCCAGTGCCCAATGCAAGTTGCTGTTTTTTGCATGTTTTTTACTTTTCAGGTTTACAATAACAAACAAAGTCCAATTGCCACGGAACTTTTTGATGATTTTTTTTGGACCATAAGAAGACCTGGAAGCTTCGGCAGGAGGCCGGGTGGTGCACGAGAGCCCCACCACATATCAGGGCGCGCCCTGGGGGCCGCCTTGATATGTGGTGCCCCCTCGTGGCTCTCCCGACGCCCCACTCTGGCCTATAAATTCCCTAATATTGCAAAAACCCCAAAAGCAGTCCTGAAACCCTTGTTCCGCCGCGAGGCCATCTGGAGCTCCGTCCCGGCACTCTGTCGGAGGGGGGAATCGATCACAGAGGGCCTCTACATCAACCTTGCTGCCCTCATGATGATGTGTGGGTAATTCACCACAGACCTACGGGTCCATAGCTAGTACCTAGATGGTAATCTCTCTATCTCTTGATCTTCAATACAATGGTCATCACATCTTCGCTTTGATCTATCCGATGTAATCCTATTGTGCGGTGTGTTTGTTGGGATCCGATGAATTGTGGGTTTATGTTCAGATTATTCATAAAAAGTGTTTGAGATGCCTTTGATATATATTGTCTCTTAATTGCATGATCATTATAGCTTCGTAATGCTCTCCGATCTATTGATGTGCTTTGGCAAAGTAGATTGATATTTCATCGGTGGGAGAGTGGTGCGTTGTGTTAGGTTCAACCTGGCGAGTTTCTATATCCCAGTGACAAAGTAGGGGACACGATGCATCTTTGTGTTGTTGCTACTAAGGATAACACGATGGGGTTCATTCATATTGCTTGAGTTTACTTTGTCTACATCATGTCATTGTTCTCCATGCATTACTCTGTTTTACTTAATACTCTAGATGCATGCTGGATTGCGGTCGATGAGTGGAATAATAGTAATAGGTGCAGGCAGGCCCTATTTGTTTATGGATGTGATGCCTATATACTCATGATCATCGCCGTGAAAATCGCATAACTATCCGCTTTTCTATCAATTGCCCAATAGTATTTTGATACCCATCGTATGCAGGTTTACTGTACCAAACGAAGTCCAATTGCCACAAAACTTTATGATGATTTTTTCTGGACTATAAGAAGACCGAGAATCTTCGGAAGGAGGACAGGAGGCACACGAGGGGCCCACCACACATCAGGCCGCGCCCTGCGGGGGCGCCCTGATATGTGGTGGCCCCCTCGTGCGTCTCCCGACGTCCCTCTTCGGCCTATAAATTCTCCAATATTGTGAAAACCCTGGAGGCAGTCCCGAAACCCTTTTTCCGCTGCCGCAAGTCTCTGTTCCGTCGTGAGGCCATCTGGATGTGGCGCCCCGCCTGATTACCACTGTAGCCAGACGGTCGCCACGCATACCAGCCCAGGAAATCACTCTGGCATGCGTGTTTACAACAAGTATCATGAACACAGGCATTTCTATTAATGGATATATGAGTCTTACATGGGATATATTACAACAGTGATGGCAGCGGAAAAGCTCTATCTAAGGCAGCATGGTCTTGGTGCGGCTCCAATCCACAGGGATCTGACTGGGTTACTCTCCTAGCCCGCGAACACTCCAGCTTCTCGACGACGAACGACGAATCCTTATGTGAACCTGGACATGTTAAAGGCCGCTGAGTACTTTTGAATATACTCGCAAGCAAACCAAACTAACATATACACCAAGCAAAGCAATCCATGGCATTCAAGCATGCATTTGTTATTAGAGCAATATTAATTATCATGGCATAATGGGATTATCTAGCAAGATAACTACTGATGTAAATACAGTAAAGTAAAGCATACTAAGTAAATATTCCATACTCCGAACCTTCTCACGATCCAATCTGAATCTGATCCAAATCCAATCCAAATCATGCGGTCATCCAACCACCCATCTCATAGCCATCCCATGGCTAACATATCATATTCCTGACATCATCTGATGTCTGCACAAGACGAGTTCTTCCATCATTATTATGGTTGACCACCTAGTGAGGTCTGGACGGGTTATCCAATAACGTGGACGCGGCTATTCGAATAGATTTGACACTCTGCAGAGGTTGCGCACTTTACCCACACCATGAAGCACCTGGCCTCGTGATCCCACTCGGGTGGCCCAGCGTTGCTTCAACAAAACCTGCCTGGCCCGTGATTCTCTCATCGTACCACCGGCCTTCATCCTCCCCCGGAGGTCTGCCTTGGGTGGCCTCTGTGTCCACATGACACCTGCCACCGTCGTGGCCAAACTATGTAGTCCCAAACGGGGGCTACTGTCCCAAACGGGGACTCCCGGGCTAAACAAACAAACAACAACTGGGCTCACAAGGTTATCACCGCCTACCGGGCCAGGGCAGCGTGCGCGCATAACCTTCCCTCTTTGGTGGTACCGATAAAAGAACACGCGATCAGACCAAGTCAAGGCCGTCCCATACCGGCAAATGTGGCTGCACGGATAAGCCCGGACAGGTGACTCTAGATCAACCGACTAGGTTTAGCCTTAGCAAGCATGTGGTTTACCACAATAACTAATGAGGGCAGCAACTAGGCATTTAAATTATTTACTATGAATTATTATATCGCAAGAAAATGAGAGTAACGCAAACAATAAGTGCAGTCTAACAGAAGTTTAGTTATTTCTATCACGGCATAAACATTAATTAAACACGCAAGAATAACACAGAGCGATGCTTTAAGGCATATATCAGATGGTCGGCTTGCCTAGGGTCGAAGAATACTCCGGGAGACGCGCGGAGAGTCCGAGGAAGGGATCGCCGGAAACCGTTCTCTCTCGGAGAGGGCTCATAGAAGGGCAAGGGCAAAAAGGGTCATTTTCACTATGTGACCACCTTGTGAAAATGATACCAACAGAACGGGATCGACGAGACGAAGATGTGGGCGCTGGAATCATCGGAATCGGAGATACGAGCAAAAAGTTATGGCTGTTCACTTTTTAGGCAGAAAAATGGCTTAACCAGTGAACATTCATAACTTAGCCGTTTCAGCGCGGGCGGCTGGAAGCAGAAAGCGTATTTTACCAGAATACGCTCTCGGCGCGGGGACACGGCTTCGCGGAAGTGCGCCGCCACTTATCCGACGTGGCTAGCTGGGCCACGCTTTTCTGTCGCCGACAGGCGGGTCCCGCGCCTCCTCTCTCTCTCTCTCCCTCTTCTTCTTTCCCTCTGTTCCTCGTTTCCCCGACGCGGCGGCGACGGCCTCGGCTCCGGTGGCCGGCGATGCTCTGATGAGCGCCGAGGGCAGGCGACCGTGGGGTTGGTTCCACCGGAGGAGGCCGCCTCTAAGGGTAGGAGCTCGGACCGAGAGCATGGCTGGGCGCACGGCGGCCTCCATGGCCGTGGGCGGAGGCTCCGGTGGGATTCCAGCGAAATGGGGGCTCCCCGAAGAGGGCAAGGATATGGGCGGGGTCTCCGGCGAATGGGAGGATCGGTGGTGGGCTAGGCAGAGGCGGGGAATGACCGGAGTGGTCGAATTTGAGGCGAGGGAAGGCAGGGGCCATGGCGGCAAAGTGAGGTGAGGGGAGCTCCTCGAGCTCCATTAGCTGGCCGGGGAGGGGAACAGGAGGGTGGAGAGGGGCTGTGGTGCTCGGGGAGAGGTCGGAGCTCGGCTATTTATAGCCAGCAGCGAGAAGAGATAGGCTTGGCTGCCGTGGTGGCCTTATCAGCGCGCTGTTGCTCGTGGGTGGCAGTTTGCGGAGTCGGGGAGCTTCGAGGAGGGATGGAGGGGCCTCGGGGATGCTCCAGAGGACTCGAGGGAGAAGAAGCCAAGGAGGAAGGCGACGCCGGCGAGTCACGGGCGGAATAGAGCCATGGCCGAGCTTGTCACGGCGCGAGGAGGAAGAATACGGAGGGGGAAGGTGCGGGAGAGGGATAGGTGGACTCCGCGGAGGCGATGGACATGGCCGGACGGGCGAGGACTGGCCGGAGGTGACCAAACGGGCTGACAGAGTGCAGAGCGCCATTTTGGCGTGCTCTCCTTGTGGTCCATGGGCACCACGTGCACTTGGCACCAAAACACAAAACCAACATGTCCAGCGTGTGGGTCAACCTTTACAAAGGTGTTATGAATCATCAGATCAATACTAGGGCCCCTGGTGTGACTACAGACTGCCCACCCTACACCTGGCAGCAAGGTGTTTGATAGGTACTGTGTCCAACACAGTGATCTCCTTGGCATGATCTGTGGCAAAGGTTGACCATTCAGCAGGGTGACCATCTTGGCCTAGTCTTAGCACAATTGAACCACTCTAGATGGTACCTCCTTTGCAAACTGGCCAGAAATGAAGATGTTGATGCTGGGCAAAAATGGCTAAATGGATTGGACTGGAATTTGGAGGAGGAGAATGATTTGAACATATGAAGATACTGGAAAAGTTTCAGCTCATTTGAGAATACCAAAAGGGTACTTCCTTCACAGAGGTTCCAAATGAACAGAAACTTAGGAAAATTGCTGGGAAAATATGGATAGAGGGATTGAGCTGATTTTTGGTATCCATGGTTGATTTAGCAATTCTAACCATCATGAAAAATTTCAGCTCAAATAGTTAAAGGAATAGAGCACTTCCTTTGCAATTTGCCCAACTGGACAGAATGTTGCAAATGGATGTGGTGCTCAAAATTTGAGCTATGTGACTTGAGATTTTGATGGAAATGGGGAATATATGGATATGAGAAGCTCCAAAATTAATTTGGGATTTTTCCTGGCTACCAAAATGGTAGTTCCTTTAGAAAGTGCCCAAAATGCAATATTGGCATTAAATAGGAAAAGGCAATTTCCCTTATTTAATTATGGCCAATAATTTTGTGGGAGCTCAATATGATCACCAAGAATATCTCCACAAGTTTTCATGAGCTTTGAAGATGGATAGATAGTTTCCTGGATTTCATTCCTTTAACTCGCAGAAAAAGGAATTAATTATAAATGAAGAATATTGCAAATGTCTTGGCAATATTTTTGCATATCCAGGGTTTATAGATGAAGGATGATCACTGGGAAAAGTTTGGGAGGCAGAAGATCAAAGGAAATTGGGGTTCCTTTTGTAACTGAAAGGATCAGGGTTTCCCTTCCGGCAACTCGGAAGGTAGGGTTTCAGAGACAAAGTCCTGAGATAGATTTTGGGTGGCAAGGTTGGACTGGAGAGAATCTCTGGTTGGATAGGGAAGGCAAGGCTAGATGACCATCTTCAAATACCCAAGAGCTAGAGAAATCCGATAACACCGAGAAAAAAAAGACGGGAGTCAAATCCCGCAAAGGAAAAAAAACAGGGAGCGAAAACCAGGGTGTTACAAACCTACCCCCTTAAGAAAATCTCGTCGTCGAGATTTCCAGGCTTACCTCCCGGGGAAGGGGACTTAGCTGTGTGCGACTTGGATCCATCAGCGGTCTTGTCTTCGTTGGTTCACTGATCCTTTAACTGCCTCTTCAGATGGACCATGTGTTGTCTTTGCACACAACTTTTTCCTTGAATCCCTCTCTTTCCTGTCAGGTGTACCTTTTGTCCTGGTGGGTGTGTTGTTGGGTGTGGTAACGGTTAATACCAACAGACAACTCGATTTCCAGGGCCTGGAAGTATCTGCTTTCGTTTTTATTGCGATACTTCGTACCTTGACTGTTATCGGCAAGACATCCTTTCCTGCTACCAGGCTCTCGTACTAGTATGGCCTCGAGCTACTAGGAGTGGTTCTCTTATTGCCGTGTCAGAATGCTCAGGCTGGCTGTGGGTTCCATACTGACATTTCCTTCTGGCTTATGCATTCTGACTTTGCCCTTAGGTGATCCATAATTCAAGGAATCAACATGAGTGAACTATGGCTGCTATATCCTCAACTGAAATGTCAGGCATGATCACAAAATAATCTTAGACAGTAATCTCTTATTTCAATGATGTCATGATGTCTATGAGCTGTTGCTGCTGATGTGTTTTGAGCCATTCTATCAGAATGTCTTGTTTCAAACTCTGTCGCTTGTGGAGAGGGCTTGGTCATATATAGCTTCTGTAGTCCTTGCTATGACCACTAAGCTGAACATAGTATGACTAGCATTCGGTGTATCTTTTGGAGCATAGCCTCTTATCTTGGTTGATGGCCCGTATTTGTGACGAGTGCGGCAGGCTAACTGGTAACCGCAGGTAGTGCATTGTTGTGGCCGCATATGCAAGAGCATGACGAGAGTTGGTAATACCGCTCTGTCCGTGAAACTATATCTTGTTGATCATCACAGAGGTTGTTCGTCCACAACTTCTTTGTTCTTGAGGATTTCTTTGATGGACCTGTCATGACCTGCCAATATGGCTCCTTGATTGTTTTCTCGGTTTGTCGAGCTTGTTCTCGTTTTCATAACTTAGTCTTGCATACCTCGTAGGGACTGCTGTGCTCATATCCTTCCTTGGAGTATAGGGCCTTTGTTTCTCTGGGCACAGTCATTCCCGATGAGTGGCTCGCATGAATTGATCCACTGGACTGCATGCTCACGACATATGCAGGGGTATGATATAACCACTGAATTCCGCGGCGGATGTGTGTCCAGACTAGTTCTTGCTTCTGACAAGCTTGTTGTGGCATGATGGTGTGTTGAAGAAGGCTGAATTCCTTATGCTCACAGCTTCTGTCAGGGTAGTGTGCTGAAGAAGGCTGGGTATCATGCCTCGAATGTTTTCCTTCATGTGGCTTATTGCGGAAGGTCGGGTGCCTTATGCCGGAAGTTTTCCGCGGTAACTCGCTGTGGAGTATGGGAGTGCGGTATCCCAGAAGGATCTCTCACCGAGTGGCGTACCGAGGAAGATTGGCAGTCTGGTAGCTTGTGAAGGAAGGCTAGGTACCTTATTCCAGAAGCCTTAGGTACGCAGTCGGGTCTATGACCGATTCTGGCTTCCTTCCGAAGTATTCGGAATTTTACCCATAGCGGAGCCAAACTTGGTATAGGCCATACCTTGACTGAAGATATTCCATTGGTCATGCACATTGCTTATCCTTCTGCTAGTCTGATCATAGTTGCTGTAAAGGCTGCATGACTGATGCAGACTTCATGTCGGTAATTAATTCGGGATACTCTTTGCATTCAACCCAGGTGTTGCCGATAATAAGCAGTTGACAGATAATTCCATTCGGTTCAGCTGAGCTTCCAAGCATGTGAAGTTCTCATTGATTCTGGCAACCGCAAACTTATCCATATTCCTTGTAGACCTTGCTCACATTGCCCAGAAAACTTTGTATTTGTACCGGTGAACTTCAAAATATGCTTTGAAATTTGTACCAACGTACCCGAGTTTTGTTGCTGCTTTTGGCTCATTCACATTCTTGAAATATGTCCTCGGTGGGTGATGAATGATTCTTGGGTCCACTGAGAAAAGATTCAAGGTTCACCCCACTGACTGAAATAATCCTTGTGTCGAGGACGGAATCATTTGTCCCTACTGGTGTTTATTCTTAGTAGCACATCTGACTGTTCCTCGGGTATGATTTGCTCTGAGGCAAACTCTCTCAGGTATATTCTGGCCTTGTCTGTTGCACACATATTTTGCTTCTGACCCATTCTTCGTTCTTGATAGATCCGGTGGTAAAGTTCTGACTATCAGGTAGTTGGCTGGGCAGGACTCTTGCTGAATTGGGATTATTGGGTATTATCCCGGTAGCATGCTGATCTTCTTAGGCAGCTCTTGCGGATGGATCCAGTCGAAGCGAAGAAACGGAACCGACAAAAGAAACAAAAACCGCAAAAACCAAAAAGCAAATAAAGCTCAAATTTTTTTTGCGGACCTTATACACATGGCCAAGGATCCACTAGTATAAGTATTATAGCGCACTCGATGCACCTCTAAGGATTTAGAAGCGAAACAACACAATGCTCCTGGTAGCACTGGTGTCAAGCTCCTACTACTTCCTTAGGGAGCATCATACTCGACGCAGGACCATAGCCAAAGTGGCTTAGTCAACGTTTCTAGGGTTGTCGGGGAAAGGATGGAGTTTATAGGCATTTCCCAAAGGAAACTAGAGTTGAGAAGAGAAATGCCATGGCTAGCAAGCAGGGTAAGGGTATCTGGTTTACCTAGGGGTTTCAGGGCTCACGGGTCGTTGCCGTTTGCGAGCGTTTCACACCGGAGGCAAGGGCCACGAGAGTTGGGGGTCTGATGGAGCCGAAAACCTATGGGGTTGCCTTATGATCAATAGTAGCCATGCCAGGTTGGCAAAGATGGCTGAAATCCATCTGGGCTTTCTACTGAGCACAAGACAGTGAAGTCTGGCTAGGGTAACCTATAGTAAGCCTGGCTGCTCTGATACCATTCGTTGTGGCGCCCCACCTGATTACCACTGTTGCCAGACGGTCGCCACGCATACCAGCCCAGGAAATCACTCTGGCATGCGTGTTTACAACAAGTATCATGAACACAGGCATTTCTATTAATGGATATATGAGTCTTACATGGGATATATTACAAGAGTGATGGCAGCGGAAAAGCTCTATCTAAGGCAGCATGGTCTTGGTGCGGCTCCAATCCACAGGGATCTGACTGGGTTACTCTCCTAGCCCGCGAACACTCCAGCTTCTCGACAACGAACGACGAATCCTTATGTGAACCTGGACACGTTCAAGGCCGCTGAGTACTTTTGAATGTACTCGTAAGCAAACCAAACTAACATATACACCAAGCAAAGCAATCCATGGCATTCAAGCATGCATTTGTTATTAGAGCAATATTAATTATCATGGCATAACGGGATTATCTAGCAAGATAACTACTGATGTAAATACAGTAAAGTAAAGCATACTACGTAAATATTCCATACTCCGAACCTTCTCACGATCCAATCTGAATCTGATCCAAATCCAATCCAAATCATGCGGTCATCCGACCACTCATCTCATAGCCATCCCATGGCTAACATAGCATATTCCTGACATCATCTGATGTCTACACAAGACGAGTTCTTCCATCATTATCATCATTATTACGGTTGACCACCTAGTGAGGTCTGGACGGGCTGTCCAATACCGTGGACGCGGCTATTCGAATAGATTTGACACTCTACAGAGGTTGCGCACTTTACCCACACCATGAAGCACCTGGCCTTGTGATCCCACTCGGGTGGACCAGCGTTGCTTCAACAAAACCTGCCTGACCCGTGATTCTCTCATCGTACCACCGACAGTCATCCTCCCCCGGAGGCCTGCCTTGGGTGGCCCCTGTGTCCACATGACACCTGCCACCGTCGTGGCCAAACTATGTAGTCCCAAACGGGGGCTACTGTCCCAAACGGGGACTCCAGGGCTAAACAAACAAACAACAACTGGGCTCACAAGGTTATCGCCGCCTACCGGGCCAGGGCAGCGCATGCGCATAACCTTCCCTCTTTGGTGGTACCGATAAAAGAACACGCGATTAGACCAAGTCAAGGTCGTCCCATACCGGCAAATGTGGCTGCACGGATAAGCCTGGACAGGTGACTCTAGATCAACCGACTAGGTTTAGCCTTAGCAAGCATGTGGTTTACCACAATAACTAATGAGGGCAGCAACTAGGCATTTAAATTATTTACTATGAATTATTATATCGCAAGTAAATGAGAGTAACGCAAACAATAAGTGCAGTCTAACAGAAGTTTAGTTATTTCTATCACGGCATAAACATTAATTAAACATGCAAGAATAACACAGAGCGATGCTTTAAGGCATATATCAGATGGTCGGCTTGCCTGGGGTCGAAGAATACTCCGGGAGATGCGCGGAGAGTCCGCGGAAGGGATCGCCGGAAACCGTTCTCCCTCGGAGAGGGCTCATAGAAGGGCAAGGGCAAAAAGGGTCATTTTCACTGTGTGACCACCTTGTGAAAATGATACCAACAGAACGGGCTCGACGAGACGAAGATGTGGGCGTTGGAATCATCGGAATCGGAGATACGAGCAAAAAGTTATGGACGTTCACTTTTTAGGCAGAAAAATGGCTTAACCAGTGAACATTCATAACTTAGCCGTTTCAGCGTGGGCGGCTGGAAGCAGAAAGCGTATTTTACCAGAATACGCTTTCGGTGCGGGGACACGGCTTCGCGGAAGGGCGCCGCCACTTATCCGACGTGGCTAGCTGGGCCACGCTCTTCTGTCGCCGACAGGCGGGTCCCGCGCCTCCTCTCTCTCTCCCTCTTCTTCTTTCCCTCTGTTCCTCGTTTCCCCAACGCGGCGGCGAGGGCCTCGGCTTCGGTGGCCGGCGATGCTCTGATGAGCGCCGAGGGCAGGCGACCGCAGGGCTGGTTCCGCCGGAGGAGGCCGCCTCTAAGGGTAGGAGCTCGGACCGAGAGCATGGCTGGGCACACGGTGGCCTCCATGGCCGTGGGCGGCGGCTTCGGTGGGATTCCAGCGGAATGGGGTCTCCCCGAAGAGGGCAAGGATATGGGCGTGGTCTCCGGCGACTGGGAGGATCGGTGGTGGGCTAGGCGGAGGCGGGGAATGACCGGAGTGGTCGAATTTGAGGCGAGGGAAGGCGGCAGCCATGGCGGCAGAGTGAGGTGAGGGGAGCTCCTCGAGCTCCATTAGCTGGTCGGGGAGGGGAACAGGAGGGTGGAGAGGGGCTGTGGTGCTCGGGGAGAGCTCGGCTATTTATAGCAAGCGGCGAGAAGAGATAGGCTCGGCCGCCGTGGCAGCCTTATCAGCGCGTTGTTGCTCGTGGGTGGCAGTTTGCGGAGTCGGGGAGCTTCGAGGAGGGGTGGAGGGGCCTCGGGGATGCTCCAGAGGACCCGAGGGAGAAGAAGCCAAGGAGGAAGGCGACGACGGCGAGTCACGGGCGGAACAGAGCCATGGCGGAGCTTGTCGCGGCGCGAGGAGGAAGAATACAGAGGGGGAAGGTGCGGGAGAGGGATAGGTGGACTCCGCGGATGCGATGGACATGGCCGGACGGGCGAGGACTGGCCGGAGGTGACCAAACGGGCTGACAGAGTGCAGAGCGCCATTTTGGCATGCTCTCCTCGTGGTCACCATGGGCACCACGTGCACTTGGCACCAAAACACAAAACCAACATGTCCAGCGTGTGGGTCAACCTTTAGAAAGGTGTTATGAGTCATCAGATCAATACTAGGGCCCCTGGTATGACTACAGACTGCCCACCCTACACCTGGCAGCAAGGTGTTTGATAGGTACTGTGTCCACCACAGTGATCTCCTTGGCATGATCTGTGGCAAAGGTTGACCATTCACCAGGGTGACCATCTTGGCCAAGTCTTAGCACAATTGAACCACTCTAGATGGTACCTCCTTTGCAAACTTGCAAACTGGCCAGAAATGAAGATGTTGATGCTGGGCAAAAATGGATAAATGGATTGGGCTGGAATTTGGAGGAGGAGAATGATTTGAACATATGAAGATACTGGAAAAGTTTCAGCTCATTTGAGAATACCAAAAGGGTACTTCCTGCACAGAGGTTCCAAATGAATAGAAACTTAGGAAAATTGCTGGGAAAATATGGATAGAGGGATTGAGCTGATTTTTGGTATCCATGGTTGATTTAGCAATTCTAACCATCATGAAAAGTTTCAGCTCAAATAGTTAAAGGAATAGAGCACTTCCTTTGCAATTTGCCCAACTGGACAGAATGTTGCAAATGGATGTGGTGCTCAAAATTTGAGCTATGTGACTTGAGATTTTGATGGAAATGGGAAATATATGGATATGAGAAGCTCCACAATTAATTTGGGATTTTTCCTGGCTACCAAAATGGTAGTTCCTTTAGAAAGTGCCCAAAATGCAATATTGGCATTAAATAGGAAAAGGAAATTTCCCTTATTTAATTATGGCCAATATTTTTGTGGGAGCTCAATATGATCACCAAGCATATCTCCACAAGTTTTCATGAGCTTTGAAGATGGATAGATATTTTCCGGGATTTAATTCCTTTAACTGGCAGAAAAAGGAATTAATTATAAATGAAGAATATTGCAAATGTCTTGGCAATATTTTTGCATATCCAGGGTTTATAGATGAAGGATGATCACTGGGAAAAGTTTGGGAGGAAGAAGATCAAAGGAAATTGGGTTTCCTTTTGTAACTGAAAGGATCAGGGTTTCCCTTCAGGCAACTCGGAAGGTAGGGTTTCGGAGATAAAGTCCTGAGATAGATTTTGGGTGGCAAGGTTGGACTGGAGAGAATCTCTGGTTAGATAGGGAAGGCAAGGCTAGATGACCATCTTCACATACCCAAGAGCTAGAGAAATTCGATAACACCGAGAAAAAAAAGACGGGAGTCAAATCCCGCAAAGGAAAAAAAACAGGGAGCGAAAACCAGGGTGTTACACTGGAGCTCTGTTCCGACACCCTGTGTAACACCCTGGATTCAGTGCTACAGTGATGAATGTAATTATGCTATAGTGACGGCCAAGATTAAGCTAATACTTTTGCTAATCCATGTGTGATCACTTTTGGAATCAAATCCAAATTCAATTTCTTTTGCAATTCAAATTCATTTGAAAAGTGGATTTAAAAGTTTTGCAAACCAGGAAATAAAAATCATGGATGGGTTGCAAATATTCCACAAGATGTTACAAAATTGCATCACACTTTTTACAAGGTGTTTTGGTGCCTAAAATTAAATATATCAGAGGCCAAAACTATTATTTAAATGCCTTTTTGATTTTGGCAGATTTCAAAGAAATTCGAAAGGCCTCCAAACTTTTTATGACTCTGCCTATTATTGCATTTGTAATAATGGGCATGTTCTCTACTTTTTACAAAGGTATTCTATTTAATAAAGTAAATAAAACAAAAATAAATAACAGAGAAAAGCCAAGAAAAAGAAATAAAAAAAGAAGGCCTGTGTGGCTGGGACTAAGTGGCCGAGCCGGCCCATCCCATTCCCCCCGTTGTCTTCCCCCCACACTGCTCACCGGGGTGGGACGTGGGCGCGGTGATGGCCGCCACCGGTGCCCTGGCGCGCATCCGGTGGTTCCCCGCCGCCTACAAGGCCTCCCCGGGCACCCGAACCCTAACTCTAGCCCCACTTTCCCCCGTGCTCGATCTCCTCCTCCACGCTCGCAACCGAGCACCGCCGTCGCCATGACCGCCCCTATCCGCGCGCTCCCCGGCCTCCCCGTCGACTAGGGTCGCGCTAGCAACACCTCCGTCGTTCGCCGCTTCCTCCTCACCCACGGATCGAGCCCGAGCCCACCTGCATCGTCCCCGCGCCATCTTCTTCATCCTCGGGCCACCGTCGATCACCGCTATGGAGCTGCTTTCCCGGGCCACCCTCGAGCCCGCCTTGCCCACCTACAGGAGCACTGTGAGGCCGCCTCCTCCTTCCCCAGACCCCGCTCTCGTTCCCCAGCTGTAGCACCGTCGATGCCCTCATTTTGCTCCGGCTGGAAGCTCGTTGTCGTTGCCGCAGCGGCCGTGACTCGCAACCGAGCCCGCCTACGAGCTCCTGGAGCTCGCAAGAGTCGCTTGCGCCCACGCGTGGTCCTCCCCGTGCCCCGTAGCCCGCCCCCACCATCGCCCGAGCTCCGACATCCGCCGCGGTGGTCACCGCCATCGTTTTAGGTCGCCTTCGGCCCCGTACTTAGCGCAGATGCACTCGCGGCGTCGCTCCCGTCCGAATGGCGCCGACCGCGGTCGATTTGGCCCTCTGTGGCCAAACCCCGCCCCTGACCCGTGCCCTCTACTGCGTAGAGGGGTCACCGGAGTTGCTCCGGCGGCCCCTGCTGACCTGGCCCGGCTGGGGCCACCCCAGTGCCCCTGCTAGTGGCCTCGAGGGCCTAGTTGACCAGTTGACCACGGTCAACTGGCTGACTGGGCACAGCCCAGTCACTGCCAGGTGGGACCCCTCCCCCTGGTCCTATGACATGTGGGCCCATGCACATTACTGATTAATTAAACTGTTGACTTAATAATAATAATTAGTTTAGACTAATTAGTCACTTACATGTGGGTCATACCTGTTAAATTAATCCGTTTCACTAAAACAAATCCCTGGATTAGCCCACTGTCTATGACAGGTGGGCCCCAGCTGTCAGGTTTGACCTGAGACAGCTGGGTTGACTACTGATGTCAGCATGACATCATGCTGATGTCATAATTGAATTTTCGAATTTAATTAAATCTGTTTAATTTCAGAATATTAATAAAACTTTGAAAATTAATATAAAATAATCTATAACTCAGTTGAAAATAATTTATATATGGAAGTTGCTCAGAAAAATCCCACGAATCCGAATACGCTATTAGTTCATCCGTCACATGCCCCTAACATGATGAACATGGAACATTTCCATCGGATTCTTTTGTCCGGTAGTAGCCTGAGACGTGGGAAATATCATCAGATATTTTCCCGCTTCATCTGTGACGTGTAGTACTGCATTAGCTCATCCCTAGCACTGCATATTGCCATGTGTTGCATCTGTCTGCTTTATATTTATTTTTTTCCCCCTCTTCTCTCCGGTAGACCCCGAGACTGACGCTGCTGCCAGGTACGACTACGCCACTGACGACCAGCCTTTTACAGCAGAGCAGCAAGGCAAGCAACACCCCCCTTGAGCATTCCGATATCGCCCATTCTTTCTCTCTCATGCTTGCATTAGATTTTTCTACTGTTGTAAATAGTTCCTATTCTGATGCATAGCCTATTTTGTTAAACTGCTACTGTACCTGCTATTATATCAACTGCTTAGCATAGGTTGATTAGAGATCCCCCTGTGACCCCTTAGTCCCAGTTGCCCCTGCTTCATCATTGACGACTTGAAGACTCGATCAACTGATCGACAAGCCATGACCCATCACATTCACCGCACTCCCCCCTTTAGTTGTACGACTCTGCAGAGCTACTATCGAGTATCGAGGGTGACACCTCGTAAAGTACTCATGATGCTAACTCTGTAGTGTAGCTAGTCGGTCGTGGTTATCGAGGGTGATTCCTCCTTCATCACTCCTGACGACGACTCTGTCGTGCAACCCCTCAAGCGTAGACCATCGAGGGTGAATCCTCTCTGGTCACCTTGACGGTTACATCGGGTGGGATCCTCCAAGGTTGATTCCTCGGGTTTCCCCTTCATGTATGGACACACGGTTACTTAACTTTACTACTGTTGGAACATGTTGAGGTCAGGATGACCTGGTTGGTGTTGGTGTAATTATGACGAGGCGTGGCCGGGCATTCTTGGCCCTTGCCACAAGTCCTTGAGACGGGGCGACGGGACCACATATCATGTATCGCGCTCGTCACCGTAGTTAACAAAATGCTAATGGGTTGGGTATTTGATCTGAGTTGGTCGTTGACCTTTTCACACTAACCTTCACATGGGAGAAGTTATGGGTACTCGGCGTTGTTGTATCAGCCGAAGCTCTTCGGACGTTAGCAATGGAGCGGCGTGCGCCCGAGTGGTCCGTGACAACATTGATCTTGTATAAGAGGTGCTAGGACTGACGTCGGCCGCCCAAGCATCGTGTAGGAGTGCAAAGGGTGAGTGGGCCCATGACCCCTGCGCGCTTAGTATTTAGACCGAGGGGCTAGCCTCTCTGTTGAGCCTAGGTAGGGCGATGACGTGTTGATATCCCCAGGCCGGGCATGACCCAGGAAAGTGTGTCCGGCCAGAGGTTATCAAGCATGTTGGAAAATGTGGTGCACCCCTGCAGGGATGAAGTTAACTCGAATAGCCGTGTCCACGGTAATAGGACGACTTGGAGTTTTATCCCGATCTAATACAACTAGAATTGTGACTTAAAATTGAAATGAATGTTGGCTCCAAGATTGCTTTCTCGCAGGGAGTCGAGGAAGAATCTCTGGGCGTGGTTACTTAATAAAATTGCTACAATAATATTGTTACATATGAGTTACCAATCTACACTCTTCTAATGCTGCAAGATGTTGAAGATGCTAGTCTTCGATAGGACTAGGCCTTCCCCCTATTCTTGCTTTTCTGTAGTCAGTCCAAAGATATAACCCCATTCCTTTGATACTGATGCATATTTTAGTATAGTTCTGATGTAAGTCTTGTGAGTACTTTGGATGAGTACGCACCGTTGCTTTACCTCCTCTTTCCCCCTCGATACGATTGTTGTGTTCAGATGACGGAGCCCAGGAGATGGAGTACACCGCAGACGACTACTACACCACCGCTGGAGCTTACTACTACGTGGAGAGTGCCGACGCTCAGTAGTAGTTAGGATGGCTCCCAGGAAGGAGGCCTTGCCTCTTTCGATCCGCTGCTTATGTTTGTGCTAGCCTTCTTAAGGCAAAACTTGTTTAACTTATGTTTGTACTCAGATAATATTCACTTCCAATGACTCGTTTGAATTCGAGCTTATGTATTTGAGCCCTCGAGGCCCCTGGCTTGTAATACGAAGCTTGTATGACTTTAATTTGTGTCTAGAGTTGTGTTGTGATATCTTCCAGTGAGTCCCTAATCTTGGTCATACGCATTTGCGTGTATGATTAGCGTACGATCAAAATGGGGGCATCACAAGTTGGTATCTGAGCCGACTGTCTGTAGGTAGCCCCCCTTCCAACTCCTTGGCCGAAGTTGAGTCTAGTACTTGAAAAACTTTGCTAACATTGTTGTGTGGCTTACAGGCCCACATCTCAATCGGGTAGTATTAGGATCTTTTATCCCTCGTCTATACTCTGGGTTCTGGTCTCTCTTCTCTTTCGGGTTAAAGATTTTGCTAACTCTAACATTAGGTTCTCGTGATCACATCCACCGGAGAGTTGTTTTGTCAACAATTGTTTTCCTTTAAAGTTATGATGCACACACTGTCATTTGACATCTTTGAATCTACTTGTTACATATGCGTCCCTCTAGGCAGCTCGTTTGTCTGACTATGGCTGTCGATGCCCTTGGATTCCCGGCCATCCTGATCAACCTCTTGTCCAGGTTGGGATATCGGTGGTACCCCGAGTACACTATTTACGAGGATTTCCGCGAGTTCAACCTGGAGCAGTACCAAGCTGAGGTTGTTATCTGGGATCGGCGTGACTGCTCCATCACTGAGTTGCACACCTATTGCGGTGTTGGAGTGACTGTTGATATGGCAGTCCATGATGCTGCCTTTACTGCTATCACCCGCCTCCAAAGAGAGCACTCCTGCTTGGAGGAGACTGGATTCAGATACATTCCGTATGTCCCCGCTGGGGACGAGACTGGATCCGACACCGCTGCCTTCACCCATTTCGTGTGGCAGCGCAACGATCGTTCTACACTGCGGTCTGTACCCCTTATGTGAGTCGTTACGACCCATAGATTGTGGTTCGGTACGATGTGGCGCCGGATCGTACTGTCCGAGCTCTGACTGTTGAGTTGTACGCCACTCGTACTCGTATTTACGACGCCTTGGATCAGTTGTTACCAGTAGTCCGTGCGGGGACGTATCCTCATTACATCCTTTACCCGTGCAGGACAGAGCTACCACCAGGTCTTGAGTGGCCTACTGTTGGAGGTCGTACACCTGCACGTGGACCTCTGCTCCCCGGCCCGGACCAGTATCCGCATAAGAGTGTTCATGGATTGCAGAATCCTATCTCCGGGTTTGCCATTCGTGATCATCGGCAGTTACCTGGCTTCAGTGGTTGTCCCCGACGTTGATGTAGCATGTTGCTATGACTTGTTGTTGTATCTCTCTATCGCGTGGCTGCGTGCCGCCTAGTTTGTCTAAGTTATTTCCATGCCGAACTTATCGCCGGTTTGTAACAGACTTATGTACGGATCATTACGTCGTGCTTGACTATTATGATGTATCTATTGCACTTCTTTCTTTGTGCATTTTACCTCATGAATGATTCATTGTCTTGTCATTAATCAATGCTAAACTATCGCTGTTACTTATAACAGGATGGTTAGGCCAGCTAGTCATGGTCGTGGTGCGCCTGACCACCCACCACCACCTGAATACATGGCTGGATTGATGCGGCAGTTTGAGCTGAACCGCCAGTTTATGCAAGGGCTTATGGATCAGTTTCCGAGGCTGAACATGAATCAGCAGCCAACCCCAATTACTCTGCAGGACTTTATGCACCTCAACCCTGCTATCTACCGCAGCTCAACTCAGCCGCTTGACAATGATGACTGGCTCCGTGACATCACCTACGAACTGCAATCTGCAAGCGCCCCAATGGCTAGCTATGTCACTTTTGCCTCATACTTCCTGAAGGGTCCCGCTGCTCAATGGCGGGACAGTCGCAGGCGTTCACAACCTGTTGGAACCATCATCACCTGGCCAGAGTTCCAAGCTGCTTTCCATGCCCGCCACATTCCTTAGGGAATTATGGACAGGAAGAAGCGTGAGTTCCGCAACCTCACCGAGGGCAACAACACTGTGGATGCTTATCAGCGGGAGTTTCTGGACTTGTCCCGCTATGCTGAAGAAGACGTTGCAACTGATGCTCGTAGGCAGGAGAAATTCCGCGAAGGCCTTCACCCTGATATCAAGCTGGCGCTCCTTGTTCAGGACTTTGATAACTTCGCCACTTTGGTGAACAAGTCCATTCAAGTTGAAACAGGTCTGCAGGACTACAAGGACAGCGGCAAGCGCAACCATGACATGGGCTCATCTTTGGGCTCATCAACTCAAAAGCGCAAGATCTGGATTCCCCACAACATGTACCATGCACCTACTCCTGCTCCAAGGCCGTCCCATGCTGCACCTTGTCTGCCACGTCCACCAGCTAGGCAACCGAGGCTTCCAGCTCCGCCACCACGATCTCCTGTTCCCCCTTCCCGTCCTTAGGATGGGTTGTGCTTCAAGTGTGGTCGTCCGGGACACCGTGCCAGAGAGTGGAGGCAAAATCAAAATCAACTTGCACTGCCTTCCAACCAACCTCGCAACAACAAGGCCAGGCCTGCTCATGGTCGTGCTCAGGCTAACAACATTGAACTGAATGAAGCTCAAGACCAGCCTGCTACTGTGATGGGTACACTTCTTGTTAACTCACTACCAGCTTCTGTATTGTTTGATACAGGAGCATCACATTCTTTCATGTCGGAAAATTTTGCATACATGCATGACATTAAGAGTGAAGAGATGAACGTCCCAATAGTGGTAAACACCCCCGCGGGCCAATGTCGAACCTCCATGGTTAGCCACAATGTCCCCATTGAAATTGAAGGGTTGGAATTCCTTGCATCCCCCATAATGCTTAAGTCTTCCAATATTGACCTCATTCTGGGAATGGATTGGTTGAAGACTCATATCGCTTCGATAGTGTGCGCCACCAAACCGTCCACCTCCTGCATCCTTCGAATGAGATAGTCAGCTACCATGCTCATCTTGTTCGAGATGCAGAACCCGGCTTTATGCCTTGAATGCATTGAATGCGTCACCTCTTGAAGGGACTAAAAACATTCCAGTTGTCCAGGGCTTCCAAGATGTCTTTTCGGAAGAACTTCCAGGGATTCCCCCTGCTAGGGTTGTCGAGTTTGTTATCGACTTGGTACCCGGTACCATCCCAATAGCCAATCGTCCTTATAAGATGCCTCCTCATGAGCTCCTTGAGCTTAAGCAAGAAATCAACAATTCGCTTCGCATGGGTTTCATACGCCCAAGTTCCTCTGCTTGGGGAGCGCCTTCTCTCTTTGTCAAGAAGAAGGATGGTACGAATCGTTTGGTCCAAGACAACCGTCCCATCAACCAAGCTACAATTCAGAACAAATATCCGCTTCCTCGGATCAATGATTTGTATGATCAACTTGCTGGTTCCTCTGTGTTTTCTAAACTCGACTTGAGGTTGGTTTATCATCAGATCCGGGTTCGCGAAGAGGATATTCCGAAGACCGCATTTGTTACTCGCTATGGTTCATACGAGTACACCATCATGTCTTTCGGTTTAACCAATGCTCCAACGACTTTCTATCGCTTGATGAATTATGCCTTCATGGACTACCTCGACAAATTCGTCCTAGTTTATCTGAATGATATCCTGTTGTATTCCAAGAATAAAGAAGAGCGCGCTGAACATCTTCGTCTTGTGCTGGAAAAGCTTCGAGAGCATCATCTATATGCCAAGTATTCCAAGTGTGAGTTCTAGTTGGACGAAGTGACCTACCTTGGTCATGTGATCTCCAAAGATGGTATTATCGTCAACCCAGAACGTGTTCAGGCTATTCTTGACTGGACTCCCCCGAAGAATGTTAAGTAAATCAGAAGTTTCCTTGGACTCGCCAGCTATTGCCGTCGTTTTGTCGAGAACTTCTCCAAGATTGCCAAGCCATTGACCAATCCGCTTCACAAAGGCGTTAAGTTTGAGTGGATAGGCAAATGTCAGGAAAGTTTCCAAGCACTCAAGGACAAGCTGACATCTGCTCCAGTGCTTGCTCCTACGGATTCTCAAAAGGACTTCGTCGTTTATTGCGACGCATCCCGTCAAGCATTAGGCTGTGTCCTAATGCAAGAACGCAGAGTGATTGCTTATGCTTCGCGACAGTTGTGTCCCCATGAAGAAAATTATCCAGTGCATGACCTTGAACTTGACGCGGTGATCTATGCCCTGTTGTTATGGCGACATTACCTTCTTGGTAATCGTTGTGAGATTTACACTAACCATCAAAGCCTGAAGTACAAGTTTACTCAGCCGGACCTAAATCTCCGTCAGAGGCGATGGATGGAAGTAGTTACGGACTATGACTTCGGTATATCTTATACCCCTGGCAAGGCTAATGTTATGGCGGATGCCTTGAGTCGAAAGGCTTATTGCAATAATCATATGGTTCAAAAGGCTAACCCGCGTCTCCATGAAGAGCTCCGCAAGTTGAATCTTCACATTGTTCCACAGGGTTCTCTTAATAACCTTGTCATGGAACCTTCTCTTCTAAGAGCTATTAAGTCCACACAAAACAAGGATGCTTACATCCTTAGGATGAAAGAGGATATTAACTTAGAGAAATTCAAGGAATTGTCGCTTGGTGAAGATGGAGCTTTGTACTTCAAGGATCGCATAGTTGTTCCCCGATTTGAACTTATGACAGAGAAAGTGATGAAAGAAGCTCACGACACCCCTCTATCTATTCATCCGGGCAGTACTAAGATGTATCTGGACATTCGTCAAAAGTACTGGTGGTTTGGGATGAAGCAAGACATTGCTCATTATATTGAAGAATGTGACGTTTGTCGCCAAGTCAAAGATGAACATCAGAAACCTACTGGACTTCTGCAACCACTCCCTATTCCTGAATGGAAATGGGACAAGATTCAGATGGACTTCGTCACAGGTTTTCCAAAGTCGCAGAAGGGTAATGATGCTATCTTTGTCGTCATTGACCAATTCTCAAAGGTCGCACACTTTCTGCCAGTCAAGGAGACAATTACTGCTAGTCAATTAGCAACCTTGTATACCTCAAGAATTGTTTCACTCCATGGCATTCCAAAGGAAATCAGTTCAGACCGTGGCAGTATTTTCACCTCCAAGTTATGGGATAGTTTCAAAGAGGCAATGGGAACTCATATTACCTGGAACACTGCTTATCACCCTCAGTCTCAAGGTCAAGTTGAACGAGTTAATCAAATCCTTGAAGACATGCTATGGGCTTGTGTTATCTCTTTCGGCAAGAAGTGGGAAGAATCTCTCCCTTATGCTGAATTTTCATATAACAATAGCTATCAAGCCAGCTTGAAGATGGCCCCCTTTAAAGTGTTATATGGACATAAATGTCGAACCCCTCTAAACTGGTCAGAAACTGGGGAACGTGCACTCATTGGTTCGGACATTATCGAACAAGCTGAAGAGCAAGTCCGCATTGTCCGGGATAATCTCAAGGCGGCCCAGTCCCGTCAGAAGAGCAAATATGACAAGAAACACTGGGGTGCAACCTATCAAACCGGTGATAAGGCTTATCTGCGTGTCACTCCTTTGAGAGGCACTCATCGGTTCTGAGTCAAGGGCAAGCTACCTCCTTGCTACGTTGGTCCCTTCCACGTTATTGAAAGACGTGAACATGTGGTTTATGAATTGGAGCTGCCACCAAAATTCTCCCATATCCATGATGTCTTCCATGTGTCGCAATTTCTTCGTTGCTTCAAGGATCCGCATCGCGAGGAGGATCCCGAATTGATTGAAGTGTAGGATTATCTCACTTACAAAGAGCACCTGATCCGCGTTCTTGAAGAAACCGAACGTTGGACTCATTAGAAGGTTACCAAGTTCTTCAAAGTGTAGTGGTCGAATCATTCTCAAGATGAAGCCACTTGGGAACGCGAGGACAACCTTCGGGCAGAATATCCCGATCTTCTCCCTTCTACCTCTTAATTCTCGGGACGTGAATTTGTTTTAGTAGGGGAGAGTTGTAACACCCTGGATTCAGTGCTACAATGATGAATGTAATTAAGCTACAGTGATGGCCAAGATTAAGCTAATACTTTTGCTAATCCATGTGTGATCACTTTTGGAATGAAATCCAAATTCAATTTCTTTTGCAATTCAAATTCATTTGAAAAGTAGATTTAAAAGTTTTGCACACCAGGAAATAAAAATCATGGATGGGTTGCAAATATTCCACAAGCTGTTACAAAATTGCATCACACCTTTTGCAAAGTGTTTTGGTGCCTCAAATTAAATATATCAAAGGCCAAAACTATTATTTAAATGCCTTTTTGATTTTGGCAGATTTCAAATAAATTCAAAAGGCCTCCAAACTTTTTATGGCTCTGCCTAATATTGTGTTTGTAATAATGGGCATGTTCTCTACTTTTTACAAAGGTATTTTATTTACTAAAGTAAATAAAACAGAAATAAATAAAAGAGAAAAGCCAAGAAAAAGAAATAAAAAATAGAAGGCCTGTGTGGCTGGGCCTAAGTGGCTGAGCCGGCCCAACCCATTCCTCCCGTCGTCTTCCCCCCACACTGCTCACCAGGGGGGACGTGGGCGCGGTGATGGCCGCCAACGGCCACCCCCGTCGCCCTGGCGTGCATCCGGTGGTTCCCCGTCGCCCGAACCCTAACCCTAGCCCTACTTTCCCCCCCGCGCTCGATCTCCTCCTCCACGCCCGCAATCGAGCGCCGTCGTCGCCATGACCGCCCCTGTCCGCGTGCTCCCCGGCCTCCCCGTGGACTAGGGCCGCGCCAGCAACACCGCCGTCGTTCGCCGCTTCCTCCTCGCCCACGGATCGAGCCTGAGCCCCCCTGCATCGTCCCCGCACCATCATCTTCATCCTCGGGCCGCCGTCGATCGCCGCCGTGGTGCTGCTTCCCCAGGCCTCACTCGAGCTTGCCTTGCCCACCTACAAGAGCACTGTGAGGCCGCCTCCTCCTTCCCCCAACCCCGCTCTCGTTCCCCAGCCGTAGCACCATCGCCGCCCTCATTTTTCTCCGGCCAGAAGCTCGTTGCCGCCGTCGAGCTCGATGTCGTTGCCACAGCAGCCGTGACTCGCAACCTAGCCCACTTACGAGCTCTTGGAGCTCGTAAGAGTGGTTTGCGCCCACGCGCGGTCCTCCCCGTGCCCTGTAGCCCGTCCCCCACCGTCGCCCGAGCTCCGACGTCTGTCGCGGTGGTCACCGCCATCGTTTTAGGTTGCCTCTGGCCCCGTGCTTAGCGCAGATGCACTCACGGCGTTGCTCCCGTCCGAATGGCGCCGGCCGCGATCGATTTGGCCGTCTGTGCTCAAATCCCGCCCCTGACCCATGCCCTCCGCCACGTAGAGGGGTCGCTGGAGTTGCTCCGATGGCCGCTGCTGAGCTGGCCCGGCTAGGGCCACGCCCAGTGCCCCTGCTAGTGGCCTCGGTGGCCCAGTTGACCAGTTGACCATGGTCAACTGGCTGACTGGGCACAACCCAGTCACTGCCAGGCGGGGCCCCTCCCCCTGGGCCTATGACATGTGGGCCCAGGCACATTACACTGGTGCAGCGATGTGCTATACAAATGGTTTTTAACCCCTTTCCGTGACGTAGTTGTAAACGGTCACCTTGCATGTATGGGTGATAGGGGGGTCCACCCCACACGACACGGCAAACCCGTCGGCGATGGTGGCCAACAAACGCAAACATTTCGCAAAACTAAGCGTATGGGATGTCCGCATCTATCACAGACGAGGGTCACCGGGCAATCGTTTGAGATATGGTGTATTTCCCATACGGTTCATCCTTGCAATTCGTGTGAGATCACACTAACATCGCACGCGCTATTCTGGGGCACGCCGTTTATGATGTGCGACGAATCGCAAACAGTTCATGATTATAAAGCATGTATGATAAGGGGGCTATCACACACATTTAGTTCCACTATGACCATCTGTGATATGATATAAGAGTGCATACGTTTGTCATTATAAAACAGTATGCGAAGGTTGAATCTATCCCAGACGCGGCGTTTTTCATAAACGTTTGTGATTTACAAAACGTCCCAAACGTGTGATCCATACTTCCAAAATGTGTCATCCAGACTAACTGTGTCGGATGAAGGCCTATCGCACGCGTTCTTCTTTGAACAACGTTTACCATGGGCACGATATCATACACAGTTCGAAATACGAAATCGTGTGTGATAAGGAGACTAGCACAAATGTTGGTGTCATTAATCGCACATGTTCTTTCTCGCCTGGCCGTGTGTGAAGACGAGACTCATCGCACACGCCGCGAATGGAGAAACATGTGTGATGTTGAAGTTGATCGCAGACGTTTTGCTTTATCAAACTGTGTGCATTGTAATGGCCTGTAGAGAATGATTTGCCCCTAATTAAATACCTTTGTTCATAATTCACATAATTTACATTTGAAAGTAGGAATTCCTGTATTTCATATCGAATCATGTTTAAATGTAGGTTTAATAATGAATGCATAATTCGATTCACATGTACATATACTCAAGAACTACATAAGCATCAATTCTAAAAAAAAGGAACACTATAGAAGGGACAAATAAAGAATGATGGAACCAAGGTTGTATTAAATATGGTAAAGAGAGAGCCAAAAGACATTCTGGTTGCTCGAGTAGGTGAAGCGGAATGCCCATATTGTGCCCTCCTCCATGCCTAAAGCACGAACGACTCTAGGCCAGCCCCTAGTGATGGCCGCCCGCCCATCCTTCACTGTCTTCATTACGACTTCTCGATGCTCATTGTAGTCTCGATGATATATTTTAACCTTCATTGCATGTCCAGCAATCATGTACTTTGCGAGGTAATCTTGAGTAAACTGCTTTGGGGACCACCGCAAAAGAAAAAGATTCAGACATTGTTGTGTGACAACTCATTATGGGCAGTACTAATAGAAGCCTACAGAGTTCGTAGTTACCATCCTACAGCTCACTGTTGGGTTGGATAGAGCGTAAACAAATAGTCTAATTGGCATTGTTCGTCTCTTTTCCCTAACAATCATTTTCAGTTTCCTAACTTGATGCTGGTTCATGAATATTTCATTGCCCCACATGCAAAAACGGTCCAGGAATGGATCTTTACCTAAGACATATGTACCTACAAGCAAGAAACCGATATTAGAAGCTAAATGCAGTTGCAGAATGGTGTAATATATTACTCCATCAGTTCCACAATGTGTTGCCTATAAACATTTTGAGAAGTCAACATTTACTTATTTTGACCAAGTTTGTAGAGAAAAACATTTACATCTAGAATTGCAATTCCATTTCATTAGATACATCACAAAATTTCATATTGTATACATTTTAGATGGTATATGTAGATACATCACAAAAATCTATATGCACTACATGATGGAAGGATGGAGTATAAGCGGAGGGATGAAAAGAACCTCGGTGGAAAACGTTGGCCACTCCCATTGTTGTCCTGTGCAAGTACACGTAAAGTCATGATAAGTACAATAGGCTTAACATCAACCAAGTATATGAGGTATCTGCTTGAAATAAACAAGGCATATATGCTCACTATAACAACCAAATATAGCCATTTGATACTGGACAAATGCTTAATGGAACCAACCTAACAACCAGATAACGAAAAGCAAGGCGTCTGCTTGAAAACTAGACAAATGCTCACTGCAATCAACCTAACAACCAGATATAGAAAAGCAAGGCATCTGCTTGAAAACTAGACAAATGCTCACTGCAACCAACCTAGCAACCAAATTCAGAGAAACAAGGCATAAATGTTTAAAGCGGGAGTTAAGGGCACAGGTTAACAACACCAGGCATAACAGGTGGTATTGATGAAATTGAACTGCACAGTTCATACTTGCACATAATGAACATCACATTGTGAATAACTGAAAGAAACAAGGCATTCATGCTCACTGTAAAAACCAACTATAGCCATTGAAAACTGGACAAATACTCAATGCAATCAACTTAACAACGAGATACATAAAATCAAGGCATCTGCTAGACAACTGGACAAATGCTCAATTAAACACTGCATGATTATCGCAAGGCAAAAGCTACTACAACAATGGGTACGAGACGGCTAGCTAGAGAAGGTATGATTTGCTCACAGGATGTAGCCTCACTTGTCATGGATGGGCTCCTTCCACTTGGGATATGAGGTGCCCAGGGTGTGCTCCCTGATGTCGCGGATGGGACGTTTCCCCTTGTAACAGCCGTAGTGTGTGCCATTATCTTGGTGGATGAGATCTGACTTTGGAGCAAAGGATCCCAAGCCACCGTCGTAGAACGTTTCCTTCAAAAATGACAAAAGGGGCTCGATGGCGTAGAAGGATCGCAAATCCATGACCACGAGGCGGAGGAGATCAATGGTGGGGCCTTTGAAGAGAACCAGAGGCGTTGCCGGTGGACCACATAACTTGTGACATGGCCCGAGTGAAGCTGGTGATGTTGACGAGCTTGATGTCGTAGCCGGCTCTCCTGAGGTACAGGAATATGCGAGCCCGCAGACTTGAAGCCTTCGGCATGGCAACGTAGGCATCGTCCTCACCGGCTCTTGCGGCGAGGTGTTCGTCCGGGATCGAAGGGTCGGCGCGGACGGCGCCCACCTCGCCAGCATATGGCGGAGAGGCCATGATAGACCTCTTTTTTCTCATACACTCCTCGAGCTCCATGGGAGATGTGGTCGGGCTGATTATGCTGCGACTCTCTGGAGTACAGGATGGAGATCTGGGGGAAAGGGACACCGCCGGCCTCATCTAAAAACTCAGGGCGGCGATGGTGTATGTGGATCGGTGGGGACCCTAAACCTGTTTAGCTGTGAGGCACGGGCAGACCGGCTGAGGTTGGTGGTGGAAGGCGGCGGCGGGGGCGAGCTAGGGTTCAAGCGGAGGGGGTGTTGTGTGGACGTGGGGTGTTTGCGAATGTGCCGTTGCTGCTGAAAAATTTAGTGGTAATGGTGTGGGTGGAGATGGCGGTGGACGAGGGATGGCGACGGTTGAAATGCCTCGGCGGCTGAAAATTTACTATAGGGTCGGTGCGGTGGATGAGGAAGGGCGGCATGCAGTTGAAATACCGCTTCCACTTAAATTTAGGTAAAGGAACTGGGCGGGAGCAACCAAGATCGCACACGGTCCTAACATAATAAAGTTTGTACGCTTGTCACAGCCCTAGTTTGGCACACACTACGCCTTGCCAATGCATTCATGCATGAATTTAAATTTCAAATGAAATTGAAATGAGGATTGATCAAGCCTCACCATTCAAATTTTTGTCAAAAAAAAAACAATATAAAAATTTGCTTCAAATAAACCCAAGAAAATGTCTCTTGTTTTCTAATAAAATATTGGATTGAGCTAAAAATGTCAACCAATATTTTTGGATCACAGAAACATTTAATCTTGGGCATTTGAATTAATTCAAACCCTATTTGCAATAGCTATATAATTTCTATATGGAAAATATATGTCCAATAATTCTGAGAATTATTATGTGGCATTGGATAATTCCATTTAGTCCACATATATTTTTCTCAGCATTTACCAAAATGGTTTGATATATTATTCACAAGCCAAAACAAATATCAGAAAATTAGAAAAGGAAAATAAAGGAAAGAGAAGGGACTTACCTGGCTCCCTGGCCCAGCTGGAAAGAGGCCCATCTGGCCCAGTGGCCAGTCACCCTCTTCCTCCCGCCAGGAGGACAGGGCGCGTTGCTGGAGCGCGTGAGCAATTGCCTCGCCACGTCCTGCTTGCTACCGATGCCCCCGTTGGATATGGACGCCCCGCACGTCCCATGCACGTCTCCTCCCCTCCCTGCTACTCTCTCCCCCTCCACTGCTCCTCTCCCCGTGCGCAACCGACGGCCGCCGTCGCCGCCGTTCGCTGAACCCCATGGCCATCGTAGCTGCTACGCACCCTCGAGCTTCGAATTGTCTCTGCCACATTGCCGTGCTCCTCCTCGCCGAAGAAATCGAGCCGAGAGCTCCTCATCGCCGTCACCCTCGCCGTCTTCCCCACCTCGGCCGCCGGAGCATCGCCGTCGAATTTTCCGCGAGCAGAACCTCCCCGAGATCCCCGTCGACGTCATCGGATTCGTTGTGAGCTCCTGCCCGTTTCCCCTCACTCCCCCTTCTCTCCCGTGTCCCCTAGCTCCCCTGGCCATGCGAGCCGAAGCTCATCACCGCCCGGCCATGTCGCCGCCGCGGTTGGACCTTCGCCTGCTCATGCAGGCACACCGGGACGTTCTCTGGGTGTTCCCAGGAGGCCAACGCGCCCGTTGGTTCGCCCCCTAGAGCATCGCACCCCCACGCCCGCACGCGGACGAACGCCGGCCGCCGCTAGCTTGCTCGCCGCCGACGAACGTGGCCACCCCAGCTTCCCCTGCTGCCCCTGCTAGATGCGGCACTTCGCCAGCTCGCTGTAGCCGCAAACCGTACTCGAAATGGTGCCCTGCAGCGCGATTCCGACCATCTCCGACGAGCCTCCGTCGCGGGTTTGGTCGTCGCCGGCCCAGCTCCGGTGGGCGCTTACGTGGCCAGCCGATTAGCGCTAATCCCCCACCCATTAGCCACTGACAGCGGGCCCCATCGATGGTCAAAGCGCAGTCATCGTCGGGTCTGACCGGGATTAGTCCCTGGGTCACAGACCAGTGAAACCCACTGGTCAGGTTTGACCTGGTCACGGCGCGGTTGACCGCTGACGCCAGCCTGATGTAATGCTGACGCAATAAGTGAATTTCTGTAATAAAAATAATCCAGAAAATGTTTAAAACTTCAAAAATTCATAGAAAATAATCTGTATGTTTGATTTAAATAATTTATATATGAAAAATTATCAGAAAAATCCAATGAATCTATTGGTGGCATTTTCATGCATGTTAGAGAAAGATAAATAGGCAAACTTGGACATTTTATTCAAAACACATTATGTAACCTCACACATGGAGTTGAATTTGAACCTTGGGTTCAAACCATCTTCATTTAACATGTTGATAGATGCATTAGCTCAATCCAGCAACATATTGCCATGACATTATCATGCATCATTGTGAAGCATTTGCCGTGCTTAATTTATACCTTGTTTGATCTTGTCGATAGACTTGCGAGACGTAGTTATCGACGACATCGAAGAACAGCTGAGTTCTTCCGATAAACAAGCAAGCAACACCCCCTTGAGCATATTCGATACAATCCCACTCTCTCGCTCTTGCTCTCATTTCAATGCATTAGGACAATGCGATTCAACTGCTACTTGTGTTGCGATAGATGAACCCACTCCTTTGCATGACCTGTCATTGTCACAGTAAATAGCTAAACCAAGCAACCTAGCATACCTGGTAGATGCTTGAGCCATGTTGTGCTATAACCCTATTATGCATGCTATGCTTAGAGTTGTGTCAGGTCTGATTCATCTAGGTGATGAACTGGAGTGAAATGATTGTGTCCTGATGATGAGGGTTAAGTGTTGAACCTGTTTTCGTAAAGGTAGCGATGAGAGGCCATGTAGGAGTACATGGTGGGTTGTCTCATTGAGACCGCTCATAGGAACTGAGTTCCGTGTTTGTGTTCCAAGACTAGCTACTACCGTACATTGGGTTCCGGTAACTCGACCCCTCTCGGCCTATTAACCTACTCTGTTCTCGGTCCAGGAGTCGCAGTAGTTCGCAACGTTGATAGGTGTGGCACAGCCTGCGAAGTGGATGAACGGCCCAATCGGGACCGGCTTTGGGCCCTGCTCACAACGTTTGAGGCCATGTTGGAAACCTCGGCCGGACTTCCATTATGGGTTCCAACTCAGATAGGCGACTGCCTAGGACGTGAGTCATTGTAAGTTAACGTCCGTGGCTGACTCCCTTGCCTGGCTTTCGCTTGAAGGTTGCCGAGGTGCCTTTTTAACGTGCACATGGCGATAAGTGGCAGAAGCATGTGTGACGAAGTACACCCCTGCAGGGTAAACCATCTATTCGAATAGCCGCGTCCGCGGAAATGGACTACTTGGAGACTTGCATTGTTCATAGACAATTTAAATGGATACTCTAAAACACTCCAGATAAGTGTGAGTGCTATGGATGGCTTCTCGTAGGAAGACGAGAGAGGATCCATATTGGTGTATTGGTATGGTGAACATGTGGACTCGTGTGTGCTCTCTCGTAGGGAGACGAGAGAGTAGTGATACGTTTGATACTTTATCATATTTCAGTCTAGCCAAAGGTCAAAGCTGGCATTCTGGAGTAAACCCCACAATCCCGTTCATTGATACATGATGCATATGTAAATAGTTCTGATGTAAGACTTGCTGAGTACCTTCGTACTCACTGTTGCTTATTTACGTTTTTGCAGAGATAGACGTTGTTCATTCTATGTTCTTCTTGACGTTGACATCGACGGATTAGCTTAGTAACCCAGACAGGAGTCTGGCTCCTTTGGTAGAGTCGTTGTAGCTTTTCAGGCTCTTCCAGCCGCTTTTAGTAGATGTCTGTACCCAGACATGTAACTTCCGCTTGTTGTTTGTATGCTCTGAATGTTGGGTCATGTGACCTACCCTGTTTGTTACATTATACTATGTTGGCTCTTCGGAGCCTTCTAAATAAATGTTATGTTGTAGAGTTTTGTTATGATGCCATGTTGTATCTACACATATAGTGCATATTGCGTGTATGTTTGAAATGCATTGGTATGTGTGGGATTCGACACCTAGTTGTATACCTTTAGTAGCCTGCTTTACGGGGAAATGCCTCTTTGTGCTTCCATTGAGCCTTGGTAGCTTGCTACTGCTCCGGACACATTGATTGACCGACGTGTATCCTTCTTGCTGTTGTGTCTGTCCCTTCGGGGAAATGTCTCGCAGTGTAATGGAGTCCATGTAGCCTGCTATGACTCGTCTACACGCAGTTGATGACATTTATGTCCCACGGCATAATGGAGTCCTTGTAGCTTGCTATGACTCGTCTACACACGCTGATGACCGACACCTGCATTGTTGGGTTACGTATGCCTGTCCCTGTATGGTTGTGCCACTTGGGTCTATAACTAGTCATGTCGACCCGGGTTCTTTGACGTGTGAATGCTAGCGACATGTTCATATCCGTGAGCCAAAAGGCGCAAACGGTCCCGGCCAAGGTAAGGTGGCAACTGTGGGTTACCATGCGTGAGGACGGAAAGAGGTATGACATGTTACTGGCTGGATTCATATGGCTTAGGATCGGGGTCCCGACAGCATTGGTATCAGAGCTGAACTGTCTGTAGGTTTGTGAAGCCAAACTGGTCAATGCTGAGTCTAGTAATGCTTTAGTTATATAAGGGAATTGATTGTGGAAGGGAACGTAAGGCTCTTTTTACTCCTTTCCCCTAGTTACTCTATTCTGGGTCACCCTCTTCCTTGCTATGGGGATTAAGGACTAGGTTTCTTACCTATCTGTTAGGATGACGAGTTACTAGACCACAGACTGATAAAATGGTTGTTTGTGTCAAGTCATGTCCCATCAGAGTTGTGAGAAGTGATGCCTATGTTCTCACTGTGCCTAGAACCATGATGTTGTGTTGTTATGCTGCCCAAATCTTGTGCAGGTTGCCTCATATTTCATGCCCGTACAGCCGTTATGCTGTCCGAGTTCTTCTAGGTTTAGATATGTTCCGATGTTCTTCCTTGTTCTGAACCCTGGCCTTTTTCCTTCGGGATGTCGCTAGTAAACCGGAGATTTGCTAGTCGTGGTCAGAATCATGGAGATGGTAGGGATGAAGAAGATCCTCCCAACCCACCTCTGTTGGCGGAGGTTATGCTAGAAGTTGAGAGGAACAAGCGTGCCACCAACCGTCTGTTGGAGCACATCGAGCAGAATACAGCCCATCAGCGCAATGAGCTAGTATCCATTAGAGACTTCATCAAGTTGCAACCGCCCACCTTCCATCATTCCATTGAGCCACTGGATGCAGATGATTGGCTCCGGAGCATCAACAACAAGCTGTGTTATGCAAACGTGGCTGAAGGAGACAAGGTCACCTATGCCGCATATCACCTTGAAGGTTCGCCCAGCCTATGGTGGGAGAACTTCAAGGCCATGCGACCTGCAGGTCAAGCTACTTCATGGAAGGAGTTCTGTGAGGCTTTCCGTGAGCATCATATTCCATAGGCCCTGATAGATCGTAAGCAAGATGAGTTCTGCAATCTGACCCAAGGCAAGATGGATGTGGATGCCTATAGTCGTGAGTTTGAACGCCTCACGCATTATGCCCCAGAAAAAGTATCCACAGATGCCAAGAAGCAAGCAAGGTTCAGGAAAGGCCTTAACCCGAAGCTTCATCATGAGCTCAGTCTGCATGAGTTCGTTAGCTTCCAGGTTCTTGTGAACAAAGCAATTCAAGCGGAGACAAGCAGGATGACCTATGAGGAGTCCCGCAAGCACACCCGTGATATCGGGTCATCTTCAGTTGCTATATCCCAGAAGCGTAGGATATGGATCCCGAACACCGCTCTTCCTACTGGATATGCACCGAGGCCATCCTATGTGGCGCCTCGTCTGCCGATGCCATGTGCTCTCCAGAAGAACCTCGTCAAGCAAGTGATGAACCCAAACCCACGTCCCACTTATGGAGCATGCTTCAAATGTAGCAAGCTAGGGCATTATTCAAGGGATTGTCCCCTGCGTGGTTATGTACCACCCTCTTCATCAAATGGTGCTGTTCGTTGCAAGCCGCCAACCAAGAAGCCTGATGCCAGATCAGTTGTTTATACTCATGGATGTGTGCACCATGTAACTACAGAAGAAGCTCAAGATGATGCTGACGTCGTGCTTAAGATGCTTCTTGTCAATTCTCATCCAGCTTCAGTTCTGTTTGACTCAGGAGCATCCCACTCCTTCATCTCTGAACGTTATGCCTCCTTGCATAACATTGCTTTCGAAGTTATGCCCTCCCCATTAGTAATTCAAACTCCAGGTTCCAAATGGCAAACTAATGCAGTAAGCCATGGGAACCAAATCCTTGTCGATGGTTTAGTATTCCTTGCCTCTTTGATAGCCCTCAAAACTTCAGACATCAATATCATTTTGGGGATGGACTGGATGACAGCTCATCATGCCAAAACTGATTGTTTCACTTGGTCTGTTCAGCTTACCCATCCTTCTGGCCAGATAGTCAATGTCCAGACCCATATAACAGAAGGCCGGATTTTTTCTCTCAATGCCAATCCTCTTCCAGACCTTGAAAACATCCCGGTAGTCCGTGACTTCCCGGATGTCTTTCCAAAGGAATTGCCAGGTGTTCCACCTGACAGAGAAGTAGAGTTTGTCATAGACCTTGTTCTAGGAGCCGCTCCAATTGCTAGGAGACCATATAAGATGTCACCCCAAGAATTAGATGAGCTTAAAATCCAACTCGATGAATCTTTGAAGAAACGTTTCATCCGTCCTAGTTCTTCTCCATGGGCTTGTCCTGTCCTCTTCATCAAGAAGAAGGATGGTACGAACTGGATGGTTGTCGATTATCGACTGGTTAATCTGGTCACGATAAAGAACAAATATCTACTCCCCAGGATCAACAATCTGTATGATCAGCTTGCTGGATCCGTAGTCTTTTCCAAGATGGATTTGAGATTAGGTTATCATCAAATCAAAATTAGGAACGGGGACATTCCAAAGACGGCTTTCGTCACTCGTTATGGCCAATACGAGTACACTGTCATGTCCTTCGGTCTAACCAATGCCCCAGCCACCTTCTCCCGCTTAATGAATTTGATCTTCATGGAGTATTTGGACAAATTTGTCGTGGTTTACCTCGATGATATCCTCATATACTCGAAGAACGAAGAAGAACATGCTGAGCAACTTATGCTGGTATTGATGAAACGTCGAGAGCACCGCCTTTACGCCAAATTCTCCAAGTGCAAATTCTGGTTGCCAGAAGTGACCTATCTAGGTCACGTAATCTCTGTGAAAGGTATTGATGTCAATCCCGAGAGAGTTCAAGTTGTCCTTGATTGGACTCAACCTGAATCGGTGAAGCAAGTTAGGAGTTTCCTTGGCTTAGCGAGCTACTATCGCCGCTTCGTTGAGAACTTCTCCAAAGTTGCCAAACCTCTAACTGAACTCCTCAAGAAAGATAAGAAGTTCGAGTGGACTCCAAAGTATGAGGAAAGTTTTCAGGAGTTGAAAAGATGACTAACTACTGCCCTGGTACTTGTACCCCCGGATTTCACAAAGGACTTTGTTATCTACTGTGATGCCTCGCAACAAGGTCTAGGTTGCATTCTTATGCAAGATCGTCATGTGATTGCCTACGCATCTCGACAGTTGCGTCCACATGAGGAGAATTATCCAACACACGATCTGGAACTTGCCGCAGTAGTCCATGCACTTGTCACTTGGCGACATTATCTTCTGGGTAATCGTTGGGAAGTATACACTGATCACTAGAGTCTCAAGTATATATTCACCCAACCGAATTTGAATCATAGGCAAAGATGGTGGATTGAGTTGATTGCGGACTACGACTTAGGAATATCTTACACCCCAGGCAAAGCCAATGTCATGGCTGACGCACTAAGTCATAAATCCTATTGTAACAACCTCATGTTGCTACAAGGTCAACCACTTCTCCACGAGGAATTTCGTAAGTTACATCTTCACATTGTTCCTCGAGGATTCCTTTCTACCTTGGTGGTGAAACCGACTCTTCAGGATCAGATCGGAGAAGCCCAGAAGCATGATACGGGAATTTCCCGAATCAAGAGCAACCTCGCTCGAGGAGTTGCTCGACGCTTCTCGGTAGATGATCAAGGTGTTATATTCTTTGATGACCGCTTGGTGGTTCCCAAGAAGCAACTACTCCGAGAGCTGATCCTTAAAGAAGCTCATGAATCTCCTCTCACGATTCATCCCGGTAGTACCAAAATGTTTCAGGACCTACGCCAGAGGTTCTGGTGGACCCGGATGAAGAGAGAAATCGCTCAGTTCATTGCTAACTGTGACGTTTGTCATCGCGTTAAGGCAGAGCATCAAAGGCCTGCTGGCACTCTTTAGCCCTTGGCTATTCCCGAGTGGAAATGGGACAAGGTCGGTATGGATTTCATCACCGGCTTTCCAAAGACTAAGAAAGGGAATGATGCCATCTTTGTGGTCATCGATCGCCTTTCGAAAGTTGCTCATTTCCTTCCAGTTCGAGAAAGTATAACTGCTAGTCAGTTAGCAGACCTATATATATTTCTCGAATAGTTTCTCTTCATGGTGTTCCTCTAGAGATCAATTCAGATCGTGGAAGTCTTTTCACTTCTCGATTTTGCGAAAGTTTCCAGAATGCTATGGGAACCCATCTCTCCTTTAGCACCGCTTATCACCCTCAGTCAAGTGGTCAAGTCGAAAGAGTCAATCAAATTCTCGAAGATATGCTCAGAGCCTGTGTTATCTCATTCGGAATGAACTAGGAGAAATGTCTTCCATTCGCTGAGTTTGCTTATAACAACAGCTTCCAATCTAGTCTTGGCAAAGCTCCTTTCGAAGTGTTGTATGGACGAAGATGTCAAACGCCATTAAACTGGTCAGAAACCGGTGAAAGACAATTCTTTGGACAGGATATGATCCAGGACGCAGAAGAGCAAGTTCATATCATTCGTGAGAATTTGAAAACAGCCCAGTCTCGTCAAAAGAGTCAATATGACCGTCGTCATAAGGACATAAGTTATGAAGTTGACGAGAAGGCTTACCTTCGGGTTACACCTCTTAAGGGTACCCATCGTTTCGGTATCAAAGGCAAATTGTCTCCTCGTTACATTGGTCCTTTTCACGTTCTCGCCAAACGAGGAGAGGTTGCCTACCAATTGGAACTACCCCCGCAGCTTTCCAAAGTTTATGATGTGTTCCACGTATCTCAACTCAGGCGTTGCTTCAAGGATCCTGTCCGCGAAGTAGACCACGAAACGCTTGATCTTCAAGATGATCTCTCATATCGTGAATATCCTGTTCGTATTCTCGATGAAGCCGAGCGCAGCACCCGACATCGTAGCATCAAGTTTCTCAAGGTTCAGTGGTCGCACCATTCCGAGGATGAAGCAACCTGGGAGCGCGAAGATCGTCTTCGGCTTGAGTACCCTGCACTCTTCCCGACTATGCCTGAATCTCGGGACGAGATTCTTATTTAGTGGGGGCGAGTTGTCACAACCCTAGTTTCTTAATGCTTGCCAATGCATTCATGCATGCATTTAAATTTCAAATGAAATTGAAATGAGGATTGATCAAGCCTCACCATTCAATTTTTTGTCAAAAAAAAACAATATAAAAATTTGCTTCAAATAAACCCAAGAAAATGTCTCTGGTTTTCTAATAAAATATTGGATTGAGCTAAAAATGTCAACCAATATTTTAGGATCACAGAAACATTTAATCTTGGGCATTTGAATTAATTCAAACCCTATTTGCAATAGCTATATAATTTCTATATGGAAAATATATGTCCAATAATTTTGAGAATTATTATGTGGCATTGGATAATTCCATTTAGTCCACATATTTTTCTCAGCATTTACCAAAATGGTTTGATATATTATTCATAAGCCAAAACAAATATCAGAAAATTAGAAAAGGAAAATAAAGGAAAGAGCAGGGACTTACCTGGCTCCCTGGCCTAGCTGGAAAGAGGCCCATCTAGCCCAGTGGCCAGTAACCCTCTTCCTCCCGCTAGGAGGACAGGGCGCGTGGCCGGAGCGCGCGAGCACGCGCCTCGCCACGTCCTGCTTGCTGTCGATGCCCCCGTTGGATATGGACGCCCCGCACGTCCCGTGCACGTCTCCTCCCCTCCCTGCTGCTCTCTCCCCCTCCGCTGCTCCTCTCCCCGCGCGCAACCGACAGCCGCCGTTCGCTGAACCCCGCGGCCACCGTAGCTGCTTCGCACCCTCGAGTTTCGAATCGTCTCCGCCGCATCGCCCTGCTGCTCCTCGTCGAAGAAATCGAGACGAGAGATCCTCATCGCCGTCACCCTCGCCGTCTTCCCTGCCTCGGCAGCCGAAGCATCGCCGTCGAATTCGCCGCGAGCAGAACCTCCCCGAGCTCTCCGACGACGCCATCGGATTCGCTGTGAGCTCCTGCCCGTTTCCCCTCGCTCCCCCTTCTCTCCCGTGTCCCCTAGCCCCCCTAGCCATGCGAGCCGAAGCTCATCACCGCCCGGCCATGTCGCCGCCACGGTTGGACCTTCGCCCGCTCATGCACGTGCACCGGGACGTTCTTTGGGTGTTCCCAGGAGGCCAACGCGCCCGTTGGTTCGCCCCCTAGAGCACTGCAGCCCCAGGCCCGCACGCGGCCGAACGCCGGCCGCTGCTAGCTTGCTCGCCGCCGACGAACTTGGCCACGCCTGCTTCCCCTTCTGCCCCTGCTAGATGCGCCGCTTCGCCAGCTCGCTGTAGCCGCAAACCGTACTCGAAATGGTGCCCTGCAGCGCGATTCCGACCATCTCCGACGAGCCTCCGCCATGTGTTTGGTTGTCGCCGGCCCAACTCCTGTGGGCGCTTACATGGCCGGCCGATTAGCGCTAATCCCCCAGCCATTAGCCACTGGCAGCGGGCCCCATCGATGGTCAAACGCAGTCAGCGTCGGGTTTGACCGGGATTAGTCCCTGGGTCACTGACCAGTGGCCCCCACTGGTCAGGTTTGACCTGAACCCGGCGCGGTTGACCGCTGACGCCAGCCTGATGTAATGCTGACGCAATAAGTGAATTTTTGTAATAAAAATAATCAAGAAAATGTTTAAAACTTCAAAAAGTCATAGAAAATAACCTGTAAGTCAGATTGAAATAATTTATATATGAAAAATTATCAGAAAAATCCAATGAATATAATGGTGGCATTTTCATGCATGTTAGAGCAAGCTAAATAGGCAAACTTGGACATTTGTGCAAAACACATTATGTAACCTCACGCATGGAGTTGAATTTGAACCTTGGGTTCAAACCATCTTCATTTAACATGTTGATAGATTCATTAGCTCAATCCAGCAACATATTGCCATGACATTATCATGCATCATTGTGAAGCATTTGTCGTGCTGAATTTATACCTTGTTTGATCTTGTCGATAGACTTGCGAGACGTAGTTATCGACGACATCGAAGAACAGCTGAGTTCTTCCGATAAACAGGCAACCAACACCCCCTTGAGCATATTCGATACAATCCCACTCTCTCGCTCTTGATCTCATTTCAATGCATTAGGACAATGCGATTTAACTGCTACTTGTGTTGCGATAAATGAACCCACTCCTTTGCATGACCTGTCATTGTCACAGTAAATAGCTAAACCAAGCAACCTAGCATACCTGGTAGATGCTTGAGCCATGTTGTGCTATAACCCTGTTATGCTTGCTATGCTTAGAGTTGTGTCAGGTCTGATTCATCTAGGTGATGAACTAGAGTGAAATGATTGTGTCCTGATGATGAGGGTTAAGTGTTGAACCTGTTTTGGTAAAGGTAGTGATGAGAGGCCATGTAGGAGTACATGGTGGGTTGTCTCATTGAGACCGCTCATAGGAACTGAGTTCCGTGTTTGTGTTCCAAGACTAGCTACTACCACACATTGGGTTCCGGTAACTCGACCCCTCTCGGCCTATTAACCTATTCTGTTCTCGGTCCAGGAGTCACAGTAGTTCAAAACGTTGATAGGTGTGGCACGGCCTGCGAAGTGGATGAACGGCCCAATCGGGACCGGCTTGGGGCCCTGCTCACAACGTTTGAGGCCATGTTGGAAACCTCGGCCGGACTTCCATTATGGGTTCCAACTCAGATAGGCGACTGCCTAGGATGTGAGTCGTTGTAAGTTAACGTCCATGGCCGACTCCCTCGCCTGGCTTCCGCTTGAAGGTTGCCTAGGTGCCTTTTTAACGTGCACATGGCGATAAGTGGCGGAAGCATGTTTGACGAGAGAGGATCCATAGTGGTGTATTGATATGGTGAACACGTGGACTCGTGTGTGCTCTCTCGTAGGGAGACGAGAGAGTAGTGATACGTTGGATACTTTATCATATTTCAGTCTAGCCAAAGGTCAAAGCTGGCATTCTGCAGTAAACCCCACAATCCCGTTCATTGATACATGATGCATATGTAGATAGTTCTAATGTAAGACTTTATGAGTACCTTCGTACTCACTGTTGCTTATTTACGTTTTTGCAGAGATAGACGTTGTTCATTCTATGTTCTTCTTGACGTTGACATCGACGGATTAGCTTAGTACCCCAGACAGGAGTCTGGCTCCTTTGGTAGGGTCGTTGTAGCTTTTCAGGCTCTTCCAGCCGCTTTTAGTAGATGTCTGTACCCAGACATGTAACTTCCGCTTGTTGTTTGTATGCTCTGAATGTTGGGTCATGTGACCCACCCTGTTTGTAACATTATACTATGTTGGCTCTTCGAAGCCTTCTAAATAAATGTTATGTTGTAGAGTTTTGTTGTGATGCCATATTGTATCTACACATATCGTGCATATTGCGTGTATGTTTGAAATGCATTGGTATGTGTGGGATTCGACACCTAGCTGTATACCTTTAGTAGCCTGCTTTACGGGGAAATGCCTCTTCGTGCTTCCACCGAGCCTTGGTAGCTTGCTACTGCTCCGGACACATTGATTGACCGGCGTGTATCCTTCTTGCTGCTGTGTCTGGCCCTTCGGGGAAATGTCTCGCAGTGTAATGGAGTCCATGTAGCCTGCTATGACTCGTCTACGCGCAGTTGATGACATTTATGTCCCACGGCGTAATGGAGTCCCTATAGCTTGCTATGACTCGTCTACACACGCTGATGACCGACACCTGCATTGTTGGGTTACGTATGCCCGTCCCTGTACGGTTGTGCCACTTGGGTCTATAACTAGTCATGTCGACCCGGGTTCTTTGATGTGTGAATGCTAGCGACATGTTCATATCCGTGAGCCAAAAGGCGCAAACGGTCCCGGCCAAGGTAAGGTGGCAGCTGTGGGTTGCCGTGCGTGAGGCCGCAAAGAGGTGTGACATGTTACAGGCTGGATTCATATGGCTTAGGATCGGGGTCCCGACAATGCTGTAACGAAATGTCGTGCCGTGAAACCACGAATTTTTGCATCGCTCAAGGCGGGTAGCTCTTTCTGAGATTTCTCAAGGCGGGTTCATCTCACACGGTTCATCCTCAATTTCAGTCGTAGACGTGAAATTCATCCTAAATTTGCACATGCCCACAAACAGATGACCCAAACATTTTGCAAATTTTCACAAAAAATGCCTTATTTTGCAGCGGATTAGTTGACATTAGTTCATATACGCTCAGTAATTTACAAACAGTTCGTCAATTTACATGAAGACGAACTGCACAAAATGTTCACTTCGCCATGGATTCATACAAACGCCGCACCTCCACCGTCGTCATGACCTTCCTCGGCTCAGAACGAGTATTAAGAGGAGCTCGTCAAGTCGATGAGCTCCAGTGGTTCCACGACAGAGACCGGCGGGGCTACCTCGGCCGGAGCGACCGCGGCGCCTCTCGCCAGGTTTGCCGCTGTCGACGAAGATGTTGTGGCGTCCACGTGGGTCATCGGGATACATACGGGCGCCGCTCTCACTAGATCCGTGTCCCTGGTCGCCATGGCCGCTGTTGCCAGGGCTGCCGCCGCAGCTGCAAGGCCTGCACTGGCCTCCAACGCTGCTGAGAGGCATGCGGCGGCCAGATCCGCTGCCTTCTGGTCCTGCTCCTGCCTCTTTTTGCCCTCTGCATCTGAGTTCCGCTTCCTCTTTGCACTCTCCCGCCGTTTCTACCGCTTCAAATCCCTAGGCGCGTTGCGGATGGCATCCGCAGATGCGATAGATTGTTCCACACCGACACTAAGATGGCGCTCATCCTTGTCGCGCAGGAACGCATCGAGGCCCGATTCCTGGACGGACAGAGCGATGGCCATCTGCATCCGACGCTGAAACTCTGGGTCGTAGTCGGCGGCGGCGGCGGCCGCGGCAGATGACGGTTGACCGTTGGCCGACATGGAGGACAGCGCATCGGAATCCTCTATGCCGCCGTCATCAGCCGCGGCAGCTGGCTGTTTGCCATTGCCCGCCATGGCGGCCAACGCGTCGGAATCCTCTATCACGTCGTCGTCCAACGCTATCAGGACAGCACCATGCACATCCCCATGGTTGAGCACCGGTTCCATTTGGTGTGTGGTGGTGGTGGTGGCGAGCTATCGGCGGAAAAATTAGCTGTTAGCCGCCGTCGGCGAGATCTTTTATAGACCGCTGTCGGGTTTCGGATTTTATTGTGCACATTGACACTTTGCACTGGCTGACGCTTGCAGTTGCCACCACTAGGCAAGGCCGATTTTGCTGTGTACGGGCATCGCACACGATTAGAGTAGCACACTCGTGCCTGTTGTGGATACAATTGCATACGGTCGTTTTGTCAGTTTTGTTTGCTATTTTATATAATACTAGCATCTTTGGGATAAACGACGAAAAACCCCGCAAGAGAGGGTCAAAACACAACAACGCCCGCTACTGGCCCAAATATATACTCCCTCCGTTCCTAAATATAAGTCTTCTTAGAGTTTTCAAAAAAAAAATTAGAGATTCCAGTACTAACTATATAGGTACGCAGTAAAATAAATTAATCTACACTCTAACGTACGTATATATACGTAGTTCGTAGTGAAATCTCTAAAAAAGATGTGTATTTAGGAATGGATGAAGTATATATATATATATATATATATATATATATATATATATATATATATATATATATATATATATATATATATATATATATATATATATATATATATATATAACTCTATTCGTCACCCAGGGTGCAGAATAAGTTATTCTTCACCTGAGATAATCTTACGATCAATTTATTAATGAATTACATTTGGAATACAAATAGTTACATTTATATCGATTCACTACATAAAATTCGACATAAGAAAACAAAAATATAGGTCACAAGACTAGAAAAATTTAATTTATTGTACATTTTACTCTATTTGTTTATGTTTGTAATTTTACGTGACATAAAATATTTTTTACGGTGATTATATATTTTCTTACGTTCTCTTTTTACGTATGAAATAAGAAAAAAAATTACGGAACGTAAAATTACGGTGCATTAATGTTAAAATAGAGGGGTTGAAGAATAACTATTCCTCACCCAGGGTGACGAATAGTGCGACCAGGGTGGGTCTATTCTAACAATACCCTTAAGACCTTATTCTAACAACGCTAGCTCTTATATTCTGACAACACGCGAAACAATCCCACGTCGCGAACCCACCAAACTGCAGCGACTGAAAAAAAAAACACCCTGTTCAACCTTATCCTCCCACCCCAACCAGCCCACACCTACCCACCTTCTTCTCGGATTCTTCCATGGTCAAACCCCACCGACCCTCTCTCTCTCTCTCTCCTCTTCTCAGTTCTCACCCCCGGCCGGCTTCAACGCCGAGCCGTCCCACCTCCCGATCAGCGCGCCCCACCGGCAACCTCCCCCGTGCGCCACCCCAGCCCGGACGCCCGTGCCGCTGGCTAGCCACACCCGCTGCACCTCCTCTCCCCATGCCTCCTCGGGCCAGCCCCAGCGAGCTCCGCCGCGCCATGGCTCCCAGGCGGCCGGATCCATCAACGGCGCACCGGATCCAAGTCTCCGGTCATCCACACAATGTCCCTCCGACCCCTGTCCTCCCTCCACCGGCGGTGAGGTCACAGACCACCGCCTCCCCGGCATGCTTCCACCAAGCACCATCTCGCGCGGGTGACTGCACCGGCCGCCGCGCCAGCCGGAGGTCTTCTACATCCCGACGCCGTATGGCCCCTGGATCCGCGCCCCGCCTCCACCTACACCCCTCCCGTCCCCATTAGAGGACGTCGTGGCCCAGCTCCCTCCTGCAACTCCTCTCCCCCCGATACGACAGGCTCCCTGCGGTGCCTCCCCTCCCCTGTGCAAGCCTTGGCTCGCCGCTCTGTTGCGATGTGCCAATGTGCTATCGCGTGCCTCCCTGGCCGCTGCCCCAATCCCCTGGATTCGGTGGAATTATTGTGCAGTTTGGCTGGGCGTGTCAAGCGGTTCGGCAGGGCATGCAGTGCGGTTCAGCATTGTCCGAAAACATGCGAGTGGTCTGAATCCCTACGGGTGCTTCGCCATGGAGATAACACGGTCAAAACCGAATGAGGTCCAGCATGCTGGCCGGATGGGAGGACCGGCGAGGTCCGGCATGGTGGAGACGGGAAATAGCGTGACCGGATTTGTCGATCCCGCGACCTCCTCTGTTGTCGAACTCACCGGCCCACGACCCCCTCCTCCCCTACTTCCTGTCCTATCGGTCGACTCAGCTACTGGTTACAGGGATGCGTGGTCACGCCATGGCTACAAGTCACATCTTTTATCTGTTTTGCAGTTCATTTGAAATATTTTTGAAGCTCACTAAATTTGTTTTTGTAGTTCACAGAGATCCATGGCGCAGGTCGTGCCGCGCCTTGACCTGCAGCTCCGCCCCCGAAGTTGGCACAAGAGGTTGTTGAAGTGCACGGGCCCTCGAGGTGCAGTGCAGCGTGTGTGCAGCCCACCGCGGGCACCCCGACGCACCGGTCTCCCATTACCAAGCTTCTCCTCCTTTCCCCTTGCCCCGCCGTCGCCATCGAACGCCTAATCTGCTCCCACACCGGCGAACGAAAGAATCACCATCACCACCTCGCAGCTGGTCCTCCGTGAACAACATGTAGTCCACCGGCGTGCGGGGTGCAGTCTGCTCGCGTGTGGCATGCGGTTATGTACCGCGGGGGTGCAGCTCACCGTTGTCAGGCTCGCAGTTCGTTTGGCGATGGCAGGGCCAACCGAACAGCGCCCGAGATGATTTGCTTTTCATTTTTGTTTGAGGAGTTTTAGATAAATTTGCGTGGCCATTTTTGTGTAAGTATATAAGGGAAATAAATGGATGAAGTTCACTCCAGAGCTCACTTTACTGCTACGGAAAAAAGAACATGAAGTTCAGTCCAGAGTTTACTTAGCTAGCCTTATCCATGTAGTCTGGATGCGTTTGTAAACAAATTAGAAATAGAAGAAAATTAATATTCCAGATCTCTTGACTCTTATTGTGCAGTGCACTTTTTAGAAAACTTTGGTGGTTCGCTTACGACCAACATGAAGTGTAGAAAAAAATTGTTACAAAAATGTCAAAAAAGAGTAATGCAGTCCATTTCTCGATAGCGCCGCGGTTCACTTACGCCCGATGTGCAGTGCATTTCACTTCCTTGTCTTGAGAAATTTACATCAGACAAAAATAAAATCATGCAGTTCGCTTGACCATCGGATGAAGTGTGCATTTCCGTCGAAAGCAGTGCGCTTTTCACTCCGATGTGGTCCACGTGTCAAATTTGGTGTCGCGAAAAACAGAGTATCCGCATTTCAATAATTTCAAAATTGCTCTTAACCCGTAAGGAATTAGACAGAGTGTTTTACATAAAAAAGTTGCGCCTAGTCGATATCTTTCCAACGCCGTATCATTTGCATCGTTCCGATGAGCGGTTTGGAAAAATCACGAAAATACGCTTGCTGCCACTCGTAGGCAGCGACACCGTTTTCAATATTCCTTTAAAACCGCGAGGAATCTCAACAAATGCCCAACATATGAAAGTTGCGGCTATTCCACAGCTTTCAAACGCCGTATCACACGCCTCGTTCTGACAAACGGTTAGAAAACTACAGCGAAAACCGTACCGAAAAATTCGAAAAATTTGAAAAACAGAATTTCGCGTTTCGGTAATTTTGAAACTGCTCTTAAACCATAAAGAATTGGAAAGAGTGTTCAACATGAAAAAGTTGCGGCTTGACGATATCTTTCCAACGCCGTATCGTTTGCTTCATTCCGATGAGCAGTTTAGAAAAAATCGCGAAAATACGCTCGCTGCCACTCGTCACGCGTCTACCGTTTTCGAAACTGCTCTTAAAACGTAAGGAATCTCGAAAAGTGTTCAACATTACGAAGTTGCGCATTTTTCGTAGCTGTCCAACGATATATTATACGCCTCATTCCAACAAACGGTTTAAAAACTGGAGCGAAAACAGTGCCGAAAAACGCGTGCAGTTTTTTCTGTCGACATTGCAGTGCTCGTTTGATGGGATGCAGTGCACCCGCGTTAACCCTGCAGTTCGGAAGTGTTGTCAGAATATATAAATATGTGCATGCCTAAAAGTGTCCAATGTGACAGAAAAGAGTTTCATGACAAAAAGTAGGGTGTTGCCCCCTACACCATGTGCCGGAGGATGGGGTCCTATGAACACATGACCTGGTTCAAACTTTGGCGCACATTTATCCATGTCTGACTTTTCGTAAGACAACCAAGAGAATTTATATCTTAATTTGGCCAAACCATCACATATTGTTGTCGGACAAGAGGGATATATAGATCGCGTGGTCCCACGAGTTGGCGCGTCGTCGAAGATCAGTTGAGCGAGGCTAGAAGAACACCATCCCCCTGCATATGGCTAAATGTATATGCGAAAATGGTGTGGTCCGGTGTTTCAATTAATACACAATGCACAACACTAGCTATGACGTGGCATGCACCTAGCTGAGATAACTCGGCATATATACCCCCTTAAGATTGGTTATATATATACTACCTAGTTAGGTCATTATATATATATATATATATATATATATATATATATATATATATATATATATATATATATATATATATATATATATATATATATATATATATATATATATATATATATATATATATATATTGTTCCCCTCCCCCCACCCCATCCCCACACACACATGACACGTAGCAGGGTGACGTTGTAGCGTTGTCAGTCAAATGGATGATATATAGCGACCCATCTATATATAAGCGTGTCATCGAAAACCGCACAATGGATGCATGGTCCACACACACACACACGCACGCACGCACGCGCGCGCGCACACACAACCTCACCCATCCTTGGCCTTCCAACGTTCAGAAAAAGGCATGACAGACCCTAAGGGCCCCACCGATAGGTTTGTCGTCGAAAACCGCACAATGTAGGCACATGGTCCACACACAGACATGGGTTCACACACACACACACACACATGCAGACACACGCGCGCGCGCGCGCACACACACACACACACACACACGGGCGCGCGCACACACACACACACACATCGTCACCAATCCTTGGCCTTCCAGCATTGTAAGTAGAAGGCATGACAGACCGTAAGGGCCCACCGATAGGTTTGTCGTCGGAAACCGCACAACGTAGGCACATGGTCCCCACACAGGCATTGGTTCACACGCACACAGACACACACACACACACACACACACACACACACACACACACACACACACGTCATCGATCCTTGACATTTTCAAAACAACAAAAGAAAATAATGGATATTTTCAAAACAAGGAACTAGCCTTCCAGCATTGTCAATAAAAGGCATGACAGACCCTAAGGGCCCACCGATAGGTTTGTCGTCGGAAACCGCACAATGTAGGCACATGGTCCACACACAGGCATTGGTTCACACACACACACACACACACACACACACACACACACACACACACACACACACACACACACACACACACACACACGTCATCGGTCCTTGACATTTTCAAAACTACAAAAGAAAATCATGGATATTTTCAAAACAAGGATCTGGCCTTCGAGCGTTGTCAGTAAAAGGCATGACAGACCCTAAGGGCCCACCGATAGGTTTGTCGTCGGAAACCGCACAATGGAGGCACATGGTCCACACACATGCATTGGTTCACACACACACACACACACACACACACACACACACACACACACACGTCATCGATCCTTGACATTTTCAAAACAGCAAAAGAAAATCATGGATATTTTCAAAACAAGGATCTGGCCTTCGAGCGTTGTCAGTAAAAGGCATGACAGACCCTAAGGGCCCACCGATAGGTTTGTCGTCGGAAACCGCACAATGGAGGCACATGGTCCACACACATGCATTGGTTCACACACACACACACACACACACACACACACACACACACACACACACGTCATCGATCCTTGACATTTTCAAAACAGCAAAAGAAAATCATGGATATTTTCAAAACAAGGATTACAAGATTTATTTAGCCGAAATTACATATCACTACAACCATTTTATTTATGCCTATAGTGATCGTATCACACCGCCTAAATGAACCTTAAAATCTAGCAACTTCCCAACCGGTCACCCATCCGTGACTACTCCACCGAAAGCACGCTTAACTTCCGAGTTCGGTTCGACTAGGTTACGGGCTGGGAAGCTGCGTCTTGGTGGTAAGAGTTGTCTCCTATCATTTACAAGGTGTGCCCCGATGGGCACCTAGTGGGACCAGATACGTATCGCAGACGTTTCTGGTAGTACTAGAAACCGTGAGCGATGGTGGCATGGGGGCTGATGATGACGTCTCGCTCATGCTCGATGGCGCGATGCCGCTTTTGTGTGCTCTCCGGCCTGCTCCGTCTCGAACTCCTCGTCCAGATGTTTGATGACGGGGCCGGCGCTTTGGCGGGAAACCGATTAGGGGAGTGGCGGGAGACCGATTGGGGGAGTGGCGGGAGAAGCGTGTTGGATAGAACATCATTTTAATACAAATTGGATAGCTTATGAAAGAATGAAGCTCGAGCTAGCACGACACGTGCACACCGTGCTTACACACGCACGAGCTTCAGACGGGCGTATAGAACTGCTTTAAATTATTCATGGTTCCTTTAGTTTTTTTTATACTACACTAATTAAGTTTCTAGACATTTAATGTGCATAATTCAAATTTGAACTAAAAGAACATGCTTCGTGTCACCAAAATGGGTTGAAAAAAGATATTTGTGTCCTTGGGTTCCTTGTTTTGGTCCCATGCAATGAACGTGAATGGATTACAAACATCTCAGAGTCATGACGAGGCCAAAAACATTGAGAAACTTGGTTTTTAAATCATCATAAATCCAAACCCCGTCTGAAACTCTTGAAACTTACCCTGGTGTCATGACACGGCACTTATACGACATGATAATTTTTTGTCCAATTTGGGACAAGTCTCTTGCACACCAAAACTTCTCTCAAGAACCATCCTTCTTTCGATACAGAACATGTGTCACCTCTGTGGAGGGAACGACATTCGATGTCTCTTCTTACACATATTTTTTTTCTAAATGCAACATAGACTAATACAAGTGCAATGCTAAAATGTGGAATTATCCACGGCTCGTTTGGGACCCTTTATACATTAATTGAGCTTTTCTATATCCACTTAATGTGCATAATTCAAATTTGAACTACAAGCACATGCTCCAGGGCACCAAAATGGGTTACAAAATCATTTATATGTCCTTGGGCCCCTGTTTAGGTCCCATGCAATGATTTAAAACATCTCGACATTGTCACTAGGACGAAAAAGTTGAGAAACATTGCTTTTAAATCCCCATAAATTTGGAACTTGTATGATAATATTGGTTTATTGAATTCCCGTCAATACAAAACTTGTATGATAATCATTTGGTGCCACGCGTCCAATTTTTTTACTCCCTCCGTTTCTTTTTACTTCGCATATAAGATTTGGTCAAAGTCAAGCTAAACATAGTTTGACTATATTTATACAAAAAACATATCAACATCTACAATGCTTAGGTTATATAGTATGAAAGTTAATTTGACGATACATCTCATAATATTGATTTTAAATTATAAATATTTATATATTTTCCTATAAAGCTAGTCATACTTTACAAATTTTGAATTTGACCAAATTTTATATTCTAACTAAAAAAACGGAGGGAGTACTTGATATGGGGGTGCCGTGCGTGTAGCTGCAGGTTGATGACAGGACGCATGCGAGCTTTCCGCCGCGCAGGCTCGACGGGACGCGTGCGAGCTGTCCGCCGCGCAGGCTTGACAGGATGCATGAGAGCTGTCCGCCGTGCATGGTCGACGGGACGCATGAGAGTCTACTGCGCATGCTCATCGGGAAGCGATAGTTTGACCTCCACTCCCCCCCCCCCCCGCTCGCCTCGCTCTCAACTTCTGAATTTATGGCGTCTGACCCGCTGTTTATCATGTGGTTAATGTGCCTGGACAGAGATACTAGTTTGCTTGTGATCACTGTTTTGTTCGTGCCTCGCCGAGAACTTTGACGTTTCGTGATAACAGTACAAACAAACGAAATAATATAATAAATTTGCACCAGCAAAGGATAATAATTCTATTACATATACATGATAATAAAAAATGCCACAAGAGGCAACTCCCCAAAGACACAGGGGCAAAAGAAGAAGGGAGAGGTTGAAGAAGGAAGACAAAGAAAACGATCTGGCCCGCTGCTATCTAATTCTTCATGGATTGCTGGGCGCGGAGTTCCTCAATCTCCTTCTTCATCGCCTCCACGACCTCCATCTCCTCTCGCCTCTCATCTGACATATTCTGCATTGCGGCCATGGTGCGGGCTCTTTGCTCGAGAGCATCGATGCTCTGCGTCGCGTACGCATGAAGTTCCTTCACACGCTCCATGGATTCCTTCAGCAGCCCCTCGCGCTCGATGTAGAGCTTCGCCAAGTCTTCCAAAAGTTCCTCGGCGAGTTCTTTCAGCCTCCCCTCCGAGGCACTTTTCTTCTCGAGCAGTTTCTTCCAGGCGTCGTTCTCCTACATAAGTTTCTCCACGAGGCCGGTCGCCCTATCAACAGAGGCGTCGCTCTTCTCCAGCAGCTTCACCAAGTCATCGATCATCGCGTCCTTCCTATCGAGCTCGGCGTGCATGTCGTCGCTAGCTGAGGAATCCACGACTGCCAACTCGTCCAGTTCGCCTACGAGGCGAATGCGCTTGTTATTGTGAGAGCCGTCGCCTCTCCGCGAAAGATCCTCCCGGACTTCCGCAGCACCACCAGACATCTCGGCTGCGGCCAAAGCAGTGTGGCTAGAGCTCTCTTGCTATTCCGCGATGCGGCGGTGGGACCTCTCGGTTGCTTCCGCGGCCTTGGTCTTTCTTCCCTGGTTATATCTCGAAGTCGACCCAAAACCCCCCTCCTACCGGCCATGGCAGACGGAATGAAGGACTAACAAAAAAAGGCCCATTTTTTTGGTGGCGGGGGTGACGAATGTGCGGTAATTTTCGAGTACGTGTTTGTGTTTTTATAGCCTACTATAGTAAACAGTTGCTAAGTGGGAACACGTTTAGGTTTTGTAGGTGTGAACTGATTTGCGAAAAAAATTAGCGCGTGGTAATTTGGAATGTGAAAGGAAACAAGCTCAAAATTTATTGATGGTTTTAGTTCCCAAGCACGGAACGCTTTATGGTTTATAGAAACCGTTTGGGATGGCGTACGTGGGCCTGCATTCTCGGATGTGTGTATGTGTGTGCCCACTATTACTGCGGGGTCGGGGCCAAGACCGATGATGGTGTCGTGGCAGGCTAGATGGCCGCCGCGATGGTGGCAGCCTCGGCGGCTGCCCATGGGGTGGCGGCCAAGGCGGCCACGACGGCCGCCGGCAGCAACTGCCTTCGGGAAGCCGTGGCGGAGCGTAGTGGGTAGCGCGCTTTTGCACGCGGTTGTACGCGGGAACGGGCTCATAGAGCAGACGCGTGCCCCTGCATGCATGGGAAATGTGTAAATAAACGTAAAACTAAGTTTTTTATAAATCTTTAAAAGGTTTGTAAATTCTAATCTCAGCAACAAACATAACGTGCTGTGGGTGCAGGTTTTATTAGACGGGACGCGTGCGAGGAGTCCGCCTCGCAGGCTCAAAGGGATGCGTGCGAGCAGTCCGTCGCGTAGGCGCAGCTGGCTCACTGGGAATCAAGCCCTTTGACCTCGGACCTCCACCCACACAGCCCTATTCTCTCTCAAGTTCTCCATTAATGCTACACCTTCTCCTCCGGTCTTATCTATAAGAGCCACTATCGGGGATATAACTCCATGGTGTAACCCGCCCTATTGGGCCCGGTTAACCTATTGACAGCTTTACAATCAAGTTTAAGATGGGCCGTGTCGTGAAGACAAGATGAGTAAGGCGGCCGCTGACTAAATCACCGGGCGGCCCAACACCTGAAGACGGCGGCTCAAGGCCCACAAGGTGGAAGGCGCCGGCTGGTTTTCCTTGCTTAAGGAGCAAGGCGAGTTAGAGACATTATAGGTTATGAGTCAGGTTATGACCCAGACTCTATTGTAAAACCCTAGGGTCTTGACCTGTATATAAAGGCAAGCCCCTAGGATGGAAAGGGTCAAGTTACAATCTCTCGATAGCTTGGTTAGCGATTCCACACCCTTGTAATTGAGATCTATCCATCAAATACACACAAAGAAGGACGTAGGCTATTACCTCCATCGGAGGGGCCGAACCTGGGTAAACCCGACTCTCTCTCCCGTTCAACCCCTTCGAGTCGCCACCTAGCGGCGATGGCCTCACACCTAAGTCCTTTTACGAGGACATCTGCCAGGTTGACAAAACCACGACAGTTGGCGCCCACCGTGGGGCCTGCGCCCGGTGGAGTTGAGTTTTCGAAGGGAGCCCTTCCAGGGTTCGGTTGCTACGCGGTTGGTCGTATGACCAAGAGCCTCCACGGCAAGGTCTACATCGATGACTCTGGCTGGGGCCCCGAAGCCGACTCAATCGAGTACGGCTATCGGGTCCCTTTCGGCATAATCCATGTCTTCATCGGCAAGATCGACGCAACGGTGCCCAAGCCGGACATCTGCACCGACAACGTCGAGCCGGCTCGGCGTGCCCAATCCGGCCGGTGTCAAGCCGGCCAAAGTCACGACGTGGTTAGGCCTTCTCGGTGGGTCAGTCCTTTGGACGAGCCGGCCGTCGAAGAAGCAATCGTCATCAATTCCGATGCTGAGCTTGGGGGCTCGTTCGGAGCAGAGGCCCTCGAGGAACGTCGCGATTTCCCCCTGCAGGCCTCAACCCGTGCTACGGTAAGCACGGCAGCGCAAGCATCACTCACATTTGGAGCATCAGGGAGCTCTGAGAAGGCGCACGGCGACTCAGGAATAGAGCTACAGCAGCATGATAGCCAAGGTACTTTTCAGAAAAATCCGAAGCAGCTAAATTGTGGTCAATACCACGTGTTCACCACCAATACCTGCAAGCGGGACAACAAGGTAAAGAGTAGGGCCGTCAACATGGCTGAGCCGGCGGTCCCCAGGTACCTCAACCGGTCCGAACATGCGATCACCTAGAGCAGGGAGGATCATCCCCCCCCCCCCCCCCCCGGGTTGACAATCCGGGCGGCTTAGCTTTGGTGGTGGCACCTCAAGTTGGCGGATATACTCTAACCAAGGTTCTCATGGATGGAGGCAGCAGCATAAACATATTATATTACGAAACCTTTCGTCGGATGAATCTGTCGGAGAGCAAGTTGCTTCCTTCAACGACGGTTTTTCATGGAACCGTCCCTGGAAAGTCTACTTATCCAATCGGGCGGGTTAAGCTCGATGTGGCCTTCGGAGATGAGTTAAACTACAGATGCAAGCCTTTCATGTTTGAGGTTGTCAAAATAAAGAGTCCTTATCATGCTCCCTTCGGGCGGCCGGCTTATGCTCGTTTCATGGCCTGCCCGTGCTACGTCTATCTCAAGCTCAAGATGCCAGGACTCAAAGGCACCATAATCATGGACTGAAATAGGGAGATAGGTTAGGAATGCGAGGAAGGAGACGCGGCCTATGCCGAGTCAGCCTGCGCGGCAGAGGAATTAAAGTTCTACATGGCCAATGTTGACCCGGCTGACATGAGCCCGCTCAAAAAACTAAATACTGAGTCGGAACCTACGGTTATTTAAGTCGGCCGAGGATACGTAGCAAATCGACTTCACGCCGGGTGACTCGTCCAAGCAGTTCACTATTGGGACCGGCTTGGATCCCAAATAGGAAAGCGCGCTCATCAAGTTCATCCGTGAGAACCGGGACATCTTTGCATGGAAGCCATCTGACATGCCTGGAGTCCCGAGAGAACTTGCTGAGCACCACCTTAATGTGGATCCTAAGATGAAACCAGTGCGCCAGTACCTCCGCCGTTTTAACGAGGAGAGATGTAAGGCCATTGGAGAAGAAGTGGCCCGGCTCCTAGCTGCCGGGTTCATCGTGGAAGTCTTTCATCCTGAGTGGTTGGCTAACCCGGTGCTTGTTTTGAAATAGAACGGCACTTGGCGCATGTGTGTCGACTACACAGATCATTGATTCTACGGCGGGTTGCGAGCGTTTATGCTTCTTGGATGCGTACTCTGGGTATCATCAGATCAAGATGGCTATTGAGGACCAAGAGAAGACGGCTTTCATCACTCCCTTCGGAGATTTCTACTATGTGTCCATGCCTTTTGGCCTCAAGAGCACCGGGGTGACTTATCAGCACTGCGTCCAGAACTGCCTTAGTCCGCAGATTGGGTGCAACGTTCACGCCTACGTTGATGACATCGTGGTGAAATCTCACAAGAAAGAGACGCTCTTGGATGACATCAAGGAAACCTTTGACAACCTCCGAGTATACCAAATGAAACTTAACCCGGCGAAGTGTGTCTTTGGCGTCCCTGCGGGCAAGCTACGGGGGTTCCTGGTCTCTGAGCGTGGCATCGAGGCCAACCCGGACAAGATCAAGGCGGTGACTTCGTTGTCCGAGCCGGCAAACGTAAATCAAGTTCAGCGGCTCGCCGGACACATTGCGGACTTAAGCCGGTTTATAAGCCCCCTGGGAGAAAAGGCGATTCCTTTCTACCAATTGTTGAAGAAATCAGGCGACTTTAAGTGGACGAATGAAGCTAATGAAGCCTTTGAAGCGCTCAAGCAACAGCTTGTTAATCCGCCCATCTTGGCTGCTCCCATGAAGAAAGAGCCTATGCTCCTGTACATTGCTGCCAACTCCAAAGTGGTAAGCATTGTAGTTGTGGTCGAGCGGAAGGAGGAAGGAAAGGAATACCCGGTTCAGCATCCGGTTTATTTTGTCAGCGAAGTCTTAACTCTGTCTAAGCAACGGTACCCGCATTGGCAGAAGTTGGTCTTCGGGATCTTCATGGCGAGCCGGAAATTGAAGCATTACTTCCAGGAACACCCGATCACCGTGGTCAGTTCGGCGCCTCTCGGTGATATCATACAAAACCGGGAGGCAACGGGTAGGTTTGCCAAATGGGCCATTGAGCTTGGCGACCACCAGTTATACATGCCCCGAACCGCCATCAAGTCCCAGGCGCTGGTGGATTTCATCAACGATTGGACAAAGATACAGATCCCGGAAGATAGGCCAGATAACACGTACTGGACTATACATTTTGACCGGTCTAGACAACTGGAGGGCTCGGGGGCTGGAGTCATATTATCTTCTCCAAAAGCTGACAAGTTTTGTTATGTCTTACGGCTTATGTTCCCGTGTACTAACAATGCAGCTGAGTACGAAGACCTCTTACATGGGCTTAGAATATCTAAGGAGATGAATCTTAGCCAGGTCAGATGCCTGGGCGACTCAGATTTAGTGGCTCAGCAAGTATCAGGGACTTGGGATTCTAAGGATCCTCTTATGGCAGCTTACCGACGAGCAGTCTCTGATGTGGCGGGTCATTTCCAATGTTACCAAGTCGATCATATAGATCGCCGGCTTAATGAGGTGGCTGATGCCTTGTCTAGACTTGGTTCACAGAGGAAGCCGGTGCCACCTAACGTCTTTTTGGACGTCCTTCACAGTCCCTCGGTCAAATTGCCATCCGAAGAGGACATAGCTGTTCCTGACCCGAAGGCACACTTGGTGGCGGCTGTACATGCTACCCCTGACTGGACGGTGCCGTATTTGGCTTACCTGACCCGAGGGGAACTCCCAGAGGAAGAAGTTGACGCTCGACAAATCATCCGCCGGTCGAAGTCAATGACGATCGTGAATGGCGAGTTGCACCGTCGAAGCAGCACTGGCGTGTTTCAACAGTGTGTTTGCCTGAGGAAGGCCAGGAAATACTTAATGAGATTCATTCTGGCGATTGCGGACATCATGCCGGCTCACGATCACTGGTGGCCAAAGCTTTCCGACATGGATTTTATTGGCTAACGGCTCATGCTAACGCCGAGGAGATTGTGCGCAAGTGTGACGGGTGCCAAAAGTTTGGACGACAGGCTCATGTACCGGCTCAAGAGTTGCGTATGATCCCAATTACCTGGCCGTTTGCGGTCTGGGGGTTTGACATGGTTGGTCCGTTTAAGCCGTCTTCTGACAAGAAAACCCACTTATTAGTGGTGGTTGATAAGTTCACTAAGTGGGTTGAAGCAGAGCCGGTCAGCAATTGTGATGCAAAAACTATGGTCAAATTTTGAAGAAGTTGATTTTTTGTTTTGGCTACCCTCACAGCATCATTACTGATAATGGTACCAATCTGTCCAAGGGAGCCATGGAACAATTCTACCAACGAGAGCACATCCGTCTCGATTTAGCAGCAGTGGTGCATCCACAGTCCAATGGGCAAGCTGAAAGAGCCAACCAGGAGATCTTGAGAGGAATCAAACCCCGGCTCATGGTGCCCCTTGAGCGGACGCCGGGTTGTTGGGTGGAGGAACTCCCTTTAGTACTTTGGAGTATTCGAACAACGCCAAATAGTTCCACAGGATACACTCTTTTTTTCTTGGTTTACGGAGCTCAGGCGGTTCTCCTAAGTGATATCCGTCATGACTCGCCTCGGGTTACTGCCTATGTCGAGGCGGATAATGAGCAAGCAAGCCAAGATTCCCTGGATGCCCTGGAAGAAGAGCGTGACTTAGAAGCAGCCAGATCTGCCATATACCAGCAAGACATGCGTCGTTATCACAGCCGTAGAGTCCGAAGGCGCACTTTTCAAGAAGGCGACTTAGTGCTCCGTTTGATTCAAGACCAAACAGGGATGCACAAGCTCTCCCCGCCTTGGGAGGGTCCTTTCGTCATCAGTTGAAACCTCAATAATGGTTCATATTACCTGGTCGACTTACGAGAAGGGTCATACACTTCTGAGGAGGAAACAACCCGGCCCTAGAATATTGCACACCTACGGCCTTATTACACTTAGGAGCGAGCGGTTCACCTTTTTGTAATCCCCCCTCTGCGAATTTCTATATATACTTCTTTATGTTCAAATATAATAAAGCCGGCACCCCCGAAACTCGGGGTCTCTGTCATTTTCAGCCTATAAATTGAGCATGAGTCTTTATTGTTTGCAACATAGGTCACTTGGGGGCTTCCAACTCATCGAGTTTAGCTTTCTCACCCTCTTCACCCGGCAAAAAACGCCATCAATATATGGTTAAACCTGCCTGTATGCTTGATGCGACTCCGATCAGATGACGCCATGTACTCTTGAAAAGTTAATCCTTTTGGACCCTGAACTTTTAAGGTTAAAACATTGGCTTGAGTCATGTGAGAGTCGGCATACAGAAAGCTAGGATAAACCATGGATTATTATACCCCCGTCATTGAAGCAAGACTTGCACCTCAAAAGCTAGTCTCCTTTTTCCGAGTCTCATTGAGCCGGCCTATTAAAAAAGAAATATCTATATTTGCATACTGATACGTCTCCAACGTATCTATAATTTTTGCTTGTTCCATGCTGTTATATTATCATTCTTGGATGTTTTACAATCAATTTATAACAACTTTATATCATTTTTTGGGACTAATGTATTGACATAGTGCCAAAGTGCCAGTTGCTGTTTTTGCTTGTTTTTTACTTCGCAGAAAATCAATACCAAACGGAGTCCAATAGCGACAAAACTTTTTGGAGATTTTTTCTGGACCAGAAGACACCCAGTGGGCCAAAGAAGTGTCGGGGGAGTGGGCCGAGGAGACCACAACCCACCAGGGCGCGCCAGGGGGGGCCCGGCGCACCCTGATGGGTTGTGCCCTCCTCAGGGCCCCTCTCCACCGCCTCTGATGCCTATAAATTCCCAAATATTCCAAAAACCCTAGGGGAGTCGACGAAACACAATTCCAGCCGCCGCAAGTTCCAGAACCTCGAGATCCAATCTAAACACCATCACGGAGGGGTTCATCTTCTTCATAGGTGCCTCTCCAATGATGCGTGAGTAGTCCACCATAGACCTACGGGTCCGTAGGCAGTAGCTAGATGGCTTCCTCTCTCTCTCTCTTATGATTCTCAATACAATGGTCTCTTGGAGATCTATTTGATGTAAACTTTTGCGGTGTGTTTGTTGGGATCCGATGAATTTTGAGTTCATGATCAGTTTCTATCCATGAATATTATTTGAGTCTTCTTTGATCTCTTATATGCATGATTACTTATAGCCTCATATTTCTTCTTCGAATCTTTGGTTTAGTTAGGCCGACTAGATCGATTTTTCTTGCCATGGGAAGAGGTGCTTTGAGATGGGTTCGATCTTGCGGTGTTCTCTCCCCGTAACAGAAGGGGCAGCAAGACACGCATGTATCGTTGCTATTAAGGATAACAAGATGGGGTCTATTCCTACATGAATAGATCTTGTCTACATCATGTCATCGTTCTTATTGCATTACTCCGTTTTTTCATGAACTTAATACACTAGATGCATGCTGGATAACGGTCGATGTGTGGAGTAATAGAGGTAGATGCAGGCAGGAGTCGGTCTACCTATCTTGGACGTGATGCCTATATAATGATCATCGCCTTGGATATCGTCATGACTATTCAATTTTCTATCAATTGCCCAACAGTAATTTGTTCACCCACCGTGCGCTATACTCATGAGAGAAGCCACTAGTGAACCCTATGGCCCCCGGGTCTACTTTTCCAACATATTGCTTTCAGATCTATCTTTTTGCATCTTTGTTTTCAGATCTATAAAACCAAAAACCCAAAAACATATTGATGCATATTTTATTTGCTATTTTTTTTTTGTGTTCTTGAGAGATCTATCTCTCCTATCTATCACTACCTAATCTATCTTATTACCGTAGAGAGATTGACAACCTCTCTTTCGCGTCGGGTTGCAAGTATTTGTTGTTTGTGTGCAGGTGCTGCTTATTGGGTGGTGGTGATCCTCCTACTAGTTCGATAACCTTGGTTTCATAACTGAGGGAAATACTTACCGTCGCTGTGCTGCATCATCCCTCACTACTAGGGAAAACCCTAGCACTAGCGCGGGTATTATGTTTATCAGTAGCGCGGGCACCCGCGCTACTGATAAGGCGCTACAGCTAACATGTAGCAGTAGCGCGTGTTGTCCTGCGCTGCTACTATACATGCGTAGCAGTAGCGTGCTCCAAAGAAGAGCGCTGCTGGTAATATCTGTAGCGCCTTGAGTTAGGCCGCGCTACTGGTAATGGTACGCTGCTGCTAACTTTACTCCCCGCGCTACTGCTAACTTTATTAGTTTCTGATTTTTTTTCTGCATATTTGTTTTGTATTTGAACAGGCTTTATACAAGAATCTTTAGCACATACAAGTGTCATCATCATACACATATAAATGGCTGCGAGACGACGAATGTTATCATAGCATATACATACAAATAGTCTCATCAAATCATGTCGTCATCATAATCATCATCCAACACAAAGTGGTCTCTCGTCATCATCTCGAAAATAGCGATACAAGTCTCGAATACTTGCAACTACATCGTCATCCATCTAAACAATGATATACGCGAGAAGAGCTATCACTATGAGTGAGAGCGAAACTATGTAGTACATGAGGCGGCAGTTATGAGTCCTCTCTCGCACTAGCGTGAGCCTTCTCACGTAACTAGCTTCTGCTTCTTGTCTGCTTTTGAAGCCTTTATGGCTAGCGCCCGAGACCCCCTCCACTTGCGCCTGACACTCGGACCACTCGTCGTATACTCCCGGAACCTTTCCTTTGTACACGACATAGCACCGGTACTTCGCCATCAAGAATCTAGGTACCTGTTAGAGATGCATCTTCATCAAGAGAATGTACAATCATATGCAACAAAATATACTTGAGCAACACAAAAAAGAAAGGGTTAGCAACTAGATGCAACATATAGTAAACATAAATAATCAACGTAGTTTCATCGTACGCAAACTAATTAACTAGAGGTACGCAGGTCATCGTACCCAAACTAACAAAGTAGCGTTACGCAAGTTCGGTAGGGACCGTGGACATCACAAAGTTTCATAGCTATACAAAGTATACAAGTTCAACCGACACATATCATCATCATCGGCATCATAAATCACTAGAACTTCCATCCTTCCAGATCATCGAGAGTGGACCCTAGCTTCTTGAACGGCGTGAGGTCCTGACGTTGCATGCCTATGCAAGTTCGGACATCAGCTCGCGATATAGGGCCGTGGTGGAACATCCCCTTCACTTCGACGACTTCTTTCATGATGATCGTCGCAATGTCCTTTTGGATGCGAAAGAAGTCATCTTTAAGTTTAAAATCCGCATCTCCTTGAGATTCTACCCACTTGCGGATATGATCATCGTTTCTGGTTGTCATGCGAAGCTTTTGGCGATCCCTTCTAAACTCCATCATGAGATGGAGGAGGTAGAATCCATCATTCCTACTTGATTTCGGGACATGGATGCAGCAGAAGTTGGTTTTATGCGAGAAACCCGTCTTGCGATTCCTTTGTTTCCTGATCTGCATGTGGCCACCCCTCAAGCTGAAGCCTTGGAGAGCATCATCTAGAATATTCATTACGTGGGTGTAGTCCTTCTTCTCATAGTTTCTGGTAGGGTCGAAATACACGGCGTGGGATACTCGCGGGTAAAGAACGATAAGGACGGCGCGACCGTTGCTGCGGGGAAAAAAACACCTCAAATTATTCTCCATATGAGCGAGAAGGAATGATTGAAATGTACGAAAGGGTTGTCCGGCACTGACTTACTTTGGATGATAAGGCAGGAGGACAATTTCCTGGTCCTTATTCTGTACCATGAAGTTTTCGAGGTACTCCCTAGTAGTTTTGCGCTCAAAGTCGCCGAGACTCAAGAAGGACTCGTGCATGTAGTATGGATCTGCCACACAGATTTGCGAGACTTCTTCTCTCTTCATGACGGAGCTCATATGTAGCGCAAAAAGGCGGACGATTGTACAATCGAGCCGCCTTGTCAGAAACATCTCGAAGATATGATCAAACTGTAGGAAGAACACCTCCGCGGGCCGTGTGTCGACGTAGCACTTCCCCTCAGGCACACGAGCCGCGTATGTCGGATATCCTGGATCCTTCGAGGCTAGTAGGCTTTTCTCAGTCGATAGCACATGGTCGTGCAGTCTCCTGAGATCCCCGTATATTGCCTCCAGCGGTTTCGGCGGTAGCATCGGCTCGCCCGTGACATGGAACATGGCCACCGTCTGGCTGCTATGTGCTCTGGCTTGTTTGTAGGCAGCTGAGCCTATCTTCCCCGTTCTCTTCCTCTCCTTTTTCTTGGGCTGACCTTCCAGACCCTTCCTTAACCCCTGCCCCAGTGTTGTCGGGCTAAGCACTGTACGACCCCCTGCATCTTTAGGCGTGTCCTGTGAGGATTGCATGAAGAGAGACTTCTTGCAATCCCTGCTAGGACGTTCCTGCCTGGGCAGATCATCCATATCCTCATTAGCATGCTGATAGCCCGAGTCGTCATATGGCTGACTCATCATATCTAAGTCACAGTCATAGGCGCCTGTATTGAGGAACCGAAGAGGGTCCTCCTCCATCTCATCATCCATTCTTTGTTCTACGGCAGCGATTACATCAGCCACTATTGGACCGCCTTCATCACGTCATCCGCCGCTCTCACCCGGCACTACAGGCGCTGGTAATTGCGTAGGCGGGGTGGTGGTGTCCATACCTGCTTGTTGATGTGTGGTTATTGGTGTGCTCTCGGCCGGCTCCAGACGAAGAAGATTCTTCGGCCATAGCAGCACCCAACCCTTGCAGCTTCCAATCCGCGACGGGGTCTTGTCGTCCTCTCCCCCTAGCCGTACTGGAGGAGGCAAATCCTCGTGCCCCGATTTCACACTCGACAAGGTAACCCTGAAGTGCCCACCGGGCATCGGCTGGCCGTGGAACGTGAGTTCCAAGGGCTTCGTTATCACCCCCTTTCCCACGTCCACCTTCTGGCCTTTGATCAAGTAGAGTACGGTGCATGGGGTTTCGTCGGCCTGCAAACACATGTCTGCAGTGTAAAACATCCGAAAGGCAACGAAAATGGAATATTCTAGATATATGTTGGTGCGACATGTAATTACCGTGAGGGCGTCGAGCTCAGCCAAAGACGAAGACCCGCCTAGCGCGCCAGAGACTGAGGATGGGCTGCTATGAGCGGGTGCGGGTGCGGGTGCGGGAGCGGGAGCAGAACCGGTTGCGTGAGCAGGTGATGGTGCGGTGGTGTTGTTCACCGAGTTGCTCCCGACGAAACTGGGCATGGGGAAATCATGTACCGTCTTGTCTGGATTTTCCTTCGTCCAGTTGATGATAGACGGGATGAAGTTAGTAGCGAAATCATTTCTGCAGGCATGTACAGCTGCATCGACTGCCTGTTGTAGCAACTCATTTTTCTCCTCGGCTGCTTTTTCCACGTCCTCAGCTGCTCTTTTCTCGAACGCAAGCTTCACCTTCGCGTCGATGTCCGTCTGACTAAACTTCTTTTTCTGCTTCTTGGTGTCCGGGCCCTCGTTGTAAAACACCTTCCATGTGCCGCCGTCTCCGGCGCCGTGCACACGTCCATATTGCGGCCGCTGGCCCAAAGGGAGTCCCTTAAGTTCGTTCAAGGCCCGGTTGAGAGGGGTGTCCCACTTGGGCCTCATCGGCGAAGTAGGGCTTTCGGCTGCAAGCTGGTGTTGCTTCTCCTGCAGAAGGAACGTGAACCATTTACGAATGTGTAGTCGACTTGATTAGAAGCTAAATGTAAGGTGGTAAAAGAATAATTACCAATATTCTAATCAATTTCCTCATGATCGGGTCCGTGTAAAAAACCTTCTTTTCCTTGTCCCACTTGTAGCGGGCCCTGATGAAGTCACGCTCCAAGGGGTTGGTGAACTTCGCGAAGGGGTCTGGGAGACCCGCGGCTTCACGTTCCGCGTCCTCCTTATCCCATATGGGCCTTTTGCCAAGGTAGCCACGGCTTCCGAGGTGATGCTTCCCCGTGTTCCTTTGCTGAAAGGTCATGAATTTCGCAGCCTTAGCCTTGGCTGCCTCAGTAGCGCAAGTGTCCTTGAACTTTTCGAACTCCTCTTCCGTAAGTGTCGGATTTTCCTCCAGAATCTTGGACAGGGGTTCCTCAGCCTCAATAGCTCGTTTCACCCTCCCTTTCCAGGAGGCCAAATCATTGCTGAACATGCCCATGGCGTGATTGTTAATCTTTTTCATCTTCTTATTATCCCGGTCGGGGAACTTGAATCTCTTGTGCAACTTCGTCAGGAGCAACTACCTCAAATGTTCTTTACTCCTTAAGTCATCGTCGTTGATGCTCGCGCATTCCCGTAGGATGCATCCTACTTGGTTCCCATAGCACTTGCGAGGTTCTTCCGGCTATAATGGCTCAAACTTGCCAGGGGCCATCTTTGTGATCACCAGTCGTCCGATGCCGAGTTTGTTAGGTTTTCGTAACCTCTGCTTCTTCTTTTCGGTAGCGGCATCGGCACCGGTACCTTCCCCGCCGGTACCTTCCCCGCCGGTCTCGGCGCCGCCATCGGTGTCGGCGCCGTCGGTGTCGGTGTCGGCGTCAGTACCATCATCGAGGCCGACCTGCAAACCTTGACTGTGCTTAGCAGACAAAAAGTCGAGGTATTGTTGTTCACCCTCATAATCCATCTCGTCTGCATCTTGGTCAGAAGGCCCGGTTTCTTCGTTGTTTGACATGTTTCCTATGATTAAGTCTCCTCGTTTAATTCTAAAACTATAAAAAATGAGAAATGACATAAAAAAAGATCTATGTTTGCCATAATGCCGTTTCCCAGCAAATCCCAGCACTCGATATGCCTACTTTCTAGCACAAGTCATGCCAAAATTCACGGAAAATTTCGGCATGACCTTTGCTAAAAAGTGGACATATCGAGCGCCTGAAATTCACCGGAACGGAAATGAATCAACATTCCGGCGAAACATAGGCCACTCGGATCATTTACCCTGCACATAATCATCATTTTCCAAATATGACATGTCCAAAACATCACATGTCCAAATATGACATGTCCAAATTCCAAATATGACATGTCCAAATCACATGTCCACATATCACATGTCCACTTCAAATTCTATTTTTTAAAATAGAAACAATTGCTTAAATTAAAAAATGCAAGAAACCTATATAATCAATTTTGTTTTTTCTTTTAACTACACCTAAAACACCTAACCCTAAATTTCTGTCCTAATTTGATGAAGAACCTAATTAACCTACTGCCCTAACTAACTAGGGTTCATACTAACTTGGGTTCATAATATAGCCAAATTAACCTACTATCAGAGAGAGGAGGAGTGGTGGGGGGCTTACAGAGGGTGCAGGGGCGAGGTTGGGAGGGGAGGAAGCAGAGGAGGGAGGCGTGGCGTGCCGGGGCCGGGGTCGGGGGCGTGGGCGAGGTCGCCGGGGTCGGGGGGTCGGGGGCGAGCGCCGGGGTCGGGGGCGAGGGCGAGCGCCGGGGTCGGGGGCGAGGGCAGGACTCTAGCGAGGGCAGGGCTCCGGCGAGGGCAGGACTCCGGCGAGGGCAGGGCTCCGGCGGCGATGAGGGGCCGGGGAGAAGAGAGAGTGGGGATTTGGGGGAAGCTGAGGCGGGAAACGGGGATTTGGGGGAAGAGAGAGTGGGGATCCGGGGGTTAAGTCGACATAGCAGTAGCGCATTTCCTAAAAACGCGCTATAGCTAATTTATCTATAGCGCGCTTCTCCAAACGGCGCTACTACTATTTTGACTAGCTATCTCTTTTTCGGAAAAGCGCTACTGCTATTTTGACTAGCTATAGCTCTTTTTCGGAAAAGCGCTACTGCTATAACCAGTACCTATAGTAGTTTTCCTGTTTGTTTCTTCTATTGTCTTTTCCTTTATTTTCTCTTCCTTTTCTTTTCTTCTTTTTCTTTTCTTTTCTTTTCATTTGACGGTTAAGTACGTATGCAAAATAGGAACATATATATTACATCATTTGACCCATGCATAACGGTTAGTGTCCACACAAAATAGGAACATATATATTACATCATTTGACTGATAACGGTTCCTCAACGTCGACGTTTTCGTTTTTGAGTGAGCTTGTTTCCCTTCTTGTTCGTTGAAGAATAACTGAGCCCCTCATTGTGACTTTTCCTTTTCCATGGAGTACGATCTTTCTTAGGTAATGTAGTATTGATTCTTCTTTTGACGTATACTTCATCGTCATCATCATCTTCCCTCATTGGGTTGCCGTACTGGTCGTAGTCTTCCTCGTTGGTGACTCCATCCATTCCAATGATGTTCCTTTTGCCTCTCGTCATGACAACACGGCTGGGATTGCACGGGTCGGTTATGAAGAAGCATTGTGTCACGTGCTTAGCGTGTACCCATGGCTCGTTTTTTGCGATAGCGTTCACGGTACCGCTCTTGGCGTCGGGTATAGTCATGGTAGTGAAATACCGGTTTTCTCTTTCGACATTCTTAGCCCATATGACACGGAACATCGCCGCGTTGTGCAGTCCAGAGTAGTCAAGCTCCCAGATCTCCTCGACCCTTCCGTAAAATCTCTCAGTTGCGCCGTTGTCGCTGTCGGTCATGCATTCCATCGTCACCCCTGAGTTCTGATCATCACTGCCCATATCTTTGGCCTCCGTGTAGAACGTGTATACGTTGATATCGTATGCCTGATAGGTGACGAGGTTGGGCGAGGGGCCATGTGCTAAGGCGTATATGAGCAATCGGTCCTTAGAGCCCTCTTCCGGGGGATTAGCAATAATATGCTCTTTGAACCAATGCAGGAAAGTGGAGTTGTGTTCTCTAGTAACTTTGGCGTCCGTCCTGCATACCCCCCGGTCATGATACTTCTTTGCGATAGTTTCTTTATGCAGTCCCGCGAAAGGATCTACCTGGTGTAGGTGTTGTAGCACTACGAAGTTTGCTCTGTCAAAGTCGTTGCGTAGATCTGAGTAGGCCACATGCAGTTCCCTGCGACCGTTGGAGTGACCTTCTCCTTCGAGCCTCCCATCGTGCTTGTTAACGGGCAAACCAACACCAGGTGGCCGGTCTGCGCCATATAGAAAATTCTTGCAGAAAGAGATGCACTCTTGTGTCAGATAGCCCTGGACGATGCTTCCATCCGGACGGGACATGTTACGAACGAATCCTTTGATGATCCCATTCATCCTCTCAAACGGCATCATGTTGTGCAGGAATGACGGCCCCAGGTCTATTATGTCGTCCACAATATGGACACACAGATGCACCATGACGTCAAAGAACGCGGGCGGGAAGTACATCTCAAGCTCACATAGTATGACAACGATCTCTTCCTGTAGCCTTCAGAGCTGCTTCACACTGATCGACTTTCGAGAGATGATGTCGAAAAAGTTGCAGAGACCAATAAGCGTGTCATGGACGTGCTTCTCCATTATCCCTCTAAGGGCAACAGGTAGTATCTGCGACATCATCACATGACAGTCATGGGACTTCATCCCGCTGAACCTTTTCTTCTTCGTGTCTAGATATCTGCTTATCTTGCCACAGTAACCGGAACTAACTTTGATTCTGGTAAGGCACTTGAAGAATTGATCGATCTCAGCTGGACTTAAGGTGAAGCAAGAAGGGGGGCAATAATCCTCTTCCTTTACTTTTTTGCCCTTCTTCTCCCGCGCCTCTGTCTCCGTCTCTATCTTCTCTGACTTTTTACGGGGCGGCATGTGCAGATCTGCCCTGATCTCCAAATCTTGCAAGTCTTTTCTTGCCTTCGGCCATCCTTGGTCTTATCCGGCATGTTCATCAGTGTTGCAAGCAAGCTCTCAAGGACATTCTTACAGATATGCATTTGATCAAGGCAATGAGGCGTGTCGAGTTTGTGCCAGTACTCCAAGTCCCAGAAAATAGACCTCGTCTTCCATACCTTCAGCAGCGGCTCCGACGCCTTTTTCATCGTCTTTCCCGGCGCGGGCACTGTTCCCAGTTTTTCAACAGCTCATCGATTTCGGCACCGCTCCGCTTACGTGGAGGTCCCCGATGCTCAGCCTCACCATTGAATAGATCTCCACAGTCTCTCCACGGGTCGTCCTTCTCGAGCCATCTTCGATGCCCCATGTACATGATTTTCCCAGACCCGCCATCTTTCCTTGACGTTAGCTGCTGAGACGTCGTATCATCCATGCACCGCGTGCATCCACAATATCCATGGCACACCTGTCCTGTGACATATCCATAACCGAGATAGGCGTGCACCGTCGTGATCAACGCGGCTCTCATATAGAAATACTCGCCTTTGCTGGCGTCCCATGTCTTAGCCGGTGTTTTCCATAACATGTCTAACTCCTCTTGAAGTAGCCCCAGATACAGATTAATATTATTTCCCGGTTTTTTCGGCCCTTGAATCAGCATGCTCATGTGTATGTACTTCGACTTCATGCACAACCAGGGGGAAGGTTGTACATCCATACAAACACGGGCCATGTGCTATGGTTGGTGTTCTGGTTGCCAAACGGATTCATGCCATCGGTACACGCGCCAAGCACGATGTTCCTTGCATCACATGCGAAATACCGATATTCGCCGTTGAACGCTCTCCACTGGCTTCCATCCACGACGTGTCTCAGCTTCGGATCATCTCCATCGTCGGGCTTCTTCCTCTCCGCGTGCCAGCGCATGAGCTTTGCTTCCTTGGGATCTATGAAATACCGCTGGAGACGGCTAGTGATCGGTAAGTACCATACAACTTTCTGGGGAGATTTCTTCCCAGCCTTCTTGTATCGAGAAGCATTGCATACCGGACAGCTTGTTTTTTCCGCGTGCTCCTTCCGATAAATTATGCAATCGTTGATGCATGCATGGTATCTAACGTGCGGCAGATCAAGAGGGCACACGATCTTCTTAGGCTCATCCACACTAGTAGGACATAGATTCCCCGCGGGAAGAACATCCTTTAGGTACTTGAGAAGCTCATCGAGGCTAGTGTCGGTCCATTTGTTTTTAGCCTTCGTCTTCAGGAGTTCGAGCATGAAACTCAAGCGGGTCACCTCGGGATTGCAACCATGATACAATGGAGTGTTCGAGTCTACCACCAGTTGCTGTAGCTTGGCCTCCTCTCTAGAAGCAGCTCTCTCAATACTCGTCTCCTTGCGAAGCAGTGCTTGAACATGAGGGTCCCGCACGATTGAACTTAGTACCGACGAATTCTGTGGCGTGGAGTCCACGTTTTCTCCGCCTCCATGTCCGGCCCCTTCTCCGCCGCCATGTCCGGCCCCTTCTCCGCCGCCATGCCCGGCCTCTTCCCCGCCGCCATGTCCGGCCCCTTTTCCGCCGCCATTATCGATCATCTCTTCGTCTTGCCCCGTGTCGTCATTGCCTGCCCCGTCGGCGTCCTCAAGATCATCATCCTCATCTTCAATTATCCACCGAGTATAGCCATCCATGAAACCAGTCATGAGCAGGTGCGCCATCACACGACCATCGTCATAGGGGTCGAGCCAAGCTCGTCCTTTGCATCTTCGACATGGACATAAAACCTCTGTCAGGTTATTTTCTTTCATGTCCTGCACCGCCGACCGCAACCACCTGTCCACCACCATTCCACTGACCATCATGAACGCCTGCACGGTAATAATAAACAAATTGATTATAAAAATGCATGCATGCATCAAAGTCATACAAAAATTCGGCATGACCTTCCCTAAAAATAGGACATATAGAGTTTGCCCGGAATTCGCCGAAACGGAAATAAATCGACATTTCGGCAAGACATAGGCAACTCACAAGCACAATTCGGTGGCAACTCATGCCACACACACAATTTCCATCATATCGCCCGATTATGTCATATCACACACATACACATATTTCCATTCTTGCAAAAGCATAAATTTTTAATCACCTATCTCGAGATCGAGCTATGTGATGATGATGTCGATAGGTGTCGCCACACACACCTATGGAATGATCAAAAGTGGACAAAGCTCTTCTTGATAAGGCTATAGATCTAGTTAGGGAGGTACATAGGTCACTTCACTAAATGCTAGCTAGATCTACCTAGCTAGCTAGTTTGGGAGGAGACAAGTTCAACTAGTGGAGGGGGAAGGAAAAAGAGAAAGGAGATGCATTAATGGAGGTTGGTGTAGTTAGCTAGGAGTAATAAAGAGAGAGAAAGATAGGTAGAAGAAGGAGAGTAATGGGGGGAGAAGTAGTGAGGAAGAAGCAAAGTGAGGGAGAGAGGAGGTGGGAGCTAGGGGAAAGTGAGGAAGAGAGGAGGGGAGGGGGGAGGAAAAAGGTGGTATGGCTGCGACTTAGTAGTAGCGCTGGGTGCAAAACGCGCTGCTGCTAATAAGATAGCAGTAGCGCTCGTCTGTAACACGCGCTACTGCTAAGAGGGGCCCGTCATGTGGCCAGTTTCCAAATTAGCAGTAGCGAGTTAAAAAAAAAGCGCGCTACTACAATCACATTAGCAGTAGCGCGGTTATCGTGGACGCGCTACTGCTAAACCTAGTGTGGCGGGAACGGTCGGTCAATTTTAGTAGCAGCGTGGTTCTACCGAGCCGCGCTACTGCTAAGTTAGTACCGGTAGCGCCTGTCTGCATACCGCGCTACTGCTAATTAGCAGTAGCGCCCCATCCTGTCCCGCGCTGCTGCTAAGATTCTGTGTATAAGGTTTTCCCTAGTAGTGCCTTACTCTTTGGGGAAATACCGACGCAGACTCAAGCCACGTCACATACTCATAATTTTCAGGTACAATGTTACCCTTCTTATAGGCTTATATTCAAATAATCGGGTTTCACAACTGAGTTCACATTATGACCAGTTTCCAGATCATCTATCTTCAGTATCATTAAAAGTGAATTTGATAGACTTGAGTTTCAAAAACTAAGTTTTTTTGCCGGCTTATTCCTAACCTGCCTTATAGATGGGACAAGACTCATTGAGCATGAAGCAAGAAAAGTGCAGGAACAGGCAATAAGAGTGGTATAAAAATATTAACATAAGCTTGACAGATTGGAGTTCAGCACCAACAAAAGGCGACAACGTGCACGATTGCACGACAGAGCAAATTCAATGTTTTGGAGAACACTACTCCTATTACAACCTCACAATGGAGGCCACACAATTCTTCAAAGTTTTCCTTACACCAGGGGGCTCGTTCTGTAGGGGCAATTCATCCAGCTTCCCTTCAACAATAGATGACGCATCAATGTCAGCAGCAAAAGTTGTCTTACGGCAAGGAGGCACCAAGTCAGACGGCTCGTCCTTGGGCGCGTTAACACGCTCGTTGTTGGTGGTGTACGTAGGATGATATTTTGAGAGATCCACTTCCTCAGCTATCAAAGCTGCCAGTGGCCGAGTCTCCGTGAGGCACTTTGCGTAATCTGCACGAGTGAATGCAGAGCCGTCGAGTTTAAACTCTCGGAAGCCGCCTTTTAGGAGCTCCACATCCAATTCTGGCAGATACGCTTTTGCTTGAGCAAGTGCCATATTCGCCCCTCCTCAAGCCGCGGATCTCCGGGTTTCAGTCACCCACTGTGGCACGGTAGAGAGCTGCTTCAACATGTCCTTGATATTTCTTGGCGGGTGCTTCAGGTTTTTCACTGCCATGATGGAATAAACAGATCCTATTAACAGCTGCTCTACGTACGTGAAAATAGTTTTCAACTTCACGATTAACAGCTCTACAAGGTTATGATTTTTTCGCCCTGCAAACAAAAAGAAGATACAATAAGCTGCCGTAAGAGTCATAAGCCGACACATTGGCAAAAGCGGGACGGAAAACATACCAAATATTGCTGTCAACATCTCGTTGATCTGTTTCGCAAGGGTGGCATATTTTTCCTTCAAGGGGTCGAATTTCTTCTCAGCCTTTTCTGTACGTTTTGTCAGGACAACCCTTTCCGCCTCAAACATCTTGATGGCCTGTTCGAGACGTTCATTCGCCCGACGTGCAGAATCTTCAAAATGAGCCGCCATGGACTCAGCTTTAGTCTTCAATTTTCTTTCTTCCTTGAACCGTTTCTGCAGTTTCACAGCAATCGAGTCAGCGTCTTCGACATATCCCTGATAGACAAGCTAGAAGAATCAGCAAATATTTCTACAGATAATTTCATGCCGCCATAGGACGGTTTATTTCTTTAACAAGTCCCAAGAAGATTGCAAGCAATATCCTTGACACTTGGGGGCTAATGCATATCAGTTCTTTCGAAACTTAGATAAGGACAAGACCCGACTCATCTCAAGAAGACGAGCCGGCCCTTGGAGGCTACAGGTCGAAATTCTTCAATTTTCAAGACCCGACTTGTCTCAAGAAGATGAGCCGGCCCTTGGGGGCTACCGGTCGAAATTCTTCCAACTTCAAGACCCGACTCATCTCAAGAAGATGAGCCGGCCCTTGGGGGCTACACTGTGACAGGCTTTAGCTATTTTATAAAACCAGCTTATCATAACAAGCTGGTCTTTGGAAGCTAATGATAGTATACAAGATAATGGTAAAATGAGAGGATTACCTCATATTTCTCCTTCATAGCATTTATCATGCTCTTTTCAATTTCCCGACTCTCAGACAGTCGGGTCAAGTACTGCTGGTACAAATCTTCAGTATCAAGTGCGGACAATTCCGGGAATTCCATCTTGGCCTTTCCTTTGTCCAAGTTCACTTGTTCATCCTTGCTCACAATCTTAGCCAAGGAGGTGGAAACAGTTGGTGCTTGGAAACTCTCTTTAACAAACACAACATCTGAAGTGTTGTGGTCAAACGACGGCATAAGTTCATCTACACAAGCCGACTTGGATGGAAGGATGGATGAGTCAGTCTCGGGAAGAACATCCATAAAAACCGGCTCATCTGGTTCAGACGGCTCAGTGGCAGCTGCCGGCTCCACCCTCATATTAGGCTCCTTTTCAATAGAAGGGCCAACCGTCGAAACTGTTTTTTCTAGCAGACGGATTGGCACCTCTTGGCCTGCCGTTCCAGAGGATGACCAGCCTGCCCGTTCAGACACAACAACTTTGGCCCTATGGATTGTCAGTACAACAAAAGTTATGATAAATTGGGATCAAAAACAATGAAAGACATAAGGCAACATTGCAAAGATAGAAGTTTACCCGCGATTAACATTGAAAGGGGGAAGCTGTGACGCACTTGAGTTGCCAGATAACGAAGGAAAGACATGATAAAGGGAATTTGAAGGACTGGGAGGTTTATTAAACAAACCGGCTCTAGGACGAGAATCGGTTGGACTATGGGGCACCTCAAGGCGTGGTTTGCGAGCCAGCGGCGCATGAGACAGACTAGGGTCTACGTCGTCCATGTCACCCCGGGTCTTGCGTTTTGATGAGCCGGCAAACTGTGCTTTCTTCAAAGGAAAACCGGGAGCCAAATGAACTTCTGGGTGTGACAATTTAACTTTCCGGACTGTTTGTCTTGGTTTTCGGGGAACAAACATTTCTGAAGAATTGCGGGAAATTGGAATTACCTCAGGTTCGCCGGCTTGGCTAGATTCCGTGTCACCCAGATAAGAAGGTGTGTTAGCAAGCTCATTAAACAGGCGGCCGAGAGAGTCGAGTTCTACCTCAGATTCCTCCCCTGAAGATGACACCGAGGCCCGAGTATTTTTTCCTGCCCGTCGAAGGAACAGAAGTTTGAGGTGCAACTTTCCAAAAATTAGCATCTGCCTGCAAATACATGAAGTATATGGTGAATAATGGCGGGTCAAGGGTAACATCAACAAAAGACAGTGAAAATGATCCATACCCGAGGTGGCGGGTTGAGAAGATAGAATGGACCCAAGCCGGTGACGCTACATTGCTCTTTTGAGACAGAGAAGAACCTTTTGGTCTCTTTTGTGAGAGCGTCGTCAGAAAGATTTTCACGAGAAAACCGCTGAGGATCGCTTGAGGTGCCAGAATAGTCACACATCAAGCCGTCCCTCAAGCTGATGGGTTGGATTCGCCACTTAACCAGCAACGAATCAGATCTATCCCGGTCAGGCCATGAGCAGTCAGAGCTCCCAGTTTTGCATGAAGAGGTGCTAAAGGAGCCCTCTCTTCGTCAGTTGGCCAACCCGGAAATTCTGCCTTACCACTAAGTCTCTCCAATCTGAAACCCGGCAGGGGATTTTCTCCTTCAGGTGCAGTGTTTTGGCAGTAGAACCAGGTTTTGTTCCACCCTTTCGGGTGACTCACCAGTTTTGATTCTGGGAAAGCGTTGTTCTTTCTTTTATGGATAGAAACCCCATCGAGCTCACATGCAGCACCATTCTTTTCTTCTGTTTGGCGGTTAACATAAAAGAATTCCCTAAACAGAGTCACGGACGGCTCAATCCAAAGGTACACTTCACATAGCACTTGAAACTGACAAATACTGGTCATGGAATTTGGACCAATATCTTGAGGCCTGAGCTTGAACAAATGCAAGAGGTCCCTAAAGAATTTTGAGCCGGGGGGACGGAAACCTCTACGCAAATGATCAGTAAAGACCACAACTTCCCCTAGCCATGGTTGTGGGGACGGCTCTTCTTCGGGAGCCCGCCATTTTATAATTTTTTGAGCCGGCAAGAAACCTTGGTCCACGAGGTTATCCAAGGTAAGCCTGGACTATTTTGTCTTGGCCCAGTTGCAAACTTTGGAGTTTTTTGGAGCCATGGTGGGTTATGCAATGGCTACAAGAGTAATAAGGAAAATAAGCCGGGCAGATTATAAGTCGCCTATACTAAAGTGTTATTACGAGCCGGCGAAATTTGAGAAGGCTGAAGGGACATAAGCAACACTTAGCAAAAACATTGGGCCACAAACAAGTTTCTATGAAAGTATCCCTACGGGCCGATCTGACTAAATGAGGAAAAACAACAAGATATATGTTCTAGCTGACGGAAAGACCGAAACTATGACATTCAAAGGATAACCCTGGATGGTTCAGTTTTAATTTAATTATGAGGAAAATAAGGCGCAGATCATTCTAGAAACATACGGCAATAAGTGGATAGCATGTGGATATACTGAATAAGTTTCGGACGAACATGATGAACGCGGTGAAGAACACCAGAAGCATTGAACCCTAAGTGGAGGGGATTCATACCAGATTGCGTTGAAGTGAAGACGAAGATGATCACGTTCGCTCTGACGGTCACAAGAAGGTTCGATGATGTCGGCAATGGAGTCGAGGGCCTCGGAGTCACTTTGGGAAGCTCTGGTGGTGCTTGGATGACGGAGGAGCAAGAGGAGGAAGACGATAGGAAAAAGTTACTGTGGAGGTCAGTGGACTTATTTATAAGAGGGGAAAATGAAACGACGCCGAGAAAGATGAAACGGCCACGGTAAATTTGTGGCTGGGAGCGCGCCTCGATTTTTGCGTCTGCCTAGATTTGGCGTAGTTTTCGAAGGGATGCGTTATGATGACTTTGAAGGACAACGGTCAACAAGGATGACGTCATTAATAAACAGACATTAGAGAAATAACAAGTTTGGAAGCATTATAAGCCGGTGTTATAAGATTCATGGAAGACACAAATCCAATGATGAGCCGCCTGAGGAAGAGAAGGGAAATTGACATGAATGAATTCAAATCAATCTGGGGCCAAATGTCGGGGATATAAATCCACGGTGTAACCCGCCCAATTGGGCCGGGTTAACATATTGACAGCTTTACAATCAAGTTTAAGATGGGCCGTGTCGTGAAGACAAGATGAGTAAGGCGGCCGCTGACTAAATCGCTGGGCGGCCCAACACCTAAAGACGGCAGCTCAAGGCCCCCAAGGCGGAAGGCGCCCGCTGGTTTTCCTTGCTTAAGGAGCAAGGCGAGTTAGAGACATTATAGGTTATGAGTCACGTTATGACCGGGACTCTATTGTAAAACCCTAGGGTCTTGACCTGTATATAACGGCAAGCCCCTAGGACCGAAAGGGTCAAGTTATAATGTCTCGATAGCTAGGTTAGCGATTTCGCACCCTTGTAATAGAGATCTATCAATCAAATACACACAAAGCAGGAGGTAGACTATTACCTCCATCGGAGGGGCCGAACCTGGGTAAACCCGACTCTCTCTCCCATTCAGCCCCTTAGAGTCGCCACCTAACGGCAATGGCCTCACACCTATGTCCTTTTACGAGCACATCAGTCGGGTTGACAAAACCACGACAGCCGCCGCCGAGGATCGCCTCCTTTTTCGATGGACGACGAGGCGGCCAACAAGCGGGGGCGGATCGAGGCTGAACCACACGAGCCTCCGGCGAGCATGGACTTGATCAGCAGCATCCCCGACGAGATGTTGGTAACCATCATGTCCCTCCTCCCCATCAAATCTGCCGTCTAGACCACCATCCTCTCCAGGCAGTGGCGCCCCCTATGGCACTCCATCCCCCTTGACCTCCTCGACGATGACGAGTTCTGCAGTGGGGATCGCAAACGCTTGGACGCATTGTCCCACATCCTCGCCACGCACACTGCGCCAGTCAGACGCCTTGCCATCGACACTTTCCATTCAAACTGCAAGGCCGAACCCAAGTTTCACGAGTGGTTCTTATCCCCCGCCCTAGATCAACTCCAGGAGCTCAACTTTGATGCTGGACATGGGAGCTCGCTGCCTCCATCCGTCCTCTGCCTTGCGCCCACGCTGCGCCGTGCTACATTCATGCGATGCCTTATCCCTAAGATTAATGCCGCGCACGCTCTTCATCTCCCTAAACTGAAGCACCTCGAGCTCATTGGCGTCAGCATCTCGAAGTCGGATTTGGAGAGCCTGCTCGGCGGCTGTACAACGCTCGAGTACCTTCGTCTTCAGATGATGTTTGGGTTCAGTAGCCTCCACATCGCTACAACGAATCTCCGTACGATTTATGTGCATGACTGGTGCCGCAACACGCTGACAGTTGGGGGAGTTTCATGATATGGTCATTGAGAATGCGCCTTTCCTAGAGAGATTGTTTGTACTTGATAAAGAAGGTCGAACAATAATCAGGGTCATTGACGCACCGAAATTGACAGTGTTGGGCTATTCGTGTGATGAATTCTCCGAACTTGTTACAGCTGGATCCATAACCGTTCAGGTACAACAATCTTCTTCTCATTCTTATTACTGTACATCACATTTTATCTAGTTTTTTTTAATCTATGTTCGACTGTCATCCAGAAAATGATTCCGACAAGCCTCATATTATCTCTACGCACAGTGAAGATCTTGGCAGTACAATCTATCGGCCCCAATCTGGATGAAGTTGTTAAGTTCCTTATATGCTTTACGTGCACGGAGAAGCTATACGTCGAGGTGATGTTCCTTTCCTGTTATTTGTTAACCACAACGGAGTTCAATTTGTTGGTACTTTTACCCATGATTACAATGACAGATGTACTATACATTTTTTTTGAGATGTTAATCATGAACGATCGAAGATGGCATGTCAATCTATTAGTGTATTTTACAAATCATGCAAATCAAAGAGGCCCGTAGTGTTCAATACTGCATCTAAGCACTGATATGTTGTCTTCGTTTGCAGATACAAGCAGGACTTGGAGTGGAAAAGGTGGCGCAATATAACAATCCCATCAAATGCCTTGAATTCCATCTCACGGAAATTACTTTGAACGAGTACCGAGGGACCAATCCAGAGATTCAATTTGCTTGTTTCTTTGTTTAGAAAGCAAGGGTGCTCAAGGTAATGAGGTTTGCACTATATTTAGTGCGCCACAATGTATGGTTTACTGACCAGCGGAGGCGTCTACATCGGAATGGAAACGGCTCTCCAGAAGCTGATTTTCACTTTGGAAGTTCATATGACAGATTATTCAGAAGCGATTCTATCGAGCCGATATATGACTTCTCGGTGGATGATCCCTTCGCAGAAATATTTCATCCCATGGATCCTGAAGATTGGATTTGATTTCTAATGTCAGTTTGTACCTTGTAATCTTTGAATTTGGGCCTTGTTATGCTGGAATTTGAACCTTGTAATATTTCTGGTATTTGTGATACATTTGAAATTGCATTGTGGTCTTTTTCGTTTATGCAATCATATTCTTGTAAGTACATATGTTGTTGTTCTGTAGGCACAACATTGATGTTGTGCAGACCGAGCAAATCACAGTACACACGGACTGAACTACGAAACCCGTCGGTGATGATTTCATCAATCGCTGACAATTGTATACTAGCAAATGTTTTCCCACAACACACACAAGTTATTAGCACCAATCGTCTGTGTTATTTCTGGTGTTCACACACGATTCTCATTACTCACATGTTTGCTTCATATCGCACACATCTTGTTATGCCGAATCGTTTGTGTTCTGCTGTATCAGCGCACACAGTTTATCCGAGTGAACTGTATGCCATACTTCGCACACGTATGTAGTTTTGCTAATCGTTTATGTTATCTTCGCTAATCACAAACGGTTCATAAGAACTAATTGTCTGCCATAGATCGCACACGCAACTACTTTCTAAATCATATTTGATGGATCCATCTTCGCACACAGTTTGTGCCATTAGCGACGGAGCTTGAACTATACCGTTTGCGATTCATGCATCACTTTGGACCATCGTCGAAGGGTCTTTGATTGATGTGTCATCTTTGGACCATTATGTAGTAGTTTTAGTGATTAATTAAGCTGTTGACTTAATAATAATAATTAGTTTAGACTAATTAGTCACTTACATGTGGGCCCTACCTGTTAAATTAATCTGTTTCACTAAAACAAATCCCTGGATTAGCCCACTATCTATAACAGGTGAGGCCCAACTGTCAAGTTTGACCTGAGATAGCTGGGTTGACAGCTGATGTCAGCATGACATCATGCTGATGTCATAATTGAATTTTCAAATTTAATTAAATATGTTTAATTTCAGAATGTTAATAAAACTTTGAAAATTAATATAAAATAAACTATAACTCGGAAGAAAATAATTTATATATGGAAGTTGCTCAGAAAAATCCCACGATTCCGAATACGCTGTCCGTTCATCCGTCACATGCCTCTAACATGATGAACATGGAAATCTTCCATCGGATTCGTCTGTCCGGTAGTAGCCTGAGACCCGGGAAATATCGTCAGATATTTCCCCGCTTTGTCTGTGACGTTTAGTACTACGTTAGCTCATGCCTAGCACTGCATATTGCCATGTCTTGCATCGTGATGCATCTGTCTGCTTTATATTTATTGTTTCTTCCCTCCTCTTCTCTCCGGTAGACCCCAAGACTGACGCTGCTGCCGGGTACGACTACGCCACTGATGATCAACCTTCTCCAGCAGAGCAGCAAGGCAAGCAACCCCCCCCCCCTTGAGCATTCCGATATCGCCCATTCTTTCTCTCTCATGCTTGCATTAGATTTTTTTACTGTTGTAGATAGCTCCTATTCTGATGCATAGCCTGTTTTTGTTAAACTGCTACTGTACCTGATGTTATATCAACTGCTTAGCATAGGTTGATTAGAGAACCCCTTGTGACCCCTTGGTCCCAGTTCCCCCTGCTTCATCATCGACGACTTGAAGACTCAATCAACTGATTGACAAGCCATGACCCATCAGGCTTCTCCGGGCTCGTTCCGCCCTTCTCCGCATTCTTCACTGCCATCCTTGAGCACTACGGGATCCAGGCCCTCCATCTTCAACCCAACTCCATCCTGCTTCTGTCCGTGTTCGCCTTCTACTGCGAGGCTTTCGTGGGCGTGAAGCCATCGGTGGCCCTGTTCCTTCATTTCTTCAGCTTGCGGCTTCATGACAGAGCTCAGCGGTCGGCATGCGTCTCCTTCGTCACGGTCCAGAGCGGGAACATGCTCTTCAAGGCTGGGAAGAAGGTGGAGAACTTCAGGAACCGTTGGGTCTTCTTGGCTCTCCAGGGCAACGACCCTTGCTTGGAGCTCCCCAAGGGGTTGCCGGAGAAGATCACGGCGTGGAGCTCCGCGAAGCTCTCCGACCCTCGGGCCAAGCCCATCTTGGAGCGGGTCCTTCGAGACATCAGTGCCCAGAAGTTGACTGGGGAATGATAGTGAAGGAGTTCCTGGTGCAACGCCTGGCGCCCCTCCAGTCTCACTCGAGGCCCATGTGGGACTACCAGGGTGGCGGCGACAACATGAGGCTCTGTTCTATGCCCCTGACCCCCGCGGAGTTGAACAGGGTTGTGACGACCCTGCTCAATGGCGATCCTGGGGACCTTCCTGAGGCCTACGCCCCGTTGTACTGCCGCGATGACAAGGCCGACCTAGTCGCCGCAATTCCCAGCTTTGACGAGCTAGGGCTCTCTCCGGCCGAGAGCTCCGGCGCTCCTCTGGCGGTGTCCTCCGACGACACCATTGATGGAGAGGACTCGAAGGAGAAGGCGGATGACGACCTGGAGGAGGTGTCTCCTCCGTCGCGGAGTGCCCTTCTCTGTGGCTTCGATAACGACGACGCCGGCGAGCCCCCTGCCTCAAGTTCTCCGCGATTTGCTAGGGTCCTCAGGGGACCATGCCCCACGCCTAGGGCCGCTCGATCCGCCTGCCGGGTGACCCCGAGGAAGCGCGAGGCTAGGCCTCCTCCGGAGCCCACAGCCTGCATCGGCAAGTTGGCCAGAGCGCCTGCCTCACCCCTGCCCGAGCCGCAGCTTGTGGGCGAGGCGGCCGCGTCCGGGGCTGACATGACCTTGCCGGCCGTGGCCACTTCGAGCGGTTCCACCGCTCCTCCATGCAGCAACAGCTCCTCGGAGAAGGATGGAGGCCTCCCCGCCTTTGCTGATGTGGAGAGGAAGAGGAAGTGGGTTGGCGTCGAGGAGTAAGTAGTCCCACTTGGTTTCATGCCTCCTTTCAGTGGTTTAAGTACTGATGGGCCTCTCTTTGTCTGACAATCAGGGGCGCCGCCGCGCCGAAGTTGAGGAAGAAGAAGGCTGGCGTCAAGCCAAGGACGCCCTCCGACGCGACGCCCGCTCCTGGTGCCTTGTCGCCGCCTGGCGAGGTGCCGGATGTCGCGGGTGAGGAGGCCCGCGGGGCGACTCTCCTTGTCACGGCCGCGGAGCCCCCGATGCCTCCCGAAGGGGCCGTCCTTGCCCCAGGGGGCATGCCCGTGCTGCAGCCCGAGGGGCCAGCCCCCGGGGGCCAGCCAAGTGTAGGGTCGCACGCCTCTTCCTTGTCTGTGGTGGTGGTGTAGCCATCGGCGTCTTCTGTCCTTCATGCTTCCGCCCCTACGGAGGCGGCCCCTGATGCCACACAGACGCCGCCCCCGGGCCATGCCCCGGTGCCATCGACCCGTGGCCCTCTGGTTGAGTCAGATGCCCTGGACAGGGCCTACGCTGTCTTGGACTAGGTTTGTGGCGCTCTGGGTGGCGTCGACGATCGCCTCGCAAGGGGGTGCCTGGGTCATCTTTATGGGTGGCTCCAATCTGACGCCTCGGCCGTGGCGTTTTGAGGCCAAGCCGAATCCGTCACGGCTGTGAGCAGGGAGGAGGCCGCGTCGACCAGGGTAGCCGGGGACGCTGCACAGGCTGACGCAGCGTCTGCCATGAAGAGCTGTGACGAGGTGGAGGCCCGCCTGAAGGCCCTTCAAGAGGACAGGTCCGCGCTTGCGGAGAAGCTCCGCCAGTGGGAGGAGGACCTCAAGGCCTGCGAGGTCAATCTCGCCAATCGTGACTCTACGCTGTCCAAGGCGGCGGCCTACCTATCCGTCGAGTGTGAGCAGCAGGACAAGTTGAAGGAGGCACTGGCTGCGGAGAAGGCCCGGCTTGCCTCCAGGGAGGGATCCCTTGCTGCGGCTGAGGAGAAGAAGGCTGCGGAGCTCGAGGCCTTCCCCTCCATCGAGCTCAGGCTCCGCCGGGCGCTGCAGTCCATCTGCCGAGGGGGATTCACAGAGCCCCTGGCGGCTCCTGAGGGTGGCTTCGTCGGACTTCCTTCAAAGCTCGCCGAAGCGCTTGAGGGTGTCATCGCCAGGGTGGAGAACATCTTGGAGAGTGAGTGCCGCGACCTCTTCTCCAAGGCCGCGACGCACGTCTTCAGCCACCTCTACCTTCGTGAGCCGAGCTTCGACTTTAGCTCCGTGATTTGCCCGGTCGATCCTGTTGTTCGCGCCACTACGACGACGGCCGTAGAGGGCGCCGTGGGCGCGTTGATGAAGAATTTCGCATGCGTCGCCATTCCCTCGGCTCCTCCTGCGACTGTGAGGGTTGTCGACGACGATGACAGCGGCAGCGACGTCGACGACGAGCTCCCCACTACCGGGGCGAGCGGTGGTGCCAGCTCCTCTTAGCTTCTTTTCTTGGGTCTTCCCCTGTAATGTTTATCGTGCCTCGTGGAGGCGTTAGACTTGTTTGCATTTTCAAAGACATTTTAATGCTTGTAATGACTGTTGAGCTGTGTGATTTTGTTTCCTCGCTTTGTTTCCTTCCTGCTTGCTGTAACGCTCTGCGTCGGCAGGGCCCGGTCCCGCGCATACCTCGACCGCCGTTGGGGCGTCCGGATCGCCAGGACGATGCCAAGGGGTGAGGGGCTACGAGACCAGTGAGGCCCCTGAGTCGCGATGCTCAGGGGTCCCCCTTGACGTACGAGCAGCCCTCATGAAGGGAACGCAGCGGAGACGGGGTTGACTTGGGGATTTGGAGCGCATTGAGCTCTGCGTCGACAGGGCCCGGTCTCGCGCATACGTCGACCGTCGTTGGGGCGTCCGGATCACCAGGACGATCCCAAGAGGCGAGGGGCTACGAGGCCAATGAGGCTCCTGAGTCGCGATGTTGAGGAGTCCCCCTTGACGTACGAGCGGCTCCCATACCTTTGTTTTTGTCCGGGGGGACGCGTGAAGACCAGGTGCCAAGGACCTGGTGAGGTGGCGTAGCCCCCTTGCAGCCCCCTCACGCGTGCATCCCGGGGGAATGTCGCGAGATGGAGCCGCGAGGGGCCATCCTGAGGTTGAATGCGCCCGCTAAGGCGCCCTCAGTTGTTTATCCCCAGCGCGGAGCATAGGGCTTCCACGTTGCGTGGGCATAGCCATTGGTGGGCCGTGTCGTTCGCCAGCGCGGAGCATGGGGCTTCCACTTGGGCGTGGGAATGGAACCCCTCCGCGTCCTCGGGGGGCTCCGGGCGTGTACAGCCCATTAAGTTCGTACGCGTGGCCTGCATGGTAGAACTGGGAGGTGTATATGGGGGACGTGAGACAGCTCAGGTCTCACGTGGCCCTACCTCAAAGGCGGGTTGCGCCTGAATCCTCCGGTCTTGAATCGCCGCTTCAAGTCCTGTACATTTTGGAGAAACCTACGCCAAATGGATTTCCAAGGGCCATCGCTTGAGAAGGCCAAACACCAATGACCCCAGGAGGTGACGTGAACGGGGCCGGCCCACCAGACAGAGCTCAGCCATTGGATTTATCGACGCTGCAGGGACGGACACGAGCACAGACGCCGTCCCCAGTCTTCTCATGCGACAACTCCGAGGCGAAAACACCCGGCGCGCAGCCCCTAGGGCGGCGAAAGGCCGACCGGAGCCGTGCCATGCGCCCTGACTCACCCACTCCCGATTAGCTCACGCGAGGGCGAAGCACCGAGGGCCATGCGAGGTGACGTACACGGGGCCAGCCCGCGAGATAGAGCTCGACCACTTGGATTTTTCGATGCTGCAGGGACGGACCCGAGCACAGACGCCGTGCCAGCCCTTAATCATGAGGCGGTCGAGGGCAGGCTCATTAGGGCGCAGCGACATTCATGGCGGCGAAGCACTGAGCACACAGGTTGGAATACTTAGGGAGATAGATTGAAAGCATTTAAAGGTCCAAATCATGCAGGAAAACACGGGCGGGAGGAGTTCCAGCCGTCTGAGGATAATACGGCCCGATGGGCGCCCTCAAGCTGAGCAAACCAAAAAGTTACCTAGTACAGGCCAAAGTATCGCCTGGCAGCGATGCCGCCGAAGCATGGGGGTGGTCGTATGAGCTTGGCCCTGTGCCTCCACAAGCTCGGCCTTCACGAGCCCGTCGCCTCAGGAGGCTCAGGTCTCCCGCTCGGGCCCGGCGTCTTCTCCAACTCCTCGTGGTGCCTGGCCCGGTATGGCCCGAAATGGCCCGGGCAAGACGCTGGAACATGTCAGCCGCGTTCGCCAGCCCGAAGGGCATGCTGACGTACTTGCGTGGGTAGGCCCTGCCGTGATTGGCGCGCGTCGGCCAGAAGACGTCCGATGATGCAGCCCTGTTGATGCTGGGTACGTTGACGCAGATGCGCGGCGCGCCGCCTGGGTCGACAACGGCGACAACGTTGGGTGGTGCGGGGCCGCGCCCACCTCGCACAACCTGTGCTTCCTGAATCTCCTCGATTGCTCTGGTGATGAACTCCCGCGAACTTTGCGCCTCGCGCTGTGCTCCTTGCTCGAAAGGGTGCGTGCCGGCGCACGCCCCAAGTTGTCCCCAAGCACCCCCCCCTTGTCTCACTGGTCAGGTGGGTAGTCCTCCGGGTGGAAGCCCCCAAGCCCGGCCCAAGGGAGGCGCCGGGCGCGCCTTCCTATGCGAGGGATGAAGGGCCCTGAGCCCCCGACGTGGACCCCGAGGCGCCGTCCTTAGAGTTTTCAACCCCATTGCGTCCCTTGGACAGGAGCTGCTTCTTCTTCTTTGGGACGTCCTCACGGGGCAGGACACCCCCTTTGTCGTCCGAGTGCTCGGCCGCCGCGGCACGGTAGGCACGCTCGAGGGAGCAGACGGCGTCCTTCTCATCGCAGGCAATGGTTATGACGCCGCCACTTCCCGGCATCTTGAGCACGTTGTAGCCGTGGTGGGTCACCGCCATGAACTTGGCAAGGGCTGGGTACCCAAGGATCGCGTTGTACGGGAGGTGGATGTGGGCGACGTCAAAGGTGATGCTCTCGGTGTGGTAATTGCTGTGCCCGCCAAATGTGGCAGGCAGGCGCACCTGGCCGATGGGGACTGTGGAGCCGTCAGTGACCCCTGAGAAGGGCTTGGTTGGCATGAGCTGGTCATAAGGCACTTGGAGCGTCTCGAACGTCTCGATGGAGAGGACATTGAGCCCGGCGCCACCGTCGATGAGTGTCTTGGTGACGAGGACGTTGCTGATGGTGGGCGTGCACAGCATGGGGAGTGTGCCCACCATGGCTGAGCATCTGAGTTGATCCTTGGAGTCGAAGGTGATGGCGCACTGGGACCACTTGAGGGGGCGCGCGGCCTCAAGCTTTGGAAGAGCCGCATTCACCTCTCGTGAAAACTGCTTGAAGACGCGGTTTGAGGCCGGGGTTGGGCGCCGCCCAGGATGCAAGCTATTGCCCTGACCTCCCGGAAGCCCCCAGCCCCGCCGTTCTGCCTGTCCTCTTCCTTCCTTCTGGGCGGAGGCGGCAGCGGGGGAAGACCGGCCTCGCGAGGGCGGACCTCACGAGGCTGGCCTTGGCGTGACCCCTCCGGAGGCTCGTCGCGCCAGCGGTCCTCACGAGCTTGATCTCGCCAGTGGTCCTCCCGAGGCTGGTCTCGCCACTCCTAACGCGGGTCGTGATTGTCCCAGCGGCCTCTGCCGCGGCCTCCGCCACGTCCATAGCCTCGGTCAGTACACCCAGGGCGTTGACCGAAGTGCTCATCACGGACCACCCTGAGCTCCTGATAGTCGATGGTGTTGTGGCTGTTGGTGCCATGGAAGATGCAGAATGGTCGCCCGCCCGTGAGGGGTTCTTCGTCTCGGCCGCGCTTTGCCTCGAGCTCAGCCGCCAGCACCGCGGGTGCCTTGCGCTTTGGCTCCTTGGCCTTGGTCTTCTTGTCTTTGGTTTCCGCCTCCAAAAGCTCGCGGAGGGAGAGGCGGCCGTCCTCGGCCTTCGCGCACTTGTTCGCCAAGTTGAACATCTCCAAGGCCGAGCTCAGGTCATCATGGATAGCCAGCTCCTCCCTCATCCTCTAGTCCCTAACGCCGTCGGTGAACACCGAGATGATGGGCTCATCTGAGGCCCTCGGGATCTTGAGGCAGGTAGTCCTGTAGCGCTGTATGAACTTGTGGAGGGTCTCTTCAGGCTGTTGCTTCACACGATGAAGGTCTCCCACTCCAAGTGCGTGGTCGCGGGTGCCCTGGAAGTTGGCGATGAAGCGCTCACGCATGCCTTCCCAGGAGGTGATTGACCCTTCCGGGAGGTTGAGGAGCCAGGAAAGCGCGCCTCCTTTGAGCTCCATGGAGAACCAGGTTGCCATGACCTTGTCGTTTCCGCCGACCGCCTGGATGCTCAGCGAGTAGAGCTATAAGAACTCGGCGGGGTCTGCGGTGCCGTCGTAGCGAGAGGGTAGGTCAGGCTTGAACTTGTAGGGCCACACGGCCGGATGGAGTTCCGGGGCGATGGCACGACAGCCCACCGGGCCCACGGGCGGTGCGCGCTTGGGAGGAACCTGGTCTTGTTGCTCTTGCATGGCTGCCTCCAGGGGTGCCCGGTCGCGTCGCTGGCGTGCCGGCGCTGGGAGCGCACGCGCGTCAACGCGCGGCCGTGGCACCACTTGGCAGCTTACTTCTTCTCTCACCCTTGCCGGGGGCCCACGCGGCTGGTCGCGCGGTCGTGCTTCGTGCCTGGGCTTGGGGTCGACGTCGCGCTGGGGAGGAGGAGGCGGCACATCGTGGGCTTCGTCGCCTGCCAGGGAGGGTTGGGGCCGGAATGAGTAGGTGAACGTCGAAGCATCGCCGGCTGCACTGACGAGCTCCAGGACGCGCGCGAGCCGTCGTCGAGGCGGTTGGGGGCGGGGCGATAGCGCAGCAGCTCGCGCGCCATGTTCAGTGCGCCCGATCCATGCGCCGACCCTGGGTGGGCGTGGGAGGACGACCCAGTAGCTGGAACGATTGACGGAGTGGTGGTGCTGCAGTCGCACCGCGCGGTGACCGGCTGTGACAAATCCTGCTGCTCGTGGGCCTCCGGGCCCGTGGCGGCGTTGGCCACGGGGGAGGGAGAGCGGCGCGCAGCGGTGCGGCCCACGGGCGCCGTCTGGGCGACACGGGCAGTGCGGGCTCGGCGGGCATCGGCCATCGGAGCGGTGAGGCGGAGGAAGAGCGAGGCTTGAGGAAGACTCCGACACGCCCCCTACCTGGCGCGCCAAATGTCAGATTTCGGGCTCCACAAAACCCTAAGGAATTCGAACCCGGGGGCGTGTGCGAAGATTCCCCAACAGCTTCACCCCCTCCAAGCTCACATCACAATACCCTGTTCGATGACGAGGAATACGATGACACACGAGAGTTTACCCAGGTTCGGGCCGCTGCGAAGCGTAAAACCCTACTCCTGCCTTTGGTGGATTGCCTCGCGAAGAGGTTTGTGGATGAACAAGTACAGCGGTGTGTTTGCGGGGTGGTCGCTCTCTTCTTCTACCGGGCTATCTCATCTCTATTTATAGTGGCCCGGGTCCTCTTCCCTTATCGCAATGGCGGGAAGGGATCGCACAATGGCCAATTTTGAAAGGGGACTGGACGTACATCTTATCCTAACGAAAGGCGGTCTTCACCTGCAAAGTTGGTGGTGGTGACGCGGTGGTGGGCTCGCTGGTGACATCCGTCCTGCAGTGCTTGCTGACCCGGTCTTGTTGCACCGGAATGGAAACCTTTGGCGGGGCTCCTTGGGAACTCGCGTTCATCCTTGTCGCCTTTGCACAAAAGAGGAAACTGCTCCTTCTGGCGCGCTGGCGCCCGCCTGGCCTGGCTGTCGTTACCCCTAACCTCCTGAGGCCAGGCATTGCATAGGGATCTCCGCCGCTCGGGAGGGGGCCTGGGGAGGCCTTCCCCTTCTGCCTTGACGTTGTCCTCCTCACGAGGATGGGTTCCTCGCGAGGGCCTTGCTTTGACCGAGGCTGCACAAGGCCGTATGGACCGCCAGGTGGGCCACGCCTTGGGCCGCAAGCAGGCAAGTCTGGGTACCCTGGTATCCAGAACGCCGACAGTCATCGCATTTTCGCTTTGATCTATCCGATGTAATCCTATTGTGCGGTGTGTTTGTTGGGATACGATAAATTGTGGGTTTATGTTCAGATTATTCATGAAAAGTATTTGAGATGCCTCTGAATTATATTATCTCTTAAGTGCAAGATCATTATAGCTTCGTAATGCTCTCCGATCTATTGGTGTGCTTTGGCCAAGTAGATTGATATTTCATCGGTGGGAGTGGTGCGTTGTGGTAGGTTCAACCTGGCGAGTTTCTATATCCCAGTGACAAAGTAGGGGACAAGATCCGTCTTTGTGTTGTTGCTACTAAGGATAAAACGATGGGGTTCATTCATATCGTTTGAGTTTACTTTGTCTACATCATGTCATCGTTCTCCAAGCATTACTCTGTTTACTTAATACTCTAGATGCATGGTGGATAGCGGTCGATGAGTGGAGTAATAGTAATAGGTGCCGGCAGGAGTCGGCCTATTTGCTTATGGATGTGATGCCTATATACACATGATCATTGCAGTGAAAATTGCATAACTACCCGCTTTTCTATGAATTGCCCAACAGTAATTTGTTTACCCACCGTATGTTGCCCACATGAGAGATGCCGCTATGGAACACTATGGCCCCGGGTCTATTCACTTATATATTTGCAAACGCTATTATTTCCTCGCTGCCTTTATTTACTTTTTATTATTTTTCTTTTATCAACAATTATCTACACAACTCATTTGCTTGCATAACGAGATCAAGGGGATTGACAACCCTCTTGCCCGCGTTGGGTGCAAGTCATTTGTTCATTTGTGTGCATCCACTTAAGACGGTTGAGGACTGATATTCCTATTGGTTCGATAAACCTTGGTTTCGTAACTGAGGGAAATACTTATCCGCTTTGTGCTGCAATTACCCGTTCCTCTTCACGGAAAACCCAACACAGATCACAAGTATTAGGAAGGATTTCTGGCGCCGTTGCCGTTGAATATCATCATCAAATACCAAGTAACTTCACACAAATTTTCATTCACTTGTTCTTCTTTTTATTTTCTGTTATATTTAGCTTGTCTCATAAAAATCAAAAATACAAAATATTTCTCTTTGCTTGTTACCTTGCTCGCTTGCCTAGCTATGTTATCTTTATCTTTATAAAAAACCAGAAAGTTTAAAGCAAAAATATAAAGATAAATAGATCCTCACCCACTTTCTAATCTTTTCAAAAGACCTTATTATGTTGAACCAATTGCTAGTGAGTTGAGTGCACTAGAATTTCCTTATGAGGTCTTGCTTGAAAATCACGAGTCTAAAAATTGTGATAAAGAGTTAAAAGAAATTTATAAAGTGATTCATGATAGTTCCTTGAATGAAAAGCATTGTTACCATGTTGCTAGTATAAACTCTATGAATATCAATTGTGATAATGATCATGATTGGGGTGATAATCATGATGTTCCTTGTGATCTCGATAATTCTAGCCTTCATGATGAATCTATTATTGAGTATGATATTCGCAACACTACTAAATGTGGGGTTGGAAGAGTGTCAACTTTAGGTAATAATGATCCCACAACTTTGAAGAATGATCAATATGTTGAGTTTGATTATGATCCTACATATAATGAGAGAGGCAAACATGGTTATAAGAATTTGCATGATACTCAATTACCTCTCTTTGTGTTGAAATTGTTTATGCTTTACTCTTCCTACTTGCATAGGCTAGACACTTCTTGTTTTGATAATTTGTTTGCTTATAAAATGCCTACACATAGGAAGTATGTTAGACTTAAATGTGTTTGTCACATGTTTTATGATGCTCTCTTTGTGCTTTAACTCTTGTCTTTTATGTGAGCATCATTATTATCCTAAGCCTATCTTGATGGCTATAAAGAAAGAGCTTGTTGGGAGACAACCCAATAGTTATCATTTATTTCTGTTTATTTTTTATAACATGATTATTGCATCTGTAATGATTATGTTTTTGTGTTTAAATTAGTGTTTGTGCCAAGTAAAGCCTTTGGGATGACTCACAAGATGAGTATAATCGATGCTGAAACAAAACAGAAACTTTTAACTCCAGTACAGGAATTTCCATTTTTTGCTGGAGCGTGATAATGATCTGAAATTTTTACACAGTGTTGATGTACAAATTTTCTAGCTTTTTCTAATTTTGCAGAATTTTTAGAGTTACATAAGTAAAGGGTATCTACAGATTACTACAGACTGTTCTGTTTTAGACAGATTCTGTTTTTTGCTTGCATAGTTGCTTATTTTGATTAAACTATGGATTGTATCGGGGGGGGGGGGGGGGGGTATAAGCCATGGAGAAGTTAGAATACAGTAAGTATTATGCATTTATGAAATTTGAATCAATTTGTAACAGTACTTAAAGTATGCAATATGTTTCTTATACTAACGGATCTCATGAGGTTTTGTTGAGTTTTGTGTGATTGAAGTTTTCAAGTTTTGGGTGTTATCTCGATGGACCACGGAATAAGGAGTAGAAAGAGCCTAAGCTTGGGGATTCCCAAGGAACCCCAAGGTAATATTTTAAAAGATACTCAAGTGTCTAAGCTTGGGGATGCCCTGGAAGGCATCCCCTCTTTGGTCTCAAATCCATCGGTATGTCACTTGAAGCTATATTTTTATTCGTCACATGGTATGAGTTTTGCTTGGAGCGTCGTTTGCTTTAGTTTGCTTTTACTTTCAGTTTGCCACAATCATTGTTTTATGGACACACCTATTTAAGAGAGACACACCTTCATCATAATTTGTTAGAATACTCTATGTGCTTCACTTATAACCTTTGAGCTTAGCAGTTGCTCTAGTACTTCACTTATATCTTTTTGAGCACGGTGCCGTGTAGATTTTAAAGAAATGATTTCACTCTCGTTATTCACTTACATTTGTTTGAGAGTTAATAAATAGTGATGGTAATTTTCATGGGTCATAAGACTAGTCCAAAAATATTGGGTATTCAATGAGTGATAATCAAAACCATCATGTAGCACATATAAAGAAATTGTGGGTTAATGATATTGATGTAGTAATATGAGATAGGTGTGAGTTCATAATTTTTAAACCATAGAAGTGTCGATATTAAGAGGGGTTGACCTTTTTGTTCATCTAAAAATTAAAGAGGCATGGTGATGATGTGTGAGCATTTCTATTCCTCGTTGAAATCCTAGTGTTGTTTCGGGTCGGAAGCGCACGATGGTTAACTCCTACCAACCTCTTCCCTCGGGGCATGCGGGTAGTACTTTGATCTATGATAAACTAATAAAACTTTGCAATAAGTATGTGAGTTCTTTATGACTAATGTGAAACCATGGACATACGCAACCTCACCTTTTCATAATTTGCTAGCCTCTTCGGTACCGTGCATAGCCCATTCTCACCTCGAGGATTGGTGCAACTTTCGCCGGTGCATCTAAACCTTGTGACATGATACGCTCTGTTGCACATAAGCCTTATTATATGTTCCTCAAAGCACCCACCATACCTACCTATCATGGTATTTCCATAGCCATTCCGAGATATATTGACATGCAAATTGCATCGTCACTTCACATGACTAGTTTCTTCATCGTCATATTGCTTTGCATGATCATATAGAGCTGACATAGTATTTGTGGCAAAGCCACCTTCATAATGTTTTTGATACATGTCACGCTAGATCATTGCATATCCTGGTACACTGCCAGATGCATTCATACAGAGTCATATCTTCATATCAGTTCTCCATATTGAGTTGTAAGTAAATAAAAGTGTGATGATCATCATTATTAGAGCATTGTCCCAATCAGGAAAGAACGATGGAGACGATGATTCTCCCATAAGTCTAGATGAGACTCCGGACGAAAATAAAGAAGGGGGAGGCCAAATGAGCCCACCATCCATTCAAAAAAATGAGAGAAAATGAGAGAAGGGACTTTGCTACTATCTTTTAACACACTTGTGCCTCAAAGTGTCACCATGCTCTTCATGTAGAGAGTATCATGATATATCACTTTCATATGCTAGTGGGAATTACCTATTTATTATTTCAAACTTTGCTTGTATATTCCTATGACGGGCTTCCTCAAATGCCCAAGGTCTTCATGAGCAAGCAAGTTGGATGCACATCCCACTTGGCTTCATTTGAGCTTTCATACACTTATAGCTCTAGTGCATCATTTGCATGGCAATCCCTACTCCCCGCATTGATATCTATCGATGGCATCTCCATAGCCCGTTGATACGCCTAGTTGATGTGAGACTATCTTATCCACTTCCTTTGATATCTACCACCATATTGTATTCCACTTAAATGCTATGTCCAATGGCTCATGCTCATGTATTGCGTGAAGAATAAAAAGTTGATGCATATTGAAAAAGTATGAACCAATGGCCTGACTTGGACACCGTGGTGCTTAACATTTCTATTAATGTGGTGAAGATGGAGCCATGCCTTGCTAATACAATAAGATGAAAGGGGGGGGGGGGTAAATGTTTCTTAAGAATCGCATACTTTTAGGAATTAACAATTCTGTTTCTTACACTTTGAATATTGCTATGTTAATATTTGTTGATTCATCTTTTCTCAATGAGCATACCTGAATAAGATTACATAGTGGATAGCATGTCACATCAAAAATTCTGTTTTTATCATTTACCTACTCGAGGACGAGCAGTAATTAAGCTTGGGGATGCTTGCTACGTCTCCAACGTATCTATAATTTTTTATTGTTCCATGCTGATATATTATCATTCTAGGATACTTTTTGGGTCATTATTTACCAATTTATAATATTTTTGAGCACTAACCTATTGACCCAGTGCCCAGTGATAGTTGCTGTTTTTTTGCATGTTTTTGCCTTTGAAGGTTTACTATACCAAACAAAGTCCAATTGCCACGGAACTTTTTGATGATTTTTTCTGGACTATAAGAAGACCAAGTAGCTTCCGAAGGAGGTCAGGAGGCACACGAGGGCCCCACCACACATCAGGGGACGCCCTGGGGGGCGCCCTGATATGTGGTGCCTCCCTCATGCATCTCCCGACGTCCCTCTTCGGCCTATAAATTCTCTAATATTGTGCAAACACTAGAGGCAGTCCCGAAACCCTTGTTCTGCCGCCGCAAGTCTCTGTTCCGTCTCGAGGCCATCTGGAGCTCCGTTCCGGCACCCTGCCAGAGGGGGGATCGATCATGGAGGGCCTCTTCATCAACCTTGCTGCCCTCATGATGATGTCTGAGTAGTTCACCATAGACCTGCAGGTTTCTAGCTAGTACCAAGATGGCAATCTCTCTCTCTCTCTTATGATCTTCAATACAATGCTCATTGCATCTTCGCTTTGATCTATCCGATGTAATCCTATTGTGCGGTGTGTTTGTTGGGATCCGATGAATTATGGGTTTATGTTTAGATTATTCATGAAAAGTATTTGAGATGCCTCTGAATTATATTATCTCTTAAGTGCATGATCATTATAGCTTCGTAATGCTCTCCGATCTATTGATGTGCTTTGGCCAAGTTGATTGATATTTCAACGGTGGGAGTGGTGCGTTGTGGTAGGTTCAACCTAGCGAGTTTCAATATCCCAATGACACAGTAGGGTAGAAGATGCGTCTTTGTGTTGTTGCTACAAAGGATAAAACGATGGGGTTCATTCATATTGTTTGAGTTTACTTTTTCTACATCATGTCACCGTTCTCCAAGCATTACTCTGTTTTACTTAATACTCTAGATGCATGCTGGTTAGCGGTCGATGAGTGGAGTAATAGTAATAGGTGCAGGCAGGAGTCGACCTATTTTCTTATTGACGTGATGCCTATATACACTGATCATTGCCGTGAAAATCGCATAACTGTCCGCTTTTCTATCAATTGCCCAACAGTAATTTGTTTACCCACCGTATGCTGCCCACATGAGAGATGCCGCTAGGGAACACTATGGCCCCCGGGTCTATTCACTTATATATATTTGCAAACGCTATTATTTCCTCGCTGCCTTTATTTACTTTTTATTTATTTTGCTTTTATCAACAATTATCTACACAACTCATTTGCTTGCAAATAACGAGATCAAGGGGATTGACAACCCTCTTGCCCACGTTGGGTGCAAGTCGTTTGCTCATTTGTGTGCAGCCGCTGAAGACGGTTGAGGATTGATCTTCCTATTGGTTCGATAAACCTTGGTTTCATAACTGAAGGAAATACTTATCCGCTTTGTGCTGCAATTACCCATTCCTCTTCACGGAAAACCCAACGCAGATCACAAGTATCAAGCCTCGAGCATGCCTACAAGCCTACCTCCACTGCCCACCCTGCCGACGAGGACGACGTCGAGCCTATAGAGCCAACACCCGCAAAGAAGAAGTCGACGTTCTCTCAGGCATGCGCCGAGATGAAAAAAGTGTCGGTAGACTTTGGGCAAATGCTGATATGTTCGCATGGACACCATCAGACATTCCCGATGTGCCGAGGGAGGTGATAGAGCACCAGCTAGCCATGTGTCCCAACGCACGGACTGTGAAGCAAAAGGCATGATGCCAGGCGCCAGAGAAACAGAAGTTCATTGTTTAAAAACGAAGAAGCTTCAGGTGGCAGGCTTCGTCCGCGAGGTAATCCAACCCGAGTGGGTTGCCATCCCTGTCATGGTCCATAAGCATAACAGAGAGGGGCGGATGTGTGTCTACTTAACTGACATCAACAAGGCCTGCCCCAAGGACCATTTTCCACAGCCACGCATTGACCAGATCATGGACTCCATCACTAGGTGTGATCTACTATGCTTGCTAGATGCCCTCTCAGGCTACCACCAGATGAAGATGGCCAAGCAAGATGAAGAGAAGACATCTTTCCTTACCCATTGCAGAGTTTACTGCTACATCTGCCTGCCCTTCGGCCTGAAGAGTGGAGGAGCCACCTTCCAGAGACTGATGCACAAAGGCTTGGGTCCTCAGATGGGAAGTAATGTAGAGGCCTACGTCGATGATATCATTAGTAAGACCCGCGAAGCGAGGACCCTCATTAAGGACCTCGAGGAAACCTTCTCCAACCCGCACAAGATCAACCTCAAGCTCAATCCCGCCACGTGTGACTTCGAAGTCCCCTCAATCAAGCTCCTTGGCTTTTTGTTTCCCACCGCAGCATTAAGGCCAACCTGGAGAAGATCCAGGCCATCGAGAAGATGCGACCTCCCCGCAACCTCAAGGAAATGCAACGCCTCTCAGGATGCATGGCGGCGCTTGGATGCTTCATCTCCAAGCTTGTTAAGAGGTCCCTGCCCTTCTTCATGCTCATGAAGAGGCTGTGCCCTTCAAGTGGACTCTGGAAGTTAACGCAACCTTCGACGACCTCAAGAGTTACTTGACGAGCCTTCCTATCATGTTGGCCCCGCGAGCTCGCGAGCCCATGCTCCTGTACTTGGCAGCCACCCCCCCAGATGGCCAGCACGGCCCTTGTGGTGGAAATACAGGAGCAAGTCCATGCCAAGCAACAACCTGCTGCATCGGCGCCTGCCGAGTCCACTTCAGCGCTTGCTGAGACCACATTTGAGCCGGCCAAGGTTGCACCACCGCCTGCGGAGCCCCCTCATTAGGAGGCCCCTGGCAAGCCACCTGAGCCTGATACGTCTCCAACATATCTATAATTTTTCATTGTTCCATGCTAAAATATTATCATTCTAGGATACTTTTTGGGCATTTATTTGTTGATTCATATTATTTTTGGGAACTAACCTATTAACTCATTGCCAAGTGCCAACTATTGTTTTCTGCATGTTTTTGGCTTTTCTGGTTTACCGTACCAAACGAAGTCCAATTGCCGAAAGTTTTTGATGATTTTTTCTGGACCAAAAGAAGACTTGGAAGCTTCCAGAGAAGGCCCGGGGACGCATGAGGGCCCCACAAGCCAATAGGGCGCACAAAGGGAGCCAACATATCCCAAGGATCCATACGACCTATGACATGGCCTGGACGCTAGAGTAGGCCAGACAAGGTCCATCTACGGACCCAGGGAACACAGCCCCGTTAGGCGAGACGATTACCAAGCCTGGCTCGAGCGGAACAATAGAGTTCGGGAGGAGCACCGTGCCCGGATGGCATCTCCGTAGCAATGTAGCTCGAGTCTGGGGCGCCGCTCATCCAATGTGCTTTACAGATGAGGTAATGCGGCACCAGTTCCCTGAAGAGTTCAAACCGGTAAATATCGAACAATATGACGGAATGACCGACCCGGTGGTGTGGATCAAAGATTTCCTTCTCCACATCCATATGGCTTGGGGAGATGATCTCCACGCCATAAAATATTATTTGCCGCTAAAACTTAAGGGACCAGCACGGCACTAGTTAAACAGCCTCCCCGAAAATTCTATCGGGAGCTAGGAAGAGCTCGAGGATGCTTTCCGAGCTAACTTCCAGGGTACTTATGTCCGGCTTCCGGACTCCAATGACTTGAGTCACGTCGTTCAACGGCCCGACGAGTCAGCCAGACAATTCTGGAACTGGTTCTTGACTAAGAAGAACCAAATCATCGACTGTCCGGATGCCGAAGCAATAGCGTCTTTCAGGCACAATATTCGGGATGAATGGCTAGCTCGATAGCTCGGCCAGGAGAGGCCAAGGACAATGTCGGCCCTAACCTCACTTATGACACACTTTTGCGTGGGCGAGGACAGCTGGATCGCTCGCCGAGACAGCAACCCCAGAGACCCCGACACCTCTGAAGCTCGGGACGGAAACGGGAAACCACGACACAATAGAAACAAGCGCCCGACACAATGGTGGTGATACCGAAGACACAACCGTTAATGCCGGATGCAGCAAATCAGGAAAATGGAAGAACCCCACCAAAGTGAATTGGGATGGACCTACTCAGTTAGACAAGATCCTGGACAGGCCATGCCAGATCCACGTCACTTCAGATAAGCCCGCTAACCACACCAATCGCAATTGTTGGGTGTTCAAGAAGGCCAGCAAACTAGCAGCCGAAGACCATGACCAGGGCCCATGTAGTGAGGACGACGACGAGCCCCACGGTCCAAACAATGGAGGACAAAAGAAATTCCCTCCTGAGGTAAAAACCATGAACATGATCTATGTCACGCACATACTGAAGAAGGAGAGGAAGCACGCTCTCCGGGAGGTCTACGCCGTCGAGCCCGTAGCCCCGAAATTCAACCCATAGTCGTCATGCCCGATCACTTTCGATCGTAAGGACCATCCGACCATTATCTGTCATGGAGGATTGGCTGCCCTGGTTCTCGATCCCATCATCGATGGGTATCATCTGACTAGGGTCCTCATGGATGGAGGCAGCAGCCTCAATCTGATTTATTCAGACACAGTAAAGAAGTTGGCTATCGACCCGTCAAGAATCAAACCCAGTAGCACCACCTTTAAAGGGGTCGTACTAGGTGTAGAAGCCCGCTGTTTGGGCACCATAACGCTGTAAGTTGTGTTCGGTTCACCCGACAACTTTTGCAACGAAGACTTGATCTTCGACATCGTCCGTTTCCGCAGCGGTTACCATGCCCTCCTTGGCCGTACAACATTCGCTCGCTTCAATGCCATTCCCCACTACGCATATATGAAGCTTAAAATGCCTGGACCCAAGGGCGTCATCACTGTCAATGGCAACACAGAGCGCTCCCTCCGAACGGAGGAACACACAGTGGCCCTAGCAGCCGAATCACAGAACAGCCAGGAGGTACCGAACTCCCAGCCCGCCGTCAAGGCACGGAAGGCGAGCAAGCGAGCAAGGGCCCTACTAGCGGAGCTTTCTCACCCCCAGGGAAAATAGGAACATGCCCCCCACTGCATGGCCCCGCTGGCCATAAGGTACATACCCCGAAGGCATAATTTCACGCTCAAAATACCATGGGGAGCTGTGGGGGCTCGCTAAGTGTTCGGCTAGACCGAGCTATGGTCGAATCCGCCTTCGGGCGACCAGCAGGTACCACTACGGACCGATCAAGCATCAAGCTAACATGCAGCAACAACCTCTCAAGACCAAAGGTCCACTCGCTGATTGCCACCTCGTCTCAAGGAGGTCCAGAGCAAAGGCGTAGAGGTGTGGCAGGGCGCAGTAGGGACATAAAACCACTCATAAAAACCTTGTATCAACCTTCCCTCTCTAAAATTTTATTTTATAATAAAGTATCCATAATGGTTGCTTCGGCAGTGCTTATTGTACTGTTCAACATCACGAGTGCATTGGAAAGCTAAATCCATTTTTGCCGATATTACCACGATCTTTTGTGTTGGATAAGCGTATTTTTCCTCTCTGTTCCTCGATGCCGAAGCAACCTTGTTTGGTACAAATTTTAGATGCAGTCGGTTAATATATCGGGGGCTTGATCATCGCAATCGCCCCAAAGCATCATCCCGACACCTATTTCACGTGTCCAGAACTCTCAGATATTGCGTTATATGCATCAGTCCCGACTTATGTCTTGGGTCAATAGTTGGGTTGCCCGGATCCTATGTTTGCCCTCCTACGTTCCGCATGTTTGGCTAGGAGAATAAAGGAAGAACCACTGTGATTGTACTTCCAGGTCGTCCGGTTAAGTACCTCAGTGGAGAAAGCCGAAAACTGACTACCATAATAAGCGAGGACCGATCTGCGATCTGATGACAAGTGTCAAACTAAAAATAGTTGGAGGTTATCCTGTGTCACACAAAGGGTTTGTATTCGCACAAACCAAGTGGTTATGGTCCTAAACTCTGCAATGCTGAACACCACAAACACTGGGGGCTAGTCACTAGCCTCCGCAGTCAAGCTCCTACGGCTAAGTGAAAGCAATAAAGCCATATAGTCCGATTGCCTCGTTTTCCTTAAGCACTACCGCCTACGGGCACCGAGACGTCGGCTAAGGGTTAAAGTGCGAAGGTCGAAACACCCCGTGTAGCATATACATGGGGGATGAAGCCAAAGACTGGCAACTTTCAGAATAAGATGGCCATATAGGAGTCAAAATAAATAAAGCTACGCATGATAAAATATGCAGGGCACCCGCATTATAGTTTGCAAACAAGTCTAAATTGTTATCGAATACAAGATAGCACTATCACTCAAAAATTACATACTTGGGGCACTGGGCCTCTATCGCCCGAGCACCAACCATAACAATGGGGAAATATTGTTCAGGGTCCCTATGATCCTTTCTAGGAGGCGGGGGTCCGTTGGCTTGATCTTTGGCCAGTGCATCATGGTCTTTGCAAAGGCCATCCGAGCTCCTTCAGTGCAGATAGAGCGCTTCAGGACGTCGATCCGAGGCGTAGCGTCGCAAAGCCTCTGCACCAGGTCAAAGTAGCTACTCGGCATCGGCTCCACAGACCATAACCTGATGAAGAGGTCTTTCATGGACAGCTCCGTCATCCGGTGCAGCTCCATCCGTTGCTTCATCTGGTCAGTCATAAGGAGAGGATGTTGTGGAGCTTGAAATTGCTCCCAGAAATGCCGCTGCGTGACATCCCCGTCCCGAATGGCATAGTAACGGGCCACATCCACCACACTCTTTGGCAAATCCATGAAAACGCATGTAGAATGCCGCAGATGAGTAAGCAACACGAAACTGTTGCCACCAAAAAGACATTGCAGTAACTACGGCTTACCACCCGCAATGAGCTGGCCCGCGCGGAGCTCCTTTTGGCAGCTCTGCACCTCCATTTGCGCCTCTTGAGTAGCCAACTTAACCGATGATAGCTCGGATGCCTACGCTTTATTTTTCAGCTCAAGGGCCTCACATTTAGTGATGGCATCCTTGAGCTACTGTTATACCTCGGCCACCCTGGCCTCGTGTTTCTCCCTGGCCATCCTCGCTGACATCAGGTCGGCGGTCGCTTGTACGACCGCCTTCTTCTCTTCTTCGGCCTCTTGCCTCGCCCTCTGCAGCTCGGCCTTGATACTCTCGACCTTCGCGGTGACAGCTGCAGTCATATGAGGCATTCCATGCTTAAGGACAGTAATCTGAATACTTCATATACTAAAGACACTCAAAATGTAAAGACGATCCAACTCAGATTTACCTTGCGCTTCGTCAAACCGCTCGTTGAGACGGTCGAGTTCTTCATCGGAGCTTTTGAGCTAACGATTCATCTCAGGCAAGTCCATGGCGTTGGCGGCTACAGCCGAAGACGAGGCATGCGTAATAGGTTATATGCGATAGACTCCCAAGTTATCGGTTTTTCGACCCTCTGCCCAGATTTTACCTCAATCCGGCCAGAGACCCGGGGGCTACGATTCATTTCTTACTATTATAAGTGATCCTTGCACTATTTTCGACCCCCGCTCTAGTTTTTCAAACTAAAACAGGGCTCGGGGGCTGCCATATATATGGATTACACAAAGTAAACTCTCTTTGTAAAAAGAAAATTACATTATTAACCTTGAAGCACGTCAAGAGGCCTCCGAAAGCTGCCTTCAGCCTGCTATCGATGGACTGGAAGCTTTGCAAAACCGCACCCAGAGGAGTGCGATGTTCTTTAGTAATGGAGGAGCCGTTTAAAGCCCCCTCCATCATGGCCGACCACCCGGTCAGGGCCTGCTCCGCAGCAGAAGATACTTGTAGCGGTACCGCGGTTCCCCCTCTGATGGAGTCAGGAATGGATGACCCCAGGGCAGCCATCAGTGCCCGCTCTGAGGCAGTCACCAGAATGATCTCCGGAGCCTGCTCTTGAGCAGTCTCCGGAGTGGTCTTCGGGACAGGCTCCGGGGCAATCTCCGGAGCGGTCTTCGGGGCGAGCTCGGATTGAACAGGCTCCCCACTTTTTTTCGCCGGAAGGGAGCTTCCCGCCTGATCTTCGGCGGCCAAGGTATTAACCATGGCCATGATGTCATCACCACCACCCCCCGTATTCGACATGGGAGGGGTCTTTCGGGACAACACCTCCACGGCCTCGTCGGCAGCAAGGGGAGGGGAGGTACGCGATGCCATCCCACTATCCGCCAACTCGGATGGCGGAGGCTCTCCCTCCGAAGTATGCTCGGTAGGGAGCTCGTGTGGTGGGCTATAATATGAGAAACAACCATTTGGTTAGTAACACATCTTGACATAAATGAAAGGAATGGTCTTCGGATCAATACCTTGTACCCGGGGGCTTGACCCTGGGGTTCCTTCGAGGAACTAGCTCATAAGCCTCATACCCTTTTACGAAGTCCGAGTTGTTGTCGAACAGGACCAAGTTGGCCCTGTGAGGTTTCTTCGGGGCGGGAGGAGGGAGTCCCTCATCGACGTCGTCCTCCTCTTCGCACAAGAGGAATCGCTCTCTTCCTTGTCCTCCTCCTGCTCTTCTTCGTGAGCAGAGGAAGCATGGGTTTCCCTGGACCTAGTATCCAGAGGTCCTCGAGGGCGGAGGCCTGCCCGTACCTCCCATTGTCCTTTTCTTCTTTTTCTCCGATGCCGTGTACGGCGCCTTGACCAGCATTGCCGTTAATAGGGGCGACCGGGGGTCTTCGGGAAATGGGGCCGGACCATCAATCTTTACGACCTTCGCTAGCCATTTCTGCAAAGGCAAAGGAGAAGGGGTCAAGATTCCTCGTCATAAGGAAGAATCTGAATAAAAGGAACATACTTTATCATACCACGTTCAGAGGGGTCTCGGAATCGAGGCCGTGGTCTTCTTCCTTCCTTGGACAGTCCTTCTGGGGCTTGAACAGCGCCTTGAACAGCCTTTCGTGCTAAGTGCGGTAGAAGTGGTGCACGGTGAAAGGGTCATCGGCCTTGAAAACCCACATTGGGGAGGCCCGATGTTGGCATGTACGGAGGCGACACCGGAGCATGAACTGAATCACGTTGGTCAGGGTGGTGTTCTGCTCTATTATCTGGGAGATCCCCTTTTGCAGCAGCTTCACCTCTCCTGCCTGCCCCCAATCGAGTGCCTTCCTCACCCACGACACCAATCTCGTGGCTGGTCCAGATCTGAATTCGGGGGGAACCACCCACTCTACGCCCCCCCCTTGGCTCGGTGATATAAAACCACTCTTTCTGCTAGGCCTTCACAGTGTCGATGAAGGTGCCATCCGGCCACTCAACGCGGGGGAGCTTGCTGATTACCGTCCCTCCACAATCCACGTGTTGGTTGTTGATGATCTTCGGCTTAACATTGGAGATTTTCAGCCACAAGCCGAAGTGTGGCTGGACCCGCAGGAAGGCCTCGCATATGAGGATGAAGGCCGAGATGTGTGTGAAGGAATTTGTAGGGAGATCATGGAAATCTAACTCGTATAAGAACATTAGTCCTTGTACAAAGGGATGCAGCGGGAAGCCGAGCCCTCGCGGGAAATGGGGGATGAATACCACCCTCTCGCCCGGCCGCGGCGTGGGGATGACTTGGCCCTCTTCGGGGGTGCGATGGGCGATGTCGGCTGAGAGGTACCCGGCATGTTTCAGCTTGATGATGTCGTCGTTGGTGATGCAGGAAGCCTCCCACTTGCCCTTTGAGCGTGAGCCGGCCATGGCCGAGCTAAGGGTATGGCTGGGGAGGGCAGGGAAGACTGGATCTGAGTGCTAGAGCTCTGAAGATTGGGGAGGCTGTGGCCATGAAGGACCTGCGAAGCGTGAGGAGGCTTGGGTGATTTTTTCCCTTTTATAGGCGGCTGTAATACCAAAAGTCCCTTTGTTACGCTGCAGACCTCGCCAAGTCCCGATAAAATTGCGCCGTTGTGGGCGCACAAAACATTGATCATATCCTGCAAAGAGCGGGGCACAATCTCCTTATTGATGAGTCATGCCAGTAAAGAGGCGGCCTCGAGCCACGAATCGAGTTTTTGTGACTGGTCAGGAGTCATGACCGGTCGTGACCCTTCGCGGAAAGTTGTCAGACAAAGGCACTATTCACACCCGAGCTGATAGCCCTTATGACTGGGAGCGCATAGTATTCGGACAATAAGGACTCATCGGCGGCTGGGCTAACATCAGCCGAGCATAAAGGAGAATGAGAACTCGCCCCGCGAGACGAAGACTTTTTAAAGAACGGATGGTGATCGGGAGCCTCGGCGTTGGAGGCTAGTTCAGGGGCTACTGAGGGAGTCCGGGATTAAGGGGTCCTCGGGCCGTCGACCTATTTCCCATAGGCCGGACTGACGGACCACTCTGGGCCCAATGCATGGAGGCTGAACTACAAGCCAACCTCGTGTTCGGGAAGGAAGGTTTAGATATCTTCGTGTGTCCGTCAAGTCAAGATGACCAGATTGGCAGGTTTATTCCCTGATGATAACCGACCATGTGTAACCCTAGGTACCCCTGGTGACTATATAAACCAAAGGATTTAGCTCGTACGGAGGAGGAACCATTACACCGACTCATCTAGGGTTTAGTTCATCTGATCTCGTGGTAGATCTACTCTGTAATCGTCATACACCCATCAATACAATCAAAAGTAAGACGTAGGGTTTTACCTCTTCAAGAGGACCCGAACCTGGGTAAACATCGTGTCTACGTTCCTTATTACCCATCGATCCAAGATCTATAGCTCGGGACCCCCTACCCGAGATCTGCCGGTTTTGACACCGACATCCGGCTCGAGAAGTTGGAGCAAGCCGACTTTCTGCCAACTGAGGAACACATTGAGTGGCCACCCGCTGAAGAAGAGACCTGGCCTCAACCTGACTAAGGCAAGCTTGTAGTATTTGCCGCTCATCTGACTCGGGGTTTCAGGCCGCCGGGTTCCAAGTTCTTGAGGGACGTCCTTCGCCACTATAACCTGCACCCTCAAGACTTAGGACCCAACTCTATTATCAATTTGAGCAACTTCCACACCTTCTATGAGGTTTACTTGCAAATGGAGCCAACCGTAGGCTTGTTTTTGGAATTTTTCTACTGTAACAAAGGGATAGAGTACAATAATGGTCCTCATGTGGAGTGTGGCAATGTGACCATACAGAAGCGAAAAGATTGCATTTTTCCAGCATCAAACTGGTGAGTCACCCTAAAGGATGGCATGAAACTTTCTTTTTCTGCAAAGATACATCCCCTGATGGCCAATCCTCCTTGCCGGGTTATCATGATAGCCAGCTTTCATTTAATGAGAACCTTTGTGATTATGCTTCAGTAGCAGAGAGGAAGAAGTTCAAGCTAGTGTTTGCGCGCATCAATGCCTTGGTGGCACATGGTTTGACGCGAATTGATCTGACCCGATGCTGGATGGAATGGCGGATTCAGCCCCTTAGCTTCCACCACCGGCTTATGTGCCAATACACTGAGGATCCAGAAGATGATCCGTGGTTCTCAAAACAGACCTCATCTCCTAAAGAGATGACCAAGGCAATTAAGGTCTTGGTCGGAGAAAAGATTGAAGATATTCGAGTCGTTGGGCTGACACCTTTCTCTGGTGTCAACCAGGCACCTAAGGTGAGACGGCTCTCTTATTTACTCAACTCACTTTTTATCCCCTTATGGTTCCCTAAAATGTCGGCTTACATTGTGCAGCTTGACCATGATTGGTGGAAAACTGACTACCAAGCTCCCAACACTCATCCGCTTATTTGGATCCCAACTTATCTTTGAAGATACTACAGCACGCCGAGAGCAAGAAATGGAAAGCACTGACTTCCGGCTCAGAGGACCTTCACTAAGGTCTCTCTCTCTCGAGCCGTCTCCACATCGAGCCAAAAAGTCAAATAAATCAAGTCCTTCTGCTTCATGTCCCCAACCCTGGGAAATGAGGGCACACCCGAGCCCTTCTAACCCGATGTTTGTAGCTTCCTCACTTCGTTAGGTGCTTCGAGCACCAATGCTAATTTCACTTTCAATGTTGGGTAACCGGTGTTTCAATTGTAAAATAAAGTTTGCAGCTGTGTCTGTACTTCATATGTTTTCTTTGATAGGGCCGAGGCAATTCTGAAGAACAATCCGGCCATGTCGACGACCGCTAGTTCTGGGGTGGAGACAACAAGTTCTGATGCTGCTGTCCCGACGACTGGTGAACCGATGATGACAAAGCCAGCTCACAACTCTCCTTCTCGAGATGAAGCGGTCTTGGATGACCCAGTCCTCCAAGGCCAGCAAGAAGCACTAGTCGATGTGGTAATGAATGATGTGCCTCCAGCCATAGATATTCCTAAGCCAGCAGAGGATGAGGTGGTAATTACCCACACGGGGCACCATTCTCCGTCCACGACCTCAACTATTCTAGTGAAAACCACAGTTGAACATAAGTCGGCTCCATCTCATGAGACGACTCATGACGCCGGGCTTGAAGAATATGAAGAGATGGCTTAGTGTCCCTTCAACAAGAGTATGTAGCCGGCTTGCACGACATCATGATGAAGAAGGTGCTCTTGTCACCTTGATGAAGAAAAACATATGAGGCATGTCTTCCACATATGCATGTAGCCCTCAATTTTGAATTTATGTCCAGTATTGAGAACTTGGAAATTTTATGTCAATGTTGATAGTGTAGCCCCCAAGGTCCAGGTCATAATTAATTGTGAGCTGGAACTTGTGTATTTGAAATTAGCATCTATAGAAGATCAAATTGTGTGCCCCCTAAGGCCCGGCTCATCATGAAATGATGGGCCGAGTCTTCATAGCATAGATCGATCTGAACACTGTAGCCCCCAAGGGTCGGGTTAGCTGTTCACGACAACCTGGGACTTCTCAATGTCTTTGTAATTTTCAAACAGTGTAGCCACGAAGTGTCGAGTTAGCTTTCCATAGCAACCTAGGACTTATGATAGATTATTGTGAACAAATTTTTTTATGTTGTTGGAAATATGCCCTAAAGGCAATAATAAATTGGTTATTATCACATTTCCTTGTTTGTGATAATCGTTTATTATCCATGCTAGAATTGTATTGACTGGAAACTTAAATACATGTGTGAATATATAAACAACACCGTGTCCCTAGTGAGCCTCTACTAGAGATGCTCGTTGATCAAAGATAGTTAAGGTTTCCTAACCATAGACATGAGTTGTCATTTGATAAGGGGATCACATCATTAGGAGAATGATGTGATGGACAAGACCCAAATGTAAGCATAGCATATGATCGTATCACTTAGTTTATTGCTACTGCTTTCTTCGTGTCAAGTATCTGTTCCTAAGACCATGAGATCATGCAACTCTCGGACACCGGAGGAATGCATTGTGTGTATCAAACATCACTTCGTAACTGGGCAAAGGTGCTCTACAGGTATCTCCGAGGGTGTCTGTTTGGTTGGCATGGATCGAGACTGGGTTTTGTCACTCCCTATGACAAAGATGTATCTCTAGGCCCACTCGGTAATACAACATCACAAGAAGCTTGCAAGCAATATGACTGAGGAGTTAGTCATGGGATCTTGTATTACGGAACGAGTAAAGAGACTTGCTGGTAATGAGATTGAACTAGGTATAAGATACCGACGATCGAATCTCGGGCAACTAACATACCGACGGACAAAGGGAACTAGTTACGGGATTGAGTGAATCATTGACATTGTGGTTCGACTGATAAAGATCTTCGTGGAATATGTAGGAACCAATAAGGGCATCCATATCCCGCTATTGGTTTTTGACCGGAGAGGTGTCTTGGTCATGTCTACATGATTCTCAAACCCGTAGGGTCCGCACGCTTAACGTTCGGTGACGCTAGAGTAGTATTGGGATATGTATGTTGGTGACCAAATGTTGTTCGGACTCCCGAATGAGATCCTGGACATCACGAGGAGCTCCGGAATAGTCCGTAGGTAAAGATTTATATATGGGAAGTCATATTTTGGCTACCGGAAAAGTTTCTCGTTTTCACGGTATTGTACCGGGAAACTTCCCGAGGGTTCCGGAGGAGTCCGGAAGGGTCCCTCGAGCACCTAGGGCATGCATAGGCTGTAGGGGGCACCCAAGCTTTATTGGGCTAGGCGCACCAGCCCCCACAAGTCCCATGCGCCTGGAAAGGGGGAACCCAAAGTGGGACAGAGTCCACTTGCCTTGGGAGGCAAGTTTCCCCCCTTGGCTGCCTCCCCTCCTTGGAGGAGGGGCTAGGGCTGCACCCCCAGCCTTCCCACACCCCTATATATAGTGGGAGGGGTGCAAGGGCTGGACACAATAATCACCCTGCCTTGCAGCCTCCCGTCTCTCCCGTTCTTCCTTGTTCATAGTTCCGGAGGCGCTTGGCGAAGCCCTGCTGGCACTGCTCCACCACCATCTCCACCATGCCATCATGCTGACCGAGATCCCATCTACTAATCTGCCCTCGCTCGCTTGATGAAGGAGGCGAAGACATCATCGAGCCTCATGTGTGCCGAACACGGAGGTGTCGTCCGTTCGGCGCTGGATCGCGACAGATCGCGATTGGATCGTGAAGACGTACGACTACATCAACCACATTTTTAACGCTTTCGCTTGACGGTCAACAAGGGTACGTAGACACACTCTCACTCTCGTAGCTATGCATCTCCATGGATAGATCGTGTGTGTGTGTAGGAATTTTTTTGTTTCCCATGCAATGTTCCCCAACAGTGGCATCATGAGCTAGGCTATGCGTAGATGATATGCACGAGAAGAACACAAATTATTTGTGGGCATTGATGTTCAGATTGCTTACCTCCTTACTCTTATTTTGATTCGACGCTATTGTGGGATGAAGCAGCTCAGACCAACCTTACTTGTCCTCGCACAAGAGACCGGTTCCACCGATTGACATGTAGCTTGTTTTGCATAAAGGTGGCTGGTGGGTGTCTGTCTCTCCCACTTTAGTTGAATCGGATTTAACGAAGGTGGTCCTTGTAGAAGGTTAAAAGGCAACTTGATTATCACCATTGTGGCTTTGCGCTGGTAAGAATGGTTCTATCTAGTTGCCCATAGCAGCCACATTGCAACAACAAAGTACAGGACGTCTAACTTGTTTTTGCAGGGTATGTTGTGATGTGATATGGCCAAGACGTGATTTGATATATGTGATGTATGAGATGATCATGTTTTGTATAGTTATTATGACTTGCATGTCGATGAGTACGGCAACCGGCAGGTGCCATAGGGTTATCTTCACTAGTAGAAAATGGGACATTAGTCCCGGTTCATAAGGGTCTTTAGTCCCGGTTGGGCAATCGGGACTAAACAATCGGGACTAAAGGCCCCCCTTTTTAGTCCCGGTTGTGTTACAAGCCGGGACTAAAGGGGCTCCACGTGGCCGATGTGGAGCGCTCAGGCAGGAGGACCTTTATTCCCTGTTGGTAACAACAACCGGGACTAAAAGGCCGCCACACGCCAGGCGCTGCCAAGCCCTCGTGTTTAGGGTTTTTTTAGAGGGGGGTTTATGGTTTTGGTGGGGCCGTGTTTCATTTTGTGTTTCCCTTTTCTTTTTGTGTTTACCATTCAATTATTTTGCATTTAGAATTTTCATTTTTATTTTATGTTTTCCATTCAACTCGACGCTACTACATATACCAATGAAGGAACCATTACACAACATCGTCATGAATATATAGAAGTGACCTCTTTCTCCGTGCTTGGTCGATCGAACAACAAGTTTTCGTACATATATTTGACGCTACTACATATAGTACACATCATGCATATATACAATATAATATCTCTTACAATCCCTAATATCTAATTACCAGTTCCCTACCAATTCCCGATGGTATTCTCTGGTTTTAGATATGTCCTCTTCAAGTAAGAAACCGCAAATTCCTCTTGAATTGCTCGTACGCGATCCTTTGGTAGGAGAGTATCCCGCATCCGTTCGATCTAATTTAAACAAGGGGGTCAATATATATGAATAAACTCAATACAATTGATGGTAATAAAATACAATTGTGAATATTGTGTACGTACTTGAAGTTTTTCTAAAATTCTGCCATTCTCACAGGTCATCTAGCGAATGAACTCGCAAACGTAGTATCCACATAAATTATTCCCGTCTCCCTACCTCAAGCACTTTACGAGAATAGAGTTCAATCAAAATAATAATCAAGCATGATAATGGTATTGAAACTAGAATCAAAGAGATGCGCTGACCTAGCTAGCTAGTACTACTTACATTGACATGTCGAAATTGCAGCTTCTTTTTTCCATTCACCCCTAGCCTTCTTTGTGAACCGTTTCCAAACCCTGCTCGGCAAAGAAAATGAATAAAGGAGTTATTAATTACTTGATATTAGGAAATGAATGAAAGTTGCCGATATAGTGCGATAATGATTGAAATTACCTCTGGAGCATTTCACTCGGGTCCGCCCATATCTAAGGTCTTTATGTTTCGAGTACATGACAAGTACTACTCCTCAGTCAACCTGAATGACTAGCAGAATAAAGTGGAACATGTGCACGCATAACTCATCAATTACACTTAACATCGAGTAAGCGAAACAGAATGTGTACAAGACAGTAACACTCACTTGAAGTTGTAAGGAAATAGTATTTCCCTTTTGGTTTGTTGTTTCATTAATGCCGTTAGCAAGTTATCCTCTATTTCCTTGGTGTTGTTTTGTACCGTATATTCATGTATGTAATTTGGGTCAATGAACCCAATGTCATAGATTTGTCCTCTTTTGCATTCGGGAATCTTCATTCTGCATAATATAGTGAGGATAATTATACATGCAATGAACGAGCTGAGCTAGAGACTTAATTGCAGAATAATACTTACAGACAATAGCAACTGACGATAGATTTGTCGATGGCGTCTTGATTGTATAACTGAAATAATTCATCAAATTCAATCATTAACTCCTCGTCTCCATGGAAGAAATGCTCATCTCTAATTCCCACCATGTGCCAATTGCTCCCTTCCTTTGAGGCTTCCATGTACCACTCATGCAATCTTCGCATTTGTGTTGGTAGAAGCGGAACCTCCTCGGGTATGACGAGAGGCTTCTCGTCATGGTATCTGTATACTAAATCAGCCTTGGGGAACTCTACTACCTGGCCTAAGTATTCAGTAAGAGTAAAACCAAGTTCACGGGCCGCTACCTCCGTATCATCATCGATATTAGTCCCCACGGTGAGTGGGGGGCACGATTGGTTTTTCTGTTGTTTTCCCCCTTGCATCAACAATGATCCGGTGAAGATCATCAGCGGGCACATTTGGTGCCTCTTGATCTTCAGCTTCCCCCGTTGCAGTATCACCGTATTCAGGGAACATAGGATGGTTGTCATCATCCTCTTCTTCTTCATTGTCTTCCATCATAACCCCTCTTTCTCCGTGCTTGGTCCAACAATTATAGCTGAGCATGAAACCGGACCGAAGCAGGTGGGTGTGAAGGATTTTCGAGGAAGAGTAATCCTTCTTATTCTCACAGTCAACACATGGACAACACATAAAACCATTCATACTGTTTGCCTGAGCCACTCCGATAAAATTATGCAGGCCTATAATGTACTCGGCAGTGCGTCGGTCACCGTACATCCATTGTCGGTTCATCTGCATTATATAATTAAGTATATCTAAAACCATTACAGAACATCATGAATAGATAAATGACCAAATTAATACAAGTTCATCACATTAAAACCAAAGTACAATAGTGATCAAATGTTATTGCAGCAAAAATAAATACGTAAAGTTCATACATAGTTCTCATAAAACAACATACAACTATCTAGAGCATCTAAAACATACATTGAAACTAACATACAACTATGTAAAACATTTAAATGCAACAACAAATGCGATCAAAATCGCAACTAAGGTAATAATTGATCCAACAAAATAATGATACCAAGCCTCTTTATTAATGGCATATTTTCTAATCTTTCTAATCTTCAAGCGCATTGCATCCATCTGGATCTTGTGTAGATCGACGACATCGGCAACATGGAACTCCAATTTTATCTTCTCTTCTTCAATCCTTTTCAATTTTTCTTTCAAATAATTGTTTTCTTTTTCAACTAAATTTAACCTCTCGACAAGAGGGTCGGTTGGAATTTCCGGTTCACATACCTCCTAGATAAAAATATCTATGTCAAGTTGGCCGGTATAATTGTAATAAATACTAAATGAAATAAATAGTTATAAAAGATAATATACCACATCCGAATCATAGACCGTACGAGAGCCGACGGGGCGGATATCAAAACCATCGCACTATATAATAACAAACAATAATACAAGTAAGAAAATTATACAAGTAACTATCTAAATCATACAAGTAAGATTTTTTTTAAAGATAACAACAAGAGGCTCACCACCGTGGTGCCGGCGACGAGATCGGCGTGGGCGATCGACGGCGGTGAGGACGGGGACGGGGACGGGACGGCACCCTAAACCACACCTACACACATGCAAACTAAGAAGTTAATTTGAGCTCAAATTGCATCTAAATCAAATAAACTCCCAAATACACTCCTCCACTAAAACCCACAAATCACTCTAATTCTAGAGCATGAAATGGGCTAAACTAGCAATGAGATATGAAATGATGAAGTTTTGCTAACCTTTTTGAACACTTGTATAGTTGGTGCACCGCCAAATCTAGACAAATTTTCGGGAAAATGGAGCTTGGAGGAAGAACAGAGGAGAAGAATGGATTGTGTGGCCTCAAGTGGCACCATGTGCTCTTAGGCATTTCATCGAGCACCTCTTGTGCATAGGAAGGGAAAACAAACAAGCACCCACCTCCCACCTTCTATGAGGAAAAAACAGAGAGGGCGGGCAGGGGCGAGGATATACAGGCAAATTTTTAGTCTCGGTTGGGGTCTAAAACCGGGACTGAAGATGGACCTTTAGTCCCAGTTGGAGACACCAACTGGGACTAAAGGGTATCGCCCCTGCCCTAACCCCTTTAGTCCTGGTTGGTGTCTGCAACCGGGACTAAAGGTCCCATTCGAACCGGGACTGATGCCTGCCGAGCCCCGTCCAACGTCCTAGCCGCTAGAACTGGGACTAATGCTCGCATTAGTCCCGGTTCGTAACGCGACCGGGACTATTGCTCCGATCCGGCTAGAACGAAAGCCCTGTTTTCTACTAGTGCTTTTAATTTAATTCATGACCTGCGTGTCAATCATTAAACGCCATGTAATTGTTTTACTTTACCGCTATGCGTTAGCAATAGTTGTAGAAGCAATAGTTGGTGAGACAACCATGTGACGACACGATGATGGATATCATAGTGTCATGTCGGTGTTGATGGAGAGCATGCCGATGCTTTGGAGATGGAGATCAAAAGCACGAGATGATGATGGCCATATCATGTCACTTATTTTGATTTGCATGTGATCTTTATCTTGTTATGCATCTTATTTTGCTTAGGAAGATGGTAGCATTATAAGATGATCCATTCATTTAATTTCAAGAAAATGTGTTCTCCCTAAGTATGCACCGTTGTGAAAGTTCGTCATTTCGAAGCACCTCGTGATGATCGGGTGTGATAGACTCTTCGTTCGCATACAACGGGTGTAAACCAGTTTATACATGCGGAATACTTGGGTTAAACTTGACGAGCCTAGCATGTACAGACATGGTCTCAGAACACGGAGACCAAAAGGACGAACATGAGTCATATAGTAGATATGATCAACATGGAGATGTTCATCATTGAAGACACCTCATCTTACATGATGATCGGACTTGGGTTGGTGGATTTGGATCATGTACCACTTAGAAAACTTGAGGGATGTTTATTTAAGTGGGAGTTCATTAGTAATTTGATTAATTGAACTAATTATCATGAACATAGTCTAAAGTGTCTTTGCAAATTATGTTGTAGATCAATAGCTCGCGCTGTAGCTCCCCTGGTTTTTTAATACGTTCCTAGAGAAAGACTAAGTTGAAAGATAGTGTAAGCAATTATGCGGACTGGGTCCATAATCCGAGGAATGTCCTCACTGCTGCACAGGAGGCTTATGTCCTTTATGCACCGCTCGGTATGCTAACCCCTCAAGCATCGTCTATGGATATTGTGAACGTCTGGCAGACACGTTCTGATGACTACTCGATAGTTAAGTGAGCCATGCTTTATGGCCTAGAATCGGGGTTCCAAAGACGTTTTGAAATGCCACGGAGCATATGAGATGTTACAAGAGCTGAAATTGGTATTTCAGGCTCGTGCCCGTGTTGAGAGGTATGAGACCTCTGACAAGTTATTTGCATGCAAGATGTAGGAGAATAGCTCAGTCAGTGAGCACGTGCTTAGAATGTCTGGGTGCTATAATTTCTTGAATCAAGTGGGAGTTTATCTTCCAAATAAGATAGTGATTGACAGGGTTCTCCCATCACTGTCACCAAGCTACTAGAGCTTTGTGATGAACTATTACATGCAAGGTATGGAGAAGATGATCCTTGAGCTATTCGCGATGGTTAAAGGCCGCAGAGGTAGAAATCAAGAAGGAGCATCAAGTGTTGATGGTTGACAAGACCACTAGTTTCAAGAAGGGCAAGGGCAAGAAGGGAAACTTCAAGAATGGCAAGCCAGTTGTCGCTGCAGTGAAGCAACCCAAGGTCTGACCCAAACCCGAGACTGAGTGCTTCTATTGTAAGGGGAACGGTCACCAGAAGTGGAACTGCCCCAAGTACTTGGCAGATAAGAAGGTTGGCAACGTCAACAAAGGTATATTCGATATACATGTTATTGATGTGTACCTTACTAGTGCTCATAGTAGCTCCTGGGTATTTGATACTGGTTTAGTTCCTAATATTGGTAACTTGAAACAAAAGCTGCGGAATAAACAGAGACTAGCTAAGGGCGAGGTGACGATGTGTCTTGGAAGTGTCTCCAATATTGCACGCTCCCTCTACCTTCGGGATTTGTGTTGAACCTAAATAAATGTTATTTGGTATCTGCGTTGAGCATGAACATGATTAGATCATGTTTATTGCTATACAGTTATTCATTTAAGTCAGATAATAATGGTTGTTCTGTTTACATGAATAATACCTTCTATAGTCATGCACCGAATGTGAATGGTTTATTGAATTTCGATCGTACTGATACACATGTTCATAATATTGATGCCAAAAGATGCGAAGTTAATGATGATAGTAGCACATACTTGTGGCACTACCGCTGAGGTCATATTGGTGTAAAGCGCATGAAGAACCTCCATGCTGATGGATCTTTGGACTCACTCGATTTCGAATCGCTTGTGACAAGCGGGCCATGCCTCATGGGCAAGATGACTAAGACCCCGTTTTCCAGTACGATGGAGCGGGCAAGTGACTTATTGGAAATAATACATGTTAATGTATGCGGTCCAATGAGTGTTGAAGCGCGCGGTGGATATCGTTGTTTTCTTACCTTCACGGATGACTTGAGTAGATATTGGAATATTTACTTAATGAAAAACAAGTCTGAAACGTTTGAAACGTTCAAAACAATTTCAGAGTGAAGTTGAAAATCATCATAACAAGAAGATAAAATGGCTACGATGTGATCGTAGTGGATAATATCCGAGTTATGAGTTTGGTATGCATTTAAGATAATGTGGAATTGTTTCACAGCTCATGCCACCTGGAACACCACAGCATAATGGTGTGTCCGAACGTCGTAATCGTACTCTATTGGATATGGTGTGATCTATGATGTCCCTTACCGATTTGCCACTAGCGTTTTGGGGTTATCCATTAGAGACAACTCCATTCACTTTAAATAGGGCACCATCTATATTCGTTGAGACGACACCATATGAATTATGGTTTGGCTAGAAACCTAAGTTGTCATTTGTTATAGTTTGGGGCTGCGATGCTTATGTCAAAAGGCTTCAACCTGATAAGCTCGAACCCAAAGCAGAGAAATATGTCTTCATAGGATACCCTAAGGAAACAATTGGTTATACCTTCTATCTTAGATTTGAGGGCAAGGTCTTTGTTGCCAAGAATGGATCCTTTCCGGAGAAGGAGTTTCTCCCGAAAGAAGTGAGTGGGAGGGAGGTAGAACTTGAAGAGGTTATCGAACCTTCACTTCAATTGGAGAGTGCCGCAACACAGAAAGATGTTCCTGTGATGTCTACACCAGTTGAAGAGGAAGCTAATGATGATGATCATGAAACTTCGGATCAAGTTACTATCGAGCTTCGTAGGTCGACAGCGACTCGTACTGCCCCTGAGTGGTACGGTAATCCTATCTTGGAGGTCATGCTGTTAGACAACGGTGAACCTACGAACTATGACGAAGCAGTGATGGGCCCAGATTCCGACAAACGGCGAGAGACCATGAAATCCGAGATAGGATCCATGTATGAAAACCAAGTTTGGAATTTGGTAGACTTGCCCGATGACCGGCAGTCCATTAAGTAAATGGATCTTTAAAAGGAAGACAGACGTTGATGGTAATGCCACTGTCTATAAAGCCCGACTTGTCGCAAAGGGTTTTCGATAAGTTCAAGGAGTTGACGATGATGAGACAATGCTAAAGTCTGTTGGGATTATGTTAGTAGTTGCTGCATTTTTCGATTATGAAATCTGGCAGATGGATGTCAAAACATCGTTTCCTTAATGGTTTCCTTAAGGAAAGTTTGTATGTGCTACAACCAGAAGGTTTTGTCGATCCTAAGGATGCTAAAAGGTATGCAAGCTCGAGCGATCCTTCTATGGACTGGTGCAAGCATATCAGAGTTGGAATATGCACTTTGATGAGGTGATCAAAGCTTTTGGGTTTATACGATGTTTATGAAGAAACTTGTATTTATAAGAAAGTGAGTGGGAGCACTATAGCATTTCTGATAAGTATATGTCGATGACATATTGTTGATTGGAAATGATGTAGAATTTCTGGAAAGCATAAAGGGTTATTTGAAAAAAAGGAAGACCTGGGTAAGGCTGCTTAAATATTGGGTATCAAGATCTATAGAGATAGATCAAGACACCTGATGATAACCCACAAGTATAGGGGATCGCAACATTCTTCACGGGTAGTATTTCACCCTGATTTATTGATTCGACACAAGGGGAGACAAAGAATATTTATCGGCCTTAGCAGTTGTGTTGTCAATTTAACGACACCTGGAATATGTCTCTACAGCAAAGTTTTAGTAGCACGACAAGTAATGTTAGCAACAGTAATATTGACAGCAGTAATTTTGTAGCAGTTGTGATAGTAGCAGCAGCAATAGTAACTTAGCAAGTTTCAGTATATGTAAAGCGTAGGCACATGGATTGGTGATGGATAATGATTTAGATGACATCAATCATGTAACAGTTACACACTAGGGCGACACAGAACTAGCTCCAATTCATCAATGTAATGTAGGCATGTATTCCGTATATAGTCATACGTGCTTGCGATAAGAACTTGTATGACATCTTTTGTCCTACCCTCCCATGGCAGCGGGGTCCTAATGGAAACTAAGGGATATTAAGGCCTCCTTTTAATATTGAACAGGAACAAAGCATTAACACTTGGTGAATACATGAACTCCTCAAACTACGGCAATGACCGGTAACAATCCCAATTATTGTCACCTTGGGGTATGCGGATCAAGACACGTAATAGGTGCATACAACTTGCAAGATCGGATCCAAATCACTCTTATATTCATGAAAACATAATAGGTTCAGATCTGGAATCATGGCACTCAGGCCCTAGTAACAAGCATTAAGCATAGGAAAGTCATAGCAACATAAATCTCAGAACATAGTGGACACTAGGGATCAAGCCCTATCAAACTTAACTCGATTACATGATTAATCTCATCCAATTCCATCAATGTCCAACAATCCTACAAAGGAATTACTCACTCCCGGTGGTGAGCATCATGGCGGTGTTGATGAAGAACAGGAGGTGGCGGCGGCTCCATCTCGTAAAACGTGATGAAATCTTCTCTCTATTTTTTTCTCCAAAGATGTGAATTTATAGGACTGGAATTAGGGTCGAGGAGCCACATGGACCCCAAAAGCCATCTGGGCGTGCCGAGGGGGTGGGTGCGCCCTGTTGGCTTGTGGCCCACAAGCAGCCCCCCTCCGGTGGATCTTCGCTCCATAATTCATTATTTATTCCAAAAATAATTCACAAAAAGTTTCGTCCAATTTCGGGAACTTTTATTTCTGCACAAAAATAACACCAAGGTAGTTTTGCTGAAAATAACGTCAGTCCGGGTTAGTTCCATTCAAATCATGCAAATTAGAGTCCAAAACTAGAGCAAAAGTGTTTGGAAAAGTAGATACATTGGAGACATATCAACTCCCCCAAGCTTAAATCATTGCTTGTCCTCAAGCAATTTAGTTGATAAACTGAAAGTGATAAAGAAAACTTTTACAAGCTCTTTTGCTCCCGTTGTTATACACATGCTTAGCTAGTGTTCAAGTTTTCAGCATAAATCATAAATAATCATATCCATGATAACAATTAAACATCATATTCACTCATGGCAGTACATAACCAGCTAGCGAGCAATAATAAGATATCACATATGCCACCAATTTGTCAAAACAACCATGATATAGTATGACAACAAGGTATGTCGCTAGCCCATTCCGAGACCGCAAAACATAAATGCAAAACACCTCTGAGGTTCAAGCAGCGACTAAACATTATAATTCAGTGTAGAAAAGATCTAGTCATGCTCACATCCAACATTAACTAGACTCAATGGATAAGAATGACAATAGTGCTCTCCGGTATCGTGCTTTTAGTAAGAGGGTGATGACTCAACATAAAAGTAAATAGACAGGCCCTTCGCAGAGTGAAGCATTGACTTGCAGAGGTGCCAGAGCTCAAGGTTTAAAACATGATTGAAATTATAGTTTTTAGGTGGTGCACTTTTCCTGTCAACGTCACGACAACGGATTTTAGTATCTTCCATGCTAAACACATTATTGGTGGTTCCCAAGCGGAATTGTAAAGTTTACTCCCATCCACCATACATACACAAGCCATGGCTGACCGAATCCACGGATGCCCTCCAACATTTCAACTGTCCCGGGAGTTTTATTTAATTAATTTTTGTTTTGCAGGACTGGGCATCCTTTTTACCAGCCTCTCTCGTGTGATCATAGGCGAATAAATGCCCATCCTGAGAATAACCCACTTAGCATGGAAGATACTGACCGCCTCGTCGCTCCATGAACGGTACGAGTGCACAAAACCGATGTTTATTTGAATATTAGAGGTGGCACGTGCAAATTTACTTGGAACAGCAGGGTAGTACCGTATATAGGTAGGTATGGTGGAACCATGTGGAATAACTTGGTTTAAGGATTTTGGAAGCACAAGCAGTATTCCCGCTTAGTACGGGTGAAGGCTAGCAATAGATTGAGAAGCGAGTAGCTAAAGAGCGAAAACGGTCATAATCATGCATTGTGAATAACTAACATTGAACGTATCATGAGTATGATATGAACACTCTGAATTTAAACATCATGAAGGCTGCATTGGTTTTGAATCAACTACATGTTTGCACATGGGCGAAGTCAAGCCTCTCGAATTACTTAGAGGGAAATACCATACTACCATACCACATCATAACTATTTTAATGCATATTGACACATAAGATAAATCATTATCCACTCCTAGCTATTTAAGAATGGCATGAGAAATTATAATCTCTAATTTTCATCATAAACATGTTCACTCATGATATACTGAATCGAGATTCGAATGAGCTAAACATATTTACAAAAACGGAAAACAAGAAGAGTTCATACCAGCTTCCTTTGCCACGATCACTTCATCAAATATAATCATTATTGCCTTTGACTTGCACGACCGAATGATGTGATAATAATAATAACGCAAGTGTGCCGTAGACTAAGCTGTAATCTGCAAGACAATTTTATACAAAGGAGAAGACGAGGTAATATTGGCTCTCCGTTAGATCAAAAATAAAGCATATGGGAGCCACTCAACATTTTCGTCGTGGTCTTCTCCTTTCATGACTCAATAAAAAGAAAAGAAATTCAGAGCAACACACTGGAATATTTTTTTGGAGTTTTTGTTTTTATCAAGAAAGCAAATAAAATAATGTAAAAACAAGAACGACAAAATATTATTTACACGGGAAAGCTCCCAACATGCAAACGAAATCTATTTAGGTTTTCTTTTTAGTATTGCAATTAATCAAATAGCCAAGAAAAACTAAAAAGAAGCGGGAAATATTTTTGGATTTTCAAAGTTTTTCAAACACACAAGAAGAAGGCAGAAAAATAAAGCCAACAGGGATATACAATGAAAGAGGATGAACACCGACAATTTATATGAAATGTGTGAACATGAATGTAATGTCGGTGAGAAACACGTACTCCCCCAAGCTTAGGCATTTTCCTAGCTTGGTGATCACCATCCGTAGAATCCATCTGGTCCTGGAGTAAAGTAGTTGGGCTAAGGCACCTGAGCGGCCCACGCCTGGGATGCAGCCTCCGCCTCGGTCAACTCGTTCCGGTAAGCAATTATGTCTTGTGGCATGATGGTGTATTCGTTCCTGGCATGATAGTTAAACATAGAGCAAGTAGGCAACACAATAACATCGTGAGTCTCCTCGTTGTATACTAAGTTATAACGAATGTGCTGTGGTGGCTGAGGTTCCTCAATGAACTAGTGCTCTAGCATGAACTGGTGATCGAGATAAACCTTAGGCAACAAGTAGTTAGATTGGCGTATGGCGATATTAAAACGTTTTGCTAAGCACGTGGCATAAATACCACCATGAACCTTGCCCTTGGTTTGGTTAAGATGCAAGCGGTGCACGACAATAGCTCCTAAGTTGTAAGTGTTATCACCATAGAGCACGCGATGCAAAATAGCAAGGGTGGGTGTCGGATTTCGGGCTCCGCAAAACCCTTAGGAGTTCGAACCCAGGGGCGTGTGCTAAGATTCCCCAACAGCTTCGCCCCCTCCAAGCTATCAAAACAATAACCCTGCTCGATGGCGAGGAAGAAGATGGCACACAAGAGTTTACCCAGGTTCGGGCCGCTGCGAAGCGTAAAACCCTACTCGTGCCTTTGGTGGATTGCCTCACGAGGAGGTTTGTGGATGAACTAGTACAGTGGTGTGTTGCTCCGCGGGTGCATCCGTTCGACCCCCTCCACTGAGCAGCCTAGCCTCTATTTATAGCAGCCCGGGTCCTCTTCCCTTATCGCAAGGGCGGGAAGGAATCCCACAACGGCCAAATTCAAAGGGGGACAGGAGGTACACCCTATCCTGACGAAAGGCGGTCTCCGCCTGCAAAGCTGCCGGTGGTGATGCAGAGGTGGGCTCGGCGATGACGTCTGTTCTGTGGGGCTCGGGGTCTTGGTCTCGTTGCACCAGAAGGGAAACCTTTGGGGGCGCTTTGGGAACCTGCGCTCGTCCTTGTCTCCTTTGCACCGAAGAGGAAACTCTCCCCTATGGCGCGCTGACGCTTGCCTGGCCTGACTGGCGTCACCTTTGACCTCTTGAGGCCTAGCGTTGCATAGAGATCTCCGCCGCTCGGGAGGAGGCCTGGGGAGGCCTAACCTCCAGCGGGTCTTGGCACTGTCTCCCTCGCGAGCTCGGGGTCTCGCGAGGGCCTTGTGTTGAGCGGGGCCGCGCCGGGCCGTACTCGGTCGTCGAGGTGGGCCACGGCCTGGGCCGCAGGCAGGCAAGTCTGGGTACCCCGGTATCCAGAATGCGGACAGTAGCCCCCGGGCCCGAGGCACGCTCGAGCTAACTTCGGGGTGAAGACACGGAGGATGGCCCGAAGCACCGCGGGCCCCAACCGCCTGCGGGCCCCAGCTTGACGCGTGGCGCACAATAAGACGTGGGCGTCTCGGCTCCCCGAAGACGTCAGGAACCGCCTTGAGTCGAGCTGACGCGAGGCCTGGGTGCCTCTTCGGCCATCATTGCCCTTCTTTGAATGCGGCTGACCCCTTGCATCCTCCCCCGCCTCGGGCCACGCGGATGTGACCCAACGGGAGCAGAGGAAGCAACGTGAGGCAGGATTGCATGCCGATCGAGCCTGGCACGCGTCGCTCAAGGTGCATGGCGACTCCACTTCCCACGACGCCCCACGGGCAGCGGTTGCGCCTATAAACCCACCCCGCTCGGGGGGTCTTGCCGTCTTGATGCGCCCTCTCGCTTCTCTTCCTTCCAAGTTATCTTCCTTGTCCTCCTCCTTTCCTTTGCTCCTCCATGGCGTCCGGTGGAAGCATGGCAGGTGCGGGGAAGCGCTCGGAGCCCCCAGCTTCACCGGCGGCCCCCGGAAGCAGCGGTGGGGGACCCTCAAGGCCGGCCCAAGCCCGCCGGCGCTGGGCCATTATTGATGAGTAAGTTCCTTGTCACCCACTTCCTTCTCTTGTAATCGCATCTACCGCGTCGGTCTTCATCGTTCCCTCCTCCCAGGGCGCCCGCGCCCAAGAGGCGTAGGCTCGATGAGCTCCAGGAGGAGATGGATGCGCTGAGGGTTCAGCTGGCGGATGCTGAGGCTGCCCTCCAGGCCGCGCTCAGGGGTGAGGCAGAGGCTCAGGCGGAGCTGGCGTCGCTCCAGACACAGGTCCAAGGGACCGTCGACGCCGTGCAGGCCGCTCAAGATGAGGCGGCCCATGCGAAGATGCTGTAGGCCCAGCGCGCCAAGCAGTATCTGGACATCGCCCACCGTGCGTTCGGCGCGGTGAGCCGATTCGTCGGGGAAGTCCCCGTGCTGCCGTGCGCGCACGGCGACGGGGGCTACCTCAACTTCTTCGGCAAGGTGGTGGAGGCGCTGGAGACCGGCGTCTCCCGGGTGGACGAGGACTATGTGTCCAGCGCGCGCGATCTCCTGGACCTCGCGTTGACACGCGTCTTCTCCAACATTCGCCGCTTTGTTCCGGAGCTCGATCTCCTCCGCGTCATGGAGCCAGTGCCCGAGGAGCTCCAGAGGCCCCTCGGGGACGAGGTGCGCCCGCACGTGGAGTCCTTGGTGGAGCGGTTCGTCCAGGAGCCACTCTCCGACGAGGGTGATGACTCCGACGTCGTGGCGGGCGACAGTCCGGATGGCGATAGCGGCTCCTCCGCATAGGCTTCCCTTGCTTTCTCTTCCTGGTCCAGTCATGTTAAGCAACATTCGGCCCCTGAGGGCGTTAAATTTCATGTTTTTACCTTTGTCTTCCTCCTTCCCTTCCTCTTTTTTAGCCGTCGGTTGCCTGTCTTGTATGGTGCGGTCTCGCCTCCCCCGCAGGGCCTTGCATTGTGGCCGACGTGGCTCGGCGCCCCTTGAGGGGTCCGCGAGGGTATCGCGCTTTGACCGACGATGGCCGCCCGCCGGTCCCTTGCGGGACGGGCCCCCCTGAGGGGGCGCGTGCCGCCTCCGAGGACAGAATCTTAGCGACGTTGCCGCGAGTGACCGGATTCCTTCCCTCGCGCTGCCCTTCCTTGCTCCTGGGACCGCAAGAATCTTGGTGGGAATATGCAGCAGGGCGTAGTTCCTGCATCATCATGTTAGCGCACACTCCCATTGCCTGGTATTCAGGCTATCGTCTGATCAAAAGGTCCTTGCTTCACTAGGTGGGTGTACTTAGCTCATCGGGTTGTGGCGAGCTTGAGCGTCGCGAGGTGTAGCTGGAGAGTCCAGAGAGGTCGAGGTTCCCACCAGGGGGGGCTTCTTCCTTGCGTGCAGAATGGTTCGGGAGCCCTTACGGCACTCTGCGTCGACGGGGCCCGACCCCGAGCAGACCTCGACCACCGTTGGGGCGTCCGGATCACCAGGACAAGGCCAAAGGGGCGAGGCCTCGGCCACCATTGGGACGTCCGGATCACCAGGACGCGACCAAGGGGCGCGGAGCTACGTGATCGGTGAGGTTCCCGAGGCGCATTGCTCGGGATCCCCCCCTTGACGCTCAAGTGGCGCTCTGCGTCGGCGGGGCCCGATCCCGAGCAGACCTCGACCACCGTTGGGGCGTCCGGATCACCAGGACGAGACCAAAGGGGCGAGACCTCGGCCACCATTAGGGCGTCCGGATCACGAGGACGAGACCAAGGGGCGCCGAGCTACGTGATCGGTGAGGCTCCTGAGGCACGTTGCTCAGGAGTCCCCCTTGATGCTCAAGTGACTTCCTTACCTTTCCGTGGGCTGCCGCACCGGGAGGCGCCTGGTCCTCCCGAGGTTCCGTGATGTCATGCCGGGCCGCGGCCGGAGCCCCCGAGCGGGAGTCGACCGTTTAAGCGATGAGTGCCCCTGAGGCGACAAGTCCTTGCCGGCCTGCTCTGAGAGGCCACGAGGAGAAGCCAAAGTGCGCGGGCCCCGGCCAGGTATCGATTCAGAGAAAAGAAAATTTTAAGACCGGAAAAAGAAATCGCGAAGAGAAAAATTCCCGCCCCTTTTTCAAACAGAGTTGCGAAATCTTCAAATTTCATTTCAAAGAGTGGCAATACGAACACAAAAAGAAGCAAGCAACAGCCGCGTCCGGTACCTAGGCTAGTCTTCACCTGCGTCTTCCCCCAGCGCGGAGCGTAGGGCATCCACGTTGCGTGGGCATAGCCATTGGCGGCCAGTGCTGTCTGCCAGCGCGGAGCATGGGGCTTCCACCTGGGCGTGGGATGGAAACCCTCCGCGTCCTCGGGGGGCTCCGGGCGTATACAACCCACTCATTATTACGTGAGAGTGTCATGGGTTGGGCCTGGGGGTGCACTGAGAGCCCCATGCCCCCTTGGCAAGGAGCTCGCTCCAACCCCCCAAGCATGATGCGGCGACGTGGGGTGGCCCCTGGTCGGACCCCCGAGCGTGGGTCAAGCCCTCCACACCCTTCGCAGGGAGGGCCCTCCCAGGAGCAGGGCCTCGAGCCCTTTGAAGCCCCGGGACGGGCGTCGTCGTGGTACTGGTGCCGTAGCCCCCTGCGCCATGGGCAGAGCCAGGCACAGGGGTCCTATGTCGCTCGCGAGGCCAACGCCCAAGGCGGTACCCCGGTGCGCCTCGCTGGGGTGCCCGGGAGCCCCGCGCGGGTACTCCACCGCCCGTCCCCGGGTGGACCTAGTTGGGCCCAGAGACATGGGTGAGTAAGTGATGTCCTGCCGCTGGTTGAGCGAGGCCTGGTCCGGAGACATGGGCGTGCGTTCCACCCTCCGTCTACGGGTAGGCGACGCCCACCCTGGAGACATGGGTGTATGTTCCACCCTCCGTCTCCAGGCTGGGAGCACCCAGCCTAGGGACATGGGCATGTGTTCCACCCTCCGTCCCCAGGTTGGGAGTATCTGGCCTAAGGACATGGGCATGTGTTCCACCCTCCATCTCCAGGCTGGGGTCGCCCCGCCTGGGGACATGGGCGTGTGTTCCACTCTCTGTCCCCAGGTTGGGAGCATCTGGCCTGAGGACATGGGCGTGTGTTCCACCCTCCGTCTCCAGGCTGGGGTCACCTCGCTTGGGGACATGGGCATGTGTTCCACCCTCCGTCTTCAGGCAGGCAACCCCCGGTCCGAGGACCCAGGTGCTCGCCAAGGGTAGCTCCCCACCAGCGGGCGTGCCTCACGAGGCTGCCAATGCCAGGCATCCTCATGAGGCCGACCCCGCCAACCGCCCTCGCGGGGCTATTCGCACTAGCCCCGGTGAAATCCGCCCATGAGGCCGCTCATGCTCCTTCTTTTGCCATAGTGGTCGGTGCCGCCTCCATCATGGCCCGGGCGCTCGCCAACATGGTTGTTGTAGGTTTGCACGAGCCCCCGGGTGCTAGTGTAGTCGAGTCGCCTGGCATCCTCCCCAGACGCGTCGGGGGTGCCGGGAGGCCTGTTGCGGTGCCTCCGCCGCATGGCCGGCAGCCCCCACAGGCCCCCGCCTGCGTCAGGGGCTAACTCCTGCATGCGCGACGAGCCTGATCTCGCCTTCAACAGGTGCGGGTCGCGACACGTTTCTCCCGGACGTCCGCTCGTCCTTGGCGTCTTGGCGGTCGGTCAAGTGGCCCTACGGATGCAAGCCCCCTGGCCCGTCCCATAAGGAAGGGCCTGGACCTCGCCTGTCATGGTGGTGTGTCCAGCTGCGTGGCATATCTCGCCGTCGTGGCGCTCGCGGGCAACGTGGAAACGCTGCAGTCCACGGGCCTCGAGGAGTGCGATTCGCCCGCGCGCCGGGTCGCGGCGGGCATGGGGTAGGATCAGGGCGGTGAGCGTGTGCCGCGCGGTCGACGAGGGCGACAGCCCCCGGTGCCTGTCCATGGTCGAGCTGGAGACAGTATCACCCCGACGGGGGGCAAGGCGACGCGGGGTGCCGAAGCACGTCGGCGTCGCCCGGGCAACGCGAGCAGCCCGTCGTTCGGCGCGGACTCGGCGTCCCTTGGTCATGGAAATGGCGAGCGGAGGCGAGATGCAGCTCGAATGAGGGTCCCGACATGCCCCCTACCTGGCGCGCCAAATGTCGGATTTCAGGCTCCGAAAAACCCTAAGGAGTTCGAACCCAGGGGCGTGTGCTAAGATTCCCCAACAGCTTCGCCCCCTCCAAGCTCTCAACACGATAACCCCGCTCGATGGCGAGGAAGAAGATGGCACACAAGAGTTTACCCAGGTTCGGGCCGCTGCGAAGCGTAAAACCCTACTCCTGGCTTTGGTGGATTGCCTCACGAGGAGGTTTGTGGATGAACTAGTACAGTGGTGTGTTGCTCCGCGGGTGCGTCTATTCGACCCCCTCCACTGAGCAGCCTAGCCTCTATTTATAGCGGCCCGGGTCCTCTTCCCTTATCGCAAGGGCGGGAAGGAATCCCACAACGGCCAAATTCAAAGGTGGTCTCCGCCTGCAAAGCTGCCGGTGGTGATGCAGAGGTGGGCTCGGCGATGACGTCTGTTCTACGGGCCTCGGGGTCTTGGTCTCGTTGCACTAGAAGGGAAACCTTTGGGTGGGCGCTTTGGGAACCTGCGCTCGTCCTTCTCTCCTTTGCACCATAGAGGAAATTGTCCCCTCTGGCGCACTGACGCTTGCCTGGCCTGACTGGCGTCACCTTTGACCTCCTGAGGCCTAGCGTTGCATAGAGATCTCCGCCGCTCGAGAGGAGGCCTGGGGAGGCCTAACCTCCTGCGGTCTTGGCGCTGTCTCCCTCGCGAGCTCGGGGTCTCGCGAGGGCCTTGTGTTGAGCGGGGCCGTGCCGGGCCGTACTCGGTCGTCGAGGTGGGCCATGCCCTGGGCCGCAGGCAGGCAAGTCTGGGTACCTCGGTATCCAGAACGCCAACAGTGGGGGCACTAAGACCACCACCCTGCTCCATAGCAGTTACACATTTTCCTATAAACAAAGAAAAGTAATGCACGGCGGGAAATGTAAATTAGTGGCCCTAGCAGTTGATACACCCCTGGTTTCTCCCACAGTTAGGGTGAGTAGGAAATCCTCGAACTCCTCTGGTTTAGGATCACGCATTCCCCCGTCAGAGGGAACAAGCATATTTCACAAAACTCAGCCAGTGGTATTTCATAATTTGTTGCATATAAATCGAAGCGTACCTTGGTAGCACCGGGCCTATTTGAGAAATAAAAATTTTGCACGAAGGAATTAGTAAGGAGATAGTATTGGTCACACTAATCTGCGAGGAAGTTGGTCAGCCCAGCATTTGCAACGAATTGCATAAATTCTTGATAGAAACCCGCTTCGCTCATGAAGGGTTTGTCGGAAACGACACCTATGGGATCACGAGGATCCCTTTACGGTTCGGCGGGGAGAAAGATTGCACAGAGAGCAGATCGAGTGATCAATGCACGGGGATTTTACCCAGGTTCGGGCCGCAAAGATGCGTAAAACCCTACTCCTGCTTTGGTTGTATTGGATGTGTTTAGGCTGAGTTCTTGGAGCGCTACAGTAACTAGCTGCTACACTTACAGAACGGCCAGCCAAGATCCCCCTGTAGCTATGCCTTGGGCCTCCTTTTATACTCTTGAAGGGGTCACCAACAGTGGCAAAGTACAAAGGTGGCAGCACAGTAAATACATGAGGTGTCAAGGTATCTACAGTGCTTATCATACCTAATTCTGACGGCTTAGGACAAGGGCATTTAATGCTCCTGTTGAAGTGTCCATACCTTGCATTGGGATGGAAAAAGGGGCCATCCCATCGAACCGCTTTAGCCCATCACGCCGTCAGCGTCAGCCACGCACCCAGGGGACAAAGGCTAAAAGACAAGCTGGTAGTTGCCCTGGGGTGGAGCGCTTTGAACAGTGGTGAAGGCTTGCCAGGCGCACGGCTTGTCGGGGCTGTGAGCCCCCCAGCAAGATCTTGCTGGGGCGCCAGCCCTTGGCTTTCTATCTTCTTGATTACTGCTGTCTTCGACCCCAAGGTCTGACTAAATCTTGTCGGCTCCAGGGAGCTGCCCGCGCACAAGTCTGGGTAATGGATACCCTGGTTCTTTGTACCCTCACAGGAGCCCCCGGGCCTGGGCCATACATGCGCGCGCGGCGCTGTTGGGCTAGGCCCAAAACAGTGCGCGGGCACACGTGGCCATGGCAATGATGACGGTTGATAGCTTTTTCCCATGATGCATAATGACTGCAGGTCTTGGGAGTATCGGAGCGAGACGGTCCGCCTTCCTCCTCGGGAGTAGGAGCGATGGACAGAACGGCGCCCGTTCGCCTCCTCATCAATGTCTAGAACGACGCGCCTCAAGTGACGCGTGTTGCTCAGGATTCGCGAAGGGTCGGATCCTCTCCCTCTTCAGCGCCCAGCCCTATAAAAGGGAGGCGAAGGAAGAAGAAGGCCACCCATCTGCAAACTCCTGATCTTCCGCTGCTCGATTCCTTTCTCTACTGCCTTTCGCCACCACCTTCGCTGCACCCCAAGATGGCAAGAGGACGTGGTCGCCCCCGGGGTTCCCTTAGCGCCTCGAGGAGCAGCCCTCGAACACCGGTGCGTGTGGTGGTGACGATGGTGGGTCCGAGCTCCCGCGGCGGGTCGGCGTCCTGCGGCCGCGCGAGGACGGCTCCGGCAGGGGGCGGCAGTCGCAGTAGCGCACCTCTGCCGCAGCCTCACGTGGGGATCCATGCGGGGGAGGAGGCGCGAGAGTTCGTCATCGTCCTTCCGCGCCGGCTCCGAAGCTGGCTGCGTCTCCCTGACCCTTTCGCAAGGGCCATGGAGAGCAATCAGCCCCGGGGCTTCTGGCTTCGTGCGGACGGCTGCAGCAACGGCCCTTGGTGGGTGGCAGTTGACCTCACCCCCGGGCACTTGCTCCACTTCAAGCTTGTCGACCCCGACACCCTCTCTGTGAGGTTCTTCGGGGCAGATGGCATTCGCCTGGAGTGCTGTGCCGAGAGCTTAAGCGACAGCGACTTCGACTCCTCCAGCGACAGCGACGACGAGGACGGCACCGACGAGGACGACGCCTTCGCATCTGGAACGGGGCCCCCGACTGGGCACGTTTAGCGCCGTAGTTAGGTCTTCGATGTTCCATCCGCGAGACCTCGTTGCCGGATCGGTCGCCGCGCTGTAGTAGCTGTAGATCTCTTTTGATGTATCGAACTGTACCCCATGTAGTCCTTGGCTACTTCAAGAAGAAATGCACCGGGTACTTATCTTCGAAAAAAATTCTTGGTTTGAAATCTTGCTTTTGCATGTTTCTTTGTTTCTCGTAGTCCTCCCCGACAAGTATCCTGCCGAGAGGCCCTCTGGCAAGTCCTTGACGGCAGCGCAGCACCCAAAGAGGTGCGCTCGCCGGAGGTCTTGCCGTTTTTCAGGCTTGTCGATGATGTGGACGAATAGAACGGAGTGTCGACAAGAGCCGTGGGTCTAAAGACAGAACACCGCGTCGTGTGATGAAGAGTCGGCCCCCGGGCCTTTCCCATAAGGATTGTCGCGAGGGCGATGCTCGATTCATACACGTATTCTTGCCATCGCTGCCATCCGTCGAAGACGTCCCACTGCTATCTTGTTGGTCCTCAACTTGTAGTTCTTGTCTTTATGATCTTGTACTTGCCGCAGATGTACCTTGAACTTGCACAGGCGTCCCGGCAAGCCTTGCCGCCATAAGCATCCCGGCAAGTCAAGCCTTGCCGCCATAAGTATCCCGGCAAGTCTTGTCGCAGGTATAGCCCCGACGGGCCCGTGCACAAGTGCCTGACACCGGAGCCCCTGGGCCTGGGCCACACGTGGGCACGCGGCGTCGTTGGGCCAGGCCCAAACAGTGCACGGGCGCGCGTGGTAGCAGTTATCGTATGAAATGATTCCTTTACTGCGCCCCCCCCCCCACGCCGCCCATTAAATGCGGGACGTGGGGAACGTGCGCGACGTGACTGCTGCAGCAGCACGCTCACGAGGAATTCTTTTATTACTTCTGGTAAAGAGGCAGCCCTGCGCCTTCGCCATAAAAAGGAATCCGCAAGGGCCGAGACTCATTTACCCTCCGCCTTTCGCGATTTAGGAACCGCTGTCGTCTTCCTCCTCGAGCCCTTCTCCATTCCCCCACTGCTTCCACATCCTCGCCAATCTCATCATCCAGCCGCCATAGCCGCCATGCCGGCGAAGGCAAGCAAGGGCAAGAAGGCGGCGGAGAACAAGTTGGTGGGGCTGCGGAAGAAGCACGTCGTCTTCGCGCCGGGGCTTGATGGGAAGGCCTTGACGGATCATTACCAGTACATGTGGGCGGCAGAGACGACGGCACATCCGGCCACTCGTGTGAGTCCAAGTGCTTGCGGAGCTGATCCAATGAAATATCCCTTTTTCGCCGATTACTTTTACTGCGGTCTTTGCCCCCCTTTCTCCGACTTCTTCAAGGATGTCTTGAACACCTACGGCTTTCAGCTCTTAGATTTTACGCCAAACGCCGTAGCGTGTATGTCTGTTTTCGCTCATCTTTGCGAAAACTTCGCCGGAGTGAATCCCAGTACTGCCCTGTTCCGCCACTATTTCATCCCTCGAATCGAGAAGGGCGAGGCCCTTTCTGGTTCCGTCACTTGGATCCCGCGGACAGGAACCAAGGAGGTCTATCCAAAAGGGGCCTACCGCCGCAGGTGGGAGGAATGGCGGGGCAAATGGTGCTGGGTTCGGGAGTCAGTGGAGAAAAAGGTTCAACCTTTCTGCTTGCCGCGGGGGACGAAGATTCCCCGCAACAATGAGTGGAGCGCCTTCGATGCCAAAGACGCGAAGCTCGCCGTTGCCACGACAAGAATCCTCCGCCTGAAGAATGCCGGGCTGACCGTAGAAATGATAGGCGCCGGCTTCCTTCGCCGGCGCATTGCCCCCTTGCAAAACAAGGGGAGGCCAGCTTGGGAATTCCAGAATGCGGCGGACATCATGAGGCTGCGCCCTGGGCTGGACCACAACTTGACAACCATGCAGCACGGGTCCCTCTGCCAAAAGCTATTCGGGAGCGCAGCGGTGCATGATCTGCCGGTAGGCGTAGTCCCTTTGTGCAACAACTCTCGCCTGAGCTCAATTCTTGCCATGATGCCGGTGCTTGACGACCACAGTGTTGACGGGCGCTGGGCCGTGCCTAATGACGACTTGGTCCAGCAATTCTTCGACGATCTGTCGGAAAGGCCCATCCTTCAGGATGAAAAACTTGTCGCCACCACCACCGAAAGGGAGATGGCGTACATCGCCGGCAGAGTGCAGGAGGCGGGTCTTGCCGACGAGGCTGGCGGCTCTGGCTTCGCGGAAGAAGGATCCAGCGAAGAAGAAGAAGAGGAGGTTGCCGGGCAGGACGACACTGTTGGGGAACAGGGGGACATGCCTGCCGGGGACCATCCTTCTGAAGACACAGAGGAGGAGGAACTGGTAGAGGAAGCCTCGACGCTTCAGCCGAGGAGCAGACGTACCCTCCGGAGTGCCGCTACAGGGGTCCCGGTCCACCAGGCTTCCTCAAGTAGCACAGACCCCGACAAGGAAGCGGCCGGCAAGGCGGCGCAGCGACAAGAAGTTCACCAGCAAGCCGCGCCTGCCGCGACCAAGCGAGCAAGGAGCTCCCCTCCACCTCCTCGCGCGAGCACCATGGTGGAAGTCGCATTCGACCTTTCCGCCCTTAGCTCGGGAGAAGACGAAGAGTAAGATACTTGCCGCTCCCTGCTTTCTGAATCTCTCATTTTGCTTTATCTCATTATTTGCTTTGACTTGTTCCCACAGAGAAGCAGAAACCTTGGCGCAGAGGGCAGCGAAGAGGGCGAGGACTTCAACGGACAAGGAGCCGCTGGTGGGCACCTCCGGTGCACCAGACACGGCTACTACCAGTCCAAGGCCCAGCCCGCGACGCAGTCCTCGTCTCAGCCCCCGGCGCAGCCCCCAGTGTGAGCCCATTACTCTCTTTCCGCTAGCGAGTGCCGGGGTGTGCATCTACACTGCTGACATCACCGGACGTGCAGGAGGAGAAGGGCGGCAAGGAGAATCGCCAGAGGTCAACCCTGACATGCCGCCTCCATCAACTACACCGCCCAGAGATGCGTCTCCGGCCAAGACCTCCTCCAGCTCGCTTTATCGCGATGAGGAGCTAGCAAGCGGAGGCATCGGCAACCGTGCGCCGGCAACTGATGTTGTCGGGGACGGAGAACCTTCGACCCGGCAGCCTGGCGCAGGTGAGCTGCCTGTCTTGGATATCTGTTATTTGGTCTTTCTTTTTGTCTTCTTGAACTTCCTCTTCATCTCCATCTTGTTTTACTTCTTTGGCTTTTAGACATCCCATCGGCGGAGGACATGAATGTCGATGATACCATTGAGAATATCGCCAGGGACGCCGCCGCCGAAGCCGATAAGCTTGCCGCTGAAGAGGCCGCCAAGAACGCTACCGCCAAAGCTGACAGGCTTGCCGCTGAAGAGGCCGCCAGGAGCACCGCCGCTGAGGAGGCCGCTAGGAGGGCCGACGAGGAGTCCAGGAGCCACACTGACGACATCCCTGCCGCAGGAGCGCATAGCGCTGAGCCAGCTCCGGAGTCCTCAGCCGCCGGTGAGGCGGCTGCCGAAGAGCAACCGCCATCATCCGGAGCTCCTTCTTCAAGCAAATACATCAGGGTCGGCGTCAACTTATTTGTGAGCCTGCCGGGAGCAGTAAGCATTCGGGCGCCAATTGAAGGAGAAACTCTTGAGGAAGTGTTCACCGCTGCCGGGCTTGAGGTTGTTGACGAACCCAACATTGGTCGTGACAGATCTGAGGAAGAGAAGCTCCTCCTGGCAATAAACAGCAACTACCAGAAGCTCCAGGCTCTTCACCGCGCTCGCAAGGAAAAGTTGGACTCCAAGGCTGCTGTTGCCAGCCAGGTGGAGGCAGATTTCCAGAAGCGCGTCGAAGAAGTTCAGGGCTGGTTTGATGAGTCTTACAAGGAGTTGACGTCGAACCAGGCGCAGCTGAAGCAGCAATGGGATGAACTCCTCCTCAAGCAGTCCGATATTGAGAAAGCACAGGACGAAGCCAAACAGCAAGTTGAAGCAGAGGAAGCGTGTCTGAACAGGCTCCGCGTCGAGCTTAAGGCTCATGATGAAGAGCTTGAAGCCCGAGAGAAGGCGCTCGTCGAGCAGCTCCGTGCCAAGGACGAGGAGGTTGAAAAGCTCGTCGCCCAGCGGACTCAGGAGCTGGAGCAGAGGCGCGAGGAGGCGCTGAAGGCTTTGGTTGTCGACCATGCCGGCAAGCGGAAGGAGGCCGTCGATGCCACCAAGGCAGCAGAGGCCACCAAGGACAAACTTGTCGGCAGGGTGAAGAAGCTGGAGGAGGAACTTGGGGAGCACGGCAAGAAGGTCTCAACGCTCGAGACCGAAAGAGGCGAAGCTCTTCGCAGTCTGGCGGAGGCACAGACCGCCGTCCCTGACAAGTCAGAGGAGCTCTCCACCGCCAACGAATCCATCACCGAGCTGGGGCTGAAGCCGACCAAGCTGACAGAGTCCCTTAAAAAGGCGGAGGCCCACGTGAAAGCTCTGACCAAGGAACTCCAGAACGAACGAGCGCTGGTTCAGAGCGCCGCCCTCGAGCACAATGACTATGTGAGGGGCATGGAGAACTGGACCAAGAATCTTGCCGACGTCGCGAGGAGGCTTGCCGCACAGCTGTCCCTCATGGGCTTGGAAGATCACAGGCCTCTCGATGACAGAGCACCCCAGAGCACCAAACTGACCATATTCTTCGGCCACGTGCTTGGACCTCTGGAGCAGCTGGATTCCAATTGAGCAGCTCATTTGGCCAGCGAGTCGCACAAGCTCTGCCAGGACGTCCTTCGTAAAGTGCTCACCAAGGTGGTGTTCAGGAATCCCAGCATCAACCTCTCCAACGTCTTCGACCGCCTGCCGAAGGACGCGGACCTTACAGCAGCAGAGGAGCTCGTCGCACCCATCATCGACAGGATCAGCCGCGTCAAGCGAGTTGAAGGTGACCGCCGGGACTAGCCGCTTCGTTTCTTGTCGCCGTCGCTCTCATGCCAAAGACAATTATTGCCTTATGTTAGAATCGCGACAGCTATTATTGTAATATGACTAGCTATGTTTTGGACAACTGCTATGTTATTTCCCTTTGCTTGATTTCTATTTGTGTGTACTCGCCCTATGCTTGTTCGGAAACTTGCCGGTGCATGCACCCTTGCCGCGAGCGCTAGGTGCGGGACTTTAGCAGCCTGCTGGCGGGGCCGCTGCCGGCAAGAAACCCTGGTGCTTTTGGTGCGGCCACCTAAACTGTTGAGCGGACTCGAAACAGGATAAGGGCGCAACCGATCACAACAAGGTTCCCTCGCATGCAGGTTTTCCATACAAAAGTCGAAATCGTTTGAGGGAAACAACTAAAGTAAAAATCTGTTTGAAATTTTGGGCAACTTAGCTTTTTGTTGTCGCATTCCTTTCGACAAAGCGGCTTCCTTGAACGTCGCCCATTGGTATCCATACCACCATTCTCCTCCCCCGGCAAAGCTGCACGTGAGGTAACCTTCTGTCCCTTTTTAGAAAAAGAAAGAAGAGAAAATATAGATATGGAACCTTGGCGGTTCGTTAGCACTTGTCGAGGATAAGTGTAAAGCAAAATCTCAGACTAACATGCATATAAGCAAACATGAAAATCAACAAGATTTGCAAAGAACACTCAGCTTTATTTAACTATGCACAGGGTCTGCGCCTGGCTTTGTACAAAGGATTACGAGCTACAGCGGCACGACTTGTACAAAAGGGGTTGCCGGGAGTCCTGGCAACCGTGCCTTATGGGTAGAACTTACGAAGATGCTCGATATTCCAGGAGTTGCTCACCGGAATACCGTCTTCGGTCTCCAGGCGGACTGCGCCAGGCCTGGTGACTCGTACTACCCGATAAGGGCCTTCCCACTTCAGCGTCAACTTGTTTGAATTCTTGGCCGACTGAACGCGCCGAAGAACAAGGTCGCCTTCCTCAAGGCTCCGGGCATGAACCTTGCGGATATGATAGCGGCGCAAGGCTTGCTGGTAGCGTGCAGCTCGCACAGCAGCCTGGAGACGATCCTCCTCAAGGATCAACGCGTCATCTTGTCGCAGCTGCTCTTGCTCAAGCTCATCATAAGCGAGCACTCGAGGTGACCCGTATATGAGTTCCGTGGGGAGAACTGCTTCTGCCCCACAGACTAGGGAGAAGGGTGTCTGGCCGGTGGCTCGATTTGGTGTCGTTCTGATTGACCAGAGAACCACTGGCAACTCATCGATCCAGCGCTTTCCGCACTTGCGCAGCTTGTCGAAAGTTCTTGTCTTGAGACCACGCAGCACCTCAGCATTCGCCCTCTCCACTTGGCCGTTACTCCTTGGGTGAGCAACAGAAGCAAAGCAAATCTTGCCGCCAAGGTCTTGGACGTATTGCATGAAGGTGTTGCTGGTGAACTGTGTGCCGTTGTCGGTGATGATCCTGTTGGGTACACCAAAACGGCAAACTATTCCTTTGAAGAACTTGACGGCTGACAGTGCTATCACCTTCCTCACTGCTTCCACCTCCGGCCACTTTGTGAACTTGTCGATTGCTACGTACAAGTACTCAAAGCCCCCGGTAGCACGGGGGAAAGGGCCCAAGATGTCGAGCCCCCAGACCGAAAATGGCCAGGATAAAGGGATTGTCTGGAGAGCCTGAGCTGGTTGATGTATCTTCTTTGAATGAAACTGGCATGCTTCACACCTGGTTACTAGCGCAGTTGCATCCTGGAGGGCAGTGGGCCAAAAGAAACCTTGCCGGAACGCCTTGCCGGCAAGTGCTCTTGATCCTATGTGGGAGCCACATATGCCTCCATGTATCTCCGCCAACAGCTCCAGTCCATCCTCCCGAGAAATGCATTTCAATTTCACACCGTTCAGCCTCTTTCTGGACAGGACATTGTCCACAAACTGGTACATTTTAGACTGACGGGCTACTTTCTCTGCTTCTTCCTGCTCATCGGGAAGTTCTCCTCTCTGAAGGAAATGGACGATGTGCTGCGCCCATGCTGGAGCCTGAGGCTCGACGGCAAGGACTAAAGGCAATTCTTCTGCCGCGGGAGCAGGAGACCCTGTCAGATCTTGCTGTTCCCCGGCAAGCCCGGCGGGAGCGTTCGTCTCGACGGCAAGAGCCTGCGGCCCTGCCGGAGCCCGTCGCTCACCGACAAGCTTGGTGTTGTTCCCGGCAACTTCCTTGCCGGCGGCTTCTGGGAGCTCTGCCAGGAAGTACTTGCCGGAACTCAACTTTTCTCTTTTCTCTTGTCCGATTGATGGTGTCACGGATGGCTGAGTGAGTCGGAGCACAAAGGTGCCTGGTTCCACAGCCAATTTGAGGGCAGCGCGCTTTGACAGATCATCAGCAATGTTATTCTCTGCACGAGGGACGTGCTCCATTTGCAGACCGTCAAAACGCTCTTCCAACTTCCTCACTTCATCTACATAAGCCTCCATCAATGGGCTATGATAGTCTTTGTTGACTTGTCTGACGACAAGCTGAGAATCACCTCTGACGATGAGTTTCCGGATTCCAAGGTCTGCCGCGATCCTGAGACCGGCAAGCAGCCCTTCATACTCTGCAGTATTGTTTGTCGACCTCTCCCGGGGAAAGTGCATCTGAATTACATACTTGAGGTGCTCTCTGGTGGGTGCGACAAGCAGCACACCAGCCCCGGCGCCTTGCAGCGAGAAAGCCCCATCAAAGTACATAACCCACTCTTGATTTGTCTCCTTGCCGGGGAGAGTTGACTCTGGAACCTCATCATCTGGCGTTGGGGTCCATTCTGCAATGAACTCCGCCAAAGCTCTGCTCTGACTAGTCGAAGTGCTTTCAAACTTGAGACCAAAGCTCGACAATTCCAATGCCCACTCCACAATCCTGCCGGTTGCATCTGGATTCCGTAGAACTCGCTGCAGCAGAAAGCGGGTGACGACAGTGATCTCATGTGCTTGGAAGTAATGGCGCAGCTTCCTCGAGGCCATGAGAAGGCCGAAGAGCAGCTTCTGCACACCAGAATATCTTGATCTAGCCCCCTGCAAGAGGGAACTGACAAAATAAACTGGGCGCTGCACCATCTTCTTCTTCTGCGTGGTCTCATCTGACTCTGCCGGGGAAGGTCCCGGCAAGTCGTTTGTCGGGCCTGCCGCCGCCGCTGATTCTTCATCAATTTCTCTCTCCGCCACTAACGCAGCACTCACCACTTGATTCGTTGCCGCTAGATATAGCAGCAGCGGCTCTTGTGGTTTTGGCGCGACTAGAACTGGCGAAGAGGAGGTACCTCTTCAAATCTTGCAGCGCTGCCTCCGCTTCCGGAGTACATTTCATTGGACCTGCCTTTTTCAAAATTTTGAAAAATGGTAGGGCGCGCTCAGCAGACTTGGAGATGAACCTGCTTAATGCGGCAACGCAGCCAGCAAGGCGACGTACATCTTTAACACGCTTTGGCGCTTCAATCTGCTCAATTGCCTTGATCTTGTCAGGATTCGCTTCAATTCCACGGTGAGATACAAAGAACCCGAGAAGCTTGCCGGATGGGACACCAAACACACACTTCTAAGGATTGAGCTTCAGATTGATTTTGCGCAGATTTGCAAATGTCTCTTCTAGGTATGCAATGAGCGTTGCCTTGTCCTTGGTTTTGACCACTATATCATCCATATAGGCTTCCATATTTCTATGTAGCTGAGGTTCAAAACCGATTTGGACTGCTCTTGCAAAAGTTGAACCAGCACTCTTCAACTCGAAAGGCATACGCAAAAAGCAGTACGTACCACATGGGGTGATAAATGCGGTTTTCTCTTCATCTTCTTTTGACATAAAGATCTGATGATATCCAGAGTAGGCATCAAGGAATGAAAGCAAGTCGCAGCCGGCAGTGGAGTCCACAATCTGATCGATGCGCGGCAAGGGAAAAGGATCTTTTGGGCAGGCTTTATTGATATATGTATAATCAATGCACAGCTGCCATTTGCCATTCGCCTTGCGCACTACGACTGGATTGGCCAACCATGTTGGATGGAGTACTCCTCTGACCAAGCCTGCCGCTTCTAATTTCTTGATTTCTTCAGCAATAAATTGTTGCTGCTCCAAAGCTTGCTTCCTGACCTTCTGCTTGACGGGCCGCGCGTGAGGACAGACAGCAAGGTGGTGCTTAATTACCTTCTTGGGAACACCGGGGATGTCGGATGGTTGCCATGCAAACACATCGACATTCGCCCGCAGGAAGGCAACGAGCGCGCTTTCCTATTTGTCATCAAGGGTGGAACTTATAGTGAAAGTTCCTCCCGTACCGTCCTCCTTGGCGGGCACCTTCTTGGTCTCTGGCGGAGCAGCCTTGGATTTCTTGCTCTTGCCGTTGGAGCTCTTAGGCACATCCTCAACGGGAGCGCAGCACTCCGAAGAGGTGCGCTTGCCGGAGTGAGTGCGAGAGGCCTTGCCGGTCTTCTTCCCCCCGGGAGCTTCAGCGGCAGGAGCAAGTGCCTTGTCAGCAGATGCTACAACTGCCTCCCAGTAAAGCTTGTCGGTGCAGACGAGTGCATCCTTCTTGTCGGAGTTGACGGTGATGACACTTATCGGCCCGGGCATCTTCAATGTGTTGTAGGCATAGTGTGATGCCGCCATAAATTTGGCCAGCGCTGGGCGGCCAAGGATCCCATTATATGGCAACGGAATCTTGGCGACGTCGAACACTATCTTCTCCGTCCTGAAGTTCAGGTCGCTACCAAATGTTACCGGCAGCGTGATCTTTCCCCTGGGCTGACTCCTTCCTGGATTGACCCCTTGATAGGAACCTGTCTCTTCGAGATCTCCATCAGGAACTTGTAGCCTCTTGATTACTTCAGGCGAAATCAGGTTCAAGCCGGCCCCGCCGTCAACTAGCATTTTTGTCACCTTGAGGTTGCGGATAGTTGGTGAGACCAACAATGGCAAACACCCAACCGCGGTTGTGCGATCAGGGTGGTCCTCGATGTCAAAAATGATAGGCGTGCCGGACCACTTCAACGGCTTTCGGGCGGCGACAGACGGTTCCGTTGCATTCACTTCACGTGCCCATTGTTTGAGCTGGCGGTGGGAAGAATGCAAGGAAGCACCTCCGTCGACGCACATCATGTCCGTGGCTTTTTGAAACTCTTGCTCACTGGACTCATCGTCCTCTTCCATGCCATCATCATCATCACCTTCTCGCTTGTCGCGGCCTCTGGCGGGCTGATCCTTCTGCTGCTTGGCCTTGCCGCGGCGGCCTCCTCGACCGCTGCATTTCTTGCCGGACCCCTCAACACCATTCTGAGCCTTCTCCTTATCTCGCCTGTCGTATTCGGCCTTCTGCTTCTCGACAAGCTGCTCGACTTGTCGGCAGTCTTGGAGGTCGTGGCCCTTGGTGCGATGGATCTTGCAATACTGCTTGCCGGAACCCTCTGGCTTGTCGGCGGCCGCCAAGGCCTGACAGTTGGCACATCCGGCAACATCTTTGCCGGGGTCATCAACTTTGGTCTTCTTGGCGGTGCCGGGACTGCCGGATCCTTCGACGGCAAGCACGGCCTTGCCCTTGCGCTTTCTGTTGCGCTGCCGACCCTTCTTTGTCGGGGCCGGCGCATCATCGTCAGAGTCGCCCCCCACGCCAGCACCTTCACCGGGAAGCCTCCTCCCTTCTTCAGCGCGCGCACACCTGTCGGCCAGGGCATAAAGCTTGGCGACATCCTTGACCTTGTTCATCGCCAGCTCTTCCCGCATCCTGCGGTTACGCACGTTCTGATGGAACGCGTTGATGACAGCAGCCGGATGAACGTCTGGGATGTTGTGGTGCACGCGGCTGAACCTCTGGATGTACTTGCGCAGGGTTTCGCCCTCCTTCTGGGGAATGATGTGTAGGTCACTCTCCTGGCCAGGAGCTTGATGGCCGCCAGTAAAGGCACCAACAAACTCGTGGCATAAATCTGCCCAGGAAGAAATGGATCCTTCCGGCAAGTGCATCAACCACGACCTAACGTTGGGCTTGAGCACCAATGGGAAGTAGTCGGCAAGTATCTTGTCGTCACGACCCCCGGCAGCCTGCACCGTGATGGTGTAGACGCTTAGGAACTCTGACGGATGGGTTTTGCCGTCATATTTCTCCGGGACCTCCGGCTTGAATGTGCGAGAATTGGGCCACTGGACTCGCCGCAGCTCACGGGTGAACGCTGGACAACCCACCTCATAAGGCAGATCGCCAGGGTCCCCCGGCGCAGGCTTATCTACACTAGGTCCCATGCGCTTGTCGGACTGATGACGCGCTTCCCGACGCCGCTCGATGGTAGTTCGAGTGTCTTCCTTGCTTCGCTCCCGAAGAATTTGACGTTGATCGCAGCGGGTTCATGGGTCGGACGACGCCGTGGAATCATCCCCACGAGTGTCGACCCGCTGAGTTGCCGTCCGCCGCTGCTGTGGGGGGGAATACATCGTAGTTGTGCCACCCACAGCTTTCTCCTTGCTGACGCGCGTCGGCTCGATGGACCGTCGCCGCGAGGGCTCCGCCTGCTCTGGCTTATCTTCGTTGGCTAGGCCAACGAGGCTCTGGATGGCGGATCTCCACTCCTCGAGCTTCTCCGCAGCAGGAGGGAAGTTTAGGAGTGGCTGTGCACGCGCCAGTGCTTCTGTCGATGTAGGCAGCGGTGATAGGTGCGAGGAACGTGAGGTGCTCTGACTCCTAACCGTAATAGAAGGAGCAACAACACGATCCTGCGACCGTACGCCGCCAGCACCAGCACGTGGACGTGCATGTTGGTCTCGCACCTCCCGAGAATGATGCTCAGGAGATTTCCCATGGGGACATCCAGAGCCTCCAACGTCGCGGCGAAGCTCCTCGCGTGCGCCCTGGGAGGGCTGCGGCACGTGCGCCGGCGTGGGTGTCTTGGAGAGCGCCCTTCCATCTCTGGAGTTCGCCGCACCGCCCGCTGGCAGTACGGCTCCATCTCTGGATCTAGCGGCGCGAACGACGCCGCTTGCCTGACTGCGATCACCGGAGCGTCGTGGAAGCTCGGGATCTCCACCTCCTCCACCCGCATCGACTCCATCGCCTGTGCGCGTAAGCACGGGCGCGGCGGATGCGGATGGTCCAACCGCCGTCAAGCCCTTCCTCTTGGGGGCCATGGCGGTGATGATGACGAAGAACTGGCGCGCTGATCACGGGATCAGGTCCACGCAGCCTCTTCTCCCCTACCTGGCGTGCCAAAGATGTCGGAAACGACACCTATGGGATCACGAGGATCCCTTTATGGTTCGGCGGGGAGAAAGATTGCACAGAGAGCAGATCGAGTGATCAAAGCGCGGGGATTTTACCCACGTTCGGGCCACAAAGATGCGTAAAACCCTACTCCTGCTTTGGTTGTATTGGATGTGTTTAGGCTGAGTTCTTGGAGCGCTACAGTAACTAGCAGCTACACTTATGGAATGGCCAGCCAAGATCCCCCTGTAGCTATGCCTTGGGCCTCCTTTTATACTCTCGAAGGGGTCACCAACAGTGGCAAAGTACAAAGGTGGCAGCACAGTAAATACATGAGGTGTCAAGGTATCTACAGTGCTTATCATACCTAATTCTGACGGCTTAGGACAAGGGCATTTAATGCTCCTATTGAAGTGTCCATACCTTGCATTGGGATGGAAAAAGGGGCCATCCCATCGAACCGCTTTAGCCCATCACGCCGTCAGCGTCAGCCACGCACCCAGGGGACAAAGGCTAAAAGACAAGCTGGTAGTTGCCCTGGGGTGGAGCGCTTTGAACAGTGGTGAAGGCTTGCCGGGCGCATGGCTTGTCGGGGCTGTGAGCCCCCCGGCAAGATCTTGTCGGGGTGCCAGCCCTTGGCTTTCTATCTTCTTGATTACTGCTGTCTTCGACCCCAAGGTCTGACTAAATCTTGTCGGCTCCAGGGAGCTGCCCGCGCACAAGTCTGGGTAATGGATACCCTGGTTCTTTGTACCCTGACAGGGCTCATGTGGCCATTCACAGGGCCTAACTTCCGTTTTGCGAAAAATGTTGATGTCTCGATCTTGAGTCCTCCCAGCAACTCCCTTGGGGCTCCGGCTTGAAGAACCCCTCCTTAGGAAACTTATCTTCCTACGCGCAAATTTCTGAAATTTTTTGGGCCACATCATTATGTCAATAAAACTTTGCAAGCTTGATAGCAACTACTCATATGGGTACCTAGAGGTTATATCAAGCATTCATACGACTTGGAACTCAAAGGATTCAACATGCAAGCTCATTTTCAGTAGCACCAAGTGCAGCAAAATATGCAAAATATAAACCACTAAAGAGAAACCTAATTGGAGCAATGGAGGAGTTACATACCTAGGAGCAGTTCCTCAAAACAGTTTCGGAAACGGAGTTCCGAGCAAAGATATCAAAAATTTCAATTTTAGGAGGAAGAACACGGGAGAGAGAGATAGGGAATTTTTGCTGGAGGGGAGTGATGAAATGAGCCGAAGGGATAAGGCAGGGGGCCCATGTGGGCCCCACAAGCCATCAGGGCGTGCCCTATTGGCTTGTGGCCCACAAGTGCACCTCCCTGATCTATTTTCAACACCAGAAATTCTTAAATATTCCAGAAAAATTCATGTTAAAAAATTTGTGGCAATCTAAAACTTTTTATTTTTGGGTCATTTTTATTGCATGGGAAAATCAGAAAACGGGATAATCAAGCCATTTTATTTTACTTAACTAAAAATAACAGAGGACAAACTTGTGATATGGGGAGTTGTGCATACTAAATTCATCAATCACATGTCTTTCGAAAAGGATCCATTAATAAGGTTGATCAAGTCTTATTAATAACCGTTTCCGATTGACATGAGACCGAAGAATTTTCATATCACACTAAGTTACCTCAATGGGGATTTGCATCTCCCCAATAATAAGATTATCATATTTCTTCTTGGCAGTAGGTAGAGGGATTTTAAAACCCCCAATGATAACCGTGGCACTAGGCTCAATGATATTAATATTATAAACCAAAGTTTGCTTCTTCGGAAAATGCACAGTATGTTGTTTTCCATTGACGTGAAAAGTAACCTTGCTTTTGTTGCAATCAATAACAACCCCTGCAGTATTTAGAAAGGGTCTACCAAGGATGATCGACATGTTGTCGTCCTCGGGCATATCAAGAATAACAAAGTCTGTTAAGATAGTAACATTTGCAACCACAACAGGAACATCCTCGCAAATTCCAATAGGTAAAGCGGTTGATTTATCATCCATTTGCAAAGATATCTCTGTAGCTGTAAGCTTATTCAAATCAAGTCTTTTATATAGAGAGAAACGCATAACACTAACACCAGCTCCTAAATCACATAAAGCAGTTTTAACATAACTTTTTTTAATAGAGCAAGGTATTGTGGGTATACCCGGATCTCCCAACTTCTTAGGTACTCCACCATCAAAAGAATAATTAGGAAGCATGGTAGCAATTTCAGTTTCTGGTATTTTTCATTTGTTGGTAACAACATCCTTCATATACTTAGCATACGGCGGCATTTTAATTAATATATCAGTCAAGCCAGTGCGCAAAAGGACGGGTCTAATCATTTGAGCGAAGTGTTCAAAATCTTCATCGTCCTTACTTTTAGAAGACTTATGAGGGAATGTCATGGGTTTTTGAACCTATGGTTCTCTTTCCCTTTCGTGTTTTCTAGCAACAAAGTCTCTTTTATCATAGCGTTTATTTTTGGGATGTGGGTTATCAAGATTTTCAGCGGGTTCTATTTCCACATCATTATCAGGTTCCTTATTACTATCTGGTTAAGCATGTGCATGAACATCATTATTATCATTATCATTTTCATTATCACTAGGTGCATGTTCACTACCAGATTGTGTCTCAGCATGAGAAACAGAAACATCATTATGGTTCTCAGTAGGTTTTTCTAAAACAGGTTCACTAGAAGCCTGCAAGGTCCTATCATTTTTCTTTTTATTTTTCTTCTTAGATGGACTAAGTGCATCATCATTTTTTCTCTGAGAATCATGTTCAGTTCTTTAAGGGTGACCCTCAGGATAAAGAGGTCCCTGAGTCATTCTACCTCCTGTAGTCATTACTCTAACTGCATGATCATTCATAGTATCATTTATTTCAGCAAGCAAATCATTTTGTGACTTAGCAACTTGGTCTAGTTGGGTGTGAACCATAGAAGCATGTTTACCTAGACCCTTAACATCATTAGCAATTCTAAACATCAAGTCACTTAAGCGATCTATCATCATGGCATTACGTCTTAATTGATCCTTGACATAATTATTGAAATGCTCTTGCTTAACAATGTAATTGTCAAATTCATCCATGCATTGACTAGGAGTCTTTGTATAACGTATATCACTTTCATTAAAGGTATGGAGAGAATTTACCTCTACTACCTATGTCGGGGTGTCAAGTCCAGGTATTTCTTCGACAGGTGGTAATTTCTTGACATCTTCAATTTTAATACCTTTCTCTTTCATATATCTTTTTGCTTCTTGCATATCTTCAGGACTAAGGAATAGAATAGCTCTCTTCTTTTGAATAGGTTCCGGTGGTGGTTCAGGAAGTGTCCAATCATCAGCATTTTGCAATATGTTATTCAATAGTTCTTCAGCTTGTCCAACAGTTCTTTCCCTGAAAACACAACCAACACAACTATCTAGGAAGTCCCTAGAAGCATCGGTTAGTCCATTATAAAAGATATCAAGTATTTCATTTTTCTTAAGAGGGTGATCAGGCAAAGCTCTGAGTAACTGGAGAAGCCTCCACCAAGCTTGAGGGAGATTCTCTTCTTCAATTTGCACAAAGTTAAATATTTCCTGTAAGGCAGCTTGTTTCTTATGAGGAGGAAAATATTTTTCAGAAAAGTAATAAAGCATATCCTAGGGACTACGCACACAACCAGGAGCAAGAGAAACGAACCATAGCCTCACCATTTAGTGAGAAAGGAAAAGGCTTAAGGATATAATAGTAGCGCATCTTTTCCTCATGAGTAAACAAAGCAGCAATATCCTTCAGTTTAGTGAGATGTCCGACAACAGTTTCAGTTTCATAACCATGGAAAGGATCAGATTCAACTATAGGTATTAACTCAGGGTCTACAGAGAATTCATAATCCTTATCAGTAACAAATATAGGAGAAGTAGCAAATTTTGGTTCACGTTTCATGTTCTCCATCAAAGATTTTTCTTTCAGTTTGCATAATAATTTCTTCAAGTCATCCCTATTCTCACAAGCAAGAAAGTCCCTAGCTACTTACCCATCCATAACATAACCTTTAGGTACATAAGGCCATTCATATTTATTGGGAGAGCGAGGTGTAATAGGTGATTCAAAATCTTTATCAGTTTCAACATTTTCAAGTTCTCTAGCTTTAGCAATATGAGCATCAAGTAATTCATTCAGTGGCACAGTTTCAGTTTCACCATGTGTAGCAGTAGTATCATCACTAATTTTAGAAGTAGCATCATCAAGTTCATCTAACATATGAGAACGAGTAACAAGTGGTGGTGTTATAAGCTGATTCAAAACAGTAGGTGAATCAAAAGCAGAGCTAGATGGCAGTTCCTTACCTGCTCTCGTACGAGAGGGGAAAATCTTGGTTCGGGTATCTTTCAGATTCTTCATAGTCGCAATTAGATATCCTCAAGTTAACACAATAAATATAGCTATGCTCCCTGGCAACGACGCCAGAAAAAGGTCTTGATAACCCACAAGTATAGGGGATCACAACAGTCTTCGCGGGTAGTATTTCACCCTGATTTATTGATTTGGCACAAGGGGAGCCAAAGAATATGTATCAGCCTTAGCAGTTGATTTGTCCATTCAACCACACCTGGGATATCTCTCTACAACAAAGTTTTAGTAGCACGGCAAGTAATGGTAGTAGCAGTAACAGTAATAGTGACAGCAGTAATTTTGTAGCAGTTGTGAAAGTAGCAGCAGCAATAGTAACTTAGCAAGTTTCATGATATGTAAAGCATAGGCACGTGGATCAGTGATGGATACTTATTTAGATGACATCAATCATGTAACCGTTCCACGCTAGATCGACACAGAACTAGCTCCAATTCATCAATGTAATTAGGCATGTATTCCGTATATAGTCATACATGCTTGCGATAAGAACTTGTATGACATCTTTTGTCCTACCCTCCCGTGGCAGCGGGGTCCTAATAGAAACTAAGGGATATTAATGCCTCCTTTTAATAAAGAACCGGAACAAAGCATTAACACATGGTGAATACCTGAACTCCTCAAACTACGGCAATCACCGGAAAGAATCCCAATTATTGCCACCTTGGGGTATGCGGATCAAGACACGTAATAGGTGCATACAACTTGCAAGATTGGATCAAAATCACTCTTATATTCATGAAAACATAATAGGTTCAGATCTGAAATCATGGCACTTGGGCCCTAGTGACAAGCATTAAGCATAGCAAAGTCATAGCAACACCAATCTCAGAACATAGTGGACATTATGGATCAAGCCCTATCAAACTTAACTCGAATACATGATTAATATCATCCAATCCCATCACCGTCCAACAAGCCTACAAAGGAATTACACACTCCCAGTGGTGAGCATCATGGCGGTGTTGATGAAGAAGGGTTGGTGATGACGACGACAACGAATCCCCCTCTCCGGAGCCCCAAACGGACTCCAGATCAGCCGTTCCGATGAAGAACAGGAGGTGATGGCGGCTCCATCTCGTAAAACGCGATGAAATCTTCTCTCTATTTTTTCTCCAAAGATGTGAATTTATAGGACTGGAATTAGGGTTGGAGGAGCCATGTGGGCCCAACAAGCCATCAGGGCGCGCTCTGTTGGCTTGTGGCCCGTAGGCAGCCCCCCTCTGGTGGATCTTCGCTCCATAATTAATTATTTATACCAAAAATATTTCACAAAAAGTTTCGTCCAATTCTGGGAACTTTATTTCTGCACAAAATAAAACCAAGGTAGTTCTGCTGAAAACAGCGTCAGTCCGGGTTAGTTCCATTCAAATCATGCAAATAAGAGTCCAAAACCAGAGCAAAAGTGTTTTGAAAAGCAGATACGTTGGAGACGTATCCCCTGATAAGACTTTCACGGAGCACATACCTTTACAAGATTTCGAAGGAGTTCAAAATGGATCAGTTAAAGAAGGAGGTCTTGCATGTATTGTAAGGTGTGAAGTTGAGTAAGACTCAAAGCTGGAACATGGCAGAAGAAAGATAAAGGACGAAGGTCGTCCCCTATGCCTTAGCCATAGGCTCTATACTGTATGCTATGTTGTGTACCACACCTGATGTGTCCATGAGTCTGGCAAGGGGGTACAAGAGTGATCCAGGAGTGGATCACTGGACAGCGGTCAAAATTATCCTTAGAGAACTAAGGAAATGTTTCTTGGTTATGGAGGTGATAAAGAGTTCATCGTAAAGGGTTACGTCGATGCAAGCTTTGACACCAATCCAGATGACTCTAAGTAGCAACCCGGATACGTATAGTGGAGCAATCATTTGGAATAGCTCCAAGTGGAGCGTGATAGCCGCATCTGCAGTATGACATAAGGATTTGATAAGTACACATGGATCTGAATATTGCAGACCCGTTGACTAAAACCTCTCTCACAAGCAAAACATGATCAAACCCATAACTTATTGGGTGTGAATCACATGGCGATGTAAACTTGATTATTGACTCTGGTGCAAGTGGGAGACTGTTGGAAATATGCCCTAGAGGCAATAATAAAGTGGTTATTATCATATTTCCTTGTTCGTGATAATCGTTTATTATCCATGCTAGAATTGTACTGACCGGAAACTTAAATACATGTGTGGATATATAAACAACACCGTGTCCCTAGTGAGCCTCTACTAGACTAGCTCGTTGATCAAAGATGGTTAAGGTTACCTAACCATAGACATGAGTTGTCATTTCATAACGGGATCACATCATTAGGAGAATGATGTGATGGAAAAGACCCAACCGTAAGCATAGCATTTGATCGTATCACTTAGTTTATTGCTACTGCTTTCTTTGTGTCAAGTATCTATTCCTAAGACCATGAGATCATGCAACTCTCTGACACCGAAGGAATGCCTTGTGTGTATCAAACGTCACTTCGTAACTGGGTGATCATAAAGGTGCTCTACAGGTATCTTCGAGGGTATCTGTTGGGTTGGCATGGATCGAGACAAGGATTTGTCACTCCCTATGACGAAGATGTATCTCTGCGCCCTCTCGGTAATACAACATCACAACAAGCTTGCAAGCAATGTGACTAAGGAGTTAGTCATGGGATCTTGCATTACGGAACGAGTAAAGAGACTTGTCGGTAACGATATTGAACTAGGTATAAGATACCGACGATCGAATCTCGGGCAAGTAACATACTGATGGACAAAGGGAACTACATACGAGATTGAGTGAATCCTTGACATCATGGTTCGACCGATAAAGATCTTCATGGAATATGTAGGAACCAATATGGGCATCCATGTCCTGCTATTGGTTATTGACCGAAGAGGTGTCTCGGTCATGTCTACATGATTCTCGAACCCGTAGGGTCCGCAGGCTTAACGTTCAATGACGCTAGAGTAGTATTAGGATATGTACGTTGGTGGCCGAATGTTTTTCGGAGTCCCACATGAGATCCCGAACATCACAAGGAGCTCTGGAATAGTCCGTGGGTAAAGATTTATATATGGGAAGTCATATTTTGGCTACCGGAAAAGTTTCAGGTTTTGCCGGAATTGTACCGGGAAGATTTCAGAATGTTCCGGAGGGTTCCAGAAGGGTTCCTCCAGCACCTAGGTCATGCATGGGCTGTCGGGGGGCGCCCTGGCCTTATTGGGCCAGGCGCACCAGCCCCCACAAGGCCCATGCACCTGGAAAGGGGGAACCCCAAGTGGGAGGTAGTCCACTTGCCTTGAGAGGCAAGTTTCCTCCCTTGGCCGCCTCCCCTCCTTGGAGGAGGGGCTAGGGCTGCACCCCAGTCTTCCCACACCCCTATATATAGTGGGGAGGGGGCGGAAGGGCTGGACACAACAATCCCCATGCCCTATGGCCTCCCGTCTCTCCCATTCTTCCTCGTTCGTAGTTCCGGAGGCGCTTGCCGAAGCCCTGCTGGCACTGCTCCACCGCCATCTCCACCATGCCGTTGTGCTGGTCAAGATCCCATATACTACCCCGCCCTCGCTCGCTGGATCGAGGAGGCAGAGATGGCATCGAGCCGCACATGTGTTGAACATGGAGGTGCCATCCGTTCAGCGCTAGATCGGGACGGATCGCGATTGGATCGTGAAGACGTGCGACTACATCAACCACGTTTTTAACGTTATCGCTTAACGGTCTACAAGGGTACGTAGACACACACTCCCACTCGTAGCTATGCATCTCCATGGATAGATCTTACATGTGCGTAGGAATTTTTTTGTTTCCCATGCAATGTTCCCCAAGATATAAGGTAGCCCCCGAGCGTCGGGTTGTGTTGCCTGCAAGCAGCTCGGGGTTGAAATGTACTTATAATGTTCTGCATGTATTTGTGCAGAAATCCATCCCTTAAGTGGAAACTGAGATCGGCCAGCTCAGGGAAGAGTTGACACTGGAGAAGACCAGACGTGAGGAAGCTGAAAAGCTGAGCCGGTCTGCAAATACTGCTGCAAAGCAAGCCATGGAAGAGTTGGAAAACTTCAGGACCAAGGCCTATCAAATGGAGGAGTTACTCACACAGCGTGCTAAGAACGTTGAGGAGAAAAAGAGAGAAGTACAGGCAGGTCTGTGCCGGCTTACAAAACTGATCAATGAAACCTGTGTCAAAGTCTTGAGTAAGTATCTTGTGACCCGGCTGTATTTGTACTGTCATATGATACGGGCTTATCATGATGGTTAACTTGTCTAATCCCTTGTACAGAGCAACATGGAGGTGAAAAACTAAGGACTCCCCTGAGAAGCTGAAGATATTATATAATTTGATCAAGTAACTATTCATCGGGAGCTGTGAAGCCATTACCGCAGCAAGGGGATGGACTCAACCACCAGGGCGGCTTGCAGATGTGCTGAAGGAGCTTTCAATCGTGCTATCTTGGATGAAAATCCAAAATGAGTCAGCTTGCCGGAAGGGCATACTCCGGGGCTTTACGTTTGCCAAAGCTTATCACCCAGAGTTGAAACAAGAGCTCTTAGCCGGCGGGTACCCCCAGTTCAAGGTGGATGGCTCAGAATTCACTAAGGAAGACTACCAAGTTGTCCTTGAGTAAACTCGGCATCATGCATGTGCAATCGCTCGGACCATTGATCTAAGCACCTATCAAGTTGATTATGATGAGCACAAAAGAAAAATCTCACTGAAGCTGCCTGAGTTGTTTGAATTGAAGAGCAAAAATTCTGACCCTACGGCACTTTCTTCATCCACAGCCCCTGCTGGCTCCGGTACTCTTGGCATGCCGGTTCCCCCTCGAGCTCCAAGCACTGATGATCAAGAAGAGCCTCTTAAAGCTCTCTATCAGATATTCAGGAGAGGGACCGCTAGTGGCGAATACAAAGAGATGGATGAGCCTCGGGAGCAATTCCCCCTAGCTGATAGAAGAAAATAGGCCAGAAGCTGAGCAGTTGGAGAAGGCAAGTGCTGAAGATCAAGCCAAAGATAGGCCGGCATCTGAGGATCCTGTCAAGATCAGACTACTCAGGGCCAGGCAAGCCAGGCATGGGGGGTGTAAACTTTCCTGCAAAAAACATAGAACATCAGCCAATAAGGGCTTGTAATAGAAGTAGTCAACTTTGGAGCAGTTTAATTTGGTGCTTTGGATGAACACTTGTTGTTGAAAGATCTTTATGTAAAGCATCTCATAGGCCGGCTTATGCCGTGTCAGTCTTATCTATTCCTCATTTTTATAAGTCGGCAATCGCATGACTTAATAGATGTGATCAAACTCAAGTAGATGCAGGGTCACACTAAGTCCGATAAGAAGGAATCATAGGTGATTGATCTAAAAGGTGCACAGTCGGGTCATATATGTGCAAATAACTTCAAGCTTAAGAGGCAGATAAAACATGTGAGTAGTCGTTGATGAGCCGGGTTATAATACGAATATGAAAAAATATAATATGAAAAAATAAAATAAAAGCCTTTCGAGATCCGACATAGAGATTGAATTTTGAAGCTCGGCTCTATTGGTTTGATCTTGCTATCTAGAGAGTCGGCTCTCACGTGACTTAAGCCGGTGTTTTAACTTTGAAGAATTCGGGGTCGACGGTCCATGATAGGTACCAGTGTGATTGATTCCTCAAGCGTACAGTCGGGTCACCTTATGTGAGTAGCATCAAGCTAACAGGAAGGTATAACCAAATGAATTGGTGGATATGCCAGTTCAAAAGGGATGTTACAGCCAAACTTGATGAGTTGGAAGCCCCCAAGTGACCAAAGAAATAAGAGCTCAACAAGGAGCTTGTTGACACAATATTCTGATGTCCAGAAGGGTGTAACTTTACTTTTGAAAGTCATAATAACATTTACATAGAAGAAAAAATATAAAAACTTAGATAATTTTAACTAAGAAGAAGCTACTAAGTAAAATAGGGACGGAGATGTGCGATGTTCCAGGGTCTATTGCCCTCTTCTCCAGAAGTACGTGACTTATCTCCTTCACGTATATCAACCAGGTAATATGACCCGTTGTTAAGACTTTTGCTGATGATGAAGGGTCCTTCCCAAGTAACAGATAACTTATGCATGCATGTATTTTCTTTTATTAGACGGAGCACTAAGCTCCTTCATGGAAAGTTCGACTTCGAACTCTACGTCTATGATAGCAACGTAGGTCTTGTTGATAAATTGAAGATCTTGATGCTGCAAGATCGTGTTCTTCTTCCAATGCATCGATTGAATCTTGCTTGTCTTTCTCATTATCAACTTCAACATAAGCAACTACTCTTGGAGAATCATGGCGAATATCACTGGGTAAGACGGCCTCTGCACCATAAACCAGGAAAAATGGCGTATATCCAGTTGACTTGTTGGGAGTGGTTCGGATGCTCCAAAGTACACCAGGAAATTCCTCCACCCAACATCCAGGGGTACGCTCGAGGGGGACCATCAGTCTTGGTTTGATTCCTCGAAGTCATTCCTTATTTGGACGCTCTGCCTATTCATTAGACTGTGGGCGAGCAACAGAAGCAAGGTCAAGCAGGATGTGTTCTTTTTTACAAAACTGTTCCATGGCTCCCTTTGACAGATTAGTGCCATTGTCAGTGATGATGATGTGAGTATATCCAAATCAAAAAATAATCCTTTTCAAAAACGTGACCGTTGTCTCGGCATCGCAACTACTGACAAGTTCTGCCTCGACCCACTTGGCGAATTTGTCGACTGCGGCCAAGAGGTGCGTCTTTTTGTAGGAAGACGGCTTGAAAGGCCCAACCATGTCAAGCCCCCAAGCTGCAAAAGGCCAAGTGATTGGTATCATGCGAAGTTCCTGAGCCAACGCATGTGCTTGTTGCGCATACCTCTGACAACCATCGCCTGATGGACAATGTCCTTAGCGTCTGCATGAGCCGTAAGCCAGTAAAAACCATGTCGAAACACCTTAGCAACCAATGATCTGGAGCTAGCATGGTGCCCACAATCTCCAGGGTGGATTTCATTGAGAATCTCATGACCCTCTTCTAGAGAAACGCAATGTTCAAAAACGCGAGAGACACTTCGCCTATGCAATTCACCATTAACTATGGTATAGATTTACACCTCTGGATAATCTGTCGAGCGATGATTTCCTCTTCTGGGAGCTAGCCACAAGTTAGATAAGCCAACTAAGGTGTCGTCCACTCTGGTATGGCGTGAACTGCCACTACCAATGCTAACTCTGGATCAGGAATAGCAATGTCTGCTTCCATCGGTAATTTAACTGATGGGTTGTGAAGAATATCCAGAAAAACATTTGGCGGAACTGGCTTGCGCTGAGAGCCCAAATGAGACAGTGTATTTGTTGCCTCATTAAGTTGACGATGGATATGATCAACCTAGAAGTGTCCAGCCACAAAAGTAACAGCACGTCTATAAGCCGCCATCAGTTGATCTTTGGAATCCCAGGTGCCAGAGACTTGTTGAGCCACAAGGTTTGAATCCCCAAGACGACGAATCTGTCTTATATTCATTTCCTTGGCTAACCGTAGTCCATGAAGAAGAGCCTCATATTCCGCTGCATTGTTAGTACATGTAAACATAAACCGTAAAACGTAATTGAACTTGTCACCTCATGGAGAAGTTAAGACAACTCCCGCCCCCGAGCCCTCCAATTGCCTGGAACCGTCAAAGTGTAACGTCCAATATGTATTGTATGGCTTTTCTGGAGGGGCTTGGAGTTCAATCCAGTCGTTGATGAAGTCCACTTGAGCGTGAGACTTGATAGTTGTTCGGGGAACATATTTCGGATGATGAGGTCCAAGCTCTATAGCCCATTTGGCAATTCGTCCTATGGCCTCCCTGCTCTGGATGATATCCCCTAAAGGCGCGGAACTAACAAAGGTGATGGGGTGCTCCTGGAAATAATGTTTCAATTTCCGGCTTGCCATAATACCGAAGACTAGCTTCTGCCAATGTGGATATCGTTGCTTGTACTCTGTGAGATCTTCGCTAACATAATACACTAGGAGTTGGATAGGATAATCCTTGCCCTCTTCCTTGGGTTTAACAACGACTGCTACACTAACTTCTTTATTATTGGCAGCAATGTATAAAATCATCAGTTCTTTCAACTCAGGAGCGGCCAGAATAGGGGCCACAGACAACTGCTTCTTCTGTGCCTCAAAAGTTGCATTAGTCGCATAATCCTAGACGAAATTGCATGTCTTCTTGAACAATTGATACATGGGAATTGCCTTCTCCCCAAGAAGGCTTATAAAACGACACAGGGAAGCAATGCATCTCGTAAGTTTCTGAACCCCATTGATATTGGTCGGCTTCTTAAAAGAAGGGATTGCCTTGATTTTGTCCGGGTTAGCTTCAATGCCACGCTCAGACACCATGAAACCAAGTAGCTTTCCTACAAGTACACCAAATACACATTTGGTCCGGTTAAGCTTCATCTGATAGACTCGCAGATGATCAAACGTCTCTTTCAGGTCGTCCAGGAGGGTCTCCTTCTTTTCTGACTTCACCACAATGTCAGCGACATAAGCATGAACATTACGTCCAATCTAAGTGTGCAGACAATTCTGAACGCAGCGCTGATAAGTTGCACCTGCACTTTTTAGTCCAAAGGGCATGGAAGTATGACAGAAAGCCCCAAAAGGAGTTATGAACGTGGTATTTTCTTGTTCCTCCTTGGCCATCTTGATTTCATGCTAACCAGAATAAGCATCCAAGAAACACAGACTCTCACGGACAGTAGTGGAATAAATGATATGGTCAATGCGTGGAAGAGCAGACGGATCCTTGGGACATGCCTTGTTAAGATCAGTATACTCAACGCACATGCGCCAAGTACCATTCTTCTTCAGAACAAGCACTGGGCTGGCCAACCACTCAGGCTGAAAAACTTCAACGATAAACCTGGCAGCTAGTAGCTGGGCCACTTCTTCTCCAATGGCTTTGCGCTATTTTTCATTAAAACGACGCAGAGGTTTCATCTTAGGATCAAAATTTAGGCGGTGATCAGCGAGTTCTCTCGGTACACCAGGCATGTCTGAGGGCTTCAATGCAAAGATGTCCCATTTCTCACGGATGAACTCGATGAGTGTGCTTCCTATTTAGGATCCATATTTGCCCCAATGCTGAACTGCTGAGATGAATCACCAGGGGTAAAATCCACTTGCTTGGTGTCACGTGATGACTTAAACTTGAGCACAAATTTGGACTCGGTGGTTGGTTTCTTGAGCGAAGCCATATCTGTTGATAAAACTTCAACTCTTCAGTTGCACAGGGCCACTCAGCGTAAGCGGCATCTCCTTCCTCACACTCAATGGCTATCTTCCGATCACCATGTATTGTGATGGTTCCGTGAGGCCCTGGCATTTTCAGCTGCAAATAAACGTAGCATGGTTTGGCCATGAACCTCGCATATGCCGGACATCCAAATAGTGCATGGTAAGGGCTCTTGATTTTCACCACTTCAAAAGTCAGGAACTCGGGACAGAAGTTGAATTTAGTACCAAAGGCGACTTTGAGAGAAATCCAACCAATAGGATAAGCTGATTTTCCTGGAACGATACCATGAAAGACTGTAGAAGAAGGCTTCAATTGGCTTTCTCACAGATTCATCCGCTTGAAGGTGTCATAATATAAGATGTTGACACTGCTGCCACCGTCCATCAATACTTTGATTAACCTGTAACCACCGACTTGAGGGATCACCACCAAGGCAAGAGTCCCAGGATTGTCAACGCGGGGAGAATGATCTTCTCGACTCCAAGTGATGGGATACTCAGACTAGTTGAGGTACTCCAGAACAGTTGGCATTGTGGCACTCATCGCTCGCTGCTGAACCTTCCTATCCCGTTTGCTGGTATTGGTGGTGAAAACATGATATTATCCACTATTCAACTATTTCGGATTGCTCTGAAAACCCAACATACATGTCGGGTTCTGATTGCCAGGTCCATTACACTGATTGTGCGAACCACTGCCGCCAACCCCCTGGAACACGGCCACTGGATTACTGATACGTCTCTGTTGTATCTATATTTTTTGATTGTTTCATGCCAATATTATACAACTTTCACATATTTTTGGCAACATTTTATATGATTTATTGGACTAACATATTGATCCAGTGCCCAGTGTCAGTTCCTGATTTTTGTGTGTTTTTTGTTTCGTAGAAATTCCATATCAAACGAAGTCCAAACGCGATAAAAATTTGTGGAGAATTATTTTGGAATATTTGTGAATTTTGGGAGGTGGAATCAACGCAAAAGGTGGTCCACAGCCACCACAACCCACCAGGGTGCGGTCTAGGGCCCAGGCGCGCCGTGGTGGGTTGTGGTCACCTCGTAAGTCGGTTGGAGATCTACTTTGGGTGCAAGGAATCTTATATCCGGAAAAAAAATCATGTTAAAATCTCAGCGCAAACAGAGTTACGGATCTCCGGGAATATAAGAAATGGTTTTCGGCCAAAAAACAGGAACGCGAAACAGAAGAGAACAGAGAGGGAGATCCAATCTCGGAGGGGCTCCTGCCCCTCCGGCGCCATGGAGGCCATGGACCAGAGGGGGAACTCTCCTCCCATCTAAGGGGGAGGCCAAGGAAGAATAAGAAGGAGGGGGCTTTCTCCCCCTCTCTCCCGGTGGCACCGGAATGCCGCCGGGGCAATCATCATGACGGCGATCTACACCAACAACTTCGCCGCCGTCAACACCAACTCTCTCCCCCTCAATGCAGCGGTGTAACACCTCTCTTCCCCGCTGTAATCTCTACATAAACATGGTGCTCAACTCCATATATTATTTCCCAATGATATGTGGCTATCCTGTGATGTTTGAGTAGATCCGTTTTGTCCTATGGGCGAATTGATGATCGTTGTTGGTATGAGTCGTATGTTTTATTTTGGTGCTGTCCTATGGTGACCTCCGTGTCGCGCAAACGTGAGGGATCCCCGCTGTAGGGTGTTGCAATGTGTTCATGATTCGCCTATGATGGGTGGCGTGAGTGACAGAATACACAAACCCGAGTAGGTGGGTTGTTGCATATGGGAGTAAAGAGGACTTGATACTTAATGCTATGGTTTGGTTTTACCTTAATGATCTTTGGTAGTTGCAGATGCTTCCTAGAGTTCCAATCATAAGTGCATATGATCCAAGTACGGAAAGTATGTTAGCTCATGCCTCTCCCTCATATAAAATTGCAAGAATGATTACCGTTCTAGTTATCAATTGCCTAGGGACAAATAACCTTCTTGTTTGATAAAAGCTTTCTACTAACCTACTAACTTTTATTATCTTGCAATTTACTCATAGTTTTATTCCCGCTAAGTACTTCTCGTTTTATTCGTGCAAACTATCCTATCACCTACAAAATAGTTTCATACTTTTTCTAGGTAAAGCAAACGTTAAAGTGTGCGTAGAGTTGTATCGGTGGTCGATGGAACTTGAGGGAATATTTGTTCTACCTTTAGCTCCTCATTGGGTTCGACAATCTTATTTATTGAAAAAGGCTACAAACGATCCCCTACACTTGTGGGTTATAAATTACCAGCGTCTGGGTAACCACCTCCTTGGAAGCCAGGGTTAAGGAAGCCGGCTCCAGAGCCGCCTGCTTGATGAATACAAGGTTGACCACTAGGACTTGCTCCATGGTCGCCACCACCGAAGATGTTGTTTTTAAACTCCTACATGATATAGCAACTTTACCAAGAGTGGTTAGCGGCTTATCCCTGTTTCTATGCTTCGGGCACAGACCCTTGAGGGACTCTTCATAATTACGGGGTTGAAATGCTGTCTTCTTGAAATTGTCACGGTGATTCTTGAAACATGTATTGGTATTGGCCACGAGGTCTGATCCTCCCTCAAAGTTCTTCTGCTTGTTGTTATTGTGATTGTTGTTTCCATTGACATTGTTCTGATGACCCTTGCCACCATTCTTCTTGCCCTTAACAGATTTCTTATCATCGGAAGTTGGGTCCTTGGTGTTGTCAGATTTGGTATACCTGGCCAAAACGTCCATTAGTTCACTCATCTCCTTGACCTTCCGCTTCATGCGCCCAAGTTTCTGTACCAAGGGATAAAAACGACAGTTTTGTTCCAAGACGAGGACTACCTTCTTTGTTGTAATGTTGTCGGATGAATGAACTATCTCGGCAATTTTCCTTGCCCAGTGGTGAGCTGATTCACCATCCTGCAGAACACAATGCTCCAGATCAACGATTGTAGTTGGACACTTGCACGTGCCTTGGAAATTCTTGATGAACCACTCTTTCAACTCTTGCCATGAATTGATCGAATTTGCAGACAAATTTTTCAACCAAGTATGTGTCGGGCCTTCCAGTATCATGGTCAGATAGCATGCGCACACGGCATCATTGACCTCCAACATATCCCATAGCCATCTTGTAACTCTCAATCCAGTTTACATGCTCCAAATTAGCAGTGTACTTAGGCACCTTGCGAGGTCCTTTGAAATCCTGAGGTATGCGCTCGTTGCGAAGAGCTGGACCTAAGCAGGGGTACCAATAGTCCGTGGCGTGTGGGTAGGATGCCCAGAAAAAGGTTGCCCCAAGGGGGTGGTACGTAATCAACCCTTGGATGAGCATACTCAACCCTTGAGCCACCTGCCCTAGCCATCCGTGTTGCTCATGCATTATCGACGTGGCCTGCGCGTCTGATACTACCGGTGGAACGCAGGTTGTTGATTCGCCGATGGCTCCCTTTGACGTCGTGCGCTCCTTGAGACTGTTGGAGATTCTCCGTGGCGGCTCCTCGTCCGTCTTGGCCGTGGGGTGGAGTGAAGACGATCACAACTTCGGGAGTAATTCGCCTGTTTCCATGTGGGGAATAGCTGCTAGGTTATGCATTGCTGCTAGCACGTTATCCATCAGGTTTGGATAGTGACTAGTCAGTGTTACAAAGCGGTTAGGCAGATTCAGAATGGGCTGGATCATTTGATGTTGAGCCGGTGTTGGGTGCTGAGCTGACAGTAGTTGTTGGGCCGGTGGCTGGGCTCAGGGGATGTTCTGGTGGACGCCTTGAGTCAATTGGGGTATGACCAGCTCCGCACCGGGCGTGTCGCTGCCCCATGCCGACTCAAACAGTTAGGTTGGCTCCAGAGATACGGGAAGCCGGCTGGTATGCCTCCTCTGATGAACTATTGTTGACTTGTTCTAGCGAAACATGAGGTGGATTCCCTAGTTCCCCAGACGATGGGCTTCGCTTAGGACTTCAGCGTGAGCCTCTACTAAACGTGCATTTTCAGTGTTGATATCCTCCTGAATCTTGGTCAGTTGCTCTCGACACTTGGTGATCTCAGCATTGTGAGCCTCAACATTCTCCGGAGTCACCAAGTCTGTAAGAAGTGGGGACAAGGTCTCCGTTAATTTAGCCAATACTTGGGCTCCTGAGACCCCTGAGCCGGCCGTAGTCAAAAATATCATGACAGCGGCCGCGGCAGCCGTCACGTGACCCGGCATGAGCTGAGCTGTATTCTGGCTAGACGAAGGGACCGTCACCAGGTTACCCTATGCATCATACTGGGGCAGATCCTGGCTTCCAGCCATATAGACTGCAGCCCGATGACCCGGTTCATATGGCTCCAGGGTGGCCTTATCATCGAAGTATCCTCCCAACCTTTCATCAAAAAGCAGAAGGATTGATTCTGTATCACCCACCGACTCGTCATCGGAATTAACGAGCATATCGCCTCCTGACGCCAAGTTGGTCTCTAAATTCAGCTCCTGTGCAGCACCGCTGATGAAGCCAACGAAGGCACTAACCCGATCCTTCTCGACCCGGCGGGGGTTGGCCCGGCTGGCCACCTCCAGCGAGTCAGCTCCGATGGCTCCCTTCAGAGCAGACCAACCAATCTCGGCCATGAACACGTAGATTTTGCCGAACGGGACCCAATATCCCGACTCGATCGAGCCAGCCTCGGGACTCCATGTCTTGTCGTCGATGTAGCTTCCCACGCTTGCTCTTCGTCATCCGACCGATTGCGTACTTCTCAATCCTTGGAAGGGCTCCCTTCAAGAACTCAACACCACTGTGTGTTGTCCCCACGGTGGGCACCAACTGTCGTGGTTTTGTCATGGCAGATGTCCTCGTGAGAATACCAAGTCGTGAGGCCATCGCTGCTAGGTGATCACTTGAACGGGGTTGATCGGAAACGAGAGACACAAGTTTACCCAGGTTTGGCCCACTTGAAGGAGGTAAAATCCTACGTCCTGCTTGATTTCTATTGATGATGATGATCTTCATTACAAGGTATTGCTTTCGCTACCAAGCTCTCTTCCTAACTTGGATTTGTCTCTTGGACGGCCTAGGGCTTGCCCTTATATAACGAGTCAAGTCTTCGGGGTTACAATGAATTTGGGTCATACCTGTATCCCCCCTCCAGATCGGAGTGGGTTCCCTTAGTCGGTATCCTCTAAGTCGGCGTTGGGCCGTGATCTCCCGAGACGTCCTACACTCAAGCCAGCCAAGGACATTGGATGGTATCTTTTAGGCCTCCTTAACTAGACCGTGGGGTATTACTCCTCATGCGTCGGCATACGCCCTGGCCCCCGCGTCGTGAGCCAACCAGGGCTAGCCGGCTTATGCCAGGGGTAATATCCCCAACAACACCACAATAGAAGATTACATCGGATAGACAAACGCGAGAATCGTGAAGAACTTTGTATTGAAGATCAAAGAGAGAGAATAAGCCATCTAGCTACTAGCTATGGAGCCGTAGGTCTATGGTGAACTACTCAACCATCATCATGGAGGCAGCAAGGTTGATGTAGACAGCCTCCATGATGGATTCCCCTCTGACAAAGTACCGGAAAAGGCCTCCAGATGGGATCGTAGAAGAACAGATACTTGCATCGGCGGAAAAATTGTTTTGGCTGGCTCTCTGATGTTTTGGGGGTAACTGGGAATATATGGAAGTGGAATTAGACTAGGAGGTGACACAAAGGGCCCACGAGCCATGGGGGCACGTCTTGGTGGCTCGTGGCTACCTTGTGGGTCCTATGGCCTCCTCCCGAAGCTTCATGGGTCTCTTCTAGTCCAAAAATAACTCCTGTAATTTTTTTTATCCAATTTGGACTCGATTTGGTATTAATTTTCTAAAAAGTCCAAAAACAGGCAAAAAACAAAAGGTGTCATTGGGCACTGAGTTAATTGGTTAGCCCAAAAATGATATAAAATAGCATATAATTGCATAGAAAGTATTCAAGATTGATAATATAATAGCACAATACAATACAAAATTATATATACATCGGAGACATATTAGCATCCCCAAGCTTAATTTATGCTCGTCCTCGAGAAGGTAAATGATAAAAACATTTTTTTATGTGGCATGCTTCCCAACATGTAATCACTTTTAAGTGTAGATATTGAGAAATGAGGAATCAATTGACATTAACATATTAATATCCATGAACATAAGAAGCATAATCATTACTATTTCAAAATATACGATCATTGAGAAAGGAAGAATTTTCGATGTGGCATGCTACCCAACATGTAATCTCTTTCAGGTATAATTATTGAGAAACGATGAAGTAATTGATATCAACGTAATAATATCCATGAACATAAGAAGCATAATCATCATTGTTTCAAAATATATGATCATTAAAGAATGTTATCCCCTACTCATTTTACCATATTAAGCATGGCATGACTCCGTCTTCACGGCATAAGTATAAATCATGAGCACCCATGTGTCAAACCAGGTAATTGCTTCGTACTTCTAATGCGCCTCAATTTTCAACTTCACGCAATACATGAGCGTGAGCCATGGATATAGCATATGGGTGGAATAGAATATGGTGGTAGATATCAAAGGAGTCAAAAGGTGCTAAAGTCTCACATCAACTAAGCAAATCAACGAGCTATGGAGATGCCCATAAATCGACATCGATGCGAGGAGTAGGGATTGCCATGCAACGGATGCACTAGAGCTATAAGTGTATGAAATCTCATATGAAACTAAGTGGGTGTGCATGCAATTTGCTTGCTCATGAATACCTCGGGCATTTGAGGAAGCCTGTTGGGGATATAACCCCGTGGTGAGACCCGCCCAGGAGGGGCCGGGTCATGAAGTTGGCGGCTTAACAGTGAGGCCTTAAGCAGGCTGGAAGATCAAGACAAGGCCTGGAAGTGACTCGCCAGACGGGCCTGGCGGAGGCCCAGAGCCGGAAGGCAACATGTGACCCGGAGGCTTAAGCCGCCGGGAGATGGCTTGCCAGACAAGGCAAGGATAGTTAGAGATAGGGTCGGTTGCTAGATATAACCCGGCCCGGACTCTTGTAAGCCTAGGGCCTCAACCTGTGTATATAAAGGCGGATTCCCTGGGCGGCTGAGGGCACGAAACCTTTGATCGAGTACTAGGTCAAGCGTATTCCGCTCCCTTGTAATCGATACCCAATCAATACAACTCAAAGCAGGATGTAGGCTATTACCTCTTTCGAGAGGGGCCGAACTTGGGTAACCCCGTGTCTTTCGTCCCGATCAACCCCTTCGAGTTAACCACCGTAGCGATGGCTTCACCCCTAAGTCCTTGCACTAGGACATCTATCGTGCCAAAACCATGACAATTGGCGCCCACTGTGGGGCTGATGCACGGTGGTTTGGAGTACTCGAACGGCTCTCTCCCAGGGATCGAGGGATACGCTGTTGGCAGGATGACCAAGAGTCGCCGCGGCAAGCTCTGCATCGACGACGCTAGCTGGGGCCCCGAGGCCGACTCAATCGAGTACGGGTACCGGGTCCCCTTCGGCGGAATACACGTTTTCACCGGCAAGATCGGTGGATCTAAGCCCGGGCCGGACATCTGCACCAACCTCGTCGAGTCGGCCCGGCGCGCGCAACCCGCCCGGATCAAGCCGGGCCGAAAGCACGTCTTCGTCGGCTTCACCCAGGGTCCGGAACTTGAGGAAGGTTCTGTGTCACGGGAAGAAACCCTCATCTGCTCTGAGGATGGATCCTCGAGCGGAGAGGCGGAATCAATCTACCAGCTTCATAACGGCGGGCTTGGGGGCTACTTCGATGGTGACAGTTTTCCGAAGCCCTATGAGCTACCGAGCCAAGCCGCCGTCTTCATGGCTTGATCGGTGCCGGCTTCTGGCAGCACGGCGGTCGGGACGGCGGCGGCCGGCATGGCACGGTCCGGGTCAGTCAGGCCCCTGGCTCAAGATTGGCTGGATCTGATGAACGAGCTGACAACCCTGATGGGAACCGAGGCCACGGCGGAAAACCAAGCAAACTGTAACGCAGAGATCGCGAGGTTGAAGGACCAGATGACCAGGGCCCAGGAGGAGATCAATGCATTACAGGCTCAGATGGATGCTGAGTCAGAGCGTCTCAGGGCTGAAGCTTTTCGCCTTAGTCTAGATCAACAAGCTTCAGAGGCAGTTCTTCGGATGAGGCATCAGTCCCGCCTGACTGATCAGTATGAGCGCAGAAATCTTTTTAACACCCCGGGAGCAGGACCGAATGCACTGCTTACCATGACCCGGACGGCGGAGGTGCCTGGGAACAGGGTGGCGACTTAGCATCGGCAGCAAGACCCGCCCTGCAGGAACCAGACCCCGCGGCAGCATTTTTTGATGCCACCCAGTCATTATTCTAACCCGGTGGAGACCATGGTAGCGGGAACTGCCAGACTCAATGCGCTCCCCCTCACCGATGGGACGCCTTTCGCCGAAGAGGCAAGGAATGCCATTGGGTACTTGGAGACAGCGGTAGCTCAACAGGAGAAGTATACTTACAGCTGGAGTCGTGTGCACTCAACCCCCATCCCAAGCCGCAGGTATAGCCGGCGTTTGGAGTCGCCGGTAGTCTCCAGCAGTGAGCGACATCGACACCCGCCCCGCGACGACCCGCCCGTTGTCGATGCTCAAGCGATTGTGGATAATGCTAGAGCTCAGCGGGAGGCAGCGGCCGCGGCAGCTTTCCAACAGCCGCCCCCGATGACCCCTTCAGCTTCGGTGGGAGCCGGAGTCACCTCCAGAGCTGTGGGAGTGCCGTGTTTAGCACCGTGTCGGTGTAATGAACAGGGGGTGTCCATTACCCCTGGACATGCACCGGCAAGTTGCAGCCTCCAGGCGGGAAGGGCATGGCGGAGAAGAATCCGTTTATACGACACGTCTAGGACCCAGGATTCCGGCAAGGATTACTTGCCGGGAACAACGCCAAGCATGCCGGGGGCAACAGGCTCCGACAGGGCCTCAAGCCCTTGCCGTAGAGACAAACGCTCCCACAGCAGAAGACAGGCCTTTAGTCCTTGCTGTCGAGCCTCAGGCTCCAGCATGGGCACAGCACATTGTTGCACATCACCGGCAAGCTCAAAGGCCGGCAAGATCAAGATAGAGTTTTCGGGAAGCAAGCCTTCCTAGGAGGAGACCTCCAGGCAGGTCACCGAGAAGACCCGATGTTGGACTCCCGGCAAGATGCTTGCCGGGAGACGGCTGGGAGCAAGCACAAGACTATCAAGGAGTATTTGAGACGATACTCAGAAGACAGAAGACCGAAGGCTGGGGCCCCGGCAAGATCTTGCCGGGCTGACCCAACGAGCCCCGGCAAGATTTGCATCCGGCAAGACCTCGCCACCTTGCCACCGCTCCAGTGCAGTGACCAGCCTGTCAGACGAGGCTTATCCTCCTGGACGCGTGTCATGGCATTTGCGGTGTTGGGCTTAAGCGGTGCTGACGGGATGGCCCCTTTTCCCATCCCCAAGAAGCTAAGGGACACCTCAACAGAGCATTTAATGCGTTTGTCCCAAGTCGTCAGTGTTAGGTATGATAACATTGTAGCTACTTTTACACCTCTTGTGCTTCGCCACTGTTGGTGACCCCTTTGACATATAAAAGGAGGCCCAAGGCGTAGCTAGAGGGGAGGAGGACCTTCGGACCCATAGAGCATGCATAGCGCTCCTGGGATCGGATTTTCGAGAACTCATTCTGCATGTGTAGCTGCTAAATACTGTAGCGCTCCCAGAACTTGAGCTAGAACACACTCAATACAACCAAGCAGGAGTAGGGTTTTACGCATCTTTGCGGCCCGAACCTGGGTAAAAAAATTCCCTGTGCGTTGACCGTCAGATCTGCTCTCTGTGCATGCCTTCTTCCCCGCCGAATCATAAAGGGATTCTCGTGATCCCATAGGTGTCATTTCTGACACACCGGCTCTGCGGAATGAGCGCGTGTCGAAGGATTTTAAGGGTCCGCGCAAAGTGCCTAATTATACAGTTGATCTGCCTCCAGAAGCCTGGATCGAGAGTTATGAGCTAGCCATGGAGATGTTAGACGTCAGTGATGCAATCTGTGCTAAGTACTTCATCATGATGTTGGAAGGACCGGCTCGTACATGGTTAAAGGGTTTGCCACCCAATACCATCAATTCCTGGGCCGAGTTGAAAGCAAGGTTCATCAAGAATTTTCAAGGGACGTGCAAGCAGCCTATGACGATCGTTGATTTCGATCATTGCGTGCAGCGTGAGGATGAGTCGGTCCATCATTGGGTTCGGCGGGTCTCAACCATTATTCATTCGTCTGACAACATCACGGCGGCTCAAGCGGTTCTGATTCTGGAGAAAAATTGTCATTTATTGCCCCTTAAGCAGGAGCTGGGACGGCTCAAGCGTTCCTGCCAGAACATGGGTGAGCTCATGGCGGCTCTCACCAAGTATGCAGATTCTGATAGCACGAAGGACCGTGGGTCTAATGATGAGAAATCTGCTAAGGGTAAGAAGAATGGCAACGGCAAAGGTCAGCAGCAGAATGGAGCAGGAAACAATAACCCAGTTAATGGTGGTAAACGGAAGCATCCAGACGGCGGGTCAGATCTTGTAGCCAATACCAACGCTGGGAACAACCGGGGCAAGGGCAACGGTAAACCACCCTTCGGGGAAAATAAGCCTTTCAATATGGAAGCAATGCTTAACGACCCCTGCCCGAAGCATAGTCTTCCCAACAAGCCATCCACTCATGCTTGGAAGGATTGCTATATCATGCGGGAGTTCAGGAACTACAGCCTTAACCAGCATCACGGCAACAGCAATGGACTGCCCGGCGGGTCAGGTTCCGGCTCTCATGGGTCCGGTTTTGGTGCAGGCGGCTCAAACTCTGGTTATCAACGTCAAGGTAACCATGGAGGTCATAATCAGCAGTCCGGCAATGGTGGTCAGCAGCAAAATAATCAATCAGGGTAACAGAGTAACCCAAAGCAGCTTAATGGAGGCCAGTATCATGTCTTCACAACAAGCCTTGATAAGCGTGATTAGAAAGTGCGCAAGCGGGCAGTTAACGCAGCCATGCCGGCTCTTCCGCAATACTTAAAGTGGTCTGAGCACACGATACATTGGAGCAGGGAGGATCACCCACCGCGAGTCAATAACCCGGGGCACTTAGCCCTTGTGGTAGCCCCACAGGTAGGAGGCTACATGTTCACCAAGGTGCTGATGGATGGTGGTAGCAGCATTAACATCCTGTACTATGACACTTTCCGTCGGATGAAACTAGTTGACAAGGATCTTAAGCCGTCATCCACAGTTTTTCATGGGGTGGTACCCAGCAAATCAGCTTATTCGGTCGGAAAAATTATTCTTGAGGTAGCTTTTGGTGATGAGCTCAACTACAGGGTGGAGACCTTATGGTTTGAGGTGGTTAAAATCATGAGCCCATATCATGCTCTGTTTGGACGGCCGGCTTATGCTAAATTCATGGCCCGGCCTTGTTATGTGTACTTGTAGCTCAAGATGCCTGGTCCGGAGGGGACCATTACGGTGCATGGTGATCGGAATATCGCTCTTGAGTGCGAGGAAGGCGATGCAGCATATGCAGAGTCAAATTGTGCTGAGGCGGAGCTCAAAATTTATAAAGAAAATGTTGACCCAGCGGATATGACCCCGTTGAAGAAGCCCAGCACGGAATCTAACCCGCCCCTGAAGTTTGTGGCAGAAGATACCAAGTTGGTGGATTTTGTTCCTGGCGACTCGTCACAGCAGTTCACTATCGGGGCCAATATGGACTCCAAATAGGAAAGTGCGCTCATCGAATTCATCCGTGAGAATCGGGACATCTTTGCATGGAAGCCTTCTGTCATGTCGGGTGTGCCGAGAGAATTCGTTGAGCACCACCTTAATGTGGATCCTAAGTTTAAGCCAGTCAAACGGTTCCTCCGTCGTTTCAATGAAGAGCGGCGTAAAGCTATTGGGGAAGAGGTAGCCCGGCTCTTAGCAGCAGGGTTTGTCGTGGAGGTTTTTCACCCGGAGTGGTTAGCTAACCCCGTGCTCGTACTTAAGAAGAACGGCACGTGGCGCATGTGTGTAGATTACACAGATCTCAACAAGGCGTGTCCGGTTGATCCATTTGCTCTCCCCCGTATTGACCAGATCATTGATGCGCCGGCGGGTTGTGAGAGTTTATGTTTCCTGGACGCTTATTCGGGTTATCATCAGATCAAGATGGCAGTCAAAGACCAAGAGAAGACGTCTTTCATCACGCCTTTTGGAGCTTTCTGCTACGTGTCTATGCCTTTTGGACTCAAAAGTGCGCAGGCGACTTATCAACGCTGTGTGCATAACTGTCTTCATAGTCAAATTGGTCGCCATGTTCATACTTATGTGGATGATATTGTGGTCAAGTCAAGGAAGAAGGAGACTCTGCTTGACGATTTGAAGGAAACTTTTGATAACCTACGGGTTTACAAGATGATGCTTAATCCGGCTAAATGTGTTTTTGGCGTGCCTGCAGACAAGCTCCTGGGATTTTTGGTCTCAAAGCGGGGCATTGAAGCTAACCCGGATAAAATAAAGGCCATCACCTCATTATCTAAACCGGCGTGCATTAATAACGTCCAGCGCTTGGCGGGTCGTATTGCCGCTTTAAGCCGGTTCATAAGCCGCTTGAGCGAGAAGGCTATTCCTTTGTATCAGATGATGAAGAAGACAGATGATTTTGTCTAGAGTGATGCTGCCAATGATGCGTTTGAGGCACTCAAAAAATAGTTGGTTGAGCCGCCTGTCTTGGCAGCTCCCGTGGAAAAAGAGCCTTTGCTCTTGTACGTGGCGGCTAATAATAAAGCCGTCAGTGCTGCAATCGTCGTGGAACGCAAGGAGGCGGGCAAAGAGTATCCAGTCCAGCGGCCGGTTTATTATGTCAGTGAGGTTTTGACAGATTCCAAGCAAAGATACCCGCATTGGCAAAAACTGGTGTTTGGAGTGTTCATGGCGAATTGCAAACTAAAGCATTATTTCCTTGGACACCCAATCACGGTAGCCAGCTCTGCTCCTTTGGGAGATATTATTCAGAATAGAGAAGCCACCGGCCGAATTGCTAAGTGGGCAATTGAGCTTGGGCCTCTTAATTTGAAATATGTGCCTCGAACAACTGTCAAGTCTCATGCCCTGGTGGATTTTATCAATGACTGGACGAAGTGTCAAGCCCCTAAGGAGAAGCCGGACAACACATATTGGACAATTCATTTTGATGGATCTAGACAATTGGAAGGCTCGGGGGCTGGAGTTGTTTTAACTTCCCCTAGAGGTGACAAATTTTGTTATGTATTAAGGCTAATGTTTCCTTGTACTAACAATGCAGCTGAATATGAAGCTTTGCTTCATGGGCTCCGTGTGGCCAAGGAGATGAATTTGAGCCGGGTCAGATGTCTCGGCGACTCAGACCTGGTGGCCCAGCAAGTATCGGGCACGTGGCATTCTAAGGACCCTCGTATGGCGGCTTATCGCCAGGCGGTTGATGTCATCGATGGTCATTTCAAGGGCTATCAGGTGGATCATATTGATCATCGGAAGAATGAGGCGGCTGATGCGTTATCAAGACTGGGGTCTCAGCATAAGCCGGTGCCACCTAATGTGTTTCTGGATGTACTACATCACCCGTCGGTCAAGTTACCTTCTGAGGAAGATCTTGCTATACCTGACCCGGAGGGACAATTGGTGGCGGCTCTCCGCGCTATCCCTGATTGGACGCTGCTTTACCTGGCATACCTGACTCGGGGCGAGTTACTTGAGGACGAGACTTTGGCACGGAAAATCATAAGGCGGTCTAAGTCCATGACTATTGTCAATATCGAGTTGCACAGATGCAGCGTCACTGGTGTTTTTCAACGATGCGTTTCTCCCGAGGAAGGCCGTGAAATCTTGCAAGAGATACACGCCGGCGATTGTGGTCATCATGCCAGGTCAAAATCCTTGGTGGCCAAAGCCTTTCGGCATGGTTTTTACTGTCTGACAGCTCATTCAAATGCAGAGTATTTGGTCAGTAGATGTGATGGGTGTCAGAAATTTGGATGACGTGCCCATGTGCCGGCTCAAGAATTGTGGATGATTCCAATCACCTGGCCGTTCGCGGTCTGGGGGCTTGATATGGTTGGGCCATTCAAGAGGTCTAAAGATAAGAAGACCCACCTCTTGGTGGCGGTTGATAAATTTACTAAGTGGGTTGAAGCAGAGTCGGTCAGTAAGTGTGACGCGGCAACAGCAGTTCAGTTCATCAAAAAGATGATTTTTTGGTTTGGTTATCCTCACAGTATCATTACTGACAATGGTACAATTCTGTCCAAGGGGGCTATGAAAGAGTTTTGTGATAGCGAGCACATCCGCCTTGATGTCTCCTCCATGGCTCACCCACAGTCTAATGGTCAAGCAGAGGGTGCCAATCAGGAAATTTTGCGAGGGATAAAACCCCGGCTTATGGTTCCTCTGGAACGAACGCCGGGTTGTTGGGTGGAGGAGTTACCTTTAGTTCTTTGGAGCATTAGAACCACCCCCAACAAGTCAACAGGCTATACGCCTTTTTTTCATGGTTTATGGCGCAGAAGCCGTTCTCCCCAGTGATATCCGTCATGACTCGCCCAGAGTGGCGGCTTACGTTGAAACTGATAATGAGACGGCGCGTCAGGATGCACTGGATGCCTTGGATGAGGAACGGGATCTTGCAGCCGCACGTCCGGCGATTTATCAACAAGATCTGCGCCATTATCATAGCCGCAGAGTCAAGACCCGGACGTTTCAAGAAGGTGACTTAGTGCTTCGTCTAATTCAAGACCAGACAGATATGCATAAGTTATCACCCCCCTGGGAAGGACCTTCTGTGATCAGCAGAAATCTCAACAATGGTTCCTACTATCTCATTGATATGCGGGAGAGCGACAAGTCACGCACTTCTGGGGAGGAGACTGCCAGGCCATGGAACATTGCTCATCTTTGGCCTTACTACACTTGAGCCACCGGCTCTCATCAATGTACATACTTCTGTCATTGTATATACCACTTTTTATAATATAATAAAGTCGGCATCCCCATAATTCGGGGCCTCTGCCGTTTTCATGCAACAGTTGATGGTGCAAAGAGTTGATTATTCATAAGGTCACTTGGGGGCTTCCAACCCACTGGGTTTAGCTTTCATACCCTCTTGACCAGCTTTATATGCCATATTTGAGTTAAACCTACCTGTTTGCAAATTGCTACTCCGCCAGGTGACCCGCCGAACGTTTAACAGTCAATCTTTTTCAAGACCCTGAACTTGTCAAAGTTAAAACCGCGGCTTATGTCACGAGAGAGCCGGCTTACAGAGAGCTAGGACAAACTCACCTATCTGTTGTAGTCTCTCCGCTATGTGGCATGTTCGTACTCTTAACAGTCAAACTTTTTTAAGACCCTGAACTGGTTAAGGTTAAAACGACGGATTTATGTCACGTGAGAGCCGGCTTATGGGATTTTGGGCACTCATGCCTAGCTTCTTTGAAAGCAAAAACTTGAGTTTTCCTCAAAAATATAAACTAGAGTTAACCTCTTCGAGCTGTGCCTTCAAAGCCGCCTGTACAATAACAAAAGATATACATATATTCTCTGTTTGTTGTTTTGTAGGAATTTTACATGATAAGATTCTAAGTCTTCGGGTAATCCCGGCTTAGCATTTCTCATGGATTATAACCTGCCAGTAGGAATTGATAAATTGATACTGACGCATATGATCATATCAAGCCATTCACACTGTGGAAAAGCATTTAAAGCGCCAAAGTTGCTAGCATATGAGTTAGAGCTCAAAACATGCACGAAGGCATGGCACAGGCAATCAAGTTTTTACTACAGCTATTACAAGGCTCCAGAGGGCCCAAAATGTGTGGACTCAAGTTTTTCGCACAAGTTACAACCCGGCGGATCAGCATTGCCCGGGTTAACTTCATTGGAGACCAGCTCTTTGCCTAGCTCGTCGACGGGTCATCCCGTGCCGGGTCTTCGTTTTCTTGGATCTGAAGGTTGTCCACATCCCACTTGCAATTGATTAAAGCTTCAAATTCAGCTTCATCATGCAAGATTGGTGACGGATCAACATCAGGGGCAAAGATGTGCTTACGACATTGAGGACTCAGGTCCTTCGGCTCAAATGTGGGCGCCCGGACTCGCGCGTTGTTGTCATCATAAGCCACCTGATATGTCTTCAAATCGGCTTCTGCGGCTAGTTGACTGGCCAATATTCGAGATGCTCTGAAGCAACAAGCATAGTCATCTTGAGTGAATGCTGAGCCGTCGTCCTTAAGCTGCGGGAAACCTCCCACCATCTCCGACGGGTTAAGCTCCGGCGCATATACCAAAGCCCGACTTAAAGCAGATATTGCGCCCTTGCGGGCGGTTGATTTCTTCATCTCTTCAAAATGCTTGGGGACGGTGTAGAGGCACTTAAGCACATCTTTAATCAGCTTTGGAACCCCTTTTTCACCAAAAACAGCCCTAATGGTGAAAAGGCTTCCAGCGTACAGCTGTTCAGTGAAGGCATATAATGCCTTCAGTTTCAGCAAGCTGTCATCCGGAAGCTGGCGAGTTCGTTGGCCTGCAAACAGATAAAATTTGTAAGTCGTCGGGCGAGTCTCTATAAGAATATTTGAAAAAGAATACTCATGACATAGTCAGCAATGCTTACCAAAGACAGCTTCAGTCATCCGGGTTATATGGCGTTTCAAGTTGGACAGCTCTTCGGTAACAGGCTTAAGACGGCCCTCGGCGTCTTCTGCACATTTGGTCAAGGCGGCTTGTTTGGCTTCAGCAGATTGTTTGTACGCCTCAAAATCAGTCTTGATTTTCTCCAATTCTGTCGCAGAGAGCCGCCACTTTGTGTCAGCCTCAGCTCGGGCGTCTTGTTGCAAGGCCAGATTTTTCTTCAAGTCAGTCAAATTAGAATCGGCCACATTTAAAGCCTCCTACACAAGACAATTGTCAACAGCAAATTTATCAATTTTCAGCCGCCAGTCCGGTTTATAATAGTACTCGGAGGCACTACAGAGGGTTGTTACAAGTCTCAAGCAGATTGCAAGCAATATACTTGACACTTGGGGGCTAATGTGTATCAGTTCTTTCAAAGTTTAGAGTATAAATAAGACCCGGATCACCTTCACGAAGATAACCCGGCCCTTGGGGGCTACACATTGTTCCTCAAGTTCATATGATCAAATTTACAAAAAGTCCCGGCTCATTATTTTCATAATGACCTGGCCCTTGGGGGCTACACCTGGCATTTTGTTTCTATTAATGCAGTAAGTGCCGGCTCATTATTTGTATAATGACCCGACCCTTGGGGGCTACATGTTGGCCTATTGAGATTTACATATTACTGAAGACCCGGCTTATCTTCGAGAAAATAAGCCGGTTCTTGGGGGCTACGTAAGGATATACGGAGAGTAGAAAAGTTGAGTACCTCATATTTCCTCTTCATCATGCCAACTAAGTTGGCCTCCATGTCCCGGCTTGCGGCGAGGCGGCTTAGATAGCTGGAGTGCAGTTCATCAGTTGTAAGCTTCTCTAGATTGGGCAGATCAAGCTTAGCCTTCTCCTTCTCAGGTGAAGGCACCTCATCCTTGCTGATGTGTTGGGTCAGCACGTTGGAAGGAGCTGGAGTTGTGAAAGCCGTCCCAGTGATAGTAACCTCTTCCTCATGAGAAGTCACATCAGTACTTGTTGGCAAGGGGCTGAGCGGCTTAGGATCCGTCTCCAGATTAGCTTCGGGAATCATAACATCGGCATCTGCCGGCTCAGTAGGCTGGGGAGCTTCATCGTGGGCGCCTTGGTCAGGTTCAGAGGGCTCGACTAGAATTTCAAAAGTACCAAGTTTCGGGTTCTCCGGCTCTGAGACATCCGGACGAGAAGATGACCCGCTCAATTTCTTCTTCTTAGCCTGGGCCCTGCGAACGAAGATTTCATTGTCAGTGATATGCAAGGACAGAATATTAAATAAGCAGAAAGGGGATGCAAAGAAATTTACCCCGGGTTGATAACGAGGGGAGGCAGTTTGGAGGAGGTTGAGTTGCCAGATGAAGGAGGTGACTCCTGACACAGTTAAATTAAGCAGTATGAGCGAGTGATAGCACAAGACTAATATGTAGAAGAAGTGAAAATATAAGTTATGAAATACCTCGTTGCGACGTTTCCGACGAGCTGGAGTGTCAGGTAAGCCGGACACCAGGTCTTCAGAGCCGCCGCTCCGGGTCTGACGCCTAGCGTCATTTTGCTGCTTCTTCAAAAGAAAGTCGGGATCCAAGTGAGCAAGAGGATGTGAAAACTTTACTTTCCGGATGACCCGCCGGATTTTCTCTGTTGGCAGAGGTTCCGAGTCGGAGGAGATGATAGTTACCTCTGTAGCACCGGCTTGGCTTCCCTCCACTTCACCCTGAGAGGAGTCAGCGTCAATAAGTTGCATGAAAAGAAGGCCAAGGGAATCAAGTTCTACCTCTGAGTCATCCAGCCCAAATAGCTCCTCAGTTGTTTGCTTCTTTTTATGAGCCGGAGCCCAGGTCTTAGTCGCTTTTGACTTCTTCTTGGAGGTGGAGGTTAGTCTCTTATTCCAGAAAGAAGAGACGGCATACATATAATACATGCATTGACAGAGAGGTTAAATAAAGTAAAGTGTGAAATCTAAAGGAAAAGAGTGAAAGGTTAAAGTAAAGTCTTACTTCAGGAGTCGGGTTAAGAGCATAAAAGGGGCTTAACCCCGTCTTGTTGCAAACTTCTTGAGGTTCTCCCAGCAGTGACTTGATGATTGCATTAAGGTCCTTGTCTGTCAGTGGTGTCTAGTTGAAGCGATGAGGGTCATTCACCTCACCAGTGTATTGACACATTAAGCCATTGCGGCGGCTCAGCGGCAGAATTCTCCAAGAAACCCAGCAACGGGTCAGATCAACGCCAGTTAACCCGTTGGCTAACAGGGCCCTTATCTTTGAAAACGTTGGACCGTATTGGGCGCGCTCAGTGGCAGTTAGCCGGTCTGGAAGTTCACTGTCGGTGCAAATCCGGTAGGGATGATAACCTGGCAGTGGGTTCTCCCGGGCTGGAGAAGTGTCTTTGCAGTAAAACCAAGTATAATTCCAGTCCTTGGGGTGGCTAGGCAGAGTCGCCGCAGGAAAGGACACATCCCTCCGCTTCTAAATAGAAACACCACCGAGTGCAAGGCTTGGCCCATCAGCAATTTCAGTTTGGCGGTTGATATAGAAAAAATCCCTAAAGAGGTCAACGGATGGCTCTTCTTGCAGATATACTTCACAGAAAATCTGGAACTGGCATAAATTTGTAACAGAGTTAGGGACGATGTCTTGAGGGTGCAGCTTGTAAAAGTGCAGTGCATCCCAGAAGAACTTTGATCCGGGCGGTGAAAAGCCACGGAGAAGATGGTCTGTGAAAACAATAACCTCCCCATCCTTGGGTTCGTGAGTGATTTCGTTGCCTGGGACCCACCAGTGGATAACATCCTGAGCCGGCAAAACTCCCATGACTACAAAATCGTTGAGCATTTCTTCGGTAACCCCAGAGCCTACCCAATCGCAAGAAGCGGGGGCTTTAGCCATGACGGCGGGTTAAAAGGCTGTGGAAGGGCATGAAAATGTGGCAGGTTAAAAACGCTGCATGACCAAAACAGTTATGACTCTAAAATGACGACGTTACTCGGCGGGTCATTGCTAAGTTATGAGCCACCGCTAATTACAGGAATGAGACGGATTACATCACTACAAGGAGAGCCGGCAGTATGATGGCGGGTCAAGTTGATAACAAATGTTGAAGAAATTGCTAAGTGTGGACAAACAACTTCCACCATTTACAGCTACTGTTTTATGATCTACGGAAAGAAACAAAAGGGAAATATTTCCTAAACCTAAAAGTGTTCATGGAAGAACAGGCAGTTCGTATACGAGTTCCCGTGAAGGGATGATCTACGATGAACATGGAAAATGCATTAAGCGGAGCGCCGCGTGTTTTTGCTAGCGGTGGAAGGCCTAAGGGTGTTTCCTTTTTCACCTACGGCAAGAACTTCGATGAACTGCGGTGGGCTCGAAGAAAACCCGATGAACTAATGCAGATCTACAAAGGGAGGAAGATGGAACCTGGAAGGTGCAAGAGATGCGGGCGAGCGCCGACGAGCTCTGGACACAGTCAGGGTGATGCAGCGGCCCTGGTTGAGGATGACGGCGAGGTCCGGACGGCGCGAAGGAGCTTCGGTTGCGCGAGCGTCTGGAGGAAGAAGAAGAGAGAGGCGGCGATGGGGGGAAGTGAAAAGGATAGGACCCCACGCGCCTATTTATAAGGGGGATGGAACAGCAACAGTCCGGCGCGGGAATCGAGGAGACAAAATGACGATTGACCAAGTAAACGCCTCAATTCTCGGGTTGACCAGTTAATGCAAAGATCCGGTGTGATGTCATTAAGATCTTTTGGATTTATCAGAGATGACGTCATCCATTTTCCCATGGCGGGTCATGAAGATTTATTGCAGGTCAGGTGATCATAAGGAATGTAAGACTCGCCAACTGAAGACTTGAAGATTGACGAACAAGTTCAAATCAATCTGGGGCCTAATGTTGGGGATATAACCCCGTGGTGAGACCCGCCCAGGAGGGGCCGGGTCATGAAGTTGGCGGCTTAACAGTGAAGCCTTAAGCAGGCTAGAAGATCAAGACAAGGCCTAGAAGTGACTCGCCAGACGGGCCTGGTGGAGGCCCAGAGCCGGAAGGCAACATGTGCCCCGGAGGCGTAAGCCGCCGGGAGATGGCTTGCCAGACAAGGCAAGGATAGTTAGAGATAGGGTCGGTTGCTAGATATAACCCGGCCCGGACTCTTGTAAGCGTAGGGCCTCGACCTGTGTATATAAAGGCGGGATCCCTGGGCGGCTGAGGGCACGAAACCTTTGATCGAGTACTAGGTCAAGCATATTCCGCTCCCTTGTAATCGATACCCAATCAATACAATACAATACAAAGCAGGACGTAGGCTATTACCTCCTTCGAGAGGGGCCGAACCTGGGTAACCCCGTGTCTTTCGTCCCGATCAACCCTTTCGAGTTAACCACCGTAGCGATGGCTTCACCCCTAAGTCCTTGCACTAGGACATCTGCCGTGACAAAACCACGACAAAGCCCGTCATCGGAATATAGAAGCCAAGTTCTATAACGAAAAAGTCCAACTAGTATATGAAAGTGACAAAATGGAGACTCTCTATATAAAGAACATGGTGCCACTTTGAGGCACAAGTGTGGTAGAGGATAGCAACAAAGTCCCTTCTCTCTTTTCTCTCATTTTTTTCTTTTCTCATTTTTGTTGTGGTGGGCTCATTAGGCCTCCCCCATTTTTTTCATTTTCCGTCTGGAGTCTCATCCCGACTTGCGAGGGAATCAGAGTCTCCATCATCCTTTCCTCACTGGGACAATGCTCTAATGATGATGATCATTACACTTTTATTTAATTACAACTCGATAAAGAATAATATGACTATATATGAATGCCGATCACAGTGTACCAGGATGTCCAATGATCTAGCGTAAAATGAAATCAATAATGAACTGTGGCTTTTCCACAAATACTACGTCAGCTCTATATGATCACGCAAAGCAATATGATGATGAACACACATGTCATGTGACGAAACCGTGGAAGTTGCATGGCAATATATCTCAAAATGGTTATGGAAATGCCATGATAGGTAGGTATGGTCGTTGTTTTGAGGAAGACATAAGGTGGCTTATGTGCGATAGAGCGCATCATATCACGGGGTTTGGATGCACCGGTGAAGTTTGCACCGACTCTTGAGGTGAGAAAGGAAAATGCACGGTACCGAGGAGGCTAGCAAATTACGAAGAGGTGAGAGTGCGTATATCCATGGAATCACATTAGTCATAAATAACTCATATACTTATTGCGAAGCCTTATTAGCTCTCTCGAAGCAAAGCACTACCGCATGCCCCTAGGGAGGAGGTTGGGAGGAGTCAACCATCGTGCGCCCCCGATTCGAACAACACAATAGGATTTCATTTCAGACATAAAAATGCTCACACCTCATCACCATGCCATGACCAATATTTAGATGATAATTAAATAACAAACTTTAATAGCGATATTCCTACTAACCAATGATCATGAACCTATATCCTTTCATATTACTACATCTATAATCAACACATGTTTCATCTTTAGTGAGCTACATTGAAGTTTTTATTATATCCCCCTTCAATACCTATCCTTTTTGGACTAGTCTTATAACACGTGAAAGTTAACATGCCTATTGCCTTATACTCTCAAAAATATTTAAGTGAACCATGAGAGTTCAACTATTTTAATAAAATATGCTTGTCGTCATGCTCTAACAAGATATAAGTGAAGCATTAGAGCAACTGCCTAGTTCAAAAGATATAAGTGAAGCACATAGAGTATTCTAACAAATTATGATGAAAGTGTGTCTCACTCGAAAAGTGTTTCCAGAAAATGATGATTGCGGCAAACTAAAAGGAAAATAAACTATAATACATGACGCTACAAGGAAAACTCATATCATGTGATGACTAAAAATATAGCTCCAAGTGCATACCGACAGATTGAAGACGAAAGAGGGGATGCCTTCCGGGGTATCCCCAAGCTAAGAAGCTTGGATCTCCTTGAATATTACCTTGGGGTGCCTTGTTATCCCTAAGCTTAGGGTCTTGTCACTCCTTATAACTTCATCCATCATTGTCTCACCCAAAACATGAAAACTTCAGCACACAAAACTCAACAAAACCTCGTGAGATCTGTTAGTATAATAGACATATCAAATACTTTAGGTGTTGTTATAAATTGATTAAAATTTTATTATTGCATAATATTTACTGTATTTCAAATTCTCCATGGCTTATACCCCCCGATACAATCCATAGTATCATCAAAACAAGCAAAGTATGCAAGAAAAAAAATAGAATCTGTCTAAAATAGAACAGATTGTAGTGGTCTATACTAAAAGCATACTTATGTAACTCCAAAAATTCTGAAAAATTAGTACAACCTGTGAAATTTGTATATCAATGTTGTTTCAAAATTTTAGATAAAAAGACGCTCCGGTAAAATCAGAAAAATTCTGCATTGGGCGTAAAAGTTTCTGTTTTTGCACAACATCAATTCTACTATCTTCCAAGTATCCCAAAGGCTTTACTTGGCACAGACATTAACTTAAAGACAAAAACACAAACATAACAATAGCAAAAAAAACTCAAAATAACGTAAATTAAAAGGAAATTTAAAGATAACTATTGGGTTGCCTCCCAACAAGCACAATTGCTTTATGCCCTTAGCTAGGCATAATGCATTGTTTCAAGTATTGTCGTCCTTCAAGTTAATTCCATAGGTGGCCCTCATAATAGATTCATAAGTTGGTTTAATTATATTTCTAAGGAAGTGTTCATCTATTTCTTTAATGGGAATTAGAATCTTATATTACCTTCTTTCATGTCAAAAATAACACCTATAGTTCGTAGGAAAGGCCTACCAAGTATAATAGGACAAGACGGATAGCATTCAATATCAAGCACAATGAAATCCATGGGCACATAATTTCTATTAGCAAGAATAAGCGCATCATTTATTCTTCCCAATGGTTTCTTAATAGTAGAATCCGCTAAATGCAAGTTGAGGGAACATTAATTTAAAATATCTGTGAGACCTAGTACATCACATAAAGATTTCGGTATAGTAGAAACACTAGCACCAAGGTCACACAAAGCATTGCATTCATAATATTTAAGCTTTATTTTAATAGTAGGTTCCCATTCATCATGAAATTTTCTAAGTATTGAAACTTCTAGTTCAAGCTTTTCTTCATGAGCTTTTATCATAGCTTCCACAATATGTTTAGTAAATGCCTTATTTTGTTCGTAAGAATTAGGTGAACTTATCATGGATTGCAACAAGGAAATACATTTAACCCAAGAAAAACTTTCATAATTAAAGTCCTTGTAATCCAAAATAGTGGGCACAACACTATGTAAAGTTTTGACCTCTCCAAACCCACTGTTTTCATTTTTATCATTAAGATCATCACCCTCCGAACAATTGGGATGCCTTCTATCTAAAGTTGACTTATCTCGAGTCCCTTTTTCATCAAGTTTATATTAGTAAACAAAGATTCAATAGGTAAAACATTTATCATTTTAATATCTTCATCATGATTACAATAAAAACCGGGAGGAATAGCCTTTTCTAGGAACTCTCACTTAGCTCTCAACCTAGCGGTCTGCTCCTTTCTTTCATTGATAGAGATTTGGATGGATTTAAGACTCATTAATATCATGCTTGGGTGGCAACGTTTTACATTTAAGAGTTTCCACATCATGAGCAATCCTATCCATGTTTCTAGCCATATCGTCAAGTTTATGTAGTTTTTATTTTACCATAGTATTAAAACCTTTTTAGAACTAATTAATTCTTTAATGGTGTTCTCAAGATTAGAGGTCAGACTATTATTGTTGTTGGAAGAATTACCATAATTATTAGAGGAATTGTCGGGATACGGTCTAGGATTGAAATTCCCTCTATAAGCATTCTTGTTGAAATTATTTCTAGAGGCAAAATTCACATCAATAGCATCATTATTTAGCTAAATCAAAGTAGATGGTGGCACAACATTGGGATCAACATGAGAATTTTTATTTGCAAACATATTCATAAGAGAATCCAACTTATCACTCAAAGTAGCGATTTCTTCAACAGAATTTACCTTCTTACCAGTTGGAGCTTGTTCGGTGTGCCATTGAGAATAATTTGTCATGATATTATCAAGTAGTTCTATAGATTCTCCCAATGTAATTTCCATAAAGGTATCACCTGCAGCAGAATCTAGAAGATTTCTCAACACAAAGTTTAGTCCCGCATAGAAATTTTGTATTATCATCCATAAACTTAAGCCACGAGTGGGACCATTTCTAATAATTAACTTCATTCTCCCCCAAGCTTGTGCAACATGTTCTTGCTCATGTTTTTTAAAATTCAAAATTTGATTTCTGAGAGATATAATCTTAGCAGGAGGAAAATAATTAGCAATAAAAGCATCCTTACACTCATCCCAAGTTCCAATACTATTACGTGGCAAGGATGGAAACCAAGTTTTAGCTTTATCTTCCACATCCTTTTTCTTTTGCATATCACATAATTCAATGAAGGTGTGAAGCAGCGTCCTCATTAGGACTTCCAGCAAATTGTTCTTTCATAACAAGATTCAGCAAACCGGCATTTATATCAAAAGCTTCCGCACTAGTGGCCGACGGTATTGGAGTACTAACAAAATCATAGTTATTAGTATTTGAAAAGTCACAAAATTTGGTATTTTCTTAAGACATAGTGACAAAGTAAGGAAACTAACAAGTAAACTAGTAAACTAGGCAAACAAGCAAATAGAAATATTTTTGTGTTTTTGATTTTTTGTATAAGAAAATATAAAGGTAGATAAAAAGACAAGAAAAATGTAGAACAAGTGATTGATAGTTTGTATGAAGGGACCTTTAACGAAGTTGGTGGTGTCTCCCCGACAACGGCACCAGAAATTCTTTCTGCTACTTGTGAGCTACGTTGGGTTTTTCCCCGAAGAGGAAGGGTGAAGCAATATAATAGAGGCAAGTATTTCCCTCAAGGAGAACCAAGGTTATCGAACCAGTAGGAGAAACACAACAACTTGTACCAAACACTTGCACCCAACACGGGAAAGAGGGTTGTCAAGTCCCTTGAACTCGTTACTTGCAAGGATTACTTCTGATAATGGTAGATAGATAAATATGAAATTAAAATAACATTAAAGATAATAAATTGTAGCAAGGTATTTTTAGATTTTTAGCAAATATGATTAAGTAGACCCGGGGGCCATAGTGTTCACTAAAGGCTTCTTTCTCGAACGTAGCATACAGTTGGTAGACGCATTATTGTTGGGCAATTGATAGAAAAGTGCATAGTTATGATTATGTATTCATGGCAATGATCATGTATATAGCCATCACGTCCGTGAAAAGTAGACCGAAACGATTTTGCATCTACTACTATTACTCCACCAATTGACAGCTATGCATCATGCATCTATGGTATTAATTTCATGACAAACAAAGTGATGTTTTAAGCAAGATGACATGATGTAGAGTGATATGTCTCCAACGTATCAATAATTTATGAAGTATTCATGCCAATATTCTACAACTTTCATATTCTTTTGGCAACATTTTATATTATTTTTTGGGACTAACTTACTTACCCAGTGCCTAGTGCCAGTTCGTGTTTTGTGTGTGTTTTTTGTTTTGTGGAAATTCCATATCAAACGAAGTCCAAATGCGATAAAAATTATGGAGATTTTTTTTGGAATATATGTGAATTTTGGGAAGAAGAATCAACACAACACGGTGCCCGAGGGAGGCACAAACCAATAGGGTGCGGCCAGGGGGGTGGTCGTGCCGTGATAGCTTGTGCATCTCCCTTAAGTCGGTTGGGGCCATACTTTTGGCGCAAGAAAGATATTTTTCTGATAAAAATCCCCTTAAAATTTCAGCCCGATCGGAGTTACGGAACTCCAGATATTTAAGAAATCGTGAAGGGCCAGAAAACAGCAGCGAAAACAGGAGAGAAACAGAGAGCGAGATCCAATCTCGGAAGGGCTCTCGCCCCTCCGGAAGCCATGGAGGCCATGGACCAGAGGGAAGAACCTATCCCCATGTAGGGAGATTCCATGGAAGAGGAAGCCTAAGGGGGGAGACTCTCTCCCCCTCTCTTCCGGTGGCGCCGGAGTGCCGTCGGGGGAACCATCGCCGAGGTGATCGTCCTCATTAACATCACCGTCTCCATCACCTTCCCTCATCTATCTATAGCGGTCCACTCTCCCGCACCCCGCTGTAATCCCCTACTTGAACATGGTGTTTCATGCCAAATATTATTAATCAATGATGTGTTGCCATCCTATGATGTTTGAGTAGATCTATGTCGTCCTTTGGGTTGATTGATGATCTTGATTGGTTTGAGTGTATGTTTTATTTTGGTATTGTCCTATGGTGCCCTCCATGTCGCGCACATGTGAGGGAATTCTCTCTGTATGGTGTTGCAATACGTTCATGATTCGCTTACAGTGGGGGGCTAGAGTGACAGAAGCTTACAACCGAGTAAGGGGATTGTTGCGTATGGGAGTAAAGGGGACTTGATGTTTAATGCTATGGTTGGGTTTACCTTAATGATTTCTAGTAGTTGCAGATGCTTGCTAGAAATCCAATCATAAGTTCATATGATCCAAGTACGGAAAGTATGTTAGCTCATGCCTCTCCCTCATATAAAATTGCAAGAATGATTACCGATCTTGTTATAATTGCCTAGGATGATTCCGCACGCCATACCATCATTATTCCACACTAGCTATTTGTAATATATTGTAATATATTCTAACTTTATTTAGGCAGAAACTATTTCATATTTTTATTCTCCAATATCATGCAAAGCTATCCTCTTTACACCCACAACGCAGTTTTATTTCTCGTTACTAGATAGAAGCAAATGTTTGGTGTATGTAGAGTCATATCGGTGGCAGATAGGACTTGAGAGAATATTGATCTTACCTTTAGCTCCTTGTGGGTTCGACACTCCATACTTACAACTTCCATATTTGGAAAGTGCTACGATGATTCCTTGCACTTGGGGATCATCAAGCTCTTTTCTAGCGCCGTTGCCGGGGAGCAATAGCATGGGGTTAATATTTTCGTGTATGCATGTTTGCTTCTATCACTACGTAGATTTTGTTTTCCTTTTTTTCTGTTTTCTTGTTTTATTTATTTAGTTGTGGGTGAAAAAAATGAAAAATTAAAAATGCAAAAAATTGACTTGCCTTTTATAAGAGAAGCGATTGGAAAGTTATGCATTGGAGAAGTGAGGGTCGACCTTGAACACTTGTGTTCATGCTAATGGAAATAATGTAGACTTTTTCATGGAAGTTCTCATAAAAATAATTATCACCTTTCATATACTACTGTACCATAAAAATAATGTGCTTGTCATAATATTCATGATGCTCTTTTGCATGTTTCATCTACTATTCTTATGTGAGCATCATTGAAATCTTCATGCCTAGCTAAAAGGCTTTAAAGAAAAGCGCTTGTTGGGAGACAATCCAACACTTATCCTTTATGTTTTTGTGTGTTTACATGATTAAGCTACTGTATTAATCATGTTTTGTATGTTTTATTTCAATAAAGTTTCAAGTAAAGCCTTTAGGATGATTTGGATGATAGTAGATTTGATCCTGTGCAAAAAACAGAAACTTTTGCGTCCAGTGCAGAATTTCTCTAATTTTATTGGAACGTATTTTTGATCTGAATTTTTTACACGGTATTTATATACAAATTATCCAGGTTTTCCTAATTTTTGAGAATTTTTAGCGTTACATAACTATAGGTTCTTTATAGATCTGTACAGATTGTTCTGTTTTACACAAATTCTGTTTTTTGCTTGCATAGTTTGCTTGTTCTGATGATGCTATGGATTGTATCGGGGGTATAAGCCATGGAGAAGTTAGAATACAGTACCTTATGCAATGATAAAATAAGAATCAATTTATAACAGTGCCTAAAGTATTTAATATGTTTACTATACTAACGGATCTCACGAAGGTTTTGTTGAGTTTTGTGTGATTGAAGTTTTCAAGTTTTGGGTGAGATACCGATATGAGGAGAATAATGAGCATCAAAACCATAAGCTTGGGGATTCCCAAGGCACCCCCAAGGTAATATCCAAGGAAGACTCAAGCGTCCAAGCTTGGGGATGCTCCGGAAGGGATCCCCTCTTTTGTTTTCAACACTATCGGTATACCTTACTTGGAGCTATATTTTTATTTGTCACATAATATGTGTTTTGCTTGGATCATCATTTTATTTTGTTGTTATCTGTTAGATGTTATCAATAATCATGTTTTTCAATAAAAGGTTCCAAGAATTGCCTTAAGATGTCTCAATTGCATGTTTGATGTGTGACTGTGTAAAAACAGAAACTTTTGCTGTAGTGTTTGAATTTTCATATTTTACTTGAACGTGGAAAGTTACTGAAATTTTTACAAAGTACTTTCATACAAATTCGTTAACTTGTACTAAATGTTCAGAATTTTTTTAGTAACATAAGTACACTTTATAAATGAATTGCTACAGGCTGTTCTGTCTGGACAGATTGCTGTCATAGTTTTGTTATCTACTTATCCTAGAGTTTTCATGGATTATATTGGTACACATAAATTGTGTAAATGATAGTATACAGTACCTAAGGTTTGAAAATTATTATGCAACTTGTCTTGGCAGTACATGAAGTGTTGATTTATTTTTATATGTACTAACCTATCTCACGAGTTCTTTTCAAGTTTTATGTGGACGAAGTTTTTGCGACTTAGGTGAAACCGGGATATGAGAGGATTGAACAAGATACAAAAGCTCAAGCTTGGGGATGCGCAAGTCTCCCCAAGTCAATATTTCAAGAAGTCTCAAGCATCTAAGCTTGGAGATGCTACGCATCCCACCCCTCTTCGTCAACAATTACCGGTTAGCCTATGATGATCATAAGTTTTTATTCGTTCACTTGTGCTATTCTTGGAGCATCCTTTATGTTTATTATTACCTTTTATTTTATGCACCATGCTGGTATGAGATAATCCTTAGCTTATTTATAGAATGCTTCATGCGCTTCACTTAAATCTTTTGAGTATGGCTTTATAGAATGCTTCGTGTGCTTCACTTATATACTTTGAGTTTGGATATTGGTCTCTCTATATTCATTGTAGAATGCTCTATGAACTTAACTTATATCTTTTTGAGAGTAGTTTTATTATCACTGTTGTGCTTCACTTATATCCCAAGAGAAAATGTTGAATGAATTGAATGTCATAAAACGTGAAATTATATATGCTTCATATGCTTGTCCCATGGGGAGTAGTGACTTCACATACTAAGAGTATAAGCAATAAAATTTATTGGAGGTTAGCAAATATAGCATTGGTCACTTGAGAAATTCATGTAAGAATATTGAAGGAAGAGAGATTTCACATATAAATATACTATCTTGGACATCTTCTATGATTGTGATCCCCCATTAATTATTTTCAAACTTAATCAAGTAGTTGACGTTGGACAAGGAATACAACGTAATGGTTATGTTTGTTTATATTCACATAGAAATTATATTGTCATGGATCCTCTAACATGTGGTTCTTGCTTTAGATCCTTTGCTAGCCCAAAAATTTACACTAAGTAGATATACTACTTGTGCATCCATAACCCTTAAACCCAGTTTCTTGCCATGAGAGTCCACCATACCTACCTATGGATTGAATAAGATCCTTCAAGTAAGTTGTCATCGGTGCATAAAGCAATAAAAATTGCTCCTAAACATGTATGATCTTTTATTGTAAGGGAAAATAAGCTTTGTACGATCTTGTGATGGCAAAGAAATAAAAGCGATGGACTACATAATAAAGTTTGCTATCACAAGGGGCAATATAAAGTGACATTCCTTTGCATTAAGAGATTGCACATCCAAAAATAAAAAGCGCACGACAACCTCTGCTTCCCTCTGCGAAGGGCCTATCTTTTACTTTTATGTATTTCTACATTTACTTTTAAGCAAGAGTCAATAATGTTCATCCCTATTCCAATCTATTAATTCTTTAGTTGGCAAGCATCATGTGATAGGGAAAGATTCATGCACATATATCCAGTTGGATATAGATGATCATGATTCATTATTGACATTATCCCTGGGATAAATAAGTTGGGAGGCGGAACATTAAGCCCATGTCTTCCTATGTGTTTGATTGAAACTGCTTGTTCTAAAAATATGCCTTGAGTGTGTGTCAGCAATCATGGAAGACTAAATGATAGTTGAGTATGTGGAATTTGCTAAATCAAAGCTCTTACATAAACCCTTCCACTATGTGTAATTGTTTGATGACTGAAAACATAGTTTGCTAGTTTTCAAGAAAGTTTATGGTCTATACTTTAACATGTGAATAGCTTGTTACTTGATCATGAGAAGTTCGATGAGAAAAGAGTTGTTGTTTTATGATGCTGGAAAAAGTGATTGGAAGTAACATTGATCAAACTTATATACTATGCTAGCATTCACACTTCATAAATTATTTCTTTTATCATTTACCTACTCGAGGACGAGCATGAATTAAGTTTGGGGATGCTGATATGTCTCTAGTGTATCAATAATTTATGAAGTATTCATGCCAATATTCTAGAACTTTCATATACTTTTGGCAACATTTTATATTATTTTTTGGGACTAACTTACTTACCCAGTGCCTAGTGCCAATTCATGATTTTTGTGTGTTTTTTGTTTTGCAGAAATTCCATATCAAACGAAGTCCAAACGCGATAAAAATTTACGGAGATTTTTTTGGAATATATGTGAATTTTGGGAATAAGAATTAACGCAACACGGCGCCCGAGGGAGGCACAAGCCAATAGGGCGCGGCCAGCGGGTGCGTGCGCCCTGACAGCTTGTGCCCCCCCCCCCCCCATAAGTCGGCCGGGGCCCTTCTTTCGCCGCAAGAAAGATATTTTTCCGATAAAAATCCCCTCATAATTTCAGCCCGATCGGAGTTACGGATCTCCGGATATTTAAGAAACAGTAAAGGGCCAGAAAACAGCAGCGAAAACAGGAGAGAAACAGAGAGAGAGAGATCCAATCTCGGAGGGGCTCTTGCCCCTCCGGGAGCCATGGCGGCCAAGTACCAAAGGGGAGAACCTCTCCCCATCTAGGGAGAGGCCATGGAGGAGGAAGCCTAAGGGGGGAGACTCTCTCCCCATCTCTTCCGGTGGCGCCGGAGTGCCGCCGGGGGAACCATCGCCGTGGTGATCGTCCTCATCAACATCACCGTCTCCATCACTTTCCCTCATCTATCTACGACCATCCTCTCTCCCGCACCCCGCTGTAATCCCCTACTTAAACATGGTGTTTCATGCCACATATTATTAATCAATGATGTGTTTCCATCCTATGATGTTTGAGTATATCTATGTTGTCCTTTGGGTGTATTGATGATCTTGATTGGTTTGAGTGTATGCTTTATTTTGGTGCTGTCCTATGGTGCCCTCCATGCCACGCACACGTGGGGGAAATCTCGCTATAGGGTGTTGCAATACGTTCATGATTTGCTTACAGTGGGGGGCTAGAGTGACAGAAGCTTACAACCGAGTAAGGGGATTGTTGCGTATGGGAGTAAAGGGGACTTGATGTTTAATACTATGGTTGCGTTTACCTTAATGATTTCTAGTAGTTGCGGATGCGTGCTAGAGATCCAATCAAATATTCATATGATCCACGTACAGAAAGTATGTTAGCTCATGCCTCTCCCTCATATAAAATTGCAAGAATGATTACCGATCTTGTTATCAATTGCCTAGGATGATTCCGCACACCATACCATCATTATTCCACACTCGCTATTTGTAATATATTGTAATATATTCTAACTTTCTTTAGGCAGCAACAATTTTCATATTTTTGTTCTCCAATATCATGCAAAGCTATCCTCTTTACACCCACAACGTAGTTTTATTTCTCGTTACTAGATAGAAGCAAACGTTCGGTGTATGTAGAGTCATATCGGTGGCAGATAGGACTTGAGAGGATATTGATCTTACCTTTAGCTCCTCGTGGGTTCGACACTCCATACTTACCACTTCCATCATTGGTAAGTGCTACGATGATTCCTTGCACTTGGGGATTATTATAGACAAAGTAAGTACAAGCAATATGTTCAAACCCTGTCTTTTTACCCTTAGTAGCAACAATACAATACGCGTCTTGTCCCCTTCTATCACTGGAATATAATGCACCGCAAGATTGAACCCACTACAATACACTCCTCCCGCTGAAGATAAATCAATCTAGTTGGCCAAACCAAACCGATAGATTGGAGAGACTTGCAAAGCTATAACAAACATGCATAATAGAATTCATAGAAGACTCAATTAGTTTTCATGAATAATATGATCATAAACCCACAATTCATTGGATCCCAACAAACATACTGCAGAAGAAGATTACATCGGATAGATCAACGCAAGAATTGCGAAGAACTTTGTATTGAAGATCAATGAGAGAGAAGAAGCCATCTAACTACTAGCTATGGACCTGTAGGTCTGTGGTGAACTACTCACACATAATCATGGATGCATCAAGGTTGATGTATATGGCCTCCGTGATGGATTCCCCTCCGGCAGAGTATCGGAAAAGGCCTGCAGATGGGATCGCGGAAGAACAGAGACTTGCGGTAGCAGAAAAATTGTTTCGGGTGGCTATTTGATGTTTTAGGGGGTAATTGGGAATATATAGAAGTGGAATTATGTCAGGATTTTCCACGAGGGGTCCACGAACCATGCGGGCACGCCCTACCCCCCCCCCCCCAGGGCACGCCCTTGTGACTCGTGGCCACCTCGTGGGTCTTCTGGCCTTCTCCTGAAGCTTCCTAGGTCTCTTCTGGTCCAAAAATAGCTCCCGTAAAATTTTATCCAATTTGGACTCTATTTGGTATTGATTTTCTGAAAAGTCCAAAAAGAGGCAAAAAACAGAAACTGGCACTCGGCACTGAGTTAATAGGTTAGTCAAAAAATGGTATAAAATAGCATATAATTGCATATAAAATATTCAAGATTGATAATATAATAGCATGAAACAATCAAAAATTATAGATACGTCGGAGAGGTATCAATGCTCAACATCAAGAAGGTAAAAAAATCGGAATCCAACGCACATAACCAACTTAATATTGTGTTCTGATCATAAATTACATTGTCATTCTCGATTCGTAAAAATGTCTCCAACGCTTAGAGAACATAAATTACATTATCTTTTTCTTCAACTCGGATTAAACATTTGTTTCAAAGCCATTATTTTTTTGCATTCGCGTGCTTTGTCTTCTCGCTGCTGAATCCAGTCAAGCACTTCGGTTCAGACCAGGCGTGCAAGTGGCAGAATTATGCCCTGACCCCTTGAAGTACCCACATTTTGTCTTCCTCTTCGGGTACAACTCAATGCCATAGTAGTACCATTTATCTCTGTTGCGTCCCTTAGTAGACGATTTCTGTGGGTTACGCAAAGATTCTCCTTTAGGCTCTCCAGTAGAAGCTTCATTGGGGGCTGATTGGGCTGGTGGCTGGGTTGGCGCCGCTGGCTTCTTCTTCCTCACTTTATAAAGTTGATTTAGTTCAGTCTCCAACACTCGCCCATAGGACTTGCACAAAGTTGCTCCTGCATCGGACGTACTTCCCAATTTTGAGATTTTGCCAAACATAGTATTCAGGGAAACATGCCTTATTTGCCACAAAGAATCTTGAGGCATGGAATTAGGGGCTTCTGTGCCGGGGGAAAATCAGTAAGAATTGCGTTTTGTGTCCATCTAGTCAGTATGTACCGCTTAGGGATCTCATCAACACCAAGGTGGGTAAACACTTTCAATATGTGGACGCAAAGTAGCCCATCCTTGTAGAACTTGCAACATTTATACCCATACTATTGCTGCTCAACCAGTGTTGTCACGATGTACTATCTACGACCATAGATCCCAGCATAAATTCTTTTAGGATCAAGAAGGTACATGTTGCCGCCTTGAGGCCTAACATTATACATGCCAATCATCGAAAACTCATGCTGAAACTTGTAGTGTATATCCCTTGTGTAAACTCGCAAGGCTTGCTTCTCAATTGGGAACGGGGACCAAAGCCTTGACTCAAGCTCATTTATTCGGTAGTCATTACCTCCTTCTTTCACCAAGATCTTGTCATTGATTTTTTTCATATTTTTTCACAAAGTTGAGCACATAATTCTGTGGGTTCACAAACCTTTTTATGACAGCATTGAAGCCCTCACTCCGCTGAGTCGACTGAAGGAATGGAAAGAAACAGTTTCTAAAGTAGCAAGGGATTTCCTTGATCGCATAGAAATCATCAAAATGTTTATCGCCAGCGATACCATGCTTCTCAACCATTTCAGCCCACCTTGCCTCAAACTCATCAGGAGTCATGCTCAAGTCTATAACCTCATTGAATTCTTTAGCTAGCTCAGGATGCCTAGCCAAGAAAGCACCCAACTTCTCTTAGGCTTTCTTAATGATATTCTAGCGGCAACTACGGTGAACCGCATGTGGGAACATATGTTCTATTGAATTCTTCATCGCCTGGTCCTGGTCAGTTATCATGTTGAGTGGGGCAACACCATGCATCGCTTCAAGAACCCCAAACAATCAATCAAAACTAGTTTCAAGCTCCTGCCGCAAGAAGCCTAACCCCAGCATAAAGGATTGTCCATGCTTGTTCATCCCGATAAATGGAGCAAAGGGCATGTTGTACATATTCGTCAAGTAGGTTGTGTCAAAAGAGATACAGTCATTGTAAGTTTTTATGTAGGCCTCTCGAGCCCTCCCATCCACCCAAAACAAGTTCTCAGCTCTGCCTACTCCATCTTTCTTGACTTTAAAAAAGAAACCAGGGTCTTCTTCCTACCTTTGCTCGAAGTAGGCAATTGTCTCAGTCAAATCACCCTCATTTGCTTCAACACTGTGAAGGACAGTTCTCGTGTTGCTTATCGATTTCGTGGTGTAAGACACAATATTGGCCTGTCCATAAAATTCACGCATAACAATCATGATTTGACCGGTTTTCCATGTTGCACCTATGCAATATTTTCAAGAACTCAACCTCCTTCGGTGGGATGCCTTGGCGACAGTGGAGTTACTTAGTGAGAGACGGCTTGTCAATCGGTTTGTGATTGTGGTCAGCAACTACATTTGTTTCTATTTTTTGAACGAACGACTCAAGTAAATTCTTGAATAGAAAGTAGTACGTGATTTCCCGTATATGAGCAATTATTTGATTTGATAAACCAAGTTAGGACATCCATACATTTATAAGATCTGAGCGCTGGAGTATATGGTTGCCAAGGAATGATGATAGAAACAGTAGTCTGTCCACAGCAAAGTTTGGCATTCACCGAAAACTTGATGACAAAGTCGAAAAAGAAACCGATGGATGACATGCAACTCAAGTAGAGTAGACAAGAGAGAGGCACCTGCTTCCCAGCATGGCATGGAGGGTGACGAAGAGCTCCTCCTCCTCCTGCGTGAAGTTCTCGTGCTTGAGGTTGGGCCTGAGGTAGTTGGTGTACCTCAGCCTGCAGCTCTTCCCACACCGCTTCAGCCCTGCAGCACGCACCCATCCATGATGCAACACACATCAGCCAGAAACCATGCAAAACCAACACCATTTCGATGACAGGCGTCGATCCGGCAGGCCAGGAGGGTTCCGACCTGCCCTCTCGGGAACAGAGGTCCAGTTGCCGGTGCCATGGTTAGAGGGGTAGGCCAGCAGCTTGGCGTCCTCCTCCGCCGTCCACGGCCCCTTCTTCACGTTCGCCTTGTCGCAGCACGGCGGCCGCCCCATCCCGGCCGGCACCATCCTTCCCCTCCCCTTGTACAAGCAGCTAGCCAAACGGTGATATATATATATAGCTCGAGAACCTGCCCTGCACCAACCTCCGGTGCCCCCCGACGAGATCACACTGCACTGCAGGGTGGCACCGATGTACGTATAGGGGCCGGGGCGCTCCGGCGAGAGAGAGAGAGAGAGAGAGAGAGAGGGGGGGGGGGGGGGGGGGGGGGGGGGGCATGACCTCCCCCCTCCTCATTTAACAAGTGATGGCAATGGGTTAGTGACGATCCGATGAAACGGTTCTTTTACGTGTTATGTTAGAAATTAGATTAGACAAGGGACGCCAGCCTTTTGTTTAACCCTTGTTTAAGGTGCGCCTGCAACTGCTTCCCTCCGGCAAATCAACAGCTTAATCTAATCTAATCAAACGCTGTGTGTGAAGGTGGAGAGGGCTGTTTCACATATTTTAACGAGTTGGACATGATGATTTTCACGACATCAGCGCCGCGGAATCGGTTTTCACCGGGGAGTTGGTGATGCGGTCATATCACAGGCGCCTCTGCTCATCGTGTTTGTACGATCGTCCTGATAGTTGTGTTGGCGCCGCAGATGTGATGCTTGACAGTTGTAGTATTAGGAGGAGAAAATGCATGCTGCATCAGGATCTTGTGTTGGTTTCAAAGAAGAAGGGGAAGAAGCACCGAGGACCGAGCATTTGTGGTGTGGCGTTAACAATTTTGTACTACCACGTGTGTTATGGTTCGTCACAAAAAAAAGGTTCGATCATATAAAAGAAAGTGTGTAGATGATCACTATTACCATTCGAGAAGAACAAAAGGTAGACTAAGCCATTCGGGGTGGAAAAAAAAAAGATCAATCCAGGAAAAGAAAGAGACAGAAATATGAAATCCAGGCCAATAAAGAAAAAATATATCAGAGCCAGGTTTCAATCCTGGGCGCCACTCTGATTTCTGTGTTAAGTTTACCCGCGTACATTACTAGTTATGTTATGCTTCCAACGCTATTACGCTAAGCACCGCGCTATTCTCCACGCGCCCAAAGCAGCTTCTCTCGTGTGGATACAAACACATGGCACCAGCAATACGTACGAGCATCAGATGCAGCACCCACCCGTTGCACACAGACTTGCACTTCCGATTCCCAGGACGTACACGTGAAGACCGACCGACGCCCAATTCCCCTAGAGTAAAGTATACAGTTTCGTCCCAGCATCCGCACCGACACCCCCTGCGATCCACCGGCCACCGCGCCCTCGGCACGTCGCTGCCACCGGGCCCCGGCTGGAAGTTGTGCGTGCACAGAATCGAGAAGCGGAAAAACAAAAGCGCAATCCACAAAGCGACATTAAAAAACTCGCGGCAACGGCCGGCCAATCCCCTCGCGCCAGGCTACGCGGCCCCAGGCCAAGCACGCGAGGAGCCTCCCCGCCATGGTGGCCATCTCCAGAGGACGCGTGTGCATCAGCCGCCAGGCTATATATCCCTCCTGCGGCACGGCTCCTGAATGGAAGATAATATCTGATCTGTTCCTGCCTTGCTACAGTCAGTAGTGCAGACACTTTGGTGAGTCGAGTTCGTTCGTGATGGAGGATTCGGTGGGCGAGGCGGAGAGGAGGGAGCAGGAGGAGGCCATGGCGCAGGGGAAGAAGCGCGGGCGAGAGGAAGAGCAGGACGCCGGCGTCGGTCGCGTGGTCGAGGGGAAGGCAGAGGTGGCGGTGGTCGAGGAGGGCGGGTTTCTCAGCAGCATGGCGTCCAAGATCGGCGTGGCCATGTCGGGTACCAACGGGGGCGGCGGCGCCGAAGACACCGGCGAAGGCAATGGCAACGGCCACGGGAACGCGCTTGCTGTTTCTGACGGCGACGAGGAGAAGGCGGCCGGCAATGGCATCTTCCACAAGCTGCTGTCCAGCTCGTCTCCCTCTCCTTCCCCGCCGGTCGCAGGTAACTTACTGCGCTTTTAGCCTTTGCCGCGCAGTCTCTGCAACTTTAGTAGTTGACGATCTTCCGTGGAGCAGAGGAAGAGACAAAGGGAGGGAAAGACAAGGACGAAGGCGGCGGCGGCGGCGAGCAGGCCGGGATACTGAGCGCCATGGCTTCCAAGATCGGCATGGCCATGTCTGGCAATGGAACGCACGGCGGCGGCGACGGGGAAGACGTTGATCACAGTAAAGGTGACTCCGAGGACAAGGAGAAGCAGAAGGGAGGCGACGAGCCGAGCTCGAACGGCACTGGGATCGTTAAGCAGATCATGTCCAACCTACCAACTTCAGGTGCACCGCCGGTCTGCTCTCTCTTTTCAGTTCCGCAATATCCTTGTGTTGCCTCGATTGTTTCAGCTGACAGGATTTGTTTTTCTCTCTGTTTTTTCTGCATTCGCTGCAGATACTCGGGGGCCCGATGCTGAAGAGGCTTCCCTGCTCATCTCCATCATCGACGACTAGACTAGCTAGCCGTAGATAGATTATTAGGAGGCACTTGTTATTTCTGGGTGTAGTTTTACATCGCCCAGCGTGCCCTCTTTCTTTATGCTGATGTTGTAACCTCTAAGGTAGTGATGCTGTCTGTAGACGTTTTCTTCTTGGCACAGGTCACTACACATGTTTGCACCTTGATAAGTGTTACTGGCCTGGCCTGTAATCACATTGACCACTGGAGAGAACTGATCCTCTTACTTTATTATTTGCTATAATGAATAATGCTACTGTTACTTTGTCGACCTGATGAGGTTTCAAGTCATTGCTGTGGTAACTGAAACACAAGTAAAACGTTAAATAGAGTTCTCTGAAAGCATTCTGAGCCAATGGAGATCAGCCCACGTATGTTAAAGCGAGTTCTCTGAAGCAAAGATATAAGAAACACCTCCTGCTATCTGGGAGTTAGAAATGCAGCTAACTCCGCTCACACGGTACGGTACGAGATTGCATCAAACTGGCTACAGACTGGAGAAATAATATAGCTACTCGGTGCTCTGGATAGCCGCAAGACGTAAAATTCAGGTTACACCATCTCTGGGTACATGCCAACGACTGAATGTTGCAAAAATAAACCAAAAGCTGTTCGGCCAATGCTGAATCCTGCTAATGCTTGCTAGAAAGACAGCATCACTTCATTTATAGGATGCAACGTTTCCATCACCGATTCAATTATATCGCTCCATGAACTTCTCAATCGCCACAGAGAAGGCACCAAAACCCACGCACCCGATACATGAAGCTTGAGGGCCACCTGCAAGAAAAATACCAATTCCATTACGGATGAAATATGAAATTGAACTGTTTATGCATTTCACCATGTGCCAAATTGAACTGTTGCTGGTGTAAGAATTGTGGGAAGCGTCGTATCCCTCTAGGGCGACGTGTTGCGTGTTATATAACAGGAGCCAATCCCTGAATCTGGCGTACATGGTTGAGGACTTGGAGTACAAGGCAATGCGGTTGGGATAGATGAGATAGGACTCTAACAAACTACCTACCTAACCAGCCTTATTCTCCAAGATACATGCGGTAATATACAACCATGCTACGTTACATGAGGCTAGGCTACGAAGGGTGTCAAGCACCGGGCCTATACACATTAATTCTAACATCCTCCCTTAATCACAACCCTCTTAGGTTGAGATTACGTTTGAATTCTTCAAAGGCCTTTGTAGGCAAAGCTTTTGTAAAGCCATCAGCAACTTGATCTCTAGAATGTATGAATCGAATCTCCAATTGTCGTTGAGCAACTCTTTCTCTGACAAAGTGAAAATCTATCTCAATGTGCTTAGTTCTTGCATGAAAAACTGGGTTTGCAGAGAGGTAAGTTGCACCAAGGTTGTCACACCACAAACATGGAGCTTGAGTTTTTCGTATGCCCAATTCCTTTAGCATAGACTGAACCCATATTATCTCTGCTGTTGCATTTGCCAAAGCCTTATATTCAGCTTCAGTGCTTGACCTGGACACACTGGCCTGTTTCTTTGCACACCAGGATATTAAATTTGGCCCAAAGAATACTGCAAAACCACCAGTTGAGCGTCTGTCATCTGGACATCCTGCCCAATCTGAATCAGAAAAAGCACTAACTAGAGTGGAAGATGATTTGTTGAATGTGAGACCAACATTCATAGTATTCTTGACATATCTTACTATACGCTTTACAGCAGTCCAATGAACTGTGGTAGGTGCATGAAGAAACTGGCATACCTTATTAACTGCAAATGAGATATCAGGTCTAGTAAGAGTCAAGTACTGAAGAGCACCTACTAAGCTTCTGTATTTGGTGCTGTCATCTTGATTCAAAAGTTCTCCTTCTGCCAAGGACAATTTCTCTGTACTAGATAGTGGAGTTGATGAGGGCTTACATCCTTGCAACCCTACTCTTTTTACCAGATCAGCAACATATTTTTCTTGAGAGAGATGAAGACCATCTTGATGTCTTTTGACCTCAATCCCTAAGAAAAAATGCAAGTCTCCCAAGTCCTTGAGAGCAAATTCTGCACTTAAGTCTTTCAATAACCCTGTTATTGCCTCATTGGATGAACTTGTAACAATGATGTCATCAACATATATAAGCACAAATATAGATGTATTTGACTTATTATAAATGAACAATGAGGTGTCAGATTTAGAGGGAACAAAACCAAGTGCTTGAAGTTTCTGACTGAGTCTTGAGTACCATGCCCTTGGAGCTTGTTTCAACCCATAAAGAGCTTTGTCAAGCTTGCACACATGACGAGGGGCATTCTTACTTTCAAACCCAGGAGGTTGTTTCATATAAACTTCCTCTTCCAGAACACCATGAAGAAACGCATTCTGTACATCTAGTTGTCTAAGACTCCATCCCCTGGAAACAGCAATTGATAGAACAAGACGAATGGTAGCAGCTTTAACAACTGGACTAAAGGTATCCTCATAGTCTATTCCATATCTCTGTTTGAACCCTTTTGCAACAAGTCTGGCTTTGTAACGGTCAATAGTTCCATCAGATTTTCTTTTTATTCTGAATACCCACTTGCAATCAATTAAATTTTTACCTTGCCGCGAGGGAACTAGATGCCAGGTCTTGTTTTTCTGAAGAGCCATGTACTCATCTTCCATGGCTTTCTTCCAACGTGCATCACCAAGTGCTTCTTCCAGATTGCCAGGTTCACCTGTAGAGCATGCCAAACCAAATTTTGTTTTGTAGTTGATTTGTGGAATTACCCCTTTTTGAAGACGAGTCCGGGGTGCCGCAGGAGAGACTGCAGCAGTCCTGGACGTAGAAGATCCAGGGAGCCCCTCTGATCTTGGCGCAGGGGCACCAACCGATGGATCACCGGCCGATGGATCTTCTGTGGCAGGAGGCGATGAGGGAGCCGATGAAGCAGGCACGGGCTGGGCTGCAGAAGATCGCGTACGACCCGCCCCTTCGGCCCCATCATAACGTAATGATGGCGTGGGGCCATGCAAATCAGCGCCGGATCCTAGGCCTGTCCGCTCCTCGGATGGCACGTCTGTCGGCTGGTGGGTGTGCCGCGTGAAGCAGCGTGGAGGATCTGCCAGACGGGCGGCATGGGGCCGCGTGGCAGACGGCGATTGGCGCGGATCCAAGGCCGTGTCGGATGCTGGGGCGCGGTGTTCGCGCGTGGCTGGATGCGCGTCAGGGGTAGAACCTGCCGCCGCTGATCCCAAGGGAGATCGGCTGGCCGGCTGATCTGCTGGCGATCCCGAGGCAAATCTGTCCCCCGGCGCTGGACACATAAAATATGGACCTGCCAAAGTGATTTTTTCACCATGTTGATTTCTATTTGCTCCATCTTCTTTGCTGTTTTCTGCTGGATCATCATGTAACTCACGCAAAGCATTAGTATGAGGGTTAGTCAGCAGTTGATTATCAGTATAAACTTCCCCTTGATCCATGCTTAGAAGATGAGGAGGCAAGAGTAGGATCTCCTTGCGAAGTAGAGAACCAGCATTTGGATGAAGATCAGCAAATGGGAATTTGGTTTCATCGAAAACTACATCACGGGATATATAGACACGGCCAGTGGAGATGTCTAGACATTTGACCCCTTTATGTTGTGGACTATACCCAAGAAAAACGCATTGCTTGGAGCGAAACATAAGCTTGCGTTTGTTGTAGGGTCTAAGGTTTGGCCAACAAGCACAACCAAAGACACGTAAGGTGGTGTAGTCTGGTTTAGCATTAAGAAGTCTTTCTACCGGAGTTTCATTATTGATAACACGACTGGGTAGCATGTTGATGATATGAACGGCGGTGAGAAAGGCCTCATCCCATAATTTAAGAGGCATAGAGGCTCCGGCTAGGAGAGCAAGGCCCATCTCGACAATGTGCCTATGCTTGCGTTCGGCAGACCCATTCTGTTGATGGGCATGTGGGCATGACACATGATGAGAGATGCCTATTGTTTGGAAAAATGAGTTTAGTTTCTCATATTCACCACCCCAATCGGATTGGACGGCAATGATCTTACTATTGAATTTTCGTTCAACGAGTGCTTGAAAATTGTGAAACACTTGGAACACATCTGATCGTTTTTTGAGAAGATATATCCAAAAGTACTTGCTGTAGTCATCAATAAAACTAACATAATATGTGTGTCTACCAATGGAGCTAGGGGCAGGACCCCAAACATCGGAAAAAATGAGTTGTAATGGTTTAGTGGAGACACTGGTAGAAATAGGATATGGTAATTGATGACTCTTAGCTTTCTGACACGAATCACAAATTGTTTCAAGACTACGCTCACCAACATATGGGAGTTTATTTTTCCTAAGCACTCGTTCAACTAAAGAAAAAGATGCATGCCCTGGACGATCATGCCACCGGGTTGAAGATAACTTGGTGACACCATATGCTTGCTTATTGAATCTTCTAAGCTCGGGAATCAACGGGTAGAGCCCTCGAACACATCTACCTCGATAGAGAGTTTTCCTCGTGGCCTGATCCTTGATCAAAAAAAAGTAAGGGTGAAACTCAAGGAAGACATGATTATCAATAGCAATACGATGAACGGAAAGAAGATTTTTGGAAGCACTAGGGATATGCAAGATTTTTCTAAGATGTATTTTTCGATGAGGGGTTTTTATAACTGAATTACCAACATGCTGAATCCTCATACCTGCTCCGTTGGCGGTATGAACTTGATCTTTGCCGTGGTATTTCTCCCTCATGGTGACTTTCTCTAGCTCACCGGTGATGTGGTCGGTGGCACCACTGTCCATGTACCAGTTGGTGTCGACCCCATAGGAAGCTTCTGCCGCACCAGCCACCTTCTCATCTTGAGATGAGTCATCGCCATCCTCTTCAAACCTGTACCAACAATCTTTAGCAGAGTGGCCAGGTTTACCACATATCTGACAGCGGATGGTGTCGGATCTGGAGTTTTTGATGGAGGAGCCGGGCGGCGCCCCTTGTTGTTGGAGGAGGAGGGCCGCCCGCCATTGGTGCGCTGGTTGGTGTTGTTGTTGAAGTTGCCGCTGTTCCCTTTTCCCTTGGAGCGAGGTGGTCCGCGGTACCGAGATCCGGCACCACGTCCATGAGCAGCAGCGTTGGCGGAGCTCTTGAAGCCGCCGCCGGCGCCCATGCCTTGGTACAGCGCCACCCTCTGGTCAAAGTTACTCATCTGAGCATATAGCTCATCGAGCTTCACAGGGATGGTGCGGGCATCGAGCGCTGAAACCAGCGGCTGGTAGTCCATGTCCAAGCCGCCGAGGATGTAGGAGACGAGCTCGTCATCAGGCAGCGGCTTCCCCGCAGCCGCGAGCTCATCTGCAAGGGAGCGCATCTGTGCAAAGTACGACGCGACAGATTGCTGCCCCTTTTGCGCATTGGCAAGTGCCATGCGAATGTTGTTGATGCGGGACACCGACTGCGACGAGAACATGCTTGCAAGAGCTGTCCACAGATCGTGCGCGTGGGCTATGGAGGTCACCTGCACCAACACCTCCTTTGATAGGTTATTAAGCAAGTAGCCCAGTACCTGTTGGTCCTCCCTGACCCAGATCAGATGCAGGGGGTTCGGCGTCGACTCCTCCTTTCCGTCCTTATCTTTGGTGACGACAAGACGGGCGGTCTCCTGGACAGATCCGTCGGCATAGCCGAAGAACCCAGCGCCACGGAGCTGCGGCGTGATCTGTGCACACCAGAGCACGTAGTTCGTGCGGGTGAGCCTCTCGGTTACCTGACCATTGAGGCCGGCTTGAGAGAAGCTGGAGGAGGACATGGCTGGGATCGGAGGTGGGGGATTGATCTAGATGTAATGGAAAAGGTAGGCTCTGTATACCATGTAAGAATTGTGGGAAGCGCCGTATCCCTCTAGGGCGACGTGTTGCGTGTTATATAACAGGAGCCAATCCCTGAATCTGGCGTACATGGTTGAGGACTTGGAGTACAAGGCAATGCGGTTGGGATAGATGAGATAGGACTCTAACAAACTACCTACCTAACCAGCCTTATTCTCCAAGATACATGTGGTAATATACAACCATGCTACGTTACATGAGGCTAGGCTACGAAGGGTGTCAAGCACCGGGCCTATACACATTAATTCTAACAGCTGGAGGACTGAAAGGTTGACCCTAATGAAGCTAAGGAACCCCTGGACAATAGCAAAACCAAGCTTCCAGCTATAGAAAATACAACACCAAGCAACGGCAACACGAAGGATGGAGGAAAAGGTAGTGTTGGGTCAGGAGCAAAAATAATAGCACGTAAGGGTCGTGGTTGATGTGATTCCTTTGTTAATGTAACTGAAAGTAGGGCAGGGAAGATACTGCAATCTGCTCTAGGCAAAAGGCAGGTTAGAACTCTAGATGGAGAGAAAATTGAGAGGGAGAGTAACTCAGACAAACTTGTAAACAATAAGAAATTATGCAGCGGACAGGAGGAGAAGCAGGGCACAGGACAGCACGGTGGAAAGGCGGCAACCGATCCTAGGGCCATCGGTACTCTGACGGGCGCGAGTGACGTCGCCCGTGAGGAGACATGAGTCTCCTCAGCTGGAACTGTCGGGGTTTGGGGCAACCCCGGAGAGTTCAAGAGCTCGTGCGCCTGGTTCAAACTCATCGTCCAAAGATCGTTTTCCTGTCAGAAACTCGGCAATGTGAGGAAAAGGTGAAAAGAATAAAATGGAGACTAGGACTGAAGCACTGCCTTACGCATGATGGTAAGGGCAAAGGTGCGGGCATTGCCTTGTATTGGGATGAGTCAATAGAAATAAAGTGTTTGTCGTATGGCCCCGTTATTTTGATGTGTTAGTGACTGATGATCCCCATGGCCCGTCGTGGCGGGGTACATTTGTCTATGGTGAACCAAGAGCTCAGGATTGGCACCACATTTTGTCCCTTCTAAGAAGAATTAAACCTATGGCAAATGAACCATGGCTGATGATCGGGGACTTTAATGAGACTATGTGGCAATCTGAACATTTCTCAATGACTAGAAGATCTGAGGGGCAAATGGCAAGGTTCCGTACTGTGCTCAATTGCCGTAACATGCACGACCTGGGATTCAAAGGAAAACCTTGGACTTATAATAACAAGCAGAAAGGAGATAAAAATGTTAAGGCCAAAATTGATCGTGCTGTGGCTACCCCATGTTGGCAAGACCTGTTCAAATATGCTACTGTTACTCATATAACTACTCAAAGATCTGATCATTTTCCGCTCCTGCTAAATCTCTCAGGTCAGGCAAAGGAGTGGGGTGGTCCGAGGCCTTTCATGTATGATTACATGTGGGAGAGGGATCCTTCTCTGATGGATGAAATTAAAAAGGCCTGGAATAGCAGCAACATACATGGTACTGGGCTAGATAAAGTGGCACTTAAATTACAAAGAGTTCAGCAGGATTTGCAAGGATGGAGCAGGAGGGAATTCAGATCAGTTAGGTACAAAGTAAAGAAACTGCAGCAGCAGCTTGACAAACTGTGGGGCATGGTACCTTCGAATAGAAGGGATGTTCAAATTCAGGAATGTTCAAAGGAATTAGATTAATACTTGTACAGGGAAGAAATGTTATGGCATCAGCGTTCTCGGGTCACTACTATCCGGGAGGGTGAACAAAATACCAAGTATTTTCAGCGCAAGGCTACATGGCGGCAAAAGAAAAATAATATCAGCAAGCTGAAAAATTCTGATGGTAACTGGGTCCAGGGAAAAGAACAGATTGCGTCGATGACAACAAATTTTTTCAAGAAACTTTATGAGGCTGATGATGACGTGGAACCAGAAGAGCTACTTAACCTCTTTGAGGATAAGGTTTCAAAGGAGATGAATGTGGCCCTCTGTCGGGAGTTTTCTGACGATGAGATAAGTGATGCCTTATTTCAAATTGGGCCCTAAAGGCTTTGGGTAGAGACGGTTTTCCGGCGAGATTTTTCCAGCGGAATTGGGCTGAGCTGAAACATGACGTGATTGCAGCAGTGAAAAGTTTCTTTGCAAATGGCACCATGCCTGAGGGCATTAACGATACTGTGATTGTTCAAATTCCAAAAGGAAAATCTCCAGAAAAATTACAAGACTTCAGGCCGATCAGCCTATGCAACGTGATCTACAAAATCATTTCAAAATGCTTGGTAAATTGCCTCAGACCTTTCCTGGATGAGCTCATCTCAGACCCCCAAAGCGCTTTTATTCCAGGTAGACTTATTTCGGACAATGCTTCTATTGCCTTTGAGTGCTTCTATAAGATTCAGCAAAGCAAGAACGAACGGGATAACCATTGTGCATATAAACTGGATCTAACAAAGGCTTATGACCGAGTAGAATGGAATTACCTTGAAGAAGTTTTGATCAAATATGGGTTTTGCCAGCAATGGGTTTCATGCATAATGTCATGTGTTCGGTCCGTTAGGTATGCTGTTAAATTAAATGGTGAAGTGTTGGACTCCTTCTGCCCATCGAGGGGGCTGAGACAGGGAGACCCTTTGAGTCCATACCTGTTTCTGTTCGTGGCTGAAGGTTTATCCCGTGCAATTGAAGTTGAATGTTGTATCTCAAATATCACTCCCTTGAAGGTTGCAAGGGGCGCGCCGGGAATTTCTCATCTTCTGTTCGCGGATGACAGCTCATTGTTTTTTAAGGCAACCGGGGATCAAGCAAAAAGTGTTAAGTCAGCCCTCAATGTTTTCCAGAAAGGTACAGGTCAGTTGTTGAGCCCTAGCAAATGCTCTATTCTTTTTAGTAAGGTGTGCCCTGATCATGTCCAGGAGGAGATTATGCATACCCTGGACCTTAACTTGTCCACCTTTGAGGAGAAGTACCTCGGTCTACCTACCCCGGAAGGTCGGATGAAGGACTCCCATTTCCAACCCATCTTTGAGAGGTTCACTAAGAGGCTTACGGATTGGGCAGAAAGATTTATGTCCTATGGGGCAAAAGATATTTTGGTTAAATCAATCGCTCAAGCCCTTCCTACGCACACCATGAGCATCTTCAAAATGAGTGCGGGCTTCTGTGAAAAATATGAGAAGCTGGTGAGGGACTTCTGGTGAGGGGATGAAAAGAATAGAAGAAGAGTGCATTGGATGTCCTGGGATAAAATGACAAAACCGAAGTGCGAGAGGGGGGGGCTGGGCTTCCGTGATATGCGTGTTTTCAATCAAGCTCTACTCGCCAAGCAAGCATGGAGACTGATCCAAACACCTGATAGTCTATGTGCGAGGGTTCTTAAAGCGAAGTACTACCCAAAAGATAATTTGCTGGGCACGGTTTTCACTTCTAATGCATCTCCTGTGTGGTGTGGGATTGAATACAGGCTTGAACTCCTTAAAAAGGGGGTGATTTGGAGAGTTGGAAATGGGAAGAATATCCAAATCTGTCGTGACAACTGGATTCCTCGGCATTCTGGCCTCTCTATACAGTCCATGAAAAAAAGAAGCCGACTGAGATGGGTCAATCAACTAATTCTTCCACAATCAAATGAGTGGAACAAGCAGCTCGTTGACAATTTGTTCCATAGCTTTGATGCTGAAGAAATATGTAAGATCAAACTCCCCCAAGCCCCATTGGAAGACATTCTGGCATGGAATTATGAAAAGAACGACATCTTCACATTTAGGAGTGCGTATCAGCTTGGAGTCTCTCTGCAAGGCGATCAAAGCGTGGGATCCTCGGAAAACCCGAGCAAAGGCAGGGAGCACTTATGGAATTTAGTCTGGAAAGCTAATGTACCACATAAGATTCGCATATTCACCTGGAGGGCGGCCACTGACTCACTTCCTACAAAGGAAAACAAGCACAAGAGGACGCTTGAGCTTGATGGTACCTGCAATATTTGTGGAATGGCTGTTGAAAATGCTCACCATGCTACTATTATATGTACAAAACAGAGAGCACTTTGGGAGGAAAAGAGTAGAGTTTGGAAACTACCTGAAGGTAAATCACTCTTGCTTTTCTCCCTTGATTGGCTTCTGCAAAACCTGAGCTTTGCTCAGGTGACATGAGGGAAAAGTTCATGCTAGTTCTATGGAGGGCCTGGTACCTAAGAGATGACGTCATTCATAACAAAGGCAAAGCTACTATTCAGGATTCTGTGAGTTTTTTGACAAGTTATTGGGAGTGTCTATCCACCCCAAATCCGATTGCGAATGATGTCAAAGGGAAAGAGAAAATGTACAAGGTCCAAATGCAGCATACTAGTCTCCCTCGCCATGCTGTTCGGTCGAAAAGGCCATCTGAAAATCACATTAAAATCAACGTCGACGCCTCTTTCATTCGAGCTACGGGTTTAGCTGCGCTTGGAGCTATTGGAAGGGACTGTTCGGGTGAGGTGGTCTTCTCAGCGGGCTGCTATTTTCATGGATGCACCGATGCAGAGGAAGCTGAAGCTCAGGCCCTGTTGTTTGGCCTCAGCCAGGCACACATGTTAGCACTAAATCATGTGTGTTTGGAAACTGATTGTTTAGCGGTTGTTGCCGCTATGAATGATTGCAACCTTAGTAGAGCCAGATGGTGGGATTGCTACATGAGAGTGAAGGAGATGATCAAGGAATTTGGTTTTTGCACTGTATCCAAAACCTACAGGGAGTGCAACGTGGCCGCACATGAGCTTGCTGCCTTTGCCAGAGTTCAAGGAGATTTTTTTATTATAGCTGATGTGCCACAGGTTTTGATGCATGTAATCACCTCTGATTGTAACCCAGGTTAAGTGTTATAATGAGAAATATCCTTGATCCTCAAAAAATATATCAAATTGAACTGCATAACGAACAACAGCATAAGAACTTGCTAGTGGTGCTAGAGTGATTTGCTTATTGTTATCCGCGGTTCTCTTGTGCTCATCATTATGATTTACTGCTTTATTAGCTGAACCAGAAGTAAAAAAAAATGTTGCAAAATAAGCAATCACAACTTTGGGTAAGTAGTAAAGAATCAAGGGGTAGATAAGGTTAGTGGTCCAAACACACACCGACTACATAATGAGTACCCGTCAACTCCCAAATACAGTCAGAAATATAGCGTTGGTTAAACTATCTGAAATCTCATAACAGAGAATTTGGGACACAAACTGCTGGCCTGGCACACTGACTACATATGAGTACGACTGCCCTTCACCTTGCCCTAGTAGAACCAAACTACTTTTAGAGTGAGGTTACTCCCTTTCTTACATCCTAAAAAGAAATGTAGCACTGATTAAATTATCTGAAATCTCATAACAGAGAATTTGGGACACAAACTGCTGACCTAGCACACCGACTACATGATGAGTATGACTACCCTTCACCTTGCCCTAGTAGAACCGAACTACTTTTAGAGTGAGGTTACTCCCTTTCTTACATCCACCTCAAGCCAACCTACAACATATCTAATGATTGCAGATAGAGAAATTCTCTTGGGAGCATAAATTGATCCATTGTAAAAAATAATGTTGGTTCTCATCCACGGTTATTACAAAAAGATATACCTTTTGCAGCTAAAGCCCCTGTCGTGACACAGCCAGCTACTGCCGAATTGGTAATGTCATGCTTAGTGGCGGAGATACTTAGCCAAAGCTGCTCGGGCCAGTACAAAGGAAGGCCTCTATTTTTTTATCCTGATGACTCGGTTTACGTCAATCATACACTGTGTTTGCTTTGTGTTGGGCGGGCCACGGCCCATTTTCGTAAGACATAGCTCCGCCAGTGGTCATGCTTTGCCTGAGCCTACCAGGACATGACCATTCAAAGTGTCCAAATAAGTATGTTTACTTTTACAAAAATGCTCATAAATGGAAGGAAAAAATGTCACACTGCATCTACCTTCTCTACGACGCATTCAGCTGCAGAGAAAATCAAGCCCATTACTGCAAAGGTCTTAGCATGGCTCATACTTTTCCTACCCATCTGTTTTGCCTGGTAGACTATTTGTTGCCTTGATGTCATCTCCTCTTGCATTATTGGATTTTCCAAAGCTCCAAAAAATAGTCCCATAAGTACACCAAGACCACCCCCTATTGAATGAAAGCAGTGCAGTTAATAACAGCTGTGCATACTCCATAAGTCCATTATATGAAACATTATGCACTTGTAAGTGGGCCCGACGTGGGATAAGCCCATACCTGGAACTCTAAGTTGTTTAGCATGACGCAAAATGATTTACAGGCACAGAAGCACAAGGCATTACGAACAACTCAACATGACTTCTAAGTTAGCACAGGACGGAGTATCCAGCCACTGCTTGTTGGCTGTTGTCTTACGGATACCAAATGTCAAACTATAGGAAATACTGATACTTTGGCAATACATACAATGGAGTGCACGGTATCAACATCACTGATTCTATATTCTAAACTATCAATAAACAAATCATTAAACATGGCAAAATCAGACAATAGATACTTTAACATCGCTGGCCTTTGCCACGTTCTAGATTCAGTGACAATATCAACAAGCTGTTTGAACGCTACATATATTGCACAAGTGAAATATTACAAGTATTCACACCTGGACGTGCGTGCACACACAAAATGTTATGACATGCTTATTAACAGTAATAATACTGGGGAAAAGAAATGTTAGGTAGGAGCATTAGATCTAATGTTAAGTTTCTTCATTTGAAGCAGAAACATGGAATGAATGGATCAGAGCAAACTTTTTTTAGGAGAAAACTGGAAGAACCAGAGCCGCTCTGACCGATTTTATTCACTTAGCAAAAACTATAAAATCAAGCATGCAAACAGGGGGAGGCACAGACTCAATGCTAAAAGGAATAACTGATAGCCGGAGGTGGGGGGAGGGTGGCAGAAGAGAAAAACTACTCCATTACATGACTGCTGGGTACACCAGGAGGTAAGATGACAAACATCCAAGCCGGATTGGTTGTGAATAAGGCTAGGAAAGCCCACACATCAGTGTTGACATGATCAAACACCAAGCCGTTACCAGGATGGCCGCGATGTATGTCTGCATTATACTTCTTGCAGGACTGACATGAAAAGGATTTAGAGAGGCGCACCACCAAATAGTAACCTTTCTAATGTAGTACATCAATATTTTCAGACAATTTAACAAAAAAATTAAACCACTGTCAGACCAACTTTCAATAAACTTCGACCTTGCTATTTTCAGACAAGTTAGGACATCCATAAATCTATAAGATCTGAACGCTAGAGTATATGGTTGCAAAGTTCATAGCAGGAATGATGACAGAAACAGTAGTCTGTCCACAACAAAGTTTGGCATTCACCGAAAACTTGATGACAAAATCGAGAAAGAAACCGATGGATGACATGCAAGTAGAGACAGAGTAGATGATAACCCACAAGTATAGGGGATCGCAACAGTTTTCGAGGGTAAAGTATTCAACCCAAATTTATAGATTCGACACAAGGGGAGCCAAAGAATACTTGAGAGTATTAGCAGTTGAGTTGTCAATTCAACCACACCTGGAGATTAAATATATGTAGCAGAGTGATCAGTAGCACAGTAATATGATAGTTTGATAGCAGTAGTGACAGTAACAGTAGCGATAACAGTAGTAGCAATAGTTTTGTAGCAGTTGGAGCAGCAGCAAAAGTAATAGTAACTTAGCAAGAACAATAAGTGGAAAGCTCGTAGGCACTGGATCGGTAACTCGTTGGATGATATTCATCATATAATAGTCATAACCTAGGGCGACACAGAACTAGCTCCAGTTCATCCATGTAATGTAGGCATGTATTCCGTAAATAGTCATACGTGCTTATGGAAAAGAACTTGCATGACATCTTTTGTCCTACCCTCCCGTGGCAGCGGGGTCCATAAGGAAACTAAGGGATATTAAGGCCTCCTTTTAATAGATAACCGGAACAAAGCATTAACACATGGTGAATACATGAACTCCTCAAACTACGGTCATCACCGCGAAGTATCCCAAGTATTGTCACTATGGGGTTGACGGATCATAACACGTAATAGGTGCATATGACTAAGCAAGATCGGATCAAGAACATGGATATAGAGATGATAACATAAACGGCTCATATCTGAAATCATGGCACTCGGGCCCTAGTGACAAGCATTAGGCATAGCAAAGTCATAGCAACATCAATCTCAGAACATAATGGATACTAGGTATCAAGCCCTAACAAAACTAACTCGATTACATGATGAATCTCATCCAACTCCTCACCGACCAGCAAGCCTACGAAGGAATTACTCACTCCCGGTGGGGAGCATCATGGAATTGGCGATGGAGAAAGGTTGGTGATGACGAAGACCGAAGATTCCCCTCTCCGGAGCCCCAAACGGGCTCCAGATCTGGCCTCCGGATGAAGAACAGGAGGTGGCGGCGGCTCCGTATCGTAAAACGCGATAATTCTTTCTCTCTGATTTTTTTCTACAAAAATAGGAATTTATAGTGGCGGAATTAGGGCAAGTGAGGCCACGAAGTGGGCACAACCCACCAGGGCGCGCCCAGGGGGCCTGGCGTGCCCTGGTGGGTGATGCTCACCCTGGCCCCCCTCTTCGGTGGATTTTGGCTCCAATAATTCTCATTTATTCTGAAATAATTCTCCAAAAAGTTTTGTTCCATTCCGAGAACTTTTATTTCTGCACAAAAACAACACCACGGTAGTTCTGCTGAAAACAGCGTTAGTCCGGATTAGTTCCATTCAAATCATGCAAATTAGAGTCCAAAACAAGGGCAAAAGAGTGAGGAAAAGTAGATACGTTAGAGACGTATCAACTCCCCCAAGCTTAAACATTTGCTTGTCCTCAAGCAATTCAGTTGACAAACTGAAAGTGATAAAGAAAAACTTTTATGAACTCTTTTGTTCTTGTTTACATATATATGCTTAAGTAGTACCCAGGTTTTCAGCAAAGATTATGACTAACCATGTCAGCAATAACTCTTAGAAATTATATTTACTCATAACAATAGCATAAGCAACTAGCGAGCAATAATAAGATATCTCAAGCGCCAACACTTTGTCAAAACAATCATGATACAATATGACAATAGTGGTATCTCGCTAGCCCTTTCTGAGACCGCAAAACATAAATGCATAGCACCTCCAAAGTTCAAGAAGCGACTAAACATTGTAATTCATGGTAGAAAAGATCTAGTCATGCTGCACCCAACATCAACTATACACAATGCATGAGGATGACAATAGTGCTCTCAGGTCTGGCGCTTATTTGAGAAGGTGATGACTCAACATAAAAGTAAATAGATAGTCCCTTCGCAGAGGGAAGCATGGATTTACAGCGGTGCCAGAGCTCAAAGTTTAAAACAGAGATAGATATAATTTTGGGAGGTACACCCTTCCTGTCAACGTCACGACCAAGAGTTATCGATATCTTCCATGCTAAACAAATTAGCGGCGGTTCCCAAGCGTTAAAAGTAAAGGTTTACTCCCCCTCCACCAACAACCACACTCCACAGCGAGCCACATCCACGGGTACCGTCCAAACCAACAACATTCCTGGGGGAGTTTTGTTTAATTATTTTTGATTTTTGATTTCGGGGCTGGGAATCCCTATTACCGCCCCTCTCGTGTAAGGACGAGTGAATAAACACTCATCATGAGAATAACCCGCTTAGCATGGAAGATACTGACCGCCCCATGTCGCTCCATGAGCGGTCCAGGCACACAAAACAGATGTTCATTGGAATTTTTAGAGGTGGCACATGCAAATTTACTTGGAACGGCAGAGTAATACCGCATATAGGTAGATATAGTGGACTCATCTGGCATAACTTGGTTTAAGGGTTTTGATGCACAAGCAGTATTCCCGCTTAGTACAGCGAAGGCTATCAAGTAGATTGAGAAGCGGCCAGCTAGAGAGCGAAAACGGTCATGAACATGCATTACATATAATCAACATTGAGTACTAGCATGAGTAGGATATGGACACCATGAACATAAATATCATGAAGGCTATGTTGATTTTGATTCAACTACATGCATGAACATGTGCCAAGTCAAGCCACTTGAAACATTCAGAGGAGGATACCATATCATCATACCGCATCAGAACCATTTTAATGCATGTTGACACCCAAGATAAATCATTATCCACTCCTAACTGCTTAAGCATGGCATGAACAACTATAATCTCTAATGGTCATTGCAAACATTTTTGATCATAATGAGCCGAATCAAGGGATACTATGTTAAACATATTTACAAAAACAAAAACAAGTTGAGTTCATACCCACTTTTCTCTGCCACAGTCAATTCATCAAGTGTCGTCATTATTGCCTTTCACTTGCACGATCAAACGATAAGAAGATAATAATAGTGCAAGAGTGTCGTGGACTAAGCTGGAATCTGCAAACATTTTATTCAAGAGGAGAAGACAAAGTAATATGGGTTCTTTGTTAGATAAACGATAGTGCAGATGAGAGCCACTCAACAATTTCATTGTGGTCTTCTCCTTGGTATGACTCAAACAAAAAAGAAAAGAATTTCAGAGAAACACACGGAAATATTTTTGGAGTTTTTGTTTTTTCATGAAGAAAGCAAATTAAAGAGGAAAAACAAAAACGAGAAAAACTATTTACACGGGAAAGCTCCCAACAAGTAAAAGAAGAAGCGAGAAATCTTTTTGGGTTTTCTTTTAATGCAACAATTAAACTAAGCTAGAAAGAAAAACTAAAAAGAAGTAGGAAATATTTTTGGATTTTCTCAAGGTTTTTCAAACACACAAGAAGAAAGCGAGAAAACAATTTTAGCATGGATATTACAATGAAAAAGTATGAACACCGACAACAAGAATAAAATGTGTTAACATGAATGTAATATCGGTGGAAATACATACTCCCCAAGCTTAGGCTTTTGGCCTAGCTTGGTAATCACCACCCGTAGTAGTCGTCTGGTCCCAAATGATAGTGAGGTGGAGGCGGCACCTTTGCATCCCACCCCTGGGGCTCCTCCTCAGCAGCTGCTAGGTTGTCCCGGTAGACTGTAATGTCGTCTGGCTGGCAATAGAATCAAACAAAGCAGGTGCAGGCAACAAAATAATATGACGTGTCTCCTTGCTAAATACTAGGTTATAATGAATATCACGGGGAGAGTCATATACATCAAGGAATTGGTGAGCCTGCAATGACTTATGATCAAGGTAAACCCGGGATAAGAGATAACCATGTGGGCGAAATGGGATTCTAAAGTGGTTCGCTAAATGAGTAGCATAAATACCCCCATGTATCTTTCCCTTAGTTTTGTTAAGATGTAAGCATCGAGCAATAATAGCTCCCATACTAAAGGTGTGATCATCATAAAGTGCACGACGTAAAATAGCAAGGTCAGGAGCACTGAGTGCGCCGACCTTCTCCCTAGCGGTTAAACACTTACTGATGACCAAAGCAAAATAATGTACTGAGGGAAACTGCAAGCTAGTAGCAGTGGCGCTCGACACGCCTCTATCCTCACCCACGGTTAACGCGAGGAGAAAATCCTCAAACTCAGATGGCCTAGGTTCTCTCAAGTCCCCATCAGAAGGGATCAAGCATATGTTGCAGAAGTCAGTTAGCGACATTGTGTAAGTTTCAGCATTAAGATTAAACTGCACTTCAGGAGGGTTGTTTCTCCCTAGATAATTAAAGCTTTGCACGAAGGAATTTGTAAGGATGTGATATTGGTCACACTTAGCTGCGAGGAACTCGGTCAACCCAGCGTTTGCAACAAACTGAGCGAACTCTTGATGGAACCTGGCCTCCTCCATGAAGGCATCATGCGGCCATTCACACGGCCGCACCTCCACCTTTCTTGGGGTGTGAAGGTCATTGTCCGATGATTCCCCAATGACTCCCTTGGCATTTTTCTTGGAGGAGAACTTCCTAAAGATTTGCATTTTATTCCTATAAAAAAATTCTGAAAAAATCTAGTCCACAAAAATTTATCCACAAAACTTTGTAAGATTGTTAGCAACTACTCCTAAGCATGCATAGAGGCCATATTGAGCATTCAAACTACTTAGAACTCTAAGAATTCAACATGCAAGCTCATCTACAACAGCACCAAGAGTAGCTAATTACACTAAAAAATAACCTACTAAAACAAAAACTAATTGGAGCAATGGAGGAGTCACATACCCAGTAGCAATCCCCCCAAAAAGTTTCAGAAATAGAGCTTCGAGCAAAGAAATCGAAATCCATGGGTTTGAGAGCAAGAACACGAAAATGGTGGTTGTGGTGATTTTTTGCTGGAGGTAGGTGATGATGTGGGCTAAAGAGCTAAGTGAGGGGGCCCACGTTGGGGCCACAACCCACCAGGGCGCGCCTGGGGGTGCTGGCGTGCCCTGGTGTCTTGTGGGCACCAGGTGCACCCCCCCTCTGGTGTTATTTGCACCAAAAATTCATAAATATTCGGGGAAAAAATTGTGTTAAATTTTCAGGGCATTCTGAGAATTTTTGTTTTTGGGTCATTTTTTTATTGCACGGAGAAAACAGAAAACAGGATAATCATGGCATTTTATTTTATTTGACTAACTAAAACAGAAAATAAAAGGTGGGAGCAGAGAGTTGTGCTTACTAGATTCATCGACGTCATACCTCTCAGAAATGATTCATTAATAAGGTTGATCAAGTCTTATTGACAACCACTTCCGATTAGCATGAAACCGAAGAACTTTCGTAAAACACTAAGTTACCTCAATGGGGATGTGCATCTCCCCTACAATAAGTATATCATATTTCTTTTTGGCAGTAGGTAGAGGTAATTGGAAACTCCCAATAGTGATGGTTGGAGATTCTTCAATAACATTTATACCATTCACTTGGAATTGTTTCTTCGGAAAGTGCACCGTGTGCTCATTACCATTAATATGAAAAGTGACCTTGCTTTTATTGCAATCAATAACAGCCCCTGCAGTATTCAGAAAGGGTCTACCAAGGATAATCGACATGTTGTCGTCCTCAGGCATCTCAAGAATAACAAAGTCCGTTAAGATAGTAACATTTGCAACAACAACGGGCACATCCTCACAAATACCGATAGGTATGGCCGTTGATTTGTCAGCCATTTGCAATGATATCTTAGTAGGTGTGAGTTTATTCAAATCAAGGGTTTTATATAAGGAGAAAGGCATAACACTAACACCGGCTCCCAAATCACACAAAGCAGTTTTGACATAGTTTCTTTTGATGGAGCAAGGTATAATTGGTATTCCAGGATCTCCAAGTTTTTTAGGTACTCCATACTAAAAGAATAATTAGCAAGCATGGTGGAGATTTCAGCTTCAGGTGTCTTTCTTTTATTTGTGATGATGTCTTTCATATACTTTGCATAAGGGGGCATCTTCAAGATATCGGTTAAACGGGTACGCAAAAAGACTGGCCTAATCATCTCAGCAAAGCGTTCAAATTCTTCATCATCCTTTTTCTTAGATGGCTTAGGTGGAAATGGCATGGGTTTCTGAACCCATGGCTCTCTTTCTTTACCATGTTTCCTAGCCACAAAGTCTCATTTATCATAACGTTTATTTTTAGGTTGTGGGTTATCAAGATCAGGAGCAGGCTCTATTTCAACATCATTATCTGGTTCTTTATCATTACTAGGTTGAGCATCATCATTATCATTATCATTATCACTAGGTGAATGTTAACTACAAGACTGAGTTTCAGCATCGGAAATATAGACATCATTATTATCAGGAGGTTTTTGTGTCTCGGGTTCACTAGAGGTATGCAAAGTCCTATCATTTTTCTTTTTCTTTTTCCTCTTAGAAGGACTAGGTTCATCCGTATTAATTCTCTGAGAATCTTGTTCAATTCTTTTAGGATGACCCTCAGGATAAAGTGGTTCTTGGGTCATTCTACCTCCTCTAGTTACTACTCTAGCAGTGAAATCATGCATATTATTATTCATTTCATCAAGCAATTCTTTTTGAGATTTAGCAACTTGTTCTAACTGAGTTTGAACCATAGAGGCATGTTTTCCTACACCTCTAACATCATTACTGATTCTAAATAGCAAGTCACTCAAGCGAGCAATCATATCAGAATTATATTTCAATTGTGTCAGAACATGGGCATTGAAATGATCTTGCTTCATAATATAGTTGTCAAACTCATATAAGCATTGACTAGGGTGTTTATTGTGAAGGATTTCACCTTCATTAAACTTTAATAAAGAATTTACCTCTACCACCTGTGGAGGTGGTGGTGTGTCAAGGCCGTGTATTTCTTCAATAGGTGGAAAATTCTTAACATCCTCAGCTTTAATACCTTTTTCCTTCAAAGATTTCTTTTCCTCTTGCATATCTTCAGGACTAAGAAATAAGATACCCCTCTTCTTCGGAGTGGGTTTAAGCGGTGGTTTAGGAAGAGTCCAATCATCATAATTCTTCAATATGTTATTCAATAATTCCTCAGCTTGTTCAACAGTTCGTTCCCTGAAAACAGAACCAGCACAACTATCTAGGAAGTCCCTAGAAGCATCGGTTAGTCCATTTTAAAAGATATCAAGTATTTCATTTTTCTTGAGAGGATGATAAGGCAAAGCATTAAGCAACTGGAGAAGCCTCCCCCAAGCTTGTGGGAGACTCTCTTCTTCAATTTGCACAAAGTTAAATATTTCCTGTAAGGCAGCTTGTTTCTTATGAGCAGGAAAATATTTTTCAGAGAAGTAGTAAATCATATCCTGGGGACTACGCACACAACCAGGAGAAAGAGTATTGTACCATGTCTTAGCATCACCCTTTAATGAGAACGGAAATAACTTAAGGATGTAATAGTGGCAAATCTTCTCATCATGAGCAAAGAGGGTGGCTATATCATTCAAGTTAGTAAGGTGTGCCACTACAGTTTCAGTTTCATAGCCATGGAAAGGATCAGATTCAACCAAACTAATTAACTCTAGGTCGACAGAGAACTCATAATCCTTATCGGTGACAAAGATAGGTGAAGTAGCAAACTTAGGATCACATTTCATTCTAGCATTCAAAGTCTTTTCCTTATACTTGCGTAGCAATTTCTTAAGATCGTCTCTATCCTTGCAAGAGAGAATTTCTCTAGTTATCTCCTCGTCCATAACATAACCTTCATGTATCTTAGGCATTTCAAACTTAGGAGAGCTAGGACTAATAAGTGTTTCACAATCATCATCAGTTTCATAAGCTTCATCGGTTTCAGCAATCTCATCAGTTTTAGTAGTTTCATTCTCTTTAGCTCTAGCAATTTGTTCATCAAGAAATTCTCCTAGTGGCACATTATCATCAAGCATGGTACTAGCGTCATCATAAGCATCATTCATAGCAGAAGTAGCATCATCTATAACTTGCGACATATCAGGATTACTAGCATGTGGTGGTGTTGCAAGCTTACTCATAACAGAAGGTGAATCAAGTGCAGAGTGTGATGGCAGTTCCATACCTCCCCGCGTGGTATCTTGGTCTTAGTATCCTTCAGATTCTTCATAGTGATAAATTGATATAAATCCCAAGTGACTCAACAAATATTGCTATGCTCTCCGGCAACGGCGCCAGAAAAAGGTCTTGATAACCCACAAGTATAGGGGATCGCAACAGTTTTCGAGGGTACAGTATTCAACCCAAATTTATAGATTCGACCGACGCCCAATTTCCCTAGAGTAAAGTATAGTATCGTCCCAGCATCCGCACCGACACACCCTGCGATCCACGGACAAAATCACTGTTCTGACCCTTTTTGGCAATCTTTGTCACAAAGTGAACTCGACATGGAAGTATTTCACGATCTGACCCTTTTGGCAACGCCAGAGACCGTGGCGTTTCTGCTCCATATGGAAACGCCGAGCTAGCACGCGTTGCTGCTCCACATAGAAATGCCGAGGTAGCTCGCGTTGCAGACCATATGGAAACGCCAGGGTATTTGGCGTTTCTACCCACGTTGGAAACGCCATGGAGGTTGGCGTTGCTGCCCTTGATTTGCATGAGCTGATCGATGCCAGAGGCAAAAACTGCAAAAGGAAGGCCGCGGTATGCACGTACAGTAGAGTAGCTCCACCTAGCTAGCTAGCTAGCTAGTCCAAGCGCAGGCCGGCCGCAGCTTTAACTTGCGTGCTCCAGCTCCTATATCAACAGCTGGACCCCATATCTCCCTTGCGTGCTCCAGCTGTTGTATCCAGTGAATCTTGATTTGTAGTACTATCTGCCATGTGATATCGTGCGTGCCGTATCAAGCTAAACTATTTTCCAGTTAGCTTTCCAGAGGCAAAGCTAGTAGCTGATGCTAATTTACTTGCTCGGGTCACATTACATGACAGGGATTATTAGTACGGCGTGAGTTCATGCCGACATGTGATAAAGTCACAAGAAATACTGTCTCAACGGATCTATACCCACGTAGAAATGGGGATTAGGGTTAGTACTTGCCTGAAACTGGACGCAAGGGAGATATGGGGATTGGGTTTGCATATTTCATCTGGGGTTGAATCCCCCCGATAATTGCAAGCATATGCAGTATGCAGACATCTGGGGTTGAAGCCAATGGGGTCCAGCTGTTGATATAGGAGTTGGAGCACGCAAGTTAAAGCTGCGGCCGGCCTGCGCTTGGACTAGTTGTCTTGAGCATGGACTAGCTAGCTAGCTAGCTAGCTAGGTGGAGCTACTCTACTAGTCTACTGTACGTGCATACCGCGGCCTTCCTTTTACAGTTTTTGCCTCTGGCGTCCATCAGCTCATGCAAATCAAGGGCACCAACGCCAACCTCCATGGCGTTTCTAGCCTGGGTAGAAATGCCAAATACCCTGGCGTTTCCATGTGGAGCAGCAACGCGTGCTAGCTCGGCGTTTCTATGTGGAGCAGAAACGCGTGCTAGCTCGGCGTTTCCATATGGAGCAGAAACGCCACGGTCTCTGGCGTTACCAAAAGGGTCACATCGCGAAATACTTCCATGTCGAGTTCACTTTGTGACAAAGATTGCCAAAAGGGTCAGAATAGTGATTTTGTCCGCGATCCACTGGCCACTGCGCCCTCGGCACGTCGCTGTCACCGGGCCCCGGCCGGAAGTTGTGCGTGCACAGAAGCGAGAACAAAAGCACAATCCACAAAGCGACATTAAAAAACTCGTGGCAACGGCCGACCAATCCCCGCGCGCCAGGCTACGCGGTCCTAGGCCAAGCACACGAGGAGCCTACCCGCCATGATGGCCATCTCTGCGGGACGCATGTACATCCGTTCCCGTGCCAGCCGCGAGGCTATATATACCTCCTGCGGCACAGCTCCTGGAAGATAACGGGGCTGTTTGGTTCTAGGCCATAGTCATGCCACGCTTTGCCACACAATGTTACCACACTTGCCTAAGGTTAATTCTTCAAAATGAGAGCCACAAGTTGGCAAGCCTAAGTGAATCTTGCCACACTTTTTGAGTGTATGTGATGTGGGACCCTAGTGTGGCTTGCCTAAGGTGTGGCTTGAACCAAACACCCACCTAAGTTGGTCAAACTTGCCTAACATTAGGTGTGGCAACCTCAGGCAAACTTAGTCTCAAGCCAAACAGCCCCAATATCTCATCTCTTCATGCCTTGCTGTAGTCACTAGTGCACACACACACTTTGGTGAGTCGAGTTTGTTCGTGATGGAGGATTCGGTGGGCGAGGCGGAGAGGAGGGAGCAGGAAGAGGCCATGGCGCAGGGGAAGAAGCATGGGCGAGAGGAAGAGCAGGAGGCCAGTGCTGGTTGTGTGGTGGAGGGGAAGGCAGAGGTGGAGGTGGTCGAGGAGGGCGGGTTTCTCGGCAGCATGGCGTCCAAGATCGGTGTGGCCATGTCAGGTACCAACGGGGGCGGCTGAGGGAGTCCGGGATTAAGGGGTCCTCGGGCTGCTGATCTATCTCTGTGGGCCAGACAGTGGGCCGCCCTGTGAAGGCCCAGACACCATGACCAAGATGGAATCTTTCAGGGCGTGACGTGCACTGCAAGTACAAGACGATGGGTTTGGCATATTCCTGTCCTGATGTAACCGACGTTGTGTAACCCTAGATACCCCTGGTGCCTATATAAATTTAGTTTATAGTGTAAGTCAAGTTCGGAGGGTAAGTCAAGTTCATTACTCTTAGGGTTTAGACCACATCATACGATCTTGAGGTAGATCAACTCTGTACTCGATACCCCATATTCCATACAATCAAAGCAGGACGTAGGGTTTTACCTCCATCAAGAGGGCCCTAACCTGGGTAAATACTGCCTTCCCTGTTTCCTATAATCCATCAACCCAAGATCCACAGTTCGGGACCCCCTACCCGAGATCCGACGGTTTTGACACCGACATTGGTGCTTTCATTGAGAGTTCCGTTGCGAGATCGCTAGAAGGGTTGATGGCTCGTCTACACTAGCAATGAAGTCTGTAACTAGGACACCTTTGTCCCTGGACAGATTTTCTTGTTCGGCAGCGTTGTGCTACGTGCTGACCCGACTTGCCATCTTGGCCAGATCGGAAGTTTCGCCCCCAATCAAGAGATCAGGTTTGGGAACCTAGAGTTCTCCGCCGACTCCTGGGGCGACTTGCTCTTTACCGGACTCGCGGTTCCTTCCGTTGAGTCCGGATACCCCGAAGCCTTAACTTCGGGCCTTCTGCTTGGCCCCGCCCAAGGGTCTCTCTTGGCTGAGAGTCCGGCTTCAAGCTCGGACCCGATTACAGCGTAGGGGGATCAGGGGTTAGCCCTGGCCAGATACTCCCCCTGTACGGACGTTCCGAAGGTTGGCCTCGATGGAGTCCGGTAGATTAATCTGGTTGAACATCTATTCCTGAACGAAGCGCTGGACCGAATCCAGTCAATGAAAATCACGGACGACCTGACCTCGACCCGCACTCAGTTCGGTCTGGAGGAAGGCCGGGAAGAATTTTACGGCCCACCCACCACCCACTTGGTAGCCACTATCGAGGATTTAACCAATATGTTGGACTATGCCTCTGAGGAGGCAGAAGACATGGAGGAAGAGGCTGACCCACTCGTCCCTGCCCACACAGGGCGGTGGACAGCCACCCCCTCATACGACGTTTACATGGTGGACACGCCCGACAACAAGGACGGCAGCACGCCCGCCTTGAGCGGCGACGACATACCACCCAAAAATAGTGGCGACGACACCCTCAAGTGTCGTCGTCGGCGTAAAAAATCAAAGGGGCGTAAGGGCAGGAAGAATAACACTGCCTCCGAAAACCTTACGCCAGATACCCCCGAAGATCCCGCCGACACGGCCGCTCCCAAACAGCAGCACGGCGATCCCGAGGGGAAAATAGACCCTGAAGACTCTGAGGACCCCGCCTATTCCAAAGACAGCAACTACGTGCCACTATCTGAGGACGATGTCAGTCTCGGCGATGAGGATTTCATCGTCCTTGAAGACCCGTTCGAGCAAGAGCGATTCAAGCGTCAACTGATCGCCACCGCTCGGAGCCGCAAGTTGAAGCAGTAGCAAATCAAAGCTGAACAAGACACCCTTAATGACAGATGGACGCAAGTCCTAGCTGCCGAGGAAGGGCACGAGCACGGATGGCATGATCAAAGTAAAGATTACCTGCGCCGCCATTTGTTACCAAAATTCGACGATGAGGCCCCCGCGCCCGCACTCCCTAAAGATGACCAGCCGGACCGCCCCCCTCGAGGTCGGGACAGGCCGACTGGTAAAGCGGGAGAAATACCCCAATACCCTTGCAAAGGGCGGAGGGAACCAGGTCAACCTGACCCGTTCGACCTACGACACACTATGAATGCCTATACATGACAGAAAAGATCCATTTACGGCTCCAAAGGACGAACCCTTGCAGGAGGGGATGGTTACCAAGCTCAGTTCGACCAGAACGATAGAGTTCGGGGATAGAACCAGGACCGAACTCAATCCGACCTTCGACGTGACGTGGCCAGGATTAGGGATGCCGCCCACCCGATGTGTTTCACTGATGAGGTGATGCAACACCCGTTCCCCGAAGGGTTCAAGCCCGTAAACATTGAGCAACATGACGGCACTACCGACCCGGCCGTCTGGATTGAAGATTTCCTTCTCCACATACACATGGCTCGCGGGGACGACCTCCATGCTAGTAAGTATCTACCACTAAAGCTCAAAGGACCAGCACGGTACTGGCTGAACAGCCTCCCTAAAAACCCCATCGGAACTTGAGAAGAGCTCGAGGACGCTTTCCGCTCTAACTTTCAGGGCACCTATGTTCGGCCACCGGACGCTGCAGACCTGAGCCACATCGTTCAACAGGCCGGAGAATCATCCCGGCAATTCTGGAACTGATTCCTGACCAAGAAAAATCAAATCGTCGGCTGCTCTGACGCCGAGGCGTTGGCCTCTTTCAGGAACAACATTCGGGACGAATGGCTAGCCCGACAACTCGGACAGGAACAACCTCAAACAATGTCCTCTCTTACCTCACTCATGTCCCTCTTTTGTGCGGGCGAGGACAGTTGGCTAGCACATTGGAGCAATCCTCCTACAAATCCCGGCACTTCCGAAGTGCGGAACAACAACGGGAAGCCACGACGTAACAAGAATAAACGCCGGCACAACGGCGCTGAAGCAAAAAACACGGCAGTTAACGCCGCCTTCCGTAACTCAAAATCGTCACAACGGAAGAATCCTGTCAAAGGGAATAGGGATGGAGCCTCTCAGCTGGAAAAAATAATGGACATGCCCTGCCAGATTCACGGCACTCAAGACAAGCCTGCCACCCACACCAACCATAACTGTTAGGTGTTTAAACAGGCAGGCAAGCTCGAAGCCGAAGACCACGGTAAGGGCGCCCACAGCGAGGACGATGAGGAGCCCCGCAGGCCGAGCAACGGAGGCCAGAAGCAATTCCCTCTTGAGATAAAAAGTGTGAACATGATCTATGCCACACATATACCAAAGAAGGAAAGGAAGCGCGCACTTCGGGACATATACGCCATAGAGCCCGTCGCCCCAAAATTCAACCCATGGTCGGCTTGCCCGAACACCTTCGACCGCACTGACCACCCGACCAGTATTCGGCATGGTGGGTCAGCTGCTCTGGTACTCAATCCCATAGTGGACGGGTACCATTTAAGAAGGGTCCTTATGGACGGAGGTAGTAGCCTCAATCTTATCTACGCAGACACGGTGAAGAAGATGGGTATTGACCCGTCAAGGATCAAACCCAGTAACACCACGGTGAAGAAGATGGGAATAATACCTGGCGTTGAAGCCCGATGTTCGGGAACCATAACCCTGGAAGTTGTGTTCGGGTCACCCGATAACTTCCGTAGTGAAGACTTAATCTTCGACATTGTCCCTTTTCGTAGCGGCTATCATGCGCTTCTTGGCCGAATAGCTTTCGCCCATTTCAATGTTGTCCCCCACTATGCCTATATGAAGCTCAAGATGCCCGGACCCAAGGGGGTGATACGTCTCCAACGTATCTACTTTTTCTCACTGTTTTGCCCTTGTTTTGGACTCTAATTTGCATGATTTGAATGGAACTAACCCGGACTAACCCTGTTTTCAGCAGAATTGCCATGGTGTTGTTTTTTGTGCAGAAATAAAAGTTCTCGGAATGGAACGAAACTTTCTGGAGATTTATTTTCGAAAATATAAAAAATACTGGAGCCAGAAACCACCGGAGTGGGGGCCCAGGGTGCGCAGCACCCACCAGGGCGCGCCAGCCCCCTCCCGGCGCGCCCTGGTGGGGGCTGGGCACCTCGGGGCCCCACTTGCCCTATCTCCGCCACTATAAATTCCTAAATTTGGAGAAAAAAATAGGAGAGAAAGAATTATCATGTTTCACGAGACGGGGCCGCCGCCACCTCCTGTTTTTCATCGGGAGGCCAGATTTGGAGCCCGTTTGGGGCTCTGGAGAGGGGAATCTTCGGTCTTCGTCATCATCAACCTTTCTCCATCGCCAATTCCATGATGCTCCCCACCGGGAGCGAGTAATTCCTTCGTAGGCTTGCTGGTCGGTGAGGAGTTGGAGGAGATTCATAATGTAATCGAGTTAGTTTTGTTAGGGCTTGATCCCTAGTATCCATTATGTTCTGAGATTGATGTTGCTATGACTTTGCTATGCCTAATGCTTGTCACTAGGGCCCGAGTGCCATGATTTCAGATCTGAACCGTTTATGTTATCATTTCTATATTCATGTTCTTGATCCGATCTTGCCTGGTCATATGCACCTATTACGTGTTATGATCCGTCAACCCCATAGTGACAATATTTGGGATACTTCGCGGTGATGACCGTAGTTTCAGGAGTTCCTGTATTCACCATGTGTTAATGCTTTGTTCCGGTTCTCTATTAAAAGGAGGCCTTAATATCCTTTAGTTTCCTTATGGACCCCGCTGCCATGGGAGGGTAGGACAAAAGATGTCATGCAAGTTCTTTTCCATAAGCACGTATGACTATTTACGGAATACATGCCTACATTACATTGATGAAGTGGTGCTAGTTCTGTATCGCCCTAGGTTATGACTGCTATATGATGAATATCATCCAACGAGTTACCGATCCAATGCCTACGACCTTTCCACTTATTGTTCTTGCTAAGTTACTACTGCTGTTGCTGCTGTTCCAACTACTACAAAACTATTGCTACTACTGTTACTATTGCTACTGCTATCAAACCTACCATATTACTGTGCTACTGATCACTCTGCTGCAGATATTTAATATCCAGGTGTGGTTGAATTGACAACTCAACTGCTAATACTCTCAAGTATTCTTTGGCTCCCCTTGTATCGAATCTATAAATTTGGGTTGAATACTTTACCCTCGAAAACTGTTGCGATCCCCTATACTTGTGGGTTATCAAGACCTTTTTCTGGCGCCGTTGCCGGGGAGCATAGCAATATTTGTTGAGTCACTTGGGATTTATATTAATTTATCACTATGAAGAATCTGAAGGATCCAAGGACCAAGATTTTTCCCTCTACTACGAGGGGAGGTAAGGAACTGCCATCTAGTTCTGCACTTGATTCACCTTCTGTTATGAGTAATCTTGCAACACCACCACATGCTAGTAATCCTGATATGTTGCAAGTTATTGATGATGCTGCCTCTACTATGAATGAAGCTTATGATGATGCTAGTACCATGCTTGATGATAATGTGCCGCTAGGAGAATTTCTTGATGAACAAATTGCTAGAGCTAAAGAAAATGAAATTGCTGAAACTGATGAAGCTTATGAAACTGATTATGATTATGAAACTCCTATTAGCCCTAGTTCTCCTAAGTTTGAAATGCCTAAGATACCTGAAGGTTATGTTATGGACGAGGAGATAACTAGAGAAATTCTTTCTTGCAAGGATAGAGACGATCTTAAGAAACTGCTATGCAAGTATAAGGAAAAAACTTTAAATGCTAGAATGAAATGTGATCCTAAGTTTGCTACTTCACCTATTTGTGTTACCGATAAGGATTATGAGTTCTCTGTCGACTCAGAGTTAATTACTTTTGTTGAATCTGATCCTTTCCGTGGCTATGAAATTGAAACTGTAGTGGTACACCTTACTAAGCTGAATGATATAGCCACCCTCTTTACTCATGATGAGAATATTCGCTACTATTATATCCTTAAGTTGTTTCCGTTCTCATTAAAGGGTGATGCTAAGACATGGTACAATACTCTTGCTCCTGGTTGTGTGCGTAGTCCCCAGGATATGATTTACTACTTCTCTGAAAAATATTTTCCTGCTCATAAGAAACAAGCTGCCTTACAGGAAATATTCAACTTTGTACAAATTGAAGAAGAGAGTCTCCCACAAGCTTGGGGGAGGCTTCTCCAGTTGCTTAATGCTTTGCCTGATCATCCTCTCAAGAAAAATGAAATACTTGATATCTTTTATAATGGACTAACCAATACTTCTAGGGACTTCCTAGATAGTTGTGCTGGTTGTGTTTTCAGGGAATGAACTGTTGAACAAGCTGATGAATTATTGAATAACGTATTGAAGAATTATGATGATTGGACTCTTCCTAAACCACCGCCTAAACCCACTCCGAAGAAGAGGGGTATCTTATTTCTCAGTCCTGAAGATATGCAAGAGGCAAAGAAATCTATGAAGGAAAAAGGTATTAAAGCTGAGGATGTCAAGAATTCGCCACCTATTGAAGAAATACATGGCCTTGACACACCACCACCTCCACAGGTGGTAGAGGTAAATTCTTTGTTAAAGTTTAATGAAAGTGACATCCCTCACAATAAACCTCCTAGTCAATGCTTATATGAGTTTGATAACTATATTATGAAGCAAGATCATTTCAATGCTCATGTTCTGAAACAATTGATATATAATTGTGATATGATTGCTCGCTTGAGTGACTTGCTATTTAGAATCAGTTATGATGTTAGAGGAGTAGGAAAGCATGCCTCTATGGTTCAAACTCAGTTAGAACAAGTTGCTAAGTCTCAAAAAGAATTGCTTGATGAACTGAATAATAATATGCATGATTTTGCTGCTAGAGTAGTAACTAGAGGAGGTAGAATGACCCAAGAACCACTTTATCCTGAGGGTCACCCTAAGAGAATTGAACAAGACTCTCGGAGAATTAATCCTGATGCACCTAGTCCTTCTAAGAAGAAAAAGAAAAAGAAAAATGATGGGACTTTGCATACCTCTAGTGAACCTGAGACACAAAAACCTCCTGATAATAATGATGTCTCTATTTCCGATGCTGAAACTCAGTCTGGTAGTGAACATCAACCTAGTGATAATGAAAATGATAATGATGATGTTCACGATGTTGCTCAACCTAGTAATGATAGAGAACCAGATAATGATGTTGAAATAGAGCCGGCTCCTGATCTTGATAACCCACAACCTAAAAATAAACGGTATGATAAGAAAGACTTTGTGGCTAGGAAACATGGTAAAGAAAGAGAGCCATGGGTTCAGAAACCCATGCCATGTCCACCTAAGCCATCTAAGAAAAAGGATGATGAAGAATTTGAGCGCTTTGCTGAAATGATTAGGCCAGTCTTTTTGCGTACCCGCTTAACTGATATTTTGAAGATGGCCCCTTATGCAAAGTATATGAAAGACATCATCACTAATAAAAGAAAAATACCTGAAGCTGAAATCTCCACCATGCTTGCTAATTATTCTTTTAAGGATGGAGTACCTAAAAAACTTGGAGATCCGGGAATACCAACTATACCTTGCTCCATCAAAAGAAACTATGTTAAAACTGCTTTGTGTGATTTGGGAGCCGGTGTTAGTGTTATGCCTTTCTCCTTATATAAAAGACTTGATTTGAATAAACTCATACCTACTGAGATATCATCGTAAATGGCTGACAAATCAACAACCATACCTATTGGTATTTGTGAGGATGTGCCCGTTGTTGTTGCAAATGTTACTATCTTAACGGACTTTGTTATTCTTGAGATGCCCGAGGACGACAACATGTCGATTATCCTTGGTAGACCCTTTTTGAATACTACAGGGGCTGTTATTGATTGCAATAAAAGCAAAGTCACTTTTCATATTAATGGTAATGAGCACACGATGCACTTTCCGAAGAAACAATTTCAAGTGAATGGTATAAATGTTATTGAAGAATCTCCGACCATCACTATTGGAAGTTTTCAATTACCTCTACCTACTGCCAAAAAGAAATATGATATACTTATTGTAGGGGATATGCACATCCCCATTGAGGTAACTTAGTGTTTTTACGAAAGTTCTTCGGTTTCATGCTAATCGGAAGTCGTTGTTAATAAGACTTGATCAACCTTATTAATGAATCATTTTTGAGAGGTATGAAGTCGATGAATCTAGTAAGCACAACTCACTGTTCCCACCTTTTATTTTCTGTTTTAGTTAGTCAAATAAAATAAAATGCCATGTTTATCCTGTTTTCTGTTTTCTCCGTGAAATAAAAAATGACCCAAAAATAAAAATTCTCAGAATGCCCTGAAAATTTAACACGAATTTTTTCTGAATATTTCTGAATTTTTGGTGCAAATAACACCTGAGGGGAGTGCACAGGGTGCGCAGCACCCACCAGGGCGCGCCAGCCCCCCCTAGGCATGCCCTGGTGGGTGGTGGCCCCCACGTAGGCCCCCTCACTTATCTCTTCAGCCCACATTGTCAACTACCTCCAGCAAAAAATCACCACAGCCACCATTTTCATGTTCTTGCTCTCAAACCCGTGGATTTTGATCTCTTTGCTCGAAGCTCCATTTTCGAAACTGTTTGGAGGGATTGCTACTTGGTATGTGACTCCTCCATTGCTCCAATTAGTTTTTGTCTTAGTGGGTTGCTTTTAGAGTAATTAGCTACTCTTGGTGCTGCAGTAGATGAGCTTGCATGTTGAATTCATAGAGTTCTAAGTAGTTTGAATGCTCAATATGGCCTCTATGCATGCTTGGGAGTACTTGCTAACAATCTTACAAAGTTTTGTTGACAATTTTTTTGTGGAATAAATTTTTTCCAGAATTTTTATAGGAATAAAAATGCAATTCTTTAGGAGTTCTTCGAGGAGGAGATCCTCGGGAGCCTCGTTAAGTGGAAGCTCAGTTCGACAGTCTTATGTTGAACCAAGCGAAATCTCGATGCGAGATGCCGCTACCAAATCATGCTTGTGGCCCTGCGACGAGTTCGTGGAAGGTGCATGTATTAAGGAGGAATTTTATCAATTTATCCACAACATAGGGCTTGCTTCCTTCATCACAGATAAGTGCCCCCAACGCCTCGAACTCGCGAAAACCTTCACAAAGAAATTTAAATATTTTCCTCGTGAGTCTAGAGTCTCATTCAACCTATACGATAATTCCTTTACCATGCCATTAGAAATGTTTAGCGATGCATGCAAACTTCCATATGAGGGTTCCTTCGATGAACCCACAAAATCTGAGTACGCGTCATTTTTAGTTAATCTTTGCTTTGGCGAAGATAGAGGGGTTACACAAGGGAGAATTAACAGCATCCATTTTTCATCACTCCAATATTTTGTGCTCTTTAACGGTAAATGTATTGTAGGCAAACAAGATTGTAGTACCTTATGTGCTCATGATTTGAGTCTCTTACAAACTGCCATAACTGGGAATAAAGATTATAATCTTGGTGCAATTGTTGCATGGAGGTTGCAGCTTAATTCTGCTAATGGTAATTTTTTTGGAGGAATTTATGCCTCCCGTGTAGCTGAGAGATTAAATGTTTCACCTTGGCCTAATGACCCCATCCTACCCACTCAGTATTTAGACTTTGATGCTATGAAGCGTCATAAGTTCCTTAGGGGTAAAGCCACCAACTACACCTATAACTTGAGATTTAATAAAAAACCTGTTGTGCTTGTTGTTTTGCTTGCTACTGCTCTCTTTGATTTTCAAACTAGGGGAAGATATTATGTTCTTGAGAGCGAAGCTTATGAGTACAACGCGGAGGTTGAAGCTGCCAGGAGAGCCGCAGAGTCTGCTCCGAGGTTCTCGATGAGCCATCGCCCAGATTATTATTCATACGGATGGTGATTACCAAGCTAGGCCAAAAGCCTATGCTTGGGGGAGTACGTATTTCCACCGACATCACATTCACGTTCGCATATTTTATTTCAGTTGTCGGTGTTCATACTTTTTCATTGTAATATACATGTTAGATTTGTTTTCTCGCTTTCTTCTTGTGTGTTTGAAAAACCTTGAGAAAACCCAAAAAAACATTTCCTACTTCTTTTTAGTTTTTCTTTCTAGCTTAGTTTAATTGTTGCATTAAAAGAAAACCCAAAAAGATTTCTCGCTTCTTCTTTTGTTGGTTGGGAGCTATCCCGTGTAAATAGTTTTTCTTGTTTTTGTTTTCCCTCTTTAATTGGCTTCCTTCAAGAAAAACCAAAAACTCTAAAAATATTTCAGTGTGTTTCTCTGAAATTCTTTTCTTTTTATTCGAGTCGTACCTAGGAGAAGACCGCGATGAAATTGTTGAGTGGTTCTCATCTGCATTATCGTCAACCTAACAAAGAACTCATATTACCTTGTCTTCTCCTCTTGAATAAAATGTTTGCAGATTCCAGCTTAGTCCACGGCATTCTTGCACTATTATTATTTTCTTATCATTGGGTCGTGCAAGTGAAAGGCAATAATGACGACATTTGATGAATTGACTGTGGCCAAGAAAAGCGGGTATGAACTCAACTTGTTTTTGTTTTTGTAAATATGTTTAACCTAGTATCCCTTGATTCAGCTCATTATGATCAAACATGTTTGCAATAACCATTAGAGATTATAGTTGTTCATGCCATGCTTAAGTAGCTAGGAGTGGATAATGATTTATCTTGGGTGTCAACATGCATTTAAAATGGTTGTGATGCGGTATGATGATATGGTATCCTCCTCTGAATGTTTCAAGTGGCTTGACTTGGCACATGTTCACGCATGTAGTTGAATCAAAACCAACATAGCCTTCATGATATTTATGTACATGGTGTCCATATCCTACTCATGCTAGTATTCAATGTTGAGTATATGTAATGCATATTCATGACCGTCTTCGCTCTCTAGCTGGCCGCTTCTCAATCTAACTGCTAGCCTTCGCCTGTACTAAGCGGGAATACTACTTGTGCATCAAAACCCTTAAACCAAGTTATGCCAGATGAGTCCACTATATCTACCTATATGCGGTATTACCCTGCCGTTCCAAAGTAAATTTGCATGTGCCACCTCTAAAATTTCAAATAAACATCTGTTTTGTGTGCTTGGACCGCTCATGGAGCGACAGGGGGCAGTCAGTATCTTCCATGCTAAGCGGGTTATTCTCATGACGAGTGTTTATTCACTTGTCCTTACACGAGAGGGGCGGTAATAGGGATTCCCAGTCCCGAAATCAAATATCAAAAATAATTAAACAAAACTCCCCCAGGAATGTTGTTGGTTTGGACGGTACCCGTGGATGTGGCTCGCCATGGAGTGTGATTGTTGGTGGAGGGGGAGTAAACCTTTACTTTTACCGCTTGGGAACCGCCGCTATTTTGTTTAGCACGGAAGATATTGATAACTCTTGGTCATGATGTTGACAGGAAGGGTGTACCTCCCAAAATTATATCTATCTCTGTTTTAAACTTTGAGCTCTGGCACCGCTGCAAATCCATGCTTCCCTCTGCGAAGGGACTATCTATTTACTTTTATGATGAGTCATCACCTTCTCAAATAAGCGCCAGACCTGAGAGCACTATTGTCATCCTCATGCATTGTGTATAGTTGATGTTGGGTGCAGCATGACTGGATCTTTTCTACCATGAAATACAATGTTTAGTCGCTACTTGAACTTTGGAGGTGCTCTCCATTTATGTTTTGCGGTCTCAGAAAGGGCTAGCGAGATACCACTATTGTCATATTGTATCACGATTGTTTTGACAAAATGTTGGCGCTTGAGATGTATTATTATTGCTCGCTAGTTGCTTATGTTATTGATATGAGTAAATATAATTCCTAAGAGTTATTGTTGACATGGTTAGTCATAATCTTTGCAGAAAACCTGGGTGCTACTTAAGCATATATATGTAAACAAGAACAAAAGAGTTCATAAAAGTTTTTCTTTATCACTTTTAGTTTATCAACTGAATTGCTTGAGGACAAGCAAAGGTTTAAGCTTGGGGGAGTTGATACGTCTCCAACATATCTACTTTTCCTCACTCTTTTGCCCTTGTTTTGGACTCTAATTTGCATGATTTGAATGCAACTAACCCGGACTGACGCTGTTTTCAGCAGAATTGCCATGGTGTTGTTTTTTGTGCAGAAATAAAAGTTCTCGGAATGGAACGAAACTTTCGGGAGATTTATTTTGGAAAATATAAAAAATACTGGAGCCAGAAACCACCGGAGAGGGCGCCCAGGGTGCGCAGCACCCACTAGGGCGCGCCAGCCCCCTCCCGGCGCGCCCTGGTGGGGGCTGGGCACCTCGGGGCCCCACTTGCCCTATCTCCGCCACTATAAATTCCTAAATTTGGAGAAAAAATAGGAGAGAAAGAATTATCATGTTTCACGAGACGGAGCTGCCGCCACCTCCTGTTTTTCATCGGGAGGCCAGATCTGGAGCCCGTTTGGGGCTCCGGAGAGGGGAATCTTCGGTCTTCGTCATCATCAACCTTTCTCCATCGCCAATTCCATGATGCTCCCCACCGGGAGTGAGTAATTCCTTCGTAGGCTTGCTGGTCGGTGAGGAGTTGGATGAGATTCATCATGTAATCGAGTTAGTTTTGTTAGGGCTTGATCCCTAGTATCCATTATGTTCTGAGATTGATGTTGCTATGACTTTGCTATGCCTAATGCTTGCCACTAGGGCCCGAGTGCCATGATTTCAGATCTGAACCGTTTATGTTATCATCTCTATATCCATGTTCTTGATCCGACCTTGCCTAGTCATATGCACCTATTACGTGTTATGATCCGTCAACCCGATAGTAACAATATTTGGGATACTTCGTGGTGATGACCGTAGTTTGAGGAGTTCATGTATTCACCATGTGTTAATGCTTTGTTCCGGTTCTCTATTAAAAGGAGGCCTTAATATCCCTTAGTTTCCTTATGGACCCCGCTGCCATGGGAGGGTAGGACAAAAGATGTCATGCAAGTTCTTTTCCATAAGCACGTATGACTATTTACGGAATACATGCCTCCATTACGTTGATGAACTGGAGCTAGTTCTTAATCGCCCTAGGTTATGGCTGTTATATGATGAATATCATCCAATGAGTTACCGATCCAGTGCCTACGACCTTTCCACTTATTGTTCTTGCTAAGTTACTACTGATGTTGTTGCTGTTCCAACTACTACAAAACTATTGCCACTACTGTTACTGCTACTGTTACTATTGCTACTGCTATCAAACCTACCATATTACTGTGCTACCGATCACTCTGCTGCAGATATTTAATCTCCAGGTGTGGTTGAATTGACAACTCAACTGCTAATACTCTCAAGTATTCTTTGGCTCCCCTTGTGTCGAATCTATAAATTTGGGTTGAATACTTTACCCTCGAAAACTGTTGCGATCCCCTATACTTGTGGGTTATCAGGGGGTCATTACCATCAGCGGCAATACGGAACACTCGCTCCAAGCTGAATAACACACTGCATCTATAGGAGTCAAGGTGCAGCTCGATGATGAAACGACGAACCCCCAGCCCGCCGTCAAGGCGCGAAAGGCAGGTAAGTGGGCCCGAACTCTATTTCAGTTCCCGGAGCCTCACGCTCCAAACAAATAGGAATACACGCCCCATAGCATGGCCCAATTATTCGCAAGGTATGTACTCCGGAATCATAATTTTGCACTTAAAATTCCTTGGTCAGCTGTGGGGACCTATGACCCAAAGGTCTAGTGTTTGGCTAAATCGAACAGTGGTCATATATGTCTTCGGATAAAACCAGGCTCCGTCAAGGATCAAGTCAACAGCGTTAAGCTCACACAATTCGGCGACCTTTCAAGACTTTATCACACGATGCCGGCTCATCGATTACCACCTCCTTTAAAGGGGTACCCTCCATGAGAACAAAGGCGTAGACGTGCAGCTGGACACAATAAAGGACTTCAAGCCATTTGTAACGGTCCTGTTTAACGCTTTTTTCTTTGTAAAACTTTAATTTTACGAATCTGTATCAGTTGCTTGGACAGATCAGAGTGTATGAATAAAGGGTTTATCGAACTCCCCATTTTTGCATAAAACGAAGGGTTTGGAGTAAGACAAGCCATGTGATGCGGGTTTTGCATAAAAACACTGAACATCACCGAGCAAAGGGGGGTTAGTGCTCACCCCCCGCATCTAAAGCTCATATGGTTAAGTGAAAGCAATAAACCCGCATAGTCTGATTGCCTCGTTTTCTTCCGAACTACGGCCTCTGGGTACCAAGATGTTGGCTAAGGGTAATAGTTTGGATATTGAAAACACTCCCTTTAGTATCTATAGGGGGCTGAAGCCGACTATTGGCAACTTTCAGAGTTAAAACAACCACACAGGAGTCAAAATTGACAAAAGCACATGCCACGCAAGTTCTTAGGCATTCCGATACGATAAAGTTTCAGTCATAAAGCTAGTGTTTTCACTTAAATATTACATCCTTCGGACATAGGGCTTCAACAGCCCGAGCACCATCCATAACGGCGGGGAAGTACAGCTCAGGGCGCCTATGGACTTTTCCGGGCGGCGAAGGAGCGGTGACCATATAGCTTTGGTCAATGCACCATGGTCTTCGCGAATGCCATCTGAGCTCCCTCAATGCAGGCAGAACGCGTTAGGGTGTCAACCCGGGGCGCGACAACAACCAACCTATGCACTAAGCTGAAATAGCTACCCGGCAACAGTTTTGTAGGCCATAATCGGATACATAGATCCTTCATGGCTGACTCGGCAATACGGTGCAGCTCCATCAGCTGCTTCAATTGATCGGAGACTAGGAACGGCTGCTTTGAGCCTTGAAACTACTCCCAGAACAACTGTTGTTCCGCATCCCCTTCCTAAAAGGAGTAATGCCGCGCTGCATCCGCCGCACTCTTGGGCAGAGCCGCAAACACGCCTGGAGAACGCCAAACTCGAGTAAGCAACAACAACCTTTTTCCACCAACAGGGCATTGCAGTAAGTACCGCTTACCGCTCGCAATCTTCTTTATTTGATGAAGCTCCTTTTCATGACGCTGCACCTCCAAACGTGCCCCCCGGAGGGCGGCAGAGTTCAGAGACAGGTCGGTAGCCTGCTCCTTGTTCTTCTGCTCTAGGATATCAAACTTAGAGATGGCATCCTTGAGCTCCTATTGCACCTCAGCAACCCTGGCCTCATGCCTGTTGTTTTCGGCAGCCGCTTGTTCGGCAGCCGCCTTCTAATCGGCGGTCTCCTGCCTCGCTCTTGACAGCTCGGCCTTGAGATTCTCGATCTCCGCGGCCCTGGCTGTATTAAGCACTAACATGTTCATTTTTTATGAAACAACCACTTGTACACGGCAAAAAGATATATCCGTGTAAGTTCGGACTTACCTTGCGCGTCGTCAAACCTCTTGTTCAAGCGGTCGAGCACGTCTTCGGAGTTTTTCAGCTTTCGATTTATCTCTGCCAGTTACTCATCACTGGGGGCTGTGGTGAATGGCATGGCATGTATAAACAATTAGCACATGTAAGATTCCCAAGTTATTTCTTTTTCAAATCCCTTATCCAGATGTTTTTCACATTCCAGGAGAGTCTTGAGGGTTGTAGCTAAATTCAATCAAGAAAATAATTTTACTTTGAATTCTTATCACATTCGACCCCCGCGTGAGTTCTACCAAACTCACACAGGGCTCAGGGGCTACTAAGTGTGGCGAATTCATACGAATCCGAACATGCTATTTACCAAGAAAAGCGGTGCCATACTGTATAAATTACCTTAAAACCTGCTAGCAGGTTGCCAAAAGTTTCCTTCAATCCGCTTTCAATGGATTGAATACCTTGTAGTACCGCGCTCAGAAGGGCACGATGCTCTTCGGCGAGGGAGGAACCATTTATACCCTCCTTCATCATCGTTGTCCACCCGGATTGGATCCGCTCTATCAGGGGTGGCTCCGGGTGCGGCACAGCAGTTTCCTCCCTTTGAGAAGCCGGACCGGATGATTCCGGAGGCTTGGAGGCCTCCGGGGCAGCCTCCGGAGAAAGCTCGGGTTGACCAAACACTCCTCTTTTGCTTGCTAGGTGGGACTCACCTTCCTGGTCTTCGGGAGCCGAAGTGTTAACCTTGGTCCTAACTTCATCGTCCCTGCCCCTTGTATCTGGACCGAGAAGGGCCGTTTCAACCACCGCCTCTTCGATGGATGGCGAAGGAGAGCGACGGTATGCAGTCCCACTCTCCGCCAGTTCGACTGGTGGAGATTCCCCTTCCGAGGTTTGGTCAGTGGGAAGGACGCGCGGCGTACTGCGATGAAAAAAGCATATGGATAGTTAGTAACAAAAAAGCCTACAAAGTAAGGAGATGATATGAACTTCGGATTCATACATTTGCGCTCGGGGTTTGACCCTGAGGGTCCTTTGTGGGACCCTTTCAAAATCCTCGGACTCCCTGTCGGAGTCCGGAACGTCATCAAACAAGACCACTTTGGCCCTTCATTGCCTTTTTTGGGCGGTGGGAGCTAGCTCTCCTTCGTTGTCTTCAGGCGCCGCCCTCTTCTTGTTGTCGGAGGAGTCACTCTCCTTCCCGTCCTCTTCCGGCTCTCCTTCAAGAGTAGAAGGGGCATGTGTATCCTCGGACCCTGTGTCCGGAAGGCCTTTTGAACGAAGACCTTGAGTCCTTTTCTTCTCCTCCTTCTTCTCTTCTTTCTTCTTCGGCATTGCGTACGGCTTTTTGGCCAGCATGGCCGTTAACAAGGCCGTCCTGGGGCCTCCGAGCGATGGGGCCGGGCAGTTGATCCGCTTGGATTTCTCCAGTCAGATCTGCAAATATGGAAGAAAACGAGGTAAGAACCTTACCAAAAAATCCGAACACAAAGTAATACGATCTTACCGGTCCAGGGGGTGTGAGGCCTCGATGCCCAGGTCTTCCTTCGCGGTTGGCCAGGTCTTTCGCGGCTTGAGTAACACATTCCCTAGTTTGTCGTGTTCGGTGCGGAAGAAGTGCTGCATTGTGACCGGGTCATTCGGATTGTAGTCCCACATGGGGGGGGGGGGGGGCAGACCGATCTTGACAGGGGAGGAGGCGGCGGTGCAGCATGACTTGAATTACATTGGTCAGCCCGATCTTCTTTGTTACCAGGACGGAGATGCACCTTTGCAGCACCTTCACTTTTGCAGCTTCCCCCCAATCAAGCCCTTTCTTTATCCAAGACACGAGTCTGGTGGGGGGTCCGGATCTGAATCCGGGGGGAGCTGTCCATCCTGTGCCACGTGGTTCGGTGATGTAGAACCACTCCCTTTGCCAGACCTTGACGGTATCTATGAAGGAACCGTTCGGCCATTGTGCCAATGGAAGCTTGCTAATCATCACTCCCCTGCAGTCTGCCTGCTCGCCGCTAACAACCTTTGGATTGACGTTGAACACTTTCAACCATAAGCCGAAGTGGGGATGGACCTGCAGAAAGGACTCACAGACAGTGATGAAAGAAGAAATATGCATGAAAGAATTTGGGGGGAGGTCATGAAAATCTAGCCCATAGTAAAACATAATACCCCTCACAAAGGGGTGGAGGGGGAAACCTAGACCTCGGAGGAAGTTGGGGATAAACACCACCCTCTCGCCATCTTTAGGTGTAAGGATGACATGGTTCTCCTCCGGAGCACGATGGGCAATGTCCGCCGAGAGGTAGCCGGCGAGCTTCAACTCCAGAATATCCTTGTTGGTGACAATGGAGGCCTCCCATTTTCCCATGGAGCCCACGTCGGCCATGGCTGAAGATGGGAAGGGGTTGAAGAAATTGGGGGGGCGGATATGAAACTTGGGAGCACGGAGCTCAGGAGATTAGAGAGCATGATGGTGATGTAAGATCTGAAATGCGTATGGAGGTTGTTGCGGCAGATTTCCTTCTTATAGGCCGCTGAAATACCAAGCGCCCCTCGGTTACGCCACAGACCTCGCCACTTCCCGATAAATCGTGCTGTTACGCATTCGCGGGTTAACCCAAATCATAAACCGTATCCCTGAAAAGTCAGGACACGATTTCCAAATCGATGAGACGTGTTTATTAAAAACGAAAAATGCCTCGAACCGCGATTCGAGCCGGGTCAACAGTATCATTCGAGTTGTGACCCTTTGTCGGAAAAGTGTCAGCGGAAAATAATTGTCTTTGCTCGGGCGGTTGGCCTTCGAGGCTAAGTTTTATATTCAAAGTTCAGGAAGTATTCGACAGCCGAATTGTAATCGGTAGATTTTGAATTCAAGGTGGAACTCGCCTCGCAAGCCAAGAACTTTGGATGTACAAAAGCTGAGATACTACTCTGGCGTTGGAGGCTAGTTCGGGGGCTACTGAGGGATTCCGGGATTAAGGGGTCCTCGGGCTGTCGATCTATCTCTATGGACCAGACAGTGGGCCGCCTTGTGAAGGCCCGGACACCATGACCAAGATGGAATCTTTCAGGGCGTGACGTGCACTCCAAGTACAAGACTATGGGTTCGGCATATTCCTTTCCTGATGTAACAGACGTTATGTAACCCTAGATACCCCTGGTGCCTATATAAACCAGAGGGTTTTAGTTCGTAGGGTAAGTCAAGTTCATTAATCTTAGGGTTTAGACCACATCATACGATCTCGAGGTAGATCAACTCTATACTCGATACCCCATACTCAATATAGTCAAAGCAGGACGTAGGGTTTTACCTCCATCAAGAGGGCTCGAACCTGGGTAAATATTGTCTTCCCTGTTTCCTGTAACCCATCAACCCAAGATCCACAGTTCGAGACCCCCTACCCAAGTTCCGCCGGTTTTGACACCGACAGCGGCTGCGCCGAGGACACCATCACTGGCGAAGGCTATGGCAACGGCCACGGGAACGCGCTTGCTACGGTGAACCGCGAGTGGGAACATGTTTTCTATTGAATTCTTCATCGCCTGGTCCTGGTCAGTTATGATGTTGAGTGGGGAAACACCATGCATCGCTTCAAGAACCCCGAACAACCAATCAAAACTAGTTCAAGCTCCTGCCGCAAGAAGCCTAACCCAAACATAAAGGATTGCCCATGCCTGTTCATCCCGTTAAATGGACCAAAGGTCGTGTTGTACATATTCGTCAAGTAGGTTGTGTCAAAAGAGATACAGTCATTGTACGATTTTACTTAGGCCTCTCGAGCCCTCTCATCCACCCAAAACAAGTTCTCAGCTCTGCCTATTCCATGTTTCTTGACTTTAAAAAAGAAAACAGGGTCTTCTTCCTTCCTTTGCTTGAAGTAGGCAATTGTCTGAGCCAAATCGCCTCATTTGCTTCAGCACTGTGAAGGATAGTTCTCGTGTTTCTTATCGATTTCATGGTGTACAACATAATATTGGCTTGTCCATAAATTTCACACAAAACAATCATCATTCGACATGTTTCCATGTTGTACCTATGCAATATTTTCAAGAACTCAACCTCCTCCGGTGGGATGCCTTGGCGACAGCGGAGGTACTTAGCGAGAGACGGCTTGTCAATCAATTTGTGATTGTGGTCAACAACAACACCTGTGACCACCCACTTGTTATTAATTAGCTTGACGATCATCTTCACTGGACCGTTGGTATGTTTGATAAACTCTTTTCTCCTCTTCTTAACAAGCCCACCTGGAGATTTATAAGAGCTACAACACGCTTTCTTACTGCATCTTCTTGCCCATCAGCACAGTCCTCAGAATCTTAACTTAGTTTTTCAAACATAGGGTTGTAGGCATCACCATTGATTTTAGGTTTCTCTGACTTGTTGCAACAAAACGTCTGTTTTTCAAGCACATTGGTATATGCAGACCTCCTAGACATGTTGGCCTTCATCGAGAAGCCAATTCTAAGAGCGTAAGCTTTGTGGTATGCCTTAGCATCTACTAGCGTGTCAAACTCTATGCCAATATAAGGTTCTTGTGGGCTAGACCGCACCTCGTTCGCATCAAAACCAAACAAGGCAGCGCCACCTGTACGAGCATTCCCACCATCGCTAGGCAGAGTTGTAGCTGGGCTGAACAGGACAGGGGCGGGCGCGATAGTTCCAGTAGATGTCGTCACATCAGATGCACCAGTAGCAACAACTGCCACAACATGAAACTCCACACCAGGGATATCTTGGATAGGAGCGGAGCACAAATCCGGCGACTCGCCCACCCCCTCAATAGAAAAAGGGACTTTTTTAGGTCGCGCTTGTGTGCAGAACAGGGGGCCACCATCACAATCAACAAAGTCCTTGGGAGCTCATTTAGATCAAGGCCGGCCATCTGCACATTTTTTAAGACACGATAGGGGAAGGAATTAATATCGAAGTGACATAATGTAAATGAATGAACAAGGGCAATTTTCCCCTTTTTCCATCATGCAAGCAAAACTGAATGAACAAGGGCAATTTTTTCAGAATTCACAAAAACAAACCAAACTCAATGAAGAGCCTTTTTATAGGGTTGTAGGAAACTTCTTGTATTGCTAGTTTTCTAAGACTTTTTTTCTGGATACTTTGTGTTTTCGTAAGCAACTAAACTTTACTACTAGGATTTTTGTAAGCAACTCAGTAGCTTCTTTTGAACAGTTTTTTACTACTAACTCAAATATGCTTCTTATTTCGTTTCCTGTTTTGCTTGCAGAAGCAGGGTGCAAGACAATAGTCAAGATACAATTCAAGAGCCAAGAATCCTAGCATCCAAGTTCTACAGGTGTACAGGGGGAGGCAAGAACAGGGGACAAGAATCAAGGAAGGTTTTGAAACACTTCCACTTCGTTACAGAGGCAATTCTTGCACTCTTGCAAGTAGTACATCAGAGGATAGGTACAGAGAGGGAAATCTACTAGTTCTAGAAATAAAAGAAGTTCATAGACATTGGAACAACTTGTTTACCTTTTGTTGTTCACATGGAGAGATTTGTTCATATCTCACAATTGAGTTACCCTGAATCTCTAGATTTTTGGCCTAATTAGCACAAAAGAGTTACAGACACAACAGTGTTTCCAGAATTTTCCCCATGATTTTTCGCTTTTTTTTCCGGTCTTTTTTACTCTGATTTTCGTTGTGAGAGGGAAGCTCCCCAACGCTAGGCCATGGCGTCCGGCGGCGGCTGGGGATGAGAAAAAGAAGTTGCAGACCAACGCTGGATCTAGACGTAGGGTTTTCTGGTGGTTGGCGAGTGGGGGAGGGGGGAGATCACGTGAGGAGAGGGGTCGCTAGCTGTTTTGGGACGTGGAACCGAGGGGGGGTGTGCCTTTTTTGCACATGGAGTGGGGACCGACAGGATTCGACTTTTCTAATATGTCGGCCGCGGGACACACCCGCATAGCGCGGGTACGCAGCATCCAAAAATGATTGCATTGTTATTAGTGTTTTTTATGAATATCAATCTTATATCTTATATATTTACTAATTGGATGCACCATACAAGCCTCCACGTTAACCCTTAAGGTTAAAGAGTTTCGACCATTAGATTAACCAATTATCTATTTACAACCGTGAGATGAGGTTCCATCAATTAAAAGAAACGTGAGAACCTCCCCGCGTGAGGCGTGGTTCCACAGGCCTCCTGCCTCCTACCGTAAACCCAGGATGATACATGAAAACAAAGTTAACAAACAATGAGAAAAAAACTATCTAATCGTGATACTGCCAAATCTCGCCGTGTCCATCAATCTGGCAGCCGCACACGCGGACCTAGCGTCGCCGCCGCAGAAAAAAGACCAGTTGCCATCTCCCTTGCTACCTTGCGCCTTGGCAGGAACGATGGGATTGTGCTTGACTACTAGAGTCTCTGTCTTCACCCCGCGTAGCCGCTGCAGGCCTGTAGCACATTTCGCCAGGGACTGCCATGCACGACAGGTGGCCAAGATGAGCGCCCCGTTGAGAAGTATCGACAAGATGGCGGCGAAGCATGCACCAAAGACATAGGGGCGTTTTTCAGGCGATCCAGGGGCTCTGGCTTTGGCTCCTTGGAGTTGCGGCGCTGGGTGGGGGTCTGACAACAAGCGGAGCCAGAAGAAGAAGGGCGCCGGCTAGGAATTCGATGGTGTAAGATCATAAGCGTTCCTACTCCCTCGAGGGAAGCCGCATCATTGTATATATTGATGTGGGAAGGAGCCTTGCCTTGGCGTACAAGATGAGTTACAAGAGTTTGAAAGGAATAAGGGATAGGGAAGGAGGTTGAGATTACAACAAACAGTATTCTCTAACACCCTCCCTTAATCTCAACTATCCTAAATTAAGATTGCTCTTGAACTCCTCAAATGGTCTTGCTGGTAGTGCCTTTGTAAAACCGTCTACTACTTGATCCTTGGAGGGAATAAACCGTATCTCAAGTTTCTTTGCTGCAACTCTCTCTCGCACAAAGTGAAAGTCAATTTATATGTGCTTTGTTCTTGCATGAAACACCGGATTTGCAGACAAATATGTTGCTCCCAAATTATCACACCACAAGCATGAGATGAGATTTTTCTTAATCCCCAATTCCTCAAGAAGTGATTCAACCCAAATGATTTCTGCAGTTGCATTTGCCTAGGACTTATATTCAACTTCTGTGCTTGATCGTGACACAATGGCTTGCTTTCTGGCACTCCAAGAAATAAGATTAGATCCAAAGAATAGTACAAAGCCTCCAGTTGATTTTCTGTCATCACTACATCCTGCCCAGTCAGCATCAGAGAATGCACTCACAAGAGAGGAATTAGAACGTTTGAAATGAAGTCCTATTCCCATAGTATGCTTTACATATCTTACAATTCTCTTGACAGCTGTCCAATGTGCAGAAGTAGGTGCATGTAGATATTGACAAACCTTGTTAACAGCAAATGAGATGTCTGGACGTGTGAGAGTTAGATATTGCAATGCTCCCACGGTACTCCTATACCTTGTGCTCTCCTCCTCTAGAAGTGGCTCTCCTTCATATGCTGAGAGTTTCTCTGAGGAAGACAAGGGTGTAGGCACTGGCTTACAATTCTTCATTCCCATACGAGACAGAAGTTCAATGATATACTTTTCCTGATTTAACACAATGCCATCTTGAGTTTTCTTGACTTCAATACCTAGGAAGAAGTGCAAATCACCTAGGTCCTTCAAGGCAAACTCTGAACTCAAGTCATGTAGAAGAGCATTAGTAGCATTTTGTGAAGAACTTGTAACTATGATGTCATCAACATATATAAGCACAAAAATGACTACCACTGCCTTGTTATAAATAAACAAGGATGTATCAGCCTTGGAAGCAATGAAGCCAAGATATTTCAACTATAAGCTCAATCTGGAGTACCATGCTCTAGGTGCTTGTTTTAAGCCATAGAGTGCTTTGTCAAGCTTGCAAACATAATGTGGTAATTTCTTACTCTCATACCCAGGTGGCTGTCTCATGAACACTTCCTCTTCCAGAACACCATGCAGAAACGCATTCTGTACATCTAGCTGTCTTAGGCTCCATCCCCTGGATACAGCAATGGCTAACACAAGTCTGATAGTTGCAGCTTTCACAACAGGACTAAAAGTGTCCTCATAATCAATACCATAATGTTGCTTAAAGCCCTTTGCAACTAGACGTGCCTTATACCTATCAATGGAGCCATCTGCCTTCTTTTTAATTATGTACACCCATTTGCAATCAATGATATTTTTACCTCTCTGATTTGGTACAAGATGCCAGGTTTTGTTCCTCATAAGTGCAGAATATTCTTCATCCATCGCCTTCTTCCATTTAGGATCACCAAGTGCACTACTCAATGTTGTTGGTTCTCCTGAAATACATAACATACCATATGGTATAGTCCCATATGTTCTTATCTTAGGATTTCGTATACCTTTCTGTAGCCGAATCATGATCCGTGAAGAAGCCGCAGGTTGGACCACAGGTACACTCGTCATAGAGGATCCGGGAGAATCTGCATGTGCTGATGCTGTCGCAGGAGAATCTGTCGCCATATGCACAGGAGATCCTATGGCCGCTGGTGTGGCCGCCACCCCTGCAGGCACACAGGTGTTCACCGCCCGAGCCGGCGCATCATATCCGCTGCCCGACCGCGGCTGCATGCGCGCACGGTGCGAGGGGGATCCGACCCTGCTGCTGGCCCCGCCTGTCACTGACGTGGTGGCGCGGGAGTGGCCCTCCCACGAGTCGGGGCTGCAGCCGGCGGGAGCGCGATCCAAGGAGGATCCGCTCGCGCGATCCGAGGAGGATCCGCTCGCGCGATCCGAGGTCTGCGCGTGTGCAGGAGTATCAGGCGCCGCCGGATCGCCTTCGTTTTCCGCGCCAGGTTCGTCTTCTTCTCCAGCATGAAATATAGGATCAATTTGAGCTATATTTTCAAGATTTTGATCATTTTGAGCACCGTTTTCTCCAGGGACCTGCACAGGCATAAGAGTAGAACCAGTACCAGCAGGAATATCATCACATTGGTTAGTACAATTGTCGCCCCCATGATCAAAAGACCGAAGATGTGGAGGAAGAAGAAGAATTTCCTTGCGGAGAAGAACACCAGCATTGGGATGAAGTGATGCAAAAGGAAACACAGACTCGTCAAAAACAACATCTCTGGATATATAGACCCTACCAGTAGGAACATCAAGACATTTGACCCCTTTATGTATGGGGCTATAGCCTAAAAAGACGAAAAGCGAGTTTGCGTGTGTTGTAGGGTCTAAGGTTGGGCCAACATGCACAACCGAAAATACGAAGAGATGTGTAGTTGGGTGTGACACCAATGAGTCGTGTAATGGGTGTTTCAAGTTTGATAACTTTACTTGGAAGCAAATTGATAAGATATGTGGCAGTTAAGAATGCTTCATCCCAAAATTTAAGTGGCATGGATGCATTTGCTAGCAATGCTAGTCCCATATCAACTATGTGACAGTGCTTTCTTTCAGTGGATCCGTTTTGTTGGTGAGCATGAGGGCAAGAGACATGATGTGAGATGCCAAGCTTTTGGAAAAAGGAGTTCAATTTTTTATACTCACCACCCCAATCAGTTTGCATGGCAATGATTTTGGAGTTCAGTTTGCGTTCAACAAGATTTTGGAAATTGATAAAGACTTGGAATACAGCATACCGTTTCTTTAATAAGTAAATCCAAGTAAATTTACTATAGTCATCATAAAGCTTACATAATAGGAAAATCTACCAACTAAAGTAGGAGCTGGCCCCCATACATCTGAAAATATGAGTTGTAGTGTGGTAGTAGATACACTGGTAGAAATAGGGTAAGGTAATTGATGACTTTTGGCTTGTTGACACGGATCACAAACTGACTCAACACTAGACTCATAAGAGAGTTTATTTTTGCTAAGAACATATTTAACTATGACTGAAGATGGATGACCCAAGCGACTGTGCCACCTTGATGATGATGGCTTGGTGACAATATTTGCTTGTTTATTTGACCATGAAGAAGATGATGATGATATGAGTGGGTAGAGACCTCCCACGCACCGTCCTCTAAGAATGATTCTCCTCGTTGTCAAGTCCTTAACCAAGAAAAAATAAGGATAGAATTCTATAAGAACATTGTTATCACGAGTGAATCGATGAACGGAAACAACATTTTTGGATGTTTGAGGAACATGCAAGACATCTTTTAAGTGCAAATTTTTCACGGGGTTTTTAACAATTGAACTACCAATGTGTGTGATATCCATACCAGAACCGCTTGCCGTGCGAATTTGGTCGCCTCCATTGTACTTCTCCCGCATCGTCAACTTGTCAAGTTCACCTGTGATGTGGTTTGTTGCTGCACTGTCGGCATACCAGTTGGTATCCACACCATAGGAGACAGCATGCGCCCCCTTTTCTTCTTGATCATTCTCTTCATAGCGCCACCAGCAAACACGTGCACCCCTTGGATGATGCTTGTAGCATATCTGACATTCAGGATAGTCGTGCTGCTATTCACGCGCCTGCTGTTGCTGTTGCTGTCGAGGACATCCTCTGAAGCCGCCGCCTCCACCGGCAGGAGAGGGCCGGCGGTCGCCGCGGTCACCACGGCCGCGCCCCCTTCCTCCTCGCCCGCGATGAGACCTACCGCGGGACTGGCCACGGCCTCTGTAGACCGCGTTTGCAGATGTGTGAAACCCGCCTGAAGACGAGTCGCCCAGCATCTCCATCCTTTGATCAAAGGCAGAGATTTGAGCAAAGAGATCGTCGGCCGTGATGGTATTCTTGACAGCGCCGATCGCCGCCACCACAGAGTCGTAGTCGCGGTCCAGACCTACAAGGATGTAGTCCACCATCTCCGGATCAGAGACGGGACGACCAGCAGCAGCTAGTTCATCCCCAAGGCTCTTCATCTTCGCCATGTACGCCGAGCTAGACATGGTGCCCTTTTTGGTGTTGGTGATCGCAATTCTCAGATTGGTAATCTGAGACTGCGATTGTGAGGCGAAGAGATTTGTAACCGTTGTCCAGAGCTCGAAGGTGGAGTCCTTCCCGACGACCTGCGCAAGGATCTCTGGAGGCATGGAATTGAGTAGATATGAGAGGACCTGCTGATCTTTGGCGATCCAGGGCCCGTACAGAGGGTTCGGCTCTAGGGCTGTGCTCTTGTCCGCCTTCGTGACCTTCACCATCCTAGGCGGAGCGGCGTCGGAGTTTTCCAGGAGCCCAGTTACCTGTGCACCTCGCAGGGCTGGAAGGACCTGCGTCTTCCAGAGGATGAAATTTCCTCTTGCAAGCTTCTCAGATGGCGGCGAACCAAGGTTGAGGGCGACGCCGGCTGAAGAAGACATGGAGACGATGATATGTGTTCTAGGGTTTTGGTTTGTGGCTAGATGTATAGGAAGAGGTGGCTCTGATTACCATGTAAGATCATAAGCGTTCCTAGTCCCTCGAGGGAAGCCGCATCGTTGTATATACTAGATCATGGAAGGCGCGCGTTGCCGCGCCCGTTCATTTTTACAATAAAATTATGGTAATTAGTACAAAAATCCGGTAGTGTAAGAACAATAGCTGGGAAGTTTAAAAAAGAAGCAACAGTGGTACACATTACTTTGTGGTTACATTTACTAACTAAATATTACCTCCGTCCAAAACGCTTATCATAGATTTATCTAGATACAGATGTATCTTACACTAAGATGTCTCTAGATGCATCCGTATCTAGACATTTCTAAGACAAGTTTTTTGGAATGGAGGGAGTTCAAATTTAGAGGCAAGATATTGAAGTAAAATAATAATAATCTTATATGATGGTAACAGACTCCTTTGAAATGAAGCATTGCAAGTTTCATATGGGATATGTCTCATAAAATCTCAAAAACCAAAAGCTCGCTCTCGACAATTAGACTTGAAATGTAAACTGCACACTTGTTCTTAAGAATGTCAGGCAAAGTTTTCAGTCTTGATTGGATCTATATTGTCTGCCACTTCAAATTCTCGAGCCAAAAACACCATCTGCTTCTTCAAGGTGAACTTATGTTTTCAACCTGTTCAAAGAGAAAAAAAAAAGATAAATGGGAGCTGATCCTTTAGGATACCAGGACTGAGAAGGGTGCAACTCTTAGAAATAATAGATAATTAACAAAGTAAAACATAACTCATTCCCATCCAAGCAACACTGCATCATCCTTCAATCGGCTACTCCAAGGTGGGGGTAGATGCTGCACCCATCCATTTGTCCAATAAAATGATAGAAAATTCCGTAATATATGACATCACGATTATAAAAGTTAAATTTGCATGGACTAACACATATATTAGTCAGAACTTAAGTGATTTTTAATCAATTTGCGGTTGTAGGGAAGAATTGGGTTCTTGGATCTAATGAGCCTCAAATACATGCTTTTTAATTAGGGAAGCTGATGGTAAATACATAAATACATGTGTTGGGGCGCTGGCCCATATATTAACAAAAAAATTGAAAATGGAGAGGAATGTAAGGTAGAAAGAAGGAATTCGTTGGCTCAATCTGCTGACCGTCTTGTCAACTGCCTAATGTCACAACTCCATGTACCTGCTAACCATGTAACTTCATCAACCCAGGGATTAAAGCAGGATCGTCTATTTTTGTAGCCAAAATCAAATAACATATGAGATTGCAGGTCTTCAGAGACAAATAGCTCAGTTTAACAGGGTAAGCAAAGTTCATTACAAATAGTGCAAAATTGTTATCATCAAAGAATGCTGAACCATCAGTTCTCTTCAGCTCGTTTGATACAAAGCAAGAATACTTAGCACCTTCCATCGATTTTAAACATCATACCAATACTTCCAGATCCATGGAACAGCAACCAGAATGGAATAAAGTCAGAAGTTTAATTCGAACAAGAAGGCATTAGAAAGAGAATATATCGCCGAGGAAGGAATCAAGGCGGAGGAAATACAAGTTCCATGGGAGGTCGCTGGATCTTGGCACCTCACTGGCCCTCCGTATCCCTTGACAAGCGACACCAAGTAAAAAATGCATCCACGCTTGCTAAAACCAATATTTCATTGTGTTGAAAAAACGCGGAATAAAATTACCTCATGATACCATTGTGCTATTAGGTATGTGATTCCTTGCAACATATGAGCCAGCTTCTGCACTCCCGTTCGCTTCACTATTCTCCTTTAACAAAAAGTAACAAGCTATCACCAAGGATAATTATACTGATAAAAGCATTATAAAATGGATATAGAATGGGAAGAGAAGATACATAATAAAAGTAGAGGTCTTATAATCACCGTCCTGTGGATGTTGAGCAGATTCCGCGGGGGGGGGGGGGGGGGGGGGGGGGGGGGGGGGTGCTGAACGAATTGAAACGGTGCAGATAAACCAATAATTGTACCACAAATTCAACGTGTATAGGCCATTTCAGTACAAAAAGAAGCTATGGAGAGAAAGAGAAAAACTATGATGCAGTTTATATACATATGCACTGAGACAAGTTAATCAGAATCCAACCTGCAGCTAGACTGCATATGAATTGTTGTGACCTTATCTATAGTCTATATTACAAAGCCTACAAGCATGTTGAGAAAGAGATTGAGTAAATCTTTGACAAGAAAAGCCACTTGACTTGGTGTTCTCCAGCTCTAAATAATTTGACATGGTCAACACAGAATAGTGAAAAAAGTTATTCATATTTCGTAAGTTATTAAGGTGGAGTACTGATCGGATGAATGAAAAATTCTGAACGATATTAATGACTTGAAATATTACATGTGTGCAAATGTGATTTCTCCTCCCTCGTCCACTCTAGTTTCTTACTCCACTTTATTTTTTTTATTATACATCTAATAATTAAGGAGAACGCAACTCAGATAATATCTTTAAAGAAATCATATGAACAAACAGAGAAGAGAAACATTCATCTACATGGGTAATACTCTCACGACAGTGGGCCGCAACTACTCTTCCTTCGGGTCGTCCGGCCGGCTGGTGCTACTGCTTCTCGTCACACGGTCTTCGCATGCGGAGGCAGCAGGCCTCAAGTTGGACTAAATCGAGGCATGAACTCATGCGCGAACTCAGAATAGCCTGCACCTCCAACAAGGATGAGTTGTGACCTCTGCCAATCGTCTCTACTCCCTACCATCCGTTTTAGCTGTAAACATTAAACACAATGAGCACGCGTTGCAGAAAAAGGATTTCACATCTGAGAATAACGCTCACCAGAGAGAAGCAATCCTAAGTCAATTCACCCCGCCAGTGAGGAAGAGCAGGCCTGACGGTCTGCCCGCATCGGATCGGATGGGAGAGCCCATGGCCGTCGACCCGTCGCGCAGGACGGGGCTGGAGGAGAGTACCATCTCTCTTCACCACGCCTCGTCCTCTTCTCTTATCGTCACCTCCGCCGCGCGCTCAAGAATTGGCTTTTTAGTGGGCGACGGATCCATTAGAGACGTGCACAAATGGAAGAAATAAGCATGCTGGCAGTAATGGACCTCCGCCACAATCGACGGGAAAGAAAATGGTCAGGCGGCGCCGCCGCGTCGCTTCCCCTTCGCATCGCCCGCACAGCCGCTCTTCCCAGTCCCAGGGTTAGCTAAATGGGCCGGACAGGAGGCGGAGGAGATCGGGTCGCGGCGGTGGGGATCGGGGCGCGGGCTGTATCCCTTCCCTCGTCAATGGGTTGGACGCGCGAACCGCAGACTGGATCCGTGACCGTGACCGAAGGGTGGCTGTCCTGTGGGCTGGCCGACGGCCCAGTTTACCAGAAGGCTTCGTTTCAGCCCCTGGAGCAGCAGCCCACAGGACAGCTGGGCCAGTGCGGGAGAGATGGCTGTACCAGGGAAATCTAACGGCCAGCAACATTCAGATCACAAAAATGGACGGCTAGAAATGCAAATCGCTGAGAGAGCTCGCTTTAGGCTCGGTTTTACTGTCCTTAACTAGTTCGCAAGAGAGACGAAAGGCCTGGAACGTGAAGGGACCGACCTAATTTTTTTTCCTTTACTTTGACTGTGAGGAAGCGACCCGGTACAGGAGTTTTTCTTTTCCTTCCGAGCGATCAGGCTAATTGGGCTTTCAGCGGCATACCGGCCCAATGAACCAGATGGCTCCGAAAATGCCACCAGAGTAGCAGCCCCTAGGATATGGGCCCAGTTCGCGAGTTGCAGGAGGATCTGACGGCCAAGGATGCTTGTATCAAGAAAACGGACGATCGAAAACGCACAGGGCGTGAGAGAGCTCGGAAATGGCTCGGTTTTACTGTCCTAAATTGATGTGGGCAGGAGCCTTGCCTTGGCGTACAAGATGAGTTACAAGAGTTTAAAAGGAATAAGGGATAGGGAAGGAGGTTGAGATTACAACAAACAGTATTCTCTAACAGATGGCAGTCAGGTGTGGCTCAGAGCGTCCACAAGGGGACCGTCTCCTTTCTATCGATCTAGCTGCCGGCTTCCTCTTCTGCTCGATAATATTTGAGAAATACGTGTTTTCTTAGTGGTTAACCACTCATGCATCACGTTTTCTTCATGAGCCAGCCAAATATGACCCGTGCAATTCCACTTTTGCATGTTCCACGCTGGCTGCCTGTGGGACGTTTCTCTAGCACAAGCAGCTCTACAGATATAATTCTGATAGATCTCATTCTCCCTGTTTTTTCAGCAAAAACTTCAGGTATGATTCTTATTTCCATTTTCTGTCCACGAAATAGTATATACACTCCTAAATTTTCCATCTTGATGTTGGATAGTAATTGGTCTGTTTGGTTTATCCAACACGCATTGTGTATATGTCTGTGAAATGATAATTCATGCATATATGTAAGAAGCTTAGAAGTGTTCATGTCTCAAGCTGTGGCTCTCATACTTAGAGGTCATTATGTAATTTGTAATCCTTACTGATCTTTGTATATCGTATATTTATAATATGATTTGTACTGATGTTTGCATATCATGTAACTATAACATCATTTGTGTCTCAAGTCTACCAATTTTATTTTCGCTACAATCATTGTTGTGTTCCAGTTCATCTTACTGAACTTTGCATGTGCTACGTTTATCAGTCTGCAAACAAATTAATATTCTGAACAAAAACCGCATGTTTCAGAAATATGGTAGGAAACAATTATTAAGAGCAGGTAATATAATTAGCTTCTTCACGTTTGATGATTGGAAATTCCTAGCCTTATTTTTTGCTATCATGCCATGTGTTGTTTCCATCAATTCTCACGTTCATGACCAGCACGGCCTACATCTTTTGTGGTTGAGTTCTAAGCCTCCGATTAACGTCGATAAGGAGCCCATAAATGTTCCAAGGTTACTAATATTTATGGTTGGTCTGGATTGTTGCTTCTCATGTTATTAGCTCAATCTCTTTTTTACAATAAAAAGGCTACATAAACCTGTCACTGCAAGCGGTGTCATTAGGACTAAAGATAAATGATTGCTAACCAATTTTGAATTTCTTGAGGTTGCGCAATAAATTAAATAACCCTCCACCTAATGATATATCAAATATGATTAAAATTTTGAAGACGGATCACCAACCTTACCGTGAGTTCTTTTTTTTTTTTTTGAAAAGTCCTACTGTTAGGTGGTACTAAAAATTAATTCCGTTTGGGAAATAAAAAAAAAGGTAGGATGAAGGATTTACGAGTATCCAACCATGTGCTCATTTTATCAGCGAGCTTAAGCATTTTTTGTGAAAGAACATCGCTTATGTATCCAAAAAAAATTATGTTCCCTTAATTACTTCCAAGTTATTGTCCAAAGATTCCTTGCTTTGTTGTCTTCAAATTACTGAAGTTTCAGTCCTATGGTATACCAATGCTTAGATGTTGTGTGATTAAGTCGATTGTGCCCCATATGTTAGAAATCATACAACTGTATGGTAAAATTAATAATGTTGAAACAATATATTTGATGGAACTTTCATGTTGAAATACGTTTTCCGTAATTTTCTACACTGTGAATGTTACGACCTTTCAAATCATTGTCTTTTATTTCTTGGAAAAGGCCGTAAATCGTAAATATGTGCACTATTGTCGGAGAAACGACACCTATGGGATCGCGAGGATCCCTTTACGATTCGGCAAGGGGAAGGGTTTGTACAGAGAGCAGATCTGATGATCAACACGCGGGAATCTTACCCAGGTTCAGGCCGCAAAGATGCGTAAAACACTACTCCTGCTTGGTTGTATTAGATGTGCTCTAGCTCAAGTTCTGGGAGCGCTACAGTACTCAGCCGCTACTCATGCAGAATGGGCTAGAGAAGATCCGACCCCCCTGTAGCTACGCCTTGGGCCTCCTTTTATACGTTCGAAGGGGTCACCAACAGCGGCGTACAGGGCATACATGAGGTGTAAAAGTAACTACAGTGCTATCATACCTAACACTGACGGTTTAGGACAAGAACATTAAATGCTCCGCTTAGGTGTCCCTTAGCTTCTTGGGGACGGGAAAAGGGGCCGTCCCATCAGCACCGCTTAAGCCCATCCACCGCTAGCGCCTGACACGTTACCAGGAGGACAACAGCTAAAGGACAAGCTGATGACCGCACTGGGGCGATGACAGGGCAGCGAAGGCTTGCCGGGTGCGAGCCGTGCCGGGGCTACGAGCCATCCCGGCAAGATCTTTGCCGGGGCTCCAGCCTTCGGTCTTCTATCTTCTGATCATTGCCTTGTCTTGGATGCCTCCTTGACTTTATGAACTTGCACTGGCCGCAGGTGTGGCTACAACCGTCCGTGCACAAGTACGGGGTACTAAAGGACCCAATCTTTAGTGCACCGATAGGAGCCCCCGGGCCTGGGCCATACACGGGTGCGAGACGTTGTTGGGCCAGGCCCAAACAGTGCACGGGCACGCATGGCAGGAGTTATCCACCGTAATCATTCCATTTACTGCGTCGCCCACGACGCCCATTGAATGCGGGACGTGGGGGACGTGCGCAGCGCGGCTGTTACAGCAGCGCGCTTGCGAAGCGTTTCAATATTATTTTAATAAAGAGGTGGCCTCGCGTCCTCCCCATAAGAAGGAATCCGCAGAGGCGCCGCTCATTTACCTCCTGTCTTTTCCAATCTGGGAACCGTCGTCGTCTTCTTCCTCGAGTCGAAACAGAGCCCCTCTCATCCATCCGCGCCTCCACTCCCTCCCCGTCCTCAGCCTCAGCCTCCACAGTCGCCATGCCGCCCAAGGCAAGCAAGGGCAAGGAGGTGGACGCCACTGTCTCGGAGAGCAAGATGGCGCGGATGCGGAAGGAGCACGCCGTCTTTCCGCCGGTGCTCGACGCGGGCACTCTGAAGGAGCGATACCAGATGATGTGGGCGGCGGAGATGACAGCGCACCCCGCCACCCTCGTGAGTCCAGGTTCTTCCAGAGGCGGCCCAAATAAGTATCACTTCTTTGCCGATTACTTCTACTGCGGGCTCTGTCCTCCTTTCTCTGATTTCTTCAACGATATCATGCTCACATACGGCTTCCAGCTTTTGGATTTCACGCCGAACGCTGTGACATGCATGTCAGTTCTCGCTCACCTTTGCGAAAACTTCGCCGGAGTAGTCCCTAGCACCGCCCTTTTCCGCCATTACTTTATTCCTCGCATCCAAAAGGGCGAGGCCCTTTCCGGTTCCATCGCTTGGATTCCACGGCCAGGAACCAAGGAGGTTTACCCAGAGGGGGCCTACCGCGAGAAGTGGGAAGAATGGCGGGCCAAGTGGTGCTGGATTCAGGAGACAAAACTCCAGCCCTTCTGCTTGCCGCGGCAGACAAAGATAGTGCGCAGCAACGACTGGAGTGCCCTCGATCCTTACGATAAGAAGCTCACAGTCGCTACTACCAGGATTCACCGCCTCAGAGCTGCCGGGCTCACAATAGAGATGATAGGCGCCGATTTCCTTCGCCGGCGCATCGCCCCTCTACAGAACAAGGGGAGGCCAGCTTGGGAATTCCGGAACGCGGCAGACATCATGAGGCTACGTACTGGGCTGAACCATAACTTGACGCTTATGCAGCACGCATCCCTCTGCCAGAAACTGTTCAGGGGTGATGTGGTGTGCAAACTGCCGACAGGCATAGTTCCCTTGTGCAACAACTCCGCTTTGACTTCAATCATTGCCATGATGCCGGCGTTTGACGCTCACAGCCTTGACGGGACTTGGATTGAGCCGTCCAAGGATCAGGCATGGCAATTTTTGATAATCTGTCGGAGAAGGCCATCCGCGCAGAAGAAAACCTCGTCCGCGCCACCACTGATGAAGAGCTAGCGTACATCGCCACCAGGGCGGAGGAGGCAAACCTTGCCGCGGAGGCCGGCAACGCCGGCTTCGTGGAAGAGGAAACCAGCAGAGGGGAAACGCTGCCGGACGAGAATCTTGCCGGGCAGGGCGAGACTGCCGAAGAGCAGGGTGGCACATCTACCGGGGGCCCTTCTGCCGAAGATACAGCCGAGGAAGAGCTGCACGAGGAGGCCCCAGCTCTCGAAGTAAGGAAGAGGCGCGTTCTTCGGAGAGCCGCCTCTGGCACCGCAGTCCACCAGCCTTCCTCGAGCAGTGGAGCCCCCGGCAAGGGGGCAGCCGGCAAGGCCACGCAGCGGCAAGGGGCTCATCAGCAACCCGCGCCCGCCACAGCCAAGCGGCCTAGGAGCACCCCTCCACCTCCTCCCGTGGCGGAAGTCGACTTCGACCTCTCTGCCTTTAGCTCGGGAGAAGAAGAAGAAGAGTAAGGATCTTGCCGCGTCCTTTACTTTCTGAGTTTGTGGTTTTTCTTATCTCATTTGTTTTGCTTTGATTTGCTCCTGCAGAGATGATACATAAACATTGGCACAAAGGGTAGCGAAGAGGGCAAGGACCTCGACGGGTGACGAACCGCCGGCAAGCACCTCAGGTGCGCCAGAGACGATCAACGTCAGCCCGGAGTCAAGCCCACGACGCAGCCCTCAACACAGCCCCCGGCGCAGCCCCCAGCGTGAGTCCGTTACTCGCTTTGCGCTGGCAAGTGCCGGGGTGTGTATCTTCACTGCTGACATCACCAGGCATGCAGGAGGAGAGCAACAACAAGGAGAACCATCGGAGGCCACCCTTGTCGTGCCGCCTCCGTCAGCTACACCGCCCAGAGATGGATCTCCAGCAAGGACTTCCTCTAGCGTGCTTTATCGCGATGAGGAAGAGCCGGCAAGCATGGGCACCAGCAGCTCTACGCCGGCAACCAATGTTGGCACAGGTATTTGTTATTCTGTTTTCCTTCTTTTTTCTTCTTCTTGAACTTCCATCTCAATCTCATCTTGATTTGTTTTCTTGGCCCCCAGACATTCCTTCGGTGGAACATATGGATGTCGATGCTGTCATCGAGGAGACCGCCAGGGATGCTGCCGCCGAGGCTGACAGGATTTCCGCTGACGAGGCCGCCAAGAATGCTGCCGCCGAAGCTGCCGAAGCCGCCAAGAACGCTGCCGCCGAGGCCGCCAAGGATGCCAGCGCCGAAGCTGCCAGGGCTGCGCAGGAAGAGGCCGCCAAGGAATCCGCCGAGAGGGCCGGCGAGGAGGCTAGTGACCGTACTGATGGCATCCCTGCCGCAGGAGCGCCAGGCGCTACTCCGGACACAGAGCCCCTAGCTGCCGGGGAAGCGGCTGTTGAGGAACAGCCATCAACATCCGAAGCTCCCTCATCAAGCAAGTACCTCAAGATTGGCGACAACTTGTTCGTCAGCATCCCAGGCATGGCAAGCACTAGGGTGCCAACTGAAGGGGAAGTCTTTGATGAAGACGCCATTGCCGCTGCTGGGCTCGAGGTCGTTGATGAACCAAGCGCCAGTAGCAGCAAAGCTGAAGAAGAGAAACTCTTCAAGGCCATGCACGACAACTACCAGAAGCTCCAAGCACTCCACCGCGCCCGGAAGGAGAAACTAGACTCCAGGGCCGCGGTTGTCGACAAGGTTGAAGCAGATCTCCAGAAACGCGTTGAGGAAACGCAGGCCTGGTTTGCCGAAGCTTTTCAGGAGTTGAGGGTGGGCCAAGAGCAACTGAGCCGAAGGTGGGACGAGCTCCTCATGAAGCAGTCCGACGTTGAGCAGGCACAGGAAGATGCCAAATAACAAGCCGCCACAGAGGAAGCACGCCTAAGAGAGCTCCGTGTCGGGCTTGAGGCTCATGATGACGACCTGACCGCTCGCGAGAAGGCACTTGCCGACAAGCTCCGTGCCAAGGACGAGGAGATTGAAAGGCTTGTCGCGCAGCGGACCCAGGATCTGGAGCAAAAGCACAGGGAGACACTTGAGGCCCTGACCACAGACCATGCTGGCAAGCTAAAGGAGGCCATCGATGCTGCCAGAGCTGCAGAGGCCGCCAAGAACTTGCTGGAGGAGAGGGTGAAGAAGCTAGAGGCAGATCTCGAGGACCACGGCAAGAAGATCTCAACATTCGAAGCTGAAAGAGACAAAGCTCTCCACAGCCTGATGGAGATGCAGGTCACCATATCCGACAAGACCAAACAGCTCTCTTCAGCCACTGACTCCATCGAAGATCTGAAAACGAAACTGGCCATGCTGGAGGAGACTCTTGAGGGCAACAGGGCTCGAGAGAAGGCCTTGGTCAAAGATCTCCGAAATGAGCAGGAGCTGCTCAAGAGCGCTGCCGCCGCTCACAACGACTATGTGCACGGGGTGCAAATCTGGACTGAAAAGCTTGTCGACGTTGCGGAGAAGCTTGCCGCACAACTGTCCACCATGGGCATGCAAGGCTTCACGTACTCTTCTGACGACAGGGTGTCCCCGAGCGCCAAGCTGACCATGTTCTTCGATGGAATGATTTGCGCCCTGAAGCAGCTCCAGTCTGACCGAACAACCCATCTGGCCAGCGAATCACGCAAGCTCTGCCAGGCTGTCCTCCGCAAGGTGCTTGTCAAAATGGTGCATAAAAACCCTGACATCAACCTCAGCATCTTCGACCGCCTGCCGAAGGATGTGGACGTCAAGGCACTTGAGGAGCTTGTCGCGCCCATCGTTGACAGGGTAAGCCAAGTTAAGAGGGTTGAGGGCGACCGCCGGGATTAACTGCTTTGCTTCTTGTTGGCGCCACCATTCCATGTCAAGACAATTTAATCTTATGTTAGAACTGCGGCAGCCATTATTGTAATATAACTTGCTATGTTCTGGACGAATGCTATGCTATTCCCCTTGTTTAATTTCTTTCTGTATGTATTCACCCTACGCTTGATCGGAAACTTGCCGGCGCACGCACCCTTGCCGCGAGCGCTAGGTCCAGGACTTTAGCAGCCTACTGGCGGTGCCGCTACCGGCAAGAGACCTTGGTGTTTTCAGTGCAGCCACCTAAACTGTTGAGCGGACTCGAAACAGGATAAGGGCGCAACCAATCACAACAAGGTTCCTTCGCATGTAGGTTTTCCATACAAGAGTTGAAATCGTTCAAGGAGAATAACAGAAACAGGAAAATTTGTTTAAAGTTTCTGCAACTTAGCAACTTAGCTTTTCCGCTTGCACTTCTTCCGGCAAGATGTCAACCTTGAACGTCGCCTGTCGGTATCCATACCATCCTTTCCCCCTGGCAAACTTGCATGCGAGGGAACCTTCTGTCCTTTGAGAAAAAGAAAGAAGAGAAAATAGAGACATGGAACCTTGGTGGTTCATTAGCACTTGCTGGAGATAAGTGTAATACAATATCTCAGATAAACATGCACATAAGTAAACATGAACATCAACAAGATTTGCAAAACACTTAGCTTTATTCAACTATGCACAGGGTCTGCGCATGGCTTTGTACAAAGGATTACATGCTTCAGCGGCAAGACTTGTACAAAAGGGGTTGCCGGGAGACCCGGCAACCGCGCCTCATGGGTAGAACTTACGAAGATGCTCGATATTCCAGGAGTTACTCACTGGGACGCCATCTTCGGTCTCCAGGCGGACTACGCCAGGCCTGGTGACTCGCACTACCCGATAAGGGCCTTCCCACTTCGGCGTCAACTTGTTGGAATTCTTGGCGGACTGAACGCGCCGAAGAACAAGGTCGCCTTCCTCAAGACTTCGGGCGTGAACCTTGCGGCTATGATAGTGGCGCAAGGCTTGCTGGTAGCGTGCAGCTCGCACAGCAGCCTGAAGACGATCTTCCACAAGGAGCAACGCATCATCTTGCCGCAACTGCTCTTGCTCAAGCTCATCATAAGCGAGCACTCGAGGTGACCCGTATGTGAGTTCCGTGGGGAGAACTGCCTCCGCCCCATATACTAGGGAGAAGGGTGTCTGGCCAGTGGCTCGATTCGGTGTCGTCCTGATTGACCAAAGAACCACTGGCAACTCATCAATCCAGCGCCTTCCGCACTTGCGCAGCTTGTCGAAAGTCCTCGTCTTGAGGCCTCGCAGCACTTCAGCATTAGCCCTTTCTGCCTGGCCGTTGCTCCTCGGGTGGGCAACAGAAGCAAAACAAATCTTGCCGCCAAGGTCTTGGACATACTGCATGAAGGTGCGGCTCGTGAACTGTGTGCCGTTGTCGGTGATGATCCTGTTTGGTACACCAAAACGACAAACTATTCCTTTGAAGAACTTGACGGCTGACTGTGCTGTCACCTTCCTCACTGCTTCCACTTCCGGCCACTTTGTAAACTTGTCGATTGCAACGTACAAATACTCAAAGCCCGGTAGCACGGGGAAAAGGGCCCAAGATGTCAAGCCCCCAGACCGAAAATGGCCAGGAGAGAGGGATTGTCTGAAGAGCTTGAGCTAGTTGATGCAATTTCTTTGAATGAAACTGGCATGCTTCACACTTGGTTACTAGCGCAATTGCATCCTGGAGAGCAGTGGGCCAAAAGAAACCTTGCCGGAATGCCTTACCAGCAAGTGCTCTTGATCCTATGTGGGAGCCACATATGCCTCCATGTATCTCTGCCAACAGCTCCAGTCCATCTTCCCGAGAAATGCACTTCAATTTCACACCGTTCGGCCACTTTCTGTACAGGACATTGTCCACGAACTGGTACATGTTGGACCGCCGGGCTACTTTTTCCGCTTCTTCCTGTTCCTCAGGGAGTTCTCCTGTCTGAAGGAAATGGACGATGTGCTATGCCCATGCTGGAGCCCGGGGCTCGACGACAAGGACTAAAGGCATATCTTCTGTCGGGGGAGCAGTTGTCTCGACAGCAAAGGCCTGAGACCCTGCCGGAGCTTGTTACTCCCCGGCAAGCTTGGCGGGAGCGGTTGTCTCGACGTCAAGGGCTTGGGGCCCTGCCGGAGCCTGTCGCTCTCCGACAAGCTTGGCGTCGTTCCCGGCAACTTCTTTGCCGGCGGCTTCTGGGAGCTCTGCCGGGAAGTACTTGCCGGAACTCAACTGTCTTCTCTTCTCTTGTCCCATTGATGGTGTCACGGATGGTTGAGTCAGTCGAAGCACAAAAGTCCCTGGTACCACAGGTAACTTGAGAGCAGCGCATTTTGACAGGCCATCGGCAATACTGTTTTCTGCACAAGGAACGTGCTCCATTTGCAGACCGTCAAAATGCTCTTCCAACTTCCTCACTTCATCTACATAAGCTTCCATCAATGGGCTTTGATAATCTTATTGACTTGCTTGACGACAAGTTGAGAATCACCTCTGACAATAAGCTTCTGGATTCCAAGGTCTGCCGCGATCCTGAGACCGGCAAGCAACCCTTCATACTCCGCAGTATTGTTCGTTGACCTCTCCCGGGGAAAATGCATCTGAATCACGTATTTGAGGTGCTCTCCGGTGGGTGCGACAAGCAGCACGCCAGCACTGGCGCCTTGCAGTGAGAAAGCCCCATCAAAATACATAATCCATTCTTGATTTGTTTCCTTGCCGGGGAGAGTTGACTCTGGAACCTCTTCATCTGGCGTTGGGGTCCATTCTGCAATGAACTCCGCCAAGGCTCTACTCTGGATGGTCGAAGTACTTTCGAACTTGAGACCAAAACTTGACAGTTCCAAAGCCCACTCCACAATCCTGCCGGTAGCATCTGGGTTCCGCAAAATCCGCTGCAACGGAAAGCGAGTGACAACGGTGATCTCGTGTGCTTGGAAGTAATGGCGCAGCTTCCTCGAGGCCATGAGGAGGCCGAAGAGCAACTTCTGCACACCAGAATATCTTGACCTAGCCCCCTGCAAAAGGGAGCTGACAAAATAGACCGGGCGCTGCACCATCTTCTTCTTCTGAATTGATTCATTTGGCTGCACAGATCCTGCTTTGTCAGCACCAGACCCTGCCGGGGAGGATCCCGGCTTGTCGCTTGGCGGTCCTGCCGTTGCCGCTGCTTCTTCATCAACTTCTCTCTCTGCCACTAGCGCGGCACTCATCACTTGATTTGTTGCCGCTAAATATAGCAGCAACGACTCTTGTGGTTTTGGCGCGACTAGGATTGGCGGAGACGAGAGGTACTTCTTCAAATCCTGCAGCGCTGCCTCCGCCTCCGGAGTCCACTTCATTGGACCTGCCTTCTTCAATATTTTGAAAAAGGGCAGGGCGCGCTCAGCAGATTTTGAGATGAACCTACTCAGAGCCGCGACGCAGCCGGCAAGGCGACGCACATCCTTGACACGTCTTGGCGCTTCAATTTGCTCAATTGCTTTGATCTTGTCGGGATTTGCTTCAATTCCACGTTGAGATACAAAGAACCCAAGAAGCTTGCCAGATGGAACACCAAACACACACTTCTCAGGGTTGAGCTTTAAATTGATCTTGCGCAGATTGGCAAATGTTTCTTCTAAATCTAATATGAGCGTTGCCTTGTCCTTGGTTTTGACCACTATGTCATCCATATAAGCTTCCATATTTCTATGTAGCTGGGGCTCAAAACCGATCTGGACCGCTCTTGCAAATGTAGAACCAGCACTTTTCAGCCCGAAAGGCATACGCAAAAAGCAGTACGTACCACATGGGGTGATAAATGCGGTCTTTTCTTCGTCTTCCTTGGCCATGAAAATCTGATGATAGCCTGAATAGGCGTCAAGGAATGACAGCAAGTCGCAGCCGGCAGTGGAGTCCACAATCTGGTCGATGCGTGGCAAGGGAAAAGGATCTTTTGGACAGGCTTTATTGATATCTGTATAATCAATACACAGCCTCCATTTTCCATTCACCTTGCGCACTACAACTGGATTGGCCAACCATGTTGGATGAAGTACTCCTCTAACCAAGCCTGCCGCTTCTAACTTCTTAATTTCTTCGGCAATAAACTGTTGCCGCTCCAAAGCTTGCTTCCTGACTTTCTGCTTGACGGGCCGCGCGTGTGGACAGACGGCAAGGTGGTGCTCAATCACCTCCCTGGGAACACCGGGGATATCAGATGGTTGCCATGCAAACACATCGACATTCGCCCGCAGGAAGGCAACGAGCGCGCTTTCCTATTTGCTGTCGAGGGTGGAACTTATGGTGAAAGTTCCTCCCGAGCCATCTTCCTTGGCGGGCACCTTCTTGGTCTCTGGCGGAGCAGCCTTGGACTTCTTGCTCTTGCTGGTGGAACTCTCTGGCACATCCTCAACAGGAGTGCAGCACTCCGAGGAGGTGCGCTTGCCGGAGTGTGTGCGGGAGGTCTTGCCGGTCTTCTTCCCCCCGGGAGTTTCAGCGGCAGGAGCAAGTGCCTTGGCGGCAGATGCTGCAACTGCCTCCCGGTAGAGTTGATCGGTGCAGATAAGCGCGTCTTTCTTGTCGGAACTGACGGTGATAACGCTCATCGGCCCGGGCATCTTCAGCACATTGTAGGCGTAATGTGATGCTGCCATGAACTTGGCCAGTGCTGGACGGCCAAGGATCCCATTATATGGTAGTGGAATCTTGGCGACATCGAAAACAATCTTCTCCGTCCTGAAATTCAGGTCGCTACCAAATGTCACCGGCAGCGTGATCTTTCCCTTGGGCTGGCTCCTTCCTGGATTGACCCCTTGAAACGAGCCCGTCTCCTCGTGATCTCCATCAGGAATTTGCAATCTTTTGATCACCTCGGGTGAGATCAAGTTCAAACCGGCCCCACCGTCGACTAACATCTTCGTCACCTTGAGGTTGCGAATCGTTGGTGAGACCAACAACGGCAAACACCCAACCGCAGTTACACGATTAGGGTGATCCTCAACGTCGAAAATGATAGGCGTGTTGGACCATTTCAAAGGCTTTCAGGCGCCGACAGATGGCTCAGTCGCATTAACCTCATGCACCCACTGTTTAAGTTGGCGGTGGGAAGAATGCAATGAGGCACCTCCGTCAACGCACATGGCGTCCGTAGCTTTCTGGAATTCTTGTTCACTGGATTCGTCGTCCTCCTCAATGTCATCATCACCCCCCTCTTGCTTGTCGCGGCCTCGAGCGGGCCGGTCCTTCTGTTGCTTGGCCTTGCCGCGGCGACCTCCTCGGCCACCACGCTTCTTGCCGGACCCCTCCGCGCCATCCTGGGCCCTCTCCTTGTCTCGCCTCTCGTACTCGGCTTTCTGCTTCTCGACAAGCTGCTCAACTTGCCGGCAGTCTTGGAGATCATGGCCCTTGGTGCGATGGATCTTGCAATACTGCTTGCCGGAACCGTCTGGCTTGTTGGCAGCCGCCAAGGCCTGGCAGGAGGCACACCCGGCAACATCCTTGCCGGGGTCATCAACCTTGGCCTTCTTGGCGGTACCGGGGTTGCCGGATCCCTCAACGGCAAGCACGGCCTTGCCCTTGCGCTTCCTGTTACGCCGCCGGCCCTTCTTTGCCGGAGCGGCGGTGTCCTCATCTCCAGAGTCGACCCCTGCACCAGCATCTTCGCCAGGGAGTCTCCTCCCTTCTTCAGCTCGAGCACACTTATCTGCCAGAGCATAAAGCTCGGCAACGTCCCTGATCTTGTTCATCGCCAGCTCTTCCCGCATCCTGCGGTTGCGCACGTTCTGATGGAACGCGCTGATAACAGCGGCAGGATGAACGTCTAGAATGTTGTGATGTATGCGGCTGAACCTCTGGATGTACTTGCGCAAAGTCTCGCCTTCCTTCTGGGGGATGAGATGCAGATCGCTTTCCTGGCCAGGAGCTTGGTGGCCTCCAGTGAAGGCGCCAACAAACTCATGGCACAAATCTACCCAAGAAGAAATGGAATTCTCCGGCAGGTGCATCAACCACGACCTGACGTTGGGCTTAAGCACCGACGGGAAGTAGTTGGCGAGTATCTTGTCGTCGCGAGCCCCGGCAGCCTGCACCGCAATGGTGTAGATGCTCAGGAACTCTGACGGGTGGGTCTGGCCGTCATATTTCTCCGGGACCTCCGGCTTGAACGTGCGGGAATTGGGCCACTGGACTCGCCGCAGCTCACGGGTAAACGCTGGACAACCCACCTCGTAAGGTAGATCGACAGGATACCCTGGCGCTGGCTTGTCTACAGTAGGTCCTGCACGCTTGTCAGATTGAAAGCGCGCTTCCCGCCGCCGCTCGATGGTAGTTCGAGCGTCTTCCTTGCCTCGCTCCCGAAGAACTTTCCATATACACGCGTCTATTTATACGAATTATATATTGCAATCTTAGTAGATAAAATTGCATGTTCGTTCAGAAAATTATAAGACTATGATTCCATTTTGGATTTGCAAGACTTTGAGGATTTATCATTTTGTCTGACAATTAAAACATCATCAAAAAAATATGTATCCCTATATATATAACTAATATGTGAAAATAAATTTAGACACTATTTGCTACTCCCTCCGTCCCAAAATAAATGTCTCAAGCTTAGTATAACTTTGTACTAAGGTTAGTACAAAGTTGAGACACTTATTTTGAGACGGAGGGAGTACAAAATTAGCAAGTACAAATATCCTTGATCAACAACACAAAACACGGTGACAGCAAACGTTCTCGCCCGTGCACCAGCACGGGTTGATGACTAGTAATGTTAATGATGTACAAAGATATAAACTTGGGATCTACCTGTTCGTTTGTCACAAAGACATCAAATCAACTCCCACTTAATCTATACTACTATTAAACAAGCCAACTTAATCTTTCTAAAGACCACCCGGTAAATGTACCTAGCCTGATTACTATCGTCACATTATTCCACCTAATCACATCTAACAGTCAGGATTAATCTAATCTGTTGCTATGATTTTACATAGCAATTAACATCGGTGGACGATTACTCTGCCAAACATGTGTTCCGTGGAAACGTAATCCGCTGCGAGGTCGATCGGGCGAGGACAGCGGAGGTAAGGGATCCAGTCCAACACTTGTACTCTCCCCCTTCCCCGGCCGTCGCCCCGCCGACTCCCGGACGCCGCCGCGCCGCGACGGGTAAGATGTCAGCCGGCCAGCCGAGGAAGCGACCCCTGAACCCGCCCCCGCCCAACCACCAGCAGGAGCATAGATCGAGCAAGCGGCCCAGCCCCGGCCACCCGCCCCGCTCTCCGCTGTTGTTCCTCAACTCCCACATCCACCTCCGCTAGGATGACCGCTCCAGGTGGGCTGTCCCCGTCGAAGACCAGGTCGGCCTCCCCTGGCACCACCTTGCGCCCTTCGTCGACTCCCCGACCCGCACCCGGAGCCGCCTTGCCGACGTCGCCCCCCGCTCCTAGGCAGATTTTCTCCCTGAATGACCTTCTCGGAGGGGTGCTCTCCTACCAGGTATTGTACTGTACTTACTAATCTGCTCGACCGTCCCTCTCTCTGTTTGTATATGGATTGATGCATGATTCTCACATGGATTGATGCTTTGCTATCTTAGGTCTGGGACGCCTATTAGAGGCCGACACGAGGTTGCTTGTTCGGTTTCTTCCGGCATGGGATGATGCGGAGGAAGCAGTACAAGAGTCATAGGGGAAAATTACCACTTTGGGAATCCCCTTCTAACCTGGCAATTACTATTCCTACTTGAGTTGTTGACTCACTGCGTGCACCTGGTTGTGATCATGGTATGTTCAGTTTGATATTTTATCATAGTGTTAGGAGCTGATAATTCATAGCTTTCGTGCTCCTTATCTCTTTTTGTGCATTGTTGGTTATGTTGTCTTCAATTTTGTGTTTACATTACTATTTTATCAACGGCTGTTAGTGCTAGGAACTGAGAATACTTTTGACCTCATGATGGCCAGTTTCAGTCAAGACTGGACTTCACACGTAGTCAGTTCATGTAATCATGTGCACTTGGCAGTTCAACCGGTTATATTTCAGACTGAGGGCGAACAATCACATATGCACTTCATATAGCAACTGGGTTGCTTTTATTCTGCTCCATCTCGAGCTTTTATTTTGTTTGACCACATGTCAGTCAGATGTTTTCTAAAGGTGCTTCGTCAATGTTCTTTGAGTTAGCTTGCATCCGACAGTTAAGTGCTCCAAGATTAGGCAACAAAAATTTAACTTACGACTATATGCGTGTATGAAAAACTGTTAATATTTCTTGTTTGACTAATCTCTGGATCGGCTGGAGAAGAGATTCTCTGGCTTTGGGATGGTTATACATTTTATAGGTTATCTTTTCTCAGGAAGCGGTGGTGCCTGGGTGTTGCGGATGGACGAAGACTTGGACGTGAGGCATGTTGCGATTAATCCATGTATCTTCTATGAGCTGACAGCCACTCCATAGGCGTGTGTCGCTTAGCCACGCCCGACATGGGGGAGGAGAACGAGGTCGACGCAGAGAGGTCCGACTACTGCAGTATCCGCTCACCGAGATCGCGCGTCGCGTCAACGTTGACAACAAGCAGTACCCTCCACCTGGTAATGTTACACATGTGAATCTGTTCATTAATTTTGGATGTGCTACCCCTACCCTTGAAATTCGTGCTATAGCACACATGATGAATCGATGGCTGTGGAACCAACGAATAGCCTGATCCCGGAATGAGGGATGGAGAAGATGGAGAAGGACCCCGTTACCCTTCACAGAGCACATCATGGAAAGAACACATAGGTACGCAGGTGAGATCTTTCTAATTAGTGTTTAAATGAGTACAAAGGCTATATAGAAACCGAACCTTCTAAGGGGTACTATGGGGCTGTTTGGTTCCTGCCCAGGACAGCCCTGCCAAATCATGGGCATCATGGGCTCGCCAAAAAATTGGCGGCCAATTTGGCCACCCTTGTTTTGCCAGCGCGTTGGCGCAGAAGTAGAGAGGAAAGGCAGGGGCGAGATGGCGTGCCAATTTTTTTGTCCCAATCCAAACTAGATGCTACCTCTTTAGTCAACGCCAATTTATTGGCAGGGTAGGCATTGGCTGGATCCAAACAGCCTCTATATTTTCTCAGCAAATAGTTTTTTTTACCGACTATGCACAAGAGGTGATTAATTGAGGACGTGTATGTTCATAAAGAAACAAAGGACTGGAATCGACAATTTCCTGGTTTAGTATAGTCATTAAATTATGCTTCGGTTTCTGTTTGCCGGATCTTCCGTTGCTATGCTCAGTTCTCTGAAAGTTCTTCTTGTGGTGTGTGTCAAAGTGGTTGTGACTGTATTTCTATATGCCGAGTAACCTAGCAGACAAGAACATTGAGTGTACGTACTGCATTGTCTCTCTGTGCATGTTGCCTGCCAAATTTCTTTGGCATGAGGCAGATATGATATATTGCTATTTGAGTGATTCTCTTGTCCTTAGAAGCATGTTCTTTGTCCTGATTTTCGGTATGCTCTCTGATCTTCAGAGATTATACTCATGTCGCAATCCCGGCGGGCGATAATGTCTCTCATTATGCTTATCTCGTGCGAAATTTGGAAGGAGAGGAATGCTCCAGTCTTCCACCACAGCATGGTGCCTGCAGGGGTTCTTGTTGCTAGAATTAAATAGGAGTCGAAGTTGTGGTGTCTTGCGGGTAGCTAAATTTTTGAGTAATGTGTTGTAATTTGGCCTATGGCCAAAACCACTAAACCTTCTTCTTATTCAATGAAAGTGGCAAATCTTTTGCCCGGTTTCAAAAATAATAATATGTCATCCTCGGAAATCTCCTCATCGAGAGAGAAACACTTCAAGCTATATAATATATTTGGTATATACTTCAAATGCACTTGTGATTTGTCATCAAAAGGAGATTTATCGGATGAAAAATAATTGTTATCTAGACAAATCTAAGAGAAGTAATTGCCCTTATGCAGTATGTGTCGGCAAGCTTATTCTATGGCAAATAATGTGTGAGTTTCAGATTCCGTAATTTCCTTACTAGCATGGATCAGTAGATGTAAAAGGTTGCATGAATATTTTACAGGTCAGAATGGATCCATAGATTCTGTAATTTTTATTTTTATTTTTATTTTTTGCAAACCGGTGTTGTTTTTTATAACATTAAAACGGGGTTATTTTTTACGACCGCAGATTGTTGATAGCTCGACAACAAGGCTTAGGGTTCTGATTTTAGGGGTTAGAACTTGAAGTTGGTATAATAGTATGCATACAAGTTCAGGAAACTTCATGCAAACCTTTTTTCAAAGGTCACACGTGCACGTGCACAATTTACTAGTCATTTTCTTAAAAATACAAAAACGCACGCTTAATCAGCTCATCATCAATCGGGGTTCGGGGGTACCAATAACAAGTTCAAACGAAAATGTGATGCCCTAATATGCTTAAATACCGTCCCAATGTAAGATATCCCAATGTAAGATATATATGTAGCCTCTAGTTAAAATGATCAACAACCCCACCCCAGCTCCGACGTGGAAGAGGAAGAGCCTCCGCCGTAGTAGTATGCCGGGTCGGCGAGCAGCTCAGCGATGAGCTGGTCCACGCCCATCTTCTTGTCGCTGTCCAGCATCGCGTCGATGAACGCTGACGCTGCGCTATCCTCCCCGCCCGCGCTGACACCATCGGCTGCAGTACTGTCAGTGTCGCCGTACGCGTGTGCTCCGCCGCCAGCGACCGCGGCCTCCTGGTACTGACCAAGGACAACCTGCGGCGCCGCCTCGAGGGCAGCGGCGTCGTCAGCGAGGAAGTCGCTCCACTTGAGCTGGTGGTCCGGGGACGCCGCCGCCCCTGGCGCGTCGGCGTCGAGGAGCGTGATGACCTGCTGCTGCTGGTGGTTGTTCAGGGCTGCGTGGTAGGGGACGTCGTCGTGCAGCAGCTGGAGCCCCGGCGCCGCCGCTGGGTTCACTGGGAGGTAGGAGGAGGAGGCACCCGCGGCGCTGGGCGGCGGGCGGATGGCGAGGGTGCCGATGCTCTGCATGAGGTCGGCGATGGGGCGGTGGGTGATGGGATCGATGCCCCGCTGCCGCAGCTTCTTGCTCAGCTTGGTGTTCCAGTAGTTCTTGACGTCGTTGTCCGTCCGCCCCGGCAGCTGGTTCGCGATCAGAGACCACCTGCATGCACCCAACACGTACACGTACTTTCATGTTACGCTCAATGCATGTATATAGAGCATTTTGTGACAAACCCTAATAATTTAAGACGGCTATTCAGATCTCTTCTTCACCCAATTTTCAGCTTTTCACTACATTCTAGCAGGAAAGGAAATATACTCAGAAGAACCGTAGACACGAGGCTGGTTACTGGACTAAACTACATTTGTTTCTATTTTTTGAACGAACGACTCAAGTAAATTCTTGAATAGAAAATAGTACGTGATTTCCGGTATATGAGCAATTATTTGATAAACCAAGTTAGGACATCCATAAATCTATAAGATCTGAACGCTGGAGTATATGGTTGCAAAGTTTATAGCAGGAATGATGACAGAAACAATAGTCTGTCCACAGCAAAGTTTGGCATTCACCGAAAACTTGATGACAAAATCAAGAAAGAAACTGATGGATGACATGCAAGTAGAGACATAGTAGACAAGAGAGAGGCACCTGCTTCCCAGCATGGCATGGAGGGTGACGATGAGCTCCTCCTCCTCTTGCGTGAAGTTCTCGTGCTTGAGGTTGGGCCTCAGGTAGTTGGTGTACCTCAGCCTACAGCTCTTCCCGCACCGCTTCAGCCCTGCAGCACGCACCCATCCATGATGCAACACACATCAGCCAGAAACCATGCAAAACCAACACCATTTGGATGAGAGACGTCGATCCGGCAGGCCAGGAGGGTTTCGACCTGCCCTCTGGGGAACAGAGGTCCAGTTGCCGGTGCCATGGTTGGAGGTGTAGGCCAGGAGCTTGGCGTCCTCCTCCACCGTCCACGGACCCTTCTTCACGTTCGCCTTGTCGCAGCACGGCGGCCGCCCCATCCCGGTCGGCACCCTCCTCCCCCTCCCCTTCTACAGTACAAGCAGCCAAACGATGATAGATATATAGCTCGAGAACCTGCCCTGCACCAACCTCCGGTGCCCCCCGACGAGATCACACTGCACTGCAGGGTGGCACCGGTGTACATATAGGGGCCGGGGCGCTCCGGTGAGAGAGAGAGGGGCATGACAACAACATGTCCAGATGGTGGAGGGGCACGCGACGGAAGCATGACCTCCCCCCTCCTCATTTAACAAGTGATGGCAATGGGTTAGTGATGATCCGATGGAAACGGTTCTTTTACATGTTAGAAATTAGATTAGACGAGGGACGCCAGCCTTTTGTTTAACCCTAGTTTATGGCGCGCCTGCAACTGCTTCCCTCCGGCAAATCAACAGCTTAATCTAATCTAATCAAACGCCGTGTGTGAAGGTGGAGAGGGTTGTTTCAAATATTTTCACGAGTTGTACATGATGATTTTCACGACATCAGCGCCGCGGAATCGGTTTTCACCTGGGAGCTGGCGATGCGGTCATATCACAGGCGCCTCTGCTCATCGCGTTTGTACGATCGTCCTGATAGTTGTGTTGGCGCCGCAGATGTGATGTTTGACAGTTGTAGTATTGGGAGGAGAAAATGCATGCTGCATCACGCTGGAACTCACGCCGGTCTGCACCGGGGAAGACGTTGATCACAGTTTATTATTTGCTATAATAAATAATGCTACTTTTACTTTATTATTTGCTATAATAAATAATGCTGCATCCTCTTAGTTTATTATTTGCTATAATAAATAATGCTACTGTTACTTTGTCGACTTGATGAGGTTTCAAGTCATTGCTGTGAACACAAGTAAACGTTAAATAGAGTTCTCTGAAAGCATTCTGAGCCAATGGAGATCAGCCCACGTATGTTAAAGCGAGTTCTCTGAAGCAAAGATATAAGAAACACCTCCTGCTAGCTGGGAGTTAGAAATGCAGCTAACTCCGCTCACACGGTACGGTACGAGATTGCATCAAACTGGCTACAGACTGGAGAAATAATATAGCTACTCGGTGCTCTGGATAGCCGCAAGACGTAAAATTCAGGTTACACCATCTCTGGGTACATGCCAACGACTGAATGTTGCAAAAATAAACCAAAAGTTGTTCGGCCAATGCTGAATCCTGCTAATGCTTGCTAGAAAGACAGCATCACTTCATTTATAGGATGCAACGTTTCCATCACCGATTCAATTATATCGCTCCATGAACTTCTCAATCGCCACAGAGAAGGCACCAAAACCCACGCACCCGATACATGAAGCTTGAGGGCCACCTGCAAGAAAAATACCAATTCCATTACGGATGAAATATGAAATTGAAATGCATAACGGACAACAGCATAAGAACTTGCTAGTGGTGCTAGAGTGATTTGCTTATTGTTATCCGCGGTTCTCTTGTCCCCATCATTATGATTTACTGCTTTATTAGCTGAATCAGAAGTAACAAAAAAAAATGTTGCAAAATAAGCAATCACAACTTTGGGTGATAAGCAGTAAAGAATCAAGGGGTAGATAAGGTAAGTGGTCAAAACACACACCGACTACATAATGAGTATCCCTCAACTCCCAAATACAGTCAGAAATATAGCATTGGTTAAACTATCTGAAACCTCATAACAGAAAATTTGGGACACAAACTGCTGGCCTGGCACACTGACTACATGATGAGTACGACTGCCCTTCACCTTGCCCTAGTAGAACCAAACTACTTTCAGAGTGAGGTTACTCCCTTTCTTACATCCAAAAAGAAATGTAGCACTGGTTAAACTATCTGAAATCTCATAACAGAGAATTTGGGACACAAACTGCTGGCCTGGCACACAGACTACATGATGAGTATGACTACCCTTCACCTTGCCCTAGTAGAACCAAACTACTTTTAGAGTGAGGTTACTCCCTTTCTTACATCCACCTCAAGCCAACCTACAACATCTCAAACGATTGCAGATAGAGAAATTCTCTTGGGAGCATAAATTGATCCATTGTAAAAATTAATGTTGGTTCTCATACACAGTTATTACAAAAAGACATACCTTTTGCAGCTAAAGCCCCTCCTGTGACACAGCCAGCTACTGCCGAATTGGTAATGTCATGCTTTGCCCGAGCCTGCCAGGACATGACCATTCAAAGTGTCCAAATAAGTATGTTTGTTTTTACAAAATGCTCATAAATGGAAGGAAAAAAATGTCACACTGCATCTACCTTCTCTACGACGCATTCAGCTGCAGAGAAAATCAAGCCCATTACTGCAAAGGTCTTAGCATGGCTCATACTTTTCCTACCCATCTGTTTTGCCTGGTAGACTATTTGTTGCCTTGCTGTCATCTCCTCTTGCATTATTGGATTTTCCAAAGCTCCAAAAAATAGTCCCATAAGTACACCAAGACCACCCCCTATTGAATGAAAGCAGTGCAGTTAATAACAGCTGTGCATACTCCATAAGTCCATTTTATGAAACATTATGCACTTGTAAGTGGGCCCCACGCGGGATAAGCCCATACCTGGAACTCTAAGCTGTTAAGCATGACGCAAAATGATTTACAGGCACAGAAGCACAAGGCATTATGCAAGAACTCAACATGACTTCTAAGTTAGTATAGGACGGAGTATCCAGCCACTGCTTGTTGGCTGTTGTCTTAAGGATACCAAATGTCAAACTATAGGAAATACTGATACTTTGGCAATACATACAATAGAATGCACGGTATCGACATCACTGATTCTATCTTCTAAACTATCAACAAACAAATCATTAAACAGGGCAAAATCAGACAATCGATACTTTAACATCGCAGGCCTTTGCCACGTTCTAGATTCAGTGACAATATCAACAAGCTGTTGGAAAGCTACATATATTGCACAAGTGAAATATTACTAGTACTCACACGTGGACACGCGCGCACACACACAATGTTATGGCATGCACTTATTAACAGTAATAATACTGAGGAAAAGAAATGTTAGGTAGGAGCATTAGATCCAATGTTAAGTTTCTTCACTGGAAGCAGAAACATGGAATGAATGGATCAGAGCAAACTTTTTTTAGGAGAAAACTGGAAGAACCAGAGCCGCCCTGACCGATTTTATTCACTCAGCAAAAACTGTAAAATCAAGCATGCAAACAGGGGAAGGCACATACTCAATGCTAAAAGGAATAACTGATAGCCGGAGGTGGGGGGAGGGCGGCAGAAGACAAAAAACTACTCCATTACATGACTGCTGGGTACACCAGGAGGTAAGATGGCAAACATCCAAGGCAGAGGTAACACAAACCTTCCAACGGCCAGATTGGTTGTGAATAAGGCTAGGAAAGCCCACACATCAGTGTTGACATGATCAAACACCAAGCCGTTACCAGGATGGCTGCGATGTATGTCTGCATTATACTTCTTGCAGGACTGACATGAAAAGGATTCAGAGAGGCACACCGCCAAACAGTAACCTTTCTAATGCAGTAAAGCAATATTTTCAGACAATTTAACAAAAAAATTGAACCACTGTCAGACCAACTTTCAATAAACTTCGACCTTGCTATTTTCTGCAAATCACGTGGTACGCCTGTGACACATGCTTGTAGCTACAATGGAAAACGATTGTTCATTGTTAAGCAGGAACCTTTCTAATGCTCTACCAAAACCCCTTTCAGACTACTTGAAACTTTATCCAACCACTTTCTGAATACTTGGCCATCTGACATGTAGAGACACTCACAATCTTGAGTCTTTGAAAGGTAATATGTGTTAAGTACTGGAATTTAATTGGGTTGATTTCGTGACCCCAACTTTACTTGACACGAATCACTACAAAAACTTAGACCCCAACTCTCCCAGGCAAGTTCACTTGAAACGAAGGCGTGACCCTAAAAAAAAGAACTTGAAACAAAGGCATCTCCATTATGCATTATGACACACCATTTCACATGAAGGATCATCAAAACAGGAGCAAAGAAGTTATGTTTTATTGCCACCAAAGATTTCGAGTCAACTAGATTAACTAACTAACAACAGACAGTTTTACAAGTGAGTACAACCGAATCAAGATATGAACATATTTAAGTTCGTGCGTGCACTTGCTCAAAACAAAATTAAGTCCATCTCTTGCAGAGCTAGCATTGTTTTATTTGCAACTCGTCAGACAAACAGGTGAAAAGCTAACCATCTAAAGAATGAACAACCACATCCATGTCACAACATTCAGAAACTCTGATTGCATCGCATTTGAACAAGATCATGGAGACATATTAACTCGGCATTCTAGCATAATTCAATTACAGAGTTGTATAATGCGCCCCAGTAGTAATAAGAGATTTGAGTTGGAGGTTACCCATGACACCACTGAGGACGCTCCGGACGGCGCAGTTGTTCATCATCTCCTGCCCCTTGATCTCCTCCGGCGTTGGCAGCCGGAGCGGCTCCACCGCAGCCCTCTGGCCGGCCGCGTCGCCGCCCGCCCCGGCAGCCGCCGCCGCCGATGGCTCCGGCGAGGCCATCTCACAGTCTGATCTCCCTCCCCCCCTCCCGGTAGCGCGACGGCGAAGCTAGCTGCGGCCCGTGGGAATCACTGGAAAGGCAATGAATGGGATTGGAGAAGAAGCCGAGCCGAGAAGTTCCTCAAGGCTCGCTACTTGTCCTCCTTCCCTTTGCTTTCTTTTCCTCCGCTCCAAGAAAAGAGGCGGCGGTAAGGGAGGAGAGGGAAGGGGATCCAGTGGTGCGTGCCTCTTCCCACTCCCCGGAGCTCGCGTGAGACGCACGAACTGTGCTCCCCGCTACCGGCGCACGTAAACGTATTCTCTAGAGTACGCTACCCTGTTCAATACCCGTGTGGTGTGGGCGTGTGGCGCCGCGCGTGTGGGGGAGACTGGAGGCCCGGCCCGAGATATCGGATCCATCCGATCGGCTCACTTGATATCCGATCCACCAAGAGAGTACAACAAGCGGGCAGCATTCTCTGATTGCCGCCGCCCCCTCGTCGGACCAAAACCCAAGCAAACCCTAGATCCGCCGCGGCCCCCTCCAACTCCGGCGAGGCCCCCCACCCGGTAGGCAGAGAGGATGCCGAACCTCGAGTGCCGGATGTACGAGGCGCGGTTCCCGGAGGTGGACGCCGCGGTGATGATCCAGGTCAAGCACATCGCCGACATGGGCGCCTACGTCTCCCTCCTCGAGTACAACAACGTGGAGGGCATGATCCTCTTCTCCGAGCTCTCCCGCCGCCGCATCCGCTCCATCTCCTCGCTCATCAAGGTCGGCCGCCAGGAGCCCGCCATCGTGCTCCGTGTCGACCGCGACAAAGGATACATCGATCTCTCCAAGCGCCGGGTCTCCGAGGAGGAGGCGCGATCCTGCGAGGACAAGTACAACAAGTCCAAGCTCGTGCACTCCATCATGCGCCACGTTGCAGAGACCCTCGAGATCGACCTCGAGCCCATCTACCAGCGCATCGGCTGGCCACTCTACCGCAAGTACGGCCACGCATTCGAGGCCTTCAAGCTCATAGTTGCTGACCCCGACGCCATCCTCGATGTGCTCACCTACGAGGAGAAGGAGACTGGCCCGGATGGCCAAGAACTATCATGATTTTTGTTTAGTACTAGTAATTCTGATGTATGCACTACGATGTCTTGACCTGATTAAATGCAATCACTAATAACTACGTCATGGTTAAATTATCTTGTCATGTGAATTTATGCGTGTGCACTAGATGTCAGGTAAAATGTGCTGAAGTCTATGGATAACATGTTCATTCTGTTGAATGGGCACCATATGAATGGAGCTTGTCTTCACTCTTTAGTATATAGAAAGGTTTGGTACTTATGAGTTTATCTGAGGTCAAATGGACCAAATGAACTTTCTAGTGCAACTAATCATTGAATGTTGGAATGTACCAGTAGATTAAATTTGTCTTGTCGGGTCTAATTCTATGCTCTAATGAACTGTTGAATGATTTTGCAAGTGATGTGAATACTTTGCCCCTGGAATGTGTTCTGGTATTTACCATCGACATAATTAAATTTAGAGTTTTTGTCAGAAAATAAAGGTGATACTTAAATTTACTGGCAGGTGACTAAGGTGGTGCCTGCTGTCACCCCTGAGATTAAGGAGACCCTGGTCCAGAATATACGGAGGAGGATGACACCGCAGCCACTCAAGATCCGTGCTGACGTCGAGATGAAATGTTTCCAATTTGATGGGGTGCTCCATATTAAGGTTCTAGTTAACCCTGTTTCTGCCTTAATAAGATATAATTTAACACTTTGGGTTACTTATTCTAAATTTAAAATTGCAGCAAGCCATGAGGAAAGCTGAAGCTGCTGGGAACACTAATTGTCCTGTGAAGATTAAGCTAGTTGCTCCTCCTCTTACTGACTACACAAACTCTCGACAAGGTTGGTGTTCTCTTCAGCCTCCTTCCATGATTCATGTTGGCTTTGAATCTTGGTATCCTGCTCGATTGATTAGATGGTCTGATTTTTATGTGGAAAGATGCTCCTAATTGACATAGATTCAGGATTTAACAATCGCACTAAGCTTTAGCTCATTTTATATTTCTTGATTGACTTCTAGTGTGTCAGAGGATTTAAGATTACGAGTTACTCCCTCTTTTCCAAAATATAAGGTGTATTATTATTTTCCAAAAGTCAACTTTTCTATATTTAACCAGGTTTATAGGAAAATATATCAACATCTACAATGCTAAATAAATAAAATATGAGAATATATTTCCTGACGAATCTTATGATAATGATTGGATTTTGAAAACATTGATATTTTTCTCCATAAACTTGGTCAAAGTTAAAGAAGTTTGACTGTTAAAAATAATAATAATGCATCTGATATTTTGGACCGGAGGGAGTACATTATTTGCTGGGTGGATCATTTTATATCCTAACTATATCGGGAATGCTGTTATAACGCTAACCTTGCTTCCAATGTGTCAACAGCTATTGCACCACATATCATGTTTGACAGTTTATTGTCCATTATCTGTAGTTTGCTGTTTCTCATTGTCATCTAGAAATCGGGTTGATTTGCTACTCAACCAGAAGGATTCGTAACTGATAATTGCCGCGTCAAATTTCATTCTCTTCTGTGACCAAGGATGCTATTTTTTTGGCTTGTTTTTCATAACATGTCTGTAGAATGATCTAAGTTACCGATTAGGTAACAGTGGTTATTGGACTGTCTTGAGTCTTTCTTTTTGTACAAGCACTTAAATGTTACAGTAAGTTGCTTTGGCCTTACAGCTGTATGATTTTTTAGACCCCACGTATCTGAATTCATTCTAATCTCAGTATTATGGTTTAGGGTTTTGATGTTTCAACTCTTCACAAATAACAATGAATCTTCTTTTATATGTTTCTCCTTGGGATAGGACCAAGGCATCTCAGTTCTCACTGATGCAGTTAAAGCGTGCACAGCGGAGATTGAAAAACACAAGGGAAAGTTGGTAGTGAAAGAAGCACCTAGAGCTGTAAGTTTTCAGCATCGTCTAATAATTCTTCTACATGTCCTCTATATATCATATATATCTCTGGTATAAATGTTTTAACAAGGCTGTACCTCCTTGTTATTTTTGAAACTATATTAGCTGTTCCAGTTCATGATTCATGAAGCTTTGTATTATTTGCATTTTGTAAACAGGTGAGTGAGAGGGAAGATAAGCTATTGAACGCCCAGTTGGATACCCTGGTTGAGCAAAATGCGGAGGTTGCTGGTGATGATGACAGTGAAGATGAGGAAGATACAGGAATGGGCGATATCGACCTTACGAATTCTGGCGTCCATGCAGACTGAGTCTACATTAGTCGATTTGGATGAGATTCGTTGTATAGCATCAGCCAAGATCCTAAATCATCCTATCCTATTTAAAAGCTCTTTGAATTTGCTGGTAGTGTCATCTTGGTTGTTCATCAGCCAGTGCTGGGCTTTACTTTGATTGAGCAGCACCTGATTTTTTTTCCTTTGGAGTGAAACATAGTTTTGTTGTTATAAATAACTGTTTTTGATGCCCAGTCTTGGCATGCAAAATGTTATCAACAGGTGTTTTTCTTTCCAGTTTTGCTGGTGTTCTTTGTACACATGTGAAATGTTACTCCGCCCACAGGATTCAATCCTTTGTGTTTGGTATTGCTGGTTATTTACATGATCCTCTTCACCTCTCTTCCGTTTTTCATGCCGGGCGCTTAGCAATTTGGGTGCTAACAATCATGGGATGTAATGTAAGTACTTCCTCAAGTAATATGGATCGGAGGGAGTATGTTGAACACTTCAAAATGGATCGGTGTTTTGCATAGACTATTGTGCATCATCTATTTATTTGAGAAGTATATAGCCCTTGTGATACAGGTCTAACTGTGGTGATGACATTTTTCTTATTTTCATCTCCAACAGCTCCCCTATCTCTAAAATAGCCGTAGTTTATGGAAAGTTGGAGCAAAAAAGCCTCTCCAACAGCCCTGTAAGATGGCCCGGCCTTAATTTTACATGATCCCGTAAAACTAGCCCTTTTCTTCCCGTATGTTAGGTTACGGGAGTATGATATTCTTGTAAAATTTTGGGATATTCTTGTAAAATTTTGGCTGACTAATAACCGTCTGAAACTTCCCGATGCGTCATTGCGGTCCCGCTAGAACACCGCCGCGCATCGCCCCCGGTCAAAACACCGGTGCCTACCTCGCCGACGTGTCGCGGCGCCACTGTTGCCTGCCACCACGCCAAACCGTCGCCCGTGTCGCCACCCGTCACCACACCGCGCCACCGCCCCGCCCCGCTTCACCACATCACCTCTCGCTGGCGGCCACCGCACTGCCTCGCGCTACCCTCGTCGGAGGTCGTCACATGTGTCACTGACTGGCGGGCCCTAGGCTATTTATCTAGTTTTGCTCAATGAAAAATAAAGTAAACTGATTTAGGGGAGAAGTTTACGCCAAACCATCGCCCGTGTCGCCACCCGTCACCACACCGCGCCACCGCCCCGCCCCGCTTCACCACATCACCTCTCGCTGGCGGCCACCGCACTGCCTCGCGCTACCCTCCTCGGAGGTCGTCACATGTGTCACTGACTGGCGGGCCCTAGGCTATTTATCTAGTTTTGCTCAATGAAAAATAAAGTAAACTGATTTAGGGGAGAAGTTTACGGCAAGTGACAGAAGTTGCTCCCAGAGAACCTCCACTGAAAGTTGAGTTATTCTATAAAGCTGGTTTTACGCGAAGATTTTTATGAACAATTGGAGTTGCTCTAAGAGGACCATATGGGACAAGTTTTGATGCAAAACAAATAGACAAAATAAGATTACGATTTGGTTGTGAAGTATAAATTTTCTGTCATTTCTTAAGCTGATAAAATAGATATGTGCCCACAATTGATCTGCTATATTGGGTTACCAAAGAAATGAGATTGGTTGATATTTATTTGCTTATGAATCATAGATTTATTGCTATTATTGGGTTACCAAAGATGTCCGGAGGAGGACGAAGGGACGAGAAAACACATGTTTGACGGGAGAGGAAACCTTGTGTATTTTCTAAATAGTACTAGGTAATTGCCGGTGCATTGCAACGGCTAATGACTCGACACTAATCATGTGTAACATATTACTTTAGGATCCTTGTGCACACGACATTATTGACCTCTTGCACTATTAAATCAATCTTCTTCTTCTTACTCCACCCATTAGCTCCACAAAACCAAAGCATGGATACGTCATTCCAACCTCTATGACATTGAAGGAAGAGGTGCCTAACAAACAACATAATTGCAATGAGAACATGACAATGTCTAATGAAGACACATGAATGAGCAGTCAACAAGAAGTAATATCTTCTTGCCTATGGAATCAGGCAACTTGAGGTAGAAGCGGAGTGGGAGCAATGCATACACACTCAACTTCTTGTTGACATCCGATTCGCCCTCCAAATGGCATGGGCACTGAACCTATTAGAATATATTGGGGGAATCACTCTTAATATCTGAATGATAAAGCCGACAAGAAATAACTTTCGTATACCCACTACCCAGTCGGCTAAAAACCAAAAAACAGTCATAACCTAATTTTCAGGAGTACAAGTGTCAGACGTTGTATATTGTGCAACCATGTCGTATCTCCAGATCCATAGTAGCGACGTGCTAACTAAGAGTTTCATTCAAATTGGCTTCGACATCATAGATGGCCAGGCAATAGTCATTAATCTTATAAGATCAGAGACTTGCATGCGGGGCCATGGTTAGTAAAAGGGGACTTTAATCTCCTCGTGACACAGGAGGACAAGAACAACGCATGGTGAATAGCAGGATGTTGGGGCAGTTCCGTACAAAGCTCAGTCGGCTGGAGTTAAAGGAGCTATACCTTAATGGTAGACGCTACACATGGTCGAGAGGCAAATTCCAACAATGGAGAAGATCGACCACGTATTCGTAACCAATGAGTGGGATGAGGCGTTTTCATCTTGTTTCCTTTCGGCCTTGGAAACAGCCATGTCGAATCACTCCCCGTTACTGTTGGACATGAACGTAGATCAACACTTGCAAGCGCTTCAAGTTCGAGGCTTTTTGGGTAAAGGCGGAGGGTTTCATGGAAACCATGCAAGAGGCGTGGAGTGGAACCCCAGGAGCATCTAACGACTATCTCACGCTGCACAATAAGTTAAGGGCTACGACCAAGAGCCTCTAAAGGTGGATTCGTAGGTGGGTTGGAAGCGTGAAACTACAAATATCAATTGCACTTGAAGTGATCCAGCGTCTGGATGTTGTTATGGACTCAAGGACCCTGTCTCCCGTATAGCGTGATTTACACAGGTGCTTGAAGAAAAAGTTGTTGGGATTGTGTGTTAGTGTACAAAGAACCAGGGTATCTATTTACCCAGACTTGTGCGCGGGCAGCTCCCTGGAGCCGACAAGATTTAGTCAGACCTTGGAGTCAAAGACAGCAGTAATCAAGAAGATAGAAAGCCAAGGGCTGGCGCCCCGGCAGGATCTTGCCGGGGGGGCTCACAGCCCCGACAAGCCGTGCGCCCGGCAAGCCTTCACCACTGTTCAAAGCGCTCCACCCCAGGGCAACTACCAGCTTGTCTTTTAGCCTTTGTCCCCTGAGTGCGTGGCTGACGCTGACGGCGTGATGGGCTAAAGCGGTTCGATGGGATGGCCCCTTTTTCCATCCCAATGCAAGGCAGGGACACCTAACAGGAGCATTAAATGCCCTTGTCCTAGGCCGTCAGTATTAGGTATGATAAGCACTGTAGATACCTTGACACCTCATGTATTTACTATGTGCCACCTTTGTACTTTGCCACTGTTGGTGACCCCTTCGAGAGTATAAAAGGAGGCCCAAGGCATAGCTACAGGGGGATCGGGGCTGGCCGTTCTGTAAGTGTAGCTGCTAGTTACTGTAGCGCTCCAAGAACTCAGCCTAAACACATCCAATACAACCAAAGCAGGAGTAGGGTTTTACGCATTTTTGCAGCCCGAACCTGGGTAAAATCCCCGCGCGTTGATTACTCGATCTGCTCTCTATGCAATCTTTCTCCCCGCCGAACCGTAAAGGGATCCTCGTGATCCCATAGGTGTCGTTTCCGACATCTTTGGCGCGCCAGGTAGGGGAGAAGAGGCTGCGTGGACCTGATCCTGTGATCAGCGCGCCAGTTCTTCGTCATCATCACCGCCATGGCCCCCAAGAGGAAGGGCTTGACGGCGGTTGGGCCATCCGCGTCCGCCGCGCCCGTGCTTACGCGCACGGGCGATGGAGTCGATGCGGGTGGAGGAGGTGGAGATCCCGAGCTTCCACGACGCTCCGGTGATCCAAGTCAGGCAAGCGGCGTTGTTCGCGCCACTGGATCTAGAGATGGAGCCGTACTGCCAGCAGGCGGTGCGGCGAACTCCAAAGATGGAAGGGCGCTCTCCAAGACACCCACGCCGGCGCACGTGCCGCGGCCCTCCCAGGGCGCGCGCGAGGAGCTTCGCCGCGACGTTGGAGGCCCCGGACGTCCCCATGGGAAATCTCCTGAGCATCATTCTCGGGGGGTGCAAGGCCAGCATGCACGTCCACGTGCTGGTGCTAGCGGCATACGGTCGCAGGATCGTGTTGTTGCTCCTTCTAACACAGTTAGGAGTCAGAGCACCTCACGTTCCTCGCACCTGTCGCCGCCGCCTACACCGGCAGAAGCACTGGCGCGTGCACAGCTGCTCCTAAACTTCCCTCCTGCTGCGGACAAGCTCGAGGAGTGGAGATCCGCCATCCAGAGCCTCGTTGGCCTGGCCAACGAAGATAGGCCGGAGCAAGCGGAGCCCTCGCGGCGACGGTCCATCGAACCGACGCGCATCAGCAAGGAGAAGGCTGTGGGTGGCACTACTACGGTGTATTCCCCCCCCCCCCACAGCAGCAGCGGACGGTGACTCGGCGGGTCGACGCTCGTGAGGATGATTCCACGGCGTCGTCCGACCCACGAACCCGCTGCGATCAACGCCAAGTTCTTCGGGAGCGAAGCAAGGAAGACGCTCGAACCACCATCGAGCGGCGCCGGGAAGCGCGTTACCAGTCCGACAAGCGCGCGGGACCCACTGTAGATAAGCCTGCGCCGGGGTACCCTCGCGATCTGCCTTACGAGGTAGGTTGTCCAGCGTTCACCCGTGAGCTGCGGCGAGTCCAGTGGCCCAGCTCTCGCACGTTCAAGCCGGAGATCCCGGAGAAGTACGACGGCAAAACCCATCCGTCCGAGTTCCTGAGCATCTACACCATCGCGGTGCAGGCTGCCGGGGGTCGTGACGACAAGATACTTGCCAACTACTTCCCGTTGGTGCTCAAGCCCAACGTTAGGTCGTGGTTGATGCACTTGCCGGAAGGATCCATTTCTTCCTGGGCAGATCTGTGCCACGAGTTTGTTGGCGCCTTCACCGGAGGCCATCAAGCTCCGGGCCAGGGGAGTGACCTACACATCATCCCCCAGAAGGAGGGCGAAACCCTGCGCAAGTACATCCAGCAGTTCAGCCGCGTTCACCACAACATCCCAGACGTTCATCCGGCTGCTGTCATCAGCGCGTTCCATCAGAACGTGCGTAACCGCAGGATGCGGGAAGAGCTGGCGATGAACAAGGTCAAGGATGTCGCCGAGCTTTATGCCCTGGCCGACAGGTGTGCGCGCGCTGAAGAAGGGAAGAGGCTTCCCGGTGAAGGTGCTGGCGCGGGAGCCGACTCTGACGATGATGCGCCGGCCCCGACAAGGAAGGGTCGGCAGCGCAACAGGAAGCGCAAGGGCAAGGCCGTGCTTGCCGTCGAAGGATCCGGCAGTCCCGGCACCGCCAAGAAGACCAAAGTTGATGACCCCGGCAAAGATGTTGCCGGATGTGCCAACTGTCAGGCCTTGGCGGCCGCCGACAAGCCAGAAGGTTCCTGCAAGCAGTATTGCAAGATCCATCGCACCAAGGGCCACGACCTCCAAGACTGCCGACAAGTCGAGCAGCTTGTCGAGAAGCAGAAGGCCGAATACGACAGGCGAGATAAGGAGAAGGCTCAGAATGATGCTGAGGGGTCCGGCAAGAAACGCAGCGGTCGAGGAGGCCGTCGCGGCAAGGCCAATCAACGGAAAGAGAAGCCCGCCAGAGGCCGCGACAAGCAAGAAGGGGATGATGATGGCATGGAAGAGGACGACGAGTCCAGTGAGCAAGAGTTTCAAAAAGCCACAAACATGATGTGCGTAGACGGAGGTGCTTCCTTGCATTCTTCCCACCGCCAGCTCAAACAATGGGCACGTGAAGTGAATGCGACGGAACCGTCTGTCGCCGCCCGAAAGCCGTTGAAGTGGTCTAGCACGCCTATCATTTTTGACATCGAGGACCACCCTGATTGCACAACTGCGGTCGGGTGTTTGCCATTGTTGGTCTCACCAACAATCCGCAACCTCAAGGTGACAAAAATGCTAGTTGACGGCGGGGCCGGCTTGAACCTGATTTCACCTGAAGTAATCAAGAGGCTACAAATTCCTGATGGAGATCTCGAAGAGACAGGTTCCTTTCAAGGGGTCAATCCAGGAAGAAGTCAGCCCAAGGGAAAGATCACGCTGCCGGTAACATTTGGTAGCGACCTGAACTTCAGGACGGAGAAGATAGTGTTTGACGTCGCCAAGATTCCGTTGCCATATAATGGGATTCTTGGCCGCCCAGCGCTGGCCAAGTTTATGGCGGCATCACACTATGCCTACAACACATTGAAGATGCCCGGGCCGATAAGTGTCATCACTGTCAACTCCGACAAGAAGGATGCACTCGTTTGCACCGACAAGCTCTACCGGGAGGCAGTTGCAGCATCTGTCGACAAGGCACTTGCTCCTGCCGCTGAAGCTCCCGGGGGGAAGAAGACCGGCAAGGCCTCTCGCACTCACTCCGGCAAGCGCACCTCTTCGGAGTGCTGCGCTCCCGTTGAGGATGTGCCTGAGAGCTCCACCGGCAAGAGCAAGAAATCCAAGGCTGCTCCGCCAGAGACCAAGAAAGTGCCCGCCAAGGAGGACGGTACGGGAGGAACTTTCACTATAAGTTCCACCCTTGACAGCAAATAGGAAAGCGCGCTCGTCGCCTTCCTGCGGGCGAATGTCGATGTGTTTGCATGGCAACCATCTGACATCCCCGGTGTTCCCAGGGAGGTGATTGAGCACCACCTTGCCGTCTGTCCACACGCGCGGCCCGTCAAGCAGAAGGTGCGGAAGCAAGCTTTGGAGCGGCAACAATTTATTGCTGAAGAAATCAAGAAATTAGAAGCGGCAGGCTTGGTCAGGGGAGTACTCCATCCAACATGGTTGGCCAATCCAGTCGTAGTGCGCAAGGCGAATGGCAAATGGAGGCTGTGTATTGATTATACAGATATCAATAAAGCCTGCCCAAAAGATCCTTTTCCCTTGCTGCGCATCGATCAGATTGTGGACTCCACTGCCGGCTGCGACTTGCTTTCATTCCTTGATGCCTACTCTGGATATCATCAGATCTTTATGTCAAAAGAAGATGAAGAGAAAACCGCATTTATCACCCCATGTGGTACATACTGTTTTTTGCGTATGCCTTTCGGGTTGAAGAGTGCTGGTTCAACTTTTGCAAGAGCAGTCCAAATCGGTTTTGAACCTCAGCTACATAGAAATATGGAAGCCTATATGGATGATATAGTGGTCAAAACCAAGGACAAGGCAACGCTCATTGCAGATCTGGAAGAGACATTTGCAAATCTGCGCAAAATCAATCTGAAGCTCAATCCTGAGAAGTGTGTGTTTGGTGTCCCATCCGGCAAGCTTCTCGGGTTCTTCATATCTCACCGTGGAATTGAAGCGAATCCTGACAAGATCAAGGCAATTGAGCAGATTGAAGCGCCAAAGCGTGTTAAAGATGTACGTCGCCTTGCTGGCTGCGTTGCCGCATTAAGTAGGTTCATCTCCAAGTCTGCTGAGCGCGCCCTGCCATTTTTCAAAATTTTGAAGAAGGCAGGTTCAATGAAATGGACTCCGGAAGCGGAGGCAGCGCTGCAAGATTTGAAGAGGTACCTCTCATCTTCGCCAGTACTAGTCGCGCCAAAACCACAAGAGCCGCTGTTGCTATACCTAGCGGCAACGAATCAAGTGGTGAGTGCTGCGTTAGTGGCGGAGAGAGAAAATAATGAAGAAGCAGCGGCAGCGGCAGGCCCGACAAGCGACTTGCCGGGACCTTCCCCGGCAGAGTCAGATGAGACCACGCAGAAGAAGAAGATGGTGCAGCGCCCAGTTTATTTTGTCAGTTCCCTCTTGCAGGGGGCTAGATCAAGATATTCTGGTGTGCAGAAGCTGCTCTTCGGCCTTCTCATGGCCTCGAGGAAGCTGCGCCATTACTTCCAAGCACACGAGATCACTGTCGTCACCCGCTTTCCGCTGCAGCGAATTCTACGGAATCCAGATGCAACCGGCAGGATTGTGGAGTGGGCGTTGGAATTGTCGAGCTTTGGCCTTAAGTATGAGAGTACTTCAACTATTCAGAGCAGAGCCTTGGCGGAGTTCGTTGCAGAATGGACCCCAACGCCAAACGATGAGGTTCCAGAGTCAACTCTCCCCGGCAAGGAGACAAATCAAGAGTGGGTTATGTACTTTGATGGGGCTTTCTCGCTGCAAGGCACCGAGGCTGGTGTGCTGCTTGTCGCACCCACCGGAGAGCACCTCAAGTATGTGATTCAGATGCACTTTCCCCGGGAGAGGTCGACAAACAATACTGCGGAGTATGAAGGGCTGCTTGCCGGTCTCAGGATCGCGGCAGACCTTGGGATCCGGAAACTCATCGTCAGAGGTGATTCTTAGCTTGTCGTCAGGCAAGTCAACAAAGACTATCAGAGCCCATTGATGGAGGCTTATGTAGATGAAGTGAGGAAGTTGGAAGAGCGTTTTGACGGTCTGCAAATGGAGCACGTCCCCCGTGCAGAGAATAGCATTGCTGATGACCTGTCGAAGCGCGCTGCCCTTAAGCTGCCTGTGGAACCAGGTACCTTTGTGCTCCGACTCACTCAACCATCAGTGACACCATTAATAGGACAAGAGAAAAGAAGAAAGTTGAGTTCCGGCAAGTACTTCCCGGCAGAGCTCCCAGAAGCCGCCGGCAAGGAAGTTGCCGGGAACAACGCCAAGCTTGCCGGTGAGCGACAGGCTCCAGCAAGGCCTCAAGCTCTTGCCGTCGAGACCAGCGCTCCCGCCAACTTTGCCGGGGAACAGCAAGATCCGGCAGGGTCTCAGGCCCTTGCCGTCGAGACAACTGCTCCCACGGCGGAAGATTTGCCTTTAGTCCTTGCCGTCGAGCCTCAGGCTCCAGCATGGGTGCAGCACATCGTCCATTTCCTTCAGACAGGAGAACTCCCCGAACAGCAGGAAGAAGCAGAGAAAGTAGCCCGTCAGTCTAAAATGTACCAGTTTGTGGACAATGTCCTGTACAGAAAGTGGCTGAACGGTGTGAAATTGAAATGCATTGCTCGGGAGGATGGACTGGAGCTGTTGGCGGAGATACATGGAGGCATATGTGGCTCCCACATAGGATCAAGAGCACTTGCCGGCAAGGCGTTCCGGCAAGGTTTCTTTTGGCCCACTGCCCTCCAGGATGCAACTGCGCTAGTAACCAGGTGTGAAGCATGCCAGTTTCATTCAAAGAAGATACATCAACCAGCTCAAGCTCTCCAGACAATCCCTTTATCCTGGCCATTTTCGGTCTGGGGGCTCGACATCTTGGGCCCTTTCCCCCGTGCTACCGGGGGCTTTGAGTACTTGTACGTAGCAATCGACAAGTTCACAAAGTGGCCGGAAGTGGAAGCAGTGAGGAAGGTGACAGCACAGTCAGCCGTCAAGTTCTTCAAAGGAATAGTTTGCCGTTTTGGTGTACCCAATAGGATTATCACCGACAATGGCACACAGTTCACCAGCAACACCTTCATGCAATACGTCCAAGACCTTGGCGGCAAGATTTGTTTTGCCTCTGTTGCTCACCCAAGGAGTAACGGCCAAGTGGAGAGGGCGAATGCTGAGGTGCTGCGTGGTCTCAAGACAAGAACTTTCGACAAGCTGCACAAGTGCGGAAAGCGCTGGATTGATGAGTTGCCAGTGGTTCTTTGGTCAATCAGGACGACACCAAATCGAGCCACAGGCCAGACACCCTTCTCCCTAGTCTATGGGGCAGAAGCAGTTCTCCCCACGGAACTCATATACGGGTCACCTCGAGTGCTCGCTTATGATGAGCTTGAGCAAGAGCAACTGCGACAAGATGACGCGTTGCTCCTTGAGGAAGATCGTCTCCAGGCTGCCGTGTGAGCTACACGCTACCAGCAAGCCTTGCGCCGCTACCATAGCCGCAAGGTTCATGCCCGGAGCCTCGAGGAAGGCGACCTTGTTCTTTGGCGCGTTCAGTCCGCCAAGAATTCCAACAAGTTGACGCCGAAGTGGGAAGGCCCTTATCGGGTAGTACGAGTCACCAGGCCTGGCGCAGTCCGCCTGGAGACCGAAGATGGTGTTCCGGTGAGCAACTCCTGGAATATCGAGCATCTTCGTAAGTTCTACCCATAAGGCGCGGTTGCCGGGCCTCCCGGCAACCCCTTTTGTACAAGTCGTGCCGCTGTAGCACGTAATCCTTTGTACAAAGCCAGACGCAGACCCTGTGCATAGTTAAATAAAGCTGAGTGTCTTTGCAATCTTGTTGATTTTCATGTTTGCTTATATGCATGTTAGTCTGAGATTTTGCTTTACACTTATCCTCGACAAGTGCTAACGAACCGCCAAGGTTCCATATCTCTATTTTCTCTTCTTTCTTTTTCTAAAAAGGGACAGAAGGCTACCTCACGTGCAGCTTTGCCGGGGGAGGAGAATGGTGGTATGGATACCAATGGACGACGTTCAAGGAAGCCACTTTGTCAAAAGGAATGCGACAACAAAAAGCTAAGTTGCCCAAAGTTTCAAACAGATTTTTACTATTAGTTGTTTCCCTCGAACGATTTCGACTTTTGTATGGAAAACCTGCACGCGAGGGAACCTTGTTGTGATCGTGTTGCGCCCTTATCCTGTTTCTAGTCCGCTCAACAGTTTAGGTGGCCACACCGAAAGCACCAGGGTTTCTTGCCGGTAGCGGCCCCGCCAGCAGGCTGCTAAAGTCCCGCACCTAGCGCTCGCGGCAAGGGTGCACGCACCGGCAAGTTTCCGAACAAGCGTAGGGCGAGTACACACAAATAGAAATCAAGCAAAGGGAAATAACATAGCAGTTGTCCAAAACATAGCTAGTCATATTACAATAATAGCTGTCGCGATTCTAACATAAGGCAATAATTGTCTTTGGCATGAGAGCGACGGCGACAAGAAACGAAGCGGCTAGTCCCGGCGGTCACCTTCAACTCGCTTGACGCGGCTGATCCTGTCGATGATGGGCGCGATGAGCTCCTCTGCTGCTGTAAGGTCCGCGTCCTTCGGCAGGCGGTCGAAGACATTCGAGAGGTTGATGCTGGGATTCCTGAACACCACCTTGGTGAGCACTTTGCGAAGGACGTCCTGGCAGAGCTTGCGCGACTCGCTGGCCAAATAAGCTGCTCGATTGGAATCCAGCTGCTCCAGAGCTCCAAGCACGTGGCCGAAGAATATGGTCAGTTTGGTGCTCTGGGGTGCTCTGTCATCGAGAGGCCTGTGATCTTCCACGCCCATGATGGACAACTGTGTGGCAAGCCTCCTCGCGACGTCGGCAAGATTCTTGGTCCAGTTCTCCATGCCCCTCACATAGTCATTGTGCTCGAGGGCGGCGCTCTGGACCAGCGCTCGCTCGTTCTGGAGTTCCTTGGTCAGAGCTTTCCCGTGGGCCTCCGCCTTCTTAAGGGACTCTGTCAGCTTGGTCAGCTTCAGCCCCAGCTCGGTGATGGATTCGTTGGCGGTGGAGAGCTCCTTGGACTTGTCAGAGACGGCAATCTGTGCCTCCGCCAGACTGTGAAGAGCTTCGCCTCTTTCGGTCTCGAGCGTTGAGACCTTCTTGCCATGCTCCTCAAGTCCCTCCTCCAGCTTCTTCACCCTCCCGACAAGTTCGTCCTTGGCGGCCTCTGCTGCCTTGGCGGCATCGACGGCCTCCTTCAGCTTGCCGGCATGGTCGACAGCCAAAGCCTTCAGCGCCTCCTCGTGCCTCTGCTCTAGCTCCTGAGTCCGCCGGGCGATGAGCTTTTCAACCTCCTCGTCCTTAGCACGGAGCTGCTCGGCGAGCGCCTTCTCTCGGGCTTCAAGCTCTTCGTCATGAGCCTTAAGCTCGACGCGGAGCCCGTTCAGACGCGCTTCCTCTGCTTCAACTTGCTGTTGGGCTTCGTCCTGGGCTTTCTCAATATCGGACTGCTTGAGGAGGAGCTCATCCCATTGCTGCTTCAGATGTGCCTGGTTCGACGCCAAGTCCTTGTAAGACTCATCAAACCAGCCCTGAACTTCTTCAACGCGCTTCTGGAAATCTGCCTCCACCTGGCTAGCAACCGCAGCCCTGGAGTCCAACTTCTCCTTGCGAGCGCGGTGAAGAGCCTGGAGCTTCTGGTAGTTGCTGTTTATTGCTAGGAGGAGCTTCTCTTCCTCAGATCTATCGCGACCGATGTTGGGTTCGTCAACAACCTCCAGCCCGGCAGCGGTGAAAACTTCCTCAAGAGTTTCTCCTTCAATTGGCGCCCGAATGCTTACTGCTCCCGGCAGGCTCACAAATAAGTTGTCGCCGACCCTGATGTATTTGCTTGAAGAAGGAGCTTCGGATGATGGCGGTTGCTCTTCGGCAGCCGCCTCACCGGCGGCTGAGGACTCCGGAGCTGGCTCAGCGCTATGCGCTCCTGCGGCAGGAATGTCGTCAGTGTGGCTCCTGGATTCCTCGTCGGCCCTCCTGGCAGCTTCCTCAGCGACGGCGCTCCTGGCGGCCTCATCAGCGGCAAGCCTGTTAGCTTCGGCGGTAGCGTTCTTGGCGGCCTCTTCAGCGGCAAGCTTATCGGCTTCGGCAGCAGCGTCTCTGGCGATGTTATCAATGGTATCATCGACATTCATGTCCTCCGACGATGGGATGTCTAAAAGCCAAAGAAGTAAAATGAGATGGAGATGAAGAGGAAGTTCAAGAAGACAAAAAGAAAGACCAAATAACAGATATCCAAGACGGGCAGCTCACCTGCGCCAGGCTGCCGGGTCAAAGGTTCTCCCTCCCCGACAACATCAGTTGCCGGCGCACGGTTGCCGATGCCTCCGCTTGCTGGCTCCTCATCGCGATAAAGCGAGCTGGAGGAGGTCTTGGCCGGAGACGCATCTCTGGGCGGCGTAGTTGATGGAGGCGGCATGTCGGGGTTGACCTCTGATGATTCTCCCTGGCGCCCTTCTCCTCCTGCACGTCCGGTGATGTCAGCAGTATAGATGCACACCCCGGCACTCGCCAGCGGAAAGAGAGTGATATGCTCACGCTGGGGGCTGCGCCGGGGGCTGAGACGAGGACTGCGTCGCGGGCTGGGTCTTGGACTGGTAGTAGCCGTGGCTGGTGCACCAGAGGTGCCCACCGGCGGCTCCTCGTCCGTAGAAGTCCTCGCCCTCTTCGCTGCCCTCTGCGCCAAGGCTTCTGCTTCTCTGCGGGAACAAGTCAAAGCAAATGATGAGATAAAGCAAAATGAGAGATTCAGAAAGCAGGGGAGCGGCAAGTATCTTACTCTTCGTCTTCTCCCGAGCTAAGGGCGGAAAGGTCGAAGGCGACTTCCACCATGGTGCTCGCGCGAGGAGGTGGAGGGGAGCTCCTTGCTCGCTTGGTCGCGGCAGGCGCGGTTTGCTGGTGAACTTCTTGTCGCTGCGCCGCCTTGCCAGCCGCTTCCTTGTCGGAGGCTGTGCTACTTGAGGAAGCTTGGCGGACCGGGGCCCCTGTAGCAGCACTCCGGAGGATGCGTCTGCTCTTCGGCTGAAGGTCCGAGGCTTCCTCTACCAGTTCCTCCTCCTCTGTGTCTTCGGCAGGATGGTCCCCGGTAGACGTATCCCCCTGTTCCCCAACAGTGTCGTCCTGCCCGGCAACCTCCTCTTCCTCTTCTTCACTGGATCCTTCTTCCGCGAAGCCAGAGCCGCCAGCCTCGTCGGCAAGACCCGCCTCCTGCACTCTGCCGGCGATGTACGCCATCTCCCTTTCGGTGGTGGCGGCGACAAGTTTTTCGTCCTGAAGGATGGGCCTTTCCGACAGATCTTCGAAGAATTGCTGGACCAAGTCGTCAGTAGGCACGGCCCAGCGCTCGTCAACACTGTGGGCGTCAAGCACCGGCATCATGGCAAGAATTGAGCTCAGGCGAGAGTTGTTGCACAAAGGGACTACGCCTACCGGCAGATCACGCACCGCTGCGCTCCCGAATAGCTTTTGGCAGACGGACCCGTGCTGCATGGTTGTCAAATTGTGATCCAGCCCAGGGCGCAGCCTCATGATGTCCGCCGCGTTCTGGAATTCCCAAGCTGGCCTCCCCTTGTTCTGCAAGGGGGCAATGCGCCGGCGAAGGAAGTCGGCGCCTATCATTTCTACGGTCAGCCCGGCATTCTTCAGGCGGAGGATTCTTGTTGTGGCAACGGCGAGCTTCGCGTCTTCGGCATCGAGGGCGCTCCACTCATTGTTGCAGGCAATCTTTGTCCCCCGCGGCAAGAAGAAAGGCTGAACCTCTTTTTCCACTGACTCCCGAACCCAGCACCATTTGCCCCGCCATTCCTCCCACCTACGGCGGTAGGCCCCTTTTGGATAGACCTCCTTGGTTCCTGTCCGCGGGATCCAAGTGACGGAACCAGAAAGGGCCTCACCCTTCTCGATTCGAGGGATGAAATAGTGGCAGAACAGGGAAGTACTGGGATTCACTCCGGCGAAGTTTTCGCAAAGATGAGCGAAAACAGACATGCACGCTACGGCGTTTGGCGTAAAATCTAAGAGCTGAAAGCCGTAGGTGTTCAAGACATCCTTGAAGAAGTCGGAGAAAGGGGGGCAAAGACCGCAGTAAAAGTAATCGGCGAAAAAGGGATATTTCTTTGGATCAGCTCCGCAAGCAACTGGACTCACACGAGTGGCCGGATGCGCCGTCGTCTCTGCCGCCCACATGAACTGGTAATGATCCGTCAAGGCCTTCCCATCTAGCCCCGGCGCGAAGACGACGTGCTTCTTCCGCAGTGCTACCAGCTTGTTCTCCGCCGCCTTCTTGCCCTTGCTTGCCTTCGGCGGCATGGCGGCTATGGCGGCTGGATGATGAGATTGGCGAAGATGTGGAAGCGGTGGGGGAATGGAGAAAGGATCGAGGAGGAAGATGGCGGCGGTTCCTAAATCGCGAAAGGCGGAGGGTAAATGAGCCGTGGCCCTTGCAGATTCCTTTTTATGGGGAAGGCATAGGCCTGCCTCTTTACCAGAGGTAATAAGAGAATTCCTCGCGAGCGTGCTGCTGCAGCGGTCACGTCGCGCACGTTCCCCACGTCCCGCATTTAATGAGCGGCGTGGGGGGCGCAGTAAAGGCATGATGTCATGCGGTAACTGCTGCCACGCGTGCCCGCGCACTGTTTGGGCCTGGCCCAACGACACCGCGTGCCCCCGTGTGGCCCAGGCCCGGGGGCTCTGGTGTCAGGCACTTGTGCACGGGCCCGTCGGGGACATACCTGCGACAAGACTTGCCGGGATGCTTATGGCGGCAAGGCTTGCCGGGACGCCTGTGCAAGTTCAAGGTACATCTACAGCAAGTACAAGATCATAAAGACAAGAACTACAAGTTGAAGACCAACAAGATAGCAGTGGGACGTCTTCGACGGATGGCAGCGATGGCAAGAATACGTGTATAAATCGAGCATCGCCCTCGCGGCAACCCTTATGGGAAAGGCCCGGGGGCTGGTTCTTCATCACACGGCGCGGTGTTCTATCCTTAGACCCACGGCTCTTGTCGACACTCCGTTCTATTCGTCCACATCATCGACAAGCCTGAAAAACGGCAAGACCTCCGGCGAGCGCACCTCTTTGAGTGCTGCGCTGCCGTCGAGGACTTGCCGGAGGGCCTCTCGGCAGGATACTTGTCAGGGAGGACAGCGAGAAACAAAGAAACATGCAAGAGCAAGATTTCAAACCAAGAATTTTTTCGAAGATAAGTACCCGATGCATTTCTTCTTGAAGTAGCCAAGGACTACATTGGGTACGGTTCGATACATCAAAAGAGATCTACAGCTACTACGGCACGGCGACTGATCCGGGAACAAGGTCTCGCGGATGGAACAGTGGGACCTAACTACGGCGCCGAGCATGCCTAGTCGGGGACCCCGTTCCTCATGCGAAGGCGTCGTCCTCGTCGGTGCCGTCCTCGTCGTCGCTGTCGCTGGAGGAGTCGAAGTCGCTGTCGCTTGAGCTCTCGGCACAGCACTCCAGGCGAACGCCAGCCGCCCCGAAGAACCTCACAGAGAGGGTGCCGGTGTCGACAAGCTTGAAGTGGAGCAGGTGCCCGGGGGTGAGGCCGCGGGAGCAAGCGAACGACTTCCACCCCCTGGTCAGAAACATGGCGCTACCAGGGGTGAGGTCAACTGCCACCCACCAAGGGCCGTTGCTGCAGCCGTCCGCACGAAGCCAGAAGCCCCGGGGCCGATTGCTCTCCATGGCCCTTGCGAAAGGGTTAGGGAGACGCAGCCAGCTTCGGAGCCGGCGCGGAAGGACGATGACGAACTCCCGCGCCTCCTCCCCCGCATGGATTCCCGCATGAGGCTGCGGAAGAGGGGCGCTGCTGCGCCTACCGCGCCCCGCCGGAGCCGTCCTCGCGCGGCCGCGGGACGCCGACCCGCCGCGGGAGCTTGGACCCGCCATCGTCACCACTACATGCGCCGGTGTTCGAGGGCTGCTCCTCGAGACGCTAAGGGAACCCCGGGGGCGACCACGTCCTCTTGCCATCTTGGGGCGCGGCGAAGGTGGTGGCGAAAGGCAGTAGAGAAAGGAGTCGAGCAGCGGAAGATCAGGGGTTTGCAGATGGGTGGCTTTCTTCTCCCTTCGCCTCCCTTTTATAGGGCTGGGTGCTGAAGAAGGAGAGGAGCCAACCCTTCGCGAATCCTGAGCAACACGCGTCACTTGAGGCGCGTCGTTCAAGACATTGATGAGGAGGCGAACGGGCGCCGTCCTGTCCATCGCTCCTACTCCCGAGGAGGAAGGCGGACCGTCTCGCTCCGATGCTCCCAAGACCTGCAGCTATGCATCATGGGAAAAAGCTATCAACCGTCATCATTGCTATGGCCACGTGTACCCGCGCACTGTTTTGGGCCTAGCCCAACAGCGCCGCGCGCGCATGTATGGCCCAGGCCCGGGGGCTCCAGTCAGTGTACAAAGAACCAGGGTATCTATTTACCCAGACTTGTGCGCGGGCAGCTCCTTGGAGCCGACAAGATTTAGTCAGACCTTGGAGTCAAAGACAGCAGTAATCAAGAAGATAGAAAGCCAAGGGCTGGCGCCCCGGCAGGATCTTGCCGGGGGGGCTCACAGCCCTGACAAGCCGTGCGCCCGGCAAGCCTTCACCACTGTTCAAAGCGCTCCACCCCAGGGCAACTACCAGCTTGTCTTTTAGCCTTTGTCCCCTGAGTGCGTGGCTGACGCTGACGGCGTGATGGGCTAAAGCGGTTCGATGGGATGGCCCCTTTTTCCATCCCAATGCAAGGCAGGGACACCTAACAGGAGCATTAAATGCCCTTGTCCTAGGGCGTCAGTATTAGGTATGATAAGCACTGTAGATACCTTGACACCTCATGTATTTACTATGTGCCACCTTTGTACTTTGCCACTGTTGGTGACCCCTTCGAGAGTATAAAAGGAGGCCCAAGGTATAGCTACAGGGGGATCGGGGCTGGCCGTTCTGTAAGTGTAGCTGCTAGTTACTGTAGCGCTCCAAGAACTCAGCCTAAACACATCCAATACAACCAAAGCAGGAGTAGGGTTTTACGCATTTTTGCGGCCCGAACCTGGGTAAAATCCCCGCGCGTTGATTACTTGATCTGCTCTCTGTGCAATCTTTCTCCCCGCCGAACCATAAAGGGATCCTCGTGATCCCATAGGTGTCGTTTCCGACATTGTGTTCCTTGGAGAGGTCGATCGTGCATCAACGATCGCGTCTGCTCCAGCTACGGGAGGAGGATGGAAACACAAGGTTGTTTCATCAACAAGCCAACCATAGATAAAAGAAAAATGTGCTCAGATCTGTGAGGTACAATGGGCATGTGTACACGGGTCAAGATGAGGTGGCATCAACGGTGGATGCTTACTATGGCGCGGTATTTGGAAGTTCTAGTATGAGAGATCATGCTCTGAACTTGGAGGCACTAAACTTGCCGCACCTAGACTTGGCTCACCTGGAAACACCGTTCTCTAGTGAGGAGGTGGAGCGAGTGATTAAGGACATGCCTCCGGACAAGTGATACGTCCATTTTGCATCATGTTTTTCTACTATTATTTATAATGTTTTTATCAATATTTCACTTTACGATGCAATTCTTATGCATTTTCTCTATTAATTTGCAAGATACAAGTGAAGAGGGAAATTGCCGGCAATTGGAATTCTGGACCTAAAAGAGCTACAACAGAGATAGCTATTCTCAGGAGCTCCAAATGACCTGAAATTTTACAAAGATTTATTTTGGAATATATAAAAAATACTGGTACAAAGAAGTCTGGAAAGGAGCCACTATGGGCCCACAACGCACAGAGCGTGCCCTGCCCCCTTGTGGGGCTGACAGAGGTCCTTCGGTGCCAATCTTCTGCTATATGAGGCCATTGGCCCTAGAAAAAATATAGAGAAGACTTTCAGGACAGAGCGTCGTCGTCTCGATGCGGAACCTGGCCAGGAGCATTTTTGCTCTTCGGTGGAGCGATTCCGTAGGGGAAACTTCCCTCCGGGAGAGGAAAATTGAAGCCCTACTTCATCAACATCTTCACCAGCACCCTCTCATCTCCAGACCCTAGTTCATCTCATGTATTCAATCTTTGTCCAAAACCACAAATTGGTACCTGTGGGTTGCTAGTAGTGTTGATTACATCTAGTAGTTGATGCTAGTTGGTTTATTTGGTGGAAAATCATATGTTCAGATCGTTAATCATATATTTATCTCCTTTGATCATGAATATGAATATGATTTGTGAGTAGTTCCATTTTTTCTTGAGGACATGGGAGAAGTCTTGTTAAAGTAATCATGTGAAGTTCGTATTCTTTCAATATTCCGATGAGATGTATGTTGTTCTTCCTCTAGTGGTGTTGTATGAACATCGACTACATGACACATTGCCATGATTGGGCCTAGGGGAGGCATTGTGGAGTAGTAAGTAGATGATGGATTGCGAGAGTGGCAGAAGCTTAAACCCTAGTTTATGCGCATTTCGTAAGGGGCTGATTTGGATCCATAAGTTTCATGCTATGGTTAGATTTATCTTAATTCTTCTTTTGTATTTGTGGATGCTTGCGATAGGGGGTAATCATAAGTGGGTTGTTTGTTCAAGTAAGAACAACACCCTAGCACCGGTCCACCTAGATAACAATTTATCAAAGTAGTGCACATGAATCAACTAAAGCATGATGAACATGACTATACGAAATTCCAATGTATCCTCAAGAATGCTTCAATCACTATAAGAAACACTCTTGGCTTGTCCTTTGAAATATAAGTATTGGTCCACCTTGTTGCACCTTGTTACTTTGGTTATTTGTTACTTGCTACGAATTACCTTGCTATCCAACTATCTGTTACTACTCTTTTAATGCACTTGTAGAGATTACCTTGCTGAAATTGCTTATCAATTCCTTCTGCTCCTCATTGGGTTTGACACTCTTACTTATCAAAAGGACTACGATTGATCCCTTATACTTGTGGGTCATCAACAAGGTGCGGGGGAGGTAGATTTACGGGCCGGTCCTATGCGACATGTTGGAATGTCATAAAAGAGGATTTGATGAGGGCATTCAACTGCTTCTACAATGGAGATGGCAGGGGCATGGCAGCAATCAAGAAGTCCCTATTGACATTACCTCCAGAGAAGGATGGGGCAATGGAGGTAAGTGACTTCAGGCCAATAAATCCGGTACACGGAGCGATCAAGATTTTGAAAAAGTGTTATCAACTAGGCTCGTTGTGGATCTGCCCAAAGTCATGGGGAATCACCAGAGTGTGTTTGTAAAAGGTAGATCCTTGCATGAAAATATTGTGCTCGTGCAAGGCACAACTTGAAGGCCGCACGCGCTGAAGAACCCTACAATACTCCTTAAACTGGATATATCAAAAGCATTTGACTCCGTACATTGGCCCTTTCTGATCGAGGTGATACCACAAGTTGGGTTTGAACCGAGATGAAGAGCTTGGATATGTGGTATTCTCATGACTTCAACCACCAAGATTATGGTCAATGGGGCTCCCGGAGACACTACATACAATTGCAAAGGCATGTGACAAGGTGATCCAGTCTCACCTATGTTGTTCATTCTCACCATAGAGCCCCATCACCGGATGTTTGAGCTGGCATCAACCCGAGGTGTCTTGGAGCCTTTGGCTAGGCTGGGTATGAGAAGCAGCGACTATCGATCTTTGTGGATGACGTTGTCTTGTTTGTTAAGCCTATACCTATGGATCTTGCTGCGTGTAGGTGCATCTTTGACTTGTTTGGGAAGCATCTGGACTGCATATAAACATGAACAGGTCGCCCGCCTTGCCGATCCAGTGCTCTGAGGAGGAAACTATCTTGGCTAGTAATGAGCTTGGCTTCCTGGTGGGATCATTCCCAATCAGATACCTGGGGTTGCGGCTATCATTGAGGAAACAATCAGCAACACAACTACAATACTTATTGGAGCAGATGGCCAATTGCTTGCTGAAGTGGAAGGCAGCTCTAATGTCGAAGAGTGAGAGGCTAACCCTACTCCAATCGGTCATGTGTGCTATGCCAATACATGTGATGATAGCCCTTGACCTCCCAATGAAAACGATGGAAGCGATGAACATAGTGTGGAGAGGATTTCTATGGTGTCAGATGGCGGATGCCCGAGGTGGAAAGTATGCGGTAGCCTGGGAGTCGGTGTGCACACCTAAATGGGCTGGTGGGCTAGGTATCCCGAATCTAAGGTGGATGAATATTTCCATGGAGAGTAGATGGCTTTGGCTAAAACGTACAGATTCGAGTAGACCATGGAAGAGTTCATCAAAGTTCAGAAGGAATTGAAGCTCATATTCTATGCTGGCACGAGATCAAATGTAAATGATGGGCAAACAACTTTGTTCTGGGAGGACCACTGGTTATGTGGGATGAGGGTCTAGGAGCTTGCGCCAACATTGTGTGATTTGATCCCGGCACATATCCGATCGTCACGGCTGGTCGGCCAGGTCATGTAGGATGGGACTTTGGGCAGCCGACATTGGGCCAAACTTGGGGAATGTTGCCATGCAGGAGTTCCTATTGCTTTGGACGAGAGTAACAACGTGGGCACATTAGTGGCAGTCCATACACTATCACATGGTCATGGGAGGCCAATGGAGAATTCTTAGTGAGGTCGGCATATGCCTCCAAGTTTGGGGAAGGGAAATAATTCCCACGGCAGAGCTGACATGGAAACTAGGGCACCATCACCGTGTCGTTTCTTCGCTTGGCTTGCCCTGCGAAATAGATGTTGGAACTCGGACCGACTTGCTAGGAGAGGGTTGTCGCCCCAGGACACGTGCCTTCTCTATGATCGGGAGGAGGAGACTATAAACCACATTTTTCTTTCTTGTGTTTTTTCCAGGATGATCTGGGCGTCCATATGCAAGGCCTTGGGAAAGCAGGAGTGGGCCCCGATTCAACACGACTCCCTCGAGCCATGGTTGTGCAACAAGAATGAGCTCAGCACAATGACAAGGAAAGACCACCACACCATCTTTATACTAACTCTCTGGGAGTTGTGGAAGCATCCCAATGTCATTGTATTTGATAGAGCATTGCCCTCGATCGATTGTCTTATGTGTAGGGTTAGTTCGGAAGGAATGGTGTGGGCCTCTGCAAGGCTAATTAAAGGTCACATAGACTATTTCCTTTGTAGAGTAGAACGGTGGATAAGTTGGGAGGAGTAGATTGTGTATTATAGGTGGAGTGCCTGTAAGGTGGAGTACTTGTAAACTTTAGTGGAGGATTTCTTTGCATTTCTTCTTTAATATATGATATGCACACTCGTGCATATTTGAGAAAAAAATTTGCATATGTCTGATAGCAAGAAAAGTAGTTATTTGGGCAGAAATCCCATTCGGCTCTTGGGAGCATATGCTCCTGCCCGCAAAACATATTTTTTGCAAATGTAAAAAAATGATTTTTTACATGTGTTCATTGTCACATCCAAATGCTACATGCAATTTTTTTTAGTGGAAAAGCTTAAGCATTTTGACCTGTGCGACACAAAAAGATCCGACGAAACACTGCTATCCCGTTTCGCATGAAAATTGTCAAGCACACTTGTTAGACTAATATGAATATCCATACAAAAAAATCAGAATTCTAAAAAGTTATGTACTATTTGTTTTGAATTTACTATTCATCTGGGAGCATATGCTCAACCAAAATGACCCGCCCTTGTTTGGAGCCATTTTTCCCTATTAATACCACTTTAGCGCTACACTCAAAACCACTAACCTAAGTACACTTAGATTTCCAAAATATACTCAAATATATTTCTAATAATCAGCAGTCAAACAATATAAAGGAAAATAAATCTATCAAAGCATGTGAACCATTTCTTCTTTCACTGTTAATTTATAAAATTAGACTATGCTCTCAGGTAAGCTTCACATGGGTATTAAGAAATTTCTAATGTTGTAACTTCAAAAATACTATAGGTTTATGTGTTACATCAAATTTTCTGTCTTAATATTTTGTGTTACTTGAGCATTGGGCTGACAAAGTTACATGTGTTGCATATCCAAGCACAACTGCTCACCTCTGAAGGTCATTATGACTGTAACCGTGTTCTTAGTCTTATGCTTTGCAATTTGCCAACCGAAAAACATCAAGTGTTGAACATGTGGATATTTGATAATACTGAGAAAATGTGTTCCATTCCAATCTCGTATGGAAGTGCTCCACTCACTTTTGAAAGTGTTGCACACTCCAGAAAGTGTGGAAAGTATGGTGTCATTTCATCATAAATGGTTACAGAAAGTGAGATATGATGATCGATGTTATTTTCAATTAGTGTATGTACAAAAAAAATTGGGAAAAGATCATGTGAAAAGAAGAGTGCTTTTGCTTATATCGGAGCAGGGCCGGAGCCGGGAAGTTTTGCCAACGGGTCACTAAGGATTTGGTATGAAGTAGCTATTGTTTGCAATGGCGAAGATTGCTAATACATCAAGGATAAGATGTCCCAAAATCCTTCACAACGTATCCACGGTTGGGTGCCAATGCCCCCCCCCCCCCCGATGATACCTACATTGCTCTATTTGATCATGAGGTTTACTTCAAGGCCTACCGAAGCATGTATGTTCGTTCTAGTTCCCTTCAGGGTCTACAGATTTGCCTCGATATGACTATTTGATCATGAGGTTCACTAAAAAAGAAAATGTGTGGTAAAACATTTGTACCACTACCAAAATAAAATGAATTGGGGGTTTCAATAATTTTGCAGTGGCCAGGACATAATTTGGCACACTTGATAAATGATGGTAAAAGTAGAAACTCAATGATAAAATGTTTATTTAAAGCCCGAAAACTTACGGTGGCGGCAGAAATGATGTGTACATCAATCCTGGCTCCACAGCTTCACTAAAGGCAAAAACATCACCACCCATTGGACTGTACATGCATAACGTGAAGACTTTGCCCTATTCCAAGAGAATATTGCTACTTCTTGAGCTTGCGTTGGTTTTCCCTTGAAGATGAAAGGGTGATGCAGCAAAGTAGATAAGTATTTCCCTCAGTTGTTGAGAACCAAGGTATCAATCCAGTAGGAGGTACAAGCAAGGCCCCAATCTATGCACCGGCACAAATAATCAAATACTTGCACCCAACGCTATAAAGGGGTTGTCAATCCCTTCACGGTTACTTGCAAGGATGAGATCTGATAGAGATAGATATAAAATATTACTAAAATGAAAACTAAAATAAAAGTAAATAAATTGCAACAAAGTATTTTTGGTATTTTTGGTTTATAGATCTGAAAATATAATATGGAAAATAGACCCGGGGGCCATAGGTTTCACTAGAGGCTTCTCTCTTGAAGGAAAATAATACGGTGGGTGAACAAATTACTGTCGAGCAATTGATAGAAAAGCGCATAGTTATGACGATATCCAAGGCAATGATTATGCATATAGGCATCACGTCCGTATCAAGTAGACCGAAACGATTCTGCATCTACTAATATTATTCCACACATCGACCGACTCCTGCCTGCATCTAGAGTATTAAGTTCATGAAGAACAAAGTAACGCATTAAGTAAGATGACATGATGTAGAGGGATAAACTCAAGCAATATGATGAAAACCCCATCTTTTTATCCTTGATGGCAACAATACAAATACGTGCCTCGCTACCCCTACTTTGTCACTGGGTGAGGACACCGCAAGATTGAACCCAAAACTAAGCACTTCTCCCATTGCAAGAATTACCAATCTAGTTGGCCAAACCAAACCAATAACTCGAAGAGACTTGCAAAGATATGAAATCATGCATATAATAATTCAGAGAAGATTCAAATAATATTCATAGATAATCTGATCATAAATCCACAATTCATCTGATCTCGACAAACACACCGCAAAAGAGTATTACATCGGATAGATCTCCATGAAGATCATGGAGAATATGGTATTGAAGATCATAGAGAGAGAAGAAGCCATCTAGCTACTAGCTATGGACCCGAAGGTCTGAGGTGAACTACTCACGCATCATCGGAAGGGCAATGGTGTTGATGTAGATGCCCTCCGTGATCGAATCCCCCTCCGGCAGATTACCGGAAAAGGCCCCAAGATGGGATCTCACGGGAACAGAGGCTTGCGGCGGCGGAAAAGTATTTTCGTGGCTCTCTTTGGTATTGGGGGAATATTCCTGAATTTATAGGCGAAGAGTTAGGGTTGGAGGAGCTACGGGGGGCCCACAAGCCAGGGGGGCGCCCCCCCCAGGGGCATGCCCTGGTGGCTTGTGGCCTACCCGTAGGTCTTCTGGCCTCTTCTCGAAGCCTCCTGGGTTCCTTCTGGTCCAAGAAAAATCAGCGTAGAATTTTATTCCGTTTGGACTCCGTTGGATATTCCTTTTCTGCAATACTCAAAAACAAGGAAAAAACAGAAACTGGCACTGGGCACTAGGTTAATAGGTTAGTCCCAAAAATAATATAAAATAGCATATTAATGCATATAAAACATCCAAAATAGATAATATAATAGCATGGAACAATCAAAAATTATAGATACGTTGGAGACGTATCAGCATCCCCAAGCTTAATTCCTGCTCGTCCTCGAGTAGGTAAATGATAAAAATAGAATTTTTGATGTGGAATGCTACCTAACATATTTATCCATGTAATATTCTTTATTGTGGCATGAATGTTCAGATCCATAATATTCAAAACAAAAGTTTAATGTTGACATAAAAACAATAATACTTCAAGCATACTAACAAAGCAATCGTGTCTTTTCAAAATAACATGGCCAAAGAAAGTTATCCCTTCAAAATCATATGGTCTGGCTATGCTCCATCTTCCCCACACAAAGTGTTTAAATCATGCACAACCCCGATGACAAGTCAAGCAATTGTTTCACACTTTTTATGTTCTCAAACCTTTTCAACTTTCACGTAATACATGAGCGTGAGCCATGGATATAGCACTATAGGTGGAATAGAATATGGTGGAGGTTGTGAGGAAAAGGAGAAGATAGTCTCACATCAACTAGGCGTATCAACGGGCTATGGAGATGCCCATCAATGGATATCAATGTGAGTGAGTAGGGATTGCCATGCAACGGATGCACTAGAGCTATAAGTGTATGAAAGCTCAAAAAGAAACTAAGTGGGTGTGCATCCAACTCGCTTGCTCACGAAGACCTAGGGCAATTTGAGGAATCAAATCATTGGAATATACAAGCCAAGTTATATAATGAAAAATTCCCACTAGTATATGAAAGTGACAAAATAGGAGACTCTCTATCATGAAGATCATGGTGCTACTTTGAAGCACAAGTGTGGAAAAAAGATAGTAGCATTGTCCCTTCTCTCTTTTCTCTCACATTTTTTTTGGTGGGCATCTTTGGCCTCTTTTTTTATTTGGGCTTCATTGGCCTCTTTTATTATTTGTAAAGTCCGGAGACTCATCCCAACTTGTGAGGGAATCATAGCTTTCATCATCCTTTCCTCACATGGGACAATGCTCTAATAATGATGAGCATCACACTTTTATTTACTTACAACTCAAGAATTACAACTCGATACTTAGAACAAAATATGACTCTATATGAATGCCTCCGGCGGTGTACCATGATGTGCAACAATCTAGCATAGCAAATGACATCAAAAAAATGGACAAGCCATGAAAACATCATGCTAGCTATCTTACGATCATGCAAAGCAATATGACAATGATGGTGCGTGTCATGATAAACGGAATGGTGGAAGTTGCATGGCAATATATCTCGGAATGGCTATGGAAATGCCATAATAGGTAGGTATGGTGGATGTTTTGAGGAATGGAATATGGTGGGTTTAATGCACCGGCGAAAGTTGCTCGGTACTAGAGAGGTTAGCAATGGTGGAAGGGTGAGAGTGCGTATAATCCATGGACCCACATTAGTCATAAAGAACTCACATACTTATTGCAAAAGTCTATTAGTTATCGAAGCAAAGTATTAGACGCATACTCCTAGGGGAGAGGTTGGTAGGAGTTAACCATCGCGCGCTCCCGACCCTCACACAAGGGATGACAATCAATAAACAAATCATGCTCCGACTTCGTTACATAACGGTTCACCATACGTGCAGGCTACGGGAATCACAAACTTTTAACAAAAGTATTTCTACCAATCCACAACTACTCACTAGCATGACTCTAATATCACCCTCTTTATATCTCAAAACTATATGCAAGGAATCAAACTTCTCATAGTATTCAATGCACTTTATATGAAAGTTTTTATTATATCCCTCTTGGATGCCCATTATATTAGGACTAAATTCATAACCTAAACCAATTACCATGCTTTTTAAAGACTCTAAAAATAATATAAGTGAGGTACGAGAGTTCAATTGTTTCTATAAAATAAAACACTACCGTGCTCTAAAAAGATATAAGTGAAGCACTAGAGCAAAATTGCCTAGCTCAAAAGATATAAGTGAAGCACATAGAGTATTCTAATAAATTCACGATTTATGTGTGTCCCTCTCAAAATATGTGTGCAGTAAGGATGATTGTGGCAAACTAAAAAGCAAAGACTCATATCATACAAGACGCTCCAAGCAAAACACATATCATGTGGTGAATAAAAATATAGCCTCAAGTAAATTTACCGATGGATTGAAGACAAAAGAGGGGATGCCTTCCGGGGTATCCCCAAGCTTAGGCTCTTTGGTGTCCTTGAATATTCCTTGGGGTGCCTTGGGAATCCCCAAGCTTAGGCTCTTGCCACTCCTTATTCCATAGTCCATCAAATCTTTACCCAAAACTTGAAAACTTCATGACACAAAACTCAACAGAAAACTCGTGAGATCCGTTAGTATAAGAAAAATAAATCACCACTTTAGGTACTGTTGTGAACTCATTATTTATTTATATTGGTGTAATATCTACTGTATTCCAACTTCTCCATGGTTCATACCCCCCCGATACAACCCATAGATACATCAAAATAAGCAAACAACACAAAGAAAACAGAATCTGTCAAAAACAGAACAGTCTGTAGCAATCTGTAAACTTCGAATACTTCTGTAACTCAAAAAATTCTGAAAAATTAGGACAATATGGGAAATTTGTATATCAATCTTTTTTAAAAATTTCAGACTTATTCGACGCTCTGGTGAATTTATAAAATTCCTGGACTGAGCGCAAAAGTTTCTGTTTTTCAGCAAGATCAAATCAACAATCACCGTAGACCATCCCAATGGTCTTACTTGGCTCAAACACTAATTAAAACACTAAAACACAATTACTACAGAGTTAATAATGTTAAATCACTCAATAACAGAAACAAAAACAAAAAACATAAAATAAATTGGGTTGCCTCCCAACAAGCGCTATTGTTTAACGCCCCTAGCTAGGCATAACGCAATAGATCTAGGTATTGTCATCTTTGGTATGCAATCCATAAGTAGCTCTCATAATAGATTCATAAGGTAATTTAATTTTCTTTCTAGGAAAGTGTTCCATGCCTTTTCTTAATGGAAATTGGAATCTAATGTTTCCTTCTTTCATATCAATAATTGCACCAATCGTTCTAAGGAAAGGTCTACCAAGAATAATAGGACATGTAGGATTGCAATCTATATCAAGAACAATGAAATCTACGGGCACATAATTCCTATTTGCAACAATAAGAACATCATTAATCCTTCCCATAGGTTTCTTAATAGTGGAATCCGCTAGATGCAAATTTAAAGAGCAATCATCAAGTTCATGGAAACCTAGCACATCACATAAAGTTTTCGGAATCGTGGAAACGCTAGCACCCAAATCACACAAAGCATGGCACTCATAATCTTTAATTTTAATCTTAATAGTAGGTTCCCACTCATCATAAAGCTTTATAGGTATAGAAACTTCCAACTCAAGTTTTTCTTCAAAAGATTTCATCATAGCATCAACGATATGTTTAGTAAAAGCTTTATTTTGATTATAAGCATGCGGAGAATTCAACATGGATTGCAACAAGGAAATACAATCAATCAAAGAACAACTATCATAATTAAAGTCCTTGAAATCCAAAAGAGTGGGTTCATTGCTATTTAAAGTTTTGACCTCTTCAATCCCACTTTTATTAATCTTAGCATTAAGATCTATAAACTCCAAATCATTGGGACGACTTTTAACTAAAGTTGACTTATCTCCAGTCCAATCTTTATCAAGATTTATATTAGAAAACAAAGATTCAATAGGAGTCACATCAATCACTTTAAGATCTTCATCATTATTTAAAGATTCTGGCTTCGCGGCCATTTTATTGACTAAGGTAGCTTGTTTATCAGAAATTTGGCCTACTAAATTTTCAAGATGAGAAAACTGAGATTTCAAACCATAAAATTCCTTAGACATATCATCAAGTTCTTTATTCATGTATTCCAGCATAGCCTTTTGTTCTTTAAGCTCATTTCTAAAGAAACTATTATGGTCAAATTGGAGCGACATGAAACTTTTAGCATTATTCTCAATATCTTCCAACTTCCTAAGATAAGGATCAAAGCTTTTGGGTTGAGCCATAAAGACGAGCAAACGATCTAACACACAAGAAAACAAAAAGCAAACGAAAAGACGAACGGAAGAAGGGCGAACAAAAAGGCAAATCTTTTTGGTTTTTTCTTAAAATCGTTTTAGAAGTGGGGGAGAGGAAAACGAGAGGCAAATGGCAAATAATGTAAATGCAAGAGATGAGTTTGTGATGGGTACTTGGTAGGCTTGATGTAGATCTCTCCGACAACCATGCCAAAAATTGGCAAGTTGACGGGAGAGTTCTTGTATTGACTTGCTATGTATCCTCCCCGGCAACGGCGCCAGAAATCCTTCTTGCTACTTCTTGAGCTTGCGTTGGTTTTCCCTTGAAGAGGAAAGGGTGATGCAGCAAAGTAGATAAGTATTTCCCTTAGTTGTTGAGAACCAAGGTATCAATCCAGTAGGAGGTACAAGCAAGGCCCCAATCTATGCACCTGCACAAACAATCAAACCCTTGCACCCAACGCTATAAAGGGGTTGTCAATCCCTTCACGTTTACTTGCAAGGATGAGATCTGATAGAGATAGATATAAAAGATTACTAAAACAAAAACTAAAATAAAAGTAAATAAATTGCACCAAGGTATTTTTGGTATTTTTGGTTTATAGATCTGAAAATATAATATGGAAAATAGACCCGGGGGCCATAGGTTTCACTAGAGGCTTCTCTCTTGAAGGAAAATAATACGGTGGGTGAACAAATTACTGTCAAGCAATTGATAGAAAAGCGCATAGTTATGATGATATCCAAGGCAATGATTATGCATATAGGCATCACGTCCGTATCAAGTAGACCGAAACGATTCTGCATCTACTACTATTACTCCACACATCGACCGACTCCTGCCTGCATCTAGAGTATTAAGTTCATGAAGAACAAAGTAACGCATTAAGTAAGATGACATGATGTAGAGGGATAAACTCAAGCAATATGATGAAAACCCCATCTTTTTATCCTTGATGGCAACAATACAAATACGTGCCTCGCTACCCCTACTTTGTCACTGGGTGAGGACACCGCAAGATTGAACCCAAAACTAAGCACTTCTCCCATTGCAAGAATTACCAATCTAGTTGGCCAAACCAAACCAATAACTCGAAGAGACTTGCAAAGATATGAAATCATGCATATAAGAATTCAGAGAAGATTCAAATAATATTCATAGATAATCTGATCATAAATCCACAATTCATCTGATCTCGACAAACACACCGCAAAAGAGTATTACATCGGATAGATCTCCATGAAGATCATGGAGAATATGGTATTGAAGATCATAGAGAGAGAAGAAGCCATCTAGCTACTAGCTATGGACCCGAAGGTCTGAGGTGAACTACTCACGCATCATCGGAAGGGCAATGGTGTTGATGTAGATGCCCTCCGTGATCGAATCCCCCTCCGGCAGATTACCGGAAAAGGCCCCAAGATGGGATCTCACGGGAACAGAGGCTTGCGGCGGCGGAAAAGTATTTTCGTGGCTCTCTTTGGTATTGGGGGAATATTCCTGAATTTATAGGCGAAGAGTTAGGGTTGGAGGATCTACGGGGGGCCCACAAGCCAGGGGGGCGCCCCCCCCCCCAGGGGCATGCCCTGGTGGCTTGTGGCCTACCCGTAGGTCTTCTGGCCTCTTCTCGAAGCCTCCTGGGTTCCTTCTGGTCCAAGAAAAATCAGAGTAGAATTTTATTCCGTTTGGACTCCGTTGGATATTCCTTTTCTGCAATACTCAAAAACAAGGAAAAAACAGAAACTGGCACTGGGCACTAGGTTAATAGGTTAGTCCCAAAAATAATATAAAATAGCATATTAATGCATATAAAACATCCAAAATAGATAATATAATAGCATGGAACAATCAAAAATTATAGATACGTTGGAGACGTATCAAATATAATTCTGAAATAAAGGACATTCCAAATGGTGCAAAGCCGAAAATCCTGTCAAATGAGGCTTGTGACCGTCCAAGTGCACCAAATCATTGTCCCCATTACCATACCCAAGGTCATAGATACTACAGTTGGTAGAAGCGTTAGATCCTGCAAAATGCACACCGGCCATGGTCTCGCACCCCTGCTCAGCACCGACTTTGATTATCCAGGGTCGAAAAGCCGGGTCTGACAAACAAATGAAAATTTGATAATGATTTTATGTATTAGATAGAAATGATAATTCCTTTAAAGGAAAAAAATTCTACTTAGAGAAGATGGCTTACAGCAAGTCAAGTTGATGTCTCGCAACCGACCTAGGGTATGCTACTCCCCGTGTCGAGGGGTGGAGCCATGAAGTTTTGCCAATGGGTTCGCTAGGGATTTGGGTATGAACTATTTTTTTTGAAAATAAACTGGACCTTTATTCATTCGCAATAACAGTTACATTGTTTACGAGGAGCGTTACAATTTCATTTAGAGGTTCCTCAAACCATTCATCGACTAAAGAAAATCTAGCTAGTCTAGCAAGGTCATGCGCTACTTTATTTGCTTCTCGGTTACAGTGTTCAAATCTAGTGGAAATAAAATCACAGGCATAATGAAAACAGTCATCGAAGATTGCCGCCGCCGCTCCTGCCGATTGTCCTCCATCCTGCATGGTCTCAATTACCTCCATATTATCCAAATTAATAATAAGGTGATTACATCCCTCCCTTTGTGCCAAAGTTATACCAAATCTTAGGGCTGAAGCTTCAGCCGTCAAAACGTCCGTGCAAAAATCAATCTTCCCATTCCCTCCAGCAATAAACCTGCCTTTGTCATCTCTTAGAACCGCTCCCATCGAGCTGCTAAGCAGGTCGTGGTCAAAAGAAGCGTCAACGTTAAGTTTTTACAAAACCCCTCAGGGGACAGGACCAACCCCCCTTTTTTATATCAGCCTTGGGGGAAAAAGCAGTGGCGAAGTTTGATGTAAGGGCTAAGATCCCCATTGAGACCTGATGAGCATTTTGAGTTACCTCCTTATGCACCAATTTTTGTCTTTCCCACCATAAATATCATGCCGCGACCGCAATCATTTCCCGCACATTGTGATGGCCCATAATCCACAATTCTTGGTCTGGCAGAAGTAGTAAGTACTCCAAAACCGCCTCTCCCGCACGGTCCACCCCGCAAGCTTTTTCAATAATATCTGCCAACCCAAGCCTTCTCCAAACCTCCTTTGCTTTACTACACAGAAACAACATGTGCCTCTTCTAACCCCACTGAGCAAGTAGGGCAAATGGGCGAGATCTTCATATGTCTATTTGCGAGCGTAACCCGACATGGAAGTGTGCCGTGTAGAGTGCGCCATATAAATTTTTTAACTTTTGCCGGACAAGCTAACTTCCAAATCTAACTCCAAATAGGATTAATTGCAATTCGTCCCGTCCCATTAGAAAGTCTTAGCTTACTCCCATATTGGTGATCCCACTCCAAAGAGTAAGCAGATCGAACCGAGAACATACCATTTCTTGTGTAACTCCAAGCAATGAAATCTGGCATATCATGTTGCGAGAGTGGAATTGAAAGGATTCATTGTACATCAACTAGTCACATAGTTTGTATGATCAGTTCTTCATCCCAGCTATTGGAAATCGGATCAATAAGATCACCCACTTTGGATAACAGTTGTCTCCCCTTAGGTGTCACAATTTTCCTTGTTGCACAATTTGGTATCCAGGCATCTTCCCAAATGTTGATATTTTGTACATTCCCCACTCGCCAAATATAGCCATGTTTTAGAGAATTTATACCTGCCACAATGCTTTGCCAGGTAAAGGAAGAACCTTTCTTCATCTTGGTGTTCAACAAATCGCCATTAGGATAGTGGCGCACAAGGAATCATGCTTATCAAGAAGGCGCCATGCCTATTTAGCGATCAGTGCCAGGTTAAAACAGTGAATATCGCGAAAACCCATCCCTCCTTTGTTTTTAGGAACACACATTTTCCACCAGGCCATCCAATGCATTCTCCTCTGGTTCTCCTCGTCTCCTCACCAGAAATGCGCCATCACGTCAATGATTCCTTTACAAATTGTTTTAGGAATTTTAAAGACCGACATTGCATAGGTGGGCATGGCTTGGATAACAGCCTTAAGCAGGATCTCCTCCCCCCCCCCCCCCCCCGCGGATAGTAATTTTTCTTTCCAACCACTAATTCTCTTAACAATACGTTCAATCAAAAATTGAAAACAGTCTGTTTTATCTAACCCAAAATTTGCTGGTAGCCCCAAATATTTATCACTAAGAGCCTCAGTCATTATATCCAGCGTTGTACACATTTGTTCTCTAATCTCCACCTTCGTGTTAGGGCTAAAGAAAATGCTAGACTTCTCAACGCTTACTAGTTGACCCGATGCCGCACAATATAAATCTAGCGCTGATTTTAGAGCATCCGCACTCTGTTGGTTGGCTTTCATTAGAATCAATGAGTCATCCGCGAAAAGGAGGTTTGTGATGGGTTGGGCATCTCTGCATACCTTTACTCCTGAAATATTTCCATTTTCCTCTGCATGTGTAAGTAAAGCATTCAACCCCTCTGTACACATCAAGAACAGGTATGGTGATAGCGGGTCTCCCTGCCTCAGTCCCCTTGTAGGCTTAAAACTCTCACTTTCCTCCGCATTAATCCTGACTCTGTATTCAACAGTTGAGACACATTCCATAATAAAATTCACCCAATCCTGACGAAAACCCAGTCTCAACATGATGTCCTTCAAAAAAGGCCACTCCACTCGGTCATATGCTTTGTGCATATCGAGTTTTATAGCACACAAGCCCTCTCTGCCTTCTTTTTTATTTTTGATTGTGTGAAAACACTCATAGGCCACTAAAATGTTATCCGTTATCAATCTACCAGGCACAAAAGCACTCTGAGTTGGACTAATAATTTCAGGTAGGAGAACATTCAAATAAGACGCCACCATTTTTGCAATTATTTTATACACCACATTGCATAAGCTGATAGGCCTAAACTGGGTTACCTTCTTCGGTGAGTTAACATTTGGAATCATTACGATTGCCGTGTCATTCCACCCCGTTGGGATAGAGCATGTGTTTATTGATTGCAAAACCTCCTGAATTAAGTCATCCCCGAGCATGGGCCAAAACCTCTTATAAAAATGGCATGGAGACCATGTGGCCCTGGAGCTTTTAAGTCCCCAATATCGAATAATGCCTTACGAATATCTTCAGCGGTGTAAGGGACAGTAAGAGCATTGTTCATTTCAGGCGATACTCTCTTCTTGACAAGGGACAACACTTGTTGATTCGGGGTCTGCACTTCCGAAGTGAAAAGCTTAAAAAAATAATCAGTAATATGATCCTTTAACTCCTTTTCTTTCCTCCAAATTCCAGAATCATCTAGTAGTTTCTTTATATTATCTCTTTATTTTTCATGGCCGTAGCTACATTATGGAAGAAAGACGTATTGCGGTCCCCATGCATCAACCAGTTAGCACGGCCTCTTTGTAGCCAGAAGATTTCCTCTTGATCCCATAGGTTTTCAATTAAAACAATAATTTCCTTCTGACGACCACGGGATTCTGTACTCAAGGGGCCACGCTTCAGTTTTTCTAACTCCTTTTTTAATTTGTTAATTCTTTGTTTCGGGCTTTTGAGAATTTCCCTATCCCAGGAATGTAGGTCATCATGCACAACTCTCGTTCGATCAACAAGTGAAGGGCCAATCCCTGCTAGCTTTGCTCTTTCCCAAGAAGCTTTTACAATTTCTTGTGACTGTCTCTTCCTTTAACCACCTAGCTTCAAAAGATTGCACACGCCTCTCAGGTCGCTTGAAGATATCTTCATCCAAAAAATCCATATCCAGGACGAGTGGACGATGGTCGGAATGAACATGTTCTTCATGCACCACTGCTCGGGGGAATTTATGTGCCCATCTAATATTGCAAACTGCTCGATCAAGGCGCTCCCGAATTCACCTCTTTTCCAAGTAAAAGGGTCGTCGATGTAGACTAAATCCCTTGCCCACAATCCATGAGGCATTCATGGAAATCCCTCATCATTTCACTCGGTCTCGCATTGCCACCCTCTTTTTCCGAAGGATATAAAATTTCATTGAAATCCCCCATAACCACCCAAGGGTGGTTGCCTTTACTATGTAAATTGCGAATATCTTCCCAAGATAGATTACGCTCATTCCAAGTTGGGCGACCATAAAAACCCGTGAACTGCCATTGAGTCGTATCCTCATGCATAAACAAAATATCAATAAAAGAAGACGATACATAGTTCAACTCAATTTTATTCAACTTTTGATAAAAGAGAACAAGGCCACCAGCCCGACCATCACTTTCCACTACAAACATAGACTTTAAAATGCTACGCAGTTCATTGGCTTGACATTTATTCAAGTGTGACTCGGAAAGAAAAATTAAATCTGCCCTTGTACGCTTTTGAAGGTCCAAGAGCTCGCGAACTGCCGTGTGAGAGAGCAGACCATCGTAGTTCCATCCTAAGATTTTCATTTGGCCTGGCGTACCTCCTCCTCGGAGGCCGCTGATGCGCCATCTTCACCTTTCTCTTCTCCAATCGATTCCACCCCTTGCTGAGCATATTCCTCTTCCTTCTCTTCAGTCTCCTTTGCCACATATTTGACCACATCCTGCACTGTTTCAACCCTGCTCGTGTAAACCCCTCTTGGAAGAGACGATTACATCTCCATAATAACATGCGCTCATAGCTATCGAGGGTTTTCTCAAAGGAAAATTCTATGTCGCTACCCGTCGGACGAGAGTCACTGAACCGTCCCCTTTTTTACCTATGACTTGTTCGCATGCATTCTCAGATTTTCCTGCCTCTACTTTCTTTTTATCTTTTTACCCTTCTTCCTGGTGTGTACCTGCATAGAGTTCTTAACAGCGCTGAACTTGAAAGGAGTTTTATCCGTTGCTTCTGCCGTGTCGCCCGCAACAGCCGCAAGTCTGGCAGCTACAACACTAGAAAGTGCCTCCAACACTCAAGGCTGGAACAGGATTTGGCTAGCATCAGGTTGACTAGGAACCTCCCGTTCATTTGCCACCAGACTCACATGACCGGCCAGGGGATAATAATCAGACTTAGCAGCAGCAGTGTTCGTGGAAAAGCCCTCCAGCCGAGTCAGGTGTTGACCCTCCTGGCCATGCACCAATCCCCGGCAGGGATGATCCACATGCACCAGCCCCTGGCCCTCCTGGCCAGGGCTGGCCGAAGCATGCAGGGTGGGCGCCTTGTCCTCCTAACCAGTGTGAGCACCACCCAAAGCCGGCGACGAGGCCCCCTGTGCCCGGCCCTCCTGGCCGAGCGGCATACAGGGTTGGGTCGTCCCCTTGGTCGCAACGTCGACCGCCATGGCTGGAGTAGGAGCCTCCTTCTCGGAAACCGTGAGATCACCCACGGCCGAGGCCACCTTGACGACGTCCATGGCCTTGGCAGTGTTGTTGTCAACGCCGGCGATCGGAAGCTTCTCACCACGAGACGAGATCCCAAAGATAAGAGCTCTCTTGCTTGCACCTTGGCCCTTCCAGTACGCTTCAACACTAAGGTTTTTTGGAAAACTAGCTACTCTCTTCTCACTTGGGATATTACAAAATCTCTCAGAAGTATGTCCTACAATCCCACAACACTCACAATATAGATGAAGTTTTTCATACTTTACATCAAATTTAACAATCTTTGCACTACCCAAAGGAGTAAACTCTACTGTGGTTCTAAGAGGTTCATGCAATAAAACTTCCACACGCACACATAGGAACTTTTCGACAATGACGTGGTTACGCTGTGACACTTCAAGTACCTGTCCCCGTTTGTCACCAAGGGTCCAACCCATACTTTTCATCTTGAGTTCGAAGGGGAGGTCTCGTACCTGGGCCCAACTGGCCATAACACCAAGGTCGACTTCAGCAGGGTCACCCATGCCGTCGAACTCGGCGAAGATGATGCCGTCCCGCTTGAAGTGCCATGGTTGTGCCTTGAGCACGAGCCGTCGGTCGCCCTCCGCTGCGAAATTGAGGACGAACCTCCCGTCGACGCTGGCCACCTCTTGAATGGTGACAGTCCCTTGGTTCTTCCACGCCGTGTCCCGGATTTCATCCAAGATGACCCGTGGGTTGACCTGAAATGGAGATAGGAGACGTCCGAACACCAGATACCCACTAATACCCTTGCGAGCCGCCTCCATGTAGATGACGAGAGGACGGCACTCTCCTCTGGAGCGCCTCGGCACTGAACTACCCCGACGGTCTAGCGAAGACGGAGTCAAAGAAACCCCCACCTTGGCCGGCGGGGATTGCAGCCCCTCCACCGAAGTTATCTCTCCCCTCATGCTCACCCCTGTCTCCTTCTCCCCCACGACTGGAATCTCCTTGTCCTTACCCCGACTAGCCATGTCCCTCTCCCCTGAACTCCCACATGAAGAAGAGGCAACAGGAAGCATAAGCCTTTGTTCGAAAGAAGTCTGCGCAGAACAGGGGCATCCCAAATTGCCACAAATATAGTTACCCCAAACCCCAGCCCCCTCAGCCTCTAGGTTGCAATTGAGGAAATTAACGGAAAATGAAAGACACAGATCTTTCCGTTTCCTAAAAACTTCAGCAGGAATTGCTCGCTTGCCCGCAATAACAACGAAAACATTAATATGCAGAGAGAAATCCGTTGAGACAATCAATCCCCACTGATCCCTCTCTCTGTATCCTAAACCAATTGATTGGCCTACCCTAGTAACCAATGACCAACTCGAATCCTTCATGGCCAGATTGCCAGTTTCCTTAAAATCCCTCTCCAAATCCGCGACGAACGCGGCGCTCTCTGTCGAACTGGAGCGGACCGGATCATCCCCAAAAGGATTAGAAGGGATCTCACCTGCTAGAGTGCTCATCATTTCCTTGGCTCGTCTTCGTGCATGCTGCAGGCACCGCGCCTGGTCTGACGCCCGCCGGACTATTCGCCTTGATTTGGCCCGTATTACTCTCCAATCCCACGCGCTGAAGAGGCCCTCCATGAGGCCCCCTCCAGGAGGAAAGCCCCCCTCCTACGGCGGGGACGCCTGCGCCGGGGCCGCCATCTCACTTCCCCTCAATCTCCGTCGCCGCTAGATCGCCTCTGCGATCGCGGGAGCCCACGGTTTTTTTTTTTTGCAAAAGTGGCTAGTCAGGTTTGCGCAGCCTCAGATTTGGGTATGAACTAATTATTGTGTGAAGTGGCGAAGCTTGCTAATAAATCTAGGCTAAGCTCTCCCAAAATCCTTCACAACTTATCCAAGGGTGGTGGCCAATGCCCCCTCCCCTCCCCTCACAACGATATGTACATAGCTGTACCTCTGATTTTCACTTGAATGAAAACACAAAACCCTTTTTCACATGTTTCAAACAAAGTAGTCTGACGCACAACTTTATGGTTTCAGGGGCAGTTAGATTAGGTCTTCCTGGTAAAAAAAGTGGCATGTTAATTTCTTAAGTTGTAAATAAGTACAATTACGAAACATGTAGAGTCACTATCATTTCCAAGTTTCTTTGCTTGATCTTTCATGTTCTTAAAAAGGTTAGTCACATCATCATTACTACTTACTAAGGTAAAAAAACTCATCCATTAAACAAATTATAAAATCACTCAGGGATTAATCACCCTTTTTTATACACATTTTATTGAAACAAATCATATATCAAAAAGCATCTCTCAATTAATTCCATGGAAACCGACAATATCAGTACTAGCTTTACAGGTTGATGGGCCAAAGTAAAGGTACCATGTTTGTTGGTCTTGCACCATTAATTTAGCAAGATCGGTAATTCCATTAGTACCAACATCATGCCATTTATATAAATCGGAATCATCTGGATAAATCTTGGCTAGCTTTAGTAAGCTCCATGTGTTATAAGAAGCACATAACTCTTCACCTAATCTCAATCTTGATTTATCAAGACTTTTTATGTATTTTGGAATTCCCTTCCGATTAGTTAGAATATGCTCATTAATCTAAATGAATTTCTATCTGAATAAAACTCCATGTGGGACTAGTAGTAACACATCATCTGTTTGCTTGCGTATAAGGGTGGATTTGAAGTACTTGATTTATTATCTTTATATAATGACCTTTATTTTTTACAAAATGTTTCTCCATAACCTATATCAAGGTTCGGCCTAAAAAAGTTGTCAGATAATTAAGGTTGGATAAGACTTGTACAAGAGAGAGAGGATGTGCTATCGGAGGTACAAATATTTTGAAGAGGAATTGTTGGCATGTCGTTGCCGGTTGCCAGCGTGATGGTGACGAGAGAGACGAAACAAACTTTAAAGAACAATTGTCGGCTTGTGCCACTGTCGGCTGCCATCGTGAGGGCGGTGAAAGGGACAAGAATATTCAAATTTATTTTCTCTTGTCCATTTCAACAGTGAAGCAACTCAATTTGAAGATCATGCGGCTAACCAACTACAGGCTACCAAATTGATTTGTTTTACTTGGGCCTGCACAACTTACACTGAATACACGAGCTAAAAGGCTTTTGTCTAGTGCAACTAGGGACTCAATGGGTTCAACTATGGATTTTTGTTAGGTTCAAGCACCGAGTACCTGTAAAGCACTACTTTATCAACTAAATTTCGTTGGTGTCATCTACACCCAATGAGTCTATGTTAGCTATGCCTCTATATCGGAACATGATAACCCACAAGTGTAGGGGGTCGTTTGTAGCCTTTTTCGATAAGTAAGAGTGTCAAACCCAACGAGGAGCTAAAGGTATAACAAATATTTCCTCAAGTTCTATCGACCACCGATACAACTCTACGCACACTAATGCTTGCTTTACCTAGAACAAGTATGAAACTACTTTGCGGGAATAAAACTAGAAGTACTTTGCAAGATAATAAAGAACGTGGAAATAAAAGTTAGGTGTTGTTTTAATAAAAGAACAATAAAAGTAAATAACTTAGTAGAAAGCTTTTTGTGTAACGCAAGAGAAATATTGTTCCTAGACAATTGAATATAATATGATAGATACTTGTTATATGCAATGAGGGAGAGGCATACACTAACACACTTTCCGTACTTGGATCATATGCACTTATGATTGGAACTCTAGCAAGCATCCGCAACTACCAAAGTTCATTAAGGTAAAACCCAACCATATCATTAAGCATCAAGTCCCCTTTACTCCCATACGCAACAACCCACCTACTCGGGTCTATGCTTCTATCACTCACGCAACCCACCATAGGCAAATCATGAACATATTGCAACACCCTACAGCGGGAATCCCTCACGTTTGCGCGACATGGAGGGCACCATAGGACAACACCATATCAACATACAACTCACATCCATAACATCGTACCACAATTAACCCATAGGACAAAAGAGATCTACTCAAACATCATAGGATAGCCAAATATCATTGGGAAATAATATATGGAGTTGAGCACCATGTTTAAGTAGAGATTACAATGGGGAAGAGAGGTGTTACACCGCTGCATAGAGGGGGAGAGAGTTGGTGTTGACGGCGGCGAAGTTGTTGGTGTAGATCGCCGTCACGATGATTGCCCCGGCGGCGTTCCGGCGCCACCGGGAGAGAGGGGGAGAGAGTCCCCCCTCCTCCTTCTTCTTCCTTGGCCTCCCCCCTAGATGGGAGGAGAGTTCCCCCTCTGGTCCATGGCCTCCATGGAGGCGGAGGGGCAGGAGCCCCTCCTAGATTGGATCTCCCTCTCTGTTCTCTTCTGTTTCGCGTTCATGTTTTCTGGCCGAAAACCGTTTCTTATATTCCCGGAGATCCATAACACCGATCGGGATGAAATTTTGAGGGGATTTTTATCCAAAAATTAGCTTCCTTGCTCCCGGAGGAGAGCTCCAACCGACTTACGAGGTGGGCACAAGACACCACCACGCGTTTGGGCCCCTGGGGCGCGCCCTGATGTATCGTGGGGGCTGTGGGCCTCAGTTTGCGTTGATTCCACTTCTCAAAATTCACAAATATTCCAAAAAAATCTCCGTAAATTTTTATCACGTTTGGACTTCGTTTGATATGGATATTCTGCGAAACAAAAAACATGCAACAAATAGGAACTGGCACTAGGCACTGGATCAATATGTTAGTCCAATAAATCATATAAAATTTTGCCAAAAATATGTGAAAGTTTTATAATATTGGCATGAAACAATCAAAAATTATAGATACGATGGAGACGTATCAGCATCCCCAAGCTTAATTCCTGCTCGTCCCCGAGTAGGTAAATGATAAAAAGATAATTTTTGATGTGGAATGCTACCTAGCATAATCTTGATCATATATCTAATCATGGCATGAATATTAAGACACAAGTGATTCAAAGCAATAGTCTAGTTTTGACATAACGACATTAATACTCAGGCATCCCAACAAACAATCATGTCTTTCAAAATATCAAGGCTAAAGAACACTATCCCTACAAAATCATATAGCCTTGTCATGCTCTGTCTTCTTAACACAAAGTATAAATCATGTACTACCCCGGTGTCAGCCAAGCAATTGGTTCATACTTTTTAACACGCTTTAGCATTTTCAACTCTCACGCGGTACATGAGCGCAAGCCATGGATATAGCACTATGGGTGGAATAGAATATGGTGGTAGGTTTCAAAGGGGTAAAAGTGGAGAAGAAAGTCTTGCATCAACTCAGCGTATCAACGGGCTATGGAGATGCCCATCAATAGATATCAATGCGAGGAGTAGGGATTGCCATGCAACGGATGCACTAAGAGATATAAGTGTATGAAAGCTCAATATGAAAACTAAGTGGGTGTGCTTCTAACTCTATAATGAAAAATTCCCACTAGTATATGAAAGTGACAACATAGGAGATTCTCTATATGAAAAACATGGTGCTACTTTGAAGCACAAGTGTGGAATTAGCATGCCCCTTTTTCTTTCTTTCTTTTTTTCCTTTTCTTCTTTTTTTTTCTTTTTTTCTTTTTTTCTTTTTTTTCTTTTTTTCTTTGTCCGGAGCCTCATCCCGACTTGTGGGGGAATCATAGTTTCCATCATCCTTTCATCACTGGGACATGCTCTAATAATTAATAATGATGATCATCACACTTCTATTTACTTACAACTCAATATTACAACGATAGTAGAACAAAGTATGACTCTATATGAATGCAATGATCTAGCGTAGCAAAGATATCAAAACACGGACAAGCCATGGAAATATCATGCTAGCTATCTTACGATCATGTAATGCAATATGACAATGAATGCTCAAGTCATCAAAATGGAAGCGGTGGAAGTTGCATGGCAATATATCTCGGAATGGCTATGGAAATGCCATAATAGGTAGGTATGGTGGCTGTTTTGAGGAAGATATAATAAGGCTTATGTGTGATAGAGCGTATCATATCATGGGGTTTGGATGCACCGGCGAAGTTTGCACCGACTCTCGAGGTGTCAAAGGGCAATGCACGGTACCGTAGAGGCTAGCAAATTGCGGAAAGGTAAGAGTGTGTATAATCCATGGACTCACATTAGTCATAATAAACTCACATACTTATTGCAAAAGTTTATTAGCCCTCGAAGCAAAGTATTACTACGCATGCTCCTAGGGGGAGGTTGGTAGGAGTTAACCATCACGCGCCCCCGACCTTCACACAAAGATAGACAATCAAGAATAAATTGTGCTCCAACTTCCTAGCATAACGGGAGACTATACGTGCATGCTTCGGGAATCACAAACCTTAACACCAATATCTTACTAAACACGATCATCCACTAGTACTTCCCACATATTATCATCGCAAAACTATTGCAAGGAATCAAACATATCATATTCAGTGATCCCTAAGTTTTATGTAGGATTTTATGACTAACCATGTGAATGACCAATTCCTGTTGACTCTCTAAATAGATATAAGTGAAGAAAGAGAGTTTAATTCTTTCTACAAAAGACCATGCTCTAATAAATATAAGTGAAGCAAAAGAGCATTCTACGAATAACGGTTTTCTATGTGAAGAGAAACAGGCAATCCAAACTTCAAATGATATAAGTGAAGCACATGAAGCATTCTATAAAGCCATACTCAAAAGATATAAGTGAAGTGCAATGATAATTCTATAAATCAACCATGGACTATCTCATACCAGCATGGTGCATAAAAGAAAAGTGAAAACTAAACACAAAAGACACTCCAAGATTTACACATATCACATGAACGAAACGAAAACGAAAACATACCGATACTTGTTGAAGAAAGATGGGATGCCTTCCGGGGCATCCCCAAGCTTAGGCGCTTGAGTATCCTTGGATATTTACTTGGGGTGCTTTGGGCATCCCCAAGCTTGAACTCTTGCCTCTCCTCCTTCTCCTCATATCGAGACCTCCTCGATCTTTGAACACTTCATCCACACAAAACTTAACAGAAAACTGGTGAGATCCGTTAGTATAATAAAGCAAATTCCTACTTTAAGTACTGTTGCAAACCCATTCATGTTTTATATTTGCATTATCCCTGCTGTATTATAAATTCTCCATGGCTTATGCCACCAATAAAATTGATAGTTTCATCAAAACAAGCAAAACAATGCATCAAAAACAGAATCTGTCTTAAATAGGACAGTCTGTAGTAATCTGAACTTTGACAATAATTCTGTAACTCCAAATATTCTAAAAAATTAGGAATAAATAAAAAAATTGTATAGCAATACTTTGTAAAAAATTCAGAAACTTTTGATGTTCCAGTAAAAAATGTAAATTCACGCACTACAGCCAAAGTTTCTGTTTTTACACCGCACATACCAACAAGCAATCTAATCATCCTAAAGGCAAATCTTGGCACATTATTTTTATAATACAATGGATTTGTACAAGGGGATAATTATTTTTGTTGGAGTTTTTTCCTTGATTCAAGATTCACAAAGTTTCCGTGGTCATGAACAAAAGTTCAAGGACTTCCCCCACTTCAACGGTGCTCATCATCTCTCTCACTTTCACCTTTCTTTTTGTGAAGTTTTAGGTTCCCCTCTATATTTTTTTTGTTTTTAAACTTTATAAAAGCACACAACAGAATAAAATGAATCTCTAAAACTTTCGGGTTGTCTCCCTGGCAGCGCTTTCTTTAAAGCCATTAAGCTAGGCATAAAGTGCTCAAGTAATGGATCCACCCGGATCCCAAGGTATATCAAAGCCAATTTTAATTAACAATGATTTGTAATTTAGTAGTGATCACAAAGTGATATATATCATGTGACAACAAATTCTAACCCTGTTCCTATGCATCGTCATGTCATACAAGAACAATTCATGCACAATAAGTAAAGGCCAATGCATAGTATAAACAGTTTCTTGCAATTTTATAGTATTGGAAACATAAAGAGGTGGAGATGTAGTTCCTCTCTCATAATAATTGCAAGTAGGAGCAGCAAGCACATGCATATTATATTCATCAAAATCATCATGTGTAGTAGCAAAACGCAACCCATCAATATAATCCTTAATAAGAGCAAACTTCTCCGATATAGTGTAGTTGGGAGAATTCAAAAAGATAATAGGACTATCATGTGTGGGTGCAATAGCAAAACTTTCATGCTTAACATAAGGAACTATAGCAATTTAATCTTCATAAGCATAATTCATATTGGCATCTTGGCCACAAGCATAGCAAGCATCAAGTTCATCAAAAAGAAATATTTCAAAAGAATCCACGGGATCATAGCAATCATCATAGAATTCATCATAGCATTCATCCTTCGGTATGTGCGAAGGGAAATTAAACAATGTATGAGTTGAAGAGTTACTCCCATTAGAAGGTGGGCACGGGTAGCTAATCCGCTCTTCCTCCTTTTGTTCTTCGCTCTCCTCCTCATCTTTTTCATCTAATGAGCTCACAGTTTCAGCAATTTCTTCTTCCATAGATTCCTGCAAAATATTAGTCTCTTCCAAGGCAGCGATCATTCTTTCAATAAATTCAATAATATAAGCATTGCAATCATAATTCTCATAGCAATATTGAAGTATGGCAAAAAAAATCAGATTTGTAAGAAACATCATCATACTTTTCAATCAAGGAAGCAACTTCATAAGCACCTTTAAAGCAACAAATTCTTCTATTCGTTCCACATCATAGTAATCATAAATACCTCTAGCATAAGAAGCTAAGGTTTCATTATCATTAAATTTGCATGAAAAAGGAAGGTGTGGAGCGTTCATCCTAGAGCAACAAGTAATATCATATCTCAAGCATAGCTCCCGAGCATACCAATGCAACATATGAATTTGATCCCATAACAATTTCCCTTTTTGAGTCAAGCGATAATCTCTAAAGTATTCACGTTGATCCAACATTACTCCCATTATCAAGTTGAATGGGGTTTTCTCGGGATTATCAAAGTAGTATTTAATACTTTGCACATAACTAGCATCGAGGGTTTTAGGAGGTTCCACATCTCCAAGAGTAGCTAGTACCACTAATTTTTTTGGTGTTTCGTGTTCCATATCCATAACTAAAGATATAAAACAACTAATAATAGAAAATAAAAATTACTTAGTGATAAAGCAAACAAGCACACACGAGAATATTCACCCCACGCTATTGCTCCCTAGCAACGGCGCCAAAAAAAGGTCTTGATAACCCAAAAGTGTAGGGGATCGTTTGTAGCCTTTTTCGATAAGTAAGAGTGTCGAACCCAACGAGGAGCTAAAGGTAGAACAAATATTCCCCCAAGTTCTATCGACCACCGATACAACTCTACGCACACTAATGCTTGCTTTACCTAGAACAAGTATGAAACTACTTTACATGAATAAAACTAGAAGTACTTTGAAAGATAATAAAGAACGTGGAAATAAAAGTTAGGTGTTGTTTTAATAAAAGAACAATTAAAGTAAATAACTTAGTAGAAAGCTTTTTGTGTAACGCAACAGAAATATTGTCCCTAGGCAATTGAATATAATATGATAGATACTTGTTATATGCAATGAGGGAGAGGCATACACTAACACACTTTCCGTACTTGGATCATATGCACTTATGATTGGAACTCTAGCAAGCATCCGCAACTACCAAAGTTCATTAAGGTAAAACCCAACCATAGCATTAAGTATCAAGTCCCCTTTACTCCCATACGCAACAACCCACCTACTCGGGTTTATACTCCTGTCACTCACGCAACCCACCATAGGCAAATCATGAACATATTGCAACACCCTACAGCGGGAATCCCTCGCGTTTGCGCGACACGGAGGGCACCATAGGACAACACCATATCAACATACAACCCACATCCATAACATCATACCACAATTAACCCATAGGACAAAAGAGATCTACTCAAACATCATAGGATAGCCAAATATCATTGGGAAATAATATATGGAGTTGAGAACCATGTTTAAGTAGAGATTGCAGCGGGGAAGAGAGGTGTTACACCGCTTCATAGAGGGGGGGAGAGTTGGTGTTGACGGCGGCGAAGTTATTGGTGTAGATCGCCGTCACGATGATTGCCCCGGCGGTGTTCCGGCGCCACCGGGAGAGAGGGGGAGAGAGCACCCCTCCTTCTTTTTCTTGTTTGGCCTCCCCCCTAGATGGGAGGAGAGTTCCCCATATGGTCCATGGCCTCCATGGCGGCGAAGGGGCAGGAGCCCCTCCTAGATTGGATCTCCCTCTCTATTCTCTTCTGTTTCGCGATCCTGTTTTCTGGCCGAAAACCGTTTCTTATATTCTCGGAGATCCGTAACTCCGATCGGGCTGAAATTTTGAGGGGATTTTTATCCAAAAATTAGCTTCCTTGTGCCCGAAGGAGAGCTCCAACCGACTTACTAGGTGGGCACAAGACACCACCATGCGTTTGGGCCCCTGGGGCGCGCCCTGATGTATCGTGGGGTTGTGGGCCTCCGTTTGCGTTGATTCCACTTCTCAAAATTCACAAATATTCCAAAAAAAATCTCCGTAAATTTTCATCGTGTTTGGACTTCGTTTGATATGGATATTCTACGAAACAAAAAACATGCAATAAACAGGAACTGGCACTGGGCACTGGATCAATATGTTAGTCCAATAAATCATATAAAATGTTGCGAAAAATATGTGAAAGTTGTATAATATTGGCATGAAACAATAAAAAATTATAGATACGACAGAGACGTATCAGAACATACACAATAAAATCATGCTCTTCAGAAGTTAGGAGAGGCACATGAATATAGAATTCTCACCATTAGCATAAGAATGGTGATTTTCTGTAATAGTCCGCTCATGTCTGGTAGCATCAGAATAGAGTACTATACAACGTTGTCTCATCCTAAACAACATCAGCATAGCCCCAAGTCATGCCTTCTCCACATATAAGGGGATACTAGCAAGAAAGCCCGTGAGGTTCAACGGGAGAAAAAAAATCCACATGCCATTAACCCAATAATCATGGCTTAAGACCCAATAGGTCTACGTCCTTTATTTCAGCACATGGCCTCTGCTATTTGTGAGCTGTGTTGGGATTTCCCCCGAAGAGGAGAGGAGATGCGGCACAATAGAGATAAGTATTTCCCTCGGTGAGAACCAAGGTTATCGAACCAATTGGAGAACCAAGCAAACTCCTTTCAACAGCACCTACACACACAAAACCAAATACTTGCACCCAACATGGGCAAGAGGGTTGTCAAACCCCTCGAACTCGTTACTTGCAAGGATTAAATCTTGATAGAGATAGATGATATAAAAGCAAAATAAAATAACATTAAATAAATTGCAGCAACGTATTTTTAGGGTTTTAGTATTTATGATTAAGTAGACCCGGGGACCATAGTTTTCGCTAGAGGCTTCTCTCTTGAACATAGCATACGGTGGGTAGAAAAATTATTGTTGGGCAATTGACAGAATAGCGCATAGTTATGACATCTTATTCACGAAAATGATCATGCATATAGGCATCACGTCAATAAAAAAGTAGACCGAAATGATCCTGCATCTACTACCATTACTCCACTTCGAGAGCACTTCTATGCTTGCCTCTCTAGGTATTAAGTTCACGACAAACAAAGTAATGCTTGGAGCAAGGTGACATGATGTAGACAAAGTATGACAAGTAATATGTTCAGACACCGTCATTTTCTCCTTAATGCCAACAATACAAATACGTGTCTTGTCCCTTTATGTCACTGGAATATAGAGCACCACAAGATTGAACCCGTTACAACACACCACTCCCGCCGAAGATAAATAAATCTACTTGGCCAAACCAAACTGATAGATCAGATAGAAATACGACGCTATAAGAATCATGCATAATAGAATTCACAAAAGACTCAATTACTTTCAATGAATAATCTGATCATAAACCCAAAATTCATCGGATCCCAACAAACACATCGCAAAATAGGATTACATCGGATAGATCACTGCGAGAATCACGGTGAACATGGTATTGAAGATCAAAGAGAGAGAAAGGCATCTAGGTACTAGCTATGGACCCGTAGGTCTATGGTGGACTACCCACACATCATCATGGATGCAATAAGGTTGATGAAGAAGGCCTCTGTGATTGATTCCCCCTCCGGTAGATTACCAGAAAAGGTCTCCAGATGGGCTCCCATCGGAACAGAGACTCGTGGCAGCAAAAAATGTTTCGGGTGGCTCTGTGTTGGTTTCCCGGTTTTATAGAATTTATGTAGGTGGAATTAGGCCAGACAGAGCCACGAGGGACCCACAAGGCATCAGGGCGCGCCCTATTGCCTTGCTATCTCCTCTCTTTGCGTATGGTCTCCTCCCGAAGCTTCCAGGGTCTCTTTTATCCAGAAAAAATCATAAAAAAGTTTCGTAGCGTTTCAATTTCGTTTGGTACTAATTTCTTGGAAAACCAAAAGCGGACAGAAAACATATACTTGTACTAGGCACTGTGTTAATAGGTTAGTTCCCAAAAATGATATAAAATAGCATATAATTGCATATAAAGTATCCAAGGTTGATAATATAATAGCATGGAACAATCAAAACTTATCGATGCATTGGAGACGTATCAGCATCCCATCTGTGTTTCTGCTTATCCTCGTTCCCATCCTCGCCGACGATGGTCACAACGCTCACACAATCACAACGCGTTTGAATGTGGTCAATCCTAAGGTGTCTCTCTCTCTCTCTCAACATAAGACGACCAATCTGCTTTTTCTGCAGGTTTTTGACGAGGCGTGCATGTGTTGTTATATATATATGGTTTCCTTTGTCTCTAATATGGTTTTGCTTAGGTGTTCGTTTCCAATCCAGATCGGCATCGACATGAAAGAAAGACTTATCATGCTCTATTGATTAAGTTTGCACCCTAAATAACATTTTAAAATTAGTTAACAAGTAAAATAACATCATATTCAGATTCTATACATTTTTTAACCAAAATCCATATATAACATGTTAAATTTGGAGTTACGATTTAAAAGGTATGTATATTTTTTTAAAGTCAAAAATTACTTAAAACTGGACCGCGGGTTGATTAACAGAAGAACGGGGTTTTGTGCAAAAGTAAAAGACGGACTTAAAACTAGGCAGTGGATTGATTAATAGAAATCGTAGGGGGTTTTCTGTAGAAGTAAAAAATCTTCCTAAACCTGGCTTGTGGGTTGATTCTTGAAAAAGATAGGGGCTTTTTTACAAAACATGTGACGGACGGGCAGAAACAATAATCCCTTTATTAGTACGTATAGATTACTATCGTCCTAAAGGACATTTGTATAGGCTTATTATTTCTGCATGGAGAAAGAAACCAGTACTTGAACTTGTACATGTGTGGCGACGAGGGTTCTAGAAAGTGGTAGCACCATCTTTATCTAAGGAGAGACGTGGGGTACTAGTGAGCATGCTGCAAGAATAAACTTCCCAGAACTATCTCTAATAACCACACCTGTAGCACCATCATATGAATCGACATGAAAAGAGGCATCTATGTTTACTTTGACATATGCCCTGAGATGGTCGAATCCATATGATTCCATCGCAATTAACTGGACCACTCCTGATGGTTAGACTCCTATGAAAATTTAGGCATATATTTCTAACTAACATTGCACATTTAGATATTGGGGTGGTCTGGTTCTGATGTGTTTGTTGGCGTCTCATTCACCATAGATACCAGCATGTCCCTGCGATTCCTTCTTTAAGGCCGTTCGTGGGCATATTAGCCATAAGGGAATCAGGCATCCGAAGGATATGTTCTAGAACAACAGATCCTGATATGTCTTTGATCATTGCTTCATCTATCAGCTATGACACTCCCATTTGTTGCCACGTTTCAGCTATTGTAGCATATCTGAAAAGAAAATGAAGCACATCCTCTGGTGATGTCTATTACGCAACTTTATTCGTGTAGACTCTGTTGGGCCTCCAAGCGTAGAGTTTTGTAGGATAGTAGCAATTTTCCCTCATGTGGATGACCTAAGATTTATCAATCCATGGGAGGTGTAGAATGAAGATGGTCTCTCTCAAACAACCCTCCAATCAAATACAAGAAATCTTTTGTATTCCCAACACACCCAATACAATGGCAAATTGTATAGGTGCACTAGTTCGGTGAAGAGATGGTGATACAAGTGCAATATGGATGATAGAAATAGGTTTTTGTAATCTGAAAATATAAAAATAGCAAGGTAGCAAGTGACAAAAATGAGCAAAACATTATACAAATGCTTGGAAATAAAGCCTAGGGTTCATACTTTCACTGGTGCAATCTCTCAACAATGCTAACATAACAGAATCATATGATCATCCCTCAACGTGCGACAAAGAATCATTCCAAAATTCATATCTAGCGGAGAACATAAGATGAAATTGTTGTTGGTAGTAGAACCACCTCAAAGTTATCCTTTCCGATCAATCTATTGAGCTATTCCTATAAGTGTCACAAACAGCACCAAAGTTCGTACTAAAATAACACCATATGATACGCATCAATCAACTCTAATGTCACCTAGATACTCCAATGTCACCACAAGTATCCGTGAGTCAATTATATGATATGCATCAAACAATTTCAGATTCATCATATTCAATCCACGCAAAAGAACTTCAAAGAGTACCCCGAGATTTCTATCGGAGAAAGTAGGACAAGAATGTGTATCAACCCATATGCATAGATTACCCCATTGTCACCACAGGAATCCGCAAGTTGAGTACCAAAACATATATCAAGTGAATCAATAGAACACCCCATTGTCACCACGGGTATCCACATGCAAGACATACATCAAGTGATCTCAAATCCAATATTCAATCCAACATAACGAGATATCAAAGGGAAAGATTCAATTCATCACAACAAGGTAGCAAGGCAATAACATCATATGATCCAACTATATTAACAAAGCTCATGATACATCAAGATCGTGACATCTCAAGAACATGAGAGAGAGAGAGAGATCAAACAGATAGCTACTAGTACATACCCTCAGCCCCGAGGGTGAACTATCCCCTCCTCGTCATGGACACCGCCGGGATGATGAAGATGGCCTCGGGTGATGATTGCCCCCTTCGGCAGGGTGCGGTAGAAGGGCTCCGGATGAGTTTTCTTCGGTACAGAGGATTGCAATGGCAGAGCAGAAGTTCTAGGTTTATTTCTGAGTGTTTCTGTATTTATAGGATTTTCAGCGTTGCAATCACGCTAAACGGAGCCACGAGGTGGTCCCAAGCCATCAGGGCTCGTCCAGGGGGTGATGGCGCCCTGATGGCTTGGGGGCACCTCGTGACCCCCCTCCAGCGGTTCTTCACTCCAATATTTCTTATTTGTTCCAGAAAAAACCATCAAAAAGTTTCGGGCGATTCCGAGAACTTTCATTTTTGCACAAAAACAACACCACGGTAATTCTGCTGAAAATAGCGTCAGTCCGGGTTAGTTCTAATTAAATCACATAAAGTGCATCAAAACCATATAAAAGTATTTTAAAGATGGGTAAATATGGCATGAATACTTCATAAATTATCAATACGTTGGAGACGTATCATCTGGCCCTCGCGAACAGATAGAGAATTTGCCATTAGTACCAACACATGCCTATTAGTTAGGATGCTCTTCAGAGGTAAAATACCATGTAATGCCTGCCAACAGATTTTTTTTATTTTACTCGGGATCTTTAATTTCCACATAATTGGCCAAACCAACTTTGGTGCCGTTGGACCTTCGGGTGGAAGATTGTTGTTGCGAAATCGATGACTCCATTCACAATGAAACGCGAACTGGCAGAGAAAAATCATGTTCTGGTGCCATTCCATGTCACCAAGTCCTCAAACAAGTTGTGACTTAATGCTATCTGTAAAATGCGGTTGACATCAACTGGATTAATTATAAGATATCACAGATCAACTCTTCATCCCAGTTTTCTGTTATCGGACTAATAAGTCCATTGACTCTTGTGAGAACTACCCCATTCCTTGGTGTGATGACCTTTCTGGTAGGGATCCAAGTCCTCCCAAATGTTTATTTTCTTTCTATTTCCAATCCTCCATATGTGACCTCTCTTAAATGTTTGAATGCCAGGAACTATGCTTTGCTATGTGAAGGATGAACCTTTTTATTAGGGCTAGCCGAGAGTAAATCACGTGATGGGTAATACTTTGCCCTAGGCACTCTTGCACATAGAGAATCTGGTTCATCTAGCAGCCTCTAGCAATGTTTTCCTAGCATTGCTAAGTTGAAGGAGTGAAGATCTCAGAAACCCATTCCTCCATCTTTATTTGGGAAACACAATTTCGATCAAGCCCACCAATGCATCCTTTTACTGTGTTCATCATCTCCCCCACCAAAATTTTGCAATTTCATCGGTTATCTCTTTGCATGTTCCTTTTGGGATTTAAAAACAAACATGACATATGCAGGAATAGCTTGAGCTACATCTTTCAATAATATCTCCTTCCATCTTTGAACAATTTCTTTTGATTCCAACCATGTGTTCATGAACATACTATTTTTACAAAGTGGTTAAAACAACACTTCTGTCAGTTCCAACTAAGGTTGGCAATCCAAGGTATTTATCTGATAGAGCTTCAATATTAATATTCAGGCAATTACAAATATCGATTTTCAGTGTAGTCTCTATATTGGGGCTGAAACAGACACTTGACTTTGCCACACTCACCTTTTGTCAAGAGTTTCTGTAACACATCAAGCACTTGTTGTAGTGAAGTTGCATTAGTCATATCTGCTTTCATGAGAATAAGGGAATCATCAGCGAATAAAAGGTGTGGTACTAATGGTGCATTTCTGCGCACCTTAATCCAAGCCAGGCCACCAACTTTTTCAAACATGAGTAAAATTGATAGTGCTTATGCACACAGTAAGAACAAATAGGGGGAGAGAGGGTCTCCTCTACAAATACCTCTAGTTGGGGTAAACCTATCCATGTCCTGAGAGTATACCTGATTGTGTAGTTCACAGGGGAAACAAATTCCATCATCATAGCTACCCATCTGTCATGAAAGCCAAGCTTCACCATCATATTTTTAAGGAACGCCCATTCAACCCAGTCATAGGCCTGATGCATATCCAATTTCACTATACACAGTCAAGACTTGCCAGCTCTCTTGTTTTTAATTGTGTGAACACTAGCTATATTTTAAGTAGTAGAGATAAAGAAGAGAAAGAGGAAATAGGATAACCCTTGGGATATCGTTTGTGGCATTTTCTTCCTTTGTTTATCTCACATGCGTCCATTTCCATGCTCCACTTTGGCACCTCTTCTTTGGGTGGTGGGGGTTTGTGATGCCTCGGGGCATGCAAGACCAATGCTCCCTGTTAGACAACTGCCCCAGCCCTACACTGACGTGATGCAATTTTGGAGGAAAGAGGTAAAAAAGATGGATGCCTATCTACAGGAGAGACCGGTGATCCACCAAAAATAAGAGAAAGAGATGAAACCGACAACAACAATGGATCAAAGTGGATGGGATGAGAAGTTATTAGCTTAGAAGAAAAAGGATGGGAGAGAGAATACATATCAGATTATCTTCAACTGGAGTGGGCTAATTTGGCCTCTTATTGTTCATGCATGGGTCCAGATAGTATCCGGGCATGTTACGAATCATCATTTGTTTGTGAACGCAACCATGTCCTCCGGAGTTTTCTAGGTACATGCATATGAGTGGTGGGGATGGAAAGAGAGAGAGATAGAATAAAAAAGAAAGATAAAGTGGTTTGGGGTGACAACGTCCGATGTGGCAGACTGCCTAGGCACTCTCATTACCTCCCTACGTATGGGTTGGATTTGCGGGTTTTCGGATAGCCCAGAGAAATAAGGATGATTTTGGGGTCTGGTTGGGTAAGTTTTTTCTCTTTCTCCTTCCCGGGCACTATCCGGGTTGTTTGCACGGACAAATAGGGATAAAGTGGGGGATCTGGTTTGAGATGTTTGGGGAGGTCCATGTTGAATTGGGTAAATGTAGTGTTCCACATCTCTACTCCTACATGGAATGTGGGGCAACAATACTAGCGCCCCCATAACTCATGCCCTTATAAGCCAAGAATAGAGCTTATGCCACCGTCAATGATGACTCTCTCTAAGCTTCATCCTTGACCATGGTGATGTCAAGGTGGTTCACGATGGAGATCCACTTATACGAGCTAAGAGCATCTCTAGCCTATCCCCTATTTTTAAAATTCTTCATCATATCCCCATTCTTTAGTTTTAAATTTGTTGGGGAATTAAACTTTTGTCCATCTATCCCATCCTCCAAAACTTAATCCTTGGTTTGGCCCAACATAGGAGCCAACCCCCACGGTGGCAAACTCTAGTGGTGTCGCCAACACCCCCGTCCTTGCCCCTCATATTGCCATTATCGGCAAAGCCCATGATAGCTTCGAGGAAGGTGGAGGTGAGGCGCTTTGCTCACTCTTGTGTGTGGGTAGAGTCTGGTTGCTCGATGGCGGCGCGACAAAAGTGGTTCATAGGGCATCAACCATAGAGTGGGGGTTACATAGCTCTGTGGCACATAGATCTGGGACCGCGTGGCCCTGTGGCAGTGATGCTTAGGTTCGTGTTAGTGGCTTAGGGTTGCGACACCAGGTTGTGGCATGCGTCACTCCTCTTCTCTACGGTGGAGGTGCGATGAGGTGGGTTCAGGGTCTCACGCCCAGATCTGGTGTGCACCAATCCTCGGCATGTGGCAGCGGCCTGACGGGTGTGATGGATGCCCTTGGTCGTGGGCCAGTGGGGTGGAGGCACGATGTGGATGGGATGTCGGGCCCAGGGTGTCGCGGGGTGGTTCTAGTGTGCGACAATGGTTGGCTTTTAGGGTCGCCACGCTATAGATCAGTGGTCGGTGCGTGTGGTGTATGTGGTTTAGTGGTCGACACGATGGCGTCCATGGTCGTTGTGTGTAGTGTTGGTATGGTGTGGAAGGCGTTGTGGTGGCTGCATGTTGGTGATATTGTCTCCTTGGTGATGTGGCGGCTCGACCAACATACTTTTAGATCCGGCGTACATGGTACTTATTGTTGGTGGTCTGCGCTGGCAATTGTTGGTCCCCATCCCCGGGGCTCAGTGAGGTGAAGGGGCGAAGGTCTCTCGGTGAAAGCCTTTGCTTCCGATGAGGATCGGTGACCATTGATACGTCTCCGATGTATCTATAATTTTTGATAGTTTCATGCTATTATATTATCAATCTAGGATACTTTATATGCAATTAGATGTTATTTTATATCATTTTTGCGACTAACCTATTAACTCAGTGCCCAGTGCCAATTTCTGTTTTTTGCCTGTTTTTGGACTTTTCAGAAAAACCAATATCAAACGGAGTCCAAATTGGATAAAAATTTATGGTAGTTATTTTTGGACCGGAAGAGACCCAGGAAGCTTCGAGAGGAGGCCAGAAGACCCACGAGGTGACCACAAGCCACTGGGCGCGTCCTAGGGGGGGTATTCGTGGGCCCCTCCTGACCTCATTCCCCTTCTATATATCCCCAATTACCCCAAAACCAATAGAGAGACACCCAAAACAATTTTTCCGCCATCGCAAGTCTCTGCTCTTCCGCGATCCCATCCGGAGGCCTTTTCCGATACTCTGTCGGAGGGGGAATCCATCACGTAGGCCATCTTCATCCACCTTGCTTCCTCCATGATGATGTGTGAGTAGTTCACCATAGACATACGGGTCCATATCTATTAGCTAGATGGCTTCTTCTCTCTCCTTGATCTTCAATACAAAGTTCTAAACGATTCTCGTGTTGATCTATCCGATGTAATCTTCTTTTGCGGTGTTTTTGCTGGGATCCGATGAATTGTGGGTTTATGATCAGATTATTCATGAAAAGTAATTGAGTGTTCTCTGAATTCTATTATGCATGATTGTTATAGCTTTGTAAGTCTCTCCGATCTATCGGTTTGGTTTGGCCAACTAGATTGATTTATCTTCAGTGGGAGGTGTGCATTGTAGTGGGCTCAATCTTGCGGTGCTCTATATCCCAGTGAAAAAAGGGGACAAGACATGTATTGTATTGTTGATACTAAGGGTAAAACGATGGGGTTTGAACATATTGTTTGTACTTACTTTGTCTACATCATGTCATCTTGCTTAAAGCATTACTCTGTTTGGTATGGACTTAATACCATAGATGCATGCTGGATAGCGGTCGATTGGTGGAGTAATAGTTGTAGATGAAGAATCATTTCGGTCTACTTTTCACGGATGTGATGCCTATATACATGATCATTGCCATGAATACATAATCATAACTATGCGCTAATCTATCAATTGTCCAACAGTAATTTGTCTACCCACCGTATGCTATTTTCGAGAGAGAAGCCTCTAGTGAACAGTATGGCCCCCGGGTCTACTTAATCATATTTGCTAAAAACTTGAAATTACCTTGCTGCGATTTATTTACTTTTATTTCATTTTGCTTTTATCTTTCTCTATCTACCACTATTAGAAGTAATCCTTGCAAATAACGAGTTCAAGGGGCTTGACAACCCTCTTGCCCGCGTTAGGTGCAAGTGTTTGGTTTTGTGTGTGCAAGTACCGCTTGAAACATGAGTTGTCATGATTATCCTACTGGTTCGATAGTCTTGGTTCTCATTGAGGGAAATACTTATCGCTATTGTATTGCTTCACCCTTCCTCTTCGGGGAAAAACCCAACGCAACTCACAAGTAGCAGAAAGAATTTCCGGCGCCGTTGTTGGGGCAACACCACCAACTTTGCTTGAAGGTCCCTTCACACAAACTATCAATCACTTGTTCTACTTTCTGCTTGTCTTTTATTTTATCTTTATATTTTCTTTTACAAAAAAAATCTATTTGCTTGCTTGTCTAGTTATGTACTTTACTTGTTTGCTTGTTAGTTTGCTTGCTTGTCGTTATGGCTAGTTCTTCTTTAGTTCCCTTTACTCTGGAGAGTGAAGTGCTTAATTTTAAACAAAGGGGAGGAGAAAATTTAAAAGATGCTTGGTATAGGATTTGCGATGCTCAAAATAGATCAACTCATAAGCAATCCACCACTATTCTGCTTCGTAATTTTTATGTGCTTGACACTATTACTGGAAGGAATTTCTTGAGTAGTAACACTATGGATGCTTTTAATGCTATGAGAAATTTAGTGGGATCACCACCTATCACTACTAATTAAACTATATTAACTTTGGAAGATGTCATGCGTAGATTGGAATCTATTGAGAAAAAGTGCCTACTATTGAGCACACTGAAACATTGGAGAAAAAGTTCCAAAGTCAAATTGATCAAGTTGCTTCCAAAGTAGGAACTATTATAAAGAATCAAAAAGGAAATGAACCCATAATTAGTGAGCGGTTAGGACAAAGTCCCTCGAGAATATATAAGTTAGAAGAAATTATTAATAAACTAGGTTCCGCTTTTGCTTCCCCTAAAACTATCGATAGGACTCCTCTTAACAAGAATTCAAATGTTATGTATGTTCCTAAGAATAAAAGTGCCACTCCTAGTAAAAGGAATGAAGATCTTAAAATGATTAGTGTGCACGGATATAATAAAGGAACCTACTATTAAAAACAAACCTACTCATTTTGTTCCTAGGAGTGTGATTATCGATAGCCTATGTTCTAAACCTCCTAGGAAGCATGGTTGCATAATTTAGGAGTAGGATGTCAAGGATGACAATACTTGAAACTATGGATTATACCTAGCTAGGAGCATAAAACAATAGCGCTTGTTGGGAGCCAACCCAATAGTTTTGGTATTGAGCTCAGGTCCCTGTTTGGGACGGTTTTGTTTGGCCACCACGGTGGCGGTGTGTCATGCGGTGACACGGGGTCACCCATGACATAGCCCAAAGGGGAGTTTGTCAGAGTGGCCGGGAGAGTGTCATGCAATAGATTGGTTTTGTCGGAATGTCGTTGGTCCACCCGAATGGGAGCACGAGGCATGAGTTCTGTGGTGTGGGTACAGTGTACTAATCTCTGCAGAGTGTATAATATATTGATAGTCGCGTCCTCGGTTATGGACACAGTTCGTACTAGGTCACACTATCTGGTCTTGGTCGGCATGGAGGATAAATCTGATGTAATAAACTTGTTAAAGCAAGTGCTATAAATTAAATGTGATAACTTGGACGATGAGGTATTGGTGAGTAATCACCAGGTGATTATGATATGATCACGAAATGAGATCTCGGTGAATCATGAGTTAGCCCAGCAGGGCAGTGGCAGTGACATAAATTGTTAAACAATATTATTGTAACTCTTCATGGAAGGTCAGTGTAGTTTACTTTCCAATCTGGTTTCATGTACATATGGTAGACACAGCTATTCCATTGCCATGTTAGTTCATGATATGCCTTGCTATGTTATGTTATACCATAATATGCCATGCCATGACTTTCCATTTTATGCTATGATATGACATGGTATGCTTTGATCCATGTTCCATGCTAGCATCAGGCCATGCTTATCTTTTGCCATGAGATAAACTCTTGTATGAGCATAGAACTTGTATTGTCATTTGCTTGTTTGGACGCAATTAATTTGGTTGTCTTGCGAGTACATTCAAAGTACTCACCTGGCCTTGCACGTGGCCAGATCCAGGAGAATATTGGTCGCGCTAGATGGTAACCCTGCCAGTCCTGCGAGTTGTGGAGCCCAGCCAGAGACGACGTGCCGCTAAACCAAGACTTCCGCTACCATTTAGATAGCCTTAGAGCTATGTAAACCTTTGTATTCATCAGCGATGTAATACTCTATTTCCTATTAATGAAATACATATTTGTGCTTGGAATGTTGTACCATGTACCTGCCGTGCGTCAGGTGTTATCCTGGGATGACGTGTGGAGGCTTCCCTGTTCCAGTCGGATCGGGGTGTCACAGGAGATGGAATCAGAGGTAGGCTGGCAGTAGGATTACCCTAAGCGCGTAATCATCGCTATCATCAACCTGTAATAATCCTAGTGGATTTGACCCAACCCTGGCGTCCAACATAGCCACTGTTGAGCGATAGATGACACAGTCGTAATTAACGCGTCCCTACCCAGTTGCCCACCCCACCTAGTTTTCCGGAGTTGAGCGGCGACCCTATCTTTTTGTCGTCTGTATCGGCGTATCCTTTCTCATGTAGAGGAAGGATCCACGCCATACTGCTGGTGTGTCCCAGCCTAGTCACCTATAAAATCCCCTCCCACCTGCTAGCCACAAACCCCATCTCAGTAAGCCACATCCTTGCTAGAACCCTAGCTAGTCGTCCCATATCAGAAGCCATGACTAGTCTTCCCGGGGAAACCACTTTTTATAGCGGCACTTTCGCAGCCGACCATGATGGATTTTCGCCCCTTCTTGCCGATATGCTCACCCCAAGCCCTGGATTATAGTGCTAGCCCCGAGTATCTGGTGTTTCAATCGGAACCCATCCCTCATCTTCACCGATACCAGGCAAGGGTACAGATCTGCCCAGGTCCAGCAGAGGATGGGAAGCCTGCGATTTTTGTGGGCAGACCCATGCCCACTCCGGTGTTGGCTATCCAGACAGCCGCCACGGAGGCTCTCGCATACCTCCGATCCCAGTTTTCGAGTGTAGCGGAGATGCAGGAATTCCGTTATTTCCCCTCTGCGACCATTGCAGGGTGTGAGTACCCCAACGTTGTCCAAGATGATGACCCAACGATATCTCGCCTGGTTCAGTTCATCACTGCCCAGGGTATGATGATCAGTAACATTCTTGGAGAGTTTAAGGCTATTGACCGCGATGCTACCCGGGTTGTCTCGGAAGCATATCGCGGTGCCCGTCAAGCTGCATCCCAGATCGCTGCCCATGTGCCATCCAGCTCAGTGCTCCCGTCTCAGCCTATGTCTTGGATGAATCCACGCATCGTCAACTTTCGCTACATTGACAGGGCGATTTCTTGCCTTTGTCGTCAGGGCAAGCTCATGCCCGCCTCAGCCGCAATCCTAGCAGCTGAGCCCCAACCGATAGAAGTGCCCGACGATGAAGATGGAGATTGGCTCAGTCTGCGTCCCCCTGGAGAGCCCCAGCAAGACTAGGCCCTTTGCGTGGCCCCAATCACGCAGTCAGGCAATGCTGCGAGTATGTCAAATCTGTCGGTTCATCCTCATTAGGGGGATAGAACCATGTATCCTGGAGTGAGTGTTGCGTTCAGGTGCATAGTCAGGTTGTGCTTTGTTGTATGCTTGTACTGCTTGTAACCAGTGTGTTGTGGTGTATGCCCCTTTGTTTTGTGGTTCACCTGTCTCTCTGTCAAGTAGAAATATTTGACAGAGTTGGCAATGATTTTCTAAAAAGATTTTTAATTGGTAGAGCACATACACCAACAACATTGGACTCGCCCAGAGTCTTTAATAAAAAGCGAGCTGGTGTAGGTATATGTATACCAGGAGTACATATACCCACTAGCATTAAAACACCTTAGTTCTAGTTGTTTGATGTATTTTTATGTGCATGTATTTTGCATTTGCATATGTAGTATTTTAGAAGGTGCTGCATTTACACGCATACAAGGTTCATCCACGAGTATGACTCGGGAAATGTAAAGTCACCTACCTACCTCTTTCTGTCAGATTTCCAGATCCAGAGCCTCATAGAGGCAGTTCCACCTGGCAATTCCTCACCACTAATCCCTTTTTCCATAACCTCAATTGCATTCTAAGAGGAAAAGTGCCAGCTTTATTTCACTTGGATCAATACAACTACCCCAATATAGATTCTATCTCTGATTATACCTCGATGCCTACTCCTCGTGGAACTATCCGCGAAGTTTTTCCTTTGCGGAGCCAATAGTGTGGTTCCCGTGGCGGTGGATCCCCTCGTCTGCATCTCGTGATCCTCGGAGCCAACGACGACGATGTCACTGCTTTATGTGACGCCGGACAAGCCGCCGTCCCGACTTGCTACAACACACGATTACACCACCGACGCGAAGTGGCGGAGGAGCAAGCATGGCGGAGGACCAACCACCACTCCATCATCGTCCCCCTTCCAGCCGCCGCACCTTGATCCTCGTTGGGGCAAGCCCGCTCCTGCAAGATGAGATGCAGTAGGCAGAGCGATGAGCCTATCAGTGTAGCCAGTGCCGCAGCGAGGAGTCACCATAGCACCACCAGGAACACCGCATCGCCGAAGGACCTCGGCTCGATCTCGTCCAAACCGAAGAGATGGAAGAGCGACATGATGTGAATTGGGCAGAATCATGCCACTGTCTTTTGTAGCCCGAGTACGGTGTACAGTGAGCGAGGTCCAGGAGGATCGTGTGTCGCTCAATCACCGGCGTCGAGGAGGCGAATATGCGAGCAGTGCCGACAAGGTGTTGGCCCACGACGTGAGTTCTCTTTGCGTCAGAACCATGCGCGCCATGCACTACGGCGCTAGGGTCCTTAGTGCCCAAGGAGCTAGGTGTGCGCTGTACCAAGCCGCACATGGAGCAGTCGCGAGGAAGACTTCCTCCGCCATTTAGATAGCCCTGGAGCTATTAAAACCTTTGTATTCATCAGCGATGTAATACTTTATTTCATGTTAATGAAATACATATCTGTGCTTGGAATGTTGTACCATGTACCTGTCGTGCGTCAGGTGTTATCCTGGGATGACGTGTGGAGGCTTCCCTGTTCCAGTCGGATCGGGGTGCCACACTTCCTAAAATGCCCGAGGTCATCATGAGGAAGCAAGTTGGATGCATGCTCACTTAGTTTCATTTGAGCTTTCGTACACTTATATCTCTAGTGCATCCGTTGCATGGCAATCCCTACTCATCACATCGATATCGATCGATGGGCATTTCTGTAGCCCGTTGATTTGCCTAATTGATGTGAGACTTTACCACCTTATGACTCCTTTGATATCTACCATCATATTCTATCCCACCCATATGCTATATCCATGGCTCACGCTCATGTATTGCGTGAAGTTGAAAATGCTAAAGCGCGTTCGAAGTACGATCCAATTGCCTGGTTTGACACGGGGGTGCTCATGATTTATACTTATGCGGTGAAGACGGAGTCATGCCATGCTTAATATGATAAAATGAGTAGGGGATAACATTCTTGAATGATCGTATATTTTGAAACAGTAATGATTATGCTTCTTATGTTCATGGATATTATTATGTTAATGTCAATTGATTCATCGTTTCTCAATATCTATACCTAACAGAGATTACATGTTGGGTAGCATGCCACATCAAAAATTCTGTTTTTATCATTTACCTACTCGAGGACGAGCAGGAATTAAGCTTGGGGATGCTGATAAGTCTCTGATGTATCTATAATTTTTGATTGTTTCATGCTATTATATTATCAATCTAGGATACTTTATATGCAATTATATGCTATTTTATATCATTTTTGGGAATAACCTATTGACTCAGTGCCCAGTGCCAGTTTCTGTTTTTTGCTTGTTTTTGGACTTTTCAAAAAATCATATCAGACGGAATCCAAATTAGATAAAAATTTACGGGAGTTATTTTTCGACCATAAGAGACCCAGGAAGCTTCGGGAGGAGGCCAGAAGACCCACGAAGTGGCCACAAGCCACTGGGGCGCGCCCCCATGGCTCGTGGGCACCTCGTGGCACCTCTTGAACTAATTCCACTTCTATATATTTCCAATTACCCCAAAACCAACAGAGAGGCACCCGAATTTTTTTTTCCGCCGTCGCAAGTCTCTGCTCTTCCGCGATCCCATCTGGAGGCCTTTTTCGGTACTCTGCCGGAGGGGGAATCCATTACGGAGGCCATCTTCATCAACCTTGTTGCCTCCATGATGATGTGTGAGTAGTTTACCATAGACCTACGAGTCCATAGTTAGTATCTAGATGACTTCTTCTCTCTCTTTGATCTTCAATACAAAGTTCTTCGTGATTCCCGCGTTGATCTATCCAATGTAATGTTTTGCAGTGTGTTTCTTGGGATCCGATGAACTGTGGGTTTATGATCAGATTATTCATGAAAAATATTGGAGTCTTCTGTGAATTCTATTATGCATGATTGTTATAGCTTTGTAAGTTTCTCTGATCTATCGGTTTGTTTTGGCCAACTAGATTGATTTATCTTCAGTGGGAGGTGTGCATTGCAGTGGGTTCAGTCTTGCGGTGCTCTATATCCCAGTGATAGAAGGGAACAAGACACGTATTGTATGGTTGCTACTAATTGTAAAACGACAGGGTTCGAACATATTGCTTGTACTTACTTTGTCTACATCATGTCATCTTGCTTAAAGCATTACTATGTTTGTTATGGACTTAATACCATAGATGCATGCTGTATAGCGGTCGATTGGTGGAGTAATAGTAGTAGATGTAGAATCGTTTCAGACTACTTGTCACGGACGTGATGCCTATATACATGATCATTGCCATAAATACATAATCATAATTATGCGCTTTTCTATCAATTGCCCAACAGTAATTTGTCTACCCATTGCATGCTATTTCGAGAGAGAAGCCTCTAGTGAACACTATGGCCCCTTCCACTTAATCATATTTGCTAATAACATAAAAATACCTTGATGCAATTTATTTACTTTTATTTTATTTTGCTTTTATCTTTATCTATCTACCACTATTAGAAGTAATCCTTACAAGTAACGAGTTCAAGGGGCTTGACAACCCTCTTGCCCGCGTTGGGTGCAAGTTTTTGGTTTTGTGTGTGCATGTACCGCTTGAAATATGAGTTGTCATGATTCTCCTACTGGTTCGGTAACCTTGGTTCTCACTGAGCGAAATACTTATTGCTACTATATTGCTTCACCCTTCCTCTTCGGGGAAAACCCAACGCAACTCACAAGTAGCAACCATCGATGATGGTTTGATGGTGCCTCTTCCCTTGGGGTCATTACTGAACGGTTCCGTAACATCTTGGGAGTAATTCCCTATATATTTTGCCTATTATATTGTTTGTGCATCAGATGCATCTAGTAAGCATCATTTTGCATCAGTAAAATAACTTATATAGATTTCGTCATTTTGTCAAATGGTGAATAAGTAATCCCTTTCAATTTTTTTGCACCAAGACTCACCTCCGAACCTTGACACATTCTTTTTGTGACATTTGGGAACTACCGAAATTGTTTCCCGGTTTCAGCACAAACCTAGATATCACTCATAGTTCAAACTCATTCATTTAGATGAATGGAGATAATTTCATGTTCGCTAGTTAAACGAAATCCCAATGTATGGAATATCTTTTGTGGCCTTGTTATATTATCGAAGGCTATGTTTAAAATTTCATTCGATTCAGAGTCATTTGAGGTTGAAACGATTAAATATGAGGGCTCTATAGCCTGTTAAAGAATAAAACATTTTGCATTTAATTTTTCTAATTGGGCTAGCCCTCTCCCGTAAGCAGTTCATCTAGCCTACCACAACCACCTATCCCATGCTATAAATAGCCAACCTCTCCCTGCCATTTTTTGGGCAAAACCTAGCACAAATGCCAAGAAACTCTAACCGTAGATGCCACCCCTCTCCTCACAGATCCAACCACCTCAAGTTGCCGCGATCTGGATCCATAGAGCATAGGCAGGACACCGGATTGCGGTGACGGGAAAACCTAGATAGTGACGTTGAAAACCCTAACCCTCTGTGTCGCTAGACAGAAGACCTAAGCATCACCCACGATACGGACGTGTATCATAAAATTTTCACCCATATGGCTCCTTGGTCATTTTTCTGAAGGGATCCTTATGTGTATATGTGTTACTTGTTTCGATTTGGTATACACGTATGCTTTTTCAAATAATTTTTTTTGATTTCACAATAACATCAATAAAAGCATATGTTATCGAGAAAATAGCAAACCAAAAAAAATCATGTGTGCATCACATTGCACATACATATGTATTTTGAAGAAATCTCGTGATAGAGCTAGTTGGCCCTGCGAACCAACCTATAATTTAGTGATTAGCAGGACAGTAATATTCCCAACCCATCAGAGTTTAAGTCCTATATTTGACACTCTACTCGTATTTTTCTATATTTATATTAGGTCTTCTGACGATATGTGTTTAGTGGAAGAAGACGTTCCCATCAACTATGAAGGTGTTTGTGACGCCTTCATCTCACATCAGGGTCTGTGAGTGTGTGTGTGTGTGTGTGTGTGTGTGTGCGCACGCGCGCGTGTGTTCCTACAATGCTTATGGATGAGTGTCTGCGTGTGTGTTCCAGAAAAGAAATAGGGGCGTGTTTGGTTGCTCACATTGATTTTTGCTGCATTGCATGTACTTCTTAGATGGGTCTGGTTGAGAAAAAAACAACCTATAAACCACCATCTGCACATAGTTTGGTTGCCCGCATATAGGTTAGCTGCATGAGGGAACTAATTTTGATCCACCCTTTGGTTGGCCCTATTGCATTAGGCGTACCTAGGACACACCGTTTGGTTGCAACTTGCATAATGTGCTCCCATGTTTTCTCACTAGTGGTGACCTTACCACACACGACCTGAACAGTTTCATTCCTAGCTACGAAACAAATTACGGTTAATCTTAACTACTATCAAATAGTTGTACACATTATTAAGAGCCATATGGCTGAATAGGGGAAAGTTCATCGCCGATGCTAACTAGATGGAAGTCCATCCTCTTCCTCTTCCTCTTCCTCTTCTGTTGTGGCTGCTAGTTCTTCCTCTTCCTCTTCTTCTTCTGCTGCTCTTGCTCTTCTTCTTCTTCTTCTTCTTCTTCTTCTTCAGATCCTTGTCCAAGCTCTATTATCCCACATTGTTTGTGCTCACTCCATCCTTTTGTTCTTCCAGGCTTCGTTGTCAAATGCCTCCACATCATGGCTAGAGCTAACAACATCGTCAGGTGTCACATCTTCCTCCTCAGGCACCAGTTCATCACAACCCCATTGCAGGATCCACTTATGCAGAATGCAACAAGCAAGAACAAGCCTAACCTGAGTGGGGACAGTGTGGAATGGCTTTTGATCCAGGATCTTAAGCCTGTTCTTCAGAGCTCCAAATGCCCCCTCAATAGTTACTATAAGGATGGAGTGTCTGAGATTGAACAACTCCCGTGGAGTCCTAGAATAGTTCCTATCAGCGAACCCGTTCAGATGGTACCTGGTTTCCCTGAAGGATGGAAGAACACATGTCCAACATGCATAGCCAACATCTCCTAGGTAAAACTTGCCATCGGGGATGTTGATGCCATCAGGACGACTCATGCTGTCACTGAGTATGTTAGCATCATGTGCCGATCCTTCCCAGCCAGCCAGCACATATTTGAACTTTAGATCGAAGTCAACAGCAACAAGCACATTCTGGCTTGTGTAATGCTTCCTTTCCCTGTATGCTGCAGATTGTGACCTCGACACTCTGGCAGTGACACGAGTACCATATTTCCCCAATGCAATCCTGAAATGACAATACAAGATTTTGTTAGTGATCACCTTGAACAACACAAGCATATCAAGCCATGAAGTACATATTGTGAGTGCTCACCTTGAAGTATGGATATCATTTTAGACTAGTGCGAATCTTGGTAGGACTCCGGCCGGCTGGTGACTTAATCATCTCTCCTCTGGTCTCCCCGACAACATAGAGCACTTGCTTGAAGTATCTTGATATGGTTTCCATTGATCTTCTGAACGTGTTGTGCATAACCCTAAACCTCTGGTTATGGCCAACAACATGGAGGAACATGGACACTTGCTCTTCTACACTGGTGTAGATGCTATCTTGTAGCAGCCCTCAGCCCTCCTGCTTATGAAGGTATGGACAAGTCTAGCAAATGATGCTCTTTTCATTCGAAGCATTCACAAAGTCTATGTGTCGTTACAGTTGTAGATGTAGTTCATATTGACGATCCTCTTCTACTCCTCCATAAGCAGATAAATAATGACATGTCTCTCACCATGACGAACAACTCTCTTGTGCATGAACATGAGTCATGCCTGAATCACAACTATCAATGTTGCTACCTGAACTACCAGCCGCGTCCGTGCATTCATAACCTAGTCGACATCGAGGGTGCGTTGAGCAATGGGAAAATTGATCCTACACCTTGTCTAAAGGCCTAACAACCGACCTAACATAGGGGAGAGGGGATGTTGCTTACCTGCATCGAAGATGAGGACGACGAGGGGGGGGCGGCATGGCTGAGTCAAGGACGACCAAACGGTGGCCAAATGAATGGGAGCACCAGCTCCTGTTGCCGGATAGTATTGTCGCCGTGTCCGCCGCCTCCGCCACCGCCGCTTGCGCAGATCTGAGTCACCTCCACAATCAGTGTTGAGGCTAGAGGAAGTTGCTGTCCTAGAGGTAGCAGTGACCGAGTAAATGAAGGGTCATTGCTAGATTTGGCATCGTGCCGCCTCGCCCGATTTCCATCTCCCGTCTTCCCACTTGCTTTCGGCTTGCTCCCTCTCGTGCGAGCTTGCGTCACACTTAGCATGGCTCACTAGAAGCTGCCGATTTGAAAGTTTTCAGCGAGTCAGAATATGACCTGCTTTAAGCTTCGTGTCGATGCGAGCCAACCCGCCACATTTGCAACCAAACACACTTTTCGTGACCCAACCTAATTGGAACACGGCCTGGTTGGCCCGGGCGTGGGCTACAGCCTGCTGCGCAACAGAACCCCGGCTTTCCTTCCGGCAGGCAGCCCCGCCGTTGTCTCCTCCGCATTTGCCAGGCGCAGTCCACACGTTGCGGCGGACACCACTTCTCCCATGGATGCGGACTGGACATGGGCGTGCCGGGCGTGGGAGAAATGGACCGCGAAGCACGTCGGATCTTCCGGTCTGCCGCCCCCTTCCTTCCCCTCCCGCTTCGCTACCCTTTCTGCTATCCCGTGTGAACTAATCCCCATCCTCTTGCAGTTGCAGGGATGCCGGTCAAGGCGGCGCTGCTGCTCAACTACGACCCGACCGGACCATCTCGCCTCCTCCCCATCGTGTAAGCATCGTCCCCAACCACGGTAACTCGGGAAATTAAATGGGGATCTCCTCGGTCATAACCACCGTTACCCCTTGCAAGTTGTGGGGGCTGTATAATCTTCAGTACTGGCAGTTGCACTGGAGAATGGTGTTAATGAATTTTTCCATGCGCCCGTCCATGTTTCAGATGGAAGCTGCTCGGTTATTTTGTTAATTAGTTAGCACGTTACATGACTTTGTTCGATCTGAAACTGGCACCGTATATTGGTTGATGAATGCAGCAAATGCTGTAGTTCAATGTTGATATTATTTCCATCCATAGCTGCCACAAGATACATTGGATAAACTAAATTTAGGGATACATTGTTCAGTATGGAGGTTAATGACTGAATCACAGATGTGACCGAGGTCTCAGATTCAGATATGCAAAATCCTGTTCATTAAGATGCATGAATGTTCTATTCGAATGATTGAAACTTCGTAATAAGATGGTTGTGTGCATCAATCGATGCAGATGCCGGGGAGATCCCCTTTTCGAATAAACAAATAAATTAAGATACATGAATGTTCAAGTTTTAGAAGTTTAAAGTCACAATCTTTTCTAACTGTGCAGAGCAGAGGAAGAGGGAACAAAATTTACTGCTGTTGATCTGCAACCGTTCATAAACTTCTTTCGGAGGAACAATCTGCAGACGGAATTCTTTTCTATTGGACCAAACCAATGTGAGTCTCTCGCATTATGAGTCTAAACTTTCCTCATTATGTAGGGATAATTCGACCAAGTTAACTTTGCTATCTCCAGCAATATTTTGATTGCAAATTATGCATTCTTAGATTTAGTCACCTCAATCCACGAGCACTGGTTTTGTGCTCGTTGTGTTAACACAACACAGCCAGGAGGTGAAGGAGTTATAGTTATGCAGATTGGAGCCTACTTGTTAGTCTCTATGTACGTATCCCCATGTTGAACTTTTAATTTACAGAAATCAGTTATCGAGTTTCCTCTTAAGCATTCTGTAGTACACATCCTGGACTGTCAGAATTAATGTTATTTGCATTGGTTCTTAATGCATAGGTATGATGGTTCTGTTGGTTCCGCTTCACAAGCAATGGTGGCTGTTGATCAGTTTGCATGGCACTTCAACCGGAGAACACATTAACATCTTGTGGTGTAGGCTCATGGCCTTAGAATGTACTGTATAACCTGACATGCTGCTTAATGTTACTGTTGTATTGTGATCAGTAGGTATGTAGTGCAATAACTAAGATTCTCTTAAATGTAGTTGAATTCAATCATATAATCTTTGCATAGTAATTTAAGACCAGTTTCTATGTATCCAATTGTTTGCTTAGATTTTGGGAATTCCATGTTTGAATTTCACACTAGTTGAGCAGTATGTGTAACTATTATAAGATTTCACAATGATAAAATGGCGAAACTGTTAAAAAGTTTATTAGAAACGGTAAATTAAAGCGGCCATTTGAAGTTCTTTAGTAGGGGCGATTTGCTTCAAATGTTAGATATAAGCTAACTAAAACATTTTGGATATTCATTGTTGTAGTACCATGTTTGACAAGGAAAGTCTGTTTCTGCTCCCGAGCTCAAATGCACCTGCCTGAGAAGAAAATTCATAAAAAATTCAAAAAAAATCAGAAAAATATGAATTTTTTTTGCTGCGACTTCCACAAATGTGTTTTCATGATGAAATTTTACAGGAACCTAGAAATTTTGTCAATGTTTCTCACAAAAAAAAAATCATATTTTTCCGATTTTTTTTGAATTTTTTTATGAATTTTCTTCTCAGGCAGGTGCATTTGAGCTCGGGCTCAAAATAGCTGCGTCTGTTTGACAAGCAATTCTCTGCTAAGATAATGCAAGATTCATAGTAATATGTATAAGCATTTGATTAAAGTTGTTGACTTGCTTTACTCGATGTATGTATGAAATTTGTAGAAGATACCATTGTACTTACGGTTCCTTAAATGTTGCCATTTTGGACATCCACATAGTATCCAAACATAACTTTGAGGAATAATTTCTATTAAAACATATACAGAGAACCCAGCAAAACCATATGTTGTAGGGAGTTAGGGATGATTCACCGGTGGGCATGAGCATTGCCTATGAGTAGGTGCCGTGATTGGTAAATTGAGAAGGGTCAACAAGAGATTAGCGGGGTAGGAATTATGAATGGAGCGTTGGGGTTTATTTATTGCTTGAATGAAAAGACTACAATGGCTAGCACTATATACTACCTGTCCATACAATTGGGTACGGGTTCATCCCTTGTCTCCTACTCTGACTCGGCTCTTTGCCGAATAAGACTCTGAGTCCTGGCCCAACTTCTACTTCATTTCTGCTGCTGCTTGCTGAATCTGAGTTGGTCTCTGCCTGAGCATTGTCCTACTCGGAACTCTTCCAGCTGTTGGCCTTGTCTTGCTGGCTGCAACGCTTTCTCAACCTGCTGTGCCTGGACTACTGACATGACTCATTGTGCGGTCTACTAGTTGGAAGCCAACCCTGCTACAATATGTTAGTTTTGTTATAATTTTGTGCAATCATTCTACTTGTCGCTTCCCAGTACTATCTAGGATACACTGCTCATGTCTGGTCACAAAAACACGAGGATATGAAGAAACAAGCAAATTGGTCCACTCTATATTGACAAAATTAATACAGTAAGAGAATCGAACTGAAGACAAGGGGAATGCGACGGCAGAGGAGTCTACTTTACTTATCATGGTGCGCTTTGACCGAACTTGTAAATTCAGAAAAAAAAAAATTGGTCTGTCCATGTTCTTGAAAATTATCTGTAAAGTTCGAAATTTTGGAACCTATGTCTTCCTGTAGTCATAATGTACACTATATGCTTCAAATTATCTGTAAAGTTCGAAATTTTGGAACCTATGGTCATCATACTGCATTCGTGCCCTGCTGCACATCGTTTTGCGCTTTGGTCAGTTCATCTTGTTATTCAGCGAAATTATTTTCATTTTCTCACATCATCGCATCGTGCTGCAGCATCAGTTCATAAAGCTGTTTTTTTCTTTTGGCGGACCATATTTTCTCCTTGCAATAACGCAAGTGATTGAGTATGTCTGTCGCCGATAGTTGCATATGAGTATATGACTCCCCATTTCCTTGATAGTCGTGTACAAAAAGGGGGTACATATGAGTGGATATCTTCCTGAGCTGGCAGGATTTCAGTGTTGACTGACGATGGAGCTATCTTTGCTCACAGACTCACAGTTGATAGACTGGGAATGCCTTGTAGGTGCCTCTGTGTAAGCTTGTTTTCTATCAACTCTTGTTTCATGTAATTGCTTCAAAATTGCGCCAGCCGGTCTCGAATGCTTTGAAATCACGTACAGTTTGCTGCACGGACCAGTTTATTCACTTAAAAATGGGTCATGTTTGTGATAATTAAAGTTTATATAGTATTGTTTAAGAAATAAATAAAATATTTCATGCATGTTCCCTGACAAGTACAACATGAGAAACATTAGAATGGCCCGAAGGGTATGGCCCGGAAGGTGATATGAAAGAGGTTTTCTTCGTGGTGGTTAGAGCATCTCTAGCAGACCCCTTAAAACCATAAACTGTAAAACTGAGATAAGGGTAAAAAAAGACATTTTAAGGGTCATTTTAGCTACGGCAGAACAGATACTGTAAAAACAAACTGTAAAACTGGGATAAGAGTTCCTTCCTCCAGCCCAGTCGGCGCCGCCCCTTCCCCCAGCCGGCCGCTCCCAGTCCCCGCCGGATGCGCCCCGTCGCCGCGCCCAGCCCCGCCGGTCGCGCCCCGTCGCCTGCCGGCTGTGCCTGGTCCGTTGCCGGCCGAGTCGTGCCCCTTTGTCGGCTGTGTCGGGAGGATTCCGGCGGCCAGGATGAGGTCGGGGGAGGCCACGACGAGGTCGAGCTCGTCCAATCGAACCGGCGGCGATCGATTTCGGCGTCTAGCGGCCTTTTCCGGTGTGCGGTGATGAATTCCAGCGAGTTTCAGGCGGATTCCGACAAATTCCGCGGCGGCGTGTTTGCTCCGACGAGGTTTGATCGGTATACGGGGCACCCTCGGTTCGACCTTCAAATATAAGGGTCTCGTGTGTGGATTTTGGGTGCCCTTTAAAATTTTAACGGGTTGGACCACTTTTACGGTTTCTGTTCTGGACACTTTTTTCGACCAAAACCTTAAATCGCAAAAATTATAAGGACTTGATTACTTTTAAGGGGTCTGCTAGAGATGCTCTTAGACTTCATCTTGATCGAATGGTAACCGGAGAGGGCGTCTGAGAAACAAAGACGTTCGCAACACACGATGGAGCCGATGATTTCAACCTAAAGAGGCAAGCGATGTTGTTGCCCGAGGAGTTGATGACCTTGTAGAAGCATTTGCCCTTGCTGCTCTTTCAACTCAAATCAATTCAAATCGTTGCGGGGTAACAGAACGTCATTGGTCTACTTCAAAGAACGAGGAGGGAATGGAACCGGGAGCTTATTCTTTTGGGCATATGCCTTGTTGAGGTTGGTGTACCAATACACATGCGCTATGAGTTGTTCTTTGTCGGGATCAAAACAGGGTTGACCGGCCACTCGGGGTGTGCGACCTCCCTGATGAACCCCACAACTAGGAGTCGCGCGATTTCTTCTCTGACTGCATGTCACTTTTTTCGTGGTGAAAGGTCGGAGGGCCTTCTTGACCAGTCACATGTCTTTTTGGACGTCTAGGTTGTGCTCTGCGATGCGTGCGGGAACCCCGGATATGTGCACGGGCCTCTAGGTGAAGATGTCCCAATTGTCCCTAAGAAACTGTAGGAGGGCAGCCCCCTGGTCCGGGCTCCTCCGATGATCATTGTCTTGTTTGGGTCGTCGGTGTGCACTTGGAACTATTTTGTTTCCTTGGCCGACTGGAAGGCCGGGTCGGGCTTAGGCTTGCGAGGTAGAGTTGTTGTGGATGAATCGACGAATTTCTTGATCTCTTCGAACTCTACGAAAGCTAAGGTGGCCTCTACGAGTTCGACGTTGGCGACCTCCGCCGCAAGCGCCCTTTCGGTGCCGCCGTGGACGATGATGGTGTCGTTCGGTTTGGGCATCTTGAGTTGTAGATACGCATACGAGGGTAGCAACATGAACAATGTAGACGGGCCTGCCGAGGATGGCGTTGTAGCGCGTACAGAACGACGCAACCTCGAAGCATAGTGGCCTTGATTCCCGCGTTGGACTGTTGCTGCAAAGATCCGTTGTGATGTCATTAAGATTTTCTGGATTTACCAGAGATGACGTCATCCATTTTATATGGCAGGTCATGAAGATTTATTTCAGGTTAGATAATTATGAAGAGCACAAGACTCGCCAACCAGAAGACTTGAAGATTGACATGAACAGGTTCAAATCAATCTGGGGCCTAATGTTGGGGATATAACCCCACGGCATGACCCGCCCAGAAGGGGCCGGGTTAGGAAGTTGGCGACTTAGCAATAAGGCCGTAAACAGGCCTGAAGACCAGGACAAGCCTAGAGGTAACTTACCAGACGGGCCGGGCAGAGGCCCAGAGCCGGAAGACGGTGCGTGACCCGGTGGCGTGAGCCGCCCGGAGATGGCTTGCCAGAGAAGGCAAGGCGACTTAGAAGCATGATCGGATACTTAGTTTAACCCGGTCTGGACTCTTGTAACGCCTAGGGCCTCGACCTGTGTATATAAAGGCGAGTCCCTGCAACGACTTAGGGTACGAAACAACTGATCGAGAGCTAGGTCAAGCGAATCCGCTCCCTTGTAATCGATACCTAATCAATACAACACAAAGCAGGACGTAGGCTGTTACCTCCTTCGTGAGGGGTCGAACCTGGGTAAACCCGTGTCTTTCGTCCCGATCAACCCCTTCGAGTTAATCACCGTAGTGATGGCTTTACCCCTAAGTCCTTTCACTAGGACATCTGTCGTGATAAAACCACGACAGTCTCTAAGCGGAAGTTTTCCTCGTCTTCGAAGATCACCTTCAGGTCGATTTGTCCGAGGGGTTGCGCCTTTTTGCCTAGCACAAACATGTAGAAGATGGTGGGTGAGGGGCGTAGACGCGACTTGGAAATCCTCATCTTTTCCAGGGTGTCGGGGAAGGTGACGTTGATCCGCTGCCCCCATCCAGCAGAAATCAGGGGAGACGGTAGCCGTCGACGATTGGATCTACCACCAAGGCAAAGTTCTATGGCTAAGGGATGTAGGTTGGATGGTCAGTGCGATCGAAGACGATGGTGGGGTTGCACACTAGAAATTCTATAGAGGTTGGTGTGATTGTGTAGACTGTGAGACATGTGAGCTTCTAGGTCCGCCATGTACCAGTGGCCCAGAAGATCGTATGCATGATTTGCGATCGGGTGGGTTGGTGGGTTGATGAAGATCCAACCGTTCTAAGGTCGGCCGGGATTGGCGCTGCCTCACGTGCTAAGGGTGATGGTGGAACACGGAGGCACACAGTGTCGCCGTGCTGGTCGAAGTGGAACTCGAGGCTTCCAAAATGTGTGGTGTTGACGGGAGAGTGCGGCCTCTTGTCGTAGAGAAGCCCTCGTCCATCGGCGACGAACTTGAAGAAGGCGAAGATGAAAGTTTGGCCCGACGTGAAGTCGTCGGGCATGACTAGAGATTCTATCTGGTTCGGTCTTTGGTGGACGCAACCCTTGACTGGCGTGCCAACTGATCGGCAAAAAACCCGTTAGTGCCCTCAGTAGGGTGACGAGCCTAGCCAGAAGTACTAGAGGGGAGTTTACCTAGGTTCTGGCCCTCATGGGACTCCGTCAATCAATCTTACCTTATAGGGCACAAAGGTATATTTACCATACGAGATCTGAGGTAATACCCTATGTCCTGCTTTGTTTTTGATTGATGTGGGAGAACATCGTGTGTGTGTGTGGTGGGGGGGGGGGGTACACGTGGATGATGATGATGATGACTACCGAGGTTTGTGTATTTTGGAACAAATGCCTCCAACTATCCCTATGTAATAACCCATGCTTATGCTGGTACTTGTTTAATTTTTGTTTTGCATCATGGCATCAACTTCATAACCTTGTGGTGTATGTTTTCTTTTCATTTGGTCATTATGGTCGCAACTTCTACTTCTTCTTTGATCCATCCAAAACCCTCATGCCAACTTCCCTTAAGGTCATGCACCACTTTCATTTTGCCCAAAGACAACCTCCAACTTTCTTCCTTTCCAATACTTGTTTAAAGTGGCATTTTTTACTTTGTTCAAAAATGTTACAAAAGTATTCTTAAATCACATTGCATGTGTGGAACAATCTCCCGCAAATCTCAGCCCGTTTGGATTTCGTCTAAGTGGTTTTCTGAGTTCAAATAGTTTGAATTATATCCAAACTTGTTTAAATTTTCATCTTCCAAAAATCATCCAACCATTTTTATAAAATCCAGCATATTTTTCTGAGTCCAGAAAAGTGTCTACTTTTGTCTAATTACTCATCTACCCCTACTTTCTTCCTCTCCAAGATTTCTGTTTCAAAAGAAATAGAAAAGGAAAAGGGAAAAAGGAAATAGGAGAGAGAAGCTCAGCCCAGCACGCCTCCAACCCACCTACCACGCTCATCGTCATTTTTTCCACCGCACTACCCACATACCCACGCAACCGTTTGACCACATGGCGCTATGGTTCCTAGTAGTTAGTGACTGGGTGAACAGTCGTGCACCCACCCTTCTTCCTCCTCTAGTGCGCACACTTTCCAGCTTGCCCATGTGCCATTCGTCGACACCCTACCCTCGCCCGGCCTCCATCGCCCTTATCTCCTCCCAAGCCACACTAGCCACCACCACATCCTTTCCCCTCTCTCAAGCCAACACACGAGCGTATGATCGTGCTCCTCGATCTGGTTTGACACCCAACCCGAGAAGGCAAGCTCGCCGCGAGAATCCGCAGCATATTTCAGGTTCTTGAATATGATGATCCAACCCAGGGCGAGGTTTTCGATCTGGTCGAGCTGGCTAGCCGGATCAGCAAAGAGGGTGATCTGCCAAAGACAAAGAGTTGTCCCGGCAGGAAAGTCATGCTGGAGCCGACCTGATCGTCAATCCGTAGGTGCGCAGAGAACCGTTGAGACTACTCAGAGGGACCTGTATGGGCCATGATGGACTCAAATCCAGCAGATCTTGGGTAGGGGGTCCTGAGCTGGTACCTTAGTGCGATGGTAACAAAGATACGTGATTTTAGGTCTCTCTTGAAGAGATAATACCCGCACGTCCTACTTTGATTATATTGATTTCGTGGGAGTACACAGTACATGTTGATCTACCGCGAGATCTATGTGTGTATGACGTGTCATCTACAAGCCCTATCCCTCGGTTTATAGGTACTGAAGATATCTAGTGTTTACACATAGGTTGGTGCATGTAGGGCAATCATGGTGTAGACGACCTCTTAAGTCTTGGAGTATGCACCAAGTCTTTGGGAACATCCCATCTTAGCGTTCTTGGGCCCGACGAACATGGCTGACTGGTAAATCATCATGGGGGTCCTCGGCCCGGCCCATCTGGCCGGGAGATGACGTGGTATGCACCCCCTAGTCTAGGACACCGCCAAAATCCCTACCATTGTTCTCCATAGAGTGTTTCTTGCGTATTGTGTTGCTGTTACAAAGGTTTCGAACTTGTAACCCGACGCCAGGGGTATGCTTATATAGAGTTCACTACCCCCCGGGTTGCTGCTATGTTACAGATGAGCTAAAATGAGCGTTAATATACGTCCACTACTAAAGGTAATAGACGTTCTAAATACTAGTAGTAACTTGAGGCTTCAAGACTTTGGAAACACCTCAATTAATTCTGGACGTTGGATTGTTGCGAGCCGAGTGAAGTCCATCCAAGGGCGGGTACGTCCTTTTCAATCCAAGCCGCATGATAGAATTCTCCTCACGGGTAACCCATGTCAAGTGAGAAAAACCCTTAAGTTGTTGATGTTACCTTGGTACATATTGCATGTCAGCTTGAGCCTCCATGGGCCTCTATTGGGTTTTAGGTCACCCTGGGCCTACCTACTGGGTGATAACCTCATCAGGTGCGTCCAACAACAAGCCGACCTATATGGCTTTGTATTTGGAACTCGTCGGTTCCATAGACGATGAAGATCACAACATGGAAAGCATCGATGGGAGCCTTGGCTACTAACCAATGCAAGGTTTACATGCATTTGGCGAAGCGAGACACGTGTCCAATGTGCACAGTTGAATTAGAAGAAAGCTTTTATTCGTTGGTAAACTTAGGGCACGCCATGATTTATGGGAACTCATGAGAGCAGTGTTGCCACTTCCTGCCAATAATTCGTTGGTTGATAAAGCAAGGAATGGCTACTGAATGTTCTAGCAGAGTGTGAGGAGAATGTCCATGGTATGATAATTATGCTTATCTAGCGTATCTGGCAGCTTTGCTCGAACATGGTCCATGAAAAAAAGTACCTCCCCGTGAACAACTCCCGAGTTCTTGCAATTACATGAAATCGCTGCTCCTTTTGAGGATGTATAACACTGGTTGAATCATTAAAAGGAAGATGACACTATATGAGACTTGTTCTATACCGGAGATTAAGTCGTTGGCAAATCAGGTAGTCCTCTTGGTGGATGCTTCTTTTCTTGCTCATGATGGTATGACGGCGGTAGGTATAACCTTAGGAGACATGATGGCAGTGTTACCTTTACAGCTTACCGATTCTTGTTCATTGCAATGATGCTTTAAAGACGAAGATTCATGCACTAATGCAGGGCATGGGCTTGGCCATACATCATTCAGAAGGTCCAATCATAGTCCAATCAGACTCCTTCAAGGCATTGGCGACTTTATATGATGATAGCTCAGTTCACTCAGCATATGAACATCTTGCTACTGAGATCAAGTCCTTGACAGAGGAAGGAGTTTATTTCACACAAGGTTTGATGGGAACAAAATATGGTAGCTCGACGATATACACTCGCACCGAATGTACACTGTTGTTAGATGCATAAAGAATCACAATCTATCGGGTAACTTTTGCCTCTTAAATGTAACCCCGTTATTTTGAAATAAAACTCAATTTACCAAAAAAGAAAGTTTAAAGGAGCATTTTGAACCAAATTGAAGTTTGGGGTTGTAGTGTAAACCGCTGGACAAATTAAATTTAGGAGGCGGCAGCACCGCAACGGTGTGTACACGGAACAGCAGGCAATGCGGCCCAGTCGCCGCCACCCGCTGCGGCCACGGGCACCTGCGCTCCCGCTTCTCCTTTTCCTCGCCGTCGCCGTTGCGCCGCTGCCGGCCGCCGCGGTGGGCGTGAACTGGGGCTTCGCGGCATCCCACCCGCTCCCGGCGGCGCAGGTCGTGCGTGACCTCCTCCTCCCCAACTCCGTCCCCCGCGTGCGCCTCTCCGCCGCCTCGCCCGACGCGCTGTCCGCCCTTGCCGGCACCCGCATCGCCGTTACCCTCGGGGTCCCGAACGAGCTGCTCCGCCCCCTCGCCTCCTCCAGGAAGGCAGCCGCCGCCTGGGTCCACGACAATGTCACCCGCTACGCCTCCGGCGTACTGTTCGAGTAAGAGCACATCCCCTTCTTCCCTTCCAGTGCGCGGTTTCCTTCTCTTTTAGTCTTTCGCTGCGAATACCCACTTCGCTTATCCTTTTCTCTTCTTTCCGACATATTTTACTGATCTTATTTCATGAAATGCGAAGGGGCCAAGGCGTATTCGTTAGATAGTTACTGTATGATACCAGTTGACTGAATAAATCAAGTCTAAATTATGCCTCAAGCTGACCAAATTATCCCGTTGCTACAATTAGAAATATTATAGGCTCTATTGGCACCAGATGAGGCGATTAGTCAATTTGTATCCACTGGATTTGCCAATCATGCATGCTGACATGCTCAAAACCAATGTCCTTAATAATGTTGACGGTTGACCAATCTGAGCTGAAGGTGGAGGACGCTGCTTTAGTTAAGTACTCCGTACATTGATTAACTTCAATAGGTTGATATGTCTATATTGCAGTACTGCACTGGATTTTTCTGCTAGGGACCTCAATGTCTTTTTTCATGAATCAAACAAGTATGATTTATGAAACACTCAACAAATGTCAATTACCGACGTGCTAGTAGGAGTTTATACTCTACGAAGTTTCAGATCCTCTGACTTGTGATGGATTCCTCTTGGTGAACCAAAGATCATAAAAGGAACTTGCCTGGACCTTGTTAAAAATGGGGAAATTGGATGTATAACACAGCTAGATCCTATCAAATTGTCCTGAATATTTGGGGATCAGATGTAATTTTTTGAAGAGCTGCAAACTTCAGCGGGTATTTTGTGCACAGATCTGTAATTTCTGTTACAAAACTTGACCGTCCGGCTTCCGTTGATATTTCGGTTCTGGCTGAGCATTCTTCCTTTCTTTTCTAGGTTAAGTAGCAGAGATTCTTCTGCATTAATCGAATGCGTTTGGCATATTTATATCAAATCTGAATTAATAGTAGCGGAGTGTAGGGTAATATGGCTGTTAAAGAGAGTACATTGCAGTCTAGGTGAGGTTAAATCTGGATTAGAGGCAGGCGATCTGTTTGGCAACAATGCTTAATTTGTTCTGTTTCATATTTGTATTGATGTTGCATTTCACATTTTGTGGGTTCTCTTGATATTATAAGTTTTTATATTGACGAGTAATGTAACTTGTAGGTTTGTTGCTGTTGGAGATGATCCATTTCTTCTTAATCATGGGCAGCAGTTTCAACCTTTTGTGGTTCGTGTAGCAGCAAATATTCAACGGGCATTGGATGATGCGAAGTTGTCCAGCAAGGTGAAAGTAGTTGTGCCTTGTAGCTCTGATGCATACCAAAACACATCAACTCTGCCTTCGAAAGCTTACTTCAGGCCAGATGTTAACAAAACCATGGTTGAGCTCCTCCCATTTCTTGCTAATCATAGCTCACCGTTTATGGTCGAGCTGAATCCTATTTTGAGCTTTCAGCAGAAGAAAAATATTTCATTGGACCATTACCTTTTCCAACTAATGTCACGTCCGATAAGTGATGGTCATAACAAGTATGACAACTACTTCGATGCGAGCATAGATGCTCTGGTTACTGCTCTAACTAAAGCTGGATTCAGTGATATGGACATCATTGTTGGGAGAGCAGGATGGCCAACGGATGGAGCTGTGAATGCAACTTCGGCTATTGCTCAATCCTTCATGACAGGCCTGGTCAACCACCTGGCGAGAAAATCCGGGACTCCACTTCGCCCAAAATTTGTTCCGACTGAGACATACCTTTACAGCCTTTTAGACGAAGATCAACACAGTATAGCAAGCGGAAGTTATGCCAGACACTATGGCATTTTTACGTTTGATGGCCAAGCCAAGTACCATGTCAACTTGGGTCAAGGCCCTATGGCGCTGAAGAATGCACTGGATGTGGACTACCTTCCATCGAAATGGTGTGTGGTGGACAATAACAAAGACCTATCCAATGTTTCTTCCAGTTTCTCTGCCGCTTGTTCCGATGCCGACTGTACCGCTCTGTCGACTGGTGGCTCCTGTGCAGGTCTTGGCTGGCCTGGGAATGTGTCATTTGCCTTCAACAGTTACTACCAGCAGCATGATCAGAGTGAGGAGAGCTGCAGCTTCAGTGGCCTAGGTTTGATAACCACCGTTGATCCATCTGTCGATAATTGCCTCTTTGCTCTTGCAATTCGCGCTTCTGTTGCCGCTTCCTTTCACCCAACATTTGCCATGCTGTGGATACTAGTTTCGGTTTACATTTACAGTTTAGTCTGATGTAGCTGCCCAATGACTCGGAGGCTCGATTTGAGCCTTCAGGATTTGTTTTGTTAGAGGGCCTTCAAGATGTGTTTATGTGTCTCATGTAGCATGTGGTAACTCAAAAGTCTTGGTGCACTGTCAAAACTAGTAGTACTACTAAATGAGGGTATCACGTCCCGATTAATTTTCTGGGGATAGAGTAACGTACGAAGGAGAGGAGGGGGCGACTTATTCCTGATTTAATAATTGAGATAATTTGATTCGTTTGAACTCACACGCTCTCGCAGAACCTTTTCGCTTACCAGACGTTACTACTCGCTGCTATTATAGGTACGTCAGCCGCCTCACTCGGTAGCACTAGGTAGAGTCCAGTGACGTAAGATCATGGCTTCTTCCAGCTCTCTCCTCCCGACCCTGCTGGTGCTGCTCGCCGTCGCCGCCACCGCGTCGGCGGCTATGATGACGACGTTCGTCCGGGCAGCCGACCTCGCCGAGCGGCTGGAGGGAGCGGGGTCGCAGCAGTGCTGGGAGACGCTGTTGGACATCAAGTCGTGCACGGGGGAGATCATCCTCTTCTTCCTCAACGGCGAGGCGTAGCTGGGGCCCGGGTGCTGCCGCGCCATCCGCATCATCGAGCAGCGCTGCTGGGCCGCCGACCTCATGCTGTCCGTCATCGGCTTCACCCCGGAGGAGGGGGACATGCTCAAGGGCTACTGCGACGCGGGCGGCGACGACGGCGACAACAATGGTGGCGAGGGGCATCGTCATAGCGTCGGCGGGTCATCTCCGGCCCCGCCGCCGAGCCGTGGTCTTGACGGCGTTGCGAGTGGCGGCACAGTGTTGACACCTGATTTTGGCACGATGCAAAATGCCCAAACAGAGGCAGGAGACGGCCCGGCAAGGAGGCGATCCGGCAAGGAGACGGCCCGGCAAGGAGGCGATCCGGCAAGGAGACGGCCCGGCGAGGAGGTGATCCGGCAAGGAGACGGCCCGGCAAGGAGAAACTTTGAAGTTTGGGCCATTGCCATCCGATCTCATCTCGAAAGCCGAAATTGTGTTCGAAGTACTGGGATTTTGTATCCAGAATACTATTCGGCTGATTATGCTCTCAAGATGATCTCATATGAGAAAACTTTCTACATGAATTGTCTTCGTCTCGTCAAATCGGTCGATTTTCATATAAAAATCGTCTCAATCCGAGTTCGTATGCAAAAGTTAGAGCTATCTGAATGCAGCCATGTCAAGAGACGAAATAAGACGCGGGAGACCAGACACGTCTTGGCGAGTGTCTGATGCAATGCGTGAGCAATTAGCCATTCAAGATAGCCTTGAATCGAAAAACGTTCAACATGAAAGTTGTTCGTAACGTCGAAATGGTCAACTTTGCTTTTGGGCACATTTTCATCCGAGGTCGTTTACTGCCTCAAAAAGGGCCCGCAAGGTGCAGTCAGAAAGCTTGCCGGGTGAACAGTAACATTGCCGGGGAAAGCTTGCCGCGCGTGAACAGTAACATTGCCGGGGAAAGCTTGCCGCGCGTGAACAGTAATCTTGCCGGGTGAACAGTACCCTTGCCGTGTGAACAGTAACCTTGCCGGGGAAAGTTTGCCGCGCGTTAACAGTAATCTTGCCGGGGAAAGCTTGCCGCGCGTGAACAGTAACCTTGCCGGGGGTGAACAGTAACCTTGCCGCCTGAACAGTGACCTTGACGGGGAAAAGCTTGCCGCGCGTGAACAGTAATCTTGTCGGGTGAACAGTACCCCCTGCCGCCTGAACAGTACCCTTGCCGCGGAAAGCTTGCCGTGTGAACAGTGAAAACTGTCCGACGAGATGCTGAAGATGGGCTCAAATACTTATCTAGATGGCCTCAGATCAAAAAGTGTTCAATATGAAAGTTGTTCGTCTCGTCGAAACGGTCAACTTTGCTTTTGGAGTCATCGTCATCCGACGTAGTATATGACCTGCAGAGACGATACAAGAGTCGGACGGTCCAGTCAGCTATATGAACGAGTCCGACTCGAAATTAAGGATGACCCCGTGGAGTATTCAAGATGGCCTTATTTGGAAAAGTGATCAACATACGGGTTGTTGGCCTCGTCAAAGCGCACAAAATTGGTATTTGAACCGTCTCCATCGGAAGTCATATGCAGATTCCACGGCCCACGCAAGGAGCAAGGCAGAAGATTGGACCAGATTCGGGCTGAATCCGAGTGGGACCAGAACTAGGACTCTAGGACGTGAATTGATGTAATTTTCTTGTAAGGAAAGCCTAGGTGAATCCTTTGCTTGTACGGGAAGTCCAGCCGCCTCTTATATATGTTGGGGGTGATGGCCGATTAAAACAACACACAATCGAACAATCATTATACTACTTTTTCATCTACGTTCTATCTTTCCATCGTTTTTCTCTCTCGTTCTTCGTGTTGGAGAGCTGCGAGTACAGAGGCTCTAGGGGCGAGCGAATCGACCTAGGGCAGCCCATTGCTGCCGCACTCCCTGACGGGGTCCCTCCCGGGCGTGCGGGGCTTCGGGTCTTCAAAAGCGTCTGCCGGCTGTCTTGCGTATCGCGCTGCCGGTCGGACCTCCTTCGACGTGAGCTGCGGTGCATCACCCCCGGCGTCGAGGGTACACGGTGACGTGTTCGTGTGTCAACACACTTTTTGGCGACTCCGCTGAGGAACTTTTGATCCATCATCATCATCCATCATGTCCAATCTTCCCAATCCCTCGGAAGTTGACGCCGATAACATTATCAAACCCAATCTGGAGGAGTTATCGGCCGAGCATCGTCAAGCTTATGAGGAGTACAAGAAGGCGCGTGAAGAGAAGGAGTTGCAGGAGTTCCATGGAAACTTCAAGAAGGACCGCCAAGGCAATATCACTCCGGTTGGAGAAATCAAGTTTCCTCCTCTTCAAACTGAGCAGGTTAAACCTTCTGTAAGTACTGCCTTTTCTCCTGAGCAATGGGCTGAAATTGAGAGTCGTATTACTGATAGCAATAATCTGATCTATCAAGCTTTCTTAGACAATACTAATGCTCAGAAGAATATGCCTAACATGCCTGCTAGTATGGGAAACCCTGATTCAACTTTGCCTATTTCATCGGCGCCTCCCATGCCGATGAATTATTTTCCTACCCATACCAATCAAATTGTGGCTGCACCACTTAATCCTTTTATGCAGAGTTCGGTGGCAACGCCGAACCAAATAGGTGGAAACACTGCTAGATCATTGCCGAACTATGGTTCGGCAAACATGTCACAATTTACACCCATGATTGCTAACCCCAATCCTCCTATGCCAGTGCCACAAGCTTCATCGTCTACTACGGACGATGCTCTAGCTAGGTTTAGAGAGGAGATGGCTAAAACACTTCGAGAGAATTTTGGTGTTGAACTACCTAGGAATCGGATTTATCAAAAGCCGTATCCTGAGTACTTTGATGCAATTCCGTGCCCTCAAGGGTATAAAATTCCAGATTTTGTTAAGTTTAATGGAGAGGGCACAAAAACCACATGGGAGCATGTTAGCCAATACCTAGCACAATTGGGTGAAGCAGGTTCGATAAATGAATTGAAAGTGCGTTTATTTCCTTTGTCATTAACTGGTACCGCATTTTCATGGTTTTCTTCTTTGCCGCATGGCTCTATTCGTGCATGGTTGCAGCTAGAGCAAAAATTTCATGATCATTTTTATAGCGGCGATAATGAACTTAAGTTGTCACATCTTACATCGGTTAAGTAGAAGCATGACGAATCGGTCTCTGATTACGTCAAGAGATTTAGGGAAACAAAAAACCGGTGCTATAGTTTAGTGATAACTGAGAGAGACTTGGCTGATCTTGTGCTTAATGGTTTGAGAGCTCATATTAGAGAGAAACTAGAAGGCTATGAATTTATAAGTATCAACCAAGTCTTACAGAGGGCTTTGGCTCATGAAAGCCGAAGCAAGGAGCTTAAAGAAGTGCATAGATATAAAACTGATCGTCCAAAGATGAATATGGTTGAATATGATAGTGATCGTTCGGACGATGAGGGTGATATTTATGCTGCTGAATTTGTTTGGCCCTCGAAGGCCAAACCATTTACTTGCAATGATTTAAAGCCGATTCATAAGAATCGTGATGATGAGATGAAGTTTACTTTTAATATTGCTAAATGTGATAGAATATTTGATGCTTTGCTACAAGCTAAGATTATTAGAATATCTCATACTTTACCGCCGTTTGAAGAACTGAAACGGCGTGCTTATTGCAAGTATCATAATTCTTTTTCTCATGCGACTAATGATTGCAATGTTTTTTGACGACAGATACAATCGGCCATTAATGACGGACGATTGAACTTTTCTGAGATGCAAGTTGATAAGCAGCCCTTCCCAATGAATACTCTGGATTTGGAGGGGAAAAAGGTGCTCATTCGGCCGGAAGTGGCCGAATCCGCTAATAAAACTAATATTGTCATTGGTGAGCCCAGGAAAAACAGAGATGGCGACAAGGTCTTGGGAAGGCAAGTGGTGCTCGACAAGCAACCCGGTGGCGGGGAGATAATCAAAATCACTGTCAAGAATCCTGCACTCGGGGGGCAACCACAAGAGCAAGAGAGTACCCGTGTCAAATTTGTCAAGCCCAAGAGTCCGGAAGTTGGCAAGTGGAAGCTGAATGAAGCCAAAGTGCAGCGCAAGAGAGCCAAGCCAACTTTTGATATGTTGCTGTCCAAGTATGCTAATCAAGCGGCCGGTTCTAGCTCTAATCGGTCATCAAATTTGAAGCGCCCAAGATCACCTCCGAGGCAAGAATTGCAGCATCACACAAGGCCATACGGGCCATGGGCGCCAGGACCGTGGATGGCGCCACCTCCCTATGCACCCTACTTCATGGGAGGATTCAATGGAGGATGGGGGCAGCCCCCAATGGCCCCTTATGCTTTTCATCCAGGATGGGCAGAACCAAGGAGGCCTATGCGTGAGAGGCTTTCTTATCCCGCACGAGGCCGTTTGAACAATGGTGTCAATCGGCCGATGCAGAATAATCAAGAAAAGGTCAACAAACAGGTGTGGCGTGTCAAATCACCAAGTGCAGCGGTTGAGTCTGAAAAGGGCAAAGAAAAGGTTGATGCCGAATCACTTGTCTTGGGCACTGAAACATTCGCCATACAACAGCCGACGGTGCGTAGCAACCCTGCTGAGCCGATACTTGCTATCGCGCCAGAACACTCGGCTAGAAATCATGAAGCTAGCACGAGCAAAGCCAAGTTCAAAGATCCAAAGTACATGCAGCCTAAGTGGTGTCCTCCAGGGCTAACAAAAACGCAAAAGAGGAAACTACAGAGGTTAAGGAGTCATGAGATGGCAGAACAGGAGGCCGAGAAGCAAAGAGATGAGTGGTTCAATGACGTTCGGCCCATGGTATCTACAGAACAAGTATGGGTGCCTAAGCGAATACAAAGTGCGGTGGTTTCTACATCTGTCACATCAGCACCTGTACCACCAAGGAAGGACGATGCTACTGCTGTTACATCGTCTGCAGCGCCTATTGATTCCGTTTCGCCCGAACAGATTTCAAAATCAATGAAGAGGGCAAACCCAGACCCGGCAAGCTCGGAAGACCCGGCAAGCTCGGCAGACCCGGCAAGCTCGGCAGATCCGGCAAGCTCGGCAGGCCCGGCAAGCCCAACACCGGCAAGCCCAGCACTGGACACACCCGAGGAGGAGGGCGACGTGGTAGATTGTGAGCATACACCAGTACATGAAGGAATGGATATCAACATGGTGTTTTATTTACCCGCTGAGTTTCGTGCTATAGATGAAGAAGGGGAGGTGGCTCAGCTGGATTTTGGTCCTAAGAATGCAATATTTGAGAAGCCAAAAGAACCAGTGACGCACTTGAAACCGTTGTACCTCAGAGGCCATATCAACGGGTCACCGATTACTCGAATGCTTGTTGATGGTGGTGCTGTAGTGAATCTCATGCCTTATTCAATCTTCAAGAAATTGGGTTTGCCCGACGAAGGATTGATAAAGACCAATATGGTATTCAATGGATTTGAAGGCAAAGAGAAAACCGAAGCCAAAGGGGTGATGTACGTGGAGCTTACGGTTGGGAGCAAAACTTTGGCTACTGCATTCTTTGTCGCCGAGGTGCAAGGTAACTACAACGTCATTCTAGGCCGTGATTGGGTTCATGCAAACCAATGTGTGCCATCCACTATGCACCAGTTTTTAATTCAATGGGTTGATGATGAAGTGGAGATCGTTCATGCGGATAATTCGGCTTGCGTTGCTTTAGCCGATACACCGGTGGATTGGCAACCCCCAATGCTGCTTGCTTGACGGGACGGGACTTATCAGAGTTTGACTTTCTCAGCGCCACCAAGAGTGGTTTTGTACCCGTTTCTTTAAAGCCGGTTGGTGGAAATCGGCTCCAAGGTATGACGTATTTAAATGGATCCTAACTCTGAGTGGTTACAAAAGCGGCTTGCAGAATATCGGTCCAATGGGAACGATATGTATGAGTCTATAGAGGAGTTAGGTGATATGGATAAACTGGGACAAGGTTTTACATCGGCCGATCCATTAGAAGAAGTAGATATTGGAGATGGCTCAATTCCTAGGCCGACATATGTAAACAAAAATTTGAAAGCCGATTGTAAAGTCAAGTTAATCGAGCTATTGAAAGAATATATTTGTTGCTTTGCATGGGAATATCATGAGATGCCAGGTTTAAGCCGAGAGCTAGTGGAGCATCGGTTACCTATAAAAGCCGGTTTTAGACCGTATAAACAATCGGCTAGGAAGTTCAATCCAAAAATATATGACCGGATCAAGGAAGAGATCGGTCGTTTGCTTAAAGCTAATTTTATTAGACCTTGCAGGTATGCCGAGTGGATTTCTAATATTGTGCCAGTGGAAAAGAAAGGCTCCGGCAAGTTGAGGGTGTGCATTGATTTCAGAGATTTGAATAGAGCTACGCCCAAAGATGAGTATCCTATGCCTATAGCCGACATGCTTATTAATGATGCTTCTGGACATAAGGTTATTAGCTTTCTTGATGGCAATGCGGGGTACAACCAAATTTTCATGGCCGAAGAGGACATGTCCAAAACGGCTTTTCGGTGCCCCGGTTTCCTTGGATTATTTGAGTGGACAGTAATGACCTTTGGATTGAAGAATGCCGGCGCCACATATCAAAGGGCTATGAATTTGATTTTTCATGATTTACTCGGGGTTATACTTGAAGTCTATATTGATGATATTGTTGTCAAATCGGATGCTTTTAAATCTCACTTAGCCGATTTGCGTTTAACTTTTGAGAGGATGAAGAAATATGTGCTGAAGATGAATCCTTTGAAGTGTGCGTTTGGCGTGTCGGCTGGTAAGTTTTTGGGTTTCATTATTCATGAAGATGGCATAGAGATTGATCCCAAAAAGATAGAAGCTATACAAAAAGTGGAGGCTCCAATATGCAAGAGAGATATGCAAAAATTCCTTGGCAAGGTCAATTATTTGAGGAGGTTCATAGCTAATTTGTCAGGGAAGGTTGATGCATTTACTCATATCCTTCGATTGAAGAATGATGTTGATTTTACTTGGGGGGCAAAACATCAAGAAGCATTTGATATGATTAAAAATTATTTGTGCACTCCTCCGGTGATGAAGGCGCCCAAGCATAGAGAGCCCTTTAGACTTTACATTGCAGCCGAGGAAGGTGTTATTGGTGCTGTTTTGACTCAAGAAACCGAAGGAAAAGAGCATGCTATCACTTATTTGAGCCGATGTCTATTGGATGCTGAGACAAGGTATACGTATATTGAAAAATTATGCCTATGCTTATACTATGCTTGCACAAAATTGAGACATTATCTAGTGCCAAGTTCTTGCATAGTAGCTTGTCAAACCGATGTCATTAAATATATGTTGCATAGACCAATTCTTAGTGGTAGAATTGGTAAATGGGCTTATGCTTTAATTGAGTATGATTTGGCTTATGAATCTCTAAAATCCATGAAAGGCCAAATTGTTGCTGATTTTATCGTTGAGCATCGGATTAATGACGAGCAAGATATTGATATAAACCTTGTCTCGTTAGTACCATGGAGATTATATTTTGACGGTTCAGTTTGTAGCAACGGCCAAGGTGTTGGTATTGCTTATATATCTCCTTATGGTGCTGTTTTTGAAGCCTCGTGCCGCTTAGAATATTTTTGCACAAATAATCAAGCCGAATATGAAGCATTGTTATTCGGTTTAGAGATGTTGCTGGCCATAGGTGCTACACATATTGAGGCTTTTGGTGATTCGTTATTAGTAGTGCAACAAGTATCCAAAGTTTTTCAATGTTTAGACGAATCACTTAATGTTTATCTTGATAAATGTCTGGATATAATTTCTACTTTGGATCATTTTGGCATTGCTCATATATCTAGACATGATAATTGGAGAGCAAATGAGTTAGCACAACAAGCATCTGGCTATCATGTCAATCATGGCATGTTTCATATCTCTCAAGAGCCGATGTCTTGTCTTGCTAACATAGGGGAGGCCGAACCAGAGCCCACTGATTCGGTCACTAACAATAAATCTAGTACAGGTGAAAATCATGATTGGAGAAAGCCCATTATTGATTACTTGTACAATCCGAGTGAAAGGGTGGACAGGGCTGTTCGGCGCATGGCTTTCAAATATACAATAAGAGACGGTGGTCTTTATCGCCAAACGGTTGAAGATGTTCTTTTGAAGTGTTTGGACGAGGATCAAGCAAGAGTTGCTATGGGAGAGGTTCATGAAGGAATTTGCGGTACTCATCAGTCGGCCCCCAAGATGAAGTGGTTGTTACGACGTGCTGGATTTTATTGGCCGACGATGATCAATGATTGCTTCAGGTATTATAAAGGATGTGAAGCTTGTCAAAAGTTTGGTGATATTCAGTTAGCTCCCGCTGCTATGTTACATCCTATTATCAAGCCGTGGCCCTTTAGAGGTTGGGGATTGGACTTTATTGGAGAGATTCATCCTTCCTCTTCAAAGGGGCATCGGTTCGTGTTGGTGCCAACTGATTATTTCACTAAGTGGTCTGAAGCAGTACCTCTCAAGAATATGACGCATACGGAGGTAATTCAATTCATAAGTGAGCACATTATTCATAGATTCGGTATTCCGCAAACATTAACTACAGATCAAGGTTCATCTTTCATGTCTCATCAAGTTAGAGGATTTGCCGAATCATATAAGATAAAGTTGCTCAATTCCTCCCCGTATTATGCTCAAGCCAATGGACAAGCTGAGTCTAGCAACAAAATTTTGATCAAGCTCATCAAGAAGAAGATTGAAGATAATCCAAGAAGGTGGCATGAATTATTGTCCGAGGCTTTGTGGGTGCATAGAATCTCAAGGCATGGTGCGACGAAGGTAACTCCATATGAGCTCGTATACGGTCAAGAAGCCGTTTTACCGGTAGAGGTGAATTTGAATGCTTTGAGAATAGCCAAACAAAGTGATTTATCGGCAGTGGACTTTTATAACTTGATGATGGACAACGTTGATGAGGTTGCCGATAAACGTTTGACTGCATTAAAAGCCATAGAAAGGGACAAGTTGAGGGTAGCAAGAGCTTACAATAAGAAGGTGAAGTTGAAGAATTTTCAGATTGGTGATCTTGTGTGGAAGGTGATTCTACCGATTGGTTCAAAGGACAGAAAATTCGGGAAGTGGTCTCCAAGCTGGGAAGGTCCTTTCAAGATTGCAAGAATAGTTCCCGGAAATTCATATTTGGTGGAATCCATGCAAGGAACATTGCTACCTCGAGCTCTCAATGGCAGATATTTGAAGAAGTACCACCCAAGTGTGTGGCAAGAAGCCTAAATAGGCAATGGCCGATATATAATTATCGCCCTAAGCACATATTAATGGCCGATGGAGTGTTGACATCGTCCTTAGAACAAGCCTAATGCAAATTATTTTTCGGCACACAAGTTTTGCCGAAAAACAGGGGGGCATGTGTTGACACCTGATTTTGGCACGATGCAAAATGCAGTAAAGGTGGACTCAAGCGAAAAGCTTGCCGGTTTTGAGTGCTTGCCGAAGACCCAAACAGAGGCAGGAGACGGCCCGGCAAGGAGGCGATCCGGCAAGGAGACGGCCCGGCGAGGAGGCGATCCGGCAAGGAGACGGCTCGGCAAGGAGAAACTTTGAAGTTTGGGCCATTGCCATCCGATCTCATCTCGAAAGCCGAAATTGTGTTCGAAGTACTGGGATTTTGTATCCAGAATACTATTCGGCTGATTATGCCCTCAAGATGATCTCATATGAGAAAACTTTCTACATGAATTGTCTTCGTCTCGTCAAATCGGTCGATTTTCATATAAAAATCGTCTCAATCCGAGTTCGTATGCAAAAGTTAGAGCTATATGAATGCAGTCATGTCAAGAGGCGAAATAAGACGCGGGAGACCAGACACGTCTTGGCGAGTGTCTGATGCAATGCGTGAGCAATTAGCCATTCAAGATAGCCCCGAATCGAAAAATGTTCAACATGAAAGTTGTTCGTAACGTCGAAATGGTCAACTTTGCTTTTGGGCACATTTTCATCCGAGGTCGTTTACTGCCTCAAAAAGGGCCCGCAAGGTGCAGTCAGAAAGCTTGCCGGGTGAACAGTAACATTGCCGGGGAAAGCTTGCCGCGCGTGAACAGTAACATTGCCGGGGAAAGCTTGCCGCGCGTGAACAGTAATCTTGCCGGGTGAACAGTACCCTTGCCGTGTGAACAGTAACCTTGCCGGGGAAAGTTTGCCGCGCGTGAACAGTAACCTTGCCGGGGGTGAACAGTAACCTTGCCGCCTGAACAGTGACCTTGACGGGGAAAAGCTTGCCGCGCGTGAACAATAATCTTGCCGGGTGAACAGTACCCTTGCCGCCTGAACAGTACCCTTGCCGCGGAAAGCTTGCCGCGTGAACAGTAAAACTGTCCGACGAGATGCTGAAGATGGGCTCAAATACTTATCTAGATGGCCTCAGATCAAAAAGTGTTCAACATGAAAGTTGTTCGTCTCGTCGAAACGGTCAACTTTGCTTTTGGAGTCATCGTCATCCGACGTAGTATATGACCTGCAGAGACGATACAAGAGTCGGACGGTCCAGTCAGCTATATGAACGAGTCCGACTCGAAATTAAGGATGACCCCGTGGAGTATTCAAGATGGCCTTATTTGGAAAAGTGATCAACATACGGGTTGTTGGCCTCGTCAAAGCGCACAAAATTGGTATTTGAACCGTCTCCATCGGAAGTCATATGCAGATTCCACGGCCCACGCAAGGAGCAAGGCAGAAGATTGGACCAGATTCGGGCTGAATCCGAGTGGGACCAGAACTAGGACTCTAGGACGTGAATTGATGTAATTTTCTTGTAAGAAAAGCCTAGGTGAATCCTTTGCTTGTACGGGAAGTCCAGCCGCCTCTTATATATGTTGGGGGTGATGGCCGATTAAAACAACACACAATCGAACAATCATTATACTACTTTTTCATCTACGTTCTATCTTTCCATCGTTTTTCTCTCTCGTTCTTCATCGTTCTTCGTGTTGGAGAGCTGCGAGTACAGAGGCTCTAGGGGCGAGCGAATCGACCTAGGGCATCCCATTGCTGCCGCACTCCCTGACGGGGTCCCTCCCGGGCGTGCGGGGCTTCGGGTCTTCAAAAGCGTCTGCCGGCTGTCTTGCGTATCGCGCTGCCGGTCGGACCTCCTTCGACGTGAGCTGCGGTGCATCACCCCCGGCATCGAGGGTACACGGTGACGTGATCGTGTGTCAACACACAGCGGTGCCCGTGGCGGGAAGCCGGAAAGGAAAGGGCTTGGTGCCCCGTTAGATGGTTAACTAAACTGAGTCAAGTGTGAGTGGGGTCAGTTCTTTTGAACAGATTCAAGAGAATCTCGGCCCGAAAATCTTGAGCACAAAGAACTCGATTGATCTTCTAAAATCTTGAAAGGATTCTCTAGAATCCTAGTGCAATGCAAAATCTCTGAATAATTCTGACAAGTCCCTCAAAAGAAAACGTTTCGAGAGAACAAAATATCCCTATTGGAGCACCTAATTACGCCCAGAATGCCACTAGCATCTCCACACCTCGCACAGAAAAACCACTCGCGTGACTAGTTCGTTACGGTCAGCGCTTGTTCCCACGTCCCCATCGAGCGCATCGAGGGTTGCACGAGGCAGCCGCGCCGCCACCAGACGTGCTTCGTCGGCCCAATCCTCGCCGCCGCCGGAGCCGCCTCGCCAATCCCAGTCGCCGCCAGCCGCCGTCCCTCTTCCTTCTCTTCCTCTGCGCCGTCCCTCTGGCCCATCTGCCAACGCCGCCCTCCATCCTAACTCTGTCATTGGAGGCGACGCTGCTGGCCACCCCTCTCCTTCGAGCCAACCATTGCTGGTGGTCTCCTTCGAGCAACGCACACTAAGCGTCCCTCCTTCTCTCTTCTCATCTCTCTGTTTGATGCATGCAAGGAATTGTTGCTGCTTACTACAGTCTACATGGATGTATGGAATTGTTGAATTATGCTAGATGGATTATGCAGCTATATGTTAGTAGTTTGCTAGATGGATTATGCAGCTATATGTTAGTAGTTTGCTTGATGGATGGGTGAATTGTTCTAGTATGAAAACCTTTTTATTGTACTGTAAATGGTCCTGTGAATGGGAGAATGTTAGATCAATTTTTGTATTATGCTGCTGCTGCTATATGTTAATAGCTTGCTTGATGGATGGATGAATGGTGTTAACAATTCTTCAAACCTTTTTTGTTTAAGGGCGGTATAGACATTTCAGCACACCACTCAATCCACAATCTCAAACTATAATATCAGAAAAGAACTAGGGGAAGATTCTATGGGAAGCAGATTTTTCGATAAATGGCGCTTTATTACTTAAAAGTTTAAGCATTACACCCGGCCTCTGCATAGCTAAGATGCACACAGCCAAATCAAGTTCAGTCTCAGAAAACAAAAAGATGAGATACAAGTATTCAAACTGTATGACGTCTAAACTGTGGGAGGGCCAATCCTAAGATCATGCTGCCATCCATGTCGGGTAAAATTATCCCTCGCCGTGTTCTCCAAGCGTGTACAAACCTCCATAAACAGGTCTCGATTCTCCACACGTTGTAGAGATGACCATAAACGGATCGTACTGGTACATCTGTAGATAACCTGCATAAAGGAAGTACTTTTATCGTTAAACACCTTATCACTTCTACATAGCCAAAGCAGATTATGTGGGAATTCTTCAAAATCTTGATTCTTCATAATCCTGTGTGAAAGAACCGGCCCCACGTCTACGTAGGTTTTCGTGGGTCCTAATGAAGTGATGAGATGGAGTAAATAGCATGAAACTACTACAATTCAAGTTAGAGTTTCAGAAAACTACCAAAAATTTATTTTTCGCTAATAACTACCAAAACCGAGGTCGGTTGTTTCAAAAAATCTAAAACGTCCGTTGCTAACATTTTAAACCGGTTTATGACAGGTTGAACCCACTCCTAAACATCCGTTTGTTTGAATGTTTTGTTTGACTTTTAACTTACATGTAGGTCCCCACATGTAAATTCTCTCTTCTTCCTCCAATCTTTTCTCTCCCTACCCTCTCGTCGAAGGCCCGAGCTCCACCACCACACCTCCACCACCCGCCGCGTGCCAAACCAGGGCCAACCGTGAGAAGGAGCACCTCATGGAGGAGCAGCCGCCACCCAGCAACAGCTACCCCAGAGCACGGGCCGCCGCCAACCGTGCGCCATGGCTAGGGGCTCGGACCGCCGCACCAGGAGCACGGGCTGCCGTCATCTGTGCGCCATGGCTAGGATCTCGGGCCGCCGCTCCCAGGAAGATGGAAGAGAGAGAGGCCGCGCGGCGGGGAGTTCACGGCGGCCGCAGGCGCAACTCGCCGGTAGGAGGAGGAAGTGGCCGGCACGCACGCTTGAGGGAGCACCGCGGCGGCACGCACTGGATGCCGACGGACGAGGGGAGGGAGCTCTGTAGTGGTGCTGGAAGGGAGCTCCACGGAGCCGTGCACTAGACGCCGACGGGCGACGGGAGGGGCACTGCGGCGGCGCTGGAAAGGAGCTCCACGGATGCACGCACTGGACGAAGACTTGGGCGAGGGAAGGGAGCGCCACAGCGACGCCATGGCTGCTGGCCGTTGTGCTCCTCACGCCGGCTACAGGCGCAGCTCCTCTCGATCTTGAGCATGGGAGGGACCCAATGGCTTTTTTCAATTTGTTTGTAGGACCCGGTTGCGTTTGTTGAAAGTTTAAAGGGATCCCATTGCTTTTTTTAAGTTTGTTGGGACCTGATTGTTTTTTTAATTTTACAGGGACTCGGTTGCTTTTTAAATAATGTTTACAAGGACCCAATTGCTTTATTTAATTTTTTATTAGATTATGCAACAAGAGACACTCACATGTGGGCTTCACATATCACTTAACGATCAAACATGTTTGACTAGCCAATTAGATAACCAACCCTGCTGCATTGTCTTCATCTCTCCCTCTTTGTATAAATATTTCACATTTCGGATGCAAGTTTGAAAGATTGCCCTGCTTTTTATTTTTCTACACAAAAGAGCCCCCCCCCTCCTAATTCACTAATTTGTAGGAAGGTACTGGACTTTTGGATTAATTAGTTTTCTTACATGTGGCCCCAGCTGTCATAATCACGATCAACTGCAAAGCACCGGATGATTTGGGTTTTTTGAAATAGCCAACCTTAATTTTGGTAGTTATTAGCGAAAAATATTTTCTTGTAGTTTTTTGAAATCCTAACCCGAATTTTAATAGTTTTGTGCTATTTACTTGATGAGATGTTTGCGAAGCTGTGAAGTGAATGATTTATCCAAGTTTTGTTCGTTTATAACCCGAGTTGCCCATCGCTAACCCCATCAAAGACTGAATATATAATAATGTCCCTTAGAAAAAGGATTGAATAATAATGAAACAAAAACTGGAAAGCATACCAGTCATCCTCAACCCGTTATTAGTTTTTCCACCTAGACTCCTCGTTCTTTCTTGTACGGCCTATGCGTTATGCATGTGCTGTTGGAGGAGAGGATGATCTCATGCAAGTGGCCCGTAATATAACTAGCGCAAAGGAATTAACAGAAGCGAATGCGAGTGGGCGGGCTTAAGGACTTGGAATATTCAATGTGCTTAAAAAATAAATTGCTTTTTGCCTAAGCGTCGATGCTTATTTTGTCTACCAGGACAAATTCTTAATTCGTCACACATGCTATAGAGATAAGCACTTGGTGCTTACGAAAAAATTGATTTTATTTTACTAAGCAACTTCCTTAAGATCAACGCCAACTCTTAGCTCCTCCCTCACGACCCCGTCCTAGCGCCGCCTCCCCAGAAGGCGGCCGGGGTGGCGCACGTCCTCCCTTCCTTCGGCCCCCCTCTTCCTCCCACCCCCCCCCCCCCCTCCCGCCACCGCTGGCGAGCGCCCCCTGATCTGGCCCGGGTGGTGTCGGCGGCGGCGGGACCTTCTGTACCCGCGCGCGGCTCTCCTTCCTGGACAAGGGATGGCGGTGGTGAGGTTCGGCTTGGCGGCGTCCCGACGACTTGGAGGCGGTGGCCGGCGACGGGCGAGGTGGCGGCGCTGCTCCTTGGCGGCGGGGCGGATTGGTGGCGCGGGGTGGCCGGCGGCGCGCCCCCAACCCAGATCTGGGCCCTTGGGGCCCCATCTAGGTCCTAGCGGGTCGGCTCCGGCGCGGCTTCGACACCTACTGCGCGGTGAGGAGGAGCAGCTCGGACAGGGGGCGGCGGTGCCGATGGCGTGCCTTCTATAGCACGATGGCGGGAGCTTTACGGGCATCTCAGGACCTGGCCAGGCCTGTGGGCCCACGGGCTTGGTATGTGATACGTCTCCAACGTATCGATAATTTATGAAGTATTCATGCCATATTCACCTATGTTTACAATAATTTTATATGACTTTGATGCACTTTTTATGATTTAATTAGAACTAAACCGGACGGACGCTCTTTTCAGCAGAATTACCGTGTTGTCGTTTTTTGTGCAGAAAATGGAAGTTCTCGGAATCGCCCGGAACTTTTTGGTGATTTTTTCTGGAACATATAAGCAACATTGGACCGAAGAACCACTAGAGGGGCCCCCCTGTTGGCCACAAGCCAACAGGGCGCGTCCAAGGGTGGTCAAAGGGCCCTATTAGCTTGTGGGCCCCTCGTAACTCCGTTTTGCATGATTCCAACGCCAAAAAATCCTATAAATAGAGAAACCATCAGAAATTAGGGGAGACTCTCCGCTCCACCGCCCCAGTTCTCTGTATCGAAGAAAAATCAATCTGGAGAGAAAACAGAGAGGAAAACAGAGAGAGATCCAATCTCGGAGGGGTTCTCTCCCCTCCGGGAGCCATGGAGGCCAAGGACCAGAGGGGAGAACCTCTCCCCATCTAGGGAGTGGTCATGAAGGAGGAAGCCTAAGGGGGAGACTCTCTCCCCCTCTCTTCCGGTGGCGCTGAAGTGTCGCCGGGGGGAACCATCGCCTCGGTGATCGTCTTCATCAACATCACCGTCTCCATCACTTTCCCTCATCTATCTACGGCGATCCACTCTCCCACACCCCACTGTAATCCCCTACTTGAACATGGTGTTTCATGCCACATATTATTAATCAATGATGTGTTGCCATCCTATGATGTTTGAGTAGATTTATGTTGTCCTTTGGGTTGATTGATGATCTTGATGGCTTTGAGTGTATGTTTTATTTTGGGGTTGTCCTATGGTGCCCTCCGTGCCGCGCACACGTGAGAGATTCTCGCTGTAGGGCGTTGCAATACGTTCATGATTTGCTTATAGTGGGTGGCTAGAGTGACTGAAGCTTACACCCAAGTAAGGGGATTGTTGCGTATGGGAGTAAAGGGGACTTGATGTTTAATGCTATGGTTGGGTTTACCTTAATGATTTCTAGTAGTTTTGGATGCTTGCTAGAGGCCCAATCATAAGTTCATATGATCCAAGTATGGAAAGTATGATAGCTCATGCCTCTTCCTCATATAAAATTGCAATAATGATTACCGATCTTGTTATCAATTGCCTAGGATGATTTCGCACACCATACCATCATTATTCCACACTCGCTATTTGTAATATATCGTAATATATTCTAACTTTATTTAGGGCGGCAACTATTTTTCATATTTTAGTTCTCCAATATCATGCAAAACTATCCTCTTCATACCCACAACGTAGTTTTATTTCCTGTTTCTAGATAAAAGCAAACGCTCGGAGTACGTAGAGTCATATCAGTGGTAGATTGGACTTGAGAGAATATTGATCTTACCTTTAGATCCTTGCGGGTTCGACACTCCATTCCACGACTTCCATCTTTGGAAAGTGCTACGATGATTCCTTGCACTTGGGGATTATCAGTATGCTCCTGTTGTTGCGTCCGGTCGGTTATCGTCTTTGACGGTGGAGGTTGGACCCTCCCGCGTGCCAACGGTGTGATACATCTCCAATGTATCTATAACTTTTGATTGTTCCATGCTATAATATTATCATTCTAGGATGCTTTTTGGGTATTTATTTACCAATTCATATTATTTTTTAGCACTAACCTATTAACCCAGTGCCCAGTGCGAATTGCTGTTTTTTGCATGCTTTTGGCTTTTCAGGTTTACAGTACCAAATGAAGTCCAATTGCCCTGAAACCTTTTTATGATTTTTTCTGGATCAAAAGAAGACCTAGAAGCTTTGGGAGGAGACCGAAGGCTGCACGAGGGAGGGACCACACATCAGGCCGCTCCTAGGGGGGTGGTCGCGCCCTGTTGTGTGGTGTCTCCCCCTGGCGCCTCCCGACACCCCTCTCTGGCCTATAAATTCTAATATTTCTTAAAAAACCTACAAATCCTCCCGAAACACTTTTTCCGCCGCCGCAAGTCTCTGTTCCGCCGTTTGCCCATCTGGAGCCATGTTCCGGTGCCCTGTCGGGGGGGGGGGGGATCAATCACGGAGGGCCTCTACATCAACCTTGCTGCTCCCATGGTGATCTGTGAGTAGTTCCCCACGGACCTATGGGTCCGTAGTTTGTACCTAGATGGATCTCTCTCTCTCTCTCTCTCTCTCTCTCTCTCTCTCTCTCTCTCTCTCTCTCTCTCTCTCTTCAATACAAAGTTCACTGCATCTTCGCGGTGATCTATTCGATGTAATCACTTTGTGCGGTGCGTTTGTTGGGATCCAATGAATTGTGGGTTTATGTCCAGATTATTCATTAAAAAGATTTGAGTCTTCTCTGAATTCTATTATGATTCTTATTTGCATGATTATTATAGCTTCATAAATCTCTCCGATCTATTGAAATAGTTTGGCCAACTAGATTCATATTTCTTCTGTGAGAGGGGTGCATTGTAGTGGGTTCAATCTGGCGGTGCTCTATATCCCAGTGACAGAAAGGGACAAGACATGTCTTTGTATTGTTGCCACTAAGGATAAAACGATGGGGTTAATTCATATTGACTGAGTTTTCTTTGTCTACATCATGTCATCGTTCTCCAAGCATTACTCTATTTGTCATGAACTTAATACTTAGAGAGGCAGCATAGAAGCGCTCTCGACGTGGAGTAATAGTAATAGGTGCAGGCAGGAGTCGGCCTATTTGCTTATGTACGTGATGCCTATATACACATGATCATTGTCGTGAATAAATATTGCATAACTATGCGCTTTTCTATCAATTGCCTAACAGTAATTTGTTTATCCACTGTATGCCTACTACATGAGAGATGCCACTAGGGAAAACTATGGCCCCCAAGTCTATTCACATATATATTTACAAAAGCTTTCATTACCTTGCTGCCATTTTTTTCTATTTATTTTGCAATTTACATTTATCAACTATCATCTACACACTTCATTTGCTTGCAAATAACGAGTCCAAGGGGATAGACAACCCTCTTGCCCGTGTTGGGTACAAGTGTTTGCTTCTTTGTGTGCAGTTGCTGAATACGCGGGTTGCGTGCTACTCCTATTGGTTCGATAACCTTGGTTCTCATAGAGGGAAATACTTACTGTGCAGTGTCACCCGATCCTCTTCGCGGAAAACCCAACACAGATCACAAGTATCACGGTGCTGCTGCCCCTAGTCCCGGCTCCTCTTCATCGTTGTGCAGGCCCCACTCCGCGATGTCGTGGTGAGACAGCGTGGGAAGCTTCAAGACCGTGTTGGCGTAGGGTGGTGGTCGGTATGGTGGCGAGCTCCGGAGCACCTGAGGTGAAGGTTGGGATAGGGAGAAATCCCTGTCAGCCTGGCCGACACCAACGCGGTGGTGCCTGAGGGTGCCACCGGACCTTCCTGGAGGGTGTCGGGGGCTACCCTTCCCTTCTCCACACCGCGTACCAGGGGAAATCCTTGGCAGCAGTGTCGTCATTGTCGCGTCCCTTCTTGGAGGTATTGATTGGTACCGGCGCTTCGGAGTCTAGGAGCTTGGTGGGAGATCTCCGGTGGGCGCAACGGTCGTGAGGCTTCTTCGTTTTTGTTGATCCGCCATTGTCGGCATTTGTTCCTTTTGTATTTTCTCTTTCGTTTTCTTTTGGGCGTGACTCTGTTGCTTCCGCCCCAGCACCTATCGGTGGTTGTATCGATGTTGGTTGCTTTGTAATACAAAGCGGGGGGGGGGGGACCCTTTTTCGGAGCACCTTCCTTAAATGCATTGCAGGTCCTGCATTGTATTGTATAACGTGTAAGGCATGAAACGGATGTTGTATGCATGCGGGATTTTTCCAACTCTCAACTATTCAGGGAATGTTTGCGATTCGGAGTGATGCCTAGTTTGAAGAGAATCGAGAAAAAACACACATACCAATCGTCATGGAACTTGACAAACTATAGGGCAGACACCACCAACCTGTCGTGTGATAGATACACCACGCAAACCTTGTTGAAGAGAACATCACCGAAGTTGCACGCCATCACCTCCGTCATCACTCCCTTCTCGAGAAAGCAATTCTGACTTCACCACACACGACCGTCAACAAAACCCTCACCACAACAGCGTAGCAAGTCACGCTAAGTGGGGCAAGTTCAATCTTGAAGGTGAACTACAAAGGAGAATATGCTAGGGTGACGTCTGCTACTTTGTGTAGATGCGTTGGGTTTTTCCTCGAAGAGGAAGGGATAGATGTAGTAAAGTAGCAACAAGTATTTCCCTCAGTAAGAATCAAGGTTTATCGAACAGATAGGAGGATCACTCAAACTCCCATCAATAGTATCTACAAACACAAGAACAAAATACTTGCACCCAACGCAGGCAAGAGTGTTGTCAATCCCCTTACTCGTTAATTGCAAGGATCAAATCTGATAGTGGTAGATAGATAAATATATAACTACAATAAAATAAAAGGTAAATAATTGCAACAAGGTAAATAGGTTTTTATCCAATATATTTGATAGACCCGGAGGCCATAGTTTTCACTAGAGGCATCTTGATAACCCACAAGTATAGGGGATCGTGACAGTCTTCGAGGGTAGTGTTTCACCCAAATTTATTGATTCGGCACAAGGGGAGCCAAAGAATATTTATGAGCCTTAGCAGTTGAGTTGTCAATTCAACCACACCTGGAGATATCTTTTTTGTAGCAAAGTGTTTAGTAGCACAGTAACAATAGTAATGGAAATAGCGGAAAGTAGCAGTTTGTAGTGATTGACATAGTAGCAGTAGTGAAAGTAACTTAGCAAAGATCAATATGCAAAAAGCATAGGAATTGGATCAGTGATGGATATTTGATTTGGATGACATTCATCATGTAACAGTCACAACCTAGAGCAACATAGAACTACCTCCAATTCATCAATATAATGTAGGCATATATTCCGTATATATTCATATGTTCTTATAATAAGAACTTGCATGTCATCTTTTGTCCTACCCTCCCATGGCAGCGGGTTCCAAAGGGAAACTAAGGGATATTAAGGCCTCCTTTTAATAGAGAACCGGAACAAAGCACTAACACATTGTGAATACATGAACTCCTCATACTACGGCCATCACCGGAGATGATCCCAATTTCCGTCACTTTGGGGTATACGGATCATAGCACATAATAGGTGCATACAAGTTGCAATATAGGATCCAAAACACCCTCATATCATAGAACATAATAGGTTTTGATCTGAAATCATGGCACTCGAACCCTAGTGATAAGCATTAAGCATAGCAAAGTCATAGCAACATCAATCTCAGAACATAGTTGATAGTAGGGATCAAGCTCTAACAAATTGACTTGATTACATGACAAATATCATCCAATCCCATCACTGTCCAGCAAGTCTACAAAGGAATTACTCACTCCCGATGGTGAGCATCATGAAATTGTTGACGGATAAGGGTTGGTGATGACGATGGTGACGAATTCCCCTCTCCGGAGCCGCAAACGGACTCTAGATCACCCCTGCTGAGGAAGAACGGGAGGTGGCGGTGGCTCCGTCTCGTAGAATGCAATGAATCTTTCTTCCTTATTTTTTCTAGGGCATAAAACACCTTATATCAGAAGATGGGCATCGGAGGTCTGCCAGGCGGCCCACGAGCCAGCCTGGCGCGCCCTAGGGGGTAGGCACACCCCTGGCTCGTGGCCACCTAGTGGGTCTTCTGTTGTTGGTTCTTTTGCCAATATTATTTATATATTCCAAAATAATTCTCTATCAATTTTCAGCTCAATCTGAGAGCTTTTATTTCTTCACAAAAACAACATAGTGGTAGTTCTGCTGAATACATCGTCAGTCCGGGTTAGTTTCATTCAAATCATGTAAATTAGAGTCCAAAACAAGAGCAAAAGTGTTTGTAAAAGTAGATACATTTGGGATGTATCAACTCCCCAAGCTTAAGTCATTGCTTGTCCTCAAGCAATTCAGTTGACAAACTGAAAGTGATAAATAAAACTACAAACTCTTTTGTTCTCGTTGTTGTATATATGCTTAACTCAATGTTCAGGTTTTCAGCAAAGAGCATAAACTAACCATGTCAATGATAACACTTAGGTCTCACATTTACCTATGACAATAACATAGCTAACTAGCGAGCAGTAATAAGATATCTTAGATGCTAATAATTTGTCAAACGAATCATGATATAATATGATAACATGGTATCTCGCTAGCCCTTTCTGAGACCGCAAAACATAAATGCAGAGGACCTCTAAGGTTCAAGCAACGACTAAACATTGTAATTAAGGGTAGAAGAGATCCAGTCATTCTCACATCCAACATTAACTAGACTCAATGCATAAAATGACAATAGCGCTCTCACAACTGATGCTTTAATGAGAAGATGATGACTCAATAATAAAAGTAAATAGCATGAATGTAAATAGAAGGGCCCTTCGCAGAGGGAAGCATGGATTTGCAGAGGTGCCAGAGTTCATGGTTTAAAATAGAGATGAAAGTATAATTTTAGGTGGTGTGCTTTTCCCGTCAACGTCACGACAAAGGATTTCGGTATCTTCCATGTTGAACATATTATAAGCGGTTCCCAAGCGGAATTGTAAAGTTTACTCCCCTCCACCATACATACACAAGCCATGGATGACCGAATCCACGGGTCCCCTCCAACATTCATCTTTTCAAGGGAGTTTGTTTTATTTATTTTTTATTATGAAGGAGTGGGCATCCTTTTTACCAGCCTCTCTCGTGCAATGACAAGTGAATAAACATCCGTCGTGAGAATAACCCGCTTAGCATGGAAGATACTGACCACCCCGTCGCTCCATGAGCGGTACAAGCATACAAAACAGATATTTATTTGAATAATTAGAGGTGGCACCTGCAAATTTACTTGGAATGGCAGGGTAATACCACATATAGGTAGATATGGTGGACTCATCTGGAACAACTTTGGTTTAAAGATTTTGGATGCACAAGTGATACGTCCATTTTGCATCATGATTTCCTATTGTTATTTATATTGCTTTTGGTCATTATTCCACTTTGCGATACAGTTTTAATGTCTTTTCTCTCTGAATTTACAAGGTTTACATGGAGAGGAACATTACGAGTGGTTGGAATTCCGGACCTGAAAAAGTTACATCAGAGATACCTATTTTACTGAACTCCAAATGACCTGAAACTTTACTGAGAATTTTTATGGAATATAAAAAATATTGGAGCCAAGAAGTACCAGAGGGGGGCCACCTGTTGCTCACAAGGCAACAGGGCGCACCCACCCCCTGGGCACTCCATGTTACCTTGTGGGTCCCACAGGCGGTCTCCGGTACCCCTCTTCTCCTATATGAAGGGTTTTGACCTAGATAAAATAAGGAGGATACTTTTGGGACGAAGCTCCGTCGTCTCTAGACGGAACCTGGATAGGAGCACTTTTGCTCTCTAGCGGAGCGATTCCGCCGGGGAAACTTCCCTCCAGGAGGGGGAAATCGAAGCCATTGTCATCACCAACACTTCCTCCATCGTGGGAGGATCACTCTTCATAAACATCTTCACCAGCACCATCTCATCTCAAACCCTAGTTCATCTCTTGTATTCAATCTTTGTCTCAAAACCTCAGATTGGTACATGTGGGTTGCTAGTAGTCTTGATCACATCTCGTAGTTGATGCTAGTTGGTTTGTTTGGTGGAAGATTATATGTTCAGATCCTTAATGATATTCAATACACCGCTGATCTTGAACATGAATATGATTTGTGAGTAGTTATCTTTGTTCTCGAGGACATGGGAGAAGTCTTGTTATAAGTAATCATGTGATGTTGGTATTCGTTTGATATTTTGATGATATGCATGTTGCTCTTCCTTTAGTGGTGTCGTGTGAACGTCGTCTACACAACACTTTAGCACCGGTCCACCCACATATCAAATTATCAAAGTAGCAAACGCGAACAAGGTTGTTAAAATCGCGACTCAAGTCTTAGAATCTTACGACCTTATGATCCAAACTAGCCCCTTCGATTCTATGACTTTGCTCATAGAATCCAAGTTTCTACGATCCTCCTAGTTATGATTCTACAATTCACGATCCTACCAACGGAGCTCCAATCTGATTTAGAATCTCGATTCTAACAACTTTGAACGCAAATCAACTAAACATGATGAACGTGACTAGACGGAAATTCCCATGTGTCCTCGAGAGCACTTTGATTTATATAAGAGAACTTTCAGGCTTATCCTTTGCTATAAAAAGGATTGGGCCACCTTTCTGCACCTTTGTTACTATTATTACTTGTTACTTGTTACGAATTATCTTGCTACAAAACTATCTGTCACTGTTACTTACAGCACTTGCAGAGAATACCTTGCTGAAAACCGCTAGTCATTTCCTTCTGCTCCTCGTTGGGTTCGACACTCTTACTTATCAAAAGGACTATGATTGACCCCCTATTCTTGTGGGTCATCAAGACTCTTTTCTGGCACCATTGTCGAGGAGTGAAGTGCCTTTGGTAAGTGGAATTTGGTAAGGAAACATTTTCGTTATGTGCGGAAATTTACTATTGCTTGTTACTATGGAATATAATCCTTTGAGGGGCTTGTCCGGGGTATCTTCACCTCGTCCGGAAGTGGAAAAGGCGTTCCTCAACCTACTGAACCTACTGAACCTACTGAAAATATTTACTATGAAATGCCTTTGGTATGTTAGAGAAACTGCTTGCTAATCCTTATGCATGAGATGGAACAAAACACCCTGATATGCACTTGATCTATATAGATGAAATTTGTGGATTATTTAAGCTTGCAGGTTTATCCGAGCATGGTGTTAAGAAGAAGGTTTTCCCTTTATCTTTGGAGTGAAGGCATTGATTTGGTATAGGCTATTGGATGATACCGCTATAGGGGATTGGAACCGATTGAAGCTGGAATTCCATCAAAAAATTTATCCTATGCATTTTGTTCATCGTGATCAGAATTATATATATAATGTTTAGCCTCATGAAGGATAAAGTTTCGCTAAAGCTTGGGGGGGCTTAAATCTATGATGCACACATGCCCCAATCTTGAGCTCTCAAGAGAAATAATCTTACAAAACTTTTATGCTCGGCATTCTCACGAAAATCAACTGATGCTTGATACTTCTTATGTTGGCTCCTTTATGACGAGAACTATTGAATTCCAATGGGCTTCTTGAAAGAAATAAACGCAACTCTGAAGATTGGGAGTCCGACAAAGGTAATGGGTAAGGTATAAATCTTGAGTTTGACTGCTCAATAAAATTGATATTATTCGCCATACTTTGTTTCTTCGGGAAATATACCATGTGTTGATTACCATTGACATGAAAAGCAACCTTGATTTTTTTGCAATCAATAACAGCCCCTGCAGTATTCAAAAAGGGTCTACCAAGGATAATCGACATGTTGTCGTCCTCGGGCATATCAAGAATAACAAAATCCGTTAAGATAGTAACATTAGCAACCACAACGGGGACATCCTCACAAATCCCAATAGGTATAGAAGTGGTTTTATCAGCCATTTGCAAAGATATTTCAGTAGGTGTAAGCTTATTCAAATCAAGTCTTCCATATAAAGAGAAAGGCATACCACTAACACCGGCTCCTAGATCACATAAAGCAGTTTTAACATAACTTCGTTTAATGGAGCAAGGTATAGTAGGTATCCCTCGATCTCCCAATTTCTTAGGCACTCCACCCTCAAAAGAATAATTAGAAAGCATGGTGGAAATCTCAGCTTCTAGTATCTTTCTTTTATTAGTGACAATATCTTTCATATATTTTGCATAAGGAGCCATCTTTAGAATATCGATCAAACGTGTTCGCAAAAAAATTGGCCTAAGCATTTCAACAAAGCGCTCAAACTCTTCCTCGTCCTTATTTTTAGAAGGCTTACGAGGGAATGACATGGTTTTCTTAACCCGAGGCTCTCTTTATCTACCATGTTTTCTAGCAATGAAATCCCTCTTATCATAACGTTTATTTTTAGGAGGCGAGTTATCAAGATTGGCAGCAGGTTCTATTTCTACCTCATTATCAGGTTTATCATTATCTGGTTGAGGATCAACATGAATGTCTTCATTTTCATTATCACTAGGTGTATGTTCACTACCAGATTGTGTCTCCGCATCAGAAATAGAAACATCATTATGGTTCTCAGAAGGATTTTCTACCATAGGTTCACTAGAAGCATGCAAAGTTCTATCATTCTTCCTTTTTATCATTATTAATGTTCTGAGAATCCTGCTGAATCCTTTTAGGATGTCCCTCAGGATATAGGGGTTCCCGTGTCATTCTACCCCCTCTAGTCATACTCTAACAACATGACCATTCAATTTATTATTCATTTCAGTAAGCAAATCATTTTGTGACTTAGCAACTTGTTCTAACTGAGTATGAACCATGGATGAATGTTTACCCAAACCTGTAACATCATTAGTAATTCTAAACATCAAGTCACTCAAGCAATCAATCAGCATGGCGCTTTAATTGATCCTTGACATACATATTGAAATGTTCTTGCTTAACAATGTAATTATCAAATTCATCCATGCAGGACTAGCAGTTTTATTATAGGGTATATGACCTTCATCAAATTTACGAAGATAATTTACCTCTACTACCCGTGTAGGGTTATCAAGTCCATGTATTTCTTCAATAGGTGGTAAATTCTTGACGTCTTCAATTTTAATACCCTTTTCTTTCATACATGTCTTAGCTTCTTGCATATCTTCTAGACTGAGGAATAGAATACCTCTCTTCTTTGGAATTGGCTCAGGAGGTGGTTTAGGAAGTGTCCAATCATTAGCATTCTTCAAAATATTATTCAATAGTTCTTTAGCTTGCCCAATAGTCCGTTCCTTGAAAACACAAACATCATAACTATCTAGGTAGTCCCTAGAAGCATCGGTTAATCCATTATAAAAGATATCAAGTATTTCATTTTTCCTAAGAGGATGATCAGGCCAAGCTTTAAGTAATTGGAGAAGCCTCCCTCAACCTTGAGGGAGATTCTCTTCTTTAATTTGGACAAAGTTGAATATTTCCTATAAAGCAGCTTGTTTCTTATGAGGAGGGAAATATTTTTTAGAGAAATAATATATCATATCTTGGGGACTATGCACACAACCAGGAGCAAGAGTATGAAACCACTTCTGAGCATCACCCTTTAGTGAGAAGGGAAAAGGCTTAAGGATATAGTAGTAGCAATTTTTTTCCTCACTAGGAAATATGGTGGCAATAACATTTAATTTGGTAAGGTATGTCACAACAATTTCAGATTCATAACCATGGAAAGGATCAGATTCCACCAAAGTAATTAAATTAGGATCAATAGAGAATTCATAGTCCTTATTGGTAACACATATAGGAGAACTAGCAAACTTAGGATCATATTTCATTTTCTCTCTCATAGATTTTTCTTTCAGTTTACTCAATAATTTCTTGAGATCATCTCTATCATTACAAGAAAGAAATTCTCTAGCTATCTCCCCATCCATAACATAGCCATCAGGTACATCAGGCATTTCAGTTCTAGCGGGAGATCCAGACATAGTAGGTGAATCATAGTTTTCATCAATTTCAGCATTCTCAAGTTCTCTAGACTTAGCAATTTGTTTATTAAGAAATTCACCCAGTGGCACATTTTCATCAAGCAAAGTAATAGAATCATCATGAGTTTCATTTAAAACAGAAGTAGCATCATCAATTACTTGCGACATATCAAATTGAATAACAGGTGGTGGTGTCGCAAGCTTACTCAACACAGAAGGTGAATCAGAACTAGATGGCAATTCCTTACCCGCCCTCGTCCTAGAGGGTACGATCTTGGTCTTAGCGTCTTTCATATTCTTCATAGTGATCAATAGATATCCCAAGTGAACTCAATAAATAGAGCTATGCTCCTCGGCAACGGCGCCAGAAAAAGGTCTTGAAAACCCCCAAGTATAGGGGATCGCTACAGTCTTCGAGGGTAGTATGTCACCCAAATTTGTTGATTCGACACAAGGGGGGCCAAAGAATATTTATGAGCCTTTGCAGTTGAGTTGTTAATTCAACCACACCTGGAGATATCTTTTCTGCAGCAAAGTGTTTACTAGCACAATAACAATAGTAATGGAAATAGCGGAAAGTAGCAGTTTGTAGTGATTGTAACTGTAACAGTAGCGAAAGTAACTTAGCAAAGATCAATATGCGAAAAGCGTACACATTGGATCATTGATGGATATTTGATTTGGATGACATTCATCATGTAACAGTCACAACCTAGAGCAACATAGAACTACCTCCAATTCATCAATGTAATGTAGGCATGTATTCCGTATATAGTCATACGTGCTTATAATAAGAACTTGCATGACATCTTTTGTCCTACCCTCCCGTGGCAGCGGAGTCCAAAGGGAAACTAAGGGATATTAAGGCATCCTTTTAATATAGAACCGGAACAAAGCATTAACACATAGTGAAAACATGAACTCCTCATACTACGGCCATCATCGGAGATGATCCCAATTTCTCTCACTTTGGAGTCTACAGATCTAGCACATAATAGGTGCATACAAGTTGCAAGATAGGATCCAAAACACTCTCATATTCATAGAAACATAATAGGTTAAAATCTGAAATCATGGCCCTCGGGCCCTAGTGACAAGCATTAAGCATAGCAAAGTCATAGCAACATCAATGTCAGAACATAGTGGATACTAGGGATCAAGCGCTAACAAATTGACTCGATTACATGACAAATATCATCCAATCCCATCACCATACAGAAATCCTACAAAGGAATTACTCACTCTCGGTGGTGAGCATCATGGAATTGTTGATGGAGAAGGGTTGGTGATGACGATGGCGACGAATTCCCCTCTCCGGAGCCCCAAACAGACTCCAGATCAGCCCTCCCGAGGAAGAAATGAGGTGGCGGTGGCTCCGTCTCGTAAAACATGATGAACCTTTCTTCCTTATTTTTTCTAGGGCAGAAGACACCTTATATCAGAAGATGGGTGTCGGAGGCCTGCCAGGTGGCGCACGAGCCATCCTGGCGCGCCCTGGGGGGAGGGGTAGGCGCGCCCCCTGGCTCATGGCCACCTAGTGGGTATTCTCCTATTGGTTCTTTCGCCAATATTTTTTATATATTCCAAAATAATTCTCCATAACTTTTGTCTCAATCCGAGAACTTTTATTTCTGCACAAAAACAACACCATGGTAGTTCTGCTGAAAATAGAGTCAGTCCGGGTTAGTTTCATTCACATCATGCAAATTAGAGTCCAAAACAAGAGCAAAAGTGTTTGGAAAAGTAGATACGTTTGGGACGTATTACATCTCTCTCAAGGACAAAGCATATGGTGGGTAAACAAATTACTGATGGGCAATTGATAGAAAAGCGCATATCTATGACGTTATTCATGGCATGATGATGTACATAGGCATTACTTGCGTGACAAGTAGACCAAAACAATTCTGCATCTACTACTATTACTAAACCAATCGATCGCTATCCAACATGCATCTATGGTATTAAATTCATGAGAAATAGAGTAACATTTTAAGCAAGATGACACAATGTAGACAAAGTAAGATAAGCAATATGTTCATACCCCGTCGTTTTATCCTTAGTGGCAACAATACAAATACGTGCGTCGCTACCCCTTCTGTCACGAGGTGAGGACACTGCAAGATTGAACCCAATACTATGCACCACTCCCTCTGATGATCTACTCATCTACTTGGCCAAAGCAAACTCATAGATCAGAAAGCATACATAGCTATAACAATCATGCATAATAAAAAGTCCAGATTTGACTCAGTTACTTTCAATGAATAATCTGATTGTAAACCCACAATTCATCGGATCCCAACAAACACACCGCAAAAGAGGATTACATCGGATAGTTCTCCGAAGAGAATATTGTATTGAAGATCAAAGAGAGAGAGAGAGATAACTAATCACTATGGACCCATAGGTCTATGGGGAACTACTCACGCATCATCATGGAGGCAGCAAGGTTGATGAAGATAGCCTTCGTGATCAATTCCCCCTCCGACAGAGTACCGAAAGAGGCCTCTAGATGGGATCATTGAAGAACAGAGGCTTGCAACAGTGGTAGAACTGTTTCGGGTCTCCTTCTAGTGGTTTTGAGATTTTTAGGAAATTATAGAAGTTGAATTAGGTCAGGGGGACCTACGAGGGGCCCACAAGCTCACACGGCACCCCCCTGGGGGCGCGCCACCTGGGGTGTGGCCCTCTCGTGTGGCTTCAGGTCTCCCTCCAATGCTCCATGGGTCCCTTTTGGTCTAGAAAAAATCACCTTAAAGTTTCACTTTAATTGGACTTTGTTTGGTATTGGTTTCCTGCCAAACAAAAAAGGAAAAAATCGGGAACTGACACTTGGCACTAGATTAATTGGTTAGTTCCCAAAAATGATATAAAATGGCCTCTAAAGCATATAAGATTGATAATATAATAGCATGAAACAATAAAAAATTATAGATACGATGGAGATGTATCAAGCATCCCCAAGTTTAATTCCTGCTTGTCCTCGAGTAGGTAAATGATAAAAGCAAAATTTTTGATATTGAATGCTACCTAGCATGTTTATTGATATGTCTCCAACGTATCAATAATTTTTGATTGCTCAATGCTATTATATTATCAATCTTGGATACTTTATATGCAGTTATATGTTATTTCATATAATTTTTTGGAACTAACCTATTAACCCAGTGCCTAGTGCCAGTTGTTGTCTTGCGCTTGTGTTTGGTTTCCAAGAAATCGGTAGCAAACGAAGTCCAAACTCTACAAAACTTTTTGATGATTTTTTTCTGGACAAGAGAGATCCTGGAAGCTCTGAGAGGAGACCAGATGCGAAGCAAGGGGACGACAAGGCATCAGGGCACGCCCAGGGGGTAGGCACGCCCTGATGCCTTGTGGGCCCCTCGTGGCTCTGTCTGACCTAATTCCACCTCCGTAAATTCTTAAAATCAGGAAACCAACAGAGAGCCAGCCGAAACACTTTTTTCGCCATAGCAAGCCTTTGTTCCGCCGTGATCCCATATGGAGCCCTTTTCCGGTACTCTGCCGGAGGGGGAATTGATCATGGAGGCCGTCTAGATCAACCTTGGTGCCTCCATGATGATGTGTGAGTAGTCCACCACAGACCTACGGGTCCATGCTAGTACCTAGATGGCTTTCTCTCTCTCTTTGATCTTCATACCATGTTCACCGCCATTCTCGCGGTGATCTATCCGATGTAATCCTCTTTTGCAGTGTGTTTGTTAGGATCCGATGAATTGTGGGTTTATGATCAGATTAGTCATTGAAAGTAATTGAATATCCTCTGAATTCTATTATGCATGATTATTATAGCTTCGTATTTCTCTCTGATCAATCGATTTGGTTTGGCGAACTAGATTGATTTATCTTCAGTGGGGGTGGTGCGTTGTAATGGGTTCAATCTTGCGGTGCTCTATATCCCAGTAACAGAAGGGGCAAGACATGTATTTTTATTGTTGCCATTAAGGATAAAATAACGGGGTCTAAACATATTGCTTGTCTTACTTTGTCTACATCATGTCACCTTGCTCCAAGCATTACTCTGTTTGTGATGAACTTAATACCTAGAGAGGCAAGCATAGAAGCGCTCTCGAAGTGGAGTAATAGTAGTAGATGCAGGATCGTTTTGGTCTACTTGTTTATGGACATGATTCCTATATACATAATCATTGCTGTGAATAACAAGTCATAACTATGCGCTATTATGTCAATTGCCCAACAATAATTTGTTTACCCATCGTATGCTATGTTCAAGAGAGAAGCCTCTAGCGAAAAGTATGGCCCCCGGGTCTACCTAATCATAAATACTAAAACCCTAAAATTACCTTGTTGCAATTTACTTATTGTTTTAGTTTTATTATTTATATTATCTATGTTGGAAATATGCCCTAGAGGCAATAATAATTTAGTTATTATCATATTTCCTTGTTCGTGATAATCGTTTATTATCCATGCTATAATTGTATTGATTGGAAACTCAAATACATGTGTGGGTACATAGACAACACTGTGTCCCTAGTATGCCTCTAGTTAACTAGCTCGTTGATCAAAAGATGGTGAAGGTTTCCTAGCCATGGACATGAGATGTCATTTGATAACGGGATCACATCATTAGGAGAATGATGTGATGGACAAGACCCAAACTGTAAACGTAGCATATGATCGTGTCAGTTTATTGCTATTGTTTTCTGCATGTCAAGTATCTGTTCCTATGACCATGAGATCATGCAACTCCCTGACATCGGAGGAGTACCTTGTGTGTATCAAACGTCGCAACGTAACTGGGTGACTATAAAGGTGCTCTACAGGTATCTTCGAGGATGTCTGTTGGGTTGGCATGGATCAAGATTGGGATTTGTTACTCCGTGTGACGGAGAGGTATCTCAGGGCCCACTCGGTAATACAACATCACAATGAGCCTTGCAAGCAATGTGACTAAAGTGTTAGCCACGAGATCTTGTATTACGGAACGAGTAAAGAGACTTGCCGGTAACGAGATTGAACTAGGTATAGAGATACCGACGATCGAATCTCGGGCAAGTAACATACCGAAGAACAAAGGGAACGGCATACGGGATTAACTGAATCCTTGACATAGAGGTTCGACCGATAAAGATCTTCGTAGAATATGTAGGAGCCAATATGGGCATCCAGGTCCCGCTATTGGTTATTGACCGTAGAGGTGTCTCGGTCATGTCTACATAGTTCTCGAACCCGCAGGGTCTACACACTTAACGTTTGGTGACGATATAAGTATAATTGAGTTGTTATGTTGGTGACCGAAAGTTGTTCGGAGTCCCGGATGAGATCCCGGACATGACGAGGAGCTCTGGAATATTCCGGAGGTAAAGATTGATATATGGGATAATAGTGTTTGGTCTCCGGAAGGGTTCCGGAATTCACCGGTAGGAGTTTCGGATGTTTCCCGAAATGTTCGGGTACGAGAACACTTTATTTGGGCCAAGGGGTAAAGCCCACGAGACTTTAGGAAGGTGCAAAAGGAAGTTTTGCGGAGGCCAGGGGCCAGACGCCAGGGACCCTGGCGTCTGGGGCCAGACGCCGAGGACCCTGGCGTCTGGTCCTGGAGTCCGAGCAGGACTCTTGCCTTGCGGGCCAAACCGACTTTGAGGAGGCTCTTTCTCCAAGTTTCGACCCCAGGGCTTAACATATAAATAGAGGGGCAGGGCTAGCACCCGGAACACATCAAGATTTCCCCAAGCCGTGTGCGGCAACCCTAACCCTCTAGTTCCTCCGTCATAATCTCCGTAGCGCTTGGCGAAGCCCTGCAGAGATTGTTCCTCACCACCATCACCACGCCGTCGTGCTGCCGGAACTCATCTACTACTTCACCATCGCTCGCTGGATCGAGGAGGTGAAGGCGTCATCAAGCCGTACGTGTGTTGAACGCGGAGGTGCCGTCCGTTCGGCACTAGTTCGTGATCGGATCGAGGGACGACTTGCGATTTGGATCGCGGAGACGTTCGACTACATCAACCGCGTTTCTTAAACGCTTCCGCTTAGCGATCTACAAGGGTATGTAGATTCACTCTCCCTCTCGTAGATGCTCATCACCATGGATAGATCTTGTGTGTGCGTAGGAAAATTTTTGTTTCCCATGCTACGTTCCCCAACAATCTATGTATCAAGATTTAATCCTTGCAAGTAACGAGTTCAAGGGGCTTGACAACCCTCTTGCCCGCGTTGGGTGCAAGTGTTTGGTTTTGTGTGTGTAGGTGCTGTTGAAAGGGGTTTGCGTGATTCTCCTATTGGTTCGATAACCTTGGTTCTCACCGAGGGAAATATTTATCTCTACCGTACTTCATTTCCCCTCCTCTTCGGAGAAAATCCCAACGCATTTATCATGTAATCTCTCTTTACAGAATGAATATTGGCAAACGATGAGGTCATCGATAAACATAAAAATGTCCATGAATATAAGAATAGAATCATTATTGTTTCAAAATATACGATGTTTACCGAATGTTATCTCTACTCATTGAATTATGTAAGCAATGGCATGACTCCGTCTTACTAACACAAGTACAAATCATGAGCAACCCAATGTCAAGCTAGGCATTTGGCTCATACTTTTTCACGCGCTTCAATATCTTCAACTCCACTCAATACATGAATGTGAGCCATGGAGATACAACTATGGGTGGAATAGAATATGGTGGTAGAGATCAATAAGGGAAGACAAAAGTTTGATAGTCTCGCACCAACTAGGCGTATCGTTAGGCTATGGAGATGCCTTCCAATCGATATCGGTGCGAGGAGTAGGGATTGCCATGCAAATTTTGATGTACTAATAGCTGTAAGTTTATGAAAGCTCAAACTGAAACTAAGTGGGTGTGCATCTAACTTGCTTGATCGTGAAGACCTGGGGCATTTGAGGAAGCCCGTTATCGAAATATATAAGCCAAGTTCTATAACAAAAATTCCCCACTAGTATATGAAAGTGACAAATCATGAGACTCTCTATCTAAAGAACATGGTGCTACTTTGAAGCAAAAGTGTGGTAAAGGATAGTAGCATTGCCCCTTCTCTCTTTTTATATATCTTTTTTATCTCTCATAGTCCGGAACCTCATCCTCATTCTTTGGAGGAATCATTAGCCTCCATCATCCATTATTTTTCCTCACTGGGACAATGCTCTAAAAATGATGATCATCACACTTTGATTTACTTACAACTCGATCCTATTACCAAATATGACTCTATATGAATGTAACGCCCAAGATGCGATCCTATCCTTATTTTGGCACGAGGGCCTCGACAGGGATAGACGCGCATCTTGTCATTTCGCAAGAATGGATATCATTACAAGTACATGTAAAGAAGAGATGAGTATATGGAATTGGCTTACACTCGCCACAAGCTACATCAATATCACATCAATACAACAACATATCCAAACATCATACAGAAGAGCAGGGTCCGACTACGGACGAAAACAAACGATAAAATGACATCCATCCTTGCTATCCCAGGCTGCCGCCTGGAACCCATCCTAGATTGATAAAGAAGAAGAAGAAGAGGAACTCCAAATCAAACAAGCATCGCTCTCACGTCAAATCATCGCATTACCTGTACCTGCAACTGTTGTTGTAGTAATCTGTGAGCCACAGGGACTCAGCAATCTCATTTCCAAGGGTATAAAGACTATTAAAGCTTAATGGGTGAGGTATGGTTAAGTGGTGAGGATGCAGCAAGCACTAAGCATATATTTGAGTGGCTAACTTACGAGTACAAGAATAAAGGGGGATGATTGTCGCATAAACGGACGTGATCTAGTAATGATCTCTAAGAGATCCTGAACACCTACTTACGTCAAGCATAACCCCACCGTGTTCTCGCTCGGATAAGGACTCATGAGAAGAGACAGTCACGGTTACACACACAGTTGGTGTATTTTATTTGAGTTTACTTCAAGTTTGCTATGACCGGGTGTTAAACAAAGTTTCCAAGTTGCCACGTAACCGCGGGCACGACTTTCCGAAAGATTCAACCCTGCAGGGGTGCTCCAACTCATCCATCACAAACTAACCACACGCCGCGGGAATAACCTCGACCACGAATCCCGTGATCTTCCTAGGCAATTCCACTAGAAAACCGCAACCTCGAGATAGCCCGAAGTCTTCTCGGAATTCCTCGCGCAAGACGTTCGAGAAAGGTAAAACAAGTCCAGCAAGACCGCCCGGCAGGCCAGATCCCAATAGGAGCCGCGCGTATCTCTTTCTCAGGGCACTACCAGATGAGCTAGACGTCGGGTTGGCTGAAACCCCGGGTGACCAGGGGGCGCCGGACATCGCTCGGTTTGGACCAACACTCATGAGGAGCACTGGCCCCGGGGGGGGGGGTTGATTAATTATCCACGGGGTGATCATGCCCTATGCAAATTTTAGTTGTTATTAAGCAAATAGTACCAATGTTGGGCCTTGCCAGACAAGTTTTATCCTAAAACGAAAATCAAGGGGGTCCCCGTAACAACCCCGAGCATGTTAGGAGCGCTCAAATATGGAACATAACACCGGTACACAAGTAACTAGGGCGGCAAGAGTGGAACAAAGCACCGAGCAAAAGGCCAAGCCTTCCACCCTTTACCAAGTATATATGTGCATTAAATTAAATGGCAATAATATTGTGATATAACAAAAATATCCATGTTGGCACATGGAAACAATTTGCACCTGTAACTAGCAACCCTATAAGAATGGCTGAGCAAGCGGTAACATAGCCAAACAATGGTTTGCAGGGATGTGGAGGGGTTAGAGGCTTTCATGGCAATTTGGGAGGCTTGACATGCAAGTGGTAGGTAGCGAGACATGCGATAGAAACGAGACAACTAGCATGGCAATGATAGTAATGGTATCCAAGGAAATGATCATCTTGCCTGAGATCCCGCTTGGAAGAAGAACGAATCCATGAAGAAGACGAGCCAACGTAGTCGAACGAATCCTCACACTCCGAACGCTTTCGTAACTCTATCGAGAAGAAGCAATCCAAAAACAACAATCAACACATGATCAACACCACAACATATGCATGACATGATGCACTTCAAATATGATGCATGTTATGCATGACATGGCAAGCACAACAATCAACTTCTACACATTAAGTGAAGCTCAATATGCAACGAGTTGCATATTGACGAGACTCCACATTCGAATATTTAGTTCACTCTTGTTTAGGTACACGACAATATTAAATGTTGTTAAACATGACAAGAGGTGAAGCATAAGTAAACTACACATCTAGGCAAGTTTAAATGAGGCCGGAAACAACATATAGCATTTCCGAAATGACCCCATATGTTAATTTCGAAATTGGTCCAGATCTGAACTAATCATGTTTTATATTTGTTAAACAGCAAAACAAAATGCACCATGTGATTCTACTCATCATTCTAGTCGATTTACATATATGGAATATCTCAAACGGAGCTACGGTCTAAAAGATATGACATTCACAAGATGAACATGACATGAATGCAAAATGCATGAAAATGACAACCACAAACATTTCAAATCATGAATGCAGCAAGATAATATGATCCTACATGAAAATCTAAGCAAGTTTCATATATGGCATGCTCAAAACGGAGTTACGGTTCAACCACAACAACCAACACAAGTTTTAGTTCAAATCTGCCCAAAACAGCAACATAGCATTTTGCACACATGAAAACAAGAAGCTACAAGATCCTAAAATGCACAAACTAAGCATGGGGCAGTAGCATATAACACACACTTCATTTCATCTTCACATATCATTCTCAAAATAATAATGGAACACATGGTAGGAAGCTCACAACATGGCAACAAAATATAGCAGATTAGGACTTAGTGAAAATCACAGTTTTTAGCATAGCAGTTTTTCACGAAGGCATATTGGCAGCAGCAAAACTATATGCTACAGGGCATATTATGGCATGAAAATTAACAGCATGGTAGTAGACATGATGCACTACAAATCATTCCATGGCGGCAAGGTCTAACTATGCATAGAATCCTGGCTAGACTGAACACAATATGGCATTATGAAGAAAACAGATTCTCAGACTTAGTGAAAATTAGAGTAGACATGTGCAGCAGTTTTTAACAGATTGACATATTGAACAACAGAATTAATTATGATGCTTAACCTATTCATGCAAACTATTGGCACAATATGATAGAGCATAACATGCTTAACAATACATCCCATTGTGGCAACACCAAAAGAGCTATAGATCAATAGAAAACTACATGGCAAGACAGCAACAAAATAACACAGATTTCAGACTTAGAAATATTTTGGACCCTCAAAACAGCACATTTTTATGGCATGTTGGCAACAAGAAAATAACCCCTAAACATGCATTTCTATAGCAACCAAAATGACCAGGGCCTAGCACACATGTTCAAGGGCATATCTCATGTTTGCAACTATTTCAAAATATGCATGGATTAATTCACACAAATTAAACAAAAGGGCATCATAGCTAAAATGACATGCACACAAAAATGCTCAAATGACAAAACTAATTGCGCTGATGAATTCTATGGATTATTCTACCCCAAAATCATATATAATATGTGGGTTTTATATAAAACAAATGACACAACATTTATGCGAGATTAGGACATAAACCGTTCTTCGCAAGTTATTTATGCAAATAAAATGCAAACATCACGTTCCATATTTTTATCATGCATGAAAATGCGGTACAATTAATCTACACATTTTACATATAGGGTTTGATTAATCCCAATGCACGGTTAAGTATATATGCGCAAATACAAAATATGGCATTTATGCGCATTCCATGAAAACAGCATGTTAAACATTTTAAACGTTTATAAAAGTGGGATATAATTAATCTACACAAAATCCTACACATTTTACATATTTAAATCATTTTAATCCGATGCACGGTTATTTTTATATGAGCAATGCAAATTAATGGCTTTTCCTGAAATTATGAAATGTCATGAATTATAGATAAATTCGTCCACCGGAAAAACAGCGTGGGCCGAATCTGCGGACGCAACATAGTAAACTACGCGTGCTAGCGCAACATAGTTGGGGGCTTACTGGGCTGAATCTAACATTGACTGGGCTACACCGGGACTGAGCGCAACATAATAGAGCATGCACTGGGCGGGATTTAACGGGCGGCTCACCAAAGTGGCCTTGGGCCCATTCGGTGGTGAGGCAGGCCGAGGCGAGGGGAGGCGATCCGGGCCGGCCTGGGCGCTGGGCCCATGAGGCGCTGGAGGCGGCCCAGCCGCTCGTCTCTCCCGTCCCGAGCGGGATTGGGGCAGCGGGTCGCGGGTCGCGGGCGCGGCGGCCGGCGGCACTACAGGGCTCCAGCGGCGGGGTCGGCGCTCACAGAGATGGCCGGATCCGGTCGGGATCCGGGCGGCGACGAGGCCCCCAGCCACCGGCGAGGCGGAGCAGGAGCAGGCGAGCGGGGCCCGCGGGCGCGGGCGAGGCAGGGCCTCCGGGCGCGGTGGTCCGGCGACGGCAGAGCACACCGGCGAGGCGGCTTGGCGGCGGGGTCCAGCCGGAGGTGAAGGCGGCGGGGTTCGGTCGGGGCTGCCATGGGAGCTCGGGGGCTTGCGCGAGCTGCGGCGTATGGGCGGCGGCGGCCGAATCCGGGCCCGGGCGGGCCGGATCTGGGTCTGGCGGGCCCGGTGCGGGAGGAGGGGGCTGCGGCGGCTGGAGGAGTGGGGGAGGCTGGCGGCGGCGCGAATTTCGAGGGGGGGTTAGGGTTTCCGTTTAGGGCAGGCTAGGGGTGCTTAAATAGGAAAGGAGGGGCTAGGTTTAGGGATTTTCTCCGTTTTCGAACCGTAGGATCGTGATCTGGCGGCTCCGATCGCGGGGTTGCCTAGGTGGGTTGTGTTGGGCTGTGTAGTTGGGCTAGGTCCAGAGGAGAGAGGGAATTGCGGCCCGTGGCACCAGTTTTTTTAAATACCGAAAACGCGTGATATTTAACCGATGACGGCGCTGCTACGTTTGACCGTTCGGGTATCAAACGGACCCCGATTGCGACAAAATTTGACAGGCGGTCTACCTACAATATATTACGACCGCTCGCCAATTTCGACCCAATCCGAGAAAGTTTAATACACACTTTTGAAAGCAATATATTGTAATGCCGCGGGCGCGTGCGTGTGTGGTTGGACTCGAAACGATCGTCGACGAGAACGGAGAGAACCGGCAACTACGAACGGATGCATCTTTTGAAAAATGACGGCAACGGAGTGCCGATGCAATGCAGATGATGCGAATGATGCGATGATGAATGCGACAGACAAACGAATCACACGACGAGAATGGAAATAAAAGGGGAATCTTCTGGAGTGTCGGTCTCGGGTTGTTACAATGAATGCCTCTGACAGTGTACCAGGATGTGCAATGATCTAGTGTAACATGTATTACAATGATGAACGGTGGCTTTGCCACAAATATCATGTCAGCTCTATATGATCATGCAAAGCAATAGGACGATGAACAGATATGTCATGTAACGCAATGGTGGAAGTGCATGACAATATATCTCAAAATGGCTATGAAAATGCCATGATAGGTAGGTATGGTGGCTGTTTTGAGGAAGATATAAAGAGGCTTACATGTGATAGAGCGTATCATATCAAGGGGTTTGTATGCACCGGCGAAGTTTGGACCAACTCTCGAGGTGAGATCGGGCAATGCACGGTACCGAAGATGCTAGCAAATTGCGGAAACGTGGGAGTGCGTATAGTCCATGAACTCCCATTAGTCACAAAGAACTCACTTACTTATTGTGAAAGTTTTATTAGCTCTCTCGAAGCAAAGTACTACTAGTGCGCCACCAGGGAGGAAGTTGGGAGGAGTTAACCATCGTGCGCCCCCGACTCAAATAGCACAAGAATTTTAACGAGGAATAAAAGTGCTCCAACATCCCGGCCATGCCATGATCGATGATACGTCTCCAATGTATATATAATTTTTGACTGTTCCATGCTGATATATTATCATTCTAAGAAACTTTTTGGGTCATTATTTACCAATTTATAATATTTTGAGCACTAACCTATTGACCCAGTGCCAAGTGCCAGTTGATGTTTTCTACGTGTTTTTTACTTTGCAGATTTCCTTTACCAAACGAAGTCCAATTGCCAAGAAACTTTTTGACGATTTTTTCTGGACCAAAACAAGACCAACAAGCCTCGGAGGATAGCCGGGAGCCTCAGGGAAGCTCCACAAGCCAACAGGGCGCGACCCCAGGGGGGCGCGCCCTGATAGCTTGTGGCCCCCCTGTAGCTCTCCCGACCTTGTTCTCCAGCCTATAAATTCTTATTAATCCTGGAAACCCTCAGGAGAGCCTCGAAAACCTTTTTCCGCCGCTGCAAGTCTCTGTTCCGCCGCGATCCCATCTGGAGCTCCGTTCCGGCACCCTGCCGGAGGGGGGATCGATCACGGAGGGCCTCTTCATCAACCTTGCTGCCCTCATGATGATGTGTGAGTAGTTCACCACAGACCTACGGGTCCATAGCTAGTACCTAGATGGCTATCTATCTTATATGATCTTCAATACAATGATCATCGCATCTTCGCTTTGATCCATCCGATGTAATCCTATTGTGCGGTGTGTTTGTTGGGATCCCATGAATTGTGGGTTTATGTTCAGATTATTCATGAAAAGTATTTGAGATACCTCTGATCTATATTGTCTCTTAATTGCATGATCATTATAGCTTCGTAATGCTCTCCGATTTATTGATGTGCTTTGGCAAGTAGATTGATATTTCTTCGGTGGGAGTAGTGCGTTGTAGGAGGTTCAACCTGACGAGTTTCTATATCCCATCGACAGAAAGGGAGAAGATGTGTCTTTCTGTTGCTGCTACTAAGGATAAAACGATGGGGTTTATTCATATTGATTGAGTTTACTTTGTCTAAATCATGTCATTGTTCTCCAAGCATTACTCTGTTTTACTTAATACTCTAGATGCATGCTGGATAGCGGTCGATGGGTGGAGTAATAGTAATAGGTGCAGGCAGGAGTCGGCCTATTTTCTTATGGACGTGATGCCTATATAGACATGATCATTGCCGTGAATATCGCATAACTATCCGCTTTTTTGTCAATTGCCCAACAGTAATTTGTTACCCTCCGTACGTTGCCTACATGAGAGATGCCGCTAGGGAACACTATGGCCCCCGGGTCTATTCACTTATATATTCACAAACACAATTGCTACCTTGCTACCTTTATTTACCTTTTATTTTATTTTGCAATTTATATTTATCAACAATTATCTACACAATTCATTTGCTTGCAAATAACGAGATGAAGGGGATTGACAACCCTCTTGCCCGCGTTGGGTGCAAATCGTTTGTTCTTTTGTGTGATGTCGCTAAAGACGGTTGAGAAGTGATATTCCTATTGGTTCGATAAACCTTGGTTTCATAACTGAGGGAAATACTTAGCCACCTTGTGCTGCAACTACCCGTTGCTCTTCACGGAAAACCCAACGCAGATCACAAGTATCAGGAAGGATTTCTAGCGCCATTGCCGGGGAATATCATCATCAACTATCAAGTACTTCTCACAAATTTTCATTCACTTGTTTATCTTTTTATTTGATGTTATTTGTAGTGTGTCTCATAAAAATCAAAATTACAAAAATATTTTTATTTTCTTGCCTAGTTATGTTATCTTTATCTTTGTCACACCAAAACAGAAAGTAAAAAGGAAAAAGTAAGATAAATGGATACTCATCCACTTGCTAATCTTTTCAAAAGACCCTATTATGTTGAACCAATTGCTAGTGAGGTTGCACTAGATTATCCTTATGAGGTCTTGCTTGAAAATCATGAATCTAAAAAATGTGATGAAGTGTTAAAAGAAATTTATAAAGTGATTTATGATAGTTCCTTGAATGAAAAGCATGATTGCCATGTTGCTAGTATAAATTCTATGAATATTAATTGTGCTAATGATCATGATTGGGGTGATAATCATGATGTTCCTTGTGATCTTGATAATTCTAAGCTTCAGGATGAATCTATTATTGAGTATGATATTTGCAACACTACTGAAAGTGGGGTTGGAAGAGTGTCAATTTAGGTAATAATGATCCCATTACTTTGGAGAATGATCAATATTATGATGGTTATATTGTTGAGTTTGATTATGATCCTACATATAATTACTATGAGAGAGGCAAATATGGTTATAGGAGTTTGCATGTTACTCAATTACCTCTCTTTGTGTTGAAACTATTAATGCTCCATTCTTCCTATTTGCATATGCTAGATTTCACTTGTCTTGAGAATTTGTTTTTCTATAAAATGCATATGCATAGGAAGTATGTTAGACTTAGATGTGTTTTTCACATGATTTATGATGCTCTCTTTGTGCTTCAATTCTTGTCTATTATGTGAGCATCATTGAAATTTCAAGCCTATCTTAATGGCTATGAAGAAAGAGCTTGTTGGGAGACAACCCAATACTTTATGTTTGGTTGTGATAACATGATTGTTTCCTATGTAATGATTATGTTTTTATTTTTTAATTAGTGTTTGTGCCAAGTAAAGCCTTTGGGATGACCCACATCATGAGTAGAATTGATATGGTGCAAAAACAGAAACTTTAGCGTTCAGTACAGGAATTTTCATTTTTCACTGGAATGTGATATTTGTCTGAAAATTTTACACAGTGTTTCCCTGCAAATTCTTCAGGCTGTCCTAATTTGTCAGAATTTTAAGAGTTACAGAAGTATGCGTGCTTACAGATCATTACAGACTGTTCTGTTTTAAATAGATTCTATTTTACTTGTGTAGTTTGCTTGTTTTGATGATGCTATGGATTGTATTGGGGGGGGGGTATAAGCCATGGAGAAGTTAAAATACAGTACCTATTATGCAAAATTGAAATTTGAATCAATTTATAACAGTACCTAAAGTATTTAATATGTCGCTTATACTAACGGATCTCACGAAGTTTTGTTGAGTTTTGTGTGATTGAAGTTTTCAAGTTTTGGGTGATATCACGATGAGCTAAAGAATGAAGAGAGGCAAGATCCTAAGCTTGGGAATGCCCAAGGCACCCCAAGGTAATATTCTAAGGAAGACTCAAGCGTCTAAGCTTGGGGATGCCCCTGAAAGCACAACTTCTCCCTAGGTGGTTTTGGTAATTAATAACAACATATATTTCATTGGACTAATGTTTCCACTAAGTATATTTCAGGAAAAAATTCAATGTTGGATTGACAAAGGATTGTGAGGAGATCCCAAGATGCAAGCAATAGGATTGGCCAAGCTACAAGCATGAAGAATCTACATTTTACTTTGTGAGAAATCACTTTGAGTCCATAGGAAAGCCAATACTATCAAAAGGGGGCGAGGCAATAATGGTGAATGAAATGCTCAAGATGATCAAGTGGTACCACCAAAAACACTCACAAGCTCTCCTGCAAATATTCTGTCTTAGACCCTACTGTAGGATCGAAAGTATGTCTAGAGGGGGGGTGATTAGACTACTTGACCAAATAAAAATTCTACCTTTTCCCAATTTTAAGTGTTGGCAGATTTTAGCAATGATAGCAAGTCAAGTACACCCTACACATGCATGTCTAAGAGTATAGAAGCGGAAAGTAACAACAAGCATGTATAGTAGAGGGTAGGAAAGAAGATCAAACGCAATTGGTAGACACGAAGATTTTTCCTGTGGTTCCGACAGGTGGTGCTATCGTACGTCCACGTTTATGGAGTCTTCAACACACGGAGGGTAACGATCGCGAGAGTCCACGGAGGGCTCCACTCATAAGGGTCCATGAAGTAGCAACCATGACTATTCCATAACGGCTTCCGTCCACGAAGGACTAGCCTCACTATGGGTAGATCTTCACGAAGTAGGCGATCTCCTTGCCCGTACAAACTTCTTGGTTCAACTCCACAACACGAAGTAGGAGGCTCCCAAGCGACACCTAACCAATCTAGGAGGCACCACCCTCCAAAAGGTAATAGGCTCGGCAATGTCGATGAACTCCTTGCTATTGTGCTTCAAGATGATAGACTCCTCAACACACAATTACTCTCTCACAGATTTGGCTATGGTGGAAGAGATTGATTTTGTGGAAAGCAACTTGGGGAGGCTAGAGATCAAGATTCATATGGTAGGAATGGAATGGCTTGATCTCAACACATGAGTAGGTGGCTCTCTCTCAGAAAATAGAATGGGGCAAGTATGGAATAGTTCTGAGTTCTTCTCTTTCGAGTGGGTGGTGGTGAAGGGGTATATATAGGCATCCCCAAAAATCCAACCGTTACACCTAAAGTGACCAACTCGGTGACACCGAAGTGTAAAACTCGGTGGTACCGAAGTGACCAAAAGGTGGCAACTTTTGAATCTCGGTGAGACCGATATATAACTCTCGGTGGTACCGATCAGGTGACCAACGGTCAGAAAGCACAACTCGGTGACGCCGATTCTCAAATCTCGGTGGTACCGATTCTTGACCATGGCTAACCAGAGAGTTGGTCCAAAAACTCGGTGGGACCGATTCACAATTCTCGGTGGTACCGATTCTTGTGAATGGCTAACCAGGGAGTTGGTCCAAATCTCGGTGATACCGACTGGCAAAACTCGGTGGTACCGAAGACTGAAAATAGCTAAACAGAAAGTTGGCAACTGAACTCGGTGGCACCGATGTAGAATCGGTTGCACCGAATGGCTAGGGTTTGGCATGGGTCTGTCTGAGTTTGGGAATCGGTGGGACCAAGTGGGAATTGTTGGTTGCACCGATTTTGGATATTTGGCTTGGACAGACTTTTGTGGAAGAGTTTGTGGGTGTTTTTGGTCACTATCACTTGTGCACATGGAGCATCTTGTTCACCAACAGTACCTTACCCCCTTTTAATAGTATTGGCTTTCTTATGGACTCAAAGTGATTTCTCACAAATTAAAATGTAGAGTCCTCTTGCTTGAAGCTTTGCCAATCCATTTCCTTGCATCTTGGGGTATCTCTACAATCCTTTTGCCATCCCTATCATTGAACTTTTCCTGAAATATGCTTAGTGGAAATATTAGTTCAATGACATATATGTTGTTATTAATTACCAAAACCACCAAGGGAGCAAATGTGCTTTCACCTACCACTCAAAATCGGTGCCACCAACAATATCCTATCGGCTACACCGAGTCAAAACCCTAGTCAGAAACCCTAGCCAAAACATACCTCTGCATGTGCCTGTGCAGTAGCTGAAGTGGGATGGTCTGGGTCCATCACCACAACATTATCCTCTAAATCTGGCAACAGTGGCAAATGAGGTCTGTCAAGAGCAAAGATGTGCTTCTCCATCTTGGAGTTGATGAGCATCTAGATGTAGGGTGCATAGCAGCAAGAACGCTTCTGATCAGCAACAACCCTCTTCACAGTCTCTACTATCAAATCCATCACTCTGAATCTCGTATGTTGATCTTGGTGGAGCAGCATGTTGATGGAATATCCTCTTATCATCTTGTCATCTCCAGACTTAGGCATCAGTCTATGCCTCAAGATGGTGTTGATGGTACGCAGACCAGCCTGGAGGAAGTAAATGGATCCTAACTTGTGAGACTTCAAGTTTGCAGCAGGGATCTCATTGTACATGTTCTTCATAGCATCATGGCTAGCCTTGAGCTCATTGTAGACATTGATGTCTCCATCTTCCACCTCTGGGACTCCTAAGATGGTAGCCCACTCCTCAACAGTTGATTCATATCTGGCTCCTTCAGTCATCCATACAATTCTACCATCTCCATAGAAATGAGTAGTGGAGTAGAATTGCATGATCATTTCACCATTCCATGTAGTGAATTCCTTGCCAACAAACTTATCCAGACCAATGAAAGTTGTCTTGCACACTTGGGAAGTAATCTGCGTTCTCCTTGATATACTTCCAATCTACATACCTCATGTCACTAATAGCAGGGCTCTTATCTAGCAAGATTGTCTCATAGAAATCATGTTGCTCCTTGGTATAAAATATGTAGTCCACATCTATTTTCCTTCTCTGAGAATTTGGATCAATGGCTCTCCATTCTCTCAAACCAGAGTCCTTCCTCTTCTTCATATCCTCAGCAACCAAGTGACTGGCATTGTGCTCTGGAAGGTGTGGTCTTAGCTTCATCAAAGCAGTCATATCATCATCCTTAGCCTCCCTAAAGGTAGAAGTCTTGTTCTTGCTGGAAGCTGGTATCTCTCTGGAGAACCTCTTGGGTTTTTCTACAGCAGCTTTCTTGGGGGCAGTCTTGGTGCCCATGGATGAGGTGGTCTTAGGCATAGCATCTTCCATTAGCTTCTTCTTCTTCTTTCGAGGGGCCTGTTGGAAATATGCCCTAGAGGCAATAATAAAAGTAGTTATTATTATATTTCCTTGTTCATGATAATCATTTATTATCCATGCTATAATTGTATTGATTGGAAACACCGATACATGTGTGGATACATAGACAACACCGTGTCCCTAGTATCCCTCTAGTAGACTAGCTTGTTGATCAAAGATGGTCAAGGTTTCCTAGCCATAGACATGAGATGTCATTTGATAACAGGATCAGATCATTGGGAGAATGATGTGATGGACAAGACCCAAACTATGAACGTAGCATATGATCGTGTCAGTTTATTGCTATTGTTTTCTGCATGTCAAGTATCTGTTCCTATGACCATGAGATCATGCAACTCACTAACACCGGAGGAATATCTTGTGTGTATCAAACATCACAACGTAACTGGGTGACTATAAAGATGCTCTACAGGTATCTCCAAAGGTGTTTGTTGAGTTGGCATGGATCGAGACTGGGATTTGTTACTCCGTGTGACGGAGAGGTATCTCAGGGCCCACTCGGTAATACAACATCACAACAAGCCTTGCAAGCAATGTGACTAAAGTGTTAGCCACGGGATCTTGTATTACGGAACGAGTAAAGAGACTTGCCGGTAACGAGATTGAACTAGGTATGGAGATACCGACGATCGAATCTCGGGCAAGTAACATACCGAAGAAACAAAGGGAACAACATACGGGATTAACTGAATCCTTGACATGGAGGTTCAACCGATAAACATCTTCGTAGAATCTGTAGGAACCAATATGGGCATCCAGGTCCCGCTATTGGTTATTGACCGTAGATGTGTCTCGGTCATGTCTACATAGTTCTCGAACCCGCAGGGTCTGCACACTTAAGGTTTGGTGACGTTTCGGTATAGTTGAGTTATATATGTTGGTGACCGAAGGTTGTTCGGAGTCCCGGATGAGATCCCGGACATCACGAGGAGCTCTGGAATGGTCCAGAGGTAAAGATTGATATATAGGAAGGTGGTGTTTGAACTCCGGAAAAGTTTCGGGCATTTCCGGCAGTGTACCGGGAGTGATGAATGGGTTCCGGGGTTCCACCAAGTGGGCCCACCACACCCCAAGTGGGTCACATGGACCTGAGGGTGGCGCACTAGCCCCTAGTGGGCTAGGCGGCCGGCCCAAGAAGGCCTATGCGGCTGGGCTTGAGGGAAAGGAAAGTCCAAGTTGGGGAAGGGAAGGAATCCTACTAGGAGTAGGATTGGAGGTGGACTCCTCCACCTCCTCCTCCTTGCGGCCGACTCCTAGGAGGAGCCCGCGGCCGGCCAGCTCCTCCCCTCCCTCCTTTATATACTAGAGGGGAGATAGGGCAGCAACACAAGAAACTTTAGCCACGGTGCAGCCCTCTCTCCCCGATAGATCAAATCCTCTAGTTTTTAGCAACGCTTAGGCGAAGCCCTGCTGGAATAGTTCCACCACCACCGCCGCCGCGCCGTCGCGCTGCCGGAGAACTCATCTACCTCTCCGCTCCCTCTTGCTGGATCAAGAAGGCAGAGATCGTCATCGAGCTGTACGTGTGCTGAATGCGGAGGTGCCGTCCGTTCGGTACTAGATCGTGATTAGATCGCGGGACGCTCGGCGATTTGGATCGCGAAGACGTTCGACTACATCAACCACGTTTCTTAACGCTTCCCGCTTAGTGGTCTAGAAGGGTATGTAGATCCACTCTCCCTCTCGTAGATACTCATCACCATGGATAGATCTTGCGTGTGCGTAGGAAATTTTTTGTTTCCCATGCAACGTTCCCCAACAGTGGTATCAGAGCTAGGTCTATGTGTAGATGAGATCACGAGTAGAACACAAAGGAGTTTGTGGGCGTTGATATTCGGATTGCTTCCTCCCTTGGTCTTTTCTTGTTTAGGCGGTATTGTGGGATGAAGCGGCCCGGACCAACATTACTCGTACGCTTACGAGAGACCGGTTCCATCAACTTACATGTAACTTCGTTGCATAAAGATGGCTGGCGGGTGTCTGTTTCTCCCACTTTAGTCGGATCGGATTTGACAAAGGCAGTCCTTGAGAAGGTTGAATAGCAATTTTTGTATCACCGTTGTGGTTTTTGCGTAGGTAAGAATTGTTCTTGCTAGATACCCGTAGCAGCCACGTAAAACTTGCAACAACAAGTAGAGGACGTCTAACTTGTTTTTGCAGGGTATGTTGTGATGTGATATGGCCAATTACATGATGAGATATATGTGATGTATGAGATGATCATGTATTGTATAGAATATCACGACTTGCATGTCGATGAGTACGGCAACCGGCAGGAGCCATAGGGTTGTCTTTAATTATTTTCGCCGTTTTGCTTTACTTTATCGCTATGAGTTAGCAATAGTCGTGGAAGCAACAGTCGGCGTGACAACCTCATGGCGACACGTTGATGGATATCAAGATGATGGAGATCATGGTGTCATGCCGGTGACGATGGAGATCATGCCGGTGCTTTAGAGATGGAGATCAAAAGCACAAGTTCATGGCCATATCATGTCACTTATGATTTGCATGTGATGTTAATCCTTTTATGCATCTTATTTTTCTTAGGACGATGGTAGCATTATAAGGTGATCCCTCACTTAAATTTCAAGATAAATTGTGTTCTCCCTGAGTGTGCACCGTTGCGAAAGTTCGTCGTTTCGAGACACCACGTGATGATCGGGTGTGATAGACTCTACGTTCGCATACAACGGGTGCAAGCCAGTGTAGCACGTGCGGAACACTCGGGTAAAACTTGACGAGCCTAGCATGTACAGACATGGCCTCGGAACACAAGAGACCTAAAGGTCGAACATGAGTCATATAGTAGATATGATCAACATGAAGATGTTCACCATTGAAACCACCTCAACTCACGTGATGATCGGACTTGAGTTGGTGGATTTGGATCATGTGACACTCGAATGATCGGAGGGATGTCAATTTGAGTGGGAGTTTTTAAGTAATATGATTAATTAAAATCATTATCTTGAACAATAGTCTAAGTTGTTTTTGCAAAATTTATGTTGTAAATCATGGCTCGCGCAGTAACACCCCTGAATTTTAATGCGTTCCTAGAGAAAGCTAAGTTGAAAGATGATGGAAGTAAATTTGTGGACTGGGCCCGTAATCTAAGGATTATCCTTACGGCTTCCCAAAAGGGTTATGTCCTTGATGCACCGCTTGGTGATCCACCCGCTCCAGTTGAGTCTCCAGACGTTGTGAACGCCTGCAGGCTCGTTCTGATGATTACTCAATGGTTCATAGTGCAATGTTGTATGGCTTAGAACCGGGACTTCAAAGACGTTTTGAACGTCATGGAGCATATGATATGTTCCTAGAGTTGAAGTTTATCTTTTAGAAGAATGCCCGGATCGAGAGGTATGAGACCTCCGATAAGTTCTATGCCTGCAAGATGGAGGAGAACGGGTCTGTCAGTGAACACATACTCAAAATGTCTGGATATTCCACACGTCTAGCAGAATTGGGGATGCCCCTTCCAGCAGAGGCGATCACTGACAGAGTTCTTCAATCATTGCCACCTAGCTACAAGAGCTTTGTGTTGAACTATAACATGCACGGGATGAACAAGTCAGTCGCTGAGCTGTTTGCGATGTTGAAAGTCGCTGAGTCTGAAATTCAGAAGGAGCATCAAGTGTTGATGGTCAATAAAACCACTAGTTTCAAGAAGAATGGCAAGGGTAAGAAGGGTAACTCCAAGAAGAGTGGCAAAGTAGTTGCCCCTCCCGTGAAGAAACCCAAAGCTGGACCCAAGCCAGAAACTGAGTGCTTTCATTGCAAGGGAACTGGTCACTGGAAGCGGAACTGCCCCAAGTATTTGGCTGACAAGAAGGCAGCCAACAACAAACAAGGTATATATGATATACATGTTATTGATGTGTACCTTACCAACTCTCGTTGTAGTGCCTGGGTATTTGATACCGGTGCGGTTGCTCACATTTGCAACTCAAAACAGGAACTGCGGAATAGACGGAGGCTGGCAAAGGACGAAGTGACGATGCGCGTGGGAAATGGTTCCAAGGTTGATGTGATCGCCGTCGGCACGCTCGCTCTTCGATTAGCATCAGGATTAGTGATGAACCTGAATAATTGTTATTTAGTGCCTGCGTTAAGCATGAACATTATATCTGGATCTTGTTTATTGCGAGACGGTTACTCATTTAAATCAGAGAATAATGGTTGTTCTATTTTTATGAGTAATATCTTTTATGGTCATGCACCCAATGTGAGGGGTTTATTCTTATTGAATCTCGATAGTGATGATACACATGTGCATAACATTGATGCCAAAAGATGTAGAGTTGATAATGATAGTACCACTTTCTTGTGGCACTGCCGTTTAGGTCATATTGGTGTAAAACGCATGAAGAAGCTCCATGCTGATGGACTTTTGGAGTCACTTGATTTTGAATCACTTGATGATACGTCTCCAACGTATCTATAATTTTTTATTGTTCCATGCTATTATATTATCGGTTTTGGATGTTTTATATGCATTAATATGCTATTTTATACTATTTTTTGGGACTAACCTATTAACCTAGAGCCCAGTGCCAGTTTCTGTTTTTTCCTTGTTTTTGAGTTTTACAGAAAAGGAATATCAAACGGAGTCCAAACGGAATAAAAATTTACAGTGATTTTTTATGGACCAGAAGAGACCCACGGGGCATCGGAGTTGGGCCAGAAGAGCCACGAGGTAGCCACAAGCCTAGGGGGCGCCCCCCCTAGGGCGTGCCCCCCTGGCTTGTCGTCGCCTCGTGGCCCCCCTTGACTTGTTTCTGACGCCCAAATTTCTTATAAATACAGAAACCTCCAGAAAGAAACCTAGATCGGGAGTTCCGCCGCCGCAAGCCTCTGTAGCCATGAAAAAACAATCGGGAGCCCGTTCCGACACCCTGCCGGAGGGGGAAACCATCACCGGAGGCCATCCTCATCATCCCGGCGGTCTCCATGACGAGGAGGGAGTAGTTCACCCTCGGGGCTGAGGGTATGTACCAGTAGCTATGTGTTTGATCTCTCTCTCTCTCTCTCTCGTGTTCTTGAGATGGCACGATCTTGATGTATCGCGAGCTTTATTGATATAGATGAATCATATGGAGTTTTCCCCTCTCTATCTTCTTGTGATGAATTGAGTTTTCCCTTTGAAGTTTTCTTATCGGATTGAGTCTTTAAGGATTTGAGAACACTTGATGTATGTCTTGCGATGGGATATCCGTGGTGACAATGGGATGATCTATTGATCCACTTTATGTATGTTTTGGTGATCAACTTGCGGGTTTCGTGACCTTGGGAATCTATGCATAGGGGTTGGCACATGTTTTCGTCTTGACTCTCCGGTAGAAACTTTGGGGCACTCTTTGAAGTTCTTTGTGTTGGATTGAACCTGATGAATCTGAAATTGTGTGATGCATATCGTATAATCAAGCCCATGGGTACTCATGGTGACATTGGAGTATCTAGGTGACATTAGGGTTTTGGTTGATGTGTATCTTAAGGTGTTATTTTAGTACGAACTCTAGGGCTGTTCGTGACACTTATAGGGATAGCTCATACGATTGACCGGAAAAGATAACTTTGAGGTGGTTTCATACCCTACAATAATTTCTTCGTTTGTTCTCCGCTATTTGTGACTTTGGAGTGAACTCTTTGTCGCACGTGAGGGATTTACATATGATTCAACTATGTCAGTATTGTTGAGAGAACTTGCACTAGTGAAAGTATGAACCCTAGGCCTTGTTTTCAAGCATTGCAATACCGTTTTTGCTCACTTTTGTTACTTGCTACCTTGCTGTTTTTATATTTTCGGATTACAAAAACTTATATCTACCATCCATATTGCACTTGTATCACCATCTCTTCGCCAAACTAGTGCACCTATACAATTTGCCATTGTATTGGGTGTGTTGGGGACACAAGAGATTTCTTGTATTTGATTGTAGGGTTGTTTGAGAGAGACCATCTTCATCCTACGCCTCCCACGGATTGATAAACCTTAGGTCATCCACTTGAGGGAAATTTGCTACTGTCCTACAAAACTCTGCGCTTGGAGGCCCAACACGAGTCTACAAGAAGAAGGTTGCGTAGTAGACATCAAGCTCTTTTCTGGCGCCGTTGCCGGGGAGGTGAGTGCTTGAAGGTATATCTTTAGATCTTGCAATTAAATCTTTTAGTTTCTTGTTTTTCACTAGTTTGGTTTTATAAAAGAAAACTACAAAAAAATGGAGTTTAGGTTGCATCATTTGTATCGTCTTTATAATGTCTTTCGTGAAAAGAAGGATTCCGAAAATTGTGCTCAATTGGTAGAGGAAGAAATTATGAAAATACTTAATGAGAATTCTTTGAATGATGAGCATAATTGCAATGTTGCTAGTATGAATTCTCTGAATATCCATGATGCTAATGATATGCAAAGCCACAAGCTTGGGGATGCTATGTTTTATGAAGATGATATTTTTAGTCCCCCAAGTTTTGATGAGGAAATTTGTTATGATGATGGCATGCCTCCTATCTATGATGATTATGATGATGACATGTATGCTATAAATAGTGATAGTAACCATGAAACTTGTTATCATGATTTTAATATTGAATGTGATTATGCCAATCATGTATCTCATGATAGTTATTTTGTTGAGTTTGCTCCCACTACGATGAATGAGAAGAAATATGCTTATGTGGAGAGTAATAAAATTTCTATGCTTGTAGATCATGAAAAGGATGCTTTATGTGATAGTTATATTGTGAAATTCCTTCATGATGCTACTGAAATTTATTATGAGGGAGGAACATATGCTTGTAGGAATTGCAATAATATCAAGTTTCCTCTCTATGTGTTCAAAGTTTTGAAGTTATGCTTGTTTTGCCTTCCTATGATAGTTGATTCTTGCTCCCATAAATTGTTTGCTCACAAAATCCCTATGAATAGGAAGTGGGTTAGACTTAAATGTGCTTTCCATGAGATTCATGATGCTCTTTTGCATGTTTCAACTACTATTCTTATATGAGCATCATTGAAATCATCATGCCTAGCTAAAAGGCATTAAAGAAAAGCGCTTGTTGGGAGACAACCCAACACTTTTCCTTTCTGTTTTTGTGTGATCACATGATTAAGCTACTCTAGTAATCATGTTTTGTGTCTTTTATTTCAATAAAGTGCCAAGTAAAGCCTTTGGGATGACTCACAAGATGAGTAGAATTGATGCTGAACCAAAACAGAAACTTTTGCTCCAGTACATGAATTTTCATTTTTTACAGTAGTGTGATAATGATCTGAAATTTGTACACAGTCTTTATATACAAATTATTCAGGTTGTCCTCATTTTTCAGAATTGTTAGAGACAGGGAAGTATAGTTACACTACAGATCTTCACAGACTGTTCTGTTTTTGACAGATTCTGTTTTGCATGCATAGTTTGCTTGTTTTAGTGTTTCCATAGCTTATATTTAGTGATATAAATTATGTGAATGATATAATACAGTAGGTATCATGTGGGAACAATTATGGATCTTGTCTTGATAGTATCTAAGTGAATGATCTTTATTTATTATACTAACCCATCTCACGAAGTTCCGTTAAGTTTTGTGTGATTGAAGTTTTCAAGTTTTGGGTAAGACACCGATATGAGGAGAATAAGGAGTGATAAGAACCTAAGCTTGGGGATACCCAAGGCACCCCCAAGGTAATATCCAAGGAAGACTCAAGCGCCTAGGATTGGGGATGCCCCGGAAGGCATCCCCTCTTTCGTCTTCAACATTATCGGTATATCTTACTTAGAGCTATATTTTTATTCGTCACGTAATATGAGTTTTGCTTGGAGCATAATTTAATTTTGTTGTTTTCTGTTAGGTTTTATTTATAATTTTGTTTTTCAATAAAAATTTCCAAGAATTGCCTTAGGATGCTTGCATTGCATGTTTGATGTGTGCTGTGTAAAAACAGAAACTTTTGCTATAGTGTTTGAATTTTCATATTTTACTGGAACGTGGAAAATTTCTGAATTTTTTACAAAGAATTGTCATACAAATTAGTTAGCGTTTCCTAAATTTTCATAATTTTTTGAGTTATAGAAGTACACTGTTTTCATAAATTGCTACAGACTGTTCTGTTTGGACAGATTGCTATCATAGTTTTGTTATCTACTTATCCTATAGTTTCCATAGCCTATATTGGTAGATATAAATTGTGGAAATGATAGTAAACAGTAGATGATGTTTGAAAATTATTGTGCAACTTGTCTTTGCAGTACATGAAGTGTTGATTTATTCTTATGTGTACTAACCTATCTCACGAGTTCTTTTCGAGTTTTGTGTGGATGAAGTTTTTGAGAATAGGTGAAACCATGATATGAGAGGAATTAAGGAGATACAAGAGCTCAAGCTTGGGGATGCCCAAGGCATCCCTAATTAATATTTCAAGAAGTCTCAAGCATCTAAGCTTGGGGATGCCCCGGTTGGCATCCCACCTTTCTTCTTCAACAATTATCGGTTAGTATCGGTTGAACCTAAGTTTTTTGCTTCTTCACATGATATGTGCTATCCTTGGAATGTCATTTTATTTTGTTTTGCTGTTTGAATAAAGTACTTAAGATCTGACATTCTTAGATGAGAGTGTCTTCACATAGTTATTTAAATTTTTTACTACTCATTGATCTTCACTTATATCTTTTTGGAGTAGTTTGTCAATTTGCTCTACTACTTCACTTATATCTTTTTAGAGCACGGCGGTGGTTTTATTTTATAGAAATTGTTGAACTCTCATGCTTCACTTATATTATTTTGAGAGTCTCTAAACAGCATGGTAATTTGCTTAGGTTATGAATTTAGTCCTAATATGATGGGCATCCAAGAGAGATATAATAAAAAAATTCATATAAAGTGCATTGAATACTATGAGATGTTTGATTCCTTATGATTGTTTTGAGATATAAAGATGGTAATATTAGAGACATGCTAGTGAGTAATTGTGGATTGGTAGAAATACTTGTGTTAAAGGTTGTGATTCCCGTAGCATGCACGTATGGTGAACCGTTATGTGACGAAGTCGGAGCATGATTTATTTATTGATTGCCCTCCTTTGTGTGGAGGTCGGGATCGCACGATGGTTAACTCGTACCAACCCTTCCCCTAGGAGCATGCGTGTAGTCCTTTGTTTTGATAACTAATAGACTTTTGCAATAAGTATGTGAGTTCTTTATGACTAATGTTGAGTCCATGGATTATACGCACTCTCACCCTTCCACCCTTGCTAGCCTCTCTAGTACCGCGCAACTTTCGCCGGTGCATTAAACCCACCATATACCTTCCTCAAAACAGCCACTATACCTACCTATTATGGCATTTCCATAGCCATTCCGAGATATATTGCCATGCAACTTCCACCGTTCCGTTTATGACACGCATCATCATTGTCATATTGCTTTGCATGATCACGTAGTTGACATCGTATTTGTGGCAAAGCCACCATTTATATTTTTTATACATTTCACTCTTGAGTCATTGCACATCCTGGTACACCGCCGGAGGCATTCATATAGAGTCATATCTTGTTCAAGTATCGAGTTGTAATTCTTGAGTTGTAAGTAAATAAAAGTGTGATGATCATCATTATAGAGCATTGTCCCATGTGAGGAAAGGATGGTGGAGACTATGATTCCCTCACAAGTCGGGATGAGTCTCCAGACTTAATAAAAAAAAGATGCAAAAGATGCCCACCAAAAGAAGAAAAAAAATGAAAAAAAGAAAAAAAAATGAGAGAAAAGAGAGAAGGGGCAATTCTACTATCCTTTTTCCACACTTGTGCTTCAAAGTAGCACCATGATCTTCATGATAGAGAGTCTCCAATATTGTCACTTTCATATACTAGTGGGAATTTTTCATTATAGAACTTGGCTTGTATATTCCAATGATGGGCTTCCTCAAAATTGCCCTAGGTCTTCGTGAGCAAGCAAGTTGGATGCACACCCACTTAGTTTCTTTTTGGGCTTTCATACACTTATAGCTCTAGTGCACCCATTGCATGGCAATCCCTACTCACTCACATTGATATCTATTGATGGGCATCTCCATAGCCCGTTGATACGCCTAGTTGGTGTGAGATTATCTCCTTCTTTTTTGTCTTCTCCACAACCACCATATTCTATTCCACCTATAGTGCTATATCCATGGCTCACGCTCATGTATTGCGTGAGAGTTGAAAAAGTTTGAGAATACTAAAGTATGAAACAATTGCTTCGCTAAAACCAGGGTTGTGCATGATTTAATACTTTGTGTGATGAAGATGGAGCATAGCCAGACTATATGATTTTGTAGGGATAACTTTCTTTGGCCATGTTATTTTGAGAAGACATGATTGCTTTATTAGTATGCTTGAAGTATTATTGTTTTTATGTCAACATTAAACTTTTGTTTTGAATCTTATGGATCTGAATATTCATGCCACAATAAAGAAAATTACATGGATAAATATGTTAGGTAGCATTCCACATCAAAAATTCTGTTTTTATCATTTACCTACTCGAGGACGAGCAGGAATTAAGATTGGGGATGCTTGATACGTCTCCAACGTATCTATAATTTTTTATTGTTCCATGTTATTATATTATTGGTTTTGGATGTTTTATATGCATTAATATGCTATTTTATACTATTTTTTGGGACTAACCTATTAACCTAGAGCCCAGTGCCAGTTTCTGTTTTTTCCTTGTTTTTGAGTTTTACAGAAAAGGAATATCAAACGAAGTCCAAACGGAATAAAAATTTACGGTGATTTTTTATGGACCAGAAGAGACCCGCGGGGCATCGGAGTTGGGCCAGAAGATCCACGAGGCAGCCACAAGCCTAGGGGGCGCCCCCCCTAGGGCACGCCCCCCCTGGCTTGTCGTCGCCTCGTGGCCCCCCTTGACTTGTTTCCGACGCCCAAATTTCTTATAAATAGAGAAACCTCCAGAAAGAAACCTAGATCGGGAGTTCCACCGCGGCAAGCCTCTGTAGCCATGAAAAACCAATCGGGAGCCCGTTCCGGCACCCTGCCGGAGGTAGAAACCATCACCGGAGTCCATCCTCATCATCCCGGCGGTCTCCATGATGAGGAGGGGGTAGTTCACCCTCTGGGCTGAGGGTATGTACCAGTAGCTATGTGTTTGATCTCTCTCTCTCGTGTTCTTGAGATGGCACGATCTTGATGTATCGCGAGCTTTATTGATATAGATGAATCATATGGAATTTTCCCCTCTCTATCTTCTTGTGATGAATTGAATTTTCCCTTTGAAGTTTTCTTATCGGATTGAGTCTTTAAGGATTTGAGAACACTTGATGTATGTCTTGCGATGGGATATCCGTGGTGACAATGGGATGATCTATTGATCCACTTGACGTATGTTTTGGTGATCAACTTGCGGGTTCCGTGACCTTGGGAATCTATGCATAGGGGTTGGCACATGTTTTCGTCTTGACTCTCCGGTAGAAACTTTGGGGCACTCTTTGAAGTTATTTGTGTTGGATTGAACCTGATGAATCTGAAATTGTGTGATGCATATCGTATAATCAAGCCCATGTGTACTCGTGGTGACATTGGAGTATCTAGGTGACAGTAGGGTTTTGGTTGATGTGTATCTTAAGGTGTTATTTTAGTACGAACTCTAGGGCTGTTCGTGACACTTATAGGGATAGCTCATACGATTGATCGGAAAAGATAACTTTGAGGTGGTTTCGTACCCTACAATAATTTCTTCGTTTGTTCTCCGCTATTTGTGACTTTGGAGTGAACTCTTTGTCGCATGTGAGGGATTTACATATGATTCAACTATGTCAGTATTGTTGAGAGAACTTGCACTAGTGAAAGTATGAACCCTAGGCCTTGTTTTCAAGCATTGCAATACCGTTTTTGCTCACTTTTGTTACTTGCTACCTTGCTATTTTTATATTTTCAGATTACAAAAACTTATATCTACCATCCATATTGCACTTGTATCACCATCTCTTCGCCGAACTAGTGCACCTATACAATTTGCCATTGTATTGGGTGTGTTGGGGACACAAGAGATTTCTTGTATTTGATTGCAGGGTTGTTTGAGAGAGACCATCTTCATCCTACGCCTCCCATGGATTGATAAACCTTAGGTCATCCACTTGAGGGAAATTTGCTACTGTCCTACAAAACTCTGCGCTTGGAGGCCCAACACGAGTCTACAAGAAGAAGGTTGCGTAGTAGACATCACTTGACACATGTGAACCATGCCTCATGGGCAAGATGACTAAAATGCCATTCTCTGGAACAATGGAACGGGCAAGTGACTTGTTGGAAATCATACATACTGATGTGTGCGGTCCGATGAGCATTGAGGCGCGCGGTGGATATCGTTATTTTCTCACCTTCACTGATGACTTAAGTAGATATGGGTATATTTACTTAATGAAGCACAAGTCTGAAACGTTTGAAAAGTTCAAGCAATTTCAGAGTGAAGTTGAGAATCATCGTAACAAGAAGATTAAATTCCTACGATCTGATCGAGGAGGAGAATATCTGAGTTATGAGTTTGGCAGTCACTTAAGACAGTGTGGAATTGTTTCACAATTGACACCGCCTGTAACACCACAGTGTAATGGTGTGTCCGAATGTCGTAATCGAACCTTATTGGATATGGTGCGATCTATGATGTCTCTTGCCGATTTGCCACTATCATTTTGGGGTTATGCATTAGAGACAGCTGCATTCACTTTAAATAGGGCACCATCAAAATCCGTTGAGACGACGCCATATGAACTGTGGTTTGGCAAGAAGCCAAAGTTGTCGTTTCTTAAAGTTTGGGATGTGATGCTTATGTCAAAAAGCTTCAGCCTGAAAAGCTGGAACCCAAAGCGGAGAAATGCGTCTTCATAGGATACCCAAAAGAGACAGTTGGGTATACCTTCTATCTCAGATCCGAAGGCAAAGTGTTTGTCGCTAAAAACGGAACATTTCTTGAGAAAGAGTTTCTCTCGAAAGAATTGAGTGGGAGGAAGATAGAACTTGATGAGGTTGTTGAACCTTTACTTCAACCAGAGAGTAGCGCAGCGCAGAAAGATGTTTCTGTAGAGCCTACATCGGTTGAAGAGGAAGTTAATGATGATGATCATGAAGCTTCGGATCAAGTTGCTATCGAACCTCGTAGGTCGACAAGGACGCGTACTGCTCCTGAGTGGTACGGCAACCCTGTCTTAGAGGTCAAGTTGTTGGACAACGATGAACCTACGAGCTATGGAGAAGCGATGATGGGCTCGGATTCCGAGAAATGGTTAGAGGCCATGAAATCCGAGATGGGATCCATGTATAAAAACAAAGTATGGGCTTTGGAAGTATTACCTGAAGGGCGTAAGGCCATTCAGAACAAATGGATCTTTAAGAGGAAGACGGACGCGGACTGTAATGTCGCCGTCTATAAAGCTCGACTTGTGGCAAAGGGTTTTTCACAAGTTCAAGGAGTTGACTACGATGAGACCTTCTCACCCGTAGCGATGCTTAAGTCCATCAGAATCATGTTAGCAATAGCTGCCTTTTTCGATTATGAAATTTGGCAGATGGATGTCAAAACAGCGTTCCTTAACGGTTTCCTTAAGGAAGAGTTGTATACGATGCAACCAGAAGGTTTTGTCGATCCAGAGAATGCTGACAAAGTTTTCAAACTCCAGCGATCCATTTATGGACTGGTGCAAGCATCTCGGAGTTGGAATCTTCACTTTGATGAGGTGATCAAAGCGTTCGGGTTTATACAAGTTTATGGAGAAGCTTGTATTTACAAGAAAGTGAGTGGGAGCTCTATAGCATTTCTAATATTATATGTGGATGACATATTTTTGATTGGAAACAATATAGAAATGTTGGAAAGCATGAAGGAATATTTGAACAAGAGTTTTTCAATGAAGGACCTAGGAGAAGCTGCTTTCATATTAGGCATCAAGATCTATAGAGATAGATCAAGACGCTTAATAGGACTTTCACAGAGCACATACCTTGACAAAGTATTGAAGAAGTTCAAAATGGATCAGTCCAAGAAGGGGTTCTTGCCTGTGTTGCAAGATGTGAAGTTGAGTAAGACTCAATGCCCAGTGACTGCAGAAGATAGAGAAAAGATGAGTGTCGTCCCCTATGCTTCAGCCATAGGCTCTATCATGTATGCAATGCTGTGCACAAGACCCGATGTCAGCCTTGCCATAAGTTTGGCCGGAAGGTTTCAAAGTGATCCAGGAGTGGAACACTAGACGGCGGTCAAGAATATCCTGAAGTACCTGAAAAGGACTATGGACATGTTTCTCGTTTATGGAGGTGATCAAGAGCTCGTCGTAAAGGGTTACGTCGATGCAAGTGAAAGGACGTGGATGTCGCCTAGAGGGGGGGTGAATAGGCGCTTTAAAATAATTACGGTTTAGGCTTGACCAAATGCGGAATCAAACTAACGTTTAATATGTTAAGCACAAAACCTAAAACAACTAGGCTCACCTATGTGCACCAACAACTTATGCTAAGCAAGATAAACAACTAAGTGATAGCAAGATATATAGCAAGAAACAATATGGCTATCACAAAGTAAAGTGCATAAGTAAAGGGCTCGGGTAAGAGATAACCGAGGCACGCGGAGACGACGATGTATCCCGAAGTTCACACCCTTGCGGATGCTAATCTCCGTTCGGAGCGGTGTGGAGGCACAATGCTCCCCAAGATGCCACTAAGGCCACCGTAATCTCCTCACGCCCTCGCACAATGCAAGATGCCATGATTCCACTAAGGGACCCTTGAGGGCGGTCACCGAATCCGTACAAACTAGGTTGGGGCAATCTCCACAACTTAATTGGAGGCTCCCAACGACACCACGAAGCTTCACCACAACGGACTGTGGCTCCGAGGTGACCTCAAATGCTCGGGGCAATCTCCACAACCTAATTGGAGACCCCGACGCTTGCCCGGAGCTTTGCACCACAATGATTGAGCTCCGAGGCAACACAAGCCGTCTAGGGCGCCAAGGCACCCAAGAGGAACAAGCTCTAGGGTGCTCAAACACCCAAGAGTAATAAGCTTCTCAAACTTCACTTCCACGTATCACCGTGGAGAACTCAAACCTATGCACCAAATGCAATGGCAAGGGCACACGAAGTGCCCAAGTCCTTCTCTCCCAAATCCCACCAAAGCAACTAATGCTAGGGAGGAAAATGAGAGGAAGAACAAAGAAGAACACGAAGAACTCCAAGATCTAGATCCAAGGGGTTCCCCTCACATAGAGGAGAAAGTGATTGGTAGAAATGTGGATCTAGATCTCCTCTCCCTTTTCCCTCAAGAACTAGCAAGAATCATTGGAGGGATTGAGAGTTAGCAAGCTCGAAGAAGGTCAACAATGGGGGGCAAACTCGAGCTAAAGAGATAAGATCCATTGGGGAAGAAGACCCCCTTAAATAGGTGGGGGGAAATCCAACCGTTACCCCCACAGCCCGCACACAAGCGGTAGTACCGCCCATGGGAGCGGTAGTACCGCCCACACGCAGAACTCAGTAGTAGAAGGGGCAGCGGTAGTACCGCTTAGTACTACCGCCCCTACTACCGCTCGGGAGGCGCTGGTCACCAGACACCAGACAAAGCATTGTCTGATGCCCCGCGTAAGGAGCCGGAACCCCCCAGCGGTACTACCGCTGTGGCCAGCGGTACTACCGCCCTCGGGAGGGTAACAAAGAACCAGAGCAGCCAGATGGAACTAGTAAAACCAGAACTGCCATAACCTTCGCATATGACCTCCGAATTGAGCAAACTCAAGCTTGTTGGATTCAGGACGACAAGAGCTATCCAATGATATAGAGATGTGGAACCTCTATCAATGAAGAACCGGCAAAAACTCCAACATCGAAAACATCATAGAAGATGCATATGGACTCCGTTTTCGATGAACTTGAGCTTGTCATGAAGCTGACCATAAGCTCAAGAACCCACATAGAGAAAAGCCAACCAAGAACCAAGAAAGATGATGATGCCAAGAATGCAATGGTTTGAGCTCTCAACGAACGATACGATCAAGCTACTCACTTGAGAGCCCCCCTTGATAGTACGGCAATCGATCCTATATCCCGGTCTCCCAACTACCACCATGAGACCAGTAAAATAGAAAAACCTATCAAGGTCAAACCTTTGCCTTGCGCATAGTCCACTTGAGCTAGATGATGACGATCTTGACTTCCTCAAGATGGACCACCTTTCTTGATTGCGCCGGCTTGATCAAGACTAGTTGATTGCTCCCCCATACTCCACTATGGGTGAGCCACTCTTCGGCACATTTTCACAAGTCCATTGTCACCACAATGAACGGCAAGCCTCAAGCATGATCTCTCCGTGATGCTTCACTTGAGCTTGCACATCGCAACCTTGATGACGATCTCCACTTGATGTCATCTTCCATGGGATGTATGGGATCTTCCTCTTGATGCAAGCCCATGGAAATATACCTAACCACACAAAGAACTCTCATGTAGACCATGGGTTAGTACACAAAGCGTAATGGACAATGCTTACCACACCATGGGATCACTTGATCCCTCTCGGTACATCTTGTACGCTTTGTGTGTTTATCAACTTGATTCAGTTTTTGACTTAGTCTTGATCAACCTTGTATCTTATCTTCTCTCTTCATAAAGATGATGTCTTGAAGGTAAACATGAATGCTCACACAATCTTCTTCTTCAAGACATGCTTGCAATAAGCTTAACTCCCACATGACCAATCTTTGGATAAACCTTGAATACCACCTTGGTCACCATATAAACTCCTTGAAACCAACAGATGGACTTCAAGAAGTACCTACGGTCAAATCCTTCGATATAACTCAAGGCAACCATTAGTCCATAGGGATTGTCATCAATTAGCAAAACCACACATGGATAAATGTGCTCTTACAATCTCCCCCATTTTGGTAATTGATGACAATCACTTTCAAGAGAGTTTATATAAGGAAATAAGCACAACCAAGCACACACACATGCAGAGCAATGCATGGGTGTGAGATGCAAATGCTTAAGTAATAAAAGCAAAACTCTCTAAGCTTTCCAAACTAAACTCTCTAAACTTCTCCCCCATTGGCATCGATTGCTAAAATGGGCGAAAAGCTTAGAAAGCCAATATAATAGGTGTTCCTCCAAAAGGTGTGTATTTCTCAAAATATGAGTGCAATGAAATACACATATCCAATGATAAGTAGTTGGAGGAAAACAAACTATATTGAGGATCCAAAGATTGCAAAAAGGATCGTATGGCACAAAGACATACACCAGAGTGAAGCAAGCAATCAAAAGATACCAATTGGAACAATCAATCACATGGTCCAATGCATGTGTGTGAGATGCAAATGCTTAAGTAATAAAAGCAAAACTCTCTAAGCTTTCCAAACTAAACTCTATAAACTTCTCCCCCATTGGCATCGATTGCTAAAATGGGCGAAAAGCTTAGAAAGCCAATATAATAGGTGTTCCTCCAAAAGGTGTGTATTTCTCAAAATATGAGTGAAATGAAATACACATATCCAATGATAAGTAGTTGGAGGAAAACAAACTATATTGAGGATCCAAAGATTGCAAAAAGGATCGTATGGCACAAAGACATACACCAGAGTGAAGCAAGCAATCAAAAGATACCAATTGGAACAATCAATCACATAGTCGTACCAGCCACATGAATAAAAGATATTATGATATGGGAAAAAGAGTGTTTATAAAGAAACTAGAGGAGCTCCCCATGATTTGTGCACAAATAAGAATTTTTGTATTTGAATACAAGTGCACAAAATAGGATCATGACTCCCCCAAAATCAATAGAAACACACAATAAGTGCAAGAAGTAGATAATACAATAAGCATAGCACTTGCACCAAACATATGGTTGAGCAACATATAAAAGAGGCAATTTAAGAATAGGCTCAACCAAAATGATGTGTGTGAGTCATGGCAAAGCACTTGAGAAGACTAGTATAAGGATGAGTATTAAGCATCAACATAGCCTTGATGAAATGAGACACAAAGTGCAAGCCATATCCTTCCCACATACACAAACCACTTGTAAATGGGTCCACAAGCTTACTAATAAGAGAATTAAAAACCAAAGCTTGTGACAACCCCTGGTGAAGATAGGAAATAATAGCCTTGTCAAGAGGAGGGATACCAATCGAGATGGCAAAACCCTCGTGAAGACAAGTATGAGGAAAATAATCTTCACCGCCAAGGAATGCAACAAGATGCAAGGATATAAGATCCGCACTCAAGACAAATTCTTTCACGAAACCACCAACGAAATAAAAGGGAATGCAACGGTGGACGTGAAAGAAATGAGGATATCAACTAGAGATGTAACTTCTCTCATGTGAAAAAGAAACTTGGTGGAAGATAATCATGATGATATATATCCACAAAGAAGGATGTACACACGAAATAGTTACAAGAAGGAACGAACAAGACATCCTAAAGGAAGTCATAAGTATACCAATAAGATCTTTGCTTGAAAGCATAGCACATGGCCTAATATTTTCTTATTGTACATAAATGAACTTCCCACACACGAACATCAAAGACATCACAACTAGCAATATGACATCATCGTTGAGACGCTTTGAGAAAGGAAACAAGTACCACAAGAAAGACTCAAGAAGTTCATGCCATGATGCAACCTATAAAAGGTTGAATGCGAGAAATGTATGCATGAAGTAGATACTTGTTACTGAGATAGCATTGGATTGATGTAGTAGACAATGGTTCATCGATCATCCTAGCATGGCTCCAATAAGCACATGGTGTCGACACCTTCCTTGTAAGTGAGCCGAGTGTCCAATGTATCTCCAATTGTTCCTAGAACAACACCACAAACAAAGTGGTACCCAAACTCATTGGGACCAAAAAGTTAGTGGACCAACAATACATAGGACAAAACTCCACATAAATATGTGCATATAGATATGAAATTGAATTTCATGCACACTTTAGCCAATTTATGACAAGGAGAGAGAACATGCCAACGAAAGTACATGTAGAAAATATGCATGCTCAAGGCTTTCAAGAATCAAATCAACACACAGTTGATAAGGTACCGAAAGATAAGGTATCAAGTGAAAATAAGATACCAAACGAAAAATTATCACTTGACGGATGCCAACTAAAAGATACATCAAGGAATGAGATATCCATTGACACATGCCAAATAGAAGGAAACAAGATACCAATTGAAGGAAAACAAGAGGTATCAAGTTCCCAAAGGGAGCTAGGTTCCAAACAAACCAAACCCTCCGCAAATTTTCATGATGGCACAAAGCACCATAGAGAAAAGGCTTGCCTTCCACCAACACACACTTGATGAAGATCAAAAGATTTTATGATAAACACATAAAGAGAGTGTTCTAAAGAAAATAGGATAGCTCCCCCAAGAGATGTGCGTTATATAGAATTTGCATTTGAATACAAAAAGCACACGATGGGATCATCACTTTCCCTACATCTATAGAAACACTAGACATGCTCAAAAAGATCCACAAGAGGCACGGAAGACAAACGATAAAAAAAAACCTATGTAAAGATGATTAGCAAATTCTACCACTTAAAAGGAATACCAATTGTCAAAGGACAAGAAGTATTTGGAAATAATTCCCATTGGTAGATTGCAAATAGATCCAACATCATCTTTACTCCTAAATCACAAGAAAATGACACTTGTAGAGCTAGCATGCAACCTAGGAACAAGATAAATTATAATATCAAATCTAAGTGGCAATATCTCAAATGTACACATTCTCTGGGCTTGTAATATGCACATAGCATATTACTCCCCCATAATGTGGTAACCCAACGTTAATAACAAGTGGCAAATGAAATCCAACAAGAGATGATTAATGGACCATTTAGAATTTGAATTTCTCATGAGAAGACATACCACATAGAAGCTAGATAATCTTGTAATATCAATAATAAGTGGTATTACTCATGTACACACATTTTTAGGGTCGTGAAGTGCACAAAGCACATCACTCCCCCAAAATGGGATAATCCATTAATCTCTCAAAAGAGCCAACTAAGATACAACCAAAATGCAAAAAGGCTCAACACAAGACTCACACATACATGATGTGCAACCCATCATACATACTTGATTACTCAAAATAAACAAATAGGAAGCACAACATATACAAACACATGCAAGGTACAAAACCACAACATGCGAAGGGCAAGTAACTATCAATGTAAACAATTTAAGTACAAGTTACCGTAAGGAGGCACAATGGATATAAGATAGAAACTTGATAATCCAAATGACTTGGCTTGAGATAATATGAATGATGAAGATCCCTTAATTCTTCATGATGTAACCAAGTCACCAATGCCCTCCAACAACACCTATTGATCAAGTTTGAGCTTGTTGGTCCCCAACTAAGTTGGGTCCTAAGAGGTTAGTCACAATAGGCTTGGATACCCAAATGGTTCTTTTCTTGACACCACATTGAGTACCAACAAACTTGGCAAACACATTGCCAACCTTATCCTTCCCAAGAGAATAGATATCATCAATAATAATTGGGTTGGATAAGTTACCATTCGTGCATGAAGAAGCAAAGTGACCCTTCTCACGACATAAGTAGCAACATTTACTCTTTACTTTCTTCTCAATTGATTTCTCAACTTGAGGAGCGTTGACTTGGGTTTTCTTGGGAATATGCTTTGCTTCAACTTGCGGTTGAGCATGAGATTGAACTTGTGGCTGCTTCCCTTGTTGCTTGTCACTATGGGGCTTCTTCTTCAATGGGCAAGATCTAACATGGTGCCCTTCTATCTTGCACTTGAAGCAAATAATCTTGGCCGAATTCTTGACTTGTTCTTGGCCCTTCTTTTTGTTGCTCTTGGACTTCTTCTTATTATTGGAGTTGAATCCAAGTCCCCCTTTGTCATTTGGGGATTTTTGCACACTCAAGATATTGTTGAGTGTGGACTTCCCTTCGTGACCCTTTTCTAAGTCTTTCTTCAAAGAAGTGACTTGGGCCTTGAGCTCTTTGATTTCCTCTACATGGTTAGTATCAATACAAGTACTAGAGGAAGTATAAGCTTCATCGTTAGAGCAACAAGGCAAGGAAAGTAATTCATCACAAGATGTAGCAACATTATGAGTAGATGAACTACGAGGACTAGCACGTGGCAATAAAGCATTTCTACTAGATGTAGTGCTAATGTCCACATGAGGCTCACTAGATGTTACCTTAGTAGTACTAGCCTCATGAGCTATTTTTAGCACATTATGGGATACTAGAAGATCACCATGAGAGCTCGAGAGCTTTTCATGACTTTCTTCCAATTTCCCATAATTGCTAGATAGCAACTCAAGTTGAGCCCTTAGCTCAACATTCTCCTTCAAAATGGATGCTTCACAAGGAATAGAGTTAGTAGCACAAGCATCATCATTAACAACAAGAGGAGAAGGCAACTTGGCAAGCTCTTTAGCATATGAAGCTTTAAGTTGAGCATGAGACTCGGTGAGTTCAATGAGCGAACTCTTAATGACCCTTGAGCCATTTTCGAGGTGCTCAAAGTCCTCAAGGAGTTTAGCATGTGCAACTTCAAGCTTATCATTTTTAGTTCTAAAATCATTAGCCACCTCGAGAGCTCTATCATGGGATTCCTTTAATCTGGAAAATTCTAGAGCAAAGGTCTCCTTAAGAGATTCCTTGGTGGTTTGTTCATTTTCAAGAGCTTGAGATAGCTCCGCGATCTCATTAGCGTAATCACGCTCATGCCCTTCCATTTTATCAATGGTGGCCTCATGCTCCTCGAGATGAGCTTCCAACTCCTCAATATATTTCTTGCCCTCAATGGCAATAGACATGATTTCCATGAAGTTGGAACGAGCAATTTTATTCTTATGAAGAGCTTTAAAAACCATTTCTCCCTTAATTTTTAAGGAAGCAATATTATCACTCTCTTCATCATTATCATCAACATCATCATCGTGAGATATATTGGGATTCAAAGTAGGAGATACCTTTGAAGCCTTAGCCATAAGGCAAAAGTGAGAAACAATAGATGATGATGTAGGATCCCTTGAAGCACCATTCAAGACCACATCTTGTTCCATGGAGTGTTGGGTTTCCTCTACATGTTAGCACAACAACTCGAGGAAATAGATACATTTTTATCATGGCAACAAGATATAGCAAGCATATCATCATGAGATTTAGTCGAGCAATTTCTACATGACATGCAAGGACTATCAACACAAGCATGTGAAACATTTAGAGTGCTTGAAGTGTTGACGTCCAGAGATGAAGCATTGCAATAAGATAGTGAAGAAGAATTATCAACAATAAGCCCACTATCATCATTACAATGATCATCACTACTCACCATATCATTACCTTGTGGCAATCCACATGTAGGTGAAGTAGATGAAGTTGAGAAGACAACACGACCGGAGGTGGAGGGAGAACAATCATCCCTACAAATCTTGAACACACCATATTTATCTTGAAGCTTTGTCCACAACTCATGAGCATCCCGGAACGACATGAGTTCAAATATAACTACATTGCTCAAAGCATCAAAAAGCACATTAGAAGCCTGAGCATTGAGATAAGAGTTTTTCTCATCCTCTAAAGATATGTGTTGAGAATCCTTTGGAGGAGAAAAACCCAAATCTACAATTCGCTCCAAATTTGGGTCCATGACCCTAAAGAGATTAAGCATGCGAATTACTCTGTTCTGTGACAACACTGGTGCCATTGCTCTAGCCAAGGAACCAAGGTTTCACAAGAGGACCAGACACATAAAGCGACGTTTCAATTCCATCTGCGATTACATCAAGGAGGACGACATAATATTTGCAAAGTACACACGGATCTGAATGTTGCAGATCCGATGACTAAACCTCTTCCAAGGGCTAAACATGATCAACACCAGAACTGCATGGGTGTTAGATTCATTACAATGTAAATCACATAGTGATGTGAGCTAGATTATTGACTCTAGTGCAAGTGGGAGACTGTTGTAAATATGCCCTAGAGGCAATAATAAAAGTAGTTATTATTATATTTCCTTTTTCATGATAATCGTTTATTATCCATGCTATAATTGTATTGATTGGAAACACCGATATATGTGTGGATACATAGATAACACTGTGTCCCTAGTATGCCTCTAGTAGACTAGCTTGTTGATCAAAGATGGTCAAGGTTTCCTAGCCATAGACATGATATGTCATTTGATAACAGGATCACATTATTGGGAGAATGATGTGATGGACAAGACCCAAACTATGAACGTAGCATATGATCGTGTCAGTTTATTGCTATTGTTTTCTGCATGTCAAGTATCTGTTCCTATGACCATGAGATCATGCAACTCACTGACACCGGAGGAATACCTTGTGTGTATCAAACGTCACAATGTAACTGGGTGACTATAAATATGCTCTACAGGTATCTCCGAAGGTGTCTGTTGAGTTGGCATGGATCGAGACTAGGATTTGTTACTCCGTGTGATGGAGAGGTATCTCAGGGCCCACTCGGTAATACAACATCACAACAAGCCTTGCAAGCAATGTGACTAAAGTGTTAGCCACGGGATCTTGTATTACGGAACGAGTAAAGAGACTTGCCGGTAACGAGATTGAACTAGGTATGGAGATACCGACGATCGAATCTCGGGCAAGTAACATACCGAAGAAACAAAGGGAACAGCATACGGGATTAACTGAATCCTTGACATGGAGGTTCAACCGATAAAGATCTTCGTAGAATCTGTAGGAACCAATATGGGTATCCAGGTCCCGCTATTGGTTATTGACCGTAGAGATGTCTCGGTCATGTCTACATAGTTCATGAACCCGCAGGGTTTGCACACTTAAGGTTCGGTGACGTTTCGGTATAGTTGAGTTATATATGTTGGTGACCGAAGGTTGTTCGGAGTCCCGGATGAGATCCCGGACGTCACGAGGAGCTCCGGAATGGTCCGGAGGTAAAGATTGATATATAGGAAGGTGGTGTTTGAACTCCGGAAAAGTTTCGGGCATTTCCGGCAGTGTACCGGGAGTGACGAATGGGTTCCGGGGGTCCACCAAGTGGACCCACCACACCCCAAGTTGGTCACATGGACCTGAGGGTGGCGCACTAGCCACTAGTGGGCTGGGCGGCCGGCCCAAGAAGGCCTATGCGGCTGGGCTTGAGGGAAAGGAAAGTCCAGGTGGGGGAAGGGAAGGAATCTTACTAGGAGTAGGATTGGAGGTGGACTCCTCCACCTCCTCCTCCTTGCGGCCGACTCCTAGGAGGAGCCCGCAGCCGGCCAGCCCCTCCCCTCCCTCCTTTATATACTCGAGGGGAGAGAGGGCAGCAACACAAGAAACTTTAGCCACGGTGCAGCCCTCTCTCCCCGATAGATCAAATCCTCTAGTTTTCAATAGCGCTTAGGCGAAGCCCTGCTGGAATAGTTCCACAACCACCGCCGCTGCGCCGTCGCGCTGCCGGAGAACTCGTCTACCTCTTCGCTCCCTCTTGTTGGATCTAGAAGGCGGATATCGTCATCGAGCTGTACGTGTGCTGAACGCGGAGGTGCCGTCCGTTCGGTACTAGATCGTGATTGGATCGCGGGACGCTCGGCGATTTGGATCGCGAAGACGTTCGACTACATCAACCGTGTTTCTTAATGCTTCCCGCTTAGCGATCTACAAGGGTATGTAGATCCACTCTCCCTCTCGTAGATCCTCATCACCATGGATAGATCTTGCGTGTGCGTAGGAATTATTTTGTTTCCCATGCAACGTTCCCCAACAGGGCCTTGGCAGATGGCTCTTCCTCCTCTTCTTCCTCATCTAGATACTCTGGAGTAGATGGAAGAACTTTTGCTTTGACAAATCTTGTCCTTTCTCTCTTCTTCTTCTCCCCAGCCTTCTCAGGCATGGACTTCTTTGGGTGCTCAACAGTCAATGTTGCCCTAGAGCTCTCTGGTGCTCTCACTGTTTTTGAGCTAGCATACTCTTTCCTTATGGCTTTCTTCTTCTTGGATGAAGAAGCAGCAGCAGAGGTGTTCTTTGCAACATCATCCTTCTTGGACAGCTCCTCAGGTATGAAATCCTCATCCTCCTCATCTGAGTTGAGTTTCCTTCTTGCCCTAGTAGCATCCTTGGGAAAATCAGGAGAGCTAGGAACATCATCATAGCTTCCCTCAGGACTAGTGCCTGAGCTCATGTCAACACTCTGCTCTCTGAGATCATTCTGACTATCTTCAGCATCTGACATATCTGACCCTGTGAATTAGAGTATAGAAGAGTGGAAGGGATGAGTCATCACAAAATGCAGATGTTTTCAAAGATTTGAACTAAGATTTTTCAAGATTTGCATTCTGCCAGATGAATATCGGTACAACCGAGGCAAATTTTTCGGATCCACCGAGACAGACAACATGCATTCCAGGAACTTGGCACCACTTTCGGTCACACCGAAAATTGGCACTCGGTTCCACCGAGGTGTTCTCAGTTGACCAGAAAAGGAGAATCGGTGCTACCGATTCTTATGCATCGGTTCCACCGAGATTCAAGTTGCGGACAGCAAAACCTAATTTTTTTTCGTTCGCTATTCTACTGGAATTCCTTGTGGATGGATCAATCTCAAACTTTGGCTTATCGATGGAAAAGTCCTAATGCGCAAGATTCGGAGGTAGGAGCGCACAAGGGGTCAAAATCGTACCCTAATCCGGTGACGACTTCTCTACGGCAACGACGGTGGTGTAGATTCCGTCGACGGCGAGGACTTCCAACGGTGGAGCTGCTCGGGAAGACAAGGGCGATGACCAGGGGTCTCTGTTCGGCAGCTAGGGTTTTGGAGGGGATGACGTTTGAGGAACTAATTTCAAAAATCGTGTCCGCCTCTATATAAACTCGTGGCTGTCGGTGACACCGGTTCTAACTTTTCGGTGTCACCGAGTTCCTCAATTGTCTGCTGATAGGGAAACTCGGTGTAACCGAGAAGATGGAATCGGTGATACCGAGATAGAAAACCAGATCAACCCTAGGCATTCGGTGATACCGAGAATTTGGTATTGGTTCCACCGAGATGCACTTGGGAGGTTTTAATAGTCAGTCCTTTGTCGATACGGAACTCCGAGTGCTCCTCACACAGAGAGATCAAAAAGTCCTTGTTCAAATTTTGTGATGCAGCAAGAATAGAATATGAGACGAGAAAGCATAGATAGCTAGAGAGTGGTCCTAGGCATTCTTGTCCATCCAATTGGCAAAAGAAAAATTAAAAGCCAAATAGCAACAATTGGATGTCCTCGAATGGATAAATAAATGCATACCAACATGCTCACACATTAAGATGTCAAATGAAATCATGGCAAACATGCACATACATACTAGCATCTATCAAACATTTTGGCGATGACGGAGTCATCTATATATGAGTATATTGACTTAGGAGCCAAGTAAGAATACTTGATCATAGGTCATACTCATCGTTTAAGCACAAGTGGGGTTACCACTTTTACATAAAGCATTTAATGTTGTCACATACTATGAGATGCTTTAACTCAAGTCTTATAGTAAAGCTCCCCCTTGATGTGACATCCCCCCATAGGAGGGATAAACTAACCTTGGGTTTTGTCGATGAAGACTTCATGTTGGTGAGGTAGTGGTGGATGCTCAAGGTTGATGAAGATCACCAAGAGTTGGGAGCATCCTTGTTGTTTCCTTACTCTTCTCACCTACATGGGTTAGTCCCAACACACAAGAGACAAATACAAGGATATCTATGGACATGGAGTGCAAAGCATACATGATGATGTCCATGGATTTGTTGATTACCTTGTCCCTTGCTTACCTTTGAGGGAATGTGTGACTCCTTGAACTAATGCATGATGTTGACGTGGATTGCAACTAGTTCTTGCCAATAATGAATATGAGTGAATTTCATTGGCGGAGTCACCCCTCAAGAACTACTCTAGTTCTTCTTCTTGGGGACCCACATCAACTTGATGGGGATCCTTGGTGTTGAAGTGGCACTTCTAGAAGTTGATCTTGAAGTAGCCTTGGGAACCCACTCCACCAAAGCTTGGGATTCATCTTCATACGAGTCAATGTCCTCTTGAAGCTTGTCCTTGCCCTTGAGCTTGTGGTCTTGTGGTGGAAGGTCATCTTGAGTATTTGTTCCCTTGGGAAGAGTATGTTCATACTTCTCCATTTGTGGAATAAACTTGGGCTTGGGGTATTGACCTTCTTCCCATTCAACTCCATTTGCGTTGAAGTAGCCAATGCCATGGTTCTTCCGGTATCCTCCATGCTTGTGTACAATCTCCTCAAATTGCTTACATCCGGCAAGACTCTTGTAGATACCTTTCTCAATAATTCCTTTCAATAAATCGGTTTCTTGCTCAAGTGTAACTTGGCTAAGAGAATCATCATTAGTGGAATCAATAGAACTACTAGAAGCAACATCATTAGATTTAGCATTTTTATTGTTGCTACTAGATGAAGAACCTTTCTTGCCTTTGTTACTAGTTTGCTTCGACTTAACTTGAGGAATGAAAGTAGACAAGAGTAGTCGTTTGGCTAGATAAGATGAAGTCTTCTTTCGGAGATCATCATTGATAGCTTTAAGAAACTCATGTTCTTGCTCTAAGTTGAGCTTCTCGAAGCGTAGCTTCTCATGAGTCCTTACAAGCTCTCTATGATCTTCGAGAGTAGATTCATGGGCTAACTTAAGAGTGTTTAATTCTTTAGTTAGTCATTCTATTTCCATCTTATCATCATCATACGACTTTTCTTGACTAGTATGAAAATTATCAAGTTCATTTTGACTAACATCACTAGTTTTATCAAAGAGCAAGTCATCATCACAAAGTAAATCATCTTCATCACTATTGAAATCAAGATACTCGGGGTGTGATACCTTGGGGACTTTAGCCATGAAGCAACTTCCACTCCCTTCATTTGGTGAATCAAATAGATCATAGGAGTTGGTAGTCACTAGTGCAAGTCCGGCAACACCTTCATCTTGACTGTAGTCGGAGTTGGAGTGATAGCTTCTCTCGGAGTTCTTGTCGGATTCGGAGTCGGAAACCCATTCACCAACATGAGCTTGATGTCTTCTTCTTGTGTAGCTCTTGGTGTACTTGTCCTTCTTCTCCAAGTCCCTACTTCTCCTTGAGGGTCTTCGTTCATAACGATCATCTCTACTACTTCTCTCTCTTGGAGGTGATTCATTCCTTGAGCTTCGTCTTCTAGGCGACTCTTCTCTTCGTTTGTAGGGAGCCGTGCACTCATTTGAGTAGTGTCTGGGCTTCCCACAATTGTAGCAGTTTCGGTCACGACTTGACGAACGCTTCTCTTCATATCTTGAGTTGGAGCTTCGTTCTTTGCCTCTATTCTTGTAGAACTTGTTGAATTTCTTGACCATGAGGCGTATCTCTTCATTAGTGACAAGGTTGTTGCTTGAAGTTGCGGGAGCATCACTTGTGGCTTTGTAAGCACCGCTAGACTTGTTGTGAAGCTCTTCTTTGACTTTGAGTGTCATCTCATCAGCAGCAATCCTTCCAATGACTTCCGTAGGCTTGAGATCTTTGTAGTTGGGCATCATTTGGATCAATGTGCACACGGTGTCATATCTCTCATCCAAAGCTCGAAGTATCTTCTTGATGATGAATTTGTCGGTCATTTCTTTGCTTCCTAAGCCGGCAATCTCACTAGTGATGAGAGCTAGCCTAGAGTACATCTCTGCGACTCCTTCACCATCCTTCATCTTGAAATTATCGGGCTGACTTTGAAGAACTTCCAACTTGGATTCTCTCACGGATTCGGTACCTTCATGCATATCAACCAAAGTATCCCAAATCTCTTTTGCATTCTCAAGACGGCTGATTTTGTTGAATTCTTTGGGGCATAGGCAGTTGAAGAGAATGTCACATGCTTGAGCGTTGTATTGCAACATCTTCAACTCATCCACGGTCGCTTCACGATCCGGTTCTTTCCATCACCAAAGAATTCACCTTGCAAGCCAACACGAACAACAGCCCAAACGGCGGGGTTATGACCAAGAATATGCATTTTCATTTTGTGCTTCCAACTAGCAAAATTTGTGCCATCAAAGTACGGACCTCTACGATGATAATTTCCCTCACTAGACGCCATACTCTCCTAGGTTGTGAGACCAATGCAATGGAGACCAAAGCTCTGATACCACTTGTAGGATCGAAAGTATGTCTAGAGGGGGGTGATTAGACTACTTGACCAAATAAAAATTCTACCTTTTCCCAATTTTAAGTGTTGGCAGATTTTAGCAATAATAGCAAGTCAAGTACACCCTACACATGCATGTCTAAGAGTATAGCAGCAGAAAGTAACAACAAGCATGTATAGTAGAGGGTAGGAAGGAAGATCAAACGCAATTTGTAGACATGAAGATTTTTCCCGTGGTTCCGATAGGTGGTGCTATCGTACGTCCACGTTTATGGAGTCTTCAACCCACGGAGGGTAACGGTCGCGAGAGTCCACGGAGGGCTCCACCCATAAGGGTCCACGAAGTAGCAACCTTGACTATTCCATAACGGCTTCCGTCCACGAAGGACTAGCCTCACTATGGGTAGATCTTCACGAAGTAGGCGATCTCCTTGCCCGTACAAACTTCTTGGTTCAACTCCACAACACGAAGTAGGAGACTCCCAAGCGACACCTAACCAATCTAGGAGGCACCACCCTCCAAAAGGTAATAGGCTCGGCAATGTCGATGAACTCCTTGCTCTTGTGCTTCAAGATGATAGACTCCTCAACACACAATCACTCTCTCACAGATTTGGCTATGGTGGAAGAGATTGATTTTGTGGAAAGCAACTTGGGGAGGCTAGAGATCAAGATTCATATGGTAGGAATGGAACGGCTTGATCTCAACACATGAGTAGGTGGCTCTCTCTCAGAAAATAGGATGGGGCAAGTATGGAATAGTTTTGAGTGCTTCTCTTTCGAGTGGGTGGTGGTGAAGGGGTATATATAGGCATCCCCAAAAATCCAACCGTTACACCTAAAATGACCAACTCGGTGACACCGAAGTGTAAAATTCGGTGGCACCGAAGTGACCAAAAGGTGGCAACTTTTGAATCTCGGTGAGACCGATATATAACTCTCGGTGGTACCGATCAGGTGACCAACGGTCAGAAAGCACAACTCGGTGACGCCGATTCTCAAATCCCGGTGGTACCGATTCTTGACCATGGCTAACCAGAGAGTTGGTCCAAAAACTCGGTGGGACCGATTCACAATTCTCGGTGGTACCGATTCTTGTGAATGGCTAACCAGGGAGTTGGTCCAAATCTTGGTGAGACCGACTGGCAAAACTCGGTGGTACCGAAGATTGAAAATAGCTAAACAGAAAGTTGGCAACTGAACTCGGTGGCACCGATGCAGAATCGGTTGCACTGAATGGCTAGGGTTTGGCATGGGTCTGTCTGAGTTTGGGAATCGGTGGGACCGAGTGGGAATTGTTGGTTGCACCGATTTTGGATATTTGGCTTGGACAAACTTTTGTGGAAGAGTTTGTGGGTGTTTTTGGTGACTATCACTTGTGCACGTGGAGCATCTTGTTCACCAACAGTACCTTACCCCCTTTTAATAGTATTGGCTTTCCTATGGACTCAAAGTGATTTCTCACAAAGTAAAATGTAGAGTCCTCTTGCTTGAAGCTTTGCCAATCCATTTATTTGCATCTTGGGGTATCTCCACAATCCTTTTGCCATCCCTATCATTGAACTTTTCCTGAAATATGCTTAGTGGAAATATTAGTTCAATGACATATATGTTGTTATTAATTACCAAAACCACCAAGGGAGCAAATGTGCTTTCACCTACCACTCAAAATCGGTGCCACCAACAATATCCTATCGGCTACACCGAGTCAAAACCCTAGTCAGAAACCCTAGCCAAAACATACCTCTCGGTACTACCAAGTTTTATATCAGTGCAACCGAGTTTTAGTGACCAACTTTCTGTTGCCTCGTTCACAAGAATCAGAATTTCCGAGAATTGTGAATCGGTCTCACCAAGGTGTGAAACGGCCCTCGGCCACTCATATCGGTACCACCGAGAATTCTATATCGGTCTCACCGAAAACGCCAAAGTTGCCACATTTTGCACTAGTCGGTGCAACCGAGTTTTCACTTCGGTTTCACCGAGTTGGGCAATAATGTTGTAACGGTTGGATTTTTGGAGATGCCTATATATACCCCTCCACCACATCCCACTCGAAAGAGAAGCACTTAGAATAGACCCACACTTCCCATATCCAAATTTCTAAGAGAGAACCACCTATCCTTGTGTTGAGGTCAAGATCATCCACTCCAACCATATGGATCTTGATTTCTAGCCTCCCCAAGTTGCTTTCCATCCAATCAATCTCTTCTACCCAAGCCAGATCTATGAGAGAGTAATTGAGTGTTGAGGAGACTATCATTTGAAACACAAGAGCAAGGAGTTCATCGTTACTATCGCATCTATTACCTTTTGGAGGGTGGTGCCTCCTAGATTGGTTAGGTGTCGCTTGGGAGCCTCCTTCTTCTTGATTGTGGAGTTGAACCAAGAGTTTGTACGGGCAAGGAGATCGCCTACTTCGTGAAGATCTACCCATAGTGAGGCTAGTCCTTCATGGACGGAAGCCGTTAAGGAATAGTCAAGGTTGCTACTTCATGGACCCTTATGGGTGGAGCCCTCTGTGGACTCTCGCGACCGTTACCCTCCGTGGGTTGAATATTCCATAAACGCGGACGTACGATAGCACCACCTATCCGAACCATGGGAAAAATCTTCGCGTATCCAAATTGCATTTGATCTTCCAATCCCTAACCTCTTACATTTGCTTGTCTTTACTTTCCGTTGCAATACTCATAGACATGCATGTGTAGGGTGAAATTGATATACTAAAATTTGCCAACCAATTAACTTGGGAAAAGGTTAGGTTTTTATTTGGTCAAGTAGTCTAATCACCCCCCTCTAGACATACTTTCGATCCCTACAAGTGGTATCAGAGCTTTGGTCTCCATTGCATTGGCCTCACAACCACGGAGAGTATGGCGTCTAGTGAGGGAAACTTTCACCGTAGAGGTCCATATTTTGATGGTACAAACTTTGCTAGTTGGAAGCATAAGATGAAAATGCATATTCTTAGTCATAACCCCGCCGTATGAGCTGTTGTTCGTGTTGGCTTGCAAGGTGAATTCTTTGGCGATGGAAAGGAACCAGATCGTGAAGTGACCGCGGAAGAATTGAAGATGTTGCAATGCAATGCTCAAGCATGTGACATTCTATTCAACTGCCTATGCCCCGAAGAATTCAACAAAATCAGCCGTCTTGAGAATGCAAAGGAAATTTGGGATACTTTGGTTGATATGCACGAAGGTACCAAATCTGTCAGGGAATCTAAGTAGGATGTGCTACAAAGTCAACTTGACAAGTTCAAGATGAAGGATGGTGAAGGAGTTGCGAAAATGTACTCTAGGATTGCTCTCATCACCAATGAGATTGCTGCCTTAGGAAGCGGAGAAATGACCGACAAATTCATCATCAAGAAGATCCTTAGAGCCTTGGATGGAAAGTACGACACCGTGTGCACATTGATCCAAATTATGCCAAACTACAAAGATCTCAAGCCTACAGAAGTGATCGTAAGGATTGTTGCTCATGAGATGTCACTCAAGGACAAAGAAGAACTTCACACCAAGTCAAGTGGTGCTTAAAAAGCTACAAGTGACACTCTGGCTACATCAAGTGACGACCTTGTAACCAGTGAAGAGATAAGCCTCATGGTCTAGAAATTCAACAAGTTCTACAAGAGTAGGGGCAAATAAATAAGCTCCAATTCAAGATATGAAGAGAAGCGTTCATCTAGTCGTGACGGGAATTGTTACAATTGTGGAAGGCCCGGACACTACTCCAATGAGTGCACACCCCCCACAAAATAAGAGAAGAGTCACCTAGAAGAAAGACCTCAAGAGATGAGTCAGCTCGAAGAGAGAGAAGGGGTAGAGATGATAGTTATGAACGAAGACCCTCAAGGAGAAGTAGGGACTCGGAGAAGAAGGACAAGTACACCAAGAGCTACACAAGAAGAAGACATGAAGATCATGTTGGCGAATGGGTTTCCGGCTCCGAATCTGACAATCACTCCGAGAGAAGCTATCACTCTGACTCGGACTATAGTCAAGATGAAGGTGTTGCCGGACTTGCACTCGTTTCCTCCAACTCCTACGACATATTTCATTCACCAAATGAAGGGAGTGGAAGTTGCTTCATGGCTAAAGGCCCCAAGGTATCACACCCCGAATACATTGACTTTAATAGTGATGAGGATGACTTACTTGGAGATGATGACTTGCTATTTGATAAAACTACTGATATTAGTCAAAATGAGCTAGATAATGATCATGCTAGCCAAGATAAGTCGTGTGATGATAAGAAGGAAATAGAACGACTAACTAAAGAATTAAACACTCTTAAGTTAACCCATGAATCTACTTTAGAAGATCATAGAGAGCTTGTAAGAACTCATGAGAAGCTACGCTTCGAGAAGCTCAATTTGGAGCAAGAACATGAGTTTCTTAAAGAAATCAATGACGATCTCCGAAAGAAGACTTCTTCTTATCTAGCCAAATGACTACTCTTGTCTACATTTATTCCACAAGTTAAGACTAAGCAATCTAGCAACAAAGGCAAGAAAGGTTCTTCAACTAGTAGCAATAAAAATGATAAATCCAATGATATTGCTTCTAGTAGTTCTATTGATTCCCCTAATGACTCTCTTAGCCAAGTTACACTTGAGTAAGAAAATGATCTATTGAAAGGGATTATAGAAAAGGGCATCTACAAAGTCTTGTCGGATGTAAGCAATTCGAGGAAATTGTACGCAAGCATGGTGGATACCGGAAGAACCATGGCATTGGCTACTTCCACGCTAATGGAGTTGAATGGGAAGAAGGTCAATATCCCAAGCCCAAGTTTGTTCCTCAAAAGGAGAAGTATGAACATACACTCCCCAAGGGAACAAAAGCTCAAGATGACCTGCCACCACAAGACCACAAGCTCAAGGGCAAGGACAAACTTCAAGAGGAGATTGACTCATATGAAGATGAATCCCAAGCTTTGGTCAAGTGGGTTCCCATGGCTACCACAAGTTCAACTTCTACAAGTGCTACTTCAACTCCAAGGATTCCCATCAAGTTGATGTGGATCCCAAAGAAGAAGAACTAGAGAACTTCTTGAGGGGTGACTCCGCCAATGAAATTTACTCACATTCATTTTTGGCAAGGACTATTTGCAATCAACTCCAACCTTATGCAATAGTTCAAGAAGTCACACATTCCCTCAAAGGTAAGCAAGGGACAAGGTAATGAAAGAATCCATGGACATCATCATGTATGCATTGCACTCCATGTCCATAGATATCCTTGTATTTGTCTCTTGTGTGGGACTAACCAATGTAGGTGAGAAGAGTAAGAAAACAACGAGCATTGCTCCAAACTCAATATGATCTTCATCAACAATGAGCATCCACTACTACCTTACCCACATGAAGTCTTCTACGACAAACCCAAGGTTAGTTTATCCCTCTTAGGGGGGGTGTCACCTCAAGGGGGAGCTTTACTCTAAGACTTGAGTTAAAGCATCTCTTAAAGATGTGAACACATTAAATGCTTTATGTAAAAGTGGTAAACCCACTTGTGCTTAAACGATGAGTATGACCTATGGTCAAGTACTCTTACTTGGCTCCTAAGTCAATATACTCATATATATAGATGACTCTGTCATTGCCAAAATGCTTGGTAGATACTAGAGTGGTTCTGCATGTTTGCCATATTTCATTTGACATCTTATTGTGTGAGCATGTTGTTCTGCCTGTCTTTACTCATTCGAGGATATCCAATTGTTGTTATTTGGCTTTCATTTTTATTTGGATAATTGGATATACAAGAATGCCTAGGACCCCTCTCTAGCTCTCTATGCTTTCTCGTCTCAAATTCTATCCATGCTACATCACAAAACTTGAAAAAGCACTTCTCGAACCCTCTGTGTGAGGAGCACTCGGAGTTCTGTTTCGTCAAGAGCTGACCACCAAAACCTCCCCAGTGCAACTCGGTGCAACCAACTCCAAAATCTCGGTTTCACCGATGCCTAGGGTTGATCTGGTTTTCCCATCTCGGTAACACCGATTCCATAATCTCGGCTTCAACGAGTTTCCCTGTCAACTGACAGTTGAGGAACTCGGTGGCACCGATATTTTTGAACCGGTGTCACCGACAGCAAAGGGTATCTCTCAGCGGACCCGACTTTTGAAATTAAATCTTCAAATGTCCGTTCCTCCAACCCTAAGCTGTCGCACCTGGACCCCTGGTCGTTGCCCTTGCCTCCCCGTGCGCCCACGCCGCTGGGATCCTCGCCGTCGACGATAATCTTCACCACCGTCGCCGCCGTAGCCGAGCCATCACCGAGTTAGGGTATGGATTCGATCCCTTCTTGCACTCCCATGTCTAATTCTAGCACATTAAGGTTGTTTCATTATCTTGCCACAGTTTGAGATCGTTCTATCCCACGAGAAACCTCCATAGATTAGAGAACGAGGAATTTTTAAGTCTGACCTTCTGCAAATCGAATCTCGGTGACACCGAGTTGAAATAGTCATTTCTACCAATTTTTCTTTTAGGGTTAGTGAGAACCACTTCGGTGAGACCGAGCTGTTCTTTTTGGTGAAACCGAAAAGACTACCAAGTTTGTGTTAAGGCAAGTGGTCAGTCTCGGTGGCTCCGAAAATATCAAATCGGTGCAACTGAAATCCTTTTTGCAGAAGTTCAAACTAAGATTCTGAGTTCAAATTTTGAAAAATGATCTGTGTTTTGTGATGCTCAACCTCTCTGCTCTTCTATGCTCTATTCACAGGATCAGCATGTCAGGATCTTATGGCAGCTAGAACAACTTCAAAGAGAGAGATGTGGACATGAGTTCAGGCACTGGCCTTGAAGCTAGGTCATCTTCTTTAGATGACAACCCTAGTTCACCTAATTTGCCCAAGGCTGCCACCAAGGCAAGGAAGAAGCTAAATTCTGATGAGGAGGATTCTGATTTTGTGCCAGAGGAAGAGATATCCAAGAGGCAAAAAGAGAAGGCTGCCAAGAGTACAGCTACAGAGGCTACTTCTTCTAAGAAGCCAGTCAAGAAGGTCTATGCCAGTGCTGATGCTATGAGGGCACCTGAGAGTGCCAATGCCAACACTTATGTTTCTGTTGAGCCAGCAAAGAGTTCCATGCCTAAGAAGGCAGGTGATAAGAAAAGAGCCAGAAAGAGGATAGTCAAAGTCATTGGAAGGCCCACTTCCATGTATGAAGATCCAGCTGTTGTTGTAGAGGAAGAAGAGGAGGAAGAGTGAGCTTCCCAAGCTCCTCCTGCCAAGAAGAAGAAGCTCCTTGCTCATGCTGTGCCAAAGCAAGCTTCTTCAAGCAAGAAATCTGCACCAAAGAAGTCAGTTGCTCCAAAGTCCAAGAAGACCACTAGGGACATCCCTCTTGCTGCCAAGAACAAAACTCCAACTTCTAGAGATGCTGAGGAAGATTTGCCTGTGTTGAGGAAACTCAGGCCCCATTTACGAGCTCATGATGATGCTCATCCTATAGCTAAGGATATGAAGAAGAGGAAGGACTCGGGGCTGAGGTTGTGGAGAGCAAATGACCCCTATGCCTCCAGGAGAAGGACTGCTGTGGATGCTAGATTTCACACCAAGGAACAACAGGACTTTTATGAGACTGTCCTATTGGACAAGAGCCCAGCAGTCAGTGACATGAGATATGTTGACTGTGCATATATCAAGGAGAATGAAGATTTCTTTCCAAGTGTGAAGACAACTTCAAGTGTATTGATATTGCAAATTTTGTTGGAAGAGAGTTCACTGCTTGGAACGATGAGATGATCATGCAGTTCTACTCTACTGCTCACTTCTATCCTGATGGCAGGATCATATGGATGACTGAAGGTGTTAGGTACCAATACACTGTTGATGAGTGGGCTACCATCTTAGGAGCCCCACAGGTACAAGAAGGTGACTTGGATGTGTACACTGAGGCCAAGATGAGTCATAACTCTATGGCAATTATGTACAAGGAAATCCCTGCTGATTATGTGCATTCACATAAGTTTGGCTCAGTTTACCATCCGCAAGCAGGATTGCCTACTACCAACACTATCTTGAGGTACACCTTGATGCCCAAGTCAGAAGATGACAAGATGATCCGAGGCTACTCCATAAACATGTTACATCACATTGACACCCGCACTAGGTTTAGGGTGATGGATCTGATATTTGAGACAGTGAAGAGGACAGCTGCAGATCAGAAGAGATCTTGTGGATATGCACCATACATTCAGAAGCTCATCAACTCTAAGTTAGAGAAGAATGTATATGCACTTGATCGCCCACATTTGCCACTCCAGCCAGATTTCGAGGATAATGTCGTGGTGATGGATCCCTGTCATCCCACTTCATCTACTGCACAGGCAGAGGCTGAGACAGCTAGACCCACTAGTGCTCAGGCTCCTAGATCCAGGAGTGAGCAAATGGATCTTCTACTTAGCACAGTTCAGGGCATGCAGAACGATATCAAGAATATATTGCTGAATCAGTAGAGTCTTGTGAGGATCATGCAGGATAAGTTTTCCACACTGAACAACAAAGTGGATGGGCTGATTAAAACTGTGGATGAACTTAAGAAGGAAGTGGATGAAGCTCCCATTCCCCACTCTTCAGATTCTGATGATGATGATGATAGTCCACCTCTTAGGACCAGCACTCAGTTCAAGACTCAAACCAGAACTCCTACAGTGCCTGCTCCAGAGTTGAGGCCTTCTTCTTCAGCACCTGCCGCAGCTCCATCAGCTCCATTGTCTACTCCACCACCTTAGAGGACTTCAGCTGAAGCCTTCGCGGATGCTCTTCTCTCAACTCCATCGACAGCCACCGGAGCAGCTTCATCGTCTCATGGAGGAGATCATGCCCAGAGAGACGATTAGCTCTATAACTTTGAACTTTTTGGTAACTTGTTGCCAAAGGGGGGAGGTTATAGATCATAGGGCTTCGAGAGAGAGTGTTGCATTTTGATCTCTCTGCTTTTCAAAAACATTTGGTTTATCGTTTGGTGTTGCAAACCTTGTCGGTGTTTGATCATACACTCTTGTGTGATGCTACTATTGCTTATCTTTGAGATGTCCATATGATGATCATTCACTTGTCTGGTGTGATGTGCTTTATGTAATTCACTCATATTAATTTTTGCGCACCACCAAGTTGTATGTGACATGGAGGAGTGACCCATGATCCTAATCGATTGTGCATTTGCAAACGCAAATTTAAAATAATGCACAAATTTAGGGGGAGCTCTTGCTTATCACATACCTCTCAAAGCGACGATGCTATTCACTGATTATATCTCTATCAAAGCTTTAATCTATATGTTGTCATCAATTACCAAAAAGGTGGAGATTGAAAGCACAACTTCTCCCTAGGTGGTTTTGGTAATTAATAACAATATATATTTCATTGGACTAATGTTTCCACTAAGTATATTTCAGGAAAAAGTTCAATGTTGGATTGGCAAAGGATTTTGAGGAGATCCCAAGATGCAAGGAATAGGATTGGCCAAGCTACAAGCATGAAGACTCTACATTTTACTTTGTGAGAAATCACTTTGAGTCCATAGGAAAGCCAATACTATCAAAAGGGGGTGAGGTAATAATGGTGAAAGAAATGCTCAAAATGATCAAGTGTTAGCCACCAAAAACACTCACAAGCTCTCCCACAAATATTCTGTCTTAGACCCTACCACTCAAAATCGGTGCCACCAACAATATCCTATCGGCTACACCGAGTCAAAACCCTAGACAAAAACCCTAGCCAAAACCTACCTCTTGGTACTACCAAGTTTTATATCGGTGCAACCAAGTTTCAGTGACCAGCTTTCTGTTGCCTCATTCACAAGAATTAGAATTTCTGAGAATTGTGAATCGGTCTCACCGAGTTGTGTAACTGCCCTCGGCCACTCATATCGGTACCATCGAGAATGCTATATCGATCTCACCGAAAACGCCAAAGTTGCCACATTTTGCACTAGTCAGTGCAACCAAGTTTTCACTTCGGTTTCACCGAGTTGGGAAATAATGTTGTAACGGTTGGATTTTTGGAGATGCCTATATATACCCCTCCACCACATCCCACTCGACAGAGAAGCACTCAGAACAGACCCACACTTCCCATATCCAAATTTCTGAGAGAGAACCACCTATCCTTGTGTTGAGGTCAAGATCATCGACTCCAACCATATGGATCTTGATTTCTAGCCTGCCCAAGTTGCTTTCCATCCAATCAATCTCTTCTACCCAAGCCAAATCTGTGAGAGAGTGGTTGAGTATTGAGGGGACTATCATTTGAAATACAAGAGCAAGGAGTTCATCGTTACTATCACATCTATTACCTTTTGGAGGGTGGTTCCTCCTAGATTGGTTAGGTGTCGCTTGGGAACCTCCTTCTTCGTGATTGTGGAGTTGAACTAAAAGTTTGTACGGGCAAGGAGATCGCCTACTTCATGAAGATCTACCCATAGTGAGGCTAGTCCTTCGTGGACGGAAGCCGTTATGGAATAGTCGAGGTTGCTACTTCGTGGACCCTTATGGGTGGAGCCCTCTGTGGACTCTCGCGACCGTTACCCTCCGTGGGTTGAAGACTCCATAAACGTGGACGTACGATAGCACCACCTATCGGAACCACGGGAAAAATCTCCACGTCTCCAAATTGCGTTTGATCTTCCAATCCCTAACCTCTTACATTTGCGTGTCTTTACTTTCCGCTGCAATACTCATAGACATGCATGTGTAGGGTGAACTTGATATACTAAAATTGCTAAAATCCGCGAGCCAATTAACTTGGGAAAAGGTTAGGTTTTTATTTGGCCAAGTAGTCTAATCAACCCCCTCTAGACATACTTTCGATCCCTACAGCCCCGGGAAGGCATCCCCTCTTTCGTCTCAATTCATCGGAATGTCACTTGGAGCTATATTTTTATTCGTCACATGATATGAGTTTTGCTTGGAGAGTCATTTGCTTTAGTTCGCTTTTACTTTCAGTTTGCCACAATCATTGTTTGCTGGACACACCTATCTAAGAGAGACACACCTTCATCATAATTTGCTAGAATACTCTATGTGCTTCACTTATATCTTTTGAGCTCGGCAGTTGCTCTAGTACTTCACTTATATCTTTTTGAGCACGGTGGCGTGTAGATTTTATAGAAATGATTTCGCTCTCGTTCTTCACTTATATTTGTTTGAGAGTTATCAAATAGTGACGGTAATTTGCATGGGTCATAAGACTAGTCCAAAAATATTAGGTATCCAATGAGTGATAATCAAAACCATCATGTAGCACATATAGAGAATGAGGATTGATAATATTGATGTAGTAATATGAAAAGGTGTGAGTCCAAAAATAATAATTTGTCGAAGTGTCGATATTCAGAGATGTTAATTTCTTATTTGTCTAAAAATTAAAAGGGCATGGTGATGATGTGTGAGCATTTCTATTCCTCGTTGAAATCCTAGTGTTGTTTCGGGTCGGAAGTGCGCGATGGTTAACTCCTCCCAACCTCTTCCCTCGGGGCATGCGGAGAATGCTTTGATTTGTGTTAAAACTAATAAAACTTTGCAATAAGTATATGAGTTCTTTATGACTAATGTGAAACCATGGACATACGCAATCACACCTCCCCATGTTTTCTAGCCTTTTCGGTGCCGTGCATAGCCCATTCTCACCTCGAGGATCGATGCAACTCTCGTCGGTGCATCCAAACCCCGTGACATGATACGCTCTGTCACACATAAGCCTTATTATATCTTCCTCAAAACATCCACCATACATACCTATCATGGCATTTCCATAGCCATTCCGAGATATATTGCCATGCAAATTCTAACGTCACTTCACATGACTAGTTCGTTCATCATCATATTGATTTGCATGATCATATAGAGCCGACATAGTATTTGTGGCAAAGCCACCATTCATATATTTTTGATACATGTCACGCTAGATCATTGCACATCCTGGTACACTGCCAGAGGCATTCATATAGAGTCATATCTTCATATCAGTTCTCCATATTGAGTTGTAAGTAAATAAAAGTGGGATGATCATCATTGTTAGAGCATTGTCCCAGTGAGGAAAGAATGATGGAGACCATGACTCCCCCCATGATGGAGACCATGACCCTAGTTCTCCATATTTATCAACAATTATCTACACAATTCATTTGCTTGCAAATAACGAGATCAAGGGGATTGACAACCCTCTTGCCCGCGTTGGGTGCAAGTCATTTGTTCTTTTGTGTGCAGTCACTGAAGACGGTTGAGAAGTGATATTCCTATTGGTTCGATAAACCTTGGTTTCATAAATGAGGGAAATACTTACCCACCTAATGTTGCAACTACCTATTCCTCTTCACGGAAAACCCAACGTAGATCACAAGTATCAACCGACACTTAAATGAGTTGTTTAATAACAAGCTTTAATATCAATATCTTTACTAACCAATGATCATGAATCTATCCTTTCATATTACTATGTCAATATAAACAACCCACACAAGTCATATTAAGTGATCTACATGCAAGTTTTTATTATATCCCTCTTATGTACCTATCATTTTCCGACTAAACATATAATTCATGCAGATTACCACTTCCTATTTCAGAGACTCTAAAAAATATTTAAGTGAATCGGGAGAGTGCTACTTGATTTCTATAAAAATATAAATTCCACCGTGCTCTAAAGATATAAGTGAAGCACATGAGCATAATTGCATTAACTCAAAAGATATAAGTGAAGCATAATGAGCATTCTAATGAATTATGACGATTGGGTGTCTCTATCAAAAGGTGTGTCTGGAAAAATGAGTGTGGCAAACTAAAACTAAAAAAACTATAATACACGACACTCCAAGCAAAACTCATATCATGTGATGAATAAAAATATAGCTCCAAGTAACATATCGCTAGATTGTAAACGAAAGAGGGGATGCCATCCGGGGCATCTTCAAGCTTAGACGCTTGTGTCTTCCTTGAATTTTACCTTGGGCTGCCTTGGAAATCCCCAAGATTAGGGTCTTGCCGCTTCTTGTTCCTTTATCCATCGTGATCTCACCCAAAACTTGAAAACTCCAGCACACAAAACTCAATAGAAACCTCGTGAGATCTGTTAGTATAATAATAAGATCACATACTTTAAGTACTGTCATAAATAGATTCATAATTGTTCTTGCATTATACCTACTATATTCTACCTTTTCTATGACTTATACCCCCCGATACACAATCCATAGAATCATTAGAATAAGCACACTATGCAAGTAAAAACAGAATCTATCTAAAATAGAACAGTATGTAATGATCTTTATTAAAACCATACTTCTGTAACTCCGAAAATTCTGAATAATTAGGAAAACCTGGGAAATTTGTATCTCAATACTGTGTAAACATTTTAGTAATTTATCATGTTCCAACAAAAAAATAAAATTCAAATATTAGGCATAAAAGTTTCCGTTTTTGCAGCGCATCAATTCAACTATCAACCAAATCATCCCAAAGGCTTTACTTGGCACGAAAACTAATTAAAATATAAAAACACAATCATTACAGAAGCAACAATCATGTCATCACACAAAAACAAAATATAAAAGTTGAAAATAAAATAAACATTGGGTTGCCTCCCAACAAGCGCTATTGTTATGCCCCTAGCTAGGCATCACTGTTCAAGAATTCGTCCGATTAATCAGTTAACTTGCCAGTTAATCACTACTCGTAGGGTGGCCGAATTGAATAGCACCTATTGATCGCATTAACTTGTCAGGCCGATTAATTGGCTGGTTAGACCGATTAATCAATTGTCATATTGATTAATCAGTTGCCAGACCGATTAATCGCTACTGGCTTGTTAACTGGCGGGCAAACAAATCCGAAAATTTTGGCAAATAATCTATCCCACCCCCTATTGCTAATAAATAGATACGGTTTGGCACTCCTCTCGCTCCCTTGTGCTCCTTTCATCCCCTCCTAATCTGGCTGGTGGCTAGCCAGGTCATCACCGGTGCCAGCCACCACACTACACCTCCAAGATCCAGCTGCTCCACCACTCTGGTCGCGTGTATGAACCCCATCCCCCCATTGACTACTCCCCATCCTCTCCCATGGGATGCTTCCCAGTCTCTTCCTCCATGTCGTCAGCAGCACGCAAGGTACTACCATCTTATTCCCCTATCTTAGTGGAGAATGCACAATTCATATATTAGTAGATTATAGATTACAATTTTGTAGATTAGTGGATGGAACTATTGGTTTTGGTTGCTATTTGTAGTATATTGTGTGATGTATGTTAGCATGTATATGTACAAGTTTAAATGTTTAACTGGTAATTTGAATTTTGAGATTTTTTAGGTTTGGATACATAACGATTATTGATTTTACCTCTTGTCTATTTTTTAATGCCTACAATGGAATATTTTGTTATATTACGTGGGCACATAATTCCTATTTGCAATTATTAGAACATCATTAATTCTACCCAATGGTTTCTTAATAGTTGAATCCGCTAAATGCAAGTTGAGGGAACATTCATCCATATCGGTGAGACTTAGAACATCACATAAAGATTTCGGTATAGTAGAGATGCTAGCACCTAGAACACACAAAGCATTGCATTCATAATCCTTAATTTTAACTTTAATAGTAGGTTCCCACTCATCTTGCAAATTTCTTGGTATTGAAATTTCCATCTCTTGCTTTTCTTCATTAGCTTTTATGAGAGAATCTATGAGATGTTTAGTAAAAGCTTTATTTTATTCGTAAGCATTGGGTGAATTTATATGGATTGCAATAAAGATATGCATTCAATCAACAAAAATAATCAAAATTAACTCCTTTACAATACAAATCATGTCTTGACCTCTTCAAACCCACTTTTGGCGCTTTTATCGTTAAGATCATCACCCTCCGAACAACTGGGATGCCTTCTAGCTAAAGTTGACTCATCTCCAGTCCTTTTTCATCAAGTTTTATATTACTAAACAAGTCATCAATAGGTAACACTCCAATCATTTTAACATATTCATCATGATTTTGATAGTGTGACTCTGGCTTGGAGGCCACCTTGTTTACTAGCGTTGTTTGTTTGTCGAAAAAATTTCCTGATAAATTTCAGTTCTAGCTAGTTGTGATTGGAGATTTTCTACTTCTTGATTGAATTCATCGAGTTGTTTACTAACAGAGTCTAGCAAGCTAGAATGTCCTTTAATTTCTTTAGTAAATAATTCATTCTGCTCATATTGTGAGTGCATAAAATTCTTAGTGGCATGCTCAATTTCCAACAATCTTTTATTGTAAGATTTATCATGGGATTCATTATTATTGAAGGGATTACTAGGATATGGTCTAGGATTAAAATTCCCTCTATAAGCATTGTTGCTGAAGTTATTCCGAGCGAAAAAATTCACATCAATAGCATCATTCGTTTTCTCAATCAAAGTAGATAATGGAACATTATTAGGATCAACATGAGAACTTTTACTTGATAGCATTTTCATAATAGCATCCATTTTATCACTCAAAGTAGAGACTTCCTTAACAGAATTTACCTTCTAACCAGTTGGAGCTTGCTCGATGTGCCATTGGAATTAGTTCATAGTGATGTTGTCGAGAAGCTTCATGACCTCCCCTGATGTCACTTCCATAAATGTTCCACCTGCAGCTGAGTTTAGAAGGTTTCTCAAAGCAAAGTTTAATCCATCATACAAATATAAGCTCTTACATAGACTCTTCTCTCGATTGCAAAAGCTATGATCATCTCAAGGACTAATTGCATTGCTTGTTGGTTCTCAATAAAGATTTTGCCCCATATTTCTTCAGTTGTGAATAGATTGTTACTTGTTCATGGGAGGTTATATGATTGAAAACTTGCTGCTATGATGATATTCATGATGCTATTATGTCTGTATTCTGTTTTTATCGACACCTCTCTCTCAAATTATGTGGTCATTATTTTAGAGTTCGGCTTTCGCTTGAGGACAAACGAGGTCTAAGCTTGGGGGAGTTGATACGTCCATTCTGCATCATGATTTCTTACCACTATCTACCTTATTTTTGTTCATTATTCCACATTATCATGCAATTCTTATGTTTATTCTATCTGAATATGCAAGGTACATCACAAGGAGGGAAATATCTAGAAACTGGAATTCTGGACCGGAAAATCAAGAAAAAGGCAGAAAAATCACCAGTCTCAGAATGACCTGAAAATTTACGGAGAATATTTTTGGAATATTTAATAATTTCTTGAGAAAAAATATACCGGAGAGGGGCTGCCAGCAGGCCACAAGCCAACAGGCCGCGCCCCCGGGGGCGCGGCCAGATGGCTTGTGGGCCCCCTGTTGGTCCTCCGATGCCCCTCTTCCCCTATACGGTGTGTTTTACCCTAGAAAAAATCATAAGCAAGCTTTCGGGATGAAGCGCCGTCTCGAGGTGGAAACCTGGGCAGAGGCCCTTTTGCACTCCAGCAGTCAGATTCTGCTGGGGAAATCCCTCTCCGGGAGGGGGAGATCAAAGCCATCGTCATCAAACGCTTCCTCCTTCGTGGGAGGACCAATCTTCATCAACCTCTTCACCAGCACCATCTCATCTCCAAACCTAGTTCATCTCTTGTATTCAATCTTTGTCCCAAAACCTCAGATTGGTACCTGTGGGTTACTAGTTGTGTTGATTACATCTCGTAGTTGATGCTTGTTGGATTACTTGGTGAAGAGATTATGTTTAGATACTTAATTATCATTATTACTCCTCTGATCTTGAACATGTTGATGATGTGTGTGTAGTTACTATTGTTCCTAAGGACATGGGAGAAGTCTTGTTATAAGTAATCTTGTGAAGTTGGTATGCGTTTGATATTTTGATGATATGTATGTTGTTACTTCTCTTAGTGGTGTCATGTGAATGTCGACTACATGACACTTCACCATGTTATGGGCCTAAGGGAAGTCATTGTAGAGTAACAAGTAGATGATGGGTTGCGAGAGTGACAGAAGCTTAAACCCCAGTTTATGTGTTGCTTCATAAGGGGCTGATTTGGATCCACATGTTTCATTCCATGGTTAGATTTATCTTAATTCTTCTTTCATAGTTGCGGATGCTTGCGAGAGGGGTTAACATAAGTAGGTTGTTAGTTCAAGTAAGAACAGCACCTTAGCACCGGTCCACCCACATATCAAATTATCAAAGTAGTGAACGTGAATCAACTCAACATGATGAACATGACTAGACAGAAATTCCCATGTGTCCTCGGGAGCACTTGCTTAAAATAAGAGTACTTTCAGGCTTGTCCTTTGCTACAAAAAGGATTGGGCTATCTTGCTGCACCATTGGTACTATTGTTACTTGTCACTTGTTACGAATTATCTTGCTACAAAACTATCTACCACTGTTACTCATAGCACTTGCAGAGAATACCTTGCTGAAAACTGCTTATCATTTCCTTCTGCTCATCGTTGGGTTCGACACTCTTACTTATTGAAAGGACTACGATTGACCCCATATACTTGTGGGTCATCACCCAACAAACACACCGTAAAATAGGATTACATCAGATAATTCTTCGAGGAGAACATTGTATTGAAGATCAGAGAGAGGGAGGGAGAGAGAGATCTAGCTAATTACTATGGACCCGTAGGTCTATGGTGAACTACTAATGCATCATCATTGGAGGCAGCAAGGTTGATGAAGATAGGCTCCATGATCGACCCCCCTCCGACAGAGTACCGTCGGAGGCCTCCAGATGGGATCGCCAATGAACAGAGGCTTGCGGCGGTAGAAAAATTATTTCTGGTCTCCTTCTGGTGGTTTTGAGATTTTTAGGAATTCATAGAAGTAGAATTAAGTCAGGGGGACCTACGAGGGGCCCACAAGCTCACACGGCGTGCGCCGCTAGGCCCGCACCGCCTGGGCTTGTGGCCCTCTCGTGTGGCTTCAGGTCTCCCTCCGATGCTCTAGGGGTCGCTTCTGGTCCAGAAAAAATCACCGTAAAGTTTCGCTTCAATTGGACTTCGTTTGGTATTGGTTTCCTGCGAAACAAAAAACAGGAACTAGTAGTTGGCACTAGATTAATAGGTTAGTTTCCAAAAATGATATAAAATGGTCTATTAAGCATACAATATTGATAATATAATAGCATGAAACGATAAAAAATTATAGATACGTCGGAGACGTATCAACGTCGCGAAGAATCATCAAGCTAGATCATCTGTCACCGGTCATCTCACTGCCCGGACCCTGTCATCACGAATCCGACTTCACAACAACAAACGAACCACGACGACCCCGCACAGACCTGAAAAGCTAACAACCACAACCTTTCGCGACCCCGGCATCACTCATCTACGTATCCATTACTGCACAAGTGCCAACAAAATCACCACCATCCTCCACTTATTCCCCTGGTCATAGCACAACTCTGAAAACAATGCCCCAAACAAGCAAACAACGCATGAGCACCACCATTGTTCGACCATACCGATCCAAGGTTTCCCTTAGAGTTGTCTCGAGGGGGAAGAAGTGCATCCTTGATGACAACTTCAAGAAGCAGAATGGTTCCCAAGAGCGTCGTCATCGCCGACTCCGCCCACTCATTGGAGACAAGGAAAAGTTCTTCACCTAACAGATCTTCCATCCCGAGTGTGACCAGACCAACCAAACTCCACCACCATAGCACGATTGTGATCTCCATGACAAGATTTTCGATCAGAGACCAAGTTTGCAGCTGATCCCAATCCAAGCCACTCCAATGAAGCAAACAGAGCAGATAACAAGCAAGGCCTCCACCCGCAACTGTAGGATCACAAGAAGTGTGTGTGTCTAGAGGGGGGGTGAATAGACTACTTGCAAAAATTAAAACCTAACCTTTTCCCAAGTTAATTGGTTGGCAGATTTTAGCAAGACTAACAACTCTAGCACACCCTACACATGCAAGTCAACAAGTATGGCAGAGCAAAGTAAAGACATTGCACATGGAAGTAGGGAGTTGAGATAGGGAGATCAAACGCATGAGGGACATGAAGATTTTTCCCGTGGTTCCGATAGGTGGTGCAATCGTACGTCCACATTTATGGAGTCTTCAACCCACGGAGGGTAACAGTCGCGAGAGTCCACGGAGGGCTCCACCCATAAGGGTCCACAAAGTAGCAACCTTGACTATTCCATAACGGCTTTCGTCCACGAAGGACTAGCCTCACTATGGGTAGATCTTCACGAAGTAGGCGATCTCCTTGCCCGTACAAACTTCTTGGTTCAACTCCACAACACGAAGTAGGAGGCTCCCAAGCAACACCTAACCAATCTAGGAGGCACCACCCTCCAAAAGGTAATAGGCTCGGTAATGTCGATGAACTCCTTGCTCTTGTGCTTCAAGATGATAGACTCCTCAACACACAATCACTCTCTCACAGATTTGGCTTTGGTGGCCGAGATTGATTTGGTGGAAAGCAACTTGGGGAGGCTAGAGATCAAGATTCATATGGATGGAGTGGAATGGCTTGATCTCAACACATGAGTAGGTGGCTCTCTCTCAGAAAATTGGATGGGGCAAGTATGGAATAGTTCTGAGTGCTTCTCTTTCTAGTGGGTGGTGGTGAAGGGGTATATATAGGCATCCCCAAAAATCCAACCGTTACACCTAAAGTGACCAACTCGGTGACACCGAAGTATAAAACTCGGTGGTACCGAGTTGCTCCAAAGGTAGCAACTTTTGAATCTCGGTGAGACCGATACAGAAATCTCGGCGGTACCGATTAGGTGACCAACGGTTAGTTTCCAAAACTTGGTGACGCCGATCCAAAATCTCGGAAATTCTAATTTTAAGAATCGAGGTAACAGAAAGTTGGCAAGCTGAACTCGGTGGCACCGAAGCAGAATCGGTTGCACCGAAAAGCTAGGGTTTGGCATGGGTCTGTCTGAGATGGGAAATCAGTGGGACCGAGTGGAAGAAGTTGGTTGCACCGATTTTCATGGAAAGCTAGGACAGACTTTTGTGGAAGAGTTTGTGGGTGTTTTTGGTGACTACCACTTGTGCACGTGGAGCATCTTGTTCACCAACAGTACCTTACCCCTTTTAATAGTATTGGCTTTCCTATGGACTCAAGGTGATTTCTCACAAAGTAAAATGTAGAGTCCTCTTGCTTGAAGCTTTTGCCAATCCAATTCCTTGCAACTAGGGGTATCTCCACAATCCTTTTTGCCAACCCATCTCTCTATGGACTTTCACCTGAAATACACTAGGTAGAAATATTAGTCCAAGAGACAATGTATGTTGTCATGAATTATCAAAACCACCAAGGGAGCATATTGTGCTTTCAATCCCCCCCTTTTTGGTAATTGATGACAACATACAATCAAAGCTTCAAATAAAGATATACATGGATATTATGAAGACTTTGAGAGACACATGACTTAGACTTGCTCCCCCTAAATGTGTGCAATCTCTTTAAAGGGCAGTTGCTTTGGAATGCATGGACACACATATAGTAGAAGGGATATAATGAGCCATGTGTATCTTGCCTATATGCATCAAATATATATGAGTAAGGTGTATCCTTCTTCAAGACTTCACTCTTGCAAACAATATGTGCAAGAAGCAAGAGATCATCTTGATCAAGGATATGATGCATATACTTACCTTGAGTTCTTGAGCATTCTTGTAGTAGAAATACACTTGAGAAAACAGTGTTAGGAAACACAAGAGTATTCTACCAATCAAAAAGCAATAGAGCTCAATAGTACCAAGATGTGGAGAACATGTAGAAGGTAGTATTCCTTAGGATTTATATGTCTCCAAGATCATTTAGACCTTTCTCCCCTAGATATGAAATAGTAGGTCATCCTCTCCCCCTGAATCTTAGCATGTAGATATTGGAATTGGATAGGGTGAGAAAATTCTAACATGAGAATAAAAAATAAGAGTATCAAATGGTTTCTTTCTCCTCAAGAGATAGAACACTTTGGGTAGATGTTTCTCCCCCTATTTTGGTATTCTCTCCTTGTCTATGTAAGCATAAGCTTTGATATTCTCCCCTTGATTGTCTCTCTCCCCCTTTGCATTTAAGCATGTATCTCCCCTTTAGCTTTTTGAAGCTTTGGTATTTCCCCCCCTTTGGCATTAATTTCCAAAAAGGTCCATACTCAGGGTCAGACACAGGGATCATGGAGTAAGAAGGGATCCTTGAGAACAAGGGTCGTAGAATGTAGGGATCATGGAAAGTGTAGAATCATAGAGAGCATTAAAAGCTGATGGAACATAGAGAATAATTTCTCCCTGTTTCACTGAGAGCTTGTAAGACTTCTCCTCCTTTGAGTTAGGGATCCTAGAATAAGGTTTCTCTCTCCCCCTTTTTTTAATAGTAAGGGATCATCGAAGAAATGGAGAATTGCTAAGTTTAACAAAGGATAGAAAACATAGCAAAGTCGGTGGCTCTGAGGCAAATAAGTCGGTGGAACCGAGATGTGTATTTGCAGCCTATCTGCATGATCGGTAGAACCGAGTCATTTGAATCGGAGGCTCCGGGGATATAACAGAAACTTGGCAATGACTAGAATTTCTCAAATTTTTAGAAAACTTGCAATAGAATCTTAAAAGCTTTTGCAAAGGAAATACAAAAGAATTTACAAAGAAATATCAACTAGAGAATATTTGAGTGGTTCCAAGAAATCTTGCAAATAATGAATGAACCAAACAAGATACTTAATCTAGATGATGTGCGGTGACTAGGTCACCTATATTAGAGTATATTGACTTAGGAGCCAAGCAAGAATACTTGATCATAGGTCATACTCATCGTTAAGCTCAAAATGGGGTTACCATTTTTCGATTAAGCATTTTAATGTTTTCATATCACTTGAGTTGCTTTTTCTCATGACTTGGAGTAAAGCTTTTTCAAGGATATGAGTACATACCTTTGAGTGATGTTGATGACATGGCTTGTAGGTGAACTTGTTGAGGATGCTCGAAGTTGATGAAGATCATCTTGAGTTGGGAGCAATCCTTGTTTGTTTTGGTTCTCTTTTCACCTACATGGGTTAGTCATGCAAGGAAGAACAATATATATCCATTTGACATGATATCAATTGAGAGTTAGTAAATGTGATTGAGGGAGTCCTGGACTAAGGGGTCCTCGGGCCGCCGGCCTATCTCTCATAGGCCGGCTTGGTGGGCCGCTCTCTGGTTATCACAGGGAGGGCCAGGATATGCGGCGACCCCGTATTCTAGAAGGAAGCCTCCGAAGACACGGCGTGCACTCCAAGTCAAGATGAGAGGATCAGCGTCTTTACTTCCGGCTGGAGACTTATCATGTGTAAACCCTAGGTACCCTCGGTGTCTATATAAACCGGAGGGTTTAGATTGTAGAGGGCGGACAAGCTCATCTAGGGTTTTGGCACCTTGATCTCGAGGTAGATCGACTCTATAATCTTCATACACATTAATACAACCAAGCAGGACGTAGGGTTTTACCTCCATAGGAGGGCCCGAACTTGGGTAAACATCGTCTCCTTCGTACCCTGTTGCCCATCGATCCCAACCTCACAGCTCGGGACCCCTACCCGAGATCCGCCGGTTTTGACACCGACATTGGTGCTTTCATTAAGAGTTACGTTGTGGGGTCGCAAGAGGAATTGATGGCTCGCCTAATCATCAGCGATGAAGTCCGTAACGGGGGCTCCTTCGCCCCCGGACAGATTTTCGCCTTCGGCAGCATCGTGCTGCACGGCGAGCCGACCGGCCACCCTGGTCGGATCGGGAGTATCACCCCCGATCAAGAGATCAGATACGGGAACCTAGAGTTCTCCGTAGATTCCCGGGGCGCTTTTTCATTCGCTGGGCTCGCGATCTCATCTGACGGGCCCGAAGTCTCTGAAGCCTTAACTTCGGATCTCCTTCTCGACTCCGCTCTTAGGTATATCCCTGCCGATGATCTGGCTCTTAATCCGGATACGGTCACAGCACCTGAGGGCCAGGGGTCGGCCCCTGCCGAACACCCTCTTTGTACGGACACGTTGGAGGTCAACTCCGAAAGTCCTAGGCAGATCGATCCGATCGAGCTCTCGACGATCAACGAGGCGTTGGATCGGATCCTATCAATGAAAATCACAGACGAACCGACCTCGACCCAGGCTCAGATCGGTCTGGAGGCGGGCCATTGGGAATTTTTCAACCCACCCACCACCCACTTGGTAGCCACTATCGAAGACTTAACCGATATGCTGGACTACGCCTCCGAGGAGACAGAAGACATGGATGAAGAGGACGGCGCCCCCGCCCCTGTCAACACTGGGCGATGGACTGCCACCTCCACCTACGACGTTTACATGGTAGACACCCCTGACGATAAGGGCGATCGCACCCCTAAGAAGAATGGCGATAAATCCGGTGAGGCGCCGTCAAGGCGCCGGAAACAGCGCAAACGATCTAAGGCAAACAAGGGACGGGAAGCCATTGCAGGCACCGGGGAAAATAACATCCCGGAAGACCTCGGCGACCCTGAAGCCCCCGAACAACCACTGGAAGACCAGGAAAGGCCCGAAGATCGGCGCAACACCGATGATCCTAATGATTCTGAGGACGACAACTACCTTCCCCCTGTCGAGGAGGAAGACATCCTGGAAGCCGAAGACTTCACCGTCCCCGAAAACCCTGCGGATCAGGAATGATTTAAGCGACAGCTCTTAGCCACCACCCGAAGCCTGAAGGCAAAACAACAGTAGCTCAGAGCCGAACAAGACACCTTCAATGATAGATGGACGAGGGTCTTGGTAGCCGAAGAGGGGTACGGTTCTGACCTACCGGACCAACCCAAGAGCTACCCGCGCCGGCGGCTGGTGCCGCAATTCGATGATGAGGCCCTTGAAACGTCGCCTCCCAGGCATACTCCGTACGAACGGCCAGACCGCCCTCCCCGAGGACGGGATAGAACGGCCGGCGAGGCCGAGTACAGACCTGCGGTACACTGCAGGAGAGGAAAGGAGCCAGCAGGGCCTGAGGACAGGTATGACTTATGACAGGACCTGGATTATAGAGCAGTCCGCACAAGATCCATCTACGGATCTAGAAGGTACTCCCCCCCGCTAGACGGGATGGGCACCGGTCTTGGCTCGACCGCAACGATAGAGGTCGGGAACAATACCGGGCCCGACCTACCGCCGATCATAGGCATGACATAGCTCGGGTCAGAGGCACTGCCCACCCACTGTGCTTCACAGACGAGGTGATGCAACATCAGTTCCGTGAAGGGTTTAAACCCGTTAACATAGAACAATACGACGGGACAACAGACCCAGTCATGTGGATTGAGGACTTCCTCCTCCACATTCATATGGCACGAGGAGATGATCTCCATGCCATCAAGTATCTGCCCCTAAAACTTAAGGGGCCAGCTCGGCACTGGTTAAACAGTCTCCCCGAGAATTCTATCGGGAGCTGGGAAGAGCTCGAGGATGCCTTCCGATCTAATTTCCAGGGCACTTATGTCCGGCCACCGGACTCCTCCGATTTGAGCAATGTTGTCCAGAAAGCAGGAGAATCGGCTCGGCAATTTTGGAATCGGTTCTTGACCAAGAAAAACCAGATCGTCGACTGCCCGGACGCCGAGGCAATAGCCTCCTTCAGACATAATATCCGGGACGAGTGGCTAGCTCGTCAGCTCGGCCAGGACAAGCCGAGGACAATGTCCGCCCTTACCTCACTTATGACCCGCTTTTGCGCGGGTGAGGATAACTGGCTAGCTCGACGAAGCCATAACCCCGAAGACCCCGGCACCTCCAAAATCTGGGATGGAAATGGGAAACCACAACGTAACAAAAACAAACGCCGGCACAACAATGGCGATGCAGAGGACACGGCCGTCAATGCCGGTTTCTGCAACCCAAAATCCGGACAGCGGAAGAAACCCTCTAAAGGAAATCGAGACGGACCTACCACGCTGGACAAAATTATGGATAGGCCCTGCCAGATCCACGGCACCCAAGACAAGCTCGCCAACCACACCAACCGTAATTGTTGGGTATTCAAATAAGCTGGCAAACTCGCAGCCGAGGAGCAAGGCAAGAGCCCACGCAGCGAGGACGATGACGAGCCCCGCGGTCCAAGCAATGGGGGACAAAAGCAGTTCCCTCCAGAGGTAAAAACTGTGAACATGATATATGCCACTCACATACCAAAAAAGGAGAGGAAGCGCGCCCTTCGGGAGGTCTATGCCGTAGAGCCCATAGCCCCGAAGTATAACCCATGGTTGGCTTGCCCGATCACCTTCGACCGACGGGATCATCCGACCAGTATCCGTCACGGAGGTTCGGCATCCCTCGTCCTAGACCCCATTATCGATGGGTATCACCTCACTAGAGTCCTAATGGACGGAGGAAGTAGCCTTAATCTGATTTACTCAGACACGGTGAAAAAGATGGGTATAGATCCGTCAAGGATCAAACCTAGCAACACAACCTTTAAAGGAGTGATCCCAGGCGTCGAAGCCCGCTGCTCGGGCACCGTGAATCTGGAAGTAGTGTTCGGTTTGCCCGACAACTTCCGCAGCGAAGACTTGATCTTCGACATTGTCCCTTTTTGCAGCGGTTATCACGCCCTACTCGGCCGCACAACATTCGCTCGCTTTAACGCCGTCCCCCACTACGCGTACCTGAAGCTCAAGATGCCCGGGCCCAGGAGGGTCATTACTGTCAACGGCAACACAGAGCGCTCTCTCCGAACTGAGGAACACACAGCGGCCCTGGCAGCTGAATTCCAGCACAACGATGATAGGTCGACGCCCAAATCAGCCATAAAGGCACGTCATGATGGTAAACGAGATCGGTCTCAACCCGAACTCCGGGAATCATCTTCCGCCCAACAAAAATAGGGATACGCCCCCCACAACATAGCCCTAGTTCCCGTAAAAGATGTGCCAAGAAGGCACAACTTCGCACTCAAAATACCATGGCTGCTATGGGGACCCACTATGAAAGGCAAAGTGTTCGGCTGAACCGAACTACTGCCAACACATGTCTTCGGACAAATCACAGGTACCATCTAGGACCTTCCAAGCGTAAAGCTCATCCGCACTGCGGCGACTTCTCAAGATCTTCTTCCCAAGGTCCGTTCACCGATAGCAATCACCTTTAAAGGAACGCAACCCCCTCGGGAGCAAAGGAGCAGACATGCGACAGGGCAAATTGAGGACGTCAAGCCACCTATCGAAGACCCCAGGTAAAACCTCTCCTTTGTAAAACTTTATTTTTCATTTCAACCTACCTGTAACAGTTGCTTCGGCAGTTTGAGTTGTAAGAATTCATCAGAAATAAAGACCAACCTTTACGGCCTCCTCGCTGTATTTTATGTCACATACTCTGTTCTCTTCTCACCGACGCCGATAGCAAAGCTGTTCGGTACATGTCATGATGCGACCAGCTAATAGACTGGGGGCTTGACTATAAAAATCACCCCAAGCATCACCCCGGCACTATTGTTTATGTGTTCGGCGTCTCGGATGTCGCATTATATGAATCAGTTCCGAATTATGTCTTGGGTCAATGGTTGGGTTGCCCGGCTCCTGTGTTTGCCCTCTTACGTTCCGCCCATTCGGCTAAAAGGGTAAAGGGAGAACCACTGCGATTGTGCTTCCAGCTCGCCTGGTCAAGTACCTCAGTGGAGACCGGTCTGCAATCCGAGCATAAGTGTCAAACTAAAAATCGATAGAGGTTATTCCGTGTTATACGAAGGGTTTGTACTATTACAAACCATGTGATGCTGGTTTCAACCTCGGTGTATCCGAATATCACAAAACACTGGGGGCTCGTCATCAGCCCCCGCAGTCAAGCTCCTACGGCTAAGTGAAAGCACTAAAGCATCATAGTCCGATTGCCTTGTTCCCCTCGCACTACCGCCTTTGGGCACCGATACATCGGCTAAGGGTCACAGTGCGGCGGTAGAAACACCTCGTGTATTATCTACATGGGGGCTGAAGCCGACGACTCGCAACTTTCAGATAAAACGGCCACACAGGAGTCAAAATAATACAAAGCTTAACGACATGATAAACCAGGCAACCGCATTATAAAGCGGAACAGTCATCGGATACATGACAAAACATTCATTCATACATTACATCTTTAGGGCATTGAGCTTCTATCGCCCGAGCACCATCCATCACGGTGGCAAAGTATTTCTCGGGGTGCCTATGCTCCTTCCTAGGGGGTGGAGGCGCGGTGGCCATCTCGGTTGACTTGATCTTCGGCCAGTGGACCATAGTCCTCGCAAAGGCCATCCGAGCTCCCTCGATGCACGTAGAACGCTTTAGAGCGTCAATCCGAGGCGCAGCGTCGCACAGTTTCTGCACCAAGCCGAAGTAACTGCTCGGCAACGGCTCTGGAGGCCACAGCCGGATGCAGAGGTCCCTCATGGCCGGCTCCGCCATCCTGTGCAGCTCCATCAATTGTTTCATCTGCTTGCTCAGGAGGGGAGGATGCTCGGGGGCTTGAAATTGCGCCCAGAACAGCCGAGGCTCGGCATCCCCATCCCGAGAGGCGAAGTATCTGTTCGCGTCCGCTGCACTCCTCGGGAGGTCCGTAAAGGCGCCTGAGGAACACCACACCCGGGTGAGTAACGCAAACCTGTTACCACCAAAGGCACACTGCAGTAAGTACGGTTTACCATCTGCGATCGCCTTGACTTGGCGGAGTTCTTCTTCAAAGAACCGCCTATCAACTCGCTCCGATTTGAGTTCGGATTTCAGCGAGGATAGTTCGGTGGCCTGGTCCTCGTTCTTTTGCTCAAGGGCCTCGCACTTCGTGCTGGCATCCTCGAGCTCCAGCTGCACCTCTACCACCCGGGCCTCGTGCTTGTCGCTCGCGGCTCTTAACGCCGAGAGTTCGGCTGTTGCTTGTTTGGCCGCCGCCTTCTCATCCGCGGCCTCCTGCCTCGCCTTTTCCAACTCGGCCTTGAGTCTCTCGACCTCCAGGACCACAACTGTGGTAACAAGGGGGAGATAATACTTAGGGATAACAATCCGGATATCTCAGTCAATGAGGGTAGACCATAGCCCAAATGGTACAATTCGGACTCACCTTGCATCTCGTCAAATCTTTTGTTCAGACGATCGAGCTCCTCATCGGAGCTCTTGAGCTTCCGGTTTAGCTCGGCAAGCTCCACCGTGTTGGAGGCCGCCGCCGATGACAAGGCCTACAAAACAAATTATGTGCATTAAAACTCTTGAGCTGTCAGATTCAAACCCTCTGCTACGTACTCTTCGGAGCTCTGAGAATAGTAAGGAACAAAGGGTGCCTTGAGCATCATTTCTGATTTTCGGACATTTGACCCCCGGGTGGGTTTTTCAAACTCACCCAGGGCTCGGGGGCTACTACACTTATAAGAGTTGCATAATTTTGGCAAGTTAACTTTTTCTGGAAGAAAAAGTATTACGTGTCTCACCTTGAAGCCCGTCAAGAGACCGTTGAAGGCCTCTTTTAGTCCGCTATCAATGGACTGAATGCCTTGCAAAACCGCACCCATTAGGGCGCGGTGATCTTCGGCGATGGAGGAGCCGGATAAATCTTCCTCCATCATGGCCGGCCACCCGGTCATGGGCGGCACCAGTGTTGACCCGCCAGCCCTCCCTCTGGTCGGGGATTGGGCTGGCAGCTCCGGAGGCGTAGAGCGCTCCGGAGAGGTCCTCAGAGGGGGCTGGGCCGAACTCCGTCCCCCCTCTTCAGTTGCCAGGGGAGTTTCCTTCTCCTGGTCTTCGGCGGCCAAGGTATTAACCTCAGCCATAACATCGTCGCCCCCGCCGCCGGTGTTCGGCTCAGCAGGAGCCCGGCGCGATAACACCTCCGCGGCCTCCTTCGAGACCTCAGGAGGCATAGGATGTGACGCAGTCCCACTTTCCGCCAGGTCGGCGGGCGGAGACTCCCCGTCTGAGATTTGGTCGGTGGGGAGATCACGTGGTGGGCTGCAAATTGAAAGACGTTCACCCATTAAGCATTAAAAGCTCTATGTAAATAACCCAGAGGGTCTTCGGATTCATACCTCTGGGCTGGGGGCTTAACCCTTGGGTTCCTTCGGGGAACCCTCTCAAAATCCTCAGACTCCTTATCGGAGTCCGAGTTATCATCGGCCAGGACTGCCTTTGTCCGGCATGTCCTCTTCGGGGCCGGAGGAGGTAGATCCTCCGCGGCGTCCGCTGACGCCGCCCTTTTTCTTGTGAGGGGCGAGCCGCACTCCCCCTCGTCCTAGTGCTCTTCCTCGTGAGTGGAAGAAGCATGGGTCTCCTCGGACATAGAGTCCGGAAGACCCCTTTGATGAAGACCCTCTCGGGCCTCCTTCTTCTCTCCTTTCTTCTTCTTCTCCTTCTTCTCTGGCGCCGAATACGGCGCCATGACGAGCATCTCCGTCAATAGATCTGACCGAGGGTCTTCGGGCTGCGGGGCCGGACAGTCGATTTGCTCGGCCTTGCTCAGCCATTTCTGCGAAGACGAGGGAGAAGGGGTTCAGCTCTTTGTCAAAGAACAGAGCTGGAGAATTAAAGTTTATCATACCTTGGTAGGAGGGGTTTCGGCGTCGAGACCGGTGTCCTCCTCCTCGGCCGGCCAGCTCTTCTAGGGCTTGAACAGTGCTTTCCACAATTTCTCGTGAGTAGTGCGGAAGAATTGACTCACGGTGGCTGGGTCCTCGAGCTGGTAAGCCCACATTGGGGAGGCCCGGTGCTGGCAGGGGAGGAGACGGCGGCGGAGCGTGACCTGGATCACGTTGACCAGCTCGATTTTGGCTTCAATCATCGAGGAGATATGCTTCTGCGGCAATTTTACCTCTGTGGCCGACCCCCGGTCAAAGCCTTTCTTGAGCCACGAGGTTAGCCTCGCGGGGGGTCCGGATCTGAACTCGGCAGGTGCCTCCTAGTCCGCGCTCCTTGGTTCGGTGATGTAGAACCATTCCTTTTGCCAGATCTTGACCGTGTCGATGAAGGTGCCGTCCGGCCACTCGACACGGGGGAGCTTACTGATCACCGCCCCTCCACAATCCGCATGCGCGCCCGCAACTGTCTTCGGCTTGACATTGAATACTTTGAGCCACAGGCCGAAGTGCGGCTGTACCCACAGGAAAGCTTCACAGACGGTGATGAACGCCGAGATGTGCATGAAGGAGTTCGGGGGGAGGTCATGGAAATCCAACCCGTAAAAGAACATGAGGCCCCTGACAAAGGGGTGGAGCGGGAAGCCCACTCCCCGGATGAAATGGGGGACGAACACCACCCTCTCGCCTGGCTTCGGAGTGGGAACCACCTGATTCGCCTCTGGAGCACGGTGGGCGATGTCGGCGGAGAGGTAGCCGGCACGCTTGAGCTCCTGAATGTCGTTGTCGGTGACGGAGGAAACCTCCCACTTGCCCATGGAGCCTGAACCAGCCATGGCCGAACTCGGAGGAAGGATTGAGGAAGAACTGGATCTGGGCTCTCGGAGCTTGGGAAGGTCGAGGGGGCAAAGGGTGCGAATTGGGAGCGTGAATAGGCCTTGGGGGGTTTTCTCCTTTTTATGGGGTGCCGTAATACCAAGAGCCACCCTCTTACTGCGCCGCAGGCCTCGCCACTTCCTGAAACAATCGTGCTGTTATGCGCGCGTGGGATAACCCAGGGCATTGAGCGTATCCCGTAATAAACGGGACACGATCTACACGTTGATAAGACGTGCCAATGGAGAAACAACCTCGAACCGCGAATCGAGTTTTTGTAACCGGCTCAGCAGTCGTGACGGGCCACGACCCTTCGTCAGAAAGGTTGTCAGGAAATACTGTTCACACTTTGGCGTTTGGCCTTCGAGGTTAAGCGACTCATGGCGTCCGGATAATTGCATGTTCGGATAATTACATCTCATCGGCGGCCGGACTAGAACCAGCCGGTCATAAAGGGGGAAAAGAACTCACCCTCCAAGCCGGAGACTCCGATCACTCGAAGCTGCTAGTATCATGACCCCTGGCGTTGGGGGCTAGTTCGGGGGCTACTGAGGGAGTCCTGGACTAAGGGGTCCTCAGGCCGCCGGCCTATCTCTCATAGGCCGGCTTGGTGGGCCGCTCTCTGGTTATCACAGGGAGGTCCAGGATATGCGGCGACCCCATATTCTAGAAGGAAGCCTCCGAAGACACGGCGTGCACACCAAGTCAAGATGAGAGGATCAGCGTCTTTACTTCCGGCTGGAGACTTATCATGTGTAAACCCTAGGTACCCCCGGTGTCTATATAAACCGGAGGGTTTAGATTGTAGAGGGCGGACAAGCTCATCTAGGGTTTTGGCTACTTGATCTCGAGGTAGATCGACTCTGTAATCTTCATACACATTAATACAACCAAGCAGGACATAGGGTTTTACCTCCATATATAGGAGGGCCCGAACCTGGGTAAACATCGTCTCCTTCGTACCCTGTTACCCATCGATCCCAATCTCACAGCTCGGGACCCCCTACCCGAGATCCGCCGGTTTTGACACCGACAGTGATCACATCAAATATATGTCAAGGATATGGTTGAGTTGTCTTCTTCCTTCCATCATCAAGAGGGGTTGTGGATACTTGGCCATGACACGATTGCTTAAGATATGAGTTGATGGCAATCTTGTGGAATGTTGTTCTTCCAAGTACCTACAAAAGGTTAGATGCAATACAAGGGAGCATAGAATTCCAAGTTATATGAAGTTCATGGTAATGATGGCATGGAATGGTCAAGTAAGCTCATCCCCTTGCATGCATCCGAGTGAGCTTAGCTCAAGTTTTAGCATCAATGATGTTCAACTCACTCCTCAAGTAACAAAACACTTTCTCGTCAAGTGGCTTAGTAAAGATATCGGCCAATTGCTTGTTAGTGCGAACATGCTTAAGATTAATATCTCCTTTGGCAACATGATCACGAATGAAATGATGTCGAACTTGAATATGCTTAGTTCGAGAGTGTTGCATGGGATTATGACCAATCTTAATAGAACTTTCATTGTCACAAAGTAATGGAACATTTTTCACATGTATTCCATAATCCTTAAGCATTTGTGTCATCCATAGCAATTGTGCACAACACGATCCGGCGGCAATATACCCAGCTTCGGCAGTAGATAGAGATACCGAGTTTTGTTTCTTGGAGGACCAAGACACAGAGATCTACCAAGAAATTGACATGTACCCGAGGTGGATTTTCTATCAACCTTGTCACCGGCATAGTCCGAATCGGAATAGCCAACAAGGTTAAAGGAAGATCCCTTGGGATACCAAATGCCAAAGTTTGGTGTTTGTATCAAATATCTCACAATACGTTTCACGGCCAAAAGATGACACTCTTTAGGTGCAGCTTGATATCTAGCACACATGCAAACACTAAGCATAATATCGGGACGGGAGGCACATAGATATAGCAATGAACCAATCATAGATCGATAAACTTTTTGATCAACCGGTTCGTCCTCCTTGGTAAGATCAACATGTCCACTAGTAGGCATAGGAGTTTTCATACCTTTACACTCTTGCATGTTGAACTTCTTGATCAAGTCCTTGGTATACTTGGTTTGAGAGATGAAAGTTCCTTCTCTTGTTTGCTTGATTTGCAAACCAAGGAAAAATTTCAGCTCACACATCATGGACATCTCATACTTCTCGGACATCAACCTTCCAAATCTTTCACTAAATTGTGGGTTAGTAGATCCAAAGATAATATCATCCACATAGATTTGGCACACAAACAATTCACCATTAACCCTCTTAGTGAATAAGGTTGTGTCAATTTTACCAATTTCAAAACCCTTTTCAATGAGAAACTTCGTTAAGCATTTATACCAAGCACGTGGGGCTTGCTTAAGACCATAAAGAGCTTTACGAAGCTTGTAAACATGATTAGGTTTCTTGGGATTCACAAAACCAGGGGGTTGCTTAACATAGACCTCTTCTTCAATCTCACCATTTAAAAATGCACTTTTAATGTCCATTTGATAAAGCGAGATATCATGGTGATTAGCATAAGCAAGAAGAATGCGAATAGCTTCAAGTCTAGCGACGGGGGCATAGGTCTCACCGTAGTCCATACCTTCGACTTGCGTATATCCTTGGTGTAAGAGCACATTTCTCCATGTGTGGTTTTGGGTAATTGATGACAATCCCTATGGACTAATGGTTGCCTTAAGTTATATTCGAAGGATTTGTCCATAGACACTTCTTGAAGTCCATCTGTTGGTTTCAAGGAGTTTATCTGGTGACCAAGGTGGTATTCAAGGTTTTATCCAAAGATTGGTCATAGAGAAGATAAGATACAAGGTTGATCAAGACTAAGTCAAAGAGTGAATCAAGTTGATCAACACACAAAGCGTACAAGATGTACCGAGAGGGATCAAGTGATCCCATGGTATGGTAAGCATTGTCCATTACGCTTTGTGTACTAACCCATGTTCCATGTGAGTGTTCTTTGTGGGGTTAGGTATGCTTCCATGGGCGAGCATCAATAAGAAGATCCCATACAATCCATGGAGGATGACATCAAGTGGTGATCGTCATCAAGGTTGCAGTGTGCAAGTTCAAGTGGAGCATCACGGAGAGATCATGCTTGAAGCTTGCCGTCCATTGTGGTGACAATGGACTTGTTAAGATGTGCCGAAGAGTGGCTCACCCATAGTGGAATATGGGGGAGCAATCAACTAGTCTTCATCGAGCCAACGCAATCAAGAAAGGTGGTCCATCTTGAGGAAGTCAAGATCGTCATCATCTAGCTCAAGTGGACTATGCGCAAGGCTAAGGTTTGACCTTGATAGGGTTTTATATTTTACCGGTCTCATAGTGGTAGTTGGGAGACTGGGTTATAGGATAGATAGCCGTACTATCAAGGGGGCTCTCAAGTGAGTAGCTTGATCCGTATCGTTCGTTGAGAGCTCAAACCATTGCATTCTTGGCATCATCATATTTCTTGGTTCTTGGTTGGCTTTTCTCTTTGTGGGTTCTTGAGCTTATGGTCAGCTTCATGACAAGCTCAAGTTCATCGAAAACGGAGTCCTTATGCATCTTCTATGATGTTTTCGATGTTGGAGTTTTTGCTGGTTCTTCATTGATAGAGGTTTCACATCTCTATATCATTGGCATTTTTATACTGCCTCTTCTAGCTCTTGTCGTCCTGAATCCAACGAGCTTGAGTTTGCTCAATTCGGAGCTCATTTGCAGAAGTTATGGCAGTTCTGGTCTTACCTGTTTTCTTGATTCGATTACACCGCTGTCCCGACCTAATGCACTGCTCGCCATAAGCTTCCGGTTTGACCACCACTTCAGGGGTGATACCCTAGAGGTGCTGCCACTGGGTTGTCCCCAGCGGTTGTACCGCTGCCCCCTGGCGGTTGTACCGCCAAAGGCTGGGAGACCCAAAAAGGCAGCTCTGGGCGGTCGAACCGGCCCAGCACCGGGCTACAACCGGACAAGTTTCTGTTGTGGACCGGTTGTTGGGCGGTACCAGACCGGTTGTACCGCTATAATCATATAGCCCGGTACAACCGGTGTCCCGAGCGGTTGTACCGCTTAGGGGTCCGGGGCTCAGGCCTGGCTGCTGCATCCGGGCCAACCTTCTGGTGTGGTCCGGTGGTTGGGCGGTGGTTGGCCGGTTGTACCGGTTATACTGGTTGTACCGCCCACTCCACCGGTTGCACCGCCCGTGTGCGATTCTGCACATAACGGGCAGATTTGTGGGGACCTATTTAAGGGGGTCTTCTTCCCCAATGGTTCCCAATCCTTTGAAAAAGTTTCCCCCCACCATTGTTGACCTCTTGAAGCTTGCTATCTCTCAATCCCTCCAATGATTCTTGCTAGTTCTTGAGGGAAAAGAGAGAGGAGATCTAGATCCACATTTCCACCAATCACTTTCTCCTCTATGTGAGGGGAACCCCTTGGATCTAGTTCTTGGAGTTCTTGGTGTTCTTCTTTGTTCTTCCTCTCATTTTCCTCCCTAGCATTAGTTGCTTTGGTGGGATTTGGGAGTGAAGGACTTGGGCACTCCGTGTGCCCTTGCCATTGCATTTGGTGCATAGGTTTGAGTTCTCCACGGTGATACGTGGAAGTGAAGTTTGAGAAGCTTATTACTCTTGGGTGTTTGTGCACCCTAGAGCTTGTTCCTCTTGGGTGCCTTGGCGCCCTAGACGGTTGGTGGTGCCTCGGAGCTCAATCATTGTGGTGTAAAGCTCCGGGCAAGCGTCGGGGTCTCCAATTAGGTTGTGGAGATTGCCCCGAGCAATTTGTACGGGTACTGGTGAACCGCCCCCAAAGGTTGCCAAAGTGTACGGGTACCGGTGACCACCCCCAAGGGTTGCCATTTGTACGGGTTCGGTGACCGCCCTCAAGGGTCCCTTAGTGGAATCACGGCATCTTGCATTGTGCGAGGGCGTGAGGAGATTACGGTGGCCCTAGTGGCTTCTTGGGGAGCATTGTGCCTCCACACCGCTCCGAACGGAGATTAGCATCCGCAAGGGTGTGAACTTCGGGATACATCGTCGTCTCCGCGTGCCTCGGTTATCTCTTACCCGGGCCCTTTACTTATGCACTTTACTTTGTGATAGCCATATTGTTTCTTGTTATATATCTTGCTATCACTTAGTTGTCTATCTTGCTTAGCATAAGTAGTTGGTGCACATAGGTGAGCCTAGTTGTTTTAGGTTTTCTGCTTGTCTAATTAAACGATAGTTTTATTCCGCATTTGTTCAAGCCTAAACCGTAATTATTTTAAAGCACCTATTCACCCCCCCCTCTAGGCGACATCCACGTCCTTTCACTTGGGCTACGAGACGTGCCTTGTTGCTTACAACTTGACCGTCTTCATCTTGCTTGTTCCGAAACACCCATTTGGTTCCGATGATGTTGTGCTCGTCCTTGGGCTTCTCCACGAGTGTCCACACTTCGTTCCTCTCGAAGTTGTGAATCTCTTCATACATGGCGTTCACCCAATCTGGGTCTTCAAGAGCTTGTTCTACCTTCAAGGGTTCAATGCTAGAGATGAAAGAATAATGCTCACAAAAATTAGCTAAGCAAGTTTTAGAGCGAGTGATTCTCCCGGTTTGTATGTCACCAAAGATTTGGTTTAGAGGATGATTCTTGGTCACTCTTGCTCAAACTCGTGGTAGCTTCGGCTTGTTGGATGGTGGAGCTTCTTCTTCATCATCATCTCCTTCATCTTCGTTGTTGTTGAACGTGTCGTTTCCTTGAGGTGGTGGTGAAGGAGGTTGTGGTGGATCTTCATGATGTACTTCCTCCTCTTCATCTTGTCGTGTACCGCTTGTGGATGCCTCCATGTTGAGTGAAGGATCACCTTGATGTGAAGTAGGGGCTTCCACTTGAGTTGACGAAGTACTTTCCTTCACCTCCATGGGACGAATCTTGCCGATGGACAAGTCTTGGATAGCTTCCGGAGGATCCTTATCTCCTACATCATTTGGCAATTGTTCGACCTGCGAACCATTAGATTCATCAAACTTCACATCTACCGTCTCTTCAACTTTTCGAGTGAAGTTGTTGTAGACACGGTAAGTGTGAGAGTTCGATCCGTAACCAAGTAGGAAACCTTCATGAGATTTAGGAGCAAATTTAGTACGACGATGCTTATCAAGAATGTAGCACTTTGAGCCGAATACCCGAAAGTATCCAACTTGGGGTTTGCTACCGGTGAGTAGCTCGTATGCCGTTTTACCGAGAAGCTTGTGCAAGTAGAGTCGGTTTGTGGCATGACATGTTGTTTTCACGGCTTCTGCCCAAAAGTGTCTTGGCGTATTGTATTCGTCAAGCATCATTCTTGCCATTTCAATAAGAGTTCGGTTCTTCCTCTCAACAACTCCATTTTGTCGAGGCTTGTACGTAGACGAGAACTCATGTGAAACACCTTCTTCGTCAAGAAAGGTATCTACATGGGTGTTCTTGAAATCCGATCCGTTATCGCTTCGAACCTTCTTGATCTTCACCTCAAACTGATTTTGCACTTTGCGAACGAAGTTCTTGAAGATCTTTTGTACCTGCGACTTATCATCAAGAAAGAATACCCATGTAAATCTGGAAAAATCATCAACTATAACTAGACCATAGGAATTTCCACCGAGGCTTTTGTAAGCATTGGGACCAAAAAGATCCATGTGAAGTAACTCGAGTGGTCTCCTAGTAGTCATGATATTCTTTACGGGATGACTTCCACCTACTTGCTTTCCAGCTTGACAAGCACTACAAAGTCTATCTTTGTCAAAGATAACATCTTTAACACCAAGTATATGATCACCTTTGATAAGCTTGTCTAGATTACGCATGCCAACATGTCCTAGTCTTCTATGCCAAAGCCAACCTTTAGAAGATTTTGCAATAAGACAAGTATGAGGTTTGGATCTCTTAGTGAAATCGACAATATATAGATCACCTCTACGAAAACCAGTAAAGACCATGTTATGATTATCTTGACGAAACACTTGGCAATATACTTTCGTGAATAGCACATTAAAACCAAAGTCGACAAGTCTAGATACGGAAAGAAGATTGTAGCCAAGGGATTCAACAAGCATGACGTTTTGAATAGAGCTATCATGGGATATGGCCACCTTACCAAGACCAAGTACCTTACCCTTGGAGTTTTCTCCAAAAGTTACATACCTTCGCGGTCCATGGTTTGGTGTGATCTCTTCAAACATCTCTCTATCTCCGGTCATATGATCGGTGCATCCACTATCGAGAATCCACTCTTTTCCTCTGGACATGTAATCCTTGAAGTTTGCCATGAGACTTAGATACTTCATGATCTTCTCATGCTCGATGTCGAATAACTCATCTTCATCATAGTAGCCATGTTCCACATTGTCATCATCAAGTGAGAAATCCTCGTCACAAGAAACAAGAGATTCGTTAGGGTTGTGATCATGACAATGTTCAAGATTATGAATTCAAATGGCTTCTACAATGATGTTGCTGATAGTTATGACATCTCCTTTATCACGCATGAGGTCTCTAAGCTCAAATAGATGGTCATCAAACTTGAGATCACTAGGCATCATTTTATGAAAGACAATAGTCTTGTGAAGAAATTCATCAAGATTACTCAATGAATAACTTGGATATCGTTTCTCCAAGTCATTCCACAAAGTATAAGCACATTAAAAATTCTTCATTTGATTAAGTACAATCCTAGGCAATCCTCTAATGACAAGATTAACAGTTCTAAGATTGTATAGCATATCAATTTCCTCTTTGTGTGTGGGATGTAAAGGATCAATGGGAGGTACATAGGGGTTCTTAACATACTTGCTCAAATGAAATTCATTGAATAGCTCAAGCATCTTATATTTCCATTGACTATAGTACTCCCTATCAAGAATAGGCACTCTACAACTCAAACTCTCCACACTAGACACATCCATCTTCCTCCACGGTGATGAAACCGATGCAATGGAGACCAATGCTGTGATACCACTTGTAGGATCACTAGAAGTGTGTGTGTCTAGAGGGGGGGGGGGTGAATAGACTACTTGCAAAAATTAAAGCCTAACCTTTTCCCAAGTTAATTGATTGGCAGATTTTAGCAAGACTAACAACTCTAGCACACCCTACACATGCAAGTCAACAAGTATGGCAGCGCAAAGTAAAGACATTGCACATGGAAGTAGGGAGTTGAGATAGGGAGATCAAACGCATGAGGGACACGAAGATTTTTCCCGTGGTTCTGATAGGTGGTGCTATCGTACGTCCACGTTTATGGAGTCTTCAACCCACGGAGGGTAACGGTCGCGAGAGTCCACGGAGGGCTCCACCCATAAGGGTCCACGAAGTAGCAACCTTGACTATTCCATAACGGCTTCCGTCCACGAAGGACTAGCCTCACTATGGGTAGATCTTCACGAAGTAGGCGATCTCCTTGCCCGTACAAACTTCTTGGTTCAACTCCACAGCACGAAGTAGGAGGCTCCCAAGCGACACCTAACCAATCTAGGAGGCACCACAATCCAAAAGGTAATAGGCTCGGTAATGTCGATGAACTCCTTGCTCTTGTGCTTCAAGATGATAGACTCCTCAATACACAATCACTCTCTCACAGATTTGGCTTTGGTGGAAGAGATTGATTTGGTGGAAAGCAACTTGGGGAGGCTAGAGATCAAGATTCATATGGATGGAGTGGAATGGCTTGATCTCAACACATGAGTAGGTGGCACCCTCTCAGAAAATTGGATGGGGCAAGTATGGAATAGTTTTGAGTGCTTCTCTTTCTAGTGGGTGGTGGTGAAGGGGTATATATAGGCATCCCCAAAAATCCAACCGTTACACCTAAAGTGACCAACTCGGTGACACCGAAGTATAAAACTCGGTGGTACCGAGTTGCTCCAAAGGTAGCAACTTTTGAATCTCGGTGAGACCGATATAGAAATCTCGGCGATACCGATTAGGTGACCAACGGTCAGTTTCCAAAACTCGGTGACGCTGATCCAAAATCTCGGAAATTCCGATTTTAAGAATCGAGGTAACAGAAAGTTGGCAAGCTGAACTCGGTGGCACCGAAGCAGAATCGGTTGCACCGAAAAGCTAGGGTTTGGCATGGGTCTGTTTGAGATGGGAAATCGGTGGGACCGAGTGGAAGAAGTTGGTTGCACCGATTTTCATGGAAAGCTAGGACAGACTTTTTTGGAAGAGTTTGTGGGTGTTTTTGGTGACTATCACTTGTGCACGTGGAGCATCTTGTTCACCAACAGTACCTTACCCCCTTTTAATAGTATTGGCTTTCCTATGGACTCAAGGTGATTTCTCACAAAGTAAAATGTAGAGTCCTCTTGCTTGAAGCTTTTGCCAATCCAATTCCTTGCAACTAGGGGTATCTCCACAATCCTTTTTGCCAACCCATCTCTCTATGGACTTTCACCTGAAATACACTAGGTAGAAATATTAGTCCAAGAGACAATGTATGTTGTCATGAATTATCAAAACCACCAAGGGAGCATATTGTGCTTTCAGCAACACACATGCATCCGCTTTGGAGTCATCATGCCCGCCACGCCCTTCAAGCCGCCGCGCCAACCGTATGTGCATGCCCCATTCATACATACGGTGCGAGCACCGCCGTGTCACACACTCGCAACCATAGTTGCATGCCTCTGCGCACATTGCCACTACCAGGTCACGCTGGGAACTCACACTAAGGTCATTGTCGCATACCACTGCACTGCGCGCAGAGTCAGCAAACAGAGGCTCACTTGGAAACGAGGCCCGCCGCCACCATGGATAGAGGCCGGCGGCAACGTCGGAGGGCCTGCTGGTGACAAAGGCTCAACTACACTATGAGCGCGATGCTCCCGGGATGCACGAAGGAGCGACACTGCCTGGCTAGAGGCATTTTTTTGTTGGATTTCGTGTGCCACACTTTCTGGCCTTGCTCAATACTATACTATGTATTTGTTTTCTTTGAAACTAAGAGTTATTGGTTTTATTTTCAGCTAAGAGCAAAATTACTAGAGTCGTCATACTAGTAACCTCCAAGACGCGTATAGAGGGTGCCCCATATTTTTGACGGTTGTAGAGGCATCATGCAAACTCATAGTCGTCATATGCAGTCTATATAGTTTTTCTCCTTTCTATTTTTGTTGCATCAACTCAACACTTGTACAATCAACTGGAGGGATTCAAAAACTAAATTCAAATGACACTGCGATACAAAGTTCTTATATAGGAGAAATGTCAACTAGCGGCATTTTCATGAGCAACTGAAATTTCCCCCCTAACCCTAGACGGCTAGGGGAAAATCTCTCCTCCAGGCCTCCCCTCTGTCTACCATTCTAGCGGCCGGTGGCGGAGAGAGGAATTCCGGTGCCTCCGCTTCGGTTTAATAGCTTATAGGTTAGGCTTTTTAGTTCTCGCAAGTGCGGCGCTCGGCATGTCGGCGCTTCTTCTTCGAGTTTGCCTTACGGGCTCTGATCCTCCTCGAGTTTATCCGTCTGGACGTGGTTGACGGATCTCCAGCGTAGATTCCTGCCATCTCCTTGGGACGGTGAGGCTAGGGTTTCTCGTCATGTGGCGAGATTTGATGTCAGGTGCTCAGATCTATGAAGGGTTCAACAAACGACGACCATGGCTCCATTGCGTTGATCCTTAGGGGCAGGTGCATGAAGACTTCCCCACTGTGATCGACAAGGTTAAGCCGGCCTCGGTAGGGGATTGGCGACATCGCCTTGTTATGGCAGCAACAGTGGTCGTTTGCTAGTCTCGGAATCTTGATGTGATTTTTATTATGTTTGAGATTCTTTGTACTTTCATCAGTGAATTTTTATAATAGATCTATACTTTTGAAAAAAAAAACTGAAATTTTGATTACAAGCGTGACACGAGAATGGCATTTTGGCTCCCGAGCTCCATGGAGGCCGGATTTTGAAAAAAATTCAAAATTCAAATTTTTCGGTTTCAAAAAAATCTGAAAAAAATATGCATGTATGTAAGGATGTAATGTACATGTGTGTAAAAATTCACGATGAAATACTTTGAATTACGATCTGTACAAAAAGACAAATTCAAGACCTGGAATGATGAATAGTGTCATGTGTTAAAAAGTCTCAGATTTGTGTTTTTTTTCACAGCCCTCATTTCAACATATTTTGACCTGAAAATTTACACACTTGTGCATTATGCCTTGATGTATATCTGTAATTTTTTCAGATTTTTTTTAAACTGTAAAAATATGAAATTTCATAAATTTTGGATTTCGAATTTAGAGGCCACCATGGAGGACGAGCTCCAAAATCAATTTCCGGCGTGACACACCCAATCAAAATCTAAGAACTCGACACGTTCGGTTGTTTAAACCGGTCCAGCATGTCACTTGTCTAACTAACCAGACTCGACAGAACGGGCCCGCGATGCCCCACGGCACGGGGAGAACAGCCGCTACACCCCACCCGCGGCCAGCACGTGGGCAACGCAAGCCGCGACGCGCCGAGGCGGACGGAGGCCACAACGGCGGTCCGTCCCGGACCAAGAGAGAGACACACGGAAGGCGACACGTACTACGTCAGCCGAGCAAAGCTCGCCCGTGCTGCGGTCCCTAAACTCCGCGAGCGTGCAAGAGACGGTGGAGCACCCGAGGCAGCCGGCGGCGTTTCCTCGCCCGGCCGCTCTCCGCTCCTCGGCGTCGCCGGTGCAAATGCCTTCACCGCGACCGCAGCTGCTGCTGCTGCTCCTCGCGGCTGCCTGGAGCCTCGGCCTGCTCTGCCTCGCCGCCGCGGAAGGCGGAGGCGGCTCCTGCGAGCTCTCTGTCGAACGCGGTGGCGCGCTCTACAACTTCAGCCTCGCGGCGCCGACGCCGGCCCACCGCCACGGCGTCCTCAGCGAGGATGGGTAACTTGCTAACCAACCAACTGTGCACTGCCCAATGCCACCGCCTTATAACTGATAAATTGGCCACTCCTTTGCTTCGATCGACATGGGGAGATACTAGTCTGGGAGCGGGTGCTGTGAGTCGCGTCATGGAATCTAACAAACCTGGACGAATTCATAGGAGCTGCGTGCGATATGCTCAGAGTCCTCGTGCTTAGTGGACACGCGCTTCTCATGTTTGACGAAATGCTCGTGTTATGTTTTTTTACTTGTTATTACCACTGACTCAATTGTGAAGTGGTGACTTGGTCTCTTGAAAAGTGGAGAATGCAGTAGCAGTAGGGTAGTATACCACAGTGCTATAGTTGCCACTTTGCCTGGCATCGGCAATCGTGGATCAGTTATTTTGTAGTTCTGGGGACCTCTTGGCTTTCACATGATGGACCGATTAGTATATAAGTAGTCCATGAAACCTGCCTTGGTAGCAGAGCAAGATGTCTCAGCAAGTTTTTGCACTGGTGCTCTTCTTGGCTCACTTCTTGAGTGTTGAAACCATGATTAAATATTCTTTATGTGATTGGGGAAGGACTTGTATTTCAGAGCATGCAGCTACAGATTACCTGTATGTTTACTGCCACGTGTTCTGATTCCCACTCTGCCCCATAACAATGAGCATCTTGTGTTTCAGGTTTTACAAAGTGGCTATGAACGATTCAGTAATCTGGTTCCAGGTTTGTTTCGTTAGGATACTCCTTTTGTGTGATTGTTTTTGCATATGTAGTTGCTACATTTAACATATCTACACTACAACCACAACCAGGTGGATATAAACTGCAAAGTTGAAATCTCTGCATATAACCTAGAGGTTTTTGTGTCCTGTTTCACCATTTTGTTATTATTTGCAGCTCTGCGATCAGATGATATTCAACTTTGACCCACCTGTCTGTCTTCACTGTGAGGTACTCTACTGATGAATCATCCCATAATTTAACTGGAAGCATTCCTTTTATCGGTTAGCGTGTCTGTTTATGCTTGTTACTTGGATGCTGCAGGCTAGTGCATCTGTTTATTGTTCCTTCATCTGGTCTTATGTTGCGTGTACCTCAGCGGCTCAGCCTTTCTTGAGTATCTCACTTATTTTACAAATACAAGAAACTGCTTAAGAGTATAGCCCTTGTTTCCATTCTCTTGGCAAATCACGTGTACTAGTGCAGAAATGATCCGGTCATCCTGAAATTTGTAATCATCCTATCATAATGTTACCTTTTGTTTTTCAAACTGGGTTTTCTTATTTTCTATTACAAGAAAACAAACAGAAACAAGCTGTTAGATCAGTAGCAGTGGTAGGAGTAGTGAATTAGTGATAATGGTTTGAATCGCCAGTAGGTCACCAAAGAAAACCTACGGTGACAGTCTTGAGAAGAACTAGTAACAGCAGTGTGCTGATCTCCCTTTTCTAAAAAAAAAGCAGTGTGCTGATCTGTATACATAACAGAGACAACCAAAAACCATTATATTTATATCAAGCAGAAGCCCAACTGCATCATAGTATATTTTACTAATGTTGGATTTATCTGTACCTGCATCTCGGTGACAGATTTTTTTTGCTTCGTTTTTCTGCCTTAACTATTTCTTTACCAAATTAGGACTGTGGTGGCCCATTGAGGTGTGGCACCCAATGCAGCGCACTTGCGTCAAATAACATTGGAGGTAGGTTTGTTCTTCTGATTGGATATATTTTCGCCAGCTTTTTCTTCTTGTACCTTACAAAGTGCATCAAGTACTGGTGGAGTGGTCGTTTCATTAAGTACTTCCCAGTATGCATTTTCTGGTGATAATGAGCTTCCTTTAAAACTCCTTAAGTTGCAATCGTTATTAAGTAGTTCCCACTGCATTTTCTAATGATGTTAATTATTTTTGTTTGTAATTAAATTGCAGTATTTTCTTTCTGGCTACTGGTATTACTGACTTAGTGCTTGGTGTCTACATTTTACTGTCTGCAGGGTATGATGTTTGTACAGTCATTGGAAGAGCATCTGGATCCCATATATCTCTAATAGGTAAGGATCATGTATACATCGTACCCAAATATCCTTGCTATGTGAAGCTTACCTAGCTGTTTGTTTTGCTGAGGGGAAAGCAGACGATGGTAATCCACAAAAGGGTGTCATTGTCAAGATGTTTTCATCAAAGTGTTCTATTTCTGTTTTCATCTTTTGTGATTCAGCTGTAGCCCAAGTGAGTACATTTTTTCCAGTTAAACTTTCTTTTGTTCTTTTCTCTGTTACTGTTGCATTCTTATTTTGTGCTGCTTTATCCCCCCTTCTCTTTTGCAGCTACCGGATAAATTTAGCCAATCTGGAAGTTGTGATTACGTGAGTACGCTATTTTTCCGCAGTAATACTTCTGATATAGCAGATTTCTTGTAAGGCATTAATAAAATTGCACCTCACAGGTTACGATACTTAGACACCCTTCTGGGTGTGCAAGATCAGTGTCTGATGCTGGAAATGGCTGGGGATGGTTTGGCACTTCGTTCATAACGTATGTTATGTTGAGTTGCATTTAGTTACTAAACTTCACATAGTTGCCAGATCATTGATCAAGAATTCTCATGACCATCCACTGCCAGCAAAGTTTCTCACTGCATATTAATGTCTGGCTTGACTAATATTTAACTGCTTTGCAGAATTGTGTGCCTTCTTGGAGGGTACATTCTGATTGGTGCAATCTATAGATATTATTTCGTCGGCGTTCATTCTGTAGAGGTAAAGCTAGTCTTGCACAGTCGTTGGTCTTAGTTTTATGGAATAAATACCACATCCATGTCATGCTGAACTCTGCTTAGTTGTTGTCATGTAGTTGAACTCTGAACCATTTGATGGTATTTTCGGTCTCTCAGCTTTGTTGATGGATTCAGCAAATTTTCTGTCCAAGTTTGTGAAGCTCTACTTGTCTTAGACAAAGAAAATTGAGTCGGAACCACTCCCAGAGTCAAATACCAAAATATATCTAAAATTGTACCTGAGCCAAATGTCGAGACTTGAGAGACCAAAATAATTTCAAATGGGTAATGCAAACTCAGGTTGGGAGACCAAAAGTTTAGGTCGTTTCTTTTAGGGAGTAGCTTAATTTCAGATATTCGAAAGATACTTTGCGGTAGTGAAAATATGGTTTTGTATGGAAATCTCAGTTTCAATCATTTTAGCTTTTGGTGGAGTAAAAAAATACTTCCTCCGTCCCAAAATAAGTGTCGCTGCTTTAGTACTAAATTTGTACTAACTTAGTACTAAATTTACGACACTTATTTTAGGACGGAGGGAGTACAATTTTCCTTGATATTTCAAAGAACTAAAATTTTAAAAAACATATTCACGGAATCACACTTCTTTCTATCACTGTGTCAAGAGACCACACAATTGTATACAGGGATGATGCAACTTTGTAATGGGCATTTCAAGTTATGATCTTGACGGGTGGTCACACCAGTCACTTCCATTGACATCCTTGGAACGAAAAATAAGTGTGGTTTTGTGAAACTACTTACAAGTGTAAATTTTTAATGGGTTGTCCAGAAAAATGAAGTTTTAAAAGTTAGTTCTGTTGGTAGTAGTAATACATTTCCCTTTTTTTTTCTGGATCTCTGAAGAATTACATAAGACATAGTTTCTACTGTAAAATAAACTAAGAAAATAACTTTGCAATGATATGTGAACTCTTTCTCTGTGTGAAAATTTACAGATTGTTGTCATGTATTGCAATTTATTAACCATTTCAATGCTCTTAAACCACATTCCTGTCTTGATGTATTCTAGGCCATTCCGAACTTGGAATTTTGGATCAGTTTGCCACAAAGAATTAAGGTAATTTTCAATAAATGTCTATTCTACTAGAACATGCTGATGTGTATGTGTGATTCTTTTGTTCTGTACTGCCTTTTATCTCCAGTACAAACCAGAATTAATAATACATTGTTAAGATCATTTCAAGGTGACAATAATATGCAGTTACTTATGCATGGAAACAAGTTTCATCAGTAACAAGTACTCCCTCCGTCCCAAAACAAGTGTCGTGGCGTTAGTTCAGATTTGTTCAAATTTGAACTAAAGCCACGACACTTATTTTGGGGCGGAAGGAGTATCTGACATACGTCTGCATTATTTTAAACTGTTTGATTATCTGTCATTCCCAGTATAAGCCACAATCTTGCTTTCGCTGAAAGGGGAAATGGTGTTTGTACAGTTTACATAATCTCCCCCATTGAATAGCTTCAGAGTTATTACTGTGATAGGATTTTCTTTTTTTGAATGGTCACTGTGAATCTGTGATAGGATGATAGCATCAAATGTAACCTTATGGTATGTTATCTTTCCAGAGCATGTTTGTTCGTTCAAGAAGAAACCCAAGAAGTCAGAGCAGAGATACTAGAGGTCCATACACCACTCTAAACCACTGAGAAGTAGAAAAATCCAATACCAGTATTGACAGCAATACAGTGAACAAGCATATGTGGATTGGGGTGAAAGAAAACCTTTGATCTCTGCCCATATGTCAGGTACCATCAATGAATCATGTATCTTTGTCCTTGTATATTTGTGGTGAAGTATCTGAATGAGCTACTAATGGAGATAAGTGACCCAGTGATCATAATTAAGTCCAGTAGGTCCTTACACTACCTGCAGCGATCTCTTTTCTCTTCTGTTTTCGGGCGGGGGGGGCCTCAATAGTTGATGCTCGGCTATTTATTCACATGGAAATGTGGAATTATTCAGATTTGGTTCAGTGTCAACTGTTTATGACCATAGTATGACTATAATGTCCTTTCTCTTAATTCAGTTTTTGAGGGCCCTGAATTTAGGATTCTTTTTTCAAAACTGGTATTTTCTTCAAATTTTTCTTCCTGGTATAAATTTGACAGAAATTCTGTAATTGGGAACTGAAATTTGGATGTGATTACTATGAACATGCAATATGTCACCATGCAAGTAATACCCAGATCAAATGTGATCAGCTATATATATCCTGATTTCTTTCAACACTGTACATCCTTATGAACTGTGTGAAACCGGTGGCGTGTAACAACAGTTGTGATTGATGTTGTCTGATCACACAGACCAAAGAATGAAGTTGATCATGTGATCTGCATCTTAGATTGTCCTGTTTAAAGGAACTTGTAGAACACCGATGGATCAGAGTTAGGTTGTGAGTATTGTAGACAACATGATGCTTGTGCTCGGCACATGGCAAGCGAAAAAACAAGATTGAGACATCAGCTTTTGGCAGATAAAATTCCGAAGGCTAGAGAACCAGTGCAGAAGAAAGATGAATCACTCCTGTGGGTGGGGGGTGGGTGGGGAGGGGGGGGGGGGGGGGGGGACATGGTGAAATTATGTGTGATGTGACATTATTACGAGTAGAGGAACCTATTATCATAGGGAAGCGTGGTAATTTTGCTTCCTTTCTTGCCATTCCTTTAGGCCAGAAAGTGATGCAACTATTTTGTTTTCATGAGCCGGCACAAGAGGGAATCATTTTACTGGCTGTGTTTCAGGGCTGGAGCTTTCATTTTCTTTTGTACAGAGAAAGATTCCTGTTTATACTCTAGTGGGATCTTTATGCATTTGCCATTTTCAGAATATGAACCTGCCACAAGACAGTTTCTGAGCTGCAGTTGCGCAATTGTGCCACGTGCTGTTTGTCAGGCCCGGGCCCACAGTGGGGCCAACTGTGCGGCCCGCACAGGGCCCAGAATTATGAGGGGCCCCAGATCTTTTATTTAGACCTAGTATTAGAAAGAAAAGCCTAACCGCTACTGGGCCGCTGGCCTCTGGTCGCTCGTTGCTGGAGTGGCCTGACTCGAGGCAACGAGGCCATCGAGCCAGTGCTGAAACGGGGATCGGAGATCGTTCGCCTGACTCCTCCTCCTACTCGATCGCTAGTTCGCTTGTCTACAGATCCTAAAAAAACTCCTTCCATATAGGGATCGGGATCGTGGCTACAAGAAAGGCTCGATCGTGGGTTCGTGGCTACAGGAAAGGAACGCCTCGTCACCTCGTCCCTCGGTCCCTGGTCATTAGATCAATCCGAATTCTGATTAGGGCGACAGGCCTGCCGCCGTTGCCTTCCTCGCCTCCATGTGCTTAGCGAATTATAATTGAGTTAGACTTGCTGGTTAGTTTTTTTTTTTGTGAAATAGGGCCCATTTTTTAGTTTCGCACAGGGCCTCGGATTTTGCCGGCCCGGCCCTGCTGTTTGTGGGCCACTTGTGCAGATGCACTAGTGGATTGGTTACAATTGTCTGTTTTGTGCTGCTTTTGTCCTTGGCAAATCAATTTCTGCGGACTTGAGGCCTTGTAGGTATTGAGGGCTTCGTTTCTGAGGCCCTGTTTGGAACGTCGTTTCCGCTGTGAATACGCTTGTAAAAAATACAGACCAGCGGCCGTCGTTTTTGTTTCCGCTCGCAAATCACTGTCAGCCAGTAAGTTACTCCCGGAAGAAAAAATACACCTGTATTTATTTACATCCATTCCAAGCGCGGCCTGAAAGGACCGACCTAATGCGATCTACGATGTTGCTGAAGTGAATGTACCATGTATTGCCACTGCTGCCACAAAGATACTGGTATATGTTGACGTTTGGATCATCAAACGAATCATCTTTCGATGACGATAGTCTGTGCTGCTGAATATTCTGTTCATGATGCTGTAGACTGGACGAATTATCAGGATGGCAGAAGAGTCACGGGCTCGAACCGGAAAGTATATGCTTCTTGTGTTCTGTAAGCATACGAGCTGACATTTTCTGAATATTTGTTGATCACTGCCTCTTCGTTATTTTACTATTGCATCTACTAGTAAGCTTGCGGTTTTTTCTTCTGCTCTAGTTTGTGTGGGGAGAATGACTATTGCGTGAACTACCGACAACTGTATCTTCTCTTTCGACCCAGCAAATAAACAAAACAAAATTGGATCTGGGCTGTGTGTACGATCGTATCAGTATGCAAGCAAGTTGCTCAATTTTTTTATTATGAAAAAGTTGCTACCCTGGCCACCGCGTCACTCTGATTTGTGTTTTCTATAAGAGCAAACGGTCCCGGAGCAACAGATTTTACTCCTATATATGGCCCCGGCAAAAAATTGTCCGCCCTTCTCAAGTCCGATCCATTAACAAAATGTCAGCCACCTGGCACATAGACAACCTCATTTTGTGCTCTTTGACCTGCAGATCCTCGTGTTGGACTTGTCTTCCTAGGCCCTCTTTTCCTTCCAAGCACAATCCGAAGCTTAATTTGGAGCTCGGACAGTTACATCACAGATTCAGTGTCATGTTGACAGCCGGACAATTCGACTTCCACTGGAGAACATGGATTAAACCAGGTCAAAATTCGGGGTTATAAACAAGTAGTTAACGTGTACAATCCCAATTAGATCAGAGATTGATCTCTAGAATATCCCCTGGACGTAAAAAGGCAACTCTCCTTGCTCCTCGACCGAATATAATTAACCAGGGATTTAGTAAGGAAGCTCATTGACGACGGCACAAGAAAGAAAGAAAGAGAAAGGAGGCAAAAAAAGACAGAATTTGCCTCTTGGAAAACGGAAAGAGAGAGAGAGAATTTACATGGCACGAGCAGAGGAAGAGCAAAACTTGGGGAAGAAACTGCGACAGGAGGAGAGGATGGCTGGAGATGGACTAGACCACCGGGGCGCCAACGCCTCCCCCTCCCCTTCGCCTAAATGGCGACATCTCCTCCAAATCTCGCCTCCTCCTCTTCATTATTCCTCCACCCTCGCCCCCTCCTCCCCCACCCCCACCCCGTTCCCGCTCAAAACCCTAACCCTAGCGGCGCCCCTCGCCATGGCCGCCGATTACCGCACCCCCGACAGGCTCCTCCCGCCTGCCGCCGCCGCCGCCGAGGAGCCGGCCCAGGACCCGCCCAAGCCGGCCCTCGGCGTCGCGGGGCCGGCCGCCGCCGCGGCCCACGACGGCCTGCGCTTCTGGCAGTACATGCTCGCCGGCTCCGTCGCCGGCGTCGTCGAGCACACGGCCATGTTCCCGGTCGACACCCTCAAGACGCACATGCAGGCCGCCTCGCCGCCCTGCCGCCCCACCCTCTCGCTGGGGGCCGCGCTGCGTGCCGCCGTGGCCGGGGAGGGCGGCGCGCTCGCGCTCTACCGCGGCCTCCCCGCCATGGCCCTCGGGGCCGGCCCCGCCCACGCCGTCTACTTCTCCGTCTACGAGTTCGCCAAGTCGCGCCTCTCGGACCGGTTCGGCCCCAACAACCCCGCGGCCCACGCCTCCTCGGGGGTGCTCGCCACCATCGCCAGCGACGCCGTCTTCACCCCGATGGACACCGTCAAGCAGCGGCTGCAGCTCACCAGCAGTCCCTACTCTGGCGTTGCGCACTGCGTCCGCACCGTGTTCCGCGACGAGGGCCTCAAGGCCTTCTTCGTGTCGTACCGGACCACGGTGCTCATGAACGCGCCCTACACCGCCGTCCACTTCTCCACCTACGAGGCAGCCAAGCGCGTGCTCGGGGACATGGCAGCTGACGAGGAGTCGCTTGCCGTGCACGCCACTGCGGGTGCTGCAGCCGGTGCTCTTGCGGCCGCCTTGACCACACCACTTGACGTTGTCAAGACGCAGCTGCAGTGCCAGGTGAGGATCTCAGGCATTTGGTTTGGCCGTCACCTTTAATGACGCCCGGTAGATATCATTGGAGCTGGTCTGAGTTGATTTGTGCGGCTTGTTCAGCAAATGGGGAGATTTAATGCCCGTGCTGGTGTTTCTGTTCACCTCCAAGATTCTTGGAATGACTTTTTACAGTTATTTTTTTTTATTTTCCAGTGGCCCTTTGATCTGTTAGTGACTTATTGGTGATCACTGTACTTATAGGGTGCTCTGTACCATTAATGTTAAAGAGCCAGTGATACAAGGAGCATCATTTCGGTCGTGCTAAGTGCTAACTGGCGAGTTAGATATTGCTATGCTAAACTTGGGCCTCTTCTAAAGCTGCAGTCTTTTCACCTATGGAACATTAATTGTGTCTTTCTGCTAGGAAAAATCAAAACAAATTAGTATAGACTCAAGGTGGGAGTTTTATGCCATCTTACCCTGGTTGAAATGACTTCAACAGCCAACAGCCGACCTTACAAGGTTTTGATGGAAATGTTAGTGAGAAGTTACAAATGATTGGTTATCACATTAATGATATTGTAGTTGCAACTTGGAACATTAGTGCTAATAACATCTCAATATCCTCAGCTCCTCGCTATCATTTGTAGTGCTTCGTTTGACATGACGCTGATTGTCTTACGCATACTTATGTGGCATGTAGATCTGTTGTCATTATCGATCCATCACTGGTAGTTCAGCTTATTGAACTTTTAATTTTATTAATCTTATGATGAGTCATGACTATCCCTGCTCAGTTAATTGAAAAACATGTCATTCTTATGTGCTACAACATAGAGATTGTCAGCAACTCTTGGTCTTTAGGCAAAAGGGCTTGCATATTTCCTTTCTATATCTCCCATCTATGGGCCCCTTTGGTACTAAATGTGAACCTCGGTGTTTTACACGGATTCCGCCAGCTCACACACAACAGAAACACGCACAAATACACGATAAGGGAAGATGCAAGTTATGGCTACCTTGAAATTTTCCCTAAAAATCTATCGAGTAATTGGCTACCATGAGAATCTGGTGTGTGTGTTGCATGTGTTGTTTAGTTATTGACTTGTATAGTGTAGGTCATTTGGTACAACCATACAATATAACATGGATTAAAGATCAAGTTGCATATACTTTCTTAACTATATTTACCAGTTATATTGCTAGTGTTGTTTTCTGTAGCTAACCATCCGCCTGTTTTTACTTTCAAGGTAATAACAGTGTTCTCTTTTTGTGTGTGGTCAGGGTGTATGCGGCTGTGAACGCTTTGCTAGTAGCTCTATAGGAGATGTGTTTAGAACAATTATAAAGCGCGATGGATACGTTGGGCTCATGAGGGGATGGAAGCCGAGAATGCTCTTCCACGCACCAGCAGCTGCCATCTGCTGGTCCACATACGAAGCCTCGAAGTCGTTCTTTGAAAGATTTAATGAGAAAAGGAGAAAATAGTTGGAGCATTTCTTGGAAGTAATTGTGTTTTTCTGGAAGTCAAGTACTTCCTCGCTGTGCCGTGTCCTCGGATGACGGAAAGGGGCAGTGCCTGGATGCAGGGATCCATTTGGAATGATGCGCTGTGCATCGAAATTTGTCTAACGATGATCTGTCTGTACGTTGTATTTCTTTTCTTTTTGGCTGAGTTATATGTATCATTTTTCCAGCCCGTGGTGGTCGGGATAGCAAATACCAGAATAATTTTGCCCTAGTTTTTCAGGATCACTCAGCATACTATATGGCCTTCTTTGTGTCAGATTATTGATAAAGTGAAAATGAGATTTTGGTTCTGTTACGATTGCCGCTTCTTTTGTGCCCATCGCATATGTTGTGGAGAACTCTGATGTGTGCCTGAATATTTTATCAGGCTACGATGAAGCTGGGTGCGAAGGTAACATATGAGATCCAGAACGAGATGTAGACAGTTGTTGAGCTTTTCCCTCATCAAAGCACCAGTGGTCTAGTGGTAGAATAGTACCCTGCCACGGTACAGACCCGGGTTCGATTCCCGGCTGGTGCATTTTTTGTTGTGTCTTCTTGTGGCGGCGATGCCCAACTCTTTCGTCCATTTTTTTTTGTCTTTACATCATGTGCTTCGTATGCTCTGTTTGTCTTCTGAGATGATGGCACCGGCTACATAATCATCCCTCTAATGTGTCATCTTGCCACAATCTCTTGGCTTAATGGAAATTTCAGGAAATAAAAGTCATCGTGCACCAGGTCATATGCACATGGATTGGATTATCGAAATATCTGTGCATGTTCCTACATAGAGTGCGGTGATCGTGGCGGAGCCGGTTAAGCCGTGCGTTGTTCTCGGCACAACAAGAAACTCCTCGGAGATTCCAGTGGTCAAACAAAGGTAATTTCTTGGACCAAGCTTATCTTGTGAAACTCTGAATGTTCTTTTTTTAAGGGTGTGATGAAACTCTGAATGTTGTAATACGGCCAATAGATCGAGGTACTACGTGCGCTAGCTGCAACCAATCGCGTCAAACGACGCGTTTCCTTGGTCCACTGAACAGCTCACGGTCGTCCCGATTTCTTGTCTAACTCCCTTGTATACTAATCAATCACACGATACGATCAGATCGGTAACATTTTCCTTGCAACAACATATTTCATACAAGTATCAGTGCCGTACTGTATGTATATATGCAAAGTAAACTTGGAAGACATACACAAGAATCAGAAAGTCAAGGAGCCATGTACGCGACCAAGCCGCTCTCTCTCTTCATGAGCCACCCGGAGGCGGCTTCCCGGCCGCCGCCGGACGGCCGGAACTCAGGCTACCTCGTCCTCAAGGGCGACGAGAACGGGGACGACGACGAGACGTGCTGCTGGGGGCAGTGCGGCGGCACGCGCGTGCGCGACCTCCCGTTCCCGCAGGACCGCGTGCTCACGCTCCGCTACACGGAGCACCACGGGCAGAGCAGCACCACCTACACCGACTCCGTCGTCTTCGTGCCCGTCCCCGACCAGCCCGTCGCCTCCAACCGCTACTACGCCGTCGTCGCCTCGGGCAAGCGCAAGGGGCTCGTCCGGACCTGCTCCCGCGAGGAGGACATGACCCCGTGCTGCTTCTGCCGCTGCATCAACGACGTCAAGCCGCAGCCGTTCGACCCGGCCGACCTCTACCAGCAGATCGAGATCGTCCAGCGCCGTCGCGGTCGGTTCACGGCCAAGGCCGTCGCCGCCGACGGCTTCCCGAACTACCTCTACCGCAAGAAGTATTGGCGAGTGTACGCCTCCAAGCCCACCAAGAACCGCCTCGACCTCGGCGACGCGCCGGGCCTCAACGTGGCGCTCCGGTCGCGCCAGCTCGCCGACGCGAGCCTCCTCGACGCCTCCCCCGCGGCGACGGCGGTGTCGACGGCTGTCGGGAAATGGTACTGCCCGTTCTATCTCATCAAAGAAGACGGCGTGTCCCCGTCGGAGCAGATGGACCGCGCCGCCTTCTACGAGGTGGCACTCGAGCAGCGCTGGGAGCCGGTCGACGACACCCACGGCGGCTCGAAGCTGTACAGCAGTAAGGTGCTCATCGGCGGGAGCCTGGAGGCGAGGCAGGAGGTGTCCAGCGGCGCCCCGGGGCACGGTGACGGGTACGTGTGGTTCAGAGCCGCGGCCGGGCAGAGTGTGGGGGTGTGCGCGAGCGTGTGGGAGAGGATGCGGTGGGAGGAGTACAGGGGCGGGTGGGTCGACGAGGAGGAGGAGGCCGACAAGGTGGCCGGCCGGTCGGTGCTGGTGGAGAGGTTCGTCGTCAAGAGGATGAACAGCACCGTCGTGGTGGCCTTTGTCTTTGTGCATCTCAACAAGGTCAGGGGGAAGCAGGCGTGACACATCACTGCAGAGTGTACACCCATCACATAATCTTCAGGTAGTATTGTGGTATAGCTTGGTAAATAAAATTGTGAGATGCTAGTGATAAGGGATTACGGATCTCGCTGTTCGTCACATTTTCTGCCTCCTTTTGTTGGAGAATTATTTGTATTTGAATGTAAATTAAGATTTTTGTACCTATTTATTATTTTACAACATAATTTGAGCAATGCTTCGCCAACTCCACGACCTATTGTGGTATGAGATGTTGCCGATCCATGACCCCATATCTATTGGGCACTAAAGCGGGTTTATAAAAGTAGAAGATTTTTCCTCAACTGAAGAATCAAGGTATCAATCCGTGTAGTTCTTCACGAGTCCAATGATGGCTAGTCTTGCTTGCTGCTAGATGTATAGTCTAACAACCAGTTGGCCTAGTTTATAGCAAGCGGTAATTCTTTCTCAGTGAGAAGTCAAGATATCAATCCATGGAGGCACAAGATTTTCACATCAATGATAAGTTCTACAACACAAATAAAATTTCAGTTGTGCCCTAACAATACCAGCAAGGGCATCAACCTTGCTAGTCTTGCTAGTAGTCCGCTGACAAGATAATTACAAGATAATGTGGTAGATAATATTTTTGTAAATGAAAATAAAATTGCATACAAAAGTTGTTGGATGTTAATTCTTATGCTAAAAATTGGACCAGGTTTATAGGTTCATCAACTGTAACTCATGAGTACATAAAAATGTGGCAAGTAACATAGTCATGTGAAAAAGTTTATAATGAAATATCTCATGCTCATGCTACACTAATTGTGATGTGATGATGTTATATAGGCAATACGTCCATAATTCTGTGGACCAAGATTCACCCTGCATATATAGCTAATAGTTTGCTTCAAGACCGATACCCTTCGTGCACCTATCAAGCATTAAATGTAAACATGGATAATTTCTTTAAGCAAGATCACATACTGTTGTTTGCATGATTTCATTAGAGGCCTCATAAACACATTTATCCTTAGTGGCAATAATACAATGCAAGACTTTTTCATTACAATAATTTACTTGCAAGATTAAACCCAGCTAATGCACTCATTTCCCACAACTGATTACCCATCTAAACTAGCCAAGAGTAGAGAAATAACATAAATCAAGCATAGGTCATCCATATGATCTGAACATAAGAAAATAACATAGGTCATCCATATGAACTGAACATAAAAAAACAGTTCATCAGATGATCAACATCACAGCAAAGGCTTTACATTAGATTAACCATAATCATGCAAGGAAACTCGAATGGCTATTGTATTGATCTATAGAGGGGAGAGATTACAACTTGGCTACTAACATGAACCCATAGTCCAGGGGTGGACTACTCATAACTCATCACAGAGGGATGAGGATCAACGTCGACGAACATGTAGGTGAATCGCCCCTCTGATAGAGTATCATATCACATCTAAAAACGAAGATTTCCTTGAAAGCAGAGTGGTGGGGGCGAGAAACGGTCGATAAATATGACGGAGGTTAGGGGGTATATAAGCATCTAGGCCAGAGGGGGCACTAGGAGTGCCCTAGGGTGTGTAGGCACCCCTAGGAACCTAGGCATGTGGACGCCTACAAGGGCCGTCTAGGGGTTGCGAGCTGATGACCTGCAAGCATTGTTGAGTAAATTGTTAACTGGTAGCTGCTCGGCTGACTGGCGAGTAGGGGAATAATAGACTAATCGGCAAGTTAATCCATCAATCAAACGATTTATCAGTTTATCGACTACTGATAACCCACAAGTATAGGGAATCAGTTGTAGCCTTTTTGATAAGTAAGAGTATCAAACCCAATGAGGAGCTAAAGGTAGAATTAATATTCTCTCAAGTTCTATCATCCACTGATACAACTCTACGCGCAACAAACTTTACCTAGTACAAGAAATAAAACTAGTTTGTAGGTGTAATTGGATAGGTTTGCTAGATAGTAAAGAACACATAAATAAAAGTTATGTGTTGTTTAGATAAAATAACAATTAGGTTAGTTTAGCGAGTGTGGAAAAGTGGTGGTAGGATTTGCGACATTGTCCTAGGAAATTGATAACTAGATCGGTCATCGTCGTTGCAATTTTATATGAGGAAGAGGCATGAGCTAGCATACTTTCCGTACTTGGATCATATGCACTTATGAATGAAAATCTAGCAAGCATCCGCAAAAACTAAAGATTATTGATGTAAAACTCAACCATAGCATTAAGTATAAAGCCCCCTTTTATCCGATATATGCAACAATTCCCTTACTCGGGTTTAAGCTTCTATCACTCTCGTGACCCACTATAAACGAATCATGAACATATTGCAACACCCTACATCAGTAATCCCCCACGTGTACACGGCACAGAAGGCACCATAGGACAACACCTAATAAAACATGCAACCCAAACCAATCAAGATCATCAATCAACCCATAGGACAAAAATAATCTACTCAAACATCTTAGGATGGCAACACATCATTCGATAATAAATATGAAGCATAAAACACCATGTTCAAGTAGGGGGAACAATGGGTTGCGGGAGAGTGGACCGTTGTAAATAGATGAGGGAAGGCGATTGTGGTGTTGAGTAAAACGACGGAGTTGTTGGTGTAGATCGCCGCCACGATGACTCCCCCGGCGGCGCTCCAGCGCCGCCGGGAGAGAGGGGGAGAGGGCCCCCTCCTTCTTCCTCCTGCTTGGACTCCTCCCTAGATGGGAGGAGTGTTTCCCCTATGGTCCTTGGCTGCCATGACCCCTGAGGGGCAGGAGCCCCTCTGGATTTGATCTCTCTCTCTCTCTGTTTCACTTCTGTTTTTTGCGTTTCTTTTCGGAGCCCTTCACCGTTTCCTATATTCCTGGAGATCCGTAACTCCAATTGAACTGAAATTTTGAGGAGATTTTTCTTCAGAAATTACCTTTCTTGTCGTGAAAGAAGGGCTCCATCCGACTTACGGGGGTGGCCAGAAGGCATCAGGCGCGTCCACCCCCAGGTTGCACCCTGTTGTCTTGTGGGGCCCCCGCGCACCGTCTTGCATCGATTCTTCTTCCCAAAAAATCACATATATTCCAAAAAAAATCTTTGTAAAATTTTAAAGCGTTTGGACTTTGTTTGATATGGATTTTCTGCAAAACAAAAAACATGCAAAAAACAGGAATTGACACTGGGCACTGGATCAAATATGTTAGTCACAAAAATAATATACATTGTTGCCAAAAGTATATGAAAGTTTTAGAATATTGGCATGAAACAATCAAAAATTATAGATACGACGGAGACATATCAACTACTCGTAACCCTACGAGTAGGGATTAATTGACAAGTTAACTGGTTAATCGGATGTATTTTTGAATAGGACATGCAAGTGTACATGGCTATTGCAATTCATGATAGGTATAGTTTGTCGATCCCACATGGAACGATGTGAGGCAACTAATAACCTCACAACTACGTTGTCATGGATGTGGCTATGATCACACCCTGACCGTAGTATCGAAATAGCTTATTCCATCATTTGGAAACATGACAATAATAATGTTTTTTTATCGAAACTACTAAGCGAAGGTCAAAATGATATATAAAAATAAAATAAAATAAAAGGAAAGGCGGTCGCTTGCTCTCTCGTATGAGTGGTTGGGTACCCCAAGTATAAGAGTGAAGTAACCTAGCAATAAGTATTCTCCTCAATAGAGAATCAAGGTTTATTAACCAGAAGGAGTTCTTCTAGGAAATAAAGTCACATGTATTTGCACGAACACAAAACAAACTTGACCCCAGTACTTCAAAAAGGTTGTCAATCTTCTTGTCCTGCTATTTACAATATTAAATTGCATGGTATGATAGGAATTCATAGGTAGATAAAATAAATAAAATAGTACAATAAAATAAAGTATTTTTATGAAGTTTTCAATAATGCAAAAATAGACCCACGGGGCCATAGGTTTACTAGTGGCATCTCTCCAAGCATACAAGTGTAGTAGGGTGAGCAAATTACAGCTGGACAATGATTAAATTGCATAGTTTATATTTATGAATATGATCATTTGTGTATAGGCATTACGTCCGTAATATATAGACCGTTATCCAACTGCATCTGCAACTAATACTCCATCCAAAGATTGCAATCCAGTATGCATCTTGAAGTATTTAGTTTATGACACACATTGCAATAAGCATGATGACATAATGTAGACAGTAAGCTATCAGCCAAGTGTGATATGAAACCATCGTTTTATCCTTAGTGGCTACAATCCAATACAACCCCTTTCCTTTATGTCACTTGGATGAGTCACCGCATGATTGAACCCAGTACTCTGCACCACTCCCTCTGAAGAACTACCCATCAAACTTAGCCAAAGCAGACAGATAGATCGGAGAGCATACAAAGCTACTTAATTATACAACAAAGAAACTTCAAAAGATTCTATATATTTCAATAAGCGATATGATCATAAAGTGACAATTCATCATATGCTCTCCGATTCAAGATAAGTAGATTTTGTCGATCCCACCACTAATAGGAATAAGTCTAGTAGTGGCATGATACGTCCATTTTGCATCATGATTTCTTATTCATATTTACGTTATTCTTATCCATTATTCTCTATTATCATACAATTCTTATGTTCCTTCTCTCTGAATATGCAAGGTACATCACAAAGAGGGAATTATCCTGAAACTGGAATTCTCGACCGGAAAACCGAGAAAAGGGCAGAAAAATCACCAAACTCCAAATGACCTGAAACTTCACGAGGAATTTTTATTGAATATATAAGAATTTCTGGGCCAAGAATATACCAGAGGGGGGCCACCAGCCAGGCACAAGCCAACAGGGCGCCCCCCAGGCCGCGCCCTAATGGCTTGTGGGGCCCTGGCTGGCCTCCTGATACGTCTCCAATGTATCTATAATTTTTTCTTGTTCCATGCGGTTATATTATCATTCTTGGATGTTATACATTTATTTTATAGCAACTTTATGTTTTTTTGGGACTAACCTATTGACATAGTGCCAAAGTGCCAGTTGTTGTTTTTGCTTATTTTTTACTTCGCAGAATATCAGTACCAAAGGAGTCCAATCACGACTGTAACGCCCAAGATGCGATCCTATCCTCATTTTGGCTCGAGGGCCTTGACAGGGATAGAAGCGCATCTCGTCGTTTTGCAAGAATGGATATCATTACAAGTACATGTAAAGAAGAGATGAGTATATGGAATTGGCTTACACTCGCCACAAGCTAAATCAAGATCACATCAATACAACAACAAATACAAACATCATACAGAAGAGCAGGGTCCAACTATGGATGAAATCAAACGACAAAATGACATCCATCCTTGCTATCCCAGGCCGCCGTCCTGGAACCCATCCCATGATCGATGAATAAGAAGAAGAAGAAGAAGAACTCCAAATCAAACAAGCATCGCGCTCACGTCAAAGCATCGCATTACCTGCACCTGCAACTGTTGTTGTAGTAATCTGTGAGCCACGGGAACTCAGCAATCTCATTTCCAAGGGTATCAAGACTAGCAAAGCTTAATGGGTGAGATATGGTTAAGTGGTGAGGCTGCAACAAGCACTAAGCATTTATTTGAGTGGCTAACATACGAGTACAAGAATAAGGGGGGATGATCGTCGAATAAACGGACGTGAACTAGTAATGAGCACTAAGTGATCCTGAACACCTACTTACGGTCAAACATAACCCCACTGTGTTCTCTCTCGGATCAGAAATTCACGAGAAGAGACAATCACAGTTACGCACACGGTTGGTGTATTTTATTTGAGTTTACTTTAAGTTTTCTATGACCGGATGTTAAACAAATTTCCAAGTTGCCACATAACCGTGGACATGGCTCTCATGAAAGATTTAACCCTGCAGGGGTGCTCCAACTCATCCTTCACAAACTAACCACAAGCTGCGTTGGAACTCCTCAACCGCGGGATGACCCATAGTATTTGCGGAATTCCGATGGAAAATCTCAACCTCGAGATAGCCCGAAGTGTCCTCAAAATCCCGCACACAAGACGTTCGAGAAAGGTAAAACAAATCCAGCAAGGCTGCCCGACGTGCCGACAATCTCGATAGGAGCCGCGTATCTCGTTCTCAGGGCACAATCGAATGAGCGTAGCGTAGAGTGGCCTGATAGAAATCACCCGAGTTGCCTCGTGTTGGCCCCGCACACGACTCTGTTTAGGACCAACACCGTCAGCACTGGCCCTCCCTGTATTATGTTGAATTAACTCCTCGGGTTCATGACGCCCTATGCTTTAGTAACGGTGTTCAGTATTATTATGTTGGGCAAATATAGTACCAATGTTGGGCCTTGCCAGAAGAGTTTTATCCCAAAACGAAAGTCAAGGGGGTCCCCATAACAACCCTGAGCATGTTAGGAGCGCTCAATATGGAAGATAACACCGGTACACAAGTAACTAGGGCGGCAAAAGTGGAACAAAACACCGAGCAAAAGGCCAAGCCTTCCACCTTTTACCAAGTATATATGTGCATTAAATTAAATAGCAATAGTATTGTGATATATCAAAATATCCATTTTGTCACATGGAACAACTTGCACCTGCAACTAGTAACGCTATAAGAAGGGCTGAGCAAGTGGTAACATAGCCAAACAATGGTTTGCTGGGACGTGGAGGGGTTAGAGGCTTTTCATGGCAATTTGGGAGGCTTGACAAACAAGTGGTAAGTAGCGAGACATATCAATAGAAACGAGACAACTAGCATGGCAATGATAGTAGTGGTATCCCAGGAAATGGTCATCTTGCCTGAAATCCCGCTTGGAAGAAGAACGAATCCGTGAAGATGATCCAACGTAGTCGAACGAATCCTCACACACCGAACGCTTTCGGTAATCTATCGAGAAGAAGCAATCCGAAAACAACAATCAACACATGATAAACACCACAACATATTCATGATATGATGCACAACAGGGATGATGCATGTTCATTCAAATATGCATGACAAGGCAAAGCACAACAATCAATTACTACACATTAAGTGAAGCTCAATATGCAACGAGTTGCATATTGACGAAACTCCACGTTCGGATCATTTAGTTCACTCACGTTTATTTACGCAACAAGTTTAAAGGTTGTTAAACATGGCAAGAGGTGAAGCATAAATAAACTACACTATCTAGGCATCTTAAACGAGGTCGGAAACAACTTATAGTATTTCCGAAACGACCCCATGTGTTAATTTTGAATTTTTTCCAGATCTGAACTAATTATGTTTTATATTTGTTAAACAGCAAAACAAAATGCACCACGCAATTCTACACGTCATTCTAGTCGAAATACATATATGGAACATTTAAAACGGAGCTACGGTCTAGAAGATATGCCACACACAAGATGAACATGACATGAATGAAAAATGCATGCAAACATCAACCATAAACATGTCAAATCATGGATGCAACAAGGTATTATGACACTACATGAGATTCTAAGCAAGTTTCATATGCAACATGTTCAAAACGAAGCTACGGTTCAACAAACTCAACCAATACAAGTTATGGACATAATCTGCCCAAAACAGCGACATGGCATTTTGCACACATAAAAACAATAAGCTACAAGATTCTACAATGCACAAACAAGGCATGTGGCTGTAGCCTACATGATGCACAACAATTCATATCATCACAACAAATTGAGTAGAAGCATGGATCACTAGGAAATAAGCTCACAAAACGGCAACAAATATAATAGATTAGGACTTAGTGAAAATAATAGTTTTTAGCAGAGCAGTTTTTCCATGGAGGCATTTTGGCAGCAATGAAACTATATGCTACAGGGCATATCATGGCATGAAATTTAACAGCAAGGTATAGGACATGATGCACTACAATTCATTCCATTATGACAACATCAAATTATGCACAGATTCAAGGCAAACATCAACACAACATGGCATTCTGAAATACACAGATTCTGAGACAGTGAAAATTAGAGTAGACAAGAGCAGCAGTTTTTCACAGATTGACAACTTTGACAGCAGAATTAATTATGGTGCAAAACCTATTCATACCAACTATTGGCACAACATGATAGAGCATAACATGGTTAACGAAGCATTCCATTCTGGCAACACCAAAAGAGTCCTAGAACACTAGCAAATCACATGGCAACATGACAACAAAAATAACAGTTTCAGACTAAGAAATATTTAGCACCTCAAAACAACAACATATTTTTATGGCAAGATAGATCCAAGAGAATAACACCTAAACATGGTTTTCTATAGCAACCAAAAATACCAGGGCCTAGCACACATGTCCAAAGGCATATCTCATGTTCAAAATTATTTCATATCATGCATGGATTAAGTCACACCAAATAAACAAAAGGGCATCATAGCAAAATAACATGCACAAAAAATTTCTCAAATGACAAAACTAATTGCACAGATAAATTCTATGGATTTTTCTACCCCGAAAACATATATAATATGTGGGTTTTTACTATAAAACAAATGACACAACATTTATGCGAGATTAGGACATAACCCGTTTTAGCAAGTTATTTAAGCAAATTAAATGCAAACATCACATCACACATTTTTATCATGCATGAACAAGGGATATAAATAATCTACACATTTTACATATATGGTTTGTTTAATTCCGATGCACGGGTAAATAATTATGAGCGATGCAAAATCATGACACTTGTGCGAATTCCAAAAAAACAACATGTTAAACATTTTTACCATGGATGAAAGTTGTTTATTGCGAATCTACATGAAATTCTATACATTTTACACGTATAAAGTTTTTGCATACGATGCACGGTTATTTATATATAGGCATTTTAAAAACATGACATTTTTTTTCTGTAAAACAATTTTTCTGTGGAGAATTAGATGAATCGTTCTGCGAAAAAAAAGGTTACATGAGCTGAATCTGAAGCTAACGGGCCAAACATGGTCTGAGCGAACATGCCAAAAGGTCGCCCAGGGCGAGGAGTAGCACAGAGGGCGCTCACCATGCCGCATGGACCAGAAGCCGGCAGGAGGCCCACGAGGGCGAGCGCAGCGAGGAGCTGGGAATGCGGGTCATCCTCCTCCTCGTGCAACCGCACGACCAGGAGCCATAGCGGCGTCTTTGCCGGCGATGGGGTAGGCGAGGAGGTGACGACGGGGCTCAAGGAGGCCGGGAACGGACAGATCCGGAGGTGGGGCTTCCGGATCCGGCGAGACCCGGCGAAGGCGAGGTGAGGGGGTCCGACGACGAGGTCGGACATCCATCCATGGCGGCTGCGTTCCTGCGGGCATGGAGGGGAGAGAGTATGAGGGAGAGAGAGGGAAGGCAGGACGAGAGGCAGAGACAGGGGTGACGGGGCCTGGCCTGAAGCGGCTTCTCCGGTGTCTGGCCGACGTGGGACACGGGGCGTGTTGGGAGGGAGCTCGGGCACGGATCTTGCGGGAGGCGCGCGGTCGGGCCTCACGCGGGCTGGCGGCGGCGCTTCTCGGGCCCGGGAGGGCCAGATCCGGGCCTCGCGTGGGCTGCGCTGGTGGGGAGGCTGTGGGGCGACGTGGCGGCTCGGGAGTGGCCAGGAGCGGCGGCGCGGGCGATCTGGCGGCGACAAGTGGCGTTGAGGGAGTGGCAGGGCATGGAAATTGAGGTGAGTGGCGGCGCTGGAGGTAGGTGGAGGCTAGGTTGCCCATTTTTGGACGCGGGGTGGCTTAAATAGGCAGGGGGCTAGGGTTAGGGGTGCTCTAGACCGTTTTTCGACCCTCCGATCATGATCGGACGGTCCGGTAGGAGGGGTAGGCTTTAGGTGGGCTAGGGGGTTGTGCAGAGGGGCTTGGTGGGGATGAGAGGGAATGGATGGCAGCCCGTGACAAGTTTTTAAAACACTGAAAACGTTCGCTAATTTAACCGATGACGGTGCCGCTACGGTCGACCGTTCAGGTATCAAACGACCTCCGATTGCGACGAAATTCGACAGGCAGTCTACCTACAATAAAACAAGACCGCACGCCAACTTTCGACCCAATCTGAGAAAGTTTTACACGCACTTTTAAAAACATTATTTTAACGATGCCGCGGGCGCGTGCATGTGTGGTTCGTCTCGAAACGGTCGACGACACGAACGGAGAGAACCGGCAAGTACGAACGGATGCAAGTTTTCAAAACAACGACAACGGAGTACCGATGCTATGCAGATGATGCGAATGATGCGATGATGAATGCGACAACCAAACGAATCACACGATGAGAATGAAAATAAAGGGGAATCTTCTGAAGCGTCGGTCTCGGGCTGTTACAACTCTCCTCCACTAACAAGAGATCTCACCTCGAGATCTTAGAATGAAAAGGGGAAGAGGAAGAAGGAAAGGAATATGTAAAACTTAGTTGCTTCTTTGACGAATGAGTGAAACCATAGAACCTTGGAGATTGCAAGAGAAGAAAAGAACACAAGGGGAAAAGAAAGAATTGAAACAACTCCGGTTGAAATGATATAGACAAGGAATGAGAGAAACATAATTTGGGCAGCACTCCATTTGAAATAGAAGCGAAACTTGATAGATGAAAAAAACTTGAAAAGAGGACACAACACTCCGGCTAAAAGGATAAAAAGGAAAAGAATAAGATCTTAACAGAACGATATGATCGTTCAAAGCGAGCAACAACACAAAGCCTTCGGAACAAAAGAATAGAAGCTAGATCGATGGAAGGAAAAGAACAGGAAAGAAAATGATAACTTCTATCACAATTGAACTTGAAAATAGTCCTTACAAAGGAGAGATTGAACGGAGTTGTTGGAACATCAACAACGAAAAGAAGAAGCTTGTTGTGGGCTTATGGAAACCATCTCAAAATTATGAGGTGACAAGCGCCACTAACGAAAACAATTAATTGGTTGGGAGCAACAAGAGATGAAAACTTCTTTCACCAAGAGGATACATTGAGAACTTGAATCGTTGATAAGCACCATGATAGCAACAATCCCTAGGAAATGCTTTAGGTGAAATCTAATCCAAGATAACTCAATGGAAGAAAGAAATGGCTTTAATTATCTCACTCTTGATAAGTTCTCTTCAAGACTCCTCATGAATCAAGAATGCTATAACACCATCTTAAAAGATAAGGGAGAACGAATTGCACTTTGAAATGCAAGAGAAAGAATACTTGAGCTCTTCCAACAAGAATCTTGAATAACACTTTGAGAAGGAATTAAATACTTGAAGAACCACCATGAGAACCTCCGTATACGAAAGAAAATGATAAGATTATGATGTTGCAAAGATTTAGATGAAGCTTCACGATGAGATACTTGAGGAAACTTGGAACTCCAGAAAGGAAAAGATAAAGAACTTACGATCGATGAATTGATATCATAAACAACTCCGGAAGAAGGATTGAGAACACCTTGATAAAACAAGAATAAGAATTATGTTATGCTTATACTTCATCAAGTTAAATTGATGACAAGCAACGGATTTGGCATACTACTTATTCTTCTTTAAAAGATTGGGGAATATCATGAACATCAAGAATTCTTGAACGAATCACCGGTTAGAATTTGAAACGAATGAGGATGCTACAATTGAACGGAGATACATGAGAACGAAGAGATCACGATCCGCCTGGAGAAATCTTGAGCGAAGCACCGGAATAATTGAGATACGGACGTAGAGACAACAATTGAGAAGAATTTGCGAATGAAAGCTGAAAGTTGAGGACGAAGAAATCTTCTGAAATGATGGCCTTCGGAGGACCGAGAATGAAAACATCTCTGAAATGCTCCGGATAGATAAGTAAGGAATAACTCATGATCGAAAACAATTTGAGAGGATGGCACGAAGCTGAAACCCCGAATCTTCAGCAGAACGGACAAGATTTAAGAGAAACTCTCCTTCGGTCTTCAACGTAGAGAATGGCGACGACAAACACTACGGAACAATGAATCAGGAAAGGTTGGGCCAATGATGAAAATTAATTTGAAACGATCTTGGAGAAGGAATATGACTGATGAAATTCATTCTTACGTCATATTGAAAAGAACTTGGGATCTCCGGAAAAGATTAGAAGAGCCAGGTAAGATCCTGGGAAAACCTGTGGGTTATGGGCCCACTCAAAGAAAACACCGTTGAAACAATTGCTTAGAAAGAGATATTTCACCGGTACAAATGAAAACTTGATGAGGTGAGAACCTCGAAATACTTTGAAAGGATTGAATGAAAACACGAAACTTCTGAGATATCATCAGCACTCTGGATAGAATAGAGAGAGACGTACAAACAAGAGAGGCTTGGATAAGAACTTTCAACATGGGAATGCATTGAACGAATGAAAAAGGATATGATGAACGCCGAGAGCTTGAATTGAATCCACCGGGGAAGAAAACAGAACGTAGAATGATGAACTAGAGCACTAGGTATCTTCACAACGAATCACCGGATACAAAACGGAAGAAAAGATAGCGGGACATCACATTAATAGAAAAGGCACTTGGTTGAGAATTGATCGATGAAGATGAGGGATCACTAGAAGTGCGTGTCTAGAGGGGGGGGGGGGGTGGGTGAATAGACTACTAGCACAAATTAAAACCTAACCTTTTCCCAAGTTAATTGGTGGGCAGTTTTAGCAATTATAACAAGTCTAATGCACCCTACACATGCTAGTCAACAAGTATGGCAGTGGAAAGTAAGACAAGCACATGTAAGAGAGAGTAGAGATAGGAAGATCAAACGCAATTTGAAGACACGAGGATTTTTCCCGTGGTTCCGATAGGTGGCGCTATCGTACATCCACGTTTACAGAGTCTTCAACCCATGGAGGGTAATGGTCGTGAGAGTCCACGGAGGGCTCCACCCATAAGGGTCCACGAAGTAGCAACCTTGACTATTCCATAACGGCTTCCGTCCACGAAGGACTAGCCTCACTATGGGTAGATCTTCATGAAGTAGGCGATCTCATTGCCCGTACAAAATTCTTGGTTCAACTCCACAACACGAAGTAGGAGGCTCCCAAGCGACACCTAACCAATCTAGGAGGCACCACCCTCCAAAAGTTAATAGGATCGATAATGATGATGAACTCCTTGCTCTTGTCCTTCAAGATGATAGACTCCTCAACACTCAATCACTCTCTTACAAATTTGGCTTTGGTGGAAGAGATTGATTGGGTGGAAAGCAACTTGGGGAGGCTAGAAATCAAGATTCATATGGATGGAGTGGAATGGCTTGATCTCAAAACATGAGTAGGTGGCTCTCTCTCAGAAAATAAGATGGGGCAAGTGTGGAATAGTTCTGAGTGCTTCTCTTTCGAGTGAGTGGTGGTGAAGGGGTACATATAGGCATCTCCAAATATCCAACCGTTACATCTTTAGTGACCAACTCAGTGACACCGAAGTATAAAACTCGGTGGTACCGAGTTGCTCAAGAGGTAGCAACTTTTGAATCTCGGTGAGACCGATATATAGTTCTCGGCAGTACCGACAAGGGTGACCAACGGTCAGAAAGCAAACTCGGTGGCACTAATCCAAAAAACTGGGAAATTCCAAATTTAAGAAAAGGGGCAACAGAAAGTTGGCAACTGAAACTCGGTGACACCGATGCAGAATCGGTTGTACCAAAAACTTAGGGTTTGGCTGGGATCTGTCTGAGGTGAAAATCGGTAGGGCCGAGTGGGAAATTTTGGTGGAACCGATTTTACATGATAGGCTTTGACAGACTTTTGTGGAAGAGCTTGTGGGTGTTTTTGGTGACTATCACTTGTGCACGTGGAGCATTTTGTTCACCATCAATACCACACCCCCTTTTAATAGTATTGGCTTTCCTATAGACTCAAAGTGATTTCTCACAAAGTAAAATGTAGAGTCTTCTTGCTTGAAGCTTTTCCAATCCTATTCCTTGCATCTAGGGGTCTCTCCACAATCCTTTTGCCATCACTCTCTGTGGACTTTATCTGAAATACACTAGATAAGAGTATTAGTCCAAGAGACAATGTATGTTGTCATGAATTATCAAAACCACCAAGGGAGCATATTGTGCTTTCAATCTCCGCCTTTTTGGTAATTGATGACAACATACAATCAAAGCTTCAAATAAAGATATGCATAGATATAATGAAGACTTTGAGGGACACATGACTAAGACTTGCTCCCCCTAAATGTGTGCAATCCCTTTAAAGGATAGTTGCTTTGGAATGCATGTACGCACATATAGTAGAAGGGATAAAATGAGTCATGTGTATCTTAGCTATATGCATCAAATATATGTGAATGAGTCACATCCTTGTTCAAGACTTCACTCTTGCAAACAATATGTGCAAGAAGCAAGAGATCATCTTGATCAAGGATATGATGCATATACTTACCTTGAGTTCTTGAGCAATCTAGTAGTAGAAACACACTTGAGAAAACAATGTTAGGAAACACAAGAGTATTTTACCAATCACAAAGCAAAAGAACTCAATAGTACCAAGATGTGGAGAACATGTAGAAGATAGTATTCCTTAAGATTGATATGTCTCCAAGAACATTTAGAACTTTCTCCCCTAGATGTAAAATTGTAGGTCATCCTCTCCCCCTGAATCTTAGCATTTAGATATTGGGAGTAGGTAGGGTGAGACAAGTCTAAAATGAGAATAATGAATAAGAGTATCAAATTAGAACAAGATTAGGCATGCTCTCTCTCCTTTAGGAAATAACGAAACTTCTCCCCCTACTTTGGTATTCTCCCCCTTTGCATTGAAGCTTTAGTATTTCTCCCCCTTTAATATTTTCTCCCCCTTTGGTATGAGTATATGCTTTGAAGCTTTGATATTTCTCCCCCTTTGGCATTAATTTGCAAAAAGGGTCACACAAAGGGTCAGATGAAAGGAATCATTGAGTGGGAAGGGATCCTAGAGAATAAGGGTCATTGAGAGCATTTGAGACAAGGGTTCCTTGAAAACAGTTTTCTCCCCCTTAAGATCTGAATATGTGAGATTATACCTCTTGATGTTTGTCTTGATGTTTCTCCCCCTACATCATTGTGGGATCATGTATCTGACCATAGACCAAAACAGACAACATGCATAGAAGTTTTTGCGAAAAGTCGGTAGCTCCGAGGCAAAAGGGGTCGGTAGCACCGATATGTGATTTTGCAGTGTGACTGCAATATCGGTGAGACCAAGTTTTTGGGATCGAAGACTCCGAGATAGAAAACAGAAACTTGTCAAAATGATCTTTGGCTGTTTTTGTCAAATGCAGCTTTTCAGAAAATCTCAAAAGAGTCACAAAGATTTTCAATGAATTCTCATAAAGATTTGCAATGAATTTTCAGATAGATTTGCAAAGAATTTTCAGAAAGATTTTCAATGAATTTTTAGACAGATTTGCAAAGAATTTTCAGAAAGATTTGCAATGAATTTTCATCTAGGTTAGAGTTGAATGGAAATGTCAATGTCAACAAAACAAAAAATTCTCCATTCAATTCCTATAACTAGATGATGGGCGGTGACTAGGTCACCTATGTTAGAGTATATTGACTTAGGAGCCAAGTAAGAATACTTGATCATAGGTCATACTCATGATTTAAGCACAAGTGGGGTTACCACTTTTACATAAAGCATTTAATGTTGTCACATTCTTAAGAGATGCTTTAACTCAAGTCTTAGAGTAAAGCTCCCCCGTTGATGTGACATCCCCCCATAAGAGGGATAAACTAACCTTGGGTTTGTCGTAGAAGACTTCATGTGGGTGATGTAGTGGTGGATGCTCAAGGTTGATGAAGATCATCTTGAGTTGGGAGCAATCCTTCTTGTTTTGGTTCACTTATCACCTACATAGGTTAGTTACGCAAGGAAGAACATGATATATCAAAATGACACGATACCAATTGTGAGTTGATACCAATTGAGAAATTCAAATATGTGTCAAGGATATGTTTTTTTGTCCTCTTCCTTCCATCACCAAAGAGGGGTTGTGGATACTTGGCCATGACAAGATTGCTTAAGATATGAGTTGATGGCAATCTTGTGGAGTGTTGTTCTTCCAAGTACCTACAAAGGGTTAGATGCAATACAAGGGAGCATAGAATTCCAAGATATATGAAATTCATGGTAATGATAGCATGGAAAGGTCAAGTAAGCTCATCCCCCTTGCATGCATCTGAGTGAGTCTAGCTCAAGTTTGAAGCATCAATGATGTTCAACTCACTCCTCAAGTAACAAAACACTTTCTCATCAAGTGGCTTAGTAAAGATATCGGCCAATTGCTTGTTAGTACGAACATGCTTAAGATTAATATCTCCTTTGGCAACATGATCACGAATGAAATGATGTCGAACTTGAATATGCTTAGTTCGAGAATGTTGCACGAGATTATGACCAATCTTAATAGCACTTTCATTGTCACAAAGTAATGGAACATTTTTTCACTTGGATTCCATAATCCTTAAGCGTTTGTGTCATCCATAGCAATTGTGCACAACACGATCTGGTGGCAATATACTCAGCTTGGGCGGTAGATAGAGATACCAAGTTTTGTTTCTTGGAGGACCAAGACACAAGATGTCTACCAGGAAATTGACATGTACCCGAGGTGGATTTTCTATCAATCTTGTCACCGACATAGTCCGAATCGGAATAGCCAACAAGGTTAAAAGAAGATCCCTTGGGATACCAAATGCCAAAGTTTGGTGTATGTATCAAATATCTCACAATACGTTTCACGGCCAAAAGATGACACTCTTTAGGTGCATCTTGATATCTAGCACACATGCAAACACTAAGCATGATATCGGGACGGGAGGCACATAGATATAACAATGAACCAATCATAGATCGATAAACCTTTTGATCAACCGGTTTGTCCTCCTTGGTAAGATCAACATGTCCACTAGTAGGCATAGGAGTTTTCATACCTTTACACTCTTGCATGTTGAACTTCTTGATCAAGTCCTTGGTATACTTGGTTTGAGAGATGAAAGTTCCTTCTCTCATTTACTTGATTTGCAAACCAAGGAAAAATTTCAGCTCACACATCATGGACATCTCATACTTCTCAGACATCAACCTTCCAAATTTCTCACTAAATTGTGGGTTAGTAGATCCAAAGATAATATCATCCACATAAATTTGGCACACAAATAGTTCACCATTAACTCTTTTAGTGAATAAGGTTGCGTCAATTTTACCAATTTCAAACCCTTTTCAATGAGAAACTTCGTTAAGCATTTATACCAAGCACGTGGGGCTTGCTTAAGACCATAAAGAGCTTTACGAAGCTTGTAGACATGATTAGGTTTCTTGGGATTCACAAAACCAGGGGGTTGTTTAACATAGACCACTTCTTCAATCTCACCATTTCAAAATGCACTTTTAATATCCATTTGATAAAGCGTGATATCATGGTGATTGTCATAAGCAAGAAGAATGTGGATAGCTTCAAGTCTAGCAACGGGGGCATAGGTCTCACCGTAGTCCATACCTTCGACTTGCGTATATCCTTGGGCTACGAGATGCGCCTTGTTGCGTACAACTTGACCGTCTTCATCTTGCTTGTTCCGAAACACCCATTTTGTACCGATGATGTTGTGCTCGTCCTTGGGCTTCTCCACGAGTGTCCACACTTCTTTCCTCTCGAAGTTGTGAAGCTCTTCATGCATAGCGTTCACCCAATCCGGGTCTTCAAGTGCTTGTTCAACCTTCAAGGGTTCAATGCTACAGATGAAAGAATAATGCTCACAAAAATTTGCTAGGCGAGTTTTAGAGCGAGTGATTCTCCCGGTTTGTATGTCACCGAAGATTTGGTTTAGAGGATGGTTCTTGGTCACTCTTGCTCGAACTCGGGGTAGCTTTTGCTTGTTGGATGGTGGAGCTTCTTCATCATCATCTCCTTCATCTTCGTTGTTGTCGAAGGTGTCGTTTCCTTGAGGTGGTGGTGACGGAGGTTGTGGTGGATCCTCATGATGTACTTCCTCCTCCTCTTAATCTTGTCGTGTACCACTTGTAGATGCCTCCATGTCGTTTTGTGGGTCGCCTTGACGCGAATTAGGAGCTTCCACTTGGGTTGATGAAGTACTTTCCTTCACCTCCATGGGACGAATCTTGCCAATGGACAAGTCTTGGATAGCTTCCGAAGGATCCTTATCTCCTACATCATTTGGGAATTGCTCGACTTGCGAACCATTAGATTCATTAAACTTCACATCTACCGTCTCTTCAACTTTTCGAGTGAAGTTGTTGTAGACACGGTAAGTGTGAGAGTTCGATCCGTAACCAAGTAGGAATCCTTCATGAGATTTAGGAGCAAATTTAGTACGACGATGCTTATCAAGAATGTAGCACTTAGAGCCAAATACCCGAAAGTATCCAACTTGGGGTTTGTTACCGGTGAGTAGCTCGTATGCTGTTTTACCTAGAAGCTTGTGTAGATAGAGTCGGTTTGTGGCATGACATGTTGTTTCCACGGCTTCTGTCCAAAAGTGTCTTGGCGTCTTGTATTCGTCAAGCATCGTTCTTGCCATCTCAATAAGAGTTCGGTTCTTCCTCTCAACAACTCCATTTTGTTGAGGCATGTACGTAGCCGAGAACTCATGTGAAACACCTTCTTCGTCAAGAAAGGTATCTACATGGGTGTTCTTGAACTCCGATCCATTATCGCTCCGAACCTTCTTGATCTTCACCTCAAATTGATTTTGTTCTTTGCGAGCGAAGTTCTTGAAGATCTTTTGTACCTGTGACTTATCATCAAGAAAGAATACCCACGTAAATCTGGAAAAATCATCAACTATAACTAGACCATAGGAATTTCCACCGAGGCTCTTGTATGTGTGGGACCAAAAAGATCCATATGAAGTAACTCAAGTGGTCTCCTAGTGGTCATGATGTTCTTGACCGGATGACTTCCACCTACTTGCTTTCCAGCTTGACAAGCACTACAAAGCCTATCTTTGTCAAAGATAACATCTTTAACACCAAGTATATGACCACCTTTGATAAGCTTGTCTAGGTTACGCATACCAACATGTCCTAGTCTTCTATGCTAAAGCCAACCTTTAGAAGATTTTGCAATAAGACAAGTACGAGGTTTGGATCTTTTAGTGAAATCGACAATGTATAGATCACCTCTACGGAAACCGGTAAAGACTATGTTATGATTATCTTGATGAAACACTTGGCAATCTACTTTGGTAAATAGCTCATTAAAACCGAAGTCGGCAAGTCTAGATACGGAAAGAAGATTGTAGCCAAGGGATTCAACAAGCATGATGTTTTGAATAGAGATATCATGGGATATGGCCACCTTACCAAGACCAAGTACCTTACCCTTGGAGTTGTCTCCAAAAGTTACATACCTTCGCGGTCCATGGTTTGGTGTGATCTCTTCAAACATATCTTTATCTCCGATCATATGATCCGTGCATCCACTGTCGAGAATCCACTCTTTTCCTCCGGACATGTAATCCTTGAAGTTTGCCATGAGACTTAGATTCTTCATTGTCTTCTCATACTCGATGTCGAACAACTCATATTCATCATAGTAGCCATGCTCCACATTGTCATCATCACGCGAGAAATCTTCGTCATAAACAAGTGATTCGTTAGTGTTGTGATCATGACAATGTTCAAGATTATGAATGCGAATGGCTTCAACAATGATGTTGTTGATAGTTATGACATTTCCTTTAGCACGCATGAGGTCTCTAAGCTCAAATAGATAGTCGTCAAACTTAGGGTCACTAGGCATCATTTTTTGAAAGGGAATAGTTTTATGAAGAATTTCATCAAGATTACTTAATTAATAACTTGGATATCATTCCTCCAAATCACTCCACAAAGTATAGCCACATTCAAAATTCTTTATTTGATTAAGCACAATTCTAGGCAATCCTCTAATGATAAGATTAACAGTTCTAAGATTGCATAGCATATCACTTTCCTCTTCGTGTGTGGGATGTAAGGGATCAATGGGAGGTACATAGGGGTTCTTAACATACTTGATCAAATGGAATTCATTGAATAGCTCAAGCATCTCGTATTTCCATTGACTATAGTACTCCCCATCGAGAACGGGCACTCTACAACTCAAACTCTCCAAACTAGACACACCCATCTTCCTCCAAAGGTGATTAAACAAAGGTTATGGAGACCTTGCTCTGATACCAATTGAGGGATCACTAGAAGTGTGTGTCTAGAGGGGGGGGGGGGTGAATAGACTACTAGCACAAATTAAAACCTTACCTTTTCCCAAGTTAATTGGTGGGCAGTTTTAGCAATTATAACAAGTCTAATGCACCCTACACATGCTAGTCAACAAGTATGGCAGCGGAAAGTAAGACAAACACATGTAAGAGAGAGTAGAGATAGGAAGATCAAACACAATTTGAAGACACGAGGATTTTTCCCGTGGTTTCGATAGGTGGCGCTATCGTACATCCACGTTTATGGAGTCTTCAACCCACGGAGGGTAACGGTCGCGAGAGTCCACGGAGGGCTCCACCCATAAGGGTCCACGAAGTAGCAACCTTGACTATTCCATAACGGCTTCCGTCCACGAAGGACTAGCCTCACTATGGGTAGATCTTCACGAAGTAGGCGATCTCCTTGCCCGTACAAACTTCTTGGTTCAACTCCACAACACGAAGTAGGAGGCTCCCAAGCGACACCTAACCAATCTAGGAGGCACCACCCTCCAAAAGGTAATAGGCTTGATAATGATGATGAACTCCTTGCTCTTGTGATTCAAGATGATAGACTCCTCAACACTCAATCACTCTCTCACGGATTTTGCTTTGGTGGAAGAGATTGATTGGGTGGAAAGCAACTTGGGGAGGCTAGAAATCAAGATTCATATGGATGGAGTGGAATGGCTTGATCTCAAAACATGAGTAGGTGGCTCTCTCTCAGAAAATTAGATGGGGCAAGTGTGGAATAGTTCTGAGTACTTCTCTTTCGAGTGAGTGGTGGTGAAGGGGTATATATAGGCATCTCCAAAAATCCAACCGTTACACCTTTACTGACCAACTCGGTGACAACGAAGTATAAAACTCGATGGTACCGAGTTGCTCAAAAGGTAGCAACTTTTGAATCTCGGTGAGACCGATATACAGTTCTCGGCAGTACCGACAAGGGTGACCAACGGTCAGAAAGCAAACTCGATGGCGCCGATCTAGAAAACTCAGAAAATCCGAATTTAAGAAAAGGGGCAACAGAAAGTTGGCAACTGAAACTCGGTGGCACCGATGCAGAATCGGTTGTACTAAAAACTTAGGGTTTGGCTGGGATCTGTCTGAGGTGAAAATCGATAGGGACGAGTGGGAAATTTTGGTGGCACCGATTTTGCATGATAGCCTTTTGACAGACTTTTGTGGAAGAGCTTGTGGGTGTTTTTGGTGACTATCACTTGTGCACGTGGAGAATTTTGTTCACCATCAATACCACACCCCCTTTTAATAGTATTGGCTTTCCAATAGACTCAAAGTGATTTCTCACAAAGTAAAATGTAGAGTCTTCTTGCTTGAAGCTTTGCCAATCCTATTCCTTGCATCTAGGGGTCTCTCCACAATCCTTTTGCCATCACTCTGTGTGGACTTTATCTGAAATACACTAGATAAGAGTATTAGTCCAAGAGACAATGTATGTTGTCATGAATTATCAAAACCACCAAGGGAGCATATTGTGCTTTTAGAAGAAAAGGGCGGGAGGGAGGGGAAAACAAATAAAACTTGGGACGGATGAAACAAACTCCGGGAAAAGGAAAGATGATGATAGATGTTGCAAATATTGAAATATGATTGAATCATCTTGAAGAGAAGCACACCGGTTGAAAATAATTTCATGACAACTCCGGTTGAACAAAAGGATTAGCATTCCCATAGAAATATGAGAACAAAGCTTAGCAAATATATGAAATCACCACTTGACATCGAAGCAACTCGAATTACCATATTCCAACAAGACAAAGGACGAGGCTTGCAAATTAATCCGGAAACAAATACATAACCCACCATGCATTTGTTGGAAGGATAATCCTAGGTAACTACTTGAATTCCCACATAAGAACTTCCAAAATCTTTGGTTATGCAATCGGGTCCACGGATACAAGGAGTAAAATCCATCACTCAACTCCTAGCAGTAATACTACTCTCCAATGTATCACATCCGTCAACACACAACCAGAGGCCTAAAAAATTCATCTACCTCAGACCCTCGTAATCACAACGATACTAATCATGGCAGTACATGTGATCCCACTCCCCAGTACTGGGTGCCGCCACACTCTTCGCACCACGAATAGTATTGAAGCAATTTCGAACATCCGCGTCCTGAGATACTAAGGAAACTGAACGATAGCGATGTGTCAAGAACCCCTTGGAGCTCAACTCCCCGGGTCCAATCCATACGTACGGGAGGCACCAAGAACAGAGTTCTGGTCACATCGACATCATAGAGGTTCCAAACTACCCGCGTGATCCTAAAAAAATTGAGTGAGAAGAGGGGAAGAATTAAAATTCCTACGTCAGGATTCCTCACTAGAGCATAGAAGAGGAGTAAAAAGAATCCCACTCTCCGATATATAACTACTCTCAAAACAGTTTTTTTGCTAGACTCGACTCGGCCAACTTCGGTCAAACAAGGGGGCTCCTAGGTCGGTACTGCTCTGATACCAACTTGTAACACCCAAGATGCGATCTCATTTTGGCTCGAGGGCCTCGACATGGATAGAAGCGCATCTCGTCGTTTTGCGAGAATGGATATCATTACAAGTACATGTAATGAAGAGATGAGTATATGGAATTGGCTCACACTCGCCACAAGCTAAATCAAGATCACATCAATACAACAACAAATACAAACATCATACAGAAGAGCAGGGTCCGACTACGGACGAAATCGAACGACAAAATGACATCCATCCTTGCTATCCCAAGCTGTCGTCCTGGAACCCATCCCATGATCGATGAATATGAAGAAGAAGAAGAACTCCAAATCAAACAAGCATCGCGCTCACGTCAAAGCATCTCATTACCTGCACCTGCAAGTGTTGTTGTAGTAATCTGTGAGCCACGGGGACTCAGCAATCTCTTTTCCAAGGGTATCAAGACTAGCAAAGCTTAATGGGTGAGATATGGTTAAGTGGTGAGGCTGCAGCAAACACTAAGCATTTATTTGAGTGGCTAACTTACGAGTACAAGAATAAGGGGGGATGATCGTCGAATAAACGGACGTGAACTAGTAATGATCACTAAGTGATCCTGAACACCTACTTATGGTCAAACATAACCCCACCATGTTCTCTCTCGGATCAGAAATTCACGAGAAGAGACAGTTACGGTTACGCACACGGCTGGTGTATTTTATTTGAGTTTACTTTAAGTTTTCTATGACCGGATGTTAAACAAATTTCCAAGTTGCCACATAACCGCGGGCACGACTCTCATGAAAGATTTAACCCTGCAGGGGTGCTCCAACTCATCACAAACTAACCACAAGCTGCGTTGGAACTCCTCAACCGCGGGATGACGCGTAGTATTTGCGGAATTTCGATGGAAAATCTCAACCTCAAGATAGCCCGAAGTGTCCCCGAAATCCCGCGCACAAGACGTTCGACAAAGGTAAAACAAATCCAGCAAGGCCGCCCGACGTGCCGACAATCCCGATAGGAGCCGCGTATCTCGTTCTCAGGGCACAAACGGATGAGCGCAGCGTATAGTGGCCTGATAGAAATCACCCGAGTTGCCCCGGGTTGGCCCCGCACATGACTCTTTTTAGGACTAGCACCATCAGCACTGGCCCTCCCTGTATTATGTTGAATTAACTCCTCGGGTTCATGATGCCCTATGCTCTAGTTACGGTGTTCAGTATTATTATGTTGGGCAAATATAGTACCAATGTTGGGCCTTGCCAGAAGAGTTTTATCCCAAAACGAAAGTCAAGGGGGTCCCCATAACAACCCTGAGCATGTTAGGAGCGCTCAATATGGAAGATAACACCGGTACACAAGTAACTAGGGTGGCAAAAGTGGAACAAAACACCGAGCAAAAGGCCAAGCCTTCCACCTTTTACCAATTATATATTTGCATTAAATTAAATAGCAATAGTATTGTGATATCTCAAAATATCCATTTTTCACATGGAACAACTTGCACCTGCAACTAGCAATCCTATAAGAAGGGCTGAGCAAGCGGTAACATAGCCAAACAATGGTTTGCTGGGACGTGGAGGGGTTAGAGGCTTTTCATGGCAATTTGGGAGGCTTGACAAACAAGTGGTAGGTAGCGAGACATATCGATAGAAACGAGACAACTAGCATGGCAATGATAGTAGTGGTATCCAGGGAAATGGTCATCTTGCCTGAAATCCCGCTTGGAAGAAGAACGGATCCGTGAAGAAGATGATCCAACGTAGTCGAACGAATCCTCACACACCGAACGCTTTCGGTACTCTATCGAGAAGAAGCAATCCGAAAACGACAATCAACACATGATAAACACCACAACATATTCATGATATGATGCACAACAGGGATGATGCATGTTCATTCAAATATGCATGACAAGGCAAAGCACAACAATCAATTACTACACATTAAGTGAAGCTCAATATGCAACGAGTTGCATATTGACGAAACTCCACGTTCGGGTCATTTAGTTCACTCACGTTTATTTACGCAACAAGTTTAAAGGTTGTTAAACATGGCAAGAGGTGAAGCATAAATAAACTACACTATCTAGGCATCTTAAACGAGGTCGGAAACAACTTATAGTATTTCCGAAACGACCCCATGTGTTAATTTTGAAAAATTTCCAGATCTGAACTAATTATGTTTTATATTTGTTAAACAGCAAAACAAAATGCACCACGCAATTCTACACGTTATTCTAGTCGAAATACATATATGGAACATTTAAAATGGAGCTACGGTCTAGAAGATATGCCGCACACAAGATGAACATGACATGAATGAAAAATGCATGCAAACATCAACCATAAACATGTCAAATCATGGATGCAACAAGGTATTATGACACTACATGAGATTCTAAGCAAGTTTCATATGCAACATGTTCAAAACGAAGCTACGGTTCAACAAACTCAACCAATACAAGTTATGGACATAATCTGCCCAAAATAGCGACATGGCATTTTGCACACATAAAAACAATAAGCTACAAGATTCTACAATGCACAAACAAGGCATGTGGCTGTAGCCTACATGATGCACAACAATTCATATCATCACAACAAATTGAGTAGAAGCATGGATCACTAGGAAATAAGCTCACAAAACGGCAACAAATATATCAGATTAGGACTTATTGAAAATAACAGTTTTTAGCAGAGCAGTTTTTCCATGGATGCATTTTGGCAGCAATGAAACTATATGCTACAGGGCATATCATGGCATGAAATTTAACAACAAGGTATAGGACATGATGCACTACAATTCACTCATTTATGGCAACATCAAATTGTGCACAGATTCAAGGCAAACATCAACACAACATGGCATTCTGAAATACACAGATTCTCAGACTTAGTGAAAATAAGAGTAGACAAGAGCAGCAGTTTTTAACAGATTGACACCTTTGACAGCAGAATTAATTATGGTGCAAAACCTATTCATGCCAACTATTGGCACAACATGATAGAGCATAACATGGTTAACGAAGCATTCCATTGTGGCAACACCAAAAGAGTCCTAGAACACTAGCAAATCACATGGCAACATGACAAAAAAAATAACAATTTCGGACTTAGAAATATTTAGCACCTCAAAACAGCAACATATTTTATGGCAAGATAGCAACAAGAGAATAACACCTAAACATGGTTTTCTATAGCAACCAAAAATACCAGGGCCTAGCACACATGTCCAAGGGCATATCTCATGTTCAAAATTATTTCATATCATGCATGGATTAAGTCACACCAAATAAACAAAAGGGCATCATAGCAAAATAACATGCACAAAAAATTGCTCAAATGACAAAACTAATTGCACAGCTAAATTCTATGGATTTTTCTACCCCGAAAACATATATAATATGTGGGTCTTTACTATAAAACAAATGACACAAAATTTATGCGAGATTAGGACATAACCCGTTTTAGCAAGTTATTTAAGCAAATTAAATGCAAACATCACATCACACATTTTTATCATGCATGAAAAAGGGATATAAATAATCTACACATTTTACATAAATGGTTTGTTTTATTCCGATGCACGGGTAAATAATTATCAGCGATGCAAAATCATGACACTTGTACGAATTCCAAAAAAACAGCATGTTAAACATTTTTACCATGGATGAAAGTTGTTTATTGTGAAACTACATGAAATTCTGAACATTTTACACGTATAAAGTTTTTGCATGCGATGCACGGTTATTTATATATAGACATTTTAAAAACATGATATTTTTCTATAAAACAGTTTTTCTGTGGAGAATTAGATGAATGGTTCTGCGAAAAAAGGTTACATGGGCTGAATCTGAAGCTAACGGGCCAAATAGGGTCTGAGCGAACATGCCAAAAGGTCGCCCAGGGCGAGGAGTAGCACAGAGGGCGCTCACCATGCCGCATGGACAAGAAGCGGAGGCAGGCCGGATCTGGCTCGGCTGGACTGGGCCTGATGGGCGCATGGGCCTAGCGAGCCGGCAGGAGGCCCACGGGGGCGAGCGCAGCGAGGAGCTGGGACTGCGGGTCATCCTCCTCCTTGTGCAACCGTACGACCAGGAGCCATGGCGACGCCTTCGCCGCCGACGGGGTAAGCGAGGAGGCGACGGCGGGGCTCAAGGAGGCCGGGAACGGACAGATCCGGAGGTGGGGCTTCCGGATCCGGCGAGACCCGGCGACGGCGAGGTGCGGGGGTCCGACAGCAAGGTCGGGCGTCCATCCATGGCGGCTGCGGTCCTGCGGGCATGGAGGGGAGAGAGAGTATGAGGGAGAGAGAGGGAAGGCAGGACGAGAGGCAGAGACAGGGGCGACGGTGCCTGGCCTGAAGCGGCTTCTCCGGTGGCCGGCCGACGTGGGACGCAGGGCGCGTTGGGAGGGAGCTCGGGCACAGATCTTGCGGGAGGCGCGCGATGGGGCGTCGCGCGGGCTGGCGGGGCGCTTCTCGGGCCCGGGAGGGCCAGATCCAGGCCTCGCGTGGGTTGCACTGGTGGGGAGGCTGTGGGGCGACGTGGCGGCTCGGGAGTGGCCAGGAGCGGCGGCGCGGGCGATCTTGTGGCGACAAGTGGCGTTGAGGGAGCGGCGGGGCATGGAAATTGAGGTGGGTGGCGGTGCTGGAGGTAGGTGGAGGCTAGGTTGCCCATTTTTTGATGTGGGGGTGGCTTAAATAGGCAGGGGCCTAGGGTTAGGGGTGCTCTAGACCGTTTTTCGACCCTCCGATCGCGATTGGATGGTCCGGTAGGAGAGGTAGGCTTTAGGTGGGCTAGGGGGCTGTGCAGAGGGGTTGTTGGGGATGAGAGGGAATGGATGGCAGCCCGTGACAAGTTTTTAAAACATCGAAAACGATCGCTAATTTAACCGATGACGGTGTCACTACGGTCGACCGTTCAGGTATCAAACGACCTCCGATTGCGATGAAATTCGGTAGGCGGTCTACCTACAATTAAAAAAGACCGCGCACCAACTTTCAACCCAATCTGAGAAAGTTTTACACGCACTTTTAAAAACATTATTTTAACGATGCCGCGAGCGCGTGCATGTGTGGTTGGTCTCGAAACGGTCGACGACACGAACGGAGAGAACCGGCAACTACGAACGGATGCAAGTTTTCAAAACAACGACAACGGAGTGCCGATGCTATGCAGATGATGCGAATGATGCGACGATGAATGTGACAACCAAACGAATCACACGAAAAGAATGAAAATAAAGGGGAATCTTCTGAAGCGTTGGTCTCGGGCTGTTATAGCGACGAAATTTTTTGGAGATTTTTTTTGGGCCAGAAGACATCCAGTGGGCCAACGAAGTGCTAGAGGGGAGGGTCGAGGGGACCACAACCCACCAGTGCGCGCCCTGATGGGTTGTGCCCTCCTAGGGACCCCTCTCCACCGCCTCTGACGCCTATAAATTTCCAAATATTCCAGAAATCCTAGAGGAGTCAACGAAAAACACATCCAGCCGCCGCAAGTTCCAGAGCCTCGAGATCCAATCTAACACCATCACGGAGGGGTTCATCGTCCTCATTGGTGCCTCTCCTATGATGCGTGAGTAGTCCACCATAGACCTACGGGTCCGTAGGCAGTAGCTAGATGGCTTCCTCTCTCTCTTTTGATTCTCAATACAATGGTCTCTTGGAGATCTATTTGATGTAAACTTTTGCAGTGTGTTTGTTGGGATCTGATGAATTTTGAGTTCATGATCAGTTTCTATCCATGAATATTATTACAATCATTTTATAGCAACTTTATATCATTTTTTTGGGACTAACCTATTGACATAGTGCCAAAGTGCCAGTTGCTGTTTTGGCTTGTTTTTTACTTTGCAGAATATCAGTACCAAACGGAGTCCAATCGCGATGAAACTTTTTGGAGATTTTTTGGGCCAGAAGACATCCAGTGGGCCAAAGAAGTGCCAGAGGGGAGGGTCGAGGAGACCACAACCCACCAGGGCACGCCAGAGGCCCCAAGCGCACCCTGATAGGTTGGGCCCTCCTCGGGACCCCTCTCCACCGCCTCTGACGCCTACAGATTCCCAAATATTCCAGAAACCCTAGAGGAGTCGACGAAAAACACATCCAGTCGCCGCAAGTTCCAGAACCTCGACGTCCAATCTAACACCATCACGGAGGGGTTCATCATCCTCATTGGTGCCTCTCCGATGATGCGTGAGTAGTCCACCATAGACCTATGGGTCCGTAGGCAGTAGCTAGATGGCTTCCTCTCTCTCTTTTGATTCTCAATACAATGGTCTCTTGGAGATCTATGTGATGTAAACTTTTGCGGTGTGTTTGTTGGGATCCGATGAATTTTGAGTTCATGATCAGTTTCTATCCATGAATATTATTTGAGTCTTCTTTGATCTCTTATATGCATGATTACTTATAGCCTTGTGTTTCTTCTTCAAATCTTTGGTTTAATTAGGCCAACTAGATCGATTTTTCTTGCCATGGGAAGAGGTGCTTTGTGATGGGTTCGATCTTGCGGTGTCCTTTCGTAGTGACAGAAGGGGCAGCGAGGCACGCATGTATCGTTGCTATTAAGGATAACAAGATGGGGTCTATTCCTACATGAATAGATCTTGTCGACATCATGTCACCGTTCTTATTGCATTGCTCCATTTTTCCATGAAATTCATACACTAGATGCATGCTGGATAGCGGTCGATGTGTGGAGTAATAGTAGTAGATGCAGGCATGAGTCGGTCTACTTATCTTGGACGTGATGCCTATATAATGATCATCGCCTTGGATATCGTCATGATTATTTGATCTTCTATCAATTGCCCAATAGTAATTTGTTCACCCACCGTGTGCTATACTCATGAGAGAAGCCACTAGTGAAACCTACGGCCCCCGGGTCTACTTTTCCAACATATTGCTTTCCGATGTATCTTTTTGCCGCTTTTGTTTTCAGATCTATTATTCCAAAAAAACCAAAAATACCTTTCTGCACTTTTTATTTGCCCTTTTTATTTTGTGTTCTTGAGAGATCTATCTCTCCAATCTATCACTACCTAATCTATCTTTTTACCATAGAGAGATTGACAACCTCTCTTTCGCGTCGGGTTGCAAGTATTTGTTCTTTGTGTGCAGGTGTTGTTTACATAGTGGTGGTGATCCTCCTACTGGTTCAATACCTTGGTTTCATAACTGAGGGAAATACTTACCGTCGCTATGATGCATCATCCCTTCCTCTTTGGGGAAATACCGACACAGTCTCAAGCCACGTCACCTCCCGACGCCCCTCTTCTCCTATATGGTGTGTTTTACCCTAGAAAAAAAATCATAAGCAACCTTTCGGGATGAGGCGCCGCTGTCTCGAGGCGGAAACCTGGGCAGAGGCCCTTTTGCACTCCGATAGTCAGATTCTGCCGGGGGAATTCCTCTCTGGGATGGGGAGATCGAAGCCATTGTCACCACCAATGTTTCCTCCTTCATGGGAGAACCAATCATCATCAACATCTTCACCAACACCATCTCATCTCCAACCCTAGTTTATCTCTTGTATTCAATCTTTGTCTCAAAACCTCAGATTGGTACCTGTGGGTTACTGGTTGTGTTTATTACATCTTGTAGTTGATGCTTGTTGGATTACTTGGTGGAAGACATTATGTTCAGATCCTTAATTATTATTATTGCATGTCTGATCTTGAACATGTTGATGAGGTGTGAGTAGTTACTATTGTTCCTGAGGACATTGGAGAAGTCTTGTTATAAGTAATCATGTGAAGTTGGTATTCGTTCGATATTTTGATGATATGTATGTTGTTACTTCGCTTAGTGGTGTCATTTGAACGTCGACTACATGACACTTCACCATGTTATGGGCCTAAGGGAAGTCATTGTGGAGTAACAAGTAGATGATGGGTTGCTAGAGTGATAGAAGCTTAAACCTTATGCGTTGCTTCATAAGGGGCTGATTTGGATCCACATGTTTCATGCTATGGTTAGATTTATCTTAATTCTTCTTTCGTTGTTGCGGATGCTTGCGAGGGGGTAATCATAAGTAGGTTGTTAGTTCAAGCAAGAACAGCACCTTAACACCGGTCCACCCACATATCAAATTATCCAAGTAGCGAACACGAATCAACTCAACATGATGAACATGACTGGACATAAATTCCCATGTGTCCTCGGGAGTGCTTGCTTAATATAAGAGTACTTTCAGGCATGTCCTTTGCTACAAAAAGGATTGGGCTACCTTTCTACACCTTTGCTACTATTGTTACTTGTCACTTGTTACGAATTATCTTGCTACAAAACTATCTATTATTGTTACTTATAACACTTGCAGAGAATACCTTGCTGAAAACCGCTTGTCATTTCCTTCTGCTCCTCGTTGGGTTCGACACTCTTACTTATCGAAAGGACTATGATTGACCCCCTATACTTGTGGGTCATCAAGACTCTTTTCTGGCGCCGTTTCCGGGGAGTGTATCGCCTTTGGTAAGTGGAATCTTTAAGGAAACATTTTCTATACGTGCTGAAATTTACTGTTGCTTGTCGCTGTGAACGGTCACCCTTTGAGCGGTTTGTTCGGGGCATCTTCGCCTCGAACCGAAGATGAGGAAATTTTTCCTCAACCTACTGAACCTACTGAAAATATTTATTATGAGATCCCTTCGGGTATGCTTGAAAAACTATTATCTAATCCATATGATGGAACAACTCATCCTGATTATCATTTGATATTTGTCGATGAAGTTTGTGGGTTATTTCAGCTTCAAGGGTTGTCTGGAGACAAAGTTAAGAGGAAAGTTTTCCCTTTATATTTGGAGGGAAAGGAATTAATGTGGTCTCATGGAACTGGAACCGCTTTTGGGCGATATTGGATCATGGAACTGGAACCGCTTGAAGCTAGAATTTCATCAGAAGTGTTATCCTATGCACCTAGTCCATTGTGATCGAAACTTTATTTATAATTGCTGGCCTCGTGAAGGAAAAAGTGTCGCTCAAGCTTGGGGGAGGCTTAAATCTATTATGCACACCTGCCCTAACCATGAGATCTCAAGAAAAACTATTATACAAAAATTTTATGCTCGGCTTTCCCATGATGATCAAGTACTACTCGATTCTTCTTCTACTGGTTCCTTCATGAATAGGACTATTGAATTCAAATGGGATCTTCTGGAAAGAATTAAGCGCAACTCTGAAGATTGGGAACTTGACAAAGGTAAAGAGTCAGGTATAAAGCTCAAGTTCGATTGTGTAAAATCTTTTATGGAAACTGATGCTTGTTATAAGCTGAGTAATAAATATGGCCTTGACTCTGAGATAGTAGCTTCTTTCTGTGAATCATTTTCTACTCATGTTGATCTCCCTAAGGAGAAATGGTTCAAATACCATTCGCCCATTGAAGAGCAATTAGAGAAACCCATTAAAGTTGAGAAGGAAGAAATGATTGTTAACCATGTTGATCCAATTGTTCCTACTGCTTACATTGAGAAGCCACCTTTCCCTGTTAGAATTAAGGAACACGCTAAAGCTACAACTGTGGTTAATAAAAGTCATGTTAGGACACCTACTCCTTCTGAACAAATAAATGTTGAGCCTAAAATTGCTATGGTTAAAGATCTTCTAGCGGATAATACTGATGGTCAAGTTATTTACTTCTGTGGTGAAGCGGCTAGAATTGCGAAACCTGCTACAAACGCTCAGGATGAGTTAGATAAAAATAAACCAGTTGTGGGCATGCCTGTGGTTTCAGTTAAAATTGGAGATCATTGTTATCATGGTTTGTGTGACCTTGGTGCTAGTGTCAGTGCCATCCCTTTTACTTTATATCAAAAAATTATGAATGAGATAGCACCATCTGAGCTTGAAGACATTGATGTTACTATTAAACTTGCAAACAAAGACACTATTACACCACTTGGGATTGTTAGAGATGTTGAAGTCTTGTGTGGAAAAATTTAGTACCCCACTGATTTCCTAGTACTTGGTTCAAAACAAGATAACTTTTGTCCCATTATATTTGGTAGACCTTTCTTGAATACCGTGAATGCTGAAATTAGACCATGAAAATGACATGCATATGAATGAGAGGAATGAAATAGATGACATATTTCTTAAACAGACACCTATTCTTAAACACAACTTGCCAGTTGATATTTGAGGGGATCCTCCTCCACCCAAGGGAGATCCTGTGTTTGAGTTAAAGACCTTACCCGATACTTTGAAATATGCTTACCTTGATGAAAAGAAGATATATCCTATTATTATCAGTGCTAACCTTTCAGAGCTTGAAGAAAAGAGATTACTTAAAACTTTGAAGAAGCATCGGGCTGCTATTGCATATACTCTCGATGACCTCAAGGGCATTAGTCCCACTCTATGTCAGCACAAAATTAATATGGAACCTGATGCTAAACCTGTCGTTGATTGATGTCTACTACGCAACTTTATTCTTGTAGACTTTGTTGGGCCTCCAAGCGTAGAGTTTTGTAGGACAGTAGCAATTTTCCCTCAAGTGGATGACCTAAGGTTTATCAATCCATGGGAGGTGTAGGATGAAGATGGTCTCTCTCAAACAACCCTGCAATCAAATAATAAAAAGTCTCTTGTGTCACCAACACACCCAATACAATGGCAAATTGTTTAGGTGCACTAGTTCGGCGAAGAGATGGTGATACAAGTGCAATATGGATGGTAGATATAGTTTTTTTTAATCTGAAAATATAAAAACAGCAAGGTAACAAGTAACAAAAGTGAGCACAAACGACATTGCAATGCTTGAAAACAAGGCCTAGGGTCCATACTTTCGCTAGTGCAATCTCTCAACAATGCTAATATAATTGGATCACATAACCATCCCTCAACGTGCAACGAAGAATCACTCCAAAGTTCTTATCTAGCGAAGAATATAAGAAGAAATTGTTTGTAGGGTACGAAACCACCTTAAAGTTATCCTTTCCGATCAATCTATCCAAGAGTTCGTACTAAAATAACACCAAGTTATCCTTTCCGATCAATCTATCTAGAGTTCGTACTAAAATAACACCATATGATACGCATTAACCAACTCTAATGTCACCTAGATACTCCAATGTCACCACAAGTATCCATGAGTTAATTATACGATACACATCAAACAATTTCAGATTCATAATACTCAATCCAACACAAAGAACCTCAAAGAGTGCCCCAAGATTTCTATCGGAGGACGTAGGACAAGAACGTGCATCAACCCCTATGCATAGATTACCCCAATGTCACCTCGGGAATCCGCAAGTTGAGTACCAAAACATACATCAAGTGAATCAATAGAACACCCCATTGTCACCACGGGTATCCATATGCAAGACATATATCAAGTGTTCTCAAATCCAATATTCAATCCAACATAACGATATCTCAAAGGGAAAGATTCAATTCGTCACAACAAGATAGCAAGGGAAACATCATATGATCCGACTATATTAACAAAGCCCGTGATACATCAAGATCGTGACATCTCAAGAACACGAGAGAGAGAGAGAGATTGAACACATAGCTACTGGTACATACCCTCAGCCCCGAGGGTGGACTACTCCCTCCTCGTCATGGCCTCCGTCGGGATGATGAAGATGGCCACCGGAGATGGATTCCCCTCTCCTGCAGGGTACTGGAACGTCTCCAGATTGTTTTTTCGTCGATACAGAGAGTTGCAGCGGCGGAGCGGAGAGTCTAGGGTTATTTCTAATGGTTTCTATATTTATAGGATTTTTTGGCGTTGGTTTCACGCGAAGGTGGGCCACGAGGTGAGCACGATACGCCAGGGCGCGCCGGGGGGGCCTGGCGCGCCCTGGTGGGTTGTGCCCACCTCGTGCCTCTTCTGGCCCTCCCACGAAGCATCTAGTGCCTATTTTGTTCCAAAAAAATCGTCAAAAAGTTTTGGGCGATTCCTAGAACTTTCATTTTCTGCACAAAAACAACATCACGGTATTTCTTCTGAAAACAGCGTCAGTCCGGGTTAGTTCTAAATAAATCATATAAAGTGCATCAAAACCATATAAAAGTATTGTAAACATAGGTGAATATGGCCTGAATACTTCATAAATTATCGATACGTTGGAGACGTATCAGCATCCCCAAGCTTAATTCCTACTCGTCCTTGAGTAGGTAAATGATAATAGAACTAATTTATGAAGTGTGAATGCTAGCATAATATATAAGTTTGATCATTGATAATTTCAGTCAATTTTCTAGCATCATAACCAGTAACTTTCTCTCATAAAAATCATCATGATAGAGCAATCAATTCACATGTCATGGTTCAAATAATGAATTCTCTTGAAACTTAACAACCTATGTTCTTAGTTACCAAACAATTGCAATTCAACTTATTCTCAACAAAGTGTAAGTAAGAGCTCCACATACTCAATTTTTTTGACTATTTACTGTGAAGCAATAGCTCCACAGTCCTACTCAATCATCATATAGTCTTCTATGATTGCTAGTACTCAAAGCATATTTTTAGAACAAATGGCATCCATCGAACATAGAGAAAGATAGGGGCTTAATGTTTCGCCTCCCAACTCATTTATCATAGAGATAATTGTCAACAATAATAAATCATGATCAAATATATTTGACTGACCATATGTGCCTAAATCTTTCCCCACCACATGATGATTGCCAACTAGAGAATAATTGAGGTTGAAATGAGAAGTTGACTCAACATGAAAAGTAAATAACATGAAAGTAAATAGATTGTCCCTTCGCAGAGGGAAGCAGGGATTTGCAAAGGTGCCAGAGCTCATTGTTTAAAAACAGAGATGAATATTGTTTTGGGAGGTGCACCCTTCCTTTCAACGTTATGACCAAGAGTTATCAATATCTTCCATGTTAAACACATTAGCGGCGGTTCCCAAGCGGTAAAAGTAAAGGTTTACTCCCCCTCCACCAACAAACACACTCCATGGCTAGCCGAATCCACGGGTACCGTCCATACCAACAACATTCCTGGGGGAGTTTTGTTTAATTATTTGAATTTTTTTCCGGGACTGGGAATCCCTATTACCGCCCCTCTCGTGCAAGGACGAGTGAATAAACACTCATCATGAGAATAACCCGCTTAACATGGAATATACTGGCCGCCCCCTGTCGCTCCATGAGCGGTCTAGGCACACAAAACAAATGTTTATTTGAATGTTTAGAGGTGGCATATGCAAATTTACTTGGAATGGTAGTGAAATACCATATATAGTTAGGTATGGTGGACTCTTATGGAAGAAACTTGGTTTAAGGATTTGGATGCACAAGTAGTATCTCTACTTAGTATGAAGTGTTGGCTAGCAAAAAGGTTCTAAACAAGCACCACATGTTGGAGGATCCATAACAATATAACTTCTATGCAAATATACACAACCATAATTCATTACGTTGTCTTCCTTGTCCAACTTCAACTTATTTGCTCAAGTTTGAAAATAATTAATGGGTATTCACAATCATAGAAGATGTCCAAGATACTATATTTGTATGTGAAAGTTCTCTTCCTTATATTAATCATTCACGAATTGCTTGTATGACCAATATTGTGATTGTCAAGCTTCAAAAGATTTCACTTTCTAAACCCAATGTGAAGCTACTACTAGGCAAGATATGAACATATAATTTCAACTTCATGGTATTCAATTCATTCAACAATTTACTCATAGGATATAAGTGAAGCACAAGAGTAAATGACAAGCTAATCTCAAAAGATCTAAGTGAAGATCAATGAGTAGTCAAACAATTAAGTAGCTATGTGAGGATTCTCTCTGAATGAAGATTTTCAGATCTGATTATTTTATTAAACATCAAGCAAAAGAAAAATAACACTCCAAGAATACCACACATCATGTGAAGAAGCAAAAACTTAGGCTCAACCGCTACTAACCGATATTTGTTGATGAAGAGAGGTGGGATGCGTAGTATCCCCAAGCTTAGATGCTTGAGACTTCTTGAAATATTTACTTGGGGTGACTTGGCATCCCCAAGCTTGAGCTTTTGTATCTCGTTCAATCCTCTCATATCACGGTTTTACCTATTCTCAAAAACTTCATCCACACAAAACTCGAAAAGAACTCGTGAGATAGGTTAGTACACATAAGAATAAATCCACACTTCATGTACTGCCAAGACAAGTTGCACAATAATTTTCAAGCATCATCTACTGTTTACTATCGTTTCCACAATTTATATCTACAAATATAGGCTATGGAAACTATAGGATAAGTAGATAACAAAACTATGACAGAAATCTGTCCAAACAGAACAGTCTGTAGCAATTTATGAAAAAAGTGTACTTATGTAACTCAAACAATTATGAAAATTTAGGACTTAATAAATAATTTATATTAAAATACTGTGTAAAAATTTCAGAAACTTTCCACATTCCAGTAAAATGTGAAAATTCAAACACTACAGCAAAAGTTTTTGTTTTTACACAGCACACATCAAACATGAAATTCAAGTATCCTAAAAGCAATTCTTGGAACTTTTTATTGAAAAATAAGATTATACATAACACCTAACAGAGAACAACAAAATAAAATGACGCTCCAAGCAAAAATCATATTATGTGATGAATAAAAATATAGCTCCAACTAAGATATACCGATAGTGTTGAAGATGAAAGAGGGGATGCCTTCCGGGGAATCCCCAAGCTTAGGCGCTTGAGTATTCCTTGGATATTACCTTGGGGGTGCCTTGGGCATCCCCAAGCTTAGGTTCTTGTCACTCCTTGGTCTCCTCATATCGGTGTCTCACCCAAAACTTGAAAACTTCAATCACACAAAACTTAACGGAACTTCGTGAGATGGGTTAGTATAATAAAGATAGATCATTCACTTAGGTACTGTCAAGACAAGATTCATAATTGTTCCCACATGATACCTACTGTATTATACCATTACCATAATTTATACCACTAAATATAAGCTATGGAAACACTAAAACAAGCAAACTATGCATGCAAAACAGAATCTGTCAGAAACAGAACAGTCTGTGAAGATCTGTAGTATAGCCATACTTCCCTGTCTCTAAAAATTCTGAAAAATTAGGACAACCTGAATAATTTGTATATCAACACTATTTTAAAATGTAAGCTCAATATCACGTTCCATTAAAAAATGAAAATTCCTGTACTAGAGTCAAAAGTTTCTGTTTTGGTTCAGCATACATTCTACTCATCTTGTGAGTCATCCCAAAGGCTTTACTTGGCACTTTATTGAATTAAAAGACAGAAACATGATTACTACAGTAGCTTAATCATGTGGACACACAAAAACAGAAAGTAAAAGTGTTGGGTTGTCTCCCAACAAGCGCTTTTCTTGAAGGCCTTTTAGCTAGGCATGATGATTTCAATGATGCTCACATAGGAATAATAATTGAAACATGCAAAAGAGCATCATGAATCTCATGACAAGCACATTTAAGACTAACCCACTTCCTATGCATAGGGATTTTATGAGTAAACAATTTATGAGAGCAAGAATCAACTTGCATAGGAAGGCAAAACAAGCATAACTTCAAAACTTTGAACACATAGAGAAGAAACTTGATATTATTGCAATTCCTACAAGCATATGTTCCTCCCTCATAATAATTTTCAGTAGCATCATGAAGTAATTGTTGGAAATATGCCCTAGAGGCAATAATAAAATGTTTATTATTATATTTCCTTGTTCATGATAAATGTTTATTATCCATGCTATAATTGTATTGATTGTAAACTCAAATACATGTGTGGGTATATAGACAACAATGTGTCCCTAGTAAGCCTCTAATGGACTAGCTCGTTAATAAAAGATGGCTATGGTTTCCTAGCCATGGACAAGAGTTGGCATTTGATAATGGGATCACATCATTAGGAGAATGATGTGATGGACAAGACCCAAACTATGAACGTCGCATATGATCGTGTCAGTTTATTGCTATTGTTTTCTGCATGTCAAAGTATGTGTTCCTATGACCATGAGATCATGTAACTCACTGACACCGGAGGAATACCTTGTGTGTATCAAACGTCACAACGTAACTGGGTGACTATAAAGATGCTCGACAGGTATCTCTGAAGGTGTCTGTTGAGTTGACATGGATCAAGACTGGGATTTGTTACTCCGTGTGACGAAGAGGTATCTCAGGGCCCACTCGGTAATACAACATCACAATGAGCCTTGCAAGCAAAGTGACTAAAGTGTTAGCCGCGGGATCTTTTATTATGGAACAAGTAAAGAGACTTGCCGGTAACGAGATTGAACTAGGTATGGAGATACCGACGATCGAATCTCGGGCAAGTAACATACGGATAAACAAAGGGAACAACGTACGGGATTAACTGAATCCTTGACAGAGAGGTTCAACCAATAAAGATCTTCGTAGAATATGTAGGAACCAATATGGGCATCCAGGTCCCGCTATTTGTTATTGACCGTAGAGGTGTCTCGGTCATGTCTACATAGTTGTCGAACCCGCAGGGTCTGCACACTTAACGTTCGGTGACGTTTCGGTATTATTGAGTTATGTATGTTGGTGACCGAAGGTTGTTCGGAGTCTGGGATGAGATCCCGGACATCACGAGGAGCTCCAGAATGGTCCGGAGGTAAAGATTGATATATAGGAAGTCCCGTTTTGGTCACCGGAAAAGTTTCGGGTATTTCAGGTAGTGTACCGGGGGTGCCGGGAGGGTTCCTGGGGTCCAGCGGGAGGGGCCCACCCACCCCAGGGGCCACATGGGCCTAGGAGGTGGCGCACTAGCCCTTGGTGGTCTGGGCAACCAGCCTCTAAGGTCCCATGCACAGGAGGTGGGAGGAGGCCAAGTGGGGAAAGAATCCTCCCAAGATTCCACCTTCCTTGTAGGAGGAGGAGTCCTTGTTGGGGGAGGACTCTCCCCCCTTGGTTCGGACGAACCCCTCCTTAGAGGAGGGGCTAGGGCTGCCTCCCCCTCCCCTTCCTCCTATATATAGTGGGGGTTTTGAGGGCAGCCACCACCTGAAAAGCCACGTGCTGTCCTCTCCCCTCTAGATTGCCTTCCTCCTCTAGATTAGTTCGGTAGAGCTCGGCGAAGCCCTGCCGGATTAGTTCACCACCACTGCCACCACGCCGTTGTGCTGCCGGAGAACTCATCTACCTCTCCGCCCTCGCTTGCTGGATCAAGGAGGCGGAGATCGTCATCGAGTTGTATGTGTGCTGAACGCGGAGGTGCCGTCCGTTCAGCGCTAGATCGTGATTGGATCGCGGGACGGCTTGCGATTTGGATCGCGAAGACGTTCGACTACATCAACCGCGTTTCTTAATGCTTCCCGCTTAGCGATATACAAGGGTATGTGGATCCAATCTCCCGTCTTGTAGATGCTCATTTCCATGGATAGATCTTGTGTGTGCGTAGGAATTTTTTTGTTTCCCATGCAACGTTCCCCAACAGTGGCATCATGAGCTAGGTCTATGGGTAGATGAGATCATGAGTAGAACACAAAGGAGTTTGTGGGCGTTGATATTCAGATTGCTTCCCTCCTTAGTCTTTTCTTGATTCAACGGTATTGTGGGATGAAGCGGCTCGGACCAACCTTACCCGTCCACGTACGAGAGACCGGTTCCATTGACTAACATGTAACTTTGTTGCATAAGATGGCTGGCGGGTATCTGTCTCTCCCACTTTAGTTGAATCGGATTCGACAGAGGCGGTCCTTGTAGAAGGTGAAATAGCAACTTGTATATCACCGTTGTGGTTTTGCGTAGGTAAGAATCGTTCTTGCTAGATACCCATAGCAGCCAAGTAAAACATGCAACAACAAATTAGAGGACGTCTAACTTGTTTTTGCAGGGTATGATGTGATATGATATGGCCAGAAACATGATGAGATATATGTGATGTATGAGATGATCATATTTTGTATAGATTATCACGACTTGCATGTCGATGAATACGACAATCGGCAGGAGCCATAGGGTTGTCTTTAATTTATTTTCGCCTTTTTGCTTTACTTTATCGCTATGAGTTAGCAATAGTTATAGAAGCAATAGTTGGCACGACAACCTCATGGCGACACGTTGATGGAGATCAAGATGATGGAGATCATGGTGTTATGCCGGTGACGATGGAGATCATGCCGGTGCTTTCAAGATGGAGATCAAAAGCACAAGATCATGGCCATATCATGTCACTTATGATTTGCATGTGATGTTAATCCTTTTATGCACCTTGTTTTTCTTAGGACGACGGTAGCATTATAAGGTGATCCCTCACTAAAATTTCAAGATAAAATTGTGTTCTCCCCGAGTGTGCACCGTTGCGAAAGTTCGTCGTTTCGAGACACCACGTGATGATCGGGTGTGATAGACTCTACGTTCGCATACAACGGGTGCAAGCCAGTGTTGCACATGTAGAACACTCGGGTTAAACTTGACGAGCCTAGCATGTACAGACATGGCCTCGGAACACAAGAGACCGAAAGGTCGAACATGAGTCATATAGTAGATATGATCAACATGGAGATGTTCACCATTGAAACCACCTCATCTAACGTGATGATTGGACTTGGGTTGGTGAATTTGGATAATGTAGCTCTCGAATGACCGGAGGGATGTCAATTTGAGTGGGAGTTTTTTAAGTAATATGATTAACTAAACTCATTTGCAAATTTTTATGTTGTAGATCAATGGCTCGCGCAGTAGTTCCCCTGAATTTCAATGCGTTCCTAGAGAAAGCTATGCTGAAAGATGATGGAATTACTTTGTAGACTGGGCCCGTAATCTGAGGATTATCCTCACGGCTTCCCAAAAGGCTTATGTCCTTGATGCACCGCTCGGTGAACCACCCGCTCCAGTGTCGTCTGCAGACGTTGTGAACGCCTGGCAGTCGCGTTCAGATGATTACTCAATAGTTCAGTGTGCTATGTTGTATGTCTTAGAGCCGGGACTTCAAAGGCGTTTTGAACGTCATGGAGCATATGAGATGTTCCAGGAGTTGAAGTTTATCTTTGAGAAGAATGCCCGGATCGAGAGGTATGAGACCTCTGATAAGTTCTATGCTTGCAAGATGGAGGATAATGGGTTTGTCAGTGAACACATACTCAGAATGTTTGGATACTTCAACTGTCTGGCTGAGTTGGGAATTACTCTCCAGCCAGAGGCGATCACTTACAGAGTTCTTCAATCACTGCCACCAAGCTACAAAGGCTTTGTGTTGAACTATAACATGCAAGTGATGAACAAGTCAGTCGCCGAGCTGTTTGCGATGTTGAAAGTCGCTGAGTCTGAAATCCAGAAGGAGCATCAAGTGTTGATGGTCAATAAAACCACTAGTTTCAAGAAGAATGGCAAGGGCAAGAAGGGTAACCCCAAGAAGAGTGTCAAAGCAGTTGCCCCTCCCGTGAAGAAACCCAAGGCTAGACCCAAGCCAGAAACTAAGTGCTTTCATTGCAAGGGTACTGGTTACTAGAAGCAGAACTGCCCCAAGTATCTGGCCGACAAGAAGGCGGCCAACACCAAACAAGGTATATATGATATACATGTTATTGATGTGTACCTTACCAACTCTCGTTGTAGTGCCTGGGTATTTGATACCGGTTTGGTTGCTCACATTTGCAACTCAAAACAGGAACTGCGGAATAGACGGAGGCTGGCGAAGGACGAAGTGACGATGCGCGTGGGAAATGGTTCCAAGGTTGATGTGATCGCCGTCGGCACGCTCGCTCTTCTATTACCATCAGGATTAGTGATGAACCTGAATAATTGTTATTTAGTGCCTGCGTTAAGCATGAACATTATATCTGGATCTTGTTTATTGTGAGACGGTTACTCATTTAAATCGGAGAATAATGGTTGTTCTATTTATATGAGTAATATCTTTTATGGTCGTGCACCCATTGTGAGGGGTTTATTCTTATTGAATCTCGATAGTGATGATACACATGTTCATAACATTGATGCCAAAAGATGTAGAGTTAATAATGATAGTACGACTTTCTTGTGGCACTGCCGCTTAGGTCATACTGGTGTAAAACGCATGAAGAAACTTCATGCTGATGTACTTTTGGAGTCACTTGATTTTGAATCACTTGGCACATGTGAACCATGCCTCATGGGCAAGATGACTAAGACCCCGTTCTCTGAAACAATGGAACGGGCAAGTGACTTGTTGGAAATCATACATACTGATGTGTGTGGTCCAATGAGCATTGAGGCGCGCGGTGGATATCGTTATTTTATCACCTTCACCGATGACTTAAGTAGATATGGGTATATTTACTTAATGAAACATAAGTCTGAAATGTTTGAAAAGTTCAAGCAATTTCAGAGTGAAGTTGAGAATCATCGTAACAAGAAGATTAAATTCCTACAATCTGATCGAGGAGGAGAATATCTGAGTCATGAGTTTGGCAATCACTTAAGACAATGTGGAATTGTTTCACAGTTGACGCCACCCGGAACACCACAGCGTAATGGTGTGTCCGAACGTCGTAATCGAACCTTATTGGATATGGTGCGGTCTATGATGTCTCTTGCCGATTTGCCACTATCGTTTTGGGGTTATGCATTAGAGATAGCTGCATTCACTTTAAATAGGGCACCATCTAAATCTGTTGAGACGACGCCATATGAACTATGGTTTGGCAAGAAACCAAAGTTGTCGTTTCTTAAAGTTTGGGGATGCGAAGCATATGTCAAAAAGCTTCAGCCTGAAAAGCTGGAACCCAAAGCGGAGAAATGCGTCTTCATAGGATACCCAAAAGAGACGGTTGGGTACACCTTCTATCTCAGATCCGAAGGCAAAGTGTTTGTCGCTAAGAACGGGTCATTTCTCGATAAAGAGTTTCTCTCGAAAGAATTGAGTGGGAGGAAGATAGAACTTGATGAGGTTGTAGAACCTTCACTTCAACCAGAAAGTAGCGCAATGTGGAAAGATGTTTCTGTGGAGCCTACATCAGTTGAAGAGGAAGCTAATGATAGTGATCATGAAGCTTCGGATCAAGTTACTGTTGAACCTCGTAGGTCGACGAGGACACATACTACTCCTGAATGGTACGGTAACCCTGTCTTAGAGGTCATGTTGTTGGACAACGATTAACCCACGAGCTATGGAGAAACGATGGTGGGCCTGGATTCCTACAAATGGTTAGAGGCCATGAAATCCGAGATAGGATCCATGTATGAAAACAAAGTGTGGACTTTGGAACTATTACCTGAAGGGCGAAAGGACATTCAGAATAAATGGATCTTTAAGAGGAAGATGGACACGGACGGTAATGTCACCGTCTATAAAGCTCGACTTGTGGCAAAGGGTTTTTCACAAGTTCAAGGAATTGACTACGATGAGACTTTATCTCCCGTAGTGATGCTTAAGTCCGTCAGAATCATGTTAGCAATAGCTGCATTTTTCTATTATGAAATTTGGCAGATGGATGTCAAAACAACGTTCCTCAACGGTTTCCTTGAGGAAGAGTTGTATATGATGCAACCAGAAAGTTTTGTCGATCCAGAGAATGTTGACAAAGTTTGCAAGCTCCAGCGATCCATTTATGGACTGGTGCAGGCATCTCGGAGTTGGAATAAGCGCTTTGATGAGGTGATCAAAGCGTTTGGGTTTGTACAAGTTTACGGAGAAACTTGTATTTACAAGAAAGTGAGTGGGAGCTCTATAGTGTTTCTAATATTATATGTTGATGACATATTGTTGACTGGACGGCGGTTAAGAATATCCTAAAGTACCTGAAAAGGATTAAGGAAATGTTTCTCGTTTATGGAGGTGATCAAGGGCTCGTCGTAAAGGGTTACGCCGATGCAAGCTTTGAAACTGATCCGGATGACTCTAAGTCTCAAACCGGATACATATTTATTCTCAATGGGGGAGTGGTAAGCTGGTGCAGTTCCAAGCAAAGCGTGGTAGCTGATTCTACATGCGAAGCGGAGTACATAGCTGCCTCAGAGGCGGCGAAGGAAGGTGTCTGGATGAAGCAGTTCATGACAGATCTTGGGATTGTGCCCAGTGCACTGAACCCAATGACTCTGTTCTGTGACAACATTGGTGCCATTGCTCTAGCCAAGGAACCAAGGTTTCACAAGAGGACCAGACACATAAAGCAACGCTTCAATTCCATCCGCGATTACATCGAGGGAGGAGACATAAATATTTGCAAAGTACACACGGATCAGAATGTTGCAGATCCGTTGACTAAGCCTCTTCCACGAGGGAAACATGATCAACACCAGAACTGTATGGGTGTTAGATTCATTACAATATAAATCACATAGTGATGTGAGCTAGATTATTGACTCTAGTGCAAGTGGGAGAATGTTGGCAATATGCCCTAGAGGCAATAATAAAATGGTTATTATTATATTTCCTTCTTCATGATAAATGTTTATTATCCATGCTATAATTGTATTGATTGGAAACTCAAATACATGTGTGGGTATATAGACAACAATGTGTCCCTAGTAAGCCTCTAATGGACTAGCTCGTTAATCAAAGATGGCTATGGTTTCCTAGCCATGGACAAGAGTTGTCATTTGATAACGGGATCACATCATTAGGAGAATGATGTGATGGACAAGACCCAAACTATGAATGTAGCATATGATCGTGTCAGTTTATTGCTATTGTTTTCTGCATGTCAAAGTATGTGTTCCGATGACCATGAGATCATGTAACTCACTGACACCAGAGGAATACCTTGTGTGTAGAAAACGTCACAACATAACTGGGTGACTATAAAGATGCTCGATAGGAATCTCCGAAGGTGTCTGTTGAGTTGACATGGATGAAGACTGGGATTTGTTACTCCGTGTGACGGAGAGGTATCTCAGGGCCCACTCGGTAATACAACATCACAATGAGCCTTGCAAGCAAAGTGACTAAAGTGTTAGCCATAGGATCTTGTATTATGGAACGAGTAAAGAGACTTGCCGGTAACGAGATTGAACTAGGTATGGAGATACCGATGATCGAATCTCGGGCAAGTAACATACGGATAAACAAAGGGAACATCGTACGGGATTAACTGAATCCTTGACATAGAGGTTCAATCGATAAAGATCTTCGTAGAATATGTAGGAACCAATATGGGCATCCAGGTCCCACTATTTGTTATTGACCGTAGAGGTGTCTCGGTCATGTCTACATAGTTCTCGAACCCGCAGGGTCTGCACACTTAACGTTCAGTGACGTTTCAGTATTATTGAGTTTTGTATGTTGGTGACCGAAGGTTGTTCGGAGTCCCAGATGAGATCCCGGACGTCACGAGGAGCTCCGAAATGGTCCGGAGGTAAAGATTGATACATAGGAAGTCCCGTTTTGGTCACCGGAAAAGCTTCGGGTATTTCCGATAGTGTACCGGGGGTGCCGGGAGGGTTTCGGGGGTCCAGCGGGAGGGGCCCACCCACCCCAGGGGCCACATGGGCCTAGGAGGTGGCGCACTAGCCCCTATTGGGCTGGGAAACAAGCCCCTAAGGGCCCATGCGCAGGAGGTGGGAGGAGGCCAAGTGGGGAAAGAATCCTCCCAAGATTCCACCTTCCTTGTAGGAGGAGGAGTCCTTGTTGGGGGAGGACTCTCCCCCCTTGGTTCGGCCAAACCCCTCCTTGGAAGAGGGGCTAGAGCTGCCTCCCCCTCCCTTTCCTCCTCTATATAGTGGGGGTTTTGAGGGCAGCCACCACCTGAAAAGCCACGTGCTGCCCTCTCCCCTCTAGATTGTCTTCCTCCTCTAGATTAGTTCGGTAGAGCTCGGCGAAGCCCTGCCGGATTAGTTCACCACCACCGCCACCACGCCGTTGTGTTGGCGGAGAACTCATCTACCTCTCCGCCCTCGCTTGCTGGATCAAGGAGGCAGAGATCGTCATCGAGCTGTACGTGTGATGAACGCGAAGGAGCCGTCCGTTCGGCGCTAGATCGTGATTGGATTGCGGGACGGCTTGCAATTTGGATCGCGAAGACGTTTGACTACATCAACCGCGTTTCTTAACGCTTCCCGCTTAGCGATCTACAAGGGTATGTGGATCCGTTCTCCCCTCTCGTAGATGCTCATCTCCATGGATAGATCTTGTGTGTGCGTAGGAATTTTTTTATTTCCCATGCAACGTTCCCCAACAGGAATTTCACAACATAACTATCACATAAAGCATTCTTTTCATGATGCACAAGCATAGAATTTGCATTACTCTCCACATAAGCAAATTTCTTCTCATTCAAAATAGTGGGAGCATCAAATGAAACTTGAATACTCCCTCTGTCCAGGTGCATTAGGCGCCTAATGAAATTCAAGTATTCCAATAATATTAGGTGCCTAATGAAGTAGCATGATGTGAGGCAATTATTTATTTAGGATACAACACGACATGCACCCAGTCATTGCAAACGGCTTGTGCATGCAAATCGGAACAATTAATTGAGCGGGTCAATCTAGTATATTTAGAATGCATGCTTCTCTGTGGTTGGCTGCTCTAATGTTTCTTTCCAAACTACGCGTTAAATGCATATGTAAACACGCGCTAATTAATGTTGCCTCGTCCAATCTATGCACGCCTAGGTAGTAATGCACCTTCTTAAACGCCCTATGCACCTGGATGGAGGGAGTACTATAAATTGTTTCCACATTAAAAGAGTAATGTTCAGTAAAAGGATATTCAAAATTATGACAATAATTATCACTACTTTTTATAACATAACTATCATCACAATAATCATCATAAGTAGCAACTTTTTTATCATCATAGTCAAGTGAACCCTCTTCCGAAATAGTGGAATCATTACTAAATAAAGTCATGACCTCTCCAAATCCACATTTATCATTATAATAAAATTCAACACCCTCCAAAATAGTGGGATAATAATTATCTAAAGTTGACACTCTTCCAAACCCACTTTCATAAATATCACAATCATCATAAATAGGAGGCATGCAATCACCATAACAAATTTGATCATTCAAAGTAGGGGAACTAAAAAGATCATCTTCATTAAGCATAGCATCCCCAATCTTGGGACAAACATTAATTGCAGCAAATAAATTCTCAAACATGTCATTCTCATCAAACATAGCATCCCCAAGCTTGTGGCTTGGCATATCATAAGCATAATCACTCTCATCATTAATAGTATGAATAGCACCAATAGTATAACAATTATTATCATCATAATTTACCAAGTTGGTACCAAAAAGATTTTCAAGATTATAAGAAGTATCATTTTCTTCCCAATCATAGTCATCACAACAAGCAATAGGCATAACAAAATCATCATCAAGTGTATCATGTTCCATAATTATTTTTGATTCATCCTCGTGAGGCACAACAGTAATAGGAGCAACATCATTTGGGAGAGATACCTTTTTTCCTCTACTCTTTCTTCTTTTCTTCTTCTTCACCACATCATGTGTGGGTTTCATTAATTTCTTCGAGCTTCTTATTGATGAGATTGGTTGAATAGGGAGCTCCTCCTCGTCACCTATTTCATCATGAGAGACAATAGGAGGGAAAGTGGAAATCTTTACCCTTTCATTAGTATTCCTTTTATATTCTATTGGTTTTCCCATCTTTCTATAGTTGGCAATATAAGCATTCTCATTGCAATTTACCATGCAAAACATATAGATATTTTTTAGATTAGTTTCAATGTCGTCCGTGAGAATGAATACTTCAAACCAACTATTTTTATGTGTCAATTCTTCACTCCCCAAAAATAGAGAAAGCTCATTATAAAGTTCAAGGGTGATCAAGTCATTACAATATTTCGCCATGATTTGATCATCAAAAAGTTTGCATTGGAAATTAAGATGACCAACTTTATTGTAAAGTTCACAAGTAATAGGACAAAGAGAACATAATTTTGTAGCAAATTCATCTATCACTTTGAGCAAAAAATTGGTTCTATCATGTTTATGCTTCTTACAAAATCTATCATCCCTATAAGGCACGTCTTCACAAACTTGATCCACTCCACAAAAATTGACATGGTTATAAGAAACATTTTTATCATGACTAGCGCAATCATCATTAGTATTTTGGATATTCATAGAATTCATACTAACAACATTGCAATCATGATCATCATTCAAGGAATTCTCATTAAGTATTTTCATAGTTTCTTCCTCTACCAATTGAGCACAATTTTCTAAATCCTTATTTTCACGAAAGACATTATAAAGACGAAACAAATGATGCAACCTAAACTCCATTTTTTTGTAGTTTTCTTTTATAAAACCAAACTAGTGAAAAACAAGAAACTAAAAGATTTAATTGCAAGATCTAAAGATATACCTTCAAGCTCTCACCTCCCCGGCAACGGCGCCAGAAAAGAGCTTGATGTCTACTACGCAACTTTATTCTTATAGACTTTGTTGGGCCTCCAAGCGCAGAGTTTTGTAGGACAGTAGCAATTTTCCCTCAAGTGGATGACCTAAGGTTTATCAATCCGTGGCAGGTGTAGGATGAAGATGGTCTCTCTCAAACAACCCTGCAATCAAATAATAAAAAGTTTCTTGTGTCCCCAACACACCCAATACAATGGCAAATTGTATAGGTGCACTAGTTCGGCGAAGAGATGGTGATACAAGTGTAATATGGATGGTAGATATAGGTTTTTGTAATCTGAAAATATAAAAACAGCAAGGTAACAAGTAACAAAAGTGAGCACAAATGGCATTGCAATGCTTGAAAACAAGGCCTAGGGTCCATACTTTCGCTAGTGCAATCTCTCAACAATGCTAATATAATTGGATCACATAACCATCCCTCAACGTGCAACGAAGAATCACTCCAAAGTTCTTATCTAGCGGAGAACATAAGAAGAAATTATTTGTAGGGTACGAAACCACCTTAAAGTTATCCTTTCCGATCGATCTATCAAAGAGTTTGTACTAAAATAACACCAAGTTATCCTTTCCGATCAATCTATCTAGAGTTCGTACTAAAATAACACCATATGATACGCATCAACCAACTCTAATGTCACCTAGATACTCCAATGTCACCGCAAGTATCCATGAGTTAAGTGTACAATACGCATCAAACAATTTCAGATTCATAATACTCAATCCAACACAAAGAACCTCAAAGAGCGCCCCAAGATTTCCATCGGAGAACGTAGGACAAGAACGTGCATCAACCCCTATGCATAGATTACCCCAATGTCACCTCGGGAATCCTCAAGTTGAGTACCAAAACATACATCAAGTGAATCAATAGAACACCCCATTGTCACCACGAGTATGCGTATGCAAGACATATATCAAGTGTTCTCAAATCCAATATTCAATCCAACATAACGATATCTCATAGGGAAAGATTCAATTCATCACAACAAGATAGCAAGGGAAACATCATATGATCCGACTATATTAACAAAGCCCGTGATACATCAAGATCATGACATCTCAAGAACACAAGAGAGAGATTGAACACATAGCTACTGGTACATACCCTCAGCCCCGAGGGTGGACTACTCCCTCCTCGTCATGGACTCCGCCGGGATGATGAAGATGGCCACCGGAGATGGATTCCCCTCTCCGGCAGGGTACTGGAATGTCTCTAGATTGGTTTTTGGTCGATACAGAGAATTGCGGTGGTGGAGCGGAGATTCTAGGGTTATTTCTGATTGTTTCTATATTTATAGGATTTTTTGGCGTTGGTTTCACGCGAAGGTGGGCCACGAGGTGAGCACGATACACCAGGGCGCGCCGGGGGGGCCTGGCGCGCCCTGGTGGGTTGTGCCCACCTCGTGGCTCTTCTGGCCCTCCCACGAAGCGTCTAGTGCCTCTTTTGTTCCAAAAAAATCGTCAAAAAAGATTCGGGCGATTCCGAGAAGTTTCATTTTCTGCACAAAAACAACACCACGGTAGTTCTGCTGAAAACAACGTCAGTCCGGGTTAGTTCTAAATAAATCATATAAAGTGCATCAAAACCATATAAAAGTATTGTAAACATAGGTGAATATGGCCAGAATACTTCATAAATTATCGATACGTTGGAGACGTATCATTGAACATCAACGCCGTTTAAATCCTAAGATGAAGGAAATGGTAAGAACTGAAATACTAAAGCTTCTGGAGGCAGGTATAATTTATCCTATTGCTGATAGTAGATGGGTATGTCCTGTTCATTGTGTTCCTAAGAAAGGTGGCATATAACTGTCGTTCCTAATGATAAAAATGAACTTATCCCACAAATAATAGTAACTGGTTATAGGATGGTGATCGATTTCAGGAAATTAAACAAAGCTACTAGGAAAGATCACTACCCTTTGCCTTTTATTGATCAAATGCTAGAAAGATTATCTAAGCACACACACTTTTGTTTTCTTGATGGATATTCTGTTTTTCCCAAATACCTGTGTCAAAAGAGGATCAAGAGAAAACTACTTTTACTTGCCCTTTTGGAACATATGCTTATAGACGTATGCCTTTTGGTTTATGCAATGCACCTGCTACTTTCCAAAGATGTATGACTGCTATATTCTCTGATTTTTGTGAAAAGATTGTTGAGGTTTTCATGGATGACTTTTCCGTTTACGGGACTTCTTTTGATGATTGCTTCAGCAACCTTGATCGAGTTTTGCAGAGATGTGAAGAAACTAATCTTGTCTTGAATTGGGAGAAGTGCCATTTTATGGTGAATGAAGGCATAGTACTTGGGCATAAAATTTCTGAACGAGGGATTGAAGTGGACAAAGCTAAAGTTGAACCAATTGAGAAGATGCCATGCCCAAAAGATATCAAAGGTATAACATGTTTCCTTGGTCATGCTGGTTTCTATAGGCATTTCATCAAAGATTTCTAGGCCGTTAACTAATCTTCTTCAAAAAGATATTCCTTTTGTTTTTGATGATGATTGTGTAGAAGCTTTTGAAATACTTAAGAAAGCTTTGATTTCTGCACCCATTGTTCAACCACCTGATTGGAACCTGCCATTTGAAATTATGTGTGATGCTAGTGATTATGTTGTTAGTGCTGTTCTAGGGCAAAGAGTAGACAAGAAATTGAATAATATCCATTATGCTCGTAAACTGTAGACGCTGCCCAAAGAAATTAGGGCTTTCTATTCCTGTGCCCCTGGTTCCTTAGTTGTACTCATTCATCCCCATGCTCTTAACGGTTGCTCACTTTTCCCCATTCTCTTGTCCGAAACCCTCACAAATGGTCACAACGGAGGATGATGTCGGGTCAATGGTTTGACCATTAACTGCTGACGAGCGGGGCCCTGGTTTTGTTGGACTATTGGGCTGATGCACGCCGCCACAGTACACAAGCCTGCTATGCATGCCACGTGATCCAACCTGCATGCGCCGATGTTCGCCGCCACGATGCGCAACTTTACAGGCGTCCATCCATTTTTACAGGCGTCTTTTTACAGGTGCCCGCCATGTCGGGCTGACGGTGTGGCCCCATGCGGACTCGTCGGGAAACCCGATGGTCCGACGGGCGCCACGACCGTCGGCGCGGTATGAACGCTGCGTGGCGCCGCTTCGGATCGTTGGCTGAGGCCATAGCCGGCATTTTAAGCGGTCGGCGTCCCCCTGCCCTAGCACATTCTCCTTCTCCCTCCACCCCACCGCCGCCCTAGCCCATCCGTCTCCTCTCGCACTTCCCTCGCAGTCAGGATGGTCCGGCGCCTTATCACCACCTACGCGCAGCTCACTCTGGAGCGGCGCCTGCAAATCGAGGCGGAGATACAGGCTCGCCACGCCGCCCGCATCGCTGCGGGTATCCCTCCGGATTCGCCGGAGACGGAGGAGGAGGAGGAGGCAGAGGAGGAGCAGGAGGAGGAGCAGCCGGCGGACATGGACGAGGAGCAGCCGACGGCCATGAAGGAGGAGCAGCAGCAGGAGGAGTTCGCCGGCGCCCAGTCAGAGGACATGGCGGAGCAGCAGGCCATCTTGGATTCCATCCGGGATGAGGCCGAGGTGGAGGCCAACCGCCGGATCATCCGCTAGAGGCAGGCAGAGGCCGACGCCCTCTTCGATGAGCTGGAGGCGGAGATAGAGACGGAGGAGGTGGCAGCGGAGCAGCCGCGGGCGCCGGAGGGGGCGCGGCTGCGACAGACAACCATTTATTCACCGGAGGGCACGGAGATAGTCGACATCTCCGACGGAGAGTAGATAGGTTCTTTGTAGTACATAGGTGCATGCTTTTCTATGGATTCACCCTTTCTAATATGAGGTGTACGGTTGTGGAATGATGCTTTTGAATCTAATATAAGCCGTTTTTTACTTGTTGGAGCCCATTTTTTACTTGTTGGTAGCCATATTGCATGAAACAAAATGATGCAATCAAATCAATAAAGAAAAAGAAAAAACGGTGCAATCAAATCAATAAAGAAAAAAATAGAACCAATGCGTGCACTGTTTTATAGGCCTCTTTTATCTTTGTGGGCCTTCGACGGTCAACGGCTTGCGAAGGCCCAACCAAGACTTGGTTTTGTTTTGGGCAAATGAGTGGGCGAGCTGAACAAACCTCTCGCGGATCGCCCAATGATCCAACGATGCGGAGCCGTCCATGTGATCCAACGGTGCACAGCCTGCCCTCGGAATTTCTTCTAGAAGCCCATATCTGAGGGTTGTCGCTTGGTGCAAGGGTATGATCGAACGGCTGTAGTTCGTCGCTAGGTTTGAAGAGGTGCTGCGGGGTTTTGAGCCGGTCAGCGAGGTTATCTTAGGTTTGACCAACTTTCAAATGACCTTAACTAATTAAAAAAATCAAAAAATAGTAAATCTTCGCGGTTCGTCGTTTTATAATACATAGTTACCATAAAAAACATAACCTTAGTTTAGGGGCATTTTTATGAAAAATCTTTTTTTAGGTGAGCTACCATTTCCAAGTTCAAATGAGCAGAACAAATTCAAAAAATCCAAAAAATGGAAGACTTGCACACAATGCAGTTTTATGTGACATGGTTATGACAAAAAATAATAATCTTGGTTTATGGACATTTTCATGAAAACTCCTTCACACAAATGAGCCATCACGTACGAGATTGTATAGAGTTCGAGAAGAGAGTGATAGTGGGTTTAAGTTTACGAAGAATTTAAGAAAATCATAAAATCTTCATTTTAGTGTGCATAAGAAGGATCTGAATTTATTTTTTCATTATTGGAATTTTAAACTTTTTTTATAATGATTTATATTAGAAATGGTATGTTTGCCCTAACTTCGGAGCTCATCACCATGCCATATTTCTCACGACTACACAGATACATCAGATTGATCATCTAACATGTGTAATAATTCAAAGGGTTAGTTCAAATTCAAATTAGGATCAACAACAAACGTAGGCTAACATGATCATTTGTGATAAAGGGTTAGTTCATATGATATGTTTTATTCTTGGAGTGTATTTTTGTTTTATTTGCTCAAATGATAAAGGGTTAGCCGAAATTCACCTGATATTTTTGTTCACATGATATTTTTGTTCATATGATAAAGGGTTAGCCCAAATTCAAATTCCGCCTTAATTAAATATCACATCACATCACGTTCACGTTCACACATCATATCTCCATGCACTAACTTTAATTATACATTAATGTCGGCCATAGAGGCCGGCGATACTTCACAAGTCCGCCAGCCATTTACTAAAAACATTAAAACTAAAAACATTAAAAATAAAAACATTAAAACTAAAATGAAAATGAGGAGGCGCGCTGCCCTAGGCGTCCTCCTCCTCCTCCTCATCGGGGCCGGTGAGGTCGACGAGGGTCGGCGCCGGGCCAGCCCAGGGGAGCGCCGTCTCCGAGGCGGTGGCAACGTCGTCCGCCGGTGGCTGCATCGCCGCTACCTGGGCTTTGGAACGACACTCCTCCTCCTCTGTCTCGACGTCCTTCTCCAAGTCCTCGAGCCGCCGACCCTCGCGACGCTCCGCCCGCAGGTGCTGCTGTCGCCAGTGCTCCAGGTAGATCTGCTCCTGCTCCGGCGACGCCATCATCCAGATGGGTGGCGCGCTGACCCACTCGCGCACCACCCTCTCCCAGATGAACTCCTCAGGTTGAGGGCAGTCGGCGCCAGCTGGAGCCTGGCGGGGGACGGCGGGGCCAGCGGTGGCACGACGCAGTCGCCGGCAGCGGAGAGCGCAATGGCCTCCGCCATCCGCGCCTGTTAAGCCGCCTCCTCCTCCTCCTCCTCCTTGCGCCGCTCTTCCTCCTTGCTTTCACGGAGGGTAGCTGCCAGCGCCTCCTGGTATGCGGCCTTCGCCTCCTGGTCCTCATCGTGCAAGATGAGGGGCGGCGGGGTGCCAGCCCACACGTCGCGGACGCCACGCCGGCGCTGCTCCTCGTGCTCAAACGCAAACCAGACCTCCCAATCGGGAGAGTCTGCAGCGTAGGCCGGGTTGAGCGGCTGCTCGGGCGTGAGCTACTGCTGTCAGCGCCTCACCTCCTCCGCATGCGCCCGCGCCGACCATGGCACCGCCGGCACTGAGATCCTCTCCGGATCCAAGTGCCAGTAGTGTGGCAGGATCATGTCGGGGTAGGGGAGAGGGATGCGGTGCTCCCAGTGCCACCTCGTCTGGTGCACTGGGATGCTAATCCACCGCCGAGGCGGACGGGAAGACGACGGCGGGGGTAGCGCACACCAAGGGACGGCGGGGGCCTTGCCCTTCTTCTTGCCAGAGCTCGAGCCGGCCCCTGAGAAGATGCCCCATGGTGGCTACTGGCTAGGGTTTTGTCGCCGGCGGGCTAGGGTTTGTAGATCCTGCCGGGGGTGGAGGGGGCAGGCGTGGCTTTGGAAGGATGGAAGCTACTGTGGACTGGCCAGTCCACGGGTTTCCATTTAAAGAAGGACGACGACCCGAACATGGGTGGCTGACGACCGGGGCCCGCAGCGCGTGCGCATTTACTTTTGGCTATGGGGGTAGTTAGAAGGCCACCACGCGTCCCCGAGGCGGACAAGGAGAAAGTGCGTGCACGTCCGTTCGGCATCCATGTGGCCGGAAATGGGGCGGGACAGACTCACTCGTCAGGTCTAACGTGCGACGCAGTCCAGCGCGACCCCACTCGTCAGAGTTAACGGTCAAACCATTGACCCGACGGCATCCTCCGTTGTGACCATTCATGAGGGTTTCGGATAAGAGAGTGGGGAAAAGTGAACAAACGTTAAGAGCGTGGGGATGAATGAGTACAACTAAGGAACCAGGGGCACAAATGTAAAAAGCCCAAGAAATTATGCCACCACTGAAGAGGAATTTTTAGCAGTTGCCTTTGCATGTGATAAATTTAGACCTTATATCGTTGATTCTAAAGTAACTATTCACACTAATCATGCTACTATTCAATACCTTATGGAAAAGAATGATGCTAAGCCTAGACTTATTAGGTGGGTGCTTTTGCTTCAAGAGTTTGATTTGCATATCGTTGATAGAAAGGGAGTTGAAAACCCTGTAGCAGATAACTTGTCTAGAATGGAAAATGTTCTTGATGACCCACTGCCTATTGATGATAATTTTCCTAATGAACAACTTTCTGCTATAAATACTTCACATAGTACTCCTTGGTATGCTGATTATGCTAATTATATTGTTGCTAAATATATTCCACCTAGTTTCACCTATCAACAAAATAAAAAATTATTTTATGATTTACGAAACTACTTTTGGGATGACCCACATCTTTATAAAGAAGGAGTAGATGGTGCTATTAGACGTTCTATACCTGAGCATGAACAGGAACATATTTTAAGGAAGTGTCATTCCGAGCCTTATGGGGGACATCATGCTGGTGATAGAATTGCACACAAGGTACTACAATCTGGTTTTATTGGCCTACTCTTTTCAAAGATGCTCGTAAGTATGTCATTTCATGCAATGAATGTCAAAGGGTTGGTAACATTGTTAAACGTCAAGAAATTCCTATGAATTATTCACTTGCCATTGAACCATTTGACGAATGGGGTTTTGATTTCATGGGACCTTTTCCTTCCTCGAATGGATATACTCATATTTTAGTTGCTATTGATTACATTACTAAGTGGGTAGAGGCCATTCCAACTAGTAGTGTTGATCATAACACTTCTATTAAAATGCTTAAGGAAATTACTTTTCCGGGGTTTGGAGTCCCTAGATACTTAATGACTGATGGCGGTTCACACTTTATTCATGGTGCTTTCCGTAAACTTCTAGCTAAATGTGATGTTAACCACATAATCGCATTACCATATCACCCTCAGTCTAGTGGCCAGATTGAATTGAGCAATCGAGAACTAAAATTAATCTTGCAAAAGACTGTCAATAGATCTGGGAAGAATTGGTCTAAGAAACTAGACGATGCTCTTTGGGCTTATAGAACTGCTTATAAGAACCCCATGGGGATGTCCCCATATAAAATGGTGTATGGAAAAGCTTGTCATTTGCCTCTTGAACTAGAACATAAGGCTTTTTGGGCAATTAAGGAACTGAATTATGATTTTAATCTTGCCGGTGAAAAGAGGTTATTTGACATTAGCTCACTAGATGAATGGAGGACATAAGCCTATGAAAATGCTAAGTTGTTTAAAGAAAAAGTTAAAAGATGGCATGACAAAAGGATTAAAAAACGGGAATTCAATGTAGGAGACCTTGTGCTTTTGTACAATTCTCGTTTCAGATTTTTTGCAGGAAAACTCTTATCCAAATGGGAAGGTCCATACGTTGTTGAAGAGGTCTACCACTCCGGTGCTATAAAAATTAATAATTTCTAAGGCAAAAACCCGAGAGTGCTGAATGGGCAAAGAATCAAGCATTATATTTCAGGTACACCCATTAATGAAGTGACTAATGTCATCCAAGTAATAACACCGGAAGAACACATACGGGAAGCCTTCCGGAGCACTCCAGAAACCTGAAAAGGAGTAGGTATGTGGTACGGTAAGCAAACCGACTCCAAAAATTCCAAAAATATATTTTATGTTGGTTTTAGTATTTTATAAAAATTCCAAAAATAAAACGGAGTCAGGGGGACGCACGGGGGAGGCACAAGCCAACAGGGCGCCCCCTGGGGTGCGCCCTGATGACTTATGCGGCGCTCGTGTACCTCCCCGACTCCGATGTCTTCCCGAACACGTATTTTGACCTACAAAAAATCATTATATATACTCCCATTTTTTTTACCACCGCATCGCGAGTTTCTCCTCTGTTCTTGTTTCTAGCTGTTTTTCTGGCAGATCTGAGAATGTGTCATCTCAAGATTCGGATGGAGATAGCTATGTCTCCAACTATGTGGCAGACCCAAAGATCTTTGGGGATATTTACCCCTACCTATGGTCCACTGAAGAGGAGGGAGACACCGATCTAGAGGACACAGAAGATGCGGGTTCGGATGAAGATGAAGTTCTGCTACTCAACCTAGGGATATTGTGACACCCTAGATTAAGTGCTATAGTAATCCTTGTAATCAAGCTAGAGTAACGTGAGGATTAAGCTAATCCATTTTGCTAATCCAAGTATGATCACTGTTGGAATCAAACCCTAATTCAATTTTCCTTTGCAATTCCAATTAATTTGAAAAGTGGGATTAAAAGTTTTGTAAACCAGTAATTAAAAATCATGGATGGGTTACAAATAATCCACAAGCTTTTACAAATTTATAACCAGCATTTTATCATGTTGTTAAGTGCCTCAAATCTAATTTAATAGTGGGCAAAATGATTAATTAAATGCCTTTGGATTTATAAAAAAAGTGCCAAACAGTTTCAAACTAACCCCAAACTTTTTATGCTACTGCTTAATATTGCGTTTGTAATATTGGGTTGGGTCACATATTTACAAAAGCTAAATTGTTACGAAAATAAATAAAAATAGAAAATCAAATAAAAGAAAAAGGTAAAAGAAAATAAAAATAAAAAGAACAGAGCTCCTCCCCTCTCCCATGTGGGCCATGGCCCCTCTAGCCGGCCCAGGCGGCCCAGCCTTCCTCCCCCCTCGTCTCCTCCACCTCGCGAGGGCGACCGAGCGCGGGCGTCGTCCCCGCCGAGCCAGCTCGCCGCCCGCGTCGCTACAGCGCCCTTGGAGGGGATAAGAGCGCCCCCGCGCCCTCCCTGGCAAACCCTAGCCCCCCAGATCCCCTCTCCTCGCTCTCTCCTCCTCCACCACCCTCGGCCGAGCGGCACCATGGCCGCGCCGCGTTGAAGCTCGCGGCCACCGCCGTTCCCACGCCTCCGGTGCGTGTCCTGAAGGTCCGCCGTGGACCGCTTCCTCTCCCTCGACGCTGGATCGAGGCCGAGGAGCTCCATCGCCGTTGCCTTCAACCTTTCCTTCCTATTCGGGTTCCGGCGACCACCGCGTCGATCCGCGTCGCCCCGAGCTCCTCTGCCCTCCTCGACTGCTTCCCGTCACCGCTGTGAGCATCGCCTCGAAGCCCACTCTCTCCATCGTTGTCCATAGCCGTAGTCGTCGTGGCCGTGCTCGCTAGCTCTGGCCTCCCAGTTGCACCTTTGGACGCGGCGCACTCCCAGGAGTCGAATGCGCTCCCCCGCGCAGCTTGCCGCGCCCCGTAGTCACAACCCCGACGAGCCCCGCCTACGGCTGCCGCCCCAGCTGCTCACCGCCGTCGTTTTAGCTCACCTCCGGCTGAGTTCTTTGCACGAACAGACTCGCGACGCTGCCCCATTTCGAATGCCACCGGCCGCGCTCGATTTGGCCATCTGTGGCCAAATCCCGCTGCTAGCTCGAGCCTTCGCCGTGTTTTCTGGCTCGCCGGAGCAACTCCGGCGACGCCCATCGGCGGGGTTGGACCGGGGCCACCCGCAGGGTCATTGACCTGCGGGCCCCCAGGCCCCAGTTGGCCAGTTGACCTGGTCAACTGTGCTGACTGGGCACCCCAGTCACTGACTAGTGGGCCAGCCCTATTAGCTGTTTAATTAGTTAAATAAAAATAATTAATTTAAGATAATGTGTCACTAACATGTGGGACCTACCCTGTTAATTAACCTAATTAGATTAATTTAAACTCTGGGTTAAACGCTGAGTCAATGAAAGATGGGGCCCACTGGTCAGGTTTGACCAGTCATCCCCATTGTTGACTGCTGATGTCATAATTGAAATTTTGAATTAAATTTAATCTTTTTAGTTTTAGAATATTAATAAAAGTTTGAAAATTAATATAAAATAATCTATAACTCAGATGAAAATAATTTATATATGAATGTTTCTCAGAAAAATCCCACAAATCCGAATACGCCGTCCGTTCATCTATTACATGCCCCTAACATGATGAACATGGAACTTTTCCATCGAATTCATCTGTCCGGTAAAAGCAAAAGACCCGGGAAATATCGTCATATATTATCCCGCTCCGTCTGTGACGTGTGGTACTGTGTTAGTTCATGCCTAGCACTGCATATTGCCATGTCATGCATCATGATGCACCTGTTTGCTTTATATTTATTGTTTCTTCCCCCTCTTCTTACCGGTAGACACCGAGATTGACGCTGCTGCCTGGTACGACTACGCCACTGACGATCAGCCTTTTGCAGCAGAGCAGCAAGGCAAGAAAACCCCCTTGAGCATTTCGATATCGCCCATTCTTTCTCTCTCATGCTTGCATTCGATTTTGCTACTGTTGTAAATAGCTCCTATTCTGATGGATAGCCTGCTTTTGATAAACTGCTATTACCTACTGCTTCATTAAACTGCTTAGCATAGGTTGATAATGCTCCCTTGTGAACACTTAGTCCCGGTTGCCCCGCTTTAAATATCAGTCACTCGATCATCATGATCGACGATCCAGGCCCGTCACATCACCACACACCCCCCTTAGTTGACGACTCTGCAGAACTACTATCGAGTACCGAGGGTGACACCTCGTGAAGTACTCATGATGTTAGCTCTGTAGTGTAGCTAGTCGGTCATGGTAAACAGAGGGTGATACCTCTCTGCCACTCCCGATATCGTCTCTGTCATGCAACCCCCTCAAGTGTGGGACCCCCGAGGGTGATTCCTCTAAGTCCACGTTGACGGTTACATCGAGCGGGAACCATTGAGGGTGATTCCTCAGGTCCCACCTTGATGTTTTATACACACGGTTACTATGACTTGGTTATAGAAAGATGTTGGTGATGGGTCCGGCCTGAAGGGTACCCACGGTTTAAGGATGACGAGGTGTGGCCAGGTAGGTGAGGCCCTTGCCACAAGACCTTGAGATGGGGCGACGGGACCGCACATCGTGGGTCGCGCTCGTCACCGCACTAATAAAATGCTAATGGGTTGGGTATTTGATCTGAGTTGGTCGATTGACCTTTTTACGCACTAACCTTCACGTGGGACAAGTTATGGGTACTCGGCGTCGTTGTATCAGCCAAAGCTCTTCAGACGTCAGCAATGGAGCAGCGCGCGCCCGAGTGGTCCGCGACGACATTGATCTTGTATTAGAGGTGCTAGGGCTGACCTCGTCCGCCCATGCATCGTGCATGAGTGCAAAGGGTGAGTGGTCCCATGACCCCTGCGCACTTAGGATTTAGACCGGTGGGCTGGCCTCTCTGTTGAGCCTAGGTAGGGTGACAACGTGTTGATATCCCGGGGCCGGGCATGACCCAGGAAAGTGTGTCCGGCCAATGGTTATCAAGCGTATTGGAAAATGTGGTGCACCCCTGCAGGGATGAAATTAACTATTCGAATAGCCGTGTCCACGGTAACAAGACGACTTGGAGTTGTATCCCGATCTACTACAACTATAATTGTGACTTAAAATTGAATTGAATGTTGGCTCCGAGATTGTTTCCTCGCAGGGAGTCGAGGAAGAATCTCTGGGCGTGGTTACTTAATAAACTTGCTACAATAATATTGTTACATATGAGTTTCCAATCTACACTCTTCTAATGCTGCAAGATGTTGAAGATGCTAGTCTTCGATAGGACTAGGCCTTTCCCCTATTCTTGCTTTTCTGCAGTCAGTCCAAAGATATAACCCCATTCCTTTGATACTGATGCATATTTTAGTATAGTCCTGATGTAAGACTTGCGAGTACTTTGGATGAGTACTCACCGCTGCTTTACCTCCTCTTTCCCCCTCGATATGATTACTGCGTTCATATGACGGAGCCCAGGAGATGGAGTACACCACGGACGACTACTACACCACCGCTGGAGCTTACTACTACGTGGAGAGTGCCGACGCTCAGGAGTAGTTAGGAGGTTCCCAGGCAGGAGGCCTTGCCTCTTCTGATCCGCTGCTTATGTTTGTGCTATCCTTCTTAAGGAAAAACTTGTATAACTTATGTCTGTACTCAGATATTTTTTGCTTCCGCTGACTCGTTGAATCTGAGCTTATGTATTCGAGCCCTCAAGGCCCCTGGCTTGTAATATGAAGCTTATATGACTTTAATTTGTGTCTAGTGTTATGTTGTGAGATCTTCCAGTGAGTCCCTAATCTTGGTCATACGCATTTGCGTGTATGATTAGCGTACTGTCAAATTGGGGTGTCACAAGTTGGTATCAGAGCCGACTGCCTGTAGGTAGCCCCTTTACCAACTCCTTGGTCGAAGTCGAGTCTAGTACTTGAAAAACTTTTACTAACATTGTTGTGTGGCTTACGGGCCCACATCTCAATCGGGTGGTATTAGGATCTTTTATTCCTCGTCTATACTCTGGGTTCTGATCTCTCTTCTCTTTCGGGTTAAAGATTTTGCTAACTCTAACATTAGGTTCTCGTGATCACATCCAGCGGAGTTTGTTTTGGCGACAATTGTTTCTTTAAAATTATGATGCACACACTGTCATTTGACATCTTTGAATCTCCTTGTTACAGATGCGTCCTTCCAGGTAGCTCATTTGTCTGACTATGGATGTTGATGCCCCTGGATTCCCGGCCATTCTGATCAACCTCTTGACCAGGATGGGATATCGCTAGTACCCCGAGTACACTGTGGTTGTTATCTGGGATCGGCGTGACCACTCCATCACTGAGCTGCACACCTATTGCGGTGTTGGAGTGACTGTTGATATGGTAGTCCATGATGCTGCCTTTACTGCTATCACCCGCCTCCGTAGAGAGCACCCCTGCTTGGAGGAGACTGGATTCAGATACATTCCGTATGTCCCCACTGGGGATGAGACTGGATCCGACACCGCTGCCTTCACCCCTTACGTGCGGTAGCGTAACGACCGGTCCTACACTGTGGTCTGTACCCTTATGTGAGTCGTTGTTATGATCCACATATTCTGGTTCAGTACGCTGAGGCACTGGATCGTGCTGACCGAGCTCTGACTGTGGAGTTGTACGCCACTCGTACTTGTCTTTACGATGCTTTGGATCAGTTGATACCAGTAGTCCATGCGGGAACGTATCCACATTACATCCTTTACCCGCGCCAGACAGAGCTACCACCAGGTCTTGAGTGGCCTGCTGTTGGAGGTCGTACACCTGCACGTGGACCTCTGCTCCCCGGTCTGGACCAGTATCCGCATCAGAGTGTTCATGGATTGCAGAATCCTATCCCCAAGTTTGCCATTCTTGATCATCGGCAGTTACCTGGCTTCAGTGGTTGTCCCCGACGTTGATGTAGCATGTGGCTATGTCTCGTTATTGTATCTCTCTATTGCGTGCCTGTGTGCCGCCTAGTTTGTCTAGGCTATTTCCATGCCGAACTTATCGCTGGTTTGTAACAGATTTATGTATGGATCATTATGTCGTGCTTCACTATTAAGATGTATCTATTGCACTTCCTTCTTTGTGCATTTTACCTCATGAATGATTCATTTCTTGTCATTACTCAATGCTAAACTATCGCTGTTACATATAACAGGATGGTTAGGCCAGCTGGTCGTGGTCGTGGTGCGCCTGACCACCCACTGCCACCTGAATACATGGCTGGAATGATGCGACAGTTTGAGCTGAACTGCCAGTTTATGCAAGGGCTTATGGATCAGTTTCCAAGGCCAAACATGAATCAGCAGCCAGCCCCAATGACTCTGCAAGACTTTATGCGCCTCAACCCTGCTATCTGCCGCAACTCAACTCAGTCGCTTGACACTGGTGACTGGCTCCGTGACATCACCTACGAACTGGAATCTGCAGGCGCCCCAATGGCTAGCTACGTCACCCTTGTGTCGTACTTTCTGAAGGGTCCCGCTGCTCAATGGTGGGACAGTCACAGGCGCTCACAGCCTGTTGGAACAATCATCACGTGGCCGGAGTTCCAAGCTGCTTTCCGTGCTCGCCACATTCCTCAGGGACTTATGGACATGAAGAAGCGTGAGTTCCGCAACCTCACCCAGGGCAACAAGACTTTGGATGCTTATCAGCGGGAATTTCTAGACTTGTCTCGCTATGCTGAAGAAGACATTGCAACTAATGCTCGTAGGCAAGAGAAATTCCGCGAAGGCCTTCACCCCGATATCAAGCTGGCGCTCCTTGTTCAGGACTTTGATAATTTTGCCATCTTGGTGAACAAGTCCATTCAAGTTGAAACAGGTCTGCAGGACTACAAGGATAGCAGCAAGCGCAATCGTGACATGGGCTCATCTTCGGGCTCATCAACTCAGAAGTGCAAGATCTGGATTCCCCACAACATGTACCATGCACCTGCTCCTGCTCCAAGGCCGTCCTATGCTGCCCCTCGTCTGCCTCCTCCACCAGCTAGGCAGCCGAGGCTTCTAGCTCCGCCACCATGAGCCCTTGTTCCCCCTTCCCTTCCTGAGGATGGGCTGTGCTTCAAGTGTGGTCGTCCAAGACACCGTACCAGAGAGTGCAGGCAGAATAAAAATCAACTTGCACTGCCTTCCAACCAGCCCCGCAACAACAATGCCAGGCCTGCTCAGGGTCGTGCTCAGGCTAACAACATTGAACTGAATGAAGCTCAAGACCAGCCTGCTACTGTGATGGGTACACTTCTTGTTAACTCAGTACCAGCTTCTGTATTGTTTGATATAGGAGCATCGCATTCTTTCATGTCGGAAAATTTTGCATACATGCATGACATTAAGAGCGAAGAGATGAACGCCCCAATAGTGGTAAACACCCCCGCAGGCCAATGCCGAACCTCCATGGTTAGCCCCAATGTCTCCTTTGAAATTGAAGGGTTGGAATTCCATGCCTCCACCATAATGCTGAAGTCTTCCAATATCGATCTCATTCTCAGAGTGGATTGGTTGAAAACACATATTTCTTCAATCGTTTGTGCCACCAAGACTGTCCACCTCCTACATCCTTTGAATGAAATAGTCAGCTACCATGCTCATCTTGTTCAAGATGCGGAAGCCCGACTATATGCCTTGAATGCATTAAATGCATCACCTCTTGAGGGGATTGAAAACATCCCAGTTGTCCGGGATTTCCAAGATGTCTTTTCGGAAGAACTTCCAGGGATTCCCCCTGCTAGAGCTGTCGAGTTTGTCATCGACTTGGTACCCAGTACCACTCCAATAGCCAAGCGTCCTTATAAGATGCCTCCGGATGAGCTCCTTGAAGTTAAGCAAGAAATTGACAATTCGCTTTGTCTGGGTTTTATCCGTCCAAGATCCTCTGCTTGGGGAGCACCTTCTCTCTTTGTTAAGAAGAAGGATGGAACAAATCATTTGGTCCAAGATTATCGACCCATCAACCAAGCTACAATTCAGAACAAATATCCGCTTCCTCGGAGCAATGATTTGTATGGTCAAATTACTGGTTCCTCGATATTCTCTAAACTCGACTTGAGGTTGGGTTACCATCAGATCCGTGTTCGTGAAGAAGATATCCCGCTATGGTTCATACGAGTACACCGTCATGTCTTTCGGTTTAATCAATGCTCTGACGTGGCTTGAGACTGCGTCGGTATTTCCCCAAAGAGGAAGGGATGATACAGCACAGCTACGGTAAGTATTTCCCTCAGTTATGAAACCAAGGTTATCTAACCAGTAGGAGAACCACGCAACACTACGCGTAACAGAGGTTGTCAATCTCTCCACGGTAAAATGATAGATTAGGTTGTATGAGATTGGATAAATAGATCGCACAAGAACACAAAATAAAAGAGGCAAATAAAAAGTGCAGCAAGGTATTTTTGGGTTTTTGGAATAATAGATCTGAAAACCAAAGCAGCAAAGATTGATCGGAAAGCAATATGATGAAAGAGTAGACCTGGGGGCCGTAGGTTTCACTAGTGGCTTCTCTCATGAGTATAGCACATGATGGGTAAACAAATTACTATTGGGCAATTGATAGAAGATCAAATAATCATAACGATATCCAAGGCGATGATCATTATATAGGCATCACATCCAAGATTCTGCATCTACAACTATTACTCCACACATCGACCGCTATCCAGCATGCATCTAGTGTATTAAGTTCATGGTGAAATAGAGTAATGCATTAAGAACGATGACATGATGTAGACAAGATCTATTCATGTAGGAATAGACCCCATCTTGTTATGCTTAATGGCAACGATACATGCGTGCCTCGCTGCCCCTTCTGTCACTGGGAGAGGACACCGCAAGATCGAACCCATCACAAAGCACCTCTTCCCATGGCAAGAAAAATCGATCTAGTTGGCCTAACTAAACCAAAGATTTGAAGAAGAAATACAAGGCTATAAGTAATAATGCATATAAGAGATCAAAGAAGACTCAAATAATATTCATGGATAGAAACTGATCAAGAACTCAAAATTCATCGGATTCCAACAAACACACCGCAAAAAGTCATTACATCAAATAGATCTCCAAGAGACCATTGTATTGAGAATCAAAAGAGAGAGAGAAAGCCATCTAGCTACTGCCTACGGACCCGTAGGTCTATGGTGGACTACTCACGCATCATCGGAGAGGCACCAATGAGGATGATGAACCCCTCCGTGATGGTGTTAGATTGGATCTCGTGGTTCTGGAACTTGCGGCGGCTGGAAGTATTTTTCGTCGACTCCTCTAGGGTTTCTGGAATATTTGGGTATTTATAGAACTGAGAGGCGGTGGAGGAGACCCCCGAGGGCATGACAACCCATTAGGGCGCGCCAGGGGCCTCCAGCGCGCCCTGGTGGGTTGTGGGCCCCACGGGCCTCCCCCCAGGTGCTTCCTTGGCTCCGAAGTTGTCGTCTGGTCCAAAAAAATCTCCAGAAAGTTTCATCGCGATTGGACTCCGTTTGGTACTGATATTCTACGAATTAAAAAACAAGCAAAAAACAGCAACTGGCACTTGGCACTATGTCAATAGGTTAGTCCCAAAAAATGATATGAAGTTGCTAGAAATGATTGTAAAACATCCAAGAATGATAATATAACAACATGGAACACTAAAAAAATTATAGATACGTTGGAGACGTATCAGCATCCCCAAGCTTAATTCCTACTCGTCCTCGAGTAGGTAAATTATAAAAACAGAATTTTTGATGTGGAATGTTGCCTAACATGTTCATCACATATTCTTTTCTTTTGTAACATGGACATTTGGACTTTTAGATGGTTCAAAGCAATAGTCTAGTTTTGACATAAAGACTTTAATACTCAAGTATGCCAACAAGCAACCATGTCTTTCAAAATATCAACACTAAAGAAAGTTATCCCTAGCCCATCATGCTAAATCATCGATCCATTCGTGAAACACACACAAATATTAGCCACTCCCAATGCACAAGTATGATCATAGTGCCCCCTAATTGGTGCTTTATAAGAGAAGATGGAGACTCAAATTAAAAATAAAAATTGCATAAAGTAAATAGATAGGCCCTTCGCAGAGGGAAGTAGGGGTTTGTAGAGGTGCTAGAGCTCAAAGCTTAAATTGAGAGAGAGAAATATTTTGGGTGGCATGCCTTTCCTGTCAACGAAAACGACTGAGTAGTTCTCAATACTTTCCATGCTAGATACATCATAGGCGGTTCCCAAACAGAAAATAAAGTTTATTCCTTTTTCCACCATTGTTTCACAATCCATGGTGTCGTGGTTTTGTCACGGCAGATGTCCTGGTGCAAGGACTTAGGTGTGAGGCCATCGCCGCTAGGTGGCGACTCAAAGGGGTTAAACGGGAATGAGAGTCGGGTTTACCCAGGTTCGGCCCCTCCGATGGAGGTAATAGCCTACGTCCTGCTTTGTGTGTATTGCTGGATAGATCTCGATTACAAGGGTGCGGAATCGCTAACCTAGCTATCGAGAGATTGTAACCTTTTTTTGTTCGGTCCTAGGGGCTTGCCTTTATATACAGGTCAAGACCCTAGGGTTTACATTAGAGTCTGGGTCATATTATGACTCGTAACCTATAACATCTCTAACTCACCTTGCTCCTTAAGCAAGGAAACTGACCGGCGCATTCTACACTATGGGCCTTGAGCCGCCGTATTCAGGTGTTGGGCCGCTCAGCGACTTAGTCAGCCGCCGCCTTGCTTGTCTTGTCTTCATGACATGGCCCATCTTAAACTTGATCGTTTGAGCCGTCAATACGTTTACCCGGCCCAAAAGGGCGGGTTACACCGTGGAGTTATATCCCCGACATTAGGCCCCAGATTGATTTGAATCCATTCATGTCAATTTCTCTTTTCTTCCTTTGGCGGCTCATTATTGGATTTGTGTCTTCCATGAATCTCATAACGCCAGCTTATAAGGCTTCCAGACTTGCCATTTCTTCGGTGTCTGTCTATTAATGACATCATCCTAGCTGACCGTTGTCCTTCAGAATCATCATAACGCATCCCTTCGAAAACTGCGCCAAATCTAGGCAGACGTGAAAATCGAGGCGCGCTCCTAGCCACAAATTTACCGCGGACGTTTCGTCTTTCTCGACGCTATTTCAATTTCCCTCTTTATAAATAAGTCCACTGAGCTCCACAGTAACCTTTTCTTATCGTCTTCCTCCTCTTGCTCCTCCGTCAGCCAAGCACCACCAGAGCTCCCGAAGCAACTCCGAGGTCCTCGACTCCATTGCCGACGTCATCGAGCCTTCTTGCGATCATCTTCGTCTCTGCTTCAACGCAATCTGGTATGAATCCCCTCCATTTAGGGTTCGACGCTTCCGGTGTTCTTGCCGTGTTCATCGTGTTCATTTGAAACTTATTTAGTAGATTCACATGCTATCCACTCATTGCTGCGTATTCTTAGAACGATCTCCACCTTATTTTCCTCATAAGTAGATCTAAAATGAGCCATCCAGGTTTATCCTTTGAATGCCGTAGTTTCGGTCGTTCCGTCAGCTAGAACATATATCTCACTGCTTTTCCTTGTTTAATCAGATCTGCCCATAGGGAAACTTTCATAGAAACTTGTTTGTGACCCGACATCTTTGCTAAGTGTTTGGAGATGTCCCTTCAGCCTTCTATGTTTTTGGCGGCTCGTAATAGCACCTTAGTGTGGGCGACTTATAATTCACCCGGGCTTCTTTTCATTGTTACTTTTGTAGTTGCTGCATAACCCGCCATGGCTCCAAAAAACTCCAAAGTTTGCAACTGGGCCAAGACTAAAGAGTCCAGGCTTACCTGGGATAACCTTGTGGACCAAGGTTTCTTGCCGGCTCGAAAGATTATAAAATGGCAGGCTCCCGAAGAAGAGCCGTTCCCACAAGCACGGCTAGGGGAGGTTGTGGTCTTTACTGATCATTTGCGTAGAGGTTTTCGTCCTCCCAGCTCAAAATTCTTTAGAGACCTCTTGCATTTCTTCAAGCTCAGGCCTCAAGACATTGGTCCAAATTCCATGACCAATATTTGTCAGTTTCAAGTGCTATGTGAAGTGTACCTTCAGATTGAGCCGCCCGTGATTCTGTTTAGGGAATTATTTTACCTTAACCGCCAAACTGAGGAAAAGAATGGTGCTGCCTGTGAGCTCAATGGTGTTTCTATCCAGAAAAGAAAGAACATCGCCTTCCCAGAATCAAAACTGGCGAGTCACCCGAAGGGGTGGAACAAAACCTGGTTCTATTGTCAAAATACTGCACCTGAAGGTGAAAATCCCCTGCTGGGTTTCAGATTGGAGAGACTTAGTGGTAAGGCGGAATTTCCCGGTTGGCCAACTGACGAAGAGAGGGCTCCTTTAGCGCCTCTTCATGGAAAACTGAGAGCTCTGACTGCTCACGGCCTCACCGGGATAGATCTGATTTGTTGCTGGTTAAGCGACTCCAACCCGTCAGCTTGAGGGACGGCTTGATGTGTGACTATTCTGGCACATCAAACGATCCTCAGCGGTTTTCTCGTGAAAATCTTTCTGGCGACGCTCTTACCAAAGAAACCAAAAGGTTTTTCTCCGACTCGAAAGAGCAATGCAGCGTCACCGGTTTGGGTCCATTCTATCTTCTCAACCCGCCGCCTCAGGTATTGATCATTTTCATTGTCTTTTGTCCATGTTACCTTTGACTCGCCATTATTTACCATATACTTCATGTATTTGCAGGCATATTCTAATTTTTGGAAAGTCGTACCTCAAGCTTCTGTTCCTTCGACGGGTAGAAAAAGTACCCCGGCCTCTGTGCCATCTTCAGGGGAGGAATCTGAGGTAGAACTCAACTCTCTCGGCCGCCTATTTAATGAGCTTGCTGACACACCTTCTTGTCAGGGTGACTCAGAATCTAGCCAAGCCGGCGAACCTGAGGTAACTCCAGTTTCCCCCAATTCTTCAGAAACGTTTGTTCCCCGAAAACCAAGACAAATTGTCCAGAAAGTTAAACTGTCACACCCAGAAGCTCATTTGGCTCCCGATTTTCCTTTGAAGAGAGCACAGTTTGCCGGCTCATCAAAACGCAAGACCCGAGGTGACATGGACGACGTAGACCCTAGTTTGTCTCACGCGCCGCCGGCTCACAAACAACGCCTTGAGGTGCCCGATAGTTCAACCGATTCTCGTCCTAGAGCCGGTTTGTTTAAACAACCTCTCAGCCCTTCAAATTCCCTTTATCAGAACTCTCCTTCGTCATCAGGCGACTCAAATGCGTCATAGCTTCCCCCTTTCAATGTTAGTCGCGGGTAAGTTTCTATCTTTGCAGTGTTGCCTTATGCCCTTTGTCGTTTAATTCCAACTTGTTATAACTTTTGTGTACTGACAATCCATAGGGCCAAAGTTGTTGTGTCCAAACGAGCTAGTGGGTCGTCCTCTGGGACAGCAGGCCAAGAGGCGCCAATCCTTCTGCTAGGAAAGATAGCTTTGATGGCTGGCCCTTCTGTTGAAAAGGAGCCTGATATGAGGGTGCAGCCGGCGTCTGCCACCGAGACGTCCGAACCAAATGAGCCAGCTTTTATGGATGTTCCTCCCGAGACTGAATCATCCGTCCTTCCGCCCAAGTCGGCTTGTGCAGATGAACTTATGCCATCGTTTGACCACAACACATCAGATGTTGTGTTTGTTAAAGAGAATTTCCAAGCCCCGACTGTTTCCACCTCCTTGGCTAAAATCATGAGCAAGGATGAACCAGTGACTTTAGACAAAGGAAAAGCCAAGATGGGGCTTCCGGAACTGTTCGCGCTTGATGCTGAAGATTTGTACCAGCAGTACTTGACCCGGCTATCTGATAGCCGGGAAATTGAAAAGAGCATGATAAATGCTATGAAGGAGAAATATGAGGTGATCCTCTCATTTTACCATTATCTTGTATACTATCATTAGCTTCCAAAGACCAGCTTGTTATGATAAGTTGGTTTCATAAAATAGCTAAGTCCTGTAACAGCGCAACCCCCAAGGGCCGGCTCACCTTCTCAAGATGAGTTGGGTCTTTAAATAGTTGAAGAAGTTCGACCTGTAGCCCCCAAGGGCCGGCTCATCTTCTTGAGATGAGTCGGGTCTTGAAGTTTGAAGAAATTTGACCTGTAGCCCCCAAGGGCCGGCTCATCTTCTTGAGATGAGTCAGGTCTTGAAGTTTGAAGAAATTCGACCTGTAGCCCCCAAGGGCCGGCTCATCTTCTTGAGATGAGTCGGGTCTTGAAATTTGAAGAAGTTCGACCTGTAGCCCCCAAGGGCTGGCTCATCTTCTTGAGATGAGTCGGGTCTTGAAATTTGAAGAAGTTCAACCTCTAGCCCCCAAGGGCCAGCTCATCTTCTTGAGATGAGTCGGGTCTTCTCCATATCTTTGTGTCGAAAGAACTGATATGCATTAGCCCCCCAAGTGTCAAGGATATTGCTTGCAATCTTCTTGGGACTTGATAAAGAAGTAAGCTGTCCTATGGCGGTATGAAATTATCTGTAGAAATATTTGCTGACTTTTCTTGTGCATCTATCAGGGATATGTTGTAGACGCTGAGTCGGTTGCTGTGAAACTGCAGAAACGACTCAAAGAAGAAAGAAAATTGAAAACTGAAGCCGAGTCCATGGCGGCTCATTTTGAAGATTCTGCAAGTCAGGCGAACGAACGTCTTGAACATGCCATAAAGCTGTTTGAGGCGGAAAAGGCCGTCCTGAAAAAACATGCAGAAAAGGCTGAGAAGAAGTTCGACCCTTTGAAGGAAAGATATGCCACTCTCGTGAAATAGATCAACGAGATGTTGACAGCAATCTTTGGTATGTGTTCCGTCCTGCTTCCACCAACATGCCGGCTTGTGATTATGCGGCGACTTACTGAATCCTTTTTCTCTTTTATTTACAGGGCGAAAAGATCATAACCTTGTAGAGCTGCCAATTGTGAAGTTGAAAGCTATTTTCACCTACGTAGAGCAGCTGTTCACAGGTTCTGTTTATTCCATCATGGTAGTGAATAATCTGAAACACCCACCAAGGAATATCAAGGACATGTTGAAGCAACTCTCTACCATGCCACAGTGGGTGACTGAAACCCGGAAACCGGCGGCTCAAGGAGGGGCGAACATGGCACTTGCTCGAGCAAAAGTGTATCTGTCAGAATTGGATGCGGAGCTCCTAAAAGGCAGCTTCCCGGAGTTTAAACTCGACGACTCTGCATTCACTCATGCAAATTACGCAAAGTGCCTCATGGAGACTCGGCCACTGGCGTCTTTGATAGCTGAGGAGGTGGATCTCTCAAAATATCATCCTGCATACACCACCGACAACGAGCGTGTTAACGCGCCTAAGGACGAGCCATCTGACCTGGTGCCCCCTCGCTGTAAGACAACTTTTGCTCCTGACATTGATGCGTCAGCTCTTGTTGAAGGGACAACAAATTTTGAATCTTTGATCTCAATTCGATGGCAACAGAAAGGCCAGCAGGTTGATGATGACGAACCGGCGGAGTCAGATCTAGAGGCGGCTGATGATAGAGCATGAAGACACCTCGGAAGCTGGATGAATCGCCCCTACAGAGCGAGCCCCCTTGTGTAAGGAAAACCTTTGAAGAATTGTGTGGCCTCCATTGTGAGCCTGTAATAGGAGTAGTGTTTTCTAAAACTTCAAATTTGCTCTGTCGTGCCATCGTGCACGTTGGCGCCTTTTGTTGGTGATGAACTCCAATCAGTCAAGCTGTTGTTTATATGTTTATGCTGCTCTTATTACCTGTTCCTGTACTTTTCTTGCTTCATGCTCAATGAGTCTTGTCTCATTTATAAGGCAGGTCGGGAATAAGCATGCAAAATAACTTGGTTTTCGAAACTCAAATCTATCTAATTCTCCTTCAATGATATTGAAGATAGATGATTCGGAAACTGGTCATAATATGAACTCAGTTGTGTACCCCGGTCATTTCAATATAAGCCGGTGATAAGGGTAACATTGTACCTGAAAAATATGAGTATGTAAATATATATATTTCTTTTTAAATAAGTCGGCTCAGTGAGACTCGGAAAAAGGAGATAGGCTTTCGAGGCGCAAGTCTTGCTTCAATGAAGCGGGTATGATAACCCATGGTTTATCCTAGCTTTCTGTATGTTGGCTCTCACATGACTCAAGCCAATGTTTTAACCTTAAAAGTTCAGGGTCCCAAAGGATTAACTTTTCAAGAGTACATGGGGTCATCTGATCGGAGTCGCATCAAGTATACAGGCAGGTTTAACCATATCAATGGCGTTTTTGCCAGGTCAAGGGGGTGAGAAAGCTAAACTCGATGAGTTGGGAGCCCCCAAGTGACCTATGTTTGAAACAATAAAGATTCATGCTCAATGTATAGGCTGAAACGACAGAGACCCCGAGTTTCGGGGGTGCCAGCTTTATTATATTTGAACATAATGAAGTATATACAGAATTTTGCAGGGGGGATTACAAAAAGGTGAGCCGGTGGCTCCAAAGTGTAATAAGGCCGTAGGTGTGCAATATTCCAAGCCCGGGTTGTCTCCTCCTCAGAAGTGTATGATCCCTCTCGTAAGTCGACCAAGTAATATGACCCATTATTGGGTTTCGACTGATGACGAAAGGACCCTCCCAAGGCGGGGAGAGCTTGTGCATCCCTGTTTGATCTTGAATCATATGGAGCACTAAGTCGGCTTCTTGAAAAGTGCGGCTTCGGACTCTACGGCTGTGATAACGACGTAGGTCTTGCTAATATATAGCAGATCTGGCTGCTGCTAAGTCATGCTCTTCTTCCAGGGCGTCCAGGGAATCTTGGCATGCTTGCTCATTGTCCGCCTCAACATAGGTTGTAACCCGAGGCGAGTCATGACGGATATCACTCGGTAGAAAAGCCTCAGCTCCGTAAACCAGGAAAAAAGTAGTGTATCATGTGGATCTATTTGGCGTTGTTCGAATACTCCAAAGTACTGAAGGGAGCTCTTCAACCCAACAACCTGGCGTGCGTTCAAGGGTCACCATGAGCCAGGGTTTGATTCCTCTCAAGATCTCCTGGTTAGCACTTTCAGCTTGCCCATTGGACTGTGGATGCGCTACTGCGGCTAAATCGAGCCGGATGTGCTCTCGTTGGCAGAATTTTTCAATGGCTCCCTTGGACAAATTGGTACCATTATCAGTAATGATGCTGTGAGGGTAGCCAAAATGGAAAATCAACTTCTTCAAAAATTTGACCGCAGTTTCTGCATCACAATTGCTAACTGGCTCTGCTTTGACCCACTTCGTGAATTTATCGACCGCCACTAATAAGTGGGTTTTCTTGTCAGAAGACGGTTTAAGCAGGCCAACCATGTCTAGCCCCCAGACCGCAAATGGCCAGGTAATTGGGATCATACGCAACTCCTGAGCCGGTACATGAGCCCGTCGACCAAACTTTTGGCACCCATCACACATGCGCACAATCTCCTCGGCGTCAGCATGAGCCGCCAGCCAATAAAAACCATGCCGGAAAGCTTTGGCCACCAGTGATCGTGAGCCGGCATGATGTCCGCAATCGCCAGAATGAATCTCATTAAGTATTTCCTGGCCTTCATCAGGCGAAACACACCGTTGAAACATGCCAGTGCTGCTCCGACGGTGTAATTCGCCATTGCCAATTGTCATTGACTTTGATCGCTGGATGGTTTATTGAGCATCGACTTCTTATTCTAGGAGTTCTCCCCGGGTTAGGTAAGCCAGATACAACACGGTCCAATCAAGGGTAGCATGTAGAGCCGCCACCAAGTGTGCCTCCGGGTCAGGAACAACTATGTCTTCCTCAGACGGTAATTTGACCGATGGATTGTGAAGGACATCCAAAAATACCATAGGTGGCACTGGCTTTCTCTGCGAGCCAAGTGTAGACAAGGCATCAGCCGCCTCATTGAGCCGGTGATCTATATGATCGACTTGGTAACCTTGGAAATGACCCGCCACATTGGAGACTGCTCGTCGGTAAGCCGCCATAAGAGGGTCTTTAGAATCCCAAGTCCCTGAAACTTGCTGAGCCACTAAATCTGAGTCGCCCAGGCATCTGACCCGGCGAAGATTCATCTCTTTGGCTATTCTGAGCCCATGTAAGAGGGCTTCGTACTCAGCTGCATTGTTAGTACACGGGAACATGAGCCATAAGACATAACAAAATTTGTCACCTTTCGGAGAAGATAATATGACTCCAGCCCCCGAGCCCTCCAGTTGTCTAGACCCGTCGAAATGTATAGTCCAGTATGTGTTATCTCGCCTATCTTCCAGAATCTGTATCTCTGTCCAATCGTTGATGAAATCCATCAGCGCCTGGGACTTGATAGCAGTCCAGGGCATGTATTTCAAATGGTGGTCACCAAGCTCAATGGCCCACTTAGCAATCCTACCCGTAGCCTCCCGGTTTTGTATGATATCACCGAGAGGCGCCAAACTGACCATGGTGATCAGGTGTTCCTGGAAATAATGTTTCAATTTCCGGCTCGCCATGAAGATCCCGAAGACCAACTTCTGCCAATGTGGATACCGCTGCTTGGACAGAGTTAAAACTTTGCTGACAAAATAAATAGGATGCTGGACCGGAAATTCCTTTCCTTCGTCTTTTCGCTCGACCACAACTGCAACGCTTACCACTTTGGAGTTGTCAGCAATATACAGGAGCATAGGCTCTTTCTCAGCGGGAGTAGCCAAGATGGGCGGATTAGCAAGCTGTTGTTTGAGCGCTTCAAAGGATTCATTGGCAGCATCCGTCCACTTAAAGTCGCCCGATTTTCTCAACGACTGATAGAAAGGACTTGCCTTTTCTTCCAGGCAGCTTATAAACCGGCTTAAGGCCGCAATGCGACCTGCAAGACGCTGGACTTGACTTATGTTTGCTAGTTCAGACAATGAAGTTACTGCCTTGATCTTGTCCGGGTTGGCTTCGATGCCTCGCTCAAAAACCAGGAACCCCAGTAGTTTGCCTGCAGAAACACCAAAAACACATTTTGCCGGGTTAAGCTTCATCCGGTATACTCGAAGATTGTCAAAGGTTTCCTTGATGTCATCCAAGAGCGTCTCTTTCTTCTGAGATTTCACCATGATGTCATCAACGTAGGCATTAACGTTGCACCCAATCTGTGGCTCTAGTCACAGCGCTGGTAAGTCACCCCGGCGCTCTTGAGCCCAAAAGGCAGGGATACATAGCAGAAAGCCCCAAAGGGAGTGATGAAAGCCATCTTCTCTTGGTCCTCAATAGCCATCTTGATATGATGATACCGAGAGTAAGCATCCAAGAAGCATAAATGCTCGCAACCTGCCGTAGAATCAATCATCTGATCAATACGCGGGAGGGCGAAAGGATCCTTAGGACAAGCTTTGTTGAGATATGTGTAGTCGACACACATGTGCCAAGTGTCGTTCTTTTTTAGAACAAGCACCGGGTTAGCCAACCACTCAGGGTGAAAGACTTCCACGACAAACCCGACAGCTAGGAGCCGGGCCACTTCTTCTCCAATGGCCTTGCGTCTCTCTTCATTAAAACAACGGAGGTATTGGCGCACTGGTTTCATCTTGGGATCCACATTAAGGTGGTGCTCAGCAAGTTCCCTCGGGACTCCAGGCATGTCAGATGGCTTCCATACAAATATGTCCCGGTTCTCACGGATGAACTTGATGAGCGCGCTTTCCTATTTGGGATCCAAGCCGGTCCCAATAGTGAACTGCTTGGACGAGTCGCCCGGCGTGAAGTCGATTTGCTTTGTATCCTCGGCCGGCTTAAATTTAAGCGTAGGTTCCGACTCAGTATTGGGTTTTTTGAGCGGGCTCATGTCAGCCGGGTCAACATTGACTATGTAGAACTTCAATTCCTCTGCCGCGCAGGATGTCTCGGCATAGGCCGCATCTCCTTCCTCACATTCCTGAGCTATCTTCTGGTTCCCGTCCACAGTTATGGTGCCTTTGAGTCCTGGCATCTTGAGCTTGAGATAAACGTAGCACGGGCGAGCCATGAAATGAGCGTATGCCGGCCGTCCGAAGAGAGCATGATAAGGGCTCTTTATTTTGACAACTTCGAACATCAAAGGCTCGCATCTGTAGTTGGACTCATCTCCGAAGGCCACATCGAGCTTAATCCGCCCGATTGGATAAGCAGACTTTCCAGGGACGATTCCATGAAAAAATGTCGTTGAAGGAAGCAACGTGCTCTCCGACAGATTCATCGGGCAAAAGGTTTCGTAATATAATATGTTTATGCTACTGCCTCCATCCATAAGAACCTTGGACAAGGTATATCCGCCAACTTGAGGTGCCACCACCAAAGCTAAGCCGCCCGGATTGTCAACCCGGGGGGGATGATCCTCCCTGCTCCAGGTAATTGCATGTTCGGACCAGTTGAGGTACTTGGGGACCGCCGGCTCAGCCATGTTGACGGCCTTACTCTTGACCTTGATGTCCCGCTTGTAGGTATTGGTGGTGAACACGTGGTATTGACCACAATTTAGCTGCTTCGGATTTTTCTGAAAAGTACCTTGGCTATCATAATGCGAAAACTCCGTTCCTGAGTCGTTGTGCGCCTTCTCACAACCGCCTAACGCTCCAAACACGAGCGACGCTTGCGCCGCCGTGCTCACCGCAGCACGGGTTGAGGCCTGTAGGGGGAACCGCGAAGTTCCTCGGGGGCCTCTGCTCCAAACGAGCCCCCAAGATTGGCATCCGAACTGACGACGATTACTCCCTTGACAGCTGGTTCGCCCGAGGGACTGGCCCGGCTAGAGGGCCTGACTACGTTGTGACTTTGGCCGGCTTGACGCCGGCCGGGAGGGGCGCGCCGAGCCGGCTCGATGATATTGGTGCAGATGTCCGGCTCGGGCACCGACGCGCCGATCTTGCCGATGAAGACATGGATCTTCCCAAAGGGGACCCGGTAACCATACTCGATCGAGTGGGCTTCGGGGCCCCAGCCAGAGTCATCGATGTAGATCTTGCCACGGTGGCTTTTAGTTATACAACCAACCGCATAGCTCCCGAACCCTGGTAGGGCTCCCTTTGAGAACTCAACTCCACTGGGAGAGAGCCCCACGGTGGGCGCCAACTGTCGTGGTTTTGTCACGGCAGCTGTCCTAGTGCAAGGACTTAGGTGTGAGGCCATCCCCGCTAGGTGGCGACTCAAAGGGGTTAAACGGGAACGAGAGTCGGGTTTACCCAGGTTCGGCCCCTCCGATGGAGGTAATAGCCTACGTGCTGCTTTGTGTATATTGCTGGATAGATCTCGATTACAAGGGTGCGGAATCGCTAACCTAGCTATCGAGAGATTCTAAACTTTTTTTGTTCGGTCCTAGGGGCTTGCCTTTATATACAGGTCCAGACCCTAGGGTTTACATTAGAGTCCGGGCCATATCATGACTCGTAACCTATAACGTCTCTAACTCGCCTTGCTCCTTAAGCAAGGAAACTGACCGGCGCCTTCCGCCCTATGGGCATTGAGCCGCCGTCTTCAGGTGTTGGGCCACCCGACGACTTAGTCAGCCGCCGCCTTGCTTGTCTTGTCTTCATGACACGGCCCATCTTAAACTTGATCATTTGAGCCGTCAATACGTTAACCCGGGCCAATAGGGCGGGTTACACCGTGGAGTTATATCCCCGACACATGGCTAGCTATATCCACGGTTGCCTTCAATACCAACACTTTCCAAGGAATTTATTATTTGACAACATAAAGTAAATTTCTTTTTCATTTCGGGACTGGGCAACCCTATAACTGCCGTACTCTCGTGCAATGACAAGTGAATAAACACTCATATTGAGAATAACACATCTATCATGGAAAAATATTGTACACCCCCTACCGTTTCATGAGCGGTACGAGCACACAAAAAGGAAATTCATTTTGAAAATTAGAGATGGCACATACAAATTTGCTTAGAACGGCACGGAAATACCACATATAGGTAGGTATGGTGGACTCATATGGCAAAACTGGGTTTAAAGATATTGGATGCACCAGTAGTATTTCTACTTAGTACAAGTGAAGTCTAGAAAATAGATTGAGAAGCAACCAACCAAGAAACGAAAATTCACATAAACAGGCATTAAGCATAACTAACACCGAATAATGCACCATAAGTAGGATGTAATTTCATTGCATAACTATTGTCTTTCGTGCTTGCATAGGGAACCTTAACACCAATATTCTTACTAAAGCATAATTACTCATCAACATGACTCACATATTACTATCATCATGTCTCAAAACTGTTACAAGGAATCAAGTTTAATTTGTCCAATGATCTTCATGAAAGTTTTTATTACATACCTCTTGAATATCTATCACTTTGGGACTAGTTTCATATATTGCCATTGCTTTTGACAAGCTCAAATAAATTTAAGTGAAGAACATGAGCATAAAAGTTTCATTTCTCAAAATAATATAAGTGAAGCATGAGAGAATTTCTTCAAAATTTACTAGCTCTCAAATTAATCTAAGTGAATCATGAGAGTATTTCTTCAAAAAAAATAAAGCACACCGTGCTCAAAAAGATATAAGTGAAGCACTAGAGCAATTCCAACAAATCATGGCATAATTTTGGCTCTCTCAAATAGTTGTGTCCAGCAAGGATACTTGTGACAAACTAAAAAGCAAATCAAGCAAAGACTCAAATAATACAAGATGCTCCAAGCAACACTCATGATATGTGACGAATAAAAATATAGCTCCAAGTAAAATACCGATGGTCGTTAGAAGAAAGAGGGGATGCCACTCGGGGCATCCCCAAGCTTAGTTGCTTGTTTATCCTTGGATATTATCTTGGGGGTGCTGTAGCATCCCCAAGCTTAGGCTCTTTTCACTCCTTACTCCTTCATCCATCGTGATCTCACCCAAAACTTGAAAACTTCAATCACACAAAACTCAACAAAACCTTCGTGAGATCCGTTAGTATAATAAAGAAAATCACCACTCTAAGTACTGTTGCAAACCCATTCATATTTTATTATTCCATTATATCTACTATATTCTAACTTTACCATGGCTTATACCCTCCAATACAAACCATAGATTCATCAAAACAAGCACACAATGCAACGAAAACAGAATCTGTCAAAAATATAACTGTCTGTAGTAATGTGTACTCTAACCATACTTCTATAACTCTAAAATTTCTGAACAATTAGGAAAACGTAAAGAATTTGTATAACAATGCTGTGTTAAAATTACAGCTCATTATCATTATCCAGTTAAAAATTAAAATTCCTGCACTGGAGTCAAAGTTTCTGTTTCAGATTCAGCATTGTTTCTACTCATCTTGTGAGTCATCCTAAAGGCTTTACTTGGCACAAACACTAATTAAAACATAAAAACACAATCATAACAGTAGAATAATTGTGTCAACACTCAAGAACAGAAGGAAAAAGGTAAAATAAATTTTATACATTGGGTTGCCTCCCAACAAGCGCTATTGTTTTATGCCCCTAGCTACGCATAATGCATAGATTCAAGTGTTGTCATCTTTCTTCTCATTTTACATAGATGTATTTTTGTCAAGAGGTTTTTCAAATATAACTTGAAACACATTATCCATGGAAATCTTAGCACTATCAAGTTGTCCATCTACGTACCCTCTTTGATTCCCGGCCACAATCCAAGAATATTGTTGATTAACATCATTGAAAACTTGTTGGATCATATCTAAAACGGGGATTTCCTTTTTAAGGTTCTCATCAAAAATATGATTATTTCCAAGAAGATGTCTTAACATGTAGTCACTATTGTAAAGGATCTCACTTATTACTGGTTTTTCATGGCTCATACCAAAAAAATCAAAAATCTCCCTAGCTTCTCGTACTATGTGATCAAATTCATTCATAAGAACAAGGGTGGCTAAATTTTTAGCTTTAGGATCCTTTATAATGGGTAGCTCATAAAAAAATATTTGCAAGGTAGGATGGGACGAATAAACCTATTTTTGAGTTTTAGAACTAGCGCTGAAATAGCTTCCGCATAGGTTTTAGTTCTTTTAAGTATAGGACCATCATCAAGAGTCAAATTTCCAACACAATTAAAGAATTCTTGGATAGTTTCTTTTCCTATAACGTTCCCTTGCCCCAAAACAAAAGTTTAAGAATCCAGATTACCAGAACATCCAATATTAGGAGTCCTGCCATTATTTGTTTATGCTATACCAAAATCACTCATGATGACAAGCAAGCAAAAGATCTGACGAGAAAAGGGCAAACGAAAAAGAGGGCGAATAAAATGGCAAATTTTGTGAAGTAGGGGACAGGAAAACGAGAGGCAAATGGAAAATAATGTAAATTGCAAGGAGATGAGATTTGTGATTAGGAACCTAATGGATGTTGATGATGTCTCCCCAGCAACGACGCCAGAAATTCTTTTGACGTTGCTTGAGACTGCGTCGGTATTTACCCAAAGAGGAAGGGATGATGCAGCACAGCTACGGTAAGTATTTCCCTTAGTTATGAAACCAAGGTTATCGAACCAGTAGGAGAACCACGCAATACTATGTAAACGGTACCTGCACACAAAGAACAAATACTTGCAACCCGACGCGTAAGAGAGGTTGTCAATCTCTCCACGGTAAAAAGATAGATTAGGTTGTATGAGATTGGATAAATAGATCGCACAAGAACACAAAATAAAAGTGGAAAATAAAAAGTGTCGCAAGGTATTTTTGGGTTTTTGGAATAATAGATCTGAAAATAAAAGCGGCAAAAGATAGATCAGAAAGCAATATGATGAAAGAGTAGACCCGGGGGCCGTAGGTTTCACTAGTGGCTTCTCTCATGAGTATAGCACACGGTGGGTAAACAAATTACTGTTGGGCAATTGATAGAAGATCAAATAATCATGACGATATCCAAGGAGATGATCATTATATAGGCATCACATCCAAGATTAGTAGACCGAAACGATCCTGCATCTACTACTATTACTCCAAACATCGACCGCTATCCAGCATGCATCTAGTGTATTAAGTTCATGGAGAAACGGGGTAATGCATTAAGAATGATGACATGATGTAGACAAGATCTATTCATGTAGGAATAGACCCCATCTTGTTTCCTTAATGGCAACGATACATGCGTGCCTCGCTGCCCCTTCTGTCACTGGGAGAGGACACCGCAAGATCGAACCCATCACAAAGCACCTCTTCCCATGGCAAGAAAAATTGATCTAGTTGGCCTAACTAAACCAAAGATTCAAAGAAGAAATACAAGGCTATAAGTAATCATGCATATAAGAGATCAAAGAAGACTGAAATAATATTCATGGATAGAAACTGATCATGAACTCAAAATTCATCGGATCCCAACAAACACACCGCAAAAAGTCATTAAATCAAATAGATTTCCAAGAGACCATTGAATTGAGAATCAAAAGAGAGAGAGAGAGAAAGCATCTAGCTACTGCCTACGGACCCGTAGGTCTATGGTGGACTACTCACGCATCATCGGAGAGGCACCAATGAGGATGATGAACCCCTCCGTGATGGTGTTAGATTGGATCTCGCGGTTCTGGAACTTGCGGCGACTGGAAGTATTTTTTGTCGACTCCTCTAGGGTTTCTGGAATATTTGGGTATTTATAGAGCTGAGGGGAGATGGAGGAGACCCTCGAGGGCACCACAACCCATCAGGGGGCGCCAGGGGCCTCCGGCGCGCCCTGGTAGGTTGTGGGCCCCATGGGCCTCCCCCTAGATGCTTCCTTGGCTCATAATGTTGTCTTCTGGTCCAAAAAAATATCCAAAAAGTTTCATCGCGATTGGACTCCGTTTGGTACTGATATTCTGCAAAGTAAAAAACAAGCAAAAAACAGCAACTGGCACTTGGCACTATGTCAATAGGTTAGTCCCAAAAAATGATACAAAGTTGCTATTAAATGATTGTAAAACATCCAAGAATGATAATATAATAGCATGGAACAATAAAAAATTATAGATACGTTGGAGACGTATCATGCTCCAGCAAACTTCTCTCGGTTGATGAATTATATCTTCATGGACTACCTCGATAAGTTCGTCGTGGTTTATCTGGATGATATCCTGGTGTATTCCAAGAATAAAGAAGAGCATGCAGAACATCTTTGTCTTGTACTGGAAAAGCTTTGGGAGCATCAGCTATATGCCAAGTATTCGGGAGCATCAGCTATATGCCAAGTATTCGGGAGCATTAGCTATATGCCAAGTATTCTATACTGGAAAAGCTTCACAAAGGTGTTAAATATGAGTGGACAAAAAAATGTCAGGAGAGCTTTCAGGCACTTAAGGACAAACTGACATCTACTCCAGTGCTAGCTCCTCCGGATACTCGTAAGGACTTTGTCATTTATTGTGACGCTTCACGGCAAGGAATAGGTTGTGTCCTAATGCAAGAGCACAGAGTGATTGCTTATGCCTCTCATCAATTGCGTCCTCATGAAGGGAACTACCTAGTTCATGACCTCGAACTTGCTGTAGAAATACATGCACTGACAGAGTGGCGACAATACCTTATTGGTAATCGTTGCGAGATTTACACCGATCACCAAAGTCTGAAGTACCTGTTTACTCAGCCGGATCTGAACCTCCGTCAACAGAGATGGATGGAGTGCATAGCAGATTACAACTGTGGAATTTCATATACACCTGGCAAGGCTAATGTAATGGCTGATGCCTTGAGCCGCAAATCATACTGCAACCACCTCCAGGTTCATAAGGTTCATCCCCTTCTTCAAGAAGAATTCCGCAAGCTGAACCTCCATATTGTTCCTCAGGATTATCTTGTTCCCCCTCCACCAGAGTCCCGCAAAATGAACCTCCATGTTGTTAACCAGGGTTCTCTGAGTAACCTGGTTGCTGACCAGATCTCGTGGGCGACAGCAAAACTATGCAACTCTATGACAGTGAAGTCGAATGGATTAAACGATATCTTGCGGAAGATAAACCCTCATGCTTCACCGTTGTTGATGATGGCGCCATGTACTTCAAAGGGTCGCTTATTCATTCCAACTAAGAAGGAAAACCTGAATATGACTGGGAGAGTGATCAAAGAAGCTCATGATACACCCCTGTCTATTCATCCGGGTAGTACCAAGATGTACCAAGACATCCGTCAAAGTTTCTAGTGGTCGAACATGAAACAAGACATTGCACGCTATGTTGTAGAATGTGACATTTGCCGTCGAATCAAAGCAGAACATCAAAGGCCTGCTGGAACTCTACAACCTATTACTATTCCTGAATGGAAGTGGGACCATGTTGAGAAGGATTTCGTCACTGGTTTTCCCAGATCGCAGAAGGGTAATGATGCGATTCTTGTCGTCATTGACCGACTGTCCAAAGTTGCACATTTTCTGTCCGTCAAGGAAACTATCACTGCTAGTCAGCTGGCAGATCTGTATATGTCCAGAATTGTTTCACTCCACGGTACTCCATTGGTGATTAGTTCAGACCGTGGCAGCTTATTCACTTCAAGATTCTAGGCAAGTTTCCAGGAGGCTATGGGAACTCACTTGTCCTTTAGCACAGCTTTTCATCCCCAATCCGAGGGACAAGTTGAATGAGTCAACCAGATTCTTGAAGACATGCTTCGAGCTTGTGTCATTTCTTTCGGCAAGAAATGGGAGGAATCTCTCCCGTATGCTGAGTTCTCCTACAACAATAGCTATCAAGCTAGTCTGAAGATGGCCCCCTTTGAAGTGTTGTATGGACGAAAGTGTTGGACTCCTCTGAATTGGTCAGAAACTGGGGAACGTTCACTTATCGGTCCGGATATTATCCAACATGCCAAAGATCAAGTACGCATTATTCATGAAAATCTGAAGGCTGCTCAGTCTCGTGAGAAGAGTCAGTATGACCGTCATCACAAGGATATGGTCTATCAACCTGGTGAAAAGGCTTATCTTTGAGTCACACCAATGAGAGGTGCACACCACTTTGGGATCAAGGGCAAGATAGCTCCTCGCTATATTGGCCCATTCACTATTCTCGAAAGGAGTGGAAAAGTGGCATATCAATTGGAACTACCGTCCAACCTTTCTCAGGTTCACGATGTTTTCCATGTGTCACAGCTCCGCCGCTGCTTCAAGGATCTAATCCGAGTGGTGGATCATGATATGCTTGAGCTGCAACAAGAGCTTTCTTATAAAGAGCACCCGGTCCGCATTCTCGATGAAACTGAACGTCGTACTCGTCAAAAGGTTACCAAGTTCTTCAAAGTGCAGTGGTCGAATCATTCTAAAGATGAAACCACTTGGGAACGCGATGATCATCGTCGTGAAGAATACCCCGAGCTCTTTCCTTCTACTTCTTAATTCTCGGGACGAGAATTTATTTTAGTAGGGGAGAGTTGTGACACCCTGGATTAAATGCTACAGTAATCCATGTAATCAAGCTACAGTAGCATGAGGATTAAGCTAATCCATTTTGCTAATCCAAGTATGATCACTGTTGGAATCAAACCCTAATTCAAATTCCTTTGCAATTCCAATTAATTTGAAAAGTGGGATTAAAAGTTTTGTAAACCAGTTATAAGTGAAGCATGAGAGGATTTCTTCAAAATTTACTAACTCGCAAATTAATCTAAGTGAAGCACTAGAGTAAATGACAAGCTACTCTCAAAAGATATAAGTGAAGATCAATGAGTAGTCAAACAATTAAGTAGCTATGTGAGGACTCTCTCTCTCAATAAATATTTCCAGATCTGAGTATTTTATTCAAACAGCAAACTAAACAAAAATAGAACTCCAAGAATACCATGCATCATGCGAACGAATAAAAATTTAGGCTCAACATAGGCTAACAGATAGTTGACGAAGAGAGGTGGGATGCGTAGCATCCCCAAGCTTAGATGCTTGAGACTTCTTGAAATATTTACTTGGGGTGCCTTGGGCATCCCCAAGCTTGAGCTTTTGTATCTCGTTCAATCCTCTCATATCATGGTTTCACCTATTCTCAAAAACTTCATCCACACAAAACTCGAAAGGAACTCGTGAGATAGGTTAGTACACATAAGAACAAATCAACACTTAATGTACTGCCAAGACAAGTTGCACAATAATTTTAAAACATCATCTACTATTTACTATTGTTTCCACAATTTATATCTACCAATATAGGCTATGGAAACTATAGGATAAGCAGATAACAAAACTATGACAACAATCTGTCCAAACAGAACAGTCTATAGCAATTTATGAAAACAGTGTACTTATGTAACTCAAAAAATTATGAACATTTAGGACATGCTAAATAATTTAAATTACAACACTGTGTAAAAAAATCAGAAACTTTCCACGTCCAATAAAATATGAAAATTCAAACACTACAGCAAAAGTTTCTGTTTTTACACAGCACACATCAAACATGCAATGCAAGCATCCCTAGGCAATTCTTGGAACTTTTTATTGAAAAACAAGATTATAAATAAACCCTAACAGAAAATAACAAAATATAATGACGATCCAAGCAAAGCTCATATTATGTGACGAATAAAAATATGGCTCCAAGTGAGATATACCGATAGTGTTGAAGACGAAAGAGGGGATGCCTTCCGGGGCATCCCCAAGCTTAGACGCTTGAGTCTTCCTAGGATATTACCTTGGGGGTGCCTTGGGAATCCCCAATCTTAGGTTCTTGTCACTCCTTATTCTCCTCATATCGGTGTCTCACCCAAAAATTGAAAACTTCAATCACACAAAACTTAACGGAACTTCGTGGGAAGGGTTAGTGTAATAAAGATAAATCATTCACTTAGGTACTGTCAAGACAAGATTCATAATTTTTCCCACATGATACCTACTGTATTATACCATTCCCATAATTTATACCACTAAATATAAGCTATGGAAATACGAAAACAAGCAAACTATGCATGCAAAACAGAATCTGTCAAAAATAGAACAGTCTGTGAAGATCTGTAGTATAGACATACTTCCCTGTCTCTAAAAATTCTGAAAAATTAAGCAAACCTGAATAATTTGTATATTAAGACTGTGTAAAAAATTCAGATCATTATCATGCTGCAGTAAAAAATGAAAATTCCTGTACTTGAGTCAAAAGTTTCTGTTTTGGTTCAGCATCATTTCTACTCATCTTGTGAGTCATCCCAAAGGCTTTACTTGGGACTTTATTGAAATAAAAGACACAAAACATGATTACTACAGTAGCTTAATCATGTGAACACACAAAAAAAGAAAGGAAAAGTGTTGGATTGTCTCCCAACAAGCGCTTTTCTTTAAAGCCTTTTAGCTAGGCATGATGATTTCAATGATGCTCACGTAGGAATAGTATTTGAAACATGTAAGAGAGCATCATGAATATCATGACAAGCACATTTAAGTCTAACCCACTTCCTATGCATAGGGATTTTGTGAGCAAACCATTTATGGGAACAAGAATCAACTAGCATAGGAAGGCAAAAACAAGCATAACTTCAAAACTTTGAACACATAGAGAGGAAATTTGATATTATTGCAATTCCTACAAGCATATGTTCCTCCCTCATAATAAATTTCAGTAGCATCATGAAGGAATTCAACAATATAACTATAACATAAATAATTCTTTTCATGATGCACAAGCATATATATTTTTATTACTACCCACACAAGCAAAATTCTTCTCATTCAAAGTAGTGGGAGCAAACTCAACAAAATAATTATCATGAGATACATGATTGACATAACCACATTCAATATTAAAATCATGATGACAAGTTTCATGGTTACTATCACTCTTTATAGCATACATGTCATCATCATAATCATCATAGATAGGAGGCATGCCATCATCATTATAAATTTGCTCATCAAAACTTGGGGGACTAAAAATATCATCTTCATCAAACATAGCATCCCCAGGCTTGTGGCTTTGCACATCATTAGCATCATGGATATTCAGAGAATTCATACTAAAAATATTGCTATCATGCTCATCATTCAAGGAATTCTCATCAAGTATTTTCATCACTTTTTCTTCTACCAATTGAGCACAATTTTCTGAATCCTTATTTTCACGAAAGACATTATAAAGACGAAACAAATGATGCAACCTAAACTCCATTTTTTGTAGTTTTGTTTTATAAACCAAACTAGTGAAAAACAAGAAACTAAAATATTTAATTGCAAGATCTAAAGATATACCTTCAAGCACTCACCTCCCCGGCAACGGCGCCAGAAAAGAGCTTGATGTCTACTACGCAACTTTATTCTTGTAGACTTTGTTGGGCCTCCAAGCGTAGAGTTTTGTAGGACAGTGGCAATTTTCCCTCAAGTGGATGACCTAAGGTTTATCAATCCATGGGAGGTGTAGGATGAAGATGGTCTCTCTCAAACAACCCTGCAATCAAATACAAGAAATCTCTTGTCTCCCCAACACACCCAATACAATGGCAAATTGTATAGGTGCACTAGTTCGGCGAAGAGATGGTGATACAAGTGCAATATGGATGGTAGATATAGGTTTTTGTAATCTGAAAATATAAAAACAGCAAGGTAGCAAGTAACAAAAGTGAGCACAAACGGTATTGCAATGCTTGAAAACAAGGCCTAGGGTCCGTACTTTCGCTAGTGCAATCTCTCAACAATGCTAATATAATTGGATCACATAACCATCCCTCAACGTGCAACAAAGAATCACTCCAAACTTCCTATCTAGCGGAGAACATAAGAAGAAATTGTTTGTAGGGTACGAAACCACCTTAAAGTTATTCTTTCCGATCGATCTATTCAAGAGTTCGTACTAAGATAACATCAAGTTATCCTTTCCGTTCGATCTATCTAAGAGTTCGTACTAGAATAACACCATATGATACGCATCAACCAACTCTAATGTCACCTAGATATTCCAATGTCACCACAAGTATCCATGAGTTAATTATACGATACGCATCAAACAATTTCAGATTCATAATACTCAATCCACACAAAGAACCTCAAAGAGTGCCCCAAGATTTCTATCGGAGAAAGTAGGACAAGAACGTGTATCAACCCCTATGCATAGATTACCCCAATGTCACCGCGGGAATCCGCAAGTTGAGTACCAAAACATATATCAAGTTAATCAATAGAAAACCCCATTGTCACCATGGGTATCCGCATGCAATACATATATCAAGTGTTCTCAAATCCATAAAAGTATTCAATCCGGTAACGAAATCTCAAAGGGAAAACTCAATTCATCACAACTAGATAGAGAGGGAAACACATCATATGATCCGACTATATTAACAAAGCCCGTGATACATCAACATCGTGACATCTCAAGAACACGAGAGAGAGAGATTGAACACATAGGTACTGGTACATACCCTTAGCCCCGAGGGTGGACTACTCCCTCCTCGTCATGGCCTCCGCCGGGATGATGAAGATGGCCACCGGAGATGGATTCCCCTCTCCGGCAGGGTACTGGAACGTATCAAGATTGGTTTTTCGTCGATACAAAGAGTTGTGGCGGCTGGAATTGTGTTTCGCCGACTCCCCCAGGGTTTTTGGAATATTTGGGAATTTATAGGCATCAGAGGCGGTGCGGAGGGGCCCTGTGGAGGGCACAACCCATCAGGGCGCGCCGGGGGACCCTGGCGCGCCCTGATGGATTGTCCTCTCCACAGCCCACCTTCCTGGCTCTTATTTGGCCCACTGGGTGTCTTCTCTCCAAAAAGTTTCGTCGCGATTGGACTCCGTTTGGTATTGATTTTCCGCGAAGTAAAAAACAAGCAAAAACAGCAACTGACACTTTGGCACTATGTCAATAGGTTAGTCCCAAAAAATGATATAAAGTTGCTATAAAATGATTGTAAAACATCCAAGAATGATAATATAACAGCATGGAACAAGCAAAAATTATAGATACGTTGGAGACGTATCAAATACCTGCAGCTGGAATTCTGGACTTGAAAAAGCGCATCAGAGATACTTATTCTGCACATCTCCAATGAAGATGTAACTTTAAGTAGAATATTTTTGGAATTAATGAAAAATACTGGAGCAAAGAACTACCGGAGGGGGCCACCCTGGTGGGCACAAGACACCAGGGCGCACCAGGCCCCCCAAGCGCGCCCTGGTGGGTTGTGCCCTCCTCGTCTCACCTCCGGTGCCCATCTTCTGGTATATAAGGTCTTTTGACCTAGAAAAAATAAGGAGAGGACTTTCGGGATGGAACGCCGCCGTCTCGAGGCGGAACTTGGACAAGAGCACTTTTGCCCTCCGGCAGAGCGATTCCGCCGGGGGAACTTCCCTCCCGGAGGGGGAAATCGAAGCCATCGTCATCACCAACACCCCTCTCATCTTTGGGAGGACAATCTTCATCAACATCTTCAATAGCACCATCTCCTCTCAAACCCTAGTTCATCTCTTGTGTTCAATCTTTGTACCGGAACCTCAGATTGGTACCTATGGGTGACTAGTAGTGTTGATTACATCTTTTTGTTGATTACTATAAGGTTTATTTGGTGGAAGATTATATGTTCAGATCCAATATTCTATTTAATACCCCTCTGATCTTGAGCATGACTATTATTTGTGAGTAGTTACCTTTTGTAAGTGCATATTTCTCCCTAAGTAGTTTTGGTGGTTGATGACAATACCCTTGAGGACTAATCGTGTGCATTGAGTTTCAGAGATTATCAGGTAGCACGAGATGGTGTGTGAGCCCCTCAGTTGTAAAAAGAGAAGACGGCGTTTTCCTTGATTTAGTGTTGGTGGACTTGAGTCATAGGAAAATCCGTACTATCAAGAGGGGGCCCGCACGTGGAAAGGTTGGGAGAATCAAACACGTACACATCCGCTTTCCTCCCTTTCCCAGGCATAATGGAGCTGCCCCTATCTTCAGGCCCCTGAGTAATAGGTTAAGCGGAAGTACCGCTCTAGTGCGCGGTAGTACCGCCCTGCACTACCATGGTACTACCGCTTATATATTGCTCTCTGGCTTCCTCGGGTGGGCTTGTCCATTTTAAGCGGAAGTACCGCTTGGGTGCGCGCGGTAGCACCGCTTATGCGGTACTGCCGCCCTCCCCTTCCGGGTCTCTTCCGCTTATATTTGGCTCTTTGGCTATTCTGTCACTTGAGTGAATTATGAGCGGCAATTGTAAGCGGAAGTACCGCTCTGAGCGGCACTGACTCACTGCCTCCCTCTTATTCACTAAGTCCGGACATCTCATAGCGCTAAGCGTAAGTACCGCTTGCGGGAGCGGTAGTACCGCTCCGGCGGAACTACCGGCTCCTTGACTATCGTTAGCTGTGAGTGGTGCCTGGTACTTCCGTGCAAGCGGAAGTACCGCTCCCCTGAGTGGTACTACCGCTTATGCACGACCAGTGGGCAGAAAACGGCCAGATTCCCACCTCCCTATATAAGGGGTCTTCTTCTCTAGTGAGAGGCACCTCTTTTCCCAAAAGCTCCATTGTTGCTCCAAAATCTTACTCTTGCCCGATCTCTCTCCCTAGCCATCGATTCTTGTTGATACTCTAGGGTTTGGAGGAGAAGGCCTTGATCTACACTTCCACCAAGAGAAATTTGATTCCGCCCACTAATCCCTTGCGGATCTTGTTACTCTTGGGTGTTTGAGCACCCTAGACGGAAGAGGTCACCGTGAAGCCATACTCCATTGTGGTGAAGCTTCGTGGTGGTGTTGGGAGCCTCCAATTAGGTTGTGGAGATTGCCCCAACCTTGTTTGTAAAGGTCCGGTTGCCGCCTTCAAGGGCACCAATAGTGGAATCACGGCATCTCGCATTGTGTGAGGGCGTGAGGAGAATACGGTGTCCCTAGTGGCTTCTTGGGGAGCATTGTGCCTCCACACCGCTCCAACGGAGACGTACTTCCCTTTTCCGGGAAGGAACTTCGGTAACACATCCTCGTCTCCTTTGGTTCCACTTGTGATTACTTCTTACCTTACTTTGTGCAAGCTACTTGTATTGTTTATCTCCTTGCTTGTAGGGTTATTGTAGTTAGCATCATATAGGTTGCTCACCTAGTTGCATATCTAGCCAACCTATTTGTTGCTAAGCCTAACTTGTTAAAGAAAAGTTAAAAAGTGGTAGTTGCCTATTCACCCCCCTCTAGTCAACCATATCGATCCTTTCAATTGGTATCGGAGCCACGTCTCTTTATTAAGGGTTTCACCGCCCTAAGAGTATGGTTGATGACGGGGACCGGCCAGTTGAACTCCCCGAGGCCATGGGTGTGAACAAGGTCTCTCATGAGGATTTAAATGAGGCCATGTCCTCTCTTAAATCCTCCATGACGACCGAGGTCAAATCCATGTTTAAAGAATTCCTTGATACTCTTAAACTTTCCACCGATGCGGTGCAAGTGGCTAATCCCACTAACTCGACATCAGATGTCAACTCCGGTAAGGAGGGGGCTAGTGCTGATAAGGACACTCGTTCTCAAGGAATTAATGGGTCGGGGACCTTTGCCTCAGTTCCCCCTCCCTTGGTCTATGGAGGACCGGTGCACCCACCGCATATAGTTAATCTTGGTCCTCCTCCTAAACTTGTTAAGAATGATTTTGCTAATTGGGTTTTTCATATCAAGTCTCATTTGGATCATAGATCAATTCAACTCATGAGAGTCATTGAAGAAGGATACTATCCTCGTGATCCACGCAACCTCACTCCAAGAGAAGAGGCTGACAAACAGCTAAATTCCTCCGCCTTGTTCATACTCCAAGCTGCAGTTCCTACCGAAGACCTACCTCACCTGCGACCCTTCACTGTTGCCAAAGATTGTTGGGAACACATTGTCTCCATGTACAAGGGCAGCTCAGGCATTCAACGGTCGAACTATGAGGTCGTGCTTGATCAGTCAGATGAGTTTGTAATGATAGAAGATGAGGAACCGCGTGAGCTCTATAGGAGGGTAACTACTCTTGCCGTTGCCCTCCGAGATCATGGCAGCAAGGATGTGGATGACACCTGGATCAAGCGCAAGTTTCTAAAGGCCATCATGCCCTTCAACAAGGCCATGTCTGCCGTCATCCGCCAAAGACCAGACTTTCACAACTTGTCCTCTAGCGATGTGTTGGATGAATTTATTGCAATGAACATCTTGAACACGAACACAGACAATGCTCTTGCTCGTGTGCAACGGTCAAAGAAATCATCTCCCAACCTTGCTTTGAAGGCCAAGGTTAGTCAAGAGGAAGAAGAAGAGGAAGAAGAATAGGGTTGCCCTGAGGACACCAAATATGCTTACCATGAGCATATGTCTCTAGCGTCTAGGCAATTCTGGGGCAATAAGAGAAACGAAGGCCAAATTTCTCCAAGAACAACTCAAGCGGGTCAAAGGGCAAGCAACGTGTGAGAACCTGCTACAACTGTGATAATGTGAGTCACTTCATGGTGGATTGTCCTTATGAGAAGAGGGAAGACAATGGTGGCAAGCTCATCCGCAAAGATAAGGCCAAGTCTTTTCCCAACAAGTCCAACTTCACCAAGAAGGCTCCTCACAAAGTATTGGTGGCTCAAGAAGAGTATGCCTCCGATGATGATGTGGATGATGAAGACACAAGTGGTGAAGGAACGGCAATGGCATCTGTGGCTATTGCATCGATTACCCCAACAAAGGTGTGACTCTTCGACGCTCCCAACGAGAACCACATTGCTAGGTGTCTCATGGCTAAAGGTATCACCAAGGTAACCTCCAACGCCAAAACCTCAAACATTAAGACTGCTATTTCTTCCACTCTGTCTTTGTTAGATTGTGTGGATGAAAATGAGGAGGCGAAAGAGGGCGAGAATGAGTTTGAAAAGTTCATGTGCAAACTCAAGGGAGAATCCAAGAAGCACTTCGTTGCTCTCTTGGAACAACTTGGTGAGGCCAATGACATGATTGAGTCTCAAGAAGAATATCTTGAGAAGATGAGAGGGCATAGTCGTGATTATGCCAATGAGATAGCAGATCTTTCTATTGCTCTAGAGGAAGAGCGAGGTCTTCATTTGATTCTTAAGGAGTCACAAAATGACGACCTTGCTAAATTACGTAAAGATTATGATCATGCTATCGTTCTTAACCGTGTACTTAAATCTGAAAAGGTTGCACTCGGGGTTGACCATGCTCGACTCAAAGGTGAGTTTGACTCACTTGTCAATGCTCACAAGGCATTGAAGAGCGTTCATGATTCTCTTAAAGAGTCGCATGATCAACTCCAAGTAAAACTCACTAAGGAAATTGCCACGTGTCCTCCTTTTGTTTTAATTGATAATGCATCTGCTACTAACCCGTGTTGTGAGCATGCACATCTTGTGGAGGAAAATGCTAAGCTGAAAGAGCAACTTGAGAAGGGCCTTTTGACATGCATCCAAGGTGAGAAGAATCTCAATGACCTTTTGAGCAATCAAAAGGAAGTGGTTGCAAAGGAAGGAGCTGGGTTTGCACCCAAGTCCAGAAAGAAGAAGAAAATGAAGACCACACAGGTTCCTCCGCTCAAGGAAACATTTGTCAAAGCAGGGAACATTACTCATGAGAAGAAGAAGGACAAGGTTGTGAGTGATAGTGCCAAGAAGGGCAAGATCACTCCCCCCAATAGGGACGGTGATTTTAACCCCTCCTATGTTTTGTGCCGTGCTAGTGATGGGCATGTTTTTGCCAAATATGTTGGTTCTTCCTATGAGCACATTGAGTGGTCTATTTGGGTTCCTAAGACCCTTGTCACTAACATGAAAGGACCCATTCAAGAATGGGTACCTAAATCCAAGCATTGATCTATTGTAGGGCTTTGCTTCCGGGGGAGTCTCATGGTTGCTCGATAGCGGAGCAACAAATCATATGACCGAAAGCAAGGACTCGGTGGTGGATGTTCGACCCGATGCATCCGTGGCCACCCAAGTCTCCTTTGGCGATGACGCAATCTCAAAGGTATTGGGTCTTGGCAAGGTGGTTATCTCTCCAACCTTAACCATTGAGAAAGTCATGCTTGTTGAGACCCTTGCATACAATTTACTTTCCGTTCGTCAACTTGCACTTATGGGCTTTAGTACCTTCTTTGGCATTGATACCGTGACCCTTTTGTGGAGCAAGACTCTTAAAGTAGCCTTCGTTGGGCATGTCGAAAACGGTCTCTATGTGATTAACTTCTCGGAGCGACCCACTAAGACTGCGATATGTCTAATGGCTAAAGTTGATGTGGGATGGCTTTGGCATCGCCGACTAGCCCATGTCAATATGAGATCTTTGCAAAGTCTCCTCAAAGGGGATCACATTCTTGGACTAACAAATATGAGTTTTGCCAAAGATCGTGCGTGCAGTGCTTGTATCGAAGGAAAGCTACATGAAAAGGCTCATCGTCCAACTACTACAATCTACTCAAAGAGGACCTTAGAGCTCCTTCACATGGATCTCTTCGGGCCTCCATCTTTTGACAGCCTTGGAGGAAGAAGGTACTGCTTGGTGATTGTGGATGATTACTCAAGATACACATGGGTATATTTCTTCAAGAGGAAGAGTGAGACCCAACAGACCGTCATCAACTTTGCAAATGAAGTCCAACGTCAACATGAGGCAAATATTTTGATGATTAGAAGTGACAACGGCACTGAGTTCAAGAACTACACCCTAGATGAGTTTCTCAGTGATGAGGGGATAAAGCACCAATATTCCACAGCTTACACCCCTCAACAAAATGGTGTTGCGGAGAGGAAGAACCCGGACGTTGATGGATGCGGCAAGAACCATGATGGCAGAGTTTAAATCTCCTTACAACTTTTGGGCCGAAGCCATCAACACCGCGTGTCATGCATCAAATCGGCTCTATCTCCGTAAAGGCTTGAACAAGACTCCTTATGATATTCTTACCGGGAACAAGCCCAACCTCAAATACTTCCGGGTGTTCGGTTGTAAGTGTTTCATTCTCAAGAAAGGTGTTCGTTTGTCTAAATTTGAATCTAGAGCTCATGAGGGCATATTTGTTGGTTATGCTGCAAACTCTCATGCTTACAGTGTCCTCAACAAGTCCACCGGACTCATTGAGGAGACGAGTAACATAAAGTTTGATGAAAATAATGGCTCCCAAGTGGAGCAAAGTGGTCTTTGTGATGTAGGTGATGAAATTCCTCCCCAAGCCTTAAGAAGAATGGGTGTGGGATACTTCCTACCCGTTGAGGAACCCCTTGTGGCTGAAGGAAAAGGACAATGTTCAACTCAAGTGGAACCATCACCGACGCACAACCCACACGCTTCCGAAGAATAAAGTGATGGCCCTCAACCCCGTGATCGAGATCAAGGGCAAGATCAACTTGCTAGTGATGTTTATACTTCACATGATGCTCAAGATCTTGTTCACACCCCCGTGCAAGCTCAAGATCAAGATGAACCTCAGGACCAAGATCAACTTCAAGATCAAGGTCAAGCTAAAGATCAAGATCATGCTCAAGATCATGAGCAAGCCGGTGCTAGTACCGAAGTTCGTCAAGTTACCAAGCCTCAACTTTCCATGGAGGAAATTCTTGAAAGACGAGCTGCCAAGATTGCTTCCAAGCTTAAGACCAAGCAACACCTCCTAGAGAACATCTACGGAAGCTTGAAAAGAGGGGTAACTACTCGTCGTCAATTAACAAACTTTTGTGCACATCATGCATTTGTTTCTTGCTTTGAACCCCTCAAGGTACAAGATGCGCTCGAAGACGAGGATTGGCTTGAAGCCATGCATGATGAAATCAACAACTTCGACCGCAACAAAGTGTGGTGATTGGTGCCAAGACCAAAGGAGAATCACAATGTCATTAGAACCAAATGGATCTTTAAGAACAAGCAAGATGCACATGGCATTATTATTCGCAACAAGGCAAGACTAGTGGCTCAAGGCTACTCCCAAGTCGAGGGTATCGACTACGGTGAAACCTTTGCCCCCGTTGCTCGCCATGAATCTATTCGCATGCTGCTTGCTTATGCCTCTCATCATGACTTCATATTATATCAAATGGATGTAAAGAGTGCTTTTCTTAATGGCCCTCTTAAGGAGTTGGTGTATGTCAAGCAACCCCCGGGGTTTGAGGATTCCAAGTTCCCCAATCACGTATACGTTCTCGATAAGGCACTCTATGGCCTTAAACAAGCCCCACGTGCGTGGTATGAGCACCTTACCGAGATGTTGCAAGATCGTGGGTTTGAAATTGGGAAAATTGACCCCACTCTTTTTACTAAGAGGGTTAACGGGAACTTGTTCATATGCCAACTATATGTAGATGATATTATCTTTGGTTCTTCTAACAAAGCTTTTAATGATGAGTTCGCCGCACTAATGACCAAAGAGTTTGAGATGTCTATGATGGGAGAGTTGAAGTTCTTCCTTGGATTCGAAGTCAAGCAACAAAGCCAAGGAACCTTCATCAATCAAGCCAAATACACTCAAGATATGCTCAAGAGGTTCAAGATGGATGAGCTCAATCCTCCCAAGGCCAACACTCCAATGCCACTCAAATGCCAACTTGACAGTGATCCCAATGGTAAAGTTGTGGATCAGAAGGTATATCGCTCCATGATTGGATCTCTTCTTTACCTTTGTGCATCTAGGCTGGATATCATGTTGAGTGTGGGAATTTGTGCACGATTTCAATCCACACCTAAGGAGAGTCACTATGTGGCTGTCAAGCGAATCTTTCGATATTTGGCTCATACCCCAAACTTTGGCTTACGGTACCCCAAAGGTGCTTCATTTGATCTCATTGGATATACTGACTCAGATTGGGCGGGAGACCGTGTGGAGAGGAAGTCCACTTCCGGAGGTTGCCAATTTCTCGGTCGCTCTCTGGTAAGTTGGTCTTCCAAGAAACAAAACTGTGTTTCTCTCTCGTCCACCGAGGCCGAGTATGTAGCCGCCGCAAGCTGTTGTGCTCAGATTCTTTGGATGAGGCAAACCTTAAAGGATTATGGGGTCAACTGTGACAAAGTGCCACTTTACTGCGACAATGAAAGCACGATCAAGATCTCCAACAACCCGGTTCAACACTGCAAGACAAAGCATATTGAGATTCGTCATCACTTCATCCGGGATCACATCAAGCGTGGAGACATTGATCTTATTCATCTCTATACTAAGGAACAACTTGCAGATATATTCACAAAGCCCTTGGATGAAGCAAGATTTCGCGAGTTAAGGCATGAGCTAAATATCATTGATTCAAGCAATGTGGCTTGAACTTGTGCACACCCCACCACACTCATCATCATGTCTTGCTTAGGTGTAGGCATGGACATAGGGGGAGTCTAGTTCTCTCAATGAACTATCCCTCCTCCTATTATGCATAAATTGATCAAGTCTTTCACATTAGTCATTTTTGATGACACTTGTGCTTAAAAGACGAGTTTTGGTCATGGGCCCAAGGTTAAAATCTTCGCGGTGCCATACCATTTGACTCAAACATAGGTGGCTTCGGCCACCGCCCCCACCTCCTAGTGAGGCATTTGCATTACTAGAGCATATTAGTTCGAATGTGTTTATTCAAGTCTTTGTCTCTTCGTGTTTGGTTTCTCATAAAGACTTGGAGTAACTTCTTGTATGTTTTTTAGTAGAAAGTCTTGATGCTCTTCATCGTCTCTGTTTTTATACTGGGAGCAGTTTTTGGTCATAAGCGGTACTACCGCTCGGGTGGACGGTACTACCGCTCCAACGGAAGTACCGTCCGCACCAGCGGTACTACCGCTTCGAGGGGCTCACGGTCGACTCAAGTGATGGGCAGGGGGAGTTCTAACTCCCCCCATACCCATTCACTGTTTCTTCTCCGGCCTTGGTGACCAAATCTCTCCCGGAGGCCGGCTCCGGATCTCCCATTCCGTGCCGGTCTTCGCATTTCCGTCCGGTGGGATTGCTCCCCATCTCTTCCTCGTGCCATGGACCCCGGTATTGCCCTCGATCTTCCTCTTTTTTGACCTAGTTTTCTTGAATCTTGCATCTAGGGCAATGCGTGCGATTTCTAGTGTTTCTCGCTATATCTTGGCATGAGTAGGACGTGAGATGTGTACTAGAGATACATACTCTTGTTAATCACTCATTTTGTGTTGAATCCATGGCCACTCCCCTGCCGCGGGATCATCCCGTCACCAGGGCGGTACTACCGCTCGGGCATGCCAGGTACTACCGCTCCGAGCGGAAGTACCGTTCCTGCCCAAGCGGTACTACCGCTGGTCACTATATTCCTCACTCCTTGTGACTGTATCCTCTCTAGTATGTTTTGCTTGGCTTTCTCTGGTTATTTACAGTTGGTGTATCTCTTTCCATTCTTTTTCGTGGTTCCAGGTGATGACAGTTCTGCTCCTCCTCGTCACATGAATCCTGGACGGCCAGGTGGTTCTAAGAGGTTTCGCACTTCAGAGACTGCAGGGGCTAGTTCTAGTGCTCAACCGGTGAAGCGGACTGTCGGCAAGTAGAAGGTGGCCAAATCTCCTGAGGAAATGACAAACAAGGAGTTTGTGGAGTTTCGCCGGCATAACCCGTATCGCCGTCCTCAGGATGAGGCACTGGTTGGACGTCCTTTCAGCACCAAGGAGCAATCTCTCATTTACGTGGGGGTCCTGAAGACCAAGACCAATCTATATGTACCTGATGCCAAGTCCATTAATACAGGGCACATGAACAAGAACCCCCACTGACTATTTTGCTGAGGCTCGTGCTCTATGCGCTCAATGGGGTCTGGATCCTATCATCAGCTTCAATAAGGACTTCGATTATGAGATTGTGGCTCAATTCTATGCCACCCTTCACTTTCACACTGATGAGGAGCGCAACTTGACTTGGATGACTGGCAGCAGAGTTTTGCACTCCAACTGGAAGACCTTCATGAACTCTCTAGGCATTGCTGATCAGGGTCTGGATGTGCCTATTGGACTAAGGCCTCACACTGAAGAAACAGCTATTCACAAGTCCAAGCTTGTTCGCTATTCCAGGGTGGTTCAGACAGGCAAGGGTACTCGCACTGAGCTCATTCCATTTCTTGACATTATGCATCGTATCTTCCGCAACACTCTGTTTCCTCGTGTTGGGAACAAGGATCAGGTTCACTCCTACCTTGTGAATCTTCTGCTATTGTGCATTAAGGAGCGTGGCCGTGACTCTTCTTTGGATATTTCCCACATCATGTGGAAGGAGCTTCGGTCTGCTGTCCTTGACCGGAAGGTGCCTATCTATGGTCCTTATCTGTTTAAGCTCATTGAGGATACCTGGGCTGCTTCGTTCCCTGGTGAGGATCTTGTTACAGAACACATGGTGACTCATGGTGTCGTGGTTTTGTCACGGTAGATGTCCCCGTGAAAGGACTTAGGTTCGAGGCCATCGCTAAGGCGGTGAGCTCAAAGGGGTTGATCGGAATCGAGAGACAAGGGTTTACCCAGGTTCGGCCCCTCGGAAATAGGTAAAAGCCTACGTCCCGCTTTGTGTTGTATTGATAAGATATCGATTACAAGGGAGCGAGTTCGCTTGACCTAGCTATCGATGAGTTGTTTCGTGCCCTCAGCTGCCCAGGTAACCGGCCTATATATACACAGGTCAAGGCCCTGGGCTTACAAGAGTCCGGGTCGGGTTATACTTGATCACCGACCTCACCTCTAACTATACATACCTTATCTAACAAGCCGCCACCGGCAGCTTACGCCACCGGGTTACATCTTGTCTTCTGGCTCTGGGCCTCCAGGCCCATCGAGTAAGCCCATACCAAACCTTGTCATAAGCCGCCAACCGCATGACCCGGCCCCACCTGGGCGGGTCTCATCATGGGGTTATATCCCCAACATTAGGCTCCAGATTGATTTGAACCGGTTCATGTCAATCTCCAAGTCTTCTGGTTGGCGAGCCTTGCCTTCTCTGATAATCTTCATGACCCGCCAAAAATGGACGGTCATTGCTTCTGACAAACTTTCATGACCCGCCGTGACGTCATCAGTAAAATCAAAAAAGATTCCTCTGACGTCAGAGCGGATCTTTTTTCATTAATACGACCAGCCCAAAAATCGAGGCGTCTTCTTAGTTTAATCATCATCGTGCTCCCTCGATTCCCGCACTAGACCGTTGTGGGACCATTATAGCCTTATAAATAAGCACCGGGGGTTATCACTTTCATTTTTTCCCCGCCGCCACTTCGTTCTTCTTCCTCCTCCAGACACCCGCGCCGCCGAAGCTCACTGCGCCGTCCGGAGCTCGTCGTCTTCATCGACACCGGCCGCTGCATCAACCTGAGACTGACCAGAGCCTTTGCGCGTTCATCTGCACCCTCCAGGTTTCGTTGCCGCCCTTAGTTAGATATGCATTTAACCTTTAGATCTTCCCCGAGTTCGTCAGGCTTCATCGGCGTTCATCTCCGTTCATCAGAACGTTCTTCATAGATTTGGATAAAGAAAAACACCTCTTTGGGCCTCATAATACTGCCCAAATCACGGGGCCGCCTGCTCCATAGTCACGCCGCATGCATCATAGATCCTCAGCTCGTTTTAATCTGCGCAAAGGCCGCCTGTTCTTCCACTGGTCATTTTAGGGCTAGAATATTTTTCTTTTTCCCTCGCTCGTAGATCTTGAATTCATAGACGTAGTTGCGGAATCGGTTTCTCAACACTTAGCAATTTTTCAATCTGTGTTGATAAACTTAACCCGCCGTAAAACTGCCGGCTTACTCTGTTTTACCGCAAGTAGCGTCGGTGGCTCATAATTTTATATTAACCCGCCAAACACTGTCACCATTTCCAGTCGTAATGACCTTAGTCAGAATGTATTTTTAACCCGCCGACTATGCATGTCTTCCCGCAGTTTCCTAAGTCGCCACCATGTCAAAAACTCCGTCCACCTGCAACTGGGTAAAGTCCGGAGTGACCGAAGAATCACTCAAAGAATTTGTCACCATGGGAGTTCTGCCGGCTCAGGATATTATCCACTGGCGGGTTCCAGGCAATGAGACTACCCCTAAACCCAAAGATGGGGAGGTCATTATCTTCACAGAGCATCTTCTTCGGTGCTTTTCCCCGCCCGGGTCAAAGTTTTTCCGGGATGTCTTACACGCGTTCAAGCTGCACCCCCAAGACATCGGCCCGAATTATGTCACCAACATGTGCCAATTTCAAACCTTCTGTGAAGCCTACCTTCAGGAAGAGCCGTCTGTTGACCTCTTCAAGGAGTACTTTTACATCAACCGCCAAACAGAAATGGCTGACGGGTTAAGTCTCGAGCTCGGGGGCGCTACTCTTCAGAGGCGGAGGGATGTACTATTCCCAGCAGCAATCCTGCCGAGTCACCCCAAAGAGTGGAACAAGACGTGGTTCTACTGCCAAGACACTTCGCCAGAGGGGGAGAACCCACTGCCGGGTTACCGTCCCTACCGGCTTAGCACAGATACAGAGCTTCCAGACAGGATGTCAGCCGCCGGGCGTGCTCAATATGCCTCCATGTTCTCCAAAGTCCAGGCCCTGTTAGCTAATGGATTAACGGGTGTTGACCTGACCCGCTGCTGGGTCTCTTGGAGGATTTTGCCGTTGAGCCGCCGAGGCGCCTTAATTTGCCAGTATACTGGTAAAGTAGATGATCCTCAATGCTTCAAACCAGACCCCTCTGAAGGATCAGGATTTCAACGCTATCGTCAAATCTTTGCTGGGGGAACCACTAGCCGCCTGTAGCAAGACCAGCTTAAACCCCTTTTCTGCACTTAACCCGGCTCCGGATGTAAGTCTTTTCATCTTAACCCTCATCCATTCCTTAGACTCCATACTTTATTAAACTTTTTCTGCCCATATGCTTTGTCATTCGTAGGCCGGCTCTTCCTTCTGGAAAAAACTGTTGCCCCCGACTCTGAAGAAGAAAAGCAAGGTGCCGAAGGCATCTAAAACTAAGGCACCAACTCGCCAGAGGAAGCAGTCAGCAGAAGACCTTTTTGACTTGGATGACTCAGAGGTAGAATTTGACTCCCTTGGTCTTCTCTTTATGCAACTTATTGATGGCGATTGCTCACAGGAAGAAGCTGAAACAAGCCATGCCGACGTAGCCGAGGTAACCATTGTCTCCTCTGAATCGGATCCTTCACCAGTAAAGAAAGTACGGCAAGCTGTACGGAAGGTAAAGAGTTCACGTTCTTTTGCTCACTTGGGTCGTAACTTTCTCTTGAAGAAACAGCAAGATGATAGCAGACGTTAGACCCGGAGCGCCGGCTCTGGAGAGCTTTTAACCGGCTTACCCAATGAACCGGCCCCTCAGAGACAGCGTACCAAAGTACTTCCTTGCCTTGAACTTATTTTGCCTGTATACTATCCTTGCAACTTATTAACTGTTTAACAATACTAACTTTTCCAGGACTCGCCTCCTTCTTCTGGCGATTCGACCGCCTCAAAGCTGCCTCCTCTGATTATTAACCTGGGGTAAGTATTTTTCTATCCCACTCTTTAATCTATAGTCCACCTTTGCTCATTGATGTGCAACCTTTTAACTTTGCCTCACAGGGCTCAGGCGAAACAAAGGAAGGTGGCCGGCTCATCCGCCACTCCTGATGTTCCAGAGCCGGCAATTCCAGAGCCAAGCGCCCCGGAAGCCCATGCTGAGGCTTCTGAAACTGCCAAAAACACTCATGAGGAAGCCCCTCAGCACAATGAGCCGGCGGATATGGATGTTGATTCTCCTGAAGCCCATCCACATTCTGCTCCTAAGCCGCCCAGCCCCCAGCCGTCAACTGAAGACATGGCTTCCCATGAAGAAGTCACTGTCACCGGGGCGGCTTACAAACCTCCGACTCCTTCACGTGTGCTATCAAAGCATATCAAGGAAGACGAGGCGGCTCCCTCTAAAGAAGAAAAGACTCCAGCTGATCTTTCCAATTTGGAGAAACTTACTACTGATGAACTGCATGCCGGCTATCTGAGCCGTCTGTTTACCAGTAGAGACATGGAGGCCAACCTGATAGCCAAGATGAAGAACAAATATGAGGTACTTTACTTCCCTTGCCTCTTCATATATATACTTATGTAGCCCCCAAGAGCCGGTTGATCTCTCAGAAGGTCAGTCGGGTCTTCCATTAATTTGACAACTTTCAAAGCATCATTAGTATGTGGACACGTAATGAGAGAAAGTCGTAGCCCGCAAGGGCCGGGTCATTACCTAAGTAATGAGCCGACACTCAATCATAGATTAAAAACCAAGTGTAGCCCCCAAGGGTCGGGTCATTACCTAAGTAAGAGCCGGCACTCAGTCATAGACTTTGAGAGCCAAACGTAGCCCCCAAGGGCCGGGTCATTACCTAAGTAATGAGCCGGCACTCAGTCATAAACTTAAGAGCCAAATGTAGCCCCCAAGGGCCGGGTCATTACCTAAGTAATGAGCCGGCACTCAGTCATAAACTTAAGAGCCAAATGTGGCCCCCAAGGGCCGGGTCATTACCTAAGTAATGAGCCGGCACTCTAAGAAAGAGCTGGGATACATTAGCCCCCAAGTGTCAAGTATATTGCTTGCAATCTGCTTGAGACTTGCAATCATTGTATCAAACTTTGACATAAACGGTGTAAACCGAACCGATGGCTTAAAACTGACAACCTTGCACTGTCACAACTTGTCCTGCGCAGGAATCTTTAAATGCTGCCGAGTCTAACTTGTTGGACTTGAAGAAGAACTTATCTTTGCAACAAGACGCCCGGGCAAAGACGGAAGAAAAATGGCGGCTCTGCTCCATAGATCTTGAGAAGATCAAAACAGAGTTCGAAACTTTCAAACAGACTGCTGAGTCAAGCCAAGCCGCCTTGACCAAATGTGCTGAAGACGCAGAGGGCCGACTCAAAACGGTGACTGACGAGCTGAACACTCTGAAGGGCCAGATATCCCGTATGATTGGAGCTGTGTTTGGTAAGTATCCGTAACCTTCAACTATATACAAATACTTGTCAATAATCTTCTCTGGCGACTTATAAATTTTGATATGTTTGCAGGTGAACGGAGCCGCCATCTGTCAGATAACAGCCTGCTGAACCTCAAGGCTCTATATTCTTTGACAGAGCAGCTGTATGCCAGGTCTCTATTTACCATCAAAGCTGTCTTGACTGAGAGGGGCGTCCCCAAGTTTATGAAGGGTGTGCTAGAAATCATGTCAACCATCCCGTAACAGTTGGAAGAATTGAAGAGATCAGCCGCCCACAAGGGCGCAATAGCCGCTCTGAGCCGGTCGTTGGCTTATGCTCCGGAGCTGAACCCGGCTGAAATGATGGATGGCTTCCCTCAATTGAAAGATGACGGCTCAGAGTTTACACAAGAAGATTACTCTCGTTGTCATAAGGCGTCTCGGGTTCTGGCAAGCCAGCTGGCCGCAGAAGCTGACCTGGCAGTGTATCAGGCGGCTTATACTGAAGATAACAAGCGTGTTCGAGGGCCCACTTTTGAAGCGAAGAGCCTGATTCCACAACACCGTAAGCATTTCTTTGCCCCCGCTGTTGATCCGTCTCCAATCCTGCATGATGAGGCCTAGTTTGAAGCCTTAACAAAGTGCAACCGGGATTTGGACAACCTTCAGATCCGGGAGATCGAAGACCCGGCACAGGATGACCCGGCGGCGAGCTAAAGAAAAATTGTCGCCTCATGTGAAGGTAACCCGGCCTTGTTTAATCCGCCAGGGTTTAGACATCATTGAAAAACTTGAAGTCTGCAATTTTTGGGCTTTGGATAGCCTTGTAATAGCAGTAGGAAAACTTTTAACTGCCTGTGCTTGTGTCTCTGATGCACTGCTTTAAGGTTCTGCCTGCGACTTAGCAAAATCATCTATGACATATAATCATTTGTCTGCTTTGACTCGCCGGACGGGTTACACTCCCTGACTAATGCCAAGCCGGAACTTTCCAATACTTAGAATCTTATCATGAGAGCACCTGCAAAAACAAGTAATTTGTATGTCTCATCCTATAAGCCGGCTTTAAAGGCTTGGTAGGACAAGACAACTCTTGTTTTTATGAAATTTTTTGTGTTGTTTCCGAAGAAACTAGGCGGAAAGCCTAAAGTAAAAACTTGTAAACCGGGCCTCACGTGACATAAATCCGTCGTTTAAACTTTACCAAGTTCAGGGTCTTTAAAAGATTGACATTGCTAAAAGTACGAACGGGCCACATAGCGGAGGGGTTACGGTAGACAAGACGAGTTTATCCTCGCTCACTGTAAGCCGGCTCTCTCGTGACAAAAGCCGCCGTTTAAACCTTGACAAGTTCAGGGTCTTCATGCGAGAATAACTTATAAAAGTTCAGGGTCTCTTATCAAGAATAACTGTCAAGAGTTCGGCGGGTCACATGGCGGAGTAGCAAGTTGCAAACAGGCAGGTTTAACTCGGACATGGCGTAAAGCCTGGCCAAGAGGGTATGTAAGCTAAACCCATAGGGTTGGAAGCCCCCAAGTGACCTGATTAAGGATCAACTCCTTTATATGACACTTTCAATGTGCAGAAAACGGCAGAGGCCCCTAATCATGGGGATGCCAACTTTATTATATCATAAAAGATGGTATATACAATGACAGGAATATGTACATTGATGAGAGCCGGACTGGCGGCTTAAGTATAGTATGGCCGAAGGTGAGCAATATTCCACGGCCTCTTGGTCTCTTCACCAGAAGTGCGAGACTTGTCACTCTCCCGTATATCCATGAGATAATATGAACCATTGTTGAGATTTCTGCTGATCACAAACGGTCCTTCCAAGGGAGGTGCTAACTTATGCATATCTGACTGGTCTTGAATCAGCCGGAGTACTAAGTCGCCTTCTTGGAATGTCCGGGTGTTGACCCTGCGGCTATGATAACGACGCATGTCTTGTTGATAAATCGCCGACCGAGCAGCTGCAAGATCCCGCTCTTCGTCCAAGACATCCAAAGCATCCTGACGCGCCGCCTCGTTATCAGTTTCCACGTAAGCCGCCAATCTGGGCGAGTCATGACGAATATCCCTGGGGAGAACAGCTTCTGCGCCATAAACCATGAAGAAAGGCGTATAGCCTGTAGACCTATTGGGGGTGGTTCTTATGCTCCAAAGAACAGACGGCAACTCCTCCACCCAACAACCCGGCGTGCGTTCCAAAGGAACCATGAGCCGGGGTTTTATACCTCTCAAAATCTCCTGGTTAGCACGTTCAGCTTGACCATTAGATTGCGGGTGAGTTACTGAAGATACATCAAGACGGATATGCTCCTCATCACAGAACTCCTTCATAGCCCCCTTGGACAGGTTAGTGCCATTATCAGTGATAATACTATGAGGATAACCAAACCGAAAAATCAGCTTTTTGATGAACTGAACTGCTGTTGCTGCATCACACTTGCTGACTGGCTCCGCTTCAACCCATTTAGTAAACTTGTCAACCGCCACGAAGAGGTGGGTATTTTTGTCCTTAGACCTCTTAAAAGGTCCTACCATATCAAGCGCCCAGACTGCAAATGGCCAGGTGATTGGAATCATCCATAGCTCTTGAGCCGGCAGATGAGCACGTCGCCCAAATTTTTGGCACCCGCCAGACTTAGTGACCAAATCCTCTGCGTCTTTATGAGCCATTAACCAGTTAAACCCATGCCGAAAAGCCTTGGCCACCAATGATTTTGACCCGGCGTGATGACCACAATCGCCAGCATGGATTTCCTGCAAGATCTCGCGGCCCTCATCAGGAGAAACACAACGCTGAAAGACACCAGTCACACTACGCCAATGTAACTCGCCATTGATAATAGTCATAGACTTAGACCGCCTTATGATCTTCCATGCTAGAGTCTCATCCTGGGGTAACTCGCCGCGGGTCATGTACGCCAGATAAGGTAACGTCCAATCAGGGATCGCGCGAAGAGCCGCCACCAATTGTCCTTCCGGGTCGGGTATAGCCAAATCCTCCTCCGATGGTAACTTGACCGATGGATGATGCAACACGTCCAAGAACACATTAGGCGGCACCGGCTTACGCTGAGACCCCAGCCTTGATAATGCGTCGGCCGCCTCATTTTTCCGCCGATCAATATGATCCACCTGATAACCTTTAAAGTGGCCGGCAATAACATCAACCGCCTGACGATAAGCCGCCATCCGAGGGTCTTTAGAATCCCACGTGCCAGAGACTTGTTGAGCCACCAGGTCTAAGTCGCCAAGACATCTGACCCGGCTGAAGTTCATCTCCTTGGCCACCCGGAGACCATGAAGCAAAGCCTCATATTCCGCTGCATTGTTAGTACAAGGAAACATTCGTCTCAAAACATAACAGAATTTGTCACCACGTGGGGAAGTTAAGACAACTCCAGCCCTCGAGCCTTCCAATTGCCTGGACCCATCAAAGTGAATCGTCCAATAAGTATTGTCCGGATTTTCCTCAGGTATTTGGCACTCCATCCAGTCGTTGATAAAATCCACCAGGGCTTGAGATTTAATAGCCGTTCGGGGTACATATTTCAAATTGAGAGGTCCAAGCTCAATTGCCCACTTAGCAATCCTTCCAGTGGCTTCTTTGTTCTGAATGATATCCCCCAAAGGAGCAGAACTGACCACTGTGATCGGGTGCCCAAGAAAATAATGCTTCAGCTTGCGATTGGCCACGAACACGCCAAGCACCAGCTTTTGCCAATGTGGATATCTTTGCTTAGACTCCGTCAAGACTTCACTGATATAATAAACCGTCCGCTGAACCGGGTATTCTTTACCCGCCTCCTTGCATTCCACCACAATGGCAGCACTGACAGCCCTGTTGTTAGCCGCCACATATAAAAGCAGAGGCTCTTTCTCCACAGGAGCGGCCAGAACAGGCGGCTCAGCCAATTGCTTTTTGAGCGCTTCAAACGCTTCATCAGCCGCATCACTCCAGATGAAATCGTCTGTCTTCTTCATCATCTGGTACAGAGGAATAGCTTTCTCGCCCATGCGGCTTATGAACCGGCTCAGTGCAGCAACACGACCCGCCAGGCGCTGAACATCATTAATACATGCCGGCTTAGACAAAGAAGTGATGGCCTTTATCTTGTCCGGGTTAGCTTCAATGCCACGCTCAGAGACCAAAAATCCCAAAAGCTTGCCTGCAGGCACACCGAACACACATTTTGCCGGGTTAAGCATCATCTTGTAAACCCGCAAATTGTCAAAAGTTTCCTTCAAATCAGCCAGCAGAGTTTCCTTCTTCCTTGACTTGACCACAATATCATCCACATAAGCATGAACATTGCGCCCAATTTGACCATGAAGACAGTTCTGCACACAACGCTGGTAAGTCGCCTGGGCACTCTTGAGCCCGAAAGGCATAGACACATAGCAGAAAGCTCCAAAAGGCGTAATAAAAGACGTCTTCTCTTGGTCTTTGACTGCCATCTTGATCTGATGATAACCTGAATAAGCATCCAGGAAGCATAAACTCTCACAACCCGTCGTTGCATCAATGATCTGATCGATACGGGGGAGAGCAAACGGGTCAATCGACACGCCTTATTAAGATCCGTGTAATCCACGCACATGCACCACATGCCGTTCTTCTTGAGTACCAACACCGGGTTAGCTAACCATTCCGGGTGAAAAACTTCAACAATGAACCCTGCTGCTAAGAGCCGGGCCACCTCTTCCCCAATGGCCTTACGCCTCTCCTCATTGAAACGACGGAGGAACTGCTTGACCGGCTTAAATTTAGGATCCACATTAAGGTGGTGCTCAGCGATTTCTCTCGGTACACTCGGCATGTCAGAAGGCTTCCATGCAAAGATGTCCCGATTCTCACGGATGAATTCGATGAGCGCGCTTTCCTATTTGGGATCCATATTGGCCCCGATAGTGAACTGCTGTGATGAATCGCCAGGAGTGAAGTCCACCATCTTGGTATCTTCTGCCACAAACTTGAGGGGCGGATCAGGTTCCGTGCTTGGCTTCTTCAGCGGGGTCATATCTGCCGGGTCAACATTCTCCTTATAAAACTTGAGCTCCGCCTCCGCGCAACTGGACTCTGCATATGCTGCATCGCCTTCCTCACACTCAAGAGCAATCTTCCGATCACCATGTACTGTAATCGTCCCATTTAACCCGGGCATCTTGAGCTGCAAGTACACATAACAAGGCCTAGCCATGAAGTTGGCGTAAGCTGGCCGCCCAAACAAAGCGTGGTATGGGCTCTTGATCTTGACCACCTCAAACCATAAGGTCTCTACCCTATAGTTAGACTCATCCCCAAAAGCTACCTCCAGAGAAATTTTCCCAACTGGATAAGCCGATTTTCCGGGCACCACTCCATGAAAGACCGTTGAAGACGGCTTAAGATCCTTATCAAGCAAGTTCATCTGGCGAAACGTGTCATAGTACAGGATGTAGATGCTACTGCCACCATCCATAAGCACCTTAGTGAACACATAGCCTCCGACTTGGGGGACACCACCAGAGCCAACTGTCCTGGGTTATCCACACGCGGCGGGTGATCCTCCCTGCTCCAAGTTATGTCATACTCTGACCACCTTAAGTACTGAGGGAGAGCTGGCATAACCGCATTAACCGCCCGTTTGCGCACCTTCCGATCCCGCTTGTCAAGACTAGTCGTGAAAACATGATATTGGCCTCCATTAAGCTGCTTCGGGTTACTCTGATACCCAGACTGGTTATTTTGTTGCTGACCTCCGCTGCCAGACTGTTGATTATTACTTCCATGGTTTCCTTGGACTTGATGGCCAGAGCCTGAGCCGCCCGTACCAAAGCCAGACCCGGAAGGACCGGATCCTGACCCACCGGATGGTCCGCCGCCGCCGCCTTGATGTTGGTTAGCGCTGTAATTTCGATATTCGCGCATAATCCAACAATCCCTCCAAGCATGAGTGGACGGCTGATCAGGAAGACTATGTTTCGGGCATGGAGCATTTAATATCGCCTCCATGTCGGCAGGCTTGCGCTTAATGAAAGGCGGCTTGCCGTTCCCCTTGCCACGGTTATTCCCAGTACTGGTGTTGGCCAGTAAATCTGAACCGCCGTCTTGGTGTTTCCGCTTTCCGCCGTTGCCATTATTGTTGTTTCCTCCCCCGTTCTGCGGTTGACCCTTGCCATTGTTATTCTTCTTACCCTTGGCCGATTTCTCATCATCGGAACCAGGGTCCTTCGTGCTGTCTGAGTCCGCGTACTTGGTGAGAGCCGCCATGAGTTCCCCCATATCCTGGCATGTACGTTTGAGCCGGCCAAGCTTCTGCTTCAGGGGCACAAAGTGGCAATTCTTCTCCAGAATAAGGACCGCTTGAGCCGCCGTAATGTTGTCAGAAGAGTGAATGATGGTTGAGACCCGCCGGACCCAGTGATGAGCCGACTCGTCCTCGCGCTGTACGCAATGATCCAAGTCTACAATTGTCATGGGCTGTTTGCATGTTCCCTGGAAATTCTTGATAAACTTCGCCTTCAACTCGGCACAGGAATTAATGGTGTTAGGTGGCAAACCCTTCAACCACGTGCGAGCCGGCCCTTCCAGCATCATGATGAAATACTTGGCACATACTGCATCACTGACGTCTAACATCTCCATGGCTAACTCATAGCTTTCAATCCAAGCTTCTGGAGGCAGATCAGCAGTATAGTTGGGCACCTTGCGAGGGCCCTTGAAGTCCTTCGGCAGGCGCTCGTTTCGTAAAGCCGACGCTAAGCACGGCACTCCCACAGCCCTGGAGGCTACTCCGGCTCGTACCAAAACGGAAGGTGCTACTGTGGGTTCTTGATAAGCCGCCGCGGCTGCCAATGCTGCCGCCTCTCACTGTGCTCTTGCCCGATCTACCAGCGCCTGAGCATCAAGAGCTGGCTGATTATCTCGCGGCGGGTTTCGGCGTCGCTCGCTGATAGAAACCACCGGCGACTCTAAACGCCGGTTGTAGCTGCGGCTCGGGATGGGGGTTGAGTGCACGCGATTCCGGCTGTAAGTATATTTTTCCTGCTCGGCCACCGTCGTCTGCAGGTATCCAATGGCGTTTCGCACTTCCTCTGCGAAAGGCGTCCCATCAGGGATGGGGATCGTGCCAAGTCTGGTTGCCGCCACCACCATGTTCTCCGCCGGGTTAGAATAATGACCCGGCGGTGTTGGAAAAGACTGTGGTGGGGTCTGATTCCTGTGGGGCGGGTCTGGCTGCCGATGTTGAACCGCTGCCCTGCTCCCAGGTACTTCCGCCGTCCGGGTTACGGTCAGAGGTGCATTCCGTCCCGTCCCTGGCGTGTCGAAAAGATTTCTCACCTCATACTGATCCGGCAAACGAGATTGATGCCTCATCCGGTGAACCGCCGCCGCGGTCTGCTGCTCCAATTCAAGACGAAACGCATCCGCCCTAAGGCGCTCTGACTCAGCATCCATCTGGGCCTTCAATGCATTGATCTCTTCTTGGACTCCGGCCATCTGGTCCTTCAACCTCCCAATCTCCGTGTTACGGGCTGCTTGGTTTTCGGTCGTGACCTCGGTCCCCATCAGAGTGATAAGCTGGTTCATTAGATCCAGCAAAACTTGAGTCGGCTGCCTTCCTGACCCAGACCCGGTCGCAACAGCGGCCGTGCTACTAGGGGCCGGTGCCGATCCCGCCATGAAGACAGCGGCTCGGCTCGGCGGCTCATAGTAGTCCAACTCACGATATTCTGGCTCAGGGTAATCCTCGACGTAGCCCCCAAGCCCGCCGTTATGAAGCTGGTAAATTGATTCCGCCTCTCCGCTCGAAGATCCATCCTCCGAGCAGATAAGGGTCTCCTCCCGTGACACGGAACCTTCAAGCTCCGCGCCTTGGGTGAAGCCGACGAAGACATGCTTCCGACCCGGATTAATACGGGCGGGTTGCACGCGCCGGGCCGGCTCGACGAGGTCGGTGCAGACGTCCGGCCCGGGTGTAGATCCGCCGATCTTGCCGATGAAAAGTTGAATTCCGCCGAAGGGGACCCGGTGCCCGTACTCGATTGAGTCGGCCTCGGGGCCCCAGCCAGCGTCGTCGATGTAGAGCTTGCCGCGGCGACTCTTGGTCATCCTGCCAACGGCATATCCCTCGATCCCTGGGAGAGAGCCCTTTGAGAACTCCACACCACCGAGCGCTAGCCCCACGGTGGGCGCCAACTGTCGTGGTTTTGTCACGGCAGATGTCCCCGTGAAAGGACTTAGGTTCAAGGCCATCGCTAAGGCGGTGAGCTCAAAGGGGTTGATCGGAATCGAGAGACAAGGGTTTACCCAGGTTCGGCCCCTCAGAAAGAGGTAAAAGCCTATGTCCTGCTTTGTGTTGTATTGATAAGATATCGATTACAAGGGAGCGAGTTCGCTTGACCTAGCTATCGATGAGTTGTTTCGTGCCCTCGGCCGCCCAGGTAACCCGCCTTTATATACACAGGTCAAGGCCCTGGGCTTACAAGAGTCCGGGTCGGGTTATACTTGATCACCGACCTCACCTCTAACTATACATACCTTATCTAACAAGCCGCCACCGGCGGCTTACGCCACCGGGTTACATCTTGTCTTCTGGCTCTGGGCCTCCAAGACCATCGAGTAAGCCCATACCAAACCTTGTCATAAGCCGGCAACTGCATGACCCGGCCCCACCTGGGCGGGTCTCATCACGGGGTTATATCCCCAACACATGGTATTCTTAGACTCCGTGTGAAGGAGAACTGGGGCGTTGCTCCTGCTGTTCCTGAGATTGCTCCCACTGACTCTGATGATGAGCCAGAGCCGGACTATGCTGATGACACTTATGTTCCTCCCTCTGAGCACGTGCCATCATGGGCTGCTAAGCTAAAGACGAAGATGAAGAACCTTCTCTGCTTCCAGATCAAGGGACAGTATAAGGCACATGTTGACGCCAAGAAGGCCCGCAGCCGTGACAAGATCATTATGAGGAAGCTTGGCCTCACTGTTGACAGCGGGTCTGAGGACCGGATTACTGAGGAGGAGGCATGGGTCAAGAAGCACTGTTCTTGGGCTGCGTCAGATGAGGATGTCCCTGCTACCTCTGATGAGGAGGATGATGATGAGGAGGACTGATCTCTTTTAGGCTTCCATCACCTTGACTTGCTTTAGTCCTCTATGTCCCTTTTGGTGTCTCGATGCCAAAGGGGGAGAGAGTGGATTTGTTGGCTTTGCTGAGTCATGAGTGTTTATTCTATCTGCGCATTTTATCTCTCATGAACTCTTTTCTTTGCTTGCTTTGGTTTATGTGGTCCAGAACTATGAGTACTAATGTATGGTGTAAGACATGCTATCCATCCTATCTTGTTATGCTTACATTAGTTACTTTATGAAACTACCTGCTTATATCTCTCTATCTGATTAGCCAGTTAATTGGCTGTGTCTATAAAATATAGGGGGAGTGTTGATCCTAGCCGTGTGCACTTTGCATTCCAAAGGCATATTAAAATAGTGCACACATCTAGGGGGAGCCCCTCTATATTTGGTAGTTGTCGGGTTTGTCTATATCATTACTGCTTATTGTTTTTGGCAAATCCCGTGTTGTCATCAACCCACCAAAAAGGGGGAGATTGTAAGTGCATATTTCTACCTAAGTAGTTTTGGTGGTTGATGACAATACCCTTGTGGACTAATCATGTGCATTGAGTTTCAGAGATTATCAGGTAGCACGAGATCGTGTGTGAGCCCCTCAGTTGAAAAAAGAGAAGACGGCGTTTTCCTTGATTTAGTGTTGGTGGACTTGAGTCATAGGAAAATCCGTACTATCAAGAGGGGGCCCTCACGTGGAAAGGTTGGGAGAATCAAACATGTACACATCCGCTTTCCTCCCTTTCCTAGGCACAATGGAGTTGCCCCTATCTTTAGGGCCCTGAGTAATAGGTTAAGCGGAAGTACCGCTCCGGCGGTAGTACCGCCCTGCACTACCATGGTACTACCGCTTATATATTGCTCTCTGGCTCCCTCGGGTGGTCTTGTCCATTTTAAGCGGAAGTACCGCTTGGGTGCGCGCGGTAGTACCGCTTATGCAGTACTGCCGCCCTCCCCTTCCGGGTCTCTTCCGCTTATATTTGGATCTCTGGCTATTCTGTCACTTGAGTGAATTATGAGCGGAAGTACCGCTCTGAGCGGCACTGACTCACTGCCTCCCTCTTATTCACTAAGTCCGGGCATCTCACAGCGCTAAGCAGAAGTACCGCTTGGGGAGTGGTAGTACCGCTCCGGCGGAACTACCGACTCCTTGACTGCCGTCAGCTATGAGTGGTGTCCGGTACTTCCGTGCAAGCGGAAGTACCGCTCCCCTGAGTGGTACTACCGCTTATGCACGACCAGTGGGCAGAAAACAGCCAGATTCCCACCTCCCTATACAAGGGGTCTTCTTCTCTAGTGAGAGGCACCTCTTTTCCCAAAAGCTCCATTGTTGCTCCAAAAGCTTACTCTTGCCCGATCTCTCTCCCTAGCCATCGATTCTTGTTGATGCTCTAGGGTTTGGAGGAGAAGGCCTTGATCTACACTTCCACCAAGAGAAATTTGATTCCCCCCACTAATCCCTTGCGTATCTTGTTACTCTTGGGTGTTTGAGCACCCTAGACGGAAGAGGTCACCGTGAAGCCATACTCCATTGTGGTGAAGCTTCGTGTTGGTGTTGGGAGCCTCCAATTAGGTTATGGAGATTGCCCCAACCTTGTTTGTAAAGGTCCGGTTGCCGCCTTCAAGGGCACCAATAGTGGAATCACGGCATCTCGCATTGTGTGAGGGCGTGAGGAGAATACGGTGGCCCTAGTGGCTTCTTGGGGAGCATTGTGCCTCCACACCGCTCCAACGGAGACGTACTTCCCTTTACCAGGAAGGAACTTCGGTAACACATCCTCGTCTCCTTTGGTTCCACTTGTGGTTACTTCTTACCCTTACTTTGTGCAAGCTACTTGTATGGTTTATCTCCTTGCTTGTAGGGTTATTGTTGTTAGCATCATATAGGTTGCTCACCTAGTTGCATATCTAGCCAACCTATTTGTTGCTAAGCCTAACTTGTTAAAGAAAAGTTAAAAAGTGGTAGTTGCCTATTCACCCCCCCCCCCTCTAGTCAACCATATCGATCCTTTCACCTTTGTTCTTGAGGTCACCGGAGAAGTCATGTTGCATGTAATCATGTGAATTTGATATGTGTTCGATATTTTGATGATATGTATGTTGTGATTCCCTTAGTGGTGTCATGTGAACGTCGACTACATGACACTTCACCATCCTTGGGCCTAAGGGAATGCATTGTGGAGTAGCTATTAGATGATGGGTTGCTAGAGTGACAGAAGATTAAACCCTAGTTTATGCGCTACTTCGTAAGGGGCTGATTTGGATCCAAACGTTTAATGCTATGGTTAGATTTTATCTTAATACTTTTCTCGTAGTTGCGGATGCTTGCGAGGGGGTTAATCATAAGTGGGAGGTTGTTCAAGTAAGAACAGCACCCAAGCACCGGTCCACCCACATATAAAATTATCAAAGTAGCGAACACGAATCAAACCAACATGGTAAAAGTGACTAGATGAAATTCCCGTGTACCCTCAAGAACACTTTGCCTATTACTAGAGACGGTTCTGGCCTGTTCTTTGCCACAAAAGGAATGGGCTACCTTGCTGCACCTTAGTTACCGTTACCGTTACTTGCTCATTACCAATTATCTTGCTATCAAACTATCTGTTACCTACAATTTCAGTGCTTGCAGAAATTACCTTGCTGAAAACCGCGTGTCATTTCTTTTGCTCCTCGTTGGGTTCGACACTCTTACTTATCGAAAGGACTACGATTGATCCCCTATACTTGTGGGTCATCAAGACTCTTTTCTGGCGCCGTTGCCGGGTAGTGAAGCGCTCTTGGTAAGTGGAAATCGGTAAGGAAAAAACTTATACTACGTGCTGAAATTTATTATTCCTTGTTACTATGGAAAACAATCCTTTAAGGGGTTTGTTCGGGGTATCTTCACCTCTACCAGAACCACAATTAGTTGCCCCTCAACCTAATGCAACTACTGAAAATATTGGTTATGAAATTCCTTTGGGTATGGTAGAACAACTGCTTGTTAAACCTTATGCAGGAGATGGAACTGAACATCCTGATATGCACCTATTATATGCGAACGAAATTTATGGATTATTTAAGCTTGCAGGTCTACCCGGAGATGAAGCTAAGAAGAATGTTTTCCCTTTATCTTTGAAGGGGAAAGCATTGACATGGTATAGGCTATGTGATGATATTAGATCCTGGAACTGGAATCGATTGCAATTGGAATTCCATCAAAAGTTTTATCCCATGCATCTAGTTCATCGTGATCGGAATTATATATGTAATTTTTGGCCTCATGAAGGAGAAAGCATCGCTCTAGCTTGGGGGAGGCTTAAGTCAATGTTATATTCATGCCCCAATCATGATATTCCGAGAGAAGTTATTATTCAGAATTTTTATGCTCGGCTTTCTCATAATGATCAATCCATGCTCGATACTTCTTGTACTGGTTCTTTTATGAAGAAGACTATTGAATTCAAGTGGGATCTCTTAGAAAGAATTAAACGCAACTCTGAATATTGGGAACTCGACGAAGGTAATGAGTCAGGTATAAAGCTTGAGTTTGATTGTGTTAAATCTTTTATGAATACCAATGCTTTTCACAAGTTTAGCACTAAATATGGCCTTGACTCTGAGATAGTAGCCTCTTTCTGTGAAGCATTTGCTACTCATGTTGATCTCCCTAAGGAGAAGTGGTTTAAATATCATCCCCCTATTAAAGAATAAATTAAATAACCGGTCATAGCTAAAGATGAAACCATCATTTACAATGTTGATCCAGTTGTGCCTACCGCTTATATTGAAAAACCACCTTTGCCTGTTAGGATAAAGGAACATGCTAAGGTATCAACTATGGTTCGCAAGAGTAATATTAGAGCTCCTAAGCCCCCTGAAAAAATTAAAGTAGAACCTAGTTTTGCTATGGATAAAGATCTCTTGGTAGAAAATATTGATCGGCATGTTATCTACTTCTGTGATGAAGCTGCTAGAATCGCTAAACCCGATGAAAGAGATAAACATAGACCCGTAGTGGGCATGCCGGTTGTCTTAGTCAAAATAGAAAATCATTGCTATCATGGCTTATTGATTTGGGTGCTAGTGTGAGTGCTATTCCTTTTATCTTATACTAAGAAATTATGAATGAAATAGCACCCGCTGAAATAGAAGATATCGATGTTACTATTAAACTTGCTAATAGAGACAGCATCACACCACTTGGGATGGTTAGAGATGTTAAAGTCTCGTGTGGGAAAGTAAAACATCCTACTGATTTTCTAGTTCTTGGTTCCCCACAAGATGACTTTTGTCCCATTATCTTTGCTAGACCTTTCTTGAGCACCGTCAATGCTAAGATAGATTGTGAAAAACAAACTGTCGGTGTTAGTTTTGGTGGTGTGTCTCATGAGTTTAATTTCTCCAAGTTTAGTAGACAACCTCGTGATAGAGCATTATCTAGTAAGGATGAAATAATTGGTCTTGCTTCTATTGTTGTGCCTCCTACTGATCCATTAGAACAATATTTGCTTGACCATGAAAATGATATGCACTTGCGTGAAAGAACTGAGATAGATAAAAATTTCTTTGAACAACAATCTCTCTCGAAACACAATTTGCCTATTGAAACTCTTGGAGGTCCTCCTCCACCTAAAGCTGATCCTGTGTTTGAATTAAAGCAATTGCCTGATACTTTGAAGTATGCTTATCTTGATGAGAAAAAGATATATCCTATTATTATTAGTGCTAACCTTTCAGAACATGAAGAAGAAAGATTATTAAAAATTCTGAGGAAGCACCGGGATGCTATTGGATATACTCTTGATGATCTTAAGGGCATTACTACCACTCTATGTTAGCACAAGATTAATATGGAACCTGATGCTAAACCCGTTGTTGATCACCAACATCGATTGAATCCTAAGATGAAAGAAGTGGTAAGAACTGAAATATTAAAACTTCTGGAGGCAGGTATAATCTATCCCATAGCTAATAGTAGATGGGTAAGTCCCGTTCATTGTGTCCCTAAGAAAGGAGGTATTACCATTGTTCCTAATGATAAAAATGAACTCATTCCACAAAGAATTGTCACTGGCTATAGAATGGTAATTGATTTTAGAAAATTAAATAAAGCTACTACAAAGATCATTACCCTCTGACTTTCATTGATCAAATGCTAGAAAGATTATCTAAGCACACACACTTTTGTTTTCTGGATGGATATTCTGGTTTCTCTCAAATACCTGTATCACAATCCGATCAAGAGAAAACCAGCTTTACTTGCCCTTTTGGAACCTATGCTTATAGACATATGCCTTTTGGTTTATGCAATGTACCTGCTACCTTTCAAAGATGTATGACTGCTATATTTTCTGACTTTTGTGAAAAGATTGTGGAGGTTTTCATGGATGATTTTTCCGTTTACGGAACTTCTTTTGATGATTGCTTAAGCAAACTTGATCGAGTTTTGCAGAGATGTGAACAAACTAATCTTGTCTTGAATTGGGAGAAGTGCCACTTTATGGTTAATGAAGGTATTGTCTTGTGGCATAAAATATCTGAACGAGGTATTGAGGTGGATAAAGCTAAAGTTGATGCAATTGAGAAAATGCCATGTCCTAAAGATATTAAAGGTATTAGAAGTTTCCTTGGTCATGCTGGTTTCTATAGGAGGTTCATCAAAGACTTCTCTAAAATTTCTAGGCCTCTTACTAATCTTTTGCAAAAGGATATCCCTTTTGTTTTTGATGAAGATTGTGTGGAAGCCTTTGAAACACTCAAGAAAGCCTTAACCTTTGCACCTATCGCAACCACCTGATTGGAACTTGCCTTTTGAAATTATGTGTGATGCTAGTGATTATGTTGCTGGCGTTGTTCTAGGACAAAGAGTTGATAAGAAATTGAATGTTATCCATTATGCTAGGAAAACTCTAGACAACGCCCAACAAAATTATGCTACTACTGAAAAAGAATTTTTAGCAGTTGTGTTTGCTTGTAATAAATTTAGATCCTACATTGTTGATTCCAAGGTTATTGTTCACACCGATCATGCTGCTATAAAATATCTTATGGAAAAGAAAGATGCTAAACCTAGACTCATTAGTTGGGTTCTCTTGCTTTAAGAATTTGACTTACATATCGTTGATAGGAAGGGAGCTGAGAACCCCGTAGCTGATAACTTGTCTAGGTTAGAAAATATTCTTGATGACCCACTACCTATTGATGATAGCTTTCCTGATGAACAGTTAGCTGCAATAAATGTTTCTCAAAACACTCATTGGTATGCTGATTATGCTAACTACATTGTCGCATGATTTAAGACATTACTGTTGGGACGACCCACATCTCTATAAAGAAGGAGTAGATGGTATTATTAGACGTTGTGTACCTGAGCATGAACAGGAACAAATCCTATGGAAATGTCATTCCGAAGCCTATGGAGGACATCATGCAGGAGATAGAACTGCTCACAAGGTATTGCAATCTGGTTTTTATTGGCCTACTCTCTTCAAGGATGCCTGTAAGTTTGTCTTGTCTTGTGATGAATGTCAAAGAATTGGTAATATCGGTAGGCGTCAGGAAATGCCTATGAATTATTCACTTGTTGTTGAACCATTTGATGTTTGGGGTTTTGATTACATGGGACCTTTTCCTTCCTCTAACGGGTACACTCATATTTTGGTTGCTGTTGATTATGTCACTAAGTGGGTAGAAGCTATTCCAACTAGTAGTGCTGATCACAACACCTCTATTAAAATGCTTAAGGAAGTTATCTTCCTGAGGTTTGGAGTCCCTAGATATTTAATGACGAATGGTGGTTCACACTTTATCCATGGTGCTTTCCGTAAGATGCTTGCTAAATATGATGTTAACCATAGAATTGCATCACCCTATCATCCTCAATCTAGTGGTCAAGTTGAACTTAGAAATAGAGAAATAAAATTAATATTACAAAAAAATGTCAATAGGTCTCGAAAGAATTGGTCTAAGAAATTAGATGATGCACTTTGGGCCTATAGAACAACTTATAAAAATCCTATGGGTATGTCTCCATACAAAATGGTATAAGGAAAAGCTTGTCATTTGCCTCTAGAGTTAGAACACAAAGCATTTTGGGCAATTAAAGAACTCAATTATGATTTCAAACTTGCCGGTTAGAAGAGGCTATTTAATATTAGCTCACTGGATGAATGGAGAACCCAAGCCTATGAAAATGTCAAATTATTCAAAGAAAAAGTAAAAAGATGGCATGGCAAAAGAATCCAAAAGCGGGAATTAAAAATAGAAGACTATGTTCTTTTGTTCAACTCTCATTTAAGATTTTTTGCACGTAAGCTTCTCTCCAAATGGGAAGGACCATATATTATCGAAGAGGTTTATCGTTCTGGAGCTATCAAGATTAATAAAGCCGAAGGTACTAACGCGAAGGTGGTCAATGGACAAAGAATTAAGCACTATATCTCAGGTATGCCTATTAATGTTGAAAGCAACGTTATCCACACCATGACACCAGAGGAACACCTAAAAGAAACCTTCCGAAACACTCCAGAATTCTGAAAAATAGGAGGTACGTGATACGGTAAGTAAACAGACTCCAAAAAATCCGCAAAAATATTTTCTGTCAGTTTTGGAATATTAGAAAAATTAGGAAAATAAGAAATAAACCGGAAGGCAACCGAGGTGAGCACGATACACCAGGGCGCGTCAGCCCTACCAAGCGCGCCCTGGTGGGTTGGGCCCACCTTGGGCACCTTCCCGACTCCGTTTTCCTTCCATATGCTTGCTTCCCAAGAATAAAAATTCTCTATATATACCCCCGACTGTTTGACGACCGCATCGTAGAAAAATCCTCTGTTCTTGCTTCGTGTTGTTTTCCTGGCAGATCTGAAAATATGTCGGCTCAAGATTCAGAGGGGGAGAGCTATGTTGCTGACTATATTGCAAACCCCGAGATCTATGGAGAAGTGGAGCACTATGGATGGACCTCAGACGAGGAGGAAGATGCTGCCATGAAGGAAACAAAGGATGATAGCACTGAGGAGGAGGATGACCCGCTACCTCAACCCAGGGACATCCATGTGGAGTTCAAGAAGTCAAGCCTCCCTAGAGGACACAAACCTGAGGTTTAATTTATTCCATCTCGTTTTCTGCAGGAGAGCAAAGCGGCATTATTCAAAAAGATATTAAAGCTCGAGTTGGAGAATGATGACCTAAGGGAGGAAAATTTTATGCTCAAATATAAGTTGAAGAAGAAGGCCACTTCATCACCACCACCTTCTTCATCACCGACACCTTCTTAGTCACCACCACCAAAGGAGACTTGAGCACACGAGTATGGGCACTCCCCTTGGCTTGAGCCAAGCTTGGGGGAGGTGCCCCGGTATCATGCCACCATCACTTTTATTCACTTTTACCTATTTAGTTCGATTTTTAGTTTCCCTTTGATTTAGTTGAATAAAAGTTTAGCAAGATCTTTTTTCGTGTGTTAGTTTCGTGGTCTATCTATCTATCTATCTATCTATCTATCTATGTAATCGAGTGAGAGTTGTATAATAAAGTTTGGTTTGAGCTTTTGCTTCTTTACTTTCTTGTTGCAATCAAAATAAAACGGAAGAGAAATAAATGAAAAGAATCATATGCTAATCTTATGGTAAGTAATGACATCACATAAGGAAAAGTATAAGGGGTAAAATTTGTTGGAGATTGACAAACATAGCATTGGTCAATGATGCAATTCATGAAAGAATTAATGAGGGAAGAGAAGATTCACATGCAAATACACTATCTTGGACATCTTTTATGATTGTGAGCCCCCATTAAATATTATATCCCAAAATTGTTGACGTTGGACAAGGAAAACAACGTAATGATATATGTTTGATCATATTCACATAGAAGTTATATTGTCATAGATCCTTCAACATGTGGTGCTTGCTCAATATCTTTGCTAGCCAAAAACTCTGCACTAAGTAGAGATACTACTTGTGCATCCAAAAACCCAAAACCCAAATTCATGTTTTGAGAGTCCACCATACATACCTACGGATCGAGTAAGATCCTTCAAGTAAGTTGTCATCGGTGCACTAAGGCAATAAAAATTGCTTCTAAATGTGTTTGATCAATTAGTGTAAGAGAAAATTGAGCGTTATACGAACTTATGATGGCAAAGTAATAAAAGCGACAGACTGCATAATAAAGGTTGCTATCATAGGGGGCAATATAGCGTGACGTTCTTTTACATTAAGGTATTGGGCATACAAACCAAAAAGCGCATGACAACTCCTGCTTCCCTCTGGGAAGGGCCTATCTTTTTATTTTATGTATTTACTTTTATGCAAGAGTCAAAGTATTCTTCCCTATTCCTTCTTACTTTTTCTTTTGCAAGCATCATGTGGTGAGGAAAGATGTAGGCACATATATCCAGTTGGATGTGAGTGAGCATGAGTTATTATTGTTGACATCACCCTTGAGGTGAGTGCGTTGGGAGGCAAAACTATAAGCCCCTATCTTCCTATGTGTCTAGTTGAAACTTTTTGCTCATGGGTATGCTGTGAGTGTTAGCAATCATAGAAGACTAAATGATGGTTGAGTATGTGGACTTGCCAAAAGGCTCCGACATGAGACCCTTCCTGAAAATATGATGAATTGTAGTTGCAAAGTTGACTGAGAACATAGTTTGTTGGTTTTCAATAAGGTTTATGCTTTATACTTCTATGTTGTGATGAATTGTTACTTATTCATGAGAAGTTATATGATGAAAGTATATGAATAAGTTTTATGATAGAGTTTGTTGTTGTTATGTTAATAAGCATGATGCTACTATGTCCGTATTTTGTTTTTTTATCAACACCTCTCTCTCAAACCATGTGGACATGCTTTTCAATATCGGCTTTTCGCTTGAGGACAAGCGAGGTCTAAGCTTGGGGGAGTTGATACGTCCATTTTGCATCATCATTTCTTACTGTTATTTATTATGTTTTGTTGAATAATAATGCTTTAGGGAGTGATTCTAATGCCTTTTCTCTCATAATATGCAAGGTTTACACAAAGAGGGAGAATACCGGCAGCTGGAATTCTGGACCTGAAAAAGCACATCAGAGATACCTATTCTGCACATATCCAATGAAGCTGAAACTTTACGGAGAATATTTTTGGAACTAATGAAAAATACTGGAGCAAAGAACTACCGGAGGGGTCCACCCTGGTGGGCACAAGACACTAGGGCGCGCCAGGCCCCCCATGCGCGCCCTGGTGGGTTGTGCCCTCCTCGGCCCACCTCCGGTGCCCATCTTCTGGTATATAAGGTCTTCTGACCTAGAAAAAATAAGGAGATGACTTTAGGGACGGAACGCCACCGTCTCGAGGCGGAACTTGGGCAGGAGCACTTTTGCCCTCCGGCGGAGCGATTCCGTCGGGGGAACTTCCCTCTCGGAGGGGGAAATCGAAGCCATCGTCATCACGAACACCCCTCTCATCTTTGGGAGGACAATCTTCATCAACATCTTCAACATCACCATCTCCTCTCAAACCCTAGTTCATCTCTTGTGTTCAATCTTTGTACCGGAACCTCGGATTGGTACCTGTGGGTGACTAGTAGTGTTGATTACATCTTGTAGTTGATTACTATATCGTTTATTTGGTGGAAGATTATATGTTTAGATCCATTATACTATTTAATACCCCTCTGATCTTGAGCATGAATATTATTTGTGAGTAGTTACCTTTGTTCTTGAGGTCACGGGAGAAGTCATGTTGCATGTAATCATGTGAATTTGATATGTGTTCGATATTTTGATGATATGTATGTTGTGATTCCCTTAGTGGTGTAATGTGAATGTATACTACATGACACTTCACCATCCTTGGGCCTAAGGGAATGCATTGTGGAGTAGTTATTAGATGATGGGTTGCTAGAGTGACAGAAGCTTAAACCCTATAGTTTATGCGCTACTTCGTAAGGGGCTGATTTGGATCCAAACGTTTAATGCTATGGTTAGATTTTATCTTAATACTTTTCTCATAGTTGCGGATGCTTGCGAGGGGGTTAATCATAAGTGGGAGGTTGTTCAAGTAAGAACAGCACCCAAGCACCGGTCCACCCACATATCAAATTATCAAAGTAGCTAACACGAATCAAACCAACATGGTAAAAGTGACTAGACAAAATTCCCGTGTACCCTCAAGAACACTTTGCCTATTACTAGAGACTGTTCTGGCCTGTCCTTTGCCACAAAAGGATTGGGCTACCTTGCTACAACTTAGTTACCGTTACCGTTACTTGCTCGTTACCAATTATCTTGCTATCAAACTATATGTTACCTACAATTTCAGTGCTTGCAGAAATTACCTTGCTGAAAACTGCTTGTCATTTCCTTCTGCTCCTCGTTGGGTTCGACACTCTTACTTATCGAAAGGACTACGATTGATCCCCTATACTTGTGGGTCATCAAGGAGCTCCATCGCCGTCGCCTTCAAGCTCTCCTTCCTCTTCGGGTTCCGGCGACCAAAACGTCGATCCGCGCCGCCCCGAGCTCCTCTGCCCTCCTCGACCGCTCCCCGTCACCGCTATGAGCATCGCCTCGAAGCCCTCCTCTCTCCATCGCTGTCCGTAGCCGTAGTCGTCATGGCCGTGCTCGCTAGCTCCGGCCGTCGTGTAGCTCCGCCGGCCGGCCACCTCCGACCACCTCGTGGCCTCCCAGTTGCACCTTTGGACGCGGTGCACTCCGAGGAGTCGAACGCGCTCCTCCGCGCAGCTTGCCGCGCCCCATAGCCACAACCCCAACGAGCCCCGCCTACGGCTGCCGCCCCCGCCGCTCACCTTCGGCCGAGTTCTTTGCACAAACAGGTTCGCGACGCTGCCCCCTTTCGAATGCCATCGGCCGCGCTCGATTTGGCCATATGTGGCCAAATCCCGCCGCTAGCCCGAGCCTCCGCCTCGTTTTCTGGCTCGCCAGAGCAACTCCGGCAATGCCCGCCGGCGGGGTTGGACCGGGGCCACCCGCAGGGTCACTGTCCTGCGGGCCCCCAGGCCCCAGTTGGCCAGTTGAGTTGACCTGGTCAACTGTGCTGACTGGGCACCCCAGTCACTGACTGGTGGGCCAGCCCTGTCAGCTGGTTAATTAGTTAAATAAAAATAATTAATTTAAGATAATGTGTCACTGACATGTGGGACCTACCCTGTTAATCTTCTATTTACTAATTGGATGCACCATACGAGGCTCCACGTTAATCCACATCATTAAAAATATCATAACCATTCAATCTATATAATTGGTCTATCTTAACCCTACAATTTACGTTGCTCTCTGATGTGAAAAAATAAGCAAAATCTGACACGATAAGAAAAGACATAGCATTTCCAACATATGCGTAAATACCATGGTGGGCAAAAAAGCACAACGTGACATGGTGGGAATAAAAAAGCGTAACATAACATGACAACCTCCTAATCTTTGTGTAATTACCATCATAAAAATAAAAAAGTCCATGATAAAAAAAACAAAAAGTCCCACTCACGCACGTCTCATTTCGTAACTGCCAGGCTCACATCTCAAGGACTCTCACCATTGATTTTGGAAAAAAATAATCCCCTTGCTGCTTAAGCAAAGACATAAACCTTCCAATCTATACGTACTTACCATGGGTGGAAGAATACACACAACGTGACATGGTGGAAAAAAAATAAGAACAACATGACAAGACCAGAAAATACACAACCTATTTTCAAAAAAAAAAAAACACACAACCTCTTAATCTATGTGTAATTACCATCCTAAAAATAAAAAAGTAGAACCCACACGCACCTTTCTTAACTGCCAAGCTCACGTCTCAAGGACTCTCATGATTGATTTAAAAGTAAAGGAATATATATCTGCTTGCCGCCATAAAAATCCTTCTTCAGCTTGGCACATCTTTAGACGGTGCACCATCTAGAATCGCTACCGCAGTTCTTCCTAATCCTAGGCCTTCGTTTCTTCTTCATGTCATTGGTGCCGCTCCATCTTTCACTGGAATCGATCTAAACAATAGGAATCGACCATGTTCCTCTCAATCTTGGAAAATATGATTGTCATCATCCATTGAATATATGTGATATTCTCTCTAAAGGTTCTGATTTTGCACCACGTGATGTGTTGCTTCCTACTCCTGATAACCGATACTTTATTCAAGTAGGAAATAACCTGAGTATGTAGGTACATAGTGCTTTAACATCGAGGAGACGTGTTGATTGCAGAAGTAATCGATTGATATATGCCTCAGTTATGGCTTAGAGCATTAAAGCAAAAGCGATGAGGATCAAGGTACATGAGAAGAGTCGACCATGATTAACTGCGGCAACAGCCTCTTCTATCACAAAATCATTTATTCATACTTCTGTCCCCCTTCTGTCATAAAATGCAACATTTCGCATTTGGTTGGTGGATTTTTGTTCATGTTTCAGTTTACTTATGACCAACATGCTCCTTTTAGATTATAAAATAACACATTTATGTATTATCATTGATTTTTTTTAAAGGGAGGATGACCCCGGCCTCTGCATCTAGACGATGCATGTAGCCACTTATCATTGATATAGTACTTAGCCAATTTCTCCAATGTCTATGTCTTTTCATTGTTTTGAAAATAATCATGTGATTCAATTTACAAGGATCATCATGACATTATTATTGAACCCACAAGATTTAAAGGAAATCAAGTGGTTGGAGTTTGACATGTGGCAGAGACAGTGGCAGAGGCCATATTTTTTAAACAATTCACACACTCTTTCTGACTGATAAATAATGTCTGCACGAAGAACACAAAAATGGGATGGCTAGAGAAAAAGTAGTGTACAATGCCAATACTTGCTTATTTGAAATTACCATGGCATAATAAAATTGTTAGGTCATAATATAGTTGTGAAAAAATTGGAAATACACATAGAGACACAGGAATAGTATATTCACAAATTATTTGGAGAAATATCCCCTTTTGTCTTAACATTGCACACTATTACATGTGCTCGATAGTAATATTTGAAATGGGTAACCAAAAATAAATTCAGATGTGTATCATAAATTTAAAATAGTTCTACCATTACACACATAATAAAGGTTGCCGCATGTTTATTTCAATATAAAATGCCTATGAATTAGCTAGCCCGCGCGGATGCGCGGGTTGACGACTAGTTAACCTAATTAGATTAATTTAAACTCTGGGTTAAACGCCGAGTCAATGACAGATGGGGCTCACTGGTCAGGTTTGACCAGTCAGCCCCACTGTTGACTGCTGATGTCAGCATGACATCATGCTGATGCCATAATTGAATTTTTGAATTAAATTAAATCTGTTTAATTTTAGAATATTAATAAAACTTTGAAAATTAATATAAAATAATCTATAACTCGGATGAAAATAATTTATATATGAAAGTTGCTCGGAAAAATCCCACGAATCCGAATACGCTGTCCGTTCATCTGTTACATGCCCCTAACATGATGTACATAGAACTTTTTCATCGGATTCATCTGTCCGGTAAAAGCCAAAGACCCGGGAAATATCGTCAGATATTATCCTGCTCCGTCTGTGACGTGTGGTACTACGTTAGTTCATGCCTAGCACTGCATATTGCCATGTCATGCATCATGATGCACTTATTTGCTTTATATTTATTGTTTGTCCCCCCTCTTCTTACCGATAGACACCGAGACTGACGCTGCTGCCGGGTACGACTACGCCACTGACGATCAACCTTTTGCAGTAGAGCAGCAAGGCAAGCAAACCCCCTTGAGCATTCCGATATCGCCCATTCTTTCTCTCTCATGCTTGCATTAGATTTTGCTACTGTTGTAAATAGCTCCTATTCTGATGCATAGCATGCTTTTGATAAACTGCTATTACCTACTGCTTCATTAAACTGCTTAGCATAGGTTGATAATGCTCCCCTGTGACCACTTAGTCCCGGTTGCCCCGCTTTAAATATCAGTCACTCGATCATCATGATCGACGAGCTAGGCCTGTCACATCACCACACACACCCCCTTAGTTGACGACTCTGCAGAACTACTATCGAGTACCGAGGGTGACACCACGTGAAGTACTCATGATGTTAGCTCTGTAGTGTAGCTAGTCGGTCGTGGTAAACAGAGGGTGATACCTCTCTGCCACTCCTGATATCGTCTCTGTCGTGCAACCCCCTCAAGTGTGGGACCCCCGAGGGTGATTCCTCTAAATCCACCTTGACGGTTACATCGAGCGAGAACCATTGAGGGTGATTCCTCAGGTCCCACCTTGATGTTTTATACACACGGTTACTATGACTTGGTTACAGAAAGATGTTGGTGATGGGTCCGGCCTGAAGTGTACCCACGGTTTAATGACGATGAGGTGTGGCCAGGCAGGTGAGGCCCTTGCCACAAGACCTCGAGACGGGGCGACGGGACCGCACGTCGTGGGTCGCGCTCGTCACCGCACTAATAAAATGCTAATGGGTTGGGTATTTGATCTGAGTTGGTCGATTGACCTTTTTACGCACTAACCTTCACGTGGGACAAGTTATGGATACTCGGCGTCGTTGTATCAGCCGAAGCTCTTCCGACGTCAGCAATGGAGCGGCGCACGCCCGAGTGGTCCGCGACGGCATTGATCTTGTATTAGAGGTACTAGGACTGACCTCAGCCGTCCATGCATCGTGCATGAGTGCAAAGGGTGAGTGGGCCCATGACCCCTGCGCACTTAGGATTTAGACCGACGGGCTGGCCTCTCTGTTGAGCCTAGGTAGGGCGACGACGTGTTGATATCCCGGGGCCGGGCATGACCCAGGAAAGTGTGTCCGGCCAAAGGTTATCAAGCGTGTTGGAAAATGTGGTGCACCCCTGCAGGGATGAAATTAACTATTCGAATAGCCGTGTCCACGGTAACAGGACGACTTGGAGTTGTATCCCGATCTACTACAACTATAATTGTGACTTAAAATTGAAATGAATGTTGGCTCCGAGATTGTTTCCTCGCAGGGAGTCGAGGAAGAATCTTTGGGCGTGGTTACTTAATAAACTTGCTACAATAATATTGTTACATATGAGTTGCCAATCTACATATGCTGCAAGATGTTGAAGATGCTAGTCTTCGATAGGACTAGGCATTTCCCCTATTCTTGTTTTTCTGCAGTCAGTCCAAAGATATAACCCCATTCCTTTGATACTGATGCATATTTTAGTATAGTTTTGATGTAAGACTTGCGAGTACTTTGGATGAGTACTCACCGCTACTTTATATCCTCTTTCCCCCTCGATACGATTACTTCATTCAGATGACGGAGCCCAGGAGATGGAGTACACCACTGACGACTACTACACCACCGCTGGAGCTTACTACTACGTGGAGAGTGCCGACACTTAGGAGTAGTTAGGAGGTTCCCAGGCATGAGGCCTTGCCTTTTCCGATCCGCTGCTTATGTTTGTGCTAGCCTTCTTAAGGCAAAACTTGTTTAACTTATGTCTGTACTCAGATATTTTTTGCTTCCGCTGACTCGTTAAATCTGAGCTTATGTATTCGAACCCTCGAGGCCCCTGGCTTGTAATATGAAGCTTGTATGGCTTTAATTTGTGTCTAGTGTTGTGTTGTGATATCTTCCAGTGAGTCCCTAATATTGGTCGTACGTATTTGCGTGTATGATTAGCGTACGGTCAAATTAGGGGCGTCATAGATATGCATGTGGAATTCAAGAAATCAAGCCTCCCTAACAGGGCAAACAAATCCAAGGTTCAATTTATCCAGTCTCCTTTTCTGCAGGAAAGCAAGGAAACTTTATGCAAAAAGATCTTGAAGCTCGAGAAAGCAAACAGTGATTTAAGAGAGGAAAACTTCATCCTCCGGCGTAAGTTGGAGAAGAAAGGTGCCACTACTCGCACACCACCATCATCACCGAAGAACACTTGAGTACATGGGTATGGGCACAACCCCTAGCTTGTTCCAAGCTTGGGGGAGGCGCCCCGGTATCGTATCACCATCACTTTTCACCATCATCTTTTATTTGAGATTGATCCTTAGTTATTTCGTGGATTAGAGAAATGAAGTTTCAGATTTGCTTTGCTTAGGATTTTGCTTTGAGATCTACCTATCCTTGTAATCGAGTGTGAGAGTTATATAATAAAGATTAGTTGAGTCCATGTGCTCTACTATCTTGCACCAATCATCATAGCATGGCAATAAAAAGAATAGTATTGATCATATGCTTATCCCATGGGAAGTAAGGACTTCACATAAAAAGAAAGTATGAGCTATGAAAATTGTTGGGAATAGAACAAACATAGACTTAGTCATTGTTATAATCTATGCAAGATTATGATAGAGAAGATCCACATACAAATACAATATCTTGGACATCATCTATGATTGCGAACCCACACCCAATATTAAATAATGATCAAGTGTTGAAGTTGGACATGGAAGACAACTTAGTGGTTATGGTTGTTTACATTTACATAGAAGTTATATAGTCATGGATCCTTTAACATGTGATGTTTCCTTTAGATCTTTTGCTAGCCAAAATTTCCGCACCAAGTAGAGATACTATTTGTGCATCCATAACCCCTTAAACCCAGTTTCTTTCTGTAAGAGTCCACCTTACCTACATATGGATTGAATATGATCCTTCAAGTAAGTTGTCATCGGTGCATAAGCAATAAAAATTGCCTTTAATCATGTATGATCTTTTATTGAAAAGGAAAATAAGCTTTGTACGATCTTGTGATGGTGAAGAAATAAAAGCGACAGAGTGCATAATAAAGTTCGCTATCACAAGGGGCAATATAAAGTGAAGTTCCTTTGCATTAAGAGATTGCACATTTAATCAAACAAAAGCGGATGACAACCTCTGCTTCCCTCTGCGAAGGGCCTATCTTTTACTTTCATAATGTTCTTACTTTTACACAAGAGTCATTAATATCTTCCCTTTTTTAATTTATAAACTCTCTTAGTGGCAAGCATCACAAGTTGAGGAAAGATCCAGGTATATATATCCAGTTGAATGTAAGAAATCATGATTCATTATTGTTGACATTATCCTAGAGGTAAATGAGTTGGGTGACAAATGAATCCCCTATCTTCTTATGTGTCCGGCAAAAACATTAGCTCCAAAAATATGCAATGAGTGTCAACAATCATAGATGACTACATGATAGTTGAGTATGTCGGTTTGCTGCAATGAAAGCTCTTATATAGACTCTTCTCTTGAATCGGATGAATTGTGATTATCACCATGACTAAAGGCACCGTTTGTTTGTTGTCAATAAGGTTTATGCTTCATACTTCGATAATAGTGAATAGATCTTTACTTGTTTATGAGAAGCTTTATGATGAAATGCTTGCTGCTATAATGATATTCATGATGCTGACATGTCCATATTCTGTTTTTATCGACACCTCTCTCTCAAATTATGTGGTCATTACTCTTGAGTTCGGCTTTCGCTTGAGGACAAGCGAGGTCTAAGCTTGGGGGAGTTGATACGTCCATTTTGCATCATGATTTCTTATTCATATTTATGTTATTCTCATCCATTATTCCCTATTATCATACAATTCTTATGCTCCTTCTCTCTGAATATGCAAGGTACATCACAAAGAGCGTATTATCCTGAAACTGGAATTCTGGACCGGAAAACCGAGAAAAAGGCAGAAAAATCACCAGACTCCAAATGACCTGAAACTTCACGAGGAATTTTTATTGAATATATAAGAATTTCTGGGCCAAGAATATACCAGAGGGGGGCCACAAGCCAGGCACAAGCCAACAGGGCGCCCCCCCAAGCCGTGCCCTGATGGCTTGTGGGGCCCTGGCTGGCCTCCCGACGCCCCTCTTCTCCTATACGGTGTGTTTTACCCTAGAAATAATCGTAAGCAACCTTTCGGGATGAAGCGCCGCCATCTCAAGGCGGAAACCTGGGCAGAGGCCCTTTTGCACTCCGGTAGTCAGATTCTGCCGGGGGAATTCCTCTCCTTCGTGGGAGAACCAATCCTCATCAACATCTTCACCAGCACCATCTCATCTCTAACGCTAGTTCATCTCTTGTATTCAATCTTTGTCTCAAAACCTTAGATTGGTACATGTGGGTTACTAGTTGTGTTGATTACATCTTATAGTTGATGCTTGTTGGATTACTTGGTGGAAGACATTATGTTCAGATCCTTAATTATTATTATTGCACCTCTAATCTTGAACATGTTGATGAGGTGTGAGTAGTTACTATTGTTCCTGAGGACATGGGAGAAGTCTTGTTATAAGTAATCATGTGAAGTTGGTATTCGTTCGATATTTTGATGATATGTATGTTGTTACTTCTCTTAGTGGTGTCATGTGAACGTCGACTACATGACACTTCACCATGTTATGGGCCTAAGGGAAGTCATTGTGGAGTAAAAAGTAGATGATGGGTTGCTAGAGTGACAGAAGCTTAAACCCAAGTTTATGCGTTGCTTCATAAGGGGCTGATTTGGATCCACATGTTTCATGCTATGGTTAGATTTATCTTAATTCTTCTTTCATAGTTGCGGATGCTTGCGAGAGGGGGTAATCATAAGTAGGTTGTTAGTTAAAGTAAGAACACCACCTTAGCACCGGCCCACCCACATATGAAATTATCAAAGTAGAGAACGTGAATCAACTCAACATGATGAACATGACTAGACAGAAATTCCCATGTGTCCTCGGGAGCGCTTTCTTAATATAAGAGTACTTTCAAGTCTGTCCTTTGCTACAAAAAGGACAGGGCTACCTTGCTGCACCTTTGCTACTATTGTTACTTGTCACTTGTTATGAATTATCTTGCTACAAAACTATCTATTATTGTTACTTACAACACTTGGAGAGAATACCTTGCTAAAAACCGCTTGTCATTTCCTCCTGCTCCTCGTTGGGTTCGGCACTCTTACTTATCGAAAGGACTATGATTGATCCCCTATACTTGTGGGTCATCATGGCGCGGGGTAAGTGCCTAGCAGTAGCGCGGGTGCCCGTGCTACTTCTCGCCCTGCAACTAATTATTTAGTAGCAGCATGGGGCTGGACCCGCGCTCCTACCAGTAACGTTAGCAGCAGCGCGGGGTTGGACCCATGCTACTGCTAACTAGCTGTAGCGCGGTTATGTACCCCGCGCCACTACTAACTCTATCTATTTCTTTTCTACATACTAATGTTGTACTTATACAACAATTATACATGTTTTTATACACTAGCAATAATATAACAACTCATCAACATCATGATTATATAAAAACTCATCATCATCGTAGTAATATAACAACTCATCATCATCAAAATGATATAACAACTCATCATCATCATCATCATAGTGATATAACAACTATTCATCATCATAACTTAACCACTACTAGCTAATTGTTATCATCCTATGTAAATAACTTCTGAGCACATGACAAGTACTAGGACCTACTCCTCTCTCTTAGGTAAAATAGAATAAAATAGAAAAACCCTTCATCTCCATAATGGAGCACATAGATCCACCAGTCTCCAATTTGTGGTTTGTGCTCATTCACTATTTGTCTTCATACTTTGATTTTGAGGCATCCATTTGTTTGACGTTCAGTCGAGTATGCATATTGGAAACTGGTCCATGGTCGTACGCAAACAATTGTCATCTCACATTCGACATACATCAGCGAAGGCACAACATCACCCAGGAGCTTCTGTTGAAGAACATACCAATAGCATAGTGAGCAATGTTGTTTACTTAAGAAGAATGTATGAAAAAGATGGACTAGTGACACAGTAGTAAAAGAATCTTACCTTGATATTTGCTCGAATGTTAGCATTGCGCAACTTGTGGACTAGTGGCACATTTTTGTATAATTTTGGCCAGCTCGATAAATGCTCTTAAAAGTCAGAACATCATTAAGAAAGGAGACAAGAGAATTCTTCTCCTCTCAAGTTAGCTCTGAGCCAACAGTATAATAGGTCTTATCTACTATGTTCCGTGTATCTCTCAAAGAAAGGAAATAAGCTATCAATTATGAATAAAGAAATTAAGTAGGGGTGAATAACAACTATTTTAAATAAGAAATGTATATTATTTAACATTTTTTTAACAAACTCACACGGAGGTAGAATTGGAATCATGTCCAGATCCACCCAAATGTCTTTATCATGTTGAGGACCGGTGACTGAATCATATTGAGGAATACCAATATCGAAGATAATTCTCATACCCTCCCAAATCCGTCAACCTTTCACAATCCTCTCCAATTTGCACAACCAAAATGTGTGTGACTTACTTCATTGTAGATCTTAGCCTAAAAAATGAAACCATGTTTTGTCTTAAGGTAAGCTTTCTTTGTCTCCATCGTTTCCACGTCGGCGAAAGAGAGCTTCTCTAGGACATTCTGCCTTACATAGCATGGGATGCACTAGTCGAATTATAAAAAATGGAAATTACACATTAAAGCAAAAAATCTTAACTCATGCTTAATTAAGAAGAAATACATGTTGTTCAAGTTATATGCCTTAAAAACTTCGAACTACTCCTTAAGCGTGAGGGGAGGCACCTATCGTTGTCCAGGTGAGGATTGTCACACATACCCTTCGCCGGTATAGTCATCACACTCGGGGATCCTATCGACGTTATCCATTTGTTGTGTTCTGATTAAAAGATTAAAAATCAACGGCAAGAAAGTCAACACACAAATCAGTCTCGTCTCTGGTGGCATATATGGTGGACACTACCTCACTGATATTTTGACTGTCGGTGTTGGTTGATACTCGTGATCTGCGTTGGGTTTTCCGTGAAAAGGAATGGGTAATCGCAGCACAAAGTGGGTAAGTATTTCCCTCAGTTATGAAACCAAGGTTTATCGAACCAATAGGAATACCAATCCTCAACCGTCTTCAGCGGCTACACACAAAAGAACAAACAACTTGCACCCAACGCCGGCAAGAGGGTTGTCAATCCCCTTGATCTCGTTATTTGCAAGCAAGTGAGTTGTGTAGATAATTGTAGATAATAGTAAAGTGTAAAATAAAATAAAAGGTAATAAATAACAGCAAGGTAATGATAGAGTTTGTGAATTTATAAGTGAATAGACCTGGGGGCCGTAGAGTTCTCTAGTGGCATCTCTCATAAGCAAAGCATATGGTGGGTAAACAAATTACTGTTGGGCAATTTATAGAAAAGCGAATAATTATGCGATGTTCACGGCAATGATCATGTGTATATAGGCATCGCGTCCATAAGCAAATAGGCCGACTCCTTCCTGCACCTACTACTATTACTCCACTTCAACAGCGCTTCTATGCTTGCCTCTCTACGTATTAAGTTCATGACAAACAGAGTAATGCTTGGAGAACGATGACATGATGTAGAAAAAGTAACCTCAACTAAAATGAATAAACCCCATCGTTTTATCCTTAGTAGCAACAACACAAAGACGCAACTTGTCCCCTTCTATCACTGGGATATAGAAACACGTCAGGTTGAACCTACTACCACGCACCACTCCCACCGAAGAAATATCAATCTAGTTGGCCAAACTATCTCAATAGATTGGAGAGCATTACGAAGCTATGATGATCACGCAAATAAGAATCATAGTAATCAGGTTTGACTCAAATACTTTTCATGAATAATCTGAACATAAACTCACAATTCATCAGATCCCAACAAACACACCATACAAAGGGATTACATCGGATAGATCAAGGCAAAGATGCGATGAACATTGTATTGAACATCAAGACAGAGAGAGAGAGATTGCCATCTAGGTACTACCTACGGACCCGTAGGTCTGCGGTGAACTACTCACACATCATGGTGGGGGCAGCAAGGTAGATGAAGAGGCCTTCCGTGATCGATCTCCCCTTCGACAGGGTGCTGGAACGGAGGTGTAGATGGCCTCCTGTTGGAACAGAGACTTGCGACGGCGGAAAAAGTGCTTCGGGAGCGCTTCTGGTGTTTTTAGGGTAGATGTGAATTTATAGGCCAGAGAACGACGTCCGGAGGGGGGCCACAACATATCTGGCGGCGCCCCCCTAAGGGCGCGGCCAGATGGCTTGTGGGCCCCTGGTGCATCTCCTCGCCCTCCTCCGAAGCTTCCAGGCCTTGTATTGGTCCAGAAAAAATCACCAAAAAGTTTTGTGGCAATTGGACTCCGTTTAGTATTGTAACTCTGAAAAAGCAAAAACATGCAGAAAACAGGAACTGGCACTGGGCACTGGGTCAATAGGTTAGTGCTCAAAAATATTATAAATTGGTACACAAATACCCAAAAAGTATCCTAGAATGATACTATGTCACCATGGAACAATCAAAATTATAGATACGTTGGAGGCATATCAGCATCCCCAATCTTAATTCCTGCTCGTCCTCGAGTAGGTAAATGATAAAAACAGAATTTTTGATTTGACAAGCTACCCATGTAATCTTTGGTATGTATGCTCATTGAGAAATGATGAATTAACAAACAGCAACATAGTAATATTTATAACTATAAGAAACAAAATAATTAATTTTTCAAAGTATACGATCCTAAAAGAATGTTTTACCCCTATTCATCTTATTATATTAGCAAGGCATGACTCCGTCTTCACCACATAGATACAAATGTTAAGCACCACGGTGTCCAAGTCAGGCAATTGGATCGTACTTTTTCAATATGCATCAACTTTTTATTCTTCATGCAATACATGAGCGTGAACCATTGGACATAGCATATAGGTGGAATAGAATATGGTGGTAGGTATCAAAGAGGTAAAAAGTGGAGAAGATAGTCTCACATCAACTAGGCGTACCAACTAGCTATGGAGATGCTCATCGATAGATATCAATGCGAGGAGTAGGGATTGCCATGCAAATGATGCACTAGAGCTATAAGTGTATGAAAGCTCAACTGAAGCTAAGTGGGGTGTGCATCAAACTTGCTTGCTCATGAAGACCTCGGGCATTTGAGGAAGCCTGTCATAGGAATATACAAGCCATGTTATTATAGGAAGAGGTAGTTCCCACTAGCATATGAAAGTGTCAACATAGGAGACTCTCTATATAAGGAACATGGTGCCACTCTGAGGCACAAGTGTGGTAAAGGATAGTAGCAAAGTCCCTTCTCTCTTTTCTCTCATTTATATAAAGGGAAAAGCCCACCATATATATATATATATGGTGGGTTTTTCCCTTTTTTCGCCTCCCCCATTTTCTCTTTTTTTATATGGTGGGCTCATTTGGCCTCCCCCATTTTTATTTCATTTTTCGTCCGGAGTCTCATCCCAACTTGTGGGGGAATCATAGTCTCCATCATCCTTTCCTCACTAGGACAATGCTCTAATAATGATGATCATCACACTTTTATGTACTTACAACTCAACATGAAGAACTGGTAGGAAGATATGACTCTGTATGAATGCCTCTGGCAGTGTACCAGGATGTGCAATGATCTAGCGTGACATGTATCAAAAATATGAAGAACGATGGCTTTGCCACAAATACTATGTCAGCTCTATACGATCATGCAAAGCATTATGATGATGAACGAACTAGTCATGTGAAGTGACGATGGAATTAGCATGGCAATATATCTCGGAATGGCTATGGAAATGCCATAATAGGTAGCTATGGTGGCTGTTTTGAGGAAGATATAATGAGGCTTATGTGCAACAGAGCGTATCATGTCACGGGGTTTGGATGCACCAGCAAATAGTTGCACCGATCCTCGAGGTGAGAATGGGCTATGCACGGTACCGAAGAGGCTAGCAAATATGAGAAGGCGAAGATGCGTATGTCCATGGTGTCACATTAGTCATAAAGAACTCACGTACTTATTGCAAAGTTTTATTAGTTTTATCACAAATCAAAGTACTCCTCGCATGCCCCGAGGGAGGAGGTTGGTAGGAGTTAACCATCGCACGCCCCGACTCAAAACAACACTAGGATTTCAACGAGGAATATAAATGCTCACACATCATCACCATGCCTCTTTAATTTTTAGATGAATAACAAGTTAACACCTCTTAATCTCGACACTTCTTCGAATCAAATTTTTTGGAATCACACCTTTTCATATTACTACATCAATGTCATTAATCCACAACTTCTCTACATGTGCTACATGATGGTTTTGATTATCATTCATTGAATACATAATATTCTTGGACTAGTCTTATGACCCATGCAAATTTCCATCACTATTACTCAGCTCTCAAACAAATATAAGTGAAGAATGAGAGCATATTATTTCAATAAAATCTACATGTCACCGTGCTCAAAAAGATATAAGTGAAGTACTAGAGCAACTGCCTAGCTCAAAAGATAGAAGTGAAGCACATAGAGTATTCTAGGAAATTATCATGAAGGTGTGTCTCTCTCAAATAGGTGTGTCAAGAAAATGATTATTGTGACAAATTGAAAGTAAAAGCAAACAAAAGCAAACGACGCTCCAAGCGAAACTCATATCATGTGATGAATAAAAATATAGCTCCAAGTGACATAACGATGGATTGAGACGAAAGAGGGGATGCCTTCCGGGGCATCCCCAAGCTTAGACGCTTGAGTCTCCTTAGAATTATACTTGGGGTGCCTTGGGCATACCCAAGCTTGGGCTCTTGCTACTCCTTATTCCGTAGTCCATCGTGATCACACCCAAAACTTGAAAACTTCAATCACACAAAACTCAACAAAACTTCGTGAGATCCGTTAGTATAAGAAACATATTGCATACTTGAGGTACTGTGATAAATTGATTCAAATTCATTTTTGCATAATAGGTACTGTATTCTAACTTTCCCATGGCTTACACCCCCCGATATAGTCCATGGCATAATCAAAACAAGCAAACTATGCAAGCAAAACAGAATCTGTTTAAAACAGAATAGTCTGTAGCAATCTGTAAAGAGACGATACTTATGCAACTCTAAAAATTATTCAAAATTAGGAAAACGTAAAGAATTTGTATAGAAATACTGTGTTAAAATTTCAGATCATTATCATGCTCCAGTAAAAAATGAAAATTCCTGTACTGGAGTCAAAGTTTCTGTTTCACATTCAGCATCGTTTCTACTCATCTTGTGAGTCATCCCAAAGGCTTTACTTGGCACAAACACTAATTAAAACATAAAAACAAAATCATTACAGAGGCAACAATCATGTTATCACACAAAAACAGAAAGTATTGGGTTGTCTCCCAACAAGCTCTTTCTTTATAGCCATTAAGAGAGGCTTGAAATTTTAATGATGCTCACATAAAAGATAAGAATTGAAGCACAAAGAGAGCATCATATAGCATGTGAAAAACTCATTTAAGTCTAACATAATTTATATGCACCGGTATTTTATAGGAAAACAAATTATCAAGAAAATAAATATCTAGCACATGCAAATAGGAAGAGTGAAGCATTAATAATTTCAACACAAAGAGAGATAATTGAGTAACATGCAAATTCCTATAACCATATTTGCCTCTCTCATAATAATTACATGTAGGATCATAATCAAACTCAAAAATATAACTATCATGTAAAACATTCTCTTTGTGATCCATATGCATACAAGTCTTATAATCGTCCAAGGTTGTGGGATCAAACCCACTTTTAGTAGTGTTGCAAATATTATAATCAATAATAGATTCATCATGAAGCATAGAATTATCAAGATCACAAAAAACATTATGATTGTCACCCTAATCATGATCATTAGCAAAATTGATATTCACATAATTTATACAAACAACATGGCAATCATGCTTTTCATTCAAGGAACTATCATGAATCACTTTATAAATTTTACAATTTTTAGATTCATGATTTTCAAGCAAGACCTCATAAAGATAATCTAGTGAACTCTCACTAGCAATTGTTTCAACATAATCGGGTATTTTGAAAAGATTAACAAGTGGATGAGGACCCATTTATCTTTATTTTTACCTTTTACTTTCTGTTTGTATGTGATAAAGATAAAGATATCATAGCTAGGCAAGCAAGCAAACTAGAGACGAAACAAGCAAACTACCAAACTAGTAAATTAAATATTTTTGTATTTTTGATTTTTACGAGACACACTAAATATAACAGCAAATAAAAAGAAGAACAAGTGAATGAAATTTTGTGCGAAGTTACTTGATAGTTGGTGATGGTATTCCCCGGCAACGGCGCCACAAATCCTTCCTGATACTAGTGATCTGCGTTGGGTTTCCGTGAAGAGGAACGGGTAATCGCAGCACAAAGTGGGTAAGTATTTCCCTTAGTTATGAAACCAATGTTTATCGAACCAATAGGAATACCAATCATCAACCGTCTTCAGCGGCTGCACACAAAAGAACAAACAACTTGCACCCAACGCCGGCAAGAGGGTTGTCAATCCCCTTGATCTCGTTATTTGCAAGCAAGTGAGTTGCATAGATAATTGTAGACAATAGTAAAGTGCAAAATAAAATAAAAGGTAATAAATAACAGCAAGGTAAGGATAGAGTTTGTGAATTTATAAGTGAATAGACCCAGGGGCCGTAGAGTTCTCTAGTGGCATCTCTTACAAGCAAAGCATATGGTGGGTAAACAAATTATTGTTGGGCAATTGATAGAAAAGCGAATAATTATGCGATGTTCACGGCAATGATCATGTGTATATAGGCATCACGTCCATAAGCAAATAGGCCGACTCCTGCCTGCACCTACTACTATTACTCCACTTCAAGAGCGCTTCTATGCTTGCCTCTCTATGTATTAAGTTCATGACAAATGGAGTAATGCTTGGAGAACGATGACATGATGTAGACAAAGTAAACTCAACTAATATGAATAAACCCCATCGTTTTATCCTTAGTAGCAACAACAGAAAGATGCAACTTGTCCCCTTCTGTCACTGGGATATAGAAACTCGTCAGGTTGAACCTACTACCACGCACCACTCCCACCGAAGAAATATCAATCTAGTTGGCCAAACTATCTCAATAGATCGGAGAGCATTACGAAGCTATGATGATCATACAAATAAGAATCATAGTAATCAGGTTTGACTCAAATACTTTTCATGAATAATCTGAACATAAACTCACAATTCATCGGATCCCAACAAACACACCATACAAAGGGATTACATCAGATAGATCAAGGCAAAGATGCGATGAACATTGCATTGAAGATCAAGAGAGAGAGAGAGAGAGAGAGATTGCCATCTAGGTACTACCTACGGACCCGTAGGTCTGCGGTGAACTACTCACACATCATGGTGAGGGCAGCAAGGTTGATGAAGAGGCCCTCCGTGATCGATCTCCCCTCCGGTAGGGTGCCAGAACGGAGGTGTAGATGGCCTCCCGTTGGAACAGAGACTTGCGGCGGAGGAAAAAGTGTTTCGGGAGCACTTCTGGTGTTTTTAGGGTAGATGTGAATTTATAGGCCAGAGAACGACGTCGGGAGGCGCTCCAGGTGTCGGTGTCAAAACCGGCGGATCTAGGGTAGGGGGTCCCGAACTATGATACTTGGATCGATGGTAACAGGAGACAAAGGGGACAAGGTTTTACCCAGGTTCGGGCCCTCCTATGGAGGTAATACCCTACATCCTGCTTGATTATATTGAGTGTATGGAGATTACAGAGTTGATCTACCACGAGATCGAATGACTAAAACCCTAGATGAGTTCTTCTGCCTACATCCTAAAACCCTCCGGCTTATATAGACGCCGGGGTCCCTAGGGTTTACCCATGGTCGGTTACACGTCGAAGGGATAAAACATGCCTATTCGCTATTCCAAACGTGGAGAACAATCCACGATTCCCGAAGCTTCCCTCTCGGAGATGAGATCTTCAATCCTTCCTGTATTCGGCAAGTGGCCCACACAGTCCGGCCCATTAGACATAGGCCGGCCTCCCGAGGACCCCTTAGTCCAGGACTCCCTCAGTAGCCCCCGAACTAGCCTCCAACGCCAAGGGTCTAGGCTCCAGCTGCTTCGAGTGATCAGAGTCTTCGGCTTGCGAGGCGAGTTCCTTTCTCCAAACAGTGTTCGGCTCGAGCTACAGTTCGGCCTCCGTCGACGTGTAATGTTTCCAATCATAGACCGTCCGCACACCATGAGTAGTTCGGCTTCGAAGGCCAAACGTCAGAAAACCAATAGCATTTTCTGACAACTTTTTAGATGAAAGGCCACGGCCCACCACGACTTCTAAACCAGTCGCGAAGACTCGATTTGTGGTTCGAGGCCGTTTCCTCCAACACGATCTATCAATGCACAGATCGTGCCCCGTTTTACACGGGATATGTTTAATCGCGCACAACGGCACGCATGTCTCGGGAAGCGGAGAGATTCACGGCGTAGCGAAGGGAGGCTAACCGGCAATAATCTTTAATAAAAGGGGAAGGAAACCCTAAGGCTTATCCACATCCCCCATTCACCTCCTGCTTCCCCACATTTCTGAGCTCCCTGAGCCCAGATCTAAATCTTCCATCCTCCCCCCTCCGAGCTTAGCCATGGCCAGCGGCAAATGGGAAGCTTCCACGGTCAAAGACCAGGACATCCGAGATCTCAAGGACGCCGGCTATCTCCCTGCCAACGTCTTCCACCGAGCCGCAGAGGAGGGCCAGGTGATCCCCACCCCCAAGTCAGGCGAGAGGGTGGTCTTCATCCCCCACTTCATCCGGGGATTAGGCTTCCCCCTTCACCCCTTCGTGAGGGGCCTTATGTTCTTCTATGGGCTTGACTTCCACGACCTCCCGCCGAACTCTTTCATGCATATATCTGCTTTTATCATTATCTGTGAGGCATTCCTGCGGGTCGAGCCACACTTCGGACTGTCGCTGAGCGGCACATCCTCCCCTGCCAGCGCCGGAGCTCTCCCATGTAGGATTACCGGACGGACGACGACCCTACAATTCGTCAACTCTTCTGCACTACGCGGGAGAAACTATGGAAGGCACTATTCAAGGCGCAGGAGAACTGGCCAAGCAGGAAGGAGGACAAGGGCTTGAGCGCCCTCAAGCCTGCACCCGAGGTATAGCGTTGTGTTATTTCATCGGTTCATCTACTCAGAGATATTCTAAGCATTTTCCGATTACCTTTTATAGGAATGGTCGAGCAAGGCCATGGGCATCAAGTGTCCGGCTCCGCAGCCCGAAGACCCCAAGTCTCCGCTGCTGCTGGAGATGCTCGTCGTGGCGCCCTACAGGGCGCCAAAGAAGAAGGAGAAGAAGAAACCAGGCCGAACTGGCCTGCGCAACAGGGACCAGACAGGGGCTGCGTCCGAAGAGACTCATGCCTCCTCAAATCAAGAGAAGGAACACGAGGCTGGGGGGGAGGCGATTCCCCCCTCACAGGAAAGAGGGCGGCGTCATCGGACGCCTCGGAGGAGATAGCTCCTCCCGCCCAGAAGAAACCGCGCCGGACACAGGTGATCTCGTCCGACGACAGTTCGGACTCGAACACCGAGTCCGAGGACTTCGAGAGGGTTCCGCGGAGGAACCTCAGGGTCAAGCCCCCAACTCGAAGGTAAGGATCCGAAGACCCATTGAGCCATCAGTGCTTAATTTAGAATGTTTATTAACATATGAACGCTGATCAATTTGCAGCCCACCACGCGTTCTCCCCACCGACCAAGTTTCGGACGGGGAGACCCCGCCCGCCGAACTTGCGGAGAGCAGGTCTGCGTCGCGCCCTTCTCCTTAGGGCACTACGAAGGAAGCGACGGAGGTGTCATCCCAGCAGGCTTCCCTGGAGCCGAACACTGGAGGTGAAGGCGACGTCGTCATGGTCGAGGCTAATACCTCGGCCACCGAAGACCCGGGGGAGAAGACTCACCCGGACACCGAGGAGGCCGGACATGGAAATGCCCAGTCTCCTCCAAGGCCATCTCCGGAGCACACGACGCCTCCGGAGGTACCAATTCAATCTCCGGCTGGAGATCGGGTTACCCGATCCCCGCTGGCTCCGCCGACCACTAGGTGGCCGGCCATGGGGGAGGCTCTATCCAGCGCCTCCATTTCCAGTGAGCACCGCATCCTTATGGATGCGGTATTGCGGAGCATTCAGTCCGTGGATTCCGGACTGAAGGAGGCCTTCAACGGTCTCCTGACGGGCTTTCAGGTAAGCCAAGTAATGCCCTACTTTGTGAAATACTGATTTATTTAAGTAATTGTTATACACATAGCAGCCCCCGAGCCCTGGGTAAGTTTGGAAAACTTACCTGGGGGTCCAACTTAGCCTTACATCCGAACTGAGCGTCGGACAATATGTGTTCGGATAGGCCGATCAGCCCATTAGTGGTCCGTACACAGAGTCAGCTTTAGTGACAGTTCGGAGTTTCTAAACCTCTTTAATGGTTATATAACTCTGTGATACAGGCTTCGTCGACAGCAGCGGCTACTAACGCCGCCGAGCTAGAGGAGCTGAATCGAAAGCTCAAGAGCTCAGAAGACGAGCTTGATGCTCTGAACAAGAGATTCGACGAGGCGCAAGGTAAGTCGAAATTAGAGTATCGAAACTCTTCTTTACTGCTCTATCAACACGGTTTCTGAACATAAGTCGATACTTACGCAGCCTCAGCGAAAGAGATAGAGAATCTCAAAGCCGAGCTTGAGAAAGCGAAGCAAGAAGCTTTGGTTGAGAAGGCGGCGGTCAAAGAAGCGGCCACCGCTCTATCCGCCCTGAGAGCCACCAGCGACAAGCATGAGGCTCGGGTGGAAGAGATTCAACAGGAGCTCAAGGACGCCAGCAAGAAGTGCGAGGTCCTTGAGCTGAAAGGGAAAGAGCAAGCCGCCGAACTATCCACCCTGAAAACCGATCTCCAGAAGGAGCGGGTGGAGAGGCGTTCATTTGAAGAGGAGCTCCGCCAAGCCAAAGCTATCATGGATGGTAAGCCGTATTTCTTGCAGTGTATCTTCGGGGACAGCAAGTTCGAGTTGCTTAACCAGGTATGGCGTTCCTCAGGCGTCTGCTCGGACCTCCAGAAGGGCTTAGAGGACGCGAAGCAGTTCTATGCTTCGCGGGGAGAAGAAGATGAAGCTCGTCTATTCTGGGCGCAATTCGAAGCCCCCGAGCGTTCTCCTCTCCTTGTGGAGCAGCTGAAGCAGCTGATGGAGCTACGTCGGATGGCGGAACCGGCCCTGAAGGATCTCTGCATCCGCCTGTGGCCCAACGAGCTGTTGCCGGGCAGCTACTTCGGCTTAGTGCGGAAGTTGAGCGACGACACCCCTCGGATCGACGCATTGAGGCGGTCTTCCTGCATAGAAGGAGCAAGGATGACCTTTGCGAGGGCCAAGGTGCACTGGCCAGGGCTGGATCCACTGAAGGTAGCCACAGCTCCTCCGCCTCCTGGGAAGGGTCATAGGCGCCCCGAGCTGTACTTCTCCGGAGTTATGGAGGGTGCTCGGTCCATAGAATCACAATGTACGAGAGAGAATGAGTATGAGTAGGATGCTGTAATATGTCCGAAGACTTGTCAGCGTGTATAAATTTAAAATGCATGGTTTTTTTATCATGTCTTGTATGTTTTGCATCCTTTATAACTCCTGTGTGGCCGTTAATACTGAAAGCTGCGAGTCGTCGGCTTCAGCCCCCGTGCAGATACTACACAAGGTGTCTTTTCCAACCGCACTATAACCCTTAGCCGAACTATCGGCACCCGAAGGTGGTAGTGTGGGTCAGACAAGGCAATCGGACCATAATGCTTTATTGCTTTCACTTAGCCATAGGGGCGCGAGAAAGGAGTGCGGGAGCCAACAACGAGCCCCCAGGTGTTTGTGATGTTCGGATGAACCGCGGCCAAAGCCTATATCACTGGTTTGTGCGAATACCAAACCCATCGTATGACACGGAATAACCTCTGACGGGATTTAGTTAAGCTCGGATTCGCAGACCGGTTCGCGCATACTATGACAGTCAGTTTTCAGCTTTCTCCGCTGAGGCGCTTGACCAGGCTAGCCGGAAGCACAATCGCAGCGGTGCTCCCTTTGCCCTTTTAGCCGAACAAGCGGAACATAAAGGGGCAAGCACAAGAGCCGGGCAACCCAACTATTGACCCAAGACATAGTTCGGAACCAATGCATATAAAGCGGAATTCCAAGACGCCGAACACTTAAAGAACTTGTGATTAGGGCGATTTTTAAAGTCGAGCCCCCGGTCTATTAGCCGGTTGCATCATACAATGTACCAAAACAGGTTCACAAGAAGAGGGAGAAAACAGAAAGTGTTCCGAAAAGGGACAACAAGGAGAAAATGATATATCTGTATTTTACTCAACAACTCTTATTATTCAAATTGCTGATGCAACTGTTTACAGGTATTTGAGAAAGGAAATATAAATTTTACAGGAGAGGTTGTACCAAGAGCCTTCGATCGATGACCTGACGTCCTTGATGTGCCCTGTCGCTTATCTACTCCTGCATCTCCTAAGGAGGTGTATGCCTGTATGGGCTTTGTTAGTTCGGCGAACGGACCTTGAAGAAAGGGTCTTGAGAAGTCGCCGAGATATGGATAAGCTTGACGCCTTGTGGCAGGCACTTTATGGTACCTGTAGAGTGTCCGGAGACGTGTTGACGGTAACAGTTCGGTCCAGCCGAACACCTACCCTGTGATAGTTTGTCCCCACCGCTGCCCATGGAATTTTAAGCGCAAAGTTGTGCCTCTTCGGCACGTACTTTGCCGGTAATAGGGCCATGCGATGGGGGGCGAGTCCCTATTTACAGGGAGTGGGAGATTCTAGAACCTCGGATTGAGACCGAGCTCTTTTTCCAGCCTTGGGTGCCTTGACGGCAGATGTCGGCGATTGCCAATCATCGGTGTAGTGGAATTCGGCCGCCAGGGCCAACGCATGTTCCTCAGTTCGGAGGGAGCGCTCTGTGTTGCCGTTTACAGTAATGAGCCCCCTAGGGCCAGGCATCTTGAGCTTGAGGTATGCGTAGTGCGGGACGGCATTAAAGCGAGCGAACGATGTACGGCCGAGCAGGGCGTGATAGCCGCTGCGGAAAGGTACTATGAGGAAGATCAAGTCCTCGCTTCGGAAGTTATCGGGCGAGCCGAACACAACCTCCAGGCTTACAGAGCCTGTGCACCGGGCTTCAACGCCTGGGATCACTCCTTTGAAGGTAGTGTTACTGGGCTTGATCCTCGAAGGATCTATGCCCATCTTTTTCACCGTATCTGAGTAAATCAGGTTAAGGCTACTTCCACCGTCCATGAGGACTTTAGTAAGGTGGTACCCATCGGGTCTAGGACGAGTGCGGCCGAACCCCCGTGACGGATACTGGTCGGATGGTCACGCTGATCAAAAGTGATCGGATATGCCGACCATGGGTTATACTTCGGGGCTACAGGCTCTATGGCGTAGACGTCTCGAAGGGCGCGCTTCCTCTCCTTTTTGGGTATATGAGTGGCGTAGATCATGTTTACTGTTTTCACCTCTGGAGGGAATTTCTTTTGACCGCCACCGATCGGACCACGAGGCTCATCCTCGTCCTCGCTGCGTGGGCTCTTGCCTTGGTCCTCAGTTGCGAGTTTGCCGGCCTGCTTAAAGACCCAATAGTTACGGTTGGTGTGATTGGCGGGCTTCTCCTGAGTGCCATGGATCTGGCAAGGTTGCTCCAGAATCTTGTCCAGCGGGGTGGGTCCGTCGTGTTTGCCTTTAGGGGGCTTCTTCCGCTGCCCAAAGCGGGAATTGCGGAAGCCGGCGTTGACGGCCGTGTCATCGGCATCACTATTATTGTGCCGGCGCTTGTTCTTGTTGCGCTTCGGTTTCCCGTTCCCATCCCGAACTTCGGAGGTTCCGGGGTCTTCGGGGTTATGGCTACGTCAAGCAAGCCAGTTATCCTCGCCCGCGCAAAAGCGGGTCATGAGTGACGTGAGGGCAGACATTGTCCTTGGTTTGTCCTGGCCAAGCTGTCGGGCCAGCCATTCATCCCGAATATTATGCCTGAAGGAGGCTATAGCTTCGGCATCCGGGCAGTCTACGATCTGGTTCTTCTTGGTAAGGAAACGGTTCCAGAATAGCCGTGCGGACTCTCTGGGCTTCTGAACGACATTGCTGAGATCGGATGAGTCTGGTGGCCGAACATAAGTGCCCTGGAAGTTAGATCGGAATGCCTCTTCTAGGTCCTCCCAACACCCAATGGAGTTTTCGGGGAGGCTATTTAACCAGTGCCGAGCTGGCCCCTTGAGCTTCAGGGGTAAGTACTTGATGGCATGGAGGTCATCTCCCCGTACCATGTGGATGTGGAGGAGGAAATCCTCTATCCATACTGTTGGGTCAGTCGTCCCATCGTATTGCTCTATGTTTACGGGCTTAAACCCTTCCGGGAACTAATGCCGCATTACCTCATCTGTGAAGCACAGTGGGTGTGCAGCCCCTCTAACCCGAGCTATGGTGCGCCGATGATCGGTGCCTGCCCTAGTTCGGTGTTGTTCCCGATCTTGATTGTCGCGGCCGAACCGAGGCCGGTACCCGTCCTGTCTATCAGGTGAGTACCCTCTGGATCCGTAAATGGATCGCGTGCGGCCTGCTCTATAATCCAAGTCGTGTCGCAGGTCGAACCTGTCGTCGGGATCTAGTGGCTCCTTTCCCCGTCGATGGGGTATCGTCGGCCTATAGCCGGTATCATCAGCCGTCCGGTCTCGTCCTCGAGGGGGGCAGTCTGGTTGGTCATATGGGGTATGCTTGGGTGACGGCGTATTAGTGAGCTCGTCGTCGAATTGTGGCAGCAGCCGTCGGCGAGGATAGCTCTTAGGCTGGTCCGATAGACCGGTGCCGTATCCTTCCTCGGCTGAGAGGACTCTTGTCCATCGGTCGTTGAGGTCGTCCTATTCGGCTTTGAGCTGCCGCTCTTTTGCTTTCAGGCTTCGAGCCGTGGATATTAGCTGTTGTCTGAATAGTTCCTGGTCAGCAGGATTATCGGGGATGGCAAAGTCATCGGCATCCGTGTTATCCTCTCCCTCGATAGAGCGGAGGTAGTCCTCGTCCTCGGGATCAACTGGATCATCTGGGTCACGACGGTCTTCGGGTCTCTCCTGACCCTCTAACGGGTGTTTGGGGTTTTTGGGGCCGCCGGTGTCTTCCGGGGTATCACCATCCCCGGTGGCATCGGTAGATTTTCGCCCCTTTTCCCTTTTGACCGTTTAGGCGGCCTGCGGTGTCTTGACGGCGCTTCGTCCGATTTATCGCCGTTGTTTTTCGGGGTGTCCACCATGTAGACGTCGTATGTAGAGGTGGCAGTCCACTGCCCGGGCTTAGCGGGGGTGAGGGCGTAATCCTCCTCATCCATATGCTCTGCTTCCTCGGAAGCATAGTCAAGCATGTCGGTTAAATCTTCGACAGTGGCTATGAAGTGGGTGGTGGGTGGGACGGAAAATTTGTCCTGACCCGTCTGAAATCCGGTCTGAGAACAGATCGGAGTTAGATCGTCGGTGATCTTCATCGACGAAATCCGGTCCAGAGCCTCATTGAGTATCGAGAGCTCGGTCGGGTCAGCCTGCACAGGGTTTCCGGAGTGAACCTCCGATGCGCCCGTGCGGGGGAAGTGTTCGGCAAGAACTGGTGTCCGGGCATCGGGCGCTATGACCGGATCCGGACTGGGCGTCAGGCCCTCGACCGGGTTAATCCCAAGGGAGGGGCCGAATAGTGGGTCTGGGGTTAAAGCCTCAGAGCCTTCGGGCATGGCGGGCGAGACCGCGAGCCCAGACAGTGATAGATCGCCTCGATAGTCTACGGAGAACTCTAAGTTCCCGAATCTGACCTCTTGATCAGGGGTGAAGCTTCCGACGCGGCCTAGATGGCCGGTGTGGTCGGCGTGCAGCACTATGCTGCCGAAGGCGAAGATCTGTCCGGGGACAAAAGTACCCGTGTTACAGACCTCGTTGTTGACGACTAGGCGGGCCATCGATTCCTTCTGGCCATCATAGCGGTCCTCTCAATGAAAGCACCAATGTCGGTGTCAAAACCGGCGGATCTCGGGTAGGGGGTCCCGAACTATGATACTTGGATCGATGGTAACAGGAGACAAAGGGGACAAGGTTTTACCCAGGTTCGGGCCCTCCTATGGAGGTAATACCCTACGTCCTGCTTGATTATATTGAGTGTATGGAGATTACAGAGTTGATCTACCACGAGATCGAATGACTAAAACCCTAGATGAGTTCTTCTGCCTACATCCTAAAACCCTCCGGCTTATATAGACGCCGGGGTCCCTAGGGTTTACCCATGGTCGGTTACACGTCGAAGGGATAAAACATGCCTATTCGCTATTCCAAACGTGGAGAACAATCCACGATTCCCGAAGCTTCCCTCTCGGAGATGAGATCTTCAATCCTTCCTGTATTAGGCAAGTGGCCCACACAGTCCGGCCCATTAGACATAGGCCGGCCTCCCGAGGACCCCTTAGTCTAGGACTCCCTCACCAGGGGGCCACAACATATCTGGTCGCGCCCCCCTGGGGGCACGGCCAGATGGCTTGTGGGCCCCTGGTGCATCTCCTCGCCCTCCTCTGAAGCTTCTAGGTCTTGTACTGGTCCAGAAAAAATCACCAAAAAGTTTTGTGGCAATTGGACTCCGTTTAGTATTGTAACTCTGAAAAGGCAAAAACACATAGAAAACAGGAATTGGCACAGGGCACTGGGTCAATAGGTTAGTGCTCAAAAATATTATAAATTGGTAAATAAATACCCAAAAAGTATCCTAGAATGATAATATGTCAGCATGGAACAAACAAAAATTATAGATACGTTGGAGACGTATCATTGGTCGCTTCTCCTTCTTGCCCGAAGGCTGGACCAAAATGTCTTGAACTTGAAGAAGAAGGAAAAGCGACCCCACGGCAACAGTCGGGATCCTTCCCTCAAGAACATCGATCCACAATAGTACTAATAATGTTGGTGTATATATGGTGGACACTCCCTCACTAATATCTCAACCGTCGGTGATGTCCGCTCCTCCCTTGTTCCCCGAGTGCATTACCGAAAGCTCTAGCACATGGGGAAGAAAGATAAGCAAACCCCACAAAAATAGTTTGGATTCTTTCTCACAAGTATTTCGACTGTATATGTTGGTATATATGGTGGACACTCCCTCACTGATATTACGACCGTCAGTGATGGTCTCTTCTCTCTTTCTCCCCGTGCATTACCAGCAGATCTATCACGAGGTGAAGGAAGAGAAGCGACCCCCACAACAATAGTCATGATTCTTTCTTCAAGAACATCAATCTATCACACAAGGAGCCCCAACAGACTGAAAGTCAACCCTAAGCATCAATCAACATTACATATATCAAAAAATGACATAAAAATTTCATCATCCACGGAAAATATCTTCATACCTTTGCTAAATATAGGACATATCGAGTGCCCAAAGTTTGTCGGAATGGAAATTAATCAACCCAGCAAAACATAGGCCACTTGGAGGTGTTCCCGCAAAACTCCCGCTTAAATACCTATAAGGTACAAACCCTACCCCTCTCGACAGAAATCTTTAGTGACATGAAACAAAGAGTGGAGGAGGTGGTGGAATTTTAGCTCACCCTCGGTTGTGGAGGAAGTTGTCGAGCAACGGAGTGATGATCGGGGACCAACTACTCCGATGACGATCACTCCAGGGAGACGCGACACTGATAACCCACAAGTATAGGGGATCGCGGCAGTCTTCACAGGTAGTATTTCACCCTAATTTATTGGTTCGACACAAGGGGGGCCAAAGAATATTTATTGGCCTTGACTGTTGAGTTGTCAATTCAACCGCACCTAGGATATCTCTATGCAGCAAAGGTTTAGTAGCACGGCAAATAATAGTAGCAAAGTAACAGTAGTAGTGACAGCAGTAATTCTGTAGCAGTTGTGACAGTAGCAGTAGCAATAGTAACTTAGCAAGATTCAGTATATAAAGCGTAGGAATGTGGATCGGTGATGGATAATGATTTAGATGACATTGATCATATAACAGTTACACACTAGGGTGACACAGCACTAGCTCCAATTCATCAATGTAATGTAGGCATGTATTCCGTATATAGTCATACGTGCTTGCGATAAAACTTGCATGACATCTTTTGTCCTACCCTCCCGTGGCAGCGAGGTCCTATTGGAAACTAAGGGATATTAAGGCCTCCTTTTAATAGAGAACCGGAACAAAGCATTAACACATGGTGAATACATGAACTCCTCAAACTACGGCAATCGCCGGAAAGAATCCCAATTATTGTCACCTTGGAGTATGCGGATCAAGACACGTAATAGGTGCATACAACTTGCAAGATAGGATCCAAATCAATCTTATATTTAGAGAAAATATAATATGTTCAGATCTGAAATCATGGCACTCCGGCCCTAGTGACAAGCATTAAGCATAGCAAAGTCATAGCAACATCAATCTCAGAACATAGTGGATACTAGGGATCAAGCCCTATCAAACTTAACTCGATTACATGATCAATCTCATCCAATCCTACCACCGTCCAGCAAGCCCACAAAGGAATTACTCACTCCCGGTGGCGAGCATCATGGCGGTGTTGATGGAGAAGGGTTGGTGATGACGACGGCGACGATTTCTCCTCTCCGGAGCCCCAAACGGACTCCAGATCAGCCCTCCCGAGGAAGAACAAGAGGTGGCGGCGGCTCCGTCTCATGAAATGCGATGAAAACTTCTCTATGATTTTTTTCTCGGAAGATGTAATTTTATAGGACTGGATTTAGGGTGGGAGGAGCCTCGAGGGCCCCACAAGCCATCAGGGCGCGACCTAGGGGGCGCCCTGATGTGTGGTGGCCCCCTGGCACACGCCCTCCGGCAGGTTTTTGCTCCATAATTCATCATAATTCTCAAAAATAATTCACAAAAAGTTTTGTCTAATTCCAAGAACTTTTATTTCTGCACAAAAATATCACCAAGGTAGTTCTGCTGAAAACAGCGCCATTCCGGGTTAGTTTCATTCAAATCATGCAAATTAGAGGTCAAAACCAGAGAAAAAGTGTTTGGAAAAGTAGATACGTTGGAGACGTATCAGACACAAGAAAGCATGCATATTCCACTGAGTGCAAATTTTGGATCATCAAATCTCGTACATCATTCTTTGATAATAAAGTGATAATGACATAAAAATAATTCACAATATAATTGGTAACAACAATTTTATATTTAAACGTATTTGGTTCATGTAAATCGTCTTTCATTTTGTAAGCATCATTACTAACTAACTTAGTTTCAAATATTGAACCCGTGGTCGAATATGAAAGGCCTTCGGTTCAAGTTTCAAAAAACCTATTGCAGCTCGGGCATTTTTTTACCGATTTGTATGCACTAGTGTATGAAGTATATGTACTCTGTTCAAACTCACATATTTTGGTAATTCTTTCTTCCATGGTCATGTTTAGCAATGAATTCATATGTTATGGTCACATATTAGTACTACTACATGCCAACATTTGAAAAAAATTCAATATTACAAGCCAACATTAAAAAAGAAGTGAAGATGCTACTCACCATGCTCCGGCAACGGTGATGAGGGAGGGAGGGAGAGAGTGGTTCCTACATGGGACAGAGGGAGAGGGTAGAGACGACGTGGTAGGGAGCGAGAGGGCGGCGGTGGCGATGTGGGAGGAAGTGGAGTGACGAGGGAGGAGGGGGGCGACGATGATGGTGGGAGGACGAGCGGCGGTGGCAGAGAGTGAGAGTGAGAAGAGCGAGTGAGAGGAACTGTCAAATAAAGGATAATAGGTGCCGGGCTTGGTAGCGCGGGGCACCGACCCGCGCAGTTGTAGCGCGGGGCGAGCGGGTCGCGGTGCTACTAAGTGGGGCCCACCAGCTTTCCCCGCACAACCATAGCAGCAACGCTGGTACTAGGGACCGCGCTGCTACTATCGTATTAGCTGTAGCACTGGGTTTAGACCCAACATTGTTGTTGTGGCCTATCCTGGGGGCCACTGTGGGGACCACTTATCAGTAGCGTGGTGTCAAGAAGCCCGCGCTACAACTATAGTTTACCTGTAGCGTAGTACTTCACCCCGCGCTACCGCTACTTACCATCAGCGCAGGTCATTTACCCCGCGCTACTATTAGGTGGTTGCCTACATGGTTTTTCCTAGTAGTGCACATGAAACGGTGCTCAGGCAACTACCAAGCTCGCAGCTACGTTGTCACGGACGCAGCTACATTCACACCCATACCATAGTATGGAAATAGCCTATTATGTCGGTTACAAATGAGACAATAATAATGGGGGTTTCATCGAAACTACTATGCGAAGGTAAAAATGATAAAAAAGCAGCGCTTGAGTAACTGAGACGTTCCCAAGGGGTTTGGAGTCCTTACTACTAGTATGATCTATGTAACATATGGACAAACATCATGCTAGGTTTGGATACGTAAACCACTCTTTATGTTTCTCTTCATGGGCAGAACCTGGTACAGTATACGGTGCTACACGTAGTCTCCCGTATCACACACGCCACCATCGTTCCTCCCCACGCATGTTAAGGCAACGATGATTAAGGATCTCCCCTTGAACGTGGCCAATGGTTTTTCTCCATTATTACCCTATAAAATGATTAAAGAAGGAAGGGAGGTATTGTTGTCACCTCTTTACCTTCACTTTCAAGCATCACAAGGATTTCAACGTGGTTTCAAGGAGGGAGGTAGCTTCTGTCACTGAAAACTTCTGCTCCCCGCTTAATATCGATAGTAATATCCTTCCGTACAAATAGGCAAATGTTGGATGGTGCACTTCACCCAACATCACGAAGAATATTAACATAAACATGCACAAAAAGGATTTTATATCGCATAGTCGTTCACCTCAAATACAAAAAGAGTTCACCTTTATTCCCGAGAACTAGTAACAACTCAAACATGGAGATGAATAATATAGAGGGTGGAGACAAGTTACAAGACAATATGACATTGGGGAAGGGAAGAGGCACGACAATGTTGATGGAGATGGCTGGTGCCGGACATTGGTGGAGCCTCCTCCCTTCTTCTTCCTTGCCTCGGCCCTTCCTATGGTGAAGTTGTAGCAATGGATGTGTGGTGACATGTGGTGGACCAGACTTGACTTGATGAAGATGATTAACGACGGCTAGGGTTGGAGGTGTTTATGTAGCAGGACTCCTCGAGTTTTCTCCATCGATGTAGCTCCTCCACTTTGATCCAAGGGCTCTAGATGAGCCAAATCCAATTCCAATACCATATTGGTGTCCAAGGAATCCATGGGAAAAATGGTGATGAAGTCCATGAAGAATCACGTCAGGTCTGGATGATGTCGGTTTTTTCTGGAGGTGGTACGACTATGCCTGGCCTGGTCTTACCAAGTGTCTCCTTCTGCTGTAGACCCCTTTAGTAATATGGCTGCCATTTCTTCACACAAATTCCGATTTTGACCTTCTTCGGCTTGTTGGATTCGTATGACCTACGCCGATGCACCTGTGGTGTTGAATATTTAATCTGAATACTCTGAAAAATGTCATATTTGACACTCCAAAATGCCAAAGCCTCTTCACTGGAAGTCCTCTCTATTGATCCCAACCTTGGCCTTTTCGTCGCGCTTGGTCCATGGACATGCAATAAACCTACAAGACCACAAAACAAAGGGAAACTAATAACAACAAAGAAAAACTAAAATGTATGCAACAAACTTGATAAAACGGGTAAAGATTAGCAACTATGCATTGTAGACATGAAAGTGATAGATGGATATGATATGAGCGATTTTGGCATGATATACTCTAAAAAGTGTGAAAATACACTCATCATAGCCCATGGACCTCTACTCTGGCTAAAACACTTCTTCGGACCTCGTGACATCCTCGGATTGTTTTTCATATTTTTGGGGTTCCAATGATATTTTATTTTCCTAAAATTGTAAAACAACAGAAAAAGTGGACTCGCATTAGGCACTGAATTAGGGGGGTAGTTCCTTATCAGGAAGTTGATAGCATAGATAATTTTATATGTGAATGCTACCATCATGAACTTCTATATGCATGTAGAAGTCGTTCACAAATATTATTTTATAATCAAATGCATCAAGTAAAAATTAATAAGACCTCATGAACCAATGATATTAACTTCTTTAAATTGCCAAGGGGTATCACTCTCTCCCATGAAAGCCGCTACCTCATGTGGATGTTCAATCCATGTGGCCAATATTCACCCAAATCTTTCTATGATGAGGTTACCTTCATCAGATTATTCAAACATACACTCCTATTTCCAACTTTACTATTCCTCCTCGTGTTCATATTTTTGTTTGGTTACTCAACAATAATAAGTTACTAACTCCGTGAAAATTCAGCTAAAACGAGGCCTATCGATGACAACTGATACGTCTCAAATGTATCTATAATTTTTGATTGTTTGATGCTATTATGTTATTATTTTACATACTTTTTATAGCAGTTTATATTATTTTTCTGGACTAACCTATTAATTTAGTGCCTAGTGCCAGTTCCTGTTTTCTGCTTATTTTTTGTTTTGTAGAAAATCAATATCTACGGAGGTCAAAATACGTTGTCGATTTAATGCGATTTTTTGGGAATAAGAAACACTGGAAGCTTCGGGAATAGCGAGAGGGGTCACGATGCTCCCACATGAACAGATGGTGCCCTGTTTTGGAGTCATGCCAAAGGGGGAAGCCATCATCGGGAGGCTCTCCATCAACCTTGCTGCCTCCATGACCATGTGTGAGTAGTTTCTTCAGGACCTACGGGTCCATAGTAGTAGCTAGATGGCTCTCTCTCTCTCTCTCTCTCTCGTTTTGGATCTTCACTACCATGTTCCCCTTCTTCCTTCTATGATTGGGATCAATCCTATATAATTTTGCAGTGTGTTTATTGAGACATGATGAATTGTGAAGTTATGATTAGATTGTTCATTGAATCTATTTAATCTTCTGAGATTTATTTGATGTATAATTAAGTAAATATGTATACTTTTCGATCAATTTTTCTTCTTTGGCCAAGATTGATTGGTAGATCTTCAGAGGGGGTGGTACATAGTAGTGGGTTCAATCTTGCGGTGATTTCTACATCCAAGTGACATAATGGGGACTAGACACGTATTTTTATTGTTGCCACTAAGGAGAAAATGATGATATTTTATCTTATTGCTAGATTTCTTCCTATCTACATTATGTCATCTTGCTTAAAGCGTTACTTTGTTTCTTTTGAACTTAATACTTTGAGATGCATGCCAGATAACATGTTTTGGGGTGGAGTAATAATAGTAGACATTGTTGGATTAACAATCTACTTGTCACAAACTTAATGCCTACATGAGATTATGTCATAAATGATCATAGTTATATGCTACTTGTAAACTGCGTTGGGATTTTCCCCGAAGAGGAGAGGAGATGAAACAAAGTAGAGATAAGTATTTCCCTTAGTGAGAACCAAGGTTATCGAACCAATAGGAGGATCACGTAAATTCCCGTCTTCAGCACCTACACACAAAAGATCACACAATTGCACCCAACGCGGGCAAGAGGGTTGTCAAGCCCCTTGAACTCGTTACTTGCAAGCGATAAGTAGTGATAGATAGATAATATAAATATAAAATAAAATAACAACAAATAAATGGCAGCAATATTTTTATTGTTTTTGTAATAATATATGTTGTGAAGACCCGGGGACCATAGTTTTCGCTAGAGGCTTCTCTCTCGAAGAAAGCATACGGTGGGTAAATTTTTTACCGTTGGGCAATTCATAGAAAAGCGCATAGTTATGCAATATTTATTCACGGAAATGATCATGTATATTGGTATCATGTCCATAAACAAGTAGACCGACTCCTTCTTGCACCTACTACTATTACTCCACCCATCGATCGCTATCCAGCATGCACCTAGAGTATTAAGTAAAAACAGAGTAATGCTTGGAGCAAGATAACATGATGCAGACAAAGTAAATCCAATCAATATGAATAAACCCCATCGTTTTCCCCTTAATGATAGTAATACAATACGTGTCATGTCCCCTTCTTTCATGAGAATTGAGCACCGCAACATTAAACCCATCACAACGCATCACTCCCACGGAAGATAAACCAATCTAGTTGGTCAAACCAAACCGATAGATCAGAGAGAAATACGAAGCTATACCAATCATGCATATAAGAATTCAGTAAAGACTCAATATATTTTCATGAATAATCTGAACATAAAACCACAATTTATCGGATCCCAACAAACACACAGCAAAGAAGGATTACATCGGATAGATCACCGCGGGAATCGCGGTGAACTTTGTATTGAAGATCAAAGAGAGACGGCCATCTAGGTACTTGCTATGTGTTGGAGAACGTTGCATGGGAAACAAAAAATTTCCTACGAACAACCAAGATCTATCTATGTAGATGCATAACTACGAGAAGGGGAGTGTACCTACATACCCTTGTAGATCGCTAAGCGGAAGCGTATATACCGCAGTTGATGTAGTCGTACTCTTCACGATCCAATCGCGATCCGATCCGATCTAGTGTCGAACGGACGGCACCTCCGCGTTCAGCACACATGCGGCTCGATGACGTCTCCTCCTTCTTGATCCAGCAAGCAAGGGAGGATAAGTAGATGGAATCTCAACCAGCACGACGGCGTGGTGGAGATGGTGGTGGAGCAATCCCAGCAGGGCTTCGCCAAGCGCTACCGTAGATGCGATCTGAGGAGCAAACGGAGTAACGGGAGAGGGAGGGCTGCCACCGGGGCATAGGAATTGGTGTGTGCAGCCCTCCCCTCCCGTACACTATATATAGGAGGCAAAGGGGAGAGGGGAGGCGCAGCCTTGACCCCTCCTCCAAGGGAGGGGCCGGCGGCCAAGGAAGAGTCCTCCCTTTACAAGTAAGGGAGGAGTCCCCCTCCTCCAAGGCACCTCCGGGGTGCCTTGTCCCTTTGGGACTCTTGCCCCCAAGCCTACTTCACCTCTACGGGCTGATGTACCTGGCCCATGATGGCTAGGGCGCATCCCCGATGTCACATGTGGGCCCACGGGGCAGGTGGACCCCCGGAACCCTTTTCGGCACCCTGGTACACTACCACTAACGCCCGAAACTTTTCCGGTGACCAAACTAGGACTTCCCATATATAAATCTTTACCTCTGGACCATTCCGGAACTCCTCGTGACGTTCGGGATCTCATACGGGACTCCGAACAACATTCGGTCACCAACGTACATATCCCAATACTACTCTAGCGTTACCGAACGTTAAGCGTGCGGACCCTACGGTTTCGAGAATCATGTAGACATGACCGAGACACCTCTCTGGCCAATAACCAATAGCAGGACCTGGATGCCCATAGTGTTTCCTACATATTCCACAAAGATCTTCATCGGTCGAACCACAATGCCAAGGATTTAGTCAATCCCGTATGCAGTTCCCTTTGTCCAGCGGTATCTTACTTGCCCGAGATTGGATCGTCGGTATCTCCATACCTAGTTCAATCTCGTTACCAGCAAGTTTCTTTACTCATTCCGTAATACAAGATCCCGTGACTAACTCCTTAGTCACATTGCTTGCAAGCTTCTTGTGATGTTGTATTACTGAGAGGGCCCAGAGATACCTCTCTGCCATACGGAGTGACAAATCCCAGTCTCGATCCATGCCAACCTAACCGTCACCCTTGGAGATACCTGTAGAGTACCTTTATGATCACCCAGTTATGAAGTGACGTTTGATACACCCAAGGCATTCCTCCAGTGCCAGGGAGTTGCATGATCTCATGGTCTTAGGAAAAGATACTTGAGATGAAGAAAGAAGTAGCAATAAAGTAATACGATCAAATGCTATGCTTACGGTTGGGTCTTGTCCATCACATCATTCTCCTAATGATGTGACCTCGTTATCAAATGACAACTCATGTCTATGGTTAGGAAACTTTAACCATCTTTGATCAATGAGCTAGTCTAGTAGAGGCTCACTAGGGACACAGTGTTGTCTATGTATCCACACATGTATCTGAGTTTCCGATCAATACGATTCTAGCATGGATAATAGACGTTTATCATGAACAGGGAAATATGATAATAACCAATTTATTATTTCCTCCAGGGCATATTTCCAACAGTCTCACACTTGCACTAGAGTCAATAATCTAGTTCACATCGCCATGTGATTCACACCCAATGAGTTCTGGGGTTTGACCATGTTTTGCTTGTGAGAGAGGTTTTTAGTCAACGGGTCTGCAACATTCAGATCCGTGTGTACTTCGCAAATCTATATGTCATACTATAGATGCTACTACCACGCTCCACTTGGAGCTATTCCAAATGACCGATCCACTATACATATCCGGTTTATGACTCAGGGTCATCCGGATCGGTGTCAAAGCTTGCATCGACGTAACCCTTTACGACGAACTCTTTATCACCTCCATAAGCGAGAAAATATTTCCTTAGTACTCTTTAGGTACCTAAGGATAATTTTGACCGATGTCCAGTGATCCACTCCTAGATCACTCTTGTACCCCCTTGCCAGACTTATGGCCAGGCACACATCACATGAGGTACTGAAAGCACATTTGCTCCCTTGGTGGTTTTGGTAATTAATAACAACATATATGTCATTGAACTAATGTTTCCACTAAGCATATTTCAGGAAAAGTTCAATGATAGGGATGGCAAAAGGATTGTGGAGTTACCCCAAGATGCAAGGAAATGGATTGGCAAAGCTTCAAGCAAGAGGACTCTACATTTAATTTGTGAGAAATCACTTTGAGTCCATAGGGAAGCCAATACTATTAAAAGGGGGTAAGGTACTGTTGGTGAACAAAATGCTCATATGTGCACAAGTGATAGTCACCAAAAACACCCACAAGCTCTTCCACAAAAGTCTGTCCAAAGTCAAATATCCAAAATCGGTGCAACCAACACTTTCCACTCGGTGCCACCGATTCCCAAACTCAGACAGACCCATGCCAAACCCTAGCCAGTCGGTGCAACCGATTCTGCATCGGTGCCACCGAGTTTAGGTTGCCAACTCTCTGTTTGGCTATTTTCAGTCTTCGGTACCACCGAGATTTGCCAGTCGGTCTCACCGAGCTTCTGGACCAACTCTCTGGATAGCCATTCACAGGAATCGGTACCATCGAGAATTGTGGATCGGCGCTACCGAGTTTCTGGACCAACTCTCTGGTAAGCCATGGTCGAAAATCGGTACCACCGAGATGTGAAAATCGGCATCACCGAGATTGCGCAATTTGATCGTTGGTCACCTAATCGGTACCACCGAGTTTTATATATCGGTCTCACCGAGATTCAAAAGTTGTCACCTTTTGGTCACTTCAGTACCACCGAGATTCACACATCGGTGTCACCGAGTTGGTCACTTTAGGTGTAACGGTTGGATTTTTGGAGATGCCTATATATACCCCTTCACCACCACCATCTCGAAAAAGAAGCACTCAGAACTATTCCATACTTGCCCCATCCAATTTTCTAAGAGAGAGCCACCTACCCTTGTGTTAAGATCAAGCCATTCCACTCCATCCATATGAATCTTGATCTCTAGCCTCCCCAAGTTGCTTTCCACCAAATCAATCTCTTCCACCATAGCCAAATCAGTGAGAGAGTGATTGTGTGTTGAAGAGTCTATCATCTTGAAGCACAAGAGCAAGGAGTTCATCGACATTGCCGAGCCTATAACCTTTTGGAGGGTGGTGCCTCCTAGATTGGTTAGGCGTCGCTTGGGAGCCTCCTACTTCGTGTTGTGGAGTTGAACCAAGAAGTTTGTAAGGGCAAGGAGATCGCCTACTTCGTGAAGATCTACCCATAGTGAGGCTAGTCCTTCGTGGACGGAAGCCGTTATGGAATAGTCAAGGTTGCTACTTCGTGGACCCTTATGGGTGGAGCCCTCCGTGGACTCTCGCGACCGTTACCCTCCATGGGTTGAAGACTCCATAAACGTGGACGTACGATAGCACCACCTATCGGAACCACGGGAAAAATCATCGTGTCTACAAATTGCGTTTGATCTTCCTACCCTTCCTTTACTACCCATGCTTGTCTTTACTTTCCGCTGCTATACTCGTAGATATGCATGTGTAGGGTGTGCTTGACTTGCTATGAATGCTAAAATCTGCCAACACATAAATTGGGAAAAAGTAGATTCTTATTTGGTCAAGTAGTCTAATCACACCGCCCCCCCTCTAGACATACTTTTGGTCCTACAAGTGGTATCAGAGCTTTGGTCTCCATTGCATTGGTTTCACAACCTAGGAGAGTATGGCGTCTAGTGAGGGAAATTATCACCGTAGAGGTCCGTACTTTGATGGCACAAATTTTGCTAGTTGGAAGCACAAAATGAAAATGCATATTCTTGGTCATAACCCTGCCGTATGGGCTGTTGTTCGTGTTGGCTTGCAAGGTGAATTCTTTGGTGATGGAAAGGAACCGGATCGTGAAGCGACCGCGGATGAATTGAAGATGTTGCAATACAACGCTCAAGCATGCGACATTCTCTTCAACTGCCTATGCCCCAAAGAATTCAAAAAAATCAGCCGTCTTGAGAATGCAAAAGAGATTTGGGATACTTTGGTTGATATGCACGAAGGAACCGAGTCCGTGAGAGAATCCAAGTTGGACGTTCTTCAAAGTATGGTGAAGGAGTCGCGGAGATGTACTCTAGGCTAGCTCTCATCACCAATGAGATTGCCGGCTTAGGAAGCGAACAAATGACCGACAAATTCATCATCAAGAAGATTCTTCGAGCTTTGGATGAGAGATACGACACCGTGTGCACTTTGATCCAAATGATGCCCAACTACAAAGATCTCAAGCCTACGGAAGTCATTGGAAGGATTGTTGCTCATGAGATGACACTCAAAGACAAACAAGAGCTTCACAACAAGTCTAGCGGTGCTTACAAAGCCACAAGTGATGCTCCCGCAACTTCAAGCGACAACCTTGTCACCAATGAAGAGATAAGCCTCGTGGTCAAGAAATTCAACAAGTTCTACAAGAATAGAGGCAAAGAACGAAGCTCCAACTCAAGATATGAAGAGAAGCGTTCGTCAAGTCGTGACCACAACTACTATAATTGTGGGAAGCCCGGACACTACTCCAATGAGTGCACGGCTCCCTACAAACGAAGAGAAGAGTCACCTAGAAGACGAAGCTCAAGGAATGAATCACCTCAAAGAGAGAGAAGGAGTAGAGATGATCGTTATGAACGAAGACCCTCAAGGAGAAGTAGGGATTCGGAGAAGAAGGACAAGTACACCAAGAGCTACACAAGAAGAAGACATCAAGCTCATGTTGGTGAATGGGTTTCCGGCTCCGACTCCGACAACAACTCCGAGAGAAGCTATCACTCCAACTCCGACTATAGTCAAGATGAAGGTGTTGCCGGACTTGCACTAGTGACTACCAACTCCTATGATCTATTTGATTCACCAAATGAAGGGAGTGGAAGTTGCTTCATGGCTAAAGTCCCCAAGGTATCACACCCCGAGTATCTTGATTTTGATAGTGATGAAGATGACTTACTTTGTGATGACGACTTGCACTTTGATAATACTAGTAATGTTAGTCAAAATGAACTTGATAATTCTCATGCCAGGCAAGATAAGTCATTTGATGATGATAAGATGAAAATAGAACAACTAACTAAAGAATTAAACACTCTTAAGTTAGCCCATGAATCTACTCTCGAAGATCATAGAGAGCTTGTAAGGACTCATGAGAAGCTACGCTTCGAGAAGCTCACCTTGGAGCAAGAGCATGAGTTTCTTAAAGCTATCAATGACGATCTCCGAAAGAAGACTTCATCCTATCTAGCCAAACGATTACTATTGTCTACATTAATGCCTCAAGTTAAGTCTAAGCAAACTAGTAACAAAGGCAAGAAAGGTTCTTCATCTAGTAGCAACAATAAAAATGCCAAACCTAATGATGTTGCTTCTAGTAGTTCTATTGATTACACTAATGATGATTCTCTTAGCCAAGTTACACTTGAGCAAGAAAATGCTTTATTGAAAGGAATTATAGAGAAAGGTATCTACAAGAGTCTTGCCGGATGTAAGCAATTTGAGGAAATTGTACGCAAGCACGGAGGATACCGGAAGAACCATGGCATTGGCTACTTCAACGCTAATGGAGATGAATGGGAAGAAGGTCAATACCCCAAGCCCAAGTTTGTTCCTCAAAAGGAGAAGTATGAAAATACTCCTCCCAAGGGAATAAATACCCAAGATGACCTTCCACCACAAGACCACAAGCTCAAGGGCAAGAACAAGCTTCAAGAGGACATTGACTCATATGAAGATGAATCCCAAGCTTTGGTGGAGTGGGTTCCCAAGGCTACTTCAAGCTCAACTTCTACAAGGGCTACTTCAACACCAAGGATCCCCATCTAGTTGATGTGGGTTCCCAAGAAGAAGAACTAGAAAGTTCTTGAGTGGTGACTCCGCCAATTAAATTTACTCACATTCATTATTGGCAAGAACTATTTGCAATCAACATCAACTCTATGCAATAGTTCAAGGAGTCACACATTCCCTCAAAGGTGAGCAAGGGATAAGGTAATCAACAAATCAATGGACATCATCACACTTGCTTTGCACTCCATGTCCATAGATATCCTTGTATTTGTCTCTTGTGTGTTGGGACTAACCCATGTAGGTGAGAAGAGTAAGGAAACAACAAGGATGCTCCCAACTCATGGTGATCTTCATCAACCTTGAGCATCCACCACTACTTCACCTACATGAAGTCTTCATCGACAAAACCCAAGGTTAGTTTATCCCTCCTATAGGGGGATGTCACATCAAGGGGGAGCTTTACTCTAAGACTTGAGTCAAAGCATCTCATAGTATGTGACAACATTTAATGCTTTATGTAAAAGTGGTAACCCCACTTGTGCTTAAACGATGAGTATGACCTATGATCAAGTATTCTTACTTGGCTCCTAAGTCAATATACTCATATATAGATGACTCCGTCATCGCCAAAATGCTTGATAGATGCTAGTATGTTTATGCATGTTGGCCATGATTTCATTTGACATCCTATTGTGTGAGCATGTTGGTCTGCATTTATTTATCCATTCGAGGACATCCAATTGTTGCTATTTGGTTTTTGATTTCTCTTTTGCCAATTGGATGGACAAGAATGCCTAGGACCACTCTCTAGCTATCTATGCTTTCTCACCTCATATTCTTTTCTTGCTGCATCACAAAACTTGATCAAGCACTTCTCGATCCCTTTGTGTGAGATGCACTCGGAGTTCCGTGTCGAAAAGGGCTGCACTCCAAAACCTCCCAAGTGCAACTCGGTGTGACCAATAAACATTTCTCGGTTTCACCGACTGTCAAGGGTTGATCTGTTTTTCCATCTCGGTAACACCGATTCCTTATTCTCGGTTACACCGAGTTTCCCTGTCAGCTGACAGTCGAGAAACTCGGTGATACGTCCATTTTGCATCATGCTTTTATATTGATATTTATTGCATCATGGGCTGTTATTACACATTATGGTACAATACTTATGCCTTTTCTCTCTTATTTTACAAGGTTTACATGAAGAGGGAGAATGCAGGCAGCTGGAATTCTGGACTAGAAAAGGAGCAAATCTGAGAGACCTATTCTGCACAACTCCAAAAGTCCTGAAAAGTTACGGAGAATTATTTTGGAATATATAAAAAATATTGGGCGAAAGAAATACCAGAGGGGACCCACCAGGAGGTCACAAGCCTGGGGGCGCGCCCTACCCCCCAGGGCGCGCCCCTGTGGCTTGTGGGCCCCCTGGCAGGCCTCCGGTGCCCGTCTTCTGCTATATGGAGGGTTTTGACCTAGAAAAAATCAAGAGAGAGCTTTCGGGACAAAGCGCCACTGTCTCGAGGCGGAACTTGGGCAGAACCAATCTAGGGCTCCGGCGGAGCTGTTCTGCCGAGGAAACTTCCCTCCCGGAGGGGGAAATCGAAGCCATCGTCATCACCAACGATCCTCTCATCGAGAAGGGTTCAATATCCATCAACATCTTCACCAGCACCATCTCCTCTCCAAACCCTAGTTCATCTCTTGTATCCGATCTTTGTCTCAAAACCTCAGATTGGTACCTGTGGGTTGCTAGTAGTGTTGATTGCTCCTTGTAGTTAATGCTAGTTGGTTTACTTGGTGGAAGATCATATGTTCAGATCCTTAATGATAATTAATACTCCTCTGATTATGAACATGAATATGCTTTGTGAGTACCTATGTTTGTTCCTGAGGATATGGGATAAGTCTTGTTATAAGTAATCATGTGAATTTGGTATTCGTTCGATATTTTGATGAGATGTATGTTGTCTCTCCTCTAGTGGTGTTATGTGAACGTCGACTACATGACACTTCACCATTATTTGGGCCTAGAGGAAGGCATTGGGAAGTAATAAGTAGATGATGGGTTGCTAGAGTGACAGAAGCTTAAACCCTAGTTTATGCGTTGCTTCGTAAGGGGCTGATTTGGATCCATATGTTTCATGCTATGGTTAGATTTATCTTAATTCTTCTTTCGTAGTTGCGGATGCTTGCGAGAGAGGTTAATCATAAGTGGGAGGCTTGTCCAAGTAAGGGCAGCACCCAAGCACCGGTCCACCCACATATCAAACTATCAAAGTAACGAACGCGAATCATATGAGCATGATGAAAACTAGCTTGACAGAAATTCCCATGTGTCCTCGGGAGCGCTTTGATTTATATAAGAGTTTGTCTAGGCTTGTCCTTTGCTACAAAAAGGATTGGGCCACCTTGCTGCACCTTTGTTACTTGCTATCCGTTACGAATTATCTTATCACAAAACTATCTGTTACCGATAATTTCAGTGCTTGCAGAGAATACCTTACTGGAAACCGCTTGTCATTTCCTTCTGCTCCTCGTTGGGTTTGACACTCTTACTTATCGAAAGGACTACGATAGATCCCCTATAATTGTGGGTCATCAAGACTCTTTTCTGGTGCCGTTGCCGGGGAGTGAAACGCCTTTGGTGAGTGGAATTTGGTAAGGAAAAATTTATATAGTGTGCTGAAATTTACTGTCACTTGTTACTATGGAAAATAATCCTTTGAGGGGCTTGTTCGGGGTATCTTCACCTCGACCGGAAGCACAAAGAGTTGCTCCTCAACCTTCTGAACCTACTGAAAATATTTATTATGAAATTCCTTCGGGTATGATAGAGAAACTGCTAGCTAATCCTTATGCAGGAGATGGAACACTACATCCTGATTTGCATCTAATCTATGTGGATGAGGTTTGTGGATTATTTAAGCTTGCAGGTTTGCCCGAGGATGATGTCAAGAAGAAGGTCTTTCCTTTATCTTTGAAGGAGAAGGCATTGACATGGTATAGGCTATGTGATGGTATTGGATCATGGAACTACAACCGATTGAAATTGGAATTTCAGCAGAAGTTTTATCCTATGCATCTGGTTCATCGTGATCGGAATTATATTTATAATTTTTGGCCTCGTGAAGGAGAAAGTATCGCTCAAGATTGGGGGAGGCTTAAGTCAATGTTATATTCATGCCCCAATCATGATCTCTCAAGAGAAATTATTATTCAGAATTTTATGCTCGGCTTTCTCGTAATGATCAATCCATGCTCGATACTTCTTGTACTGGTTCCTTTATGAAGAAAGATATTGAATTCAAATGGGACTTATTGGAAAGAATTAAACGCAACTCCGAAGATTGGGAACTCGACGAAGGTAAGGAGTCAGGTATAAACCTTAAGTTTGATTGTGTTAAATCCTTTATAGACACCGATGCTTTTCGTGAATTTAGCACTAAATATGGACTTGACTCTGAGATAGTAGCTTCTTTCTGCGAATCTTTTGCTGCTCATGTTGATCTCCCTAAGGAGAAGTGGTTTAAATATCATCCTCCCATTGAAGTGAAAGTAGTTGAACCTATTAAAGTTGAAGAAGAAACCATTACTTATATTGTTGATCCTGTTGTTCCTACTGCTTATATTGAGAAACCACCTTTCCCTGTTAGAATAAAGGAACATGCTAAAGCTTCAACTATGGTTCGTAAGAGTTATACTAGAACACCTACACCACCTGAACAAATCAAAGTTGAATCTAGTGTTGCTATGGTTAAAGATCTCTTGGTTGATAATATTGATGGGCATGTTATTCATTTCTGTGATGAAGCTGCTAGAATTGCTAGACCTGATTCTAAAGATAAACATAGACCTATCGTTGGCATGCCTGTTGTTTTTGTTAAAATAGGAGATCATTGTTATCATGGCTTATGTGATGTGGGTGCTAGTGTGAGTGCAATTCCCTTTACCTTATATCAAGAAATTATGAATGATATTTGTCAGGGATATACCTCGTGGTATGACCCGGGAACAGTTCTAAGCCGGCAGATAGTTCTAAACCGGCAGACAGTTCTAAACTAGCAGACAGTTCTAACCCGGCAGACAGTTCTAAGCCGGCAGACAGTTCTAACCCGGCAGACCGCTAACCCGGCAGACAGTTAACCCGGCTGACAGTTAACCCGGCTGACGGTTAACCCGGCAGACAGTTGTAACCCGGAGATAGTTAACCCGGCAGACAGTTATGACCTGGCAGACAGTTATGACCCGTCAGACAGTCATGAGTCAGACAGTTATGACCCGGAGAGAGTTAAGTCCCGGAGACGAGTCCCTGAAGAGGAGTCTTGAAGATAAGCCCTGGTTATAAGCCGCCCGGTGTAAGCCGCCCGGTGTAAGCCGCCCGGGTGAGTTAAGAAGCCCGGGACTCAGAAGCCCATGAAGAGAAGCCCGCGATGGGAAGTCATAGTAAGTTAAAGTCTCAATCCGACTTAGACTCTACATGTAAACCGCCCCTCCAGCTTATATAAGGAGGGGCGGGTCACCCCAAGGGGGTGAAGTTTGAGACGTCTCCATAGACAGGTCTTAGACAGGCAGGTCAGAAAAGATAGTCAGATTAGAGGTTCTCGAGACTAGAGGTAGCGACTCCACACCCTTGTAACCGAGATCGTCATCATCATCAATATAGACACAAAGCAGGACGTAGGTTTTTACCTCCATCGGAGGGGCCGAACCTGGGTAAAATCTCGCGTCTCTCGTCCCGCTCAACCCCTCTCAAGCTACCAGTTAGATGCGTTGGCCTCACGACTAAGTCCTCACTCTAGGACATCTTGCCATGACAAATCCACGACAGTTAGCGCCCACCGTGGGGCCACCGCACGGTGGTGTTTTGTTCTTAGAGGGAGCTCCACAGGGATCGAGAGACTCATAATTAACTGGTTAAGGAAGAGCCAGCTCGGAAAGATCTGCATCAACTTCGAGTTCATCGGTCCAGATTTGCAATCTATGAGCGGGTCTCTACTATGGACGCACGAGTCAGACGGCCGTGGCCAGCTACGCGTTGTTTTGAACCTATGCAAGCTCTCTGGTGGCGGCGTTTTCCATCGGTGAGCCCTAGACAGTCAGAGTCATACCAAATCTTGATCTGCCATGGACCAGAAGCTGTATCAGGGCTGGATGAAATCGACAGCAACATCAACCGAAGTAGTCTGCAAGGGCAGCGGATCTACCATTATAAGCTAACATCAAGGAACAGTCGAGATAAGGCATATGCTATGAGGGAAAAAGAAGACCACAACGATGACTTAATTTCTTTTCGCCAAAGTCAACTACGACCCAGATTGACCGCATCAAGCCGCCGTAGTCGAGTTAGCCGCTACCTAAACTCCACTCCGTTCACACTGTGGTATCCTGAGCCGTCGGGCGTTCAAGCCACCGCCAGCCTTTCGTCTCCGCAATACCGGGTTGCGGCTCCACCCGTGGCCGGCTGTTTTCCACCCGTCGGCCACCGCCATCCCAGCCGTGGGGCCTCATCCTCCACCAGATATTGATTCGCCGCCGAGCACCATGACCCGCCTCGAGCCAGTGGCCCCGGCCGCGAGCCGCCCGCCTCCGTCTCTGCACCGCATCGTCCAAAGCCGCCGTCACCTCTTCTGGTCCAAGTCAGCCACAAGTTGCCGCGTAGCCGAGCCGCCCCGGCCTTTCCACTCCTCGCCGGGTCCGCGTCCGCTACTACGGCTTTCACCGCGTCGCCTCCAAACTTCTGCTCCAAGCCGCCGGACTCTGCCTCCGAGTTGAGCCCTCGCCTCAGCACTTGGCCGCGCGCCCGTGTCGCCTCCACACCGTGCCCGCCTTCCGGTTTGCTATTCCACAGCAGCGCCGAGCCGCCTCCGCCTCCGCGCCATCGCGATCAAGGGTCCACGGGCGCGCTGAGCTGCCTTCACTTCCCATCGTCTTCGAGAAGCCTCTGCCTCAAGTCACCATCACCACAAAGCCGCCGCCGTAGCCCACTTCATCAACCCGCCACGTCTCTGGACCACCGCGTGATTTCACCCTGAGTCGCCGTCGCCGTGGCTCGCCGCGACCCCTGCGGCCTCACCTCGCTTCAGCTGCGGAACACTTTTTCTTCCTCGCTTGTTCAAGCCGCTCGGCCGCCTCAAAATCGTCGCGCGCGCGTCAAAGGATCCACCTGGCCATGGTCTTTATAAGCCGCCCTAGCCCTGCGCTCGCCCCGCAGACCTCCACCGCCAACCTGCTATCTCCGCGGCCTCAAGCCGGCATTGCTGAATCGCCAGCCTCGGCGGACTCAGTTGCCTTCGCCTCCAAGCCACCTTGATAACACGCCTCAGATGTGGCCGCCTGCGAGTCGCCAGCACGCCTCGTCTCCACCCAAAGCTGGAGCTACCTCTGCCTGCTTCAAAATGCGCCGCGCCGCCTCTGCTCGAGCGACTGAGCCGCCCCGCACGGCTTCGCTCGTCTACCGCGACTGCGCCGCCGAGCCGCCCTCGTTGTGAGCGGTCTCACCTTCGCCTTGAGCCGGCCCTGTTCCCTCAACCTCTGCCTCAGCCGTCCGAACAGTGGCCGCCGCGGGGCCGCAGCCCTGCCTCACCGGCCTCACCACAGCCGAGATCCCGCCTCAGGCCACAGCAGCGCCCCTGCCCTCGTTGGTGTGCCTTTTGAGCCGCCGGCCTCCGCCGGCTCGCCGCGCCGCCCGGGCCGACCCTGCTGCCACACTCACTGCGGTTTCCCGCCACAAGCGCCGGCATGAGATTGCCTCTGCTGTGACCCGCCCGTGTACGCCGGTCTCCAGTTCTGCCCACTCCCCAATAGCTGCGGTCGGGCGCCTGAAGAAAGATTAAAAGGAAAAGTAGCCAGGCGCTCATGTGAGATCTGGATGCAAAAAAAAGAGAGAGAGAGGAGGAGAGAGGGGGTGTATGTTATCAACTATAGATGAATTTGAACAAAATCGTCATCAGGTGGTATTTATACTCTCTATCTTTCGGTAAATATTTCACCCGAGAACAATTACCGTGTTTCTGTAATATTTTTTACGCAGGACAATTATTCATTGCCGAAGTGGCATTATACCGCGGAGATAGAGGCGTCCCAACATCATTCTGCACCGGTGTTCGTCCTCGAGACCACACCGGCTTACAACATCCGGCCGTCTCTTGCGACCGCACCGGCTTACAACGCTGCGGCTGTCTCTCACAACCGCGCCGTCTTCAAGCGCGCGGCTGGCTTCTACATCAACATCGACATGCTGTGCTCGCCTGTACAAGCCGCCCAACTGACGCACGCAAGCCGCCGTCCGCAGTCTGATCTACATCAGCATATCGTGCAGTGTTCGTTTATACGAGCCGCCCAAACGGACAGGCGCACAAGTCGCCGCCATTGTAGTTTGGTTAGCTTCAACAACCAGTCGGGACGAACCATCAACCGGATTATTGAAACAATTCATACGGGATCGTCTATAACCCGCCACGGTCAACCTCAACCTTCAGTGGAGACTCTTAAGCTGCCTTTTTGAGTCAACTTAAGACTCGGGGGCTGCACCGACATGGCTCGGCAGAATTGACTATTACCACATTGGTGAAAATTTCTGGTTCAACATCCGGTTCAAGAGAAATCTATCTCTGACAAAGTTCGGGGCTCTCAATATCCGGCTCAACGTCCGGCTCAACAAGGAGTCTATCTCTCACAAAGTTTGAGTTTCAGAAAATTAAAAGTTTCCCAAGCGGACGAGCCGCCATGATGCATCGTTCAAACATGGGTGCCCTGATTTATTGGATCATCATAAAGTCACTTGGAGGCTTCTGCCGTTTCTTCATACAAGATGGCGGCTTACAAGATGGTGTAACAATGTTGATACTTCAACAAGGTCATTTGTGGGGCTTTCAACCCATCAGGTTTAGCTTACACACCCTCTTGATCGGCTCTTCACAACCATAAGGCGGGTTGTATACCCAACCGTTGACTCCGTCAACAAGGTCGTTTGGGGGCTTTCAACCCACCGGGTTAAGCTTCAACCCTCTCGATCAGGCTTTTCAGCCATTGCAAGTTCGGGTCGTGTACCCAAAAGTTGACTCCGTCAACAAGGTCAAATGGGATACTCATGCCCTGCTGCGTCTCTTTCTGGTTCGTTGCGCTCTTCAATCTCGCCTGGAAACCGAGTATTGTTATGAGTTCAAGCAGCGAGTCCACCCAGAAGAACCAGCGTCCGTCTCTTTCTGGTTCGTTGCGCTCTTCAATCTCGCCTGGAAACCGAGTATTGTTATGAGTTCAAGCAGCGAGTCCACCCAGAAGAACCGGTGGATGTGTCTCTTTCTGGTTCGTTGCGCTCCTATCAGTTGATCTCGTCTAGAGACCATGAGCCGCTCAAAGGAGTTGACGGCCACTCTCGTTAGAGACCCTACACTGGTACGAGTTCAAGCATCGAGTCCACCCAGAAGAACCATCATATGAGTTTTTGAAAATAAGAGGAAGGCAAAGCAAGAACATCATACATTGCATCATACATTACATCATGCATTGCATCATACATACATATCATGCCGGTTTTTCAAACCGGGTCAGAGCAAGATTATGAAAGAAGAAGCAAGGCTATAACAAGTTTTAACATCTCCGGGTTGTGCTTTTTCAAGCCGCCCCTACAACAATGCAGAATATACTCTGTCTTGTTTGTTTTTACAGGTCTTGTCTCTTAAGATAAGTCGCCATTAAGTGTGAAGAAAGATGGTTATGGCCATACATGGATTTCTTCAACTTGTGCTCTGTAGTATACTACAACACTCATGGATTTCTCAAAGTATTTGCCGGGTTGCACCGCAACTATGGGCAGGGATTTCATGTCAAAGACAGGAATTATTCCAGGATATTCATTCCGGGTTATATTACAACCACGGTCAAGGATTCATTCAACAAATTATGATGAGTCATATTATTCTCACACAGTCCCGAGTCGCCGCAGGCAGACGACCCGGCACCTGGGGGCTACATTATTCAAGTCCAGTTTATATCAAGCATGCAAGTCCCATGTCACTGCAAGCATGCACCACGGCACTTGGGGGCTAATGCAAGCTGGTTTTCAAATCATTACATTGTCAACAAGACCCTGCTATCTCAAGGAGATGAGCCAGCCTTTCAATATTTTTCTAAATCCCAGCCCAGTACTTCTTACTAACCCGGCACTTGGGGGCTACACCGCTCAGATCAAGTTTTCTAAAGTCCCAAGTCGCTGGAGGCATGCGACCCGGCACTTGGGGGCTACAGTACTCAGTTGTTCAAATAGATTATAAGGTCCAAATTGAAGACCCGGCGCATTAAACACTGATGAGCCGGCCCTTGGGGGCTACACTGGCTGAAGTTTTATGAGCATAAGACATTTACAAGTCCCAGGTTGTTGCAGGCAAGACAACCCGGTACTTTGGGGCTACATATGTGGAACATTCAACTTCTGACTGGTGACTCAGACGAGCAATCCAGTTTTCTCTAGAATTGCAATATTTATTGAAGCAAGTCTTAAGGCTATCACTACGTTTCCCCTCTTAAGACTTGGGGGCTACAGGTAATATGGATATGAGGAAGATATGTCTTCAAATTCTTAGTTATGAGGGAACCAGACAAATTCTTCAAACCAAGGCAGTTGATAATAAGGGTTATTTTTTCTCCAAGGAGCCAGCGTCAGTGTATTGATAAGACAGAGTTTCAGAATTTTCAGGAGCTGGTTAACTGGTATTTATGAGTGAACCAGTCCCTTTACATATTCTTATTTCAGGAGGTTACCATGAATAAATTCAAGATAACCTGGGGGCTAATGTCGGGGATATACCCCGTGGTATGACCCGGGAACAGTTCTAAGCCGGCAGATAGTTCTAAACCGGCAGACAGTTCTAAACCGGCAGACAGTTCTAACCCAGCAGATAGTTCTAACCCGGCAGACAGTTCTAACCCGGCAGACAGCTAACCCGGCAGACTGTTAACCCGGCTGACAGTTAACCCGGCAGACAGTTGTAACCCGGAGATAGTTAACCCGGCAGACAGTTATGACCTGGCAGACAGTTATGACCCGTCAGACAGTCATTAGTCAGACAGTTATGACCCGGAGAGAGTTAAGTCCCGGAGACGAGTCCCTGAAGAGGAGTCTTGAAGATAAGCCCTGGTTATAAGCCGCCCGGTGTAAGCCGCCCGGGTGAGTTAAGAAGCCCGGGACTCAGAAGCCCATGAAGAGAAGCCCGCGATGGGAAGTCATAGTAAGTTAAAGTCTCAATCCGACTTAGACTCTACATGTAAACCGCCCCTCCAGCTTACATAAGGAGGGGCGGGTCACCCCAAGGGGGTGAAGTTTGAGACGTCTCCATAGACAGGTCTTAGACAGACAGGTCAGAAAAGATAGTCAGATTAGAGGTTCTCGAGACTAGAGGTAGCGACTCCGCACCCTTGTAACCGAGATCGTCATCATCATCAATATAGACACAAAGCAGGACGTAGGTTTTTACCTCCATCGGAGGGGTCGAACCTGGGTAAAATCTCGCGTCTCTCGTCCCGCTCAACCCCTCTCAAGCTACCAGTTAGATGCGTTGGCCTCACGACTAAGTCCTCACTCTAGGACATCTTGCCGTGACAAATCCACGACAATATTGCACCAGTTGAATTAGAAGAAATTGATGTTACCATTAAGCTTGCTAATAGAGATACTATAGCACCAGTTGGGATTGTTAGAGATGTTGAAGTCTTGTGTGGAAAAATAAAATATCCTACTGATTTTCTTGTTCTTGGTTCCCCACAAGATGATTTTTGTCCCATTATATTTGGTAGACCCTTCTTGAATACTGTTAATGCTAAGATAGATTGTGAGAAAGAAACTGTTACTGTAAGTTTTGGGGATGTGTCCCATGAGTTTAATTTCTCTAAATTTCGTAGACAACCCCATGACAAAGAATTGCCTAGTAAGGATGAAATTATTGGTCTTGCTTCTATTGTTGTGCCTCCTACTGATCCCTTAGAACAATATTTACTAGACCATGAAAATGATATGCATATGAATGAAAGGAATGAAATAGATAAGATTTTCTTTGATCAGCAGCCTATTTTGAAACACAACTTGCCTGTTGAAATACTTGGGGATCCCCCTCCACCCAAGGGTGATCCCGTGTTTGAGCTTAAACAATTACCGGATACTCTGAAATATGCCTATCTTGATGAAAAGAAGATATATCATGTTATTATTAGTGCTAACCTTTCAGAGCATGAAGAAAAGAGATTATTGAAAACTTTGAGGAAGCACCGTGTTGCTATTGGATATACTCTTGATGATCTTAAGGGCATTAGTCCCACTCTATCTCAGCATAAAATTAATATGGAGCCTGATGCTAAACCAGTTGTTGATCACCAACGACGGTTAAATCCTAAAATGAAAGAAATGGTAAGAAATGGAATATTAAAGCTTCTGGAGGCAGGTATAATTTATCCAGTTGCTGATAGTAGACGGGTTAGTCCTGTTCATTGTGTCCCTAAGAAGGGAGGTATTACCGTTGTTCCTAATGATAAAAACGAATTGATCCCGCAAAGAATTGTTACAGGATATAGAATGGTAATTGATTTTAGGAAATTAAATAAAGCTACTAGGAAAGATCATTACCCTCTACCTTTTATTGATCAAATGCTAGAAAGACTATCCAAACACACACACTTTTGCTTTCTAGATGGTTATTCTGGCTTCTCTCAAATACCTGTGTCAAAAGAGGACCAAGAGAAGACCACTTTTACTTGTCCTTTTGGTACCTTTGCTTATAGACGTATGCCTTTTGGTTTATGCAATGCACCTGCTACCTTTCAAAGATGTATGATGGCTATATTCTCTGACTTTTGTGAAAAGATTGTTGAGGTTTTCATGGATGATTTTTCCGTTTACGGAACTTCTTTTGATGATTGCTTGAGCAACCTTGATCGAGTTTTGCAGAGATGTGAAGAAACTAATCTTGTCTTGGATTGGGAGAAGTGCCACTTTATGGTTAATGAGGGCATTGTCTTGGGACACAAAATCTCCGAAAGAGGTATTGAAGTTGATAAAGCTAAACTTGATGCTATTGAAAAAATGCCGTGTCCTACGGATATCAAAGGTATAAGAAGTTTCCATGGTCATGCTGGTTTCTATAGGAGGTTTATTAAAGACTTCTCTAAGATTTCTAGGCCTCTCACTAATCTTTTGCAAAAAGATGTTCCATTCGTTTTTGATGATGATTGCGTAGAAGCATTTGAAATTCTTAAGAAAGCCTTGATTTCTGCACCTGTTGTTCAACCACCTGATTGGAACCTACCCTTTGAAATTATGTGGGATGCTAGTGATTATGCCGTTGGTGCTGTTCTAGGACAAAGACTTGATAAGAAATTAAATGTTATCCATTATGCTAGTAAAACTCTAGACAGTGCTCAAAGAAACTATGCTACCACTGAAAAGGAATTTTTAGCAGTTGTGTTTGCTTGTGATAAGTTCAGACCTTATATTGTTGATTCCAAAGTAACTATTCACACTGATCATGCTGCTATTAAATATCTTATGGAAAAGAAAGATGCTAAACCTAGACTTATTAGATGGGTTCTTCTCCTACAAGAATTTGATTTGCATATTATTGATAGAAAGGGTGCTGAGAACCCCGTAGCAGACAACTTGTCTAGGTTAGAAAATGTTCTTGATGACCCACTACCTATTGATGATAGCTTTCCTGATGAACAATTAGCTGTCATAAATGCTTCACATAATGCTCCATGGTATGCTGATTATGCTAATTACATTGTTGCTAAATTTATACCGCCTAGTTTCTCATACCAACAAAAGAAAAAGTTCTTCTATGATTTAAGACATTACTTTTGGGATGATCCACACCTTTATAAAGAAGGAGTAGATGGTGTTATTAGACGTTGTGTACCTGAGCATGAACAAGAACAGATCCTACACAAGTGTCACTCCGAGGCTTACGGAGGACACCACACTGGAGATAGAACTGTACACAAGGTATTACAATCTGGTTTTTATTGGCCTACTCTCTTCAAGGATGCTCGTAAGTTTGTCTTGTCTTGTGATGAATGTCAAAGAATTTGTAATATTAGTAGACGTCGGGAAATGCCTATGAATTACTCTCTTGTTATTGAACCATTTGATGTTTGGGGTTTTGATTATATGGGACCTTTCCCGAAGTCCAACGAGTATACTCATATTTTAGTTGCTGTTAATTATGTTACTAAGTGGGTAGAAGCTATTCCAACTAGTAGTGCTGGTCATAACACTTCTATTAAAATGCTTAAAGAAGTTATTTTCCCTAGATTTGGAGTCCCTGGATATTTAATGACTGATGGTGGTTCACACTTTATTCATGGTGCCTTCCGTAAATTGCTTGCTAAGTATGATGTTAATCATAGAATTGCATCTCCTTATCATCCTCGGTCTAGTGGTCAAGTAGAATTAAGCAATAGAGATATCAAATTGATCTTGCAAAAGACTGTTAATAGATCTAGAAAGAATTGGTCTAAGAAACTTGATGATGCATTATGGGCTTATAGAACTGCTTACAAAAACCCTATGGGTATGTCTCCGTATAAAATGGTTTATGGTAAAGCTTGTCACTTACCTCTAGAACTAGAACATAAAGCTTATTGGGCAATCAAAGAGCTCAACTATGATTTCAAACTTGCTGGTGAGAAAAGGTTATTTGACATTAGCTCACTTGATGAATGGAGAACTCAGGCCTATGAGAATGCCAAGTTGTTTAAAGAAAAGGTTAAGAGATGGCATGATAAAAGGATACAAAAGCGTGAATTCAATGTAGGTGACCATGTCTTGCTATACAATTCTCGTTTAAGATTTTTTGCAGGAAAACTTCTCTCTAAATGGGAAGGGCCTTACGTTATCGAGGAAGTGTATCGTTCCGGTGCCATCAAGATCAACAACGCCAAAGGCACAAATCCGAAGGTGGTAAACGGTCAAAGAATCAAACATTATATCTCAGGTACTCCCATAAATGCTGAAACCAATGTTATCAATACCATAACTCCGGAGGAGTACATTAGGGAGACCTACCAAACGTTCCAGACTCCAAAAAGGAATAGGTATGTGGTACGGTAAGTAAACCGACTCCAAAACTTTTTCAATAGCAATTTTTCTCCGTTTTGAATATTTAAAAAATTAGGAAAATTTAAAGTAGTCCGAAGAGTGCATGAGGAGGCGACAAGCCAGGGGGCGTGCCCTACCCCCCTGGGCGCGCCCCTGTGGCTTGTGGCCACCCCGTGTACCCTCCGGACTCCTTTTTCTTATGGTATACTCCTTCAGGTCGGTAAAAATTCATTATATAATCTCCCGAAGGTTTTGACCCTCGTATCACGACAATACCTCTTGTTTCCGTTTTGAGCCATTTTTTGCAGCAGATTTAGAGCCAGATGTCTTCGCAAGAGTCGGTCGGGGAGAGCCGTGCCTCTCACCTGACACCGGGGCCTGGAGCACATAGCAAAGCCAACCACTTCGGGCAGGCCACGGAGGAAGAGATGGAGGCCGACTTGAAAAGGATGGATGCCATGGAGGAAGACCAAGAAGTTACCTCTCGTCTACAACCTGGAGCCATGCTGGAGGAACTTCGGAGCTCGGCAATTCCGAATTCGGTCATCCCTCCCCATGCTAAATTTCTTACTTATGAAATTATGAAAAAGAGTGTTGCTTCTTCCCCCGCAGCAATGAAACACCCATGGGTGATGGGAGCTCTAACCGTCACTGGAAAACTTCGCAAGGAAATAATGGATCTCAGACAGCAAAATAACAAGCTTGAGGAGGTGAATCGCATTCTGAGGGGTATCATCGCCAAGAATATAACATCACCACCTCCGAAGAAAGACAACTAAACAATTGGTTATGGGCACTCCCCTTGGCTTGTGCCAAGCTTGGGGAAGGTGTCCCGGTATCGTATCACCATCACCTCTTTTACTTTTATCGTTTTTCTTAGTTCGATCCTTTTGGTTATATCTTGATCTAGTAGAATAAAGTTCTTAGTGTGATCTAGTTTTGAGTTTTTGCTTTATGTTCCCCCTCTGTAAGCGAGTCCGAGAGTTATATAATAAAAAGTAGTTTTGAGTCGAGGGCTTTGCTTGCTTGCTATGATCTTGAGAAAAAGAAATAGAAAGAAGTATAGAATAAAAGCAAAAAGTATATATGATGATCTTATGGGGAGTGATGACTTCACATATTATAAGTATGTCGATTGAAATTTGTCGTGAGTTGACAAACATAGCGATTGGTCATTGTGGCAATTGAAAGGAAGTAATAAAGAAAGAGAGGTTCACATATAAATATATTATCTTGGACATCTTTTATGATTGTGAGCACTCATTAAAATATTATATGCTAAGAAGTTGATGTTGGACAAGGAAGACAACATAATGGGTTATGTTTGCTTATTTCTGAATAGAAGTTATATGGTTATAGATCCTTTAACATGTGACGCCTACTTACACCCTATATCAGCCAAAACTTCCGCACCAAGTAGAGATACTACTTGTGCATCCAAACACCCTTAACCCAGTTTTGCCATGAGAGTCCACCATACCTACCTATGGATTGAGTAAGATCCTTCAAGTAAGTTGTCATCGGTGCAAGCAATAAAAATTGCTCTCTAAATATGTTTGATCTGTTAGTGTGAGGAAAATAAACTTTATACGACCTTGTGATATGGAAGAAATAAAAGCGACAGACTGCATAATAAAGTTCTTTATCACAAGCGGCAATATAAAGTAACGTTCTTCTGCATTAAGGGATTGCGCATCCAACTATAAAAGCGCATGACAACCTCTACTTCCCTCTGCGAAGGGCTTATCTGTTACTTCTACTTTCTAGCATTTACCTTTATGCAAGAGTCGTGGTGATCTCCATCACTTCCTTTATTTCGCCTTTCTCTCTTGGCAAGCGTCATGTGTTGGGGAATGATCTAGACACATATATCCACTCGGATGTGGGTGATCATGAGCTATTTCTGTTGACATTACCCTTGAGGTAAATAGTTGGGAGGCAAAAGTATAAGACCCTATCTTTCTCTGTGTCCAAATGAAGCTTTGACCTCATAGGTACCACGTGAGTGTTAGTAATTATGAAAGACTAAAAGATGATTGAGTATGTGGATTTGCTTTACAAGCTCTTATATTGACCCTTTCCGATATTATGATAAATTGCAATTGCTTCAATGACTGGGATCATAGTTTGTTGGTTCTCAATAAAGTTCTTGATTCATACTTCACCTTGTGAATGAATTGTTACTTTAGCATAAGAAATTATATGTCAACATATGTTGTTGTTCTATAGATGTTCATGATGCCTTCATGTCTGTATTTTATTTTATCGACACCTCTATCTCCAAACATGTGGACATATTTATCGATTTCGGCTTTCGCTTGAGGGCAAGCGAGGTCTAAGCTTGGGGGAGTTGATACGTCCATTTTGCATCATGCTTTTATATTGATATTTATTGCATCATGGGCTGTTATTACACATTATGGTATAATACTTATGCCTTTTCTCTCTTATTTTACAAGGTTTACATGAAGAGGGAGAATGCCAGCAGCTGGAATTCTGGACTGGAAAAGAAGCAAACCCGAGAGACCTATTCTGCACAACTCCAAAAGTCCTGAAAAGTTACGGAGAATTATTTTGGAATATATAAAAAATATTGGGCGAAAGAAATACCAGAGGGCACCCACCAGGAGGTCACAAGCCTGGGGGGCGCGCCCTACCCCCCAGGGCGCGCCCCTGTGGCTTGTGGGCCCCCTGGCAGGCCTCCGGTGCCCATCTTCTGCTATATGGAGGGTTTTGACCTGGAAAAAATCAAGAGAGAGCTTTCGGGACGAAGCGCCGCCGTCTCGAGGCGGAACTTGGGCAGAACCAATCTAGGGCTCCGGTGGAGCTGTTCTGCCAGGGAAACTTCCCTCCCAGAGGGGGAAATCGAAGCCATCGTCATCACCAACGATCCTCTCATCGAGAGGTGGTCAATCTCCATCAACATCTTCACCAGCACCATCTCCTCTCCAAACCCTAGTTCATCTCTTGTATCCGATCTTTGTCTCAAAACCTCAGATTGGTACCTGTGGGTTGCTAGTAGTGTTGATTACTCCTTGTAGTTGATGCTAGTTGGTTTACTTGGTGGAAGATCATATGTTCAGATCCTTAATGATAATTAATACTCCTCTGATTATGAACATTAATATGCTTTGTGAGTAGTTATGTTTGTTCCTGAGGACATGGGATAAGTCTTGTTATAAGTAATCATGTGAATTTGGTATTCGTTCGATATTTTGATGAGATGTATGTTGTCTCTCCTCTAGTGGTGTTATGTGAACGTCGACTACATGACACTTCACCATTATTTGGGCCTAGAGGAAGGCATTGGGAAGTAATAAGTAGATGATGGGTTGCTAGAGTGACAGAAGCTTAAACCCTAGTTTATGTGTTGCTTCGTAAGGGGCTGATTTGGATCCATATGTTTCATGCTATGGTTAGATTTATCTTAATTCTTCTTTCATAGTTGCAGATGCTTGCGAGAGAGGTTAATCATAAGTGGGAGGCTTGTCCAAGTAAGGGCAGCACCCAAGCACCGGTCCACCCACATATCAAACTATCAAAGTAACGACGCGAATCATATGAGCATGATGAAAACTAGCTTGACAGAAATTCCCATGTGTCCTCGGGAGCGCTTTGCTTTATATAAGAGTTTGTCCAGGCTTGTCCTTTGCTACAAAAAGGATTGGGCCACCTTGCTACACCTTTGTTACATTTGTTACTTGCTATCCGTTACGAATTATCTTATCACAAAACTATCTGTTATCGATAATTTCAGTGCTTGCAGAGAATACCTTACTGGAAACCGCTTGTCATTTCCTTCTGCTCCTCGTTGGGTTCGACACTCTTACTTATCGAAAGGACTATGATAGATCCCCTATACTTGTGGGTCATCACTCGGTGACACCGAAAATTTCGAACCGGTGTCACCGACAGCAAGGGGTATATATGTTGTGAACCCGACGCTTTGAAATTCACTCCTCAAACCGTCGCGCTCCAAAACCCTAAGCTGCCAAAAAGGACCCCCCGGTCATCGCCCTTGTCTCCCCGTGCTCCTCCGCCGCTGGGATCCTCGCCGTCGACGGGCATCTTCGCCGTAGCGGACCGTCACCAAGCTAGGGTACGGATCCGATCCTCTCTTGCGCTCCATCGTCTGATTCTTGCGCATTGAGATGTTCTTATCTATAAGCCACTGTGTGAAATTCTCCCTATCCACCAGAGTTCTCATAGAATAGCGAACAATGAAGATTTTAGGGTTAGCTATCCGCAGATTGCATCTCGGTACCACCGAGTTGAAAAAATCGGTTCCACCGATCGTGTTTTAGGGTTACTGAGAACCATATCGGTGAGACCGAAGCAAACTTTTCGGTTCCACTGAAAAGGCTGCCAAGTCTCTGTTGATGCATATGGTCTGTCTCGGTGACTCTGAAAAATACCACTCGGTGACACCGAAATACCTTCTGCAGAAAGCTAAAACTAATGTCTTCCTTGTTCAATTTTTTGAAAATCTCTGTGCTTTGTGATGCTCAACCCCTCTGCTCCTCTATATTCTTTTCACAGGGTCAGAGATGTCTGCTTCAGATGATAGTGAGAACAATTTCAGAGAGGAGAATATTGTCATGAATTCGGGCACTTGTCCTGAGGAGAGTTTTGATGATGTGCCTAGTTCTGCAGATCTGCCCAAGGCTGCTACAAGGACTAGGAGGAAGCTCAATTCTGATGAGGAGGATGAGGACTTCATCCCTGATGAGCTGCCTAAGAAAGATGATGCTGCCGCTTCTTCCAAGAAGAAGAAAGCTATCAGGAAGGAGTATGCTAGCTCTCAGATATTGAGAGCACCTGAGAGCTCCAGAGCAACCATGACTATTGAGCCTCCCAGGAAGTCTTTGCCCAAGAAGGCTGGGGAGAAGAAGAAGAGAGTGAGGACAAAATCTGTCAAGGCAAAAGTTCTTCCACCCACTCCAGAGTATCTAGATGAGGAAGAAGAAGAGGAGGTAGAGCCAGCTGCAAAGGCCCCTCCCAAGAAGAAAAAAAAGCTTATGGCAGATGCTATGCCCAAGACTAACACTTCCAAGAGCACCAAATCTGCTCCTAAGAAGGCTGCTATTGCTGACAAACCCAAGAGGTTCTCCAGAGAGATACCAGCTTCTTCCAAGAACAAGACCTCCACTTTCAGGGAAGCCGAGGATGATGATGATATCACTGCTTTGATGAAGCTCAGACCACACCTTCCAAAGCACAATGCCAGCCACCTGCTTGCTGAAGATATGAAGAAGAGGAAGGATTCAGGTTTGAGGGCATGGAGAGCAATTGATCCATATGCCCAGAGGAGAAAAACAGCTGTGGACTACAGGTTCTACACCAAGGAGGAACAAGATTTCTATGAGACAATCTTGCTTGACAAGAGCCCAGCTGTGAGTGACATGAGATACGTTGACTGGAAGTATATCAAGGCAAATAAAGATTACTTTCCAAATGTTCAAGACAATTTTCATTGCATTGGCCTAGATGAATTTGTTGGCAAAGAATTCACTGCATGGAACGACGAGATGATCATGCAATTCTACACCACTGCTCACTTCTATGGAGATGGTAGGATTGTATGGATGACCGAAGGAGCAAGATATGAGTCTTCTGTTGAGGAATGGGCTACCATCTTAGGAGTCCCGGATGTGGAAGATGGTGACTTGGATGTCTATTCTGAATCCAAGGAGAGCCATGATTCTATGAAGAACATGTACAATGAGATCCCTGCTGCTAACTTGAAATCTCACAAGTTAGGATCCATTTACTTCCTCCAGGCTGGCCTCCGCACCATGAACACCATCTTGAGGCACATATTGATGCCTAAGTCTGGCGATGAGAAGATGATTCGAGGCTATTCCATCAACATGCTGATCCATCTTGATAGACACACCAGGATAAGGGTGATAGACTTGATAGTAGAGACTGTGAAGAGGGTTGCTGCTGATCAGAAGCGCTCATGCTGCTATGCACCCTACATTCAGATGCTCATCAACTCCAAGCTGGAGAAGCACATCTTTGCTCTTGACAGGCCCCATTTGCCCCTACAGCCAGATCTTGAGGACAACGTTGTGGTGATGGACCTAGATCATCCCACATCAGCTGCAGCACAGGCAGAGGCAGAGGCAGCTAGAGCCACTAGTGCTCTAGTCCCTAGATCCAGGAGCGAGCAAATGGATCTTTTGGTTTCTACCGTTCAGGGCATGCAGAAGGACATCAAGGACATACTCGGGAATCAAAATAGTCTTGTGAGGATCTTTGAGAATAGGATCAAGACCCTAAATGACAAAGTGGATGGGTTGACAAAGACAGTTCATGAGCTGAAGAAGGAAGTTGACAGCGTGCCTAGTCCCGACACTTCGGATGATGAGGATGACTCTCCTCTCAGGCCAGGCACTCACTTCACTACCCAGGCCAGATCAGCCACAGTGCCAGCTCCAGAATTGAGGCCTTCTTCATCAGCACCTGCTACAGCCTCCTCGGTTCCATCAGCTCCAGTACCTCCCGTTGCTACTCCAACTCCATCCATGACATCAGCTGAGGTCTTCGCCGACGTAGTTCTCTCGACTCCTTCACCAGCTACCGGAGGAGATCAGCCCCAGAAGAGCGCTTAGATATATACCTTTGAACTTTTTGGTAACTTGTTGCCAAAGGGGGAGAAGTGTATATAGATCTTTAGGCTTCGAGTGAGAGAGCGTTTGGTTTTTATCGCTTTACAAAAACATTTGATCTTTTGTTTGCTTGTGTTAAACTTTTGTGGTGTTTGATCATACGCTTAATGTGTGTTGCTACTATTTCCTATCATTATGATGCTTATGAGATAATCATTCACCTTTGCTTAATTGTGTTGTGCTATGATGTTCATTCTTATTATTCTCGCACACCACCAAGTTGTATGTGACATGAAAGAGTGCCCCATGTACCTAATCGATTGTGCATTTGCATTCAAACGCAAATCTAAAATAATGAACAAATTTAGGGGGAGCTCTTGCTTATCACATACTTCTCAAAGCGACGATTATATTCATTGATTATATCATATGTCGAAGCTTTGATCTATATGTTGTCATCAATTACCAAAAAGGGGGAGATTGAAAGCACATTTGCTCCCTTGGTGGTTTTGGTAATTAATAACAACATATATGTCATTGAACTAATGTTTCCACTAAGCATATTTCAGGAAAAGTTCAATGATAGGGATGGCAAAAGGATTGTGGAGTTACCCCAAGATGCAAGGAAATGGATTGGCAAAGCTTCAAGCAAGAGGACTCTACATTTTACTTTGTGAGAAATCACTATGAGTCCATAGGAAAGCCAATACTATTAAAAGGGGGTAAGGTACTGTTGGTGAACAAAATTCTCATACTTGCACAAGTGATAGTCACCAAAAACACCCACAAGCTCTTCCACAAAAGTCTGTCCAAAGTCAAATATCCAAAATCGGTGCAACCAACACTTTCCACTCGGTGCCACCGATTCCCAAACTCAGACAGACCCATGCCAAACCCTAGCCAGTCGGTGCAACCGATTCTGCATCGATGCCACCGAGTTTAGGTTGCCAACTCTCTGTTTAGCTATTTTCAGTCTTCGGTACCACCGAGATTTGCCAGTCGGTCTCACCGAGTTTCTGGACCAACTCTCTGGATAGCCATTCACAGGAATCGGTACCACCAAGAATTGTGGATCGGCGCCACCGAGTTTCTAGACCAACTCTCTGGTAAGCCATGGTCGAAAATCGGTACCACCGAGATGTAAAAATCGGCGTCACCGAGATTGCGCAATCTGACCGTTGGTCACCTAATCGGTACCACCGAGTTTTATATATCGGTCTCACCAAGATTCAAAAGTTGTCACCTTTTGGTCACTTCGGTACCACCGAGATTCACACATCGGTGTCACCGAGTTGGTCACTTTAGGTGTAACGGTTGGATTTTTGGAGATGCCTATATATACCCCTTCACCACCACCCTCTCGAAAAAGAAGCACTCAGAACTATTCCATACTTGCCCCATCCAATTTTCTGGGAGAGAGCCACCTAACCTTGTGTTGAGATCAAGCCATTCCACCCCATCCATATGAATCTTGATCTCTAGCCTCCCCAAGTTGCTTTCCACCAAATCAATCTCTTCCACCATAGCCAAATCAGTGAGAGAGTGATTGTGTGTTGAGGAGTCTATCATCTTGAAGCACAAGAGCAAGGAGTTCATCAACATTGCCGAGCCTATTACCTTTTGGAGGGTGGTGCCTCCTAGATTGGTTATGTGTCGCTTGGGAGCCTCCTACTTCGTGTTGTGGAGTTGAACCAAGAAGTTTGTAAGGGTAAGGAGATCGCCTACTTCGTGAAGATCTACCCATAGTGAGGCTAGTCCTTCGTGGACGGAAGCCGTTATGGAATAGTCAAGGTTGCTACTTCGTGGACCCTTATGGGTGGAGCCCTCCGTGGACTCTCGCGACCGTTACCCTCTGTGGGTTGAAGACTCCATAAACGTGGACGTACGATAGCACCACCTATCGGAACCACAGGAAAAATCATCGTGTCTACAAATTGCGTTTGATCTTCCTACCCTTCCTTTACTACTCATGCTTGTCTTTACTTTCCGCTGCTATACTCGTAGATATGCATGTGTAGGGTGTGCTTGACTTGCTATGAATGCTAAAATCTGCCAACACTTAAAATTGGGAAAAAGTAGATTCTTATTTGGTCAAGTAGTCTAATCACCCCCCCCCCCTCTAGACATACTTTCGGTCCTACATGTACACGGCATGGCATACAGTATAGAGCCTATGGCTGAGGCATAGGGGACGACCTTCGTCCTTCCTCTTTCTTCTATCGTGGTCGAGCTTTGAGTCTTACTCAACTTCACACCTTACAATACATGCAAGAACTCCTTCTTTGAATGATCCATTTTGAACTCCTTCAAAATCTTGTCAAGGTGTGTGCTCTGTGAAAGTCTTATCAAGCGTCTTGATCTATCTCTATAGATTTTGATGGTCAATATGTAAGCAGCTTTACCTAGGTCTTCCTTTGAAAAACTCCATTCAAACAACCCTTTATGCTTTCCAGAAATTCTACATCATTTCTGATCAACAATATGTCATCCACATATACTTATCAGAAATGCTATAGTGCTCCCACTCACTTTCTTGTAAATACAAGTTTCTTCATAAACTTGTATAAACCCAAAAGCTTTGAGCACCTCATCAAAGCGTATATTCCAACTTCGAGATGCTTGCACCAGTCCATAGAAGGATCGATGGAGCTTGCATGCCTTTTAGCATCCTTAGGATCGACAAAACCTTCTAGTTCTATCACATACAACCTTTCCTCATGGAAACAGTTAAGGAAACTCTGTTTTGACATCCATCTGCCAGATTTCGTAATAGAAAAATCCAGCAACTGCTAACATAATCCCAAAAGACTTTAGCATCGCTATGGGTGAGAAAATCTCATAGTAGTTAGCTCCTTAAACTTGTCGGAAACCTCTTTGCGACAAGTCAAGCTTTATAAATGGTCACATTACCATCAACGTTTGTCTTGTTCTTAAAGATCCATTTGTACTTAATGGCGTGCCGGTCATCGGGCAAGTCTACCAAAGTCCATACTTGGTTTTCATCATGGATCCTATCTCGGATTTCATGGCTCCTAGCCATTTGTTGGAATCTGGGCCCACCATCGCTTCTTCATAGCTCGTAGGTTCACTGTTGTCTAACAACATGACCTCCAAGATAGGATTGTCGTACCACTCAGGGGCGGTACGAGTCCTTGTTGACCTACGAGGCTCGGTAGTAACTTGATCCGAAGTTTCATGATCATCATCATTAGCTTCCTCTTCAATTGGTGTACGCATCACAGGAACACTTTTCTGCGTTGCGCTACTTTCCAATTCAAGTGAAGGTTCTATAACCTTATCAAGTTCTACCTTCCTCCCACTCACTTCTTTTGAGAGAACCTCCTTCTCTGGAAATGATCCATTCTTGGCAACAAAGACCTTGCCTTCGGATCTGAGATAGAACGTGTACCCAATTGTTTCCTTAGGGCATCCTACAAAGACACACTTTTCCGTTTTGGGTTTGAGCTTATCTGGCTGAAGCCTTTTCACATAAGCGTCGCAACCCCAAACCTTAAGAAACAACAGCTTAGGTTTCTTGCCACACCATAATTCATACGGTGTCGTCTTAACGGTTTTAGATGGTTCCCTATTTAAAGTGAATGTACTTGTCGACGTTAAGAGACATCATAGAATGCACCATATCCAATAGAGTACGGTTATGATGTTCGGACACACCATTACACCGTGGTGTTCCAGGTGGCGTGAGCTGTGAAACAATTCCACATCTTAAATGCATACCAAACTCGTAACTCGGATATTCATCTCCACGATCACATCACAGACATTTTATCCTCTTGTCACAATGATCTTCAACTTCACTCTGAAATTTGCTTTGAACTATTCAAAAGTTTCATACTTGTATTTCATTAAGTAAATATCCCAATATCTACTCAAGTCTTCTGTGAAGGTAAGAAAATAACAATATCCACCGCACGCTTCTACACTCATCGGACCGCACACATCAGTATGTATGATTCCCAACAAGTCACTTGCCCGCTCCATTGTTCCGGAAAACGGGGTCTTAGTCATCTTGCCCATGAGGCATGGTCTGCATGTCTCAAGCGATTCGAAATCGAGTGAGTCCAAAGATCCATTAGCATGGAGTTTCTTCATGCGCTTTACACCAATATGACTTTAGCGGCAGTGCCACAAGAAAAGTGGTACTATCATTATTAACTTTGCATATTTTTGGCATCAATGCTATGAACATGTGTATCACTATGATCAAGACTCAATAAACCATTCACATTGGCTGCATGACCATAGAAGGTACTATTCATGTAAACAGAACAACCATTATTCTCTGACTTCAATGAATAAACGTATTGCAATAAACACGGTCTAATCATGTCCATGCTCAACGCAAACACCAAATAACATTTATTTAGGTTCAACACTAATCCCGAAGGTAGAGGGAGCGTGCGATGGTGATCACATCAACCTTGGAGACACTTCCAACATACATCATCTCCTCGCCCATAGCTAGTCTCCGTTTATTCCGTAGCTTTTGTTTCGAGTTACCAATATTAGCAACTGAACCGGTATATAATACCCAGGTGCTAGTAGGAGTACTAGTAAGGTACACATCAATAATACATATATCAAATATACTTTTGTTAATGTTCTCAGCCTTCTTATCTACCAAGTATTTGGGCTAGTTCTGCTACCAGTGACCGTTCCCCTTACAATAGAAGCACTTAGTCTCGGTTTTGGGTTAAACCTTGGGTTTCTTCACTAGAGCGACAACTGGCTTTCCATTCTTGAAGTTTCCCTTCTTCGCTCCCCTTCTTGAAACTAGTGGTCTTATTAACCATCAACACTTGATGCTCCTTCTTGATTTCTACCTCCGCGGCCTTAAGCATCGCGAATAGCTCAGGGATCATCATCTCCATCCCTTGCATGTTATAGTTCATCACAAAACTCTAGTAGCTTGGTGATAGTGACTGGAGAACTCTGTCAATCACTATCTTATCTGGAAGATTAACTCCCACTTGATTCAAACGACTGTAGCACCCAGACATTCTGAGTACATGCTTACTGACTGAGTTGTTCTCCTCCATCTTGTCGACAAAGAACTTGTCAGAGGTCTCATACCTCTCAACATGGGCATGAGCCTGAAATACCAATTTCAGCTCTTGGAACATCTCATATGCTCCATGGCATTCAAAATGTCTTTGGAGCCCCGGTTCTAAGCCGTAAAGCATGGCGCACTAAACTATCAAGTAGCATCAGAACGTGTCTGCCACACGTTCACAACATCCATAGACGACGCTTGAGGGGGTGGTGCACCGAGCAGTGAATCAAGGACATAAGCCTTCTATGCAGCAATGAGGACAATCCTCAGATCATGGACCTAGTCTGCATAATTTCTACCAACATCTTTCAACTTAGTTTTCTCTAGGAACATATCAAAATACAGGGGAGCTACAACGCGAGCTACAACATAATTTTGCAAAGACAACTTTTAGAATATGTTCATGATAATGAGTTCAATTAATCATATTACTAAAGAACTCCCACTCAAATCAACATTCCTCAGGTTGTCTAAGTGTGACATGATCCAAATCCACCAACCCAAGTCCGATCATCACGTGAGATGAGTTGGTTTCAATGGTGAACATCTCCATGTTGATCATATCTACTATATGACTCATGTTCAACCTTTCGGTCTCTTGTGTTCCGAGGCCATGTCTGTACATGCTAGGCTCGTCAAGTTTAACCCAAGTATTATGCGTGTGTAAATCTGGCTTACACCCGTTGTATGCGAACGTAGAGTCTATCACACCCGACATTACGAGGTGCTTCAAAACGACGATCCTTCGCAACGGTGCATACTCGGGGAGAACACAATTTTATCTTGAAATTTTAGTGAGGGATCATCTTATAATGCTACCGTCGTCCTAAGCAAAATAAGATGCATACAAGGATAAACATCACATGCAAATCATATAAGTGACATGATATGGCCATGATCATCTTGTGCTTTTGATCTCCATCTCCAAAGCACCGGCATGATCTCTATCGTCACCAGCATGACACCATGATCTCCATCATCGTGTTGTCATGTGGTTGTCGCACCAACTATTGCTTCTACAACTATTGCTAACACATAGCGATAAAGTAAAGCAATTACATGGCGTTTAAATATTGACACGTAGGTCATGAATTAAATTAAAGACAACCCTATGGCTCCTGCCGGTTACCGTACTCATTGACATGCAAGTCGTGACAACTATACAAAACATGATCATCTCATACATCACATATATCAAATCACGTTTTGGCCATATCACATCACAAAATGCCCTACAAAAACAAGTTAGACGTCCTCTACTTTGTTGTTGCAAGTTTTATATGGCTTCTATGGGAACTAGCAAGGACCGTTCTTACCTACGCAAAGCCACAACGGTGATATTCAAGTTGCCTTTTAACCTTCTACAAGGACTGCCTCTGTCGAATCCGATTCAACTAAAGTGGGAGAGACAGACACCCGCCAGCCACCTTTATGCAAACAAGTTGCATGTCAGTCGGTGGAACCGGTCTCTTGCGTGAGGACAAGTAAGGTTGGTCTGGGCCGCTTCATCCCACAATACTGCTGAATCAAAATACCAATCTGAACATCAACGCCCACAAACACTTTGTGTTCTACTCGTGCATATCATCTACGCATAGACCTAGCTCATGATGCCACTATTGGAGAACGTTGCATGGGAAACAAAAAATTTCCTACGAACACCCAAGATCTATCTATGTAGATGCATAGCTATGAGAAGGGGAGTGTATACACCTACCCTTGTAGATCGCTAAGCGGAAGCGTATACAACGCAGTTGATGTAGTCGTACTCTTCACGATCCAATCGCGATCCGATCCGATCTAGCGCCGAACAGATGGCACATCCGCGTTCAACACACGTGCGGCTCGATGACGTCTCCTCCTTCTTGATCCAGCAAGCGAGGGAGAAGTAGATGGATCTCAACCAGCATGACGGCATGGTGGAGATGGTGGTGGAGCAATCCCGGCAGTGCTTCGCCAAGCGCTACCGTAGATGCGATCTGAGGAGAAAACGAAGTAACGGGAGAGGGAGGGCTGCCACCGGGGTGTTGGAATTGGTGTGTGCAGCCCTGCCCTCCCCTCCACTATATATAGGAGGCAAAGGGGAGAGGGGAGGCGCAGCCTTGACCCCTCCTCCAAGGGAGGGGCCGGCGTCCAAGGGAGAGTCCTCCCTTTAAAAGAAAGGGAGGAGTCCCCCTCCAAGGCACCTCCGGGGTGCCTTGCCCCTTTGGGACTCTTGCTCCCAACCCTAATTCGCCTCTAGGGGCTGATGCACCTGGCCCATGATGCCTAGGGCGCACCCCCTATGGCCCATGTGGGCCCATGGGGTAGGTGGACCCCCTGGTGGACCCCCGGAACCCTTTTCAGCACCCGGTACACTACAGGTAATGCCCGAAACTTTTCTGGCGACCAAAATAGGACTTCCCATATATAAATCTTTACCTACGGACCATTCCGGAACTTCTTTTGACGTCCGGGATCTCGTACGGGACTCCGAACAACATTCTGTCACCAACGTTCATATCCCAAAACTACTCTAGCGTCACCGAACGTTAAGCGTGCGGACCCTGCGGGTTCGAGAATCATGTAGACATGACCGAGACACCTCTCTGGCCAATAACCAATAGCGGGACCTGGATGCCCATAGTGGTTCCTACATATTCCACAAAGATCTTCATCGATCGAGCCACGATGTCAAGGATTCAGTCAATCTCGTATGCAGTTCCCTTTGTCCAGCGGTATCTTACTTGCCCGAGATACGATCATCGGTATCTCCATACCTAGTTCAATCTCGTTACCGGCAAGTCTCTTTACTCGTTCCGTAATACAAGATCCTGTGACTAACTCCTTAGTCACATTGCTTGCAAAATTCTTGTGATGTTGTATTACCAAGAGGGCCCAGAGATACCTCTTCGTCATACGGAGTGACAAATCGCAGTCTCGATCCATGCCAACCCAACAGTCACCCTTGGAGATACCTGTAGAGTACCTTTATGATCACCTAGTTACGAAGTGACGTTTGATACACACAAGGCATTCCTCCGGTGCCAGGGAGTTGCATGATCTCATGGTCTTAGGAACATATACTTGACATGAAGAAAGCAGTAGCAATAAACTAATACGATCAAATGCTATGCTTACGGTTCGGTCTTGTCCATCACATCATTCTCCTAATGATGTGACCTTGTTATCAAATGACAACTCATTTCTATGGTTAGGAAACTTTAACTATCTTTGATCAACGAGCTAGTCTAGTAGAGGCTCACTAGGGACACAGTGTTGTCTATGTATCCACACATGTATCTGAGTTTCTGATCAATACAATTCTAGCATGAATAATAGACATTTATCATGAACAGGGAAATATGATAATAACCAGTTTATTATTGCCTCTAGGGCATATTTCCAACACGATGGACCCGTAGGTCTATGGTAAACTACTCACACATCATCATGATGGAGGCAGCAAGGTTGATGTAGAGGCCCTCTGTGATTGATCCCCCCCGGCAGGGCACCGGAACAGGGCTCTAGATGGCCTCCCGTCGGAACAGAGACTTGCGACGGCGAATTTTTTTATTTTGGCTGGCACTCGGGTGTTTTCCCAATTTTAGAGAATATATAGATTTGGAATTAGGTCAGGAGGCTGCTTGAGGTGGTCCCAAGCCATCAGGGCACGACCACCCCCTGGGCCCGCCCTGTTTGCTTGGCACCACCCCGTATGGCCTCCGGTTTCCCTCCGAAGCTTCCATGTCTTATTTTTGTCGAGAAAAAATCATCAAAAAGTTTCGGGGTATTTGGACTTCGTTTGGTACAGTATTCCTGAAAGGCCAAAAACAAGCAAAAAACAACAACTGACACTGGGCACTAGGTTAATATGTTAGTTCACAAAAATGATATAAAATAGCATGTAAAGTATCCAAGAATGACAATATAGTAGCCTGGAACAGTAAAAAATTATGGATACGTTGGAGACGTATCAGCATCGCCAAGCTTAAATTCTGCTCATCCTTGAGTAGGTAAATGATAAAAACAAAAAAATTGATGCGACATGCTACCCAACATGTAATCTATTTTAGGTATGATCTTTGAGAAATGATGAACTAATAAACATCAATATAGTGATATCCATAAACATGAGCAACATAATCATTAGTTTTCAAAATATACAATCCTTAAAGAACGTTACTCCCCACTCATTTTATCATAATAGCATGGCATAACTCTGTCTTCACCACATAAGTACAAATCATGAGCACCACGGAGTCAAGTCAGGCAATTGGATCATACTTCTAATGTGCTTCAGCATTTTCAACCTCACTCAATACATGAGCGTGAACCATGGATATAGCATATAGGTGGAATAGAATATGGTGGTAGATATCAAAAGGAGTCAAAGTGGAAAGAAAGTCTCACATCAACTCGGTGTATCAACGGGCTATGGAGATGCCCATCAAGAGATATCAATGCGAGGAGTAGGGATTGCCATGCAACGAATGCACTAGAGCTATAAGTGTATGAAAGCTCAACGAAAGCTAAGTGGGTTTGCATCCAACTTTCTTGCTCATGAAGACCTCGGGCATTTGAGGAAGCCCGTCATCGAAATATACAAGCCAAGTTCCATAATGTAAAATTCCCACTAGCATATGAAAGCGATAACTCAGGAGACTCTCTATATGAAGAACATGGTGCCACTTTGAGGCACAAGTGTGGTAAAGGATAGTAGCAAAGTCCTTTCTCTCTTTTTCTCTCATTTATTCTCTCTCTCTCTTTTTTTTATTTTTTTATTTTCTTGGTGGGATCATTTGGCCTCCCCCATTTTTTCATTTTTCATATGGAGCTCATCCCGACTTGTGGGGGAATCATTACTCCATCATCCTTTCCTCACTGGGACAATGCTCTAATATTGATGATAATCACACTTTTATTTACTTACAACTCGATATAACAACTCAAAAGAAATGACTCTATATGAATGCCTCTAGCAGTGTACCAGGATGTGCAATGATCTAGCATAACATGTAAACAATGATGAACGGTGGCTGTGCCACAAATACTATGTCAGCTACATGATCATGCAAAGCAATATAATGATGAACACACAAGTCATGTGATGTAACGGTGGAAGTTGCATGGCAATATATCTCGAAATGGATATAGAAATGCCATAATAGGTAGGTATGGTGGCTGTTTTGAGGAAGATATAAGGAGGCTTATGTGTGATAGAGCGTATCATATCACAGGGTTTGGATGCACCGATGAAAGCTGCACCGATCCTCGAGGTGAGAATGGATGCACACTACCGAAGAGGCTAGCAATATGCGGAAAGGTGAGTGTGCGTACATCCATGGATTCACATTAGTCATAAAGAAGTCATATACTTATTGCAAAGCCTTATTATCTCTCTCAAAGCAAAGTACTACCGCATACCCCTAGGGAGGAGTTAACCATCGCGAGCCTCCGACTCGAACAGCACTAGGATTTCAACAAGGAATAACAATGCTCACACATCATCATCATGCCATAACCAATATTTAGATGAGCAACAAGTAACAGGCTTTAACTACCGTACTACTAACCAACAATCATGTACTCGTGCCCTTTCATATTACTACATCAATATCATTAACCCACAATCTTTCTTATATGGTGAGCTACATGAAGGTTTTGATTATACACTCATTGAATACCTATCCTTTTTGGACTAGTATTATAACCTATGCAAATTACCGTTACTATTTATTAGACTCTCAAACAATTTTAAGTGAAGCATGAGAGTTCAATTATTTCTATAAAATCTGTACGCCACCGCGCTCTAAAAAATATAAGTGAAGCACTAGAGCAACTACTTAGCTCAAAAGATATAAGTGAAGCACATAGAGTATTCTAACAAATCATGACGAACATGGGTATCTCTCAAATATGTTTTTCCAGCAAACAATGATTGTGTCAAACTAAAAATAAAGCAAACTATAATACACGATGCTCCAAGCAAAACATATATCATGTGATGGACAAAAATATAGCTCCAAGTGACATACCAATGGAATGGAGACGAAAGAGAGGATGCCTCCGGGGCATCCCCAAGCTTAGACGCTTGAGTCTTCCTAGAATTTTACCTTGGGTGCCTTGGGAATCCCCAAGCTTAGGCTCTTTCTGCTCCTTATTCCTTCATCCATAGTGATCGCACCCAAAACTTGAAAACTTCAGCACACAAAACTCAACAGAAAACTCATGAGCTCCGTTAGTATGATAGGTAAATCAAAAACTTTAGGTACTATTATAAATCGATTCATATTTTATTATTGCTTAATGTACTGTATTCTAACTTCTCTATGGTTTATACCCCCCTATACAATCCATAGCATCATCAAAACAAGCTAACTATGCAAGCAAAAACAGAATCTGTCTAAAACAGAATAGTCTGTAATGATGTACACAAACACCATACTTCCATAACTCCAAAAATTCTCAAAACTTAGGAAAACTTGGGGAATTTGTATAAAAATACTGTGTAAAAAATTCTTATCAAAAAGACATTCCAGTAAAATCAGAGAAATTCTGCATTGGACGCAAAAGTTTCTGTTTTTGCACCATATCAATTCTACTATCTTACAAATCAATCCCAAGGGCTTTACTTGGCAAAAACACTAATTAAAACAAAAAAACACAATCATTAAAGTAGAAATAATCATGTAAACACACCAAGACAGAAAGAAAAAACAAAAATTTAAGATAACTATTGGATTGCCTCCCAACAAGCGCTATCGTTTTATGCCCCTAGCTAGGCATAATGCATAGTATCAAGTGTTGTCATCCTTGACATTCGCATCTTGGCATGTGTGTTCATGAGGTAATTTTTCAAAGATAATAGGAAACACATCATCTAGTAAAATCTTAGCATTCTTAATTCTACTTTCCGTGAAACCTTCTTTATTCTCTCTCACTATCCAAGAATATTGTTTATTGATAGCATTGAAAACTTGTTGGACAATATGTATAGGAGGAACTTCCTTCTTGGTTTTTTCATTGAAAGTATGGTTATCACGAAACACATACCTCATCATATAGTCCTTATTGTATAAAATTTCATCTATCACCAGATGTTCACGACTCGTATTATAGAAATCAAAGATCTCTCGAGCCTCTCGCAATATATAATAAAATTCATTCATGAGGATAAGAGTGGCTATCTTCTTAGCCCTCGGGTTATTTATAACTGGTAATTCATATAAAAGCCTTTGCAAAGTAGGATTAGTGGGCACAAATCTTCTTTCAAGTTTAAGAACAAGTGCGGAAATAGCATCGGCAGAGCTATAGGTTCTTCTAAGAATAGGCGTGTCATCGCAAACCAAAGTACCCTTACAATTAAAGAATTCTTGGATAATGCTTTTCCCTATGATATTCCCCTTCCCCGTAACAACAACTTTCACATCTTGATTTGGGGGAGTTTCCTCTTTAGGGGTTTTACCATCCTCACTTTTCGCAATGATAAACTCAAACATGATAGCAACTCAAAGCAAGAAACTAACAAGCAAACGAGTAATCTAGATAGTAAACTAGATAACTAAGCAAACAAGCAAATACAAATATTTTTTTATTTTTGATTTTTATATAAAGAAAAATATAACAGAAAATAATTGGTAAAATATAACGGTAAATAAAAAGTAGAACAAGTTAATGATAATTTATGTGAAGGTACTTGATGAGAATTTGGTGATACTCCTCGGCAACGGCGCCAAAAATACTTCCTGCTACTTGTAAACTGCATTGGGATTTTCCCCGAAGAGGAGATGAGATGCAGCACAATAGAGAGAAGTATTTCCCTCAGTGAGAACCAAGGTCATCGAACCAATAGGAGGACCACGCAAATTCCCGTCTTCAGCACCTACACACAAAAGAGCACGCACTTGCACCCAACACGGTCAAGAGGGTTGTCAAGTCCCTTGAACTCGTTACTTGCAAGCAATAAGTAGTCATAGATAGATAATATAAATATAAAATAACAATAACAATAAATAAATGGCAGCAATATTTTTGGTGTTTTTGTAATAATATATTTTGTAAAGACCCGGGGGCCATAGTATTCGCTAGAGGCTTCTCTCTCGAAGAAAGCATACGGTGGGTAAAAAATTTATTGTTGGGCAATTGATAGAAAAGCACATAATTATACAATATTGATTCACGGCAATGATCATGTACATAGGCATCACGTACATAAACAAGTAGACTGACTCATGTCTGCATCTACTACTATTACTCCACCCATCGACGGCTATCCAGCATGCATCTAGAGTATTAAGTAAAAACAGAGTAATGCTTCGAGCAAGATGACATGATGTAGACAAAGTAAATCCAATCAATATGAATAACCCCATGGGTTTCCCCTTAATGGCAGTAATACAATACGTGTCATGTCCCCTTCTGTCACGAGGATTGAGCACCGCAAGATTAAACCCATCACAACGCACCACTCCTACTGAAGATAAACCAATCTAGTTAGCCAAACCAAACGGATAGATCGGAGTGCAATACGAAGCTATAACAATCATGCATATAAGAATTCAGTAAATATTCAATATATTTTCATGAATAATCTGAACACAAACCCATAATTCATCGGAACCCAACAAACACACCGCAAAGAAGGATTCATCGGATATATCACCGCGGGAATTGCGATGAACTTTGTATTGAAGATCATAGAGAGAGAGAGACATCTAGGTACTAGCTATGGACCCGTAGGTCTGTGGTAAAAACTACTCACACATCATCACGGAGGCAGCAAGGTTGATGTAGAGGCCCTCCGTGATCGATCTCCCATAGGTCTGTGGTTAAAACTACTCACACATCATCCCAGAGGCAACAAGGTTGATGTAGAGGCCCTCTGTGATCGATCCCTCCTTCGGCAGGGCACCGGAACAGGGCTCCAGATGGCCTCCCGTGGGAAGAGAGACTTGCGGCGGCGGAAAAAGTATTTTTGCTGGCTCTCGGGTGTTTTCCTGATTTAGATAATATATAAAGTTGGAATTAGGCCACGAGGCTGCGGGAGGTGATCCCAAGCCGCCCTGTTGGCTTGGCACCACCCCGTGTGGCCTCCGGTCTCCCTCCGAAGCTTCTAGGTCTTATTTTTGTCCAGAAAAAATCATCAAAAACTTTCGGGACATTTGGACTTTGTTTGGTACAGTATTCCTGAGAGGCAATGCATATAAAGTATCCAAGAATGATAATATAGTAGCATGGAACAATCAAAAACTATAGATACGTTGGAGACGTATCATTATACTCGTTGGTATTCTTCTCAAGTGCCCAACATTAATTTTTTACAATGCCATTTTCCTTCTTTTCGAGAGGGATACTTCTAGTGAACCTATGGCCCCCGGGTTCATTCTTCCATCAATACAAAATTCTACATAATTGCTCTTCTATATTTGTTTTTAATTTTTTCGTACCACTATCTATCTATCTGCTTTTAACCTTGTAACTAGCAATACAAGGGGCTTGACAATGCCCTTGCCAAGTTGGGTGCAAGTATTGTTCCTTTTTGTGTGCTGGCACTGTTGACCTTGGCTTGGTGATTCCTACTAGTTCGATTAAACCATGGTTCTCAACTGAGAAAAATACTTTGCTTCTGTGCTATATCACCCTTCCTCTTTAGGACAAAACCCAACAACTCCTACAAGAGTAGTAACCCTCCTGCATATTTTGTTAAGAGCTGGAGAGTTGCCATCATTTGTCTATTTTCTTGTGCGCTTGCTGAAGTGATACAGAGATTGCTCACTGAAGTTTTACTAATATATGTTGGTACAGATCATAAGCTTGTTGCCAGATGGTGGATTAGTCTAAACAAACATAGTTCTTTTGATATTCTAATCGTTGGTTTGATGTGAACTATTTGGAAACTTGGTAATGTCACGTGTCTCCATTAACCATAATGGTGATGGTTGATTCATGTATGGGATAGATTGATCTCAACCGGTCATCATTGGAAGGATTTCTGCAAATGGCGCAAATGGACCTCATGGCAGACTATTTGTGACATGGAACACATGCGAGCCCAGGTGCTCCGGATCGCCTGGTGATATATCCTTCTGCTAGAACTTGGACTGTCTCTGAATTATGCACCAATTAGGGCCCCTTTCGCTCACATGATTCAAAAAAACGCAGGAATATGATAGGAATGCATGTGTAAAACAGAGGATTGGAAAAGGCGAGATTTTTGCAGATTTGGGTGTTTGTTCACGAGAATAGGGAAAACATGGAAATTCTAGGGAAAAAAAGTCAAATCAAAGTCAAGCCACATGAAAAGGTATAATTAACACGTTATCATGCCACTAAGGATCTCAGTCTCATTCCTTGTGCGTAGGAATTTGAAAAGGAGGTCCAAGTGAACTGTATTTATTTTATTTTATTGCATTTTTTCCTTTGAAATCGAGGCTAAAAGAAAATTTCCTTTATTTTTCCTTTCCTACATTCTTTTAAACCGAAGTCTTGATTATTGTCACCATAAGAAAAAAATTCTATTTATATATATTTCCTTCATTGTTCCTTTGAACCAAAGGATTCCTAACTAGTTTTAGCAGCCCGAGTCCTCTAGTGCCCCCAGGGGCGAAGTTACAAAAAAGCTTGATGGGGTCATATCCATGGCAATGGGGTCATGTTCAATAAATCAACAATGATTTGTGTTAGTTCAGTGAAGAACTTAGTAATTTCATTGGGTCAATTGACCCCAATGCCTACATGGCAACTCCGTCCCTGAGTGCCCCCCCAACCAAGATTCGGGATGAAACACAATACCCATACCCTATGACGACCCCTTGATCCTAGTTGAATCCAAGTGTACCTCTTTTTTGTGGAATCCAAGTGTACCACTTTTTTTATGGAATCTAAATGTACCTCTTTGCATAAATGCAACTGGCCGAAGCATGGTCTGTAATAGGTATACCGTATTTATAGTTGTATGGTTGTTTGCTTCTTTGCGTGGTCCATATAGCCATGCTAAGTGATATCCATGTCGGTACTCTTATTTTCTTCTCGTGTGGACAATTATTATTTTGTCGGGATGCTCTAGAGATGAAATTATGCCCGTGCATGGAAGGTTTATCTTTGTCCTTCTAGCGAAGTGAATCTCTAATTATCATTGAGATGAACTCCCTAGTTGTTGTGAAGTTGGTCATGTGCCCTCGATAGATCAATCTACGCTTCTATCTCAAAGAAAATTAAGTACTTGATGTCACTATGTGAAAATTGCATTACTCGTGTTAGTCGTAATAAGGAGAGGTTAGCAATTGTCTAGCAAATTTGCAGTACGGATAACCATGGCTTGGTTCTAGTCCTCCTGATGCGTAGGGTTGGCAATGGGTAGGGTATGGGCGGGTATAACCTTTTTGTGCCCAAACCCATACCCACATAAACTTTCTGTACCCACCCATTTCAATACCCATGGGCATAAATTGGCACCCATGCCCATACCCATCGGGTATCCTATACCCAATGATTATCTAGTGGGTACAATATATAATATATTTTTTAAAGGTAGATAAATGGCTTTGAAATTCAAGCGATGATGGGCGAGCAGTATAGCACCGACACAAACTTCTACGGTGGTGACCTCTTGGAGGCCTCAAGGGAGTATGAGCGACGGGTGATGAAAGCCAGATGCAATGGGAGGTGGTGGTGGGAATGGGGGATCACTGGATCGAGAGTTGGACAGGAGTCCAATAGGGAAGAGTCGAGATTTCATCTTTTCGAGAAGTCACATAGGACGTAAGAGGAGTGGCCATCATGTGATTAAGGAATTGAGAATTTGGGTGTGCCAAGGAGTTGGATTATGACCCCACATGTCATAGGAGTCATTTTCATTTATTAGCTTTTTCTGGGTATCCATTGGGTTACCCATGGGCGTAATTTCGCACCCATACCCTATCCATATATTTTACGGGTATGGATACCCATTACCCGTGGGTACAAAATCTCTCCAAGTCATGCCCATGCCCGTGGTTTTCGGGTAGGGTACCCGCAGGTACCCATACCCATGGGCAAAACTGCCATCCCTACTGATGCGTTTGAGTTAGCTCCAACAGATTGTAATACCATTTCTTTTTAGTGGCATAGCATTTTTTTTTCTTTTTTTGAGGGGGAGTACAAAGTTTTCATTCGAGAAAAAGTGCTATCCTGGGCTTGCTGGTCCATATCCGCGTGATCTCGCGGAAGACGGAAGTCCATTTCCCATCGGATACGTGTGCTTGCTTGTTTGGCGGATGTAAACAGCATGATGCTAGGACCTAAATGTTAATTACAAACAGCAGGCACCAGTGGTCTAGTGGTAGAATAGTACCCTGCCACGGTACAGACCCGGGTTCGATTCCCGGTTGGTGCAACTGATATTTTTGCTGAATCATCTCATTTACAAGCATCCTCCTCTTACAGCGGGCAGAGTAAGCACATGATCAATTATTTCGTTAGATAATCATCTCGGCGAGCGCGACTAGATTCTAAATCTAGAACTCGTCGACGGTGATGGCGCCTCTGATGACCTCGTACGCCTCGCGGCTGCGCGACTTCTTGATGCCGACGGCGAAGTAGACCTTTGCGGCGTCGGCCTTGACGGCGGTGACCCTGGCCCAGACGAGCACCTTGGCTTTCAGGCCCTCCACCCCCGTCAGGCTGCCCTTGTCCAGCGTGCCGGCCACCGTGGTGTCGAAACGCAGCTCGGAGCCGTCCCTGTAGCCGACCTCGCAGACCGCCGGGATGTACACCGTCAGCCGCCGCGTCTCCGGCTCGAACTCGTAGTTGGTGGCCTCCCGCGGGAACAGCCCCGCCGGCAGGTCGTGCTCCTGGAGCAGCTCCGGCAGCGGCTTCTGCATCTTACCTTTGAGCTTGTTTACCAGCCATTTTGCTCCGTCCCCGACGCTGGTTGAGAGCGACTGCACCACCGATCGATCGGATAAGAAGATCGCATCATCACCAAAAGGAGCACATCGAATAATTAATCTTTAATATCACATGGGAATCTAACCAAGATCGATCTAAAACCAGAAGGAAAACATGCTAGCACGAGAACAGAAACAATATCATGACCAAACAATAACCAAAGGAAATATGCTGCGAGTGAAAGAACAGAACAGAAGATTGATGCGATGCTGTCTCATGCACGGACCTCGATGTCGTTACCGGCCGACGACATCTCTTTGTTGGCCCTCTGCCCCAGCCAGTAGGAGCCCATCTTGTTCATGATCTCATCCATGTCTCTCCCAGCAAGCAAGCGCTTATCCCTCTTTCTCTCTCTGTACTCTGCTCCCTCCTATGATATTTCTTGCTCTGTTACTTGGTTTTCTGGGAGATGCGAGGCAGAGGAGGGAATTGTGGGGAGCCTCGTCGCTGGCCAGGACAGGATCAAAGCAAGACGAGGAGAAAGAAAGTGGCCATCCATTACCGCGTGAAAGAGACGGGTCTCGTATGGCTTGGTCGTTGGCACGGTTGCGCGTGTTGAAAAACGCCGGATGTTGATGGCATGTATGACTTCGGAGGTTGGGTCACCTCGCATTCCAGAAACCTCCGGGATGGCGGTAAGTATTTTTTCGACCGGAAGGCTTTCGCGGGCTAGCTTTATTGATGAACTTAAATAATGTTTAAGTCATCTGCTAAAAATTTAGAAATAAAAACGGAGGTGCATCCATCCATACAGAAAGAGTGTTTACAGTCCACACTCACCTAGCTTCATGAGCAACAATATTAAACTTTCTATTACAATGCTCAATAGTAACTTTCCCGAACTCTCTCAATAGCTCTCTGCAATCATCTAAAACTAGAAAAGTTAGGCGCGCTTTGCTGCGTCCTTGGTGTTATTAAATTTTCATAAAAAAAATAATCCCTTTATTTCAAAATATTAGGTGCACTAGTTTTTTAAAAATTCAAATCTCTTTAAGCTTCACCAAATTTGTAAAGAAATATATCAACTTAGTGTCATTAGCTTCATCATGAATTGAATTTGGTCAAAGTTTAAAAAAATGTCTTTTCAAAAACTAATACACCTTACGCTTTGTTTGGATGTTTGCATTCAGGCCTAGTATTGGGTATTGGCATTTGTCTTGGCCTAATATCCCAAATGCCACCGTTTGGTTGGTCTTGGCATTTAGTTGTGGCATTCGGGCTTGATATTGAGCGATCCATCCCTAAGGCAAAAAAAACTACTGGACCAATTCAGAGCGTGCGCGCTCGACATCGCTAGGCATTGGGATAGCGTGCGTATCTGTTCGCGAACGAAACCAATCCAGCATCGTCCCGCCCGTCTCGCCCGCGTGTGTCCTAAGGAACGGCGGCGGCGGCCATCCCGCCCGCCACCACCCCGGGCTTCGACGGCTGGCGTGCCTGCACCCCAAATTTGGTGGCCGGCGTCACTCTCCGCCTCGTCTCAACCCCGAGCTCCAGCGGCCAACGTCACCTTCTCGCCCCGTCGAAGCTCTCCAACGGCCGACGCCACCCTCCTGCCCCGCCTGAGCTCTCCAACGGCCAACGCCACCTTCCCGCCCCGCCGGAGCTCTCCAGCGTCCGGCGCCACCCTCCTGCCCCTCGTCCACCACGATCGCCGGCGTGCCTCCACCCCGAGCTCCGCCGCCAGCTCCACTGTGTTGCTGGCCGCCTCCTTCCCCTCTTCGTAGAGCTCCAAACTTCTCCCATATCCGGCGTCCGGCCTCCCCAGATGAAATAGAGTTTACGAATTGCTCTTACAACTTGGAATTCCTCTTACAATAGTGAAGGATGAAATGACGATGGAGATGAAAGGATCAAAACTAGGAAGAACTCCAATGGTTCTTCTGAATCTCTCCTTCGCTGTTCTGGTTGCACTGGTGTCAAATAGGGTTCTCCAATGATATGTGTCCCTTCACGAAAGTGTCTTGTACAGATGTGCTGGAGCTGTTGGCACCTCATACGACCGCCGATTCGAGCGGGCGCGCTCGCATGAAGAGACATCTTTTGCTCTGCTGCGTCTGGTGGCTTGGCTCTCCACATGGAAGTTGACCAATTTGACTTGAATTGCAGAAATCCTCCTTGGTTTCCTTCCATAATTGATATTTCCTGCCAAACAATAGGAAAACAGATTTTTTTTGAAGGATTAGCGTTACAAATAACCGAGAAGTGGCGTGAACCAATGAAAACCAAACAAGAAGCGCTAAAAAATAATCACAAATTCTCGAGCCATCAACTCCCCAAGCTTAAAACTTGCTCGTCCTCAAACTACGGCAATCACCGGAAGAATCCCAATTATTGTCACCTTGGGGTATGCGGATCAAGACACGTAATAGGTGCATACAACTTGCAAGACAAATCAATCTCAAGATGGGATCCAAATCAATCTTATATTCAGAAATAATATAATACGTTCAAATCTGAAATCATGGCACTCGGGCCCTAGTGACAAGCATTAAGCATAGCAAAGTCATAGCAACATCAATCTCACAACATAGTGGATACTAGGAATCAAGCCCTATCAAACTTAACTCGATTACATGATCAATCTCATCCAATCCCACCACCGTCCAGCAAGCCTACAAAGGAATTACTCACTCCCGATGGTGAGCATCATGGCGGTGTTGATGGAGAAGGGTTGGTGATGACGACGGCGACGATTTCCCCTCTCCGGAGCCCCAAACGGACTCCAGATCAGCCCTCCCGAGGAAGAACAGGAGGTGGCGGCGGCTCCGTCTCGTGAAACGCGATGAAAACTTCTCTTTGATTTTTTTCTCCGAAGATGTGATTTTATAGGATAGGAATCAGGGTCGGAGGAGCCTCGTGGGCCCCACAAGCCATCAGGGCGCGGCCTAGGGAGGCCATGCCCTGTTGGCTTGTGCCCCACAGGTGGCCTCCCTCCGGCAGGTCTTTGCTCCATGATTCATTATAATTCCCAGAAAAAATCAACAAAAAGTTTCGCCCAATTCCGAGAACTTTTATTTCTGCACAAAAATAACACAAAGGTAGCTCTGCTGAAAACAGTGTCAGTCCGGGTTAGTTCCATTCAAATCATGCAAATTAGAGGCCAAAACCAAAGGAAAAGTGTTTGGAAAAGTTGATATGCTGGAGACGTATCACTCTGCAAGGAGGCGAGCCGCCTGCGGGCGGAGAGAAGTGGGCTGGAGGTGGCCCACCGTAAGGAGCTGGATCGTCAGGCGGCGAGCCACCGCAAGGCATTAAAAGCCAATGATGAGCTATTGGAGAGGGCGGTCGAGGAGGCGTGGCAGGCGAAGGAGGAGTACGATCGCCGCACCTGTGATTGGTCGGTTAGGGAGCAGAAGATGGAGGAGGAGGTGCCGGCGGTCGACCAGCTTCTCGCCCGTAAGTTTCTTCTCGTTTGGTCTTTCCTTGTGCCGCCTAGAGGCTTGGTTGCTTTCTTGTATTATTTGCGTGTTTTTCCTTCCCTCCCTCCAGGACTCTTTCCTGAGACACAGGTGGCCGTGGAGGCGGCTGTGGAGGCCCACCGGGAGGAGGAGCGCGCGCAGGGCATCCATATCGGGATGCTCGCTGTTTGGACGGTGGGCGAGGTGGGTATTGCCGCCGAGGTCCGTCTGAACATGGTGCTGCAGGCCATGCAGCGGCTCCAGAAGGCCGATCTGGGGCTGGTTCGCACCCTTTGGCTAGCAGTGGTGCAGCCCAGTACCGTGAGCCAGCTCGCATGGTGGTTGGAAGCCGGACAGGCGCGGATCGATGCCTGGAAGGCTTCGGCTGTGCGAGCCGGCGCAAGGATGGCACTCTGCATCATGAAGTCCAAGCATCTAGATCTGGATCTGGGGCTGCTGGCTACCCAGCGTGCCGGCACGGATGCGGAATTGACTGCGGTTGCTGACTTGCTGGCCGCACAGGCTAGCGAGCTTGCGTCGTTTGCTCCGTGGGACGAGTATGTCCCGGAGCGAACCGCAGACGGCGCGGTGATCCCGCAGGACCAGTATGTGATGGCCTTTGATGGCCCGGAGGATAGCGCTGGCGATTCGAAGAATGAAGGCACCAGCTCCAGCGCTGATGCGTACGTAGACGCTGGGGCGGAGGAGTACACGGGCGCCATGGCTGACGCGGGATGCTCTAGGACCAAGGTTGGCGCCTCCACTAGCTAGGGCTCTTTTCTGCTTTCCTGTCTGTTTGGTTAGTTTGCAGTTCCACCCACTGGGGGTGTAAGTTTGTGTAATGAACTTGTGGTTGTGGGCCTTTATCTTTCCCTTTTTACAAATGCATGCTTTTGATTTGCCAAAAATTTGCGCGTGTCCCCTCGTCCGTTACTTTTGCCCCTTGGTTCCCTTCTTTCTCAAGCTCCCCCCCCTACGGCTTCGGCCCCGCCACCAGACAACCGGGAGCCGGTCTGTGACTAGGACGGGGCATCTGCTTTAAGGGAGGCGGCGTGGTACTTGGGGCCATAGGACTTAAGCTAGGACGAGTGCGACAGAGGCCGGCTGGCGATTGCTTATGAGCCGGCGAGCTCGAGCCGGTCGTTCCTTCACAGGGGTTGTTCCCGTGAGGGTAGCTTTCATCCCCGGGCTCTTGCCAGCAGGACAGCCGGGAGCCGGTCTGTAGCTGGGTGGAGAGGGAGGGCTTTGCTTGCCCCCACATTACTTAACCTGCCTAGAAGGAAGGGGGTTGGGCTAGCCGGCGAGCCCCCGAGTCCGGGGGAGTCGAACCGTGGTGCTCGTGCGAAGAGAGAGAAGGCAAAGAGAGATGATAAAAAGGTAGACCCCAGTGATGGCTTGGGGGCACCTGTTGCATTCATTGATCCCAAAAGATGGGGGATACATACATACATTGGTTCCACGGGCGCTCCGTCTCCTTGCCGAAGGCGTCCCTCTTGCGCTTCTGCGACTTCTACATGTCTATCAGCTAGTACGCGTTGTTGTGCAGCACCTTGTTGATGATTAATGGGCCCTCCCATGGGGAGGACAACTTGTGCTGGTCGGCGGTTCGCTGGACCCGCCGGAGCACCAAGTCGCCCTCGCGGAAAGCGAGGGGCCAGATCCTCTTGCTATGATAGTGTCGCAGCTTTTGCTGATAAATAGCTGACCGGCTCAGAGCCAGTTCACGCGCTTCCTCGAGTAAATAGACTTCGTCTTCTCTAACCTCCTTTGCATCCACCTTTGTGTACAGGGTGACGTGAGGCGAGTCGAATTCGACATCCGTGGGGATGACTGCCTCGAACCCGTACACGAGGAAGAAAGGGGTGAAGCCGGTTGACCGGTTAGGCATGGTGCGGAAGACTCCACAGGACCGCTGGCAGCTCGTCGATCCAGCAACCGGTTGATCACACCAGCGGCTCGACGAGCTGGGGTTTGATGCCACACAGGATCACGCCGTTCACCCTCTCCGCCTGGCCATTTGACTGCGGGTGGGCCACTGATACGTCTCCAACGTATCTATAATTTTTTATTGTTCCGTGCTGATATATTATCATTCTAGGATACTTTTTGGGTCTTTATTTACCAATTTATAATATTTTTTATCACTAACCTATTGACCCAGTGCCCAGTGCCAGTTGCTGTTTTCTGCATGTTTTTCACTTTTCAGGTTTACATTACCAAACGAAGTCCAATTGCCACGAAACTTTTTTATGATTTTTTCTGGATGAAAAGAAGACCTGGAAGCTTCGGGAGGAGACCGGGAGCCACACGAGGGCACCAGCACGCAACAGGGCACGCCATGGGTGGGACCGCGCCTTGATGTGTAATGGCCCCCTCAGGCATCTCCTGACGTCCCTCTCTGGCCTATAAATTCTCTAATATTCCCAAAACCCTGGAGGCAGTCCTGAAACCCTTTTTATGCCGCCGCAAGTCTATGTTCCGTCGCGAGGCCATCTGGTGCTCCGTTCCGGCACCCTGCCGGAGGGGGGATCGATCACGGAGGGCCTCTACATCAACCTTGCTGCCCTCATGATGATGTATGGGTAGTTCACCACTGACCTATGGGTCCATAGCTAGTACCTAGATGGCAATCTCTCTATCTCTTGATCTTCAATACAATGATCATCGCATCTTCGCTTTGATCCATCCGATGTAATCCTATTGTGCGGTGTGTTTGTTGGGATCCGATGAATTGTGGGTTTATGTTCAGATTATTCATGAAAATTATTTGAGACACCTCTGAATATTAAGATTCTTATTTGCATGATCATTATAGCTTCGTAATGCTCTCCGATTTATAGATGTGTTTTGGCCAAGTAGACTGATCTATCTTTAGAGGGAGTGGTGCGTTGTGGTAGGTTCAACCTGATGAGTTTCTATATCCCAGTGACAAAGTAGGGGTCAAGATACGTCTTTGTGTTGCTTCTACTAGGGATAACACGATGGGGTTTATTCATATTGCTTGAGTTTACTTTGTCTACACCATGTCATCGTTCTCCATGCATTACTCCGTTTTACTTAATACTCTAGATGCATGCTGGATAGCGGTCGATGAGTAGAGTAATAGTAATAGGTGCAGGCAGGAGTCGGCCTATTTGTTTATGGACATGATGCCTATATACACATGATCATTGCCGTGAAAATCGCATAACTATTCGCTTTTCCATCAATTGCCCAACAGTAGTTTGTTAGTCACCGTATGTTGCCTACATGAGAGATGCCGCTAGGGAAAACTATGGCCCCGGGTCTATTCACTTATAAATTTACAAACGCTACTATTACCTTGCTGCCTTTATTTTCTTTTTATTTTATTTTGCAATTTACAATTATCTACTATTATCTACACACTTCACTTGCTTGCAAATAACGAGATCAAGGGGATTGACAACCCTCTTGCCTGCGTTGGGTGCAAGTTGTTTGTTCTTTTGTGTGCAACCACTGAAGACGGTTGCGGATTGATATTCCTATGGGTTCGATAAACCTTGGTTTCATAACTGAGGGAAAATACTTACCCACTTTGTGCTGCAATTACCCGTTCCTCTTCACGGAAAACCCAACGCAGATCACAAGTATCAGGAAGGATTTCCAGCGCTGTTGCCGGGGAATATCATCATCAACTATCAAGTAACTTCACACAAATTTTCATACACTTGTTTATCTTTTTATTTGCTGTTATATTTAGTTTGTTTCATAAAAACAAAAAATACAAAAATATTTATCTTTGCTTGTTACTAGTTTACTTCTTCGCTTGCTAGTTTACCTGTCCTGCTTGTTACTTTGCTTGTTCGGTCACCATGTCTCAAGAAGATTCCACAATATTTCTTACTACCAAAGAATGTCGGAAATAGAGAGTTCTATGATAACTTTCATGACTTCACAATATGAGCATAATAAATTATTTGCTTCTGAAATTAAGGAACATTCAACTTTGCTTGACGCTATTAGTAAGCAACTTGATGAGGCTAATAAGGAAGTGTCTAATCTCCAATCACAATTTGCTCAAACTAAAGAGTTGTTAGGAAAGATCTCTGATAAGCAAACCTCTCTAGTGAATAGGATGGCCGCTAAACCGGAATCTTTACCTGTTGGGAATCATGATGAAGATCTTAAAACGATTGGTACTTCTCCTATTGAATCTTTGTTCACTTCTCTGAATATAAATGATAAAGGGACTAGAGATGAGTCAACTCTAGTTGAGAAGCGTCCCGTTTGCTTGGAGGGGGATGATTTTGATGCTAAAACTGAAAAACATGGGTTTGGAGAGGTCAAAACTTTAACTTGTGATGTGCCCACTATTTTGGATTATAAGGACTTTAATTATGATAATTGCTCTTTAGTAGAATGTATTTCCTTGTTGCAAACCATTATTAGTTCACCCAATGCTTATGAACAAAACAAAGCTTTTACCGAACATATAGTAGAAGCTATGAAAAAAGCTTATGATGAGAAACTTGAGCTTGAAGTTTCTATTCCTAGAAAATTGCATGATGAGTGGGAACCTACTATGAAAATAAAGATAAATAAATATGAATGCAATGCCTTGTGTGACCTTGGTGCTAGTGTTTCAACTATTCCTAAATCTCTTTGCGATGTGCTTGGTCTCACTAATATTGAAGATTGTTCCGTTAACTTGCATCTTGCGGATTCTACCATTAAGAAACCTCTAGGTAGGATTAATGATGTTCTTATTATTGCAAATAAAAATTATGTGCCTGTAGATTTTATTGTGCTTGATATTACTTGCAATCCTACTTGTCCCATAATACTTGGAAGAACTTTCCTACGAACTATAGGTGCAATTGTTGACATGAAACAGGGAAACATAAGGTTCCAATTCCCATTAAAGAAAGGGATGGAACAGTTCCCTAGAAAGAGAATTAAACCACCTTATGAATCAATCATGATAGCTACTTATGGGTGGAATGTCAAAGATGACAATACTTGAAACTATGCATTATGCCTAGCTAGGGGCATAAAACAATAGCGCTTGTTGGGAGGCAACCCAATAGTTATCTTTATTGCTTTTAACTTTCTGTTTGTTTTTGATAACATGATTATTGCCTTTGTAATGATTATGTTTTTATGTTTAAATTATTGTTTGTGCCAAGTAAAGCCTTTGGGATGATTCACAAGATGAGTAGAATTGATGCTGAAACAAAACAGAAACTTTTGACTCCAGTACAAGAATTTTCATTTTTTACTGGAGCGTGATAATGATGTGAATTTTTTACAAAGTATTGCTATACAAATTTTCAAGGTTTTCCTGTTTTTCAGAATTTGTAGAGTTACAGAAGTATAGGTTCTCTACAGATTGCTACAGACTGTTCTATTTTAGACAGATTATGTTTTTGCTTGCATAGTTTGCTTGTTTTGATTATGCTATGGATTGTATCGAGGGGTATAAGCCATTGAGAAGTTAGAATACAATAGCTATTATGCAATTATGAAATAAGAATAAATTTATAACAGTACCTAAAGTATTCAATATGTTGCTTATACTAACGGATCTCACGAAGTTTTGTTGAGTTTTGTGTGATTGAAGTTTTCAAGTTTTGGGTGTTATCACGATGGAAAAAGGAATAAGGAGCGGCAAGAGCCTAAGCTTGGGGATGCCCAAGGCACCCCAAGGTAATATTCTAAGGAATACTCAAGCGTCTAAGCTTGGGGATGCCCCGCAAGGCATCCCCTCTTTCGTCTCAATCCATCGGTATGTCACTTGAAGCTGTATTTTTATTCATCACATGATATGAGTTTTGCTTGGAGCATCGTTTGTTTATGTTTGCTTTTACTTTCAGTTTGCCACAATCATTGTTTGCTGGACATACCTATTTAAGAGAGACACACCTTCATCATAATTTATTAGAATGCTTTATGTGCTTCACTTATATATTTTGAGCTTAGCAGTTGCTCTAGTACTTCACTTATATCTTTTTGAGCACGGTGGCGTGTAGATTTTATAGAAATAATTTCACTCTCGTTCTTCACTTATATTTGTTTGAGAGTTAATAAATAGTGACGGTAATTTGCATGGGTCATAAGACTAGTCCAAAAATATTAGGTATTCAATGAGTGATAATCAAACCATCATGTAGCACATATAGAGAAATTATGGGTTAATGATATTGATGTGGTAATATGAAAAAGATGTGAGTTCATAATTGTTGATTCGTATAAGTGTCGATATTAAGAGAGGTTAACTTCTTGTTTGTCTAAAAATTAAAGAGGCATGGTGATGATGTGTGAGCATTTCTATTCCTCGTTGAAATCCTAGTGTTGTTTCGGGTCGGAGGCGCGCGATGGTTAACTCCTACCAACCTGCTCCCTCGGGGCAAGCGAGTAGTACTTTGATTTGTGATAAAACTAATAAAACTTTGCAATAAGTATATGAGTTCTTTATGACTGATGTGAAACCATGGACATACGCAATCTCACCTCCTCATATTTGCTAGCCTCTTCGGTACCGTGCATAGCCCATCCTCACCTTGAGGATCGGTGCAACTTTCGCGGGTGCATCCAAACCCCGTGACATTATAGTCTCTGTTGCACATAAGCCTCATTATATCTTCCTCAAAACAGCCACCATACCTACCTATCATGGCATTTTCATAGCCATTCTGAGATATATTGCCATGCAAATTCCATCGTCACTTCACATGACTAGTTCGTTCATCATCATATTGATTTGCATGATCATATAGAGCTGACATACTATTTGTGGCAAAGCCACCGTTCATCATATTTTTGATACATGTCACGCTAGATCATTGCACATCCTGGTACACTGCCAGAGGCATTCATATAGAGTCATATCATCCTATCAGTTCCTCATATCGACTTATAAGTAAATAAAAGTGTGATGATCATTATTGTTAGAGCATTGTCCCAGTGAGGAAATAAAAATGGGGGAGGCCAAATGAGCCCACCATTCAAAAAAATGAGAGAAAATGAGAGAAGGGACTTTGCTACTATCCTTTACCACACTTGTGCCTCAAAGAGGCACCTTGTTCCTCATATTGAGAGTCTCACGATATGTTATTTTCATATGCTAGTGGGAATTACTTTTTCATTATTACAAACTTGGCTTGTATATTTGACGGGGTTATTACCCCCGGGTAGGCCAAAGCTGTGGGGTCCTCCCCCCGCTCGAAGAAAATCGATACCACCGGCCGGCCCGGAGCCGGCTGGGCCACGGCCGGCTGGTGGGCCGCCGGTTGCCTCAAGACCGGCTGGCGAGGAGCCGGATGGGGAGGAGCCGGCATGCCCGTTGCCGGCTCACCTACGGCCGGTTGATCAAGGAGCCGGTCATCTGGCTTACGGCCGGCTGCCTTCAGGCCGGTCCTTCCGCTGACCTTCGGACGGACCAGCTCCCGTCCCGTCTCTCTGCGCGTCAGTACGGCGACAAGACAAGACCCCCGTGACCAATCCCGGCGTGGCCACAGTGGCCGCTAACACACGGGCGCGCAAGGCCACAGTGGCTGCTGACCTCGGCCGACTGCGACAGGGCTTCCAACAGTGCCGGCACGCCTCCAACCACTCCATTACCTGCCCCGGCATGGCTACAGGCCGGCCGGCCGTACCGCTGACCTCGGCCGGTCGCCGCAAGACGACGCCCCCGAAGGATGACCCGTGCCGGGACGTGACCGCCGCGGGGACCCACCGTGCGGGCCCCGCCGGCTCCCGACGGGACCCTGCAGCCGGCGGACCCCACCAGCGACGGGACCCCTCAGCCGGGGGCCCCATAGCCGGCCCGGGAGGCTGCCGGCTGGGGCCCCCCGGGACCTCTTATTCATATTGTACTCCGGGGGGTTGGCCTATAAAACCCCCCGGTCCTCCCCCATGCAACGGGGTCGACTCACTCGACACACCACACATACATAGAGAGGCAGCAAGGGCAGCCCAGCCCTTTCTTCCTCCTCTAGCCATACAGCTCCAGGAGCACCCTTGTAACTTCACCATCGTCTTAACTAGACCGAGCAGGACTAGGGGTGTTACCTTCCGCGGAGGGCCCCGAACCTGGGTACATCGTGTGTCCGCCACCGCTTGTGCCTAACCCCGCTCCCGGAGCCCGTCGGCGTCCTTCGGCTCCAACCACTCTCGATAAGCCTACCCATGGCATCTGCCGTGAGAAAACCACGATAGTTGGCGCCCACCGTGGGGCCGTCCGCGGCGCCGGCCGGAGTCACGCCCCGGGCGGGGCCCTTCACCATCTCCCCCGTCCGCCCTGCGTCCGGGCAGAACTGCATGCTCGTGGGGCTTGCTCCAGCAGGCCCTGTGGGCGACGTTGCACTCAACGCCGCCGCGCTCGCCGTGCGTCTCGGCAAGCTGAGCCTCGCCGGCGAGCTAGCGGCCGACGAGTACCCTAGCTTTGTGCTCGACTGCACCGATCCACCCTCGTTCGTGGGCGCGCTCGCCACGGGCGAGGCTGACGGCTCCCGCCGCGGCACGGGAGTCTTCGTCACCATTTCCTCCACCACTTCTGGCCGTGCGCGGGCCGAGGCCGACGCGGCCGCCGCTCGCGCCGGTACTTCCGACCCGCTCGCCGCTACCCTCCAGGGTCTGGGCACTCCCATTGCCCCGACGGCGGACCCAGTCACCGCCACAGCCGAGCTGGAGGCGGCCCGCCGCCTGCTGTTCGAAGACGCCAGCGCCCTCGCTGCCGAGTGGCGCCGGATGGAAGCCGTGCAGCGGGAGTACGCCTCTGCTTATGGTCTCACCCCGGCTGGCACCGAGCCCAGCCGGCGTGGGGCTGTGCGTGACCGCGGCCGCGTGGTCGCGGAAATCCTCGGCGGCCGCCTTCCCGTCTACGATACCCCCGCGGCCAACCTGCGGGCCGCCAAGGTAGCCTACGAGGATCTGGCTACCTTGGTGGGTGAGGAGCGTGCCGCGCGCGAGCAGCATATCAAGGACCTCATCGACACCGCCAATGCGCAACAAGTGGGTTTCGCCCCCGGCGGGGCCGTCTCCGAGCTTCCCCATCCCGAGGGCGAGGGCGCTGGGGCTGCAGACCGTCAGCCGGCTCAGCACTCCAGCACCCCTCGTCCCTCCGGCCGGCACGCCGAGGGAAGCAACGTTCGGCGTTCCCAGTCGCGCGGGAACGAGCAGCCGGCTGTCAACAGCCGGCGCAGCAACAACCCGGCTGGCGGCAACCTCCGCGACGAAGCGCCGGCTGGCGGTAGCCGGCGCAGCCGCGGGCACACTCCGCCTCCACGACAGGAACCAGCGCGATCCATCCCACTGGCCGTCCGCCCCGAGCTTGCGGCCCGGCTCAGGCCGCGGGTCCCCCACAGCGAAAACGATGCGCGGCTCCGCCTCGACCGGCTGGCGCAGTCGGCTCTCCTCGAGGAGGAGGGCTCGATTGGCCCGGCGTGTTTCGGCCACCGGATCCGCAACGAACCGTTCCCGCCCGGTTTCACGCTCCCCCGCGACACCCCGAAGTACAACGGGGCTGCCAAGCCGGAGGACTAGCTGATCGACTACACCACCGCCGTCGGCATCGCTAGGGGGAACAAGCGCGTAGCCGTTCGCTACGCTCCCCTAATGCTAATCGGCTCGGCCCGCACCTGGCTGAACAGCCTGGCAGCCGGCAGCATCAACACCTGGACGGACTTCGAAGAAGAATTCGTCCGCAACTTCACCGGCACCTACAAATGGCCTGGCCGGCCCCGCGAGCTGGCCATGTGCGTCCAAGGGCCGGAAGAGCCCCTTCGCGAATACCTCACGCGCTGGACCGAGCTCCGCAACTCCTGCGAAGGAGTGCACGAGGTGCAAGCCATCCAATACTTCATCGAGGGTTGCCGAGACGGCACCCACCTCAAGCACAAGCTCATGTGCTCCGAGCCGGCTACCCTGGCGGACCTAATGGCCAAGGCGGACAAGTACGCCACGGCCGACTCCGCCATGCGGATGAAGGTCGCCACGCCAGCCAAGCCGGCTCCGCCGCCCGCCGCACCACGGGCGGTCGCCGACAACCGGCAGCCACAGAACAATAAGCGCAAGGCCGACCAGCCGGATCCCCGCTACGGGAGCCGGCAGGTTGCCTCGATCGAGGAAGAGCAGCCGGCTGCCCAGGCTTCTAGCCAGCGTCAGCGCACCGGCAAAGCTGCCTTGCAGCCCAAGCTCACATTCGATCAGATGCTTGACCTCCCCTGCAAACACCATTCCGGCGCGAAGCCGGCCACGCACACGCTCCGGCAGTGCAGCTTCTCACAGCGATTGGCCCGGGGCGAGGGTCTTCCGACTCCTCCCCCGCTGCCTCCTCGCGCGCCGGCTCCTTCTCCAGCTCCCGCTCCGGCTCAGGCTCCGGCTCCGGCTTAGAACGACGGCCGGCTGCTCGATCAGTTCCCTGCCCAAGACGGTTCCTACGTCGTCTTCACCAGTGAAGAGACGGACAAACACGCTCAGCGCTGGCTCCGCCGCGAGGTGAATGCCACTATGCCCGTGACTCCCCAGTTCATGCACTGGTCCGAGAAGCCGGTCACCTGGAGCCGGGCTGACCACCCGGCTGTGATGCCAAGCCAGGGCAGCTACGCCCTCGTCCTCGATCCCACCATCACCTCCGAGAGGCGCTCGTGCCGCTTCTCGCGGGTGCTAATCGATGGGGGCAGCAGCATCAACATCCTTTACCTCGATACGATGCGCAAGCTGGGACTCAAGGTGGAAGACCTGCAAGCCAGCCGGACGGTCTTCCACGGCATCATGCCGGGAAAGTCCTGCACCCCCGTCGGCAAGATCAAACTCGACGTCCTCTTCGGCGACCACAGCCACTTCCGCCGCGAACCAGTGTGGTTCGAGGTAGTGGACCTCGACAATCCTTACCACGCGCTGCTGGGTCGGCCGGCTCTCGCCAAGTTCATGGCGATCCCCCATTACGCCTATCTCAAGTGCAAGATGCCGGGCCCCAAGGGTATCATCACCATAGCTGGCGACTACAAGATGTCAATCGCGTGCGCGCGAGACGACAGCCGGCTGGCCGAAGCCCTGGAGATAGCGGAGGAGAAGCGGCAGCTCGACCGGCTCGTGGCTCTCGCCTCCGCCCAGCCGGCCATGCCGGCTCCTCCATCCCAGTCAATCGGTGAAGCCTCGTTCCAGCCGTCCAAGGACACCAGGCAGGTGCCGCTTGACCCGGCTAACCCCACCCAGTGCGTCACCATCGGCTCCCGCCTCGACAGCAAATAGGAAGGCGAGCTCGTCGACTTCCTCCGTGAGAATCGGGACATCTTTGCATGGTCTCCCAAGGACATGCCGGGTGTTCCGAGGAAGTTCGCCGAGCACAAGCTTCATGTGCGGCCGGACGCGAAGCCGGTCAAGCAACCCCTGCGCTGTTTCTCCGAGGAGAAGCGGCGTACTATAGGAGAAGAGATCTCCCGGCTGCTCGCAGCCGGTTTCATCATGGAAGTATTCCACCCGGACTGGTTGGCCAACCCGGTCCTGGTGCTGAAAAAGAACAAAACCTGGCGCATGTGTATCGACTACACCAGCCTGAACAAGGCATGCCCCAAGGACCCGTTCGCCCTGCCGCGGATCGATCAAGTCATCGACTCCACGGCCGGCTACGACCTGCTGTCCTTCCTGGACGCCTACTCCGGCTACCACCAGATCAAACTGGACCCCGCCGACCGGCTGAAAACCTCGTTCATCACCCCTTTTGGGGCCAACTGCTACATCACCATGTCCTTCGGCCTGAAGAATGCGGGCGCCACCGTCCAGCGCTGCATGCAGAAGTGCCTCCTGCCTCAGATAGGCAGGAACGTCCACGTCTACGTCGACGACATCGTCGTCAAATCCAAGAAGCATTTCAGCCTCCTCGACGATCTCCGGGAAACATTCGCCAACCTGCGCGAGTACAAGATCAAGCACAACTCGGAGAAATGTGTCTTCGACGTCCCGGCCGGCTAGCTCCTGGGTTTCTTTATGTCTGCCCGCGGCATCGAAGCTAACCCCGAGAAGATCAGGGCAATCGAGCACATGCCCAAGCCGACCCGGCTCCGCGACGTCCAGAAGTTCACCGGCTGCCTCGCCTCCCTCAGCCGGTTCATCAGCCGGCTGGGCGAGAAGGCCTTGCCCCTCTACGGGCTCCTACGCAAGATGGCTCTGGTCGAGCCGGGCCGCGACCCCTCGAAGAGGCCGGCCATGTTCGACTGATTCGACGAGGCGGACGAGGCTTTCCACGGCCTCAAGCGGGCCCTCACCAGCGCGCCCATCCTGGCCGCGCCGGCTGAGAAGGAGCCGTTGCTCGCCTACATCACGGCAACCACGCGCGTCATCAGCATCGTCTTGGTGGTGGAGCGGCCGGAGGAGGGCAAAACGCTACCGATCCAGCGCCCCGTCTACTACCTCAGCGAGGTCCTCTCCGCCTCCAAGCAGAACTACCCCCACTACCAGAAGATGTGCTATGGCATATACTTTGCCGCCCAGAAGATCAAGCAGTACTTCCAGGAGCACGTCATCACCGTGGTCAGCAGCGCGCCGCTTGGCGAAATCATGTGCGGCCGGGGCGCCACCGGCCGGATTGCCAAGTGGACCATCGCCCTCGCCGACTACGAGATACGGTATGAACCTCGCACCACCATCAAATCACAAGCGATGGCCGACTTCCTCGTCAACTGGGCCGAAACCCAGTTCGTGCCGCCTCCTCCCGACTCCACACATTGGCGTATGCACTTCGACGGCTCGAAGATGCGAGACGGCCTGGGAGCCGGCATTGTTTTATCATCCCCGAGGGGAGACCAACTCAAGTACGCGCTCCAGATCCATTTTGCCGCCTCCAACAATGTGGCCGAGTACGAGGCCCTCGTCCACGGCCTCCGGCTCGCCGGGGAGATCGGCATCCAGCGCATCGTATGCTTCGGCGACTCTGACCTCGTGGTGCAACAGGTCTCTGGCGAGTGGGACGCCAGGGACGCCAACATGGCCAGCTACCGCTTCCTCGTCCAACAGCTCACCGGCTCCTTCGAGGACTATGAGTTCCATCACATCCCCCGTGCGGACAACGAGGCGGCTGATACGCTGGCGAAGATCGGCTCCACCCGGCAGGCCATCCCAGCCGGCGTCTCCCTCGAGCGGCTGCTCAAACCCTCGATCAAGCCATCCCCCGAATCGGGATCCATCTTCGTACCAGCTAACGCAGCCGGCCCGCCGCCACCTCCGGCTGCCCAGCCGGCCCCGCCGGCTATGGCACCATCGCCGGCTCCACCAACTCCGGCTGCCCAGCCGGCCGCACCCGCTCTGGCTGATGAGTCGGCCACATCCACGACTGCCGGTTCCGGGCCCGTGGCCGTCATGATGGCAATCGACGCCCCTTCCACCAGTTCACTCCTGGGGGCTGGCGAGCCGGTCCCAGGGGCCGGCGAGCCGGCCGCGGGAACTGTTGAGCCGGTCCCGGGGCCTGGTCTTCCGGACCAGGGGGTTGCTGCCGCCACCAACATCCCGCGCGAGCCCGAGCCGGCTCCCGTCTCGGCTCCCTCGTGGGCCCAGCCCATCCTGGCGTTCCTCCTACGCGGCGAGCTCCCCTCTGATGAGGCCATGGCAAGGAAAATCCAGCGCCGAGCCCCGGCCTACAGCATCATCAACCACGAGCTGGTTCATCACAGCACCACCGGCGTTCCAACGCTGCGTCGAGCCGGAGAAAGGACAAGAAATCCTCCTCGACATCCACCAGGGCGAGTACGGGCATCACGCCGTCTCCAGGTCCCTGGTGGCCAAGGCATTCTGTCACGGTTTCTACTGGCCGACTGCTTTGGAGGCGGCCAAGAAGCTGGTTGACGAGTGCGAAGGCTGCCAGCGCTTCAGCACGCAGAGCCATCTGCCGGCTACTGCCCTCCAGACCATCCCCCTGTCGTGGCCTTTCGCCGTCTGGGGGCTGGATATGGTGGGTCCCTTCAAGACCGCCCGAGGCGGCATGACACATTTGCTGGTAGCCGTCGACAAATTCACCAAGTGGATCGAGGCCCGGCCAATCAAGAAGCTGGACGGCCCCACGGCCGTCCGGTTCGTCGAAGACATCACGGTCCGCTACGGCGTCCCCCACAGCATCATCACCGACAATGGCACGAACTTCGCCAAGGGCGCGCTAGCACGTTTCTGCTCCAAGCAGGGCATCCGGCTCGACTTGGCGTCTGTCGCCCACCCGCAGTCAAACGGCCAAGTCGAGAGGGCCAACGGCTTGATCCTGTCCGGCATCAAGCCCCGGCTCGTGGCGCCGCTGGTCAGGTCAGCCGGCTGCTGGGTCGAAGAGCTGCCGGCTGTCCTCTGGAGCCTCCGGACCACGCCCAACCGGTCAACCGGCTACACCCCGTTTTTTCTCGTGTATGGGTCCGAGGCAATCATCCCCACCAACATCGAGTTTGATTCGCCTCGGGTTACCCTATACACGGAGAAGGACGCAAAAGAAGCAAGAGAAGACGGAGTCGACCTCCTCGAGGAGGCCCGCGAGCTCGCCCTGAGCCGGACGGCCATCTACCAGCAGAAGCTCCGGCACTACCACAGCAAGCGGATCCGGCCACTCTCCTTCCACGAAGGAGACTTGGTGCTCAGGCGGATCCAGCGAACTGCCGGCCAACACAAGCTGTCCTCCCCATGGGAGGGCCCGTTCATCACCAGCCGGGCGCTACACAACAACGCACACTATCTAATAGACGCCCAGAAGCCGCAGAAGCGCAAGAGAGACACCTCCGACGAGGAAACAGAGCGTCCGTGGAATGCGGCGCTCCTCCGTCCATTTTACTGCTAAAAACCAGTGTATGTATATATCCTTCCCTTTTGGGCTTATGAATGCACTTGGGGCACGCCCCTTTTCAATCCTTCCGAAGGTTTCCTGTTATCTAAAGCACGTCACCCGGGTCCGGCTCCCTGACCCGGGGGCTCGCCGGCTCCCCTCCGAGGCGGACAAGTAATGTGAGCAAGCAGCCTTTCGCTACCCCCCCTAACCAGCCACAGACCGGCTCCCGGCTGTCCGGCTGACGGGACCGTGGGGTAGTAGGGAACTTCTCACATGAAGGTCAGCTAATAAGGGGCAGCCGAACAGCCGGACAGCCGGACTACGATTATTTCTAGCAACCGGCCACTACCGGCTCAACCTAGCCCTAGCCGGATGACTCTAGGAGCTCGCTTGTTTTCCCAAGGGCGAAGCCTCGTCCCTGCCCCAGACCGGCTCCCGGCTGGCTGGCAGGCAGGGCGGAAGCCGGAAGGAATCCTGGCGTGCGACACAAGACAAAAGGCAAAAGGCAAAAGAAGAGCCGGCACGCATAAATTTTTAACGACACAAGTTAAAACGATAACGGCCACGAGCCAAAGGTTCATTACAATACACCCCCAGTGGGTGGAAAAGTGTTTTAAACACAATATTGCAGCTAAAGGCAGAAACATATAAATACGAGGGGCGGCTCAGGCCACCGGCGCGTCATCAGCCGGCTCGATGGTCCGCCAAGAAGAAGCTGCGGCCTTCGGGTCCGCCCCCGTGGTCTCCGTAGCACCGCTGCCACCGTCGGTACTAGACGCGGTGCTCTCACCGGCGACCTCCTCGTCATCCGGGCCTTGGGGATTGCCGAAGGAGTCCTCGGCAACCGGCTCGCCGTCCTCACCAAGCGCCGGCAGAAGCTCATCCGGGTCAACATACGAGGCAAGCTCGTTGGCCCGGCGGACAAGGGCACCTTTACGGGCCGCCCGCTCCGCCTCCGGGACGTCGCGCATCGTGGCCAGCCGGTCCAAGTTTATACCGGAGTACCACGACGTGACGAACCGGAGCGCCATCTGCGCGCTGGCTCGAGCCGCCGACGCCTTCCAGACCTCGAGCCGGGCCCTGGCGTTCTCCAGCCACAGCGCCACGCGGTTCTCCGGGGCTTCCCGACCCGGCCACAGGGCGGCGATCACCTCCTTGCCGGCTGCCTTCAGCCGCTCCACGCTGCGCTGGAGGTGGATCAGCCGGTTCTCCACGGCCAACCCAAGCTTGTCCACGTCCCAGCCGGCATCCTCCTCGCTCTCTCGCCCGCGCTGCTGCAGATCCCCCCGGTGGCTCGCCACAACTCGCTCGACGTAGCGCTGGGTTTCCGGGAACCGCTCTGAAGAAAGAAAATTGGAATCAGAAAACACCCCAAGGGCAAGGAAAACACGGACGGCTGGGAAGAAGATCAAGACTTACGCTGAAAGGCGTCGTCCATCTCGAGGGCGAACTGCAGCCCCGCCTCCTTCTCGCGTGCCAGCGCCTCCTCCGCCTGGGCAAGGGCGGCGCTGCGCGCCTCAAGCGCCTTCTCGAGGCGGGTCACCTTGACTTTGAGGGCGGCGGTCTGTTAGGCGGCATCGGCCGCCTGCTTGACAGCGCCTTCCTTGGCCGTCACCTCCCGCTGCAGCTCCTCCCTCAGGCGCTCTTGGCTCGCCTGCCCGTCCACCAGCAGGCCGGCCAGCCGGTCCCGCTCTGAGGTGATCGCCTGGACGTTCTGCGCCAGCCGGTCCCGCTCGGCTGCCACCTCATCCCTCTTCTCCCGGATGGAGGCCAGGGCGTCCAGGTCCCTTGCAGAAGCATCGACCGCAATCAGCAAAACGCACAAAGACCCGTGCCGGCTGCCGACCAGCCGGCCCGACTCTCGGGGGCTACACCCAGTGGGTGCGCTCGCGCACCCCCACTGGAACTGACGTACCTTGCACCTTCTTCAGCTCCTGCTCCAGACGGTAATAGCCACGCTTGCCACGATTGTGGATGGCGACTGCCTCGTCAAAGAGCTCCCGCCGCCTGGAGTTCCCCGCCTGCTCCGAGAAACCAGTCAAGAACATGCAAAGAAAGATCCGGCCCGGCTGCCTCGTAGCCGGTCAGCCGGCCCGCATCTCGGGGGCTACACCCAGTGGGTGCGCTCGCGCGCCCCCACTGGAAATTCTACAAAGACCAAAAAGGTTTACCTCTGCGCGCTGAAGGGCGCTGTCGGCCGCCTCGGCAAACTTGGCCAGCTCCTCGTGGCACCGCGCCAGGACGCCGCCCAGCTCGTCGAGCGCCGGGACCGGGCCGCCAACCGACGGAGGCAGGACGGCTGGGACGCGGGCCAGCGCCTTCCAGTCCTGGATCACGTCCAGCATGGTCCTCGCGGACCGGCTCCCCCCATCGCTCGCCCCAGCATCCGCCGCAGCACCGGCTGCCGAGGGGCGGTCGCTGACAACAAGGGCTCGGGAATCAGTTCCCGACTGCCCCACGTCCGGCGCCGTCACCACCTCTCCCGTCCGGCCCGACGGGATGGTCACGGCGGCCGGCGTTCCCGTCTCCGTGGCCGGCACCTCCGGTGCCACCTCCGGCGCCGCCGGGTCCTCCGACACGACGACCACGGCCGGCTCAGCGACGGGCGGCGTCACCACCGTCTCCGCCTGCCGGGGCCCCTCCGGTGTCGGCCCGGGATTTGCTCCCTCCGGCCGGGCCACCTCCGCTCCGGTCGGGGTCGCGACCGCCTCCGCAGCCGGTCCCCGCGGCTCGCTCGACGGGGGTCTCGACACGCGCGCCGACTCCGCCGCCGTGTCCGACGCCCGCGCGGGGTCCGCGGACCGCCTCCGCCTCCCGCCGCTCGAGGCCCCGGAATGCGCGGTCCCGGCCTGGGCTCCTGCCTTCGAGGCTCACAGCTCCGCTTGCCTCCTCCTCTCCTCACGCAGCGTGGCTGCATGCTCCAGGGCCGGCTGGCTGGCAGGCTCCACCGGGCCGGCTGTCGACTCCACATCGTGGAGCTCGATGGGGTCCCTGGAGCAAGCGAACACTCAGCCGCTTGCCGGCACGAAATTAGCTAAGAGAGACACCTCCAAGAACCAAGGTACTTACCCGGCGACGACAGGAAGGACCCGCTTGACCCGCGCCGGCGGCTTTGCTGTGACCGCCTTCGCCTATTTGCGGGCCGGCGGGTGGGCCGTCGGCTCCTCCTGAGCCGGCCTCTTCTCCCGACGAGAGGCGCCGGCCGCCCGGCTGCGCAACGGCTGCTCCTCGCTCCTCCCACGCGGGCTCCGCTAAGCTGCGGGGGGAGGCGCGTCCAAAATCCGGACATCATCGTCATCGTCATCATCATCGCTCCAATCCTTGATCGTAGGGCCGAGGGGGAACTCACCAGCCGGTCGGGACCCGATGGCTCCCGGGTCGCCCCCCGCCTCGACCTCTCCCGAGGAGTCAACCCCCTCGACGGGTCCGGCCCCCGGCTCGAAATCCTCGGGGTCGGATTCGGTGCGCTCCGCCTCGAAAACCTGGGGGTGCGGGCCGTCCGGCGTGTTCTGTCGAACGAAAAGATGCGGTCAGCGCGTCGGGTAAGATCAGGTGCCGGCTGGGAAGATCCAAAAAGGAAAAGGAAATTTCACCTCGACAGGGCATACCAGGGGTGCCGGATTGAGTCGGCTGTACGGCTCCTTGCCCAGGGACCAAGTCCCCGGCACCAGCTTGAAGGTCATGATGGCGTTCACCCGCTTCGCCACCTAGGCCGGCATCAGCTCGACGGTGGACAGTCGGCAGGGGTCCCGCCGGCCGGACATGTCGCAGATCCGGTGCGGCCTCAGCTGGAGGGGCAGCACCCGGCGTGCGACGAAGGCAGCCACCAAGTCGGAGGCGACGAGCCCCTCTCCGCTCATCATCGTCTGGAGCCGGCCCAGTTCCCCGAGCACGGCATTGGGCGGGCCGACCCCCGACCAGTTCACGCCTGAAGACGGGACGTTGACAAACGCCGGCAGCCGGATGAAGTCCCGCTGTGGGTCGGCGTTCTTCACGTAGAAGAACGTCTTATTCCACCCCTTGACGGAGTCGATGAGGTCGATGCGGGGAAAATGCGGGTCGCGGCAACACACCACCGCGCCCCCGCAGGCGTATGGCGTCCCGTCCCTGTTCTTCAGGGCCTTGAGATAAAGGAGCTTCCTGAAGAGCTCCACGAAGCGAAGCATCCCAAGATACCCCTCGCACAAGGTCACAAAGCTCGCGATGTAGAGTATGGCGTTGGGGCCGAGGTGGTGCGGCTGGAGGTCGAAGGTGTCCATCAGAAGACGGAAGAAGAGGCTCACCGGCAGGCCGAAGCCGCGCAGGAAGTGGCAGGCGAAGACGACGTGCTCCCCCGCCTGAGGCCTAGGCACCACCTCGCCGCCTGGCGCACGGGCGACCACGCGCTCCTCCGGCGGCAGCATGTGGCCGCGACGGAGCGCCGCAATGTTCTCCTCCGTGACGATGGAGCCTCCCCAGCTCCCATGCGGGCCGTCGGCCATCGCTGCGACGGGGCGGCGCGGTGCGGCGAGCGGTCGGAGCTGCGGCGCGGGCTGAGCGAAGAAGGCAAGGAGGAAGAAAACGGTGGGGGCGAGAGGGGCGTAACTGCCTCTGCCTCTCGCCCTTCCCCTTTAAATAAAGGGGCGACGCAAGGGGGAAGTGGGGATTAACTGCGCCCACTCCCCCGGGATATCCGCGAGATCGTGGGCGCCTCGGGCCGTGGCCATCGCGGTCTAGGCACAGAAGATCTTGGCCGGCGGCCCGAGGCCTACTGGGCTACACCAGCGGCCTAGCGGGCTAGGCCCAGTGCGACGTCCCGTCTGCCCACGCGTGCGGGCCCCATGGCTTCACTACGCCCCGCGTGGCGCGCCACGGCCCGGCGCGGGGCCCGGGGCGGCGCGACGGAACCCGAGGCATCGGGGGCAGCCGCCGCCTCGCCCAGCCGTTTGGCTCTCCACAGAAGATGAAACGCCGCCTGAGGGAAGCCGCCGGCTCCCCCTCGTCGGGCAGACACGGGCCCCCACCGGCTTCGGGGACTACTGACGGGGTTATTACCCCCGGGTAGGCCAAAGCTGTGGGGTCCTCCCCCCGCTCGAAGAAAATCGATACCACCGGCCGGCCCGGAGCCGGCTGGGCCACGGCCGGCTGGTGGGCCACCGGTTGCCTCAAGACCGGCTGGCGAGGAGCCGGATGGGGAGGAGCCGGCATGCCCGTTGCCGGCTCGCCTATGGCCGGCTGATCAAGGAGCCGGTAATCTGGCTTACGGCCGGCTGCCTCCAGGCCGGTCCTTCCGCTGACCTTCGGACGGACCAGCTCCCGTCCCGTCTCTCTGCGCGTCAGTACGGCGACAAGACAAGACCCCCGTGACCAATCCCGGTGTGGCCATAGTGGCCGCTGACACACGGGCGCGCAGGGCCACAGTGGCTGCTGACCTCGGCCGGGGGCTTCCAACAGTGCCGGCACGCCTCCAACCACTCCATTACCTGCCCCGGCATGGCTACAGGGCAGCCGGCCGTACCGCTGACCTCGGCCGGTCGCCGCAAGACGACGCCCCCGAAGGACGACCCGTGCCGGGATGTGACCACCGCGGGGACCCACCGTGCGGGCCCCGCCGGCTCCCGACAGGACCCTGCAGCCGGCAGACCCCACCAGCGACGGGACCCCTCAGCCGGGGGCCCCACAGCCGGCCCGGGAGGCTGCCGGCTGGGGCCCCCCGGGACCTCTTATTCATATTGTACTCCGGGGGGTTGGCCTATAAAACCCCCCGGTCCTCCCCCATGCAACGGGGTCGACTCACTCCACACACCACACACACATAGAGAGGCAGCAAGGGCAGCCCAGCCCTTTCTTCCTCCTCTAGCCATACAGCTCCAGGAGCACCCTTGTAACTTCACCACCGTCTTAACTAGACCGAGCAGGACTAGGGGTGTTACCTTCCGCGGAGGGCCCCGAACCTGGGTACATCGTGTGTCCGCCACCGCTTGTGCCTAACCCCGCTCCCGGAGCCCGTCGGCGTCCTTCGGCTCCAACCACTCTCGATAAGCCTACCCATGGCATCTGCCGTGACAAAACCACGACAATATTCCTATGACGGGCTTCCTCAAATGCCCGAGGTCTTCATGAGCAAGCAAGTTGGATGCACACCCCACTTAGCTTTAGTTGAGCTTTCATACACTTATAGCTCTAGTGCATCATTTGCATGGCAATCCCTACTCCTTGCATGTACATCTATCGATGGGCATCTCCATAGCCCGTTGGTACGCCTAGTTGATGTGAGACTATCTTCTCCACTTTTTGCCCCTTTGATATCTACCACCATATTCTATTCCACCTAAATGCTATGTCCAATGGTTCACCCTCATGTATTGCATGAAGAATAAAAAGTTGATGCATATTGAAAAAGTATGATCCAATTTCCTGACTTGGACAATGTGGTGCTTGACATTTGTATTAATGTGGTGAAGATGGAGCCATGCCTTGCTAATATAATAAGATGAATGGGGGGTAAACATTCTTTGAGGATCGTATACTTTGAAAGATTGATGATTTTGTTTCTTATACTTATAAGTATTGCTATATTAATATTTGTTGAATCATCGTTTCTCAATGAGCATACATGCCAAAGATTACATAATGGATAGCATGTCACATCAAAAATTCTGTTTTTATCATTTACCTACTCGAGGACGAGCAGGAATTAAGCTTGGGGATGCTTGATATGTCTCCAATGTATCTATAATTTTTGATTGTTCCATGCTGATATATTATCATTCTAGGATACGTTTTGGGTCTTTATTTACCAATTTATAATATTTTTGAGCACTAACCTATTGACCCAGTGCCCAGTGCCCGTTGCTGTTTTCTGCATGTTTTTCACTTTTCACGTTTACAGTACCAAACGAAGTCCAATTACCACGAAACTTTTTTATGATTTTTTCTGGACCAAAAGAAGACCTGGAAGCTTCGGGAGGAGACTGGGAGCCACACGAGGGCACCAGCACGCAACAGGGATGTGTGCTGGCCCCCTCGGGCGTCTCCCGACGTCCCTCTCTGGCCTATAAATTCTCTAATATTCCAGAAACCCTGGAGGCAGTCCCGAAACCCTTTTTACGCCGCCGCCATTCTCTGTTCCGTCGCAAGGCCATCTGGAGCTCCGTTCCGGCACCCTGCCGGAGGGGGGATCGATCATGGAGGGCCTCTACATCAACCTTGTTGCCCTCATGATGATGTGTGAGTAGTTCACCACTGACCTACGGGTCCATAGCTAGTACCTAGATTGCAATCTCTCTATCTCTTGATCTTCAATACAATGATCATCGCATCTTCGCTTTGATCCATCCGATGTAATCCTATTGTGCGGTGTGTTTGTTGGGATCCGATGAATTGTGGGTTTATGTTCAGATTATTCATGAAAAGTATTTGAGTCACCTCTGAATATTAAGATTCTTATTTGCATGATCATTATAGCTTCGTAATGCTCTTCGATTTATCGATGTGCTTTGGCCAAGTAGATTGATCTATCTTCAAAGGGAGTGGTGCATTGTGGTAGGTTCAAGCTAACGAGTTTCTATATCCCAGTGACAAAGTAGGGGATAAGATACATCTTTGTGTTGTTGCTACTAAGAATAACACGATGGGGTTTATTCATATTGCTTTAGTTTACTTTGTCTACATCATGTCATCGTTCTCCATGCATTACTCGGTTTTACTTAATACTCTAGATGCATGCTGGATAGTGGTCGATGAGTGGAGTAATAGTAATAGGTGCAGGCAGGAATCGGCCTATTTGTTTATGGACGTGATGCCTATATACACATGATCATTGCCGTGAAAATCGCATAACTATCCGCTTTTCTATCAATTGCCCAACAGTAATTTGTTACCCAGCGTATGTTGCCTACATGAGAGATGCCGCTAGGGAAAACTATGGCCCCCGGGTCTATTCACTTATAACTTTACAAACACTACTATTACCTTGCTGCCCTTATTTACTTTTTATTTTATTTTGCAATTTACAATTATCTACTATTATGTACACACTTCACTTGCTTGCAAATAACGTGATCAAGGGGATTGACAGCCCTCTTGCCCGCGTTGGGTGCAAGTTGTTTGTTCTTTTGTGTGCAGCCACTGAAGACGGTTGAGGATTGACATTCCTATTTGTTCGATAAACCTTGGTTACATAACTGAGGCAAATACTTACCACTTTGTGCTGCAATTACCCATTCCTCTTCACGGAAAACCCAATGCAGATCACAAGTATCAGCCACTGACGCGAGGTCGAGCTGGATGCCCTCAGCACCGCAGAATCGTGCCAATGCGCCCTTGGCGAAATTGGTGCCTTTGTCAATGATGATGTTGTGGGGAACGCCGTAGCGGACCGTGATGTCTTTGATGAATCGGACAGCCGTCGGGCCGTCCTGCTTCTTGATGGGCCTGGCCTCCATCCACTTGGTGAACTTGTCGACGGCTACCAAGAGATGCGTCATGCCGCCTCATGCGGTTTTAACAGTCCCCACCATGTCGAACCCCTAGACGGCAAAAGGCCACGAGATGGGGATGGTCTAAAGGGCCGCAGCCTGCAGGTGGCTCTGGTTGCTGAAACGCTGGCACCCCTCGCACTTGTCGACCAGGTCCTTGGCGTCTTCCAAGGCCGTTGGCCAGTAGAAGTCGTGGCAGAAAGCCTTGTCCACCAGGGTCCTTGAGGCAGCGTGGTGACTATCGGCGTTCTGGGAATGGGGGTACCCAGACCTGCCAGCCTGCGGCCCAGGGCGTGGCCCACTTCAACAGCCAAGCACGGCCCAGCGCGGCCTCACTCAAGACAAGGCCCTCGCGAGGGAGACGGCGCCAAGACCCTCAGAGGGAAGAGGTCTCCCCAGGCCCCCTCCTGAGTGGCGGAGATCTCTATGCAATGCTCGGCCTCAGGAGGTCAAAGATGACGCAAGGCGGGCCAGGCGGGCACCAGCGCGCCAGAGGAGACAGTTTCCTCTTTGGTGCAAAAGAGGCAGGGGCGCACGCAGGCTCCCAAAGCACCCCCCCCCCCCAAAGGTTTCCATTCCGGTGCAACGAGACCAAGACCACGAGCTCCGCAGGACAGACGTCATCGCCGAGCCCACCTCTGCATCACCACCGGCTACTTTGCAGGCGAAGACCACCTTTCGTCAGGATAAGGGGTACTCCTTGTCCCCCTTTGAATTTGGCCGTTGTGGGATCCCTTCCCGCCATTGCGACAAGGGAAGAGGACCCGGGTCGCTATAAATAGAGGCTAGGCTGCTTTGTAGAAGGAGGAGACCATCCAAGCACCCTCGCGAGACAGCTCACCACTGTACTAGTTCATCCACAAACCTCCTCGTGAGGCAATCCACCAAAAGCAGGAGTAGGGTTTTACGCTTCGCAACGGCCCGAACCTGGGTAAATCCCCGTGTGCTATCTTCTTCCTCGCCATCGAGCGAGTTCGTCGAGCTGGGCTATTGAGCTGCGAGCTTGGAATCAAAGCTGGTGGAGATCTTCGCACACGCCCCTGAGTTTGAACCTCTTTGGGTTTTGCGGAGCCCGAAATCCGACATTTGGCGCGCCAGGTAGGGGGCGTGTCGGAGTCTTCAGCAAGCTTCGCTTCTTCTTCGCTCCGTCGTGTCGATGGCCGACGCCCGACAAGCTCCCTTCGGCCCCGACGGATCCGCCTTCACCAACCTCGCCACTGCCGCCCAAGACGCACGCCCCGGCAGCTCGGTGCTGGGTGGTCGTTACCAGGCCACCAGCGTCGTCTCCGCCACCGTCGCTGCCCGTGCCGGCCAGGCGCGCGGCGGGCGAGTGGTGCCCACGAGACCAACATCACCCTATACCCACATGGGAGACCTCAACGCGCATGACGCACTACTGATGGCAAGTGAGATGCTTCGTCATCGCCCGACGCACGGGGGCTTCGACGCCTGGGCCGACCACATTGCCGAGTTGGTCACTGTCGCGAGGAGGGCCTGGGTTCCGCACCTTTCTTCTCGACAACCGACGCTGGGCGCCGGGGGCTCACTCGTCGTGCCTCTCACCTCATCTGCAGACAGCGTGCCCGCCCCATGCCCGGGCGAGACCGGACAGGGCCCATCGCACGCTGTGCTCCTTCTCCTCCGGATCCCGGTGAACCGGCTTCAGGGCGCCGTCCGGCCCGCCCAGTGGTGCCTTCGAAGGAGGTGACGGGGCGCTCCGCGCGCGCCTCAACGCGCGCACCCATGCCCCGGTGAATCATCAGCAGCCTGGATCGTCTCGGCGGGAACGCACCAACCGACGCAGGGACCAGGCGACTCAGGCTTCTGGGCAGGCAGATAACCAAGGAGGCAACCCACGTCAAGACACAAGCGACCAGCCCCACGGCAACGACAGAGGTAAGAAAATTCGGGCGGAGGCTTGCCGCAGGAGGGTCTGTGGGCCGCGCGCCCAGGGCGGCGTCCCCTTGCCGCCCAGGGAGGCTGCCCATGGGGCGGACAGAGACGGTTCAGGAGGAAGCCAAGGCCTTTACACAGAGGCCTATGTTCCGAGCTATGTCGTACCTGCGGATGGCGCGGTGGATCACGCGCCCCCCGCGAGTGCCAGCATCCTCCCGGAGTAGGGAGATATCCCGGGCGTCCTCTCCTAGCCGGGCCTGGGGGCTTCTGCTGGGAAGGTACCAGGCCTGGTCGGTGCAAGCGAGGGGGCGTCCCGGGATGCGCGGGGGCGCGGCACAGCCGCCGCCCTCGCGAGCAAGCAACACGCAGCCGAGCCCTCCGGGCCACGGGAGCAGCCGCCTGGGGGGATCGACAGGATACGAGCAGCGCGGGCCACCCGCGGCAATGGGGGCGCCGGTGCGGCCCTCAGGAGGCAGGGCCTCGTGAGGTCCTCAAGTCGCGGTCTGGCCGGCGCCCCGATGCCTCACGAGGCAGCTTCACCGACACAACACCCCTGTGGCTGCGTTGGATGCATTGTACTCATGTTTGGGCCGCGGGAGCGCAATCCCGCGGCTACGCGGGGAACAATGCACTCGGGTTTGGGCTCTAGGGGCGCGCAACCGCGCAGAAATGCGCGGGTTGGCTCTTGACTGAGTTGGGAGCACCTAGGCCATGCACCTGGGGGCTTGCCCAGCTATCTCCGGCCATGACACTCTCACGTAATAATGAGTGGGCTGTATACGCTCGGAGCCCCCCAAGGACGCGGCGGGGTTCCATCCCACGCCCAAGTGGAAGCTCCATGCTCCGCACTGGCGGACAACACTGTCCTCCAATGACTATGCCCACGCAACGTGGAAGCCCTATGCTCCGCGCTGGGGGAAGACGAAGACGAAGACTAGCCTAGGTGCCGGACACGGCTGTTGCTTGTTCCTTTTTGTATTCGAATTGCCATTTTTTGAAATGAAGCTCGAAAGTTCCGTAACTCTATTTGAAAAAGGGGTGGGAATTTTCTCTCTTTGCGATTCTTTTTCTGGTCTTGAAGCCTCGTTTTCTGAATCGACACCTGTCGGTCCCCCCCTCACGCGCCCCACGGGTGGGGGCGTCGCGAGCACAGCGTGCACACCTTGCCAAGGCCATGACACCCTGGTCCACGCATGGCACCTCTCGGGGAAGGAACCCACAAAGAAAAGAGGGGGTATGGGAGCCGCTCGAGCGTCAAGGGGGACTCCTGAGCAACGCGCCTCAGGAGCCTCACTGGTCACGTAGCCCCTCGCCCCTTGCTCTCATCCTGGTGATCCGGACGCCCCAACGGCGGTCGAGGTATGCGCGGGATTGGGCTCCGCCGACGAAGAGCGCCGCTTGAGCGTCAAGGGGGGGTTCCTGAGCAACGCGCCTCATGAGCCTCACCGATCGCGTAGCTCCTCGCCCCTTGGTCTCGTCCTGGTGATCCGGACGCCCCAACGGTGGCAAGGCCTCGCCCCTTTGGTCTCGTCCTGGTGATCCGGATGCCCCAACAGCGGTCGAGGCATGCTCGGGATTGGTCCCTGCCGACGCAGAGTGCCAGAAGGGCTCCCAAACCATTCCGCTCACAAGGAAGAAGCCCTCCCTGGTGGGATCCTCGAGTTCCCTGGACACCCCAGCTGCACCTCGCGACGCACGAGCTCGCCACGCCCCACCAAGCTAAGTACACCAAACAGAGTAGAAACTTTCTGATCAGATGATAGCCTGAATACAGGGTATGAGACAGGAGCGCTAACGTGAGAATGCAGGCGCTACGGTTTACTACGTGCCCCCGTCAGGCTTCTTGTGGCTCCAGGTACAAGGAAGGGCAGCGCAAGGGAAGGAATCCGGCCTCTCTAGACGACGTCGCTAAGACCCCGGCCTTAGGGGCGGCGTACTCCTCCTCAGGAGGGCTCGCCTCGCGAGGCCCCAACAAGCCGCCATCGCCGGGCATAGTGCGACACCCCTGTGGACCTCTCAAAGGGCGCCGGGCCGCACCACGATGACGCAAAGCTCCGCGCAAGAGACGAAGTCGCGTCACACAAAACAAGCAACCGACGATTTAAAAGAAGGAGGAGGAAGACGAAGGTAAAACACAAAAGTTTAACGCCCTCAGGGGCCGGGTGTTTCTTGACATGATAGGAACCAGAGAAAGAAAACAAGGGAAGCCTAGGCGGAGGAGCCACTGTCGCCATCCAGACCATCACCCGCCACGGCGCCGGAGTCATCACCCTCGTCGGAGGAAGGCGTTTGGACTAACCTTTCCACCAGGGACTCCACGTGCGGGCACACCTCGTCCCTGAGGGGCCTTTGGAGCTCCTCAGGCACCGGCTCCATGACGCGGGGGAGATCAAGCTCCGGGACGTGGCGGCGTAGGTTGGAGAAGACGCACGTCAGCGCGATGTCCAGGAGGTCATGCATGCTGGACACGTTGTCCTCGTCCACTCGGGAGACATCGGTCTCCAGCGCCTCCACCAGCTTGCCGAAGAAGTTGAGGTAGCCTCCGTCGCCGTGCGCGCACGGCAGCGTGGGGGCTTCCCCGACGAACCGGCTCACCGCACCAACCGCGCGGTGGGCGATATCCAGGTACTGCTTGGCGCGCTGCACCTCCAGCATCTTCGCGTGCGCCGCCTCGTCTTGGGCGGCCTACACGGCGTCAGCAACCCCCTTGATCTGGGTCTGGAGGGACGCCAGCTCCACCCAGGCCTCCGCCTCGCCCCTGAGCGCGGCCTGGAGGGCGGCCTCGGTGTTCTCCAGCTGGACCCTCAGCGCGTCCGCTTCCTCCTGGAGCTCGTCGAGCCTGCGCCTCTTGGGCACGGGCGCCCTGGGAGGAGGGAACAATCAGGTCCGGCATGTTGGGCGCGATTGCAAGAGAAGGGGGCGGGTGACGGAACGCTTACTCATCGATGATGGCCCAGCGCCGGCGAGCTTGAGCCGGCCTCGAAGGCCCCCCACTGCTGCCTCCAGAGGCCGACGGTGGAGCCGGAGACCCCGTGCGCTTCCCCACACCCGCTGCACTCCCCCCGGACGCCATGGAAGAACAAGGGGGAGAGGAGGATGAGGAAGATATCTTGGAAGGATGGGAAGCGAGAGGGCGCATCAGGATGGCAAGACCCCCCCGGGCGGGGCGGGTTTATAGGCGCAACCGCTGCCCATGGGGCGTCGTGGGGAGTGGAGGCGCCGTGCACTCCTCGGGCGCCGCGTGCCAAACTCGGTCGGCGTGCTACCCTGCCTCACATCGCTTCATATGCCCCCGTCGGGTCACATCCGCGTGGCCCGAGGGGGAGGACACAAGGAGACAGCCGCATTCAAGGAAGGGTAATGATGGCCGGCGCGGCGCGCAGGCTTCGCGTCAGCTTGACTCGGGGCGGTTCCCGACGTCTCCGGGGAGCTGAGACGCCCGCGTCTCATTGTGCGCCACATGCCAGGTTGGGCCCGCAGGCAATTGGGGCCCGCGGCGCTCGGGGCGGCTTCTTCGGCTTCGCCCCGAAGCCAACCCAAGCGCGCCTTGGGCCCGGGGGCTACTATCGGCATTCTGGGAACGGGGGTACCCAGACCTGCCAGCCTGCGGCCCATGGCGTGGCCCACTTCGACAGCCAATCATGGCCCAGCGCGGCCTCACTCAAGACAAGGCCCTCGCGAGAGCCCCGCACTCGCGAGGGAGACGGCGCCAAGACCCTCAGAGGGAAGAGGTCTCCCCAGGCCCCCTCCGGAGCGGCGGAGATCTCTATGCAATGCTCGGCCTCGGAAGGTGAAAGATGACGCAAGGCGGGCACCAGCGCGCCAGAGGAGACAGTTTCCTCTTTGGTGCAAAAGAGGCAGGGGCGCACGCAGGCTCCCAAAGTACCCCCCCCAAAGGTTTCCATTCCGGTGCAACGAGACCAAGACCACGAGATCCACAGGATGGACGTCATCGCCGAGCCCACCTCTGCATCACCACCGGCTACTTTGCAGGCGAAGACCACCTTTCGTCAGGATAAGGGTGTACTCCTTGTCCCCCTTTGAATTTGGCCGTTGTGGGATCCCTTCCTGCCATTGCGACAAGGGAAGAGGACCCGGGTCGCTATAAATAGAGGCTAGGCTGCTCTGTAGAAGGAGGAGACCATCCGAGCGCCCTCGCGAGACGGCTCACCACTGTACTAGTTCATCCACAAACCTCCTCGTGAGGCAATCCACCAAAAGCAGGAGTAGGGTTTTACGCTTCACAGCGGCCCGAACCTGGGTAAATCCCCGTGTGCTATCTTCTTCCTCGACATCGAGCGAGTTCGTCGAGCTGGGCTATCGAGCTGCGAGCTTGGAATCAAAGCTGGTGGAGATCTTCGCACACGCCCCTGAGTTCGAACCTCTTTGGGTTTTGTGGAGCCCGAAATCCGATAGTGACCGCAGTCATCCTGATGGATGTCCTTGAGGATCTCGTAGCCCATGTCCGCCTCCACGCAGCGCTGGAAGACGTCGGTTATGCTGTGCCGGACCAGCTCGTGGTTGATGATGGCGTAAGCGGGAGCCCGGCGTTGTACCTGTCGGGTCGTGGTTTCATCGGGTGGGAACTCGCCGTACCTAAGGAACACGAGGATGGACTGGGCCCAAGCTGGTGCCGAAACCGGAGTCGGGGCCGGTTCGCGCTCAGAGTCGGAGGTCGCTGGAGCCGGATCGCCTGCTCCCGGAGCCGGAGCTGAAGTCCCCGGGCCCAAACCGGCAGTCCCCGGGACTATGACGGCCGAGGGCGCATCTTCTGCCGCCAAGACGGTTTCGTCCTCGGAGCTGACGTTGCCCGGAGACGAGCCGACGGTGCTCCAGGCGGGGTCCGGGGCGACCGGCGGAGCCCCCGGGCCTGAAGCGACGGCGGAGGAGTCGGCCGGCACGAAGATGGACTCTGATTCGGGGGAGGGCTTGATTGACGGTTTGCACAGTCGCTCGAGGGAGACACCGGCCGGAATGGCCTGCCGGGTGGAGCCGATCTTGGCCAGCGTGTCCGCCGCCTCGTTATCCGCTCGAGGGACGTGGTGAAACTCATGGCCCTCGAAGGAGCCAGTGAGCTGCTGAACGAGGAAGCGGCAGCTCGCCATGTTGGCGTCCCTGGCGTCCCACTGGCCGGAGACCTGCTGCACCACGAGGTCCGAGTCACCAAAACACAGGATGCACTAGATGTCGATCTCTTTGGCGAGCCGGAGACCATGGACGAGGGCCTCGTACTCATCCACATTGTTGGAGGCGGTGAACTGGATCTGGAGGGCGCATTTGAGCTGGTCCCCCTTTGGGAAGGACAAGACGATGCCAGCTCCCAAGCCGGTGCGCATCTTCGAGCCGTCGAAGTGCATGCGCCAGTGCATGGAGTCGAGAGGCGGCGGCACGAACTGGGTCTCCGCCTAGTCGACAAGGAAATCGGCCATCGTCTGCGACTTGATGGCCGTGCGCGACTCGAATTGGATGTCGTGGTCTGCAAGGGCAATGGCACACTTGGCGATCTGGCCGGTGGCGTCCCGGCTACCCATGATCTCCGAGAGCGGAGCCGTGCTCACCACGGTGATGGTGTGCTCCTGGAAGTACTGCTTCAGCTTCTTGGCGGTGAAGTACATGCCGTAGCACATCTTCTGGTAGTGGGGGTAGTTCTGCTTGGAGGCGGAGAGGACCTCACTTAGGTAGTAGACGGGGCGCTAAACCGGCAACGCCCTGCCTTCCTTAGGCCGCTCCACCACCAGAACAACGCTGACCACGCGAGTGGTTGCCGCGATGTACGCAAGCATGGGTTCCTTCTCATTCGGCACGGCCAAGACGGGCGCGGTGGAGAGGGCGCGCTTGAGGTCGCGAAACGCCTCGTCCGCCTGGCCGGTCCATTTGAATTTGGTAGTCTTCTTCATGAGATGATAGAGGGGCGGCGCCTTCTCGCTAATACGTCCATTTTGCATCATGATTTCCTACTATTATTTACTTTGTTTTGTTGAATAATAATGCTTTGGGGAGTGATTCTAATGCCTTTTCTCTCATAATATACAAGGTTTACACAAAGAGGGAGAATACCGGCAGCTGGAATTCTGGACCCAAGAAAAGCACGTCAGAGATACCTATTCTGCACAACTCCAAAGAAGCTGAAACTTTACGGAGATTATTTTTCGAATTAATAAAAAAATACTGGAGCAAAAATATACCAGAGGGGGGGCACCCCCTGTCGCGACCTGGTGGGTGGTGCTCACCCTGGCCCACCTCCGGAGCCCATCTTCTGGTATAAATTCCCAAAAAACCTAAAAAATGAGGAGGAGGACTTTCGGGACGAAGCGCCGCCGCCTCGAGGCGTAACTTGGGCAGGAGCACTTTTGAGCGATTCCGCCAGGGGAACTTCCCTCCCGGAGGGGGAAATTGAAGCTATTGTCATCACCAACACCCCTCTCATCTTTGGGAGGCCAATCTTCATCAACATCTTCAACAGCACCATCTCCTCTCAAACCCTAGTTCATCTCTTGTGTTCAATCTTTGTACCGGAACCTCAGATTGGTACCTATGGGTGACTAGTAGTGTTGATTACCTTGTGTAGTTGATTTCTATATGGTTTATTTGGTGGAAGATTATATGTTCAGATCCATTATGCTATTCAATACTCCTCTGATCTTGAGCATGATTATTATTTGTGAGTAGTTACCTTTGTTCTTGAGGTCACTGGAGAAGTCATGTTGCGAGTAATCATGTGAATTTGATATGTGTTCGATATTTTGATGATATGTATGTTGTGATTCCCTTAGTGGTGTCATGTGAACGTCGACTACATGACACTTCACCATTCATGGGCCTAAGGGAATGCATTGTGGAGTAGTTATTAGATGATGTGTTGCTAGAGTGACAGAAGCTTAAACCCTAGTTTATGCGCTACTTCGTAAGGGGCTGATTTGGATCCACATTTTAATGCTATGGTTAGACTTTGTCTTAATACTTTTCTCGTAGTTGCGGATGCTTGCGAGGGGATTAATCATAAGTAGGTTGTTAGTTCAAGTAAGAACAGCACCTTAGCACCGGTCCACCCACATATCAAATTATCAAAGTAGCGAACACGAATCAAACCAACATGATAAAAGTGACTAGACGAAATTCCCGTGTACCCTCAAGAACACTTTGCCTATTACTAGTGATTGTTCTGGCCTGTCCTTTGCCTCAAAAGGATTGGGCTACCTTGCTGCACCTTGTTTACCGTTACCGTTACTTGCTCGTTACAAATTACCTTGCTATCAAACTATCTGTTACCTACAATTTCAGTGCTTGCAGAGAATACCTTGCTGAAAACCGCTTGTCATTTTCTTCTGCTCCTCGTTGGGTTCGACACACTTACTTATCGAAAGGACTACAATTGATCCCCTATACTTCTGGGTCATCAAGACTCTTTTCTGGTGCCGTTGCCGGGGAGTGAAGCTCTCTTGGTAAGTGGAAATCGGTAAGGAAAAACTTATACTACGTGCTGAAATTTATTGCTACTTGCTACTATGGAGAACAATCCTTTGAGGGGTTTGTTCGGGGTATCTTCGCCTCGATCGGAACCACAATTAGTTACCCCTCAACCTACAGCACATACTTAAAATGTTACTTATGAAATTCCTTCGGGTATGGTAGAACACTTGCTTGCTAAACCTTATGCAGGAGATGGAACTGAACATCCTGATATGCATCTCTTGTATGTGAAAAAAATATGTGGATTATTTAAGCTTGCAGGTTTATCCAGAGATGAAGTTAAGACGAAGGTTTTCCCTTTATCTTTGGAGGGAAAAGCATTGACATGGTATAGGCTATGTGATGACCTTGGATCTTGGAACTGGAATCGTTTGCAATTGGAATCCCATCAAAAGTTTTATCCTATGCATCTAGTTCATCGTGATCGGAATTATATATATAATTTTTGGCCTCATGAAGGAGAAAGTATCGCTCTAGCTTGGGGGAGGCTTAAGTCAATGTTATATTCATGCCCCAATCATGACATTCCGAGGGAGTTATCATTCAGAATTTTTATGCTCGGCTTTCTCATAATGATCAATCCATGCTCGATGCTTCTTGTGCTGGTTCTTATATGAAGAAGAATATTGATTTCAAGTGGGATCTCTTGGAAAGAATTAAACGCAACTCTAAAGATTGGGAAATCGACGAAGGTAATGAGTCAGGTATAAAGCTTGAATTTGATTGTGTTAAATCTTTTATGAGTACCGATACTTTTCACAAGTTTAGCACTAAATATGGACTTGACTCTGAGATAGTAGCCTCTTTCTGCGAAGCATTTTCTACTCACGTTGATCTCCCTAAGGATAAGTGGTTTAAATATCATCCCCCTATTAAAGAAGAAATTAAAGAACCGGTCATAGCTAAAGAAGAAACCATCTTTTACAATGTTGACCCAGTTGTGCCTACCGCTTATATTGAAAAGCCACCTTTCCCTGTTAGGATAAAGGAACATGCTAAGGTATCAACCATGGTTCGTAAGAGTAATATAAGAGCACCTAAACCCCCTGAGCAAATTAAAGTAGAATCTAATATTGCTATGGTTAAAGATCTCTTGGAAGAAAATATTGATGGGCATGTCATCTACCTTTGCGATGAAGCTGCTAGAATTGCTAAGCCTGATAAGAAAGATAAACATAGACCTATAGAAGGCTTGCCTGTTGTCTCAGTTAAAATAGGAGATCATTGCTACCATGGTTTATGTGATTTAGGTGCTAGTGTGAGTGCTATCCCTTTTACCTTATACCAAGAAATTATGAATGAAATAGCACCTGCTGAAATGGAAGATATTGATGTTACTATTAAACTTGCTAATAGAGATACTTTCACACCACTTGGGATTGTTAGAGATGTTGAAGTCTTGTGTGGGAAAGTAAAATACCCTACTGATTTTCTAGTTCTTGGTTCCCCACAAGATGACTTTTGTCCCATTATCTTTGGTAGACCTTTCCTGAGCACCGTCAATGCTATGATAGATTGTGAAAAACAAACTGTCGGTGTCAGTTTTGGTAATGTGTCTCATGAGTTTAATTTTTCCAAGTCTAGTAGACAACCTCGTGATAAAGTGTTACCTAGTGAAGATGAAATAATTGGTCTTGCTTCTATTGCCGTGCCTCCTACTGATCCATTAGAACAATATTTGCTCGACCATGAAAATGATATGCACATGCGTGAAAGAAATGAAATAGATCAAATTTTCTTCGAACAACAACCTCTCTTGAAACACAATTTGCCTATTGAAACTCTTGGAGGTACTCCTCCACCTAAAGGTGATCCCGTGTTTGAATTGAAACAATTGCCTGACACTTTGAAGTATGCTTATCTTGATGAGAAAAAGATATATCCTGTTATTATTAGTGCTAACCTTTCAGAACATGAAGAAGAAAGATTATTGAAAGTTCTAAGGAAGCACCGGGCTGCTATTGGATATACTCTTGATGATCTTAAGGGCATTAGTCCCACTCTATGTCAGCACAAGATCAATATGGAACCAGACGCTAAACCCATTGTTGATCACCAACGGCGATTGAATCCTAAGATGAAGGAAGTGGTAAGAACTAAAATATTAAAGCTTCTGGAAGCAGGTATAATCTATCCCATAGCTGATAGTAGATGGGTAAGTCCCGTTCATTGTGTCCCTAAGAAAGGAGGTATTACCGTTGTTCCTAATGATAAGAATGAACTCATTCCACAAAGAGTTGTCACTGGCTATAGAATGGTAATTGATTTTAGAAAATTAAATAAGGCTACTAGAACAGATCATTAGACTTTGCCTTTCATTGATCAAATGCTAGAGAGACTATCTAAGCACACACACTTCTGTTTCCTAGATGGATATTCTGGTTTCTCTCAAATACCTGTGTCACAATCTGATCAAGAGAAAACCACCTTTACTTGCCCTTTTGGAACTTATGCTTATAGACGTATGCCTTTTGGTTTATGCAATGCACCTGCTACCTTTCAAAGATGTATGACTGCTATATTCTCTGTTTTTTGTGAAAAGATCGTGGAGGTTTTCATGCATGATTTTTCTGTTTACGGAACTTCTTTTGATGATTGCTTAAGCAACCTTGATCGAGTTTTGCAGAGATGTGAACAAACTAATCTTGTCTTGAATTGGGAGAAGTGCCACTTTATGGTTAATGAAGGTATTGACTTGGGGCATAAAATATCTGAGCGAGGTATTGAGGTGGATAAAGCTAAAGTTGATGCAATTGAGAAAATGCCATGTCCTAAAGATATTAAAGGTATTCGAAGTTTCCTTGGTCATGCTGGTTTTTATAGGAGGTTCATTAAAGACTTCTCTAAAATTTCTAGGCCTCTTACTAATCTTTTCCAAAAGGATATTCCTTTTGTCTTTCATGATGATTGTGTGGAAGCCTTTGAAACACTCAAGAAAGCCTTAACCTCTGCACCTATCGTTCAACCACCTGATTGAAACTTGCCTTTTGAAATTATGTGTGATGCTAGTGATTATGCTATTGGTGATGTCCTAGGACAAAGAGTTGATAAGAAATTGAATGTTATCCATTATGCTAGTAAAACTCTAGACAGTGCTCAACGAAATTATGCTACTACTGAAAAAGAATTTTTAGCAGTTGTGTTTGCTTGTGATAAATTTAGATCTTATATTGTTGACTCCAAAGTTATTGTTCACACTGATCATGCTGCTATTAAATACCTTATGGAGAAGAAAGATGCCAAACCTAGACTCATTAGGTGGGTTCTCTTGCTTCAAGAATTTGACTTACATATCGTTGATAGGAAAGCAGCTGAGAACCCCGTAGCTGATAACTTGTCTAGGTTAGAAAATATCCTTGATGACCCGCTACCTATTGATTATAGTTTCCCTGACGAACAGCTAGCTGCAATAAGTGTCTCACACAACACACCTTGGTATGCTGATTATGCTAATTACATTGTTGCTAAATATATACCACCTAGCTTCACATACCAACAAAAGAAAAAAATCTTCTATGACTTGAGACATTACTTTTGGGATGACCCACATCTTTATAAAGAAGGAGTAGATGGTATCATTAGACGTTGTGTACCTGAGCATGAACAGGAACAAATCCTACGGAAATGTCATTCCGAAGCTTATGGAGGACATCATGCGGGAGATAGAACTGCTCATAAGGTATTGCAATCCGGATTTTATTAGCCAACTCTTTTCAAAGATGCTCGTAAGTTTGTCTTGTCTTGTGATGAATGTCAAAGAATTGGTAATATCGGTAAGCGTCAAGAAATGCCTATGAATTATTCACTTGTTGTTGAACCATTTGACGTGTGGGGTTTTGATTATATGGGGCCTTTTCCTTCCTCTAATGGGTACACTCATATTTTAGTTGCGGTTGATTATGTCACTAAGTGGGTAGAAGCTATTCCAACTAGTAGTGCTGATCATCACACCTCCATTAAAATGCTTAAAGAGGTTATCTTTCCGAGGTTTGGAGTCCCTAGATATTTAATGACCGATGGTGATTCACACTTTATTCATGGTGCCTTCCGTAAGATGCTTGCTAAGTATGATGTTAACCATAGAATTGCATCACCCTATCATCCTCAATCTAGTGGTCAAGTAGAACTTAACAATAGAGAAATAAAATTAATATTACAAAAAATTGTCAATAGGTCTCGTAAGAATTGGTCTAAGAAATTAGATGATGCACTTTGGGCCTATAGAACAGCTTATAAAAATCCTATGGGTATGTCTCCATATAAAATAGTATATGGAAAGGCTTGTCATTTGCCTCTAGAACTAGAACACAAAGCATTTTGGGCAATTAAAGAACTCAATTATGATTTCAAACTTGCCGGTGAGAAGAGGCTATTTGATATTAGCTCACTAGATGAATGGAGAACCCAAGCGTATGAAAATGCCAAGCTATTCAAAGAGAAAGTAAAAAGATGGCATGACAAAAGAATCCAAAAGCAGGAATTCAAAATAGGAGACTATGTTCTTTTGTTCAACTCTCGTTTAAGATTCTTTGCAGGAAAACTTCTCTCCAAATGGGAAGGACCATATATTATCGAACAGGTTTATCGTTCTGGAGCTATCAAGATTAATAACGCCAAAGGTACTAACCCGAAGGTGGTCAATGGCCAAAGAATTAAGCATTATATTTCAGGTACGCCTATTAACGTTGAAAGCAATGTTATCCAAACCATGACACCGGAGGAACACATAAAAGAAACCTTCCGGAGCACTCCAGAATACTTAAAAACAGGAGGTACGTGATACGGTAAGTAAACGGACTCCGAAAAATCCGCAAAAATATTTTCTGTCAGTTTTGGAATATTTTAGAATTTTAGGAATAAAAAAATAAACTAGAAGGTGATCGAGGTGGGCACGATACACCAGGGCGCGCCAGGCACCCCTGGGCGCACCCTGATGGGTGCTGCCCACCTCGGATGCCTTCCCGACTCCGTTTTCCTTCCGAATACTTATTTCCCAAGAATAAAAATTCTCTATATATACCCCTGACTATTTTGACGACCGCATCGCAGAAAAATCCTCTGTTCTTGTTTCTTGCTGTTTTCTCGTTAGATCTAGATTTCCATGGCTCCACCAAGCTCCTCCAAGGACAAGTTCTTCGAGAAGGTCATCAACCCGTATTTGCCGGAGGTGATAAATCACCCTCAAGCCATTGAGATGCGTGAGGGGGTGCTCCACATCCGCGATGTTCAAGGACCTAAGAAGACCGGGAGCGTGGAGGCTAGGCTTGAAGCGGTGGAGCAAGAAATCTTCAAGTGCCAGAAGATGGTGGAGCGTGGACTTAGTGCCAATCACTCCATGATCACGGAATTCACCCGTGATCAGACGGTGGATGGCCGGTCTGTGAAGGACGGCATCTCAACCCTCAACGAGCAAATTGATTTTCTGCAAAGCCAAGTTTATGATCTTCAAAACCAAGTCTTTGAATATGAAGCAAGATTTAAGGGTATGAGTTTAGCTGCTAGTTGCAGGACTCAGGGGACTCTCGCATCAACCTTTGATGGGGACCGTTTGCCCTGGAAGCTGGAGGACAAGCTTACTACATCATCACCACCACCTACTTCTACACCTCCACCTTCTTCATCACCACCACCAAAGGAGACTTGAGTACATGGGTATGGCCACTCCCCTTGGCTTGCGCCAAGCTTGGGGGAGGTGCCCCGGTATCGTATCACCACCACTTTTATTCACCTTTACCTATTCTAGTTTTATCTTTAGTTTCTCTTTGCCTTAGTTGAATAAAAGTTTAGCGAGATTTATTTTCGTGTGTTAGTTTCGTGACCTACCTATCTATGTAATCGTGTGAAAGTTATATAATAAAGTTTAGTTTGAGTTCTTGCTTCTCTACTTTCTTGTTGCAATCAAATAAAAGAAAGACAAATAAATGAAAAGAATCATATGCTAATCTTATGGTGAGTAATGACATCACATAAGGAAAAGTATAAGTAGTAAAATTTATTGGAGATTGACAAACATAGCATTGGTCAATGATGCAATTCATGAAAGAATTAATTAGGGAAGAGAAGATTCATATGTAAATACACTATCTTGGACATCTTTTATGATTGTGATCCCCCATCAAATATTATATATCAAAATTGTTGACGTTGGACAAGGAAGACAACGTAATGATTTATGTTTGTTCATATCCACATAGAAGTTATATTGTCATAGATCCTTTAACATGTGGTGCTTGCTCAATATCTTTGCTAGCCAAAAATTCCACACTAAGTAGAGATACTACTTGTGCATCCAAAAACCCAAACCCAAACTCTTTCCTTGAGTGTCCACCATACCTACCTATGGATCGAGAAAGATCCTTCAAGTAAGTTGTCATCGGTGCAATAAGGCAATAAAAAATTGCTTCTAAAAGTGTTTTGATCAATTAGTGTAAGACAAAATTGAGCGTTATACGAACTTATGATGGCAAAGTAATAAAAGCAACGGACTGCATAATAAAGGTTGCTATCATAGGGGGCAATATAGCGTGTCGTTCTTTTACATTAAGGGATTGGGCATACAAACCAATAAGCGCATGATAACCTCTGCTTCCCTCTGCGAAGGGCTTATCTTTTACTTTTGTGCACTTACTTTTATGCAAGAGTCAAAGTATTCTTCCCTATTCCTTTTTACTTTTTCTTTTGCAAGCATCATGTGGTGAGGAAAGATCTAGGCACATATATCCGGTTGGATATGGGTGGGCATGAGTTATTATTGTTGACATCACCCTTGAGGTGAATGAGTTGGGAGGCAAAACTATAAGCCCCTATCTTCCTATGTGTCTGGTTGAAACTTTTTGTTCATGGGTATGCCGTGAGCGTTAGCAATCATAGAAGACTAAGTGATGGTTGAGTATGTGGACTTGCCAAAAGGCTCCGACATGAGACCCTTCCTGAAAATATGATGAATTGTAGTTGCAAAGTTGTGGGGACCCCGACTCATAAGTCGTGATCATCGAATGTATGTGCACAGTGATCCCAGAGATCAATGCTCACTGAACACATAGAAACTGAATAACAAGAGTCTTACATCCATTACATACCGTTTGTACTCAAGAATGGCCTTTATGACCAAGCCTTCATAAACTTGCAGCGGAAGTCTTCAACGATAGCGTGAACCCATGCCATCTGCCTTAACCCTACAGGCATTCTGACTGGGAAGCGTCCTAGCTCGCATGTTCGTCACCAAGGTAATCTTCTTCATAACCTGATCTTTCATGCCTGGCCAATAAAATAACCAGTGGCAAGCCAATGAGTACTTTGAATGTACTCGCAAGCAACCCATGTTTGGAACAAGGTTCAACAGAGCATGATATAGCACTAAGTAGGTAATTTTGCAGAAAGCTAATTTTTGAGTGCAATGACATGATCAAATAACTTATGAAAGCATGCTTCAACAGTTGGCAGATATCCATATGAACAGTTATAGATATCATCATGAGCAGGGGTTGAACATCTCATGTTCAGTCATCGTGTCAAGTCATCCGACTTAACTCAAGTATCATCTTTGTCACCAACACATACTCACACCGAGTTTTAGAGAACACTGGACGTAGCACAAGAGCGGTCATCCAATTGTCCTTGACCGTGGACATGGCTATTCGAATAGTTTTACACTCTGCAGAGGTTGCACACTTTACCCACAAGACTCGGGGAACTTTCGTGTCATCCACGACTCGCGGTACATCACATACCCGAGGTAAGCACCCGAACAATGCCTTTCCCCTGACGATACTAAACAAAGAGTCCACTCGATTGGTACACAGCCCTCATGATGTACATCATACGAGCCTCGCTCCAGATCGTACCATCCATGAAGGGACCAACGATGTGCCCGGTGCCTGTGAAGACAGCGCATGATCGTCCATTCCGGTACGACCCCGTATCGAGAGTGACCACTTCACTCCCGCCACTAGTAATGCGGGCTCTATGCTAGTACCTACCAAGGTAATCAACAAGGCCCCTTCCCATATAGGGGTAGAGTGGTTGTACATGTAAGGTTGGAATAACGGTCGCAACTTACACCAATCCGTTTTCGAAAACCACACACACTCACTTGCTCCGGTACACCACTTCTTTATCAAGTGGTAACCTAGCTCATCATCATCTCCCTCGGGCATTAGTGGCACCCGACGGGGTTTTCAAAAAAGTCTTTGAAATCATTTTGTTTCCTTCACCATGCATATTCCCATCCCACTTTGCGTAGAATCTACTAGCAACCTAACTACTCCCACCCGCACAACCCTCATAAGAAGGTAGGGTCATGCACGATGCAAGTATCAACAAGAAAGTATCGGTGGCATCCCACCGTAGTGGTCACCACATCAACATGATCAACATCAAGAAATAAAGTGCTACATGTCATGCAATAAAAGGGTTTCATAGTCATGGTCAAAGGGCTGCTTGCCTGGCTTAGCAACATCTTCGAGGTCTTCACACGCTTCTGATCCAACTCCGGGCACTCCGTCTACTTCGTCAACTATCGCCGGAAACAATCGCAATAAGCAACACAGCAAGCAGACAATAAAAGTGCTCTATAATTAGGAGTTTTATATTTCTTGGACATCTCTGGTCACAAGAAAAATAGCCAAGGAGGTTTCATTGGATGTGGATCAAGGGAGATTTTTGAATGGAGGAAATGAACGAAATGATGATCCTATTAGAAGTTCACAGAAAAATGTTTTGGTAAAAATGTGAGGATGCACCCAACAAATGGGGCACAATTTTAGAAAATTTTGGGAAGTGGTTTCACTGGATTTGGAGTTGGCATGATTATTCTAGGGATTTGCAAAGTGGATCATATATGGAGAAATGGTCCAATATTTGACATGGCAGAATAAGTGTAAGGAAAAATGTTCACATCTTAATAAAAGATTTTAGATGAACCTAGGAACTTGAATCACTCCATTTGGAGCTATAATGAATGCCCTAGAGAATTTACAAGTGGGGCATTCCTTAGTTCAAATTCAAATTTAAATTTAAACCCTACAGAAAATTTTGCAGAAAAAATGTGTAAACCACATTTTTGGATATATCAAGATTTTAGGAATCTGTAGGAATTTGAATCACCAAATTTGGGATTGCTATGAATTTTCTATGAATATTTCTTTCTCTCTGAAAAAGAAAATGGGAAAAGAATTTACCCAGCGAAAAGTTGGCTAAACTGCGCTCCTGGGCGCGGGATAGCGTCTGGGCCGGCCCAGTGGCCCGGCCTGGCGGGAGGGAGGCCACGTCAAAGGCGCCCCCAGGGAAAATACGTTTTCCCCCTGGCGAAGGCGGCATCTGGCCACTCCCGCCTCCACTTAACGGGCGAGGCCCATCCGTCAGCCTCACTAGCTGACCGACAGGCGGGGCCCGACGGCTGACGGGGCCATCTTCAACCTCCCGCTGCGGGAGAGGCAGGGGAGGTCCGGCGAAGATTGCTAGCGCCACCGGCCGCCGTTCCCGATGACCTGGCCACCGGCGGGCCCGTGGAACCGAGCCGCACCCATCTAGGTGGCCCTCGGGGCTTGGGTAGGCTGAGGCCGAGTGCGACGGCGACCATGGCGGAGGGCGGCGTCGGCTGAGACGGGCACAGTGCCACGGCCACCAGAGGGAGTGAATGGAGAGCTCGGGGAGCTAGTGGTGGTGCCGGAGGTGCCCTAGTGAGGCTTAGAGGGGGAGAGCGCCGGCGGGGAGCTCGAATTCGAGCGAGTCCCGAGGCGGGTGTCGCCGGCCGGAGGAGGAGAAGGAGAGCTCGGGAGGAGTAATGGGGAGGTCCGGGCAGTTCAAGGGAGAGAGGGGAAGCGAGAGAGGGCTAGCAGGGGCTCGAGGGGTCGCTTTTATAGGGAGGGCGGCTGAGCACCGTGGGCTCATGCGCCGGCCCGGCCACTACCGTCGCTGGAGGGCACGGGGGCCCGCGGGAGGGCGTCCGGGGCGTTGGTGGAGCTAGTCCACGACGCAGGGGAGCGAGAGAGAGAGCGGGGCATCCTCTGGAGCTCGCGCGTGCGAGGCCGGCCACTGGCCGAGCGGAGCGGCGCCGGGCACGCGCGACAGAGGAGAGAGGAGGGCAAAGGAGGAGGGGCCCGACACGCTGCCGTGTCGTGGACGTCGAGGCGGTCTTGGGGGATGGCACCACGAGGCCCAAGGCTGTCGGGAGCCTCTGATTGGGCAAGGACAATTGGCAGAGCGACGTTGCTGCATGCCAATGGCGTAGTCACCATGCCAACACATCTCTCCGGCATCTTTTGGGTCGGCCAATGATGTCTGGAGTGTGAGGCACGCATGCAGTAGAGTAGTGGTAAATTCTCAGGGTAAATGGAGCTGGTTAGATGGGTTTTTCACAGGGGGTAAGTTTGCAGCAGCAAACTGGAGGCTCATCTAAAGGGTTTGTGATGGAGGGCATTGGGGATTAAACTTGGCCTAGTGGCCTTGGGGATGGAAGGAGTATGTGCACACCAATTCGCAGCTCAGGTAGATCAAAGTACATGGTACTTGTAGTTCAAAGCCTCATTTGCTACCAAAATGGAGGTTTAGATGAACTGCTCATATTTTCCATATGAGAATGCCACCTTTGTGCTTGTATAGATTCATCAATATGCAAATGAGGTTGTGGAAAGATTTGGGGGCACTTGCATGAACAGAATAGTGTGGGAGAGGAAGAAAGGGCATGCCAAGGCTGTCCAAACAGTAAAAATGGGGGGTTTTACCCACCAATAATTGAGCTGAGGCCATGCCTTACTTACTGGAGGTAAAAGAGGTATGTGAGTGACTGTGGTAAAAATCTTAGGTTAAGGAGAATAGTGGAAGGGGCCCAAACAAGGCTTTTTCCAGGATAAGCAAAAGTGTTTGATGGTGGTTTGGCTAAGCAAATGGAGTTTGCTTGCCAAGAAATTTAACAGGGGCAAATGGTGATTAGAAATAGGGTTGATCACCAAGTTTGAGCTTGATTGAAGAAAGTTCACAATGTAACTTTGTGAAACCCTAGAAATCAACAGAATCAAATTTCTGTAGATCTAGGCATGCATATCACTTCCCACAAATCCACCACTTGGTGTGGTAGCATTATTTGGGGTATAGCACATGCCCACAAAGTTTGGGGTCAAGGGAATAAACTTCACAATGTAAAGTTGTTCAAATTTGGCTCTGGATAGGAATGGTTTTGGAATATTTTGATGAAGCAAATCAATTGGGATTGAGATGAAACTTGGGAAGATCATCACATATGACATGTGTGACTTGCTGGAATTTTCTTGGAATTTATTGAGAATATTTCTTATAGAAATATTTCAAAAGCTTGATTTGGACAGAAAGGGTTTTGAGCGCTTTTGCCCATGATTTTGAACATGACCATGTGTTGAAACTCATATATATGGAAAATATATGTCCACTGAGTTTCCCTAAATTTTCTCAAATATTTTTAAAGCATTTAAATATTTTTTCCCTATAAAAGACCATTTCTGGCCTTAAGAAAAAGCCTTTAAATAAAATAGCAAAATAATCTTTAAAATTAATATTTGGTGGTTTTGGAAAGTCTTATATATAGTAGGTTTCAAATAAAGCCTTTTTGGAAAAACAATCCACTCACTTTGAGGACTTGTAGTACAAACCTCAATTCAGGGGTTTTGGAAAACCTAATTTGAATAAATCCATTTTGGCCAAAATAAAATTTTATAAAAATAGTTTTATGTCCTATACACATGGCATGATCATTGGGCAAATATTTGGAGCACGGAGATGAATTTTGAGAGTAGGAGGGATTTTATGAATATAGAGCACCAACAAGCAATCAAGCAATCATCAATCAAGTCAAGCATCACAAGCACAGAAAAAGTTTTAATTGGCCCTAATTTTTGAGTCAGGTTATCTTAGCCATGAGGCAAAACACAGGGTGTGACAAAAGTTGACTGAGAACACAGTTTGTTGGTTTCCAATAAGGTTTATGCTTCATACTTCTATGTTGTGATGAATTGTTACTTGTTCATGAGAAGCTTTATGATAAAAATATATTGAAATAAGTTCTTATGTTAGAGTTTGTTGTTGTTATGTTAATAAGCATGATGCTTCTATGTCCATATTTTGTTTTTATCGACACCTCTCTCTCAAACCATGTGGACATGCTTTTCAATATCGGCTTTCGCTTGAGGACAAGCGAGGTCTAAGCTTGGGAGAGTTGATACGTCCATTTTGCATCATGATTTCCTACTGTTATTTACTTTGTTTTGTTGAAAAATAATGCTTTGGGGAGTGATTCTAATGCCTTTTCTCTCATAATATGCAACGTTTACACAAAGAGGGAGAATACCGGCAGCTGGAATTCTGGACCCAAGAAAAGCACGTCAGAGATACCTATTCTGCACAACTCCAATGAAGCTGAAACTTTACGGAGATTATTTTTGGAATTAATAAAAAAATACTGGAGCAAAAATATACCAGAGGGGGGGCACCTGGTGAGGAGCACCCACCAGGGCGCGCCAGGCACCCCCTATCGCGACCTGGTGGGTGTTGCTCACCCTGGCCCACCTCTGGAGCCCATCTTCTGGTATAAATTCCCAAAAAAACCTAAAAATGAGGAGGAGGACTTTCGGGACGAAGCGCTGCCGCCTCGAGGCGTAACTTTGGCAGGAGCACTTTTGCCCTCCGGCGGAGCGATTCCGCCGGGGGAACTTCCCTCCCGGAGGGGGAAATCGAAGCTATCGTCATTACCAACACCCCTCTCATCTTTGGGAGGCCAATCTTTATCAACATCTTCAACATCACCATCTCCTCTCAAACCCTAGTTCATCTCTTGTGTTCAATCTTTGTACCGGAACCTCAGATTGGTACCTGTGGGTGACTAGTAGTGTTGATTACCTTGTGTAGTTGATTACTATATGGTTTATTTGGTGGAAGATTATATGTTCAGATCCATTATGCTATTCAATACTCCTCTAATCTTGAGCATGATTATTATTTGTGAGTAGTTACCTTTGTTCTTGAGGTCACGGGAGAAGTCATGTTGCGAGTAATCATGTGAATTTGATATGTGTTCGATATTTTGATGATATGTATGTTGTGATTCCCTTAGTGGTGTCATGTGAACGTCGACTACTTGACACTTCACCATTCATGGGCCTAAGGGAATGCATTGTGGATTAGTTATTAGATGATGTGTTGCTAGAGTGACAGAAGCTTAAACCCTAGTTTATGCGCTACTTCGTAAGGGGCTGATTTGGATCCACATTTTAATGCTATGGTTAGACTTTGTCTTAATACTTTTCTCGTAGTTGCGGATGCTTGCGAGGGGGTTAATCATAAGTAGGTTGTTAGTTCAAGTAAGAACAACACCTTAGCACCGGTCCACCCACATATCAAATTATCAAAGTAGCGAACACGAATCAAACCAACATGATAAAAGTGACTAGACGAAATTCCCGTGTACCCTCAAGAACACTTTTCCTACTACTAGTGATTGTTCTGGCCTGTCCTTTGCCTCAAAAGGATTGGGCTACCTTGATGCACCTTGTTTACCGTTACCGTTACTTGCTCGTTACAAATTACCTTGCTATCAAACTATCTGTTACCTGCAATTTCAGTGCTTGCAGAGAATACCTTGCTGAAAACCGCTTGTCATTTCCTTCTGCTCCTCGTTGGGTTCGACACTCTTACTTATCGAAAGGACTACGATTGATCCCCTATACTTGTGGGTCATCACTCGCCCAGCCGACTGACAAACCGGCTGAGCGAGGCGAGGCAGCCGGCGAACTTCTGGACGTCGCGCAGCTTGGCCAGCTTCTGCATGCGCTCGATGGTCTTGATCTTCTCTGGGTTAGCTTCGATCCCTTGGGCGGAGGCGAAGAAACCCAGGAGTTGGCCAGCTGGCACACCGAAAACGCACTTCTCCAGGTTAAGCCAGACCTTGTACTCGCGCGGGTTGGAGAAGGTTTCCCGGAGATCGTCGAGGTGGCTGAAGTGTTTCTTAGTTTTGACGACGATGTCATCCACATAGACGTGCACGTTCCTGCCGATCTGGGGCAGGAGTCACTCTTGCATGCAGCGCTGGAAAGTAGCGTCGGCGTTCTTGAGGCCGAACAACATGGTGATGTAGTAGTAGGCCCCAAAGGGGTGATAAAGGAAGTTTTTAGCCGGTCGGCCGGGTCCAGCTTGATCTGGTGGTAGCCGGAGTAGGCGTCCAAGAAGGACAGCAAGTCATAGCCGACGGTGGAGTCGATTACTTGGTCAATCTGCGGTAGGGCAAAACGATCCTTGTGGCACGCCTTGTTCAGGCTTGTGTAGTCGGTACACATGCGCCAAGTCTTGTTCTTCTTCAGCACCAGGACTGGGTTCGCCAATCAGTTCGAATGGAAAACTTCCATGATGAAGCCGGCTGCGAGCAGCCGGGCGATCTCTTCACCTATGGTATGTCGCATCTCCTCGGAGAAACGGCGCAGTGGTTGCTTGACCGGCTTCGCATCCGGCCGCACATGGGGTTTGTGCTCGGCGTACTTCCTCGGAACTCCCGACATGTCTTTGGGAGACCATGCAAAGATGTCCCGATTCTCAAGGAGGAAGTGGACGAGCTCGCCTTCCTATTTGCTGCTGAGGTTGGCGCCGATGGTGACGCATTGCTTGGGGGTGGACGGGTCCAGCAGAACTTGCTTGGTGTCCTTGGACGGCTGAAACGCCGCCTTGTTAACCGACTGGGAGGGAGGAGCCGGCACGGCCAACTGCTCTGCAGCCTGAGCCACGAGCCGGTCGAGCTGGCGCCTTTCCTCCGCAATGACCAGGGACTCGGCCAGCCAGCTACTGTCGCGCGCGCACTCGATGGACATCTTGTAGTCGCCATCGATGGTGATGATGCCCTTGGGACCCGACATCTTCAGCTTGAGGTAGGCGTAGTGGGGGAATTCCATGAACTTGGCGAGCGCGGGCCTGCCTAGCAGCGCGTAGTAGGGACTGTTGAGGTCCACCACCTCAAACCACACCGGCTCGCGGCGGAAATGGCTCTTGTTTCCGAAGAGGATGTCGAGCCGGATCTTGCCGATGGGGGAGCAGGACTGCCCCGGCACGATGCCGTGGAAAACCGTCCGGGTCGCCTGCAGGTCTTTCTCCTTGAGCCCCAGCTTGAGCAGCGTGTCGCGGTAGAGAATGTTGATGTTGTTGCCCCATCGACCAGCACCCGCGAGAACTGGCAGGTGAGCCTTTTGGAGACGATGGTGGGGTCAAGGACGAGGGCATAGCTACCCGGGTTCAACATCACGGCCGGATGATCCGCCCGGCTCCAGGTGACCGGCTTTTCGGACCAGTGCATGTACTGGGGGACCGAGGGAACCATAGCGCTCACCTCGTGCCGGCGCCGATGATGGCCATGCTTGTCGTCGCCTTCGCTGGTGAAGACGACGTATGCCCCATCCTAGTCGGGGAATTGGTCGTGGAGGCGACCGTTGTTTTCAGCCGGTGCCGGCGGCGGAGCCGGTGCCGGCGCAGGAGTCCGTGGAGCCGGAGCCGGGGGAGCCGGGAGGCCCTCGCCCCGGGCCAGCCGCTGGGGGAAGCTGCACTGCCAGAGTGAGTGAGTCGTCGGCTTCACTCCCGTGTGCATCTTGCAGGGCACGTCAAGCATCTGCTCGAAGGTGAGCTTGGGCTGCCAGGCGGCCTTGCTAGTTCGCTGCCGCTGGCTGCCAGCCTGGGCAGCCGGCTGCTCTTCCTCGATGGTGGCGACCTGCTTGCTCCCGTAGCGGGGATCCGGCTGGTCGGCTTTTCGCTTATTGTTCTGTTGTTGCCGGTTGTCGCCAGCCGGCCGCAAGGTGGCGGTCGGAGGTGGAATGGCTTTGCCGGCGGCGTTGACCTTGATCCGCATCGTGGAGTCGGCCGTGGCGTACTTGTCCGCCTTGGCCATGAGCTCCGCCAGGGTGGCCGGCTCGTAGCACATAAGCTTGTGCTTGAGCAGGGTGCCGTCTCGGCAGCCCTCGGAGAAGTACTGGATCGCCTGCACCTCGTGCACCCCTTCGCAAGAGTTGTGCAGCTCGGTCCAGCACGTGAGGTAGTCACGGAGGGACTCGTCCGGCCCCTAAACACACATGGCCATCTCGCGGGGACGGCCGTGCCGCTTGTAGGTGCCGGTGAAGTTGCGCACGAACACCTCTTCAAAGTCCACCCAGGTGTTGATGCTGCCAACCGGCAGGCTATTGAGCCATGTCCGGGCCGAGCCAAGCAGCATGAGGGGAACATAACGCACCGCCACGTGATTGTTGCCCCGGGCAAAGCCGACTGCGGTGGTGTAGTCGATGAGCCAGTCTTCCGGCTTGGCGGAGCCGTTGTACTTGGGGGTGTCGCGAGGCAACGTGAAGCCGGTTGGGAACGGCTCGTTGCGGATGCGCGGACCGAAGAATGCCGCACCGATCGGGCCTTCCTCCTCCAGAAGGAGGGATTCCGCCAGCCGGTCAAGACACCGGCGGGCGTCGTTATCACTGTGGGGAACGCGAGGTCCGAGCCGGGCGTTAAGCTCTGGTCGGACCGCCGTCTTAGGGGAGGGCGCCCGGTCCCGACGCGTAGGCGGAGCACGCGTGCCCGTCCGGGGGCGGGCGACCGGGTCCTGGCCGTCGCCCCGCTGGCTGGTGATAGCCGACTGCTCGCCGTTATGACGGGACCGTCCGTCGCGGCACCGGCCGGCCGGCACCTGGCGGGAAGGACGACTGCTGAGTCTACCGATGACCGTCGGCGGCAAGCCGGTCATCACCCTCAGGATGGGGGGTCTCAGAGCCGGCGTAAGCCGGGTCGAGCTGGATTTGTAGCGTGTTGGCGGCAGTGATGAGCTCTTGGGTGTGTCACTCTTGTAGCTCGCGTTCTTCGCCCTCCAAGCCGGCCAGATCAGCGATGGCCGCCTGGGCGGCCCTCATGTTGGCGGCGGGGGTGTCGTAGGTGAGCAGATTCCCGCTGAGGATGGCGGCGACCATGCGACCGTGGTTGCGCACGTCACCGCGCCGGCTGGGCTCGGTGCCAGCCGGGGTTGATGACCCACAAGTATAGGGGATCAATCGTAGGCCTTTCGATAAGTAAGAGTGTCAAACCCAACGAGGAGCATAAGGAAATGACAAGCGGTTTTCAGCAAGGTAATTTCTGCAAGCACTAAAATTGTAGGTAACGGATAGTTTGATAGCAAGATAATTGGTAACAGCAAGTAACGGTAATGGTAAATAAAGTGAAGCAAGGTAGCCCAATCCTTTTGTAGCAAAGAACAGGCCAGAACAGTCTCTAGTAATAGGTAAAGTGTTCTTGAGGGTACATGGGAATTTCATCTAGTCACTTTTATCATGTTGGTTTGATTTGTGTTCGCTACTTTGATAATTTGATATGTGGGTGGACCGGTGCTTGGGTGTTGTTCTTACTTGAACAACCTCCCACTTATGATTAACCCCCTCGCAAGCATCCGCAAGTATGAGAAAAGTATTAAGATAAAATGTAACCATAGCATTAAACATTTGGATCCAAATCAGCCCCTTACGAAGTAGCGCATAAACTAGGGTTTAAGCTTCTGTCACTCTAGCAACCCATCATCTAATAACTACTCCACAATGCATTCCCTTAGTCCCAAGGATGGTGAAGTGTCATGTAGTAGACGTTCACATGACACCACTAAGGGAATCACAACATACATATCATCAAAATATCAAACACATATCAAGTTCACATGATTACTTGTAACATGACTTCTCATGTGACCTCAAGAACAAAGGTAACTACTCACAAATAATATTCATGCTCAAGATCAGAGGGGTATTGAATAGTATAATGGATCTAAACATATAATCTTCCACCAAATAAACCATATAGTAATCAACTACAAGATGTAATCAACACTACTAGTCACCCACAGGTACCAATCTGAGGTTCCGGTACAAAGATTGAACACAAGAGATGAACTAGGGTTTGAGAGGAGATGGTGCTGTTGAAGATGTTGATGAAGATTGGCCTCCCAAATATGAGAGGGGTGTTGGTGATGACGATGGCTTCGATTTCCCCCTCCGGGAGGGAAGTTCCCCCGGCGGAATCGCTTTGCCGGAGGGCAAAAGTGCTCCTGCCCAAGTTCCGCCTCGAGACGGCAGCGTTCCGTCCCGAAAGTCCTCCCTTTATTTTTTCTAGGTCAAAAGACCTTATATACCAGAAGATGGGCACCGGAGGTGGGCCGAGGAGGGCACAACCCACCAGGGCGCGCCTGGGGGGCCTGCCGCACCCTGGTGTCTTGTGCCCACCAGGGTGGCCCCCTCCGGTAGTTATTTGCTCCAGTATTTTTAATATAATCCAAAAATATTCTCCGTAAAGTTTCAGCTTGTTTGGAGATGTGCAGAATAGGTATCTCTGATGTGCTTTTTCAGGTCCAGAATTTCAGCTGCCGGTATTCTCCCTCTTTGTGTAAACCTTGCATATTATGAGAGAAAAGGCATTAGAATCACTCCCTAAAGCATTATTATTTAACAAAACATTATAAATAACAGTAGGAAATCATGATGCAAAATGGACGTATCAACTCCCCCAAGCTTAGACCTCGCTTGTCCTCAAGCGAAAGCCGATATTGAAAAGCATGTCCACATGGTTTGAGAGAGAGGTGTTGATAAAAACAAAATACGGACATAGTAGCATCATGCTTATTATCATAACAGCAACAAACTCTATCATAAAACTTATTCATATACTTTCATCATATAACTTCTCATGAACAAGTTACAATTCATCACAACATAGAAGTATAAAGCATAAACCTTATTGAAAACAAACAAACTATGTTCTCAGTCAACTTTGCAACTACAATTCATCATATTTTCAGGAAGGGTCTCGTGTCGGAGCCTTTTGGCAAGTCCACAAACTCAACCATCATTTAGTCTTCTATGATTTCTAACACTCACGGCATACCCATGAGCAAAAAGTTTCAACCGGACACATAGAAAGATAGGGGCTTATAGTTTCGCCTCCCAACGTGTTCACCTCAAGGGTGATGTCAACAATCATAACTCATGCTCACTCATATCCAACTGGATATATGTGCCTAGATCTTTCCTCACCACATGATAATTGCAAAAGAAAAAGTAAAAAGGAATAGGGAAGAATACTTTGACTCTTGCATAAAAGTAAATACATAAAAGTAAAGGATAGGCCCTTCGTAGAGGGAAGGAGAGGTTGTCATGCGCTTTTTGGTTTGTATGCCCAATCCCTTAATGTAAAAGAACGTCACGCTATATTGCCCCCTATGATAGCAACCTTTATTATGCAGTTCGTCGCTTTTATTACTTTGACATCATAAGTTCGTATAGCGCTCAATTTTCTCTTACACTAATTGATCAAAACACATTTAGAAGCAATTTTTATTGCCTTATTGCACCGATGACAACTTACTTGAAGGATCTTACTCGATCCGTAGGTAGGTATGGTGGACTCTCAAAGCATGAATTTGGGTTTTGGGTTTTTGGATGCACAAGTAGTATCTCTACTTAGTGCGGAGTTTTTTGGCTAGCAAAGATATTGAGCAAGCACCACATGTTGAAGGATCTATGACAATATAACTTCTATGTGGATATGAACAAGCATAAATCATTACGTTGTCTTCCTTGTCCAACGTCAACAATTTTGGCATATAATATTTAATGGGGGCTCACAATCATAAAAGATGTCCAAGATAGTGTATTTGCATGTGGATCTTCTCTTCCCTTATTAATTCTTTCATGAATTGCATCATTGACCAATGCTATGTTTGTCAATCTCCAATAAATTTTACTACTTATACTTTTCCTTATGTGATGTCATTACTTTCCATAAGATTAGCATATGATTCTTTTCATTTATTTCTCTTTCCTTTTATTTTGATTGTAACAAGAAAGTAGAGAAGCAAAAGGTCAACCCAAACTTTATTATATAACTCTCACTCGATTACATAGATAGATAGACCACGAAACTAACACACGAAAATAGATCATACTAAACTTTTATTCAACTAAATAAAAAGGAAACTAAAGATCGAACTGAAATAGGTAAAGGCGAATAAAAGTGATGGTGATACGATACCGGGGCACCTCCCCCAAGCTTGGCTCAAGCCAAGGGGAGTGCCCATACCCGTGTGCTCAAGTCCCCTTTGGCGGTGGTGATGAAGTAGGTGGTGGCGATGATGTGGCCTTCTTCTTCAACTTATATTTGAGCATAAAATTGTCCTCCCTTAGATCATCATTCTCCAACTCGAACTTTAATATATTTTTGCATAACGCCGCCTTGCTCTCCTGCAGAAAACGAGATGGAATAAATTGAACCTCAGGTTTGTATCCTCTAGCGAGGCTTGACTTCTTGAATTTCACATGCATGTCTCCGGGTTGAGGTAGCAGGTCATCCTCCTCCTCAGAGCTATCATCCTTTGTTTCCTTCATGGCAGCGTCTTCCTCCTCATCTGAGGTCCATCCATAATGCTCCACTTCTCCATAGATCTTGGGGTTTGCAATATAGTCAGCAACATAGCTCTCCCCCTCTGAATCTTGAGGCGACATATTTTCTGATCTGCCAGCAAAACAACATGAAACAAGAATAGAGGATTTTTCTGCGATGCGGTGGTCAAAATAGTCAGGGGTATATATAGAGAATTTTTATTCTTGGGAAGCAAGCATATGGAAGGAAAACGGAGTCGGGAAGGTGTCCGAGGTGGTCACAACCCACCAGGGCGCGCCTGGCAGGGCTGGCGCGCCCTGGTGTATCGTGCTCACCTCGGTTGCCTTCCAGTTTATTTCTTATTTTCCTAATTTTTCTAATAATCCAAAACTGACAGAAAATATTTTTGCATATTTTTTGGAGTCCGTTTACTAACCGTATCACGTACCTACTATTTTTCAGAATTTTGGACTGTTCCGGAAGGTTTCGTTTATGTGTTCCTCCGGTGTCATGGTTTGGATAACATTGCTTTCAACATTGATAGATGTACCTGAGATATAATGTTTAATTCTTTGTCCATTGACCACCTTCAGGTTAGTACCTTCGGCATTATTAATCTTGATAGCTCCAGAACGATAAACCTCTTCGATAATATATGGTCCTTCCCATTTGGAGAGAAGCTTACCTGCAAAAATTCTTAGACGAGAGTTGAACAAAAGAACATAGTCTCCTATTTTGAATTCCCGCTTTTGGATTCTTTTGTCATGCCATCTTTTTACTTTTTCTTTGAATAATTTGACATTTTCATAGGCTTGGGTTCTCCATTCATCTAGTGAGCTAATATCAGATATCCTTTTCTCACCGGCAAGTTTGAAATCATAGTTGAGTTCTTTAATTGCCCAAAATGCTTTATGTTCTAACTCTAGAGGCAAATGACAAGCTTTTCCATATACCATTTTGTACGGAGACATACCCATAGGATTTTTATAAGCTGTTCTGTAGGCCCAAAGTGCATCATCTAGTTTCTTAGACCAATTCTTTCGAGACCTATTGACAGTTTTTTGTAATATCAATTTTATTTCTCTATTGCTAAGTTCAACTTGACCACTAGATTGAGGATGATAGGGTGATGCAATTCTATGGTTAACATCATATTTAGCAAGCATCTTACGGAAAGCACCATGAATAAAGTGTGAACCACCATCAGTCATGAAATATCTAGGGACTCCAAACATCGGGAAGATAACTTCTTTAAGCATTTTAATGGAGTTGTTGTGATCATCACTACTAGTTGGAATAGCTTCTACCCACTTAGTGACATAATCAACAGCAACCAAAATATGCGTGTACCCGTTAGAGGAAGGAAAAGGTCCCATATAATCAAAACCCCAAACATCAAATGGTTCAACAACAAGTGAATAATTCATAGGCATTTCCTGACGCTTACCGATATTATCAATTCTTTGACATTCATCACAAGACAAGACAAACTTACGGGCATCCTTGAAGAGAGTAGGCCAATAAAAACCGGATTGCAATACCTTGTGAGCAGTTATATCTCCCGCATGATGTCCTCCATAAGCTTCGGAATGACATTTCCGTAGGATTTGTTCCTGTTCATGCTCAGGTACACAACGTCTAATAATACCATCTACCCCTTCTTTATAAAGATGTGGTCATCCAAAAAGTAATGTCTTAAATCATAGAAGAATCTTTTCTTTTGTTGGTATGTGAAGCTAGGTGGTATATATTTAGCGACAATGTAGTTAGCATAATCAGCATACCAAGGAGTGTTTTGAGAAACATTTATTGCAGCTAACTATTCATCAGGAAAGCTATCATCAATAGGTAGTGGGTCATCAAGAATATTTTCTAACCTAGACAAGTTATCAGCTATGGGGTTCTCAGCTCCTTTCCTATCAACGATATGTAAGTCAAATTCTTGAAGCAAGAGAACCCACCTAATGAGTCTAGGTTTAGCATCTTTCTTTTCCATAAGATATTTTATAACAGCATGATCGGTGTGAACAATGACTTTGGAATCAACAATGTAGGATCTAAATTTATCACAAGCAAACACAACTGCAAAAACTCCTTTTCAGTAGTAGCATAATTTCGTTGGGCACTATCTAGAGTTTTGCTAGCATAATGGATAACATTCAACTTCTTATCAACTCGTTGTCCTAGGAAAGCACCAACAGCATAATCACTAGCGTCACACATAATTTCAAAAGGCAAGTTCCAATCAGGTGGTTGAACGATAGGTGCAGAGGTTAAGGCTTTCTTGAGTGTTTCAAAGGCTTCTACACAATCATCATCAAAAACAAAAGGGATATCCTTTTGCAAAAGATTTGTAAGAGGCCTAGAAATTTTAGAGAAGTCTTTAATGAACCTCCTATAGAAACCAGCATGACCAAGGAAACTTCGAATACCTTTAATATCTTTAGGACATGGCATTTTCTCAATTGCCTCAACTTTAGCTTTATCCACCTCTATACCTCGTTCAGATATTTTATGCCCCAAGACAATACCTTCATTAACCATAAAGTGGCACTTCTCCCAATTCAAGACAAGATTAGTTTGCTCACATCTCTGCAAAACTCGATCAAGGTTGCTTACGCAATCATCAAAAGAAGTCCCGTAAACTAAAAAATCATCCATGAAAACCTCCACAATCTTTTCACAAAAATCAGAGAATATAGCAGTCATACATCTTTGAAAGGTAGCAGGTGCATTGCATAAACCAAAAGGCATACGTCTATAAGCATAGGTCCAAAAGGACAAGTAAAGGTGGTTTTCTCTTGATCAGATTGTGATATAGGTATTTGAGAGAAACTAGAATATCCGTCCAGAAAACAAAAGTGTGTGTGCTTAGATAATCTTTCTAACATCTGATCAATAAAAGGCAGAGGGTAATGATCTTTTCTAGTAACTTTATTTAATTTTCTAAAATCAATTACCATTCTATAGCCAGTAACAATTCTTTGTGGAATGAGTTCATTCTTATCATTAGGAACAACGGTAACACCTCCCTTCTTAGGGACACAATGAACGGGACTTACCCATCTACTATCAGCTATGGGATAGATTATACCTGCTTCCCGAAGCTTTAATATTTCAGTTCTTACCACTTCTTTCATCTTAGGATTCAATCGCCGTTGGTGATCAACAACGGGTTTAGCATCAGGTTCCATATTAATCTTGTGCTGACATAGAGTGGGACTAATGCCCTTAAGATCATCAAGAGTATATCCAATAGCAGCCCGGTGCTTCTTCAGAATTTTTAATAATCTTTCTTCTTCATGTTCTGAAAGGTTAGCACTAATAATAACACGATATATCTTTTTCTCATCAAGATAAGCATACTTCAAAGTATCAGGCAATTGCTTTAATTCAAACACAAGATCACCTTTAGGTGGAGGAGGACCTCCAAGAGTTTCAATAGGCAAATTGTGTTTCAGGAGAGGTTGTTGTTCAAAGAAATTTGTATCTATTTCATTTCTTTCACGCAAGTGCATATCATTTTCATGGTCAAGCAAATATTGTTCTAGTGGATCGGTAGGAGGTGCGGCAATAGAAGCAAGACCAGTTATTTCATCCTTACTAGATAGTCCTCTATCACGAGGTTGTCCACTAAACTTGAAAAATTAAACTCATGAGACACATCACCAAAACTAACACCGACAGTTTATTTTTCACAATCTATCTTAGCATTGACGGTGATCAAGAAAGGTCTACCAAAGATAATGGGACAAAAGTCATCTTGTGGGGAACCAAGAACTAGAAAATCAGTAGGGTATTTCACTTTCCCACACAAGACTTCAACATCTCTGACAATCCCAAGTGGTGTGATGGTGTCTCTATTAGCAAGTTTAATAGTAACATCAATATCTTCTATTTCAGCAGGTGCTATTTCATTCATAATTTCTTGGTATAAGGTAAAAGGAATAGCACTCACACTAGCACCCAAATCACATAATCCATGATAGCAATGATCTCCTATTTTGACTGAGACAACAGCCATGCCCACTACGGGTCTATGTTTATCTTTTTCATCAGGTTTGGCAATTCTAGCAGCTTCATCACAGAAGTAGATAACATGCCCATAAATATAATCTACCAAGAGATCTTTAACCATAGCAACACTAGGTTCTACTTTAATTTGCTTAGGGGGCTTAGGTGCTCTAATATTACTCTTGCGAACCACAGTTGATGCCTTAGCATGTTCCTTTATCCTAACAAGGAAGGGTGGTTTTTCAATATAAGCGGTAGGCACAACTGGATCAACATTGTAAATAATGGTTTCATCTTTAGCTATGACCGGTTCTTTAATTTCTTCTTTAATAGGGGGATGATATTTAAACCACTTCTCCTTAGGGAGATCAACATGAGTAGCAAAGGATTCATAGAAAGAGGCCACTATCTCAGAGTCAAGGCCATATTTAGTGCTAAACTTGTGAAAAGCATCGGTATTCATAAAAGATTTAACACAATCAAACTTAAGCTTTATACCTGACTCATTACCTTCGTCGAGTTCCCAATCTTCAGAGTTGCGTTTAATTCTTTCTAAGAGATCCCACTTGAATTCAATAGTTTTCTTCATAAAAGAACCAGTACAAGAAGTATCGAGCATGGATTGATCATTATGAGAAAGCCGAGCATAAAAATTCTGAATAATACCTTCTCTCGGGATATCATGATTGGGGCATGAATATAACATTGACTTAAGCCTCCCCCAAGCTATAGTGATGCTTTCTCCTTCACGAGGCCAGAAATTATATATATAATTCCGATCACGGTGAACTAGATGCATGGGATAAAACTTTTGATGGAATTCCAATTGCAATCAATTCCAGTTCCATGATCCAAGATCATCACATAGCCTATACCATGTCGATGCTTTTCCCTTCAAAGATAAAGGGAAAACCTTCTTCTTAGTTTCATCTCCGGGTAGACCTGCAAGCTTAAATAATCCACAAATTTTGTTCACATATAATAGGTGCATATCAGGATGTTTGGTTCCATCTCCTACATAAGGTTTAGCAACCAGTTGTTCTACCATACCCGAAGGAATTTCATAACAATATTTTTAGTAGGTGCAGTAGGTTGAGGGGCAACTAATTGTGGTTCTGGTCGAGGTGAAGATACCCCGAACAAACCCCTCAAAGGATTGTTTTCCATAGTAGCAAGTAACAATAAATTTCAGCACGTACTATAAGTTTTTCCTTACCGATTTCCACATACCAAGAGCGCTTCACTCCCAGGCAACGGCGCCAGAAAAGAGTCTTGATGACCCACAAGTATAGGGGATCAATCGTAGTCCTTTCGATATGTAAGAGTGTCGAACCCAACGAGGAGCAGAAGGAAATGACAAGCGGTTTTCAGCAAGGTAATTTCTGCAAGCACTGAAATTGTAGGTAACAGATAGTATGATAGCATTGGTAACGAGCAAGTAACGGTAACGGTAAATAAAGTGCAGCAAGGTAGCTGACATGGCTTGAGACTACGTCGGTATTTCCCCAAAGAGGAAGGGATGATCCAGCACAGCGATGATAAGTATTTCCCCCAGTTATGAAACCAAGGTATCGAACCAGTAGGAGGATCACCACCACCTAATAAATAGCACCTTCACACAAAGAACAAATACTTGCAACCCAACCCGACTTTTAGATGGTTCAAAGCAATAGTCTAGTTTTGACATAATGACTTTAATACTCAAGCATGCCAACAAGCAACCATGTCTTTCAAAATATCAACACTAAAGAAAGTTATCCCTATCCCATCATTCTCAATCATTGATCCATTCATGAAACACACTCAAATATTAGCTATACCCAATGCTCAAGTACGATCATAGTGCCCCCTAGTTGGTGCTTTATAAGAGAAGATGGAGACTCAAGGTAAAAATAAAAATTGCATAAAGTAAATAGATAGGCCCTTCGTAGAGGGCAGTAGGGATTTGTAGAGGTGCCAGAGCTCAAAGTTTAAATTGAGAGAGAAAAATATTTTGAGTGGCATGCCTTTCCTGTCAACGAAAATGACAAAATAGTTCACAATACTTTCGTTGCTAGATATATCATAGGCGGTTCCCAGACAGAAAATAAAGTTTATTACTTTTTCCACCATTCTTTCACAATCCATGGCTGGCCGCATCCACGGTTGCCTTCCATTCCAACACTTTCCAAGGAATTTATTATTTGACAACATAAAGTAATTTTTTTTCTTTTCATTTCGGGACTGAGCATCCCTATTACCGCCGCACTCTCGTTCAATGACAAGTGAATAAACACTCATCTTGAGAATAACACGTCTAGCATGGAAAAATACTGGACACCCCCTACCGTTTCATGAGCGGTACGAGCACACAAAAAGGAAATTTATTTTGAAAAGTAGAGATGGCACATACAAATTTGCTTAGAACGGCATGGAAATACCGCATATAGGTAGGTATGGTGGACTCATAAGGCAAAACTGGGTTTATGGATTTTGGATGCACAAGTAGTATTTCTACTTAGTACAAGTGGAGGCTAGAAATAGATTGAGAAGCAACCAACCAAGAAACGAAAATTCACATAAGCGAGCATTAAGCATAACTAACACCGAATAATCAGCATAAGTAGGATGTAATTTCATTGCATAACTATTGACTTTTGTGCATGCATAGGGAATCACAAACCTTAACACCAATATTCTTACTAAAGCATAATTACTCACTAACATGACTCGCATATTACTATCATCATGTCCCAAAACTATTACAAGGAATCAAGTTTAATTTGTCCAATGATCTTCATGAATTTTGTTATTATATCCTCCTTGGATATCTATCACTTTGGGACTAGTTTCATATATTGCCATTGCTTTTGACAAGCTCACACAAATTTAAGTTAAGCACATGAGCATAAAAGTTTCATCTCTCAAAATAGTATAAGTGAAGCATGAGAGGATTTCTTCAAAATTTACTAACTCTCAAATTTATCTAAGTGAAGCATGAGAGTATTTCTACAAAAAAAATCCAAGCACACCGTGCTCAAAAAGATATAAGTGAAGCACTAGAGCGATTCTATAGCTCAAAAAGTTTAAGTGAAGCATATAGAGCAATTCTAACAAATCATAGCATAATTTTGGCTCTCTCAAATAGGTGTGTCCAGAAAGGATACTAATGACAAACTAAAAAAACAAATCAAGCAAAGACTCAAATGATACAAGATGCTCCAAGCAAAACTCATGATATGTGACGAATAAAAATATAGCTCCAAGTAAAATACCGATGGTCGTTAGAAGAAAGAGGGGATGCCACCCGGGGCATCCCCAAGCTTAGTTGTTTGTTTCTCTTTGGATATATCTTGGGGTGCTGTAGCATCCCCAAGCTTAGGCTCTTTTCACTCCTCATTCCTTCATCCATCGTGATCTCACCCAAAACTTGAAAACTTCAATCACACAAAACTCAACAAAATCTTCGTGAGAACTGTTAGTATAATAAAGCAAATCACTATTTTAAGTACTGTTGCAAACCCATTCATATTTTATTATTGCATTATACCTACTGTATTTTAACTTTACCATGGCTCATACCCTTCAATACAACCCATAGATTCATCAAAACAAGCACACAATGCAACGAAAACAGAATCAGTCTTAAACAGAACGGTCTGTAGTAATCTGTACTCTAACCATACTTCTGTAACTCTAAAAATTCTAAAAAATTAGGACAACGTAAAGAATTTGTATAGCAATATTGTGTTAAAATTTCAGCTCAATATCACGTTCCAGTAAAAAAAATGAAAATTCGAACACTGGAGGCAAAGTTTCTATTTCAGATTCAGCATTGTTTCTACTCATCTTATGAATCATCCTAAAGGCTTTACTTGGCACAAACACTAAATAAAACATAAAAACACAATCATAACAGAGGCATAATTGTGTCAACACTCAAAAACAGAAAGGAAAAGACAAAAATAAATTTATTCATTGGGTTGCCTCCCAACAAGCGCTATCGTTTTACGCCCCTAGCTAGGCATAACGCATAGATTCAAGTATTGCCATCTTTGGTTTTTGCTGCTTTTGTGGGGGCTTTCTTGAATCCGGGGGTCTCTTTATGCTTCCCCAAATTTTCGGGAGAAGAAACCATCTTGAGATCCAAAATATCCAAACGCTTATTGCAAAGAGTAATCAAAGTATTCAAGCGATTGAGGTTCCCACTAATATGTTTGAGAGGTTCATTATATTTTTGCAACTCGACCAAGTGCTTATGTAAGTCACCCAATTTGTCTAAAATTTGAACACCCTCTTGTGTAAAAGAAAGCCCCTTTTTTGATGGAGGAACCCCCAACATCCCTTCCAAAATTTCATAAGCGGTGTTTGCATCAAGCTCAATAAAGTTCCCTTTAGTGGCAAAATCCAAGAGTTATCTATGATGCAAAGCTAATCCAATGTAAAAATTTCGAAGCAAATTTTTTGATCTCCTTTTAGATTACAAATACGATAGGATTCCATTAGCCTATACCAGGCATCTTTCAAATTTTCCCCTTGTTTTTGTCTGAAGTACAGAACTTCAAAATATGGTGACAAAGGGGGAGTAGTAACGCCAGTCATAGCAACAAGGTAGGCAAACAAGAGTTCTGACGAGAAAAAGGCAAACGAAAAAGAGGGCGAATAAAACGGCAAATTTGGTGAAGTGGGGGAGAGGAAAACGAGAGGCAAATGGCAAATAATGTAATTGCAATGAGATGAGATTTGTGATTAGGAACCTGGTAGATGATGATGGTGTCTCCTCGGCGCTAGAGATTGGCACGTAGAAGAGACCGCTTCCTCCCCGGCAACGGCGCCAGAAATTCTTTTGATGTGGCTTGAGACTGCGTTGGTATTTCCCCCAAGAGGAAGGGATGATACAACACAGCGACGGTAAGTATTTCCCTCAGTTATGAAACCAAGGTATCGAACCAGTAGGAGGATCACCACCACCTAATAAACAGCACCTGCACACAAATAACAGATACTTGCAACCCGACACGAAAGAGAGGTTGTCAATCTCTCTACGGTAAAAAGATAGATTGGGATATGATAGATTGGAGAGATAGATCTCTGAAGAACACAAAATAAAAAGGCCGTAGGTTTCACTAGTGGCTTCTCTCATGAGTATAGCACACGGTGGGTGAACAAATTACTGTTGGGCAATTGATAGAAGATCAAATAATCATGACGATATCCAAGGCGATGATCATTATATAGGCATCACGTCCAAGATAAGTAGACCAACTCCTGCCTGCATCTACTACTATTACTCCACACATCGACCGCTATCCAGCATGCATCTAGTGTATTAAGTTCATGGGAAAACGGAGTAATGCAATAAGAACGGTGACATGATGTAGACAAGATCTATTCATGTAGGAATAGACCCCATCTTGTTATCCTTAATAGCAACGATACATGCGTGCCTCGCTGCCCCTTTTGTAACTGGGAGAGGACACCGCAAGATCGAACCCATCACAAAGCACCTCTTCCCATGGCAAGAAAAATCGATCTAGTTGGCCTAACTAAACCAAAGATTCGAAGAAGAAATACGAGGCTATAAGTAATCATGCATATAAGAGATCAAAGAAGACTCAAATAATATTCATGGATAGAAACTGATCATGAACTCAAAATTCATCGGATCCCAACAAACACACCGCAAAAGTTTACATCAAATAGATCTCCAAGAGACCATTGTATTGAGAATCAAAAGGGAGAGAAGAAGCCATCTAGCTACTGCCTACGGACCTGTAGGTCTATGGTGGACTACTCACGCATCATCGGAGAGGCACCAATGAGGATGATGAACCCCTCCATGATGGTGTTAGATTGGATCTCGAGGCTCTGGAACTTGCGGCGGATGGATGTGTTTTTCGTCGACTCCTCTAGGGTTTATAGAATATTTTGGAATTTATAGGTGTCATAGGCGGTGGAGAGGGGTCCCGAGGAGGGCACAACCCATCAGGGCACGCCTGGGGCCTCTGGCGCGCCCTGGTGGGTTGTGATCTCCTCGACCCTCCCCTCTGGCGCTTCTTTGGCCCACTAGATGTTTTCTAGCCCAAAAAAACCTCCAAAAAGTTTCGTCGCGATTGGACTCCGTTTGGTACTGATATTCTGCGAAGTAATGTAACACCCCGTTACGCCTGGCGGGATCTAGACTGGCCCCATAGACCAACACTAGTCTTTCCTGCACACTTTGTCCTCACTCGTGCGCACCCGGGAGCAACTTCCCGGTCGGTCACCCATCCTAGAATCGCTCCAAGCCAAGCACGCTTAACTTTGGAGTTCTTTTCGAATGGGCTCCCGAAAAAGAAGGAATTCCTTATTGATATGAGTAGTCTATCATTCCTATTAAGTCAGGCTGTCACACACCCCCACTCAAAGGAACCGACGTCCTCGTCGGCCCATCAGGAATGTTCCCTCTTGGCACACGTATGCGCGTCCAGTCCGGCACATGTGCCATGCCATGTGCCACGACGGGCCACACGTGCCATGCGCCACATGTCCGTGCACCTGACCCGCGCATGCCCATGTAACCGCAAGGGTCGGCTCTGATACCAATTGTAACACCCCGTTATGCCTGGCGGGATCTAGACTGGCCCCACAGACCAACACTAGTCTTTCCTGCACACTTTGTCCTCACTCGTGCGCACCCGGGAGCAACTTCCCGGTCGGTCACCCATCCTAGAATCGCTCCAAGCCAAGCACGCTTAACTTTGGAGTTCTTTTCGAATGGGCTCCCGGAAAAGAAGGAATTCCTTGTTGATATGAGTAGTCTATCATTCCTATTAAGTCAGGCTGTCACAAGTAAAAAACAAGCAAAAACAGCAACTGACACTTTGGCACTATGTCAATAGGTTAGTCCCAAAAAATGATATAAAGTTGCTATAAAATGATTGTAAAACATCCAAGAATGATAATATAACAGCATGGAACAAGCAAAAATTATAGATACGTTGGAGACGTATCAGTAGCCCAATCCTTTTATGGCAAAGGACAGGCCAGAACAGTCTCTAGTAATAGGCAAAGTGTTCTTGAGGGTACATGGGAATTTCATCTAGTCACTTTTATCATGTTGGTTTGATTTGTGTTCACTACTTTGATAACTTGATATGTGGGTGGACCGGTGCTTGGTGCTGTTCTTACTTGAACAACCTCCCACTTATGATTAACCCCCTCGCAAGCATCCGCAACTACGAGAAAAGTATTAAGATAAAATCTAACCATAGCATTAAACGTTTGGATCCAAATTAGCCCCTTACGAACTAGCGCATAAACTAGGGTTTAAGCTTCTGTCACTCTAGCAACCCAGCATCTAATAACTACTCCACAATGCATTCCATTAGGCCCAAGGATGGTGAAGTGTCATGTAGTCGACGTTCACATGGCACCACTAAGGGAATCACAACATACATATCATCAAAATATCGAACACATATCAAGTTCACATGATTACTTGCAACATGACTTCTCATGTGACCTCAAGAACAAAGGTAACTACTCACAAATAATATTCATGCTCAAGATCAGAGGGGTATTGAATAGCATAATGGATCTGAACATATAATCTTCCACCAAATAAACCATATAGTAATCAACTACAAGATGTAATCAACACTACTAGTCACCCACAGGTACCAATCTGAGGTTCCGGTACAAAGATTGAACACAAGAGATGAACTAGGATTTGAGAGGAGATGGTGCTGTTGAAGATGTTGATGAAGATTGGCATCCCAAAGATGAGAGGGGTGTTGGTGATGACGATGGCTTCGATTTCCCCCTCCGGGAGGGAAGTTCCCCCGGCGGAATCGCTCCACCGGAGGGCAAAAGTGCTCATGTCCAAGTTCCGCCTCAAGACGGCGGCGTTCCGTCCCGAAAGTCCTCCCCTTATTTTTTCTAGGTCAAAAGACCTTATATACCAGAAGATGGGCACCGGAGGTGGGCCAAGGAGGGCACGACCCACCAGGGGGCGCCTGGAGGGCCTGGCGCGCCCTGGTGTCTTGTGCCCACCAGGGTCCGGTAGTTATTTGCTCTAGTATTTTTAATATAATCCAAAAACATTCTCCGTAAAGTTTAAGCTTGTTTGGAGATGTGCAGAATAGGTATCTCTGATGTGCTTTTTCAGGTTCAGAATTCCAGCTGCCGGTATTCTCCCTCTTTGTGTAAACCTTGCATATTATGAGAGAAAAGGCATTAGAATCACTCCCTAAAGCATTATTATTTAACAAAACATTATAAATAACAGTATGCAATCATGATCCAAAATGGACGTATCAGGGGTGAGGCCATAGGCAGAGTTGTATTTGCGTTGAGCGGACTCCATCCGACGGCGCGCGGTAGCCTCCGCAAACAACTGTTTGCGGGTTATCTCCAGCTCGGTCGTGGCGGTGGCCGGATCGTCCGAAGGTGCAAATGGAGTGCGCAAGCCCTACAGGGCGGAGCGTAGAGGGTCGAACTGCCCGGCCTGGGCCGTGGCCGCCTCCGCCTCCGCCCTGATGCGTGCAGAGCTCATGGTGGAGCCTGTGACCATTACCTCAACACAAACGTTGGCGTCGTCTGTGCCGCCCGAGGCGTCGCAGCCAGCGAATGATGGTGGGCCGGAAAAGTCAAGCACCTCGCTGGGGTACTCGTCAGTGGCAGGCGCGTCGGAGATGCACAGCTCCGCGAAGAACGCACAGAGGTAGTCTACGTCGCCAGGGGTCACGCCATCAGAGGAAGGCGGCGGGCCGGAGACGACGAGCACCTCACTGGGGTACTCGCTGAAGGCCGGCGCGTCGCTGAGATGCAGCTCGCCAAAGCGCGCGCAGAGGCCGTCGATGCCGGCAAGGGCGCTGTCATGACGCGGCTCGCCGGAGGTAGCGATGGCGTCGCCTGCGAGGCAAGCGGGGCCAGAGCCGGGGGTCGCGACGTCTTCCACGGAGGCGGATGTGAGATGTCGCAGGGTTGCTGAGCAGCCCAGGCGCGATGCACTCGGTGGAGTCGGTGAGGGGTCCCGCCCGAAGCGTGGCTCCAGCCGACGCCGCGGCCGGCCCCATGGTGGGCGCCAACTGTCGCCATTTTCTCACAACAGATGCCATGGGGTGGCTTATCAAACGTGGTTGTGGCCGAAAGGATGTCGATGGGCTCCGGAGACAGGATTGGGAACAAGCGGTGTGGGACACACAATGTACCCAGGTTCGGGGCCCTCCGTGGGAGGTAACACCCCTAGTCCTGCTTGCCTCGTTGATGATCATGGAGGTTTACAAGGTTGCCCTTGAGCTGTTGGCTAGAGGAGGAAGAAGGGGCGAGCTAGCCCTCTTTGCCTCTCTGTGAGTGTGTGTGTGTGTGTGTGTGTCGAGTGTCCAAGTGTCTAGGTGTCTTCGCTGCTTGCATGGGGAGGCACCGGGGGGTTTTATAGGCCAGGCCCCTTGCTTACAATACGCATGGTTAATGCAGGTGGGACCCGGCTGGCGGCCTCTCTAGCCGGCCAGGGGGGCCGCTGGCTGGGAAGTCTCGTCGCTCGTGGGGCCGGCCGGCTGCAGGGTCCCATCGGAAGTGGGGGCCCGCCGACCGGCCATCGTCATTGGTGCGTGCCCGTCACGCCGCGACACGGGCCGCACTGTGCAGCACTGCCTGGTTGCAGTTGGCCGCGGTCAGCTGTATGGCCGGCTCCAGTGTAGCCACGCGTGGCCAGGTCATGGAGTGGTTGGAGGCGTGCAGCCACTGTGCCTCCTCGCCCGGTCGTAGTCAGCTGCGGTCAGCGGTACGGCCGTCACCACTATAACCACGCGTGCCCTGGTCAGCGGTTCATGGGTCACTGTTGTCATGTCCTGCTGATGCGTCCATGTCTTGTCATACGGACTAATGGGAAAGGTGCTGACCCGACGGCTAGCGGGTCGCCTCGGAGCCGGACCGCGGGGAGCCTCGCCCCGAGCCGGTCCACAGCGGGGAGCCGGCCATGGGGAGACGGCCTTTGAGGGGCGTCGTCCGCCCCGTAATGTTTTTGAAATGGTAGTAGCCTGCTTGAGCCTACCCCGGGGTTATCCCTCTGACATGCCATACATTTTCCAAATTATTGCATGCCATGTTTAGACAGCTTGCTGCCAAGTTCTTAGCTTTAATTTATGTTCATCCCCCTTTTCTGAATTTCACATGTGTTCTATGTAGTAGATGCCGAGTAGCAGCGATGACAGTCGTACTTCTGTCGATTAATCTTCATCTGAGTCCGAAACCAGCAGCTCTGTAGCAGATGATCTTGGATCAAGAAATGAGGAACGGGATAGAGCTGCTGCAATCACCCTTCTGGTCAAGACACGAAAGAACGCTCCAAGAAAGCCCACACACCAACCTAAATGTGTATATGAAGTAGCCGACATCGATTTGAAGTCTTGGGATCCAACAAAACCAGATAAAGCACGCACGAGGTTCAGGAGTGTGTGTGGATTTGTTGGCAAGGCAAGGCTCAACATTAATATGTCGGGGTTTTGGAATGCTGACATAGAAACATGACACAGGATAGTCTGGGAGATCATGGAGCATTTCAATGTTCCCGAGGAGTGGAGAGAGCAGGTGGAACATGCTGCACTGAAGAAGGCCAATGATGCTTGGAGAAACTGGAAACATGTGTTGTACAAGAAGTACTTGAGTGAAGGCAAGGACTCAATCCCCTCATACCCCCAAATTACAAAGGAAGACTGGGCAGAATTCAAAAGGGTCAGGGCCAGTGAGGAGTTTATTAAGAAGAGTGTCAAGCAATCGGAACTTCAGAAGAAGAACACCCACCCCCACCGCATGGGCGTGGCAGGATATTACGGGATGAAACCGATATGAGATCAGGAGGACAAAGAAGTAGTAGCTGCTAGTGGCAAACCAGCCTTTAAATAAATTAGGGGCAGCCACGCTAGAGACTACTTGCGTGTACGCGCAAGGAGGCATGACGATGGCACTTGTTACTTTGAAAACTCAGCACACGAAGCACTATATAACGACATGGTAGAGGCTTCCAAAAACACTGGAAATTTCTACAGGAACTCAGGGCCAATGGACATTCTGTCCGAGGCTTTGAAAACCAAAGAGCCCCCCCCGGTCGTGCAAGGGGTATTGGGGTCAATGCCCCGCGCAAGAGGGCTTCCTCACTAAGCAAAGAAGAGAGGCTCGGCATGGAAAAAAAGCTAGGAGTCAAATGAAGCAGAATGATTTGTATGAAAGGATCAAGAGGGACATGTATCCTGGACTTCAAAAGGATATTGAGGAGTCATTTATGCAACAGAAGACACTAACATTGAGAGATAGCTAGGAGATGCAAGGGGGTGGGCATGGAGGATGCCGCTTATTGTGCAACAACAGCGCACAAAAGTAGTTGTGCATCAGCTGACCCCGGCGACAATGAGACTGCAGCTGCACATGATGGTGATGAGACAGACTAAAGGGCGTGCTTGCACATTATGAAGGTACATTAAAATGTGCAATAGCCTGGTTTTACCCCTCGAATCGGACGGGGGACTCTTGTTGGACAATGTGCCATTGAAGCCGGGTTGTGTGAAGTGCCTTGTGACTGAAGTAAAGCATGGATTCAATGAATTTGCCCTCAAGAATGTCCTAGGGGACTATGATGAGGAGAGGACCTTGAAAGAAACAATGTTAAATCATATCCGGTGGCCACAGAAAGAAATAGAGTTCCTGGAAGAGATCCCTCCACCCCTCCCAAAAGAAACCAATGGTGCCCTTCAACCGGTGACTCTCTTCTCGCCATAGCAGATATTGCGTGCTTCCCCCGAGGAACACAATATTCATAATCCGATGGCTGAGGCATCAACCTGTGATTAGCTCGCCAGACTTCGTGTCGTATAGGCCAGGTCATCATCCGCTCTTGAGCAGCCTGTGGCAAGGCCTACAACTGCTGGAGACGCACCTTCGGTTCAGATGCCGACCACTGAAGCACAAAGGGCAGACACATCGGCACTACATGCTCAACAGACAAACCCCGATGGAACCGCCTGCTAAGCAGTCCGAAAGTCTGGATCCACCTCTTAAGCAGTCGGAAAGTCCAGATCCGCCTGCTAAGCAGTCCGAAAGTCTGGAACCACCTGCTCATTAGTCAAACGGTTCGCAGCCGCCTGATAAACATACCAATGTGTCAGCACTGCCTTCTCAACAAACCAACGTGTTGTCACAGCCGCCTCAGCACACCGGCGCAAATGGTACCAGCTGCGCAGAAACCCGACATAGCTTCAACGGCTGGGCAACAGCCCGTCGCCTCTGCTACTATAGCTCGGCAGTCCGTCACAGCAGCACCATCAGGTCAGCGGTCCATCATAGCTTCACCGGATGCTCAGCAGCACATCGTTTATGTATCCAGACCTCAAATCAGAAGTGCTTCAGCTAGCAAGAGGAAAGCGGCCAAAGTTGCAAACACGAAGAAGGGGCCCCCAAAACCGAGGAGGGATGGGACCAATAGCCTCCTACTACAAAGACTCCTCGCCCAGAACCAAATTAACAGCATGTTGTTTCAAGGGGTGGTTAGTGCCAGTTCTGACGCCATGGACGATGACACATTTGATAAGCTACTTGGTAGTCATAAGGAAGACCCATTTGAAGCATGCAAGTACAAGCATGGCCAGCCAAGTCTTGTTGGCAAATACTTTGAGGAGTGTAGTTCCAGTTGCCTCAAGTTACATAATTATTGCATGGAGAAAATGTCGGAAGGAGAAGATAGTAACATTTTGCAACTCCACTACGACACGAGACATTTCTCTCACCTTCCGGGTACCATCAATGTGGAATTCTAGGACTTTCATACCTTCTTCAACTTCGATGAGCTCGATGCCACTCTTGTCAAATGCTTGATGTTGTAAGTACTTCACAAACTCTAATCAAGTTCTCCATACAAGGTTGTAAACGAAAAAGCTAAATGTATTGTATTCCTCTCAGGGGATTGACGGCGCAGAGATTATTACGGGCACATGCATATTCCATAGATCACGATTTAGCAAACATCACTTTATTACATGGCAAGGGTCTACATGCGTTTTCCATTGAACATGTCTCCCAGATCTTGTATAAGTTACACGTAGGAGAATTCTTCATGTGGTATCATGAAGCGTAAGTTAAATATACAACCATGCATACATTGATCGTCTTTCAGTTTTCGACATGGTTCGTAAGTTTATGGTTTTTTCAAACTATAGCAATCACTAGATCTTGGTGGTCATTGCTCCAAAGCGCAACAAAGTTTACTACCTCAATTCTCTCAGAGAGTCAAATAAGCCTCAGGATCTGAATCATCTTCAGGATTTCATGGATATGTATTGAATTCTTTGATGTTCATATGTTGTATTCATATCTGGTTCAAGAATTGAGTATGTGACAATTCATCTTCATTTGCAGTGTATTGTCAGGGTACATAACTTTAGGAGGGATACGGTTCGACCGCCAACTACCTCTACAACACGAGATCATTTCTCCGGTAAGACACTGAAATCCGTTATTTTCAAAAAAGGCTACTCAGATGTTCAAGTTTCTAAGTAAACCTCTTTCTATTTCTCTCCAAAGAAAAAAAATAAACAACCTACACCGGTTAGGTTGTTCCTAACAGGGCAAACACATGACTAATTCTGTACAAAAAAATTCAGTGTCCTCAACAACAAAAAGGGACCAACCTTTGTGGATACTACATTTGCAGCCACATGATGTCCCTATGCGGATCATTTGAATGTTGTGTCGATGCTGATAAAATAGTTCCAGTAAGTCTGTTTCTTAATTACTATCTTCTACTCCACACGTATAGCACATTCTGATCTAAAAATCCTGCAGTTGATCTTTGGACCGATGACCTCTGAACCGCTCCCCGCAGATAAATTGTTGTTTGTTAGGAAATTTATCAGCAACTTCTTCGTGAAAAACTATATCAAGCCTAGTAAAGACTATGAAGATTTCAGCATTCCTATCTCCGAAGAATAAGTATGCATTCAGATAGTGTTATCAACTAAACATATACTCATGGATGCATTGTTTTCCATGTGATCAGGTCTTCGTATTTCGTACACTGTAATTATGTTGCATATGTCCATACATTTGTGGAATTTAGGTTGTATTTGTTCAATTGCATATTGTAGCGAATTTTGATGAATGTTCTTCCTGTGTACACTATTTGTTCAATTGCATATTGTGGCGAATTTTGATGAATGTTCCTCTTGTGGACACTATTTGTTCAATTGCATATTGTGGCGAATTTGCCTTTTGAAGGGTGATTCAAATGCAATATTTTACCATGACCTAGTCATTTAAGCGTACATGGTTCAAGTAACCAAGGGTGTGCGATCCAGAATGGATAGCACACGTCACCCATATCACAATCGCGTATGATCTACAGGAAAAGCACATGTAGCTAACAAATCGCAGATGTTTTGCAGCACTTCTACGTGTGCGTAGGAGCTCCTCGGTCGTTTGTGATAGCACACTATCTCACACGTGAGCCTAGAGGAAACCGTGCCCAATGCAAAGGCAATCCCACGCGTAAATTTTCCAAGAAACGTGTGCGATGATATCATGCATGGCAAACGCTTGCCAGAAAAACTCATGTGTGATGATGCAAACATCACACACAGTTTCTATGATGGCCTGTGTGGATTAGGTAATATTCTGCAAATGGCTAAAGGTCAAATACCATCTGTTTTCCATGAACAATTAGGTGTGTTTGACTCATGATAGACGTGTGTGATTGATCCCCAATCCCACACATGTGCCCAAAATATAGTGTGTGCAATGTGTTCCTACATCGCACATGATTATATTTTGCAGAGCGTCTACACCATCGGTCACTATCGCAGACTATTTTTCTGTGTCGTGTGGGATGGAACCCCCTATCGCCCACACAGGCATGGCGACAGTTTAAAACTATGTCTTGGAAAGGGGTTAAAACCGTTTTCATAGCACATCATTGTACCAGTGGTACCCACTAAAAGATTGGACAAGCATACAACACGACCCATTACATGACCGAAGAATTATGTACCCTCTAAAAGACCGAAGAGTTAATCTTAAATAAAAAATCAATTACTACTACAAATTTTCCTTCGCGACTGCAATAAAGATCCCTCTCGATCGAAGAGTTCTATACCTATTGCAGGACCGAAGAGTTTTGTAGTTGTGACTGAACTCAAGAGGAAACTTTTATTTAGTCATGGGGATGTTGGATCTGTTCAATTCCATCAGATCAGACATACTATTGGGATTGCAGAGCTTGCTTTCTTTCTTATCCGATGGCAACGCATATACATCTCGATAAAATCTTTCTCACCATATGGCAGGATGTATACTACAAGATGTCAGGTTGAAAGCACAATTTCTCCCTTGGTGGTTTGGTAATTAATTACAACATATAGCTCGTTGAACTAATAGTCTTATCAAGTATGTTTCAGGAAATGTTCAATGAATGGAATGGTAGGATATGTGAGGAGGAAACCATAACATGCAAAGAACTCATATTGGCAAAAGTTTCAAGACTCTACATTTTGCTTTAAGTGATTAGATCACATTGAGTCCATAGGAAAGCCAATACTATTAAGAGGGGATGAGGTGCTCATGATGATCTACTTGCTCAAGTGCTTAGAGATTTTCCACCAAATACCTCCAACATTTTCTCACAAACACTTTTGTCCAAAACCCTACAAGCTACTTCGGTCCCACCGAGATTCTCATTTCGGTCCCACCGAGTCAATCCCAGACAAAACCCTAAGCCAGACCCTAACTTCTCGGTGCAAAGACTGCATTCAGTGGAACCGAAAAGCAGTGACCAACCTTCTATGGTCGAGATTTTTCATTTTGGAATTTCTAAGATAAATTTTTTGAGAGCCACCGAAGTGATGGAACTTCCTAGGTTAAACCGAATCGGTCTCACTGAGATGTTTCCTTCGGTCTCACCAAAAAAACAAAAGTTGGACTTTTTGCACTAGTCAGTACCACCCAGATTTATCTTCGATGTCACCGAGTTGGGCAATAATGTTGCAATGGTTGGATTTTTTGGTGAAGGCTATATATACCCCTCCACCACCTCATTCTCTTAGAGAGAGCCATCAGAACAAAACTACACTTCCACCATTCATTTTCTAAGAGAGAACCACCTACTCATGTGTTGAGATCAAGGGATCCTACTCCAACCAATAGATCCTTGATTTCTAGCCTCTCCAAGTTGCTTTCCACCTAATCAACCTCTTCTACCAAGCAATTTTCTCTGAGAGAGTAATTGAGTGTTGAGGAGACTATCTTTTGAAGCACAAGAGTAAGGAGTTCATCATCAACACAACATCTATTACCTCTTGGAGAGTGGTGTCTCCTAGATTGGTTAGTGTCGCTTGGGAGCCTCCAAATCATGTGGAGTTGAACCAAGAAGTATGTAAGGGCAAGGAGATCGCTTACTTCGTGAAGATCTACCACGAGTGAGGCTAGTCCTTCGTGGACGTAAGCCATAGTGGAATAAACAAGGTTGCTTCTTCATGGACCCTTCATGGGCAGAGCCCTTCGTGGAGTCGCGCAGCCGTTACCCTCCGTGGTTTGAAGTCTCCATCAACGTGGACGTACGATAGCATCACCTATCGGAACCACGCCAAAAATCTCCGTGTCTTCATTGCATGTGATCTTCCTATCCCTCCCTTTACATTCACTTGCAATGTCTTTACTTTCTACTGCACAACTAGTAGACTTGCATGTGTAGGGTGTGCTAGACTCGATAATATCGCTAGAACTTGCCAACCGATAAATTTGGGAAAATGTTATGTTTTAATTTGGTCAAGTAGTCTAATCACCCCCCTCTGGACATACTTTCGATCCTACAGGTGCCTCTTCTTATTCGGCCACAATTCTTTCATTAATGCAATCTGGACAATAAATAAGTCTCAATGTTACAAGCAAAATCCCATACTTCACATGCCATTGTTTATTCAGGCAACTACGTTGGACATTCACATGCCCGTTTTTTAGTTTATTTCCACTTTTCATTTTTGTAGTGGTTGCTCTGGTTTTGAAAGATTGTAGGGCTCTTGCCTGCACCTGGCTTACTAAAGCTTCTTAGACATGCCAAAGAAGAAAGTGTTGAAGACATTATTAAACATTTTTGCATGATGTCATATGTATGGGCTTATATTTCAAAAGAACTCAAATTTGTGATGGATTTGTGTTGTGTTGCCGATCAAGGAATATGAAGAGGTGTGCATTATTGCCTTATATATGTTGCCTGCTACACATGTAAGCTTCCTTCAGTTTCTTCTTTGTCCAAGGCTTCATCGAATTAAGATTTCAATGTTTTGACACATATATTTGATAGATAAAATGAATTTGATTCAAACTATCGCTAAAAACATGTGTGCGCTCTTTGTCTATGTGCCAGGGAAGACACTAAATAATAGAATTAATTTATATGACATAGGTGTAAAGTCACATAACCATCTTTAGGTTTTCAGGTCTATGACCAGTCGATAAATATTGCTCCTTTTCAAAGGACTATTCAGAATTTCAGTTAGTACTCACAATACTTAATAAATCTTTTTTTTCTTGTTTTGATAATTCTGATTTTAAGTTTGTGTTGTAAGCAACCATTCTTATTTAGAGTTCCCGCTGCAACGCGCGGGGTATCATCTAGTTTTATGTAGTGTTTCCCTAGAATGGTAGCCGAGGATAAATCTTAAGTTTTATATATAGGTCTCCAATACTTGCATTGCAGAAATACAAAGAGACATATCTACTTTGCTCGATGCATCAATTTTTCTCAAAGAAATGAGCCAACATGCCATCCAGCCTTGACACCTTGGTTGGGAACATATGAAGCAAAGTATGCTTGACTTCGAGCTCAGTATAGGCACCACACAAAGGTTGGTTCATGTCGGCTGTAACTTTACAAGGCACACGTGAGAGAACCTCCTCAATTCCAATAGTTCACTGAGATGCATGCATACTTTTATAAAAAACTCTGTAGTCATACACCCAAGCTCCTCCTGATCCTCCCTAAACGAGCCATCCGTTCGAGCTAGCCTATCAATTCAGTGGGAGCTAGCCTTCTTGCCAAGAAACACTTTATTGTTGTCCCCTTCCACCAACCACTAAATATGAGCAAGTTGCTACCACTTTCTAAGGCAAACCGTATTTTATTTTATACTACTAAGTATGCACTTGCAACACACGTCTCAAACTTTATCGAGTGATTTCACATGGTGTATTATTAAAACAATTCTTACAACAAAAAATCAAATAGATACAAAATGTTGTCATGTCACTCAAATTGTATTTTCAAAAGTGAAACATATTTGTAAATCAACAAATACGTGAGGAATTGAGTGTCTTACCATGATCACCAACATTTTTAAACAAACTAATTTCCAAGATAAGTTTGCACAATCAAAAGGTCACTTCCGAGCACATGCAACTTGTGTGATATGAAATAGAAGCTTACATGTGAGTCTGTGACTACAACAGTTTGTTTCTGTACAGAAATTGAAGATGCTTTCATGTCAAAAAAAGAAATTGAAGATGCTTTACAATAACTAACTGAAATTTTGAAGGGTTGGAATAAATGTGATAATCATAAAATCATTACTCCTGTCATGTTATCAATCAACTCATTACTATGAGAGGATGTCATATGAAGTTGTGATTCAACAATGAATTATCTCCTATCATGCTATCAGTTAACAACAACAATAAGAAGAATCAAAGAACAATACGGCATCAACGGCTTAGTTTACATATCATCTATGTCAAGAGAACAAACCTTGTATTATCTACCCTAATGTTCCTCTCCTTAAATGATGTGTGCTTGATCTGAAAATTTAGAGAGCGAAATGAACTCCCCTTCATGCAGGAAAAAATAGTGCTACTTTGTACATAATGGGCTTTACAAGCAACAACTACAGAATCCAATTCATCCTATTAATGGAAAATTGGTCCTACAAAAATAATGAAAAACTTGGCTCTAGGGGAATGAGCCCCACTTTATTTTCTGTCTTTCACCTTTTTTTAGTCTCGGTCACACTTACCTTCCCTTCACTCTATCATCAAGGCAGACAATAAACATAGTACTGCATCCTAGTAAACAAACAAATATCTATTTTCCTTTTCTTTCTCATTTTCTTTCTTTCTTTCTTTCTTTCTTTATTCGTAGTTCTTTCGCTTTCTTGATGCTATAAAAATTTATAGTGGTATGCCTTATTGTTTTAAAATTGAAGGTAGTAAAAAACATTAAGTAAATCTATTAATCAGTGTAATAGGTTATCATCCAATTTTAGTTGGTATTTGTGCTTTCTCATTATTTGGTATTTGATACCTGACAATAAGTCTCCAATTTATGGATGGTGTAAAAATAAGGAAATAATAATGTAACACCATGTCGGCTTTGTTTATTTAGCATGGAAATGATGCACTACGGAATGAATACTAACTCCCATGTGTAAGGGCATATTTATACCCTATTGGTTTTGGTGATTGATGACAATGCATTTGCAGACTAATCGTGTGCATTAAGCTTTCAGAGGATATCAGGTGGCACGAGACGATTATCTTACCCCTCAGGAAGCTAAAAAGAAGACGGTGTCTTTTCGACGATTTAGTGTCGGTGGACTTAAGTCGTAGGAAAATCCGTACTATCAAGAGGGGGTTGATACGTCTCCAACGTATCTATAATTTTTGATTGTTCCATGCTATTATATTATCTGTTTTGGATGTTTTATATGCATTAATATGCTATTTTATATTATTTTTGGGACTAACCTATTAATCTAGAGCCTAGTGCCAGTTTCTGTTTTTCCTTGTTTTTGAGAATTGCAGATAAGGAATATTAAACGGAGTCCAAACGGAATAAAATCTTCGGAATAATTTTTCTTGGACCAGAAGACATCTACCAAGCTTGGAGACCAAGGCAGGAGAGCCGCCGTGTGGCCACAAGCCACAGGGGCGCGCCCAGGGGGGTAGGGCGCCCCCCCATGCTTATGGGCCCACGGCAACTCCTCCAACCCCATTCTTCGGCCTATAAATTCAGAAATATTCCCTGGATACCAAAGAGAGCCACGAAAACACTTTTCCACCGCCAGGAGCCTCGGTTCCCGTGAGATCCAATCTTGGAGCCTTTTCCGGTAATCTGCCGGAGGGGGATTCGATCACGGAGGGCATGTACATCAACTCCATTGCCCCTCCGATGATGCGTGAGTAGTTCACCATAGACCTTTGGGTCCATAGCTAGTAGCTAGATGGCTTATTCTCTCTCTTTGCTCTTCAATACCATGTTCTTCATGATCTTCATGGAGATCTATCCGATGTAATACTCTTTTGCGGTGTGTTTGTCGAGATCCGATGAATTGTGGGTTTATGTTCAGATTATCTATGAATATTATTTGAGTCTTTTCTGAATTCTTATATGCATGATTTCATATCTTTGCAAGTCTCTTCGAGTTATTGGTTTGGTTTTGCCAACTAGACTGGTAATTCTTGCAATGGGAGAAGTGCTTAGTTTCGGGTTCAATCTTGCGGTGTCCTCACCCAGTGACATAGTAGGGGTAGCGAGGCACGTATTGTATTGTTGCCATCGAGGATAAAAAGATGGGGTTTTCATCATATTGCTTGAGTTTATCCCTCTACATCATGTCATCTTACCTAATGCGTTACTCTGTTCTTCATGAACTTAATACTCTAGATGCAGGCAGGAGTCGGTCGATGTGTGGAGTAATAGTAGTAGATGCAGAATCGTTTCGGTCTACTTGACACAGACGTGATGCCTATATGCATAATCATTGCCTTGGATATCTTCATAATTATTCACTTTTCTATCAATTGCTCGACAGTAATTTGTTCACCCACCGTAATACTTGCCATCATGAGAGAAGCCTCTAGTGAAACCTATGGCCCCCGGGTCTATTTTCCATCTTATACTTTCAGATCTAAAACCAAATATACCAAAAATACCTTGCTGCATTATTTTTACTTTTGTTTTACTTTCCGTTCAAGCAATCTATTCTATCTATCTCTATCAGATCTCATCCTTGCAAGTAACCGTGAAGGGATTGACAACCCCTTTATAGCGTTGGGTGCAAGTGTTTGATTCTTTGTGTAGGTACATCTATTGGGGACTTGCTTGTATCTCCTACTGGATTGATACCTTGGTTCTCAACAACTGAGGGAAATACTTATCTACTTTGCTGCATCATCCGTTCCTCTTCACGGAAACCAACGCATGCTCGAGAAGTAGCAAGAAGGATTTCTGGCGCCCTTGCCGGGGAGATACATAGCAAGTCAAAGAGAAGAACTTTCCCGTCAACTTGTCAATTTCTGATGTGGTTGCCGGAGAGATCTACATCAAGCCTACCAAGTACCCATCACAAACTCATCTCTTGCATTTACTTTATTTGCCATTTGCCTCTCGTTTTCCTCTCCCCATTTCTAAAACGATTTTCCAAAAAGATTTGCCTTTTTATTTGCCTTTTTCCGTTCGTCTTTTTGGTTGCTTTTTGCTTGCTTGTGTGTTAATCGGTTGGTCATCTTTATGGCTCAACCCAAAAGCTTTGATCCTTATCTTAGAAAGTTGGAAGATATTGAGGATAACGTTAAAAGTTTCATGTCGCTCCAATATGATCATAATAGCTTCTTTAGGAATGAGCTTAAAGAACAAAAGACTATGTGGGAGTACATGAATAAGGAACTTGATGATATGTCCAAAGAGTTCTATGGTTTGAAATCTCAATTTGCTCACCTTGAAAACTTAGTGGGCCAAATTTCTGATAAACAAGCTACCTTAGTCAATAAAATGGCCGCGAAGCCAGAATCTTTAAATATTGATGAAGATCTTAAAGTGATTGATGTGACTCCTATTGAATCTTTGTTTTCTAATGTAAATCTTGATAAAGATGGGACTGGAGATGAGTCAACTTTAGTTAAAAGGCGTCCCAATGATTTGGAGTTTATATATCTTAACGCTAAGATTGATAAAAGTGGGATTGAAGAGGTCAAAACTTTAAATAGCAATGAACCCACTCTTTTGGATTTCAAGGACTTTAATTATGATAGTTGCTCTTTGATTGATTGTGTTTCCTTGTTGCAATCCATGTTGAATTCTCCTCATGCTTATAATCAAAACAAAGCTTTTACTAAACATATTGTTGATGCTATGATGAAATCTTTTGAAGAAAAACTTGAGTTGGAAGTTTCTTGTGACACCCTGGTGTTAAGCTACAGTGATCATTGTAATTAAGCTACAGTAATGATCATGAACAGTGCCTAGTTATTTTGCTAAGTGAAGTTTGATCAAGTTGGATTCAAAACCCAATCCAAAGTCCAAGGCAAATGCCTTGTGGTTTTATGTGATGAAATTAAATTTTCAAACATCAAAGATAAAATGTTCCAAAATTGTGGAATATTCTAAAACAAATATTGTTGGGGAAAACAACATCACCAAGCTATTGGTGTGGACCCCACCATAAATAACAGAAGCTAAAAGCAATTTAAAATGCTCTAAATTACACTGGAAAATGAAAACAATTTCTAGGAATACTCAAATTGGATGTGGCCCTCCCTAATATTGCAAACTAATTAATGGGACCAGTGACACATTTTTACAATAAAGAAAATTGCCTAAAAATAAATAAAACAGAAAAGATTAAAAAGAAAACAGAAAAGAAAGCAGAAGGAAAAAGGAAAAAGGGGCAAGGCCCGCTTACCTGGCCAACTGGGCCGAGCCAGGCCCAGCCCAACTGCCATCCCCAGCCTGCTCCCCCCTGCGTGTCGCTCCCTCCTCCTCGACTGCGCGCCCGAGCCCCGGAGCCACTGCATTGCCCCCTCGCCGTCGTCGTCTACCTTCGGCCATCGCCGCGCCGTCGCCAAATTCGCCACCGTCGAGCCCTCCCCGAGCGCGCTTTGAACGGCAACGCCCCTCTGTGAGCCTCCGCCTCCCTCTCCCTCTCTTCCCCGTGCGCTTGCGCCGCCGTAGCACCCTTCCCCTCGAGCGCCCAAACGCGCCGCCGCCTTAGCTCATCGCCGGCGTGGCTCCGGTGACCAAATGGTCCCGAGCATGTGCCCATCGACTTCGCCGCATCGCGTAGAGTCCGACCCGCGCTCACGCCGCTCGTTTTGCATGCCGTAACTCCCTCCTCGTCGCACGCCCGTAGCCGCCGCCGCCTGCTGTCATCGCCGGCGCCGATTCCGGTCGACTCCGGCGACGCCACCACCGCCGTTGGACGCGCGGTCGAGCACTCGTTCCAACGCGCCTAACCGCACGCGAAATGGTGGCCGGGGGACGAATCCCGACCACCTCCAGTGCGCGCCGCCGCGTTTCGACGTCGCCGATGGCTAATCGCCGGCCACCGCCGACGTGGCACCCCCGGGGCCACCCCCAGGGTCACTGCCAACGGGCCCCATGGGCCCCGTTGACTGGGTTGACCACGGTCAACTGCTGACTGGGCTGGCCCCAGTCACTGACAGTGGGGCCCCACACCCCCTGTGTCTATGACACTTGGGCCCCACTCTGTCAGATATTTAGTTAGTGATATAAATTAATTAAAATTAATTAAATTGCCTAATCAGTCACTGACCTATGGGCCCCACTTGTTAATTAAACTGTTTAGTTTAATTAAAACCCTGGAAATTGAATGTGTCTATGACAGGTGGGACCCACTGGTCAGATTTGACCTGGCCAGCCCCCTGTTGACTGCTGACGCAATGATTGTGTCATGCTGATGTCATCAAACACTGTTTCGGATAATGTTGGATTTAATAAATAGATTTAATTCCAGAAAATCAATAAAACTTTAGAAAATAATAGGAAATAATCTGTAAGTCAGATGAAAATAATTTATATATGAAAGTTGATCAGAAAAATGCCATGAATCCAAATATGCCATCCATTCATCTGTCACATGCCCCTAACTATCTGAACATGCAACTTTTTGCCTGTTTCGGATAGGTGAATAGTGCATGACATTATTAAAATAATTTCGAATAAGTTTCTAAATTAACTATCGCACTTAGATAGGCCGTAAACACCACTAGCCCTGCATATTGCCATGTCACGCATCATGTTGTATCTGTGTGCTTTATATTTATTGTTTCTTCCCCCTCTTCTCTCCGGTAGACCCCGAGGCTGACGGAGCTGCCGTGTTCGACTACGCCCTTGACGTTCAGCCTTTTGCCGCAGAGCAGCAAGGCAAGCAAAACCTCCTTGAGCATTCCGATATCGCCTATTCTTCTCCCTCTTATGCTTGCATTAGATTTTGCTACTGTATTAGTTAGCTCCTATTCTGATGCATAGCCTGATTTTGATGAACTGCTACTACACATGTTTTTACATCAACTGCCTAGTTTAGGTGGATCAGTGAACCCCTGAGACCCCCTAGTCCCCGTTGCCCCTGCTTTCATCGTCGACACCGAGGACTTGAAGACAGAAGACTCAGTCATCATGACTGACAAGCCGTTACCAACACATCACTACACACCCCTTAAGTAGGGCACTGCAGAGCTACCGTCGAGTGCCGAGGGTGATACCTCACTTAGCACTCCCGATGTTAATTCTGTAGCGTAGTTATCGGTAATGGGTATCGAGGGTGATTCCTCCTTTCCATTTACCGGTAGCGACTCTTGTCTTACTCATACCTCAAGTGGGATCCATCGAGGGTGATTCCTCGGATCTCCACTTGGTATATAGACACACAGTTACTATGACCGGGCGATTGAAACATGTTAAAGACGGGTCGGCCCCAAGGGTACCCGCGAGAGATATTGGTGGGATGCGCCGCAAGGCATCCGGAGACTTGGTGGGGTGCGCCGGTAAGGCACCCGAGTGTTCTTGGCGGGGCGACGGGCTGTAATATGTCCGAGCTTGCCCCGCACTAATAACTTGCTAATGGGTTGGGTACTGGATCTGAGTTAGGTCGTTGGCCTTAATACGCACTAACCTTCGCGTGGGGTAGTTATGGGCACTCAGCGTCGTTGTATCAGCCGAAGCTCTTCGGACGTCAGCAATGGAGCGGCGCGCGCCGAATTGGGCTGGAACGTACAGCTCTTGGACTGGAGTGTACTAGGTCTGCTTTCGGCCGCCCTCGCATCGTGCAGGTGTGCAAAGGGTGATTGGGCCCATGACCCCTGAGCACATAGGATTTAGACCGGCGGGCTGGCCTCTTCGATGAGCCTAGGTGGGGCGACGACGTGCTGATATCCCGAGGCCGGGCAATACCCCGGAAAGTGTGTCTGGCCGGAGGTGACTGAGGCGCGTTGGGGAATATGTGGTGCACCCCTGCAGGGATGAAATATCTATTCGAATAGCCGTGTCCACGGTAACAGGACGACTTGGAAATGTGCCTTGACCTTATACAACTTTAATCATAATTTAATTTAAAATGAACTGTGGCTCCGGGATTGCTTCCTCGCAGGGGAGTCGAGGAAGGATCTCTGGGCGTGTTACTTAATAAAATTTGCTACAACAATATGACTATATATGAGATGCAGGTCTACTCTCTTCTCATGCTGCAAGATGCTGAAGAGGCTAGTCTTCGATAGGACTAGGTCTTCTCCCTATTCTTGCTTTCTGCAGTCAGACCAGATATTACCCCTTCATTGAGAATGATGCATATCTAGCTTAGTTCTGATATAAGTCTTGCGAGTACTTTGGATGAGTACTCACAGCTGCTTTGCTCCCCTTTTCCCCTTCGATACGTTGCTGCGTTCAGTCGATGGAGCCCAGGAGATGGAGTTCGCTGGAGACGGCTACTACACCGCCGATGGAGCTTACTACTACGTGGAGACTGTCGATGCTCAGGAGTAGTTAGGAGGTTCCCAGGCAGGAGGCCTCGCCTCTTTCGATCCGCTGTCTATGTTCGTGCTAGCCTTCTTAAGGCAAAACTTGTCTAACTTATGTCTGTACTCAGATATTGTTTGCTTTCGCTGACTCGTGCTTGTCGGAGCTTTATATTCGAGCCCTCGAGGCCCCTGGCTTGTAATATTAAGCTGTATGACTCTTTATTTGTGTCTTTTGTTGTGTTGTGATATCAATTAGTGAGTCCCTAATCTTGGTCGTACGCATTGTGTGCATGATTAGCGTACGGTCGAGAATGGGGGCGTCACAAGTTGGTATCAGAGCCGACTGCCTGTAGGTAGCCCCCTTTCCAACTCCTTGGCCGAAGTTGAGTCTAGTCAAAGAAAACTATTTTACTAACTTGGCTGTGTGGCTTACGGGCCCACGTCGCCAATCGGGTGGTATTAGGATCTTTTATTCCTCGTCTATACTCTGGGGTTCTAATCTCCCTTCTCTTTCGGGTTAAAGATTTTGCTAAAGCTAACATTAGGTTCTCGTGATCACATCCATCGGAGAATTGCTTCGTCGAAAATTGCCTTCTTTGAAGTATGATACACGCACTGTCATTTGACATCCTTAATATTTTTGTTACAGATGCGTCCCGCTAGGCAGATCGTCTATCTGACCTATGCGCACGATACGACTGGGTTCCCGGCCATTCTGAACGGCCTCTTGAAGACACTGGGTTATCGTTGGTACCCCGAGTACACTGTTTATGAGGATTACCACGAGTTCAACCAGGAACAGTATGAGGCTGAGATGGTTATCTGGGATAAGCGGGATCGCTCCATCGCTGAGCTACACACCTTTCGTGGCATTGGAGTGACTGTTGAGATGGTAGTACAGGATGCTGCCTATGCTGCTATTGTTCGTCTCCGTGCAGCGAACCCCAGCTTGGAGGATTCGGCATACCGGTACATCCCGTATGTCCCTGCTGGAGTTGATACGCCAGCCGACGCTAAGGTCTTGATCCCTTTCGCTCGGCAGCGTACTGATCGATCCTACACTGCTGTTTGCGCCCCCTATGTGAGTCGTCGCTACGACCCACGGGTTCTGATGCAGTACACTGAGGCACTGGATCGCACTGTCAGGGCTCTTAACTTTGAGCTGTACGCCACACGTGCTCGTCTTTACCGGGCTCTGGAGCATTTGAGGCCAGCCGTCATCGCGGGAATGCATACGGAGTTTGTTCTTCACCCGCGTCCGACTGAGTTTCCTCCAGGTCTTGAGTGGCCTGCTGTTGGAGGTCGTGCTCCCGCACTTGGGCCTAGGCTCCCGATTGATATGCAGATTCTGCATCAGGGTGTGCACGGGAAGCAGTACTCCTTCACCAGATTTCAGGGTCACCTGCAGTTCCCCGGCTACTTTCGTTGTCCCCGACGCTGATGCGTTGTTCTATCCCTCCACCGCGTGCCGCCTAGTTGTCTAGGTTAATTTCATGCCGGATCTATCGTCTATTTTGTAACGAACTTATGGTTTGTAATAGACTTGTGTATGGATCTGTATGTTGAAGTTTGAATTACTATGTCGTATTTATTGCACTTCCTTCTTTGTGCAATTTACTTCATGAATGATTCATTGAATTTGCAACTGCAAATGCTAAACTACCACTGTTATTAACTTGACAGAATGGTTAGGCCAGCTGGTCGTGGTCGTGGTGCACCTGAGCCACCACCACCACCTGACTACATGGCTGGTATGATGCAACAGTTTGAGCTGAATCGTCAGTTTATGCAAGGACTGATGGACCATTTCCCAAGGCCGAACATGAATCAGCCGCTAGCTCCAGTGACTCTGCAACACTTCATGCGTCTCAACCCGACAACCTACCGCAGCTCAACTCAGTCGCTTGACGCAGATGACTGGCTCCGTGACATCACTTATGAACTGGAGTCTTCAGGCGCCCCAGAGGCTAGCTATGTCACCTTTGCCTCGTACTTTCTGAAGGGCCCTGCTCCTCAATGGTGGGACATTCACAGGCGCTCTCAGCCTGTTGGAACAATCATCACCTGGCCGGAATTCCAAGCTGCCTTCCATGCTCGTCACATTCCTCAGGGGATGATGGATAGGAAGAAGCGTGAGTTCCGCAATCTAGTCCAGGGCAACAAGACTGTGGATGCTTATCAGCGGGAATTTCTGGATTTGTCTCGCTATGTTGAAGAAGACGTTGCAACTGATGCTCATAGGCAGCAAAAGTTCCGTGAAGGCCTCCACCCGGATATCAAGCTGGCACTCCTGGCTCAAGACTTCAATAACTTTGCCACCTTGGTGAACAAGTCTATTATGGTGGAGACGGGCCTGCAGGAATACAAGGACAACAACAAGTGTAACCGTGACACGGGCTCATCTTCGGGCTCAGCAAGTCAGAAGCGCAAGATCTGGATCCCCCACAACGTGTACCATGCACCTGCTCATGCGTCGAGGTCGTCCTATGCTGCACCTCGTCTGCCTCCGCCCCCACCTAGGCAGCCGAGGCTTCCAGCTCCGCCACCACGAGCTCCTGCTCTCCCTTCTCGTCCTGAAGATGGGCTGTGCTTCAAGTGTGGTCGTCCAGGACACCGTGCTAGAGAATGCAGGCAGAATCATAAACAGCCTGCACTGCCTTCCAACCAGCCCCGCAACAACAATGCTCAGGCTAACAATATTGATCTGAATCAAGTTCAAGACCAGCCTACTACTGTGATGGGTACACTTCTCGTCAACTCAGTACCTGCTTCTGTATTGTTTGATACAGGAGCATCGCATTCCTTTATGTCTGAAGATTTTGCATACATGCATGACGTTAAGTATGAAGAGATGAGCGTCCCGATAGTGGTAAACACCCCCGCAGGCCAATGTCAGACTTCCATTAATAGCCCCGATATCACCATTGAAATTGAAGGGTTGGAATTTCATGCCTCCCCCATAATGTTGAAGTCTTCCAAAATCGATCTCATTCTCGGAATGGATTGGTTGAAGGCACATACTGCTTCAATTGTTTGTGACACCAAAACCGTCCACCTTCTGCATCCTTCGAATGAGATAGTCAGCTACCATGCCCATCTTGTTCGGAATGCTGAAGCTCGCCTATATGCCTTGAATGCATTAAACGAGTCACCTCTTGAAGGAATTGAAAACATTCCAGTTGTCCGGGATTTCCAAGATGTTTTTCCGGAAGAACTTCCAGGGATCCCCCTGCTAGAGCTGTCGAGTTTGTCATCGACTTGGTACCTGGTACCACTCCTATTGCCAAGCGTCCATATAAGATGCCTCCACATGAACTTCTTGAACTTAAGAAAGAAATTGACAATTCACTTCGTCTGGGATTCATCCATCCAAGTTTCTCTGCTTGGGGAGCACCTTCTCTCTTTGTCAAGAAGAAGGATGGTACGAATCGGTTGGTCCAAGATTATTGACCCATCAACCAGGCAACGATTCAAAACAAATATCCGCTTCCTCGGATCAACAATCTGTATGATCAGCTTGCTGGTTCAGCTGTGTTTTCTAAACTCGACTTGAGGTTGGGTTATCATCAGATTCGGGTTCGTGAAGAGGATATTCCCAAGACTGCATTTGTTACTCGTTATGGATCATACGAGTACACCGTCATGTCCTTCGGCTTAACCAATGCTCCAGCAACTTTCTCTCGGTTGATGAATTATATATTCATGGATTACCTCGATAAATTCGTCGTGGTTTATCTGGATGATATTCTGGTATTCTCCAAGAATAAAGAAGAGCATGCTGAACATCTTCGTCTTATATTGGAGAGGCTTCGGGAGCATCAACTTTATGCTAAATACTCAAAGTGTGAGTTCTGGATGGACAAAGTAACCTACCTTGGTCATGTGATCTCCAAGGATGGTATTGCGGTCAACCCTGAACGAGTTCAGGCTATTCTGGACTAGACTCCCCCAAAGAATGTCAAGCAAGTCAGAAGTTTTCTCGGACTCGCCAGCTATTGCCGTCGATTCGTCGAGAACTTCTCCAAGATTGCAAAGCCCTTGACCAATTTGCTTCACAAAGGTGTTAAATATGAGTGGACAGAAAAATGTCAGGAGAGCTTTCAGGCACTTAAGGACAAGTTAACCTCTGCTCCAGTGCTTGCTCCCCCGGATACTCGTAAGGACTTTGTCATTTATTGTGATGCTTCACGTCAAGGAATGGGTTGTGTTCTAATGCAAGAACGCAGAGTGGTTGCTTATGCATCCCGTCAATTGCGTCCTCATGAAGAGAACTACCCAGTTCATGACCTTGAACTTGCCGCAGTAATTCATGCACTGAAAGAGTGGCGGCAATACCTTGTTGGAAACCGTTGCGAGATCTACACCGACCATCAAAGTCTGAAGTATCTGTTTACTCAGCCAGATCTGAACCTTCGTCAACAGAGATGGATGGAGCGAATAGCAGATTACAATGTGGGTATTTCTTATACCCCAGGCAAGGCTAATGTAATGGCTGATGCTTTGAGCCGCAAGTCATAATGCAACTACCTCGAGGTTCATAAGGTTCATCCTCGTCTTCAAGAAGAAATTCGCAAGCTGAACCTTCATATTGTTCCTCAGGGATATCTTGTTCCCCCACCACCGGAGGCCCGTAAAATGCACCTCCGTGTTATTAATCAGGGTTCTTTGTGCAACTTGGTTGCTGTGCCAGATCTCGAGGGCAGTATCAAAACTATGCAACACTATTGCAGTGAGGTCGAAAAGATTAAGCGCCATCTGGCGGAAGGTAAGCCCTCCTGCTTCACAGTGGCTGATGATGAAGCCGTGTACTTCAAGGGTCGCTTGTTCGTTCCCACAAAGAAGAAAAACCTGGATATGACTGCTAAAATACTGGAAGAAGCTCATGATACTCCGCTGTCTATTCATCCGGGTAGTACCAAGATGTATCAAGACATTCGTCAAAGGTTCTGGTGGCCTAACATGAAGCAAGATATTGCACGATATGTTTCAGAATCTGACATTTGTCGTCGTATCAAAGCAGAACATCAAAAGCCTGCTGGAACCTTGCAACCTATTTCTATCCCTGAATGGAAATGGGATCATGTTGAAATGGACTTCATTACTGGTTTTCCCAGATCGCAGAAAGGTAATGATGCTATTCTTGTCATCATTGACCGGTTGTCCAAAGTTGCACATTTCCTGGCTGTCAAGGAAACTATTACTGCTAGTCAGCTGGCAGATCTTTACATTTCCATAATTGTTTCACTCCACGGTATTCCTCTGATTATCAGTTCGGACCGTGGCAGTTTATTCACTTCAAGATTCTGGGCAAGTTTCCAGGAAGCTATGGGGACTCGTTTGTCCTTCAGCACCACTTTTCACCCTCAATCCCAGGGACAAGTTGAAAGAGTCAACCAGATCCTTGAAGACATGCTTCGAGCTTGTGTTATATCTTTCGGCAAGAAATGGGAGGAATCTCTTCCGTTTGCGGAGTTCTCCTACAATAATAGCTATCAAGCTAGTCTGAAGATGGCTCCATTTGAAGTGTTATATGGACGTAAGTGTCGGACTCCTCTGAATTGGTCAGAAACGGGGGAACGTACACTTATTGGTCCGGATATTATCCAGCATGCCGAAGATCAAGTCCGCATCATTCAAGCAAATCTTAAGGCTGCTCAGTCTCGTCAGAAGAGTCAGTATGACCGTCATCACAAGGATATGGTCTATCAACCTGGCGAGAAGGCTTATCTTCGAGTCACGCCTATGAGAGGAACGCACCGATTTGGAATCAAGGGCAAGCTGGCTCCTCGATATATTGGTCCTTTCACCGTTCTCGAACGGCGTGGTAAAGTGGCATATCAGTTGGAACTACCGCCAAACCTTTCTCAGGTTCACGACGTGTTCCACGTGTCACAGCTTCGTCGCTGCTTCAAGGATCCTATCCGAGCAGTGGACCATGAAATGCTGGAACTACAACAAGACCTTTCTTACAAGGAGCAACCAGTCCGCATTCTAGGTGAAACTGAACGTCGGACTCGTCAGAAGATTACCAAGTTCTTCAAAGTGCAGTGGGCAAATCATTCCGAAGATGAAGCCACTTGGGAACGCGAAGATCATCTTCGTGCAGAATACCCCGGGCTCTTCCCTTCTACTTCTTAATTCTCGGGACGAGAATTCTTGTTAGTAGGGGAGAATTGTGACACCCTGGTGTTAAACTACAGTGGTCATTGTAATTAAGCTACAGTAATGATCATGAACAGTGCCTAGTTATTTTGCTAAGTGAAGTTTGATCAAGTTGGATTCAAAACCCAATCCAAAGTCCAAGGCAAATGCCTTGTGGTTTTATGTGCTGAAATTAAATTTTCAAACATCAAAGATAAAATGTTCCAAAATTGTGGAATATTCTAAAACAAATATTGTTGGGGAAAACAACATCACCAAGCTATTGGTGTGGACCCCACCATAAATAACAGAAGCTAAAAGCAATTTAAAATGCTCTAAATTACACTGGAGAATGAAAACAATTTCTAGGAATACTCAAATTGGATGTGGCCCTCCCTAATATTGCAAACTAATTAATGGGACCAGTGACACATTTTTACAATAAAGAAAATTGCCTAAAAATAAATAAAACAGAAAAGATTAAAAAGAAAACAGAAAAGAAAGCAGAAGGAAAAAGGAAAAAGGGGCAAGGCCCACTTACCTGGCCAACTGGGCCGAGCCAGGCCCAGCCCAACCGCCATCCCCTACCTGCTCCCCCCCTGCGTGTCGCTCCCGCCGTGGGCAGGAGCTCGCCGCACCGTCGCCGCTCGCCACGACGCCGGGGCAGGTGGGCGAGGATAAGGCCGAGCGCCCAGCCCCCTGGACGCCCTGTGCTCGCCCTCCCCCATTCGCCCCCTCACCCTCGCTCTCTCCTCCTCCTCCAGATCTCGCCCGCGCCGGCGTCGCCATGGCCGTCGGCTAGGCGTGGCCACCGCCTCTCGTTCGCCTCCCCAACGTGCCTACGGGCTCCGCCGAGACCGGCCCCTCCTCCTCGACTGCGCGCCCGAGCCCCGGAGCCACTGCATTGCCCCCTCGCCGTCGTCGTCTACCTTCGGCCATCGCCGCGCCGTCGCCAAATTCGCCACCGTCGAGCCCTCCCCGAGCGCGCTTTGAACGGCAACGCCCCTCTGTGAGCCTCCGCCTCCCTCTCCCTCTCTTCCCCGTGCGCTTGCGCCGCCGTAGCACCCTTCCCCTCGAGCGCCCAAACGCGCCGCCGCCTTAGCTCATCGCCGGCGTGGCTCCGGTGACCAAATGGTCCCGGGCATGTGCCCATCGACTTCGCCGCATCGCGTAGAGTCCGACCCGCGCTCACGTCGCTCGTTTTGCACGCCGTAACTCCCTCCTCGTCGCACGCCCGTAGCCGCCGCCGCCTGCCGTCATCGCCGGCGTCGATTCCGGTCGACTCCGGCGACGCCACCACCGCTGTTGGACGCGCGGTCGAGCACCCGTTCCAACGCGCCTAACCGCACGCGAAATGGTGGCCGGGGGACGAATCCCGACCACCTCCAGTGCGCGTCGCCGCGTTTCGACGTCGCCGACGGCTAATCGCCGGCCACCGCCGACGTGGCACCCCCGGGGCCACCCCCAGGGTCACTGCCAACGGGCCCCACGGGCCCCGTTGACTGGGTTGACCACGGTCAACTGCTGACTGGGCTGGCCCCAGTCACTGACAGTGGGGCCCCACACCCCCTGTGTCTATGACACTTGGGCCCCACTCTGTCAGATATTTAGTTAGTGATATAGATTAATTAAAATTAATTAAATTGCCTAATCAGTCACTGACCTATGGGCCCCACTTGTTAATTAAACTGTTTAGTTTAATTACAACCTTGGAAATTGAATGTGTCTATGACAGGTGGGACCCACTGGTCAGATTTGACCTGGCCAGCCCCCTGTTGACTGCTGACGCAATGATTGTGTCATGCTGATGTCATCAAACACTGTTTCGGATAATGTTGGATTTAATAAATAGATTTAATTCCAGAAAATCAATAAAACTTTAGAAAATCATAGGAAATAATCTGTAAGTCAGATGAAAATAATTTATATATGAAAGTTGATCAGAAAAATGCCACGAATCCAAATATGCCATCCATTCATCTGTCCCATTCCCCTAACTATCTGAACATGCAACTTTTTGCCTGTTTCGGATAGGTGAATAGTGCATGACATTATTAAAATAATTTCGAATAAGTTTCTAAATTAACTATCGTACTTAGATAGGCCGTAAACACCGCTAGCCCTGCATATTGCCATGTCACGCATCATGTTGCATCTGTGTGCTTTATATTTATTGTTTCTTCCCCCTCTTCTCTCCGGTAGACCCCGAGGCTGACGGAGCTGCCGTGTTCGACTACGCCCTTGACGTTCAGCCTTTTGCCGCAGAGCAGCAAGGCAAGCAAAACCCCCTTGAGCATTCCAATATCGCCTATTCTTCTCCCTCTTATGCTTGCATTAGATTTTGCTATTGTATTAGTTAGCTCCTATTCTGATGCATAGCCTGATTTTGATGAACTGCTACTACACATGTTTTTACATCAACTGCCTAGTTTAGGTGGATCAGTGAACCCCTGAGACCCCCTAGTCCCCGTTGCCACTGCTTTCATCGTCGATACCGAGGACTTGAAGATAGAAGACCCAGTCATCATGACTGACAAGCCGTTACCAACACATCACTACACACCCCTTAAGTAGGGCACTGCAGAGCTACCGTCGAGTGCCGAGAGTGATACCTCACTTAGCACTCCCGATGTTAATTCTGTAGCGTAGTTATCGGTAATGGGTATCGAGGGTGATTCCTCCTTTCCATTTACCGGTAGCGACTCTTGTCTTACTCATACCTCAAGTGGGATCCATCGAGGGTGATTCCTCGGATCTCCACTTGGTGTATAGACACACAGTTACTATGACCGGGCGATTGAAACATGTTAAAGATGGGTCGGCCCCAAGGGTACCCGCGAGAGATATTGGTGGGATGCGCTGCAAGGCATCCGGAGACTTGGTGGGGTGCGCCGGTAAGGCACCCGAGTGTTCTTGGTGGGGCGACGGGCTGTAATATGTCCGAGCTTGCCCCGCACTAATAACTTGCTAATGGGTTGGGTACTGGATCTAAGTTAGGTCGTTGGCCTTAATACGCACTAACCTTCGCGTGGGGTAGTTATGGGCACTCAGCGTCGTTGTATCGGCCGAAGCTCTTCGGACGTCAGCAATGGAGCGGCGCGCGCCGAATTGGGCTGGAACGTACAGCTCTTGGACTGGAGTGTACTAGGTCTGCTTTCGGCCGCCCTCGCATCGTGCAGGTGTGCAAAGGGTGATTGGGCCCATGACCTCTGAGCGCATAGGATTTAGACCGGCGGGCTGGCCTCTTCGATGAGCCTAGGTGGGGCGACGACGTGCTGATATCCCGAGGCCGGGCATTACCCCGGAAAGTGTGTTCGGCCGGAGGTGACTCAGGCGCGTTGGGGAATATGTGGTGCACCCCTGCAGGGATGAAATATCTATTCGAATAGCCGTGTCCACGGTAACAGGACGACTTGGAAATGTGCCTTGACCTTATACAACTTTAATCATAATTTAATTTAAAATGAACTGTGGCTCTGGGATTGCTTCCTCGCAGGGGAGTCGAGGAAGGATCTCTGGGCGTGTTACTTAATAAAATTTGCTACAACAATATGACTATATATGAGATGCAGGTCTACTCTCTTCTCATGCTGCAAGATGCTGAAGAGGCTAGTCTTCGATAGAACTAGGTCTTCTCCCTATTCTTGCTTTCTGCAGTCAGACCAGATATTACCCCTTCATTGAGAATGATGCATATCTAGCTTAGTTCTGATATAAGTCTTGCGAGTACTTTGGATGAGTACTCACAGCTGCTTTGCTCCCCTTTTCCCCTTCGATACGTTGTTGCGTTCAGTCGATGGAGCCCAGGAGATGGAGTTCGCTGGAGACGGCTACTACACCACCGATGGAGCTTACTACTATGTGGAGACTGCCGACGCTCAGGAGTAGTTAGGAGGTTCCCAGGCAGGAGGCCTCGCCTCTTTCGATCCGCTGTCTATGTTTGTGCTAGCCTTCTTAAGGCAAAACTTGTCTAACTTATGTCTGTACTCAGATATTGTTTGCTTTCGTTGACTCGTGCTTGTCGGAGCTTTATATTCGAGCCCTCGAGGCCCCTGGCTTGTAATATTAAGCTGTATGACTCTTTATTTGTGTCTTTTGTTGTGTTGTGATATCAATCAGTGAGTCCCTAATCTTGGTCGTACGCATTGTGTGCATGATTAGCGTACGGTCGAGAATGGGGGCGTCACATTTCTATACCTAGAAAGCTTTATGATGAGTGGGAACCTACTATTAAGATTAAAATTAAAGATTATGAGTGCCATGCTTTGTGTGATTTTGGTGCTAGCGTTTCCACGATTCCAAAAACTTTATGTGATGTGCTAGGTTTCCGTGAATTTGATGATTGTTCCTTAAATTTGCATCTTGCGGATTCCACTATAAAGAAACCTATGGGAAGGATTAATGATGTTCTTATTGTTGCAAATAGGAATTATGTGCCCGTAGATTTCATTGTTCTTGATATAGATTGCAATCCTACATGACCTATTATTCTTGGTAGACCTTTCCTTAGAACGATTGGTGCAATTATTGATATGAAGGAAGGAAATATTAGATTCCAATTTCTATTGAGGAAAGGTATGGAGCACTTTCCTAGAAAGAAAATAAAATTACCTTATGAATCTATTATGAGAGCTACTTATGGATTGCATACCAAAGATGACAATACCTAGATCTATTGCGTTTTGCCTAGCTAGGGGCGTTAAACAATAGCGCTTGTTGGGAGGCAACCCAATTTTATTTTTGCTTTCTATTTTTTTGTTTCTGTTTTGGTGTGTTTTCCACATTATTACTTCTGTAATAATTGTGTTTTCTTGTTTAAATCAGTGTTTGAGCCAAGTAAGACCTTTGGGATGGTCTACGGTGTTTGTTGATTTGATTTTGCTGAAAAACAGAAACTTTTGCTCTCAGTCCAGGAATTTTGTAAATTCACTGGAAAGTGATTTTGATCTGAAATTTTTACACAAGATTGATATACAAATTTCCCTGATTGTCCTAATTTTTCAGAATTTTTGGAGGTACAGAAGTATTCGAAGTCTATAGATTGCTACAGACTGTTCTGTTTTTAACAGATTCTGTTTTCTTTGTGTTGTTTGCTTATTTTGATGAATCTATGGGTTGTATCGGGGGGTATTGTGACACCCGGATAATTAAGCTACAGTGATGATTGTAATTAGGCTACAGTAATCCCACATGATAATGCCAGGTCACCATGATTAACAATGCTTAATCATCATTGGGATCTTTTCTCCTTTCAAATTCCAATTCAATTGAAATTCAAATTAAAGTGAAAATAAAAGTTGTTCAAAATTGAAAAACTAAAATGTTCATTAAATAGAAAATAATTCATAACTAATTATGTTAAGGAAAACAACATCACTAAAAATTCACTAGATGACTCTATCATCCAAAAACAGTAGCCAAACCAATTATTTGATGACTTTAGTAATTATTTAAACTGTCAAACTGTTTTAACTAAGAGTAAAACTTTTAGTGGCAGTGCTGGATATTGCCACTTAATTATTGGGCTAGGACTCACATTTTCCAGAGGTGAATTGGTACTGTAAATAAAAAGAAACAGAAAAGAATAAAACAAACAGAAAGAAAAAGAAATGGAAAAAGAAAAAGGAACTACTGGGCAGTGTGGCCCATGTGCTACAGGCCGGCCCAGCACGGCCCAGCCCACCCCGGCCTCGTCTACCTGCTCCCGCCCACCGTGTCGTCGTCACCGCATCCGGCACGTCCGGCGCCGTCCACCGCTCGACACCGCGTCAGAGTGGGTGAGAGGAGGGGGATAAGGATCGCCCTCGCCTCGAGCCGTTTCCCCTGGCCTCTCTTTACCTCCTCTCCTCCTCTCCTTCGTTTTTCTCCACCGAAGTGAACGCCGCCATGGACGGGCTGCCGGCGTAGTGACGTCCTCGGCCACTCCCTCGCCTCTCCGACCAGCTCACCAGCTCCGCCGTCGTCCTCCTCTTCTTCCCCGACCACGCAACCGGGCGGGAGAGCACCGCATTGGCCGAATCGAGCTCGGCAGCACCGCCTCTGTCACCGGTGATCTCCGGCGGCCGCGGCCTCCCCCTGCGCTCCCGATGCTCGCCGGGCCTTCTTGAGCCCCTCGGCGAGCAACGCTCCTTCTCCCCCTTCTCAGCGCGCTGCTGCACCGCCCTAGCTAGCCGTACGCGTCGCCGCCGCCATTGCCGGACCCTGCTCCGCCGCGGAGCCCGCCGTAGCCGATGTGCTTGCTCTCAGACCAAACCAAGGGCATGGGCGTGTTCCTGGAGAGCACCCGCTTCACCCTAGCTAGCTTGCACGCTCGGAAACGGCCCATAGCCGTTTCCCCTCTCTGACCCGTAGCTCGCCGCCGTCGCAGCTCGTCGCCGGCGCCTCTAACGACCCCCTCCGACCGTTCTGTCGACGTAGTTGGATGCGCGGCTGAACACCCGATCGAACGCCGTTGGAAACGCGCAAAATGATGCTCTGTAGAGGGATTCCGACGCTCGCCGGCGTTCGGCCGCCGCGCGCAGGCTCGCCGGAGTAACTCCGGTGGCGCCGCTGACCTGGCGTGGCCTGGGGCCCGCCCAGGGTCTCTGACGAGTGGGCCCTACCGAGTGTTTGACCAGGTTGACCGGGTCAACGCGGGTTACTGTTTCCCCACTGCCACTGACATGTGGGACCGGTTGGTTAGTTAACTAATAATGACTAATTAAGTATTCTGTTAGATTAGTATAGTCACTGACACCTGGGGCCCACCCCTCTAATTAGTCTGTTAGTTTAGTGTAACCGACTGTTAAACCCACAGAGGCTGACAGGTGGGTCCCACCTGTCAGTTTGACCAGTCAGCAGCTCAGTTGACTGCTGACGCAGTGCTGACATCAGCATGACGTCATAATCCTAATTTAGTATTTCTGTTAAATTAAATAATTTCAGAAAATGATTAAAACTTTAAAAATTAATAGAAAATAATCTGTAGCTCAGATGGAAAAACTTTATACATGAAAGTTGATCAGAAAAATCCCACGAATCTAACCGTGCTATCTGTTTCCATGTCGGGACACTCTACGTAGGTGAACCCGCAACCTTTTGCCTGTTTCCGGTAGATGAATAGTGCATACTCTCCGGTTAATAATTCCAACTTAAATCCTAAATTAGCTAAAATGGTTTAGACATGATTTTAGGCAACCCTGCACTGCGTCCTAACTGTCACATGCCTCTAACACCGCAAACCTGGAACATTCCCCCCCTCCGGTCATATGTTCGACATTTATCCGGAACCGGGAAAACCTTCCCGGATGGGTTCCCCCTTCATCGGTATCGAGTAACACTGCGTTAGGTCACACCCGGTACAACTTATTGCCATGCTATGCTCTGTGTTACATTGTCTGCTTTATATTTATTGTTTCTTCCCCCTCTTCTCTCCGGTAGACCCCGAGACCGACGGTGCTGCCAAGTACGACTACGCTTTGACGATCAGTCCTTTTGCCGCAGAGCAGCAAGGCAAGCAAAACCCCCTTGAGCATTCCGATATCACCTATTCTTCTCCCTCTTATGCTTGCATTAGATTTTGCTACTGTATTAGTTAGCTCCTATTCTAATGCATAGCCTGTTTTTGATAAAATGTTACTATACCCGCAATCATATCAACTGCTTAGTATAGGTTGGACAATGAATCCCCCGTGACCCCTTTGTCCCAGTTGCCCCTGCTTTCATCGACGACACCAAGGACTTGAAGACAGAAGACTCAGTCGTCATGACTGACAAGCCGTTACTGACACATCACCGCACACCCCTTTAGTATGGCACTGCAGAGCTACCATCTAGTGTCGAGGGTGATACCTCACTAGCACTCCGGATGTTAATTCTGTAGCGTAGCTAATCGATCGTGGGTACCGAGGGTGATTCCTCCTCCCCATTTATCGATAGCAACTCTTGTCATACACATACCTCTAGTGGGATCCATCGAGGGTGATTCCTCGGATATCCACTTGGTGTATAACCACACAGTTACTTTGTCTTGACATTTATTACATGTGAAAGACGGGACTAGCGGGACAGGCGGTACCACCCTGGTTGAGGTGGACCTAAGTTCCCGACAGTTCTGAGACGGGTCGGCCCCAAGGGTACCCGTGTGAGAAAGGTTTGGTGGGATGCGCCGCAAGGCATCCGAAGATTTGGTGTGATGCGCCGCAAGGCATCCAAAGACTTGGTGGGGTGCGCCGTAAGGCACCCGAGTGTTATTGATCACTAATAAATTGCTAATGGGTTGGGTACTTTATATGAGTTAGGTCGTTGGCCTAATACGCACTAACCACCACGCGGGGTAATCAGTATGGGCTGCTCTACGCCGTACATTCTCCCGAAAGCTCTTCAGATGCCACGAGATTCGACTCGCGCCCGGGTGGTCTGGAATGCATGGCGCTTGTTATTAAGGCATGCTAGGACTGGTCCCGGCCGAGGGCGTAACGTGCAGGATGGCGAGGGCGATGGCCCAAGACCCCGAGCCATTAGGATGTAGACCGGCGTGCTGGCCTCTCTGTTGAGCCTAGGTAGGACTACGTCGTGTCGATCGGCCAAGGCCGGGTATGACCAGAAAATTGTATCCGGACGGAGCTTATCGAGCGTGTTGGGGAATGTGGTGCACCCCTGCAGGGAAGTAAACTATTCGAATAGCCGTGTCCACGGTAACAGGACAACTTGGAAATGTGCCTTGACCTTATACAACTATAACTGTAATTTAATTTAAATGAATTGTGGCTCCGGGATTGCTTCCTCGCAGGGAGTCGAGGAAGGATCTCTGGGCGTGGTTACTTAATTAAATATTGCTACAACAATATGACTATATAGGAGCCGCAGGTCTACTCTCTTCTAATGCTGCAAGATGTTGAAGATGCTAGTTTTCGATAGGACTAGGCCTTCTCTCTATTCTTGCTTTCTGCAGTCAGCCCAGATATAACCCCCTTCATTGATAATGATGCATACTTAGCATAGATCTGATGTCAGTCTTGCGAGTACTTTGGATGAGTACTCACCGCTGCTTTGCATTCTCTTTCCCCCTCGATACGTTGCTGCGTTCAGACGTTGGAGCCCAGGAGATGGAGTACGCAGGAGACGACTACTACACCGCCGATGGAGCCTACTACTACGTGGAGACCGCAGACGCTCAGGAGTAGTTAGGAGGTTCCCAGGCAGGAGGCCTCGCCTCTTTCGATCCGTTGCTTATGTTTGTGCTAGCCTTCTTAAGGCAAAACTTGTCTAACTTATGTATGTACTCAGATATATTTGCTTTCGCTGACTCGTGTTTATGTCGAGCTTGTATTCGAGCCCTCGAGGCCCCTGGCTTGTAATATGAAGCTGTATGACCTTTATATTTGTGTTTAGAGTTGTGTTGTGATATTGATTAGTGAGTCCCTGATCTTGGTCGTAAGCATTGCGTGATTGTTTAGCGTACGGTCAAGGCTGGGGGCGTCACAGGTATGAACCATGGAGAAGTTAGAATACAGTAGATATTACACCAATATAAATAAAGAATGAGTTCACAACAGTACCTAAAGTGGTGATAAAGAATGAGTTCACAACAGTACCTAAAGTGGTGATTTATTTTTCTTATACTAACGGATCTCATGAGTTTTCTGTTGAGTTTTGTGTTGTGAAGTTTTCAAGTTTTGGGTAAAGATTTGATGGACTATGGAATAAGGAGTGGCAAGAGCCTAAGCTTGGGGATGCCCAAGGCACCCCAAGCCATATTCAAGGATACCAAAAAGCCTAAGCTTGGGGATGCCCCGGAAGGCATCCCCTCTTTCGTCTTCAATCCATCGGTAAATTTACTTGAGGCTATATTTTTATTCACCACATGATATGTGTTTTGCTTGGAGCGTTTTGTATGATATGAGTCTTTGCTTTTTAGATTGCCACAATCATCCTTGCTGCACACACTCTTTTTGAGAGAGACACGCTAAATCGTGAATTTATTAGAATACTCTATGTGCTTCACTTATATCTTTTGAGCTAGGCAATGTTGCTCTAGTACTTCACTTATATCTTTTTAGAGCACGGTGCTGTTATATTTTATAGAAATTATTGAACTCTCATACCTCACTTATATTATTTTGAGAGTTTTTAAAACAGCATGGTAATTTGTTTAGGTTATGATTTTAGTCCTAATATAATGGGCATCCAAGAGGGATATAATAAAAACTTTCATATTAAGTGCATTGGATACTATGAGAAGTTTGATTCCTTGCATATAGTTTTGAGATAATGGAGATGGTAATATGAGAGTCATGCTAGTGAGTAGTTGTGAATTGGAAGAGATACTTGTGTTGAAGTTTGTGATTCCCGTAGCATGCACGTATGGTGAACCGTTATGTAACGAAGTCGGAGCATGATTTGTTTAATGATTGTCAGCCTTTGTGTGAGGGTCGGGAGCGCGCGATGGTTAACTCCTACCAACCTCTCCCCTAGGGGCATGCGTCTAATGCTTTGTTTGATAACTAATAGACTTTTGCAATAAGTATGTGAGTTCTTTATGGCTAATGTTGAGTCCATGGATTATATGCACTCTCACCCTTCCACCTTTGCTAGCCTCTCTAGTACCGCACAACTTTCGCCGGTACATCAAACCCACCTTCCTCAAAGCAGCCACCATATATGTTCCTCAAAACAGCCACCATACCTACCTATTATGGCATTTCCATAGCCATTCCGAGATATATTGCCATGCAACTTCCACCGTTCCGCTTTTCATGACATGCACCATCACTTTCATCTTGCATATAGAGTCATATTTCATAGGTATCGAGTTGTAATTTTCTTTTTGAGTTGTAAGTAAATAAAAGTGTGATGATTTTCATTATTAGAGCATTGTCCCGTGTGAGAAAAGGATGATGGAAGCCATGACTCCCTCACAAGTTGGGATGAGTATCCGGACTTTACAAAAAAATAAAAGAGGCCAGCGAAGCCCAAATAAAAAAAAGAGGCCAAAGATGCCCACCAAAAGAAAAGAAAAAAGAGAAAAAAAAATGAGAGAAAGAGAGAAGGGACAATTGCTACTATATTTTTCCACACTTGTGCCTCAAAGTATTACCATGATCTTCATGATAGAGAGTCTCCTATTTTGTCACTTTCATATAACTAGTGGAGTTTCATCTTGCACGACCACTTAGTTTTCTTTTTGAGCTTTCATACACTTATAGCTCTAAGTGCATTTGTTGCATGGCAATCCCTACTCACTCACATTGATATCTATCGATGGGCATCTCCATAGCCCGTTGATACGCCTAGTTGATGTGAGACTATCTTCTCCCTTTTTCCTTGCAACCTCCACCATATTCTATTCCACCTATAGTGCTATATCCATGGCTCACGCTCATGTATTGCGTGAGAGTTGAAAAGGTTTGAGAACACCAAAAGTGTGAAACAATTGCTTGACTTGTTCATCGGGGTTGTGCATGATTTAGATACTTTGTGTGGGGAAGATGGAGCATAGCCAGACCATATGATTTTGTAGGGATAACTTTCTAAGGCCATGTTATTTCGAAAGGACACAATTGCCTTGTTGGTGTGCTTGAAGTATTATTGTTTTTATGTCAATATTAGACTATTGTTTTGAATCTTACGGATCTGAATATTCATGCCACAATAAAGAATATTACATGGATAAATATGTTAGGTAGCATTCCACATCAAAAATTCTGTTTTTATCATTTACCTACTCGAGGACGAGCAGGAATTAAGCTTGGGGATGCTTGATACGTCTCCAACGTATCTATAATTTTTTATTGTTCCATGCTATTATATTATCTGTTTTGGATGTTTTATATGCATTAATATGCTATTTTATATTATTTTTGGGACTAACCTATTAATCTAGAGCCTAGTGCCAGTTTCTGTTTTTCCTTGTTTTTGAGTATTGCAGATAAGGAATATTAAACGGAGTCCAAACGGAATAAAATCTTCGGAATATTTTTTCTTGGACCAGAAGACATCTACCAAGCTTGGAGACCAAGGCAGGAGAGCCGCCGTGTGGCCACAAGCCACAGGGGCGCGCCCAGAGGGGTAGGGCGCGCCCCCTGGCTTGTGGGCCCACGGCAACTCCTCCAACCCTATTCTTCAGCCTATAAATTCAGAAATATTCCCTGGATACCAAAGAGAGCCACGAAAACACTTTTTCGCCGCCAGGAGCCTCGGTTCCCGTGAGATCCAATCTTGGAGCCTTTTCCGGTAATCTGCCGGAGGGGGATTCGATCACGGAGGGCATCTACATCAACTCCATTGCCCCTCCGATGATGCGTGAGTAGTTCACCACAGACCTTTGGGTCCATAGCTAGTAGCTAGATGGCTTCTTCTCTCTCTTTGCTCTTCAATACCATGTTCTTCATGATCTTCATGGAGATCTATCCGATGTAATACTCTTTTGCGGTGTGTTTGTCGAGATCCGATGAATTGTGGGTTTATGTTCAGATTATCTATGAATATTATTTGAGTCTTTTCTGAATTCTTATATGCATGATTTCATATCTTTGCAAGTCTCTTCGAGTTATTGGTTTGGTTTGGCCAACTAGATTGGTAATTCTTGCAATGGGAGAAGTGCTTAGTTTTGGGTTCAATCTTGCGGTGTCCTCACCCAGTGACATAGTAGGGGTAGCGAGGCACGTATTGTATTGTTGCCATCGAGGATAAAAAGATGGGGTTTTCATCATATTGCTTGAGTTTATCCCTCTACATCATGTCATCTTACCTAATGCGTTACTCTGTTCTTCATGAACTTAATACTCTAGATGCAGGCAGGAGTCGGTCGATGTGTGGAGTAATAGTAGTAGATGCAGAATCGTTTCGGTCTACTTGACACGGACGTGATGCCTATATGCATAATCATTGCCTTGGATATCTTCATAATTATTCGCTTTTCTATCAATTGCTCGACAGTAATTTGTTCACCCACCGTAATACCTACCATCATGAGAGAAGCCTCTAGTGAAACCTATGGCCCCCGGGTCTATTTTCCATCTTATACTTTCAGATTTAAAACCAAAAATACCAAAAATACCTTGCTGCATTATTTGTACTTTTGTTTTACTTTCCGTTCAAGCAATCTATTCTATCTATCTCTATCAGATCTCATCCTTGCAAGTAACCGTGAAGGGATTGACAACCCCTTTATAGCGTTGGGTGCAAGTGTTTGATTCTTTGTGTAGGTACATCTATTGGGGACTTGCTTGTATCTCCTACTGGATTGATACCTTGGTTCTCAACAACTGAGGGAAATACTTATCTACTTTGCTGCATCACCTGTTCCTCTTCACGGAAACCAATGCATGCTCGAGAAGTAGCAGGGGTCCGCGGTAGGAAAGGTTGGGAGGAATCATCACGTACACACTCGCACCCCCATTCGTTTCCCGGCAACATGGAGTCTCAGTCCTTGCCCTGCTCTCTCTTTCTTTCTCCCAGCGGTAGTACCATTCTGGGAAGTGGTAGTACCGCACGCAGCCGGTACTTCCGCCCCAGCAGGCGGTAGTACCACTGAGGGAAAGAGGGGAGGGCTGGGCGCCTCTCGTGAGGCATCAGACACATATCCGGGAGTTTCTGGTGCCCCGCACCAGCACCCAGTCGCAGCGGTAGTAGGGGCGGTAGTACTAAGCGGTACTACCACCGCCCCTTCTTCTGGTGCTCTTGTTCACAGATGGGCGGTAGTACCGCCCCAACCAGCGGTACTACCGCTTGCCCGTGGCTGGTACAGAGGTAACAGGCAGATTCCCCCACCCACTATATAAGGGGTCTTCTTCCCCAAGAAGCCTTACCTCTTATCCTTCCCCAAGCTCCATTGTTACCCAAAGCTCATTTTTGCCCGATCTCTCTCCCTAGCCAACAAAACTTGTTGATACTCTAGGGTTTGGTTGAGAGGGCCCCGATCTACACTTCCACCAAGAGAAATTTGATTCCCCCCACTAATCCCTTGCGGATCTTGTTACTCTTGGGTGTTTGAGCACCCTAGACGGAAGAGGTCACCTCGAAGCCATAGTCCATTGTGGTGAAGCTTCGTGGTGTCGTTGGGAGCCTCTAATTCAGTTGTGGAGATTGCCCCAACCTTGTTTGTAAAGGTCAAGTTGCCACCTCCAAGTGCACCACTAGTGGAATCACGGCTCCTCGCATTGTGTGAGGGCGTGAGGAGAATACGGTGGCCCTAGCGGCTTCTTGGGGAGCATTGTGCCTCCACACCGCTCCAACGGAGACGTACTTCCCTTTACCGGGAAGGAACTTCGGTAACACATCCTCGTCTCCATCGGTTCCTCTTGTGGTTATTTCTTACCTTTACTTCACGCAAGCTACTTACATTGTTTATCTTGCTTGCTTGAGTTGTTTGTTGTGTTTAGCATCATATAGGTTGCTCACCTAGTTGCATATCTAGCCAACCTATTTATTGCTAAGTATGTATTGTTAAAGAAAGGTTAAAAACTGGCAGTTGCCTATTCACCCCCCCTCTAGTCAACCATATCGATCCTTTCAATTGGTATCAGAGCCTCGTCTCTTTATTAAGGGTTTCACCACCCAAAGAGTATGGTTGACGACGGGGACCGGCCGATTGAACTCCCCGAGGCCATGGGTGTGAACACGGTCTCTCGTGAGGATTTAAATGAGGCCATGTCATCGCTTAAATCCTCCATGACGACCGAGGTCAAATCCATGTTTAAAGAATTCCTTGATACTCTTAAACTTTCCACTGATGCGGTGCAAGTGGCTAATCCCACTAACTCGACATCGGATGTCAACTCCGGTAAGGAGGGGGCTAGTGCTGATAAGGACACTCGTTCTCAAGGAATTAATGGGTCGGGGACATTTGCCTCAGTTCCCCCTCCCTTGGTCTATGGAGGACCGGTGCACCCACCTCATATAGTTAATCTCGGTCCTCCTCCTAAACTTGTTAAGAATGATTTTGCTAATTGGGTTTTTCATATCAAGTCTCATTTGGATCACAGCTCAATTCAACTCATGAGAGTCATTGAAGAAGGATACTATCCTCGTGATCCACGCAACTCACTCCAAGAGAAGAGGCTGATAAACGGCTAAATTCCTCCGCCTTGTTCATACTCCACACTGCAGTTCCTACCGAAGACCTACCTCAACTGCGTCTCTTCACTGTTGCTAAAGAGTGTTGGGAACACATTGTCTCCATGTATAAGGGCAGCTCAAGCATTCAAAGGTCGAACTATGAGGTCGTGCTTGATCAGTCAGATGAGTTTGTCATGATAGAAGATGAGGAACCGCGTGAGCTCTATAGGAGGGTAACTACTCTTGCCGTTGCCCTCCGAGATCATGGCAACAAGGATGTGGATGACACCTGGATCAAGCATAAGTTTCTGAAGGCCATCATGCCCTTCAACAAGGCCATGTCCGCCGTCATCCGCCAAAGACCGGATTTTCACAACTTGTCCTCTAGCGATGTGTTGGATGAATTTATTGCAATGAACATCTTGAACACGACCGCAGAAAATGCTCTTGCGCATGTGCAACGGTCAAAGAAATCATCTCCCAACCTTGCTTTGAAGGCCAAGGTCAGTCAAGAGGAAGAAGAAGAAGAAGAAGAAGAGGAGGGTTGCCCAAAGGACACCAAATATGCTTACCTTGAGCATATGGCTCTAGCGTCTAGGCAATTTTGGGGCAATAAGAGAAACGCAAGGCCCAATTTCTCCAAGAACAACTCAAGCGGGTCAAAGGGCAAGCAACATGTGAGAACCTGCTACAACTGTGGTAATGTGAGTCACTTCGTGGTGGATTGTCCTTATGAGAAGAGGGAAGACAATGGTGGCAAGCTCATCCGCAAAGATAAGGCCAAGTCTTTTCCCAACAAGTCCAACTTCACCAAGAAGGTTCCTCACAAAGTGTTGGTGGCTCAAGAAGAGTATGTCTCCGATGATGATGTGGATGACGAAGACACAAGTGGTGAAGGAATGGCAATGGCATCTATGGCTATTGCATCGAGTACCCCAACAAAGGTGTCACTCTTCGACGCTCCCAACGAGAACCACATCGCTAGGTGTCTCATGGCCAAAGGTATCACCAAGGTAACCTCCAACGCCAAATCTCAAACATTAAGACTTCTATTTCTTCCACTCCGTCTTTGTTAGATTGTGTGGATGAAAATGAGGAGGCGAAAGAGGGCGAGAATGAGTTTGACAAGTTCTTGTGCAAACTCAAGGGAGAATCCAATAAGCACTTCGTTGCTCTCTTGGAACAACTTGGTGAGGCCAATGACACGATTGAGTCTCAAGAAGAATATCTTGAGGAGTTGAGAGGGCATAGTCATGATTATGCCGATGAGATAGCAGATCTTTCTATTGCTCTAGAGGAAGAGCGAGGTCTTCATTTGACTCTTAAGGAGTCACAAAATGGTGACCTTGCTAAATTACGTAAAGATTATGATCATGCTATCGTTCTTAACCGTGTGCTCAAATCTGAAAAGGTTGCACTTGGGGTTGGCCATGCTCAACTCAAGGATGAGTTTGACTCACTTGAAAATGCTCGCAAGACATTGAAGAGCGTTCATGCTTCTCTTAAGGAGTCACATGATCAACTACAAGTAAAACTCAGTAAGGAAATTGCCACGTGTCCTTCTTTTGTTTTAATTGATAATGCCTCTGCTACTAACCCGTGTTGTGAGCATGCACATCTTGTGGAGGAAATGCTAAGCTGAAAGAGCAGCTTGAGAAAGGCCTTGTGCCATGTATCCAAGGTGAGAAGAATCTCAATGACCTTTTGAGCAATCAAAAGGAGGTGGTTGCAAAGGAAGGAGCTGGGTTTGCACCCAAGTCCAAAAGGAAGAAGAAGGTAAAGGCCATGCAGGTTCCTCCGCTCAAGGAAACATTTGTCAAAGCGGGGGACATGACTCATGAGAAGAAGAAGGGCAAGGTTGTGAGTGGTAGTGCTAAAAAGGACAAGACCACTCCCCTCAACAAAGCCGGCGACTTTAACCCCTCTTATGTTTTGTGTCATGCTAGTGATGGGCATGTTTATGCCAAATATGTTGGTTCTTCTTATGAGTACATTGAGTGGTCTATTTGGGTTCCTAAGACCCTTGTCACTAACATGAAAGGACCCATTAAAGAATGGGTACCTAAATCCAAGCATTGATCTATTGTAGGAGTTTGCTTCCGGGGGAGTCTCATGGTTGCTCGATAGTGGAGCAACAAATCATATGACCGAAAGCAAGGACTTGGTGGTGGACGTTCAACCCGATACATCCGTGGCCACTCAAGTCTCTTTTGGCGATGACACAATTTCAAAGGTATTGGGTCTTGGCAAGGTGGTTATCTCTCCAACCTTAACAATTGAGAAAGTCATGCTTGTTGAGACCCTTGCATACAATTTAGTTTCCGTTCGTCAACTTGCACTTATGGGTTTTAGTACCTTCTTTGGCATTGATACCATGACCCTTTTGTGGAGCAAGACTCTTAAAGTAGCCTTTGTTGGGCATGTCGAAAACGGTCTCTATGTGATTAACTTCTCGGAGCGACCCACTAAGACCGCGACATGTCTAATGGCTAAAGTTGATGTGGGATGGCTTTGGCATCGCCGACTAGCCCATGTCAATACGAGATCTTTGCAAAGTCTCCTCAAAGGGGATCACATTCTTGGACTAACAAATGTGAGTTTTGTTAAAGATCGTGCTTGCAGTGCTTGTATCGCAGGAAAGCTACATGAAAAGGCTCATCGTCCTACTACTACAATCTACTCAAAGAGGACCCTAGAGCTCCTTCACATGGATCTCTTCGGTCCTCCATCATTTGACAGTCTTGGAGGAAGAAAGTATTGCTTGGTGATTGTGGATGATTACTCAACATACACATGGGTATATTTCTTCAAGAGGAAGAGTGAGACCCAACAGACCGTCATCAACTTTGCAAATGAAGTCCAACGTCAACATGAAGCAAAGATCTTGATGATTAGAAGTGGCAATGGCACTGAGTTCAAGAACTACACCTTGGATGAGTTTCTCAGTGATGAGGGGATAAAGCACCAATATTCCACACCTTACACCCCTCAACAAAATGGTGTTGCGGAGAGGAAGAACCGGACGTTGATGAATGCGACAAGAACCATGATGGCAGAGTTTAAATCTCCGTACAACTTTTGGGCCGAAGCCATCAACACCGCGTGTCATCCATCAAATCGGCTCTATCTCCGGAAAGGCTTGAACAAGACTCCTTATGAGATTCTTACCGGGAACAAGCCCAACCTCAAGTACTTTCGGGTGTTCGGTTGTAAGTGTTTCATTCTCAAGAAAGGTGTACGTTTGTCAAAATTTGAATCTAGAGCTCATGAGGGCATATTTGTTGGATATGCTGCAAACTCTCATGCTTACCGTGTCCTCAACAAGTCCACGGGACTCGTTGAGGAGATGAGTAATGTAGAGTTTGATGAAAATAATGGCTCCCAAGTGGAGCAAAGTGGTCTTTGTGATGTAGGTGATGAAATTCCTCCCCAAGCCATAAGAAGAATGGGTGTGGGATACTTCCTACCCGTTGAGGAACCCCTTGTGGCTGAAGGAGAAGGACAATGTTCCACTCAAGTGGAACCATCACCGACGCATGACCCACACGCTTCCGAAGAACAAAGTGAAGGCCCTCAACCCCGTGATCAAGATCAAGGGCAAGATCAACTAAATAGTGATGATTCTACATCACGTGATGCTCAAGATCTTGCTCACACCCCCGTGCAAGCTCAAGATCAAGATGAAGCTCAAGACCAAGATCAAGCTCAAGATGAAGGTCAAGCTAAAGATCAAGACCATGCTCAAGATCAAGAGCAAGCCGGTGCTAGTACCGAAGTTCGTCAAGTTACCAAGCCTCAACTTTCCATGGAGGAAATTCTTGAAAGACGAGCTGCCAAGATCGCTTCCAAACTAAGAGTCAAGCAACACCTATTAAAGAATGTTTATGGAAGTTTGAAGAGAGGGGTAACTACACGTCATCAATTAACAAACTTTTGTGCACATCATGTGTTTGTTTCTTGCTTTGAACCCCTCAAGGTACAAGATGCGCTCGAAGACGAGGAATGGCTTGAAGCCATGCATGAAGAAATCAACAACTTTGAGCGCAACAAAGTGTGGCGATTGGTGCCAAGACCAAAGGAGAAGCACAATGTCATTGGAACCAAATGGATCTTTAAGAACAAGCAAGATGCACATGGTATTATTATTCGCAACAAGGCAAGACTGGTGGCTCAAGGCTACTCCCAAGTCGAGGGCATCGACTACAGTGAAACCTTTGCCCCTGTTGCTCGCCTTGAATCTATTCGTATGTTGCTTGCTTATGCCTCTCATCATGATTTCAAATTATATCAAATGGATGTGAAGAGTGCTTTTCTTAATGGTCCACTTAAGGAGTTGGTATATGTCAAGCAACCCCCGGGGTTTGAAGATCCCAAGTTCCCCAATCATGTATATGTTCTCGATAAGGCACTCTATGGCCTTAAACAAGCCCCACGTGCATGGTATGAGCACCTTACTGAGATGTTGCAAGATCATGGATTTGAAATTGGGAAAATCGATCCCACTCTTTTTACTAAGAGGGTTAACGGGAACTTGTTCGTATGCCAACTATATGTAGATGATATTATCTTTGGTTCTTCTAACAAAGCTTTTAATGATGAGTTCGCCGCACTAATGACCCAAGAGTTTGAGATGTCTATGATGGGAGAGTTGAAGTTCTTCCTTGGATTCGAAGTCAAGCAACGAAGCCAAGAAACCTTCATCAACCAAGCAAAATACACTCAAGACATGCTCAGGAGGTTCAAGTTGGATGAGCTCAATCCTCCCAAGGCCAATACTCCAATGCCGCTCAAATGCCAACTTGACAGTGATCCCAATGGTAAAGCTGTGGATCAAAAGGTATATCGCTCCATGATTGGATCTCTGCTTTACCTTTGTGCATCTAGACCGGATATTATGTTGAGTGTGGGAATTTGTGCAAGATTTCAAGCTGCACCTAAGGAGAGTCACTATGTGGCTGTCAAGCGAATCTTTCGATATTTGGCTCATACCCCAAACTTTGGCTTATGGTACCCCAAAGGTGCTTCATTTGATCTCATTGGATATACTGACTCGGATTGGGCGGGAGACCGTGTGGAAAGGAAGTCCACTTCTGGAGGCTGCCAATTTCTTGGTCGCTCTTTGGTAAGTTGGTCTTCAAAGAAACAGAACTGTGTTTCTCTCTCGTCCACCGAGGCCGAGTATGTAGCCGCCGCAAGCTGCTGTGCTCTGATTCTTTGGATGAGGCAAACCTTAAAGGATTATGGTGTCAACTGTGACAAAGTGCCTATTTACCGCGACAATGAAAGCACGATCAAGATCTCCAACAACCCGGTTCAACACTGCAAGACGAAGCATATTGAGATTCGTCATCACTTCATCTAGGACCACATCAAGCGTGGAGAAATTGATCTTATTCATCTTTATACCAAGGAACAACTTTCAGATATATTCATGAAGCCATTGGATGAAGCAAGATTTCGCGAGTTAAGGCATGAGCTAAATATCATTGATTCGAGCAATGTGGCTTGACTTAGTGCACACCCCACCACACTCATCATTATGTCTTGTCTAGATGTAGGCATGGATTTAGGGGGAGTCTAGTTCTCTCAATGAACTATGCCTCCTCCTATTATGCATAAAGTAAGCAAACTCTTTCACATCCGCTATTCTTGATGGTTATTGTGCTTCAAAGACGAGTTTTGGTCATGGGCCCAAGGTTCAAATCTTCGTGGTGCCATACCAATTGACTCAAACATAGGTGGCCTCGGCCACCGCCCCTCCTAGCGAGGCATTTGCTTTTTGAGAAGCACGTTTTTGTGGTTTCAAGGTCTCTCCAACCTGCTTATTTTGAGTATGATCGGCGTTATCAAAATGTTTTTCTGTTGGTTCCTCAAAGATTTGTTGTCTCCAACCTCTTTTCCAACCAAAACTCTTGCATAAGCCTTTTGATTTGTTGGTGTTTCTGTCCTGATGTCGCCCTGAGCGGTACTACTGCTATCTTGGGCGGTAGTACTAAGCGGTACTACCGCGGAGGCCAGCGGTACTACCGCTCGTGAGGATCCACGAAGGGATTTGGGGCGGGGCAGGGGAAGTGGCAACTTCCCCATACCCATTCACCCCTCTCTCTTGTGGCTCTCTCTCTCTCTCCAGGGCGCTTCCAAGGCCGCGGAGGCCGTCGTCGGTCCTCCGATTCCGGCCAAGTTTTCGCAAAACCATCCGGAGGAGTTGATCTCCAATCCCCCCTCTCGCCATGGACGCCGGTATTGTCCCGTTTTTCTCTCCCTAGGATCTCCTATTTTTGAATCTAGGTATTGGACAATGCATGGTGTTTCCATCCTTTTTTGGTCAAATCCGGGCGTGATTCTCCTATACAAGCTTGCTAGGAAGTATTTCTCAAGGTTTAGCAGTCAAAAATGTGCATTTGACATCCCCGGTAGTACCGGATCTCACCGGCGGCTGTAGGTTCGCGTGCAGTTTTCGCCCGCGCGGTACTACCGCCCCTTGGGGCGGTAGTACTAAGCGGTAGTACCAAGCGGTACTACCGCTGGTGACAGCGGTACTACCGCTGGAGATGCCAACTGCCCATGTTTTTCTACTAAAATCTTCAGAATTGTTTTATTTTTTTCTGGCTTATGCAAACTGGTTTACACTCTTTTTCTCTCGTTTGGTGTTCTCGTTTGGTTTCCAGGTGGTAGTAGGAGGAACCCGAGCCATGAGACCAGATCCAAGCGACCGCGCACCTCAGAAGAAGACAGCTCAGCCAACCCTCCCAGGCAGTAGACGAAGAAGACTGCCTCCAAGAGGTCGCAGCCATCCCTGGACAAGATCCCTATCAAAGATTACTGGGCCATTCGCCGTCACGATCCATATGTCACTCCTCAAGAGAATGCTGTTCGCAACCGTCCCTTCTGGACCAAGCAGCAGTTGTGTATTTATAATGACGTGCTTCTGGGTAAGGAAAACATCTTTGTGCCAAATGTCAAGTCGATTGATATGGAGTGCTTGGAAAAGAATGCCCAATACTTTGGCCAGGCTATTGAGCTCGGTCAGAAGCTTCAGCTCACCCATCTCATGGAATTCAACAAGGACTTTGATGCTGAGATGATTGCCGTGTTTTATGCTACCGTTCACTTTGGGACTGATGATGACATGACTTTGACTTGGATGACTAATGGGAGGAAGTTGTCTGCTACATGGAAGGAGTTCATGGACCTTCTTCACGTTGAGGACAGGGGGCTCGATGACCCTGTCGGTTTCCGCCCACACAAGGAATCTATGACAACTCACAAGCGCCATCTTTGGCCCTACTCCAGTGAGAAGGTATCCTCCACTACTGGCAAAGGTACTTATGTTCTGCAGCCGTTCCTTGATATTATGCACCGCATATTCCGGAACACCTTGTTTCCTCGTGTTGGCAACTTGGACATGGTGCACTCCTACCTGGTGGATCTGTTGCTCTTCTGTCAGCATATGAAGGACTCTGCTGAGGTGCCTACTCTGGATATTTCTCACATCATGTGGTCTGAACTGCACTCTGCTGTCTTTGATCGTAAGGTTCTTATTTATGGCCCGTACTTGATGCTTCTTCTTGAGAGCACGTGGGCTAAGACCCATCCAGGCATCATCTTTGAGCATGGTGAGGTGGTTTCTCATAAGGTTGTGCAGCTCCGTCAGAAGGACAAATGGGCAAACTATGTTGCTCCCGAGGCTGTTTTGGCTGATGATGATGTTGAGGATGAAGATGAGGATGACGAGGAGGATGAGGACTTTGTGGTCCAGGGTGGTGCGGCTCCTCGTTCTGCACCTTCTCTGGCTGAACCATCTTGGGCTAAGAAGCTCAAGGAGAAGATGAAGAAGTTGTTCTGTTTACAGGCTAAGGGTCAGTACAGGGCTCATGTTGCTGAGAAGGAAGCTAGACGGCGTCACAAGGCTCTTGGCAGACACGTTGGGTTGGAGGTTCGCAGTGGTTCTGAGGAGTATATTACTGATGAGGAGGTCTGGATCTCACGGCACTGCAAGGACTCTGAGGACGATCTGCCTGGCTCTTCTGCTCCAGCTCCGCTCGGCACCGTTTCCCACACTCCAGAGTCTAGAGAGTACTGATGATGGGTCCTTGTGTTTTGCCACCTGTGTGTATTAGTCCTCCCTACCCTTTTGGTGTCTCGCTGCCAAAGGGGGAGAGATTGTAGGGATTTGCCGAGTCACGAGCATGCGTTTGCTTTCTGAGTTGCCTTCTTTTATGTCATTGCTTGTGAACTCTTTCTAGTTGCCTTGCTTTGCTTTGCTTATGGTTGCGAGACTTCAGTCACTTCGTCATATGGTGTAAGACATATGCTACCCTTAATTATCCTTATATGTCTCGTTTTGTGAGTTAGTTTTATCATACCATCTGTGTTATACTCTCACATAGTGCTCCTTGCTTAGTTATCTATGTCATATTATATATTGTTGCAAGGAGTATTCGTCTCTAAAATATAGGGTGAGTGTTGATCCTAGCATGTGTGTTTTGCATTCCAAAAGCATATCAAATATAGCACACATCTAGGGGGAGCCCGTCTATATTTTTGTAGACTTTTGGGTTTGCTTTCTTTCTCTTATTTATTATCTATGCAAATCCAGTGTTGTCATCAATCCACCAAAAAGGGGGAGATTGTAAGGGCTTATTTATACCCTAATGGTTTTGGTGATTGATGACAATGCATTTGCGGACTAATCGTGTGCATTAAGCTTTCAGAGAATATCAGGTGGCACGAGATGATTATCTTACCCCTCAGGAAGCTAAAAAGAAGACGGTGTCTTTTCGACGATTTAGTGTCGGTGGACTTAAGTCGTAGGAAAACCCGTACTATCAAGAGGGGGTCCGCAGTGGGAAAGGTTGGGAGGAATCATCACGTACACACTCGCACCCCCATTCGTTTCCCGGCAACATGGAGTCTCTGTCCTTGCCCTGCTCTCTCTTTCTTTCTCCCAGCGGTAGTACCGTTCTGGGAAGCGGTAGTACCGCGCGCAGCCGGTACTTCCGCCCCAGCAGGCGGTAGTACCGTTGAGGGAAAGAGGGGAGGGCTGGGCACCTCTCGCGAGGCATCAGACACATATCTGGGAGTGTCTGGTGCCCCGCGCCAGCACCCAGCTGCAACGGTAGTAGGGGCAGTAGTACTAAGCGGTACTACCGCCGCCCCTTCTTCTGGTGCTCTTGTTCACAGATGGGCGGTAGTACCGCCCCAACTAGCGGTACTACCGCTTGCCCGTGGCTGGTACAGAGGTAACGGGCAGATTCCCCCACCCACTATATAAGGGGTCTTCTTCCCCAAGAAGCCTTACCTCTTATCCTTCCCCAAGCTTCATTGTTGCCCAAAGCTCATTTTTGCCCGATATCTCTCCCTAGCCAACAAAACTTGTTGATACTCTAGGGTTTGGTTGAGAGGGCCCCGATCTACACTTCCACCAAGAGAAATTTGATTCCCCCCACTAATCCCTTGCGGATCTTGTTACTCTTGGGTGTTTGAGTACCCTAGACGGAAGAGGTCACCTCGAAGCCATAGTCCATTGTGGTGAAGCTTCGTGGTGTCGTTGGGAGCCTCCAATTCAGTTGTGGAGATTGCCCCAACCTTGTTTGTAAAGGTCTGACTGCCGCCTCCAAGTGCACCACTAGTGGAATCACGGCTCCTCGCATTGCGTGAGGGCGTGAGGAGAATACGGTGGCCCTAGTGGCTTCTTGGGGAGCATTGTGCCTCCACACTAAGGGAGTCCTGGACTAAGGGGTCCTCGGGCTGCTGGCCTATCTCTCAATAGGCCGGCTTGGTGGTCCGCACTCTGACTGTCGTGGGGAGGGCCGGATACATCGAGACCCTGTGTTCTAGAAGGAAGTCCCGAAGGCACATCGTGCACTCCAAGTCAAGATGAGGGAATCGATGTCTCCATTCTCGACAGGAGTCTTGTCATGTGTAAACCCTAGGTACCCCCCCGGTGTCTATATAAACCGGGAGGGTTTTAGATTGTAGGGCAGACAAACTCATCTAGGGTTTTAGCTAATCGATCTCGAGGTAGATCAACTCTGTAACCTTCATACCATCAATATAATCGAGCAGGACGTAGGGTTTTACCTCCATAGGAGGGCCCGAACCTGGGTAAACATCGTCTCCTTCGTCCCCTTGTTACCATCGATCCTAGACTCATAGCTCGGGACCCCCTACCCGAGATCCGCCGGTTTTGACACCGACATTGGTGCTTTCATTGAGAGTTCCGCTGTGATCTCCAAAGGAATCGATGGCTCGCGTTGTCATTAACAAAGAAGTCCGGAACATGTACTCCTTCGTCCCTGGACAGATCTTCGCTTTCGACAGCATTGTGCTGCACGCTGACCCGACCGGCCGTCTTGGCCGGGTCGGGAGTTTCACCCCTTATCAAGAGGTTGGATTCGGGAACTTAGAGTTCTCCGTAGACTCTTGGGGCGATCTTTCGCTCACCGGGCTCGCAGTCTCATCTGACGCACCCGAGGACTCCGAGGCCTTAACCTCGGGTGCCGCTTTCGACCCCGCCCACGGGACTAACCCCAGCGATGATCTGGCTTTTAGTCCGGATCTGGCCATCGCGCCAGATGGCCGGGTACCAGCTCCTGCCGAACACACTTCTTGGGCAGACGCACCGGAGGTTAACTCCGAAAGCGCTGAGCAAATTGACCCGATCGAGCTCTCGACACTCAACGAGGCTCTAAATCGGATCTTATCGATGAAAGTTACTGACGACCCAACCCCGATCCACGTTCAGATCGGTCTTAAGGCGGGTCAAGAGGAATTTTTCATCCCACCCACCACCCACTTCGTAGCCACTGTCGAAGACTTAACCGATATGTTGGACTACGCCTCCGAGGAGGCAGAAGACATGGATCAAGAGGATCGTGCTCCCACCCCCGTCAACACCGGGCGATGGACTGCCACCTCCACCTACGACGTCTACATGGTGGATACTCCATCCGGTAACGGCGAGCGCACACCCGCAAACAATGGTGATAAACCGGGTGAAGCGCCGTCAAGGCGCCGGAAACCGCGCAAACGATCAAAGACAAAAAAAAGGAAGGGAAGCTATTGCTGGCATCGGGGGAAATGATACCCCGGAAGACCTCGGCGATCCCGATATTCCTGAGCATCCGTTAGAGGACCAGGAAAGGCCAGAGGACCAGCGCGACCCCGAAGATCCAAATGATTCCGAAGATGACAACTACCTCCCCCTGTAGAGGAGGAGGATAGCCCGGAATCCGAAGATTTCACCGTCCTCGAAAACATTGAGGATCAGGAATGGTTTAGGCAACAACTTATAGCCACTGCCCGAAGCCTAAAGGCAAAAAGAACGGCAGCTCAAGGCCGAACAAGACACCCTCAATGATAGATGGACGAGGGTCCTGTCAGCCGAGGAAGGATACGGTACCGGTCTATTGGACCAACCCAAGAGCTATCCACGCCGACGGTTGCTGCCATAGTTCGATGACGAACTCCCTAATACGCCGTCCCCCAAGCACACTCCATACGACCAGCCGGACCGCCCTCCCCGAGGACGAGATAGGACGGCTGGCGACGCCGGTTATAGGCCGGCGATACCCCGCAGAAGGGGAAAGGAGCCAATGGAGCCTGAGGACAAGTACGACCTGCGACACGACCTGGATTATAGAACAGTCCGCACGAGATCCATATACGAATCTAGAGGGTACTCCCCCGATAGACGGGACGGGTACTGGCCTTGGCTCGACCGAAACAATAGAGGTCGGGAACAAAACCGGGCCAGAACAGACGCCGACTACCGGCGTGACATAGCCCGGGTCAGAGGCGCTGCCCACCCACTGTGCTTCACCGATGAGGTGATGCAGCATCAGTTCCTGGAAGGGTTTAAATCCGTGAACATAGAGCAATACGACGGAACAACTGACCCAGCAGTGTGGATCGAGGATTTCCTCCTCCACATTCACATGTCACTAGGAGACGATCTCCACGCCATCAAGTATCTACCCCTTAAACTTAAGGGGCCAGCTCGGCACTGGTTAAACAGTCTCCCCGAAAATTCTATCGGGAGCTGGGAGGATCTCGAGGATGCATTCTGATCTAACTTCCAGGGCACCTATGTACGGCCTCCGGACTCCTCCGACCTAAGCAACGTCGTCCAAAAGGCAGGAGAGTCCGCTCGACAATTCTGGAACCGGTTCTTGACCAAGAAAAACCAGATCGTCGATTGCCCAGATGCCGAGGCTATAGCCTCTTTCAGGCACAATATTCGGGACGAATGGCTAGCTCGCCAGCTCGGTCAGGATAAACCTAGAACCATGTCCGCCCTTACATCACTCATGACCCGCTTTTGCGCGGGCGAGGATAACTGGCTAGCGAGACGAAGCCACAACCCCGAAGACCCCGGCACCTCCGAAGCTCGGGATGGAAACGGGAAACCACGACGCAACAAAAATAAACATCGTCAGAGCACTAGTGACGCCGATGACCAACGCCGGCTTCCGCAACCCCCGATCCGGGCAGCGGAAGAAGCCTCCTAAAGGCAATCGCGACGGACCCACCCCGCTGGACAAAATCATGGAGAGGCCTTGCCAGATCCATGGCACTCCAGACAAGCCCGACAAACTCGCATCCGAGGAGCAAGGCAAGGGCCCACGCAGCGAGGACGATGATGAGCCCCGCGGTCCGACCAATGGTGGACAGAAGCAGTTCCCTCCAGAGGTAAAAACTGTGAACATGATATACGCCACTCACATACCCAAAAAGGAGAGGAAGCGCGCCCTTCGAGAGGTCTATGCCGTAGAGCCCGTAGCCCCGAAGTATAACCCATGGTCGGCGTACCCGATCACCTTCGATCGACGAGACCATCTGACCAGTATCCGTCATGGGGGATCAGCTGCCCTCGTCCTAGATCCCATTATCGATGGGTATCACCTCACTAAAGTCCTAATGGACGGAGGAAGTAGCCTCAATTTGATTTACTCAGATACGGTGAAAAAGATGGGTATAAATCCATCAAGGATCAAACCCAGCAACACTACCTTTAAAGGAGTGATCCCAGGCGTCGAAGCCCGGTGCACGGGCTCTGTGAGCCTGGAAGTGGTGTTCGGTTTGCCCGATAACTTCCGTAGCGAGGACTTGATCTTTGACATCGTACCTTTCCGCAGTGGTTATCACGCCCTGCTAGGCCACACAACGTTCGCTCGCTTTAACGCCGTCCCACACTACGCATACCTCAAGCTCAAGATGCCCGGGCCCAAGGGGGTCATCACTGTCAACGGCAACACAGAATGTTCCCTCCGAACTGAGGAACATGCATTGGCCCTGGCGGCCGAATTCCATTACGAGGACAGTCGGCAAACACCGAAATCTGCCATAAAGGCACGTAAGGTTGACAAACGAGCTCGGTTTCAATCCGAACTCCCAGAATCTTCTTCTCCCCAGAAATAGGGACACGCTCCCCATTGCACAGCCCTAATGACTGTCAAACACGTGCCAAGAAGGCACAACTTCGCACTCAAGATTCCATGGGCAGCAGTGGGGAACAACCATTAAGGGGTAGGTGTTCGGCTGGACCGAACCATTACCAGTACACGTCCTTGGACATAACACATGTACCATCAAGGACCTGCTAAAGAGTAAAGCTCATCCACACTTCGGCGACTTCTCAAGACCTTCTTCCCAAGGTCCACTCGACGACAGCTTCCCCTTAAAGGAATGCAACTCCCTAGGAGGAATAGGAGCAGACTGACGACAGGGCACATCGAGGACGTCAAGCCACCAATCGAAGACCCCTGGTACAACCTCTCCTCTGTAAATTCTATGTTTTATCTTCAAAATACTTGTAAACAGTTGCTTCGGCAATTTGAGTTATAAAAATTATCGAGCAAATAAAAGACCATTATACATGGCCCCTCCGTTGTATTTTATGGTACATACTCTGTTCTTGTCAACGCCTCTCGTGCAACTGTTCGGTATACATTACGATGCAACCGGCTACTAGACCGGGGGCTTGAATTTAAAATGTCGCCCTGAGCATCACCCCGACACAATTGGTCGTGTGTTCGGCGTCTTGGATTTTGCTTTATATGCATCGGATCCGAACTACGTCTTGGGGCAATAGTTGGGTTGCCCGGCTCCTGTGTTTGCCTCCTTACGTTCCGCTCGTTCGGCTAAAGGGGCAAAGGGAGAACCACTGCGATTGTGTTTCCAGTTCGTCTGGTCAAGCACCTCAGGGGAGAAAGCCGAAAACTAACCGTCATAGTAAGCGAGAACCGGTCTGCAAATCCAAGCATAAGTGTCATACTAAAAAATTGATAGAGGTTATTCCGTGTTATACGATGGGTTTTATACTTGTACAAACCATGTGATGCTGGCTTCGGCCCCGGTACATCCGCACATCACAAAACACTGGGGGTTGGTCATCAGCCCCCGCATTTTTTTACGCTCCTACGGCTAAGTGAAAGCGATAAAGCATCATAGTCCGATTGCCTTGTCCCCCTCGCACTACCGCCTTCGGGCACCGATACCTCGGCTAAGGGTCATAGTGCGGAGGCAGAGACACCTCGCGTAGTATCTACGTGGGGGTTGAAGCCGACGACTCGCAACTTTCAGATAAAACGGCCACATGGGAGTCAAAATAAACACCAAAGACTTATAAGACATGATAAACCATGCAACTCTGATTATAAAGCGTTAAAAGTCTTCAGACATATTACAACGCGCTCATTCATAAAGAACATCCTTCGAGCATTGGGCCTCTATCGCCCGAGCACCCTCCATCACCGCGGAGAAGTATAGCTCGGGGCGCCTATGCTCCTTTCTAGGGGGCGGAGGTGCGGTGGCCATCTCGGTCGGCTTGAGCTTCGGCCAGTGCACCATGGTCTTTGCGAAGGCCATCCGAGCTCCCTCGATGCATGTAGAACGCTTTAGCGCGTCAATCCGAGGCGCAGCATCGCACAGTTTCTGCACCAAGTCGAAGTAGCTGCTCGGCAATGGCTCTTCAGGCCATAGCCGGATGCAGAGATCCTTCATGGCCGGCTCCGCCATCCTGTGCAGCTCCATCAGTTGCTTCATCTGCTCGCTCAGAAGAGGAGAGCGCTCGGGGGACTCAAACTGTGCCCAGAATAGCCGAGCCTCATCATCCTCCCCCCGCGAAGCATAGAACTTGTTCGCGTCCGCTGCACTCTTCTGGAGATCTGCACAGACGCCTGAGGAACGCCACACCCGGGTGAGAAAAGCAAACCTGCTACCACCAAAGGCGCATTGTAGTGAATACGGCTTACCATCTATGACAGCCCGGACTTGGCGAACCTCCTCTTCAAAGGACCGCCTGTCCACCCGCTCCTTTTGAAGCTCGGATTTCAGCACGGATAGCTCGGTGGCTTGCTCTTTGCCTTTCTGCTCAAGGGCCTCGCACTTTGTGCTGGCGTCCTTGAGCTCCTGCTGCACCTCCTCCACCCGGGCCTCCTGCTTAGCACTCGCGCTTTCAAAGTGGAGAGTGCGGCTGCTGCCTGTTCGGCGGCCGCCTTCTCATCCGCGGCCTCTTGCTTCATCTTTTTGAGCTCGGCCTTGAGTTTTTCAACCTCCGCAGCTGAAGCTGTGGAAGCAACAAATAAATAATTACACTGGGTTACCAGTGCGGATCACTAACAATACACAACCCGGATGTTACAATTCGGCTTACCTTGTGCCTCGTCGAACCTCTTGTTCAGGCTATCAAGCTTCTCTTCGGAGATCTTGAGCTTCCGATTTAGCTCGGTAAGCTCAGCGACATTAACGGCCGCCGCCGAGGACGAGGCCTACAAAAAAAACATACATTCGGTTATGTGCGTTCCAACCCCCGAACCGTCAAGGATATAACCCTATGCTCGGTCCTCTTAAGGGCTTTTTAGAACATTGTGGGACTAATGCTGCCTTGTGCATCATTGGTCACTACTGAGTATTTGACCCCCGGGTGCGTTTTTGCCAAAACCACCCGGGGCTCGGGGGCTACTACATATATAAAGATAGCATAAACTTAATAAAATTAAGATTGTTCGGGAAAAGGGTATTACGTGACTCACCTTGAAGCCCGTCAAGAGACCATTGAAGGCCTCTTTCAGTCCGCTATCAACGGACTGAATGCCTTGCAAAACCGCACCCATAAGAGTGCGGTGATCCTCGGAGATGGGGGCGCTTGATAGAGCCTCCTCCATGACCGGCCACCCAATCGTCGGTGGCACCGGTGGTGACCGGCCAACCCGATCTCTGATCGGGGACTGAGTCGGTAGCTCCGGAGGCACAGCATGCTCCGGAGATGTCCTCGGAGGGGACTGGACATCCCTCCGCCCTTCCTCCTCAGCGGCCAGGGGAGTTTTCTCCCCCTAGTCTTCAGCGGCCGAGGCGTCGACCTCGGCCATGGCGTGGTCACCCCCACCGCCTGTGTTCGGCTCCAAAGGAGCCTGGCGGGATGACACCTCCGCGGCATCCTTCGCGGCCCCGTGAGGTGTGGGGTGTGATGCAGTCCCACTCTCCGCCAGCTCGGCGGGCGGAGACTTCCCATCCGATGTTTGGTCAGTAGGGAGAACGCGCGGTGGGCTGCAAATTAAAAGATGTTCTTGCATTGAAAATTTTGCATAAATAACCCAGGGAGTCTTCAGATTCATACCTTTGAGCTAGGGGCTTGACCCTTAGGATCCTTCGGGGAACCTTCTCAAAGTCCTCGGACTCTGCATCAGAGTTCGAGCTGTCGTCGGCCAGGATCAACCTCGGCCGACGCGCCCTCTTCAGGACAGGAGGAGGTACATCCTCCGCGGTGTCCTGCGACGCCGACCTCTTTCTTGTGAGGGGGGAAACGCCTCCCCCCCCCGTCCTCATGCTCTTCCTCATGGCTAGAGGAGGCATGGGTTTCCTCGGACATGGCGTCCGGCTGGTCCTTTATGCGGAGACCTTCTCTGGTTTTCTTCTTCTTCTCCTTCTTCTCGGGCGCCGAGTACGGCGCCACGACGAGCATCGCCGTCAACAACTCCGACCTGGGGTCTTCGGGTTGTGGTGCGGGACAGTTAACTCTCGCGGTTTTACTCAACCATTTCTACGAAAATGAGGGGGAAGGCGTTCAGTCTTTTTGTCAAAGAAACAGAGTCAATGGATTAAAATGATACCATACCTGGGTAGGTGGGTTATCGGTGCTTAGGCCCGAATCCTCTTCCTTGGCCGACCAGCTTTTCCGAGGCTTGAATAATGCCTTCCACAACTTTTCGGAGGTAGTGCGGAAGAGCTGGCGCACGGTAGGCTCGTCCTCACGCCGATAAGCCCACACTGGGGAGGCCCGACGCTGACAGGGGAGGATACGACGGTGGAGCATGACCTGGACCACATCGACCAGTTCAGCCTTGGCCTTGATCACCGAGGTAATGCGCTTCTGCAGCAATTTCACCTCTGCATCCGACCCCCAGTCAAGGCCCTTCCTGAGCCACGAGGTCAATCTCGTAGGGGGTCCGGATCTGAACTCGGCAGGCGCCGCCCAGCTCTCATCTCTTGGTTCGGTGATGTAGAACCACTCTTTCTGCCATATCTTGATTGTGTCGATAAAGGTGCAAGTTGGCCACTCAACGCGGGGGAGCTTGCTGATTACCGCCCCTCCGCAGTCTGCGTGCTCGCCCGCGACACTCTTCGGCTTGACGTTGAAAACCTTGAGCCACATGCCGAAGTGCGGCTCGACCCGCAGGAAGGCTTCGCAAAGAATGATGAAAGCCGAAATATGCATAAAGGAGTTCGGGGGAAGATCATGGAAGTCCAACCCGTAGAAGAACATGAGGCCCCTGACAAAGGGGTGGAGCGGGAAGCTCAGTCCCCGGATGAAATGGGGGACGAATACCACCCTTTCGCCTGGCTTAGGGGTGGGGACGACTTGGTTCGCTTCTGGAGTGCGGTGGAAGACGTTGGCGGGGAGGTAGCCGGCGAGCTTTAGCTCCCGGATATCCTTGTCGGTGACCGTGGAGGCCTCCCACTTGCCCATGGAGCCCGAACCCGCCATGGCTAGGCTCGGAGGGGAAGTTGAGAAAGAACTGGATCTGGGCTCTCGGAGCTTGGGAAGATTGGGAAAGCAGAGGATGCGAATGGGAAGCGTGAATAAGCCTTGGGGTTTTTACCCTTTTTATGGGACGTAACACCGATTAACCTCCCTCTACCGCGCCGCAAATCTCTCCGCTTCCCAAGACGTGTGTACCGTTATGCACGCGCAAAAGGAACTTGGGATGCTAATCATATCCCGTGTGAAACGGAGCACGATCTATACATTGATGAGTCGTGCTAATGTAAAAACGGCCTCGAACCGCGAATCGAGTTTTCATAACTGGTTCAGCGGTCGTGGTAGGCCATGACCCTTCGTCGGAAAGGTTGTCAGAAGAAACACTGTTTACACTTTGACGTTTGGCCTTCGGGACTGAACAACTCATGGTGTTCGGGCTATCGTGTGATCGGAAACCGGACAAGTATCAGCCGATCTTTAATGGGAAGAAGAACTCACCCCGCAAGCCGAAGACTCTGATCAAGCAGAGTTGCCCAAGCTGAGACCCTTGGCGTTGGGGGCTAGTTTGGGGGCTACCGAGGGAGTCCTGGACTAAGGGGTCCTCGGGCTGCTGGCCTATCTCTCAATAGGCCGGCTTGGTGGGCCGCACTCTAACTGTCGTGGGGAGGGACGGATACATCGAGACCCTGTGTTCTAGAAGGAAGTCCCGAAGGCGCATCGTGCACTCCAAGTCAAGATGAGGGAATCGACGTCTCCATTCTCGGCAGGAGTCTTGTCATGTGTAAACCCTAGGTACCCCCCCCGGTGTCTATATAAACCGGGAGGGTTTTAGATTGTAGGGCAGAGAAACTCATCTAGGGTTTTAGCTAATCGATCTCGAGGTAGATCAACTCTGTAACCTTCATACCATCAATATAATCGAGCAGGACGTAGGGTTTTACCTCCATATGAGGGCCCGAACCTGGGTAAACATCGTCTCCTTCGTCCCCTTGTTACCATCGATCCTAGACTCACAGCTCGGGACCCCCTACCCGAGATCCGCCGGTTTTGACACCGACACACACCGCTCCAACGGAGGCGTACTTCCCTTTACCGGGAAGGAACTTCGGTAACACATCCTCGTCTCCATCGGTTCCTCTTGTGGTTATTTCTTACCTTTACTTCACGCAAGCTACTTACATTGTTTATCTTGCTTGCTTGAGTTGTTTGTTGTGTTTAGCATCATATAGGTTGCTCACCTAGTTGCATATCTAGCCAACCTATTTATTGCTAAGTATATATTGTTAAAGAAAAGTTAAAAACTGGTAGCTGCCTATTCACCCCCCCTCTAGTCAACCATATCGATCCTTTCACCATGAATACAAGAAGTTGTCGCTACCTTATTACCTGGCTCCGCTATCAGCCACATCCAATTTTCATAGCCATGTTGACATATTCCATTTGTGTAGGCCCGTTGGCATATTCCATTAGCAGCGATTCAATTTTGCCAGAACTCCTCTCTCATCTTTACAAGATTTCTTACAACTATTGAAACTTAACTCGTGGGCTTGTGAACTAATATCCCAATCGCAAGCATGTCACCTAAACTCCCAACTATTGAAATTTACAACTACCGTAGCAGTATGTACTACATATTAATCAAGCTAGTACCTGCTTGTTTGATGGACCGTGACCCCATGAAAGGCGCACAGTCTGTTTCGCAATAGTGCTCCTTTTTAGCCCTTGCAATGCATCTTCTATATTATTTCTGTGAAAGAGAAAAGCATCGACAACAATAATGGGTAGGTTTCCATCATGACAAGAGGCAATTTAACCAAACACAAATATTATGTGAGGAACTGAAAAGTGTAAAAGTGCATGGCTAATAATCCATACTTCTCAAGAAACTGCACAAAACCACATTGTTAGAGCATCTCCAACAGGCGCGCGATTTTAGCGCCGTGCTGGAAAAATCACCTTTTTTTTGCGCGCGCGCAGCCGTTCCGGGTGCTCCAGCAGACGTGCAAAAAACGCGCGCGCGGTATAGTTAGTTCAATGTGCGAAGCAAAACGACATCGCGCGCCGCTTATTTCGTGCGCCCGCTCCCGCGCACTGGACACTCGAGCGCCCGCGACCCATTGTCGCCACCCTCTCTGGCCGCCCCGCCTTTGCCCCGCCCCGCGCCGCCGCCGGCGAAAATCGACCGATGGAAGGCCGCGCCGACATCCCCTCAACCCCTCCCTACACCCGTGACCCTTCGCCGGCGCAAACCCTAGCGCGGGGTTGAGCTTCGGCTTCGCCGCCGCCGGCGCAAACCATAGCGCGGGGTTGAGCTTCGACATCGCCGCCGCCGGCCCTCCTCCAAGCACCGGTCTTGCGCGCGGCCTTTTCATGGCGCCATGAACTACCTCGGTGGGTGGCGTCGCGCTGGCACCCGCCGTGAAGCCACGGGGCCCCCTCTCCAAGCGACCGAACGCAGCGGCGGCGAAGGCGGGCAAGGTGTTCGGGAAGAACAACAAAGCGGCAGACGACTCTTCTAGGCGGCCGAAGAAGAAGCTTGCAGGGTGTGTGGCGGATGCGGCGCCAACCGAAGCGCCGGCGAGCTGGCTTGTTCCGCCGGCGACCGATGCACACAAGGTGTTTGATGAAATGCCCACAAGGCATGATTTCGCCCCCTTTTTTCGTTGTTGTTTTTTACATGAATGGATACATATGGATAGCTTAGTTTTCTTGTACATACTTTGTAGTTTTAATGATGAGACATATATGTCAACCATGGGTGTTGGCTCCAACAATTCTCATTGGTCTCAAACCAATGAAGTGCATTTAGATGATCATGAGTTTGAGGTGGACGAGGATGGTGAGGGTATCGTCGATGCACCGAAAGGAAGAGTGGGCAACTACACCATGGAGGAAGACATCTTGCTATGCGATACATGGTTGTAAGTGTCTATGGATGCCAACGTTGGAGGGGACCAAAGTAGAGATGCATATTGGATCCGGATGAAGGAGCACTTTGATGTACACAACACGAGTGGAATTGACCGCACGGAGAGATCTCTTCGCTCCCGGTGGTCGACAATCAACAAAGATTGTCAAAGGTGGGCGGCGTCACTTAAGGCGGTTGACACGATCAACCCAAGTGGCACTAATGATAGAGATAGGGTAAGCCCTTTCTTTCATGCTAACTTGTTCCTTCCATGTTCATGTTTTTTTGTTGTTTGAAATGCTAACTTGTTTTTTTGTTTGTAGATCACTATTGCACAAAACTTATTTCAAGGAGAGGAGAAGAAGACCAAGAAAGGGAAGGTCAAGAAAGGGAGACCATTAGTGTTTCCCATTGCTACAATGTGTTGAAGGATGAAGAGAAATGGAAGCCCCGTGATGAAGAAGAGGAGAGCAAGAAAAGCAAGGCAACTATTGATTTGGATGACGACGAGGAGGAGGCATCAAGTGATGGCGGCAAGAGAAGCCCTGCACCAAACTCGGTTGCCTACTCCAAGCCAAAAAGACCAATTGGAGGCAAGAAAGATGCAAAAGAAAAGAAGAAGAAGAGGGGAGATGATGATTTGAAGAATGCTATGGAAGCTATCGTGAAGGCAAGAAAGGAAGCGAACGAGGTGAGGATGATGGCAAGGAACCAAGATGCGGCAACCGAGGAGAGGAGGGTGGCGGCCGAGGAGAGGAAGGTGACATTGGAGGAGAAGAAATTGGCCATGGAGGAGCGATCTAGATTGTTGGAATGGGAGAAGTACTTGTTCTTCATGGACACATCTACCCTCGATGAGAAGCAAAAGGAGTACGTCAATCTTGCCCGTGAAGAAGTCTTGGCCCAAAAAAGAGCCATGGCCATGGGAGGCATGGGAGGCATGGGAGCTACGATGGGAGGCATGGGTGGCATGGGTGGCTTCGGCTACCATGGGAGGCATTGGAGAATCTACGGGAGGCATGAGTGGCTTCGGAGCTACCATGGGCGGCATGGGAGGTATGGGTGGCTTCGGAGCTACCATGGGAGGCATGAGTTTTGGGTCTCTCATGGGAGGCATGGGAGCACCTCCGGGTGACATGGGTGGATGCATGTCTTCCGGTGTGCCTCACATACCTTCGCATGATGCAACGCGCGACAATGAAGAGGAGGAGGAAGAATCGTCTTCGGATGAGGATGAAGAATCAGAGGAAGAGGAGGACGATGATGATGTGGCATAATTGTTGATGTGCCATTTGTTTGTGTGAACTTTTATGTGTCATGAACTTGGTTGGGTGATTTTGAACTTGGTTGGATGATGATGTGGCATGATTGTTGATGTGCCGTGCAATTGAACTATGCTATGTCTTTATTTTGCACATTTGTTTAATGTTTGAAACATCATCATATTGTCAAAATGGACATGTAAAATCTTATTTGCAAGCCCCGGCTGCTCGCGCGCGCTGTAAGTTAGCACGCCTGCTGGAGTTGCTCGTGCGCGCCATATTTTGCAGCGGCCGATGGAGCCAGTGCCCCGCCGCGCGCAAAAAGCCGCTATTACGCGTTGTAAAAAGGTTTTAGCGTGCCGCGTGGTTACGCGCTTTTTGGAGATAATCTTATCCAACTGGAATCTTCACAGAGGAAAACTTCTCACCATACTGGGAGAAGGTTTGCTTTTAAGATCATATTCACTAATAGTTGGGTCAAGCACACCGACATATACCTGAGGACAATTAAACAACGATGATAAAAGAAAAGTTGTAATGATGTACATTTCATAAGTTACAGCCAATGCATTTGTACTCATAGTTGTGTTTGTTAAATCTCCGTCTGATCGAACGGATGAACCAAGAAACAATTTAGGCCTCCTTTGGTTTGGAGGAATTTCATAGGAATTCTATAGGATAGGATTCTTGTAGGATTTTTTTCCTCTAGAGCCTTTTGGTTCATAGGAATGCATTCCTATTCCTACACAGGATTGGTTCCTATCCTCCATATTTCAAAGGAAAATAAAAAAGAGCCTAGACTCAATGAAAAAATTCCTATGATGTGAATCAAATGACATCTCTTTTCCTAATCCTACTCATAGGATTTGATATGCATGTCATATCATTTCCTACAAGTTTCCTATTCCTATGATAATCCTATCCTATGAACCAAAGGAGGCCTTGTTGTTCCCTTCCGCCAACCACTAAATATGAGCAAGTTGCTGCCATTTTTTTTTAGGCAAACCATATTTTATTTTATATGTGCGGATAAAAGCCACATTATTTTTAGGGGAATGACAACTTTTTTTTAGGGAGGGAATAACGACTTTTCATTCAAATAAGTTCAGAAAGACACATTCTTTTAACACATTCTTTAACAATCCCATCTTCATTGAAAAAAGCCAGCCCAACAAGGCCACCCCCGAAAGAACGATAAGTCCGCGCTCATTTAAGCTGGGCCAGTCTGATAGACCAAGAACATGCGGCCCGGTCATTACACGACCTCCCGCCGGCCCAGTCCACACGACTAGGGTTTTATAAGCGCGCTCTCCGCGAGACTCCCACCCCTCCTCCCAAACCCTAGCGCCGGCGCCTCCACTTTTCTGCTCCCTCATCTCCTCGCGCGCAGGTATCTTATCTCCCTCCTCCCTCCCTGTCTCCGCCGCCACTCCCCCCCTTGCGTGCTCGTTGCTGATCCGTGTGCGCTCTTCGAATCCAATCCTTGCGTCTGCAGGGTCCGGCGAAAGGGAAGCAAGATGTACACCGCCAGGAAGAAGATCCAGAAGGACAAGGGCGTCGAGCCCTCCGAGTTCGAGGACACCGTCGCGCAGGTGAGCGGCCTTCCCGTGTCCCTTCTTTCCGGCCTTTTGACATTCCTTTGTTTCCTTCGAACTGCTCTTCGTTTGGATCTGTCAAGGGCTTACATGCCTGTGTTGGTTAACATCTTGTAGGCTTTCTTTGACCTCGAGAATGGCAACCAGGAGCTCAAGAGCGACCTCAAGGACCTGTACATCAACACTGCAATGTAAGTCCATCCAGACCATCCGGATCTATTGGTCCGACCGATATATTTGTCAGTGTTATGATACGGTCGTGATGTGTTTGCAGCCAGATGGATGTTGTTGGGAACAGGAAGGCCGTGGTGATCCATGTGCCGTACCGTCTCCGCAAGCCCTTCAGGAAGATCCATGTCAGGCTCGTCAGGGAGCTGGAGAAGAAGTTTAGCGGCAAGGTGAATTGCTTATACTTATTTGCTCTGTTGCGCTTTGCTTTATCAGTATCTGTAGTGCGTGCTTGAGTCACTACACAACTGTTGTAATTTGTAAATAGGAGTATCATGCAGTCGCAGTGCTGAACAATTAGATAGCTTATTGGAAGAAGCTTACCGTGTATACTGGAATCTAGTATTCCTGTGTAGGAAGGGAATGGCAAAATTCTCACGGCACCACAGATCATAATACATAACAATATCAGTAGTGTATGAAGTTGTTAAGACATAAATGTATCAGGGCAAGGTGGCATCCATGGGCATGTTTTCCCCTTGGTTGCATTTAAATTAAAGCAAATTGCTCAATAGCTAGTCATTGTTGTTATCTATAATAAGCAAATTGCAGTGTTCAAACTGGAGTTCTGCTGTGCTGATTTTCATGCTTGTACTATGAATCTTTGCCTCCAAGCTTATTGGCTATACTTGAACTCCTTGCACTTTGTCCCAGATCATCACTATAAAAACTCTAATGTAACATGTTTAGTTGTAGGACTTTGTTTAAACTTTGAAATGATGTTGATAAAAACTGAAACAACGAAATTTGATAAATTGTCCTTCCCTTGCACAGGATGTGGTCTTTGTTGCAACAAGAAGGATCGTGAGGCCACCCAAGAAGGGTTCTGCTGTTCAGCGCCCTCGCACCAGAACCCTGACAGCTGTTCATGATGGTATCTTGGAGGATGTTGTGTACCCAGCTGAGATTGTTGGGAAGCGCGTCAGATACCGTTTGGATGGTGCCAAGGTCATCAAGGTAGTCTATTCAACTTTCGAATTTATTGATTATCATATAAATACCCTGTGAGAAGTTGATCCAACACATATACACATTTGGTTGTGGCCATTCTATCGCTACAATTGGCACTGTTTGGTATGGTGTTTTCTACTAAGTGCTAGTTTTTACATTATCCTAGCAGCATCTTGTGCACATAGCGCTCTGCCTGATTTGCTAGCAATTCTAGTGCTGACCCTCTCTGCCTGATTGGCTAGCAATTCTAGTGCTGACCCTTTTCTTGATGTTCTTTCAGATCTACTTGGACCCAAAGGAGCGCAACAACACTGAATACAAGCTGGAGACCTTCTCTGCAGTCTACCGCAGGCTTTGCGGGAAAGACGTTGTCTTTGAGTACCCTGTGACCGAAACCGCCTGAAGACCCATGCCTTCAATGTCTCCATTTTCATATCTTCGTATCCAAATGTTTTGGTTGATGTCTCAGTTTGTTGTGCTATCAATGTATTCCAGAAACATAGTTTTGTTAACAACCTGGGGTTAGGAAGTTTGATGGAGATGGCAATGAACGTGAACAATGTTAAAGTTTTGAGCATTTAAATTATGAACCTCTGCTCGGTTATCTTGTTGCACTTGAGCACTTGATTGTCGTTTCTAATTGTTCAACATCTCTGCTTGTCTACGTATTGTTCATAGTTTCTAAATGTTATCTCTGGAGCAAGTATTTTGAGGTTTACCTTACAATATGATCAACAAAATCTTTACTACTACTCTATTAAACAAGCAATGCATGTAAATAGAATATGCTAATTTGAGGTTGAGTATTATGAGGTTTACCTTACAATTTGATCAACAAAAACGTTATTCGCTTTGACCTACAAAATACGTCACCAAAATTATATGGTGATTGAAAAACATTATGGTGATTGTAAGCTGTCAGATCTGGGTCATTGTGTGGCTGAGCATCTCCAGAGAAATGTTCAGCTCAATCTTCTACCACAAGCTCTGACCTCACTTGTTGTACTTGATTCACCCACGTAAATAGACAACTTGGATAATAAGTCATGTCATAAAAGAGAAGTGAGTCCACATGTCGGCAAATGATTTGGAATGAAATGTATCTAAGATGAAAGGAAGCCATGCTCCATCTTGTTTATGGCTCCATCCTGTTTATAAGAAGAACATCACCTCCCTTTTTGATTAGATACCACTTTGTTAGCAGCGTGTTTGGCTAGAATGAGTAAAGGGAATGGGAGTTTACATGTGGGAGTTTAGTAGGGGATTAGGCGTGGGAAGTTGAATTTTAGTCCCAATCCCATATTTGGTGTGGGGTGGGAATTAGTAAAGGGAATTTGAGAGAAAATAACTTCCCACGTGAATTAACAGGGGGAGGCTGGGAAGAGATACGTGGGAATTGACCTCCTTAATTCCCTTTCCCCATCCCACCTCAATTTCATTGACCCCCAACCAAACAATGGATTATATATCACGTACCCATGAAATTCCCTTTCCCTGTCCCTAATATCCCCGAACCAAACAGGCTGTAGGTACTAATGCTTCTTTCTATCATCCTCCGGGTGAGTTTGAGAGCAGTGTTTTTTTCCAACGTTAATAGCATGCCGCTTTCCATGCTTTATGTGGTCTTGAGTCTACTGTGATTCCCTTCACTGTCTACGAGCCACAACCATTAGGTGATGTACGGCCGACTAGCATCACTCTCTACCTTGCTGATCAGGATCCGGCAGACATTTTGGGTAACTTCGCATTTCCAGTTGATTTTGTTGTCTTGGAGATGTAGGATAAGAGCTTTCCTATTATTTTGGGGAGACCTTTTCTAGCCACTGCAAAGGCTGCCATCCTTTATTTTAGGGGATTTTCTTTTTCTTTCCAAATGAATTTATGCTTAGTCTAAAATTGGTAAATACTAAATAATAATATATGTATATATTATTATTAGAAATATGTACCAGTTTTTGAAAGTAACAAATAGAGTTATAGCTTGATTGACTTACTAGAGCGACAAGGAATTTCGCTACCTTAGGACAATTAGAGTTACTGCCGTCTTTTACCAGGCTTTCCATTCAAAACTTGTCACATTTCTTCTTCCGACCTTCCAGCACCGGGCAGGTGTCAGACTCTATACATCGTGTCACCACTTAGCAGCGTCCTGTGTTTTTAATAAACAGTCGCTACCCCTGGGCCACCTCAACTGACGTGAGCCGCATGCGGGGAGACCCACATGTACGGTTTTCAGGGAGATCTGGCCGGCCGGTGCCCACCCGACTAGAGGGACTGAAAAATTAATCGAGTACAAAACTTATCTTCAAGCTTTACCTTATTTTGATCGTTTAGAGGGCGATCGCGGAGTCACCAAATGAAGTCCTCCCTCCCTTTCTTTGGGAGGTGCTGACCCGCTGCGAGGCAGATGTGGCTAAGTGACATATTGAATGGATCGTTGCTGAAAATTTTGCAACGAAGATGATGCTGGAGGCGCGCCCAGTTATTAGCTATGTAAGGCCAAGCTTTTCCGAAACTTCATTCATATTTGGATATGAATTTGATGATATCTTTAGATGATATACAACATGTTTCACCCTATAAACCTGATTGTAGGGAGTATTATAAACTTAATCAGATGAGTGTTAATTTCATTTGTAAGTTGGGGAGGGGAGTAACACTCTCAATACCTTCGTTTATTATTTCGGTATGGAGAGAAATATGTAAGAAGCGACAACTGAAGGGTGGGTGTCTTTATCGACGAAAGCAATGTTTAGTATAAAAGGACAACTAAACACAAAACGACTTGTAAAAGGCAGTAAGGTTGTCACAACAAGATTTAGTAACCCTGCACGACAAATCTGGGATACCTTGCAATATATACCCCTACTGTCCCTTCATCGTTGAGGTATGGAGTTGCCCTTCGTCGGCACGGATCGCCCAGAGGGATCTTGTCATCATCGCCACCACCTCACTGACATTGCCAAGGAACCAAAATCTAAGGAAAATAAGGACCTCAGGCAGGAGAGAGGAAGGAGATTGTTTCCACAACATCATGGAGTGACCATGTTGGTTGTTTCTGTTTAGCGCAATGTGGGCTTATCTCAGCCAGCCTTGCGTTTTTGTTTGCGTTCAGCTGATGGTAAATTCATTGTCGAGACATGAATAATTTGGAATGTAGACAGTGAACCATGGGGATAAAATTACTGGTATAACTCAAGACATGTATAAATTTGGAATGCAGACAGTGAACCATGGGGATAAAATTACTGGTATAACTCAACCATAACTGAAATTTCATTCTGATCCTCACAATATAGAGGGCAAGCTGAACCGCCGAGAAACCTAGCTCTAGCCAATGAAACATAATTGTACAACACTATCTATGTTCCTCACAAATGACAGGAAATTGCCAGACCCTGTGGTGCTCTCGTCCCCTGTAGTACATTCAGGACTGTTGCTTAAATCTAAGCAGCACCCCCCTAACTTTATTATTTGCCCCTATAATATTGGCGATCCGATGTCTCATGCGCCAATGTTCTCGATGCTGGCACCTTTGTTGATCCGTTTAATGATTCCTGCTATAACCTGGTTTGTGCCAGACAGGCAAGAAAGAAAAACATCATAATAAACTCTCTGAAGAATAGTCATCCAGTCAGAGAATATCAGTAAACCTTTTACCTTTCCAGGTCCGAGTTCATAGCTCTTCTCAAGGCCTTTACCCAAAAGACTCGTCACAGTAGTCTCCCATTGCACAGGAGAAGTTACCTGTTCCTCCACTAAGTTAGTCACACACAAGTCATTGTACAATAGGGCTGCGAAGTGAATTCAAGTATAGTCTAGAGCCAACACCTGTTGTGCCAAGATCTTTTTAATTGTGTCAGGGTCTGAGTGGGGCTGTGCATCAACATTGGAGATTACTGGGATTCTCGGTGATCTAATCTCTGTAGCAGCCAACGCAGATTCCAATCTTGAGACAGCAGGTTGCATGAAGCTCGTGTGGAAAGCACCAGCAACAGCTAGGCGAACCTGTCAAGATAATTGTCAACCTCATATACAAACCTTTGATTACTATGACTATGCAACAGAGGAAATGGTTTTCAACAATGCCTCTTAGATAGACAGCAACAGGGCAGTCACTTTTCCTAACCGCCCACCACAAGTCACAGTATCAAGTTACATATTAGTATATAATTACCCCCTCTGTTAAAAAATAGTATACACCATGTTAGAATGCATGTAGTGAAACTTGCTTAGCCTTTACCACCAACACAAACAAAAGCTATATAAATTGATCACAGGAAAATTGTACCATCAGACATTTCAACAACTGTACTCTTGCAATATTATTCTATTATTAGTGCCACATGGTCTGTTGTCTGAGGTATTGCCACCAAAATTTGATAGTCAAAGTTGCGTAACAATGAAGATGTACAAAACGGCTTATGCTTTTGACCAAGGGAGCACTATTCAGTATAATACGGTTTCAGTTTTCGGAAACCACTATAAATTACGATAACCAGGTATCAGACTTCATTGTAGGTATAACAAATGTTTACATACATGGGCCATTGTCAAAAATTGGATGCATGGGAACACTAACCGTCATTCTGGCCTTAAAAGACTTTGCTTTGGCTTCAACTGCTTCAATACCCTTCACACCACCAGAAACTGCATAGTTACCCTGCAACAAAGTGTTACAATGCTAAGACCTTAGCAAGCCCCACTGCCCCAGTAGGGAACAAATAACCTCAGAGTCAGGAATGACTTACAGGACAGAGAAAATTTGCTATTTGAACTCTTTCCTTTTCATCCACGTCCTCATTTGCAGCATCGCATAATTGTTGCACCTTCTCTGAATCTAGACCAATCACACTAACCATCGCACTGTTGGCAGCATCTGAGGCATCCTACAAAGACAATTAACATGAGCAATCTATTCGGAAAGTCAGAAACTCATAGTACGCATATCTTATTGGCACTAACCTGCATGGCTTCTCCTCTAAGCTTGACAAGCTTCAGACCATCCTCAAAGCTGCATGTTGAAAACTGCTTAAGCATACATACTTGACACACTGAAAAAGTATCAAGCTATGGGGCTATTAATTTGACCATCTTGTCACAGGTATAGCAGACTGAAGACCATGTTCACCAGGATTAAACTTAACATATATTTTGAGTTAGCTTCATTCTGATCATGAGTTCAAATGCTTATATTTAAAATAGCAAATTCATGATTTCATTAACGGGACAAGGGAAATACCTAAAGGCACCAGCAAATGCAAGCGCGGTATATTCTCCCAAGCTGAGACCACATGTGACATCTACGGAGCTAATTACAGATTGGCCTTCTTCACGTGCGCGTAACACTTCTACAGCTGCAAGGCTGGTAACATATATAGCTGGCTGCAAAATGGTTTTGTTCGACAATCAGTATACAGCTTTAACTGACAAGATCTGTAACTGTATGTGAACCAAATCATCCTTCATACTCAAATGTATGCAGCATAGCTGAGAAAAACAAAATGCAAAACAATCTTGTGGATTCCATTTTGAAGCAACATGGCAAGCTACAAAGCACATATATTGGCACAAAAAACACTTAGCTAGCACTAGAACTGATTAACCAGATTTAGCACTTAATAGGTATTCAGGGTTGAAAACTAAATTGCCCTAAATGACTATTAAGGAGACATGTTTCAATTGCTAACTTTAAGTAGCAGCGAAGGGCAGACACACCTAAGAATACTACTTGCATGGATATGAAAATGAAGAATGTAAAATACAGTGGGAGCGAAGAGTTTGAAATTCAGAAACCTGACTGATCACTGTTGAGTTCAGCTTTTCTTTTGGTCCATCGATGCAAAGACTCAACAAGTCATAGCTACATTCAAAATTAAACAAGCATGAGCATCGTCGGTTTTCCCTTTGGAATTTTGTTATGGACACTTGTTAAGTTCAAAGCGCAAGTTTGCTAGGGGGAGCAAACACGTAAATCGCATCAGAGGTTTGTAGATACCCAAGTATATCATTTGCCTTATCAAATAGTTCTGCAGCTGCTCGAACATTAAGAGCTTCTTTACCCATTCCAACAGCCTGAGCACCCTGAGAGGAAATGAAAGCATAAACACACATAAATGAGGCAGTACACACGATGCACATGTATTTGAACTCAAATTATGTGTGGTGCATGAAAATTGCCCCACAAGGGAAATATATCATTGTAATTAAAATAATCTCCTACGAGAACCTACTAATCATAAGCTAATCTCTCAAGGCCACAATATGATCCACGTCAACTGAAGCAGTGAAGTGATTTTTTCCCCATTCGAATAACAAACCAAGTTAAAGTGAACACTTGCCATTGCCTAATATGTACTTATATCCCTTCAGATTTCCATCTTTGCTAAATATTTTCCTCAGCTTGATACGAGTACCAATTATTTCAATATTTTAAACACCTTCGCACGAATAATAGCATAACGATCACCATTTCCGCAACTTAGCTACAATTCTGGCTCTCATAATGCCATGCGTGTATCAAACACGTCAGCTAACGAGCGAAAAGACTCGTACCTGGCCGGGGAAAAGGAATGCGGTGGTGGGTTTGTAGTCGGCGAAGAGCGTGTCGGCGCCTGCTGCCACTGCCGATCCGACGGACACTCTAGTGGAGACCCGAGATCTGAACGGCGCCCTCAGGGTCGTCGCCGGGCTCGGCGCCGACGGCCTGAGCAAGGCGAGCGTGGAAGCCATCGGAGAGTCGGAGCGGAGGCGGCGAGGAGAGAGGCGTGGGAGGCGAGGAGGGCGGAGGAGCATGCGAGTGCGGCCGCGAGCTTTGTAGCTTGGGTGGATGGCTTGCTGGCGAGTAGCGAGGCGAAGGCGGAGGCGGAGCTCACGAGGTGGGGAGCGAGAGCGATACGCGAGAGGCTGTGTGGGCCTCTCTAGGAAAGGCCGCTTGTGTTAAGCTGGTGGGGTGGGGTGACTACTATGGGCTCGTTTCAACTTTCTCTCTCCGATGTGGTTCTGCAATCAGAGCTTGTGTTTTCCCCTTCGACTAAAAAAAAGAGAGCCGTGTTTTCCCCTAAACAAAATAAATAATCAGAGCTGTGTTTTTTTGGAACAAAATTGCTCTTTATTTATTAAGTTTCGATCAAGGTTACATTAGGTAACAAAAAGAGGTCATCTCATTGTAATAGAGGTCGTCTAAATGAAGAGGAATTAGCCCACTAGGGGTTCATCTATCCATTCATTTCTACCGCCAAATTTAGCCATCTTCACCGGTTCATGAGCGGCATAATTCGATTCTCTATGGCAATGCATAAATGAAGCTTGCACGAAATCACAAGTTAGATGATAGCGGTCGTCGAAGATAGCAACAACTGCCCCATACGATCACCCTCCTTCGTTCATCGTTGAAATCACCTCAAAATTATCAGAGTTGATAATTGATATGTTGCACCCAACCGACTGGGCAAGGGACATGCTGAAGAGAAGAGCATTGGCTTCGGCCAATACGGCATCGGGACAACCTTGAATTTGCTTATTACAAGAGATGATTATGTCTCCCTTGTTATCTCTGAAAACACCACCAACCGACGCATGCATGAGATAAATATCAAAGGAAACATCCACATCTCACTTTATAGTACCTGTCGGTGGCTTGATCTAGCCACATATTTTCTCCTTAGTCTTCATGGAAGAGACGGCTGGGAAATTCACCATTAGAGCTCGGACAAAAGAAACTATCATCTCGGGGTTCTAGACATATTCACCATGAGTAAGTTTCGTCCTCTCACACCAAATACTAAGAATAGATAGTAGTTGTCTCATGAAAATTTCTAAGACCAAGAATGGGGACCTCCTGCTCTGGGATATTTAGAAGATGCTCAAGTACAATTTCCATGGCGATGTCAACCTAGCATGAACTAGTAATGATCCCAGCCAGGACAAGGACCTTCCAAATTTCCTTTGGCCTTTTGCATATCAATGGTAAGTCTTAATGTTCTCTGCTCCCTAATTACATCTTAGACATTGGGGGTGTCGTCTTGATATGTCTGTTAGCAAGGACAAACATGCATGGCAGTGTACCATGAAGTGTGATCAAATAAAAACTTTAACTTTAGCCGGCCATTGAAGATCTCATTTCGCTGTGAGGAGCCTTTTGCCATTTTAATGATGCCATATCACATGGTATGATGATTACACTAAGAAACATCCTTTTTTTTTCATATTCCATGCAACAAAATCTGACATGTCATGTGTTAGTAGTGGCATTTGCGCAATCCTATTCACATCGACCACCCATAACGTTTGCATGATTATATCTTCATCCCACTGACTCGAAAAGGGGCCAATTAAATGTCATGAACATTTGCAATTAGCGTCGGTAGTCGAGTGGCTACTTCTGTGTAGACCACAAGCACTTTTGAGATTTCTTTTGAGATATGTGTGAACTCTGTGAACTCAATGTTTAGCCATGTCAGGCATGCATCGTTTAAAAAAGGAAACATCAACTTTAACTGGATTGGGCTATTGTGATCCTCTATACATGTTTGCGGATGGGTACGCAAACAAAAACATGACACCCTCCATTTGTGTGCCCAAGCAACCACACCCCTCATTTGTAAACCCTTAAATCTATAAATATCATGCAACGTCGATCAACACATACGTAAATAGTATACATAGGACATAGTTCAAACATTGAACGGCATTTAACTAAGCTTGATAGCATAGGGAAACATTTAACCAAGACAGATTGTTCGACAACAACTAAACTAAGATTGTAGATAGGAGAAGTTCACCGGCGGCCGCCCTTGCCCTTGCCCTTGTCGTCTTTGCCATGAAAGTAGTTCTCAAAGGCGACATAAAGGTCGAGGTGGATCTTCTCACCGTCGGAGCTGAATGTGATGGAGGAGACACCAAACGTGTTCTCCTTTGACTGTGGGGGCAGGATGGTAAGGGTACAAACGGCTAAGATCGCTCCTTCGCGAGGTAACAAGCGGCCTTGGCTTCCCACTTCGCGAGGATACGAGCTGGCCTTCTTCTCCGCATCGTGACACGCCACCTCAGTGCCCTCCATAAGGATCTTGGTATTGATTCAGCGACGGCGGCGCACGTCTGACTCATTTGAGGTCAGTGACCACTACTTGACGACGTAGATGATTAGGTCCTCTTCAGATTCAGAGATGAAGGCACCACGGTGGACCCGCCGGATGAGTAGGAGCCATGGTTAGCCTTTGCCTTCTCATAGCGAGTCCGTCGTGCTTCGACCTTGGAATAGCCGTCTCAACTTCCACATGCATGCACATTAATGTCTATTGCCTCCAACTCTGAGGCCAATGTCGACGCAGTGACAAGAACCCAATGACGAGATGGCTCAGACGTGACGATGCCGCTCGAGCCCCCGCGCGCAAGCTGCGGCGACGGAACGTACATAGTGCCACAAGCGCCCCAAGCTTCCGCAGGATACGGCGTGACTACTAGATCCACGTCAGAGTGGCAGTGAAGGCGCCCAACTATTGGATCCCTATCGGGTGGATCCAAAGGTGGAGGTATGGTCTTGACCCGGGACCAGCAAAGTGCAAGTCAGACGGCTATATCCTCCTCGTCCGAGCAGACGGTGAGCTCTAAGTTGACGTACCGACCGGAGTCAGATCTGCTGCTTGCCATGCCAGAGATGACCGGAGAGGATTGGAGTGGTGGTGAGTGGAGAGTTTGAAATGACCAGGGTTTTGTCCGGGGTGTGGATATAGATAGATTTTGTGGGGTCGGTGTGAGCTGATTTGACATGGCGGACTCGTCCGGACGGCCCCAAGCCCACCTCACGTATGGGATGTAAATGAGGTGTTGGACAACCTAGACATATGGGCTAGGTTTGGGGTCTGGTTGGGTGAAAAATTTCTGTGTAGACTGCTTCCGAGCCGTCCTCCCGATTATATGAAAGTAGAGGGTCCCGTTGAAGATGCTCTAACACCGGTCTGCGGTCATGAGTATGACTTATTTTGTGGTCGTTGTATCTGCTAGTCGGTATGAGAATATTTATTCATTTCAGTAAAATTCTATGGTTACATCTAACAAGGGATTCATTCAACTATCTGCAACAATCGGAAAAAAATAGCGATTTAAAATCTTAGATTGTTTCAGGTCAAACTTTTTGAAGTTTGACCTAGTACATAAAAAAAATGTTAGACTCTACAACATCGAATATATGTACAATATGCAAATAAACATTCTACTAATTTGGTGTTTGTAGACGTTGATATCTTTTTTAAAACTTGGTCAAATTTAAACACATATGTTCTAGAAAAATCAATAATCAAAGGTGAAGAAACAATAAAAAAAAAGAAATAACAAAGCGTTCTATGCTGCTATTAGCTCTCATTCGGTTGAGATCTAGTTACACCCTTATTTTTACCGGAGGTAGTATGGGTTGTGCTTTAACGCGCCAGAATTAGAAATGAAAGCCTGTGCGTCTAGGGCGTGTTTGGTTGCCTCGATTAGGTCCAACCAGGCCCGCGCGGGCAGGAAACGGGCCGATTGGTTGCGAGCATACAATATTGGGCCTGCATGGCACGAACTTTAAAGCACCTCTGGACCTGTCTTGCTAGACACACTCGAATCAGCAGTTTCTCATGAGCCAGACCCGCGCGATGCACGTGGGCCACGGGGGATGCACCCGAGGAGCCACCCTCGAGAAGCCGCGTTGCATCCCGAAGCGCCGACAGTTATTACCCTCACCTTCCCTTACCACTCTCTATCCCCTCTCCCCACTCTCACCAACGGCGGTGATGGCGTGCATCAGATCGGAGAATAGCAAATCGATCTTCGGCCTCTTCATCGGCATCCGCAGTAGCACTTCGGCAATGTCAGTAGGCACTTTTTCCCCCTCGTCACGTACTACTTCGCATTCGATTCGAGTTTAGGTTCAATACGCGTTAGGGGAATGGGGAATCGGGGTAAACACCATAGGAGTGATCATAACATCATCATGACTACTAGTGGATATGAGGTTCCCGATCTGGATTGAGTACAATAGGAATGGGGAGTAGAGTTCATCTTACACAGTAGGCACAAATCTTAGCCTCGGGGACCCTGAAGGCGGTTGGAGCGGCGGGTGGCCTTGGCCATGGTCTTCGCCTCGAGCTGCACCACCGTCTCTTCTTCCTCGCCGAAGTCCAGCTTGATTGGCATGCTTCAGTGTCCTGGCTCCGGCGCCCTCACAATCATCGCCACCGCATCTTCTTGTTCCACCTTCATAGCCACTGCTTCTTGATCCTCTTCCAACGGCACCATCATAGTCTTCGTGGCGAAGTACACTGCGACACGATGGTCATGAGGACGCCGGTACTGTCTGTACTTGGCCCACTTTGCCCTCTGTTCAGCGTCGCCGGAGTCGACTTGATTCATGGCCTAGCGAAGTATGTCGACTCACATAGCGCCCTTCACCGGGTCAGGAATCAACGTCTTCAACTACTCCGGCGTCGTCTTCTTCACCACAACGTTTGACTCTTTGTGCAAGTCTTCCATGCTAAAGTTTGAGCACACTTCCATGATGTTCTCAAACTTGGTGCGGTCACCGAGCGAGCACCCTAGGAAGAAAGACCTCCATCCAATGCCCCAAGGGAAGGGGTTGGGGTTGAAGTTCGACTTGTTGTTAGAGTTCATGGCATTGGGTTGGAGGAAGAGTCAGAGACAAAGAGGTGGTGGGTAAGCGGTGACCGTCAGGCTCGGTAAATAAGGGTCTCTGGGCAATAGGTTTTAATGGCGATGTTGCAACATTTATAATGCAGATCCTGACCCAACCGTTTGAACCTCTTCATAATGCAGATCGACACGGAGAACAAGGGCAAGGAGGTGGTGCTACCAAAGGAGCAGGACAATGGCAAGGATGTGGTGCTGCCCTCAGAGGTGACGCCCGTCCAGAGCCCGGACACAGACGATGATGTGTCAGAGGAGCCCCCTAGCGGCAAGCGCCGGAACTATGACCACTACCATGAGGTGGGTGGGCCAACTCACTTCTGCAAGGTGATCATGTCCCCCCAGCTCGAGGCCATACCTATGCCGCTGGACTTCACGAATCACTTCCCGTCCGTGCCGCAGGATTTCAAGCTCAAGACGAACATCGAATGCTCATGGAGGGTCACTGTCAGGCTGTTGAACGACATGGTCACCCTCGATCAGGGTTGGGCCACCTTCGCCGCCGTCCATCAGATAAAGATAGGCTTCATGGTGACCTTAAAGTTGCTGACTCCCAACACGCTGAAGGTCATCGTCTTCATTGACGATAGCATTGAAGTGATGACCAGGTGCGGGAAGCACGACGACGCCTTCGCCGTGAACGCCTAGGACAATCTCTCGTATGCTCCAGCTCCTTTAGTTTAATATCGAACTGGCTGCTTTGCTTTAGAACCGATCTGTTTAAGTGTGAAACAATTTATAACCGCTTGCTACTATCTTTTGTTGTGTGCGTTATTCCTGACGCCACTGTGTGCTGGTAACCTCACCACCGCACCGAAGAGGTTATCACACAACTGGCGTTACATGCCAACAAACAACAAACCTTTTGTTTGTGCGTACACAAGCGGACAAACAAACAACATTACCTTTCGTGACACCACATACAATCTAGAATGTATGCAGACAACCAAACTAGATGTAAATGTTAGTTTTGTGTTTGTTTTATCTCAACCAGGCCTTGTTGAGTCAGGCTACACGGGCCAATCTTGCTAAAAACGTCTACCAAACACGCAACTAGTGTTCGCTTGCATCCACTGTTCCAAGTTCCAACTTAGCCACCAAGGGACTAACTTGGTAAGCTACCAACAAAAATTGCAATTGCAAGTTCCAACTTAGCCAGATAGAAGCATGTACGAGGGCGACTTGACGGACACGGACCCGGACACGGCTGCGTGCGCGCATCGACATCGCCCGCAGGCCAACATGCCGCGAACTTTGCACACGCACTATCCTGAACCAACCAGCAACACCTTGCCCTCGGCCGCGACCGTCGTCGACCGCGACGGCTGGGCAGCGGGCCATGTGACCGATCTACTAGCTGTGTACATCCCCGTACTACCAGGATCACATTGCCTTTCACGAATTGGTGTATGGCCAAGCGTGTACGAGCGAGCACCACATAAAGGCAGACGCCGCATTCCTGTACGTGCGCGTACGAGGGCCCTGGATCACAAGAGATACACTTGCGTGCTCTCATCAAATAGACTGGCAGCGCACATGCCGCGCAGGCCGCACAGAGATAAAGACAACCACTACGACTTAGAGCATCTACAACCGCGCCTGGTATCCGTCTCAAACGACAGACCGGATAGGCCGTCTGGTCAGAACAAATCAAACTAAACAGACGTTCTAAACTGCCCTCAAACGTCCGGGCTGACCGACACCCCTCATATCCGTCCCAAATGTAGGGTGGATATGAGGCGGCCTGGATGCGTCCGCCACGTCAGCCCGGCTCACCGCTGGTGCATCCCGATCCTACAAAAACCCTCGTCCGGAAGAAACCCTAGCTCACTCCGCTCCGCTCCCTGACGCTCCCATTTTCCCAGTCCGTCCAATCCCTAGCACCGACGGGCATGTCCAGCACCGACAACCACTCCGACGGCAGCTCCGGAGACGAGGAGGAACTGGCGCTCCGTATCGCGCTCAAGCGCTCGCGGGTCGATACGGGCGGCAGCTCCCGGTCTGGTGCGATGCCACCAGTCACCCGTCGCTACAGCGCCGACGCCAGCGCCGGCCCTTCCCGCCCCGCGCGCGGATCTGCGAGGCCTGCCCGATCCGCTCCTCCTGCCCGACGACCTCCTCCACCTCAGGCCGCTGCTCCACGCGGGCAGCGGTGGGTTCTAGTGCCCGCTCCGCCGACGCCGCGGATGCAGACTCCGGAGTTGGAGGCACGTGCCGCCCGCTGCGAGAGGCAGAGGGCAAGGGAGATGGGGGGCGCCGCCCGCCGCCGCCGCGTGATGCCGGTGCCCGACGATGAGGAGTAGCTCCTCGAGTGGGTGTGTCGCCGGTCACTTACCGAGGCAGAGACGGAGGCCCGACGGTTCTGGAGGATCAACGCCAAGCAGCTCCGGCTCGGCATTGAGCAATCCGAGCGGGAGGCAATGGATGCAGCGGCAGAGGCAGCGAGGGTGGCCAAGCTCAAGCGCAAGCAAGACCGCATCGTCCGACGCTTGCAAGGCTACATCGTCATCTCCGATTCCTCCTCCGACGACGGGTCCGACGGCTCCGACATCGACCCACCTCCTGCCGCGGACTCCTACAGCTGCGCCGGCGACCGGAAGGGCAAAGGACCGGCGAGGAAGTGGTGAAGCTCGCCCTCTCTTGTTTATAATCTAGTTCTAGTATGTAGTTACAATGTGCCAGATCATTGAACTATGTGACTTATGCCCGTTTGATGATGTTTATGTGAATTATGCCCGTTTGGAATCACTTTATATGTTTGTTTCCTATCGATTTTGATCGTTTGATGATCTACATAGTACGTCGCATGAATTTGTATGGATATAGGGTTCGGAATATGAGATACGCAAGTGTGGAGGCGCGGATTTAGGGAGTGCCCAGTCAGTGTCCACGAGCATGACCGGGCGCATCCGCGGACATATGGAGGTCCGGATTTGCCAAGTCCAGTTATAGATGCTCTTACCCTGCATGACCTCGAACTCGAAGGGAGGAAACGAAGGCGAGGCTCTTTGAAGCTGAAGCATTGGCTTTTTTTCCATTTCCCTTGATGACAACTGCCTTCAGAGTTATAGCATTGCTATTTGCAGCCATCCACTTTTTTTCGCTTTCCCCGCTTTGGGCATGCACGGCAGGGTGCAACTAGCGCGGTTCATTTTCCTTGCGACAAAACCTTCATTTGCTTATTTTTGCAGGCCAAGTTGTATGTCTATGTTGGGCTGTAGTTGTACACTTATACTTTTCTCTGCTTTTCGAGCTATACTTCAGCTATCTGATCCCACCTTTTCTTAGAAAAAAGCTATCTGATCCCACTAATCAATTTTATTTTCCAATTAAAGATCTTTCCACAAATTTTGTGTCAAGAACATCCATAATCACAATAATGTAAGCATTCCTAATCCATGCTACAATTGCACTATGTAGTTTACTGATGGTAGATCCAGGTATCAATCGGATTATGTATTTCCTAGAAAACCGAAGAAAAAAATAGGAAAGGAGGATTCATGTCCCGTCATCGAGGGCCTCGTTTTAAAAAAAATACTCCACCCGGAAGCTTTCTAGGACTCACTAGAAAAACTTCGGGTTCTCCGACATCGAATACCCTGGAATCATCGACGACCTCCTTTGTGGGTATCCGCTATTCCCATTGAGTACTATGTGTTGGAATTGCATGGTTTTTGGGCAACCTCACGGCAATTCATGAGTTGCGTTATCAAGAGCGGGAGTTTGGACTGGCGGTGCCTTGTGTCGTCGAGGCACATATTGCAAAGGAATGTGTGGAGGTTTGGCACTACCGCGCATTATGATAACGCCTATGTTGTCCGGAGCAATAGATGGAGTCAGAGACTGTGTGGAGAATCCCAATTCGTGTGAGTACGAGGAACTAATCAGAGTATCATATTGATATGGATTTGTAGGAGAATAAGAATGATCCATTGAGTTTAACTTGTTGGTATGGGGAGGCAGGGACATGATGAGGTCAATTTTTTTTGCCAACAATACGCCATGTTAGTTGTGCCTTGGGGATTTTAATGAGGCGTTAAGGAGGGAAGAACAAGTAGGTCAAAGTTAGCAATTGTCATGTCCAAAATGCGATACAATCCTAACGAAGGCACGAGGGCCACGACAATGATTGATGCACATTTCGAGTCGCTTTGCAAGAATGAATATGGAGTTGGCTTACACTCGCCGCATGCTACAACATTAAATATTTAAGTACAATCATCCATAGAAACATCATCCAGAAGAACAGGGTCCGACTACGGACGAAATCAAATGAAAAAGATGATATCATCAAACAAATCCCAGGCTGCCGACCAAGGCCTCCCTCTCTACTCATCGGGGTAAGTCACGTACATCCACCCACGTTCTTCATCATACTCCCACTGGAGTGCTATGGCATCATCATCGACAAGAGCATCTGGACCTGTACCTGTGGTGTTGTAGTAATCTGTGAGCCACGGAGACTCAAAAATCATATTACCTAGGGTACCAAAACTATCTAAACTTATAGGTGGGATAAGGTTAAGTGGTGAGGTTTCAACAACACTAAGAAATTTAATTGGCTAACTTACGAGTACAAGAATAAGATGAGTGTTCTACGCATGACACTCGTTATCTAATTATTATCAAGAAGTGATTCTGAACACCTACTTACGATCAAGCATAACCCCACCATGTTTTCTTCCCGAACTCCCTTGAAAAGAGACGACCATGGTTACGCACACAGTTGGTGAGTTTTATTTGAATTTACCTCAAGTTTTCAATTACCGGGTATTATAAAATCAAGTTGCCACATAACCGCAGGCACGACTTTCAGAAAGATTTAACCCTGCAGGGATGCTCCAACTCATCCATCACAAACTAGTCACAAGCTGCGATGGAAAACCTCAACCGCGAGATAGCATGTAGTATCCCCGAAATCCCGGTGCACAAGATGTTCGTCAAAGGTAAAACAAATCCAGCAAAACTGCCCGACAGGCCAGATCCTGATAGAAGCCGCACATATCTCTTTCTCAGGGCACTACCAGATAAGCGAAGCGTACATTGGCCAAATTAAACACCCAAGTTGCCCCGGGGTGGCCCCGCACGGTGCTCTAGTTTGGACCAACACTCATGAGGAGCACTGGCCCGGTTTGTTGATTAATTATCCATTGGGTGATCATGCCTTATGCAAGTTTTAGTTGTTATTAAGCAAATAGTACCAATGTTGGGCCTTGCCGGAAGAGTTTTATCCCAAAACGAAAATCAAGGGGATCCCCATAACAACCCCAGGCATGTTGGGAGCACTCGATATGGAACATAACACCGGTACTCGGAAACTAAGGCGGCAAGAGTGGAACAAAACACCAAGCAAAAGGCCAAGCCTTTCACCCTTTACCAATATATAGAGGCATTAATAGCAAGAATAATATATGATATCCCAAGATATCCATGTTATCACATGGATCCACCTGCACCTGCAACTAGCAACGCTATAAGAGGGGCTGAGCAATCGGTAACTTAGCCAAACAATGGTTTGCTAGGATGTGGAGGGTTAGAGGCTTATCATGATATGTTGGGAGGCTTGACAAACAAGTGGTAGGTAGAGAGACATAGCGATAGCAACGAGACAACTAGCAAAGTAAAGATAGTAGCTGTATCCAGGGTAATGACCATCTTGCCTTGAGATTCCTCAGCGGGATAGCAAGCTTGCTCCTCATAAGCGTTCTCGACAGGTTCCTTGAACTCAGACTTGTCACCCGGAACTACCCACAAGAAAGAATAACATACAATAAACACACATCCATGGAAAAATGCTCAAACAAGAATGATGCATGACCATTTACTATATTTAACATGGCAATCCTACTCTAGTCACACTAAATGAAGTCTTGATCCATGCACATGGATCAAGCAACACTTCATATGCAATTTAGTTTTTTTAATATTCTGGACATAACAACAATATTGATTATTATGACATGCGTGAACATGGCAAAAATGGATTCTACTCATGAAAACGACGCAAATGCATATAAAGAACATCACAATCGGACTTACGGATCTCTCGGAACACTCACGACAAGATACAGAAGCAAACGATGATAGATCCGGGCAAAAGGAAGGTTAGGGGCAAAAGCTGGCATTCCAAGCATGCCACTGGATAGGATATGGAATTCTAGATGAAATGCACATAAAGATCATGAAAACCAATGCATAGAACTCACACAATGATCAAAACAGTATTGCAATGCAATCTGCCACAAACAATAACAAGGCACTTTGCAACCATCAAAATAGCAAGCTACAGTATTCTAAAATGCTCAACAAAGACATGTGGCTGTAGACTACCTGATGCACAATATTTCATCCAAACGAATCAGGTAGTTTAGATGCATGGATCAATTGGAAATGAGCTCACAATATGGTTATATGAATTAATAGGTTATGACTTAGTGAAAATAACAGATTTTTATAGAGCAGTGTTAACATGTAGGTAGATTCACATCAAGTTTTAAATATGCTACTTTACTTTTCATGGCATGAAATTGAACATAATGGTAGTAGATATAATGGACTACAAATCATTCAACATGAACATTGACAAAAGACCCACAGATTCATCAATCATCCACACAAAATGCTATGATGAATCTTGTTGATTCTCAGACTTGGAGAAAAACAGGGTAGTCATGCATCAGTTTTTAACAAGTTGGCATGTTTGGGAAAGAGTTAAATATGAAGCAAACTTCTTACATGGCATCAAAGGGCACAACAAGATAGTCTATAACATGCACTCTAAAACATCACACATGAGCATTTGCAAAGGTGCTAAGAATCCATGGCAATCATCAAGATAAAAAGCTATGTTTCCATTCAGTTTCAGACTTGGTGAAATTTTAGCCAAATTCAAAGCATCAGTTTTGTCTAGGCATGTTTGCAAGGTGATAAAAGTAGTTTAACATGTATTTCATGGTAATACAAAAATACCAGGAGCAAATTCATATGAAAATGGGCATAGATCATATTCAAAGTTAAGTCATATGGTGCATGGATTAATTCATACAAAAATCACAAAATGCCTAATCATACAAAAATGACATGCAGTAGAACTTGCTCAAAATGCAAAAATAATGCCACAAATGGATTCCTTGGATTTTTCTACCCCAAAATCATATATAATATGCATATGTTCATATTAACAATAACGCACAAAGCAAAAATGCAAATCTGGCTAAATTGGATATATACAATATTCCAGAAAAGGAATATTCCGAAAATGGCATGGCCAGAAATGGAAACATGCCAAATATGGATTTTCCAGATTTGGAATAAAACAAACAGGGGCTTAAAAACAAAACTTACACAGAGGGGGCTAACCATAGAGCTGACAAGCGGGCCCTGGGTCCACACACACACAGAGAAAGAGAGAACTGTAGAGTCGCTGACAGGTGGGGCCACCTGTCAGTGACCCACAGTTCGAAAAAGGCGGGATTTAATCGTGTGCCCGCGGGGGATCAAACCCGGACCGCTGCTCTGCTGCTGGTTCGACTCGACCAGCTCGGCTGGCTCGCATGTTTGACAGAAAAGGGCTCGGCGACTTTTGACTTACCCTGCGAGGTCACGGGGACCCACGGGTCAGCGACTGCAAAATAGAGCATAACAGAGGAGACTACGTCGGTGAGGCAGAGATGGCGACAGTCGCGCCGAAGCTGCTACGATGGTCAATTTACACGACGGAGACGCGAAATCGGAGCAAGAACAACAACTACATGCACGCATGCTTTGATACGTCTCCAACGTATCTATAATTTTTGATTGTTCCATGCTGTTATATTATCATTCTTGGATGCTTTATAATCATTTTATAGCAACTTTATATCATTTTTTGGGACTAACCTATTGACATAGTGCCCAGTGCCAGTTGCTGTTTTTTGTTTGTTTTTTACTTCGCAGAATATCAATACCAAACAGAGTCCAAATGCCACGAAACTTTTTGGAGATTTTTTTTGGACCAGAAGACAACTTGGGAGCCCACGATAACTTGGAAGCACCTGGGGGGAGCCCCGTGGGGCCCACGATACACCAGGGCGCGCCAGAGGCCCCTGACGTGTCCTGATGTATCGTGGGCCCCACAGAGGTCTTTCCACCGCCTCTCAGCTATATAAATCCTCAGAATTTCCAGAAATCCTAGAGGAGGAGACGAAACACAATTCCAGCAACCGCAAGTTCCAGAACCACGAGATCCAATCTAACACCATCACGGAGGGGTTCATCATCCTCATGGGTGCCTCTTCGATGATGCATGAGTAGTCCACCATAGACCTACGGGTCCGTAGGCAGTAGATAGATGGCTTCATCTCTCTCTTTTGATTCTCAATACAATGGTCTATTGGAGATCTATTTGATGTAATGACTTTTTGCGGTGTGTTTGTTGGGATCCGATGAAGTTTGAGTTCATGATCAGTTTCTATCCATGAATATTATTTGAGTCTTCTTTGATCTCTTATATGCATGATTAATTATAGCCTCGTATTTCTTCTTTGAATATTTGGTTTAGTTAGGCCAACTAGATCGATTTCTCTTTCCATGGGAAGAGGTGCTTTGTGATGGGTTCGATCTTGCGGTGTCCTCTCCCACTGACAGAAGGGGTAGCGAGGCACGCATGTATCGTTGCTATTAAGGATAACAAGATGGCGTCTATTCCAACATGAATAGATCTTGTCTACATCATGTCATCGTTCTTATTGCATTACTCCGTTTCTCCATGAACTTAATACACTAGATGCATGCTGGATAGCAGTCGATGTGTGGAGTAATAGTAGTAGATGCAGAATCATTTTGGTCTACTAATCTTGGATGTGATGCCTATATATTGATCATTGCCTTGGATATCGTCATGATTATTTGATCTTCTATCAATTTCCCAACAGTAATTTGTTTACCTACCGTGTGCTATTGTGACGCCCCCATTCTCGTCCGTACGCTAATCATGCACACAATGCGTACGGCCAAGATTAGGGACTCACTGATTAGTACCACAACACGACAAAACACACAAATATAAAGTCATACAGCTTAATATTACAAGCCAGGGGCCTCGAGGGCTCGAATATAAAGCTCCAACAAGCACGAGTCAGCGAAAACAAATATATCTGAGTACAGACATAAGTTAGACAAGTTTTGCCTTAAGAAGGCTAGCACAAACATAAGCAGCGGATCGAAAGAGGCGAGGCCTCCTGCCTAGGAACCTCCTAACTACTCCTGGACGTCGGAGAAGTCTACGTCATAATAAGCTCCATCCTGGTAGCAGTGGCCTCCGTCGGGGTAGCTGTAGTCGTCCACCGGGTAAGCTGTATCCTGCGGCTCCTAGGCACCATCGTCTAGACGCGGCATCGTATCAAGGGGAAAAGGGGAGCAAAGCAACGGTGAGTACTCATCCAAAGTACTTGCAAGACTTACATCAGAACTATGCTAGATATGCACCAGTATCAAAGGAATGCGACTATATCTTTGGACTAGACTGCAGAAATGCCAGAAGAGAGAAGAAGGCCTAGTCCTATCGAAGACTAGCATCTTCAACATCTTGCAGCATTAGAAGAGAGTAGACCTGCAGCTCATATATAATCATATTGTTGAAGCAAATTTTATTAAGTAACACGCCCAGAGATCCTTCCTCGACTCCCTGCGAGGAAGCAATCTCGGAGCCACAATTCATTTTAACTAGTTTATGATTATAGTTGTAGTAGGTCAAAGCACAACTCCAAGTCGTCCTGTTACCGTGGACACGGCTATTCGAATAGTTTCCTTCCCTGCAGGGGTGCACCACATTCCCCAACACGCTCGATAAGCTCCAGCCGGATACGATTTTCTGGTCATACCCGGCCTCGGCAGATCGACACGACGTAGTCCTACCTAGGCTCAACAGAGAGGCCAGCACGCCGATCTACATCCTAATGGCTCAGGGTCTTGGGCCATCGCCCTCGCCATCCTGCACGTTATGCCATCGGCCGGGACCAGTCCTAGCATGCCCTCCATCAGGGTCCCTGCGTTCCAGACCACCCGGGCGCGAGTCGAAAAATGTGGCATCTGAAGAGCTTTCGGGAGAATGTACGCCGCCGAGCAGCCCATACTGATTACCCCGCGTGGTGGTTAGTGCGTATTAGGCCAACGACCTAACTCAGATTAAATACTCAACCCATTAGCAATTTAATGGTGCGGGGCAAGCTCGAACCAAAAGTGCAGTCCGTCGCCCCGCCAAGAACACTCGAGTGCCTTCCGGCGCACCCCACCAAGTCTCCGGATGCCTTTCGGTGCATCCCACCAATATCTCTCGCGGGTACCCTTGGGGCCGACCCGTCTTTAACATGTTTCAGTCACCCGGTCATAGTAACTGTGAGGCTATAATCCAAGTGGAGATCCGAGGAATCACCCTCGATGGATCCCACTCGAGGTAGGAGTAAGACAAGAGTCGCTACCGGTAAATGGAAAGGAGGAATCACCCTCGATACCCATTATCGATAGCTACGCTACAGAATTAACACCGGGAGTGCTAAGTGAGGTATCACCCTCGGCACTCGGTAGTAGCTCTGCAGTGCCCTACTCAAGGGGTGTGTAGTGATGTGTCGGTAACGGCTTGTCAGTCATAATGACTGAGTCTTCTGTCTTCAAGTCCTCGGTGTCGTCGATGATCAAGCAGGGGCAACTGATACTAAGGGGGTCTCAGGGGTTCACTGATCCACCTATGCTAAACAGTTGGTATGATTGCAAGTATAGTAACAGTTCATCAAAATTAGGCTATGCATCAGAATAGGAGCTATCTAATATAATAGCAAAATTCTAATGCAAGAATAAGAGGAAGAGAGCTGGGTGATATCGGAATGCTCAAGGGGGTTTTGCTTGCCTTGTTGCTCTGCTGCAAAAGGCTGGTCGTCAGGGGTGTAGTCAATCACGGCAGCATCGTCAGTCTCGGGCTCTACCGGTAAGAAGAGGGGGAAGAAACAATAAATACAAAGCACACAGATGCAACATGATGCATGACATGACAATTCGCAGTGCTAGGGGTGATCTAACGCGGTACACACGTCTCAGACGAAGCGGGAGAATATCTGACGATATTTCCCAGGTCTGCGGATTTATCGGACAGACGAATCGGAGGGGGAAAGTTCCATGTTTGCGATGCTAGAGGCATGTGCCAACTAGGATGCAGTGCAGGGTTGCCTAAAACCATGTCTAAGTCATAACATTTAATTTTAGGATTTAATTTGAATTTATTAAAGCGGTAGGCATGCACTATTCATCTATCTGAAACAGGCAAAAAGTTGCACGTTCAGATAGCTATGGGCATGTGACAGATGAATGGATGGCATATTTGGATTCGTGGCATTTTTCTGAGCAACTTTCATATATAAATTATTTTCATCTGACTTACAGATTATTTTCTATGATTTTCTAAAGTTTTATTGATTTTCTGGAATTAAATCTATTTATTAAATCCAACATTATCCAGAACAGTGTTTGATGACATCAACATGACACAATCATTGCGTCAGCAGTCAACAGGGGCTGACCAGAGTCAAACCTGACATGTGGGGGCCACATGTCATAGACTCAGGCCAATTCCAGTTTATTAAATTAAACTAAACAGTTTTAATTAGCAGTGGGGCTCATCTGTCATAGACTGATTAGGCATTTTTATTAACTTTAATTAATTAATTCTCTAATTAAGCATCTGACCTGTGGGACCCATGTGTCATGGACACAGTGGGGTTGGGCCCCACTGTCAGTGTCACTGGGTCAGCCCAGCCAGCACGTTGACTGGTCAACCCAGTCAACGAGGCCAGGGGACCCACTGGCAGTGACCCTGGGGGTGGGCCCCAGGCAGCCACGTTGGCGGCCGGCGCCGGAGCGTCGCCGGCGAGCGCCCGACGCGGCCAGAGAACTCCGACGAGCTCGGGTTTCTTCCACAGGCCACCATTTGGCGCGTGGTTGGGCGCGCTGGAACGGCCAGTCGACGCCGCGCACGATGGTGGCGGTGGCATCGCCGGAGACGGCGTGTATCGCCGGCGGCGAGCACTACGGCGGAGGCGGCTACGGGAGCTCGACAGGGATGCGGCTACGGCGGCTAAAACAACCGGGGCTAACGCGGAATCGACCCTACGCAGTGCGGTGAGCACGATGGTGGCCAGCCCGTGACCAAATGGTCACCGGAGGCTCGTCGGCGATGAGCCCCGCGGCGGACGCGTACGGGAGCACGTCGGGGATGGCGCTAGGCGGCACTAGCGGGCGTGTGCGCGTGCTTGCCGTGCTCCTGGAAGCACCAGGAGCACGATGCAGCTCTCAGGCGAGCCGGACGTCGACGGTGGCGACGAGCAGGAGCTCGACGACGGCGAGGTGTTCGGGTGCACGGGGGAAACGGTGCTACGGCGGCGCATACGCACGGGGAAGAGAGGGAGAGGGAAGGCGGAGGCTCACATCGGTGGTAGCCGTTCAAAGCGGGCTCGGGGGAGGCTCGGGGCGGCCGGAATCGCGACGGCGACGGCGGCGGCCCGAGGAGGAAGAAGACGGCGAGCGGGCGTTCCAGAAGCTCCGGGGGTCCAGCTCGAGGTCGAGGAGGACGAGGAGGCCGAGGCGGAGCAGAGGGACGCGTCGAGGAGGCGGGGGAGTGGCTGTGGCCGCGGCTACGGGTCAGCCATGGCGACGGCGGCGCTCGGGCGCGGCGAGATCTGATGGGGGGAGAGGGAGGAGAGCGAGGGGGAAATGGACGGGGCGGCGTCCAGGGGGGAGGGGCGCCCGCGGCCTTATCCCCTTGCCACCTGCTCCTGTCGCCGTGGCGGGCGATGGCCGGCGCGAGGCGAGCTCAGCCATGGCGACGGTGACACGGGGGGGGGGGGGGGAGCAGGTAGGTTGGCCTGGGCCTGGCCGATTCGGCCCAGTTGGCCAGGCCTTTTTCTTTCCTTTCCCTTTTCTTTTCTTTTCTGTTTTCTTTTCATTTTAGTTTCTGTTTTAATTATTTTTAGGCCATATTACTCATTGCAAAAATGTGTCACTGGTTCCAATAAATAGCTAGCAATATTAGGGAGGCCCACATCCACTTTGATCATTTTTAGAATCTGTTTGAATTTTAAAATGAATTTAAATGCATGTTAAAAATGCTTTTAGCTCCTGTTTTATATGGTGGGGGTCCACACCAGTAGCTTTGAGATGTTGTTTTCCTTAACATGATTTGTTTTAGAATATGCCACAATTTTGGAACAATTTACTTCTGCTGTTTGAGGATTTATTTTTATCACTTAATTCCTATGGCATTTGCAATGGAATTTTGAATTGGAATTTGAACTTCAACTTGATCAAACTTCACTTAGCAAAATGATTAGGCACTGTTCATGATCATTACTGTAGCTTAATTACAATGATCACTGTAGCCAGTAGCCAGGGTGTTACAATTCTCCCCTACTAACAAGAATTCTCGTCCCGAGAATTAAGAAGTAGAAGGGAAGAGCCCGGGGTATTCTGCACGAAGATGATCTTCGCGTTCCCAAGTGGCTTCATCTTCAGAATGATTTGCCCACTGTACTTTGAAGAACTTGGTAACCTTCTGTCGAGTCCGACGTTCTGTTTCATCGAGAATGCGGACTGGTTGCTCCTTGTAGGAAAGGTCTTGCTGTAGCTCCAACACCTCATGGTCCACTGCTCGGATAGGATCCTTGAAGCAGCGACGAAGTTGTGACACGTGGAATACGTCGTGAACCTGAGAAAGGTTTGGCGGTAGTTCCAGCTGATATGCCACTTTACCACGCCTTTCGAGAACAGTGAAAGGACCAATATAACGAGGAGCTAGCTTGCCTTTGATTCCAAATCGATGTGTACCTCTCATAGGCGTGACTCGAAGATAAGCCTTGTCGCCAGGTTGATAGACCATATCTTTGTGATGACGGTCATACTGACTCTTCTGACGAGACTGAGCAGCCTTAAGATTTGCTTGAATGATGCGAACTTGTTCTTCTGCATGTTGGATAATATCCGGACCGATAAGTGTACGTTCCCCAGTTTCTGACCAATTCAGAGGGGTCCGACACTTACGTCCATACAACACTTCAAAAGGGGCCATCTTCAGACTAGCTTGATAGCTATTGTTGTAGGAGAACTCAGCAAACAGAAGAGATTCTTCCCATTTCTTACCGAAAGAAATGACACAAGCTCGAAGCATGTCTTCGAGAATCTGATTGACCCTTTCCACTTGACCCTGGGATTGAGGGTGAAAAGCGGTACTGAAATTCAAACGAGTTCCCATGGCTTCCTGGAAACTTGTCCAGAATCTTGAAGTGAACAAACTGCCACGGTCTGAACTGATAATCAGTGGAATACCGTGGAGTGAAACAACTCTGGACATATACAGATCTGCGAGCTGACTAGCAGTAATAGTTTCCTTGACAGCCAGAAAATGTGCAACTTTGGACAGTCGGTCAATGATGACAAGAATAGCATCATTACCTTTCTGTGACCTGGGAAAACCAGTAATGAAGTCCATTTCAACATGATCCCATTTCCATTCAGGAATAGAAATAGGTTGCAGAGTACCAGCAGGTCTTTGATGTTCTGCTTTGACACGACGGCAAACATCACATTCAGCAACATAACGAGCAATGTCTTGTTTCATTTTTGACCATCAGAATCTTTGACGGATGTCTTGATACATCTTGGTACTACCAGGGTGAATAGAGAGCGGAGTGTCATGTGCTTCCTTCATGACCTCCAGAATCGCATCTCTTGGTACCACTAGCCGGTTATTGTAGTACAAAGTGCCATCTTCGGTAGTGGTGAAGGGTGAGGGCTTTCCTTCAGAGAGCTCAAGTTTAATCCTCCTGATTCCATCGTCACATTTCTGGTTCCACTTGATGACGTCCTCGAGATCTGGTTTAGCAATCAGGTTATTGAGAGAACCCTGAGCAACAACGTGGAGGTTCATCTTGAAGAACTCCTCAGTAGGAGGAGCGAGATAACCCCGAGGGACAATATGGAGGTTCAGCTTACGAAATTCTTCTTGAAGCAGGGGGTGAACCTTGTGAACCTGAAGGTGGTTGCAGTAGGACTTGCGGCTCAAGGCGTCAGCCACTACATTAGCCTTGCCAGGGGTATATGAAATACCGAAATCATAGTCTGTGAGGGATTCCATCCATCTTCGCTGGCGAAGATTCAAGTCCGGTTGAGTAAACAAGTACTTTAAGCTTTGGTGGTCGGTATAGATCTTGCAACGATTACCAACGAGGTAATGTCGCCAATTCAATAGAGCATAGACCACTGCAGCTAACTCGAGATCATGAACTGGATAATTCTCTTCATGAGGACGTAACTGTCTTGAGGCATAAGCAATTACTCTGCGCTCTTGCATTAGGACACAGCCTAATCCTTGACGGGAAGCATCGCAATAAATGACAAAGTCCTTACGAGTATCCGGAGGAGCAAGCACTGGGGCAGACGTCAGTTTGTCCTTAAGTGCCTGAAAGCTCTCCTGACACTTTTTTGTCCACTCATACTTAACACCTTTGTGAAGCAAATTGGTTAAGGGCTTTGCAATCTTGGAGAAGTTCTCGATGAATCGACGGCAATAGCTGGCGAGACCAAGAAAACTTCGGACTTGCTTGACGTTCTTCGGGGGAGTCCAATCAAGAATAGCTTGAACTCGTTCAGGGTTGACGGCAATACCATCCTTGGAGATCACATGACCAAGGTAAGTCACTTCATCTAGCCAGAACTCACACTTAGAGAACTTTGCATATAGTTGATGTTCTCGAAGCCTTTCAAGCACAAGACGAAGATGTTCGGCATGCTCTTCTTCATTCTTGGAATATATCAATATGTCATCCAGATATACCATGACAAATTTGTTGAGATAATCCATGAAGATGTAATTCATTAAACGAGAGAAGGTTGCGGGGGCATTGGTTAAGCCGAAAGACATGACGGTGTACTCGTATGAACCATAGCGAGTAACAAATGCTGTCTTGGGAATATCTTCTTCTCGAACACGGATTTGATGATATCCCAACCTCAAGTCAAGTTTAGAGAACACTGATGATCCAGCAAGCTGATCATACAGGTCATTGATCCGGGGAAGCGGATATTTGTTCTGAATTGTTGCTTGGTTGATAGGCCAGTAATCTTGAACTAGCCGATTCGTGCCATCCTTCTTCTTGACAAAGAGAGAAGGTGCTCCCCAAGCTGAGGAACTAGGAAGTGATTTGTCAATTTCTTCCTTAAGCTCAAGAAGTTCATGAGGAGGCATTTTATAAGGCCGCTTAGCTATAGGAGTGGTACCAGGTACCAAGTCGATGACAAACTCGACTGCTCTAGCAGGGGGAATGCCTGGAAGCTCTTCGGGAAACACATCTGGGAAGTCTCGAACCACTGGAATGCTTTCAATCCCTTCAAGAGGTGAAGCATTCAATGCGTTCATGAAATGAATCTGGGTCTCGGCATTACGAACGAGACGAGCGGTATGAACCACTAACTCCTTGGAAGGGTGCAGAAGATGCACGGTCTTAGTGGCACAAACGACCGGAGCACTGTGTGCTATCATCCACTCCATTCCCAAGAGTAAGTCAATATTGGAAGACGCCAACACAATGGGCGAGACGAGGAACTCTAGTCCTTCGATCTCAACGGCGACGTTGGGGCATATCAAAGAGGTCCGACAATTTCCCGCGGGTGTGGATACCATTACTTGAATGTCCATGTTCTCGCTCTTAAGGTTATGTTTACATGCAAATTCCGCCGACATGAATGAATGCGATGACCCAGTATCAAATAATACGGATGCGGGTATTGAGTTAACAAGAAGTGTACCCATCACAGTAGAAGGCTGGTCTTGAGCTTGATTCAGATCAACATTGTTGGCTTGGACACGGCCAGTGTTAGGCCTGGCGTTGTTGTTACGGGGCTGGTTGGTAGGCAGCGCAAGTTGATTCTGACCCTGCCTGCAGTCTCTAGCACGGTGACCTGGACGGCCACACTTGAAGCACAGCCCATCCTCAGGACGGGAAGGTGGAGCCTTAGGTGCTCTTGGCGGTACAACTCTTGGCTGTCTTGGCGGTGGAGGGGGCAGACGAGGCGCCACATAGGATGGCCTCGGTGCATAAGCAGGTGGACGGTAGTTGTTGGGGATCCAGATCCTTTGCTTCTGAGGACGTGGGCCCGAAGATGAACCCACGTCAATCTTGCGCTTAGTGTGATCCTTGTACCTTTGCAGACCTGTCTCAATCTGTATAGCCTTATTCACCAAGGTGGCGAAATCAGGGAATTCGTGAGCCAGAAGAGCAAGGTGAATATCTGGTTGAAGACCTTCACGGAATTTCTCCTGCCTGCGAGCATCAGTTGCAATGTCTTCCTCCGCATAGCGAGATAAGTCCGGAAATTCCCGTTGATACGCATCCACAGTCTTGCTGCCCTGGACTAAGTTGCGGAATTCACGCTTCTTCTTGTCCATCGTTCCCTGGGGAATATGGCGAGCACGGAAAGCAGCTTGGAATTCCGGCCAGGTGATAATTGTTCCAACAGGCTGAGAGCGCATGTGGCTGTCCCACCATTGAGCAGCAGGACCCTTCAGAAAGTAGGAGGCAAAGGTGACATAGCTAGCCTCTGGGGCGCCTGAAGCTTCCAACTCATAAGTGATGTCACGAAGCCAGTCATCTGCGTCAAGCGGCTGAGTTGAGCTGCGGAAGATCGTAGGGTTGAGGCGCATGAAGTCTTGCAGAGTCACTGGGGCTGGCGGCTGATTCATGTTCGGCCTTGGGAAATGGTCCATCAGCCCTTGCATAAACTGGCGGTTCAGTTCAAACTGTTGCATCATAGCAGCCATGTAGTTCGGTGGTGGTGGGTGGTGGTGGCTCAGGCGTACCACGACCACGACCAACTGGCCTAACCATTCTGTCAATTTTTAACAGTGGTAGTTTAGTATTTGGTAATTGCAAAATCAAGGAATCATTCATGAAGTAAATTGCACAAAGAAGGAAGTGCAATAATTACAGCATAGTAGTTCAAACTTCAACATACAGATCCATACATATGTCTATTACAAACCATAAGTTCGTTACAGAATAGATGATAGATCCGGCATGAAATTAACCTAGACAACTAGGCGGCACGTAGGCACGCAATGGAGGGATACAACAACGCATCAGCGTCGGGGACAACGAAAGTAGACGGGGAACTGCAGGTGACTCTGAAATCTGGTGTTGGAGTACTGCATCCCGTGCACACCCTGATGCAGAACCTGCATATTAACAGGGAGACTCGGTCCAAGTGCGGGAGCACGACCTCCAACAGCAGGCCACTCAAGTCCTGGAGGAAACACAGTCGGACGCGGGTGAAGCACAAACTCTGTATGCATTCCCGCAATGACTGCTGGCCTCAACTGCTCCAAAGCTCGGTAAAGACGAGCACGGGTGGCGTACAGCTCAAAGTTAAGAGCCCTGACAGTGCGATCCAGTGCCTGAGTGTACTGCATCAGAACCCGTGGGTCGTAGCGACGACTCACATAGGGGGCGCAAACATCAGTGTAGGATCGATCAGTACGCTGCCGAGCGAAAGGGATCAAGACCTCAGCGTCGGCCGCAGTATCAACTCCAGCAGGGGTATACAGAATGTATCGGTATACCGAATCCTCTAAGCTGGGGTTCGCTGCACGGAGGCGAACAGTAGCAGCATAGGCAGCATCCTGTACTGCCATCTCAACAGTCACTCCAATGCCACGAAAGGTGTGCAGCTCAGTGATGGAGCGATCCCATCGATCCCAGATAACCATCTCGGCCTCATACTGTGTCTGGTTGAACTCGTGGTAGTCCTGGTAAACAGTGTACTCGGGGTACCAACGATAACCCAGTGTCTTCAAGAGGCCGTTCAGAATGGCCGGGAATCCAGACGTCTCATGCGCAAAGGTCAGACGGACGATCTGCCTAGCAGGACGCATCTATAACAAGAAGATTAAGGATGTCAAATGACAGTGCGTGCATCATACTTTAAGAGAAAACAATTGTCGGCGAAACAACTCTCCGGTGGATGTGATCACGAGAACCTAATGTTAGGTTTAGTAAAATCTTTAACCCGAAGAGAAGAGAGATCAGATCCCAGAGTATAGACGAGGAATAAAAGATCCTAATACCACCCGGTTGGCGACGTGGGCCCGTAACCCACACAGCCAAGTTAGTAAAAAGTTTTTCAATGACTAGACTCAACTTCGGCCAAGGATGTGGAAAGGGGGCTACCTACAGGCAGTCGGCTCTGATACCAACTTGTGACGCCCCCATTCTCGTCCGTACGCTAATCATGCACACAATGCGTACGGCCAAGATTAGGGACTCACTGATTAGTACCACAACACGACAAAACACACAAATATAAAGTCATACAGCTTAATATTACAAGCCAGGGGCCTCGAGGGCTCGAATATAAAGCTCCGACAAGCACGAGTCAGCGAAAACAAATATATCTGAGTACAGACATAAGTTAGACAAGTTTTGCTTTAAGAAGGCTAGCACAAACATAAGCAGCGGATCGAAAGAGGCGAGGCCTCCTGCCTGGGAACCTCCTAACTACTCCTGGACGTCGGAGAAGTCTACGTCGTAATAAGCTCCATCCTGGTAGCTGTGGCCTCCGTCGGGGTAGCTGTAGTCGTCCACCGGGTAAGCTGTATCCTGCGGCTCCTGGGCACCATCGTCTAGACGCGGCATCGTATCAAGGGGAAAAGGGAGCAAAGCAACGGTGAGTACTCATCAAAGTACTCGCAAGACTTACATCAGATCTATGCTAGATATGCACCAGTATCAAAGGAATGCGACTATATCTTTGGACTAGACTGCAGAAATGCCAGAAGAGAGAAGAAGGCCTAGTCCTATCGAAGACTAGCATCTTCAACATCTTGCAGCATTAGAAGAGAGTAGACCTGCAGCTCATATATAATCATATTGTTGAAGCAAATTTTATTAAGTAACACGCCCAGAGATCCTTCCTCGACTCCCTGCGAGGAAGCAATCTCAAAGCCACAATTCATTTTAACTAGTTTATGATTATAGTTGTAGTAGGTCAAAGCACAACTCCAAGTCGTCCTGTTACCGTGGACACGGCTATTCGAATAGTTTACTTCCCTGCAGGGGTGCACCACATTCCCCAACACACTCGATAAGCTCCGGCCGGATACAATTTTCTGGTCATACCTGGCCTCGGCAGATCGACACGACGTAGTCCTACCTAGGCTCAACAGAGAGGCCAGCACGCCGGTCTACATCCTAATGGCTCGGGGTCTTGGGCCATCGCCCTCGCCATCCTGCACGTTACGCCATCGGCCGGGACCAGTCCTAGCATGCCCTCCATCAGGGTCCCTGCGTTCCAGACCACCCGGGCGCGAGTCGAAAAATGTGGCATCTGAAGAGCTTTCGGGAGAATGTACGCCGCCGAGCAGCCCATACTGATTACCCCGCGTGGTGGTTAGTGCGTATTAGGCCAACGACCTAACTCAGATTAAATACTCAACCCATTAGCAATTTAATGGTGCGGGGCAAGCTCGAACCAAAAGTGCAGTCCGTCGCCCCGCCAAGAACACTCGAGTGCCTTCCGGCGCACCCCACCAAGTCTCTGGATGCCTTGCGGCGCATCCCACCAATATCTCTCGCGGGTACCCTTGGGGCCGACCCGTCTTTAACATGTTTCAGTCACCCGGTCATAGTAACTGTGAGGCTATACTCCAAGTGGAGATCCGAGGAATCACCCTCGATGGATCCCACTCGAGGTAGGAGTAAGACAAGAGTAGCTACCGGTAAATGGAAAGGAGGAATCACCCTCGATACCCATTATCGATAGCTACGCTACAGAATTAACACCGGGAGTGCTAAGTGAGGTATCACCCTCGGCACTCGGTAGTAGCTCTGCAGTGCCCTACTCAAGGGGTGTGTAGTGATGTGTCGGTAACGGCTTGTCAGTCATAATGACTGAGTCTTCTGTCTTCAAGTCCTCGGTGTCGTCGATGATCAAGCAGGGGCAACTGATACTAAGGGGGTCTCAGGGGTTCACTGATCCACCTATGCTAAACAGTTGGTATGATTGCAAGTATAGTAACAGTTCATCAAAATCAGGCTATGCATCAGAATAGGAGCTATCTAATACAATAGCAAAATTCTAATGCAAGAATAAGAGGAAGAGAGCTGGGTGATATCGGAATGCTCAAGGGGGTTTTGCTTGCCTTGTTGCTCTGCTGCAAAAGGCTGGTCGTCAGGGGTGTAGTCGATCACGGCAACAATGTCAGTCTCGGGCTCTACCGGTAAGAAGAGGGGGAAGAAACAATAAATACAAAGCACACAGATGCAACATGATGCATGACATGACAATTCGCAGTGCTAGGGGTGATCTAACGCGGTACACATGTCTCAGACGAAGCGGGAGAATATCTGACGATATTTCCCGGGTCTGCGGATTTATCGGACAGACGAATCAGAGGGGGAAAGTTCCATGTTTGCGATGCTAGAGGCATGTGCCAACTAAGATGCAGTGCAGGGTTGCCTAAAACCATGTCTAAGTCATAACATTTAATTTTAGGATTTAATTTGAATTTATTAAAGCGGTAGGCATGCACTATTCATCTATCTGAAACAGGCAAAAAGTTGCACGTTCAGATAGCTATGGGCATGTGACAGATGAATGGATGGCATATTTGGATTCGTGGCATTTTTCTGAGCAACTTTCATATATAAATTATTTTCATGTGACTTACAGATTATTTTCTATGATTTTCTAAAGTTTTATTGATTTTCTGGAATTAAATCTATTTATTAAATCCAACATTATCCAGAACAGTGTTTGATGACATCAGCATGACACAATCATTGCGTCAGCAGTCAACAGGGGCTGACCAGAGTCAAACCTGACATGTGGGGGCCACATGTCATAGACTCAGGCCAATTCCAGTTTATTAAATTAAACTAAACAGTTTTAATTAGCAGTGGGGCCCATCTGTCATAGACTGATTAGGCATTTTTATTAACTTTAATTAATTAATTCTCTAATTAAGCATCTGACCTGTGGGACCCATGTGTCATGGACACAGTGGGGTTGGGCCCCACTGTCAGTGTCACTGGGTCAGCCCAGCCAGCACGTTGACTGGTCAACCCAGTCAACGAGGCCAGGGGACCCACTGGCAGTGACCCTGGGGGTGGGCCCCAGGCAGCCACGTCGGCGGCCGGCGCCGGAGCGTCGCCGGTGAGCGCCCGACGCGGCCAGAGAACTCCGACGAGCTCGGGTTTCTTCCACAGGCCACCATTTGGCGCGTGGTTGGGCGCGCTGGAATGGCCAGTCGACGCTGCGCATGATGGTGGCGGTGGCATCGCCGGAGACAGCGTGTATCGCCGGCGGCGAGCACTACGGCGGAGGCGGCTACGGGAGCTCGACGGGGATGCGGCTACGGCGGCTAAAACAACCGGGGCTAACGCGGAATCGACCCTACGCGGTGCGGCGATCACTATGGTGGCCAGCCCGTGACCAAATGGTCACCGGAGGCTCGTCGGCGATGAGCCCCGCGGCGGACGCGTACGGGAGCTCGTCGGGGATGGCGCTAGGCGGCACTAGCGGGCGTGTGCGCGTGCTTGCCGTGCTCCTGGAAGCACCAGGAGCACGATGTAGCTCTCAGGCGAGCCGGACGTCGACGGTGGCGACGAGCAGGAGCTCGACGGCGGCGAGGTGTTCGGGTGCACGGGGGAAACGGTGCTACGGCGGCGCATACGCACGGGGAAGAGAGGGAGAGGGAAGGCGGAGGCTCACAGCGGTGGTAGCCGTTCGAAGCGGGCTCGGGGGAGGCTCGGGGCGGCCGGAATCGCGACGGCGACGGCGGCGGCCCGAGGAGGAAGAAGACGGCGAGCGGGCGTTCCAGAAGCTCCGGGGGTCCAGCTCGAGGTCGAGGAGGACGAGGAGGCCGAGGCGGAGCAGAGGGACGCGTCAAGGAGGCGGGGGAGTGGCTGTGGCCGCGGCTACGGGTCAGCCATGGCGACGGCGGCGCTCGGGCGCGGCGAGATCTGATGGGGGGAGAGGGAGGAGAGCGAGGGGGAAATGGACGGGGCGGCGTCTAGGGGGGAGGGGCGCCCGCGGCCTTATCCCCTCGCCACCTGCTCCCGTCGCCGTGGCGGGCGATGGCCGGCGCGAGGCGAGCTCAGCCATGGCGACGGTGACACGGGGGGGGGGGGGGGAGCAGGTAGGTTGGGCTAGGCTTGGCCGATTCGGCCCAGTTGGCCAGGCCTTTTTCTTTCCTTTCCCTTTTCTTTTCTTTTCTGTTTTCTTTTCATTTTAGTTTCTGTTTTAATTATTTTTAGGCCATATTACTCATTGCAAAAATGTGTCACTGGTTCCAATAAATAGCTAGCAATATTAGGGAGGCCCACATCCACTTTGATCATTTTTAGAATCTGTTTGAATTTTAAAATGAATTTAAATGCATGTTAAAAATGCTTTTAGCTCCTGTTTTATATGGTGGGGGTCCACACCAGTAGCTTTGAGATGTTGTTTTCCTTAACATGATTTGTTTTAGAATATCCCACAATGTTGGAACAATTTACTTCTGCTGTTTGAGGATTTATTTTTATCACTTAATTCCTAGGGCATTTGCAATGGAATTTTGAATTGGAATTTGAACTTCAACTTGATCAAACTTCACTTAGCAAAATGATTAGGCACTGTTCATGATCATTACTGTAGCTTAATTACAATGATCACTGTAGCCAGTAGCCAGGGTGTTACAGCTATTTTCTTGAAAGAAGCCACCAGTGAAATCTACCCCCCTGGGTATATTCTTTTAATATATTGCTTTCCGATCTATCTTTTTCGCATTTGTTTTCAGGTCTATTATTCCAAAAACCCAAAAATACCTTGCTGCACTTTTTGTTTGCATCTTTTATTTTGTGTTTTTGTGCGATCTAGTTATCCAATCTAATACAAACCAATCTATCTTTTTACCGTGGAGAGATTGACAACCTCTCTTACGCGTCGGGTTGGAAGTATTTGTTCTTTGTGTGCAGGTACCGTTTACATAGTGTTGCTTGGTTCTCCTACTGGTTTGATAACCTCGGTTTCATAACTGAGGGAAATACTTACCGTAGCTGTGCTGCATCATTCCTTCCTCTTTGGGGAAATACCGACGCAGTCTCAAGCCATGTCAAAGGAATTTCTGGCGCCGTTGCCGGGAGGAGGTACGAAAGTAGTCTCCCGTCAACTTGCCAATTTCTGGCGCCGTTGCCGGGGAGACATCATCAACATCTATCAGGTTCCTAATCACAAATCTCATCTCCTTGCAATTTACATTATTTGCCATTTGCCTCTCGTTTTCCTCTCCCCCACTTCTAAAAAGGTTTTACAAAAATACAAAAATATTTCCGTTTGCCTTTTTGCTTGTTTGCTATCTTTGCTTGTGTTGCCATGTGCCTTCTATTTGCTTGCATCTTCGCTAGCTAAAAATCTATTGATATGGATCCTCATCCACTTGCTAATCTTTTCAAAAGACGAAATTATGATGAACCAATTGCTAGTGAGTTGAGTGCACTTGATTATCTCTATGAAGTTTTGTTTGAAAATGATGAATCTGAAAATTTTGATGAAGTGTTGAAAGAAGAAATTTATCAGGTGATTCATGAATCATGATAGCTCCTTGATTGAAAAGCATGATTGCAATGATGTTACTATAAATTCTATTAATGTCAGTTATGTTAATGATATGCAAAACTACAAGATTGGGGATGATAATTTTGTCATGACCACTTCTTATTGCAATGATCATGATTGGGTTGATAATGCTTCTTATGATCTTGAAAATTTATTTAAGCCTCATGTTGAATATGTTATTGATAATAATGTTTGCAATAGTATCGAAAGTGGGTTTGGGAGAGCGTAAAATTTAGGTAAAAAGAATCCCACATATTTGGAGAGTGTTCAATCTTATGAATTTTTTGATAAAAGTGGGTTTGGAGAGGTCATAACTTTAGTTGATGATAATCCCACTATTTTGGAAGATGATAAAAACTTTATGCATGTTCATCATAAAGAGAGTATTGTTTATGATAGCTATATTATTGAATTTGATTATGATCCTACATGTAATTATTATGAGAGAGAAAATTATGGTTGTAGAAATTTTCATGATACTAAATTACCTCTCTTCATGTTGAAATTGCTATTGTCTCTTTCTTCTTCCTTCCATATGCTAGTTTTTGCTTGCCTTGATAATTTGTTTGCTTATAAAATGCCTATGCATAGGAAGTATGTTAGACTTAAAGTGTGTTTTCCATATGCTTCATGATGCTCTCTTTGTGTTGCTATTATTATCTTTCATGAGGGCATCATTGAAATCTCAAGCCTATCTTAATGGCTATAAAGAAAGAGCTTGTTGGGAGGCAACCCAATGAATAAATTTTATTTTTGCCTTTTTATTTCTGTTCTTTAGTGTTTGCACAATTATGCTACTGTTATGATTGTTTTTTTATGTTTTAATTAGTGTTTGTGCCAAGTAAAGCCTTTGGGATCACGTTGGGTGATAGTTGATTTGATCTTGTTGAAAAACAGAAACTTTTGCGTCCAGTAGCAGAATTTTCAAAAATCACATAAGTGACGAAAAATTCTATTTTTTTTACAAAAGATTGATATACAAATTTCTTAGGTTTTCCTAATTTTTCATAATTGTTTGAGTTACAGAAATATGGTTAGAGTACAGATTACTACAAACTGTTCTCTTTTTGACAGATTCTGTTTTTGTTGCATTGTGTGCTTATTTTGATGAATCTATGGTTTGTATTGGAGGGTATAAGCCATGGTAAAGTTATAATAAAGTAGATATAATGCAATAATAAAATATGAATGGGTTTGCAACAGTACTTTGAGTGGTGATTTGCTTTATTATACTAACGGATCTCACGAAGGTTTTGTTAAGTTTTGTGTGATTGAAGTTTTCAAGTTTTGGGTGAGATCACGATGGATGAAGGAATAAGGAGTGAAAAGAGCCTGAGCTTGGGGATGCCCATGGCACCCCAAGATAATATCCAAGGAGAAACAAGCAACTAAGCTTGGGGATGCCCCGAGTGGCATCCCCTCTTTCTTCTAACGACCATCGGTATTTTACTTGGAGTAATATTTTTATTCGTCACATATCATGAGTTTTGCTTGGAGCGTCTTGTATTATATGAGTCTTTGCTTGATTTTCTTTTTAGTTTGTCACAAGTATCCTTGCTGGACACACCTATTTGAGAGAGCCAAAATCATGCTATGATTTGTTAGAATTGCTCTATATGCTTCACTTAAATTTTTTCAGCTATGGAATTGCTCTAGTGTTTCACTTATATCTTTTTGAGCATGGTGTGCTTTAATTTTTGAAGAAATACTCACATGCATCACTTAGATTAATTTGAGAGTTAGTAAATTTTGAAGAAATTCTCTCATGCTTCACTTATATTATTTTGAGAGATGAAATTTTTATGCTCATGTTCTTCACTTAAATTTATTTGAGCATTTCAAAAGCAATGACAATATATGAAACTAGTCCCAAAGTGATATATATTCAAGAGGGATATAATAAAAACTTTCATAAAGATCATTGGACAAATTAAACTTGATTCCTTGTAATAGTTTTGAGACATGATGATAGTAATATGTGAGTCATGTTGGTGAGTAATTATGCTTTAGTAAGAATATTGGTGTTAAGGTTTGTGATTCTCTATGCAAGCACGAAAGTCAATAGTTATGCAATGAAATCACATCCTACTTGTGGTGCATTATTCGGTTTTAGTTATGCTTAATGCCCGTTTATGTGAATTTTCGTTTCTTGGTTGGTTGCTTCTCAATATATTTGCTAGCCTCCACTTGTACTAAGTAGAAATACTACTTGTGCATCCAAAATCCTTAAACCCAGTTTTGCCATATGAGTCCACCATACCTACCTATATGCGGTATTTCCATGCCGTTCCAAGCAAATTTGTATGTGCCATATCTAATTTTCAAAATGAATTCCTTTTTGTGTGCTCTTACCGCTCATGAAGCGGAAGGGGGTGGCCAATATTTTTGCATGCTAGATGTGTTATTCTCAAGATGAGTGTTTATTCACTTGTCATTGCATGAGAGTATGGCGGTAATAAGGATGCCCAGTCCCGAAATGAAAAAGAAATTTACTTTATGTTGTGAAATAATAAATTCCTTGGAAAGTGTTGGTATGGAAGGCGTCCGTGGATACGGCTAGCCATGGGTTGTGAAGAATGGTGGAAAAATGAATAAACTTTATTTTCTATTTGGGAACCGCCTATGATATATCTAGCATGGAAAGTATTGAGAACTACTCGGTCGTTTTCGTTGACAGGAAAAGCATGCCTCTCAAAAAAAATTATCTCTCAATTTAAGCTTTGAGCTCTGGCACCTCTACAAATCCCTACTTCCCTCTGCGAAGGGCCTATCTATTTACTTTATGCAATTTTTAATTTTATTTGAGTCTTCATCTTCTCTTATAAAGCACCAAGTAGGGGGCACTATGATCATACTTGTGCATTGGGTGTAGCTAATATTCGAGTGTGTTTCATGAATGGATCAATGATTGAGCATGATGGGATAGGGATAACTTTCCTAAGCGTTGATATTTTGAAAGACATGGTTGCTTGTTGGTATGCTTGAGTATTAAAGTCTTCATGTCAAAACTAGACTATTGCTTTGAACCATCTAAAAGTCCAAATGTCCATGCTACAAAAGAAAAGAATATGTGATGAACATGTTAGGAAACATTCCACATAAAAAATTCTGTTTTTATCATTTACCTACTCGAGGGCGAGCAGGAATTAAGCTTGGGGATGCTGATACGTCTCCAACGTATCTATAATTTTTGATTGTTCCATGCTATTATATTATCATTCCTGGATGTTTTATAATCATTTTATAGCAACTTTATATCATTTTTGGGACTAACCTATTGGCATAGTGCCCAGTGTCAGTTGCTGTTTTTTGCTTGTTTTTTACTCCGCAGAATATCATTACCAAACGGAGTCCAAATGCCACGAAACTTTTTGGGGATTTTTTTTGGACCAGAAGACAACTTGGGAGCCAAGGAAGCACCCGGGGGAGGCCCGTGGGGCCCATGATACACCAGGGTGCGCCAGAGGCCCCTGGCGCGCCCTGATGTATCGTGGGGCCCACGGAGGTCTTTTCCACCGCCTCTCAGCTCTATAAATCCTCAGAAATTTCAGAAACCCTAGAGGAGGAGACGAAACACAATTCTTGTCGTCGCAAGTTCCAGAACCATGAGATCCAATCTAACACCATCACGGAGGGGTTCATCATCCTCATGGGTGCCTCTCCGATGATGCGTGAGTAGTCCACCATAGACCTACGGGTCCGTAGGCAGTAGCTAGATGGCTTCCTCTCTATCTTTTGATTCTCAATACAATGGTATCTTGGAGATCTATTTGATGTAATGACTTTTTGCGGTGTGTTTGTTGGGATCCGATGAAGTTTGAGTTCATGATCAATTTCTATCCATGAATATTATTTGAGTCTTCTTTGATCTCTTATATGCATGATTATTTATAGCCTCATATTTCTTCTTCGAATCTTTGGTTTAGTTAGGCCAACTAGATCGATTTTTCTTGCCATGGGAAGAGGTGCTTTGTGATGGGTTCGATCTTGCGGTGTCCTCTCCCAGTGACAGAAGGGCCAGCGAGGCACGCATGTATCGTTGCTATTAAGGATAACAAGATGGGGTCTATTCCTACATGAATAGATCTTGTCTACATCATGTCATCGTTCTTATTGCATTACTCTGTTTGTTAGTGAACTTAATACACTAGATGCATGCTGGATAGCGGTCGATGTGTGGAGTAATAGTAGTAGATGCAGAATCGTTTCGGTCTACTAATCTTGGATGTGATGCCTATATATTGATCATTGCCTTGGATATCGTCATGATTATTTGATCTTCTATCAATTGCCCAACAGTAATTTGTTTACCCACCGTGTGCTATTTTCTTGAGAGAAGCCACTAGTGAAATCTATGGCCCCCGGGTCTATTCTTTTAATATATTGCTCTCCGATCTATCTTTTTCCGCATTTGTTTTCAGATCTATTATTCCAAAAATCCAAAAATACCTTGCTGCATTTTTTATTTGCATCTTTTATTTTGTGTTCTTGTGCGATCTATTTATCAAATCTAATACAAACCAATCTATATTTTTACCGTGCAGAGATTGAAAACCTCTCTTACGCGTCGGGTTGCAAGTATTTGTTCTTTGTGTGCAGGTACCGTTTACATAGTGTTGCTTGGTTCTCCTACTGGTTCGATAACCTTGGTTTCATTACTGAGGGAAATACTTACCGTAGCCGTGCTGCATCATCCTTTGCTCTTTGGGGAAATACCAACGCAGTCTCAAGCCATGTGACTTTGCACGACACCGGACGACGACGAGGATACAGAGGCAGCACGATGAGGTCGAAATCGACGAACCGATGCACAAACGCTCTACTTCTAGGAAAAAATCGACCCTACACATAGAAAGGAACTTGTCAGACTCACGCGCATGGACTAACGACTTCGGAGCACTCGACGAAGACGAGGTCCGGCGACGACGAGCTCGGCCTCACACGACAAACGAGGAAACAACACACAATTAAGGAGGAGAAGGACATGGGGAGGAGCTCAAGCTCATGTTGGAGGGCTTGGCATGGACGACCGGGCTCGGGGAAGAACGACGCCGAATTTGACCGGAGAAGGGCGTCGGCCGCCGAGGAACAAGACGAGGGCGAGCTACCCAATCTTGGAGTCACATGACACCGTAGAGGACGTAGTCAACGTAGACGACGTCATGGAAGAAGAAGACATGCTCGACAGGGCTTGGGGTCGACGGAGGGCACGCCGGCAACGAGCTTGCGCTCTCAGATCCGGTCGGGAAAGGAGCGGGGCGACGGCTATGGTGGGCGGAGCTCACCTGGCGGCGACAGATGGGGAAGAGGGAAACCCTAAGGGTTGCTAGGACACGGAGGAAGCTTTATAGGGGCCCGGGCGCCAAGGTGGAGCGGCGACACGCTCGGGCTCCTGCTCTCCATGGCGCTGACGCGAGGAGGACGAAAAGGTGAGGGGCGGGTCGACTGTAGCCCGTCACAGACAGATGGACCTGGACTAGCCACGTGGGCGTATGGCTGTCTGGGTACGCGGGCGTGCGGGTGCGAAAAGGCAAGGCGGGCGCGTGGTTGGCCTGTTGGGCTGCTGCTGGCGATGCTAGCTAGGCCGCGAGGCTGCTACTGCTGTGCCCGCGCTTCTCTCTCACTCTGAATCATTTTCCTTTTTCCAAAATGGAAAACAAAAGGAAAAATGCCAGAGGGTGACTGAAAAGGTTTTAGGTTGGAACAAAATATATATTAGACCCTGGATTTATGCTCTATTTAACAAAATTTGTTTGGACATTTTTAGATAGAAAAATAAATCAAGTTTGAATTTAATTCAAATTTGTGGCATTTTTGAATCCAACCAAAACAACTTGAAATGAGCTGAAAATTGGAGGAGGGCTTCGAGGCATGGTTCAGGGAATTTAGAAATATAGTGGACAATAACTAAGGCAGGGAGAACACACTTGCAAAAATAAGAAAGAAATGGAAGGAAAGGGGTTTTGAGATGGAATAAAAGGGTTTTTCCACTTGATCAAGCACAAGGTGAAGCCAAACATACCACAATCAAACACCCACACATCACAACACCTATAAACCATAATTGATGGAGATCACATATGATGACATGATGCAACCATATGCATTTCAAATTCAAACCAAAGATGGCAAGTCATACAAAGGTTCACACATGGAAGGTTACAATATTAGGAATGTTGCTCTTGGGCTGTTACAGCAGTACATCCCTCAAACAAATCTATTATGCTAGCTGGTTGATGTGTGTAGGCTATGTGATTTAGGCTAAACCAGGTTGGATTGGATTCTCCAACGGACGGTGCAAAACAGAGAGTATTGTCGCATTCATCCAAATGGTGTTGACACTGGGTGATTGGTGTTCTTTGTTTCTTTTTGCCAATATTCGTTATTTTGAGTCGGCCAAATTTGATCACTCTCCTATCCTACTAGTCAATGAAAAGGGATGCTCACAATAAGAGGTCCGCTAATGTCAAGTCCTCCTAGTACGAGGTGACATGGAGGTACATGAGGAGTTACAAGCGATCCTTGAATCTGCTTGGTGTTCATCACATGTAGGCACTATCGGAGATATGCATGAGAAAGGGAGGGCGATATATGGAATGATACAGAAGTGGGAATCTCGTTCTTTTGGTGCCTTATGCACAAAACTAAGAGAGTTGAGGAAGAAATTGCATGCGCATCAGCTCGATTCAAATAGGATTGGCTCTTGTTATGAAGAAAAGAAGGTGGAGCAGCGCATCGTGGGGTTAGGGTATCACAAGGATATCATGTGGTGACAGTGGGCGCGAATACATTGTCTAGTGGAGGGAGTCCAAATTACTCAGGTTGCCATCAAAACACTTCTAATTTGGAGGAAGAAGAGATGAGTGTGCCATTTGGTGGAACATGATTGAACGTACAATTAGGATGTGCGAGATCTAGAGGAGTTGACCATACAATTATGTGAGCAGCTATACATGTTGAAGGTTGTGATTGGAATTGAGGAGGTATGATAGTTGTAAACAGCGTTGAGATTTCCCCCGAAGAGGAGGTGATGATGCAGCACAATATAGGTAAGTATTTCCCCCAGCGAGAACCAAGGTTATCAAACCAATAGGAGAACCATGCAAACTCCCATCTTCAGTGCCTACGCATAAAAGAGCAAACACTTGCACTCAACGCGGGCAAGAGGGTTGTCAATCCCCTTAAACTCGTTACTTGCAAGCGATTAGTAGTGATAGATATATAATTTGATAAACATAAATTGTAAATAAAAAGAAAGTAACTAATGGCTGCAAGGTGTTCAGAGTTTTTGTAATTATATTTGTGAGGAGACCCCGGGGGCCATAGTGTTCGCTAGAGGCTTCTCTCTCAAAGAAAGCATAAAGTTGGTAAAAAAATTACTGTTGGGAAATTGATAGAAAAGCGCATAGTTATGCAATATTTATTCACACCAATGATCATTTATATATGCATCACGCCCATAAACAAGTGCACCGACTCCTGCCTGCATCTACTACTATTACTCCACCCATCGACCGCTATCCAGCATGCATCTAGAGTATTAAGTGAAAACAGAGTAGTGCTTGGAGGATGATGACATGATGTAGACAAAGTAAATTCAATTAATATGAATGAACCCCATCGTTTTACCCTTAGTGGAAGCAATACAATACGTGTCATGTCCCTTTCTATCACTGGGATTGAGCACCGCAAGATTAAACCCACTACAACACACCACTCCCACTTGAAGATAAATCAATCTAGTTGGCCAAATCAAACCGATAGATCGGAGAGCATTAGAAAGCTATAACAATCATGAAAATAAAATACCAGTAAGTATTCAATATATTTTCATGAATAATCTGAACATAAACCCACAATTCATCGGATCGCAACAAACTCACCTCAAAGATTGATTGCATAAGGTAGATCCGCGGGAATCGCGGTGATCTTGGCAATGAAGAACATAGAGAGAGATAGCCATCTAGGTACTAACTATGGACCCGAAGATCTGCGGTGAGCTGCTCACACGTCACCATGGGAGCAACAAGGTTGATGTAGAGGCCCTCCATGATCGACCCCCCTCCGGCAGGGCACCAGAAAAGGGCTCTAGATGGGCACATGGCAGAACAAAGACTTGCGGCGGCGAAAAAAGTGTTTCGGGAGGCTCTCTAGGGTTTTCAGAATATTTGTGAATTTATAGGCCAGAGATCAGGGCCAGGAGAGCGGGGAGGTGGCCCCAAGCTAGCAGGGCGCGACCACCCCCTGGGCGCGCCCTGATGGCTTGGGGGCACCTCATGTGCCCTCTGGTCTTCCTCCGGAGCTTCGGTCCAGAAAAAATCATCAAAAGTTTTGGGGTATTTGGACTTCGTTTGGTACAATATTCGTGAAAAGCGAAAACATGCAAAAAACAACAAGTGGCACTTGGCACTAGGTTAATAGGTTAGTGCTCAAAAATAATGTAAAATAGCAAGTAAATGCCTAAAAGGTATCCTAGAATGATAATATAATAGCATGGAACAATAAAAAATTATAGATACGTTGGAGACTTATCAGCATCTCCAAGCTTAATTCTTGCTCGTCCCCGAGTAGGTAAATGATAAAAACAGAATTTTTGATGTGACATGCTACCCAACATGTAATATTTTCAGATATAGTCATTGAGAAACGATGAATCAATATAGATTAACATAGTAATATCCATAAGCATAAGTAACACAATCATCAACTTTCAAAATATATGATCCTTTAAAGAATGTTTACCCCCATTCATTTTATCATATTAGCATGGCATGGCACCGTCTTCATCACATAAATACAAATGTCAAGCACCACGGTGTTAAGTCAAGCAATTGGATCGTACTTTTTCACGCGCTTCAACATTTTATACCTCACTTAATACATGAGCGTGAACCATGGACATAGCATATAGGTGGAATAGAATATGGTGGTAGGTTTCAAAGGGGTAAAAGTGGAGAATAAAGTCTCGCATCAACTAGGCGGATCAATGGGCTATGGAGATGCCCATCAATCGATATCAATGCAAGGAGTAGGGATTGCCATGCAACGGATGCACTAGAGCTATAAGTGTATGAAAGCTCAAATGAAGCTAAGTGGGTGTTAATCCAACTTGCTTGCTCATGAAGACCTCGAGCATTTGAGGAAGCCCATTGATACGTCTCCAACGTATCGATAATTTACGAAGTATTCATGCCATATTTTCCTATGTTTACAATACTTTTATATGGTTTTGATGCACTTTATATGATTTATTTAGAACTAACCCGGACTAACGCTATTTTCAGCAGAATTACCATGGTGTTGTTTTTTGTGCAGAAAATAAAAGTTCTCGGAATCGCCCGAAACTTTTTTATGATTTTTTTTCTGGAGGTAATAAGAAATACCAGAGCGAAGAACCACCGGAGGGGAGCCACCTATGGGCCACAAGCCAACAGGGCGCGCCCACCCCCTGGGCGCACCCTGATGGCTTGTGGGCCCACATGGCTCCGTTTAGCATGATTCCAATGCCGAAAAATCCTATATATACATAAACCCTCAGAAATAAACATAGAACTTCCGCTCCACCGCCAAAACTCTTTGTATCGACGAAAAACCCATCTGGAGCCTTTCCAGTACCCTTCCAGAGGGGGGAAACCATCACCGGTGGCCATCTTCATCATCCCGGTGGAGGCCATGATGAGGAGGGATTAGTTCATCCTCGGGGCTAAGGGTATGTACCAGTAGCTATGTGTTTAATCTCTCTCTCTCTCTCTCTCGTGTTCTTGAGATGGCATGATCTTGATGTATCACGGGCTAAGGGTATGTACCAGTAGATGATCTTGAGTTGGATCATATGGTGTTCTTCCCTTGCTATCTTGTTGTGATGAATTGAATCTTTCCCTTTGAGATTTTGTTATGTCGCATTGAATATTGGATTTGAGATCACTTGATATATATCTTGGTACTCAACTAGCAGATTCCCGTGGTGACAATGGGGTAATCTATGCATATGGGTTGATACACGTTCTTGTCTTACTTTCTCCGATAGAAATCTTGGGGTGCTCTTTGAAGTTCTTTGTGTTCGATTGAATATGATGAATCTGAAATTGTTTGATGCATGTCGAATAATTAACCCACGGATACTTGAGGTGACATTGGAGTATCTAGGTGGCATTAGGGTTGATTGATATGTATCATTGGTGTTATTTTAGTACGAACTCTAGAGTTGTTTGTGACACCTATAGGAATAGCTCAATAGATTGATCGGAAAGGGCAACTTTGAGGTGGTTTTACTACCTACAACAATTTCATCTTATGTTCTCCGCTAGATATGAACTTTGGAGTGTGCTCATATGATCCTATTATATTAGCATTGTTGAGAGATTGCACTAGTGAAAGTATGAACCCTAGGCCTTATTTCCAAGCATTGATATACTGTTTTGCTCGTTGTTTACTACTTGTTACCTTGCTGTTTTTATGTTTTCAGATTACCAAAACCTATATCTATCATCCATATTACACTTGTATCACCATCTCTTCGCCGAACTAGTGCACCTATACAATTTACCATTGTATTGGGTGTGTTGGGGACACAAGAGATTTCTTGTATTTGATTGCAGGGTTGTTTGAGAGAGACCATCTTCATCCTACACCTCTCATGTATTGATAACCTTAGGTCATCCACTTGAGGGAAAACTGCTACTCTCCTACAAAACTCTGCGCTTGGAGGCCCAACAGAGTCTACAAGAATAAAGTTGCGCAGTAGACATCAAGCTATTTTCTGGCTCCATTGACGGGGAGGTGACTGCTTGAAGATACATCTTTAGATCTTGCAATTAAATCTTTTACTTTCTTTTTTTTCACTAGTTTGGAGTGAAAGATCTTGATCTCAACACATGAGTAGGTGGTTCTCTCTCAGAAAATGGATGGGGCAAGTGTTGGCTTGTTCTGAGTGATGTCTCTACGAATGAGAGGGAGGTGGAGGGGTATATATAGGCTTCTCCAAAAATCCAACTCAGTGGAACTAAAGATATCTTCGGTTCCACAGACTAGTGCAAAAGGTTGCAACTTTTGGCGTTTCGGTGAGACTGATATATAAATCTCGGTGAGTCCGATTTTGGCTGGCCTAGGCAGTTCCTCGCTTCGGTGGCACCGATTCACAAAACTTAGAAATTCCGATTTTTAGTAAATGGATACCCGAAGGTTGGTCACTATTTTTGGTTACACCGAAAGGGAACTTGGTGTCATCGAGTGGCTAGGGTTTGGCTCTGGATTCTGTCTAAGGAAAACTTGGTAGGGCCGAATGTGTAAACTTGGTGGCACCGAATTTGGGCTTTAGGTTTGGACAAAATATATTTGTGGGAAAATTCGTGAGGGTTCTTGGTGGCTAACTCTAAGCACTTGAGCAACCAGATCATTAGAGATACCTCATCCCCTTTTAATAGTATTGGCTTTCCTATGGACTCAAATGTGATTTCTCACACAATGCAAAATGTAGAGTCTTGAAGCTTGTTGCCATTTGATGTTCCATGCATCTAGGGAATCTCCTCACAATCCTTTGCTAATCTATTCATTGAACTCTTCCTAAAATATGCTTGATAGGATACTTAGTCCAATGAAATATATGTTTTTATTAATTAACAAAACCACCTAGGGAGAAGTTGTGCTTTCAATCTTCCCCCTTTTGGTAATTGATGACAACATATAGATGAAAGCTTTGATAAGGATATAAACAATGTATAGCATCGTCGCTTTGAGAAGTATGTGATTAGCAAGAGCTCCCCCTAAATTGTGCACTACTTTGAATTTGCGTTTGAATGCAAATGCACAATAGATTATGATCATGGGTAACTCTTCCATGTCACATACATCTTGGTGGTGCGCATAAATGATATGAATAGATTTACAATGCACATAACACCAATCATGAGTGAATGATCATCATATAGATACCACAAAGATAGGAAATAGTAGTATCAATCATAAAGTGTATGACCAAACACAATGAAGTTTTAAGACAAACACATGATAGACCAAATGTTTTAAAAACGAGAAGAGTAACCAAAATGCAACACACACACACACACTCTCTCTCTCTCTCTCAGCCCTATGATCTATACAACTTCTCCTCCTTTGGCAACAAGTTACCAAAAAGCTCAAAGGTATAGAGCTAAGCATCACTCTGGGCATGATCTCCTCCATGAGACGATGAAGCAGCTCCGGTGGTCGTGGAAGGAGTCGATATGAGACCGTCGGCGAATGCTTCTGCTCAAGTCCTCTGAGGTGGTGGAGTAGACACTGGAGGTGCTGAGGGTGGTGATGCTGGAGCAGATGAAGCGGGCCTCATCTCTGTAACTGGCACTGCAGATGATCTGACCTGAGTCATGAACTGAGTGTGAGTTGGGAGTGTAGGACTGTGATAACCCACAAGTATAGGGGATCGCAACAGTTTCGAGGGTAGAGTATTCAACCCAAATTTATAGATTCGACACAAGGGGAGCCAAAGAATATTTGAGAGTATTAGCAGCTGAGTTGTCAATTCAACCACACCTGGAGATTAAATATCCGCAGCAGAGTGATCTGTAGCACAGTAGTATGATAGTTTGATAGCAGCAGTAACAGTAACAGTAACAGTAACAGTGATAGCAATAGTTTTGTAGCAGTTGAAACAGTAGCAACAACAATAGTAACTTAGCAAGAGCAATAAGTGGAAAACTCGTAGGCACTGGATCGGTGAACTTGTTGGATGATATTCATCATATAACAGTCACAACCTAGGGCGACACATAACTAGCTCCAGTTCATAAATGTAATGTAGGCATGTATTCCGTAAATAGTCATACGTGCTTATGGAAACGAACTTGCATGACATCTTTTGTCCTACCCTCCCGTGGCAGCGGGGTCCATAAGGAGACTAAGGGATATTAAGTCCTCCTTTTAATAGAGAACCGGAACAAAGCATTAACACACGGTGAATACATGAACTCCTCAAACTACGGTCATCACCGAAAAGTATCCCGACTATTGTCACTCCAGGGTTTGCGGATCAGAACACGTAATAGGTGCATATGCCTAGCAAGATCGGATCAAGAACATAGATATAATGGTGATAAGATAAACGGTTCAGATCTGAAATCATGGCACTCGGGCCCTAGTGACAAGCATTAAGCATGGCAAAGTCATAGCAACATCAATCTCAGAACATAGTGGATACTAGGGATCAAGCCCTAACAAACTAACTCGATTACATGATGAATATCATCCAACTCCTCACCGACCATCAAGCCTATGAAGGAATTACTCACTCCCGGTGGGGAGCATCATGGAATTGGCGATGGAGAAGGGTTGATGATGACAAAGACCGAAGATTCCCCTCTCCGGAGCCCCAAACGGGCTCCACATCTGGCCTCCCGATGAAGAACAGGAGGTGGCGGCGGCTCTGTATCGTTAAACGCGATGAAACTTTCTCCTGGATTTTTTCTCCAAAAATAGGATTTTATAGCGTCGGAATTAGGGTCAGTGGGGCCACGAGGTGGCCACAACCCACCAGGGCACGCCTGGGGGGCTGGCGCGCCGTGGTGTATCGTGCCCAGCCAAGGGTCCCCCTCCGGTGGTTCTTTGCTCCAATATTTTTTATTTATTGTAAAATAAATCTCCAAAAAGTTTCATCTAGTTCCGAGAACTTTTATTTCTGCACAAAAAAAACACCATGGCAGTTCTGCTGAAAACAGCGTCAGTCCGGGTTAGTTTCATTCAAATTAGAGTCCAAAACAAGGGCAAAAGTGGGAGGAAAAGTAGATACGATGGAGACATGTCAACTCCCCCAAGTTTAACCCATTGCTTGTCCTCAAGCAATTCAGTTGACAAACTGAAAGTGATAAAGAAAAACTTTTACGAACTCTTTTGTTCTTGTTTACATACATATGCTTAAGTAGCACCCAGGTTTTCAGCAAAGATTATGACTAACCATGCCAACAATAACTCTTAGAAATTATATTAACTCATATCAATGACATAAGCAGCTAGCGAGCAATAATAAGATATCTCAAGCGTCAACACTTTGGCAAAATAATCATGATACAGTATGACAATAGTGGTATCTCGCTAGCCTTTTCTGAGACCGCAAAACATAAATGTAGAGCATCTCCAAAGTTCAAGCAGCGACTAAACATTGTAATTCATGGTAGAAAAGATCCAGTCATGCTGCACCCAACATCAACTATACACAATGCATGAGGATGACAATAGTGCTCTCAGGTCTGGCGCTTATTTGAGAAGGTGACGACTCAACATAAAAGTAAATAGATAGTCCCTTCGCAGAGGGAAGCATGGATTTGCAGAGGTGCCAGAGCTCAGGTTTTAAACAGAGATAGATATAATTTTGGGAGGTACAACCTTCCTGTCAACGTTACGACCAAGAGTTATCAATATCTTCCATGCTAAACAAATTAGCAGCGGTTCCCAAGCGGTAAAAGTAAAGGGTTACTCCCCCTCCACCAACAATCACACTCCACGGCTAGCCGAATCCACGGGTACCGTCCAAACCATCAACATTCCTGGGGGAGTTTTGTTTAATTATTTGTCATTTTTGATTTCGGGACTGGGAATCCCTATTACTGCCCCTCTCGTGTAAGGACGAGTGAATAAGCACTCATCATGAGAATAACCCGCTTAACATGGAAGATGTTGACCACCCCATGTCGCTCCATGAGCGGTCCGGGCACACAAAACAGATGTTCATTTGAATTTTTAGAGATGGCACATACAAATTTACTTGGAACGACAGGGTAATACCGCATATAGGTAGATATAGTGGACTCATCTGGAGTAACTTTGGTTTAAGGGTTTTGATGCACAAGTAGTATTCCCACTTAGTACAGGCGAAGGCTAGCAAATAGATTGAGAGGCGGCCAGCTAGAGAGCGAAAACGGTCATGAACATGCATTACATATAATAAACATTGACTACTAGCATGAGTAGGATATGGACACCATGAACATAAATATCATGAAGGCTATGTTGGTTTTGATTCAACTACATGCGTGAACATGTGCCAAGTCAAGCCACTTGAAACATTCAGAGGAGGATACCATATCATCATACCACATCACAACCATTTTAATGCATGTTGACATCCAAGATAAATCATTATCCACTCCTAGCTACTTAAGCATGGCATGAAAAACTATAATCTCTAATGCTCATTGCAAACATGTTTGATCATAATAGGCCGAATCAAGGATACTAGGTTAAACATATTTACAAAAACAAAAACAAGCTGAGTTCATACCCTCTTTTCTCTGCCACAGTCAATTCATCAAATATCGTCATTATTGCCTTTCACTTGCACGACCGAATGATAAGAAAATAATAATAGTGCAAGAGTGCCGTGGACTAAGCTGGAATCTGCAAACATTTTATTCAAGAGGCGAAGACAAGGTAACATGGGCTCTTTGTTAGATTAACAATGATGCATAAGAGTGCCACTCAACATTTTCATCGTGGTCTTCTCCTTGGTACGACTCAAACAAAAAGAAAAGAATTTCAGAGAAACACACTGAAATATTTTTGGAGTTTTTTTTTCTTGAAGAAGGCAAATTAAAAAGGAAAAACAAAAACGAGAAAAACTATTTACAGGGGAAAGCTCCCAACAAGTAAAAGAAGAAACGATAAATCTTTTTGGGTTTTCTTTCGATACTACAATTAAACCAAGCTAGAAAGAAAAACTGAAAAGAAGTAGGAAATATTTTTTGGTTTTCTCAAAGTTTTTCAAACACACAAGAAGAAAGCGAGGAAATAAATCTAGCATGGATATTACAATGAAAAAGTGTGAACACCGACAACTGGAGTGAAATGTGTGAATATGAATGTAATGTTGGTGGAAACACGTACTCCCCCAAGCTTAGGCACTTGGCCTAGCTTGGTAATCACCATCCGCATGGATAATAATCTGAGCGATAGCTCACCGAGGCCCTTGGTGCAAACTCCTCGGCCCACCTGGCAGCTTCAACCTCCGCATTGTACGCACGGGCCTTGCTCTCAAGAACATAGTATCTTCCGTTACTGTGAAAATCAAAGAGAGCAGGAGCAGGCAAAGTGACAGGCACAACATTTTTTATATTAAATCTCAAGTTATAGGTATAATTAGTGGCCGTGCCCATAAGGAACTTATGACGCTTCATGGCCTCAAAGTCTAAATACTGAATAGGTAAGATGGGGTCATTAGGCCAAGGTGATACATTTAGTTTCTCTGCTACACGGGAGGCATAAATCCCTCCATAAAAATTACCACTAGCAGCATTGTGCTGCAATCTCCGTGCAACAATTGCTATGAGATTATAACATTTATTTCCAGTTATGGCAGTCTGTATGAGACTCAAATCAGGAGTACACAGTGTGCTACAATCTTGTTTGCCTACGATACATTTGCCATTAAAGAGTGCGAAGTAGTGTATTGATGGGAAATGGATACTTTTAATTCTTCCTTGTGTTACTCCCCTATCTTCACCATAGCAAAGATTAACCAAAAATGACTCGTACTCAGATTTTGGTGGTTCATCAAGGGAACCCTAATATGGAAGTTTGCATGTTTCACTGAACAATTCTAAAGGCATGGTGAAGGAACGGTCATAAAGGTTGAATGAAACTCTAGACTCACGAGGAAAATATTTAAATTTCTTTGTCAATGTTTTCGTGAGTTCGAGATGTTGGGGGCACTTATCTGCGATGATGGGAGCAAGTTCTGTATTGTGGATAAATTGTTCAAATTCCCCCTTAATACCTGCACCTTCCATGAACTCGTCGCACGGCCACAAGCATGACTTGGTAGCGGCATCTCGCATCGAGCTTTCGCTTGGCTCAACATAAGATTGTCGGACCGAGCTTCCACTTGATGAGGCCTCCGAGGACCTTCTCCTCGAAGAACTCCTAAAGAATTGCATTTTTATTTGCGAAAAAATTTCTTAAATATTTTTGAGACACAAAATTTTGTCAACAAAACTTCGTGAAATTGATAGCAACTACTCCTAAGCATGCATAGAGGCCATATTAAGCATTCAAACTACTTAGAGCTCTAAGAATTTAACATGCAAGCTCATCTACAGCAGCACCAAGAGTAGCTAATTACTCTAAAAATAACCCACTAAATCAAAAACTAATTGGAGCAATGGAGGAGTCACATACCAAGTAGCAATCCCTCCAAACAGTTTCGGAAATAGAGCTTCGAGCAAAGAGATCGAAATCCGCGGGTTTGAGAGCAAGAACACGGGAATGGTGGCTATGGTGATTTTTTTCTGGAGGTAGGGGATGTTGTGGGCTAAAGGAATAAGTGAGGGGGCCCACGTGGGGGCCACAACCCACCAGGGCGTGCCTGGGGTTGCTGGCGCGCCCTGGTGTCTTGTGGGCACCAGGTGCACCCCCTATGGTATTATTTGCACCAGAAATTCAGAAATATTCAGAAAAAATCGTATCAAATTTTCAGAACATTCTGAGAACTTTTATTTTTGGGTCATTTTTTATTGCACGGAGAAAACAAAAAACAGGATAAACAAGGCATTTTATTTTATTTGACTAACTAAAACAGGAAACAAAAAGTGGGAACAGAGAGTTGTGCTTACTAGATTCATCAACTTCATACCTCTAAAAAATGATACATTAATAAGGTTGATCAAGTCTTATTAACAACCACTTTCAATTAGCATGAAACTGAAGAACTTTCGTAAAACACTAAGTTACCTCAATGGGGATCTGCATATCCCCAACAATAAGTATATCATATTTCTTTTTGGTAGTAGGTAGAGGTAATTGAAAACTTCCAATAGTGATGGTCGGAGATTCTTCAATAACATTTGTACCATTCACTTGGAATTGTTTCTTCGGAAAGTGCACCATGTGCTCATTACCATTGATATGAAAAGTGACTTTGCTTTTATTGCATTCAATAACAGCCCCTGCAGTATTCAAAAAGGGTCTACCAAGGATAATCGACATGTTGTCATCCTTGGGCATCTCAAGAATAACAAAGTCCGTTAAGATAGTAACATTTGCAACAACAACGGGCACATCCTCACAAATACCGATAGGTATGGCAGTTGATTTGTCAGCCATTTGCAATGATATTTCAGTAGGTGTGAGTTTATTCAAATCAAGTCTTTTATATAAGGAGAAAGGCATAACACTAACACCGGCCCCCAAATCACACAAAGCAGTTTTGACATAGTTTCTTTTAATGGAGCAAGGTATAGTTGTTATTCCCGGGTCTCCAAGTTTTTTAGGTACTCCATCCTTAAAAGAATAATTAGCAAGCATGGTGGAGATTTCAGCTTCAGGTATCTTTCTTTTATTAGTGATGATGTCTTTCATGTTCTTTACATAAGGGGCCATCTTCAGGATAGCAGTTAAGCGAGTACGCAAAAAGACTGGCCTAATCATTTCAGCAAAGCGTTCAAATTCTCCATCATCCTTTTTCTTAGATGGTTTAGGTGGAAAGGGCATGGGTTTCTGAACCCATGGCTCTCTTTCTTTACCATGTTTTCTAGCCTCAAAGTCTCTTTTATCATAACGTTTATTTTTAGGTTGTGGGTTATCAAGATCAGCAACAGGCTCTATTTCAACATCATTATCTGGTTCTCTATCATTGTTAGGTTGAGCATCTTCATGAACATCGTCATTATCATTTTCATTATCACTAGGTGAATGTTCATTACCAGACTGAGTTTTAGCATCGGAAATAGAGACATCATTATTATCAGGATGTTTTTGTATCTTAGGTTCACTAGAGGTATGCAGAGTCCTATCATTTTCCTTTTTCCTTTTCTTTTTAGAAGGACTAGGTGCATTAGTATTATTTCTCTGAGAGTCTTGTTCAATTCTTTTAGGACGACCTTCGGGATAAAGAGGTTCTTGGGTCATTCTACCTCCTCTAGTTACTACTCTAGCAGCAAAATCATTCCTATTATTATTCATTTCATCAAGCAATTCTTTTTGAGACTTAGCAACTTGTTCTAACTGAGTTTGAACCATATAGGCATGCTTTCCTACACCTCTAACATCATTACTGATTCTAAATAACAAGTCACTCAAGCGAGCAATCATATCAGAATTATATTTCAATTGTTTCAGATCATGTGCATTGAAATGATCTTGCTTCATAATATAGTTGTCAAACTCATATAAGCATTTACTAGGATGTTTATTGTGAGGGATATCACCTTCATCAAACTTTAATAAAGAATTTACCTCTACCACCTGTGGAGGTGGTGATGTGTCAAGGCCATCTATTTCTTCAATAAGTGGTAAATTCTTAACATCCTCAGCTTTAATACCTTTTTCCTTCATAGATTTCTTTGCCTCTTGCATATCTTCAGGACTGAGAAATAAGATACCCCTCTTCTTCAGAGTGGGTTTAGGTGGTGGTTCGGGAAGAGTCTAATCATCATAATTCTTCAATATGTTTTTCAATAATTCCTCAACTTGTTCAACAGTTCGTTCCCTGAAAACACAACCAACACAACTATCTAGGAAGTCCCTAGAAGCATCAGTTAGTCCATTATAGAAGATATCAAGTATTTCATTTTTCTTGAGAGGGTGATCAGGCAAAGCATTAAGAAACTGGAGAAGCCTCCCCCAAGCTTGTGGGAGACTCTCTTCTTCAATTTGCACAAAGTTAAATATTTCCTGTAAGGCAACTTGTTTCTTATGAGCAGGAAAATATTTTCCAGACAAGTAGTAAATCATATCCTGGGGACTACGCACACAACCAGGAGTAAGAGTATTGTACCATGTCTTGGCATCACCCTATAATGAGAACGGAAATAATTTGAGAATATAGTAATAGCGAATCTTCTCATCATGAGCAAAGAGGGTGGCTATATCATTCAGCTTAGTAAGATGTGCCACTACAGTTTCAGTTTCATAGCCATGGAAAGGATCAGATTCAACCATAGTAATTAACTCTGGGTAGACAGAGAATTCATAATCCTTATCGGTAACAAAGATAGGTGAAGTAGCAAACTTAGGATCACATTTCATTCTAGCATTCAAAGTCTTTTGCTTATACTTGCGTAGCAATTTCTTAAGATCATTTCTATCCCTGCAAGAAAGAATTTCTCTAGTTACCTCCTCATCCATAACATAATCTTCAGGTATCTTAGGCATTTCAAATCTAGGAGAGCTAGGACTAATAGGTGTTTCATAGTCATCAATTTCAAAGGCTTCATCAGTTTCAGCAATCTCATCAGTTTCAGTAATTTCATTCTCTTTAGCTCTAGCAATTTGTTCATCAAGAAATTCACCTAGTGGCACATTATCATCAAGCATGGTACTAGCATCATCATAATCATCATTCATAGCAAAAGTGGCATCATCAATAACTTGCGATGTATCAGGATTACTAGCATGTGGTGGTGTTGCAAACTTACTCATAACAGAAGGTGAATCAAGTGCAGAGCTAGATGATAGTTCCTTACCTCCCCTCGTCTTAGAGGGAAAAATCTTGGTCTTTGGATCCTTCAGATTCTTCATAGTGATCAATTGATATAAATCCCAAGTGAATCAACAAATATAGCTATGCTCCCCGGCAACGGCGCCAGAAAAAGGTCTTGATAAGCCACAAGTATAGGGGATTGCAACAGTTTTCGAGGGTAGAGTATTCAACCCAAATTTATAGATTCGACACAAGGGGAGCCAAAGAATATTTGAGAGTATTAGCAGCTGAGTTGTCAATTCAACCACACTTGGAGATTAAATATCTACAGCAGAGTGATCAGTAGCACAGTAGTATGATAGTTTGATAGCAGCAGCAAGAGTAACAGTAACAGTGATCAGTAGCAATAGTTTTGTAGCAGTTGAAACAGTAGCAACAACAATAGTAACTTAGCAAGAGAAATAAGTGGAAAACTCGTAGGCACTGGATCGGTGAACTTGTTGGATGATATTCATCATATAACAGTCATAACCTAGGGTGACACAGAACTAGCTCTAGTTCATAAATGTAATGTAGGCATGTATTCCGTAAATAGTCATACGTGCTTATGGAAAAGAACTTGCATGACATCTTTTGTCCTACCCTCCCGTGACAGCGGAGTCCATAAGGAAACTAAGGGATATTAAGGCCTCCTTTTAAGAGAGAACCGGAACAAAGCATTAACACACGGCGAATACATGAACTCAAACTATGGTCATCACCGGAAAGTATCCCGACTATTGTCACTCCGGGGTTTGCGGATTAGAACACGTAATAGGTGCATATGACTAGCAAGATCGGATCAAGAACATAGATATAATGGCGATAACATAAATGGTTCAGATCTAAAATCATGGCACTCGGACCCTAGTGACAAGCATTAAGCATGGCAAAGTCATAGCAACATCAATCTCAGAACATAGTGGATACTTGGGATCAAGCCCTAACAAACTAACTCGATTACATGATGAATATCATCCAACTCTTCACCGACCATCAAGCCCATGAAGGAATTACTCACTCCCGGTGGGGAGCATCATGGAATTGGCGATGGAGAAGGGTTGATGATGACGAAGACCGAAGATTCCCCTCTTCGGAGCCCCAAACGGGCTCCAGATGTGGCCTCCCGATGAAGAACAGGAGGTGCAGCGGCTCCGTATCGTTAAACGCGTTGAAACTTTCTCCTGGATTTTTTTCTCCAAAAATAGGATTTTATAGCATCGGAATTAGGGTCAGTGGGGCCACGAGGTGGGCACAACCCACCAGGGCGCGCCTGGGGGGGCTGGCGCGCCCTGGTGTATCGTGCCCAACCAGGGGCCCCCCTCCTGTGGTTCTTGGCTCCAATATTTTTTTTATTGTAAAATAAATCTCCAAAAAGTTTCGTCTAGTTCGAAGAACTTTTATTTCTGCACAAATACAACACCATGGAAGTTCTGCTGAAAACAGCGTCAGTCCGGGTTAGTTTCATTCAAATCATGCAAATTAGTGTCCAAAACAAGGGCAAAAGTGTGAGGAAAAGTAGATACGATGGAGACGTATCAGACTGTCATCATCATCATCGTCATCATCACTGGAGCTGGGACTAGGCACGGCATCCACCTCCTTTTTCAAAGTATCAACGGTCGTTGTCAGCTCAGTCACCTTGATATCCAAGTCATGAAACTTGGTTTCCACAATCCTCTCAAGGCTCTTTTGGTTCTTCAGAATCTCGCTCACGTTCTTCTCTATCCCTTGGATAGCACTAACAAGATATGCCATTTGGTCATTCTTTGTCCTTGGCATTTGAGCACTAGTGGCTCTAGCTGCTTCTGCCCTGGCCTCTGCCTCAATCTGTGCTTGTGCAGTAGATGAAGTGGGATGACTTGGACCTATCACCACAACATTATCCTCAAGTTCTGGCTATAGGGGCAGGTGTGATCGATCAAGTAGATATTGGCTCTTTCCAATCTTGGAGTTGATAAGCATTTGAATGTAGGGAGCATATCCACAAGATCTCTTGTGGTTAGCAGCAGTCTGCTTGATGGTCTCAACAATGAGATCCATCACTCTGATCCTAGTATGGCTATCCACATGATGTAGCATGTTGATGGAATAACCATGTATCATCTTGTCGTCTTCGTACTTGGGCAACAAAGTACGCCTTAGGATGGTGTTGGAGGTGGGCAGTCATGCTTGCAGAAAGTAAACTGAGCCAAGCTTATGTGTCTTCACATACTCCCTAGGAATGGGGTTGTACATGTTGGCCATGGAGCTGTGATTCATCTTGGCCTCAGATTACACATCAAGGTCACTTTCAAGCATCTTTGGGACTACTAAGATGGTAGCCCATTCTTCAACACTTGACTGATATCTGGTGCCTTCAGTCATCCACTCAATCTTTCCATCTGGATAGAAATGTGCAGCGGAATAGAATTGCATAATCATTTCTTCATACCAGGCAGTCATCTTTCTGCCAACAAACTCATCAATATCAATGGCCTTGAAATTTTCTTGGACATGAGGAAAGTAGTCCAGGTTCTTCTTGATGTATTCCCACACAACATATCTCATATCACTGACAGCTGGGTTCTTATCAAGGAAACTAGTCTCATAGAAGTCCTGCTGCTCCTTGGTGTGAAAGCAAGCATCAACATCAGTCCTTCTCCTCACAACATAGGGATCATCGGCTCTCCACTTGCTGAGACCTTGATGCTTCCTCTCCTTCATGTTTTCTGCCACTGGATGATCATTGTTGTGGTCTGGCAGGTGAGCTCTGAGCTTCCTCAAAACTGCAACATCTTCTTCTTCCTCTGCTGCATCTCTGGAGGTAGAACCCTTGTTCTTGTCTGCGATAGAAATATCTCTGGTTGTCCTCTTGGGCTTGGAGGCAGCTGGCTTGGTCTTGGGAGCTGAGGGCTTTGCCTTTGAAGCAGGCTTTCTAGGCATAGCATCCTTCATAAGTTTCCTTTGCTTGGAAGGAGGAGGGTTAGCAGGTTCCTCCTCTTCCTCTTCCTCATGCTCAGTAGGCTCTTCATACATGGAGGTTGGCCTCCCAGCCACATGGATAGTCCTCTTCCTTTCTCTCTTCTCCCCGGACTTCTTGGCCAATGCCTTGGTTTCCTCGGAGGTGTTAGGGGTCTCAAGAGATTTCATTCCTCCCTTTGCAGCTGACTCAGGTGCCTTCCTGGCTTCAGTGCTTGCATATTCCTTTCTAACACTTTTCCTCTTGGATGTGGTATCATCAGGAATAAAATCAGCATCCTCCTCATCAGAGTTTCTCCTCTTTCTAGCCCTGGTGGCTGCCTTGGGCAAGCCATGTGAGCTAGGGTTGCCAGGGTCCTCAGAACTAGCCTGTGGACTACTGCATGAATTAGTGTCTGCACTGGGCTCTCTGAAACCATTCTAATTGTCCTCTGATCCTGACATGACTGAGCGTTGACCCTGTGAAATAGATATAGAGGAGTGGAAAAGATGAGTATCACAAAATTCAGACATTTTTGCAAGTTTGAACTCAAAAATTTAGTTCTAGGTTCTCAGTGTAAGCAAGTTCGGTTCCATCGAGTTTCAAAATTCGGAGCTTCCGAAGCAAAAAACATTCTTAACAGAAACTTGGTTACTCAAATCGGTTTCACCGAAGAGAGACTCGGTCTCACCGAAGTTGTGCTCAGTAACCCTAAACATCCATCTCGGTGACACCGATAGGAACTTTTCGGTTTCACCGAGAAGCCCTTTGTGTTGTGGGTAACCCACATCGGTGACGCCGAAACGTTTAGACTCGATGACCCCGAAATGACTTACGGCGAAAACCTAACCCTAATTTTTTTTGTTCAATCTATTCTACAGAGTTTTCTCGAGAATGGATACATTGCAAACTATGGCAAGAGATCAAATATATCCTAATGCGCATGAGTCAGACGTTGGAGCGCAAGAGGGGTTGGATATTTACCCTAACTTGGTGAAATCTCCTCTACGGCGGCAACGGCGGAGATGAATCCATTGACGGCGGCGGATTCCTGCGGCGAGGGCGCACGGGAAGCAACGACGAAGTCCTGAAGACGTGGGCAGAGGCAGCAGTGGGGTGCGGTTGACCGAAGGTTGATGAAATTTTCAAGTTCGGGGGCTGTGGATATATATATACCCATATGCTATCGGTGACACCGAAAAATCAAAATCAGTTCCACCGAGATGCCTTATTGCCTGTTGGCAGGGCAACTCGGTGACGCCGAGATTTTTCAATCGGTGGTACCGAGGTTCAAAAACCAGATCAACCCTAGTACATCAGTGGAGCGGAGTTTTATGAGTTGGTCACACCGAAATGCACTTGGGAGGTTTTGGAAGTCAGCCCTTTGTCAAAACGGTGGCTCCGAGTGCTCCTCACCCAGAGGGTCTGAAAAGTGCTTTCTCAAATTTTGTGATGAAGCATGAATAAAATTTGAGACGAGAAAGCATAGATGCTAGAGGGGGTACTTTGGCATTCTTGTACATCCAATTGGCCAGAAAAATGAAAGCCAAAGAACAACAATTGGATGTCCTCGAATGGAGAAAAAATATGCATACCAACATGCTCACATAATAAGATGTCAAATAAAACATGGCAAAACGACTCTAGTATCTACCAAGCACTTTGGCGATGACGGAGTCATCTATATATGAGTATATTGACTTAGGAGCCAAGCAAGAATACTTGATCATAGACCATACTCATCGTTTAAGCATAAGTGGGGTTGCCACTTTTACATAAAGCTTTTAATGCGTTCACATCTTATGAGATGCTTTGACTCAAGTCTTAGAGTAAAGCCCCCCCTTGATGTGACATCCCCCTAAGAGGGACAAACTAACCTTGGGTTTTCTCGTTGAAGACTTCATGTAGGTGTTGTAGTACTGTATGCTCATAGTTGATGAAGATCATCTTGGGTTGGGAGCTATCCTTGTTGTTTTGTACTCTTCTCACCATGGGTTAGTCCCACACAAGGAACGAATACAAGGATATCTATGGACATGGAGTGAAGCACGTGTATGATGATGTCCATTGATTCATTAATTACCTTGTCCCTTGCTTACCAATGTGGGATTTGTGACTCCTTGAACTGTTGCATGAGGTTGGAGTTGATTGCATTAGTTCTTGCCAATAATGAATGTGAGTGACTTTTGTTGGTGGAGTCATCGCTCAAGAACTTCTCTAGTTCTTCTTCTTGGGGACCCACATCAACTTGATGGGGATCCTTGGAGTTGAAGTAGCATTTGATGAAGTAGAGCTAGTGATGGCCTTGGGAACCCACTTGACTATGGCTTGAGATTCTTCAAATGAGTCAATCTCTTATTGAAGCTTGTCCTTGCCCTTGAGCTCGTGGTCTTGCGGTGGAAGATCATCTTGAGCTTTTGTTCCCTCAGATAGAGTAGGATCATACTTCTCCTTTTAGGGAACAAACTTCGTCTTGGGGTATTGATCTTCTTCCCATTAAACTCCATCGGCATTGAACTTTCCTTCAAAACCAATACCTTGGTTCTTCCGGTGCCATCCTTGCTTGAGGATAATCTCCTCAAATTGCTTACTTCCGGCAAGAGTTTTTCTACAATTCCTTGCAATAAATCGTTTTCTTGCTCAAGTGATACTTGGCTAAGAGGATCATTAGTGGAATCAATAGAAGTACTAAGAACACCATCATTGGATTTAGCATTAGTGTTGTTGTTTCTAGATGAAGAACCTTTCTTGCCTTTGTTACTAGTTTGCTTAGATTTAACTTGTGGAACGAATGTAGACAAGGGTAATCGTTTGGCAAGATAAGAAGAACTCTTCTTTCCAAGATCGTCATTGATAGCTTTAAGAAACTCATGCTCTTGCTCTAAATTTAGCTTCTAGAAGCGTAGCTTCTCATGAGTTCTTAAAAACTCTCTATGATCTTCTTGAGTAGATTCATGAGCTAACTTGAGTGTTTAGTTCTTTAGTTAGACGCTCAATCTCCTTCTTATCATCATCACACAACTTATCTTGACTAGCATGATTATTATCAAGTTCCTTTTGACTAACATCGCTAGTTTTATCAAATAGCAAGTCATCAACTCCTAGTAAGTCATCCTCATCACTATTAAAGTCAATGTACTCGGGGCATGATACCTGATAACCCACAAGTATAGGGGATCACAACAGTCTTCGCGGGCAGTATTTCACCCTGATTTATTGATTCGACACAAGGGGAGCCAAAGAATATTTGTCGGCCTTAGCAGTTGAGTTGTCAATTCAACCACACTTGGGATATCTCTCTGCAAGAAAGTTTTAGTAGCATGACAAGTAATAGTAGTAACAGTAATAGTAATAGTCACATCAGTAGTTTTGTAGCAGTTGTGATAGTAGCAGCAGTAGTAGTAACTTAGCAAATTTCAGTATATGTAAAGCGTAGACACATGGATCGATGATGGATAATGATTTAGATGACATCAATCATTTAACAGTTACGCACTAGGGCGACACAGAACTAGCTCCAATTCATCAATGTAATGTAGGCATGTATTCCGTATATAGTCATACATGCTTGCGATAAGAACTTGTATGACATCTTTGTCCTACCCTCCCGTGGCAGCGGGGTATTAATGGAAACTAAGGGATATTAATGCCTCCTTTTAATAGAGAACCGGAACAAACCATTAACACATGGTGAATACATGAACTCCTCAAACTATGGCAATCACCGGAAAGAATCCCAATTATTGTCACCTTGTGGTATGCGGATCAAGACACATAATAGGTGCATACAACTTGCACGATCCGATCCAAATCACTCTTATATTCATGAAAACATAATAGGTTCAGATATGAAATCATGGCACTCGGGCCCTAGTGACAAGCATTAAGCATAGCAAAGTCATAACAACATCAATCTCAGAACATAGTGGACACTAGGGATCAAGCCCTATCGAACTTAACTCGATTACATGATCAATATCATCCAATCCCATCGCCGTCTAGCAAGCCTACAAAGGAATTACTCACTCCCGATGGTGAGCATCTTGGCGGTGTTGATGAAGAAGGGTTGGTGATGACGACGACGACGATTCCCCCTCTCCGGAGCCCCCAAATGGACTCCAAATCAGCCCTCCCGAGGAAGAACAGGAGGTGGCGGCGGCTCCGTCTCGTAAGAAATCTTCCCTTCTATTTTTTTCTCTGAAGATGTGAATTTATAGGAGTGGAATTAGGGTCGGGGGAGCCACGTGGGCCCCACAAGCTAATAGGGCGTGCCCATGGGTTGGGCGCACCCTGTGGCCTTGTGGCTCATAGGCAGCCCCCCTCCGGTGGATCTTCGCTCCATAATTCATTGTTTATTTCAAAAATAATTCACAAAAAGTTTCATCCAATTCCAGGAACTTTTATTTCTGCACAAAAATAACACCAAGGTAGTTCTGCTGAAAACAACGTTAGTCCGGGTTAGTTCCATTCGAATCATGCGAATTACAGTCCAAAACTAGAGCAAAAGTGTTTGGAAAAGTAGATACGTTGGAGACGTATCAACTCCCCCAAGCTTAACTCATTGCTTGTCCTCAAGCAATTCAGTTGATAAACTGAAAGTGATAAAGAAAACTTTTACAAATTCTTTTGTCCGCGTTGTTATACACATGCTTAGCTAGTGTTTGGGTTTTCAGCATAAATCATAAATGACCATATCCATGATAACAATTAAACATCATATTCACTCATGGCAATACATAACCAACTAGCGAGCAATAATAAGATATGTCATATGCCAACAATTTGTCAAAACAATCATGATATAATATGACAACATGGTATTTCGCTAGCCCTTTCTGAGACCGCACAACATAAATGCAGAGCACCTCTGAGGTTCAAGCAGTGACTAAACATTATAATTCAGGGCAAAATAAATCTAATCATGCTCACACCCAACATTAACTAGACTCAATGAATAAGAATGACAATAGTGCTCTCCGGTCTGGTGCTTTTAATAAAAGTGTGATGACTCAACATAAAAGTAAATAGACTGGCCCTTCATAGAGTGAAGCATTGATTTGCAGAGGTGCCAGAGCTCAAGGTTTAAAACAGGATTGAAATTATAATTTTTGGGTGGTGCACTTTTCCTGTCAATGTCACAACAAAGGATTTCAATATCTTCCATGCTAAACACATTATTCACGGTTCCCAAGCGGAATTGTAAAGTTTACACCCATCCACCATACATACACAAGCCATGGCTGACCAAATCCATGGATGCCCTCCAACATTTCAACTATCCCGGGAGTTTTGTTTAATTAATTTTGATTTTGCAGGACTGGGCATCCTTTTTACCAGCCTCTCTCGTGCAATGATAGGCGAATAAATGCCCATCTTGAGAATAACCCACTTAGCATGGAAGATACCGACCGCCCCGTCACTCCATGAGCGGTACGAGTGCACAAAATAGAAGTTTTATTTGAATATTATAGGTGGCACATGCAAATTTACTTGGAATGGCAGGGTAAGACCATGTATAGGTAGGTATGGTGGACTCGTGTGGAATAACTTGGTTTAAGGATTTTGGATGCACAAGCAGTATTCCCGCTTAGAACAGGTGAAGGCTAGCAATAGATTGAGAAGCGACCAACTAGAAGGCAAAAACGGTCATAATCATGCATTGCGAACAACTAACATTGAACATAGCATGAGTAGGATATGAACAATCAGAATTTAAACGTCATGAAGGCTGCATTGGATTTGAATCAACTACATGTTTGCACATGGGCCAAGTCAAGCCGCTTGAATTACTCAGAGGGAACTCGGGGACTTAGCCGCGAATGAAAATTCGTCTAAGACAGATAAACACAACAAACATTCAACATCTGAATGGAAAGAAACCAAATGAAATCCGACCTGTTCAAAGCAAAAGATCAAGTAGCATGAGCCCTAGGCTCAATAAAGTTCTATGGTTACATCAACCACTCGGCATACCGAGGAAAATATCATCATGAATCAAAGTTTTAAGGGTCACATGGTCGACAAAGGTGTCCAGATCAATACCGTCGGCGATCTGAATGGTGGCCTCAATGAAGGTCTCCATGAAGTCCTCAAACTTAACCTTCTTGCTGTTGGCGACCTTGAGGGACTTCAGTTTCTCCTCATCCACGTCCTTGCAATGGACTCGGACGAGGGAGAGCGCGACGTCGGCACCACAGCGAGCCGCCGATTTCTTCCATGATTGCACTCGGTTGGGAACGTCACTCTGTCGGGACATGATGGACTCCATATCATTCTGGAACTCCTCATCGGGTAGCAACTCCTTGTCGATCTTCCCCATGGTAGATGTCAGACGAGTGAGGTAGCCCAAGGCGTTCTCTACGCGCTCGTTCAGTCAGAGGATGGCCAAAGCAGCGTTGTCCCTGCGAAGCATCCTGGAGGGATCCAGCTCTTGCTCGGTCCTTTCAGTCTTTGCACTAACATCACGATAGAAGTCTGGCATAAAAAACACAACGAAGGTCAGTGGCTAGGAGAATATTAAATCAAACCCATTTTCACTCGGTCAAGCATCGTACCTTTGAGCCTTTCGCTCATCTCCACTCCAAAGTCCTCAACATATTGCTCAAGCTCAGTCTTCTTGTTGGAGAGCACGGTGATCCGCTCACCCAGATTCTTCTTCTCCCACTCAAAGACACTCACCTGGGTATTGTACTTGGACTCCCACTCAGCATAGTACTTCTTGAGCTCGGAGATCTCAGCCTTGGTCTTCTCAGCGGCGGCTTTCAGAGCCTTGTTCTCCTCCTCGAATTCCTGACTGTCTTCAGTTTGTCCTCAACTTCTTTGGACTTGTCCCTGGCCTACTTCCATGCTGCCACCAGCTTGCTATCTTTGTCCTCGAGGGCCTGCTTTATGGTTTCTAAAGAAATAGCGCTCCCGAGCCTCTTTTCAAGTTGGAGGTTCTCGCTATGAACATCTGATAAAGCGAGTTCAGTCAAATCCAAAGAGAGACAAGTCACAAGAAACAGTCGGATGATGGTGTTTACCTCCCAGGAAGCGTTTCTCTTGGGCAAGGCACTCACTCTTGAGCTTCTCAGCCACCAAGTTCGTTTGGAGATCCAACACTGATACTTGTGATCTGCGTTGGGTTTTCCGTGAAGAGGAACGGGTAATTGCAGCACAAAGTGGGTAAGTATTTCCCTCAGTTACGAAACCAAGGTTTATCAAACCAATAGGAATATCAATCCTCAACCGTCTTCAGCGGCTGCACACAAAAGAACAAACAACTTGCGCCCAACGCGGGCAAGAGGGTTGTCAATCCCCTTGATCTGCTATTTGCAAGCGAATAAGGTGTGTAGATAATTGTAGATAATTGTAAATTGCAAAATAAAATAAATAGTAAATAAAGGCAGCAAGGTAATAGTAGCGTTTGTAAATTTAGAAGTGAATAGACCCGGGGGCCATAGTTTTCCCTAGCGGATCTCTCATGTAGGCAGCATACGGTGGGTAAAAAATTACTGTTGGGCAACTGATAGAAAAGCGGATAGTTATGCGATTTTCACGGCAATGATCATGTGTATATGGGCATCACGTCCATAAAAAAATAGGTCGACTCCTGCCTGCACCTATTACTATTACTCCACTTCAAGAGCGCTTCTATGCTTGCCTCTCTACATATTAAGTTCATGACAAACAGAGTAATGCATGGAGAACAATGACATGATGTAGACAAAGTAAACTCAAGCAATATGAATAAACCCCATCGTGTTATCCTTAGTAGCAACAACACAAAGACGCATCTTGTCCCCTACTTTGTCACTGGGATAAAGAAACTCGTCAGGTTGAACCTACCACAACGCACCACTCCCACTAAAGATAGATCAATCTACTTGGCCAAAGCACATCAATAAATCAGAGAGCATTACGAAGCTATAATGACCATGCAAATAAGAATCTTAATATTCATAGGTGACTCAAATACTTTTCATGAATAATCTGAACATAAACCCACAATTCATCGGATCCCAACAAAAACACCGCACAATAGGATTACATCGGATGGATCAAAGCGAAGATACGATGATCATTGTATTGAGGATCAAGCGATAGAGAGATTGCCATCTAGGTACTAGCTATGGACCCGTAGGTCTATGGTGAACTACTCAGACATCATCATGAGGGCAGCACGGTTGATGTAGAGGCCCTCCGTGATCGATCCCCCCTCCGGCAGGGTGCCGGAACGGAGCTCTAGATGGCCTCGCGACGGAACAGAGACTTGCGGTGGCGTAAAAAGGGTTTCGGGACTGCCTCTAGGGTTTTTGGAATATTAGAGAATTTATAGGATAGAGAGGGACGTCGGGAGGGCCACGAGGGGGCCAACACACATTAGGGCGCGCACTGTTGTGTGTTGGTGCCCTCGTGCGGCCTCTTGACTCCTCCCGAAGCTTCCAAGTATTATTTTGGTCCATAAAAAATCATCAAAAAGTTTCATGGCAATTAGACTTCGTTTGGTACTGTAAACCTGAAAAGTAAAAAAACATGCAGAAAACAACAACTAGCATTGGGCACTGGGTCAATAGGTTAGTGCTAAAAAATATTATAAATTGGTAAATAAAGACCCAAAAAGTATCCTAGCTCGAATGATAATATATCAGCATGGAACAATCAAAAATTATAGATACGTTGGAGACGTATCAAGCATCCCCAAGCTTAATTCCTGCTCGTCCTCGAGTAGGTAAATGATAAAAACAGAATTTTTGATGTGACATGCTACCCATTATGTAATCTTATGCATGTATGCTCATTGAGAAACGATGAATCAACAAATATTAACATAACAATACTTATAAGTATAAGAAACAAAATCATCAATCTTTCAAAGTATACGACCCTCAAAGAACGTTTACCCCCCATTCATCTTATTATATTAGCAAGGCATGGCTCCATCTTCACCACATTAATACAAATGTCAAGCACCACGGTGTCCAAGTCAGGCAATTGGATCGTACTTTTTCAATATGCATCAACTTTTTATTCTTCACGCAATACATGAGCGTGAGCCATTAGACATAGCATTTAGGTGGAATAGAATATGGTGGTAGATATCAAAGGGGCAAAAAGTGGAGAAGATAGTCTCACATCAACTAGGCATACCAACGGGCTATGAAGATGCCCATTGATAGATGTCAATGCAAGGAGTAGGGATTGCCATGCAAATGATGCACTAGAGCTATAAGTGTATGAAAGCTCAAATGAAGCTAAGTGGGGTGTGCATCCAACTTGCTTGCTCATGAAGACCTCAGGCATTTGAGGAAGCCCGTCATAGGAATATACAAGCCAAGTTTGTAATAATGAAAAAGTAATTCCCACTAGCATATGAAAATGACATATCATGAGACTCTCTATATGAGGAACAAGGTGCCACTTTGAGGCACAAGTGTGGTAAAGGATAGTAGCAAAGTCCCTTCTCTCATTTTCTCTCATTTTTTATTCAGAATGGTGGGCTCATTTGGCCTCCTCCATATTTATTTCCTCACTAGGACAATGCTCTAACAATAATGATCATCACACTTTTATTTACGTACAACTCGATATGAAGAACTGATATGAAGATATGACTCTATATGAATGCCTCTGGCAGTGTACCAGGATGTGCAATGATCTAGCGTGACATGTATTAAAAATATGATGAATGGTGGCTTTGTCACAAATACTATGTCAGCTCTATATCATCATGCAAAGCAATATGATGATGAACGAACTAGTCATGTGAAGTGACGATGGAATTTGCATGGCAATATATCTCAGAATGGCTATGAAAATGCCATGATAGGTAGGTATGGTGGCTGTTTTGAGGAAGTTAGAATGAGGCTTATGTGCAACAGAGCGTATCATGTCACGGGGTTTGGATGCACCGGCGAAGATTGCACCAATCCTCCAGGTGAGAATGGGCTATGCACGGTACCGAAGAGGCTAGCAAATATGAGAAGGTGAGACTGCGTATGTCCAAGGTTTCACATTAGTCATAAAGAACTCATATACTTATTGCGAAGTTTTATTAGTTTTATCACGAATCAAAGTACTACTCGCATGCCCCGAGGGAAGAGGTTGGTAGGAGTTAACCATCGCGCGCTTCCGACCCGAAACAACACCAGGATTTCAACGAGGAATAGAAATGCTCACACATCATCACCATGCCTCTTTAATTTTTAGACGAACAAGAAGTTAACCTCTCTAAATTTTTACACTTCTACGAATCAATAATTATGAACTCACACCCTTTCCATATTACCACATCAATATCATTAACCCACAATTTCTCTATATGTGCTACATGATGGTTTTGATTATCACTCATTGTATACCTAATATTTTTGGACTAGTCTTATGACCCATGCAAATTACCGTCACTATTTATTAACTCTCAAACAAATATAAGTGAAGAATGAGAGTGAAATCATTTCTATAAAATCTACACGCCACCATGCTCAAAAAGATATAAGTGAAGTACTAGAGCAACTACTAAGCTCAAAATATATAAGTGAAGCACATAGAGTACTCTAAAAAATTATGATGAAGGTGTGTCTCTCTTAAATAGGTGTGTCCAGCAAACAATGATCGTGGAAAACTGAAAGTAAAAGCAAATGAAAATAAACGACGCTCCAAGCAAAACTCATATCATGTGATGAATAAAAATATAGCTTCAAGTGACATACCGATGGATTTAGACGAAAAAGGGGATGCCTTCTGGGGCATACCCAAGCTTAGATGCTTGAGTCTTCCTTAAAATATTACCTTGGGGTGCCTTGGCCATCCCCAAGCTTAGGATATTGCCGCTCCTTATTCCTTTGTCCATCGTGATAACTCCCAAAACTTGAAAACTTCAATCACACAAAACTCAACAAAACTTCATGATATCCGTTAGTATAAGCAACATATTGAATACTTTAGGTACTGTTATAAATTGATTCTTGTTTTATAAATGCATAATAGGTACTGTATTCTAACTTCTCCATGGCTTATACCCCCCGATACAATCCAAAGCATAATCAAAACAAGCAACTATGCAAGCAAAAACAGAATCTGTCTAAAACAGAACAACCTGTAGCAATCTGTAGAGAACCTATACTTGAAACTTTTGACTCTAGTACAGGAATTTTCATTTTTTACTGGAGCGTGATAATGATCTGAATTTTTTACACAATATTGTTATACAAATTTTCGAGGTTGTCCTAATTTTTCAGAATTTTTAGAGTTATAGTTTTGTTTCAGCATCGATTCTACTCATGGTGTGGGTTATCCCAAAGGCTTTACTTGGCACAAACACTAATTTAAACACATAAACATAATCATTACTGAGGCAATAATCATGTTATCAAAAACAAACAGAAAGTTAAAAGTAAAAATAAAGATAAAGATAACTATTGGATTGCCTCCCAACAAGCGCTATTGTTTTATGCCCCTAGCTAGGCATAATGTATTGTTTCAAGTATTGTCATCTTTGACACTCGACCCATAAGTAGCTCTCATGATTGATTCATAAGGTGGTTTAATTCTCTTTCTAGGGAAGTGTTCCGTCCCTTTCTTTAATGGGAATTGGAACTGTATGTTTCCCTCTTTCATGTCATTAATTGCACCTATAGTTCATAGGAAAGGTCTTCCAAGTATTATAGGACAAGTAGGATTGCAATCAATATCATGCACAATAAAATCTACAGGCACATAACTTTTATTTGCAATGATAAGCACATCATTAATTCTACCTGCAAACTGCCGCGACAATGACAACAAGGAGGCCTGCCGGCAGCGACACCACCAATAGGCTGCTAAGGATCCGCTCCTTCTAGCCCTTGCGGTATGGGTGCGCGCACCGACAGGCATATCCGGCAAGCGTAGGGATAAACAAAAGCACACAAGTATAAAGTACGCCAAGAGGAGGGGGCCTTAGATCCCAGCAATTAAAGTGCATTGCGGTTAAAAAGCAACAAAGTTGTGACGCTAATCCGAGGCAACTGGTTCTTGGTACATGCATTGCAGAAAAAAATAAGTTAACGCTTCAAGGTCACGGAGCCGGCCTTGTCGGAGAAGGGAGCAACAAGGGCGTCAAGCTCGCTGGTGTCGAGTTCCTTGGGAAGCTTGGTGAAGGCCTTGCTCAGGTCAAGGCCGGGGTTGTGGTAGGCGAGTTTCACAAGGACCTTGTGGAGGGCGCCGCGGCATAGCTCGCGGCATCCCTGCAGGAACTTGTCAGCTTGCCTCGCCTCGTACTTCGCCAGTGCCTCAACGAGCTTCCCGAAGAAGATGGATAGCCTTGCACTCGCCGCGCCCCGGGCGTCGTCGGAGAAGACGCACTCCCCCAGGCCCATGTCGTTGAGCTGGGCGGAAAGCTTGCCAGCGATGTCGACAAGCTGCTCCTCCACAGCTAGACATTCGTCTAGAGCTCGTCGGATGCACGCACGGCAGAAGCAAACATATCCTTTTCCTTGAGAAGCTCCTCACACAGATCACGCTCTCTGTTCTGGGCGGCCCGAAGACTATCCTCGTGGGTACTCACCTTCACCTGCAAATCAACATTGGCATCTGCAGCAACCTTCAGCTCATCTGTCCAGCCGCGAAGCTCCAGCTGGAGGTCCATCAGGGTTTTTGCCCCTTTGTGAGCCTCTTCCTTTAGCCTCAGGACCTCCAGGTTGGAGGCGGCAAGATCCGACTCCAGCTGCTGCACCTTGCCTCCAAGCTCGACTTGGGTGGAGCGAGCGGCCTCGGCGGCCTGGACGGCATCCTGGAGCTTGCCGGCGTGCTCAACAGCTTGTCTCTCGATGACCTCCTTGTGACCTCCACGGCCTGGACTTGCTTCCCCAGCTCGACGCCAAGCTTGTCAGCAAGGTTCTTCTCCCGAGCCACGAGTTCTTCCTCATGGGTGTCGAGATGGATCTTGTGAGAGGTCTGCTCCGCTTCCGTGGCAGAAAAGATCTCTTCTATCTCCCTCTAGATCTTCTCCGCTTCGGCCTCCTAGTTGATGAAGTCAGCCTTGGCCTTGGCAAGCTCAACCCGTTGGTTGGTGAGGTCTTGGCGCTGATCGGCGAACCAGGTCCGCTTCTTAATGAGGAGCTCCTGGAACCTCTCCTCCGCTGCCGCGAGAAGGCCCTCCCGGTGGTCCGACCTTTCCGAGCAGCGGGCGTAGAGCGCCTGTAGCTGCCGGAAATCTCTACTGAGGGAGGACAGGATGACGTGCTTGCTCGCCTCGTCACCTCCGCCCAAGGGGTCGGCGGCCGCTCCTCCACCAGGAGCGACCACCGCCCCGTCGACCGCCGCCTCTTCGGAGAAAACTCCGAGGTTCATCTCGCCGGGGAGACGGACAAACTGGAGATCACCGACCCTTAGATAACAGCTCGGGGGTGGCTCTGTGGATGAGGACGGGTCAGCGGCAGACCCACCGACGGACCCCATCATGAAGAAAGGGTGCGCCCCCGGCGCCGCGAAAAACGCGCCGCCCTCCGGCACCTCGGGGAATGGGATGCCACCAACATTCGCCCCTGCCTCAGAGGACGGCCCGTCAATGACCCGTTTGCCGGTGTCCCTGACACGGCGAAGAGCATCCGCCTCCTACTCATCCACGACCTGGCCGGCACCCTCCTCGGCCGCGGTCCGGCTGGCCTCCACGGCAGCCTCCCTAGTGATCTCCTCAACACCAGCGTTGAGGTCGAGGTCCTCTGGCGAGGGCGAGCCTACGGTAGCAAGGGGGAAGGGAAGCTCAGGAACAAGAAGAAGTTCAAGAAGACAAAAAAAGGGGGGAGAATGAAAAAAACGCAATCCGGCCATGAAGAGCTTACCTGTGAGCCCTCGCTGTGGAGGCGCTTCCCCCCCTCCAGTGTCATCCTCCATTACCGCGGCATCACCGGCCGCCTCGTTCGCCGGTGAGTCATCCTCCACAAGGATAGTCTCGACGATGGAGGCCCTCATTGCGGAGCTCGCCTCCAGGAAAGAGCGCGCATGGTCTCCTACGGGCGTTCCGTGCCCATCGATAGAGGGACAGAGGTGACGACGTTGGCGCCTGCGCTCGCCGTTGGGAATGAGAGCGGGACCTCTTGCCGGGGGCTAGCAGTGGCGTCATGCCCCACTGCTTCACGCTCCTGCGAAGCACTCGCCGGAGGTACGACGGACTCGAGGTTCGCCCTCCTGGCCATCCGCTGGGCCAGGGTCTCTTCCTCCCTGCGAAATCATCAACACCCAGGGAAAAGAACATCAGAGAAGCTTAAGACAAAGACAAAACCAAACGCGAAGATCAGTGCTTACTCTTCCTCCTCCTCGGATGAACCGAGGGCCGAGAGGTCCCACGTTCCTCCCCCGCGAGCAATGGGGGTGGGGGGTGGGGTAGGAGACGCACCGGGGGCTCGGCTTGGCCGATCGGCCCCGCCTCTTGTGTTGCCGCGTCAGGCGAGCGTTGTGCGGCGACTCGCCTCGATCGCCGTGGGCGGCCAACATTGGCGGCGGGATCTTCCTTCTCCTCCTCTCCCTCACCCTCAGCGATCGCGGAAAACTCGGCGTGGCGGACCGGCTCCCCGCTTCTGGCCTTGCGAAGCACACGCGTCATCCTGTGGGCGCCGCGAGCCAAGGGTTCCTCGAGCCCTGGTTCCGCGACGGTGCCGGCGTCGGCGACTTCCTCCGGTGGATTTTGCGCCAGCAGCTCCTCCTCGCACCCTTCCTCATGGTTGGCCTCATCGTTGTCGGACGAGACAACCCCCGAGCCGCTGCCGCCCATGCCAAGGCCCGCAGCAAGGACTGCACACATTAGGGGGAGCAAATCTGAGTGTGTGCCGGCGTCGGACGAGACAACAAGGATACATCTCATTCATATATATTTGATGCATATAGCCAAGATATACATGACTTATTATATCCCTTCATCCATATGTGTGTCCATGCATTCCAAAGCAACTATCCTTTAAAGGACTGCACACATTAGGGGGAGCAAATCTGAGTCATGTGTCTCTCAAAATCTTCATTTTATCCATGCATATCTGTATTTGAAGCTTTGATTGTATGTTGTCATCAATTACCAAAAAGGGGGAGATTGAAAGCACAACATGCTCCCTTGGTGGTTTTGACAATTCATGACAACATACATTGTCTCTTGGACTAATATCTTTACCTAGTGTATTTCAGATACAAGTCCATGGAGAAAAGGATTGGCAAAAGGAGATTGTGGAATACCCCAAGATGCAAGAAAATAGGTTGGCAAAGCTTCAAGGAAGAGGACTCTACATTTTATATTTGTGAGAAATCACTTTGAGTCCATAGGAAAGCCAATACTATTAAAAGGGGGTAAGGTTTTGTTGGTGAACAAAATGCTCATACGTGCACAAGTGATAGTCACCAAAAACACCCACAAGCTCTCCCACCAAAGTCTGTCATAGCCAAACACTCAAAATCGGTGCAACCAACTTTTCCATTTCGGTAGCACCGATTCTCACCTCAGACAGACTCAGCCAAACCCTAGCCACTTCGGTGCAACCGATTCCATACCGGTGCCACCGAGTTTGGGTTGCCAACTCTCTGTTATGCAAATTCACAAAATCGGTGCAACCGAGATTGTTGGATCGGCGTTACCGAGAATGTCAATCTGACCGTTGGTCACCTTATCAGTGCAACCGAGTTTCATATATCGGTCTCACCGAGATTCAAAAGTTGCCACCTTTTGGTCACTTCGGTACCACCGAGATTAACACATCGGTGTCACCGAGTTGGTCATTTTGTGTGTAACGGTTGGATTTTTGGAGATGCCTATATATACCCCTTCATCACCACCTACTCGAAAGAGAAGCACTCAGAACTATTCCATACTTGCCCCATCCAGTTTTCTGAGAGAGAACCACCTAGTCTTGTGTTGAGGTCAAGATCTTCCACTCCAACCATATGGATCTTGATTTCTAGCCTCCCCAAGTTGCTTTCCACCAATCCCATCTCTTCTACCAAGAAAAATATGTGAGAGAGTGATTGTGTGTTGAGGAGTCTATCATCTTGAAGCACAAGAGCAAGGAGTTCATTATCATTACCGAGCCTATTACCTTTTGGAGGGTGGTGCCTCCTAGATTGGTTAGGTGTCGCTTGGGAGCCTCCTACTTCGTGTTGTGGAGTGAACCAAGAAGTTTGTAAGGGCAAGGAGATCGCCTACTTCGTGAAGATCTACCCATAGTGAGTCTAGTCCTTCGTGGACGGAAGCCGTTATGGAATAGTCAAGGTTGCTACTTCGTGGACCCTTATGGGTGGAGCCCTCCGTGGACTCTCGCGACCGTTACCCTCCGTGGGTTGAAGACTCCATAAACGTGGATGTACGATAGCACCACCTATCGGAACCACGGGAAAAATCCTTGCGTCTCCAATTGCGTTTGATCTCCATATCTCTACTCTTTACTTCATATGCAATGTCTTTACTTTCCGCTGCCATATTTATTGACATGCATGTGTAGGGCTGTTAGACTTGCTATATTGTCATGGAATGCTAAAATCTGCCAACCAATTAACTTGGGAAAAGGTTAGGTTTTTAATTCCTGCTTGTAGTCTATTCACCCCCCTCTAGACACTCTTCTAGTGATCCCTCAGACATCCGGACCTCGCAGAAAGACGGGGGCTCCTCGTCAACGATGAGGCACCAATCTGCCCGCCATTCTTCCCACCTTTTGTCCAAATTGCCAGTGGGGTACACCTCCTTTTGGGAAGCACGAGGAATCCAAGCGATGCTGCCGGAAAGAGCCCCCTCGCCCCAATACGCGGATAAAAGAAGTGGCGAAAGAGGGACACGTTGGGGACGACCCCTACAAAGTTTTCACACAGATGCACGAAGACGGAAAGGGTCGTCACCACGTTGGGCGTAAAATCCAGCAGGCAAAACCCGTACGTCAGCATAAGATCCATGAAGAAGGCGGAATAGGGGGGAACGAACCCGCAGTAGAAGTACGTCGCGAAGAACGGGTACTTCTCACTGCTGGGTTTGCTGTCCCCCGGAAGCACCACTGGCGCCGGATGTGCCTTCGTCTCCCTCCCCCACATCGGAGCATTCCTCGACATGAGGTCGCTCTCCTTCAGCGCGGGAGGGGAGAAGACGGCGCACTTTCTTCGCATTGACGCCAAGGCCTCATTCGCCTCGGCCTCTTCCGACCTCTTCGTTTTCTTCGCTGGACCGGAGGCGGAGGAGGAGGACGCTCGCTTGGGCGCCATGGCGAACTTGGGAGAAGACGACGACCAAAGGCAGAGAAGGAATCCCGAGCTCTTTCGGTGGCGGAAGGGGAAAGACTAGGAGGGGCGATGGCGCTGCAAGACTGCGACTGGAATGGATGACACGCTTGCAAACCCCCCCCCCCCTTAATAGGGATGGGAGACGCAAGGGCCAGCTGTCCCGGCCCCGACGCGACGCGGTTGCCCAGGCGCGACTCCTCGAAGCAATCACCACATTCCACCACTCCCTTGACCCACAGTTACTGCGCGTAGTGGGAAGGGTAAGTAAATGTCATCATAAACTGCAGAAGATTGCGGCCGCGCACGCCTGTGCACTGTTTCTGGGCCTAGCCCAACAAACGTAGCAGACGCATGTGTGGCCCAGGCCCGGGAGCTCCTGTCGGTGTACTAAGAAACGGGGTGCTTAGCACCCTGACTTGTGCACCAGACGACGCAGCCGCCAGCTCAGCAAGATTTTGTCAAGCATGAACATTCCTCCAGCTACAACGAGTAAAGACCGAGTAAACCCGGCAAGACACCTTGCCGGGGGCTCAAGGATGCACACACCCGCCAAGGACTCCACCCGCCAAGGCCCAGCTCCACGTCGCGAGGCTGGTTGTCTACATCGACCAGGTGGCGAGTGGACAGACGGATAGGTGGAGCCGGTCGGGGCGCGTGGCAACATCGGGGGATTTATAGCAGCTTTAACAATACCCGTCCCATGGCATGGCAAAAGAATAGAAGGTAGCTGGGCGGACGGCACAGAAGGAGATGTAATCCTTGCCGGGAGACGTCGCCATCTTGACACCTCACGGTGCATTCAATGCGCCTGTCCTAATCCATCAGGGTTAGGTATTTCCCACTACCACCTCTGCTGACACTTTGGCAGAGGGCAGTGTCCACTGTTTACTAGATGTAAAGACCATTTTGCCACTGTGGTAACCCCTTGTCTATTAAAGGAGGCCCATGGCTACCTTTACAAATGTCGATACTCTATTCATTCTACACGCGTAGCTGCACTCCCGAGGCACCTCTTGCCGGGGTTGTTGCGCCCTGTATTGTGAACACCCATAAACCGCAAGAACACAGGACGTAGGGTTTTACGCTCCAGCGGCCCGAACCTGTCTAAACCCCCACGTACGCACAAACGACTGATGCTCTTTGTGTTAGAGACCTACCCGCCTGATCACAAAGGGTCCTTGCTGGGTCCATAGATCGTCGTTCCCCGACACCCCCACCGGAATAAATAAACTCAGGTCGGTCTAGGCCAACCCCAGTGAAAACAATTTCTCAAAGAAACTCAAAGCTCTAAGACTCCCGCCTACTGAATCCCGTCGACGACACTCTCGAGGACTACACCTAGTGGGTGCACTCAGTGTGCTCCCACTGGAAGAGAAACCCCCCCAGTGTGTGTGCCCCGTGCAAACCCACTGATGGAGTACAACTACTCACTTGGAACACAGAAGGACACTCATGTGAAAAATTCAAGACCTCGACTGGAAATTGTACTTACAATAGTACTTATTCGGACATTTGTCTTCAGGGCTTAGCTAGCGTCGTACGCCTCCTTTAACCGGTCGTTCATCCGCTCGCTTGGATCATTGCCTCCTTGCTCGCCCCCACCTGATCCTTAGGGGTCATGTGCAAAGCAAACAAGGTAATCATGGTAGGACTCAGGGCATGAGCTGGTGAAGATGCAAGCGGCGCAGTTTCGAGTGTGGCACCAGCCTGAGGTGTCACACTCGGACCGGTGAGCTTGGCAATGGTCTTGGACAATTAGCCTCGACTCACTCAGCTTGCTGGAGCATCCTGCATAACAACATCAGTGTCGGTTGGCGGGTTCGGAGGAGCCTTATCGTCGTTATCAAGCTGGATTACTTCAGTTGACGCTGCAACCACTCGGGTGGTAGAAAATAGAAACATAAATTACTCGAAATTCAGGCGAGGCCGAGTTAGCCAATACCTTTGTAAGGCATCGCGTCCGCTTCCTCTAGGATTTTCCCGGTGGCCTTCGGGTCGAGGGAGGTGGTCGAAGTATCGGCACTGCAGTCATAAAGTCACTCGGCTATGAAGATATGCAAATTCACCAAGTGAAGAGGATCAGTATTGGTATTTACGTCGACACCACGGGTACGGGCCTCTTAATCCTTGGCAGAGTTGCGGCCTTCCGAGGCTTGGCGGCAAGGGTCTTGGGTTGTTTGGCTGCCTTTTTAGGCGACCCAGCGGATTCAGACCGGTCGCACTTCGAGCTGTGCGTGTTGGGGTCCGACACGGTCGGCCTGGGTCCACTCGCCCCCTTGGCACCACCAGTGCGAGCACTTGGATCATGGCGTCCCTTGGAGTGGTTCCCTGACTGGACATTCTCCGACGGAGAAGACTCCACCTCGTCCCTGTCCTCAGTGTCCTCCTCATCACTTTCCTCTTTGTCGTTGCTCTCTCCTTTGAGAGGGTGCTCGGTGTCACTCGCCACGTCTTCGATGGTGCGGTCGACATTTGACACTTCTGATATCATCTCCACGAAGCTCTATCAAGATAGTAAATCGTGAAGTCAATACCAGTAAAATAGTCGGTGATAGCAATCAAAACACTCGGATTAGAGAGATTTGTGGGTACCTCAATCAGTGAGTTTTCCTTATCGATAGGGGCCAGTAACCGTGTTCCTTGGGGGTTGTCGCAGGCAGAGGTGATGGCCATGAGCTTGGCCTCCTAAGTCTTCTCCTTGAGCTCCTCCGGGTGCACTCAGGTGGGAACACTCGGACCCTCGTACTCCCACATGGGATGAGCCCTCTCCTGTAGAGGCTGGATTCTCCGCTTGAGGAAGACCTCCAGCAGGTCCATCCCTTTGATGCTCTTCCTCACAACGCTCACAAGAGCTACCACAAGGATCCCCACATTTGTCTTCTCCTCCTTGGACACTAAAAAGGATGGAGGGTACATCACCCTCTCTCTTGAGTACGGCAAAAGTCCCAACCGACAACCGACACTCGCAATATCCTTGCAATAAAATGAACTATCATGCCACCCTTTTACAGATTCCAGGAAGTTCATCGCAAGAAAGCTACGCTCCCCCTAAGCTAGATTCCTGTGCCCCCGCAATGGTGGTTCACATTCATTTTCTCCCCACTTGGCGAGGCCATCTTCACCATCATCGAACGACAAGTGAAGAGATGTTTGAACATCCCCTAGTGTGGGAGACATCCCAGGAAGTTCTCACAAAGAGAGATGAATGCAAAGAGATAGGCTACCGCGTTGGGAGGGAGATGGTGCAGCTGAGCCCCGAATAAATTCAAGAAATTGCGGAGAAAGGGGTGCGACGGTAGGGAGAAACCTCTCTCGATTAGGGTGACCAGGAGGACGCGCTCGTCCCCCTGGGGAGATGGCTCCAGCTCATCCACCACCAGAAAACTCTTGCCGCCCACAACGATCAGCCCCCCCTCTCTCTCTCTCTCTCTCTCTCTCTCTGTCTCTCCAGCTCCTTCAACCGAGCCTGCGTGACCTGCCTCGGGGTCCAGTCACCCTGGAGTCTTCCCAACGAGACGCCGACGCTCGAGGAGGGACCATTGGACTTCTTCTTCTCCCGCTCGAGCTTCGTCGTCGAATATTTCCCCATACCTCTCGGGTGCTCAGGCACAAAGAATGGATTGCCGGCCGGTGGAGTGTGGCAGAATGTGGTGGAGGAAGTGATGGGAAAAGGGGATCTGGGTAAATCCCTACCCTAAGCTCTTTCCTGTTTATACCGCGGTGAAATTCGTCCTGCATATCCTTCACCATCGATTGCGAATCCTACAATATCCCTCACGGAGAGTAAATGGAGCACGTGGCGGATCTCATGGCGGATATCGAGGCGTCGTGGCCCACTTTCCCCACTTATCCGTGATGCAACCACTTCCGCGCGCACGTCTCGTGTTTAAAAATCACAGGATTTTCGCCGCTAATCAACCCAATTGATCACTTATGCTTCTTTCCTAAGGAGCACTCGTCGGTCCGACCGACCACCCTCTAAGGGACCCCGTGCACTCGGGCACGTATATAATCTGACTGAAGTCATCTTTGGGATTGCGACGGGACGAGCTAGACGCCCCTCTAAGGGTTAACTTGGCCCTTTGTCTAGGCTCCAAGGCGCGAGCCTCGTGAATTTGGACTCGGAGATGACCCGCACTGGCGTCCCCCAGGGGTAATGAGAGACATTTCTCAAGAGGATTAGTCCTCACTCCGGCGTTGTCACTCGAGTTTCATGGCATGTTCTCATTCGGACCTCCAGTCTATCTCTGCCGAGAGACATATGAATGCCACCAAATTTTGCCGAACAGTCAACCAATCCAATCATTCGGAAAAACCCATAGTCCAGAATCGGTTGTGGTTTTTCCCAGGACCTAAAAGGTAATCCCTTGGCTACGAGTTCTAGGTGCCCCAAGAGCACTCGGGTCAATCCAAGGATTCTAGTCATTCGCCCTGCAAAACCTCAACCTATTCGAGGGCTAATGATGCTGTCACCTACTAATGGTAAGGTCATGGACCTGACATCCAAGGACCACCTAGGTATCCACACCATCATTGAAGGTCCAAGGACCGCAGGCGCATTAAGATGCGTATGTCAAGGAATCCACTCGGATCCACCAAGTCACCCAGACATCTTCCTTCCAGTCGTCCTGACACGAGCAGTCGGACAGAGGAGACATAAGGACGACGTGGGAACTGCGACATTCAAGGGGCTTAATGCGATACATCAAGTGTAGTTATAGCTACCGTTACATGTAACTACCGTAGTTATACTCCACAGTTGCCAGTAACTGCCGTAATTATGTCCCTTCACCCTCCCTTGTAACGGCACATCAATTGGGCATGGCGCACTCTATATAAGCCTACCCTAAGCTCCGGGACAAGGGTCGAGCATTCCATTGTAATCACACCCCCCAGAGAAAACACAAAGCCACTAGGCACGAGACATAGGGTTTTTACCTCTCCGAGAGGGCCCCGAACTCGCTAAATCCGAGTGATATGCTTGCACCATAGCTGGGCTCCGCCTCTTGTTCGTACCCCTAGTACCCATTGTCAGGATCGTTGCCTCGACATCACAAGACAACATCTGAAAAACACCGATGGCCTCATGCTTATGGTCCACTTAATTTTACATTGTTCGAGAATATGTCCTCTTCTTCTCCTTATAAAATGTCAGGATCCACTTATAATGGAAGATCTGTTGCCAATGTTTGAATTCTCATATTCCAACGAATAAAATTTTCAATCTATCTTCCTGAAATTACAAATTAAATACATATTCGCTTGCAAAATTAATAATAGATAAATCACAGCTTTTTTCTACGAGCGACGGTAATTGTGACGTAAATGCATGTCGTCAACAATGTCTGATTCCACTTGTAAGAAGCCACGACAACATCTTCTGGGCCCATATGTCAGCAGCTTTGACCGGTCAAAACAAATGCCGAGTTATTACTGACGGGACCGTCAGCGATAAAGCCCACGGGAGACCCACATGGAAGCTGCCACGTTAGCAACTGCTGGCCCCACATATCTGAATCTTTGATCATCATAATTTCATTTCACATGACGACATTTCGGTGACGGTAGGGGTGTCGGACGAAAAACGTCACGGGTCTATTTTCCGTGACAAAAAAGGGTTATACGTGACACAAGTGAACGTCGAAAAATAGAGCAAATTTTGTAGTGAATAAGGCTTATGTGTGATAGAGCGTATCATATCACAGGGTTTGGATGCACCGGCGAAGTATGCGCCAAATCTCGAGCTGAGAACGGGCAATGCATGGTATCGAAGAGGCTAACAAAATACAGAAAATATGGAAATGCTATCGGTCCACAAACTCAAATTAGTCACAAGGAACTCAGATACTTATTGTGTCCTCTATTAGCTCTCTCGAAGAAATACACCCATCGCATGCCCCTAGGGGCTAGGTTGGGAGGAGTCAACCACCGCGCGCCCCCGGCCACCCAACACAAAATGTTTTCAATCAAGGATATAAAACACTTCGACTTCCTTGTCATGCCACGACCGGCACTTTAATGAATAGTGGATCAAAAACCTTTATCATTATTCTTACTAACCAATTTCTACAATATAGTAAGCCCACGTATTATAATCGCAATACCGTTGATCATACGTTTCGCATTTAGTGATCTACATGCAAGTATTTATTATAGGGATTTCTATTTTTGTGCCCATGGTTGCTTAGTTGTGCTCAGTTTTGCCCAAGGCAACTAACTTTGCTCACTTTTACCCTCCCCCTCCACCACCATCTCACAAAAGCCCGAACGCTGCACTGTCGTCCGGTAAAAACCTTTGACCGTTACCTCCCGAATAGTGGGCTAGCCTGATATCTTGATAGGTGGGGCGACTTACCTCCCGCGCAATGTTTTTAAAGGTAATGGAAGAACACCGACATAGTTGGTAATATAATAAGTTTTTGTGTGATGTTTTAAGGCAGAAATAACCAAGGTCCGACCGGGTGATAAAACAATCATCAATGGAGCTTATGTTAAGGCGGGTGGGTCCAACTGAATTTGGTAGTGCATCAAGTGAGACGTGCCCCCGTGCCGGACTGAACCCTCCTAGCTCCCCTCTTCGTTCTCAGCGGCGTGCTGGGGGTGGCGGAGCTATCGTTCTCGGGTGCGGCGGATGAGGTGAGTGAATTCAAAACCCTACTCTGTGTTGATTTAGATCTGACCGCGTCGCCTCTGTTTTTGGTGGATTTGGAATCTAGATTGTGCGGGGCGCGGGTGGGCTGAACAAGATGGAGCTAACACTGACAAACAGGGGGGATTGTGCAGCAAGGGTTGCTTCTGTTGATTGGAATTTAGTAAAATTAGATGACCCAACAGATTTGTTCACTGCACCAATTGCCGACACTAAGATGGCAAATTTTATTGGCATTCCAGTAGATGATAGAGATAAGGTGGATATGGGTGAATCTAGTTTGCCTTCTAATGCAAAAAGTTGATGGAAGATGGTGTTGATGGAAGATGGTGTTGATGGTGTTGATGATGCACTCGATGATGAGCTACTGAATTTCTATGACAAAGAAAACCCTATTATTGAAGTGAGGAAGTTGTGGCCAAACATGGATGAGTTTAGGATGTGTTTCAAGACTTATGCAATCAAGCACGAGTTTGATGCCAAGACTAAGTGGACTGATAGAAAGAAGTTTTATGCAATGTGCAAAGGTTTTGATGAAAACGCCGAGCCTTGCAAGTGGTACAAATCTGCTAGACGCCAACCTGATGGAAGCACCATCAGGGTTAATCAAATCCCATATCAACATCCTTGTATTACAAGTTCACAGAGAGTATCAACCATGACATCACACATTTGGATTGCAGAAAATATTACTCCTATTTTAACCAAGATACCAAACACTACTGCAAAGAAACTTCTAGTAGACCTAGAAAATCAGTACCCCATTAAGCTGAATTATAACACACTGTGGAAGGAAAACAAAGGGCAATGAAACAATTATAAGGTGATTGGGCAAATAACTTTAGGATGTTTATAGCTTCAAAGCAGAGCTGGAGAAGAGGTCACCTGGTAGTGTTGAGGAGATAGATACTGAAGTAACATAGGATGGCAAAGTCGTTTTCTCTAAGTTCTTTATGGCTTTAAAGCCTTGCATCGATGGCTTCAAAGCAGGGCGCCGAGCATACTTGAGCATAATCTATTCTTGTTTGACTGGGAAGTGGAATGGTCAATTGGCGGCATGCAGAGCTCTAGATGGCCACAATTGGATGTTCCATGTTGCTATTGGCTTGTTTCGGTCAGAGATAGAGGTTTCATGGACATGGTTCACAATGCATAGGGCCAGTGTCACCTTTCGCATTCCACATAGATGCATGTAAAGAGCTAGAAATTGCAGTCAAGAATGTTTTCCCCATTCTGAGCAGAGGGAGTGCTTCTGCCATTTGTGGATGAATTTGATCAAAGAATTCAGTTGGGAAGAATTTGATCACATGTGGCTAGAAGCAAGATCTTACACTAATCAGACACATTCATATCATCTTGGTAAAATAATGGCAGCATGTAGTGATTGGTTCATGGATGAATACCTACCATTCTCTATTATGGTACAAGTCAGGATTTAACACTGCCATCAAGTGTGATTATATCAACAACAACTTGGCAGAGTGTTTTAACAACAAGGTGAAGCAGTTTATAAACTTGCCTATGCTTGACATGGTTGACGAAATAAGGATCATGATCATGCGTTTGTGGGACTTGAGAAGAAGGATTGGTGATTGTCTGTAGGGGGATAAGCTTCCTGTAGTAGTACAACAGGTGGTCAACAGGTGCAGAAATGTTACACATTTTTCTGTTGAAAAATCTACAGTGTGGGGTGCTGAAGTTACAGATACCAAGACTGGAAAGTGGCATGTTGTTAACATTGAAATGCATGACTGCACTTGCCTCGAGTGGCAACACACTGGGAGACCATGTGAGCATGTCATGCTTTTCTTGGCCTCCCGCCCGAATATAAACATGCATAAATATTCCCATGAATATTATTGAGTAGCAACATTCAAGGCTGTGTATGCAGCTTGATTCCAGCACTTACAGATTGGTCTCAATGGCCTGAAGTGGAAATCGAGTTTTCCACGTGTCTTCCCTTAAAGAAAAGAAAGGCCGGTAGGCCTAAGGAGAGTACATTCAAGGCATCATTTGAGAAACCTGAGAGTAGTAAGAAGGGAGAGAAAAATGCAAAGCCTAAGAGGTCACAGAAAGGTAACAAAAAAGGTGCAAGCTGTGCCAGGAACTTGGGCACAGAAAAGGATCTCCAAAATGTCGTTACACTCTTGAAAGGCCAAATTATGTTAATGTTTGTGATGTTTTCGATTTGGTTGCTTTTTTCTATTAGTAACCAAATGAAATGCTTTGTATGTCAGGAGGAAGCGTGCAGGCAAGCCCCTGGTTGCTGAAACATTATAGATTGAAACAAATCCAGTGATGAAAACCAAGACAATTAGTGAGCTTTGTGCTGTGAAATCAAAAGCAAGTTGCCGTAAGAAGAAGAAGTGAAAACTATCAGTCTATGAGTCTCATTTTGTGTGATGTAACACTACTTGTATTTTAATGTGTGATGTACTTTGAGAACTATGTGCCATGTTCCAAATTTGAGTCAGATTTCAAATTTTAGCTCACTTTCAAATTTGAGTCACATTCCAAATTTGTACTTGTATGTGTATTGATGTTCGAGTGCATTCTCAAGTTTTATGCACGTTAGGTGATCAATTCGAGCAGTTTTATGAAGAAAAACTCATATTCATGAAAATGGGCTTCAAATGAGCTCCAAAGCTAGGGTAAACAACCCTATTTCTAAGCATTTTTTGAACTTATCTAAATGAGCTAAAAAACATTGTCATCTAGTTTGCAAATATAGGGTCCATGCCCAATATGGGATCGTTTGGACAAACTATGCCATGGTTAACCCTAAACTCTAGTTCAATCCCCTTGAAAACCATGCAACCTCGTTTGTGATAGCTAAGTTATGTGAAGGGCATTTCATGAAAATATTTGTAGTTGTGGTTTCTTATTTTTTTCCTAAGAACTTAGTAACATAAAGCGATGATGTGCACAGGTTTCGAATTTTTTGATTTGCTTAAATTAGTCATGCTCAACCCTAGCCCTCAAACCCCTCTCAAAACCCCTCAAAACCCTCTCAAAACCCCTCAAACCCCTTTCAAAACCACGCACTATCAGGGTCGTTGGATTGCTGTTCGGGAATGGTTTAGATCAGGCGCTAGGGTTTGCCATGGTCGATTTGCGAGATGAGACTTGATTGGCTGGATGCGGGTGGGTGTTCCATGGCTGCGGACATGAGTGGCCCACCTGGTAGCGGGGGAACAGGGACACGCGATAGTGGTCGTGGGCTGCGTGCTTGACAACTTTTCTGAAACACATTCAATCGCGGCGGGATGCTCGTCGGACCGATGGGCCGTCGTAGAAAAGGCCAATGTCTTAGCCTGCCATGCATGCGCGTAGCCACCCGACGCAGCCTGCCCATGCATGCGCACAGCCATGTAGCTTCGCCGCATCAAGGCAATTAGTGCACCCTCGGGAAGCAGCTTTACCGATCGACACGCATCGATTCAGTGTGAAAAAATGGAGGCTTCGATGAACGAATTCAAACGGGTGCGTCGCATCACGAAACACATTCAAACGGGTGCGTTGGACCGCGGCTATTTAAACACCTCCTGTCTACATCTTCATCTCAACTCGATCTCATCCATCTTCTTCAAAAGCCAAAGCAAAAGCCAGATCCCGCCCAAGACAAGATGCAGTTCTATAGCCCAACCTACCGTCTGCTGACCACCGTGCCGGAGATGCGGTACCCCGCTAGGGTCATCGTGGAGGACACCCTACTAAACCTGGGCATACCCCCGGCCGGGCCGGGCGTGAGAAAGTCCAAACTGGAAAACTCAGGCCCTAGCCGAGCCCGGCCCGACCGTCGGGCCAAATAAATCAGGCCCGAACCCGGCCCGAGCCTGGAAAAGCCCGACAAAGCCCGGTCGGCCCGGCCCAGCCACGGCTAAAAGATATATATTTTTGCAAGCGCGAGCTCGGCCCGGTCTGCTCGTCGGGCTCATTTTTCAGGCCCGAGCCCGGACCGATGGCACGATCAGGCCCGACCCGGCCCGGGATTTTTGGGCCGGGTCGGCTCGGGCCGTCCGGGCCGGGCTGCCCATGCCTAGGTCTACACCCTACTCGTGTGGGCTATCTCAAGGTGGAGGTGCTCGACGGAGCTGGTAAACTACTTCCTCGCTGCCAGCTACCGCCACCTCCCACGCGGCTCTCCGGTGATGTTCCTTGTGGAAGAGGTTTGTGCCAATGGAGGCCTTGTGATTGGCCTCAATGCTCGCTTCACCAACCGCTTCGATGCCTACTTCCTCCTCGGCAAAGTCTTCTGGTGTGGGTGCGAGTTCATCGCCTTCACCACCCACAACATCTTCACCAACTTCGACAACGTCTTCCCCACCGCCAACGACATGCACACTCTCCCCTACAACACCGAGGACGAGGAGTGAACACGCTGGTGGAGGGGCCAGGCCGTGTTAAGTGTTGCCCAATGTAGGGCTAACTTATTTGTAAGGACGCTACTATAAGCCCTAATATTAATATCTATTTATGTAATGTGCGTTTTCCCTATATATTAAGGGAATATATGAAGGTATATCTATCTATATAATATGTGTGAACTTGAATTTTATATTAATGTGACTGTCTATTGCTTGAGAGACTAACAATGGCGAATCTCGGAACAAAATGAAGGGTAGGCCTAATCTTGGGCGGGCCAGATAGTAAAAAAGTGCTACCAAACTAAAATCAATACATTATTTTGGGAAAACTTCATGTAAAATCGTACAAATACACTTTCTGATTTGCGTGCGACATCGAGTTTCAAACGAGATTCTTACAAATCACGAGTCATTCAAAGTTCATGCAAACAACTCGAAATACAATCCAGTCTTAGCATATGATTTCATACATATTTTATTTAAATAAAATGACAAATTCGGCGTGGCCCTACTCCCAAATCCTAAACTAAATCTTCTGGTTCAACCTGCGAGCAGCACGCGGCAAGCACGTCGTCGAAGCTAAGGCCATACTAGAAGGCATGTTGCTCGGCGACGTCAAACTACGGCATCGGGTTGAGACCGTCGAAGCGCTGCATCCAAGCGGCGCGGTCCTGCTCGAGGATCTATGGCCATGTTGGGCTGTTAGGATCAAAGCCTGGATGCACCCACTCCTCTAGCTTCAAACCTGCACGAAACCTATGGACGACGCACACAAAGGGGATCGTACCGACAGTGGGGACATGCGCCACCAGAAGTCCCCCCGCACTCAAAACCCATCCCGCTGGGAGACGTGTGTCCGGCGGCACCGGGACGTCGTAGATGGCGAGAAGTTTGGCTTCACGGAGAGTGATACTACGCAGCCATGCCATGGATGCGGAAGCATAGGAGGGAGAGGAGGGGCTAGGGTTTGTGCTATAGTGGCGCCAGCAGTAGATAAGGTTGTGGAGGCGAGCGGGGAAATGGGATGGGGGGCTGCTTATATGGCACGTGAAGGGGTGGGTTTGCGGCGTTAAGCCACCATCAATTGGCGCAACAACGCAACTCCCCGTGTTTGAAAACACGAGAAGTGGCCTCTGTGGAAACAACAGGTGACGTTGATTCAGTTTTGCATGCCCGTGGGTCCCACACATCAGTCACAGACTCCGTAGGATCAATCGGCGACGCGCAATAGTAATGCATGCAGCCAAGTGTGGGTCCCACATGATTGTATGCACACACGATGTGAATGCATGCGGCCTTACATGGTGGTCCCACGCATCAACAACGGGCGATGTGAATGCATGCGGCCTTACATGGCGGTCCCACACGTCAACAACGATGATGCGAATGCATGCGGCCTTACGTGTCAGTCCCACGCGTCAGCACCGGTGCTGTGACGGTCAAAGGCTTTGACCCGACGAAAAGGCCCAGTTTGACCTCTTGTGAGGCACGAGCGAGTGGAGGAGGAGGAAAGTTAGCATAGTAAGATGGGCAGAGCAAAACTAAGAACTAAGGAACTAGGGGCTCGAAAATAGAAACCCCTTTATTATATCCCTCTTGTATACCTATCATTTTTCGACTAAACATATAAACCGTGCAAATTAACACTTCCTATTTCAGAGACTCTCAAAAATATTTAAGTGAAGCATGAGAGTGTTAATGACTTCTATAAAATATAATTTCCGCCATGCTCTAATGATATAAGTGAAGCACATGAGCATGATTGCCTTAACTCAAAAGATATAAGCGAAGCATAATGAGCATTCTAATAAATTATGATGAATGTGTGTGTCTCTCAAAAAGTGTGTCCATCAAACAATGATTGTGGCAAACTAACAAGCAAACAAAATAAAACTATAATACACGACGTTCAAACAGAACGCATATCAGGTGATGAATAAAAATATAGCTCCGAGTAACATACTGATGAATTGTAAACGAAAGAGGGGATGCCATCCGGGGCATCCCCAAGCTTAGACACTTGGGTCTTCCTTGAATATTACCTTGGGGTGGCTTGGGCATCCTCAATCTTAGGGTCTTGCAGCTCCTTATTATTCATCCATCATGATCTCACCCAAAACTTGAAAACTTCAGCACACAAAACTCAACAGAAACCTCATGTGATCCGTTAGTATAATAATAAGATTAAACACCTTAAGTATTGTTGTAAATATATTCATAATTGTTATTGCACAATACCTAATGTATTCTAACTCTCCCATGACTTATACCCCCCGATACAATCCATATAATCATTAAAACAAGCACACTATGCAAGTAAAAACAGAATAACTTAACAATTTGTAATGATATATACTAAAACCATACTTATGTAAGTCCTAAAGTTCTGAACAATTAGGATAACTAGGGAATTTGGTATCTAAATACTGTGTAAAAATTTCATCAACTTATCACGTTCCAGTAAAAAAAAATTCAAATACTGCTCGTAAAAGTTTATGTTTCTGCACTGTATCAATTCAAATATAAACCAAATCATCCCAAAGGCTTTACTTGGCACAAACACTAACTAAAAGATAAAAACACGATTATTATAGTAGCAACAATCATGTTATCACACAATAACAGAAAATAAAATTTGCAAATAAGATAAATATTGGTTTGCCTCCCAACAAGCGGCTATTGTTTTATGCCCCTAGCTAGGCATAATGCATGGTTTCAAGTTCTCTTATTATCGTGTATCTTGGCTGCCTTGGTGGGTCCTTTCTCAAATCTTGGAGGTTCTTTGGGTTTACTAGTAATATCCGAAAGTAATGTCACCATTTTCTGATGTGTGTCAAGCCTTTTTGTTGGAAACAGTGAGAAGTGAATTCATACGATTAAGGTTTGAGCCTAGGGTTTTAATTGGTTCATTTAGCTTTGGCATTATGCTCATATTTTTTGCATATCCCCTAGCTTATCTAAAATTTGAATCCCTTCATGAGTATATGGAGACAATTGTGGTATAGTAGGAATCTCAACAATTCGTTCTATTATTTCAGGGGCACCATTGGAATCAATCTCAATAAAATTTCCTTTAGCAGGGAAATCCAAAATTTGTCTATTAGGCATAGTGAGTCCCACATAAAAGTTACGAAGTAGGATCTTCATATCGTTTTTTATAGTAGCACTACGATGGGATTCTATTATCCGATACCAGTCATCTTTTAGGTTCTCATCCTAGTTTTTTTTGAAATAGAGTACTTCGAAATCCGGAGAGACATTGATAGAAGAACTAGCCATAGTAACAAGCACACAAGATATTTTTGGTATTTTTGATTTTTATGAAACCAAAAGTAAAAGCAAGTAAAAAGTAAAATAAGTAAAATATTTTGTGTGTGAAGGAACCTTGAGTTGTTTGATGATACTCCCTGAAAACGGCGCCAGAAATCCTTGTGCTACTTTGTAGATGTGTTGGTTTTTTCCAAAAGAGGAAGGGATGAAGTAGTATAGTAGCATTAAGTGTTTCCCTTGGTTGAGAACTAAGGTTTATCGAACCAATAGGAGTATCACATAAGCAACCGTCGATGGTACCTACAGGCATAAGAGAAAATACTTGCACCCAACGCGGGGAAGAGGTTTGTCAATCCCCTTGCACTCGTTAATTGCAAGGACCAAATCCGGTAGTAGTAGATAGATAAATTGTAAAGTACAATAAAAGTAAATAAATTGCAGCAAGGTAAATAGTTTTCGTAAATATGTTAAATAGACCCGGGGGTCATAGTTTTCACTAGAGGCATCTCTCTGAAGAACATATCATATAGTGGGTAGACAAATTACTGGTGAGTAATTGATAGAAAGGCACATAGTTATGTTGTTATTCATGACATGATCATGTATATAGGCATTACGTCTGTGACAAGTATACCGACTCCTGCCTACATATACTATTATTACTCCACCAATCGACCGCTATCCAGCATGCATCTATGGTATTAAGTTCATAACAAACGGAGTAATGCCTTAAGAGAGATGACATAATGTAAACACAATAGAATGAAGCAACATGATTAAACCCCGTCGTTTTATCCTTAGTAGCAACAATATAAATTATATATCCCTCGCTACCCCTTCTGTCACTGGGTGAGGAGACCGCAAGATTGAACCTACTAATATGCACCACTCCCTCTGATGATCTACTATTTACTTGGCCAAAGCAAACTCATAGATTGGAAAGGATACACAGATATAACAATCACACATAGTAAACTTCAGAATAGACTCAATTACTTTCAATGAATAATCTGATCATAAACCCACAATTCATCAGATCCCAAAAAAACACTGCAAAAGAGGATTGCATCATATCGATCTCCGAAGAGAACATTGTATTGAAGATCAGAGAGAGAGATAGATAGATAGAGAGAGAGAGAGAGAGAGAGATAATCACTATGGACCAGTAAGTCTGTGGCGAACTACTCACACATCACCATGGAGGTAGCAAGGTTGATGGAGACGGCCTTCGTGATCGATTCCCCCTCCGGTAGAGTACCAGCGGAGGCCTCCAAATGTGATCACAGAAGAAGAAAGTCTTGCAGTGGCGGAAAAATTGTTTTGGGTCTCTTTGTGAGGGTTTTGGGATTTTGGAAATTTATGGAGGCGGAGTTAGGTCAAAAGGACCCACGAGGGGCCCACAAGCTTAGACGACGCCCCCCCTTGGGGCACGCCGTGTGAGCTTGTGGATCTCTCGTTTGGCATCTGGCCTCCTCCAGATGCTTCCAGGTTTCTGTCCATAAAAAATCAACGTAAAGTTTCGTTCCGTTTGGACTTCGTTTGGTATTGGTTTCTTATGAAACAAGAAAATAGACAAAAATAGGAACTGACACCTGGCACTAGATTAATAGGTTAGTTCCCAAAAATGATATAAAATGACCTCTAAAGCATACAAGATTGATAATATAATAGCATGAAATAATAATAAAATATAGATACATTGGAGACGTATGAACCTTACAAAGTAATACATCAATAAGTCTGAAGCCGCTATCTTGGCAAGATCTACCGCTACTCCTATCCACTTGATGAAGGGGTGTAGATTGTCTGAGTCAAATACCCAGACCTCACACCAAAGTCTAACATCTAAAGTCGGGCGTCCCAACCAAGCCGCATTGCCGTGTCTGGGCCAGACACACCGGTCCGGCGCACTCTCAGCGGGCATCGCATGCACACGACTTCAAGGGCCGTCACCACCTTCTACCACCGATCCATCTTCAGAGCAGGTGCTGACGCATCCACCTTGCCAGGCCTACCGTCGACGCCGCCACGACGCCAGACAGTGCCACCTCCCTGCGCACGTCCATCATCACGCATATGTTGTGGAGACCCCGTTGCGCCACTCCACCGAGACCCGCAGCCGTCGACGCGGTAGATGCCACTCCGCCCCACCTCCAGATCCAGATCACCGCCAATGCCATCCAAATGGTGCCCAACAACCACGGATCTCCCAAGACGGTGCCTTCAAGAAGGGAACGACGCCACTGGCGCCGCCGCCGCCCACCACGGGTAGCGCTTTCACCCGGGAGACATATGACCTCAGAGTGGTAGAAGCAGACCAGGCGAACGTCTCCAAGGAGAAGAACGACGCCCTCGGGCGTCGCCACCGTCATGGCTGACCAGGGTCGGATGGGGATTTCTCCAGATCTGGATCCCACCACAAGCTCCATCCGCAATATGAGACGTATGGGGAGCCCACGAATGAGGAGACAGGAGAATCGATCGAATCTGGTGCCATCGGCCGCCATGGCAGCCAAGCCAAGCCCAGGTCCCTCAGCACCCCGCCGACCGCTCAGCTAGGACACCGGTCCCCTACCTGCACCTCTGCTTGTTGCAGAGCAGGTGGTGCCTCGCCGGATGGAGCCGCTGCTCCCAGTCCAGGGCCCTTCACGCTGAGAAGCCAATGCGGAGTGGCACAAGCCCCGCCACCACCTTCCTTGGTTGTAGCACGGGCTTGCTCGGCGCGAGCCACTGGTGGCAGCGAGGGACATGCGAAGGTTGGAGAGGCCCCGGCGGTGCTAGGGTTCACCCATGAATCGCCAGGAGGGGGCGACGCGGGGGTCATGGGTCGGTAATATCATCATCTACAAGTTTGTACTAAAGTTGCGTCAATTAATTTGGACTAGAGGGAGTACTTTTTTATCTTTAGTAGCAACACAATGCATTTTTTCCTTACTATCACTAGGGTAGATTACTCACAAGAATAAACCTAACTAATGCATATCAGTCCCTCCATTGATCATTAATGTAACCTAGCCTTGAGTAAATAAATAATTGTACATCTATAACTCATGCAAAGGCATCACACATAATCTGAACATAAAGAACAATTCATCACATAGACAACTTTTCTCACAAAAATATAATAGATGGATCACAATCATTTATTACAGCTCATGTGATCATTGTATCGCGAAATAAGTGATACATTACATTATGACTGTTGTTATGAATTCATAGTCAAGGGGATGGGCTTCTCACACATCGTCATGGGAGCGACAAGGATTGATGTCGGTGAAGACCACGATGATTTCCCCCTTCGACAAAGTAACAAAACATGCTTGTAGATGAGATCACATTGGACCGTGAAGTGACGACGGTGAAAAGACACACGATAAATAACGCCAAGTGTTTTGATGAATATATAATCTAGAGAGAGGGACCAGCATCGAAGACCTCGTGGGCCCAAACGCCTATGTTGGCTCCTCTTGGAGCCCACATGGCCCTTGGTTTGCCCCTTAGCTTTATTTTGGTCCAAAAATAATCCTCGTATTTTTAGTTTTGCTTCCCCTGTAAGTTCAAATACATGCTTGCCCTGATAACATAAACACTTACAAATAGGAACCAATAATGCACACTTTATTACTCCCTCCATTCCTTTATGTAAGATATATTTATTTTTTCAAAAGTCAAACGAGTGCATGTTCGACCGAGTTTTAGAAAAATATACCAATATCCATAATATGAAATTTATATCATTTGATCCATCATGAAAAGTAGTTTCATATTTCATCTATTAGGTATTGTAGATGTTTTATTTATTCTATAATCTTGGTCAAATATTCAAATGGTTGACTTGCATGGAAATCAATACACCTTATATTCTGAAATGAAGGGAGTACTATGTTAGTCAAAATAAACTTTCAAACACTAGCGTTTAATCCCTAGTGGTCTAGGGTAGAACCACCCTCCTAACAATCGAACCACTTTTAATTGTCTTTGTTGCTAGTTAATTTGGCTATCCCCCTCTTGATAGTACGATTGTACTTAAACTTAGTGTGAATATTGGATTCACCAAAATCATATAAAATGCATACTAAGAGCTTGAAGGAGGAAACCACTTAGTAGCACAAAAGTAGAGGTCACGGGCGATGTTTCTACTCACCAATGAGGACTGTTTTCCCAAAATTAATTGAATAAAACACTAGTCATCTTGAGTGCCTTGTCATTAATCACCAAAACCAAATAGGGTTATAAGATGCCCTTTCATGTGTTGTGCCTTCCCGAAGCTATGACATAATTTTTACATATTTTTCGAGCTTGGGAATGTCCTCCAATTAAAGACACAGAAAAATGCAACTTCCCTTTCTGGGAATTTTTTAGTAGGTTAGTCCAAATAATAATAAATCATTGCACGATGAGATAAGAAAACAACATATACATTTCATAAGTTGGTACATTTGGGACTTTTTAGGCTCTATTATACCTATAAGATTGATATTTTGATATTTTTGAATAGGTTCGGTGGCCTTGAAAAACCAAAGTTGCCTAGGGTGGTGGTAGGTGAAAGGGTACATTGGTCAAAATTGGCATATTGGTCTATGGTGGACTAGGTGAAAGAGTGAATACATAGCCTATGGAGGACCAAATCCTCTCATCAACCCACCATGATGAGCTATTTTATCTTGGGCCCTCATTTAATTTTATGTTTATATATTCTCTCCTCTTGGACTCCTTGATTATGTCTAATTGCTTGGACGTATTACTACGCCTTGATAAATTACCATGTAGACACCATGTAGGACAAGATGAGACTCCCGGGTGGGATTACTTATTTTCATAATAACATGTTTCTATATTGCCGTCATGAAGGTTGGAAAAAGCGTTAGGCATAGGCGACGCAGCTAGCCAACGCCTAGCGGCCATGCAATGATTAAGCACCCTAAGTGCATCTTCAATGCAAGGTGCTTATCTAGATGCTTAGGGTGAAAAATAAAACATTCAAAGATTAAAAGGCCAGCCAAGCACTACTAGGAAAGGGCTTATAGGTGAACCCCAACTAGTGGCAGGCGCCGTGTGCTACCCGCACACCTATTATTGAAAACTAACAGTGGCGAGTAACAAAAACCACCCGCCACAGCTAAGGGCGTAACTGTGGCGGGCAGTTTCAGTTATTTGCCACAGATATAATTTCCCCGACAGGTTTTGTTTGGGTAATCAATCAGTGGTGGGCCTGACCTAGGGCCCGCCATAGGTAGCTGACAGAGCAGTAGCGGGCGCTGTCTTGCAACCGCCATTGTTTATCCTTACCGGACGCTCAATTTTGGTAGAATATAGATGTGGCGGGTAATGCTTACGACCCGCCACTGGTGCATCAAAAACTTGTGGCAAGTCTGTGGCAGCACCCGCCACTGCAAGTAAAATTGGAAACTTGCGCGTGCAGCTGGCCGAAAACTACCTTCACATCTTATCCCCGCCCGTCCAATTCACGGCACTGAGCTCCCCCCACACCCATTCCCTACCGAACGCAACCATGATCCGCCGACCCCCACAAGCGTCAGCACCGTGCGCCGCCGCCAGCCACACGCACCGGCACCGTGCACCGCCGCCGCGGCCCCCGCACGCTCTGCCACTCACCATCCGTCTTCCACCTCCACCCAACGGCGCTTCACGTGCCCTCGGCAGGCCCCTGCTCCTCGGTCCTCTCCATCGACCCCTCTCCACCGGTGCCCCTCTGTCTGCACCAACGAATCGATGACTGTCGACCATCTCCACATACCCGTCCGCCAGCGCGCCTCCACCCACACCAACGGCTCCTCGGCCATCTACACATTGCTACCATCGGTTGCTTGAATTCACTGCTTCTGCTAAATATGTTCATTGATTTTAAATGATTTCCATTCATTGCTTGTGCTATGTTCGTGCTCACGTGATGTTCTACTATATATGATGAATGAATATGATGCAATTGCTTGTGCTATATGTCGATGCATGCTCACGGTTTGATTTAAAAGGAATATGGAAGAGTGCCAAAGTTTTGAAAAAATGTTGATTCACTTCCATTTCGTCGAATTTCTGTCATTCAATGCGTACAATTTTTAGCAAATGATATGCCATTTTTTGTTGATAAAGTCGCGATGTCCGGCGGTGAATTTCATTGCGGTTCGTTGTCTTCTTTTACACGGAAGAGAAAAGAGTACCGAAGTTTTGACAAAATGTTGATTCACTTCTATTTCGTCGAATTTCTGGCATTCAACACGTCCAACTTTTATAAAAGGTTATGCTAATTTTTTTTGATAAAATGGTGATGCCCAATGGTGAATTTCATTGCGGTTCGTTGTATTTTTTTAAAGAGAATAGAAAAGAGTGCCAAAGTTTTGACTGTTGATTCATTTCCATTTCGTGGAATTTCTGGCACTTAATATGTCTATTTTTTAGGACTCATGTTGCCAAATTTTTTATTAATTTGTAATTCTTTTTACTCATTATGGATGCAATCTTCATTTTGCAGATAAAAGATGGCAAGACATACACGGTCTCAGAGTGAGGCTTTGACTTTGCAATATAATGAGCCGCCGAATTATGCTTACGAGTTTCATGAGGATACCGAACATGCTGGAGATGGAGGGCTAGATGGGGAAGAAGAACACATGCTTCTGAAGAGGAAGTGCAAGGTGGGGATGAATATTCCGATGATGGTGCTGAAGAAACGCAAGATGGCCAACATTTGGAAGAAGAGTTGGATGATGCTGAAGAGGAAGGAGACCTCGATGGTGCAGAAGCTGATTTGGAAAGTCAGGCACGAAAGTGTAAGTAACAGAATAAGGTGCCTACATCAACTTACGTAATAAAATGGATTAACAAAGAAGGGAGACCCGTTAGTTAGATCAAGAATGCAACGATATGGGGTAACATCCTAGGTGCCATCGCTCGTGAAAACTGTGGCATCAACGTTAGATGCTTAAGGGGCCCTAGAAACAAACTCTGGTCAAACCTCTTGTTAGGAAAGATGAGAGATATTTTCAAGTTCAACGACTGAGACAAAGCACTTGTAGAAATCCATGCCATGTGCATGTTCACTAAGGCCTTGAGTAGTAATAGATAGCATGCAAACAAGCTACTAGACGATGGGTATGATTTAGAGGAAATCAAAAAGCTATATCCTAGTACCACCGATGACAAATGGAAGGAGTTCCTTGTTTACCGAGACTCAGATGAATACAAAAAGGACAAAGAGAAGTTTGCGAAGCTCTGGAGCCAAATGGCAGGGAACCACAATCTAGGCACCCATGGTTATGAAGGGAAGCAACCAATTTGGGATAAGCATGATGATATGTTTTCTTCACAAGGTCAACTGACACCATCCAGTAATATCCTGGACCCGTGTGCCAAGAAATATTTTCGATCCCTAGCGGTGCTTAATAAAGAGGCTGGATTGTAATACTTAGAGGACCCTGAGGTGGCGAATGCGGCCGAACGAGCGGTACGTCATTAGCCTATACAACCACACTTTCCATCATATATGTTTAGCAGTAGTTTCTAAACGATATTAGTTTGTTCATGCACATGCAGCCAAATTTTACCCAAAACACATCAAACTCTGGAGAGTCACCGGATGCCTTGAGGTGGTCATCCGACCCAATTCTGTACGCCCTCCAAAGGAAGAGAGAGCCCACAAGAGGCCGTAAGCTGGGTGCCGGCAGTACTTTCTGGGATGCCTACTATCCCCCCAAGAAAAGAATGACTAAGTCAAAAAAAGAAAGAATGGACAAAGACAAAATAGTAAGTTAGTCAATGAAAGGTTGAAGGAACTCTTACCTGATTTTCTGGCAGAGGGTCGACAAATATGCCAGAAACGGTGGATACCCGTACGCCGCCGCACCTTGCTCCCAGAAAGATTAGAAGCCTCCCGACCAGTAATGTCATGGATGGTCATGGTGGGTCACCACATTCGTTGGAGGAACACATTCCTTGCAATCTCCTAGCTAAAGTGGGTAATAGTGGAAACTTGTTGGAGGTTGCAAAAGCTAGAGTATTTGTAGGAAATGTCATGCACAACAGCAAATTAAATGAGAATGTGCGGAAGGTTTGTTTGCTTAGGGTGTTCCCACAATACGACAGTTTGATTCTGCCATAGAATATTATGGAAGAGGGTGATGAGCCACAGCCCCTTTCGGAATGCTTTGCTGGTTACCTCAAGTGGCCTTCAATGCATATGATAATGAAAAGCCATCCCCAAACAGAACATCGTCTCTGACCATCCCCGGCATTGCAGCACCATCACTATCTCCCAACATCCACGGCGTTGGACCGCCACCTAGAAGATATCCTCTAGGTCTGTGCAACCCCGTAGCAGCTAAGGATGTGCATGAAGAGCACATGTTCGAGGAATCACAAAATCCTAATTATGTTGCAGATGAGGAGACGCCGCCAGCCCATCCAGACACACAACCCTGAACAAAACCAAAGTTTACTCCAACAACACTAAAGAATGTGGTGGCCCAAGAAGCGATGTCCTGTCCGCCAGTTTCTGTCCAACCGGTGAAGAAAACAAAGACACATCTAAAGGGTGCCAAAATGAATACTAAGGCAAAACTTCTGCCACCACAGGTGGAAATGGTAGACCACTAGTAAGGAAGGCACCAAAGACGTCATTGGCATAAGAACAATGTGCTGACAACCCAAAAGCACCTTAGGCTTGAGATGAAGATTCTACATGACAAAATCGTGGATTCAGAGCTTGCCAATACGAAGCAAGGATACATCACTAACCCAACACATTACACTGCGAAAGTGCCAAAGGGATATACTTTCTTTGAAAAATTCTGCGGGGACAAAATATATGTAGATTTCAAAGAGATCTTCTATATCTTCAGATTCTATAGTCCTGAAACCTGCCTAATGAGGCTATGGGTGCTTTTCCAAGCCACTGAGGTAATAAGCAAGAATGTGTCCGATGTTGCCATAGCCGATCCTTTTCTCATGAACGAGGAAAATCTAAAAATGAGGAAGGGAGGCGGTGCATGAAGAGTTACCTTCTGGATTTCATGCAACAAAACAAGCTTAAAAACTTCCTCTGTGTGCCGTATATACCCACGTACGTCCTTATCTTGCTCTACACTGTCACTTTTGTACCTTATATATATTCCTTCATATATGTTTTCATGTCTCAAAATTTGTAACTTTCTCATGATCACTATTTGTTTATTGTGTTTGCGCAACAACCATTGGGTTCTACTAGTGCTAAGACCGCAAAGGTGCCATTGTTACTTGTTGGATTCCACGAAGAGCCCGGGAAAACACTGGTCGCTCCTGAAGGACCTTCTAGATGATTGTCCTTTCCATTGGAGTACTACAGGAGGCCACACGACTGATAAGTATTACAAAGGAAGTGGAAGGAAAATGATTGCCTTCAGATGGAACACTCTATCTTGTATGCAACAACTGCCGACTAGTCTGACTTGTGGCTTCTACGCCTGCAGTCACATGTAACAATTCATACGGTCCGCGAAAATGTTAAATCAACATGATAAAATTCTCAAATGGGGTCAAAAAGTACAACACAATTCGACCGAAGCTGGCTTAGTGCTTGAAGAACTACAAGGCAAGTTCGCAACTATTATAAACAAGGAAGTCCGCTCGTCATTCGGCCTATTCTATAATAACACAGAAGAAGATGAGTCGAACCAACAAAAGAGCCGAACATAGCTTATTGCAGTGGGCACAACTGAAACTGTGACTAAACATATTTGGCGTTATGCACTATGTTGTTCAACTTGATGAACATACTATATTTGATGACCATGTATTTTTGCGTTACACGTTTAAAATTAATGTACTTCTCGTTCTTTATTTTGAATTATTACTGCTTATTTAATTACTGATTTTCTCGCATTTACTGAGAATTGCCCCTATTTGCATCAGCTAACGCTGTTGTGGCAGCATACATGGCAGGTTTTTTTTATTCTAGCCTGATAAAGCAAACAGTGGCGGGTGCTAATAAGAGCCCGTCGCACTTACTTCATAGAGCAGTGGCGAGCGATGCGAAATGCTAGCCACACAGGTAGGACCGCTCACCACAGCTGTGAGATTGACAACACTAGCGGGCAAACGAGCATGCCCGCCACTGTAAGGGTCGTAGCACTGGCGGTTTGGTGCCCGCCACTGTTGCCTCTGTAGCAATTGCAGGAGGTCAGTGACGGGCGGTCCAAAGAGGCTCGCCCACCACTGCTGGGCTTTAGTCACCCGCCATTTCTAGGCATTCCTGCAGTAGTGAAGCGACTTCCCTTCCAATGTTGGACGCTAATTAGTGGCCTAAATATTGAGGCCAAGTGCATCGTGTGTTTAGCTCCGCTTCAGAAAACAATCAAGCGGGCGATGTGTCCCTATAACACCTGACTCCAGGAATCTTGCATGCAACCGCTAATCAACCAGGAAGCATTTCCTAGCGTCTTTCACTAGCGTCTCGCGTTGGAGGTTCCCTTGACATTCATATAGTTTTGATTACCACTTGTGTACCTGTGTTGCAATATGTTAGTAGAAATGAATTTTTTTAACATGTAAATGAGTAAACGATCAACTAATGCCATTGAAAATATGGCCCATCTAGCATGTCGATGCAATATTGTATAATTTCTCGGTGGAATTGACATTTCCTTGCTTGTAGTACCTAGACTACTACTTATCCATCGCCTAGCGTCGAAGCGTGCCTAAGATCCTTCTAGACATTGCATTTTCCGACAGTAACTTCGTCATGATTTACTTTTTTATTCACCCCTAGTGCAAAGTCTATATTGACCTTGTGAAAGTATAGTAATTGTTGCATTGGCATCAAACATAGGCAATGCTTATATGCGAATGATGTAGTGTTATTCAGACGTCTAATTGAGTGTCATGAGATGGTTATCAAAGAGGTTTTTGATATATTTGGAGAAACATCTCGGGTGCAAGTGAATCTCCAAAAAAGTATGATCATTCCCATCAGATGGTCTGCACATGCTCTGGAGGAAATTTTGCCTGCTCTGCCATGTCCGAATGGAAATTTTCCATGTTGACACCTGGGGCTGCCTTTGGCCCCACGCAACCTTCAGAAGGTCGAGCTGCAACACCTTATTGATCAGATAGAAAATCAATGGCAATTATGGAAGTGTGGTCTGTTGACGAAGGTTGGAAGGATCATTCTAATAAAATCCGTGCTGACAACTACGTGAATTCATCATATGCTTAGTAAGGATCTGTCACCATGGGCTTTCCATCTCGATAAAATCTACATAAGTTTCTAATGGAAGGGCACGCTAGATGCAAAAGGCGGTCACGAGAAGGTGGCATGCAACGTGGTTTGTTGGCCAACTGCATTTGATTGTATGGGAATTCATAATCTACGCCTTCTCAATGTTGTGTTCTGGATTTGCTAGAACTGGCTCTCTAGGGTTGACCCAGATCACCCTTGTCATAGCTTGCATGTGTTAGTTTCCTCCGACGCGCAACCATGTTCTCTGCTTCGACTGTCTGCAATATTGGCAACATGCATACCACCATTTTCTGGTTAGATAGATATATTGGTGGAGATAGATGGATTGCTGGAGCCACAACGGCTGAGATCACTGACATTCTGCATGTTGTGTTAATCTCTATTCAAGCGAACTACTTAGTGTACGATGGTTTGCTGTTTGACAAGTGGATTGGCAAGATTAAAGGGTAACTTTTATCGCCATGATGGTTCAATTCTGCCTCATGTGGACACATATTTAAGGCTCAGACGCGCGAGTCACCGACATGACCGAATTCCTTTCGCTGGATGGCTCCTATTCAACGAGGACTGCTTATAACATGTTATTCCACGGCCTTGCGCAGATGTCAAGTACTCATGAGGTTTGGAGATCTAGCGCCCCATTCAAGTTGGAGTTCTTTGCTTGGCTGGTGCTTCATAGTCGTTGCTGGAATTCCGACCGCCTCCTAAGTAGGGGGCTGCCTCATTAGCCATGTTGCCCCTTTGTCTGCAAGCCCCTGAATTTGGATCATGTCCTGGTGCAATTCCCATTTTTGCAGAATGTGTGGTTACCTGTTCTTAGAGCTCGGGTTTGGGAGAGTCTCACCCCTACTTCTCGGGCCAATTTGGTTGATTGATGGGTAGATGCAAGTGGGAGTATACCTGAGCCACGGATGAACGAGCTGAACTCGCTCTTCATTCTAACCATGCATTCGTTGTGGAAAGCAATGAACAAGCAAGTCTTTGATAACATCTTGGTACCGTAAAGTGTCGTCACGACGAAGATTGACAGCAAATGGAGGCTTTAGTCACTTGCATGGCGCTTCAAGGCCAATGTCGGTATCCGTGGGTTCTAGGGAGTAACCAACTTTGATTTCTTAGTGTTGGTGGAGGTGACGTGAGGTACATGAGGGGCCTTATCGCAAAGAAAAGCTACATCTGGGGGCCTTTCTCCTCTGTTGTAACGGTTGTACTGAAACCTTTTTGTCTCTTAATAAAGTGACACACTATTCTCATGCATGGTCGGGCCCATAATGGTGCCAAATGTGCGGCCCACACAGGGACCACAATTTTGAGGGGCCCCAAATTTTGTATATAGGCCTAGTAGTATTTTTAAAAAGAAAATCATATGCGCTGGAGCTGGACCTGAGTCGATCGAGAGATGGAGCTGGGCCTGAGTCGAGGCCATCGAGTGCAGGAGCGCTGGTGCTCAATCGATATTTCTCAAAAAAGGAAACCGTTGGATCGATAATATGCAAACGCTACCGTCGGTCTACAAAAACGGGATCGCTACAGAAGTCCACCGGGATAGTCTCGTCTCTCGATCTGGAGACCGCAACAACAGTCGCGTCGGCTTCGCTATAGGAAACATGTTCTGTCTCGTCGCCTTCGCCTCATCAGATCGATCGGATTCAGGCCACTGCCGATGTTGCCTTCGTCGCATCCTCTTCCAAATTTCAGAGTCATCGTCTCGTCGGATCAATCTGTGACCGACTCTAGCCTACAAGTGCTTAGCAGGTCCTCCTTTCCGATTAACTTCGATTCCTACTCCTAATTCCTAATTTTCTTGTTAACTTTTGGTAGGGATCGTTACTTCATTAGACATCAGTTTTTACCTCCTCAGTTAAAGATCACAGTGTAGCAGTTCAACCGGACATGACCCAAAATTACGTGAGTTTGACGGTTCGTCTAATTGCCAAACATTGACGCATGATCTCCAATTGATATATGCTACTTTATAACTTCAATTTATCTTGTGTTTCAATAATACAGATTTAAATCATCATGGGAAACATGGTTCCTATAATGGTTCGTTAGTTTATTTTTTAATGAGATAGGGCCATATTTTTTAGTTTCACGTAGGTCCAAGATTTTGCAGGCCCGACCCTGTTCTTTTGCGCTTTCCTAAAAAAAGTATGGTAATTGATAGGGATATTATCACTACTAGGGAAAACCTTATACACAGAACCTTAGCAGTACCCCTGGATAGACAGCGGCGCTACTGCTACATAGCAGTAGCACGCGTCCAGAACAGGCGCTACTGCTAACTGCTTAGCAGTAGCGCGGCATTAGAAAAAGCGCTACTACTAATATTGCCCCACCGTTGCCGCCAGGCTAGGTTTAGCAGTAGCGCTGGTTCCTGAAACGCGCTATAGGTACGTCAGGTAACAGTAGCGCTCGTCCCTAAAAAGCGCTACTGCTATCTTGACATAACCCCGGCCCGCGGGGGCTTCTTCCTCCTCCACTTCTTTCCTCCATCCCCATTCCCCCATTCGATCCCTCTCCTCCGTCGCCCTCTCTCCATTCAATCCCGTCTCCCTCTCATCACTCCCTCTTCCCCGACCGCCGCCGTCACCATTACCTCGCCACCGCCACCGTCGAGCCCCCTCCCTCGCCGTCGCCTACCCCCGAGCCCCGACCCGGACGCCACCATCGTCACGCCCCCTCCCTCAGCAGGTAGCCACCACTCCCTCCTTCCTCCCTCTTCCCTCTCCCCTCACTCCCTTCATAGGCAGAGCAGTTTGATTCTTGGGTTAGGGGGGTTAGGTTGATTCTAGGGTTAGGTTTTGTAATATTAGGAAAAATCTCTCTAGGGACCCAATATAGTTAGTTCGTGGTGGTGCAAAAAATTAGTTTAGAGCAAAAAATCAATATAGAAATAAGCTTGCTTTGGACCCAATGTAGTTTTCTTCATCTTCACGCTTGAATTAGTGATTTTTTCTTGATGGTTGTAGTGGAAAAAATTAGTTTAGAGCAAAAAGTTAGTTTATTGATTTTTTCTTCATCTTCACTTTGAATTGTTCGATAATTGTGCCCAAGTGCCCTATATATGAATGTGCCCAAGAGGACTTTTGTTGTTTGCAGGGTAAATGATCCGAGTGGCCTATGTTTCGCCGGAATGTTGATTCATTTCCGTTCCGGTGAATTTCAGGCGCTCGATATGTCCACTTTTTAGCAAAGGTCATGTCGAAATTTTGGCATGACTTGTGCTAGAAAGTAGGCATATCGAGTGCTAGCAAAGGTCATGTCAAAAATGAGTCTAAAATGAGTTTAAAAAATTAGTGATTAAACGATAAGAAAATGTTCTCATAGGAATTTGTCTCGACGTCGACGATGCCTGACCCGCATCCTCGTCGTCGTCGAGTCGGCGGCGACATCCTTGAGAGGCGCAATGTACGGAACTGGGCTCCGCCGGGCTGGCACTGGGAGGTGCTACCTTCCCGGGCTTGGAGCTTGGTGAGGAATCCTGGTCTCGTCGTCGACCCGGAGCTTCTTTGGTGGCGGTCGCGTGGGCCAATTTCGGTGTAGAGGGAGCGGGCCCCCGTGGAGGTGGTACGTCGCCGTGTCAGGGAGGAGGACGAGCACGTCCGTCGCTACATGGCGGCGTTGGACGCCAGGTTCTCCAATACCTGGCAGGTTCTTCATGGATCTCACCCGAGTTATGATCCGGTGATGGTTCCTTATCTTTGGGTGTCCACCGCTAGCGACTCAGAGACCGCTAGTGAACCGAGTTCACCGTCCTCCACTTTGGATTCTAGGATATTCGATCTGTATTAGTGATCTTATATGATAATATTCGAGATGTATTAGTTAATATTTGATGATGCATTAACTTGATTATTCGAGATGATGTATTAGCGATATTATATTCGAGTTCATTATAAATGTATTAGTGATATTATATTGGTATAATGCGTGTGTGACTTTCGGTCTGTCGTTGCTCCTTGTGTGACTTTCATGTGTGTTCTTGATGGAGGAATCCCGACTGTTGTCGTGGGGGGCGCTTCCTCCTCTTCTTTTCTTGCGATATATACCTCGGTGTAATGCGCAAGGAGAGGAGAGGAGGTGCGCCCATCACCGACGGTCGAACTATTAGTGTGAGAGTGTCCACCAACATATATACACCACCATATCAGTGTGAGAGAGTGTGCACCAACACACCATAAGATATGAGAGTTATTTAAGGAAAGCCTCGACGGACCGAAAGTCAACCGATATTGAATTAGGTCTATTTGGACATGTGTGTATGTTATTGCAGGGAACCCCTCCTAGTGACTATGTTTTGCCGGAATGTTGATTTATTTCCGTTCCGGCAAATTTTAGGCGCTCAATATGTCTTACATTAGCAATGGACATGCCTTAATTTTTGAATCATGAACACATAAAATGTCGTCGTGCATAGGTTGAGGGCGGATGACATTCGCCAAAATATCTTGGTAAGAGTTGCTAATTAAGTATACTACTATTGCGTAAATGGTATTGATTACATTGCTAACTAGGCTACTATTATGTTCTTCAACAGAAACTGCCAAATGAAGTTGTGCCTCCGTTGATGCATGGCGAAGGTAATATGACAATTAAAATCCCTATGAGGCCCCAGTTCTCTTTTGCATACTTGACTGAGCGCAAACCACCAAGACGGCTCCAAATTGAAGCATGGGGAGAAATAAAGAAGGATCGCAAGCCACAAGTTGGAGACCGTTGGATCTCTTTGCTTCATCATGGAGACATAGGTGTTATTCTGTTTTATGTCATTTTACCTAGGAGGGAGGACTAGGTCCTATGAGAAAGAAGTTTTTCTGGTTTATATTAACTTGCATGATCGATTAGGATGATTACTATTATGATGTTTTTCTGTTTTATGAGATTTTAACTTGGTATGATTAAGATGATGATGAGTTGTTAGATGAGTAAGATGATGATGAGTTATATGACATATATTTGATTAAGGTGGATGGATGCAAGTGATCATGTTGAATTAGAAGAAAATATGATGCATGCACTTTAATCTAAATGTAGTTGCTGGCACAATAATTATTGATGTTGTCATATGATGAAACTACTGTATAGAGCATGCACAAATACGTAAAGGGGAATGTAATCTGTGAAAGCAGGAATATTAGCAGTAGCTCTGGTAGGCGTCTAGCGGCAGCGCTGGTTTATCAACAGCGCTTGTTGTTTTCCAGCGCTACTGCGTACTTACCAATAGCGCTGGTTTTCCAGCGCTACTGCTACAACTTAGCTGTAGCGCCTTAGTAGTAGCGCTGCCACCAGCGCTACTGGTATGGGTAATTCCAGCGCTACTACTAGGCTTTCTACTAGTAATGTATGGGTATTTTGAAATATATTGCACCCTTACTTCATATATGTCTAACGTGTTTTTGCACGCTGTACAATTACTAGTACTACTGTATTCAAAGAGATGAAACTTAGCCGCCGGGAAGAACAGGTCCAACAGTATTCCCGTTCCTGAAGCAAGTGGAAGGATCCAATGAATTTCAACTTCGAATTAAACTACACCTCGCAAAAAGAAAAACTTGGAATTAAACTACACCTACTAGTCGATGGAAAGCAAAGGCGAGGAACCTCGCAGCAGCTAATTAAGTGACCTGCCAGCATGCAGGTGCGCAAGTTGAGCCACTTGTGTTAGTTAATTAATCATCCACGTCAAATATGCCCCTCTCCTCGCTGTTGCTCTCATTTTTCTATGGCAAGTTGCCGGAGCCAACGATCGGTCGAGAGGCGACGGAGCGCAAGTTGGACGGGCGCGCGGTAGGGAGGAAGCATCCCCATCTTAATCAGAGGATCAAACGAGAAAAACTAATGCTACTCGAGGTCGAGGGAGGGAGCATCGAGACGCGAGGAAAGGGACGTGATTGATTAATCGCACGCAAGTTGAGCCCCAAGTGGCCTGAACTGCACCTTCCCGCTGAGCACCCTGGGACTGTATCTTTCATCTCAGAAACGTCCTTCTCCTAGCGGACAAAATCGCCGTCATGCAAGTGGTCATCTCACACAGATTTCTTTGTGGATTCATAACATTCGTTCTATTCTTCATCATCGATGATATAGCTCGCTGCTTCTCTCGACCTCGTCGATTTTGAAATAAAAAAAAATGTCTATGCATTGTCGTAGGAGAGGTTAGCATGGATCGGTCAATTAGTTTAGTTATTTTGGAGCATCTGCCGGCGCATGACAGCTCTGCTTGGCAGATCATAAGATTGAAGTGACCAAAGTCATCGTATTGATTTGTTGGCCATTGTTGCAATGGCTAGATTAAGGTTTCTATGTGCAGCAATAAATTTGGTCATCTGAACACAGCTAGGACACACACACAGATCGAAAACTCATCATTATTTGCTGTGCTACAGTATGTGTGCAATTTAACAAGTTCGATCCACCACGATAATTGTTCTTGATTAGCTATGCTCAACAACACAAGGGATCGAGTAAACTTGAGAAATGAATGAACATGCGATGTCGATGGATATACTTTGCGTGTACACGAGAACACAGATATATACCATATATATACAGTCTACAGAGAGCAACTCAAACATGTAGTGAATCGGAAGTCTATCAATGATACTTGTCATTCTTGAATCTTTGGACAAGGGAGGAGAGGGGCATGCATCTCACAACAACGAGCGAAAAAAGAAGAGGAAGAAACGAGATGGTCAAATGTGAGGAAGAGAACCAAGTGGGGAGAAAAAAATGCTCACGCGCCGAAGAAACACACATCCATCCCGCCCGGGAAAAAAAGATTAATCGCATCCAGGGAGGAGGAGGAGGTCTCACGACACGGCGGCGAGCTTCTCGGCGGTCTTGGCCAGCGACTGCAGGTTGCACTTCACGATGGTGTCGATGAACACGCGGGTGTCCTCGATCGTGTTGCCCGCCGGCACGTCCACGACGTAGGACTCCACGACTACGGTGGCGCTGGACGGCGCGGCCGGGGACGGGTGCACGGTGGTGACGGAGAGGTAGTTCTTGAGCCGGTGTTCGCCGCCGACGACGCGGAAGCTGAGCACGTGGCTCTCGTCGTCCAGGATCTCGAGCCGCTCGCGGCTGGACGCCGCGGGGAGGCCCGACACGACGTGCACCTCGCGGAGCGTGCCTACGCCGCCGTCGCCGGCCACCAGGGCGCAGCTGCGCACGAACCGCTTGTACGCCTGCGGCTGGTCGAACCGCCGCACCACGGACCACACCGCCGCCGCGGGGGCCGCCACGTGCTGCACCACCGCGGAGCAGCACTGGCCGGCCCCAGGCTCCGCGTGCTCGTGGTGCCGCGCCACCTCCGCCGGGACCTCGCAGTCGTGCTCCCTGCAACTCATCCCTGCCGTCCCGGCCGCGGCCACGACGGCCTCCGCGCCGCACCCCATGCCGACGCCGACGCCCGCTAGGACTCGGTGGTGGTGGTTGTGGTGCTGGATGCTGGGGCTGGACGCCGGGATGCACGGCATGGTGCGTCGAGTCTGGGTGATCTCCCTCGCGCTCGCCGTCCTTTTCTTGCCGTGTGCTGCCGGCCGGTGGAATTTCTTTCGAAGGTAGGGTTGGGGAGGAGGCTGATGGGGGTAGAGGCGTATATACCCAGTGAGGCAGAAGCCACTTGGTTATTTTTTTTAGAACGTGAGCCAACTTGCTCAGCTTGCAAAAATGTACATCTCCACTTGTGTTTTCCCAATGCACACTTGCGCCTGCTCTTTGTTTAGTTAATTGACTGATTGTACTCCAAAGGGTTTAAATTCCGGAGCAAATTGGCCAACTTGCATGGAGGAGGTTGTCCTTTGATCTGTTCAATTAATTGGTTCCCTTTTAATTTTGAGCAAATTGGCCAACTTGCAGGAAGCGACCGGACCGGCCTCTTGCTTGTTTGATCTGCTCTCCATTATTACACTTGCTAATAAAGCGGACTAATCCGCACCCCACGAACACGATGGTTAATGATTACTAAATTCCATTATTTCACCATACTGGCTCGGGTAATATCATTGCTTACGAGCTACTAGTAGACCGACGTAGCGCGGTACTGAGCGTGTCTAATTCTCATTTAGATGAGAAATAACTATGCCTTATTTAACTCCTAAGGTGTTCAAAAAAAAAAAAAAAAACCTCCTAAGCCGGCCGGCCGGGTTGCTCGGATCCGATTAACTCGAGATTTTTTTCTATTAATTAATGATACGAGTGGCTGGGCAGAGGTAAGTAATAAAGCAAGTTGGTTGCGATGAGGTTATCCCTCCCCAGTGTGCTGTGCTGTGCTGTGCTTGCCCTGGATGCCCATTTCTTTCCCTGTCGATCGCCCCTCTTGCCCTATCCCGTTGCTTTCCATGGTCGTGATCGTTCTCCTCTTTACGATTATTATTATTAGGGATCATTAGCAGCGGTATAATAATAGTTAAATGCAACATGGGGGGCATGCCGCACGCAAGTTGGCAGCTGGCACGGCCGTCGACTCGTGCTCGTGCCCCGCCCCCGCCCTTTTCCTCAGATGAAAGGACCACCGTATCACTTGTACTTCACATAATATTATACTACTGCTAGCCAGTATATACTCATATCAGCATCAACGTACTTTAATTGTTTCTTAAGTATGGATCACTGCACAAGAGAAAAGAGGCATCTAAATTGCGTGCTTTCGCGCATCTAAGGGCATCTCTAGCCAACCCTGACATACAACTCTGTAAACAGTTTCAAACCTTAACCTCCCCACCCCGGTACCCCCTAAAAAAACTTGACTCCTGAAATACTTCGAGTTTTTAAAAATATATTTTATTTCTTTCATCTCTGGGCACATATATTTGAAACAAATGCACGATATTGCATAAACAGTTTGAAGGATTTAAGTGCACCATATGCAATAATTCAACTACAAACATATACGTATCCAATTCAATAATTCAAATTAAAACATGTATACTCCTCATTCAAAAGTCATCAAATCGATCAACTTTATCCAAAAAATCACCACATCACAAGTCTTATGTGGACGACCAACCCCTATAAAGTTCATACTACGCCAAATCAAGCACTCCAATGCTCGCAAACCGAACATTTTGGCATTCTTCTCACCACAAGTGAGTTTTGCACAGCCGGCACCATGACCGGCACCATCACCATGACCATAGCCACCACGGTCACCACCACAAACCGAACATCGATTTGGCTACAATCTCACCACAAGTGAGTTGCGAATATTGCCTCACCATGTCATCCATCGTACTCGGATCCACGAAGGTAGCACACTCTTTGGCATTCTTCTCTTTTGCAAGCCTCTCCCTCGAGTGCAATCTTACACTCCTTCGATTGCTCCTTCTCACTTTGGCTGTCAACTTTTCTCTCCACTTCTCATCCGCCATGAACTTGAGCATGTTCCATCTCGTCATCTTCTTTTCTTTCCGTTTAGCCTGTTGGAAATATGCCCTAGAGGCAATAATAATTTAGTTATTATCATATTTCCTTGTTCATGATAATCGTTTATTATTCATGCTATAATTGTATTGATTGGAAACTCAAATACATGTGTGGGTACATAGACAACACTGTGTCCCTAGTATGCCTCTAATAGACTAGCTCATTGATCAAAGATGGTCAAGGTTTCCTAGCCATAGACATGAGATGTCATTTGATAACAGGATCACATCATTAGGAGAATGATGTGATGGACAAGACCCAAACTATGAACATAGCATATGATCGTGTCAGTTTATTGCTATTGTTTTCTGCATGTCAAGTATCTGTTCCTATGACCATGAGATCATGCAACTCACTGACACCGGAGGAATACCTTGTGTGTATCAAACGTCGCAACGTAACTGGGTGACTATAAAGATGCTCTACAGGTATCTCCGAGTGTGTCTGTTGAGTTGGCATGGATCAAGACTGGGATTTGTTACTCCGTGTGACGGAGAGGTATCTCAGAGCCCACTCGGTAATACAACATCACAATAAGCCTTGCAAGCAAAGTGACTAAAGAGTTAGCCACGGGATCTTGTATTACGGAACGAGTAAAGAGACTTGCCGGTAATGAGATTGACCTGATCGAATCTCGGGCAAGTAACATACCGAAGAACAAAGGGAACATCGTACGGGGTTAACTGAATCCTTGACATAGAGGTTCAACCGATAAAGATCTTCGTAGAATATGTAGGAACCAATATGGGCATCCAGGTCCCGCTATTGGTTATTGACCGTAGAGGTGTCTCGGTCATGTCTACATAGTTCTCGAACCCGCAGGGTCTACACACTTAACGTTCGGTGACATTTCGGTAGTATTGAGTTACGTATGGTGGTGACCGAAGGTTGTTCCAAGTCCCGAATGAGATCCAGGACGTCACGAGGAGCTCCGTAATGATCCAGAGGTAAAGATTGATATATAGGAAGTCCCATTTTGGTCACCGGAAAAGTTTCGGGTACTTCGGTAGTGTACCGGGAGTGCCGGGAGGGTACCGGGGGACCATCGGGAGGGGCCTCTCGCCCCAAAAGGTCTCATGGGCTGTGGGAGGAGGTAAACGAGCCCCTAGTCGGCTGGCCGAATCCCCCCCCCCCCCAACAAGGCCCATGCGGCTAGGGGTGGGAAAGTCCAAGTGGAGGAAAGGAAAACCAAGTGGGGGAGGAATCCTACTCCTAGTAGGATTGGAGTTGGACTCCTCCACCTCCCCACTTCGGCCGACCCTAGGGGAGGATCCCTAGGGCGCCGGCCTCCCTCCCTTTCCTCCAATATATACTAGAGGGGAGAGAGGGCAGCCAAACCTAGAAAACCCTAATTGCCACATGCTGCCCTCTTCTTCCTCTAGATTGTTTCTCCTCAAGTCTACTTTCGGCAGTGCTTAGGCGAAGCCCTGCTGGAATAGTTCCACCACCACCGCCGCCGCGCCGTCGCGCTGCCGGAGAACTCATCTACCTCTCCGCTCCCTCTTGCTGGATCAAGAAGGCGGAGATCCTCATCGAGCTGTACGTGTGCTGAACGCGGAGGTGCCGTCCGTTCGGCACTAGATTGGAAGGACCGTGATTGGATCGTGGGACGGATCGTGATTGGATTGCGAGACGGATCATGATGGGATCGCAGGACGGCTTGCGATTTGGATCGCGAAGACGTTCGACTACATCAACCGCGTTTCTTAACGCTTCCGCTTAGCGATCTACAAGGGTATGTAGATTCACTCTCCCTCTCGTAGATGCTCATCACCATGGATAGATCTTGCGTGTGCGTAGGAATTTTTTTGTTTCCCATGCAACGTTCCCCAACAGTGGCATCATGAGCGAGGTCTATGTGTAGATGAGATCACGAGTAGAACACAAAAGAGTTTGTGGGCGTTGATGCTCAGATTAATTCCTCCCTTGGTCTTTTCTTGATTCAGCGGTATTGTGGGATGAAGCGGCCCGGACCAACATTACTCGTACGCTTACGAGAGACCGGTTCCATCAACTGACATGTAACCTTGTTGCATAAAGATGGCTGGCGGGTGTCTGACTCTCCCACTTTAGTTGGATCGGATTTGACAAAGGCGGTCCTTAAGAAGGTTGAATAGCAATTTGCGTATCACCGTTGTGATTTTTGCATAGGTAAGAATTGTTCTTGATAGATACCCGTAGCAGCCACGTAAAACATGCAACAACAATTAGATGACGTCTAACTTGTTTTTGCAGGGTATGTTGTGATGTGATATGGCCAATTACATGATGTGATATATGTGATGTATGAGATGATCATGTATTGTATAGAATATCACGACTTGCATGTCGATGAGTACGGCAACTGGCAGGAGCCATAGGGTTGTCTTTAATTGATTTTCATCATTTTTGCTTTACTTTATCGCTATGAGTTAGCAATAGTTGTAGAAGCAACAGTTGGCGCGACAACCTCATGGTGACACGTTGATGGAGATCAAGATGATGGAGATCATGGTGTCATGCCGGTGATGATGGAGATCATGCCGGTGCTTTGGAGATGGAGATCAAAAGCACAAGTTCATGGCCATATCATGTCACTTATGATTTTCATGTGATGTTAATCCTTTTATGCATCTTATTTTGCTTAGGACGACGGTAGCATTATAAGGTGATCCCTCACTAAAATTTCAATATAAAATTGTGTTCTCCCCGAGTGTGCACCGTTGCGAAAGTTCATCGTTTCAAGACACCACGTGATGATCGGGTGTGATAGACTCTACGTTCACATACAACGGGTGCAAGCCAGTGTTGCACATGCGGAACACTCGGGTTAAACTTGACGAGCCTAGCATGTACAGACATGGCCTCGGAACACAAGAGACCGAAAGGTCGAACATGAGTCATATAGTAGATATGATCAACATGAAGATGTTCACCATTGAAACCATCTCAACTCACATGATGATCGGACTTGAGTTGGTGAAATTGGATCATGTGACACTCGAATGACCGGAGGGATGTCAATTTGAGTGGGAGTTTTTAAGTAATACGATTAACTAAACTCATTATCATGAACATAGTCAAAATGTCTTTGCAAATTATGTTGTAGATTACTAGCTCATGCTGTAGCTCCCTTGAATTTTTATATGTTCCTAGAGAAATAGAGTGGAAAGATGATGGTAGCAATAATGCGGACTGGGTCCGTGATCTGAGGATTGTCCTCATTGCTGCACAGAAGGCTTATGTCCTTAATGCACCGCTCGGTGCGCCACCCCCTCAAGCGTCATTTGTAGATGTTGTGAACATCTGACAGGCACGTTCTGATGACTACTTGATTGTTCAGTGTGTCATGCATTACGGCTTAGAATTGAGGCTCCAAAACGTTTTGAATGTCACGGAACATATGAGATGTTCTAAGAGCTGAAATTGGGATCTCAGGCTCGTGCCCGTGTTGAGAGGTATGAGACCTCCAACAAGATTCTTTGCCTGCAAGATGAAGGAGAATAGCTCAATCGGTGAGCACGTGCTCAGATTGTCTGGGTGCTACAATCGCTTGAGTCGAGTGGGAGTTTATCTTCCAGATAAGATAGTGATTGATATAGTTCTCCAAGTCAGTGCCACTAAGCTACTAGAAGCTTCGTGATGAACTATAAAATGCCAGGGATGGAAATAAAGATCCCTGAGCTATTTGCGATGTTTGACACCGCGAAGGTAGCAATCAAGAAGGAGCATCAAGTGTTGATGGTTAGTAAAACCACTAGTTTCGAGAAGGGCAAGGGAAAGGAGGGAAACTTCATGGATGACAAGTCAGTTGGTGCTCCAGTGAAGAAACCCATGGTAGAACCCAAACCCGAGACTAAGTGCTTATATTATGAGGAGAACGGTCGCTGAAGCGGAACAACCCTAGATACTTGGTAGATAAGAAGGCTGGCAACGTCGACATAAGTATATTTGATATACGTGTTATTGATGTGTACCTTACTAGTACTCCTAGTAGCACCTGGGTATTGGATACCGGTTCGGTTGCTAAATGTTAGTAACTCGAAATAAAAGCTACGGAATAAATGGAGGCTAGCTAAGGGTGAGGTGACGATGAGTGTTGGAAGTATTTCCAAGGTTGATGTGATCACCATCGCACGCTCTCTCTACCTTCGGGATTAGTGATGAACCTAAATAAATGTTATTTGGTGTTTGCGTTGAGCATGAACGTGATTAGATTATGTTTATTGCAATACGGTTATTCATTTGAGTTAGAGAATAATGGTTGTTCTGTTTACATGAGTAATACCTTCAATGGTCATGCACCCAATGAGAATGGTTTATTGAATCTTGATCGTAGTGATACACATGTTCATAATATTGATGCCAAAAGATACAAAGTTAATAATGATAGTACCACATACTTGTGGCACTGCCGCTAAATGTCATATTGGTGTAAAACGCATGAAGAAACTCCATGCTGATGGATCTTTGGACTCATTCGATTTCGAATCGGTTGAGACATGCGGACCATGCCTCATGGGCAAGATGACTAAGACCTCATTTTCCAGTATGATGGAGCGGGAAAGTAACTTATTGGAAATGATACATGTTGATGTATTCGGTCCAATGAGTGTTGTAGCATGCGGTGGATGTCGTTATTTTCCTACCTTCACTGATGATTTGAGTAGATATGGGGATATTTACTTAATGAAACACAAGTCTGAAACATTTGAAAAGTTCAAACAAAATCAGAGTGAAGTTTGAGATCATCGTGACAACAAGATAAAATGTCTACGATATGATTGTGGAGGTAAATATCTGAGTTACGAGTTTGGTATACAACTTAAGACAATGTGGAAGTTGTTTCACAACTCACGCCACCTGGAACACCATAGTGTGATGGTGTGTCCGAACGTCGTAGTCATGCTCTACTGGATATGGTGCGAACTATGATGTCTCTTATCGATTTGCCACTATCGTTTTGGGGTTATGCATTAGAGACAACTACATTCACTTTAAAAGGGGCACCATCTAAGTCCGTTGAGATGACACCGTATGCATTTTGGTTTGGAGGAAATCTAAGCTGTCATTTCTTAATGTTTGGGGCTGCGACGCTTATGTGAAAAAGGGTTTTCACCTAATGAGCTCGAACCCAAAGCGGACAAATGCATCTTCATAGAATACCCTAACGTAACAGTTGGGTAAACCTTCTATCTTAGATCCAAGCACAAAGTGTTTGTTGCTAAAACGGGTCCTTTCTCGAGAAAGAGTTTCTCTCGAAAGAATTGAGTGGGAGGAAGATAGAACTTGATGAGGTTGTTGAACCTTTGTTTCAACCAGAGAGTAGCGCAGCGCAGAAAGTTGTTTCTGTGGAGCCTACGTTAGTTGAAGAGGAAGTTAATGATGATGATCATGAAGCTTCGGATCAAGTTACTATCGAACCTCGTGGGTCGACAAGGACGCGTACTGCTCCTGAGTGGTACGGCAACCCTGTCTTAGAGGTCATGTTATTGGACAACGATGAACCTACGAGCTATGGAGAAGCGATGATGGGCCCGGATTCCGAGAAATGGTTAGAGGCCATGAAATCCGAGATGGGATCCATGTATGAAAACAAAGTATGGGCATTGGAAGTATTACCTGAAGGGCGATAGGCCATTCAGAACAAATGGATCTTTAAAAGGAAGACGGACGCGGACGGTAATGCCACCGTCTATAAAGCTTGACTTGTGGCAAAGGGGTTTTCACAAGTTCAAGGAGTTGATTACGATGAGACTTTCTCACCCGTAGCGATGCTAAAGTCTGTTGGAATTATGTTAGTAGTTGCTGCATTTTTTTGATTATGAAATCTGGCAGATGGATGTCAAAACATCGTTTCCTTAACGGTATCCGTGAGGAAAGGTTGTATGTGATACAACCGGAAGGTTTTGTCAGTCCTAAGAATGCTAAAATGTATGCAAGCTCCAGCGATCCTTTTATGGACTGGAGCAAGCATCTCGGAGTTGGAATATACGCTTTGATGAGGTGATCAAAGTTTTTGAGTCTATACAAAGTTTATGAGAAACTTGTATTTACAATAAAGTGAGTGGGAGCACTATAGAATTTCTGATAAGTATATGTGGATGACATATTGTTGATCGGAAATGATGTAGAATTTCTGGAAAGCATAAAGGGTTGTTTGAAAAGGAGTTTTTCAAAGGAAAACCTGGAATGAAGCTACTTAAATGTTGGGCGTCAGGATCTATAGAGATAGATCAAGACGTCTGATAAAACTTTCAATGAGTACATACCTTGACAAGATTTTGAAAGAGTTCAAAATGGATCTGTCAAAGAAAGAGTTCTTGCCTAATTTGTAAGGTGTGGAGTTGAGTGAGACTCAAAGCTCGACCACGGCAGAAGAAAGAGAAAGGACGAAGGTCGTCCCCTATGCCTTATCCATAGGCTCTGCATAGTATGCCATGCTGTGTACCGCACCTGGTGTGTGCCTTGCCATGAGTCTGTCAAGGGGTACAAGAGTGGTCGAGGAGTGGAACACTGGACATCGGTCAAAGTTATCCTTAGTAACTAGAGGACTAAGGAAATATTTCTCGATTATGGAGGTGATAAAGAGTTCATCGTAAAGGGTTATGTCGATGCAAGCTTTAACACCAATCCGGATGACTCTGAGTAGCAATCCGGATACGTATAATGGAGCAGCCATTTGGAATAGCTCCAAGTGGAGCGTGGTAGCATCTGCAGTGCGACATATAGATTTGTAAAGAACACACGGATCTGAATGTTGCAGACCGTTGACTAAGACCTCTCTCACATGCAAAACATGATCGAACCCCAGAACTCATTGGGTGTAAGATTCATTACAATGTTAATCACATGGTGATGTGAGCTAGATTATTGACTCTAGTGCAAGTGGGAGACTGTTGGAAATATGCCCTAGAGGCAATAATAATTTAGTTATTATCATATTTCCTTGTTCATGATAATCGTTTATTATCCATGCTATAATTGTATTGATTGGAAACTCAAATACATGTGTGGGTACATAGACAACACTGTGTCCCTAGTATGCCTCTAATAGACTAGCTCGTTGATCAAAGATGGTCAAGGTTTCCTAGCCATAGACATGAGATGTCATTTGATAACGGGATCACATCATTAGGAGAATGATGTGATGGACAAGACCCAAACTATGAACATAACATATGATCGTGTCAGTTTATTGCTATTGTTTTCTGCATGTCAAGTATATGTTCCTATGACCATGAGATCATGCAACTCACTGACACCGGAGGAATACCTTGTGTGTATCAAATGTCGCAACGTAACTGGGTGACTATAAAGATGCTCTACAGGTATCTCCGAGGGTGTCTGTTGAGTTGGCATGGATCAAGACTGGGATTGTTACTCCGTGTGACGGAGAGGTATCTCAGGGCCCACTCGGTAATACAACATCACAATAAGCCTTGCAAGCAAAGTGACTAAAGAGTTAGCCACGGGATCTTGTATTACGGAACGAGTAAAGAGACTTGCCGGTAATGATATTGACCTAGGTATAGGGATACCGACGATCGAATCTCGGGCAAGTAACATACCGAAGAACAAAGGGAACAGCGTACGGGGTTAACTGAATCCTTGACATAGAGGTTCAACCGATAAAGATCTTCGTAGAATATGTAGGAACCAATATGGGCATCCAGGTCCCGCTATTGGTTATTGACCGTAGAGGTGTCTCGGTCATGTCTACATAGTTCTCGAACCCGCAGGGTCTACACACTTAACGTTCGGTGACATTTCGGTAGTATTGAGTTACGTATGGTGGTGACCGAAGGTTGTTCCAAGTCCCGAATGAGATCCAGGACGTCACGAGGAGCTCCGTAATGATCCAGAGGTAAAGATTGATATATAGGAAGTCCCATTTTGGTCACCGGAAAAGTTTCGGGTACTTCGGTAGTGTACCGGGAGTGCCGGGAGGGTACCGGGGGACCATCGGGAGGGGCCTCTCGCCCCAAAAGGTCTCATGGGCTGTGGGAGGAGGTAAACGAGCCCCTAGTCGGCTGGCCGAATCCCCCCCCCCCCCAACAAGGCCCATGCGGCTAGGGGTGGGAAAGTCCAAGTGGAGGAAAGGAAAACCAAGTGGGGGAGGAATCCTACTCCTAGTAGGATTGGAGTTGGACTCCTCCACCTCCCCACTTCGGCCGACCCTAGGGGAGGATCCCTAGGGCGCCGGCCTCCCTCCCTTTCCTCCAATATATACTAGAGGGGAGAGAGGGCAGCCAAACCTAGAAAACCCTAATTGCCACGTGCTGCCCTCTTCTTCCTCTAGATTGTTTCTCCTCAAGTCTACTTTCGGCAGTGCTTAGGCGAAGCCCTGCTGGAATAGTTCCACCACCACCGCCGCCGCGCCGTCGCGCTGCCGGAGAACTCATCTACCTCTCCGCTCCCTCTTGCTGGATCAAGAAGGCGGAGATCCTCATCGAGCTGTACGTGTGCTGAACGCGGAGGTGCCGTCCGTTCGGCACTAGATTGGAAGGACCGTGATTGGATCGTGGGACGGATCGTGATTGGATTGCGAGACGGATCATGATGGGATCGCAGGACGGCTTGCGATTTGGATCGCGAAGACGTTCGACTACATCAACCGCGTTTCTTAACGCTTCCGCTTAGCGATCTAGAAGGGTATGTAGATTCACTCTCCCTCTAGTAGATGCTCATCACCATGGATAGATCTTGCGTGTGCGTAGGAAATTTTTTGTTTCCCATGCAACGTTCCCCAACATAGCCACCAATGCTTTCTTGCTCTTGATCATAACACAAATCCCTCTTTGTACGCACCGACACCTCCATTCATATACCTCTCTTCTATAATATTTTGCACATCCGTCCTAGAGTGAGGATTTTTACGCTCCTCATCATCGACATCAACCGATATGCAAATTCTTGGCCTCTTTGGTGTGGTTTCATAATTTTCCCATAACCACTTCTCATTACCAACTAGCTCCTTGTAGCAATCACTAGTGGAAAAATGGCTAGCCATAACTTTCGTTGTCGGCACGCAATTTTGAACCAACGCTAGCACTATTTTCTTCAAGTAGTGGTGACATTGAGATATTTGGTACGTCTGCTTTATATGGTTAGTGCCAGTGTTGACTTTATTTAACACGTTATAAATCTGTTGCCCCAGCTGTACTCTCCGTTGGAAGATAGTGTTGGCGTTGTATTTCTATGTATGACGTAGTTAATTAGGTATTGCCGGCTTCCTAACATATGTCACGCCAGAAACAAATTTTTTCATTTCATCAAGTGTTTTAAGTATTTAATGATTATATCACTCAAAATATAATGAACAATTTATATTATATTCTAGTCTTTAATATTAGTAGTATTTTATTATTTTGAGTCTTTTATATTATTTCGAGTCTTTTATTATATTGAGTTTTGTATTATTTGTAGTCTTTTTTAGGGGTCTTGTAGTCTTTTATTAATCTTAGTCTTTTTTTATTTGGGATGTAGTTAGATATGGCGTCACGTTTTAGGCCCACACCAGCACCGGCCCACCTCAGTTAACTCAATAAAATACCTAGTTGTCGCCCTCATTTCACCCCCCACACACTCCTCCCCCACAACCAGCCGCCGCCACCTCCGGACCTTGCCACCCGTCGCCACACTACCGAAAGCAATGTTCAATCCTATCCTTCCCCTCCCATCACACATCTCCTTCCTCTCCACTCGCACCTCCTCCGTCCGCGCACGCCAAGATATCCATGGGATTCATGTATATATTTTTTATTTTTCTAGAATTTAAGTATGATTGAATCAACATTTTTACTGATGTAGATCTGAAGTTAGTTCCATGGATTGCTTGTGTAGAAATTTTAGCGATGTAGATTCCAATTAAGTTAGTTCCATGGATTGTTTTGTGTAAAAAAAATTAGTGGTGTAGAATATGATTGCTATTGTGTAGAGTCCGATTTTGATAGTGTATTTAGTGTTCTTGACATGTGGTGAATTGTTACTATGGTGAATGCCACATCATGAGTTCAATTGTCAAATGACATATTGTAGGTATTTACTGTAGCATTATTGATATACTTTTAAAATACTTTGCAGCTAACACACCATTATTTATTTGTCTAAAAAATTAAAGTGCATCAGGTCATGGCCAATTATGCATGCAATCGGGAGGGGGTATACGATGTGGACATGCTCAACCGCGATCTCTTAGAGGCGCATCAATATACCATCAATAGCTTGCAAGAAGTGAATGCCTTGCTGAAGGCGGAGAAGCGTTAGCTGATGGAGGAACATGTTGTTGTCTTCTCCAAGACTAATAGGATGAGGGACGAGAGAGATCAACTGATTGAGGGGACGGATACACTGAAGAATGAGAGAAAACAACTTAGGACCGAGAGAACTGCCCTCAAGATGGAGATAGATCATTTCAGAAAAGATGGAGAGAAGAACGGAAACAAGATTCGTTAGTTGAAGTTAATCCTTGATGAAGAGGGGACTATTTAGTTTGTGAAGTTGAATTACCTAGTTCTTTAAGTAGCTAGTAACTTTTGTGAAGTTGACCTTGTTAAGTTGATGAGTAGTATCTATTGAATTATGTAGTTCTTTAACTAGCTAGTAACTTTTGTGATGTTGAATTATGTAGTTCTTTAACTAGCTAGTAACTTTTGTGATGTTCAATTATGTGGTTCTTTAACTAGCTTCGATTTAGGGTTCACGTTATCGCATGAAATATTATGTTTCATAAACTCTGCCTTGCAAATTCGCATTATAAAATATACGACGTCACATTTTTTACTATGTATAGGTGCTATCTGATGATGTGGACAGCGAGGATGAAGATGTCCAGGAGAGGTTCAAGAGGCAAACGCTGAGAGAGCTTATGGCTGGAAAGCATAATAGGTGTGTCAGGAAGAATGGGGGCTATGGATGCCCGTTCTGCAACCATAAGATTAACAACACGTACTCTAGTGTTCTGATGCATGCAAGAGGACGAGCTGTTGGCTCCTTCAAGCAGAAGTATTCTCGCAGGATAGCGCACGCTGCGTACGCCCAGTTCCTGGAGAGTCTTAACGATCAAGCATGAAGATGAGATGTTGGATTGAATCTATCTAGTTTGTGTGTATTATATCTATGCTTGTGTATTATATTTTTTCCTAAGATTTAAACTGTGCGACAACTTTCATTGTGCGGTATCTCCATCACACCGGAGTGCTAGTTTACTTGAGTTAAGAGTAATATTTATATAGGATTTATCACACACGGTTGGATCTGATAAGCCGTTTCCTCCGAAGCACATTATTCTAGGACAAAAAACCCTCAGCACCACTTAAAAAAAAACCTCAGCACCCACACATCACAAAACCCTTGCCTGCTCCCCCCCCTCCCCAGAGTAGCACCTACGCTAACGCTAGTACTCCGGGACTCTCCATGCATGTCACTGCCTATCCCCGAGGCAACCACTTAGCTCGACGCCTGTCGCCGCCGCCGGCTGCCGCAAAACGCCACCGCATATCTCCACTGCCGATTGCCGCGGCCTATCGGCACTGACTTTCTCGACGCTGCTCGCTGTCGACCCAGCTCGCCAGATTGGGGAATCTTAGGTACTGGTTTTCCCCCCATGAAGAACCAGGTAACTAATCTACTGAAATATTTCCACTCATCTCTTATCCTAGTCCGTCGGCCCCTTTTAATCACCCATCCGAAATCGCCGTGGATTCATGTTTCTTCTAGCTGATTCGAGGGTTTTCATTCACAGAGTGTACTGTGCAAGGACACATCAGGGCTATGCGGCCTCGGCCAAAAAACCGAGGAGTTCCATCTCACCGTACCAGATGACTTCACGAAGCGCACGGTATGTTAAATCTCACACTACCTGTGTTGACATGCATGGCCTATACTTTTTCTGAACCTATACTATATATTGCTACATTTGGGTAAAAGGCGCCACATACAGCATTTGCGTCAAATGTGATTTCTTCTCTTCTTCTTATTCTTCTCCTTCTATATTAGGCAAATTAATGTTGTATTGTTCTTTCGTTTACTCTCATATATATTTGCACGACATCATGGTTACATTATCTCTTTACTTGTAATTTCTTGTCCTTTCATATGAACTGTTGCACTGTTCTTTTAACTACTACTCCCATACTATCATGTTACCCTGTTCTTTAACAATCTTATCAATTCCTGCAGTTCATCCCTTGCTTTCCAACGACAACTGTAACACTAAATGTTGGCCTTTACATAAATGAAGACTCCAGGGATGTCATGTTGAGCACAAACCATGGATTTACAATCGTTGTTTCTGTAAAACTTGATGAAGATTGTCACTGCTATTTTGAAGAAGGCCTTTGGGGAGAAATATCTAAGTTTTATGTACTGAAAGCTTGCACTAAAATGACGCTCCACCTAAAAGAGCCTTACCATACGATAAATGCTAACTTTCCCGATGACATTCTCCGTCCATGCTTTGTTGGAAGTAAGTGTTATTTCTAGTATCTGCATGTTGACTTGCGTAGCAATATCAATGTAACTATGTAGTATTTCAGCAACCAATTGGGATTTCATTTTCTTAATCTGTTAAAACTGTTCCTGCCTAGTAACTTGTAATTACCAATATACTATTCTTCTGCACTGATCTAGCTACATAATCACTATCCTCCCACTGATCTACTCTTGACAGAAAGATATGCTGGCGGCCATTCTCCGGACATGGATGTCGAGGTTACCAACAAGCGGAGGCGGGCTGAGCCAGAAACACAAGCGCCTCCGATAGGCCCAGACCTCATCAGCAGCCTCCCCGACGATATGTTTAGATTCATCGTCTTCCTCCTCCCTATCGAAGATGGCGTGCGCACAACCGTCCTCTCCCGATGGTGGCTCCTCCTATGGCGCTGCGCCCCTCTCGGCCTCATTAGCGAGCACATGCTCTGCACTGGCTATCGCAAACGCTTGGATGCATTGTCCCAGATCCTCGGCACGCACTGTGGCCTAATCAAAGGCCTAACTATGGGCAAGTTCCGTTCCAATGGCAAGGACCGAGCCAAGCTTGACGAGTGGTTCTTATCGACCGCCCTAGATCATCTCGAAGAACTCAGTTTTAATGATGGACATATGCGCCCGCTGCCACCCTCCGCGCTGCGCCTCGCGCCAACGCTGCACATCGCTAGGTTCATGAACTGCCATTTCCCCTAGATTAACGCCAATCCCGCTCTTTTGCTACCTTGACTGAAGCACCTTGAGCTTGTCACCATCTACATCCCCAACGACGACATGGAGCGCCTGCTCCGCGGCTGTACTGCGGTCGAGTACCTTCATCTTCAGGCGATCAATGGGTTGAGTAGCCTCCACATCACCTTCATGAGTCTCCGACAATTTGTGTGTATTGCTGGTGCTGCAATAGGAGATCGCACAAGGTGAATCACCAAATGGCCATTGAGGACGTGCCTTTACTTGAGAGATTACTTGTTGTTGATCAACAAGGTCCAACAAGAATCAGGGTCATTCAAGCGCCGAAATTGTCAGTGTTTGGCTACTCGCCCGTCAACTTATCTGAACTTGTTTTTGGATCCATAACCGTCCAGGTACAACAGTCGCCCTCTTCTCATTTTTGAATTAACTTTTTTTCTCTATTCAAGATGTATGTTCGTCTGTCATCCAGAAAATTATATCGACAAGCTCGACCCCGTATCTGCGCACAGTGAAGGTCTTAGCAGTAGAATCTATCGGCCCCAACCTGGACCAAGTTGTCAGATTGCTGAGATGCTTTCCATGCCTAGAGAAGCTATATATCGAGGTGATGCTCTTTCATGTTAAATTTTAACCACAAGGGAGTTCAATTTTTGAAACCCTGCAAATCATAAGAGGTCCTTTGTGTGTCCAAGCACTAATACATTCTCTTCTTTTGCAGATACGGTTAGGCCCGGTAGTGGATAATGTGATACAATATAACAATCCCATCAAATGCCTTGATCTCCATCTCTTAGATATTACTTTGAACTTCTACCGAGGGACCTTACCGGAGATTATATTCATCAGGTTCTTTGTTGTGAGAGTAAGTGTGCTAAAGATAATGAGATTTTCCCTACATTTATCGCGCAAGAAAGAATGGTTTGCTGATCAGCTCCGGCGACTAGGACAGAATGGAAAAGGATTTGTAGAAGCTCAATTTCGTTTTGTAACTTCAGTTGACAGACTATTCGGAAGTCCTTATGTCAAGCCCATAAATGACATGTCAGTGGCAGATCCCTTTGCAGAAATATTGAAGTTGCCAAACTAGTAGTAATATCAGTATGAACCTCTCATATATGTTCATGTTCAGCTGATCAACGTGGGCGTCTACAGCTGCATGACAAAGTTTCTGCATAAGCTGAATTTCATTTCTATTATCGGTTTGAACCTTGTAATCTTTGAATTTGAGCCTTGTAATGCTGGAATTTGAACCTTTGTACTATTTCTGTCATTTGTGATACAACCATGCAAATGACATCTTATGAAGGAGGCTCGTATGTTGGTAGTACCATATTTTCCTTAGTTTGCAATGTACGATTAATATCTGGACATTAATATGCAATTGACGATTAATATCCGGACCTTAAGAAGCAGAACCACGACCGAGGGTATCCTGCGCGGCTCCAATGGCGCTCCAAGCGGCTGCCGACGACAAGCGCCAGTTCACCATGCATGCCATAGTGGACACGCACAAAGTGGTCTGGTTCAACCTCGCGTCCCACCGCATGCTCTGCTTTCGCGTCCCTCCGCGTGCTCTGCTCTCGCGCCCCCCCGCACATGCTCTACCAGCGGTTGGGGCCGGCCCATGATCACGTTCGGGGCTCCATATGCATGTGGTTGCGCCACGGGCGTCGCCCCATGCAGTTACGTGCTTCCTCGACTGGATCACGCGCTGCAAAAACTGCCATCCGGAACTGCCGGTTTTACAGGACGTCCGGCCCCCATTTATACACACGGCCATTAACCATAGTCTCTTCACGCTTTCGATCACGCCCAGAACACAATAAGCACACCCTCGACGACACATACAGAGAGGATGTCCAGTGGCGCTCCAATGGAGTACGATGAGCATCATGTGGAGACCCACATGAGGAAGACGGACCTCACGGTGGTGTACACCAATGACCCGGGCATGGTGGAGGACTCCATTTGCACTATGGAGCGGTTGCTTGATGCGAATGACAAGTACAAAGTGGTCGGCTTCGACCTCGCTTACACCGGCGGTCGTGCCAGGCATGATCAGAAGGTTGCCGTCGCCCAGTTGTGCGTCGGCCATCATGTCCTCCTCTACCAGTACTGCCTGGCCACAATGCCTTGCGAGCGTTTCACCAGGTTTGTCAACAGACCCAACTACAGGTTCGCTACGGTGGACACCACCGATGATCCAAAGGTGCTCAAGACTTCGGGCTTGGCCTGCCAGAAGCTTGTCAACATCTGCGGCCACTACAAGGTCTGGGGCAGCAAGAAGAACATGGACTCCCATGTTGACTTGGCCGAGGCCATCATCGACCCCTACTACAGAGACATGAAGGCTGAGTGCGACAAGAACAAGCCTGTCTGGCACAGGGGCTGGGTGAATAAACTGGATGAATATCACCTCCAGATCGCGGCCAAGCAAGCGTACACTTGCTACGAGATGTTCAGGCGGATCGTTGACATGAGGAAGTGCCTCCTACCTGAAGACGACGCGGGATCGAGCCACAAGCAGAGCGGTGGTGGCAAGCGTCACAGGAAGTAGATGATTTGATGATCGTTGCTGATACTCCCTCTACGCCGAAATATTTGTAGTTTTAGAGGGATAAGTTTATTATGCATGTAATAGTTTATTGAGGTGTGTGCGCTAATGTTATGTGTGTAGTCACTTATGTATTTGGATGCTTAATTAGGTTATGGCAATCACGTTGTTATGTGTGTAATTGTTTATTGAGGTGTGCCAATGTTATGTGTGTAGTCACTTTTGTATTTGGATGTTTAATTTGGTTCTGCAATCATGTTGTTCTAAATAGAAGCATAGATGTTTGTGGGCAGATTGAGCAAATCACATCGCATGCTGAATAAACAACCATATCCATTGGTGATGATTTCATTAGTCCCTGACAGTTCTTTATCCGGAACCGTTTGCCCACAACACATCCGAATGCCCTGTGTATGTTGTACATCACACACATCTTGATCTGAGCAACCGTTTGTGTTATTTTTGCTTATCGCACACAGTTCATCCCAGTGGCATGTATGTTGTCTATCACACACATCTTGATCTATGTTACCATTTATGTTATCTTATCTCATCACAAACAGTTCATCTGAGGGACCTGTGTGCCATCTATCGCACACGTAATCATCTGGACAATCATTTGTGTTCTGCTGGATCAGCGCAAACAGTTTGTCAGGGTGAACTGTATGCCGTACATCGCACACACTTGCATTTTTCTAACCGTTTGTGTTATATTGTACAACCGCAAACAATTTATCTGGGTTAACTGTTTGCCACAGATCGCACACGCAACTTTTTTTGGGATCGTATTTGATGGGCCCGTCATCGCACACAGTTCGCGTTATTAGCGACGGAGCTATAACTATACCGTTTGCGATTTGGTCATCGTACACAGTTTTGTTTAAGGGTCTTTGATTGCTGTGTCGTCTTTGGACCATCCTGTAGTAGTGATTATAAAGAAAACTTAAGGGTGTGCTTAGGTATACCTATACTATCTCACTTACTTCGATTTGACAAAAGAGGGAACTTTTGAGTGATTCCTTCGTGCACTTTTGAGGACATATCATATTTAATAACTATGTTAATGATGTTGAGAGTTGACCATGGCAAAAGTATGGACCCTAGGCCTTATTTCCATGCTTTGAGACACCATTTTGCACCCTATTACTACTTTTTCCCTTGGTGTTCTATTTTATTCCAAAAATACAAAAATATTTTTTCATCCAAACTATTAATCCATCACCCAAATTATTGATCTCTTTGTCGACTTAGTGCACATATAAAACTAACAAGTGTATTGAGTGTGTTGCGGACACAAAATATTACTTGTATTTGTTTGCAGGGTTGTTTGAGAGGGACTACTTTCAGCCTACACCTGTCATGAATTGATAAACCTTAGGTCATTCACTTGAGGGCAATTTTCTACCGTCCTACAACCCTCCGTGCTTGGAGGCCCAACAAGGTCTTCAAGAATTGAAGTGTGTAGAAGAAATCATGTAGTGCTAAAGTACAATTTTAGTATCTCATGGGAATGATATCCTCTTGTGAGCACTACCGAGGAGAATAGTGTTTGGTGCGTCAACCCATGGGAATGATATCCCTTCTTTGATTATCGCTCAAAAGTCAAAATATGATAAATAGTACATAATCAAGCATTCCAAGCGGTTCTCATACATGGGGCGGCGGCGGTTGTGCTACCCACCTCAAAGAATGTGTCGCTAATACACTGAACAATGCATGCGGTTTCCAAAACTGGCTACGCTGAATCCCCACCACAAGAGTTTTACGTAGGCAAATGACCCTAATGCTGAGATGGCGAGAGGAGGCTCCTCATCTATAACCGAATCCAATACTATTCCACTACACACGGTTCATATAGCATAGCCATCTAAATTGTCCTATTTATTGTTGGATTTAATTTCAACTTTCTCAATACATTCAAGAAACATTCATGATACACAATCACACCATTTTCATAATGCACATGCACATTCACCTCATAATTGCGTTGCATTGGATATTATATATACGAGACAACCCGTCTATTCTGACAATGGTTGCGGAATAATATTCTAACAACACTTTTGAACAGCACACTCAACGCAAGTGCACGACATTGTGAAGCAAACAATACTGCAATGCTAACCAAGGCGAAATGCTCGTCTCAGAAAAAACTACATGCGTTTTTTTGGCATTGTCTTTGATCCGGTTTTCAAACCTTTTGTCGAAACGAGGCATATGAAACGGCGTTGGAAAGCTATGGATCAGGCGCAACTTCTCCAGGTTGAACACTTTTCGAGATTCCGTGCGGTTTAAGAGTAGTTTAAATAATGATTAGCACCCGACGAGTGACAGTGAGTGTATTTTCACGATTTTTTCTAAACCGCTCGTCAAAATGAAGCTAAAGATACGGCGTTGGAAATATACCATTGAGGCGCAATTTTTTTATACAGAACACACTCTGTAATTCCTTACGGTTTAAGAGGAATTTCAAATTTATCAAAACACGGATATTCTGTTTTTCAGATCTACGCTTTTTTCGGTACAGTTTTCGCTGCAGTTTTTTAACCGTTTGTCGGAACGAGGCGTGTGATATGGGGTTGGAAAGCTATGGAATATGTGCAACTTTCATATGTTGGACATTTGTTGAGATTCCTCGCGGTTTTAAATGAGTTTTGAAAACGGTGCGGCGGCCGACGAGAGGCAGCGAGCGTATTTTCGTGAATTTTTCCAAACCGCTCTTCGGAATGATGCAAATGATATGCCATTGGAAAGATATCGACGAGGCATGACTTTTTCATGTGGAACAATCTCTCTAATTCCATTTGGTTTAAGAGCAGTTTTGAAATTACCGAAATGCGGACACTGTTTTTCGCGACACCAAAATCGACGCATGAACCACATTTGACAGAAGAACACACCGCTTCAGAGTAAAAACCACATGCATTGATAACCCACAAGTGTAGGGGATTGTTTATAGCCTTTTTAGATAAGTAAGAGTGTCGAACCCAACGAGGAGCTAAAGGTAGAATTAATATTCTCTCAATTTCTATCGACCACTGATACAACTCTACGCGCACCAATGTTCACTATACCTAGTACAAGAAAAAAACTACTTTGCGGGAATAAAACTAGAAGTACTTTATAGGTGTAAAGGATAGGTTTGCAAGATAATAAAGAATGTGGAAATAAAAGTTAGGTGCTATTTAGATAAAGATTAGATAAGTTACTTGTTTACTAGAAAGCTTTTTGTAACACAAGAGAAGGATTTGTCCCTAGGCAATTGGTAACTTAACCGGTAATCATTATTGTAGTTTTATATAAGGGAGAGGCATGCGATAACATACTTTCCGTACTTGGATCATATGCACTTATGATTGAAACGCTAGCAAGCATCCGCTACTACTAAAGATCGCTAAGGTAAAACCCAACCATAGCATTAAGTAACAAGTCCTCTTTAGTCCCATACGCAACAACCCCCTCACTCGGGTGTAAGTTTTTGTCACTGTAGCCACCCACTATAAGCGAATAATCAATGTATTGCAACACCCTACAACGGTAATACCACACTCTTGCGCAACATGGCGGGCACCATAGGACAACACCAAAATAAAACGTACAACTCAAACCAATAACGATCATCAATCAACCCATAGGACAAAAGAAATCTACTCAAACATCATAGTATAGCCACACATCATTGGGTAATAATATATAGCATTAAGCACCATGTTTAAGTAGAGATTACAGCGGGGAAAAGAGGTGTTACACCGCTACATAGAGGGGGAGAGATGGTGGTGACGGCGGCGGAGTAGTTGGTGTAGATCGTCGCCACAATGGTTGCCCCGGCGGCGTTCTGGCACAACCGGGAGAGATCCCCCTCCTTATTCTTCTTCCGTGGTCTCCCCCTAAATGGGAGGAGAGTTTCCCCTCTGGTCCATGGCTGCCTTGGCTCCCGGAGGGCAGGAGCCCCTCCAAGATTGGATCTCTCTCTTTTTGTTTCTCATCTGTCTCGCGTCCTATTTTCTGGCCCTTCACCGTTTCTTAAATATCCGGAGATTCGTAACTCCGATTGGGCTGAAATTTTGAGAGAATTTTTCTTGGGAAATTAATTTTCTTGTGGCGAAAGTAGGGCCCCAACCGACTTACGAGGGTGTCCCAAGCCAACACGGTGCACCCATACCCCCTGGGCACACCCTGTTGGCTTGGGATCACCTCGAGCACTGTCTTGCGTTGATTCCAACTCCCAAAAATTACATATATTCCAAAATAAATCTCCATAAATTTTTATTGCGTTTGGACTTCGTTTGATATGGATTTTCTGTGAAACAAAAAACACATAAAAATAGGAACTGACACTGGGCACTGGATAATTATCTTAGTCCCAAAAATAAAATAAAATGTTGCCAAAATTATATGAAAGTTGTAGAATATTGGCACGAAACATTCAAAAATTATAGATATGATGGAGATGTGTCAGCTGATGACTCACAAGTATAGGGGGTCAATCGTAGTCCTTTCGATAAGTAAGAGTGTCGAACCCAATGAGGAGCGGAAGGAAATGACAAGCGGTTTTCAGCAAGGTAATTTCTACAAGCATTGAAATTGTAGGTAACGGATAGTTTGATAGCAAGATAATTGGTAACGAGCAAGTAACGATAATGGTAAATAAAGTGCAGCAAGGTAGCCCAATCCTTTTGTGGCAAAGGACAGGCCAGAACAGTCTCTTATAATAGGCAAAGTGTTCTTGAGGGTACACGGGAATTTCATCTAGTCTCTTTTATCATGTTGGTTTGATTTGTGTTCGCTACTTTGATAATTTGATATGTGGGTGGACCGGTGCTTGAGTGCTGTTCTTACTTGAACAAACCTCGCACTTATGATTAACCCCCTCGCAAGCATCCGCAACTACGAGAAAAGTATTAAGATAAAATCTAACAATGGCATTAAACGTTGGGATCCAAATCAGCCCCTTACGAAGTAGCGCCTAAACTAGGGTTTAAGCTTCTGTCACTCTAGCAACCCATCTTCCAATAACTACTCCACAATGTATTCCCTTAGGCCTAAGGATGGTGAAGTGTCATGTAGTCGATGTTCACATGACACCACTAAGGGAATCACAACATACATATCATCAAAATATCGAACACATATCAAATTCACATGATTACTTACAACATGACTTCTCCCGTGACATCAAGAACAAAGGTAACTACTCACAAATAATATTCATGCTCAAGATCAGAGGGGTATTAAATAGCATAATGGATCTGAACATATAATCTTCCACCAAATAAACCATATAGTAATCAACTACAAGATGTAATCAACACTACTAGTCACCCACAGGTATCAATCTGAGGTTCCGGTACAAAGATTGAAAAAAAGAGATGAACTAGGGTTTGAGAGGAGATGGTGCTACTGAAGATGTTGATGAAGATTGGCCTCCCAAAGATGAGAGGGGTGTTGGTGATGACGATGGCTTCGATTTCCCCCTCCGGGAGGGATGTTCCCTCGGTGGAATCGCTCCGCCGGAGGGCAAAAGTGCTCCTGCCCAAGTTCCGCCTCGAGACGGCGGTGTTCCATCCCGAAAGTCCTCTCCTTATTTTTTCTAGGTCAAAAGACCTTAAGTACCACAAGATGGGCTGAGCATAACCCACCAGGGCGCGCCTGGGGGGCCTGGCACCCCTGGTGTCTTGTGCTCACCAGGTGGGCCCCCTCCAGAAGTTATTTGCTCCAGTATTTTTAATATATTACAAAATAATTCTCCGTGAAGTTTCAGCTAATTTGGGGATGTACATAATAGGTATCTCTGATATGCTTTTTCAGGTCTAGAATTCCAGCTGCCGGCATTCTCCCTCTCTTGTAAACCTTGCATATTATGAGAGAAAAGGCATTAGAATTACTCCATAAAGCATTATTATGCGTAAAAACATTATAAATAATAGTAGTAAATCATGATGCAAATGGACGTATCAACTCCCCCAAGCTTAGACCTCGCTTGTCCTCAAGCGAAAGCTGATATCGAAAAACATGTCCACATGGTTTGAGAGAGAGGTGTCGATAAAAACAAAATACGGACATGGTAGCATCATGCTTATTATCATAGCAGCAACAAACTTTGTCATAGGAATTTTTCATATAACTTTTATTATATAACTTCGTCATATAACTTCTCATGAACAAGTAACAATTCATCGCAACATAGAAGTATAAAGCATAAACCTTATTGAAAACCAACAAACTATGTTCTCAGTCAACTTTGCAACTACAATTCATCATATTTTCAGGAAGGGTCTCGTGTCGAAGCCTTTTGGCAAGTCCACATACTCAACCATCATTTAATCTTCTATGATTGCTAACACTCACAGCATACCCATGAGCAAAAAGTTTCAACCGGACACATAGAAATATAGGGGCTTTTAGTTCCGCCTCCCAACGTATTCACCTCAAGGGTGATGTCCACAATAATAACTCATGCTCACTCATATCCAACCAGATATATGTGCCTAGATCTTTCCTCACCACATGATGCTTGCAAAAAGAAAAAGTAAAAAGGAATAGGGAAGAATACTTTGACTCTTGCATAAAAGTAAATACATAAAAGTAAAAGATAGGCCCTTCACAGAGGGAAGCATAGGTTGTCATGCGCTTTTTAGTTTGTATGCCAAATCCCTTAATGCAGAAGAACGTGATGTTATATTGCCCCTTATGATAGCAACCTTTATTATGCAGTCCGTCGCTTTTATTACTTTGCCATCATAAGTTCGTACAACGCTCAATTTTCTCTTACACTAATTGATCAAACACATTTAGAAGCAATTTTTATTGCCTTACTGCACTGATGACAACTTACTTGAAGGATCTTACTTGATCCGTAGGTAGGTATGGTGGACTCTCAAAACATGAATTTGGGTTTAGGGTTTTTGGATGCACAAGTAGTATCTCTACTTAGTGCAGAATTTTTGGCTATCAAAGATATTGAGCAAGCACCACATGTTGAAGGATCTATGACAATATAACTTCTATGTGAATATGCACAAACATAAATCATTACGTTGTCTTCCTTCTCCAAGGTCAGTAATTTTGGCATATAATATTTAATGGGGGCTCACAATCATAAAAGATGTCCAAGATAGTGTATTTGCATGTGAATCTTCTCTTACCTTATTAATTCTTTCATGAATTGCATCATTGACCAATGCTATGTTTGTCAATCTCCAATAAATTTACTACTTATACTTGTCCTTATGTGATGTCATTACTTACCATAAATTAGCATATGATCCTTTTCATTTATTTCCTTTTTATTTTGATTGCAACAAGAAAGTAGAGAAGCAAAAGCTCAAACTAAACTTTATTATATAACTCTCACTCGATTACATAGATGGATAGATCACGAAACTAGCACTCGAAAATAGATCATACTAAAATTTTATTCAACTAAATCACGAAAGAGCTAAGGATCGAACTAAAATAGGTAAAGGTAAATAAAAGTGATGGTGATACGATACCGGGGCATCTCCCCCAAGCTTGGCTTAAGCCAAGGGGAGTGCCCATACCCGTGTACTCAAGTCTCCTTTGGTGGTGAAGATGATGAAGGTGGTGGTGACGAAGCAGACTTCTTCTTCAACTTATATTTGAGCATAAAATTTTCCTCCCTTAGATCCTCATTCTCTAACTGGAGCTTTGATATCTTTTTGCATAATGCCGCCTTACTCTGCTGCAGAAAACGAGATGGAATAAATTGAACCTCGGGTTTGTATCCTTTAGGGAGGCTTGACTTCTTGAATTCCACATGCATGTCTCCGGGTTGAGGTAGTGGGACATCCTCTTCCTCAGAGCTATCATCCTTTCTTTCCTTCATGATGGCGTCTTCCTCCTCATCTGTGGTCCACCGATAATGATCCACCTCTCCATAGACCTTAGGGTTTGCAATATATTCAGCAACATAGCTCCCCGCCTCTGAATCTTGAGAAGACATATCTTCAGACCTGTCAGGAAAACAACACGAAACAAGAACATGGGATTTTTCTGCGATGTGGTGGTCAAAATAATCGGGGTTATATATAAAGATTTTTTATCTTGGGAAGCAAGAATATGGAAGGAAAACGGAGTCGGGAAGGTGTCCGAGGTGGGCACAACCCACCAGGGCGCGCCTGGCAGGGCTAGCGTGCCTTGGTGTATCGTGCTCACCTCGGCTGCTTTCCTGTTTATTTCTTATTTCCCTAATTTTTGTAATATTCCAAAACTGATAGAAAATATTTTTGCGGATTTTCCGGAGTCCATTTACTTACATATCACGTACCTCCTCTTTTTCAGAATTCTGGGGTGTTCTGGAAGGTTTATTTTATGTGTTCCTTCGGTGTCATGGTTTGGATAATATTGCTTTCAACATTAATAGGCGTACCTGAGATATAGTGTTTAATTCTTTGTCCATTGACCACCTTCGGGTTAGTACCTTCGGCATTATTAATCTTGATAGCTCCAAAACGATAAACCTCTTCGATAATATATGGTCCTTCCCATTTGGAAAGAAGCTTTCCTGCAAAAAATCTAAAACGAGAGTTGTACAAAAGAACAAATTCTCCAACTTTGAATTCCCGCTTTTGGATTCTGCCATCTTTTAACTTTTTCTTTGAATAGTTTGGCATTTCATAAGCTTGGGTTCTCCATTCATCTAGTGAGCTAATATCAAATAACCTCTTCTCACTGGCAAGTTTGAAATCATAATTGAGTTCTTTAATTGCCCAAAATGCTTTTTGTTCTAACTCTAGAGGCAAATGACAAGCTTTTCCATATACCATTTTGTATGGAGACATACCCATAGGATTTTTATAAGATGTTCTATAAGCCCAAAGTGCATCATCTAGTTTCTTAGACCAATTCTTTCGAGACCTATTGACAGTTTTTTGTAATATTAATTTTATTTCTCTATTGCTAAGTTCAACTTGACCACTAGATTGAGGATGATAGGGTGATGCAATTCTATAGTTAACATCATATTTGGCAAGCATCTTACGGAAAGCACCATGAATAAAGTGTGAACCACCACCAGTCATTAAATATCTAGGGACTTCAAACCTCGGGAAGATAACTTCTTTAAGCATTTTAATGGAGGTGTTATGATCAACACTACTAGTTGGAATAGATTCTACCCACTTAGTAACATAATCAACAACAACCAAAATATGAGTATACCCATTGGAGGAAGGAAAAGGTCCCATATAATCAAAACCCCAAACATCAAATGGTTCAACAACAAGTGAATAATTCATAGGCATTTCCTGACGCTTACCGATATTACCAATTCTTTGACATTCATCACAAGACAAGACAAACTTACGGGCATCCTTGAAGAGAGTAGGCCAATAAAAACCAGATTGCAAGACCTTGCGAGCAGTTCTATCTCCCGCATGATGTCCTCCATAGGCTTCGGAATGACATTTCCGTAGGATTTGTTCTTGTTCATGCTCAGGTACACAACGTCTAATAATACCATCTACCCCTTCTTTATAAAGAAGTGGGTCATCCCAAAAGTAATGTCTTAAATCATAGAAGAATTTTTTCTTTTGTTGGTATGTGAAACAAGGTGGTATATATTTAGCAACAATGTAGTTAGCATAATCAACATACCAAGGAGTGTGTTGAGAAACATTTATTGCGGCCAACTGTTCATCAGGAAAACTATCATCAATAGGTAGTGGGTCATCAAGAATATTTTCTAACATAGACAAGTTATCAGCTATGGGGTTCTCAGCTCCCTTCCTATCAGTGATATGTAAATTAAATTCTTGAAGCAAGAGAACCCACCTAATGAGTCTAGGTTTAGCATCTTTATTTTCCATAAGATATTTTATAGCAACATGATCGGTGTGAACAATAACTTTGGAGTCAATAATGTAAGATCTAAATTTATCACAAGCAAACACAACTGCTAAAAAATCTTTTTCAATGGTAGCATAATTTCTTTGGGCACTGTCTAGAGTTTTGCTAGCATAATGGATAACATTTAATTTCTTATCAACTCTTTGTCCTAGAACAACACCAACAACATAATCACTAGCATCGCACATAATTTCCAAAGGCAAGTTCCAATCAGGTGGTTGAACAATAGGTGCAGAAGTTAAGGCTTTCTTGAGTGTTTCAAAGGCTTCTACACAATCATCATAAAAAACAAATGGAATATCCTTTTGCAAAAGATTAGTGATACGTCTCCATCGTATCTACTTTTCTAAACTCTTTTGCCCTTGTTTTGGAATCTAATTTGCATGATTTGAATGGAACTAACCCGGACTGAAGCTGGTTTCAGCAGAATTGCCTTGAGTTATTTTTGTGCAGAAATAAAAGTTCTCGGATTGACCTGAAAATTTACGGAGAATATTTTTGGAATTAATTAAAAATACTGGCAAAAGAATCAACCGGAGAAGGTCGACCACCTGGCCACAAGCCAGGGGGCGCCCCCCCTAGGGTGCGCCTCCTGTCTTGTGGGCCCCCTGAAGCTCCGCCGACCTCAATTCCAACTCTATATATTCCTATTCGTGGAGAAAAAAAATCAGAGAGAAGAGTTCATCGCGTTTCATGATACGGAGCCGCGGGAGGGCAGATCTGGAGTCTGTTTTGGGCTCCGGAGAGGGGAAATTGACGCCGTCGTCATCACTAACCATCCTTCATCACCAATTTCATGATGCTCTCCGCCGTTTGTGAGTAATTCCATCGTAGGCTTGCTGGACGGTGATGGGTTGGATGAGATCTACCATGTAATCTAGTTAGTTTTGTTAGGGTTTGATCCCTAGTATCCACTATGTTCTGAGATTGATGTTGCTATGACTTTGCTATGCTTAATGCTTGTCAGTAGGGCCCGAGTGCCATGATTTCAGATCTGAACCTATTATGTTTTCATGAATATATATATATGTGTTCTTGATCCTATCTTGCAAGTTATAGACACCTATTACGAGTTATGATCCGCATCCCCCAGGGTGACAATAACTGGGATTCTTTCCGGTGATTACCGTAGTTTGAGGAGTTCATGTATTCACTAAGTGCTAATGCTTTGGTCCGGTTCTCTATTAAAAGGAGGCCTTAATATCCCTTAGTTTCCATTAGGACCCCGCTGTCACGGGAGGGTAGGACAAAAGATGTCATGCAAGTTCTTTTCCATAAGCACGTATGACTATATATGGAATACATGCCTACATTACATTGATGAATTGGAGCTAGTTCTGTGTCACCCTATGTTATAACTGTTGCATGATGAATGCCATCCGACATAATTATCCATCACTGATCCATTGCCTACGAGCTTTTCATATATTGATCTTTGTTAAGTTACTTCTCCGTTGCTACTGTTACAATCACTACAACACTGCTACTGTCACTTTGCCATTGTTACCGTTACTTCCATACTGCTTTGCTATTGAATACTTTGCTGCAGATACTAAGTCTTTCAGGTGTGATTGAATTGACAACTCAGCTGCTAATACTCGAGAATATTCTTTGGCTCCCCTTGTGTCGAATCAATAAATTTGGGTTGAATACTCTACCCTCGAAAACTGTTGCGATCTCCTATACTTGTGGGTTATCAAGACCTTTTTCTGGCGCCGTTGCCGGGGAGCATAGCTCTATTCTCCGAGTCACTTGGAATTTATATCTGTTGATCACTATGAAGAATTTGAAAGATGCTAAAACTAAGATCTACCCCTCAACTACGAGGACAGGTAAGGAACTGCCATCTAGCTCTGCACTTGATTCACCTTCAGTTATGAGTAAACTTGCGACACCACCACCTGCTATTGAATCTGATATGTCGCAAGTAATTGATGATGCCACTTCTGCTATGCCTGATGCTTATGATGATACTTTGCTTGATACTACTGTGCCACTAGGTGAATTTCTTGATGAACAAATTGCTAGAGTCAATGATGAAACTGATGATATTTCTGAATCTGATGAAATTATTGAAACTGAACACTATTAGATACCTGCTAGACCTAGCTCTCCTAGATATGAATTGCCTAATATACTTAAGGGTTATGTTATGGAAGGAGAGGTAGCTAGGGACTTTCTTGCTTGTAAGGATAGAGATGATCTTAAGAAATTACTATGCAAGTGGAAAGAAAAATCTTTGAATGCTAGAATGCAATATGATCCCAAGTTTGCTACTTCACCTATCTTTGTTACTGATAAGGATTACGAATTCTCTGTCGATCCTGAGTTGATTACTTTGGTTGAATCTGATCCTTTCCATGGTTATGAATCTGAAACCGTTGTGGCACATCTTACTAAATTGAATGATATAGCCTTCCTATTCACTCATGAGGAAAAAATTCGTTATTACTATATTCTTAAGTTGTTTCCTTTCTCATTAAAGGGTGATGCTAAGATATGGTTTAATTCTCTTGCTCCTGGTTGTGTGCGTAGTCCCCAGGATATGATTTATTACTTCTCTGAAAAATATTTTCCTGCCCATAAGAAACAAGCTGCCTTGTAGGAAATATTTAACTTCGTGCAAATTGAAGAAGAGAGTCTCCCACAAGCTTGGGGGAGGCTTCTCCAATTACTTAATGCTTTGCCTGATAACCCTCTCAAGAAAAATGAAATACTTGATATCTTTTATAATGGACTAACCGATGCTTCTAGGGACCACCTAGATAGTTGTGCTAGCTATGTTTTCAGGGAACGAACTGTTGAACAAGCTGAACTACTATTGAATAATATATTGACCAATGATAATGATTGGACGATTCCCGAACCACCTCCAAAGCCAACTCCGAAGAAAAGAGGTATTCTATTTCTCAGTCCTGAAGATATGCAAGAGGCAAAGAAATCTATGAAAGAAAAAGGTATTAAAGCTGAAGATGTTATGAATCTACCACCTATTGAAGAAATACATGGTCTTGATAACCCGACACAGGTAGTAGAGGTAAATTCCCTCCGTAGATTTGATGAAGGTGATATTCCTTATAATAAGTCTGCTCGCCAATGCTTGGATGAGTTTGATAACTTTATTGTTAAGCAAGAAAATTTCAATGCTTATGTTAGTAGACAATTGAAACATAATGCTTACATGCTTGATCGCTTAGGTGATTATATGAGTAGAACTGTTAATGATCTTAAGCTTATTAGTAAACATGCTTCCATGGTAACTACTCAAGTAGAACAAGTACTTAAGGCACAGAATGATTTGCTTAATGAGATGATTAGTAAGAACAATGATCATTCTGTTAGAGTTGTGACTAGAGGTGGTAGAATGACTCAGGAACCTTTGTATCCGGAGGGCCATCCTAAGAGAATTGAGCACGATTCTCAGATAGTTAATACTGATGCACCTGGTCATTCTAATAAAAGGAAAAATAATGACGATAGGGCTTTGCATGCTGCTAGTGAACCTGTTATAGATTCACATGAAAACCCAAATGATATTTCTATTTCTGATGTTGAGACACAATCTGGTAATGAGCATGAGCCTAGTGATAATATTAATGATGATCTTCATGTTGATGCTCAACCTAGTAATGATAATGATGTGGAGATTGAACCTGCTGTTGACCTTGATAACCCACAACCTAAGAACAAAAGATATGATAAAAGAGACTTTGTTGCTAGGAAGCATGGTAGAGAAAGAGAACCTTGGGTTCAGAAACCCATGCCCTTTCCTCCTAAACCATCCAAGAAGAAGGATGATGAGGACTTTGAGCGCTTTGTTGAAATGCTTAGACCTGTCTTTTTTGCATATGCGCTTGACTGATATTCTGAAAATGTCTCCTTATGCTAAGTATATGAAAGAGATTGTGACAAATAAAAGAAAGATACCGAAAGCTGAGATTTCCACCATGCTTGCTAATTATTCTTTTAAAGGTGGAATACCAAAGAAATTAGGAGATCCCGGAGTACCTACTATACCATGCTCTATTAAAGGAAATTATGTTAAAACTGCTTTATGTGACCTTGGAGCTGGTGTTAGTGTTATGCCTTTATCTTTATATCGTAGACTTGATTTGAATAAGTTGACACATACTGAAATCTCTTTGCAAATGGCTGATAAATCAACTGCTTTACCCATCGGTATTTGTGAGGATGTGCCTGTCGTAGTCGCAAACGTTACTATCCTAACAGAGTTTGTTATCCTTGATATTCCCGAGGACGATAGTATGTCGATCATCCTTGGTAGACCTTTTTTGAATAGTGTAGGGGCTGTTATTGATTGCAACAAGGGCAATGTTAATTTTCATGTTAATGGTAATGAGCATACGGTACACTTTCCGAAGAAACAACCTCAAGTTCATAGTATCAACTCCATTGGAAAAATTTCAACGATTATTATTGGAGACTTTGTATTCCCTCTCCCTACTATCAAAAAGAAATATGATATACTTATTGTTGGGGACATGCATATCCCCATTGAGGTAACCTAGTGTTATTCGAAAATTCTCCGGTTCCGTGTCATTCGAAAAAAGTTTGTCAATAAGACTTGATCAACCTTATTGATGGATTCTTTTTGATGAGCATGAGATGGATGAATTTAGAAAGCACAACCTTCTGCACCCAACTTTTAGTTTCTGTTCTTTAGTTTCAATTTAGTAAAATTGCTATTATTTCTCTGTTTTCTGATTTACCCGTGCAATAGAAAAATGACCTGAAAATAAAAGTTCTCCAAATGCCCTGAAAATGTAGTATGATTTTTCTGGAATATTTAAGAATTTTTGGCAGTGAGAACACATCAGGGGGCTGCACCAGTGGGCCACAAGCCTGCAGGGCGCGCCCACCCCCCCTGGGCGCGCCCCCTGGCTTGTGGGTCCCACGTAGGGCCCCCTCACTTATTCCAGCACCCATCCACTTCATCTTCCTCCAGAAAAAATCCCACCATTGCTCTAACCCGTGTTCTAGCTCATCTTGCTGCCATTTTCGATCTCTTTGCTCAAAGCTCCATTTGCAAAACTGTTTTAGGGGATTGTTCATCGGTATGTGACTCCTCCAATGGTCCAATTAGTTTTTGTTCTAGTGCTTTATATATTGCAAATTTTTGCTGCTGTGGTGACCTTTTTCTTGAGCTTGCATGTCAAATTTGTATGGTCCCAAGTAGTTTTGATGCATGACATAGCCTCTAGGCACTTGTGGGAGTAGTTGCTATAAGTTTTGTTGAGCGTTGTTCACTTTTATTTGGAGTCACTAAAAATTTCAGAAATTTTTCAGAGAAAGAAAAATGTTAAGGAGAATATACCAAGGTGGTTCCTCGAGCAAGAAGACCCCGAGACTCGCGATACGCGAGCCCGACTCTGAACCACCGAGTGAAGCTCAAGTGCGGCCTTGTGAATGGTCGTCGGATCCATTCATGGTCCATGCCGGATTCAAGGAAGAATTTTACGCGTACATACGAAATGCTAGCCTTGAAGATTTTGTTTCAGACCAATGCAAGCAATATTATCAACTCACTGATTCCTTCGTGCGGAGGTTTGAATTTTCATCCAGACGTAATACGCATTCCGTTCTATTTAATCTTTATGATGAATCTTATACTATGGACCTAGAGGATTTTAACCATGCATGCAAAATTCCACAATGGGGCAGCCATAGTGATCCTCACAAAACTGAATATAATGATTTTCTTGCTAGCATCACTGTGGGAGAAACAAGAAACATTACACAGGCCACCTTGGGGAGCATTCACTTTCCGGCCATACATTACTTTGCTCTCTTCATAGGTAGATGTATTAACGGTAAACATGACCATAGCCACCTTTGCGTACCTGATCTTAGTATTCTTAAGAGTGCGGTCATGGGTGATAGACGATATAACTTGGGAGCTATTATTGCTAGAAGGCTACATAAAAATGCTAAGGATGGAGATTTCTTTGGTGGAATATATGCCACCTGTGTAGCTAATTATCTTAGGATACCCATAAGGGAGAATGATATTGTGTTACCACCTGCTTTTCTTGATTTTGAGGCTATGGTGCGCTATAAGTTTCTTGAGAGAAACGAACAACCCCTCGTGTACCGACTAATTTTTGACAGACAGCGTGCTGTCCATATTACCCTTCCTGCTCCTGCCTTCTTTAACTTTCAGGAAAATCGGAGATACTTTATAACCAGAGAGGAGGCAAACGAGTACGAGAGAGAGGCGGAAGCCGTCGGCCTCCGCTCTGCAGCCGCTCAGGCAGTAGCTGCCGCAGCCCAGTTTACCCCCAATTATGACTTTGGATACTATCTGGGCCAGCCGTGGCCCTAGACCAACTTAGGCCAAAAGCCTAAGCTTGGGGGAGTACGTATTTCTCACCGACATTACATTCATGTTCACACACTCATTCCAGTTGTCGGTGTTCATACTTTTTCATTATCCATGGTAGTTTATTTCTTCTTTTTGCTTTCTTCTTGTATGTTTAATTAACCTTGAGAAAATCCAAAAATATATATTAGTTCTAGCTTTACCTTCTAGTTTGTTTAGTTGTAGTATTAAAAGAAAACCCAAAAAGATTTCTCGTTTTTCTTTTGCTTGTTGGGAGCTTTCCCATGTAAATAGTTTTCCTTTCTTCTTTGGGTCGTAAGGAGAAGACCACGATGACATGTTGAGTGGCTCTCATATGCATTATTGTTTATCTATCAGAGAGCCCATATTACCTTGCCTTCTCCTTTGAGTTATTGCTTGCAGATTCCAGCTTAGTCCAATGCACGTGCACTCTTATTATTATTCACACCGTTCGGTCGTGCAAGTGAAAGGCAGTAATGACGATATATGATGAAGTGATTGAGATGGAGAAAAGCTGGTATGAACTCGACCTATTTTGTTTTTGTAAATATGATTAGCTCATCGTTCTGGATTCAGCTCGTTATGGATTAAACATGTTTGCAATGACAATTAGAGATTATAGTTACTCATGCCATGCTTAATTAGCTAAGAGTGTATAATGGTTTGTCTTGAGTGCCAACATGCATTTTAAAATGGTTGTGATGTAGTATGATAGGATGGTATCTTCCTCTGAATGATTCAAGTGGCTTGAGTTGGCACATGTTCACGCATGTAGTTGAAACAAAACCAACATAGCCTCCACGATGTTTATGTTCATGGTGATTTATATCCTACTCATGATTGCATTCAATGTTGGTTAATCTCAAAGCATGTTTATGACTGTTGTCGCTCTCTAGTTGGTCGCTCCCCAGTCTTTTGCTAACCTTCACTTGTACTAAGCGGGAATACTGCTTGTGCATCCATTTCCATAAGCCCAGAGTTGTTCCATATGAGTCCACCATACCTACCTATATGCGGTATTTACCTGCCGTTCCAAGTAAATTTGCATGTGCCAAACTCTAAACCTTCAAATAATACTCTGTTTTGTATGCCCGAATCGCTCATGTAGTGACTAGGGGCTGTCAGTATCTTCCATGATAGGTGGGTTATTCTCACGATATGTGTTGATTCACTATCATTCACGAGAAAGTGGCTGGTATTCGGGATGCCCAGTTCCATGCTCAAAAATCAAATCAAATTAAAATGAAACATAACTCCCCCAGGATTGTTGTTTGTATGGACGGTACCCGTGGATTCGGCCCGCCGTGGAGTGTGATCGATTGGTAGAGGGGGAGTAAAAACTTTACTATTCTGTTTGGGAACTGCCTATAATGTATCTAGCATGGAAGATATCAAGATCTCTTAGTTGTTATGTTGACAATGAAAGCATACCTCCCAAAATTATGATTCATCCCTGTTTTAAAAGCTCGAGCTCTGGCACCTCTGTAAATCAATGCTTCCCTCTGCGAAGGGCCTATCTATTTTATTTACTGTTGAGTCATCCTCCTCTTATAAAAGCACCAGTTAGAGAGCACCTCCGTCATTTGTATGCTTTGTTATTACTTGATATTGAGTATGAGTGTGACTGGATCTCTTTTACCATGAATTACAATGTCTAGTCAGTCCTTGTTCTTCAGAGGTGCTCTGCATTTATGTTTTGCGGTCTCAGAAAGGGCTAGCAAGATACCATTATATCATATTGTATCATGATTGTTTTGATAAAATTGTTGTCATCCGAGACTTATTATTATTGCTCGCTAGTTGATTATGCCATTGATATGAGTAAATGTGAGACCTAAGTGTTATTGTGAATGTGGTTAGTCTATAATCTTTGCTGAAAATCTGAACATCAGTTAGACATATTTACAACAGCAAGATTAAACAGAGTTTGTAAAAGTTTTTCTTTATCACTTTCAGTTTGTCAACTGAATTGCTTGAGGACAAGCAATGGGTTAAGTTTGGGGGAGTTGATACGTCTCCATCGTATCTACTTTTCCAAACTCTTTTGCCCTTGTTTTGGACTCTAATTTGCATGATTTGAATGGAACAAACCCGGGGCATGCCCCCTGTCTTGTGGGCCCCCTGGAGCTCCGCCGATCTCAATTCCAACTCTATATATTCCTATTCGTGGAGAAAAAAAATCAGAGAGAAGAGTTCATCGCGTTTCACGATACGGAGCCGCCGCCACCTCCTGTTCTTCCTCGGGAGGGCAGATCTGGAGTCTGTTTTGGGCTCCGGAGAGGGGAAATTGACGCCGTCATCATCACTAACCATCCTTCATCACCAATTTCATGATGCTCTCCGCCGTTTGTGAGTAATTCCATCGTAGGCTTGCTGGACGGTGATGGGTTGGATGAGATCTACCATGTAATCTAGTTAGTTTTGTTAGGGTTTGATCCCTAGTATCCACTATGTTCTGAGATTGATGTTGCTATGACTTTGCTATGCTTAATGCTTGTCAGTAGGGCCCGAGTGCCATGATTTCAGATCTGAACCTATTATGTTTTCATGAATATATATATATGTGTTCTTGATCCTATCTTGCAAGTTATAGACACCTATTACGAGTTATGATCCGCATCCCCCAGGGTGACAATAACTGGGATTCTTTCCGGTGATTACCGTAGTTTGAGGAGTTCATGTATTCACTAAGTGCTAATGCTTTGGTCCGGTTCTCTATTAAAAGGAGGCCTTAATATCCCTTAGTTTCCATTAGGACCCCGCTGTCACGGGAGGGTAGGACAAAAGATGTCATGCAAGTTCTTTTCCATAAGCACGTATGACTATATATGGAATACATGCCTACATTACATTGATGAATTGGAGCTAGTTCTGTGTCACCCTATGTTATAACTGTTGCATGATGAATGCCATCCGACATAATTATCCATCACTGATCCATTGCCTACGAGCTTTTCATATATTGATCTTTGTTAAGTTACTTCTCCGTTGCTACTGTTACAATCACTACAACACTGCTACTGTCACTTTGCCATTGTTACCGTTACTTCCATACTGCTTTGCTACTGAATACTTTGCTGCAGATACTAAGTCTTTCAGGTGTGATTGAATTGACAACTCAGCTGCTAATACTCGAGAATATTCTTTGGCTCCCCTTGTGTCGAATCAATAAATTTGGGTTGAATACTCTACCCTCGAAAACTGTTGCGATCTCCTATACTTGTGGGTTATCAAGACCTTTTTCTGGCGCCGTTGCCGGGGAGCATAGCTCTATTCTCCGAGTCACTTGGAATTTATATCTGTTGATCACTATGAAGAATTTGAAAGATGCTAAAACTAAGATCTACCCCTCAACTACGAGGAGAGGTAAGGAACTGCCATCTAGCTCTGCACTTGATTCACCTTCAGTTATGAGTAAACTTGCGACACCACCACCTGCTATTGAATCTGATATGTCGCAAGTAATTGATGATGCCACTTCTGCTATGCCTGATGCTTATGATGATACTTTGCTTGATACTACTGTGCCACTAGGTGAATTTCTTGATGAACAAATTGCTAGAGTCAATGATGAAACTGATGATATTTCTGAATCTGATGAAATTATTGAAACTGAACACTATTAGATACCTGCTAGACCTAGCTCTCCTAGATATGAATTGCCTAATATACTTAAGGGTTATGTTATGGAAGGAGAGGTAGCTAGGGACTTTCTTGCTTGTAAGGATAGAGATGATCTTAAGAAATTACTATGCAAGTGGAAAGAAAAATCTTTGAATGCTAGAATGCAATATGATCCCAAGTTTGCTACTTCACCTATCTTTGTTACTGATAAGGATTACGAATTCTCTGTCGATCCTGAGTTGATTACTTTGGTTGAATCTGATCCTTTCCATGGTTATGAATCTGAAACCGTTGTGGCACATCTTACTAAATTGAATGATATAGCCTTCCTATTCACTCATGAGGAAAAAATTCGTTATTACTATATTCTTAAGTTGTTTCCTTTCTCATTAAAGGGTGATGCTAAGATATGGTTTAATTCTCTTGCTCCTGGTTGTGTGCGTAGTCCCCAGGATATGATTTATTACTTCTCTGAAAAATATTTTCCTGCCCATAAGAAACAAGCTGCCTTGTAGGAAATATTTAACTTCGTGCAAATTGAAGAAGAGAGTCTCCCACAAGCTTGGGGGAGGCTTCTCCAATTACTTAATGCTTTGCCTGATAACCCTCTCAAGAAAAACGAAATACTTGATATCTTTTATAATGGACTAACCGATGCTTCTAGGGACCACCTAGATAGTTGTGCTAGCTATGTTTTCAGGGAACGAACTGTTGAACAAGCTGAACTACTATTGAATAATATATTGACCAATGATAATGATTGGACGATTCCCGAACCACCTCCAAAGCCAACTCCGAAGAAAAGAGGTATTCTATTTCTCAGTCCTGAAGATATGCAAGAGGCAAAGAAATCTATGAAAGAAAAAGGTATTAAAGCTGAAGATGTTATGAATCTACCATCTATTGAAGAAATACATGGTCTTGATAACCCGACACAGGTAGTAGAGGTAAATTCCCTCCGTAGATTTGATGAAGGTGATATTCCTTATAATAAGTCTGCTCGCCAATGCTTGGATGAGTTTGATAACTTTATTGTTAAGCAAGAAAATTTCAATGCTTATGTTAGTAGACAATTGAAACATAATGCTTACATGCTTGATCGCTTAGGTGATTATATGAGTAGAACTGTTAATGATCTTAAGCTTATTAGTAAACATGCTTCCATGGTAACTACTCAAGTAGAACAAGTACTTAAGGCACAGAATGATTTGCTTAATGAGATGATTAGTAAGAACAATGATCATTCTGTTAGAGTTGTGACTAGAGGTGGTAGAATGACTCAGGAACCTTTGTATCCGGAGGGCCATCCTAAGAGAATTGAGCACGATTCTCAGATAGTTAATACTGATGCACCTGGTCATTCTAATAAAAGGAAAAATAATGACGATAGGGCTTTGCATGCTGCTAGTGAACCTGTTATAGATTCACATGAAAACCCAAATGATATTTCTATTTCTGATGTTGAGACACAATCTGGTAATGAGCATGAGCCTAGTGATAATATTAATGATGATCTTCATGTTGATGCTCAACCTAGTAATGATAATGATGTGGAGATTGAACCTGCTGTTGACCTTGATAACCCACAACCTAAGAACAAAAGATATGATAAAAGAGACTTTGTTGCTAGGAAGCATGGTAGAGAAAGAGAACCTTGGGTTCAGAAACCCATGCCCTTTCCTCCTAAACCATCCAAGAAGAAGGATGATGAGGACTTTGAGCGCTTTGTTGAAATGCTTAGACCTGTCTTTTTTGCATATGCGCTTGACTGATATTCTGAAAATGTCTCCTTATGCTAAGTATATGAAAGAGATTGTGACAAATAAAAGAAAGATACCGAAAGCTGAGATTTCCACCATGCTTGCTAATTATGCTTTTAAAGGTGGAATACCAAAGAAATTAGGAGATCCCGGAGTACCTACTATACCATGCTCTATTAAAGGAAATTATGTTAAAACTGCTTTATGTGACCTTGGAGCTGGTGTTAGTGTTATGCCTTTATCTGTATATCGTAGACTTGATTTGAATAAGTTGACACATACTGAAATCTCTTTGCAAATGGCTGATAAATCAACTGCTTTACCCATCGGTATTTGTGAGGATGTGCCTGTCGTAGTCGCAAACGTTACTATCCTAACAGAGTTTGTTATCCTTGATATTCCCGAGGACGACAGTATGTCGATCATCCTTGGTAGAACTTTTTTGAATAGTGTAGGGGCTGTTATTGATTGCAACAAGGGCAATGTTACTTTTCATGTTAATGGTAATGAGCATACGGTACACTTTCCGAAGAAACAACCTCAAGTTCATAGTATCAACTCCATTGGAAAAATTTCAACGATTATTATTGGAGACTTTGTATTCCCTCTCCCTACTATCAAAAAGAAATATGATATACTTATTGTTGGGGACATGCATATCCCCATTGAGGTAACCTAGTGTTATTCGAAAATTCTCCGGTTCCGTGTCATTCGAAAAAAGTTTGTCAATAAGACTTGATCAACCTTATTGATGGATTCTTTTTGATGAGCATGAGATGGATGAATTTAGAAAGCACAACCTTCTGCACCCAACTTTTAGTTTCTGTTCTTTAGTTTCAATTTAGTAAAATTGCTATTATTTCTCTGTTTTCTGATTTATCCGTGCAATAGAAAAATGACCTGAAAATAAAAGTTTGGGGGAGTTGATACGTCTCCATCGTATCTACTTTTCCAAACTCTTTTGCCCTTGTTTTGGACTCTAATTTGCATGATTTGAATGGAACAAACCCGGGGCATGCCCCCTGTCTTGTGGCCCCCCTGGAGCTCCGCCGACCTCAATTCCAACTCTATATATTCCTATTCGTGGAGAAAAAAAATCAGGGAGAAGAGTTCATCGCGTTTCACGATACAGAGCCGCCGCCACCTCCTGTTCTTCCTCGGGAGGGCAGATCTGGAGTCTGTTTTGGGCTCCGGAGAGGGGAAATTGACGCCGTCGTCATCACTAACCATCCTTCATCACCAATTTCATGATGCTCTCCGCCGTTTGTGAGTAATTCCATCGTAGGCTTGCTGGACGGTGATGGGTTGGATGAGATCTACCATGTAATCTAGTTAGTTTTGTTAGGGTTTGATCCCTAGTATCCACTATGTTCTGAGATTGATGTTGCTATGACTTTGCTATGCTTAATGCTTGTCAGTAGGGCCTGAGTGCCATGATTTCAGATCTGAACCTATTATGTTTTCATGAATATATATATATGTGTTCTTGATCCTATCTTGCAAGTTATAGACACCTATTACGAGTTATGATCCGCATCCCCCAGGGTGACAATAACTGGGATTCTTTCCGGTGATTACCGTAGTTTGAGGAGTTCATGTATTCACTAAGTGCTAATGCTTTGGTCCGGTTCTCTATTAAAAGGAGGCCTTAATATCCCTTAGTTTCCATTAGGACCCCGCTGTCACGGGAGGGTAGGACAAAAGATGTCATGCAAGTTCTTTTCCATAAGCACGTATGACTATATATGGAATACATGCCTACATTACATTGATGAATTGGAGCTAGTTCTGTGTCACCCTATGTTATAACTGTTGCATGATGAATGCCATCCGACATAATTATCCATCACTGATCCATTGCCTACGAGCTTTTCATATATTGATCTTTGTTAAGTTACTTCTCCGTTGCTACTGTTACAATCACTACAACACTGCTACTGTCACTTTGCCATTGTTACCGTTACTTCCATACTGCTTTGCTACTGAATACTTTGCTGCAGATACTAAGTCTTTCAGGTGTGATTGAATTGACAACTCAGCTGCTAATACTCGAGAATATTCTTTGGCTCCCCTTGTGTCGAATCAATAAATTTGGGTTGAATACTCTACCCTCGAAAACTGTTGCGATCCCCTATACTTGTGGGTTATCAATTAGTAAGAGGCCTAGAAATTTTAGAGAAGTGTTTAATAAAACTCCTATAGAAACCAGCATGACCATGGAAACTCCGAATACCTTTAATATCTTTAGGACATGACATTTTCTCAATTGCATCAACTTTAGCTTTATCCACCTCAATACCTCGTTCAGATATTTTATGCCCCAAGACAATACCTTCATTAACCATGAAGTGGCACTTCTCCCAATTCAAGACAAGATTAGTTTGTTCACATCTCTGCAAAACTCGATCCAGGTTTCTTAAGCAATCATCAAAAGAAGTTCCAGAAACGGAAAAATCATCCATGAAAACCTCCACAATCTTTTCACAAAAAATAGAGAATATAGCAGTCATACATCTTTGAAAGGTAGCAGGTGCATTGCATAAACCAAAAGGCATACGTCTATAAGCATAGGTTCCAAAAGGACAATTAAAGGTGGTTTTCTCTTGATCAGATTGTGATACATGTATTTGAGGGAAACCACAATATCCATCCAGAAATTAAAAGTGTGTGTGCTTAGATAATCTTTATAGCATTTTATAAATGAAAGGCAGGGGGTAATGATCTTTCCTAGTAGGTTTATTTAATTTTCTAAAATCAATTACCATTCTATAGCCAGTGACAATTCTCTGTGGGATAAGTACATTTTTATCATTAGGAACAACAGTAGTACCTCCCTTCTTAGGGACACAATGAATGGGACATACCCACCTACTATCAGCTATGGGATAGATTATACCTGCTTCAAGGAGCTTTAATATTTCAGTTCTTACCACTTCTTTCACCTTAGGGTTCAATCGTCGTTGGTGATTAACAACGGGTTTAGCATCAGGTTCCATATTAATCTTGTGCTGACATAGAGTGGGACTAATGCCCTTAAGATCATCAAGATTATATCCAATAGGAGCCCGGTGCTTCCTCAGAATTTTTAATAATCTTTCTTCTTCATGTTCTGAAAGGTTACCACTAATAATAACAGGATTTATATTTTTCTCATCAAGATAAGCATACTTCAAAGTGTCAGGCAATTGTTTTAATTCAAACACAGGATCACCTTTAGGTGGAGGAGGAACTCCTAGAGTTTCAATAGGCAAATTGTGTTTAAGGAGAGGCTGTTGTTCAAGGAATTTTTTATCTATTTCATTTCTTTCATGCAAGTGCATATCATTTTCATGGTCTAGCAAATATTGTTCTAGTGGATCAGTAGGAGGTACTGCAATAGAAGCAAGACCAATTGTTTCATCCTTACTAGATAATTATTTATCACGAGGTTGTCTACTAAACTTGGAAAAATTAAATTCATGAGACACATCACCAAAACTAACATCGATAGTTTGTTTTTCACAATCTATCTTAGCATTAACAGTGTTCAAGAAAGGTCTACCAAAGATAATGGGACAAAAGTCATCTTGTGCGGAACCAAGAACTAGAAAATCAGTAGGATATTTTATTTTCCCACACAAGACTTCAACATCTCTTATAATCCCAAGTGGTGTGATGGTGTCTCTATTAGCAAGTTTAATAGTAACATCTATGTCTTCTATTTCGACGGGTGCTATATCATTCATAATTTCTTGGTATAAGGTAAAAGGAATAGCACTCAAACTAGCACCCATATCACATAAACCATGATACCAATGATCTCCTATTTTGACTGAGACAACAGGCATGCTAACTACGGGTCTATGTTTATCTTTTTTCATCAGGGTTGGCAATTCTAGCAGCTTCATCACAGAAGTAAATAACATGCCCATCAATATTTTCTACCAAGAGATCTTTAACCATAGCAACACTAGGTTCTACTTTAACTTGTTCAGAGGGCTTAGGTGCTTTAATATTACTTTTGCGAACGACTGTTGATACCTTAGAATGTTCCTTTATCCTAACAGGGAAAGGTGTTTTTTCAATATAAGCAGTATGCACAACTGGATCAACACTGTAAATGATGGTTTCATCCTTAGCTTTTACCGGTTCTTTAGTTTCTTCTTTAATAGGGGGATGATATTTAAACCACTTCTCCTTAGGGAGATTAACATGAGTAGCAAATGATTCACAGAAAGAGGCTACTATCTCAGAGTCAAGTCCATATTTAGTGCTAAACTTGTGAAAAGCATAGGTATTCATAAAAGATTTAACACAATCAAACTTAAGCTTAATACCTGACTCATTACCTTCGTCGAGTTCCCAATCTTCAGAGTTACGTTTAATTCTTTCTAAAATATCCCACTTGAATTCAATAGTCTTCTTCATAAAAGAACCAGTACAAGAAGTATCGAGCATGGATCGATCATTATTAGAAAGCCAAGCATACAAATTCTGAATAATAATTTCTCTCGAGAGCTCATGATTGGGGCATGAATATAACATTGACTTAAGCCTCCCCCAAGCTAGAGCGATGCTTTCTCCTTCACGAGGCAAAAAATTATATATATAATTCCGAACACGATGAACTAGATGCATGGGATAAAACTTTTGGTGGAATTCCAATTGCAAACGATTCCAGTTCCACGATCCAAGATCATCACATAGCCTATACCATGTCAATGCTTTTACCTCCAAAGATAAAGGGAAAACCTTCTTCTTAACTTCATCTCCGGGTAAACCTGCAAGCTTAAATAATCCACAAATTTCGTTCACATATAAGAGGTGCATATCAGGATGTTCAGTTCCATCTCCTGCATAAGGTTTAGCAAGCAGTTGTTCTACCATACCCGAAGGAATTTCATAAGTAATATTTTCAGTAGGTGCAGTAGGTTGAGGGGCAACTAATTGTGGTTCCGTTCGAGGTGAAGATACCCCGAACAAACCCCTCAAAGGATTGTTTTCCATAGTAGCAAGTGATAATAAATTTCAGCACATAGTATGAGTTTTTCCTTACCAATTTCCACTTACCAAGAGCGCTTCACTCCCCGGAAACGGCTCCATAAAAGAGTCTTGATGACCCACAAGTATAGGGGGTTAATCATAGTCCTTTCGATAAGTAAGAGTGTTGAACCCAAAGAGGAGCAGAAGGAAATGACAAGCGGTTTTCAGCAAGGTAATTTCTGCAAGCACTGAAATTGTAGGTAACAGATAGTTTGATAGCAAGATAATTGGTAACGAGCAAGTACCGGTAATGGTAAATAAAGTGCAGAAAGGTAGCCCAATCCTTTTGTGGCAAAGGACAGGCCAGAACAGTCTCTTATAATAGGCAAAGTGTTCTTGAGGGTACACGGGAATTTCATCTAGTCACTTTTATCATGTTGGTTTGATTTGCGTTCGCTACTTTGATAATTTGATATGTGGGTGGACCGGTGCTTGGGTGCTGTTCTTTCTTGAAAAAATATCTCACTTATGATTAACCCCCTCGCAAGCATCCACAACTACGAGAAAAGTATTAAGATAAAATCTAACCATAGCATTAAACATTCGGATCCAAATCAGCCCTTACGAAGTAGCGCATAAACTAGGGTTTAAGCTTCTGTCACTCTAGCAACCCATCATCTAATAACTACTCCACAATGCATTCCCTTAGGCCCAAGGATGGTGAAGTGTCATGTAGTCAACGTTCACATGACACCACTAAGGGAATCACAACATACATATCATCAAAATATCGAACACATGTCAAATTCACATGATTACTTGCAACATGACTTCTCCCGTGACCTTAAGAACAAAGGTAACTACTCACAAATAATATTCATGCTCAAGATCAGAGGGGTATTAAATAGCATAATTGATCTGAACATATAATCTTTCACCAAATAAACCATATAGTAATCAACTACAAGATGTAATCAACACAACTAGTCACCCACAGGTACCAATCTGAGGTTCCGGTACAAAGATTGAACACAAGTGATGAACTAGGGTTTGAGAGGAGATGGTGCTGTTGAAGATGTTGATGCAGATTGGCCTCCCAAAGATGAGAGGGGTGTTGGTGATGACGATGGCTTCGATTTCCCCCTCCGGGAGGGTAGTTCCCCCGGTGGAATTGCTCCGCCGGAGGGCAAAAGTGCTCCTGCCCAAGTTTCGCCTCGAGACGGCGACGTTCCATCCCGAAAGTCCTCTCATAATTTTTCTAGGTCAAAATACCTTAAGTACCAGAAGATGGGCACCGGAGGTGGGCTGGGCTGAGCACAACCCACCAGGGCGCGCCTGGGGGCCTGGCACGCCATGGTGTCTTGTGCTCACCAGGTGGCCCCCTCCGGTAGTTATTTGCTCCAGTATTTTTCATATATTCCAAAATAATTATCCGCAAAGTTTCAGCTTATTTGGAGATGTGCAGAATAGGTATCTCTGATATGCTTTTTCAGGTCCATAATTCAAGCAGCCAGCATTCTCCCTCTTTGTGTAAACCTTGCATATTATGAGAGAAAAGGCATTAGAATTACTCCATAAAGCATTATTATGCATAAAAACATTATAAATAACAGTAGGAAATCATGATGCAAAATGGACGTATCATCATCATCCCCAAGCTTAATACCTACTCGTTCTCGAGTAGGTAAATGATAAAAAGATAATTTTTGATGTGGAATGCTACCTAACATAATCTTGAACAAATGTCTAATCATGGCATGAATATTAAGATACAAGTGATTCAAGGAAATAGTCTATCATTTGAAAAGAAGACAACCATACTCAGGTTTACTAGCAAACTATCATGTCCTTTCAAAATAAAATGCTAAAGGACGCTATCCATACAATATCATATAGCCTTTCATGCTTAGTCTTCCTAGCATAAAGTATAAATCATGAGCAGCCCAGTGTCAAACCAAGCAATTGACTCATACTTATAACGTGCTTTGGCATTTTCAACTCCCACGCAATACATGAGCATGAGCCATGAGTATAACATATACATGAAATAGAGTATTGTGGTAGATATCAAGGGAGTAACCTAGGCAGATCAACGGGCTATGGAGATGCCCATCAATCGATATTGATGCGCGGAGTAGGGATTGCCATGCAACGGATGCACTAGGGCAATAAGTGTATGAAAGCTCAAATGAAACTAAGTGGGTGTGCATCCAACTTGCTTGCTCTTGAAGACCTCGGGCATTTGAGGAAGCCCGTCATCGGATTGTAAAAGTCAAGTTCTATAATGAAAAATTCCCACTAGTATATGAAAGTGACAAATTAGGAGACTCTATATGAAGAACATGGTGCTACTTTGAAGCACAAGTGTGGTAAAGGATAGTAGCAAAGTCCCTTCTCTCTTTTTCTAGGTGGGCACATTTTGCCTCCCCTTCTTCTCTTTTTTTATTTCATTTTTATGGTGGGCTCATTTGGCCTCCCTTATTTTTTATTTTTTTATTATTTTTCGTCCGGAGTCTCTGATACGTCTCCAATGTATCTATAATTTTTTATTGTTCCATGCTCTTATATTATCATTCTAGGATACTTTTCAAGCATTTACTTGCTGATTTATATTATTTTTGAGCACTAACCTATTAACCCAGTGCCCAGTGCGAGTTGTTGTTTTCTGCTTGTTTTTGGCCTTTAAGGAATACTGTACCAAACGAAGTCCAAATACCCTGAATTTTTTTGATATTTTTCTCGACAAATATAAGGCCTGGAAGCTTCGGAGGGAGACTGGAGGGCACACGGGGTGGCGCCAAGCCAACTGGGCGCGCCCAGGGGGGTGGTCGCACCCTAATGGCTCGGGGCCACATTCCACGGCCTCTGGCCCTGATCTCTTCACTATAAATTCACATATATTGGGAAAACCCTAGAGAGAATCCCGAAACACTTTTTCCGTTGGCACAAGTCTCTGTTCCGTCGTGTGCCCATCTGGAGCACTGTTCCAGTGCCCTATCGGAGGGGGGATCGATCACGGAGGGCCTCTACATCAACCTTGTTGCTCCCATGGTGATGTGTGAGTAGTTCATCACAGACCTATGGGTCTGTAGTTAGTACCTAGATGACTATCTCTCTCTCTAAGTTCTTCAATGCAAAGATCACTGCGATTCCCACGGTGATCTATCTTATGTAATCCTATTTGCGGTGTGTTTGTTGGGATCCAATGAATTGTGGGTTTATGTTCAAATTATTCATGAATAATATTTGAGTCTTTTCTGAATTCTTATATGCATGATTTTTATAGCTTCATAATTAATGCTCTCCGATCTATCGGTTTGATTTGACCAACTAGATTGACTTATCTTCAGTGGGAGTGGTGCTCAATCCCAATGATAGAAAGGGACATGGCACGTACTCCCTCCATCTCAGTTTATAAATCTTGCACGTGTATCTAGGTCGTCAATTTAACTTATATAAAATAAATTGTTTAACAGAAAAAATTATATCATTAGAAAATAGAACATCTAAAGTTTCTAATGATATATTTTTTGTAATATATGCCTCTTATTAAGTTGGTCAAATTTATGACCTAGGTACACGTGCAAGACTTGTAAACTGAGATGGAGGGAGTATTGTATTACTGCCATTAAGGGTAAAATGATGGGGTTCATTCATATGGATTGGATTTACTTTGTCTACATCATGTCATCATCCTCCAAGCATTACTATGTTTTTACTTAATACTCTAGATGCATGCTGGATAGCGGTCGATGGGTGGAGTAATACTAGTAGATGTAGGCAGGAGTCGGTCTACTTGCTTATGGACGTGATGCCTATATACATGATCATTACCATGAATAAATATTAAATAACTATGCACTTTTCTATCAATTGCCCAACAGTAATTTGTCTACCCACCGTATGCTTTCTTCGAGAGAGAAGCCTCTAGCGAAAACTATGCCCCCCGGGTCTCTTCACAAAATATATTACAAAAACTCCTAAAATATTGCTTCCATTATTTAATTCTTTTTATTTGCAATTTATATTTCTCAATTTATCTATCTATCACTACTTATCACTTGCAAGTAACGAGTTCAAGGGGATTGACAACCCTCTTGCCCGCGTTGGGTGCAAGTGTGTGCTCTTTTGTGCGTAGGCTCTGAAGATGGGAATTTGTGTGGTTCTCCTATTGGTTCGATAACCTTGGTTCTCACTGAGGGACTTATCTCTACTGTGGTGCATCTCCCCTCCGCTTCGGGGAAAAACCCAACGCAGTTTACAAGTAGTAGGAAGAATTTCTGGCGCCGTTGCCGGGGGGCATCACCAAATTCCTATCATGTACCTTCTCACAAATAATCTTTCACTTGTTCTACTTTTTATTAGCTATTATATATTTTTTACTATAACAATCAAAAATACAAAAATATTTATACTTGCTAGTTTACTTGCTTCATTTGTTAGTCGCTTGCTTGAAGTTGCTATCATGTGTGAGTTTATCATTGAGAAGAGTGATGATGGCAAGACCCCAAAAGAGAAAATCCCTCCACAACGAGATGTAAAAGTTTTCGTTGCGGGGAAGGGGAATATCATAGGAAAAAGCAGTATCCAAGAATTCTTTAATTGTACGGATGCTTTGGCTTGCAAGGATACACCTATTCTTGAGAGAACCCATAGTTATGTCAATGCTATTTCGGCACTAGTTCTTAAACTTGAAAGAAGATTTATGCGTACTCACACTACTTTGCAAAGGATTTTCTATGAGTTACCGATTATAAAAAAACCAAGGCTAAGAAGATAGCCACTCTTATCCTCATGAATGAATTTGACTATATATAGTGCGAGAGGCTCGAGAGATTTTATATCACTATAATATGAGTCGTGAACATCCTATGATAGATGAAATTTTATACAATGAGGACTATATGATGAGGTATGTGTTTCATAATAACCATACTTTTGATGAAACTACCAATAAGGAAGTTCCTCCTATTCACATTATCAAAGAAGTTTTCAATGCTATTAACAAACAATATTCCTGGATAGTGAGAGAGAATATGGAAGGTTTTGAGGAAAGTAGCATTGATAATGCTAAGATATTATTTGATGATGTGTTTCCTATTGGCTTTGAAAATCTCCCTCATGAACACGCATCCCAAGATGCAAGTGTCAAGGATGACAACACTTGATACTATGCAATATGCCTAGCTAGGGGCGTAAAACAATAGCGCTTGTTGGGAGGCAACCCTATGGTTATCCTATTTTTTGTGATCTACTTTCTGCTATTTTGAGATAGCATGATTATTTATACTATAATGATTGCGTTTTTATGTTTAAATTAGTGTTTGTGCCAAGTAAAGCCTTTGGGATGATTTGAATGATACGTAGAATTGATAAGGTGCAAAAAAAGAAACTGTTGCGTCCAGTACAGAATTTCTCTAGTTTCACTGGAACGTCTTTTTTATTTGATTTTTTTACAAAGTATTGATATACAAATTACCCAGGTTTTCCTAATTTTCAGAGTTTTTGCAGTTACAAAAGTATGGCGTTTGTGCAGATCATTACATACTATTCTGTTTTAGACAGATTATGTTTTTGCTTGCATACTTTTCTTGTTTTGATGATGCTATGGATTTTATCAGGGGGTATAAGCCATGGAGAAGTTAGAATACAGTAACTTATGCAATAATAAAATATGAATCAACTTATAACAGTACCTAAAGTATTTGATTTACCTATCATACTAACGGATCTCATGAGTTTTCTGTTGAGTTTTGTTTGCTGAAGTTTTCAAGTTTTGGGTGCGATCACGATGGATGAAGGAATAAGGAGCTGCAAGAACCTAAGCTTGGGGATGCCCAAGGCACTCCAAGGTAAAATTATAGGAAGACTCAAGCATCTAAGCTTGGGATGCCCCGGAAGGCATCCCCTCTTTCGTCTTAGTCCATCGGCATGTCACTCGGAGCTATATTTTTATTAATCATATGATATGTGTTTTGCTTGGAGCGTCGTGTGTTATAGTTTGCTTTTGTTTTAGTTTTCTGCAATCATTGTTTGCTGTACACACCTACTTGAGAGAGACACATGTTCACCATGATTTGTTAGAATACTCTATGTGCTTCACTTATATCTTTTGAGCTAACACTACTGTTGGAAGGTCCAAAGACGACACATCAATCAAAGACCCTTCGCTGAAACTGTGTGCGATCGAGCCATCGCAATCGGTATAGTTATAGCTTCGTCGTCAATAAAGAAAACTGTGTGCAATGATGGGTCCATCAAGCACGTTTGATATTAGACTAGCGTGTGTGATGCAGGGCATACAGTTGGTGCTTATGAGCTGTTTGCGATTAGACAAGATAACACAAACGGTTCACAAAATACATATGTGTGCGAAGTACGGCATATAGTTTATTCGGACAAATTGTTTGCGTTGATCCAGCTAGAACACGAATGAGTTACCATAACAAGGTGTGTGTGATATCAAGCAAAGAATTCATTCATTCATTCAAAGACCAATAATAACCCAAACGATTCATACTGACAAGCTGTGTGTGTTGTGGGCAGACGGTTGCTGCTAAACAATTGTATGAGATGTGATTTGCTTTGTTTGCACAACATCTATGCTCTGACTATAGAAAACCAACATTATTGTTCCATAACCAACTTTAACCTCCAATTACATAAGTGACTGCACAACACATGTACGTTCCTCAATATAAATTTACAAGAAGTAGACGATCGCCAAATCATATTGTTCTTCTGACGACGGTTGCCGCCACTGCTCTGCTTGTGGCTATCCCTCACCATCTGCAGGAAGGAGGCACTTCCTCATGTCAGTGATCATCCTGTACATCTCGTAGCTTGTGTACGCATCCTTGGCCGTGTACTTGATGTGATCTTCATCGAGTTCGTTCACCCAGGCCTTGTGCCAGACAGACTTGTCCTTGTCGCACTCAGCCTTCATGTCTCTGTAGTAGGGGTCGATGATGGCCGCGGCGAGGTCAACCAGGGAGTCCTTCTACTTCTTATTCTTGCCACCCCAGACCCTGTACTGACCTTGGATGTTGACAAGCTTCTGGCAGGACAAGCCTGAAGTCTTGAGCACCTTGAGATCATTGGTGGTGTCCACCATTGCGAACCTGTAGTCGGGGTTGTTGACAAACCTGGCAAAACGCTTACAAGGCCTTATGGCCAGGCAGTAGTGGTAGACGAGCACATGATGGCGCACACACAACTGGGCGACGACAACCATTTGATCATGCCCGGCACGACCGCCGGTGTACTCGAGGTCGAAGCCGACCACTTTGTACTTGTCATCCTCAGCAAGCAGGTGCTCCAACATGTTGATGGAGTTCTCCACAACGACCGGGTCGTTGGTGTACACAACCGAGAGGTCCGTCTTCCTAATGTGGGTGTCCACTTTGACAATAATGGCGAACTACCTCTTGGCCCCGGCAGCCGCCATTGGATCCGCGCGGGAAGGTTGAAGCGATGAAGAGATGTGCATCCTCTCTCTATTATTTGTCGTCGTGGGTGTGCTTCTTGTGTTGTGTGGCGCAATCAAAAGGTTGAAGAAATGTAGGCAAATGGTCGGGGGAATAAATGAGTGGGCACCGGACGGCCTGGAATTTTGGCACATACGCATGGCAGTTTTTGCAGCGCTTAACTGCATGGTGGCGCATGTATAACTGCATGATGACGCCGGATGCGGCGCAACTGCATGCATATGGTGCCCCAAACATGGAGGGACGCTGGCAGAGTGCGTGCGCACGAACGCGGGCAGAGCGCCGTGGCCGCCTCAACTGCCCGCCTCATGCATAGAGCAGTTCGTGACGGTGCATATAGAACAGTCGTTTGCTATGTAATAAAACGCAAACGTTTTTTTATTATTAACCGTTTGTGTACTTGTCATTTCTCCCTCCTCCGTCCCGTCTTGTCACCGCGTTGCTGCCCAAGGATTCTAGTGCACACTTCGGGAGCGTGCAGGCGTTTATTTTCGCCTTCCCGTTCCCGCGCAATGACGCAGGTTCCCGCGCAACCGCACAGGTTCCCACACAAGCTTACCGCCCGGCTCGCCGAAATCCCACAAACCACCAATGCTTGGTCGCCTGCTTTATAAACCCTCACGGCCGGCGTCTGCACATCGCATTCATCCCCTCTCTCCCCGTAGATTCTCTAATTTGCTTCTCCCCCAATCGCCAATGGCACCCATCCGTCGTCGTCACTCCGTCACTCCGCCAGAGGAGAACTCCAGTTGGGAGGCTGCACCGCGTCGGCGACGGAGTTCTTGGAAGCGTGTAGTGCGTGTGGCATCCTTGTTGGGTGTGCGCATGCCACCCACCACACGCTCCGCCACCGTTGCCCAAAGGCAGTTGCTAGCGGCGACCATCGTGGCCGCCATCCCATCGCCGACCGGCATTGTCTCCACCCCACCAGCGGCCGCCTTGGCCGCCAGCACACCATCGTCCGCCTTGGTCGCCACCCCACCGTCAGCCGTCGGGGCCATCATCCGCTCCGCCATTGCGGCCCGAAGGCGGGAGGAGGAGGCCGCCGGCAATTCCCAGTCGCTCGGCCTTTGCGTCAGCGGCCTTGCTCGCTACATCAACTTCCTACACGAGGAGGAGGAGCGCCAGGTCGAGAACGCAATGAGGCTCACCGCCGCCGTGGCCGCCGCAGCGGCAGCGTGGAATGAGCAGATCTACGCCGAGTCCCACCGCTTCGAGGAGGCGCGTCACGAGCAGCGGCAGGCGACATATTCGACTCCTCCAGCTTGTCGGTAGGCTCCTCCTCCTCTACCTCTTACTAAACGCACTCGGCGGAGGAGAGGATGCTGGAAGTAGTACAAAGCCCCTCCATAGTACTACTAGTATTTAGGGGCTATTTTGTTCAGTTCATCTAACTATAGATATGGTTGAACTGTACCACGTAATTTAAATTAGCTAGTATATATTGTTGAACTAACTATTTCAGTACGTGGTTGGCAACAATTGGGGAAACGTTTGTTCAGTTCAGCTACCGAGTTGAACTATTTTGTACAAAGACCGCTGCTTAATCCATGAATGAAATCTATGTGTACTGAATTTCAGTTGAAAAATTGCACCATAATAGTGATTTTGTTCCTGCGAAATTTGACAAATGTCAGTGTTACAATGATGTTAAATGTCAATTTTACTAGATCAACAAATGCCAATGTTTCTAATTTGACAAATGACAATTTACCCAATACGACAGATGCAAATCTAAACTCATTGTATGTACTAAGCACACATGTCATCATACATAACCTTTTGCGATGACGCAATGAAAAAAATCCTTCGCGCCAAATTTTGGCTTGGTTAGTAGCAAAGGAACCATTGCCCTCAGTCTGCATACAGGTATTGAATCTGAAATGTTTGCGCTGATGGTGAAAGGACACGCCGCCCCGCTGAGCGTGCAGAGGACTGCTCGCACGCCTCCCGTGTACTCAAACACATGTTCGCACGCTACCTCCTAGCCAATACAGAGTGCGACACATGGCAGCACGTAAATGTTCAGTAGAACGTCCACGATTTATAAATAATACGCCCATTTGCGATGGTAACGTGACAGATTTTGTTCAAAAAAACGTGACAGATTTTGGTCCAAAATGCCTTTGTTGGCTATTAATAATGTTTGTGCCTTCTCTCAAAGTGCACACGAACAATACCACAACATATTTGTGCTATATGACGAGGCCCTGCCCAACATAGACCTTGTGACTGTAGTTCAAATTTGAATTATGTACATTACATGCACATAAAACTCAATTAGTGTATAAAAAAAGCCAAACGAACCCTTAATAATTTCATATTTTTGCAGTACACACCTATTGGTCTATGTTGTTTCTAGAAAAAAAATCAAGGAGAGAAGAGGCATCAAATGTCGTTTCACCAGATGTGGCATGCATGTTCCCTATCGGAAGCACGTAGCTTAATGTGAGAAGCTCCGGTTTGTAAGAGGTTTGTGCCAAAACATGTCCAAGTTGGTATTTTTTTACCATGACATATGTGTGCCTTGTCATGACACCATGCCAAGTTTCATGAATTTCTGACGGTTGTTGGATTTACAGGGATTTAAAAACCAAGTTTCTCGATGTTTAGAATCGAGCCAAGATGCTGAGATGTTTGAAATTCATTCCAATTTCTTGCATGGGACCTAACACATGCATCCAGGGACACATATATGATTTTTGAACCCATTTTGGTGCACTGGACCCTGTGATTGTAGATCAATTTTGAATTATGCACATTAAATGCACAGAAAACTCAATTAATATATTAAAAACCGAGATGATCCCTTAATTTATTCTTATTTTTGCACTTCGCACCTATTTGTCTATGTTGTTTCTATAAAAAATCGAGGAGAGAAGAGGCATCAGATATCGTTTCCCCAGCAGATGTGACATGCATAATGTTCTCTATCAAAATCACAAAGCTTGTGAGAAGCTCTGGTTTGTAAGAGGCTTTGTGCGACAACATGTCCAAGTTGGACAATTTTTTACCACGTCATATGTGTGCGTCATGACACCAGGCCAAGTTTCATGAATTTCTGACAAGTTTTGGATTTACATGAATTGGAAAAGCAAGTTTCTCAATGTTTGCAGCCGAGCCAAGTCACTGAGATGTTTGAAATTCATCTCCATTTCTTGCATGGGACCTAAACATGCATCTAGGGACTCATATATGATTTTTCAACCAATTTTCGTGCACTCGGCCTTGTGATTATAGTCAAATTTGAATTATGCACATTAAATGCCTAGAAAACTCAATTAATGTATTTAATAGGCCAAACGAACCCTGGAAAATTCCATTGTTTAGCACGATAGTCATGCTGCTCTATGGTGACTCTAGAAATAAATTCAAGGCGAGAAGAGACATCGGATGCGGTTTCGCACATAAAAGGTGAACGTTACCTATCGGAACCACTTGGCTTTTTCTTGTGAGAATCTTCGGTTTGTAAGAGGCTTCTGCCCAAACGTGTCCAAAATTGGGCAATTTGTTACCACAACACACAACAGGGTAAGGTCATGACACCATGCCCAAGTTTCATGAATTTCTGACGAGGTTTGGATTTGCACAGATTTAAAAACCAAGTTTCGCAATGTTTTAGGCCGTTCCAAGACGCTGAGATGTTTGAAATTCATTCCCATTTCTTGCATGGGACCTGAAGATGCATCCAGGGAAACATATATGATTTTCACCCTATTTTCATGCTATGGACCTTGTGATTGTAGTTTAAATTTGAATTATTCACATTAAATGCCTAGAAAACTCAATTAATATATTAAAAAGGCCAAACAAACCCTGGAAAATTTCATATTTAGCATGACAGTCATGTTGCTCTATGGTGACTAGGAATAAAGTCAAGGCGAGAAGAGACATCGGATGTTGTTTCGCACATAAAAGGTGAACGTTCCCTATCGGAACCACGTGGCTTCTTGTGAGAAACTTCATTTTGTAAGAGGTTTGTGCCAAAACTTGTCCCAAATTGGGATTTTTTTACCACAACACACACGAGCCATGACATGACACCATGCAAGGTTTCATGAATTTCTTACGATATTTGGATTTACTGGAATTTGAAACACACGGATTCTCAATGTCCATGGCTTAGCCAAAATACCGAGAGGTTTGAAATTCATTTCCATCTCTTGCATGGGACCAAAACATGTATCCAGTGACACATATATGATTTTCAACCCATCCAGGCGCCTCTAGCTAGCATGTGCTTAACTACAATTCATATATGAACTATGCACATGAAATGTCTAAAAAACTCTTTAAATGTTTTAAAAGGCCTAAACGACCTTGAATAATTCCATATTTAACAGACACTCCTATAGTTGCACGTTCACTTCAGATAAATGTTATTGCAATCCAAACACCTTCAATTGATAATGTAACCTCATTCTTCGTTTCAAAACAATATGAAAATCAAGTACATCGCAAACAGTTCTTGATCATGAAACATGTGTGATGTGGTATAAAATATCTTGGGACAATCCTCATATATATATGGCTTACATCGGAAGCTTCATCGGCCACAGTCCACTGCCGGCACATCAACCACACAGTCACACTTGCTTCCCAAGACCACTGTACTATTCAAACATCGCCAGTGAAAGATGGGGACGTGGATCCGCGTCGTGAAGGCAACTTCGGCGACCCACTCCGGCCCGAGCATAGCCGCATCAGCCATGAGTGCGCTCACAACATCCCTGAGCGCGGCCGCAATCTCCGACAGGGCGGCTGCAGCCACTGAAAGGGCAGCTGTTGCAGCTGAGATGGCGGCAACAATATCCGCGACCGGGATAGCAAATGGCGAGAATGGCACATCAGCTGTCCGTTCATCGGCGGCCGCCGTAGCCCTGATGGCGGCTGCCCATGCCTATGCCGAGGCCGCCCACGCCCAGCTCATGTTGGTCACCGCACAAATAGCAACGGCCTTCTCCGACACCGGCCGACAACCTACGTCCGAAGAGTTGGCAATCGCCGGCAGCCTCCCTAGCGAAGATGGAGGCCGTCAATGCCCGGACCACGGCCTCCCACACCCGGCTCGTGGCGTCCTTTTCCAAAGAGATGGCGGACATGGACTGCGAGATGCTTGCGGAGTACATGGCGATGGATGCCATGGAACCCCTACCCCTGGAAGTCGTCGAGCGCAAGCTGGTCATGAAGGATTCGGCGGAGATCCACGAGCGTCAGGCGGAAAATTAGTTTTTGTTTAGAGCGATGTTATTTTGTTAGAGTAATGTTAAGGTCAACTAGCTCCGTTTAATTTCTCGATTAAGTAAGTGCAGGCTGTGGTGTAGGCTCTTTTGATTGTACCCAAATTAGCAATTGATGTTAAATTAAGCGACGATGTGGATGACCATTGTAACCAAGGAAATTTGGACCAAAATTTGCCGCCATATCCCCACACAATTCTGAATAATGGACTATGTATGATGATACTTTCTGCGCCAGTTTGTCGCTGCACCGAACGAAAATTTTCTGCTACCGCGGAAATATCTACCTCCCTCACCCCCCGGTAGCAATCAAAAATTTGCACGTTCAAGCTTATCACACACGGGGTATAGCGCAGGCGTCGTTTGTGATGTGTAGATATTGCAAACTATTTTGAGTAATTTGCACCTTCAAGCTCATCACACACGGGGTGCTGCGTAGGCTTCGTTTGTGATGTATAGATATCGCAAACTGTTCTGAATAATTTGCACGTTCAAGCTCATCACACACGGGGCTGCACCGAACGAAAATTTTGGGCTACCGCGGAAATATCTACCTCCTTCACCCCCCGGTACCAATCAAAAGCCACATTTTCCCCTTTTCCTCGTTCCTTTCCTATACTTCTAACCTTCACTGCTTGCTTGCAACGCCGGCGACGCTCCTTCCTGCTGCTCGACCTCCTCCATCTAGTTAGGTAATCCACACCCCCCCAATACCCCCTCTCTCCCACCCCCTCCTCCTCCATCCCACATGGCCCGACCGCCTGCGCGACACCTTCCACCCAAATCACCACCCCATCCTCCAAATAATCGCCACCGAAAGCCATGGTGCACGCAGTATAGCCAGGATCTCAAGGAGCATTTGGAAGCGGAGATGCAAATTGCGGTTGCACGCGCGGATGAGGCAGCGATGGTTGCCATGCGTGCCGACCCCCAGATCCAGGACGACCACCTCGCCGTCGAGGCCACCGTCGACGCCTCGCGCGCGGACGCCGCGACGCGGTTGGTAGCTATAAACGACAACTCGTGGTCTTTTCTCGAGGGCACCGCCGGTGCGTTCGACGAAGACTACGATGTGTTTTCTCAGCGTGTCCATGCTTACCTCAGCTCCAGAGCCGGCATGTTGGTTCCGGGGCATGATAAGGCCACTCACCACTATGATGGGTGCACCCACAGTGTGGAAGCCTCACCCGCTTCCAAGTTGAACGAGCCCATCGTCATCGACATCTCCGACGATGAGGAATAGCATGTTTTTCTTAACTTTATCACTAAGGACCTATGTTCAGCTAGCTACGTCGGTTAAGCATGTTTGGTTTACCTATTGCATGTGCTGCCCCTGCCTTTCATTTAGAAATTCCAGTGAAATGCCCAATGTAATGCTACTTGCAATCTAACCTTCTAGTATATGTTCTATTGTGCAATGTGGTAACTATTTAGTTCAATTCTGCAATGTAATGTTCGATTGTTGTTGGTACAATTTTGTATTTTTATGCATGTGAGAAATAAATCGAATTTAGATGTACTGAATACATGTGAAACATATACAACTGCTATATTTCCTAGTTCTTAGCACACTTGCTTTAGATAATTGGCTTTTCCATGTGGCTCGAATTAATCTGTTGGATCCACAATGTGTTTATTTTTCATTAACATATTTCACTGATAGTATGCCAAATATCACTTATAACCTGATCAATATCTATCTTAAATATGTTACGGGTAAAAATGGGAGACACTGAAGTTTATCATCGAGGTTTGCACATCCATGGTCCTTTGGCTAATAGCACATTATTGTGCAATTGCAGGAACCATTCTAATATTATGTTTTTTAACAATTTGTTCTTGCACATGTAGGTCCTGCTGTAAGAGGTTTAGACCCACTATTCGACCCTTTTTGCATGTAGGGAAATGAGGTGTCCTTGAATATCAGTCAAATCATGAATCTCACAAAGATTGTTAAGATAAAGAAACTAGCTACGAAGAACAACAAGATGTTTGTCTATACAATGAAGAAGACATGAGTCAACTAGGATGGTACCATCTCTTTCACCTTGTCCTTCTTCCATTGCGCCATTTCAAATTTTAGAAAAAATATTTATGCATATGTTTGTTTTCAGTCCTTTTCAAGGCAGTTCATTGATGATTATGTCTCAAACCACTTGTATGGTCAAGAGGCGAGGAAGGTATTCATATAGCACCCGCAGTATAATCTTGAAGTCTTCCTCAAGAGGACAAAGGATGGGCGGGCAATCATCCACAGGCAATTGCCTAAAGTTGCGAGGACCTTCAACATCACTGAAGGCTCAATATAAGCCTTCCGCTTCAATAGTTTTCTAGACGAGACTCATCTGTCTATTTACCGTCTATGATGATACTTGATTTCCAAAGGTTTTAGATGTTTCATTTGAAACTTTGTCCTGTTCTCCAATTGGGTAGCCAGGTAGTTTATGCCTATATGATGTTGTACCTTGATGTAATTCAATTATGAAATCCTGGTTGTCGTAATACGAATAAGAAATATACTGTGTGCTTGATATGAAATGTTAATTTGATTACTAAATGGATTATAAATAATAGAGCAATTAGGCTGATAATTGTGGTTTGTATTGCAGACGGTTTCTAAGAGAACACCGTGGGCGATGACCTCAACAAACCCACACGATTTCTAGAAAGTTAGCGTGTTGGATCAGTGAACAATCACACACGACTTTCGATCGACAACTGTGTGCATTAGGGCACCCTATCACAAACGTTTTCGCATAACAAGTGTGTGATAGACAGCCCAATGCCAAACAGTTTCTTATAGGAACCGAGAGTGATGTACTGAATAACACAATCGACAGAATTATGACTATCGTGTGTGATGACCAGCCCTATCACAAACGATTTGATGCAGAAAATTGTGTGTGAGGTGCAATACGAACAGAGACGTATCTTTCGGATTCCCTGTGTGGGATGCGAAGCACCTCTCACACGACTTCTTCAATATGTCTGTTTGTGATGGTCCTCCCAATCGCACACGCCCTATTTTTGCCTGGCGTGTGCGACCAGACGAAGGCATCACCGACGATTTATCTATGTCATGTGGGATAGCCCCCCCCCATATCGCCCACACATGCAAGGTGACATCTTAGAAGTACGTCGCAGAAATGGGTTAAAAACTGTTTGATAGCACGCGGCTGCACTAGTGTAAGAAGTTGCTCTAGTCCTTCACTTATATCTTTTAGAGCACGGTGGCGTATAGATATTATAGAAATAATTGAACTCTCGTGCTTCACTTAAATTTGTTCGAGAGTCTAATAAATAGTAACAGTAATTTGCATGGGTTATAAGACTAGTCCAAAAATAATACGTATTCAAGGAGTGCATAATCAAAACCTTCATGTAGCACATAAAAGAGAAATTGTGGGTTAATGATATTGATGTAGTAATATGAAAGGGCACGAGTACATGGTTGTTGGTTACTAGAAATATCGATAGTTAAAGGGTGTTAATTTGTTGTTCATCTAAATATTGTTTATGGCATGGTGATGATGTGTGAGCATTCTTATTCCGCGTTGAAATTGTACTGATGTTTAGGTCGGGGACACGCGATGGTTAGCTCCTACCAACCTCCTCCCTAGGGGCATGCAAGTAGTACTTTGCTTTGAGAGAGCTAATAAAGCTTTGCAATAAGTATATGAGTTCTTTATGACTAATGTGAATCCATGGATGTACTCACACTCACCTTTCCATATTTTCTAGCCTCTTCGGTACCGAGCATTGCCCATTCTCACCTCGAGGATCAGTGCAACTTTCGCCGGTGAATCCAAACCCCGTGACATGATACACTCTGTTGCATATAAGCCTCCTTATATCGTCCTCAAAACAGCCACCATACCTACCTATCATGCCATTTCCATAGCCATTCTGAGATATATTGCCATGCAACTTCCATCGTTACATTACATGACTTGTGTGTTCATCATCATATTGCTTTGCATGATCATGTAGCTGACATAGTATTTGTGGCAAAGCCACCGTTCATCATTGATTACATGTTACGCTAGATCATTGCACATCCTGGTACACTGCCACAGGCATTCATATAGAGTCATCTTGTTTAGTAGTTTTTCATATCGAGTTGTAAGTAAATAAAAGTGTGATGATCATGATTATTAGAGCACTATCTCAGTGAGAAAAGGATGATGGATACAATGATTCCCCCACAAGTCGGGATGAGACTCCGGACGGAAAAAAAGAGAAAAAAGAAAAAAAGAAAGAAAGAAAAAGAAAAAGGAAAAAAGAGAGAAAGAAAAAATAAATAATTAAATGAGAGAAAAGAGAGAAGGGACAGTGGCACTACCTCTTTTTCCACACTTGTGCTTAGCGAAAGCACCATGTTTTTCATATAGAGAGTCTCATGTTTTGTCATTTTCATATTCTAGTGGGAATTTTTCATTATAAAACTTGGCTTGTATATTCCGATGACGGGCTTCCTCAAATGCCCGAGGTCTTCATGAGCAAGAAAGTTGATGCACACCCACTTAGCTTCAGTTGAGCTTTCATACACTTGTAGCTCTAGTGCATTCGTTGCATGGCAATCTCTACTCCTCGCATTGATATCGATTGATGGGCATCTGCATAGCCCGTTTGACGGGGATATTACCCCCCGGTATAACCCGGCAGACATGCTGACCCGGCAAACAGTACTGACCCGGAGAACAGTACTGACCCGGCAGACATGCTGACCCGGCAAACAGTACAGACCTGGTTACAGTTCTAACCCGGCAGCTACAGTGTCAGGGTGTAACCCGGCAGCTACAGTGTCAGGGTGTAACCCGGCAGCTACAGTGTCAGGGTGTAACCCGGCAGCTACAGTGTCAGGGATGGTAACCCGACTACAGTGTCAGGATGGTAACCCGGCTACAGTGTCAGGAGGCTAACCCGGCTACAGTGTCAGGAGGATAACCCGGATGCTACAGTGCCAGGAGATGAACAGTGTTATCAGACAGTCACGGAGACGAGTCTCTGAAGATAAGCCCTGGTTGTAACCCGCCCGGTGTAAGCCGCCCGGGACGGGTTACAAGCCCAGGACTCGGAAGCCCATGAAGAGAAACCCGCGATGGGAAGTCATCAATCCGACTTAGACTCTACATGTAAACCGCCCCTTCAGCCTTTATAAGGAGGGGCGGGTCACCCCAAGAGGGTCAGGTTAGACGTCTCATAGACAGGTCTCATAGACAGGTCTCATAGACAGGTCAGAAAAGATAGTCAGATTAGAGGGTCTCGAGATTAGAGGTGCTGATTCCGCACCCTTGTAACCGAGATTGTCATCGTCATCAATATAAGACACAAAGCAGGACGTAGGCTTTTACCTCCATCGGAGGGGCCGAACCTGGGTAAAAACTCCGCGTCTCTCGTCCCGCTCAACCCCTCTCAAGCTACCAGTTACGTGCGATGACCCCACACCTTAAGTCCATTAACCCGGACATCTGCCGTGACAAATCCACGACAGTTGGCGCCCACCGTGGGGCAAACGCACGGTGGTGTTGAGTTCTTGGAGGAATCTCTCTCAGGGATCGAGGAGTTAGCAATTTTTCCCGGATGAAGAAGAGCCGGTTTTGAAGGATCGGAGTCAGTTCCGAGTTCATCAGTCCAGATTACAATCTGAGAGGGTTAAAGTTCAAAAGAAACTAGGGTTGCGGTTGATTCCGCCCCCGCTATCTCACAAGTCGCCGAGACTCGACACTGATCTGGCGGGTCTCTACTACGGGCATATGAGTCACACAGCCGCAGGCTAGTTACGCGGTGTTTTTGTTTTTCGCCGAAGTCAATTATGACCCGGGCGTGGATCATCCAAGACCACTACGACCCGGACTCACCACCTCAAGTCGCCACAGATCCAGGAGATTGTGCGTGTACATGCTGCAATTACAACAGTCAAAACAAAAAAGAGAAGGGCCACGATCCAGAAACGGATTGACCTCCATCCGGGTCAGCCTCGTCCCTCCGTGCCTGCGTTTTTTCTGCCATGCGCCGCCGCCTTCGCTCCGGCTCTGCCTCAGTCCACCACTCGCCGCTGCAACGAGCCGCCCCGGCCGGGCGGACTCGCCTCGCCTCCGAGTCGCCGGCGCCCAATTCCTCTGCCGTGAGTCACCCACGGCCTCGCGCCGAGTCGCCGGTGCCGCCGTGACTCACCGGCCGCGGCTTCACGCCAGGCCGCCTGTTTCCACCGCTCCTGCTTACGCCCGCCACCATGGCTTCGGCTCTACCGCTACTGAGCCGCCGCACTGCGCCACGCTGCGTCCCCGCTCCTCGTCTGCGCCCCTGCCACGCAGGCCTCACACGCCGCCTAGCTTTTATCCAGAGCCGCCACTGCCTTGCGCCTCTGCCGAGCCGCCTCTGCAGGGCCGCCTTGGCCTAACATCTCCGCTGCCGGTGGCGGTACGAGTCGCCGCCGAAGCAACCTCGCCTCTATCTCCGCGCCAAAGCAGGCCCGCCTCTGCCGTGGCACGGCCTCGAGCCGCCATAGCCGCTACGGCTCCAGCCCGCCGCTCCTCGAGTCGCCAGGGAACCTGCGAGCCGCCCGCGGCCTTGCTGTCGAATCGCCGGGGAAACCCCCGAGCCGCCGCTGCGGCCGGGACTCCTTTGCCGCAGCCTCGCGCCGGGCAGTCTTCTGCCGAGCCGCCTGACGCCATGGCCTTGACCCGCCCCTGTGGTGTATCTCCACGAGCTGCTGAGCCGCCCGATTTCTGAAAGGGATAAGGGGGCCGGTTGGAGAAAAATCAAAATGGTCAGGTTCTGAAAAAAAAAAAAAAAAAAAAAAAGAAACGGAGGACCCGCCTTTTCTACATGCCGCCACGCGTTCATCGAGAGCCGCCCCGGCCCGGTGCTGTCTCCGAGCCGCCGTGGCCGAGTCGCCGCTTTCGTCCTCGTGGTCACAACCTCGCGCTGAGCCGTACCTGTTCGGCCTTATTCTGAGCCGCCGCGCGTCCGCTACGAGTCGCCTCTACCTCATCGTCTGCGGTCTCGCCTCGAGCTGTTGTTGTCGCTATGGTTCATCACTTCTGACCGTGACCGAGCCGCCGCCTCTGTCGCGGCCTCGAAAGACTGGCTAAATCGCCATTGAAATTACTGGGGCATGTTCACCGAACGGACCGTCTGTCGTCCGGACGAATCAGGTGAAATCTGTCCATTCAATTTTTATTGAGACATTTATTATTCTTTTGAGAACAGTTACTCTCGTCTGTGATGTCATTATGCAGGACTGCCAAGGTGACCGTCGTACTGCGGGTACAAAGCTCACATCAGCACCCGCCCATACGAGTTGTCCAACGGACGCACGGAAACCACCTGTGGTCCGGTATACATCAACACGCGGTCGAATTATCCGCTCGTGCCCGCGGCCGACTCAACCGCCCACGGCGGCTTACAACGCCCGCGGCCGACTCTCCCACAACCGCGCCGGCTTAACAACGCCGCGGCTGACTTCTACGTCCACATCAACACACTGGGGGCTGTATATATCAGTACGAGCCGCCCAACGGGCGGTTCTGAGACGCCGCCCACAGTCTGATCTACATCAACATATCGGTGTGATGCTCGCCTGTACGAGCCGCCCAATGGACGCGCGCAAGACGCCGCCCACAATCTGATTCGCATCAGCATATCGGTGCAGTTCGTCTATACGAGCCGCCCAAATGGACAGGCGCACAAGTCGCCGCCACTGCAGTTTGGTTAAACTTCAACAACCAGCCGGGACGAACCATCGACCGGATTATTGAAACAATTCATGCGGGATCATCTATAACCCGCCACGGCCAACCTCAACCTTCAGTGGAGATTCTCAAGTCGCCTCTTTGAGTTGACTCAAGACTCAGGGGCTACAGACATGGCTCGACACACTTGGTCGTTTTCAACGAGAACCCCGGGTCATTGCAAGGAAATTAACTTGGTTCCGGGGGCTATTACATTATTGGCGGAAGGATTAAAAGTTACCCAAGAAGACGAGTCGCCATGATGCACCGTTCAGCTTGGCGGCTTCTGCTGTTTCTTCATACAAGATGGCGGCTTACAAGATGCTGCAGCAATGTTGACACTTCCACAAGGTCATTTAGGGGCTTCTAACCCGCCGGGTTAGGCTTCAACCCTCCTGATCGGCTCTTCAGCTAAAATAGCACCATCATATGGCGGCTTACAAGACGGCGGCTTACAAGATAGCGCGCCAGTTGATATCATCGACAAAACCGTTTGGGGGCTTTCAACCCACCGGGTTAAGCTTCAACCCTCTCGGTCAGGCTCTTCAGCCACTGTAAGGCGGGTCGTGGACCCAAGCGTTGACTACGTCAACAAAGATCATTAGGGGTGCAGCGAGTTATGTACTTACCCCCTTACATCTACAATTCCGGGTTATACCTGCCTGTAAGTAGATGTGCTTTGTCAGGGGTGCAGCGAGTTCTAAAACTCACCCTCTGCAAAGGCCTCTTACAGCGGCGAGGCAACCCCTTACATCTACAATTCCGGGTTATACCTGCCTGTAAGTAGATGCGCTTTGTCAGGGGTGCAGCGAGTTCTAAAACTCACCCTCTGCAAAGGCCTCTTACAGCGGCGAGGCAACCCCTTACATCTACAATTCCGGGTTATACCTGCCTGTAAGTAGATGCGCTTTGTCAGGGGTGCAGCGAGTTCTAAAACTCACCCTCTGCAAAGGCCTCTTACAGCGGCGAGGCAAACCCTTATTCCGAGTTATACCTGCCTGTAAGTAGATGCGCTTTGTCAGGGGTGCAGCGAGTTCTAAAACTTACCCCCTGCAAGGGCCTCTTACAGCGGCGAGGTAAACTCTCCCACCTGCTATGTCTCTCTCTGGTTCGTTGCGCTCTTATCAGTTAATCTCGCCTAGAGACCCTGAGCCGTTCAAAGGAGTTGACGGTCACTCTCGTTAGAGACCCTGTACTGGTATGAGTTCAAGCATCGAGTCCACCCAGAAGAACCATCATATGAAGTTTTGAGAATAAAAGGCAAAGCAAGAAACATCATACATTACATCATACATTGCATTGCATCATACATTACATCATACATTGCATCATATTTACATATCATGCCGGTTTGCCAAACCGGGTCAGAGCAAGATTGTGAAAGAGGAAGCAAGGCTATACGAGATTTTAACATCTCCGGGTTGTGCTTTTTCAAGCCGCCCTTACAACAATGCAGAATACTCTGTTTTGTTTATTTTTGCAGGTCTTGTCTTATAAGATAAGCCGCCAGAACAAATAGATCTTTAATAGCCAACGTGGCTGGATCTTCATCATGGATTTCTCACATACTCGCCGGGTTGCACCGCAACTACGAGCAGGGAGATCATATCAAAGACAAAGGAATTATTCCAGGATATTCATTCCGGGTTATATTACAACCACGGTCAAGGATTCATCCAACAATTATGATGAGTCATATTATTATCACAATAGTCCCGAGTCGCCGCAGGCAGACGACCCGGCACTTGGGGGCTACATTATTCAAATCAAGTTTATATCAAGTATGCAAAGTCCCATGTCGCTGCAAGCATGCACCATGGCACTTGGGGGCTAATGCAAGCTGGTTTTCAAATCATTACATTGTCAGCAAGACCCGGTTATCTCAAGGAGATGAGCAAGCCTTTCAATATTTTTCTAAGTCCCAAGTCGCCGCAGGCGTGCGACCCGGCACTTGGGGGCTACAGTATTCAGTTGTTCAAAACAGATAATAAGGTACAAATTGAAGACCCGGCGCATCACATATTGATGAGCCGGCCCTTGGGGGCTACACCAGCTGAAGTTTTATAAGGTATAAGACAGTTATAAGTCCCAGGCTGCTGCAGGCAAGACAACCTCGTACTTGGGGGCTACACAATCAAAGATATTATTGCAAAGCGCCAAGTCATCATGGATCAACTTGGAGCTTGGGGGCTACAGGTAGTATGAATATATCAAAAAATTGGAGAGAGTTTTCAAGATGTCAATTTTAACTGCAGTCCAGTTATTTGACCCGGCGGCACCATCAATGGTTATAACCCGGCGGAGGAGACCCGCCAAGAGCATTTAAGGCTGACTCAACGGCATATGGGTGTTGTATTCCCAATATTTTATTTCAAAGGACATATACCTGCAAGATGATGGAGCTTACCATGAATAAATTCAAGCTAACCTGGGGGCTAATGACGGGGATATTACCCCCCGGTATAACCCGGCAGACATGCTGACCCGGCAAACAGTACTGACCCGGAGAACAGTACTGACCCGGCAGACATGCTGACCCGGCAAACAGTACAGACCTGGTTACAGTTCTAACCCGACAGCTACAGTGTCAGGGTGTAACCCGGCAGCTACAGTGTCAGGGTGTAACCCGGCAGCTACAGTGTCAGGGTGTAACCCGGCAGCTACAGTGTCAGGGATGGTAACCCGACTACAGTGTCAGGATGGTAACCCGGCTACAGTGTCAGGAGGCTAACCCGGCTACAGTGTCAGGAGGATAACCCGGATGCTACAGTGCCAGGAGATGAACAGTGTTATCAGACAGTCACGGAGACGAGTCTCTGAAGATAAGCCCTGGTTGTAACCCGCCCGGTGTAAGCCGCCCGGGACGGGTTACAAGCCCAGGACTCGGAAGCCCATGAAGAGAAGCCCGCGATGGGAAGTCATCAATCCGACTTAGACTCTACAGGTAAACCGCCCCTTCAGCCTTTATAAGGAGGGGCGGGTCACCCCAAGAGGGTCAGGTTAGACGTCTCATAGACAGGTCTCATAGACAGGTCTCATAGACAGGTCAGAAAAGATAGTCAGATTAGAGGGTCTCGAGATTAGAGGTGCTGATTCCGCACCCTTGTAACCGAGATTGTCATCGTCATCAATATAAGACACAAAGCAGGACGTAGGCTTTTACCTCCATCGGAGGGGCCGAACCTGGGTAAAAACTCCGCGTCTCTCGTCCCGCTCAACCCCTCTCAAGCTACCAGTTACGTGCGATGACCCCACACCTTAAGTCCGTTAACCCGGACATCTGCCGTGACAAATCCACGACACCGTTGATCCGCCTAGTTGATGCGACACTTTCTTCTCCACTTTTACTCCTTTGATACCGACCAACATATTCTATTCCACCTATATGCTATGTCCATGGTTCATGCTCATGTATTGAGCGAGGTATAAAATGTTGAAGCACGTTAAGAAGTATGATCCAATTGCATGGCTTAACACTGTTGTGCTTGACATTTGTATTTATGTGGTGAAGACGGAGCCATGCCATGCTAATATGATAAAATGAATGGGGAGTAAACATTCTTTAAGGATCGTATATTTTGAAAGTTAATGATTGTGTTACTTATGTTTATGGATATTACTATGATAATGTTTATTAGTCATCGTTTCTCTATGATCGTACTTAAAAGAGATTAAATGTTGGGTAGCATGTCACATCGAAAATTCTGTTTTTAACATTTACCTACTCGAGGACGAGCAGGAATTAAGCTGGAGGATGCTGATACGTCTCCAACGTATCTATACTTTTTGATTGTTCCATGCTGTTATATTATCATTCTAGGATACTTTTTAAGCATTTACTTGATGATTTATATTATTTTTGAGCACTAACCTATTAACCCAGTGCCCAGTGCCAGTTGCTGTTTTCTGCTTGTTTATGGCCTGTCAGGAATACTGTACCAAACGAAGTCCAAATACCCCGAAACTTTTTGATGATTTTTACTGGACAAAAATAAGGTCTGGAAGCTTTGGAGGGAGACCGGAGGCCACACGGGGTGGCGGCAACCCAACAGGGCATGCCCAAGGGGGTGGCTATGCCCTGATGGCTTGGGGCCACCTCCCATGACCTCTGGCCCTGATCTCTTCACTATAATTTCACATATAATGGGAAAACCCTAGAGAGCCTCCCGAAACACTTTTTCCGCTGCCACAAGTCTCTGTTCCGCCGTGTGACCATTTGGAGGCATGTTCCGTTGCCCCGCTAGAGGGGGGGATCGATCACGGAGGGCCTCTACATCAACCTTGCTGCTTCCATGGTGATGTGTGAGTAGTTCACCACAGACCTATGGGTATGTAGTTAGTACCTAGATGGCTATCTCTCTCTATGTTCTTCAATGCAAAGATCACCGCGATTCCCGCGGTGATCTATCTTATGTAATCCTCTTTGCGGTGTGTTTGTTGGGATCCGATGAATTGTGGGTTTATGTTCAGATTATTCATGAATAATATTTGAGTCTTTTCTGAATTCTTATATGCATGACTGTTATAGCTTTGTAATGCTCTCCGATCTATCGGTTTGGTTTGGCCAACTAGATTGATTTATCTTCAGTGGGAGTTGTGCATTGTAATGGGTTCAATCTTGCGGTGCTCAATCCTAATGATAGAAAGGGACATGACATGTATTGTATTGCTGCCATTAAGGGTAAAGTGATGGGGTTCATTCATATTGATTGGATTTACTCCTTCGGCTCACTTCATCTCTTACCTCCAGAAAAATTTCTCTAGCTCTCTCTCTCTCTCCCGTGTTCTTCCTCATAGATATGAAATTTTCGATCTCTTTGCTCGGAACACCGTTTCTGAAACTGTTTTGAGGAATTTCTCCTTGCTATGTGACTCTACCATTCCTCCAATTAGTTTTTTGCTTTAGTGGTTTATATTTTGCATATTTTGCTGCACTTGGTGCTACAGAAAATGAGCTTGCATGTTGAATTCTTTGAGTTCTAAGTAATATGAATGCTTGATATGGCCTCTAGGTACCCATATGAGTAGTTGCTATCAATCTTATAAAGTTTTATTGAAATGAATTTGTGGCTCAAAAATTTCAGAAATTTGTGCTTAGGGAAATGAATTTCCTAAGGAAAGGTTCACCGAGCCGGAGTCCCAAAGAAGTTGTTGGGAGGACTCATGATCTCGACATCAACATTTTCCGCAACACGGAGGTTAGGATCTATGAATGGCCACATGCACCCTTCATGAACGAAGCAGGTTTTTATCAAGAATTTATGCAATTTGTTGCAAATGCCGGGCTGACCAAATTCCTCGCAGATGAGTGTGACCAATACTATCTCCTCACAAATTCCTGCGTGCAAATTTTTTACTTCTCAAATAGGCCTGGTGCTCCCACAGTACGCTTTGATTTATATGCAACAAACTATGAAATTCCTCTAGATGAATTTTGTTAGATATGCTTGCTTCCCTCTGACGGGGGAATGCGTGATCCTAAATCCGAGGAGTTTGAGGATTTCCTCCTCACCTTAACTGTGGGAGAAAGTAGGGGCGTATCAAATGCCAGGGCCACTAGTTTGCATTTTCCATCTATGCACTACTTCTCTCTGTTTATAGGAAAATGCATAACCGCTATGGAGCAGGGCGATGGCTCAGTGCCCCCACCCTTGCTATTTTGTGCCGCGCACTTTATGGTGAGAACACATATAACTTAGGAGCTATTGTTGTGCGTCGCTTGCATCTTAACCGAACCAAGGGAAAGGTTCATGGTGGCATTTATGCCACTCGTTTAGCAAAACATTTTAATGTCACCATACGCCCCACTGAGTACTTGTTGCCTAAGGTTTATCTTGATCACCAGTCCATGCTAGAGCACCAGTTCATTGAGGAACCTCAATCGCGGCAACACATTTGTTATAACTTGGTTTACAGTGAGGATACTCGCGATATTATTGTGTTGCCTGCACCCTCTTTGCTTAACTATCATGCCAGGAATGGATACACCATCATGCCATCAGACATAATTGCTTACCGGAATGAGTTGGCCGAGGCGGAGGCCGCAACCCAGGCATGGGATGCTCAGGTGCCTCAGTCTAACTACTTTCCACCAGGACCGGATGGATTCTTCGGATGGTGATCACCAAGCTAGGCAATCGCCTAAGCTTGGGGGAGTACGTATTTCTCACTGACATTACATTCATGTTCACACACTTCATATAAATTGTCAGTGTTCATCCTCTTTCATTGTATATTCACGCTTGCTTTATTTTTCCGTCTTCTTCTTGTGTGTTTGAAAAACTTTGAAAATCCAAAAATATTTCTCGTTTCTTTTCGGTTTTTCTTTCTCGTTTAATTAGTTGCAGTACTAAAAAGAAAACCCAAAAACATTTCCTTTGCATGTTGGGAGCTTTCTTGTGTAAATAATTTTTTTCGTTCTTGTTTTCCCTTATTTGTTTGCTTCCTTGAGAAAAACAAAAAACTCCAAAAATATTTCAGTGAGTTGTTGAAAGGAGAAGACTACGATGAAAATGTTGAGTGGCTCCCATATGCATTATTGTTGATCTAACAGAGATCCTATATTCCCTTGTCTTCTCCTTTGTACAAAACTGCCATGCAGATTCCAGCTTAGTACACGATATTCTTGCACTATTATTATCACATCATTCGGTCATGCAAGTGAAAGGCAATAATGACGATATTTGATGAATTGATTGTGGCAAAGGAAGATGGCATGAACTCTTCTTGTTTTCCATTTTTGTAAATATGTTTAGCTCGTTCGATCTTGATTCAGTATATCATGAGTGAACATTATTATGATGACAATTAGAGATTATAGTTTTTCATGCCAAGCTTAAATCGCTAGGAGTGGATAATGATTTATCTTATGTGTCAACATGCATTAAAATGGTTATGATGTGGTATGGTAGTATGGTATTTCCCTCTGAGTAATTTGAGCGGCTTGACTTGGCCCATGTGCAAATATGTAGTTGATTCAAAACCAATGCAACCTTCATGATGTTTAAATTCATAGTGTTCATATCCTACTCATGCTATGGTCAATGTTAATTATTCACAATGCATGCTTATGACCGTTTTCGCTCTCTAGCTGGCCGCTTCTCAAACTATTGCTAGCCTTCACTTGTACTAAGCGGGAATGTTGCTTGTGCATCAAAAATCCTTAAAACAAGTTATTCCACATGAGTCCACCATACCTACCTATATACGGTATTACCCTGCCGTTCCAAGTAAATTTGCATGTGCCATCTCTAACATTCAAATAAACATCTGTTTTGTGCACTCGTACCGCTCATGGAGCAACGGGGCGGTCAATATCTTCCATGCTAAGTAGGTTATTCTCAAGGTGGGCGTTTATTCACCTGCCATTGCACAAGAGAGGCTGGTAAAAAGGATGCCCAGCCCTGCAAAACAAAAAAGTTAATTAAACAAAACACGTCGGATAGTTGAAATGTTGGAGGGCATCCGTGGATTCGGTCAGCCATGGCTTGTGTATGTTTGGTGGATGGGAGTAAAATTTACAATTTCGCTTGGGAACCGCCAATAATGTGTTTAGCATGGAAGATATTGAAATCCTTTGTCGTAACGTTGACAGGAAAAGTGCACCACCCAAAAATTATAATTGCAATCCTATTTTAAACCTTGAGCTCTGCACCTCTACAAATCAATGATAACCTCTGCGAAGGGCCTATCTATTTAATTTTATGTTAAGTCATCACCCTCTTACTAAAAGCACCAGACCGGAGAGCACTATTGTCATTCTTATGCATTGAGTCTAGTTAATGTTGGATGTTAGCATGACTGGATCTTCTCTATCCTGAATTATAATGTTTAGTCACTGCTTGAACCTTAGAGGTGCTCTGCATTTATATTTTGCGGTCTCAGAAAGGGCTAGTGAAATACCATGTCACCATATTATATCATGATTGTTTTGACAGATTGTTGGCATGTTAGATATCTTATTATTTCTTGCTAGCTGGTTACGTATTGCCATGAGTGAATATGATGTTTAATTGTTATCATGGATATGGTTATTTATGATTTATGCTGAAAACTTGAACACTAGCTAAGCATGTGTATAACGACGAGAACAAAAGAGTTTGTAAAAGTTTTCTTTATCACTTTGAGTTTATCAACTGAATTGCTTGATGGCAAGCAATGAGTTAAGCTTGGGGGAGTTGATACGTCTCCAACGCATCTACTTTTCCAAACACTTTTGCTCTGGTTTTGGACTCTAATTTGCATGATTTTAATGGAACTAACCCGGACTGACGTTGTTTTCAGCAGAACTACTTTGGTGTTATTTTTGTGCAATAATAGAAGTTCCTAGAATTGGATGAAACTTTTTGTGAATTATTTTTAGAATATATAATGAATTATGGAGCGAAGATCCACCGAGGCGGGCCGCCTGTGGGACACAAGCCAACAGGGCGCGCCCAACCTCCCTAGGCGCGCCCTGATGGCTTGTGAGACCCACGTGGCTCCCCCGACCCTAATTCCACTCCTATAAATGCACATCTTCGGAGAAAAAATAGGAGATAAGATTTCATCATGTTTCACGAGACAGAGCCACCGCCACCTCCTGTTCTTCCTCGGGAGGGCTGATCCGGAGTCCGTTTGGGGCTCCGGAGAGTGGGATCGTCGCCTTCGTCATCACCAACCCTTCTTCACCAACACCGCCATGATGCTCACCACCGGGAGTGAGTAATTCCTTTGTAGGCTTGATGGACGGTGATGGGATTGGATGAGATTGATCATGTAATAGAGTTAAGTTTGATAGGGCATGATCCCTAGTGTCCACTATGTTCTGAGATTGATGTTGCTATGACTTTGCTATGCTTAATGCTAGTCACTAGGGCCCGAGTGCCATGATTTCAGATCTGAAACTATTATGTTTTCATGAATATAAGAGTGATTTGGATCCTATCTTGCAAGTTGTATGCACCTATTATGTGTCTTGATCCGCATACCACAAGGTGACAATAATTGGGATTCTTTCTGGTGATTGCCGTAGTTTGAGGAGTTCATGTATTCACCAAGTGTTAATGCTTTGTTATGGTTCTCTATTAAAAGGAGGCCTTAATATCCCTTAGTTTCCAATAGGACCCCACTGCAACGGGAGGGTAGGACAAAAGATGGCATACAAGTTCTTATCGCAAGCCTGTATGACTATATACGGAATACATGCCTACATTACATTGATGAATTGGAGCTAGTTGTGTGTTGCCCTAGTGTGTAACTGTTACATGATTGATGTCATCTAAATCATTATCCATCACCAATCCATGTGCCTACGCTATTGTCGCCCTAGTGTATAACTGTCACAACTGCTACAAAGTACTGCTGTCACTACTACTGTTACTTTTGCTACTACTATTTGTCATGCTACTAAATCTTTGTTGCGGAGAGATATCCCAGGTGTGGTTGAACTAACAACTCAACTGGTAAGTCCGATAAATATTCATTGGCTCCCCTTGTGTCGAATCAATAAATCAGGGTGAAATACTACCCGCAAAGACTGTTGCGATCCCCTATACTTGTGGGTTATCAATAATTATTAATTGACCTATGTTATTATGCTAAATATGATTCACCCTTTTCATGCCATCCCGGTTTGCTAGTCATGTAGTTCTCATGATCCATGCTATGGTTACATTGATGCAATAGTTACATATGCTCGTATTGCCGTAATGTATACAGTTGTATTTTCATCATGACACGTGCACCTCACTTCATGCTATGACTCGAATCATTTTACTTTCAAGTTAAACATGATGTTAATTCAACTTGAACAATCTGTTAATCGAGTCATGTTACCACCAAATCGCGCTCACCAGTGCAACCACACATGCCTGGTTGGGAGGTCCTAATGCGATCTATTGTCATGCCTCTCGCAGGTGCCTCCAACTAGGGAAGGTTATGCGGTTGCGCTACCCTGGCCCGGTGGGCAGGCATAACCTTGTGTACCCATAGTTTTATGGTACCGATGCCCCCGTTTGGGATGCCTTTGTTTTGCCATGATGGTGGCAGCCACAAAGGTGGCGGATGTCACGAGTTGACATTGGGGTCACCCATGACATAGCCCAAAGGGGATTTTGTCTGAATGGCCGGGAGAGTGTCATGCAATAAGATTGGTTTTGTCGGAATGTCGTTGGTCCACTCGAATGGGAGCACGAGGCCATGAGTTCCGTGGTGTGGGTACAGTGTACTAACCTCTGCAGAGTGTATAATCTATTGATAGTCGCATCCTCGATTATGGATACAGTTCGTAGTAGGTCACACTGTGGGTTAACTGTAATAAATAACCGGCACACTTAAATTATGATGGCACAAGGTGATCAGTGAGGATCATGATGGTAAGTTGATCGCGGTGGTTACGAGGTAACCCCGAGATGGTAAGCTGGTCTGAGGGACTGAGATAAGTTCATATGCACCTCATGATGGCATCATATTCATATTCATGCATTACTTGTTAAATGCCCTGTTATTGTTTGTCGTATTGTTTTGTTGCTGTGAGCTTCCGAGTATATTCAAAGTACTCACCTGTCTTATCATGCCAGATGCAGGAGAATTCATGCAAGGAGTTGATGTCGATCGGTTTGGCGCTATCTAGTACCATGTCCCAGCAGTGTCCTTGTGGAGTGGAGTTCCGCTACCTAGTTGATCCGCTGCCATGTAGTTGCATTTTGTATCATCGAGGCCCCTGAGATGTCTACTGATACGTCTCCAACGTATCTATAATTTTTGTTTGTTCCATGCTGTTATATTATCATTCTTGGATGTTTCACAATCATTTTATAGCAACTTGATATCATTTTTTAGGACTAACCTATTGACATAGTGCCAAGTGCCAGTTGCTGTTTTTTGCTTGTTTTTTACTTCGCAGTATATCAGTACCAAACAGAGTCCAATCGCGACGAATCTCTTTGGAGATTTTTTTTGGACCAGAAGGAAGCCAGTGGGCCAAAGAAGTAACCAGGAGAGAGCCCTGGCGGCCCACAAGAAACCAGGGCACGCTAGAGGCCCCGGGCGCGCCCTGGTGGGTTGTGGCCGCCTCGGGAACCCCCTCCACCACCTCTAAGCTCTATAAATACTCAAATATTCCAGAAAACCTAGAGGAGTCGACGAAAAATACTTCCAGTCGCCGCAAGTTCCAGAATCGCACGATCCAATCTAAGACCATCACGGAGGGGTTCATCATCCTCATTGGTGCCTCTCCGATTGTCGGGGGGATTACCCCCGGGTAGGCTCAAGGAGATGACTCAACATTTTAAAACATCGGGGGAGCCACCCCCGGTATGCCAAGCCCCGCGAAACAACGAGACAAACGAAGAAGTGAAGACAGAAGACAAAACTGCGGCCCGGCTGGCTCCTTCCGGCTGGCTCCTCCCGGCTGGCTCCGCCCGGCTGGCTCCTCCCGGCTGGCTCCTCCCGGCTGGCTCCTCCCGGCTGGCTCCTCCCGGCGGGCTCCTCCCGGCGGGCTCCTCCCGGCTAGCTCCTCCGGGCTGACTCCGCCCGGCCGGTTCCTCCCGGCTGGCTCCTCTCGGCTGGCTGGCTCCGCCCGACTGGCTCCTCCCGGCTGGCTCCGCCTGGCTGGCGACTCCCGGCTGGCTCCGCCCGGCTGGCTCCTCCCGGCTGGCTCCTCCCGGCCGGCTCCTCCTGGCCGGCTCCGCTCGGCTGGTTCCTCCTGGCCGGCTCCTCCCGACCGGCTCCGCCCGGCTGGTTCCTCCCGGCCGGCTCCTCCCGGCTGGCTCCTCCTGGCCGGCTCCTCCCGGCCGGCTGCGGCCCGACGAAGTCAGCTCCAGGCGTCCCGTCGGACACGAGCTGACGACATTGTAGCTGACGGACTACAGAACCTGCCACCCCGCTACAGTCGGGCACTATTGGCGAATAGTGCCCCGTTGAGCACCCGTCGCGCGTCACTTCACTGCGCTCCAATAGTGGCGCACTGTAGCCTGCATCACTTGTCATCTACAATAGTAGATAGATGGCTGGTGGGCCACCCCTTGTCCCCTGGGCCTCCCTATATGAGAGGCACCAGGGGAGCCTCCAAAAGCCACACACACACACTCACGGGAGGCCTCCTCTCATCCTCTCCCTCTCACTCATGCTCACACGCATGCCCAAAGGAGGCAAGAAGCCTCATGGCTCTCCTCCCCAATACAGCTCCAGGAGCGACTCTGTACTAGATATACCACATATATACAGACATACAGGAGTAGGGGTGTTATCTCTCCGGAGAGCCCCGAACCTGGGTAAACCACCGCGTGCTATCCGCATACCCGTCCCGGATCTCCACTGCAACCTTGCTCTCACCTTTTAAGCCATCCCATGGCATCTGCCGTCTCGGGGCACCCCCTGTGAGAAAACGACGACAGTTGGCGCCCACCATGGTGCTAGATGCTATGGGAACCGCGGTCTGGGCAGGACCCTCTTCGTCCTCGTCACAACGACGCCGCCGCCGTCTCTCCGACGGGGCTCGGGATCCGACATCGACACGCCCCATGCACTCGCGGCGGCGCGGGCAGCGTTCCTGTCACCGGCCTCGGCATCGCCAATTTCCACCGTCGACTCCGTCTTCACCGACCCCGCGCGCCGCCGCCAACGGCTCGCAGTCATGGCGGGCGCGCCGCCGCATCGTCCTCGCACTGGCGCTGCCCCTGACCGTCGTCCTCGCTGCTGCCGTCCTCTCGGCGCCTGCAGCGGCCGTCGCTTGACTCCTCCGGAGTTCCTCCACGCATCCTACGGCGCCCTCGCGCTACGCCACTCCTCCGCGTCCGCAGCACTGCGTCACGGCGCCGCTCCCCACGTTGCTGCTGCTCGGCGCTTTCTCCGCGCCCCCTGGCCATGCTGCTACTGCTGGTGCTGCGCGGCGCACCGTCCTCAGCCCCTTCCGTGCCCCGCGTGCCGCGCGCCCCCGCATCACTTACCCGTGCTCGCGCGTCCCGAGGCCCCGGCCCGGCTGGCCGGCTCCCCGCACCTTGCTGGCCCGACAACCCACCGCGTCGGATGCTCCGGCCGTCCGGCTCCACCACCCAGCCGCGCCCAGCGCCCTCCTCCTCCTCCGCGGGCGCCCCCGCGCGTGCCACGGCAGCTGCTCCTCCGTGGTCCCCCGCAGCGTTGGGCCGTCGGCGGAACCACGCTCCGCGCTTCCCCGCACGCATTCCGCGCCCGGGCGTCCGGGCTTCGCCTCGAGCTGGAGCCGGGTGCGCCCGCTCTCCGCTCGGGCCGGCCGCACCCACGCGCGCCGCTGCGGCTCCAGCCCCGCGATGGCCGCCTGCGTGTCGGCCCGGCCACAGCTTCGCCCGCGCCTCCAGGCCCCGTCTCCGCCGCCTGCTGCCGTCCCCGGCCACGCCTCCGCGCGCCCGACGTCCGCCAGCTCGCCGCCGCGGCCGGCCAGTGCCGCCACCCGCGTTCGCGCCCTTGCGCGACACACCTTCCGCCCGCGCGCGCGCGGACTCCGCCTCGCCTCGGCTCCACGTGGACAGGCCTGCGCGCGCCGGCTTACGGCTCGACCCCGCGCGCTGCCGCACCCTCCGCCTCCCCGCGTGACAACTCCAGTGCCTCCTCGACCCGCGCGCCGGCTCCCCCGCTATGCTGGCCCTCCGGCTCTGCCACGCCCGCGCGCCCTCCGCCTCACCGCGCCGGCTCCGCACTCGCTCCTGATTCCACCTCAGCAGCTGGGTCCCCTCCACCTCCAAGCCGGCGGCAGCCCCACCGCGCGTCGTTTGCACCGCCGCCTGCCGCGTCCGGCCCTTGCTTTGCCACGCCCGCTGGCCCGGCCGCCTGCGTCGCGGCGCCGCGCTGCGCCTGTGGCGACTCCCCGCGCCCGCCTCGCCGCTCCAGCCGGACGCCGCAGCATCCCGCCGGCTCCGTCCGCTCTCGCCGGCCTCGCACACCTTGCCGGCTCGTCGGCTCGCGTCTGCGCCGCCCGGCGCTGGCCGCACTCCGCGCGCTCTCGGTCCGGCTCTCCGAGGCAAATCCGAAGGAAAAGAAAGATACGGAGCCGGCGGTTCCCCCAAAAAAAAGGAGTTTGCGTCCTGCTGCCCACAGCCGGCCAACGAGAAGAAGAGAAAAAGACGTCCGCCTGCCCGTCCGCCTGCTTCGCCACTCGGACGGCTAGATGCGATCCGGCCTGCCTACCCGCTTCAAACACCGGGCCGATTGGAGAGTCGGCTCCGCTGCTCATCCACTTCGACGCCGACCGGTCAGGCCCGGCCAGCCGGCACCTCCACCAACCACCTCGGAGGCTACACCCAGCGGGTGCGCCCGGCGCGCCCCGTTGGTAAAAGACCGCGCTGTCTGCAAGCCGCGTCGGCTGACTTCGACAACAACCACCTCGCCGGCACCAAAAACTTATGAACCCCCTCGCTCGGAGGCTTGGAAGCCACTCTCGGCAGCGCCTCGCGCGCATCAGCTGGCGGAAACCGCGTCCGCCCTCGGGAGCGCCTCGCGCTCAACAGCCGGCGGACCCCTCGTCCGCCCTCGGCAGCGCCTCACGCCCACTAGCCGGCGGACCCCGCGTCCGCCCTCGGCAGGGCCTCGCGCGCAACAGCCGGCGGACCCCGCGTCCGCCCTCGGCAGCGCCTCGCGCGCAACAGCCGGCGGACCCCGCGTCCGCCCTCGACAGTGCCCCGCGCACACCAGCTGGTGGACCACGCGTCCGCCCTCGGCAGTGCCTCGCGCCCATGAGCCGGCGGACTCGAAGTCCGCGCCCGGCGGTGCCTCGCGCACACCTGTCGGACCACGTCGGCTGCAAGCCATGCCGGCCGACATCGACAAAAACCGCCTCGCCGGCACCAAAAAGCAATGTGAGATCTCCACCCGCATATCCTCGCAAAGTACACACAAACGGATACCCCGAGCGATCCTCGGGGGTCATCCCCGCATTTGTTTCGGCTGCTTTACTGTTCACCCCGGCGCCAGCTAGTCTCGGCCCGGGGCCGGCCGCTTGGCCCGATACGTTCATTCCCGCGAGACGGCTTAGTAGTGTGTACGGTACCGAAGGCCCACTCTTTGTCTCAGCTACAGATCGCACCGCGACTGTCCGGCTAGCGAGGGCCCAAGCTGGAGGTCACCCCACGCGAAAGGCGTCCCGGGAGAAAACGGTTTTGGGCAACCCGGCCATTTCATTTGTGAGTATCTACTCGGTCGAGTCTGCTCCTAGAGTCCGAGTACTGTACGCTCCATCCCGCGGCCCACTCTTCGCCTCAGCCACAGACCGGCTCCCGGCTGTCCGGCTGGCAAGAGCAAAAGCCAAAGAGCGGAGGGCACATGAAAAAGACAGTCGGGGGCTCGGACAAAACCGAGTCGGCACCCTCAGTATAAAACTTGCACTACCAAAATCAAATGTTTGATGCATCCGCATCGACTAAACTTGTCTTTTGCATGATCATTTCCATGAGGAACCTCCTCGCTCGGAGGCTACTCCCGGCAGGGCCCCGCGCCCATCAGCCGGCGGACCCCGCGCCCATCAGCCGGCGGACCCCGCCTCCGCCCACGGCAAGGCCCCGCGCCCATCAGCCGGCGGACCCCGCGTCCGCCCTCGGCAGGGCCCCGCGCCCATCAGCCGGCGGACCCCGCGTCCGCCCTCGGCAGCGCCTCGCGCTCATCAGCCGGCGGACCCCGCGTCCGCCCTCGGCAGCGCCCCACGCTCATCAGCCGGCGGACCCCGCGTCCGCCCTCGGCAGCGCCCCGCGCTCATCAGCCGGCGGACCCCGCGTCCGCCCTCGGCAGCGCCTCGCGCTCATCAGCCGGCGGACCCCGCGTCTGCCCTCGGCAGCGCCTCGCGCTCATCAGCCGACGGACCCCGCGTCCGCCCTCGGCAGCGCCTCGCGCTCATCAGCCGGCGGACCCCGCGTCCGCCCTCGGCAGGGCCCCGGGCCCATCAGCCGGCGGACCCCGCGTCCGCCCTCGGCAGCGCCTCGCGCCCATCAGCCGGCGAACCCCGCGTCCGCCCTCGGCAGCGCCTCGCGCTCATCAGCTGGCTGACCCCGCGTCCGCCCTCGGCAGCGCCCCGCGCTCATCAGCCAGCCGACCCCGCGTCCACCCTCGGCAGTGCCTCGCGCCAATCAGCCAGCGGACCCCGCGTCCGCGCCCGACGTCCCTGACGCCGCCGTCTGCTTCTGCAACATCAAAGACCCTCCGCCCGACTCTTCGAGTCGCCCAAAGGCTCGGAGGCTACACCCAGCGGGTGCGCTGGCGCGCCCCCACTGGAAACAGCCAGCCGGCGGACTCCGCGTCCGCCCCAGGCAGGGCCCCGCGCCCGTCAATTGGCGGACTCCGCGTCCATGCCTGACGTCCTTGACGCCACCGTCTGCTTCAGCAACAGCAAAGACCCTCCGCCCGACTCTTCGAGTCACCCGGAGTCTCGGAGGCTACACTCAGCGGGTGCGCTGGCACGCCCGCGCTGGAAACCGCCAGCCGGAGGACTCCGCGTTCGCCCCCGGCAGCGCCTCGCGCCCTTCAGCCGGCGGACTCCGTGTCCGCGCCCGGCATCCTCGACGCCACCGTCTACTTCTGCAACAACAAAGACCCTCCGCCCGACTCTTCGAGTTGCCCGGAGGCTCAGAGGCTACACCCAGCGGGTGCGCTGGCGCGCCCCCGCTGGAAACAGCCAGCCAGTGGACTCCGCGTCTGCGCCAGGCAGGGGCCCGCGCCCGTCAATTGGCGGACTCCGTGTCCAAGCCCGATGTCCTCGACGCCACCGTCTGCTTCGGCAACTCCAATGACCCTCTGCCCGACTCTTCGAGTCGCCCGGAGGCTCGGAGGCTACACCTAGCGGGTGCGCTGGCGCGCCCCCGCTAGAAGCAAGCCGCGCCGTCCCCGGCCCGCAATCAACCGTCATCGACGGCTTCTGCAACAACAAACAACGGCAAAAACCCTCCGCCCGACTCTTCAAGTCGCCCGGAGGCTCGGAGGCTACTGTCGGGGGGATTACCCCCGGGTAGGCTCAAGGAGACGACTCAACATTTTAAAACATCGGGGGAGCCACCCCCGGTATGCCAAGCCCCGCGAAACAAACTGCGGCCCGGCTGGCTCCTCCCGGCTGGCTCCTCCCGGCCCGCTCCGCCCGGCTGGCTCCGCCCGGCTGGCTCCTCCTGGCTGGCTCCTCCTGGCCAGCTCCGCCCAGCTGGCTCCGCCCGCCTGGCACCTCCCGGCTGGCTCCTCCCGGCTGGCTCCTCCTGGCCGGCTCCTCCCGGCCGGCTCCTCCTGGCCGGCTCCTCCCGGCCGGCTCCTCCCGGCTGGCTCCGCCCGGCCGGTTCCTCCCGGCCGGCTCCTCCCGGCTGGCTCCGCCCGGCTGGCTCCTCCCGGCTGGCTCCGCCCGGCTGGCTCCTCCCTGCTGGCTCCTCCCGGCCGGCTCCGCCCGGCCGGCTCCTTCTGGCCGGCTCCTCCTGGCCGGCTCCTCCCGGCCTGCTCCTCCTGGCCGGCTCCTCCTGGCTGGCTCCTCCTGGCCGGCTCCTCCCTGCTGGCTCCTCCCGACCGGCTCCTCCCGGCCTGCTCCTCCCGGCCTGCTCCTCCTGGCCGGCTCCTCCCGGCTGGCTCCGCCCGGCGGGCTCCTCCTGGCCGGCTCCTCCCGGCCAGCTCCTCCTGGCCGGCTGTGGCCCGATGAAGTCAGCTCCAGGCGTCCTGTCGGATACGAGCTGACGACACTGTAGCTGACGGACTGCAGAACCTGCCACCCCGCTACAGTCGGGCACTATTGGCGAATAGTGCCCCGCTGTGCACCCGTCGCGCGTCACTTCACTGCGCTCCAATAGTGGCGCACTGTAGCCTGCATCACTTGTCATCTCCAATAGTAGATAGATGGCTGGTGGGCCACCCCTTGTCCCTTGGGCCTCCCTATATGAGAGGCACCAGGGGAGCCTCCAAAAGCCACACACACACTCACGGGAGGCCTCCTCTCATCCGCTCCCTCTCACTCATGCTCGCACGCATGCCCAAAGGAGGCAAGAAGCCTCATGGCTCTCCTCCCCAATACAGCTCCAGGAGCGACTCTGTACCAGATATACCACATATATACAGACATGCAGGAGTAGGGGTGTTATCTCTCCGGAGAGCCCCGAACCTGGGTAAACCACCGCGTGCTATCCGCATACCCGTCCCGTATCTCCACTGCAGCCTTGCTCTCACCTCTTAAGCCATCCCATGGCATCTGCCGTCTCGGGGCACCCCCTGTGAGAAAACGACGACACCAATGATGCGTGAGTAGTCCACCATTGACCTACGGGTCTGTAGGCAGTAGCTAGATGGCTTTCTTTCTCACTTTTGATTCTCAATACAATGGTCTCTTGTAGATCTATTTGATGTAATGACTTTTTGCGGTGTGTTTGTTGGGATCCGATGAATTTTGAGTTCATGATCAGTTTCTATCCATGAATATTATTTGAGTCTTCTTTGATCTCTTATATGCATGATTACTTATATCCCCGTATTTCTTCTTCGAATCTTTGGTTTAGTTAGGCCAACCAGATCGATTTTTCTTGCCATGGGAAGAGCTGCTTTGTGATGGGTTCGATCTTGCGGTGTCCTATCCCAGTGACAGAAGGGGCAGCGAGGCAGGCATGTATCGTTGCTATTAAGGATAACAAGATGGGGTCTATTCCTACATGAATAGATGTAGTCTACATCATGTCACCGTTCTTATTGCATTACTCCGTTTTCCATGAACTTAATACACTAGATGCATGCTGGATAGCGGTCGATGTGTGGAGTAATAGTAGTAGATGCAGAATCGTTTTGGTCTACTAATCTTGGATGTGATGCCTATATAATGATCATCGCCTTGGATATCGTCATGATTATTTGATGTTCTATCAATTGCCCAATAGTAATTTGTTCACCCACCGTGTGCTATACTCATGAGAGAAGCCACTAGTGAAACCTACGGCCACCGGGTCTACTTTTCCAACATATTGCTTTCCGATCTATCTTTTTGCCGCTTTTGTTTTCATATCTACTATTCCAAAAACCCAAAAATACCTTGCTGCACTTTTTATTCGCCTCTTTTATTTTGTGTTATTGCGGGATCTATTTATCCAATCTACAATCTAATCTATCTTTTTACCATGGAGAGATTGACAACCTCTCTATCGCGTCGGGTTGCAAGTATTTGTTCTTTGTGTGCAGGTACCGTTTACATAGTGTTGCGTGGTCCTCCTACTTGTTCGATACCTTGGTTTCATAACTGAGGGAAATACTTACCGTTGCTGTGCTGCATCATCCCTTCCTCTTTGGGGAAACACCGACGCAGTCTCAAGCCACGTCATCTACTAAATGATGTACATAAGTGCAGTCGCACCGTGTGTGTCGCTTGGCCTCGCTTACCTTGTAATGTTGAACCTTTGTATCTACAAGAGATCAATGAAGAGGTTATTTTATGTACCAAGTTGTTGTGCGTTGCCAGAAGAGTTGATCTCTGGGCTGGCAACGCAAGGTAAACCGGTTGCTCTAAGCCGGGGTGCCACAACGATTTGTATCAGATCCGCGTTGACTGCAGGACACAGTAGATAACTGATGACCCACAAGTATAGGGGATAAATCGTAGTCCTTTCGATAAGTAAGAGTGTCGAACCCAACGAGGAGCAGAAGGAAATGACACGCGGTCTTCAGCAAGGTAATTTCTGCAAGCACTGAAATTGTAGGTAACAAATAGTTTGATAGCAAGATAATTGGTAACAAGCAAGTAACGGTAACGGTAAATAAAGTGCAGCAAGGTAGCCCAATCCTTTCGTGGCAAAGGACAGGCCAGAACAGCCTCTAGTAATGGGAAAAGTGTTCTTGAGGGTACACGAGAATTTCATCTAGTCACTTTTATCATGTTGGTTTGATTCGTGTTCGCTACTTTGATAATTTGATATGTGGGTGGACCGGTGCTTGGGTGTTGTTCTTACTTGAACAACCTACCACTTATGATTAACTCCCTCTCAAGCATCCGCAACTACGAGAAAGTAATTAAGATAAAATCTAACCATAGCATTAAACGTTTGGATCCAAATCAGCCCCTTACGAAGTAGCGCATAAACTAGGGTTTAAGCTTCTTTCACTCTACCAACCCATCATGTAATAACTACTCCACAATGCATTCCCTTAGGCCCAAGAACAGTGAAGTGTCATGTAGTCGACATTCACATGACACCACTAAGGGAATCACAACATACATACCATCAAAATATCGAACACATATCAAATTCACATGATTACTTGCAACATGACTTCTCCCATGACCTCAAGAACAAAGGTAACTACTTACAAATAATAATCATGCTCAAGATCAGAGGGGTATTGAATAGCATAATGGATCTGAACATATAATCTTCCACCAAATAAACCATATAGTAATCAACTACAAGATGTAATCAACACTACTAGTCACCCACGGGTAGCAATCTGAGGTTCCGGTACAAAGATTGAACACAAGAGATGAACTAGGATTTGAGAGGAGATCGTGTTGTTGACGATGTTGATGAAGATTGGCCTCCCAAAGATGAGCGGGGTGTTGGTGATGATGATGGCTTCGATTTCCCCCTCCGGGAGGGAAGTTCCCCCGGCGGAATCGCTCCGACCAAGGGCAAAAGTGCTCCTGCCCAAGTTCCGCTTCGAGACGGTGGCGCTCCATCCCAAAAGTCCTCTCTATTTTTTTCTAGGTCAAAATACCTGATATACCAGAAGATGGGCACCGAAGGTGGGCCGGGGAGGGCACAACCCACCAGGGCGCGCCTAGGGGGGGGGGGCTGGCGCGCCTTGGTTTCTTGTGCCCACCAGGGTGGCCCCCTCCGGTAGTTCTTTGCTCCAGTATTTTTTATTAATTCCAAAAATATTCTCCGTAAAGTTTCAGCTTCATTGGAGATGTGCAAAATAGGTATCTCTGATGTGCTTTTTCAGGCCCAGAATTCCAGCTGCCAGTATTATCCCTCTTTGTGTAAACCTTGCATAATATGAGAGAAAAGGCATGAGAATCACTCCCTAAAGCCTTATTAATCAACAAAACATAATAAATAACAGTAGGAAATAATGATGCAAAATGGACGTATCAACTCCCCCAAGCTTAGACCTCGCTTGTCCTCAAGCGAAAAGCCGAAATTGAAAAGCATGTCCACATGGTTTGAGAGAGAGGTGTCGATAAAAACAAAATACGGACATAGAAGCATCATGCTTATTATCATAACAGCAACAAATTCTATCATAAAACTTATTCATATGCTTTCATCATATAGCTTCTCGTGAACAAGTAATAATTCATCACAACAAAGAAGTATAAAGCATAAACCTTATTGAAAACCAACAAACTATGTTCTCAGTCAACTTTGCAACTACAATTCATCATATTTTCAGGAAGAGTCTCATGTCGGAGCCTTTTGGCAAGTCCACATACTCCACCATCATTTAGTCTTCCATGATTTCTCACACTCACAGCATACCCATGAGCAAAAAGTTTCAACCGGACACATAGAAAGATTGGGGCTTATAGTTTCGCCTCCCAATGTATTCACCTCAAGGATGATGTCAACAATAATAACTCATGCCCACTCATATCCAACTGGATATATGTGCCTAGATCTTTCCTCACCACATGATGCTTCAGAAGAAAAAAGGAAAAAAAGGAATAGGGAAGAATACTTGACTCTTACATAAGAGTAAATACATGAAAGTAAAAGATAGTCCATTCGCAGAGGGAAGTAGAGGTTGTCATGCGCTTTTTGGTTTACATGCCCAATCCCTTAATGTAAAAGAACGTCACGCTATATTGCCCCCCTATGATAGCATCCTTTATTATGCAGACCGTCGCTTTTATTTCTTTGCCATCATAAGTTCGTATAGCGCTCAATTTTCTCTTACACTAATTGATCAAAAGACATTTAGAAGCAATTTGTATTACCTTATTGCACCGATGAAAACTTACTTGAAGGATCTTACTCGATCCGTAGGTAGGTATGGTTGACTCTCAAAGAATGAATTTGGGTTTGGATTTTTGGATGCACAAGTAGTATCTCTACTTAGTGCGGAATTTTTGGCTAGCAAAGATATTGAGCAAGCACCACATGTTGAAGGATCTATGACAATATAACTTCTATGCGGATATGAACAAACATGAATCATTACGTTTTCTTCCTTGTCCAACGTCAACCATTTTGACATATAATATTTAATGGGGGCTCACAATCATAAAAGATGTCCAAGATGGTGTATTTGCATGTGAATCTTCTCTTTCCTTATTAATTCTTTCATGAATTGCATCATTGACCAATGCTATGTTTGTCAATCTCCAGTAAATTTTACTACTTATACTTTTCCTTATGTAATGTCATTACTCACCATAAGATTAACATATGATTCTTGTTCATTTATTTCTCTTTCCTTTATTTTTATTGCAACAAGAAAGTAGAGAAGCAAAACTCGAACTAAACTTTATTATATAACTCTCACTCGATTGCATAGATAGATAGACCACGAAACTAACACACGAAAATAGATCATGCTAAACTTTTATTCAAATAAATCAAAGGAAAACTAAAGATCAAACTAAAATAGGTAAAGGTGAATAAAAGTGATGGTGATACGATATCGGGGCACCTCCCCCAAGCTTGGCTCAAGCCAAGGGGAGTGCCCATACCCGTGTGCTCAAGTCTCCTTTGGTGGTGGTGATGAAGAAGGTGGTGGTGATGAAGTAGTAGGCTTGTCCTCCAGCTTCCAAGGAAAGGGCTCACCATCAAAAGTTGACGCAAGAGTCCCCTGAGTCCTGCAACTGGCAGCTAAACTCATACCTTTAAATCTTGCTTCATATTCAAAAACTTGGTTTTGAAGATCATAAAATTGACTTTGCAGAAAATTGATTTGCTCGTTGAGGGTGGATATAGTGTCCTTCACAGACCGGCCATCCACCATCTGATCACGGGTGAATTCCGTGATCATGGAGTGATTGGCACTAACTCCACGCTCCACCATCCTTTGGCACTTGAAGATGTCTTGTTCCACCGCCTCGAGCCTAGCCTCCACGCTTCCGGTCCTCTTGGGTCCATAAACATCGCGGATGTGGAGCACCCCCTCATGCATCTCAATGGCTTGAGGGTGCTTCATCACCTCCGGCAAATGCGGGTTGATGACCTTCTCGAAGAACTTGTCCTTGGAGGAGCTTGGTGGAGCCATTGAGATCTAGATCTGACGAGAAAACAACAAGAAACAAGATAGAGGATTTTTCTGCAATGTGGTCGTCAAAACAGTCGGGGTATATATAGATAATTTTTATTCTTGGGAAACAAGCATATGGAAGGAAAACGGAGTTGGGAAGGTGTCCGAGGTGGGCACAACCCACCAGGGCGCGCTTGGCAGGGCTGGCGTGCCCTGGTGTATCGTGCTCACCTCGATCATCTTCCGGTTTATTTCTTAAATTCCAAATTTTTCTAATATTCCAAAACTGACAAAAAATATTTTTGCGGATTTTTCGGAGTCCGTTTACTTACCATATCAGGTACCTCCTATATTTCAGAATTCTGGAGTGTTCCGGAAGGTTTCTTTTATGTGTTCCTTTGGTGTCATGGTTTGGATAACATTGCTTTAACGTTAATAGGCGTACCTGAGATGTAGTGCTTAATTCTTTGTCCATTGACCACCTTCGGGTTAGTACCTTCGGCATTATTAATCTTGATAGCTCTAGAACGATAAACCTCTTTGATAATATATGGTCCCTCCCATTTGGAGAGAAGCTTACCTGCAAAAAAAATTAAACGAGAGTTGAACAAAAGAACATAGTCTCCTATTTTGAATTCCTGCTTTTGCATTCTTTTGTCATGCCACCTTTTTACTTTTTCTTTGAATAGTTTGGCATTTTCATAGGCTTGGGTTCTCCATTCATCTAGTAAGCTAATATCAAATAGCCTCTTCTCACCGCCAAGTTTGAAATCATAATTGAGTTCTTTAATTGCCCAAAATGCTTTATGTTCTAATTCTAGAGGCAAATGACAACCCTTTCCATATACCAGTTTGTATGGAGACATACCCATACGATTTTTATAAGCTGTTCTATAGGCCGGAAGTGCATCATCTAGTTCCTTAGACCAATTCTTTCGAGACCTATTGACAGTTTTTTGTAACATCAATTTTATGTCCCTATTTCTAAGTTCAACTTGACCACTAGATTGGGGATGATAGGGTGATGCAATTCTATGGTTAACATCATATTTAGCAAGCATCTTACGGAAAGCACCATGGATAAAGTGTGAACCACCATCAGTCATTAAGTATCTAGGGACTCCAAACCTTGGGAAGATAACCTCTTTAAGCCTTTTAATGGATGTGTGGTGATCAGCACTACTAGTTGGAATAGCTTCTACCCACTTAGTGACATAATCAACACCAACCAAAATATGAGTATACCCGTTAGAGGAAGGAAAAGGTCCCATATAATCAAAACCCCAAACGTCAAATGGTTCGACAACAAGTTAATAATTCATAGGCATTTCCTGATGCTTACCGATATTACCAATTCTTTGGCATTCATCACAAGACAAGACAAACTTACGGGCATCCCTGAAGAGGGCAGGCCAATAAAAACCAGATTGCAATACCTTGTGAGCAGTTCTATATCCCGCATGATGTCCTCCATAAGCTTCGGAATGACATTTCCGTAGGATTTGTTCCTATTCATGCTCTGGTACACAATGTCTAATAATACCATCTACTCCTTCTTTATAGAGATGTGGGTCATCCCAAAAGTAATGTCTTAAATCATAGAAGAATTTTTTCTTTTGTTGGTATATGAAACTAGGTGGTATATATTTAGCGACAATGTAATTAGCATAATCAGCATACCAAGGAGTGTTTTGAGAAACATTTATTGCAGGTAACTGTTCGTCAGGGAAACTTTTATCAATAGGTAGTGGGTCATCAAGAATATTTTCTAACCTAGACAAGTTATCACCTACGGGGTTTTCAGCTCCCTTCCTATCAACGATATGCAAGTCAAATTCTTGAAGCAAGAGATCCCACCTAATAGGTCTAGGTTTAGCATCTTTCTTTTCCATAAGATATTTTATAGTAGCATGATCGGTGTGAACAATGAATTTGGAGTCAACAATGTAGGATCTAAATTTATCACAAGCAAACACAACTGCTAAAAATTCTTTTTCAGTAGTAGCATAATTTCGTTGAGCACTGTCTAGAGTTTTGCTGGCATAATGGATAACATTCAACTTCTTATCTACTCTTTGTCCTAGAACAGCACCAACAGCATAGTCACTAGCATCACACATAATTTCAAAAGGCAAGTTCCAATCAGGTGGTTGAACGATAGGTGCAGAGGTTAAGGCATTCTTGAGTGTTTCAAAGGCTTCCACACAATCATCATAAAAAACAAAAGGAATATCCTTTTGCAAAAGATTAGTAAGAGGCCTAGAAATTTTAGAGAAGTCTTTAATGAACCTCCTATAGAAACCAGCATGACCAAGGAAACTTCGAATACCTTTAATATCTTTAGGACATGGCATCTTCTCAATTGCATCAAATTTTGCTTTATCCACCTCAATACCTCGTTCAGATATTTTATGCCCCAAGACAATACCTTCATTAACCATAAAGTGGCACTTCTCCCAATTCAAGACAACATTAGTTTGTTCACATCTCTGCAAAACTCGATCAAGGTTGCTTAAGCATTCATCAAAAGAAGTCCCGTAAACTGAAAAATCATCCATGAAAACCTCCACAATCTTTTCACAAAAATCAGAGAATATAACAGTCATACATCTTTGAAAGGTAGCAGGTGCATTGCATAAACCAAAAGGCATACGTCTATAAGCATAGGTTCCAAAAGGACAAGTAAAGGTGGTTTTCTCTTGATCAGATTGTGACACAGGTATTTGAGGGAAACCAGAATATCCATCCAGGAAACAAAAGTGTGTGTGCTTAGATAATCTTTCTAGCAGATCAATGAAAGGCGGAGGGTAATGATCTTTTCTAGTAGATTTATTTAATTTTCTAAAATCAATAACCATTCTATAGCCAGTCATAATTCTTTGTGGAATGAGTTCATTTCTATCATTAGGAACAACGATAATACCTCCTTTCGGAGGGACACAATGAACGGGACTTACCCATCTACTATCAGCTATGGGATAGATTATACCTGCTTCCAGAAGATTTACTATTTCAGTTCTTACCACTTCTTTCATCTTAGGATTTAATCGCCGTTGATGATCAACAACGGGTTTAGCTTCAGGTTCCATATTAATCTTGTGCTGACATAGAGTGGGACAAATGCCCTTAAGATCATCAAGAGTATATCCAATAGCAGCCCGGTGCTTCCTTAGAACTTTTAATAATCTTTCTTCTTCATGTTCTGAAAGGTTAGCACTAATAATAATAGCATATATTTTTTTCTCATCAAGATAACCATACTTCAAAGTGTCAGGCATTGCTTTAATTCAAACACATGATCACCTTTAGGTGGAGGAGGACCCCCAAGAGTTTCAATAGGCAAATTGTGTTTTAGTAGAGGTTGTTGTTCAAAGAAATTTTTGTCTATTTCATTTCTTTCACGCAAGTACATATCATTTTCATGGTCAAGCAAATATTGTTCTAATGGATCAGTGGGAGGCACGGCAATAGAAGCAAGACCAATTATTTCATCCTTACTAGATAACGCTCTATCACAAGGTTGTCTACTAAACTTGGAAAAATTAAACTCATGAGACACACCACCAAAACTGACACCGACAGTTTGTTTTTCACAATCTATCTTTGCATTGACGGTGCTCAAAAAAGGTCTACCAAAGATAATGGGACAAAAGTCATCTTGAGGGGAACCTAGAACTATGAAATCAGTAGGGTATTTTACTTTCCCACACAAAACTTCAACATCTCTAACAATCCCAAGTGGTGTGATGGTGTCTCTATTAGCAAGTTTAATAGTAACATCAATGTCTTCTATTTCAGCAGGTGCTATTTCATTCATAATTTCTTGGTATAAGGTAAAAGGGATAGCACTCACACTAGCACCCAAATCACATAAACCATGATAGCAATGATCTCCTATTTTGACTGAGACAACATGCATGTCCTCTATGGGTCTATGTTTATATTTTTCATCAGGTTTGGCGATTCTAGTAGCTTCATCACAGAAGTAGATAACATGCCCATCAATATTTTCTACCAAGAGATCTTTAACCATAGCAACAGTAGGTTATACTTTAATTTGCTTAGGGGGCTTAGGTGCTCTTATATTACACTTACGAACCACAGTTGATACCTTTGCATGTTCCTTTATCCTAACAGGGAAAGGTGGTTTTTCAATATAAGCGGTAGGCACAACTGGATCAACATTGTAAATGATGGTTTCATCTTTAGCTAGGACCGGTTCTTTAATTTCTTCTTTAATAGGGGGATGATATTTAAACCACTTCTCCTTAGGGAGATCAACGTGGGTAGCAAATGCTTCACATAAAGAGGCTACTATCTCAGAGTCAAGTCCATATTTAGTGCTAAACTTGTGAAAAGTATCGGTATTCATAAAAGATTTAACACAATCGAACTCAAGCTTAATACCTCAGTCATTACCTTCATCGAGTTCCCAATCTTCAGAGTTGCGATTATTTATTTCTAAGAGATCCCACTTGAATTCAATAGTCTTCTTCATAAAAGAACCAACACAAGAAGTATCGAGCATGGATTGATCTTTATGAGAAAGCCGATCATAAAAATTCTGAATAATAACTTCTCTCGGGATATCATGATTCGGGCATGAATATAACATTGACTTATGCCTCCCCCAAGCTAGAGCGATGCTTTCTCCTTCACGAGGCGAAAAATTATATATATAATTCCGATCACGATGAACTAGATGCATGGGATAAAACTTTTGGTGGAATTCCAATTGCAATCGATTCCAGTTCCATGATCCAAGATCATCACATAGCCTATACCATGTCAATGCTTTTCCCTTCAAACATAAAGGGAAAACCTTCTTCTTAGCTTCATCTCCGGGTAAACCTGCAAGCTTAAATAATCCACAAATTTCATTCACATATAAGAGGTGCATACCAGGATGTTCAGTTCCATCTCGTGCATAAGGTTTAGCAAGCAGTTGTTCTACCATCCCCGAAGGAATTTCATAACCAATATTTTCAGTAGGTGCAGTAGGTTGAGGGGTAACTAATTGTGGTTCCGGTCGAGGTGGAATACCCCGAACAAACCCCTCAAAGGACTGTTTTCCATAGTAACAAGTAACAATAAATTTCAGCACGTAGTATAAGTTTTTCCTTACCGATTTCCACTTACCAAGAGCGCTTCACTCCCCGGCAACGGTGCCAAAAAAGAGTCTTGATGACCCACAAGTATAGGGGATCAATCGTAGTCCTTTTGATAAATAAGAGTGTCGAACCCAACGAGGAGCAGAAGGAAATGACAAGCGGTCTTCAGCAAGGTAATTTCTGCAAGCACTGAAATTGTAGGTAACAGATAGTTTGATAGCAAGATAATTGGTAACGAGCAAGTAACGGTAATGGTAAATAAAGTGCAGCAAGGTAGCCCAATCCTTTTGTGGCAAAGGACAGGCCAGAACAGTCTCTAGTAATAGGCAAAGTGTTCTTGAGGGTACACGGGAATTTCATCTAGTCACTTTTATCATGTTGGTTTGATTCGTGTTCGCTACTTTGATAATTTGATATGTGGGTGGACCAGTGCTTGGGTGCTTTTCTTACTTCAACAACCTCCCACTTATGATTAACCCCCTCTCAAGCATCCGCAACTACGAGAAAAGTATTAAGATAAAATCTAACCATAGCATTGAACGTTACGAAGTAGCGCATAAACTAGGGTTTAAGCTTCTGTTACTCTAGCAACCCATGATCTAATAACTACTCCACAATGCATTCCCTTAGGCCCAAGAATGGTGAAGTGTCATGTAGTCGATGTTCACATGACACCACTAAGGGAATCACACCATACATATCATCAAAATATCGAACGCATATCAAATTCACATGATTACTTGCAACATGACTTCTCCCATGACCCCAAGAACAAAGGTAACTACTCACAAATAATAATCATGCTCAAGATCAGAGGGGTATTCAATAGCATAATGGATCTGAACATATAATGTTCCACCAAATAAACCATATAATAATCAATTACAAGATGTAATCAACACTACTAGTCACCCACAGGTACCAATCTGAGGTTCCGGTACGAAGATTGAACACAAGAGATGAACTAGGGTTTGAGAGGAGATGGTGCTGTTGAAGATGTTGATGAAGATTGGCCTCCCAAAGATGAGAGGGGTGTTGGTGGTGATGATGGCTTCGATTTCCCCCTCCGGGAGGGTAGTTCCCCCGGCGGAATCGCTCCGTCGGAGGGCAAAAGTGCTCCTACCCAAGTTCCGCCTCGAGACGGCGGCGCTCCGTCCCGAAAGTCCTCTCTATTTTTTTCTAGGTCAAAACACCTTATATACCAGAAGATGGGCACCGGAGGTAGGCCGAGGAGGGCACAACCCACCAGGGCGCGCCGGGGGGGGGGGGGCTGGCGCGCCCTGGTGTCTTGTGCCCACCAGGGTGGCCCCCTCCGGTAGTTCTTTGCTCCAGTATTTTTTATTAATTCCAAAAATAGTCTCCGTAAAGTATCAGCTTCATTGGAGATGTGCAGAATAGGTATCTCTGATGTGCTTTTTCAGGCCCAGAATTCCAGCTGCCGGTATTCTCCCTCTTTGTGTAAACCTTGCATAATATGAGAGAAAAGGCATGGGAATCACTCCCTAAAGCATTATTAATCAACAAAACATAATAAATAACAGTAGGAAATCATGATGCAAAATGGACGTATCAACTCCCCCAAGCTTAGACATCGCTTGTCCTCAATAACCGACGGATTAGAAAGCGGTAGTTAATGCTCGCGGTGATGCTTCTGCATTTGGTTGTGCATTGCATGCATGTCATTTGTTATTGCTAACCCATTAATGTGGTGAGTGTAGATGGCACCAGTTCCATACCCGTATCAGTCAGAGCTGGCACGTGCTACTTTTCGGCACCTGCTTCACAATGTGTGGCACCGACTCTACCCCGACGGTGATGACCCAGTGTTCTAGGTGTACCGAGAGTAGCTTGCAGCTGGTGTGTATGAGTATCATGCAGAGGTCGTTATGCACAACAGTACCTTGGTGGGCACCTATACTCGCCCCACTAAGGGCGGGACAACTTCTACACCTGACCAGGCGATCCCGTTTGCTGCATTCGAGGCAATCACAGACTTGCGCTACAACGAGATTCAGATGCAGACTCACCCAGGTTTCTATTTCTACCTGTCCCTGATCGACACAGGGCGAGTCTGCTTTCCTGTCATTAATCCAGAGTATGATCGTTCAACCAGTCATATATCTTGGTACATAATGGCTAGATACCTTCTGATCCACAACCTATCTATGGAGCTGAACCGCACTCAGGAGGCACTTGTAGCCGCTCGATCTGTGTTTGCTCCACCTTCGCTTTCCTATGTACCACTCGTTACCCCAGTCACCATTCCTCCACCTACACCCGCATCCACCTAGAGTAACTCAGATACCTCGACGGTAACTCCTCACGAGTCTGCCGCCGAGTAGACCTTGCTTCTTTCTACTCCAACTGCTCCCATGATTCACAGTCATCCTGCTCCAGACCCTGAGGGAGAGCCATCCCGTCAGCGTCGTCGTGTTTCCTTTGCCCCGGAGGTCTCGGTTAACGTCACCAGTTTAGAGTCCGAGTCAGAGTCCGAAGAGATACCAGCAGGGCCTTCAGACACTCAGTGTGATGCCTGCAGCCTCGAGTAGACGAGTATGGCATCGATGTGTGGATGTATGTGTGTAGTAGAGTAGTGTTATCCTTATTGTAGTACTTTTTTGTATGATGTGTGATGTCATGTATAACTATGCTACTATCTTTTATTCGCCTTGGTTTTTCCTTGTTTTCCTTTTCGGGATTGTTGCTTTGCCTACTTTTTTCCTTATGGATGTTGGTCATCTTGATGCTTCATATTGGGAAACAAATATTGGATGACCAGGTATGGCAGCAACAGTCATGGTGGCGACGATACCCTAGTTCATCGATCCGCCAGACAAGCAGGACATTCCCCAGAACCATATCAGCCACCCCCTCCTCCACCTCAAGTACCCATAACAGAGCAAATCATGTCAATGTTTCAAGAAAAGAGTAACCAAGATCTGATGGAATTCCTGAGAAGCATGCAGAATACGGTTGGGTAAAACAGGCATAACCATAACGGCTCGCACTCTAAACTGTCAGATTTTCAGCGGACCAAGCCACCGAGTTTCAGTCAAGCAGTCGATCCGATGGAAGCCGATGATTGGATAAAAACCATTGAAAAGAAGTGGAAATTGCACATACTGAAGAAGCAGACAATGTGCAGTTTTCTACCCACTATCTGCAAGGGCCAGCTGCTACATGGTGGTACAATACTAAAATCATGTGGCCTGCCGATGATGGAATTACATGGGATAAGTTCAAGGACAAATTCCACAAGTATTACATTCCCATTGGTATTATGAAGGTCAAGCAACGCGGGTTCCTTTCTCTTACTCAAGGGAACTCCACCGTAAGTGAGTATCTGAACAAGTTCAACCACTTGGCCCGTTATTCCACTCATGATGTAGCCACCAAAGAATGGAAGATAGATCGTTTCCTCGGAGGACTTAATCATACCCTTCGATGCACACTCAGTATGCTGGATTTCCCCGACTTCCAAACTTTGGTGAACAAGGCACTCATTGCAGAAAGAGAGCACAAGCTTGCTAATGATCACAAGTCTGCATATGATGACCGCAAACGCAAGTTTGATCCCAAGAAGGAAGTGCAACCTTATGAGAAGATTCGCACTTGGGAGCAACCGCAATTCGAATTTAAGCCAACATGGCAACAAGGGAACACCAAGAAGGAGAATAAATTCCAGACTACGGTTGCAAAACCAGTGAAGGAAGATTGTCAGCGTAACAACGCATGTTACTCCTGTGGTCAAACTGGGGACTATGCCAGACAGTGTCCCAAGAACGGCAAGCCGACCTCGAACCTGAAGCCTCAAGTAAATCATGTGGGTGCAAAGTATATTCAAGGGCAAGTTCATCATATCTCCACAGCAGAATCCCAGGAAGCATCCGACGTGGTCATTGGTATGTTCTCTGTTAATAACAAACCTACAACCATTTTATTCGATTCTGGTGTTTCCCATTCTTTCATTTCGCAGAGTTTTATTGCCCAACATCAGCTTTCCTATACTCTTTTGGACAAAGTTATGGTGGTACAATCCCCTGGATCCATGCTCAGAACAAATATTGTATGCCAAGGCTTGGAAATATCCATCAATGGGATTATTTTTCTTGCATCTCTGGTATCCATTGAATCCGCAAAATTGGATGTCATTTTGGGAATGGATTGGTTGACAAAGCACCAAGTTTGTATCTATTGCGCAACCAGAGAAGTCACTTCGATAAATCCATCAGGACAACTAGCTCGGTTCTTTGCCGGAAGAGCCATACCAAAGAAAGAGATGGTTTATGCAGCAATTACTAAGGATATGAATTTAATTCCAGTGATCTGTGAGTTCCCGGATGTGTTTCCAAAAGAATTGTCATGCATGCCACCCGACCGAGAGCTGGAGTATTCCATTGAGCTTGTGCCCGGGACAACCCCGATTTACAAGAAGTACTATCGCATGCCTTCATCAAAATTTGTGGAAATGAAGAAATAGTTGGATGAAATGCTTCGAAAGGGATATATTCGCCCCAGTTCGTCTCCTTGGGGTGCCCCGCCATATTCGTGGGCAAGAAAGATGGCAGTCTCCGAATGTATGTTGATTACCGTGCTCTACTGAGAACCGGATACCACCAGCTGAAGATAAGAGAAGAAGAAATTCCCAAGACAACTTTTACCACCCGATATGGATTGTACGAATGTACCGTCATGTCGTTTGGACTGACTAACACCCCTGCCTTCTTCATGCACATGATGAACAAGGTTCGCATGGAATTCTTGGACAAGTTTGTGGTGGTGTTCATTGATGATATCCTCATATATTCCAAAAACGAGGAAGAGCACAAGCAGCACCACCATGCAGTATTGGAGCAATTGGGAGCTCATCAACTTTACGCCAAGCTCAGTAAGTCTGAATTTTGGCTTAAGGAAGTGGGATTCCTTGGGCATATACTCTCAGCTCAAGGAGTGGTCGTGGACCAAAAGAAGATCACAGAAGTATTGAAATGGAAGGTACCTACCTCTGTGTCAAAAATCCAAAGTTTCTTGTGTCTAGCGGGATATTATCATCGCTTCATTGAAGGTTTCTCAAAGATTGCAAGGCCAATGACAGAATTGCTTAAGAATAACCAAAAGTTTATATGGACGGAAGCATGTGAGAATAGTTTCAATGAGCTGAAGACTCGGTTGACCACCGCTCCAGTATTGACCCCGCCAGATATCTACCGGAGCTTCGACATCTATTTTGACACATCCAGACGTGGCATTGGGTGTGTACTTACGCAAGACGGAAAGGTCGTGGCCTATGCATCCAGACAACTATGGCCGCACGAGGAGAACTATCCAACACATGACTTGGAAATGGCAGCCATAGTACATGCTCTAAAGATATAGAGACATTACACCATTGGGAAGAGATGTCAAATCTACACCGACCACAAGAGTCTCAAGTATATATTTACTCAACCAGACCTAAACCTCCGACAAAGGAGATGGTTGGAGTTAGTCTAGGACTATGACATTGGTATCAACTATCACCCCGGGAAAGCCAACATGGTCGTCGACGCTCTTAGTTACAAACCGGCTACCGTGAACTCTCTGATCGAAACCTTCCACCCGGCTCTTCAAGAGGAGATAGCTCAGCTCAACATGGTCATCTATGAGGTATCAGCTACTTTGGAAATCACTCCGACATTGGAAGATGATATCCGGAAAGCTCAACATGATGACACATCATTGCTGCATATAATGGCCAAAGTGCGACACGGGAAGGCCCCGGAGTTCAACATAGATGCTCAAGATACCCTCCGATTTTGGGATCATCTATGCATGCCTAACCATGAAGAGCTAAAGCAGCGGATTTTGAAAGAAGCTCATGAATCTGCGTATTCTATTCATCCTGCAGGCACTAAAATGTACCTGGATCTGAAGCAGACATTCTGGTGGAAGGGTATGAAACAGGATATAGCATATTACGTCACTTGTTGCGATATATGCAACAAGGTGAAAGCCGAACATCAGAAACCTGCTAGTTTACTCCAACCTTTGCCAGTTCCACAATGGAAATGGGATGATATCTGTATGGACTTGATCGTGGGATTGCCTAAAACACCACGAGGGAATGTTGCTATATGGGTCGTAGTCGACATGCTTACAAAGGTGGCTCACTTCATTCTGGTAAAGACCACCTACCGTGCCAACCAGCTTGCTCAGTTATATATATCCAGAATTGTGAGTCTACATGGATTACTCAAGACTATCACTTCACACTGGGGATCCTTGTTTACCTCGGCATTCTGGTTACTACTTCACAAAGCCTTGGGGACCGCCTTGAAGCACATCACAGCATATCACCCACAAACAGATGGACAGACAGAAAGGGTTAATCAAATCTTGGAAGATATGCTGCGAGCCTACGTACTGGTCTATGGACCCAAATGGGAAGACAGTCTACCCTACGCCGAGTTTTCCTACAACAATGGCTATCAAACTAGTCCGAAGATGTCACCATTCGAGGCACTCTATGAACGAATGTGTCGCACTCCCCTCAACAAACCGCAAACAGGAGACAGACGAATCTTTGGAACTGATTTGATGATGGAAGTAGAAAGCCAAGTTAAGGAAATTCAGGACAGGTTACACGCAGCAAAATCTCGTCATAAAAGCTACTATGACTCAAAGCACAGGCAGATCAGTTTTGGACCCGGTGAGTACGTTTATCTCCAAGTCACCCGAATGAAAGGAGTTAAGCGATTTCATACTCGGGAAAAGCTAGCACCACAATACATCGACCCATTTCCAGTTATGAGAAAAGTTGGACACGTGGCATATCAGCTAGAGCTACCGTCACAACTATCCGAGGTGCATGATGTCTTTCATGTGTCTCGGTTATGAAAATGCATCGCACCACTCGCAAAACAGACAGATATGGCATGACTGGAGCTCACCATAGATTTGACTTATGAGGAGATTCCCTTAAGGATCTTGGATGAAATGGATAGGGTCACTCGTAGGAAGGTTATAAAGTTTTACAAAGTACAGTGGGAACGTCACACTGAGGATGAAGCCACTTGGGAAAGAGAGGATTTCTTAAGGACAACATATCCATATTTGTTTTCTTAAGGACAATTATCTGAGATTTATCCTAAGGGGGGAGGTTTGTGACACGCTAGCTTTTCATTATCTTTTTTTTGGATTTATTAATAGCTTTTATTTGGAAATTGGATTTTCTATCAACTCTTTCCAATTGAACTCTAGCATCTTAAAAACATTCCAAAACTTCATCTCTCTCCCAATTCTTGCCATGGCATAATTTTTCATAATAGGAAAATATTCATTTTCTCTTTGAAAATGACCATTTTCTATTTATGCTATGAAGCAACCTTCATTTATCTTGCTCAGAAAATTCCAAATAAATTCCCCAATATTCTTTGAATCATGCCTCACATCCCATCCAAAAATATCCAATAGTCATTTGGAAAATTTCATCTAAGCAAATTGGTTTTGCTTCTGGTCAGAAATGGCACTTTGTGAAGCAAGTATACTTTTCCTTGATATGATTGAGCTGAAATTTTTACCACATGACTACCTTCTTAGGAGATGCTTAACCACCAAATTTCACCACTTAACTCCGAGTAGTTTCTACCGAGCTTGCTCTACAGGTTCCTGTCAAGAAACTTTCCAGCTTGCTCAGGCCTTCGACGTGGCCTCCTCTGGAATTTCTAATTTTCTTTTTAAATTCAAATATTTTGACCAGCTCTAACTTTTAAACCATAAGTCCAATTGAGTTGATTCTTTTTGCATTAGTTTTGTCTTGAGCTAATCTTCCTGCCTATAAAGTTTGAGAATTTTCCTTTCTATGTAGAATTTCTGGTGTAATAAAATTCTTTATGTGACATTTCCTTTTTGTGTTTAAATTGTTTTTAGAAGAAAATAATTGCCTTGGAGAGGACCAGGAGTATTGTGACACTCCTCTGAACTAAGGCAAGCCACAACATTCATTTGCAAAGTTGGCATTGCAATGGAAATGGTTTATTTGAATTAAAAGATCATTTCATATGCATAATTATTAAATAACCTATGTTATTAGGCTAAATATGATTCACCCTTTTCATGTCATCTTGGTATGCTAGTCATGTAGTACTCATGATCCATGCTATGGTTACATTGATGCAATAGGTACTTATGCTCATATTGCCGTCATGCATATAGTTGTATTTTCATCATGACCCGTGCACCTCACTTCATGCTATGACTCAAATCATTTTACTTTCAAGTTAAACATGAAGTTAACTCAACCTGAACAATCTGTTGATCGAGTCATGGTGCCACCGAATCGAGCTCACCAGTGCAACCACACATGCCTGGATGGGAGGCCCTAATGCGGTCTATTGTCATGCCTCTCGCCGGTGCCTCCAACTAGGGAAGGTTATGCGCTTACGCTACCCTGGCCCAGTGGGCAGGCATAACCTTGTGTACCCGTAGTTGTATGGTACTATCCCCGCTTGGGACGAGTTTGTTTTGCCACTATGGTGGCGGTCACAAAGGTGGTGGATGTCACGAGTTGACATCGGGGTCACCCATGACATAGCCCAAAGGGGAGTTTGTCACAGTTTCCGGGAGAGTGTCATGCAATAAGATTGGTTTTGTCGGAATGTCGTTAGTCCATCCGAATGGGAGCACGAGGCCATGAGTTCTGTGGTGTGGGTACATTATACTAACCTCTGCAGAGTGTATAATCTATCGATAGCCGCGTCCTCGGTTATGCACACAGTTCATAGTAGGTCACATTGTTGGCCAATAGTAATGAATAACCGGCACACCTAAATTATGATGGCACAAGGTGATCAGTGGGGATCATGATGGTAAGTTGATCGCGGTGGTTATGAGGTAACCCCGAGATGGTAAGCTGGTCCGAGGGACCGAGATTAGTTTACATGCACCTCATGATGGCATCATGTTCATATTCATGCATTAACCTGTTAAATGCCTTGTTACTGTTTGTCATATTTGCTTTGTTTGCTGTGAGTTTGCGAGTACATTCAAAGTACTCACCTGGCTTATCATGCCAGATGTAGGAGAAGTCATGCAAGGAGTTGATGTCGATCGGTTTGGCGCTATCTAGTACCGTGTCCCAGCAATGTCCTTGTGGACTGGAGTTCCACTACCTCGTTGTTCCATTGCCTCGTAGTTGCATTTCGTATCATCGAGGCCCCTGAGATGTCTACCAAATAATGTACGTAAGTGCAGCCGCACCGTGCGTGCCACTTGGCCTCGCTTACCATGTAATGTTGAACCTTTGTATCCGCAAGAGATCAATAAAGCGGTTATTTTCTGTACCAAGTTGTTGTGTGTTGCGAGATGACTTGATCTCTGGGCTGGCAACACAAGGTAAAATGGTTGCTCTGAGCCGGGGTGCCATATTTGGTGACTGTGGCGGTGACGTACAACCGGTAAAGCGAGAAGAGGAGGTGTTGCGGAAGGGATAGTGATACGTCTCCAATGTATCTATAAATTTTGATTGTTTCATGCTATTATATTATCAACCTAGGATACTTTATATGTAACTTTATATCAGTTTCGGGAACTAACCTATTAACCAAGTGCCTAGTACTAGTTGTAGTTTTCTGCATGTTTTTGGTTTTATGGAAAATCAATTCCAAATGGAGTCCAAATGCTACGAAACTTGTTGATAACTTTTCTGGATTGAAAGACACCCTAGAAGCTTTGGGGGAGGACCAGAAGACCTACGAAGAGACGACAAGGCAATATGGCGTGCGCAGGGGATAGAGCGTGTCCTGATGTCTTGTAGCCCCCCCCCCCCCCCCCCCGTGGCTCCGTATAACCTAGTTCCAACGCTATAAATTACCAAATATTATAAAAAAACAGAGAGCCACCCGAAACAATTTTTCCTCCACCGCAAGTCTCTGTTCTTCCATGATCCCATTTGGAGGCCTTTTCCGGCACCCTACCAGAGGGGGAATCAATAACGGAGGGCTTCTACATTAACCTTGTTGCACCTTCAATGATGTGTGAGTAGTCTACCATAGACCTACGAGTCCATAGTGATTAGCTGGATGGCTTCTTGTCTCTCTTTGATTTTCAATACCATGTTCTCTTCGGAGATCTATCCGATGTAATCCTTTTGTGCGGTGTGTTTGTTGGGATCCGATGAATTGTGGGTTTATGATCAGATTCATTGAAAATACTTGAGTTTATTCTAAACTTTGGTATGTGCGATTTATATAGCTAAGTAATGCTTTCCGATCTATGGGTTTTCTTTGGCCAAGTTGATCTATCGATCTTTAGTAGAAGTGGTGCATAGTAGTGGGTTCAATTTTGCGGTGTTCTCACCCAAAGATAGTAGGGGTAGCGACGCATGTATTGTTTTGTTGCTACTAAGGATAAAAGGATGGGGTTTAATCATATTGATTGGTTTTATTTTGTCTACATTATGTCATCTTGCTTAAAGCGTTACTCTGTTTGTCATGAACTAATAAAATAGATGCATGCTGGATAGCAGTCGATTGGTGGAGTAATAGTAGTAGATGCAGACAGGAATCGGTCTACTTGTCACGGACGTAATGCCTATGTATTTGCGCATGCCATGAATAACGTCATGACTATGTGCTTTTCTATCAATTGCCCAACAGTAATTCTTTCACCCGCCGCATGCCATGCTTAAAGAGAGAAGTCTCTAGTGAAAACTATGGCCCCTGGGTCTACTACAATCATATTACAAAAATCAAAAATACCTTGCTGTAATTTATTTACATTTATTTTAGTTTGCAATTTATTAATCTATCACTATCATATTTAATCCTCGTTGTTAACGAGTACAAGGGATTGACATCCCTCTTGCCCATGTTGGGTGCAAGTATTTTCTCTTTTGTGTGTAGGTGTTGTTGACGGTTGTTTGCGTGATTCTCCTATTGGTTCAATAAACCTTGGTTCTTAACTGAGGGAAATACTTTTTGCTACTATATTACTTCAGCCTTCCTCTTCGGGGAAAATCCTAATGCATCACCAGTAGCAGAAGAATTTTTGGCGCCATTGCCAGGGAAACATAATCAAACAATTACAGGTTCCTTCATTCAAATTATCGTTTACTAGTTTCACTTTTTATTTGCTTTTATTTTTAGTTACTATAAAAAATTCTTGTTTTTCAATTATTGGTCCTACAAATAAAAATCCTAAGTTTATATACGTTTCCAAAAATAGGGGTGCCTCATCTAGTAAAGGAAAAGAGGATCTTAAAATGATTAGTGTTGACCCCAACTATATTGATAAAATAAGGGAACCTATGCCTGACAAAAAATTCCTTGACCTTATACCAAGGAGTGTTATGATTCAAAACATGCTTGCTAAGCCTCTAATAAGTCTCTATGCTTGATCAAGGAATTAGATGAAGATGACCAAACAACAAGAAACTATGCATTATGCCTAGCTAGGGGCATAAAACAATAGCACTTGTTGGGAGGCAACCCAATATTTATCTTATTTGCAACTTTTATTTTATGTTCTTGTGTGATGACATGATTATTTCTACTGTAATGATTGTGTTTTATCTTTTTATTAGTGGTTGTACCAAGTAAAGCCTTTGGCAAGATTTGGATGATGGTAGAATTGAGACCGTGCAGAAAAAGAAAATTTTACACACAATATTTGTATTTTGATTTTTTACTGGAACATGATAAATTGTTTAAAGTCTTACACGGCATTTTCCTGGAAATTGACCAAGTTTTCCTAATTTATATGAATTTTTGGAGTTACAGAAGTATGGTTTCATTACATATAATTACAGACTGTTCTGTTTTAGACAGATTCTCTTTTTATTTGCATAGTGTGCTTCTTTAATGATTTTGTGGATTGTATCGGGGGGTATAAGTCATGGGAGAGTTATAATATAGTAGGTATTATGCAAGAAAGATTCTTAATCTATTTATGATAGTACTTAAGGTGTTTGATCTTATTATTATACGAACGGATCTCATGACGTTTCTATTGAGTTTTGTGTGATGAAGTTTTCAAGTTTTGGGTGAGATCACGATGGATGAAGGAATAAGGAGTGGCAAGACCCTAAGCTTGGGGATGCCCAGGGCACCCCAAGGTAATATTCAAGGAAGAACCAAGCGTCTAAGCAAGGGGATGTCCCGGAGGGCATTGATAACCCACAAGTGTAGGGGATCGTTTGTAGCCTTTTTCGATAAGTAAGAGTGTCAAACCCAACGAGGAGCTAAAGGTAGAATTAATATTCTCTCAAGTTCTATTGACCACCGATACAACCCTACGCACGCTAACACTTACTTTACCTAGAACAAGTATGAAACTATCCTGCGGGAATAAAACTAGAAGTACTTTGTAGATGTAATGGATAGGTTTGCAAGGTAAAAAAGAACGTGGAAATAAAAGTTAGGTGATGTTTTAATAAAAGAATAATCAAATAAATATAGCGAGTGTGGAAAAGTGGTGACAGGATTTGCGAGATTGTCCTAGGAAATTGATAAGAAGATCGGTAATCATTACTGTAGTTTTATATGAGGGAGAGGCATACGCTAACATAATTTCTGTACTTAGATCGCACTTCTGATTGGACCTCTAGAAAGCATCTGCAACTACTAGAAATCATTAAGGTAAACCCAACCATAGCATTAAACATCAAGTCCTCTTTACTCTCATACGCCACAATCCCCTTACTCGGGTTTGTGTTTTAATCACTCACCAACCCACTATAGGCGAATCATAAACATATCGCAACACCCTCCAGCGTGAATCCTTCACGTGTGCGCCTCATGGAAGGCACCTTAGGACAGCACGAAAATAAACCACGCAACTCAAACCAGTCAAGATCATCAATCAACCCATAGGAGAAAAAGGAACTACTCAAACATCATAGGATAGTCACACATCATTGGATAATAATATATAGCATTAAGCACCATGTTCAAGTAGGTGGCACAGCGGGATGGGGGAGAGTGGACCGCTGTAGATAGATGAGGGAAGGTGATGGTGGTGGTGATGACGGCGGCGAAGTTGTTGGTGTAGATCGTAGTCACGATCGTTGCCCCGGTGGCGCTTCGGCACCACCGGGAGAGAGGGGGAGAGAGCTCCCCTCCTTATTCTTCTTCCTTGGCCTCCTCCCTAGGTGGGAGGAGGGTTTCCCCTCTGGTCCATGTCCGCCATGGCTCCCGGAGGGCAGGAGCCCCTCCGAGATTGGATCTATCTCTCCATCTCTCTTCTGTTTTCGCAACTGTTTTCTGACCCCTCACCGTTTCTTAAATATCCGGAGATCCTTAACTCCGATCGGGCTGAAATTTTGAGTGGACTTTTATCGTGAAAATATCTTTCTTGCGGAGAAAGTAGGGCCCCAACCGACTTAAGGGGCAAGCACAAGCCATCATGTTGTGCCCAGTTGGCTTTGCCTCCCTCGGGCACCGTATTGCGTTGATTCCGAGTCTCAAAAATCACATATATTCCAAAAAAATCTCCATAAATTTTTGTCGCGTTTGGACTCCGTTTGATATGGAATTTCTGCGAAACAAAAAACACACAAATAACAGGAACTGGCGCCCAGCACTGGATACGTAAGTTAGTCCCAAAATGTTGCCAAAAGTATATGAAATTTGTAGAATATTGGCATGAAACAATCAAAAATTATAGATTCGACGGAGATGTATCAGCCTCCCCAAGCTTAATTCTTGCTCGTCCTCGAGTAGGTAAATGATAAAAAGATAATTTTTGATGTTGAATGCTACCTAACATAATCTTGAACGAATGTATAATCATGGCATGAATATTAAGATACAATTGATTCAAAGCAATAGTCTATCATTTGACATAAAGACATCAATACTCAGGTTTACTAGCAAACAATCACATCCTATCAAAATAACAATGCTAAAGAATGCTATCCCGACAAAATCATATAGCCTATCATGCTTGTTCTTCCTAGCATAAAGTATAAATCATGAGCACCCCAGTGTCAAACCAAGCAATTGGATCATACTTTTTCAATGCGCATCAACTTTTTATTCTTCATGCAATACATGAGTGTGAACCATGGACATAGAATAAGGGTGGAATAGAATATGATGGTAGGTATCAAAAGGGGTAAAAACTGGAGAAGAAAATCACTAGGCGGATCAACGTGCTATGAAGATGCCCATCATTCGATATTGATGCGAGGAGTAGGGATTGCCATGCAACGGATGCATTAAGAGCTATAAGTGTATGAAAGCTCAAATGAAACTAAGTGGGCATGCATCCAACTTGCTTGCTCATGAAGACCTCGGGCATTTGAGGAAGCCCATCATTGGAATATACTCCCTCCGTCCCAAAATAAGTGTCGATGATCTAGTACAAAATTTGACTAGTTTAGTACAAAATTCGCGACACTTATATTGGGACGGAGGGAGTACAAGCCAAGTTCTATAATAAAAGATTCCCACTAGCATATGAAAATGAAAACTCAGGAGACTCTCTATATGAAGAACATGGTCCCACTTTGAGACACAAGTGTGGTCAAGGATAGTAGCAAAGTCCCTTATCTCTTTTTCTCTCATTTATTTGATTGTTTTTTTACTATTTTTTTCATGGTCGGCTCTTTTTTCTGCCTCCCCCATTTCTCTTTTTTTGGTGGGCTCATTTGGCCTCCCCCAATTTTTCATTTTTCGTCCACTGCCTCATCCCGACTTGTGGGGGAATCATAATCTCCATCATCCTTTCCTCACTGCGACAATGCTCTAATAATAATGATCATCACACTTTTATTTACTTACAACTCAACATGAAAAACTGTATGACTCTATACGAATGCCTCTGACAGTGTACCAGGTGAGGGAGTCCTGGACTAAAGGGTCCTCGGGAGGCCGACCTATCTCATATGGGCCGGACTATATGCGCCGCTCGCCGGACACTAGATTGATTGAAGGCCGGACTCCAGGAGGGAAGCTTCGAGAATCTAGGCGTGTTCTCCACGTTTAAAGTAGATTAGGCATGTTTATCTCTTCGACGTGTAACCGACCATGTGAACCCTAGGCACCCCCGGCGTCTATATAAGCCGGAGGGTTTTAGGTCATAGGCCAACAGAACTCATCTAGGGTTTAGTCATACGATCTCGTGGTAGATCAACTCTGTACTCTTTATATGATCAATATAATCGAGCAGGACGTAGGGTATTACCTCCATAGGAGGGCCCGAACCTGGGTAAAACCTTGTCCCCTTTGTCTCCTGTTACCATCGATCCAAGTATCACAGTTCGGGACCCCCTACCCGAGATCCGCCGGTTTTGACACCAACATTGGTGCTTTGATTGAGAGTTCCACTGTGATCGCCAGAAGGAATCGATGGCTCGCCTAGTCGTCAACGAAGAGGTCCGCAACACAGGGACTTTTGTCCCTGGACAGATCTTTGCTTTTGGCAGCATAGTGCTGCACGTCGACCCGACCGGCCGTCTGGGCCGCGTCGAAAGCTTCGCCCCTGATCAGGAGGTCAGATTCGGGAACTTAGAGTTCTCCGTAGACTCCCGCGGCGATCTATCCCTATCCGGGCTCGCAGTCTCGCCTGCCATGCCCGAGGACCCTGAGGCTCTAACCTCAGGCTCATCTTCCGGCCCCGCCCATGGGACCTGCCCTGGCGGGGGTCCGATCTTAAGTTCGGATCAAGTCATAGCACCTGTCAACCGAACACCCGTTCTTGCCGAACACACTCCCTGCACGGATGCAACGGAGGTTAACTCCGGAAGCTCTGGACAGACCGGTCTAATCGAGCTCTCGATGCTCGACGAAGCTCTAGATCGGATCTCGTCGATGAAAATCAATGACAACCCAACCCCGATTTGTTCTCAGATCGGCCTTCAGACGGGTCGGGACGGATTTTTCGTCCCACCCACCACCCACTTGATAGCCACTGTCGAGGATTTAACCAACATGCTAGACTACGCTTCCGAGGAAGCAGAATACATGGATGAGGCGGATCACTCCCTCACCCCCGCAAAGACCGGACAGTGGACCGCCACCTCTACATATGACGTCTACATGGTGGACACTCCGAAAAACAACGGCGATAAATCGGATGAAGCACCGTCAAGGCGCCGGAAACCGCATAAACGGTCAAAAGGAAAACGGGGGCGAAAGTCTATCGATGGCACCGGAAACAGGGATACCCCGGATGACATCGGCGGCCCCGAAATCCCCGATAACCCGTTAGAGGGTCAGGAGGAGACCGAAGACCGCCGCAACCGCGAGGACCCAGATGACCCTGAGGACGATGACTACCTCCGCTCTATTGAGGGGGAGGATAATGCGGATGCCGATGACTTTGCCATTCCCCACAATCCTGAAGATCAGGAATTGTTTAGACAACAGCTGATATCCACGGCTCGCAGCCTGAAAGCAAAGGAGCAACAGCTCAAAGCCAAACAAGACGACCTCAACAACCGATGGACAAGAGTCCTCTCAGTGGAGGAAGAATACGGCACCGGTCTATCGGACCAACCAAAGAGCTACCCGCGCCAAAGACTGCTACCACAGTTCGATGACGAGCTCACCAATACGCCGTCTCCCGAACATACTCCATATGACAAGCCAGACCGCCCTCCTCGAGGACGGGATCGGACGGCTGATGATACCGGCTATCGGCCGACGATACCCCGGAGACGGGGAAAGGAGCCACTAGAGCCCGATGACAGGTTTGACCTGCGACACGACCTGGACTATAGAGCCGGCCGTACGCGATCCATCTACGGATCCAGAAGATACTCACCCGATAGACGGGAAGGGTACCGGTCTTGGTTCGACCGCAATGAAGATCGGGAACAAAACCGAGCTAGGACAGCCGCCGATCACCGGCGCACTATAGCTCGGGTTAGAGGCGCCGCACACCCGCTATGCTTTACAGACGAGGTAATGCGGCATCAGTTCCCGGAAGGGTTTAAACCCGTAAACATAGAACAGTACGATGGGACAACTGACCCAACCGTATGGATTGAGGATTTCCTCCTCCACATCCACATGGCACGAGGAGATGACCTCCACGCCATCAAATACTTGCCCCTCAAGCTCAAGGGGCCAGCTCGGCACTGGCTAAATAGCCTCCCCGAAAACTCCATTGGATGTTGGGAGGACCTAGAAGAGGCATTCCGATCTAATTTCCAGGGCACTTATGTCCGGCCGCCGGACTCCTCCGACCTAAGCAACGTCGTCCAGAAACCTAGAGAGTCCGCGAGGCTATTCTGGAATCGTTTCCTGACCAAGAAAAACCAGATCGTAGACTGCCCCGACGCCGAAGCTATAGCCTCTTTCAGGCATAATATTCGGGATGAATGGCTAGCTCGACAGCTCGGCCAAGACAAACCCAGGACCATGTCCGCCCTCACATCACTCATGACCCGCTTTTGCGCGGGTGAGGATAATTGGCTGGCTAGACGCAGCCATAACCCCGAAGACCCCGGAACCTCTGAAGTACGGGATGGAAACGGGAAACCGAAGCGCAACAAAAACAAGCGCCGGCATAATAACAGTGATGCCGATGACACAGCTGTGAACGCCGGATTTCGCAACAACTGCTCTGGGCAGCGGAAGAAGCCTCCTAAAGGCAAACATGACGGTCCCACCCCGCTAGACAAGATTCTGGAAAGACCTTGCCAGATTCATGGTACTCCGGAGAAGCCAGCCAATCATACCAATCGTAACTGTTGGGTTTTCAAACAGGCCGGCAAGCTCGCTACTGAGGACCAAGGCAAGAGCCCACGCAGCGAGGACGAGGAGAACCTCGGGGTCCGATTGGTGGCGGTCAATAGAAATTCCCCCCAGAGGTGAAGACAGTAAATATGATCTACGCCACTCATATACCCAAAAAGGAAAGGAAGCGCGCCCTTCGAGATGTCTACGCCATAGAGCCTGTAGCTCCGAAATATAACCCATGGTCGGCATATCCGATCACTTTTGATCGACGTGACCACCCGACCAGTATCCGTCATGGGGGTTCGGCTGCACTTGTCCTAGACCCGATCATAGATGGGTACCACCTAACCAAAGTCCTCATGGATGGTGGAAGTAGCCTCAATCTGATTTATTCAGATACGGTGAAAAAGATGGGCATAGATTCGTCAAGAATCAAGCCCAGCAACACTACCTTTAAAGGAGTGATCCCAGGCGTTGAAGCCCAGTGCACAGGCTCTGTAAGCCTAGAGGTTGTGTTCGGCTTGCTCGATAACTTCCGAAGTGAAGACTTAATCTTCGACATCGTACCCTTCCGCAGTGGCTATCACGCCCTGCTCGGCCGTACAGCGTTCGCTCGCTTTAACACCGTCCCACACTACGCATACCTCAAGCTCAAGATGCCAGGCCCCAGAGGAGTCATCACTGTCAACGGCAATACAGAGCGCTCCCTCTGTACGGAGGAACATGCGTTGGCCCTGGCGGCCGAATTCCATTATACCGATGATAGGCAAACACCTACATTTTCCGTAAAGGCAACCAAAGCGGGGAAGCGAGCTCGGTCTCGAACCGAAGTACCAGAACCTTCCTCTTCCAATAAATAGGGATTCGCCCCCCATCGCATGGCCTTATATCCGGCAAAACACGTGCCAAGGGTGCATAACTTCGCACTTAAAATTCCATGGGCAGCGGTGGGGAACCATTATTGAAGGGTAAGTCTTCGGCCGGACCGCACTATCACCCTCAAACATGTCTTCGGGCACATTACAGGTACCGTCAAGTACCTACTAAGGCGTCAAGCTCTTTCATATTCCGGCGACTTCTCAAGACTCTTCTCCAATAGTCCGTTCGCCGAAGTTAACACCCTTCACGGTGTACAACTCCTTGGGAGACGCAGGAGCGGCTACGCAGCCGGGCATATCGCGGGCGTCAGGTCACCTATCAAAGACCCTTGGTACAACCCCTCCTGTAAACCTTTTTATTTTTTCCATCATATACCTGTAAACAGTTGTATCGGTAATTTGAGTAATGAAGAGTTGTTGAGTAACCTACAGACATAATATTATCCTTTTGCTGTTCCTTTTCGAAACATCCTCTGTTTTTTCCCTCTTCTCGCGAACCTGTTTGGTATACCCCACGAGGCAACCGGCTAATAGACCGGGGGCTCAACTTTAGAAATCGATGTAATCACAATTGTTTCGTGTTCGGCGTCTTGGAATTTTGCTTTATATGCATTGGTTCCGAACTATGTCTTGGGTCAATAGTTGGGTTGCCCGGCTCCTGTGCTTGCCCCTTTATGTTCCGCTCGTTCGGCTAAAGGGGCAAAGGGAGCACCGCTGCGATTGTGCTTCCGGCTAGTCTGGTCAAGCGCCTCAGCGGAGAAAGCCGAAAACTGACTGTCATGGTATGCGAGAACCGGTCTGCGATTCCGAGCTTAACTAAATCTCGTCAGAGGTTATTCCGTGTCATACGATGGGTTTGGTGTTAGTACAAACCATGTGATATAGGCTTTTGCCGCGGTTCATCCGAACATCACAAACACTTGGGGGCTAGTTATCAGCTCCCGCACTCCTTTCTCGCGCCCCTACGGCTAAGTGAAAGCAATAAAGCATTATGGTTCGATTGCCTTGTCCGCCCCACACTACCGCCTTCGGGCACCGATAGTTCGGCTAAGGGTTATAGTGCGGTTGGAAGAGACACCTCGTGTAGTATCTACATGGGGGCTGAAGCCGACGACTCGCAGCTTTCAGTGTTAACGACCACACAGGAGTTATAAAGGATGCAAACACATACAAGACATGATAAACCATGCAACTTTATACATAAACGCGTTTAAAGGTCTTTGGACATATTACAGCACGCTATTCATAAAAGTTCTCTTGCGAATTCTGTCCTTCTATTGCCCGAGCACCCTCCATAACTCCGGAGAAATACCGCTCGGGGCACCTATACTCCTTTCCTGGAGGCGGAGGAGCAGTAGCTACCTTCATCGGATCCAGCCCCGGCCAGTGCACCTTGGCCTTGGCGAATGTCATCCTGGCTCCTTCAATACAGGAAGACCGCCGCAGGGCGTCGATCCGAGGACAGGCATTGCTAAGCTTCTGCACTAGGCCGAAGTAACTGCCAGGCAATGGCTCATCGGGCCATAGCCGGATACAGAGATCCTTCATGGCCGGCTCCGCCATCGGTGCAGCTCCATCAGCTGCTTTAGCCGCTCCACAACGAGCGGAGAACGCTCGGGGGCTTCAAATTGTGCCCAGAATAGCCGAGCTTCGTCTCCTTCTCCCCGCGAAGCATAGAACTGCTTCGCGTCTGCCGAGCTCTTCTGGAGGTCCGCGCAGGCGCCTGAGGAATGCCATACTTGGGTCAGCAACTTGAACTTGCTGTTCCCGAAGATACACTGCAAAGAATATGGCTTACCATCCATGATAGCCTTGGCTTGACCAAGCTCCTCCTCATAGGACCGCCTATCCACCCGCTCCTTTTGTAGATCGGTGTTAAGAGTGGATAGTTCGGCGGCCTGTTTCTTGCCTTCTAGCTCAAGGGCCTTGCATCGTTGACCAGCATCCTTAAGCTCTTGTTGGATTTCCGCCACCCGAGATTGATGCTTGTCGTTGGTAGCTCTCAAGGCAGATAGTGCGGCAGCTGCCTCTTTGGCCGCCGCCTTCTCTATAGCAGCCTCCTGCTTTGCCGTCTCAAGCTCGGCCTTGAGCCTCTCCATCTCCTTCGCCGAGGCTGCGTAAGCATCAACTTATATTAAAGCCGTGTTGATAGAACGGAAAAACAGAGTTTCGATACTCAAAGTTCAGCTTACATTGCGCCTCGTCGAATCTCCGGTTTAGAGCGTCAAGCTCATCCTCGGAACTCTTAAGTTTCCGATTTAGCTCTTCTATTTCGGCGGCGTTCGTAGCCACCTCCGATGCCGAAGCCTGTAACGAATTATCATTACAACGATCCTGTGTCCGGCCTCCGTAAAAATCGACCAAACGATCTACACACATGTATAGTTCGGATAGGGATCTTTGTCCTGACCCCCAGGTAAGTTTTTCAAACTTACCTAGGGCTCGGGGGCTGCTATGTATATAAACAATTACTTAAATAAATTAATGTTTTACAAAAGGGGAGCATTACATTGCTTACCTGAAAGCCCGTTAAGAGGCCGTTGAAGGCCGCTTTCAGTCCGGTATCTACGGACAGAATGCTCTGCAGCACAGTACCCATAAGGGTACGGTGCTCCTCGGTGAGGGAGGCGTTGGATAGAGCCTCCCCCATGGCCGGCCACCCAGTGGTCGGAGGCGCCGGTGGGGGTCGATTAACCCGATCCCCAGTCGGGGGTTGAACATGTGCCTCCGGAGGCATAATGTGTTCCGGAGACAGCTTTGAAGGCGACTGGCCTACTCCTTGTCCGGTCTCCTCGGTATCCGGGAGGGTCATCTCCCCCGGGTCTTCGGTGGCCAAGGTGTTAGCCTCGACCATTACATCGTCGCCCCCACCTCCAGTGTCCAGCTCCAGAGGAGCCTGCTGGGATGACACCTCCATGGCATCCTTTGCGGCGTCTGGAGGGGAGGGGTGCGACGCGTTTCCACTCTCCGCTAGATCGGCGGGCGGGGTCTCCCCGTCCGAGTCTTGGTCGGTGGGAAGGACGCGTGGTGGGCTGCAAGTTAATTGACGCTCGCACGTTAAATATATTGCAAACTTAATATCGACGGTTTGAAGGATCTTCGGATCTGTACCTTCGAGGTGGGGGCTTAACCCTTAGGGTCCTTCGCGGAACCCTTACGAAGTCTTCGGACACAGAACCCGAACTATCGTCGGATGACATGGTTTGTCCCCGGCGTGCTCTCTTCGGGGTGGGCGGAACTGCGTCCCCTGCGGCGTCCGATGACGCCGCCCTCTTTCTGACGAGAGGGGAATCGTCTCCGTCCTCGCCCTCATACTCCTCCTCTTGATTCGAGGAGGCGTGGGTCTCTTCGGACTCAGCCTCTAGCTGGTCCCTGTTGCGCAGGCCTGTCCGGCCTGTTTTCTTCTTCTCTTTCTTCTCTGGCGCCTTGTAAGGCGCCACGACGAGCATCTCCAGCAGCAACGGAGACTTGGTGCCTTCGGGCTGCGGAGCCGGACACTTTATGCCGGTAACCTTGCTCAACCACTCCTGCGGAAGTGATCGGGAAAGACTTAGGTTTTCGTTAGCGAAGCAATGCCGATCAAGTAAAGCCGTACTATACCTCGGAAGGGGGCTTGTCTTCACGCAAGCCCTTGTCCTCCTGCTCGGCTGGCCAGCTCTCCTGCGCCTTGAACAGCGCCTTCCAAAGCTTCTCCCGCGTGGTATGGAAGAGTTGACGGATTGTGGGCTCGTCATTAGTCCGATAATTCCACATAGGAGAACTCCGGCGCTGGCAGGGGGGATGCGCCGCCGAAGCATAACCTGGACCACGGAGGTCAGATTAACTCCCTCCCTGATCAGGGCGGCGATGCCCCTCTGTAGGTCCTCTACTTCGGTAGCTGACCCCCAATCGAGGCCCTTTCGGACCCATGAGGTCAATCTGGTCGGGGGGCCGGACCCGAATTCGGCAGGAACAGTTCCGCATTCAGCTGGAGCAGTTCCGCCCTCTTCCTCCTTTGGCTCGGTGATATAGAACCACTCCTTTTGCCAGGTCTTGATAGTGTCAATAAAAGTGCCAGATGGCCACACAGCACGTGGAAGCTTGCCGATAACTGCCCCGCCGCAGTCTGCGTGAGCGCAGGTGACACACTTCGGCTTGATGTTGAAGATCTTGAGCCATAGTCCGAAGTGTGGCTCGACTCGCAGGAAAGCTTCGCAGATGATAATAAAAGCCGATATGTGCATAAAGGAGTTCGGCGGGAGGTCGTGGAAGTCAAGGCCGTAGAAAAACATGAGGCCCCTCACAAAGGGGTGGAGCGGGAAACCCAATCCTCTGATGAAGTGAGGAACAAATACCACCCTCTCGCCTGATTTGGGGGTGGGGATCACTTGACCTTTCTCCGCAGCACGATGGAAAACGTTGGCGGGGAGGTATCCGGCCGCCTTAAGGTCTCGGATGTCCTGGTCTGTGACCGTGGACGCCTCCCACTTGCCGTTGGAACCAGAGCTGGCCATGGCTGGGCTCAGAGGTGGGAGAAAGGAAGACCTAGATCTGGGCTCTAATAGCTCGGAAGATTGGGGAGGCAGAGGTGTGAAGGGGAAGATGTGAACAAAGCCTAGGGGCTCTTTTCCCTTTTATTGAAGATTGGTGCCGGTTAGCCTCCCCTCGCGGCGCCGCGAATCCCTCCGCTTCCCGAGACATGCGTGCCGTTATGCGCGCAAGATTAAAATATATCCCGTATAAAATGGGGCACGAGCTATGCATTAATGGATCGTGCTGGTAGAAACAGCCTCGAACCGCGAAACGAGTCCGTACGACTGGCTCGGCGGTCGTGATGAGATGCAACCTTTCGTTTGGAAAGTTGTCAGAAGAGCACTATTGGCTCCCTGACGTTTGGCCTTAAAAGCCGAATTAATCATAGCATGTGTACGATCCATGATCGGAATAGCTACACGTCGATGGAAGCCGAACTACAGGTACTACCGATTATTATCCGGAGAAAGGAACTCGCATCGCAAGCCGAAGACTCTGATCATTTGAAGCAGCTGGAGCTTGGACCCTTGGCATTGGAGGCTAGTTCGGGGGCTACGGAGGGAGTCCTGGACTAAGGGGTCCTCGGGAGGCCGACCTATCTCATATGGGCCGGACTATATGCGCCGCTCGCCGGACACTGGATTGATTGAAGGCCCGGACTCCCGGAGGGAAGCTTCGAGAATCAAGGCGTGTTCTCCACGTTTAAAGTAGATTAGGCATGTTTATCTCTTCGACGTGTAACCGACCATGTGTAACCCTAGGCACCCCCGGCGTCTATATAAGCCGGAGGGTTTTAGGTCATAGGCCAACAGAACTCATCTAGGGTTTAGTCATACGATCTCGTGGTAGATCAACTATGTACTCTTTATACGATCAATATAATCGAGCAGGACGTAGGGTATTATCTCCATAGGAGGGCCCGAACCTGGGTAAAACAGTGTCCCCTTTGTCTCCTGTTACCATCGATCCAAGTATCACAGTTCGGGACCCCCTACCCGAGATCCGCCGGTTTTGACACCGACACCAGGATGTGCAATGATCTAGCGTAGCAAAGTTATCAAAAAACGGACAAGTCATGGAAATATCATGCTAGCTATCTTACAATCATGAAAAGCAATATGACAATGAAGGTACAAGTCATATGATGTGACGGTGGAAGTTGCATGGCAGTATATCTCGGAATGGCTATGGAAATGCCATAATAGGTAGGTATGATGGCTGTTTTGAGGAAGATATAATGAGGCTTATATGCAACAGAGTGTATCATGCCGCGGGGTTTGGATGCACCGGTGAAGTTTGCATCGATCCTCGAGGTGAGAATGGGCAATGCACGTCACCGAATAGGCTTGCAAATATGAGGTGGTGAGATTGCGTATGTCCATGGATTCACATTAGTCATAAAGAACTCATATACTTATTGCAAAGTTTTATTAGTTTTGTCACAAATCAAAGTACTACTCGCATGCTCCTAGGTAGGAGGTTGGGAGGAGTTAACCATCGCGCGCCCCCGATTCCACAACACAAAGGATTTCGATCAAGGTAAATTATGCTCCAACTTCATCGCATAACTAGAGACTATACGTGCATGCATGCTTCGGGAATCACAAACCTTAACAACAATATTCTTACTAATCCACAATCATTCACTATTACCCCCTCATATTAACGTCTTCATATCGCAAAACTACTGTAGGGAATCAAACATATCATATTCAGTGATCTACAAGTTTTATGTAGGATTTTATGACTAACCATGTAAATGACCAATTCCTATTGACTCTCTAAATAGGTATAAGTGAAGCATGAGAGTTTAATTATTTCTACAAAATACCTGGACATGTTCTAATAAATATAAGTGAAGCAAAAGAGCATTCTACAAATAATGGTTTTCTATTTGTAGAGAAACAGGCATCCAACATCAAATGATATAAGTGAAGCACATGAAGCATTCTATAAAACCCTACTCAAAAGATATAAGTGAATGCAAAGAGCTTTCTATAAATCAACCATGGAATTTCCCATACCAGCATGGTGCATTTATAAAAGGAAAATAAAAGGCACAGGAAGCTCCAAGAATTTGCGCATATCATGTGAACAACACAAAAACAAAGACATACCGATAATTGTTGAAGAAGAAAGATGGGATGCCTTCTGGGGCATCCCCAAGCTTAGATGCTTCAGTCTCCTTGAATATTTACTTCGGGTGCCTTGGTAATCCCCAAGCTTAAATTCTTGCCTCTCCTTATTCTTCTCATATCGATACCTCCTCGATCTTCGAACACTTCATCCACACAAAACTTAACGAAACTTTTATTAGAAAGGTTAGTACACATAACACAAAATCCCATCATGTCTTGCCACACATTATTGTATAATTATACTCTAACATTACCTACTGTATTCTATCACAATTCTATGGATCCCAAGTCAATGGGGATCAACAAGAACTCAAACATAAGCAGTCAAAGCAACTATAACAGCAATCTGTGAAAAACAGACAGTCAGTAAAGATGCAGATAAAACCTATAATTAACTAACTCATAAAATTCTGAAAAATTAGGACGTCATAAAACATTTGCATAACAGTATGATGTAAAAAATTCAGAATTTTTGCATGCTCCAATAAAATATGAAAATTCAAACACTACAGCAAAAGTTTCTGTTCTTACACAACACATATCAAACAAGCACTTTACACATCCTAAAGGTAACTCTTGGAACATTATTTGTATAATACAATGGATTTGTACAAGGGGATAATTATTTTGTTGAAAATTTTCTGTAATAAATATTCACAAAGTTCCCATGGGCATGAACAAAAGTTCAAGGACGTCCCCCAATTCAACGATGCTCGCCTTTCTCACTTTCACTTTCCTTTTTGAAAAGGTTTTAGGTTCCCCACTTTATTTTTTTTGTTTTTAATTATTTTAAAAGCACACAACAGAAATAAATCACTCTCTAAAACTTCCGGGTTGTCTCCCTGGCAGCGCTTTCTTTAAAGCCATTAAGCTAGGCATATGGTGCTCAAGTAATTGATCCACCTTGATCCCAAGGTATATCAAAGCCAATTTTAATTAACAATGATTTGTAATTTAGTAGTGAGCACAAAGCAACATATATCATGTAACAACAAAGTATAACTCTCTTCCTATGCATTGGCATGTCATAAAAGAACAATTCATGCACATCATGTGAAGGCCAATACATAGCATAAGTAGTTTCTTGCAATTTTATCGTATTGGAAACATAGAGAGGTGAAGTTTTCGTTCCTCTCTCATAATAATTGCCAGGAAGCACGCGGCCCACCCAGTGGCGGTGGCAGAGGTAAGCAACTTCGAGCTGAGGCTCGTCGCAGGAGGGTCTGCGGGCTGCGCGCACAGGGCGGCGCCCCGCCGCTGCCCGGGGAGGCCATCCCCGATGCCCCGCCGGACGGCTCAGGAGGAGAACCGGGCCCTTATGTAGAGCCCTATGTACCAAGCTATGTCGTGCCTCAGGACGGTGGGATGGATCAGGCACCTACTGCAGGCGCCAACAGCCCCCAAGAATAGGGGGTACCCTGGGCGTCCTCCCCGAGCCGGGCCTGGGGGCTCCCACCGATGGAGCACCTGGCCTGGACAACGCGAGCGTGAGGAAGGGGGAGGACGCCCCCGGGCCCGCGGGGAACGACACACGCTGTCGCCCTCGCGAGCAAGCAACACCGAGCCAAGTCCCGATGCCTCAGGAGAAACGGCCTGGGGGGGAGCAGCGAGACACAAGTAGCGCGGGCCACCCGCGGCAACTAGAGCGCCGGCGCAGCCTCGGGAGGCCGGGCCTCACGAGGCCCTCGGGACACTGTCAGGCCAGTGCCCTAACGCTTCACGAGGCTGCTTCATTGACAAAACACCTTTTATGGCTGCGCCGGATGCATTGTGCTCATGTTTGGGCCGCGGGAGCGCAATCCTGCGGCTACGCGGGGAACAATGCATTCGGGTTTGGGTCATAGAGGCGCGCAACCGAGCAGAAATGCACGGGATGGCTCTTGACGGAGTTGGGAGCAACCGGGCCGTGCTCCTGGGGGCTTGCCCAACTATCTAGGGCCGTGACACTCTCACGTAATAATGAGTGGGCTGTATATGCCCGGAGCCCCCGAGGACGCGGAGGGGTTCCTTCCCACGCAATGTGGAAGCCCCATGCTCCGCGCTGACGGACAACACTGCCCTCCAATGGCTATGCCCATGCAACGTGGATGCCCTACGCTCCGCGCTGGGGGAAGACGAAGATGAAGACTAGTCTAGGCGCCGGACGCGGCTGTTATTTGCTCTTCTGGTGTTTGAATTTGCCAACTTTTCTGGAACAAAGCTCGGGGTTTTCTTCAACCATGTTTTAAAAAAGGGGTCAGGGATTTATTTTCGTCGCCATTTCCTATCTGGGGTTCTCTCTCTTCGAGTCGAGCACTCACTTTCTTCCCTCCCTCTCGCACCCCGCGAGCGGGGACTGGGGGGCACGGTGCTCGCACCTCGCTAAGGCCTTGGCGCCCGGATCCTCGCGTGGCGCTCCCGGGTGTTTCAGCAGGCGCGTGTCGCTTCATACCCGCTTGGGGGCTCCACCCACGGCCCGGCGCGCCATCTCGGAGCCTTGGGAGGCCCACTCGCCCCTTGATGTCGTCCTGGCAATCCGGTCAGCATCAAGGGTGTCGAGGCCTCACCTCGTAGTTGCGTCCTGGTGATCCGGACGTACATTACGGTGGTCGAGGAATGTGCGGGACTGGGACCTGCCGACGTAGAGCTGCTTGAGCGTCAAAGGGGGCTCCTGAGCAGTGCGCCTCAGGAGCCTTACCGGTCATATAGCCACTCGCCCCTTGATGTCGTCCTGGCGATCCGGTCGGCATCAAGGGTGTCGAGGCCTCACCTTGTAGTTGCGTCCTGGTGATCCGGACGTACATTACGGTGGTCGGGAAATGTGCGGGACTGGGGCCTGTAGACACAGAGTACCGAAAGGGCTCCCAACCCGCCTTGCTCGTGAGAAGAAGAAGCCCCCGGGATCTACAAGTCCCCCAAGCGCCGTTGCCACACCTCCGCGACACAGAAGCCTACTGCGAGCATGTCAAGCTAAGTACCCTAATCATGGCCGGCAGGAGGTTTCAATTAACAATAATGTAAAGGCCAGGACACGTGATAAAGGTGCTGATAAAAAAGAGGCGAGCGCCCAAATTCATTACACGCCCACAGGGCTCCCCTTGGTTCTTTGATTACAGGAAAGGAAGAAGAGGAGGAGAAATAAAGTAAGGAAGCCCCCTCAGGGGCTGCAGCTCCGGGAGCCCTGGCGTCGGCACACCAGCACTCAGTCATAGTCCTCCTCTTCCTTCACGGGCCCGTGGAGGCACGCCGGCGTGGCCGCCTCGGGAGCAGAGGAGCGACGCCGCGGCGGCTGGCTACCCCCCCGAGGTCCGGGCGCGTCGGCGCGGTTGTGTGCCATAGCTGCTGTCGCTGCTGTCGCTTGGGCTCTCCTCAGAAGGGGTGTCGCTGCGGCTGGAGATGCGGCGCCCGTCGTGAAGGGCAAGCTCATCTCCAAGATTGCCACGGCCGTCGTCTTCCGGGCAGCACCCCAAGCGCTCGCCCTCTCTCCCGAAGATCTTGACGAAGAGCGTCGCCACCCCGTCGTACTGGAAGTGAAGGGTGCGCCTCCCCTCCAAGCCACGGGCGCGGGCAAACGTCTGCCACCCGTGGTTCAGGTACATGTAACCCCCGGGGGTGACCTCGACCTCCACCCACGAAGCCGCGTTGCAACAGCTGTCGGCCTGCAGCCATAGGCCAGCAGGCCCCCCGGCCGGCAGTGCCTCCGCGAAGAAGCATGGGAGTTGAAACCAAGTGGCCTCCGGCCTCTCCGCCCACACCACAAACTCCTAGGCCGTGTTGGTTGAATGGGGCCGCGGGCGCGGAGGCCGGGTGGCCACTGCCAGCCTCCCACCGCGGGCGCGACCACCACGACTACTGCGGCCGCCCGCGCTGGACGGAGCCCCCCGCGGCTGCCGATGGAAACCCCGGGCCATGTGGGTGCATGCCCGCGCCCATGGGGAACCACCACCGGCGTCGTGGCATAATTCCGGGGACGACCGCGGCCCCTCCTGGGCGGCGGTGAGGCAGGGCCCTCCTCGGAGGCCTCCCCTTTCTCGGTGGCAGAGAACTTCCTCACGGATGCCATGGCCGAGAGAGCGGCGGCTTGAAGATTGGGAGGCAAAGCGGATGAAGATGTGTGAGGGCTTTCTCGCCCTCACCCCCTTTTATACAAACAAGGGCCAACCGGCGCCCCCTCGCATCCTGGGCGGCGTGCGGCCCTGCCCCACGTCGGTTCGTCGGCCTCTGAAGGGTCACATCCGCATGGCCCGAGGGGAGAAGGCCGAGGGAACAGCCGCATTCAAAGAAAGGTAATGATGACCGATGCGGCGTGCATGCGTCAACTCAGTTTGACCGAGGGTCCTCAACATCCTCGGGAGTGGAGGCGTCGCCCCCTGGGTGCGTGGCATGTGTTGGGCCTTGCCCGCAGGCGTTTGGGGCCCGCGACGCCTCGGGCCGTCCTCAGCGGCTTCACCCAGAAGCCGGCTCGAGCGCGCCTTGGGCCCGGGGGCTACTGTCGGCGTTCTGGGAACGGGGGTACCCAGAACTGCGTGCCTGCGTCCCAGGACATGGTCCACCTCGTCTCTCAAGCACGGCCTGGCGTGAATTCACTCAAGACAAGGCCCTCGCGAGGGCCCTAAGCTCGCGAGGGAGAACAACACCAAGACCAGCGAAGGACGGGCCTCCTCAGGCCCCCTCCGGAGTGGCGGAGATCTCTATGGAGAACCCAGCCTCAGGAGTCAAGGATGACGCAAGGAAGGACAGGCGGGCGCCAGTGCGCCAGGCGGTGCAGTTTCCCCTGTAGTGCAAAGGGAGCAAGGACGTACGCGGGTTCCCAAAGCGCCCCCAAAGGTTTCCATTCCGGTGCAACAAGACCACGACCATGAGCCCAGCAGGACGGATGTCATCGCCGAGCCCAGCTCTGCATCATCGACAGCTACTTTGCAGGCGAAGACCACCTTTGGATAGGGCGAGGATGTACTCCTATCCCCCTTCGAATTTGGCCGTTGTGGGATTCCTTCCCGCCATTGCGATAAGGGAAGAGGACCCGGGCCGCTGCTATATATAGAGGCTAGGTTGCACCGTAGAGGGGGGGGGGAACACAAATACACCCAACTGGGCAGAGAGCCAAGAACACCACTCGAGCGCCCTTGCGAGGCTCCTCACCACTGTACTAGTTCATCCACCACACCTCCTCGTGAGGCAATCCACCAAAGCAGGAGTAGGGTATTACGCTTCGCAGCGGCCCGAACCTGGGTAAATCACCGTGTGCATCTTCTTCCTCATCATCGTGCGAGTTCATCATCCTAACCAGCGAGTAGCGAGCTAGGTTGGGCGAGGCTGTAGGGGATCTTCAAACACGCCCCTGTGTTCGAACCTTGAGGGTTTTGCGGAGCCCGAAATCCAACAGTGGCAAACCGGCCTTTAGTGAAATTAGGGACACTCGCTCTAGGGACTACTTGCGGGCATGTGCAAAGAGGGATGGAGACGGTTCTTATGACTTTGAAAACTCAGCAGACCTAGAACTGTATAATGTGATGGCAAAGGCTTCCAAAAACACTGGAAGGTTCTACAGGAACTCAGGGCCATGTGACATTCCGTCCGAGGTTCTGACTACCAAAGAGCCCCCTGGACATGCAAGGGGTATTGGGGTTAATGTCCCACACAAGAGGGCTTTCTCACTAAGCAATGAAGAGAGGCTCGGAATGAAAAAAGCTAGGAGTCATGGTAAGCAGAGAGACTTGCGCGAAAGGATTAAGAGGGACATGTATCATGGAATTCGAAAGGAAGTTGAGGAGTCATATATGCAGCAGAAGACACTAATGATGAGAGATAGCCAGGAGACGCAAGGGGATGTCGACATGGATGATTCCACTTATTGTATGGCAACACCGCACAAGAGTAGCTACGCATCAGTTGACCCCAGCGATAATGATGCTGCAACTAGACATGATGGTGCTATATCTGATCTATATGGACAGGGGGGAGAATGAAGGCCGTGCTTACACATTATGAATGTACTTTAAAATGTGCAACAGTGTGGGTTTACAACCCTGACTTGGACGGGAGACTCTTGTTGGACAATGTGCCATTGAAGCCATGTTGTGTGAAGTGCTACATGACTGAAATAAAGCCTGGATTCGGTAATTTTAACCTGGAGAATGTCCTTGGGGACCCTGATGAGCAGAGGACCTTGGAAGAAACACGGTTAAGTCATATCCAGTGGCCACGGAAAGAAATAGACTTCTTGGATGAGCCCTCGAACCGGTGACTCTCTTCTCGCCACAGGAAATCTTGTGTGACTCTCCCGATGAACATACTCTTGGGAATCCGATGCCCGAGGCATCAACCTATGATCAGCCCGCCTAACTTCCTGCCGTACAGGCCAGGTCATCATCCGCTCCCGAACAGCCTGTGGCAAGGCCAACAACTGCTGAGATGTATTATCGGTTCGGATGCCGGCCGCTGAAGCACAAAGTGCAGACACATCGGTACTGCATGCTCGGCAGAAAAACCCGGTCGAACCGCCTGCTAAGCAGTCTGAAAGTCCGGAACCGCCTGCTAAGCGGTCCGAAAGTCCGGAACCGCCTGCTAAGCACTCCAAAAGTCAGAAACCACCTGCTCATCAATCCAGCGGTTCGCAGCCGCCTGATAAGCATATCGATGTGTCGGCGCTGCCTGCTCAGCAAACCAACGCGTTGTTACAGCCGCATCAACACACCGACACGTTGGCACCAGCTGCTCAGAAGCCCAACATAGCTTCAACGGCTGGTCAGCTGTCCGTCGCCTCTGGTACTATAGCTCAGTAGTCCGTCACAGCGGCATCATCTGTTCAGCAGTCCATCGTACCTTCACAGGCTTCTCAGCAGCACGTCGTTCATGAAACCGGACGTCAAACAAGAAGTGCTTCAGCTAAGAAGACGAAAGCGGGCACGGGTGCAAGAGCCTCCTACTACAAAGAGTCATCACCCATAACCAAATTAACAACATGTTTTTTGAAGGGCTGGATAATCCCGGTTCTGATGGCATGTCTGAAGCAAAATTTGAAAAGCTACTGTCAAGTAAGAAAGTAGACCCATTTGAAGCACGCAAGTACAAGCATGGCCAGCCATTTTTGTTGGCGAATACTTTGAGGAGTGCAGTTGTAGTTATCGTAGGTTACATAAATATTGCATGGACAGAATGTCAGAAGGAGAAGATACTAACATTCTGCAAGTGTACTACGATAGTTGGCATTTCTCTGACGTTGCAGGTACCATCAGTGTGGAATTCAAGGACTTTCATCTCTTCTTCAACTTCGATGAGCTTGCTACCACTCTTGTCAAATGCTTGATGTTGTAAGTACTTCACAAACTCTGATCAACTTCTCCATACAAGGCTGTAAATGAAAAAATGCTAAATGTATTGTATACCTCTCAGGGGATTGATGACTCAGAGATCATCAAGGGTGCATGCGTATTTCATAGATCCTTATTTAGCAAAGGCGTTTCATTAAGTAACAATGAGACACGCAAGGCTTCCATTGATCATGTCGCCCAGATCTTGTTCGACTTACAGATAGGAGAATTCTTCATATGGCCATATCATAAATAGTAAGTTAAATATACAACCACACATACATTGACCGTCTTTCAGTTTTTGACATAGTTCATAAGTTCATGGTTTTCTTAAACTGTAGACGTCACTGGATCTTGGTGGTCATTGTTCATAAGTTCATGGTTTTCCAAAACGCAACACAATTTACTACCTGGATTCTCTCAGAGAGTCAAATGAGCCTAAGGATCTGAATAATCTTTAGGATTTTATGGATATGTATTGAATTCTTTGATGTTAATATGTTGTGTTCATATCTGGTTCAAGAATTGAGTATGTGAAAATTCATTTTCATTTGCAGTGTATTGTCAAAGAACATAACTTTAGGAGGGTTACAGTTCAACAGCCAACTACCTCTTGAACACGTGATCGTTTCTCCGCTAAGACAACAAAATCCATTATTTTCAGAAAATGCTAGTCAGATGTTCAAGTTTCTAAGTAAACCTCTTTCTATTTCTCTCCAAAGAGAAAAGAAAAAAACAACTTACACCGGTTAGGTTGTTCCTAACAGGGCAAATACATGACTAATATTGTACAAAAAATTTCAGTGTCCTCAACAACAACAAGTGTCGGTGCACTAGGAATGGGGTACCCAGTGCCCTTGACTTATGCACATGCAGTAGTAGCAGAACCCCGTCAAAACACCAATCCAAGCCAGAGAAGCCGCTCTACGTGAGATCAAGGAGCGCATCAAGAAGATGAAAACAACATCCAAGACCAAGACCCCGGCAGAAGTAGCCTATGCTAGCTAGCAGCACTGGCAAGGACGATGCAACGGCCCAGGATGGGCCCGAGCCACGCCAGTCGCGTCCCCGGTGCCTGCCGGGGACCGAAGGGCACGCACCCTCAAGAAGACCCGGCAAGACGTCCCCCGGCAGGCACGAGCCGATCAGCCACTGCTCCACCACACCGCAACGCCAGTCAGTTGTCGATGAGGCCTCGAGCCCTCAGATGGCTAAGTGGCTCTCGCTAAGCACATGGTGACACGCCAGAAGACAGATCATACCCAGTTGACACCCGTCCAAAGGCGTGTCAAGACACTAAGCAACAAGCAGCCAAGCGGTGGTAAGAGCTTTCCGGTGAGGCACCCCCGCACGCCACCTAGGCTAGCATTTATGGCATTTTGTCCTAAGTGCCAGAGTTAGGTATAATAGCACTGTTAGCTCTCTAATCGTTAGATAATGTCTGTTTTGCCACTGTCGTTGCCCCTTGACCTATAAAAGGAGGCCCAAGGCAACCTAGCTCAGGATTTTCGGACCCTTGGACACTTGTACTCGCGTAGCAGCTCCCTCGAAGGCAACCTTGCTGGGTTTGAGCGTTGTGTCTACTTCGTGTTCCTCTGATCAATCCACCAAAGCAGGTGTCGGAATCGGGGCTCCGCAGACCCAAGAAGGTTTGAACTCTGGGGCGTGTGCGAAGATCCCAACCAGCTCAAACCTCAAGCTCGCCTCTCCACAGCCGAGCCTTGCCGAATGAGCGCGAGCGAGCGAGAAGATGAACACACAGATTTACCCAGGTTCGGGCCACCATGCTGTGTATAACCCTACTCCGGCTTTGGGGGGATTGGCCTCATCAGGATGTTCGTGGATGAACAAGTACAGTGGTGAGCGACTTCACGAGGGCTCTTCAGTGAGGATGGGTCGGTCTCTCTTGCCCCCTCTCTACGGTGGAGGCTAGTCCCTATTTATAGTGGCCTTGGTCCTCTTGCCTTATCGCACAGGCGGGGAGGGATCTACAACATCCAAATTTGAAAGGGGAAAGGAGGTACAGCTTATCCTGACTAAAGGTGGTCTTCGCCTGCAAAGCAACTGGGCGTGACGCAGAGGTGGGCTCGGCGATGACATCTGTCCTGCCGAGTTTGTGGTCTTGGTCTTGTTGCACAGGAATGGAAACCTTTGGGGGATCCCTTGGGAACCCGCGTACGTCCTTACCTCCTTAGCACCAAAGGGGAAACTGGCCCCTCTGCGCCCGCTGGCGCCCGCTGGCCTTGGTCGTCACGGCTCACATCATTGATGCCTCCTGAGGCTGGGCACCTTCATAGGAATCTCCGCTCCTTGGGAGGTGATACGTATCCAACGTATCTATAATTTATGAAGTATTCATGCCATGTTTACAATAATTCTATATGATTTTGGTATGATTTTATTAGAACTAACCCGGACTGATGCTGTTTTCAGCAGAACTACCATGGTGTCGTTTTTTGTGCGGAAATAAAAGTTCTCGGAATGAGCTGAAAATTTACGGAGAATATTTTTGGAAAATATAAAAAATACTGGAGCAAAAAGATACCGGAGAGGAGTCCCGAGGCAGCCACAAGCCTAGGGGGCGCCCCCCTTGGGAGCACCCCTTGACTTGTGGGCCCCTCGGGAGTCCCCTTGATGTGAGACCGACGCCAAAAATTCCTATAAATACCAAAACCCCCAGAAAGAAACCTAGATCGGGAGTTCCGCCGCCGCAAGCCTCTGTAGCAACGAAAAACCAATCGGGAGCCCGTTCCGGCACCCTGTCGGAGGGGGAAACCATCACCGGAGGCTATCTTGATCATCCCGGCGGTCTCCATGACGAGGAGGGAGTAGTTCACCCTCGGGGCTGAGGGTATGTACCAGTAGCTATGTGTTTGATCTCTCTCTCTCGTGTTCTTGAGATGGCACGATCTTGATGTACCGCGAGCTTTATTAATATAGATGAATCATATGGAGTTTTCCCCTCTCTATCCTCTTGTGATGAATTGAGTTTTCCCTTTGAAGTTTTCTTACGGATTGAGTCTTTAAGGATTTGAGGACACTTGATGTATGTCTTGCGATGGGATATCCTTGGTGACAATGGGATGTTCTATTGATCCACTTGATGTATGTTTTGGTGATCAACTTGCGGGTTCCGTGACCTTGGGAATCTATGCATAGGGGTTGGCACACATTTTCGTCTTGACTCTCCGGTAGAAACTTTGGGGCACTCTTTGAAGTTCTTTGTGTTGGATTGAACATGATGAATCTGAAATTGTGTGATGCATATCGTATAATCAAGCCCATGGGTACTCGTGGTGACATTGGAGTATCTAGGTGACATTAGGGTTTTGGTTGATCTTAAGGTGTTATTTTAGTATGAACTCTAGGGCTGTTCGTGACACTTATAGGGATAGCTCATACGATTGATCGGAAAAGATAACTTTGAGGTGGTTTCGTACCCTACAATAATTTCTTCGTTTGTTCTCCGCTATTTGTGACTTTGGAGTGAACTCTTTATCGCACGTGAGGGATTTACATATGATTCAACTATGTCAGTATTGTTGAGAGAACTTGCACTAGTGAAAGTATGAACCCTAGGCCTTGTTTCCAAGCATTGCAATACCGTTTGTGCTCACTTTTATCATTAGTTACCTTGCTGTTTTTATATTTTCAGATTACAAAAATCTATATCTACTATCCATATTACACTTGTATCACCATCTCTTCGCCGAACTAGTGCACCTATACAATTTACCATTGTATTGGGTGTGTTGGGGACACAAGAGACTCTTTGTTATTTGGTTGCAGGGTTGCTTGAGAGAGACCATCTTCATCCTACACCTCCCATGGATTGATAAACCTTAGGTCATCCACTTGAGGGAATAATTGCTACTGTCCTACAAAACTCTGCGCTTGGAGGCCCAACAAGAGTCTACAAGAAGAAGGTTGCGCAGTAGACATCAGGAGGCAACCTGGGGAGGCCGCTCCCCTAGAGGTATTGGTGTCGTTCTCCTCGCGAGGCCGGGGCCCCCACGAGGGTTTTTTCCCGGGGGGTTTGTCGCCAGGCCGTACTGGGCCGTCGAGGTGGGCCACGCGCTGGGCCGCAGGCAGGCAGGTCTGGGTACCCCCGATCCCAGAACGCCGACAGTAGCCCCCAGGCCCAAGGCGTGCTCGGGCTGGCTTCGGGGCGAAGCCAAGCCGAGGCGCCACGGGCCCCAACCGCCTGCGGGCCAGGCTCGATCCGTAGCGCACGACGGGACGCGAACGCCTCCACTTCCCCATGTCGCCTCGGCAATCGCCCCGAATGACAAAAAGCATGGCGCACGCAACAGAGCCATCATATATTGCCCCACCTCGCGCCTTCCTTCTAGTCCCCCTTCCTCCGCAAGCTCACGCCCTTTTTGCCCGGTCTCACGCTAGCTCCAATCTGCCCCTCCGCCGTGGCTCCAAAGAGGAAAAGGGGCAGAACTTCGGTGGCGTCGGAGCCCCAGCCGGGGCCAGAGCCCGCGCTGGGCCGGTCCTCCGTGCTCAATCTCGAAGGGTTGGACAAGCTCCGGCGGGCGATCGCCGTCGGCACCAACGAGTGGAAGGCGACGAAGATCTGGCCCGCCTCTCGGCTTCCAGTGGATCTGGAGGCCACTAACATCCCCCTTCATCTCCATGCCATCTTCTCTGGCTTGTTGCCGCCATTTTCGGACTTCTTCAATGCCGTGCTCGCGTACTACCAGGTTCACACATTGCATCTTGACCCTGGGTCCATCGTCCTCCTCTCCGACTTAGTGTTCTTGTGTGAGGCCTTGTCGGCGTTCTGGGAACAGGGGTACCCAGACCTGCCTCCCTGCGGCCCAGGGCATGCATGGCCCACTTCATCAGCCAATCACAACCATGCACAACCCCACTCGAGACAAGGCCCTTGTGAGGCCCCTCGGCTCGCGAGGAGGAGCAGCGTCAAGACCGGCTAGGGATGGGCCTCCCCAGGCCCCCTCCGGAGCGGCGGAGATCTCTATGCAGAGCCTGGCCTCAGGAGTCAAAGATGACGCAAGGAAGGACAGGCGGGCACCAGCGCGCCAGGCGGCGCAGTTTCCCCTTTGGTGTAAAGGGAGCAAGGACGTACGCGGGTTCGCAAAGCTTCCCCGAAAGGTTTCCATTCCGGTGCAATAAGACCACGACCACGAGCCCCACAGGACGGATGTCATCGCCGAGCCCACCTCTGCGTCGTCGATAGCTACTTTGCAGGCGAAGACCGCCTTTGGGCAGGGCGGGGATGTACTCCTGTCCCCCTTCAAAATTGGCCGTTGTGGGATCCCTTCCCGCCATTGCGATAAGGGAAGAGGACCCGGGCCACCGCTATATATAGAGGTTAGGCTGCACTGTAGAGAGGGATCCGAAATCAGTCCATCCACTCATCCATCACCAAGCCAACAGAGGGCCAAGAACACCTCAGGAGCGCCCTCACGAGGCTCTGAAACACTGTAGTAGTTCATCCACCACACCTCCTCGAGAGGCAATCCACCAAAGCAGGAGTAGGGTATTACGCTTCGCAGCGGCCCGAACCTGGGTAAACCACCATGTTCATCTTCTTCCTCGTCATCGCGCGAGTTCATCGTTTTGTCCATCGAGTAGCGAGCTAGGTAGGTAGAGGCTACAGGGGATCTTCGCACACGCCCCTGTGTTCGAATCTTAAGGGTTTTGCGGAGCCCGAAATCTGACATTTGGCGCGCCAGGTAGGGGGCGTGTCGGGGTCTTCTCCAAGCTTCGTTCTTCACATGCTTCACTGCTCCGATGGCCGGCGCTCAACAAGCTTCCCCCGGCCGCAGCGGGTCAGCTTCTGTCGACCCCGCCGCTGCCGCCGGAGGCCCACGCCCCGGCAGCATTGTACTGGGCGGTCAGTATCAAGCCACCAGCATCGTCTCCACCATCACTGCCTCTCGCACCGCCCAAGCACACGGCGGGCGGGCGGCGCCCTCGGCACCGGCGACGCGCCGCACCTACGTGGGGGACCTCGACGCGCACGATGCGCTACTTCTGGCAAGCGAGATGCTCCGCCACCGCCCAACGCACGGGGGCTTCGACGCATGGGCCGACCATATTGCGGAGCTGGTCACCGTCGCGCAGAGGGCCATGGCTCCTCAGTCTTCTTCAAGGCCGCAGGCGCCAGGCGCCGGGGGCTCGTCTGCCGCGCCCGTTCCCCAGCCCGCCGGCGGTGTGACCCTTCCGGCACCGGACGGGCCCGAGCGGGGCCCGCCGCATGCTGTGCTCCTTCTCCTCCGAATCCCGGTGACCGGTTTCGGGCCGCAGCCCGGCCACGACGACCAAGCGCACGGAGGAAACAACGGGGCGCCCCGCGCGCACACCAACATGCGCCTCCATGACTCGGTGGACCTTCAACAGCCTGGGTTGACCAGGCGGGAGCACGCCGTCCGGCGCAGTGAGCAAGCGGCGCAGGCGTCTGGACAAACAAGCAACAACGGCGAAGGCGCATCAGGTCGCCGAGGAAGCAATCCACACCAGGAGACGTGCGGCCCACCCAACGGCGGTGGCAGAGGTAAGCAACTCCGCTCTAAGGCCCGTCGCAGGAGGGTCTGCGAGCGATGCGCATGGGGTGGCTTCCCGCCACCGCCAGGAGGGACCGTCCCCGGCGACCCGCCGGACGGCTCAGGAGGAGGACCGAGCCCTTATGTGGAGCCCTACGTACCATGCTACGTCGTACGGCCTGACGGTGGGATGGGTCAGGCGCCCGCCGCAGGCGCCAGCACCCCCCAAGAGTAAGGAGCACCGTGGGCGTCCTCCCCGAGCCGGGCCTGGGAGCTTCCGTCGATGGAGCACCGGGCCTGGACGGCGCGAGCGGGAGGGCGCCCCCGGGCCCGCGGGGCGCGGCGCAAGCCGGCGCCCCTGCGGGCAAGAGACGTCGGACCAAGCCCCGAGGCCTCAGGAGTAATGGCCTGGGGGGAGCAGCGAGACACAAACAACGCGGGCAACCCGCGGCAACTGCAGCGCCGGCACGGCCTCGGGAGGCTGGGCCTCACGAGGCCCTCGGGACGTTGTCCGGCAGGCGCATGGATGCTTCACGAGGCGGCTTCATCGACAAAACACCCTTATGGCTGCGCCGGATGCATTGTGCTCATGTTTGGGCCGCGGGAGCGCAATCCTGCGGTCGCGCGGGGAACGATGCATTCGGGTTTGGGTCATAAGGGCGCACGACCGAGCAGAAATGCGCGGGATGGTTCTTGACAGAGTTGGGAGCCACCAGGCAGTGCGCCTAGGGGCTTGCCCAGCTATCTACGGCCGTGACACTCTCACGTAATAATGAGTGGGTTGTATACGCCCGGAGCCCCCTGAGGACGCGGAGGGGTTCCTCCCACGCAACGTGGCAGCCACAGCTCCGCGTTGGCGGAGAAGTCAACACTGCCCACCAATGGCTATGCCCATGCAACGTGGATGCCCTACGCTCAGCATTGGGGGAAGACGAAGACTAGTCTAGGTGCCAGACGCGGCCTCTATTTGCTTTTCTCGTTTTTGGATTTGCCAACTTTTCTGAAACTAAACTCGGGGTTTTTCCAAATCGTGTTTTAAAGGAAAGGGTCAAAGATTTGTTTTCATCGCCATTTCGTTTGTTGGTTTCTCTCTCTTCGAGTCAAGCACTCGCCTGCTCCCCTCCCCCTCGTACCCCGCGAGCGGGGGTTGGGGGGCACGGTGCTTACACCTCGCCAAGGCCTTGGCGCCCGGATCCTCGCATGGTACTCACGGATGAGTCAGCAGGCGCATGTCATCTCATACTCGCTCGGGGTCTCCACCCACGGCCCGACGCGCCATCTTGGAACCTCGGGAGGCCCACCCCTCCTGGGGGAGGAAACAAATTTTTTTTGGGAATAGCTTGAGCGTCAAAGGGGGCTCCTGAGCATCGCGCCTCAGGAGCCTTACCGGTCGTAAGGCCACTCGCCCCCCTTGATGTCGTCCTTGGTGATCCAGTCGGCATCAAGGGTGTCGAGGCCTCGCCTCGTGAAGTGCGTCCAGGTGATCCGGTCGTACCTAACGGTGGTGGGGAAATGTGCGGGACTGGGACCTGCCGACGTAGAGCTACGTGAGCGTCAACTCGGAGCCTCGGGAGGCCCGCCCCTCCCGGGGCAGGAAGCAAAAAATTTCGGGAGCCGCTTGAGAGTCAAAGGGGCTCCTGAGCATCACACCTCAGGAGCCTTACCGGTCATAAGGCCACTTGCCCCCCTTGATGTCGTCCTTGGTGATCCGGTCGGCATCAAGGGTGTCGAGGCCTCGCCCCGTGATGTGCGTCCAGGTGATCCGGTTGTACCTAACGGTGGTGGGGAAATGTGCGGGACTGGGACCAACCGACGTAGAGCTACGTGAGCGTCAACTCAGAGCCTCGGGAGGCCCGCCCCTCCCGGGGCAGGAAGCAAAAAATTTTGGGAGCCGCTTGAGCGTCAAAGGGGGCTCGTGAGCATCACACCTCAGGAGCCTTACCGGTCATAAGGCCACTCGCCCCCCTTGATGTCGTCCTTGGTGATTCGGTTGGCATCAAGGGTGTCGAGGCCTCGCCCCGTGAAGTGCGTCCAGGTGATCCGGTTGTACCTAACGGTGGTGGGGAAATGTGCGGGACTGGGACCTGCTGACGTAGAGCTGCTTGAGCGTCGAAGGGGGCTCCTGAGCATCACGCCTCAGGAGCCTTACCGGTCATAAAGCCACTCGCCCCCCTTGATGCCGTCCTTGGTGATCCGGTCGGTGTCAAGGGAGTCGGGGCCTCGCCTCATGAAGTGCGTTTAGGTGATCTGGTCGTACCTTATGATGGTAGGGAAATGTGCGGGACTGGGACCAACAGACACAGAGCGCCGACAGGGCTCCCAACCTGACTTGCTCGCAAGAAGAAGAAGCCCGCAGGAAGTACGGACTCTCCGAGCACCGCAGCCGCGCTCCCACAACCCAGAAGCCTACCGCGAGCATGTCAAGCTAAGTATCCTAACCACGACCGGAAGGCAACTTCAACCAACAAAATGCAAAGGCCAGGACGCATGACAGAAGTGCTGATAAAGAGAGGCAAGCGCCCAAATCCATTACACGCCCGCAGGGCCTCCCTCGATTCTTTGATTGCAGGAACAGGAGAAGAGGAGGAGAAAGAAAGTGAAAAAGCCCCACGGGGGCCGCCGCCTCAGGAGCCCCAGCGTCTGCGCACCAGTGCTCAGCCGGTGTCCTCCTCTTCCTTCATGGGCCCGTGGAGGCGCGCCGGCACGGACGCCCCTGGAGCAGAAGAGCGGCGCCGCGGCGGCTGGCTACCCCTGGAGGTCCGGGCGCGCCGGCATGGCGGCGCGTCGTAGCTGCTGTTGCTGCTATCGCTCGGGCTCCCTTCGGAGGGGGTGTCGCTGCTGCTGGAGGCGCGGCGCCCGTCGTGAAGCGCAAGCTCATCTCCAAGATCACTGCGGCCGGCGTCTTCCGGGCAGCACCCCAGGCGCTTGCCCTCTTCCCCGAAGATCTTGACGAAGAGCGTCGCCTCCCCGTCATACTTGAAGTGAAGGGTGCGCCTCCCCTTCAGGCCGCGAGCGCGGGCGAACGCTTGCCACCCGCGGTTCAGATACACGTAGCCCCCGGGGGTGACCTCAACCTCCACCCACGACGCCGTGCTGCAGCAGCTGTCGGCCTGCAGCCATAGGCCAGCAGGCCCTCCTGCCGGCAGCGCCCCCGCGAAGAAGCTCGGGAGATGGAACCAAGTGGCCTCCGGCCTCTCTGCGCACATCACGAACTCCTGGGCCGTGTTGGCCACCACCGACCTCCCACTTCGGGCGCCAACGCTCGACCACTGCGGCTGCCCGCGCTGGACGACGCCCCACCGCGGCCGCCGATGGTGACCCCGAGGCGTGCAGAAGCACGGCCGCGCTCACCGGGAACCACTGTCGGCGTCGCGGCATGCTTCCGGGGACGACCGCGGCCCCTCCTGGGCGGCGGAGCGGTAGGACTCTCCCCGGAGGCCTTCCCCTTCTCGGCGGCAGAGAACTTCCTCACTGACGCCATGACTGGGGGAGTGACGGCTTGGAGATAGAGAGGCAAAGAAGACGAAGATGAGTTGAGGGCTTTCTCGCCCTCGCCCGCTTAAATACAGCCAAGGGCCGACCGGCGCCCCCTCATATCCCGGGAGGCGTGCGGCCTTTGAAGGGTCACATCCGCGTGGCCCGAGGAGTAGAGGCCCGAAGCAGCAGCAGCATTCAAGGAAGGGCAATGATGGCCGGCGCTGCACACGGACGTCGTGTCAATTTGACTTGGAGCGGTTCCTGACACCCTCGGGGAGCGGGGGCGTCGCCGCCCAGGCGTTTGACGCGTGTAAAGCCTGGCCCGCAGGTGTTTGGGGCCCGCGGCGCTTCGGGCCGTCCTCGAGGCTTCGCCCGGAGGCCGGCTCGAGCGCGCCTTGGGCCCGGGGGCTACTGTCGGCGTTCTGGGACGGGGGTACCCAGACCTGCCTGCCTGCGGCCCAGGGCATGGCCCAGTTCATCAGCCAAGCACAACCATGCACAGCGCCACTCGAGACAAGGCCCTCGCGAGGCCCCTTGGCTCGCGAGGAGGATCAGCGTCAAGACTGGCTAGGGATGGGCCTCCCCAGGCCCCCTCCGGAGCGGTGGAGATCTCGATGCAGAGCCCGGCCTCAGGAGTCAAAGATGACGCAAGGAAGGACAGGCGGGCGCCAGCGCGCTAGGCGGCGCAGTTTCCCCTTTGGTGTAAAGGGAGCAAGGACGTACGCAGGTTCCCAAAGCGCCCCCCAAAGGTTTCCATTCCGGTGCAATAAGACCACGACCACGAGCCCCGCGGGACGGATGTCATCGCTGAGCCCACCTCTGCATCGTCGACAGCTACTTTGCAGGCGAAGACCGCCTTTGGGCAAGGCGGGGATGTACTCCTGTCCCCCTTCAAAATTGGCCGTTGTGGGATCCCTTCCCGCCATTGCGATAAGGGAAGAGGACCCGGGCCACCGCTATATATAGAGGTTAGGCTGCACTGTAGAGAGGGATCCGAAATCGGTTCATCCACTCATCCATCACCAAGCTAACAGAGGGCCAAGAACACCTCAGGAGCGCCCTCACGAGGCTCCGAAACACTGTACTAGTTCATCCACCACACCTCCTCGAGAGGCAATCCACCAAAGCAGGAGTAGGGTATGACGCTTCGCAGCGGCCCAAACCTAGGTAAACCACCGTGTTCATCTTCTTCCTCGTCGTCGCGCGAGTTCATCGTTTTGTCCATCGAGTAGCGAGCTAGGTAGGGCGAGGCTGCAGGGGATCTTCGCACATGCCCCTGTGGTCGAATCTTAAGGGTTTTGCAGAGCCCGAAATCCAACAGGCCTTCGTGGGCATCTCCCCGTCCGTGGCTCTGCTTCGCCACTTCTTCTCCCTCCAGAAGGTCACCGGCGGGCAGTCCTCGGGGTGCGCGTCGTTCCGGGTGGCGGACGCGATGGCGGGCGTGGCCCTCAATGCCGAGCTTCATCCGGATGCGGAGGGCTTCCGGAAGCAGTGGGTGTATGTCGACGCCGCTGCGTACAGCCCCCTACTACAAGCCCCCGAAGCCCCCGCAGAGCCGAGCCTCGGTTGGGAGCACGCGAAGCTTGTCGACCCGCGGCTTGCGCGGGTTACGGCTGTTGGAAATATGCCCTAGATGCAATAATAAAAGTAGTTTTTATTATATTTCCTTGTTCTTGATAATCATTTATTATCCATGCTATAATTGTATTGATTGGAAACACCGATACATGTGTGGATACATAGACAACACTGTGTCCCTAGTATGCCTCTAGAAGACTAGCTTGTTGATCAAAGATGGTCAAGGTTTCCTAGCCATAGACATGAGATGTCATTTGATAACAGGATCACATCATTGGGAGAATGATGTGATGGACAAGACCCAAACTATGAACATAGCATATGATCGTGTCAGTTTATTGCTATTGTTTTCTGCATGTCAAGTATATGTTCCTATGACCATGAGATCATGCAACTCACTGACACCGGAGGAGTACCTTGTTTGTATCAAACGTCGCAACGTAACTGGGTGACTATAAAGATGCTCTACAGGTATCTGCGAGGGTGTCTGTTGAGTGGGCATGGATCAAGACTGGGATTTGTTACTCCGTGTGACGGAGAGGTATCTCAGGGCCCAGTCGGTAATACAACATCACAACAAGCCTTGCAAGCAATGTGACTAAAGTGTTATCCACGGGATCTTGTATTACGGAACGAGTAAAGAGAATTGCCAGTAACGAGATTGAACTAGGTATAGAGATACCGACGATCGAATCTCGGGCAAGTAACATACCGAAGAACAAAGGGAACAACGTACGGGATTAAGTGAATCCTTGACATAGAGGTTCAACCGATAAAGATCTTCGTAGAATATGTAGGAACTAATATGGGCATGGTTATTGACCGTAGAGGTGTCTCGGTCATGTCTACATAGTTCTCGAACCCGCAGGGTCTGCACACTTATGGTTAGGTGACGTTTCGGTAGTATAGAGTTATGCATGGTGGTGACCGAAGGTTGTTCAGAGTCCCGGATGAGATCCCGGACGTCACGAGGAGCTCCGGAATGGTCCGGAGGTAAAGATTGATATATAGGAAGTCCCGTTTTGGTCACCGGAAAAGTTTTGGGTATTTCGGTAGTGTACCGGGAGTGCCGGGAGGGTACCGGGGGACCATCGGGAGGGGCCTCTCGCCCCAAAGGGTCTCATGGGCTGTGGGAGGAGTCAAACCAGCCCCTAGTGGGCTGGCCGAACCCCCCACTAAGGCCCATGTGGCTAGGGGTGGGAAAACCCAAAGGTGGAAAGGGTTTCCAAGTGGGGGAGGAGGAATCCTACTCCTAGTAGGATTGGAGTTGGACTCCTCCACCTCCCCACTTCGGCCGCACCTAGGAGCAGCCCTAGGGGCGCCGGCCTCCCTCCCCTTCCTCCTATATATACTGGAGGGGAGAGAGGGCAGCCGCACCAGAAAACCCTAAGCCACGGTGCAGCCCTCTCTCCCCGATGGATCAAGTCCTCTAGTTTTTCAGCAGTGCTTAGGCGAAGCCCTGCTGGAATAGTTCCACCACCACCATCGCCGCGCCATCGCGCTGCCGGAGAACTCATCTATCTCTCCGCTCCCTCTTGCTGGATCAAGAAGGCGGAGATCGTCATCGAGTTGTACGTGTGCTGAACGCGGAGGTGCCGTCCGTTCATCGCTAGATTGGGACGGATCGTGATTGGATCGCGGATCGCTCGGCGATTTGGATCGCGAAGACGTTCGACTACATCAACCGCGTTTCTTAATGATTCCCGCTTAGTGATCCACAAGGGTATTTAGATCCACTCTCCCTCTCGTAGATGCTCATCATCATGGATAGATCTTGCGTGTGCGTAGGAAAAATTTGTTTCCCATGCAACGTTCCCCCCAGTGGTATCAGAGCTAGGTCTATGTGTAGATGAGATCACAAGTAGAACACAAAGGAGTTTGTGGGCGTTGATATTCAGATTGCTTCCTCCCTTGGTCTTTTCTTGATTCGGCGGTATTGTGGGATGAAGCGGCCTGGACCAACATTACTCGTACACTTACGAGAGACCGGTTCCATCACCTGACATGTAACTTCGTTGCATAAAGATGGCTGGCGGGTGTCTGTTTCTCAAACTTTAGTTGGATCGGATTCGACAAAGGCGGTCCTTGAGAAGGTTGAATAGCAATTTGTGTATCACCGTTGTGGTTTTTGCATAGGTAAGAATTGTTCTTGCTAGATACCCGTAGCAGCCACGTAAAACATGCACCAACAATTAGAGGACGTCTAACTTGTTTTTGCAGGGTATGTTGTGATGTGATATGGCCAATTACATGATGAGATATATGTGATGTATGAGATGATCATGTATTGTATAGAGTATCATGACTTGCATGTCGATGAATACGGCAACCGGCAGGAGCCATAGGGTTGTCTTTAATTATTTTCGCCGTTTTGCTTTACTTTATCGCTATGAGTTAGCAATAGTCGTGGAAGCAACAGTCGGCGCGACAACCTCATGGTCACACATTGATGGAGATCAAGATGATGCAGATCATGGTATCATGCCGGTGACGATAGAGATCATGCCGGTGCTTTGGAGATGGAGATCAAAAGCTGGAGTTCATGGCCATATCATGTCACTTATGATTTGCATGTGATGTTAATCCTTTTATGCATCTTATTTTTCTTAGGACGACGGTAGCATTATAAGGTGATCCCTCACTTAAATTTCAAGATAAAATTGTGTTCTCCCCGAGTGTGCACCGTTGCGAAAGTTCGTCATTTCGAGACACCACGTGATGATCGGGTGTGATAGACTCTACGTTCGCATACAACGGGTGCAAGCTAGTGTTGCATGTGCGGAACACTCGGGTTAAACTTGATGAGCCTAGCATGTCCATACATGGCCTCGGAACACAAGAGACCAAAAGGTTAAACATGATTCATATAGTAGATATGATCAACATGAAGATGTTTACCATTGAAACCACCTCAACTCATGTGATGATCGGACTTGAGTTGGTGAATTTGGATCATGTGACACTCGAATGACCAGAGGGATGTCAATTTGAGTGGGAGTGTTTAAGTAACATGATTAACTAAACTCATTATCTTGAACAATAGTCTAAGTTTTCTTTGCAAAAATTATGTTGTAGATCAATGGCTCGCGCAGTAGCACCCTGAATTTTAATGTGTTCCTAGATAAAGCTAAGTTGAAAGATGATGGAAGTAACTTTGTGGACTCGGCCAGTAATCTGAGGATTATCCTTAAGGATTCCCAAAAGGGTTATGTCGTTGATGCACCGCTTGGTGATCCACCCGCTCCAGTTGAGTCTCCAGACATTGTGAACGCCTGGCAGGCTCGTTCTGATGATTACTCAATGGTTCAATGTGCAATGTTGTATGGCTTAGAACCGGGACTTCAAAGACGTTTTGAATGTCATGGAGCATATGATATGTTCCTAGAGTTGAAGTTTATCTTTCAGAAGAATGCCTGGATCGAGAGGTATGAGACCTCCGATAAGTTCTATGCCTGCAAGATGGAGGAGAACGGGTCTGTCAGTGAACACATACTCAAAATGTTTGGGTATTCCACCCATCTGGCTGAATTGGGGATGCCCCTTCCAGCAGAGGCGATCACTGACAGAGTTCTTCAATCATTGCCACCTAGCTACAAGAGCTTCGTGTTGAACTATAACATGCACGGGATGAACAAGTCAGTCGCCGAGCTGTTTGCGATGTTGAAAGTGGCTGAGTCTGATATTCAGAAGGAGCATCAAGTGTTGATGGTCAATAAAACCACTAGTTTCAAGAAGAATGGCAAGGGTAAGAAGGGAACTCCAAGAAGAGTGGCAAATCAGTTGCCCCTCCCGTGAAGAAACCCAAGGCTGGACCCAAGCCAGTAACTGAGTGCTTTCATTGCAAGGGAACTGGTCACTGGAAGTGGAACTGCTCCAAGTATTTGGCTGACAAGAAGGCAGCCAACAACAAACAAGGTATATATGATATACATGTTATTGATGTGTACCTTACCAACTCTAGTTGTAGTGCCTGGGTATTTGATACTGGTGCGGTTGCTCACATTTGCAACTCAAAACAGGAACTGCAGAATAGATGGAGGCTGGCGAAGGACGAAGTGACGATGCGCGTGGGAAATGGTTCCAAGGTTGATGTGATCGCCGTCGGCACGCTCGCTCTTCGATTACCATCGGGATTAGTGATGAACCCGAATAATTGTTATTTAGTGCCTGCGTTAAGCATGAACATTATATCTGGATCTTGTTTATTGCGAGACGGTTACTCATTTAAATAAGAGAATAATGGTTGTTCTATTTATATGAGTAATATCTTTTATGGTCATTCCCCCAATGTGAGGGGTTTATTCTTATTGAATCTCGATAGTGATGATACACATGTTCATAACATTGATGCCAAAAGATGTAGAATTGATAATGATAATACCACTTTCTTGTGGCACTGCCGTTTAGGTCATATTGGTGTAAAACGCATGAAGAAGCTCCATGCTGATGGACTTTTGGAGTCACTAGATTTTGAATCACTTGACACATGTGAACCATGCTCATGGGCAAGATGACTAAAACCCCGTTCTCTGGTACAGTGGAATGGGCAAGTGACTTGTTGGAAATCATACATACTGATGTGTGCAGTCCGATGAGCATTGAGGCGCGCGGTGGTTATCGTTACTTTCTCACCTTCACTGATGACTTAAGTAGATATGGGTATATTTACTTAATGAAACACAAGTCTGAAACGTTTGAAAAGTTCAAGCAATTTCAGAGTGAAGTTGAGAATCATCGTAACAAGAAGATTAAATTCCTACGATCTGATCGAGGAGCAGAATATCTCAGTTATGAGTTTGGCAGCCACTTAAGACAGTGTGGAATTGTTTCACAATTGACACCGCCTGGAACACCACAGCGTAATGGTGTGTCCGAACGTCGTAATCGAACCTTATTGGATATGGTGTGATCTATGATGTCTCTTGTCGATTTGCCACTATCGTTTTGGGGTTATGCATTAGAGACAGCTGCATTCACTTTAAATAGGGCACCATCGAAATCCGTTGAGACGACGCCATATGAACTGTGGTTTGGCAAGAAGCCAGAGTTGTCGTTTCTTAAAGTTTGGGGATGTGATGCTTATGTCAAAAAGCTTCAGCCTGAAAAACTGGAACCCAAACTGGAGAAATGCGTCTTCATAGGTTACCCAAAACAGACAGTTGGGTATACCTTCTATCTCAGATCCGAAGGCAAAGTGTTTGTCGCTAAAAACGGAACATTTCTTGAGAAAGAGTTTCTCTCGAAAGAATTGAGTGGGAGGAAGATAGAACTAGATGAGGTTGTTGAACCTTTACTTCAACCTGAGAGTAGCGCAGTGCAGAAAGATGTTTCTGTGGAGCCTACATCGGTTGAAGAGGAAGTTAATGATGATGATCATGAAGCTTCGGATCAAGTTGCTATCGAACCTCGTAGGTCGGCAAGGACGCGTACTGCTCCAGAGTGGTGCGGCAACCCTGTCTTAGAGGTCATGCTGTTGGACAACGATGAACCTACGAGCTATGGAGAAGCGATGATGGGCCCGGATTCCAAGAAATGGTTAGAGGCCATGAAATCCGAGATGGGATCCATGTATGAAAACAAAGTATGGGCTTTGGAAGTATTACCTGAAGGGCGAAAGGCCATTCAGAACAAATGGATCTTTAAGAGGAAGACGGATGCGGACGGTAATGTCACCGTCTATAAAGCTCGACTTGTGGCAAAGGGTTTTTTCACAAGTTCAAGGAGTTGACTACGATGAGACCTTCTCACCCGTAGCGATGCTTAAGTCCGTCAGAATCATGTTAGCAATAGCTGCCTTTTTCGATTATGAAATTTGGTAGATGGATGTCAAAACAGCGTTCCTTAACGGTTTCCTGAAGGAAGAGTTGTATATGATGCAACCAGAAGGTTTTGTCGATCCAAAGAATGCTGACAAAGTTTGCAAACTCCAGCGATCCATTTATGGACTGGTGCAAGCATCTCGGAGTTGGAATCTTCGCTTGGATGAGGTAATCAAAGCGTTTGGGTTTATACAAGTTTACGGAGAAGCTTGTATTTACAAGAAAGTGAGTGGGAGCTCTATAGCTTTTCTAATATTATATGTGGATGACATATTGCTGATTGGAAACAATATAGGAATGTTGGAAAGCGTGAAGGAATATTTGAACAAGAGTTTTTCAATGAAGGACCTAGGAGAAGTTGCTTTCATATTAGGCATCAAGATCTATAGAGATATATCGAGACGCTTAATAGGACTTTCACAGAGCACATACCTTGACAAAGTTTTGAAGAAGTTCAAAATGGATCAGTCCAAGAAGGTGTTCTTGCCTGTATTGCAAGGTGTGAAGTTGGGTAAGACTCAATGCCTAGTGACTGCAGAAGATAGAGAAAAGATGAGTGTCGTCCCCTATGCTTCAGCCGTAGGCTCTATTATGTATGCAATGCTGTGCACAAGACCCGATTTTAGCCTTGCCATAAGTATGGCCGGAAGGTTTCAAAGTGATTCAGGAATGGAACACTGGACGGTGGTCAAGAATATCCTGAAGTACCTGAAAAGGACTAAGGACATGTTTCTCGTTTATGGAGGTGATCAAGAGCTCGTCCTAAAGGGTTATGTCGATGCAAGCTTTGACACTGATCTGGATGACTCTAAGTCTCAAACCGGATACGTATTTATTCTCAATGGGGGTGCGGTAAGCTGGTGCAGTTCCAAGCAGAGCGTGGTAGCTGATTCTACATGCGAATCGGAGTACATCGCTGCCTCGGAGGCGGCGAAGGAAGGTGTCTGGATGAAGGAGTTCATGACAGATCTTGGAGTAGTGCCTAGTGCACTAAACCCAATGACTCTGTTCTGTGACAACACTGGTGCCATTGCTCTAGCCAAGGAACCAAGGTTTCACAAGACGACCAGACACATAAAGCGACGTTTCAATTCCATCAGCGATTACATCAAGGAGGACGACATAAATATTTGCAAAGTGCACACGGATCTGAATGTTGCAGATGCGATGACTAAACCTCTTCCAAGGGCTAAACATGATCAACAACAGAACTGTATGGGTGTTAGATTCATTACAATGTAAATCACATAGTGATGTGAGCTAGATTATTGACTCTAGTGCAAGTGGGAGACTGTTGGAAATATGCCCTAGAGGCAATAATAAAAGTAGTTATTATAATATTTCCTTGTTCATGATAATCGTTTATTATCCATGCTATAATTGTATTGATTGGAAACACCGATACATGTGTGGATACATAGACAACACTGTGTCCCTAGTATGCCTCTAGAAGACTAGCTTGTTGATCAAATATGGTCAAGGTTTCCTAGCCATAGACATGAGATGTCATTTGTTAACAGGATCACATCATTGGGAGAATGATGTGATGGACAAGACCCAAACTATGAACTTAGCATATGATCGTGTCAGTTTATTGCTATTGTTTTCTGCATGTCAAGTATCTGTTCCTATGACCATGAGATCATGCAACTCACTAACACCGGAGGAGTACCTTGTGTGTATCAAACGTCGCAACGTAACTGGGTGACTATAAAGATGCTCTACAGGTATCTCCGACGGTGCTTGTTGAGTGGGCATGGAGCAAGACTAGGATTTGTTACTCCGTGTGACGGAGAGGTATCTCGGGGCCCACTCGGTAATACAACATCACAACAAGCCTTGCAAGCAATGTGACTAAAGTGTTAGCCACGGGATCTTGTATTACGGAACGAGTAAAGAGACTTGCCGATAACGAGATTGAACTAGGTATAGAGATACCGACGATCGAATCTTGGGCAACTAACATACCGAAGAACAAAGGGAACAGCGTACGGGATTAACTGAATCCTTGACATAGAGGTGCAACCGATAAAGATCTTCGTAGAATATGTAGGAACCAATATGGGCATCCAGGTCCCGCTATTGGTTATGGACCGTAGAGGTGTCTCGGTCATGTCTACATAGTTCTCGAACCGCAGGGTCTGCACACTTAAGGTTAGGTGACGTTTCGGTAGTATAGAATTATGCATGGTGGTAACCGAAGGTTGTTCAGAGTCCCGGATGAGATCCCGGATGTCACGAGGAGCTCCGGAATGGTCCGGCGGTAAAGATTGATATATAGGAAGTCCCGTTTTGGTCACCGGAAAAGTTTCGGGTATTTCGGTAGTGTACCGGGAGTGCCGGGAGGGTACCGGGGGACCATCGGGAGGGGCCTCTCGCCCCAAAGGGTCTCATGGGCTGTGGGAGGAGTCAAACCATCCCCTAGTGGGCTGGCCGAACCCCCCACTAAGGCCCATGCGGCTAGGGGTGGGAAAACAAAAAGGTGCAAAGGCTATCCAAGTGGCGGAGGAGGAATTCTACTCCTAGTCGGATTGGAGTTGGACTCCTCCACCTCCCCACTTCGGCCGCACCTAGGGGCAGCCCTAGGGGCGCCGGCCTCCCTCCCATTCCTCCTATATATACTGGAGGGGAGAGAGGGCAGCCGCACCAGAAAACCCTAAGCCACGGTGCAACCCTCACTCCCCGATAGATCAAGTCCTCTAGTTTTTCAGCAGTGCTTAGGCGAAGCCCTGCTGGAATAGTTCCACCACCAACGCCGTCGCACTGCCGGAGAACTCATCTACCTCTCTGCTCCCTCTTGCTGGATCAAGAAGGCGGAGATCATCATCGAGCTGTACGTGTGTTGAACGCGGAGGTGCCGTCCGTTCGGCGCTAGATCGGGACGGATCGTGATTGGATCGTGGGACGCTCGGCGATTTGGATCGCGAAGATGTTCGACTACATCAACCGCGTTTCTTAACGCTTCCCGCTTAGCGATCTACAAGGATATGTAGATCCACTCTCTCTCTCGTAGATGCTCATCACCATGGATAGATCTTGCGTGTGCGTAGGAAATTTTTTGTTTCCCATGCAACGTTCCCCTCCAACACCACTCTCGCCCCATGTGGTCCTTTGCCGACCCCGACGACGTCATGATGCTTCAGGTGCCTTCCCTTCCTTCCAGCTCGTTGCGCGAGGTGCTCCGCCTCCTGACTGGCGGGGACCCCGCCGCAATTCCTCCGGAAGGGCTCCCCTTGTACAATTACCTAAACATGGGAGCCTTCGCCCAGAAGATGCCACGCTTCAACGAGTGGGGGGCTGCTTCCTGAGGTCCGTGCGGACCCTCCCGACGCCTTCCTCCTGGTGGCCCCAGCCTCTGGGGGGCGTAGATCAGCGCCCCTCACAGGACTGCGGAGGAGCGCCCAGAACCGCTTGCCCCTCAAGCGTCCGTCTCCGTCTCTCCAAGCGGCACAGGTGATGCCATGACCGGAGGCACAACCGCCACTCCTGCTGTAGGGTGCCATGCGTCGGACACCAGTGAGCCGTCCCCTGGTTCCTGCGCGCGCCGGCAGAGGAGGAAGCCCAGGGGCAACAATGGCCCGGCCCCGGGGATCCTGAGGATGAGGAAGTGGCTCGCCTTGGATGAGTAAGAGCCCGACCTCTCTTGATTCCCGCGTGACACGCACTTCTGAGTCTTTGCTCTTCAGGTCCCCTCCTGACGAAGGAAAGAGCGCACCTCCGCCACCACCTCCCGTAGATGCTGGGCCTGTGGCGGCTCCGTGCCCCGCGAGCCATGCGACCGCGTGAGGGGAGGTGCCCGTGGGGCCCAAGCCATCCCTGGGGGGCCTCGGGCCCGAGTTTCCAGCGTTCCTCTTCAGGCGTGGCCTCCGGCTTGCGGGGCCAGGGCCGAGGCCTCCCCTGACGATTCTTCCCGGTAGCTGGACGCCCAAGGCGTCGGTGCCTTCTTCGAGCGGGGGTGCGAGTTCCTATGAGGCCCATCCCCGGGCCTGGGGGCCAGACAGTGGACCCTTGGCCCCCGGATCCCCGCTAGAGACGGGTGGCCCTTCATGTGCCTTCCCTGCCGATCGGGGGGCAGAGAAAGACCCCGGTCGAGCGCTGGAACTCACTTGCGGTCGTAGCGCCGCCCGGGACGGCCTCTTTCAAGGCGCGGTGAGCACGCTAGGCTGTCTTGGGGCCGAGCTTAACGACATCGACGCATGCCTCGACGCGGAACGCTTGCGCCTGGCGCGCGAATGGCGCCGGCTCGAGATCGCCATCAACCTCGGTCGTCTACAACACGAGCACGCCCGCATGGAAGCCGAAGGATCCCTCGTCGCGGCGAGGGAGGCTCGCGATCATGCCCTTGAGGAAGCCCAGGCCGCGGACTGCCGGCGTGAGGCTACAGAGAAGCACGGGGAAGAGCTTCAAGCTTCCAATGCCGCCCTCGAGCGGCAAGTCCAGGCGCGTAAGGCCGCGCTCGCCGCCTTGGTGGGCGGGCCATTCACGGGCGAAGCGAGGCTCCGCACACTTGAAGATACGCTGACGTTGGAAGCACTGGAACAAAGCCTGGAGCGCGAGCGGCTGGAGGTGATGGAACGCCAAGTGGCAGCCGCCGAGGACTCCCTTGCCTCTCGGGAGGCGAAGATCCAGGGAGAGGTCGACGAGAAGGCGGCGGAGGTTCGTCGGGCCCTCGCCAAGGACTACCGTGGGAAGATGAAGCTTCAGGAGTCCTGTTTCTGCAAGCGGCGCGACGACCTGAAAGGTGAGGCTGACGGCCTCAGGAAGAAGTTAGCCGCGGCGGAGCAACGTTAGAAAGTTGTGGTGGACGCCCAGGCCGCCACCGAAGCTGAGCTGTCTTTCCTCTACACGCAAGTGGAGGATGTCACTTCCCTCGCAGAGAAGGCCTCGGACGAGGCGAACCGCGCCCGGGGGCTGCAGAACACACGCTCCCGGATGTTCCAGGCCCTCAAGAGGAGGGCCCACCAAGCCCTGAGCAGCATCTGCAACGAGAGCGTCTCCAGTCCGCTCGTTCTTGATGACACCGGCTACCATGGCTTCTTCACCAGGATTGTGCAGCGCCTTGAAGGGGGGAGGGCAGAGAAGGCCCGCCAACTCGTGGAAGAGAAGAGTCATGACCTCCTCGCGCGGGCATCCTCGCGCGTCTTCAGCCACCTCCTTCGCCTCGACCCCAACTTCGACTTCGACTCCGTGATAGCCCCCGTGCCCGAGGTGATTCAAGGTGCCCTTGGGTACTGGGTGGAGGATCACGTGGATGACCTGTTCGTGGAGTTTTCCCTGGCTGGGGGCAAGGACCAGCCTTTGGTCGAGGGGCACGGGTCTGACGGCGGTGGTAGCGACAGCGGCGATGTTGACAGCACATCTCCCCAGGTTGTCTTTTTCCTATTTTCCCTATCAAGATTTTGAATATGACCGCGCGGGGAAGTGAGAGTATTTTTGAAGAAACTCATTTATGATGTATCAAGTAACGTTGTACTCCCTTGCGTCGCCTTTCCTTTGCTCGTCATGGGTCACGACCCCTGAGGAGGGGTGGGTCATTACCATTATACCGAGTCAGGATACCCGGCCAAGGTCGGGGGGCGGATGTTTTGGTTGGGGCCTCGGGCCGTGCACGTCTACTGGTTCGCTTCAGAGCGTCGCGCAAGGATTCAGACGCCAAAACCTTGGCGAGGTGTGCGTGCGGGCAGGCCTGCAGCTGTTGTGGCCTGGGTCCTCGGGGGAGGCCCTCAACGCCGCTGGGGCTGGCTCAACGTGCACACCGTGTCCAGCCACCGCTCGCGGGGCGCGCGCGCGCGAGAGAGAGACGGCAAGGAGAAATGAGACGCAAGACGGGAAACGCTGCAAGGAGAAAAAAATTCCCACCCCTCTTTTCGAATAAAGACGCGAAAACTTCAAACTTTATTCCAAAAAACGGCAAATTTGGTTATAAAAGAGAGCAAAGAACAGTCGCGTCCGGCACCTAAGCTAGTCTTCCCACCAGCGCGGAGCATGGGGCTACCACTAGGCATGGGCATAGTCATTGGAGGACCGTGTCGTCCGCCAGCGCGGAGCATGGGGCTTCCACTTGGGCGTGGGTGGGGGCCCCTCCGCGTCTTCGGGGGACCCCGGGCGTATACAGCTCACTCATTATTACATGAGAGTGTCACGGGTAGAGCCTGGGGAGGCGTAGGGCGCTCCATGCCTCTGGGGCGCGGAACCCATGCCTTGTCCCCAGGCGCACAGCGGCGGGCCTAGGGCGCATCAGGCTCCGAATGGGTCCTCCCGCGGGGCGGGAGCCCACGGGCGCCCTTCCTGGGGAGGACCCGCCTCAGTACAGGGCCTCCGGCTCCTGAGGGCCTGGAGGCGAACGCCGTCACCGTGGTAGCACCGTGACTCCTTGCGGCGTGGACGGGGCGCGGTGTCGGACACTCTCGCTATGCGCGAGGTTGGCCCCCGACGCGGCACCTCGGCGCGCCTTGTCGAGGTGTTCGGGCGTCTTGTACGGGAACTCCACCCTCCGTCTCCAAGCGGGTAACGCCAGGCTTGGAGACATGGGTGAGTGCTCCACCCTCCGTCTCTAGGAGGGCAACACTCGGCCTGGAGACATGGGCGCTAGATCCACCCTCTGTCTCCAAGCAGGCAACGCCCGGCCCGGAGACATGGGCGCTTGTTCCACCCTCCATCTCCAGGCAGGCAACGCCCGGCCCGGAGACATGGGCGCTAGATCCACCCTCCTACTCCAGGCAGGCAACGCCCGACCCGGAGACATGGGCGCTAGATCCACCCTCCGTGTCCAGGCCGGCAACGCCCGGCCCGAAGACATGGGCGCTTGTTTGTGGTATCCCCTAGCCTGGTGGCGTACCTCCCGAGGTTGCTCACGCCAAGAAGCCTCAGAAGGCTTGACACACCAGACCCCCTCGCGAGGCTGCTCGCGCCAGGCCCTGCGGAGGCCGCCCGCGAAGACGCGGCCGTTCCACGGGGTGTCGACGTAGACGTGCAGCCCGCCGCTCATGTCGGGGGTGGCAGCCGCATTGGGTGGTGCGGGGCGACGCTCGCCACGCATGGCCCGTGCCTTCCGAAGCTCCTCGATCATGCTGGTGATGGACCCCCGCGAGCCTGGTGCCTCGCGCCGTGCTCCTTGCTTGTGGGCGGGCGCATCGAAGCACGCGTCCAAGTGGTGCCCAAGTACCTCCCTTGTCGCACCGGTCAGGTCGGAAGCTCTCCAGGCGGGAGCCCCCGAGACTGCCCTGGTGGAGAGCACTAGGGCCTCGTCAGCGGCGTTGACGGGCTCGGCGAAGCGACCCAGCCAGTCGCCATAGCGGTCGTTGGCGAGGCGATAACGCAGCAGCTCACGTGCCACGAGAAGCGTGGTCCGCGCATTCGCCAGCCTGCGGCGTGCGCGGGAGGATTATGACGCGGCGAGGGCGAGGGACGGGGTAGCGGCGCGGCCGTCGCGCTGCACGGTGGGCAGCAACAACGAGTCCCGCTACCCATGCGCATCTGAGTCGAGGGCAGCGTTAGCTACAGGAGGGGCGGAGCGGTGCGGAACCCCGCGGCCCACGGGTGCCACTTGGGTGATGCGAGCAGCCCGGCGCTCAGCGTGAGCCCGGCAAGCCTTGGCCATAGGAGCGACGACGCGGAGATGAAGCTGCACTGGAGGGAGGATTCCGACACGCCCCTACCTGGCGCGCCAAATGTCGGAATCGGGGCTCCGCAGACCCAAGAAGGTTTGAACTCTGGGGCGTGTGCGAATATCCCAACCAGATCAAACCTCAAGCTCGCCTCTCCACAACCGAGCCTTGCCGAATGCGCGCGAGCGAGCGAGAAGATGAACACAGAGATTTACCCAGGTTCGGGCCACCTTGCAGTGTAAAACCCTACTCCTGCTTCGGGTGGATTGGCCTCACGAGGAGGTTCGTGGATGAACAAGTACAGTGGTGAGCGACCTCGCGAGGGCTCTTCAGTGAGGATGGGTCGGTCTCTCTTGCCCCCTCTCTACGGTGGAGGCTAGTCCCTATTTATAGTGTCCTTGGTCCTCTTGCCTTATCGCACAGGCGGGGAGAGATCCCACAATGGCCAAATTTGAAAGGGGACAGGAGGTACAGCTTATCCTGACTAAAGGTGGTCTTCACCTGCAAACCAACTGGGCATGACGCAGACATGGGCTCGGCGATGACATCCGTCCTGCCGAGCTCGTGGTCTTGGTCTTGTTGCACCAGAATGGAAACCTTTGGGGGATCCCTTCGGAACCCACGTACGTCCTTGCCTCCTTAGCACCAAAGGGGAAACTGGCCCCTTTGTGCCCGCTGGCGCCCGCTGGCCTTGGTCGTCACGGCTCACGTCATCGATGCCTCCTGAGGCTGGGCACTTGCATAGGAATCTTCGCTCCTCGGGAGGCAACCTGGGGAAGCCACTCCCCTGGAGGTCTTTGCGTCGTTCTCCTCGCGAGGCCGGGGCCCTCATAAGGGTCTTGTCCCGGGGGGTTTGTCGCCAGGCCGTACTGGGCCGTCGAGGTGGGCCACGCGCTGGGCCGCAGGCAGGCAGGTCTGGGTACCCCCGATCCTAGAACGCCGACAACATGAGTAGGGTTTTCCGCTTCATAGCGGCCCGGACCTGGGTAAAACGCCAGCGTCACCATCGTCGTGCTGCCTCATTATCTCTGCTCTATGTGCAACGTGACCTCCCCCCGTCAAACCACAAAGGGACCCATGGCCTCATAAGTGATCGTGTGCATCGTGCCCTAACATCTTTGGTGCACCAAGTAGGGGGCGTCATTTGCGCGAACCTGAGTTCGTGAGCAGCACATCGATCTTCATCGCCATCGTCTGCATCCATGGCTCCCAAGAAGAAGACCGGCGCGACCGTGCATCCTTCCACTTCGAAGGCCCCCACGCACGCAGCTGCAGATGCCATTGGCGCCATGGCGGCGACGAGTGAGGCGGGCATCGTGGGCGATGCGACCGGCGTAGGCGGCGCCACCGTCGTGTCCCCGCAGCCGAAGCTGGAGCGAGGAACGCCGAAGGGGAGCACCAGCAGCAACATCCTGGCGAGCTCGGCCCTGGTGTCGCGGGAGGAGGAAACGTTCATCCTCCGCCTCCCCGCCACACTGGTGGCAGCGGCCGCAACAGCGGCGCCCAATCTGTGGCAAGCCGTGATCCTCCACCTGTGCCCATCACAGGCGCACCTGCTGGGCACGCGCCTCGTCCAGAGCAAGACGGAGCACCAAGCGGGGCCGTAGACCCGCACGCTCAACCTCCTCCACGTCAGACCGCCTCGGCGACCGGTGCGCGGCGGCAAGGACGCGGCAATACTCCTCTTAGTTTCACCAGGAGTCGAGTGACGTCGCGGTCCGCCTCCTTAGCCATGCCGGCCATGGCAGTGGAAGCAATGGCGCGGGCCCAGCTACTGCTAAACTTTCCGCCGGGGGCTGACAAGATGGACGAGTGGAGAGCCACCATCCAGAGTTTGATCGGTTTCGTCCAAGCCAGCAAATCATAGCATGCAGAGCCGTCAAGATACCCATGAACGGCGACGGCGGCCCGGGCTGACGGTCACGTCAAGGGGGCTGCGCCAACGGTGCAATCCCCTCCGCAACAACAGACCCAGAGGCGGCCACAACAAGCTCCACATGCATATGAGCCCGATGGGGCATCCATGGTCTCGTCCGGCTCGCACGATTATCGGGACCAGCGTCGTGTCTTGGACGACCGGAGGAGGGAAGACGCACGCATCACCATCGAGCGACGCCGGGAAGCACACCACCAATCCGACAGGCGCAACGGCCTAGATGCTGGCGACCCCGTGCCCAGTATTGATGGGTACCTGCCTTATGAGGTCGGGTGCCCTGCCTTCACTCGCGAGTTGTGACAGGTCCGCTAGCCATCGGCCCGAGCCTTCAAGCCTGAGATGACGGAGAAATACGATGGGAAGCTAAACCCGGCAGAGTTCCTGGGCATCTATACGATAGCCGTTCAAGCCGCCGGAGGAAGACATGAGAAGGTGCTCGCCAACTATTTCCCTTTGGCGCTCAAGCCAAATGCGAGATCATGGCTGATGCACCTGCCAGAGAACTCTATTTCATCATGGGCTGACTTGTGCAACGAGTTTGTCGGCGCTTTCACTGGTGGCCACCAGGAGCCAGGGCAGCCCAGCGACCTGCAAGTCCTTCCGCGGAAGGAAGGGGAAACCCTGTGGAAGTACATCCAGAGATTCAGTCGGGTGCACCGCAATATTCTAGAGATACACCCTGTAGCCGTGATTGCCGCGTTCCATTCGAACGTGCGCAATAGGAGGATGCGGGCCAAGATGAATGTGAAGCTCCCCAAGGCCGTCAATGAGCTGTAAAGATTAGCGGAAAAGTGTGCTCGTGCTGAGGAAGGAAGGCGACTCCCCAAAGAGGAGGCTGGCGTCGAAGTCGACTCCAATGACGACGACGATGCCCCTGGCTCGAAAGGGAGAAGCCGAGGGCACAACAAGAAGTGCAAGGGAAAAGCAGTGTTGGCCATTGAGAGCTCTGATAATCCCACCGCCGGCAAGAAGGTCAAGGCCGAGACCCCCGGCAAAGGAGCTGCCGCGTGCGCTGATTGCCGGGAGGCCGCAACAGCAGAGAAAACCGGAAAGTCCGACGGGCCGTACTGCAAGATCCACCGCACCAAAGGCCATGATCTCCAAGAATGCCACCAAGTTGAGCAGCTCGCTGAGAAGCAAAAGGCTGAGTACGAGAAGCGTGACAAGGAGAGAGGCCAAGATGGTGCTGCCGGGAAGGGCCATGGTGGTAGAGGAGGCCGCCGCGGCAAGGCCCCGCAGCAGAAGGAAAAACCGGCTAGAGGCCGTGAGAAGAAAGAAGAAGATGATATTAGTGATTATGAGGATGATGAAGAGTCCAGTGATCGAGAGTTCTAGATGGCAACCAAAGCCATGTGTGTTGACGGGGGTGCATCCTTGCACTCCTCTCATCGCCAGCCCAAACAGTGGGCACGTGAGATCAATGCCGTGGAGCCAGCTGCAGAGTCCAGAAGACCATTCAAATGGTCCCGCACGCCTATCATCTTTGATGAAGAGGATCATCCTGACCGCACCACTGCAGTCAGATGTTTGCCGCTCTTGGTTTCCCCAACAATTCGCAACCTCAAAGTAACCAAGATGTTAGTTGGCGGTGGGGCGGGGCTGAACTTAATCTCCCCTAAGGTGGTTCGAAGGCTGTAGATCCCTAACGGAGAGCTCAAGGCTATGGGTACATTCCAAGGAGTCAACCCCGGCAGGAGCAGACCCAAGGGAAAGATCACTTTGCCTGTGACGTTTGGCGGGGAGTTGAACTACCAGACTGAAAAGGTAGTGTTTGACGTGGTCGAAATCCCCCTACCTTACAATGGAATTCTTCGTCGCCCAGCTCTGGCAAAGTTCATGGCAGCATCCCACTATGCTTACAACACCTTCAAGATGCCAGGGCCCATGGGAATCATCTCCATTCCGTCTAATAAGAAGGATGTAGTTATATGTGTGGACAAGATGTATCGAGATGCGGTAGCAGCTGAAGCCACGGAAGCCCCAGCTCCCGCCAAAGAGTCAAGGAAGAAGTCTAGCAGAGACGTCGGCAAGGATTCTGGGAAGCGCGCCTCTTCGGAGTGCGCTGCGCCCGTCGATGACCTGCCGAAGAGTTCCACTAGCAAGAGATCCAAGGTCACTTATCCTACGACGAAAAAGGTCCCAGTAGGGCAGGATGGCGTTGGTGGTACGTTTACCATCAGTGCCACCCTTAATGACAAATAGGAAAGCGCGCTCAGTGCCTTCCTGCGGGCGAATGTTGATGTCTTTGCTTGGAAACCATCTGACATCCACGGTGTTCCCAGGGAGGTAATTGAGCACCACCTTGTTGTCTGCCCTCATGCCAGGCCCGTCAAGCAGAAAGTTAGAAAGCAGGCCTTGGAGCGGCAGAAGTTCATCGCTGAAGAAATCAAGAAGCTCGAAGCGGCTGGTTTGGTCAAGGGAGTGTTGCATCCAACTTGGTTAGCCAACCCGGTAGTGGTGCGCAAGGCGAATGGGAAATGGAGGCTTTGCATTGATTTTACTGACTTAAACAAAGCATGCCCAAAGGACCCTTTTCCCTTGCCGCACATTGACCAGATTGTCGATTCCACTTCTGGGTGTGACTTGTTTTCCTTCTTGGACGCATACTCCGGATACCACCAGATATTCATGGCCAAGGAAGATGAGGAAAAGACCGCGTTCATAACTCCATGTGGCACGTACTGCTTTGTATGTGTGCCCTTCGGGTTAAAGAGCGCTGGTTCTACCTTTGCCCAGGTCGTGCAGATTGGATTTGATCCTCAGTTGCACAAGAACGTGGAAGCCTACATGGATGACATAGTAGTCAAGACCAAAGATGAAGCGACTCTCATACAAGACTTGGAAGAAACTTTTATCAACTTGCGCAAGATCAAATTGAAGCTCAACCCTGAGAAGTGTGTATTTGGGGTCCCATCCGGCAAGCTGCTTCGGTTCTTTGTGTCTCAGCGAGGAATAGAAGCCAAACCCGACAAGATCAAAGCAATCGAGCAGATACAAGCACCCAAGTCCGTCAAGGACGTAAGGCGCTTGGCCGGATGCATTGCCGCGCTGAGTTGGTTCATCTCCTAATCCGCGGAGCGCGCCCTGCCGTTTTTCAAGATTTTGAAGAAGGCCGACCCGATGAACTGGACCCCGGAAGCAGAAGCAGCGCTACATGACTTGAAAACTTACCTTTCCTCCGCTCCCACCTTGGTCGCGCCTAAACCGCAAGAACCATTGTTGCTATACTTGGCGGCAACGAATCAAGTGGTTAGTGTAGCACTGGTGGCACAGCGAGAAGTGGATGAAGATGCAGCTGCTGTGACTGACGTCACCGGAGGTGGCACCAAAACATCCGCTGCAAGACCAGATACAAACCCAGGGGAACCTAAGCCGAAGAGCGAAGGTAGTTTCAAGGAAGTGGTGAAGAAGAAGGTGGTGCAGCGGCCAGTGTACTTTGTCAGCTCCTTGTTACAAGGGGCTAGGTCATGGTACTCTGGAGTGCAAAAGCTGATCTTCGGCCTTCTCATGGCCTCAAGGAAGCTGCGCCACTACTTCCAAACCCACGAGATCACTGTTGTCACCCGCTTTCTGCTGCCGTGCATATTGAGGAACCCCGAAGCCACTGGCAGGATAGTTGAGTGGGCGCTAGAGCTGTCAAGTTTTGGTCTGAAGTATGAGAGCACTTCCACTATCCAGAGCAGGGCGTTGGCGGAATTCATTGCAGAATGGACACCCACGCCAGATGAAGAGGTTCCAGAGACAATCCTCCCCGGCAAAGAAGCGCCTAAAGAATGGGTCATGTATTTTGACGGTGCTTTCTCACTTCAGGGCGCCGGAGCAGGCGTGCTCCTCATCGCCCCTACCGGAGAGCATCTCAAATATGTGATTCAGATGCACTTTCCTCGGGAGGAGGTTACCAACAACATTGTTGAGTATGAGGGGCTCCTTGCTGGACTCAGAATCGCGGTGGAGTTGGGAATCAAGAAACTGATCATCCGAGGAGATTCTCAACTCGTGGTGAGACAAGTCAACAAACATTATCAGAGTTCGTTGATGGAAGCATACGTGGAAGAAGTGTGGAAGCTGGAGGAGCACTTTGATGGATTGCAAACAGAGCACGTACCGCGTGCCGAAAACAGCATCGCTGACTATCTATCAAAGTGCGCTGTGCAAAAGCTCCCTGTGGAACCAGGAACCTTTGTCCTCCACCTCACTCAACCATCAGTGTCCCCGTCAACAATGACCAGAAAAAGAAGAAAGTTGAACTCCGGCAAGCATTTCCCGGCAGAGCTTCCTGAAGCCGCTGGTAGAGAGGCTACCGGAGACAGTCTCGTTTCGCCTGGTGAGCACCTCCCTCCTGTGGAACTCCAGGTTCCTGCGGTCGAGGCAAGCGCTCCCACGAACGAGGAGATGCCTTTAGTCCTTGTTGTCGAGCCACAGGCTCCAGCTTGGGCACATCACATAGTCCATTTTCTTGAAACAGGAGAACTTCCCGGAGAACAAGAAAAAGCCGAAAAAGTAGCCCGTCAGTCAAGTATGTACCAGTTTGTCGATGACACTCTGTACAGAAAAAGACCAAACGGTGCGAAATTAAGGTGCATCTGCCGGGAAGATGGACTGAAGCTGTTGGCAGAGATTCACGGAGGCGTGTTGGGTCTCACATTGGATCAAGAGCCCTTGCCGGGAAAGCCTTCCAGCAGGGTTTCTATTGGCCCACTGCCCTCCAAGATGCAACTGAGCTGGTCACCAAGTGTGAAGCCGGCCAGTCCATTCCAAGAACATCCATCAACCAGCGCAAGCTCTCCAGACGATCCCTTTATCCTGGCCATTCTCGGTCTGGGGGCTTGATATTTTGGGCCCCATTCCCTGCGCCGCCGGTGGCTTTGAATTCTTGATTGTAGCAATCGACAAGTTTACAAAGTGGCCAGAGGTGGAACCGGTGAGGAAGGTGACCGCGTAGTCAGCTATCAAGTTCATGAAAGGACTGGTGTGCCATTTTGGAGTGCCCAACAGGGTGACCACCGATAATGGCACCCAGTTCACGAGCCGCACCTTTATGCATTACATCCAAAGCCTTGGAAGCAAGGTCTCCTTCGCCTCTGTTGCCCACCCAAGGAGCAACGGTCAAGTCGAGAGGATGAACGCTGAAGTGTTGCGTGGGCTCAAGACAAGAACTTTCGATAGATTGCAAAGATGTGGCAAGCGTTGGGTAGATGAGCTGCCGGTGGTTCTTTGGTCCCTCAGAACAACACCGAATCGAGCTACCGACTAGACGCCCTTCTCCCTACTGTATGGGGCGGAAGCAGTTCTCCCCACGGAACTCATATACGGGTCACCTCGAGTACTTGCCTATGATGAAGTAGAGCAAGAGCAGCTACGGCATGATGATGCCATGCTCCGCGAGGAAGATCATCTCCGGGTTGCTGTGCGTGCTGCATGCTACCAGCAAGCCCTGCGCCCTATCATAGCCGCAGGATCCACGCCCGGAGCCTTGAGGAAGGCGACCTTGTCCTTAGGCGCATTCAGTCCGCCAAGGGTACCAACAAGTTGACGCCGAAGTGGGAAGGCCCTTACCGGGTATCACGTGTCACCAGACCTGGCGCAGTCCGTCTGGAGACCGAAGATGGCATCAAAATGCTTAACTCATGGAATATTGAGCATCTTCGTAAGTTCTACCTGTAAGGCGCGGTTGCCGGGCTCAGTCCCCGGTAGCCACCTTTTGTACAAGCCTTGCCGAAGTGCATGTAACCCTCTGTACAAAGCCAGGCGCAGACCATGTGCACACAACAATAAAGCTAGGCATTGCATCATATCATCAAACTACATGTTTACTATGCATTTCTTTTTATGTTCCAATGTTATCGCTCTTAAGTTCTAGAGATTTGATAGAGTACTTGATGAGCATGTGATCCTTGTAACCTCTCTCTCTCTCCGGAGAGAAGAGACCTCTTGCCTTGCATGTTTTACTGCCAGGAAAACAAGGAAGAAGAGCAAAGAGACAAGGACGACGACCCATCGTACTACCAAAAGGGATACTACTTGAAAAGATAAGTCTAAACACGTATCCCTAGCTCAGTGCCATTTGCTTCCTTAAGGAAACCTTTGCTATCCCTTTTTTGGCTGTGAACAGTGGAGTCCTTTACGCAATAGAAACCCTTGTCGGGACGAGCCGTCCCCCAAGGTCCTATCGCTTGACGGCTCTGGGGGGGCGCGCCGGTACCGACAAGGGGCCTTGCCGGGCAGTGATACCAGCCTGCTGCCGGGGGCTCGCTCCTCCTTGGCGCTCGCGGTTAATACTGACTTGGCACATAATTTCATGCGGCAAAGACGATCATGCAGACACAGTACAAACAAGGAGAAAAGAAAAGGACAAGTACTTAAGGAAGAGAAATAGCTTTCTTTCATTCATTTTCGGTACAAAATGGATAGAGATTACATTATAATTAGCTAAAACTTGGCAAGCGCCTACATCTTTTGATTTATAAAAAGATAAGTGCCCCGTAATGCCTTTCTTGTTCCTCTCCTCCTAGGAATTAGGTGGAGAAGAAAAAGAGGGCAAAAGGACTGCCTGGCTGGGATTCCGCACCTCCCCGCCAGGACCAGAGGGACGCGTCCGAGGAGCGGAAGGCCCCTGCCCCCAGGCAGGGCGGACGAAGCCGGCGGGGCGGACAAAGCCGACAAGGAGGAAGAAGGCGGAGGGCAGGTCCTGATGGTGGCGCTTCCGGAGCCCAGTTGGTGATGATGGTGCTGCCGGTGATCGCGACGCATCGGAGCCGTCATCCTCGCTCCCGAAGCGTCGTGGGTCGCCGACCGCCATCGTCTTCCTCATTGCCACCGCTCGAGGGACACCTCCGCCGTCGTTCGAGCTCCCGACGCGGCAACCGAGGAGCCTCACAGAGAGCATGGTCGTCCCCGACGGCCCGATGCATAGAAGACTCCCTGCCCTTAAGAAGTGCACGCAGGAGAAAGGCTCCCACCCATGTGCCATGGGTGGGGAACTCTGCCGTGACCCATGGAGAACCACTACTGCGATCACTCACGCGCAGCCAATGGCCTTACGGGCGTTCTTTCGTCGTCGCCTTGAAGAAGAAGCGCAGGGACCGCAGTCGACCACAACACTGAGTTTCCGCTATGGAATCCAGCACGGTGTTGTCCGCGTGGCGTTCTGCCAAGGCTGAAGAAGCGGGCGACGCAGCGACAGGTTCACCGCTAGAGCTCCCCCTGGCGGGGTCGCCACGCCGCCCGCTCTCCCGTCGAAGGCTCCTCCCGCCAGCTCTCGATCCAAGACCATCGACCCAAGCCAGAGGCTGAGCACGGACACAGAAAGAAGACCCTGCGGCGCCGGGCGCGTTCACCCGACCCTTCCCCCTGACCATCGGGAGGGAAGGGACGGTCCGACAACTGGAGAAGAAGGGCAAGCAAAGGGAACTTGAGATTAAGGAGGAGAAGTGGATGGATGAGCATCCCCCGTTGTGAACCCCTATTTTATAGGGAGGAGCACGAGGGCTGGCTCTCCTCCACTCCAAAGGCGGCCGTACATCTCCACCAATCCCACTACCCACGATCACGTGCGAACAGGTAACCGCCCCATTACTCCAATCCTTGGCACTGCAGTTTCTACCACTCCCACGCCTTTGTGCCATGCGCATCCACTGCAAACTTCCCGCAATGCATGTGGCAAACGTGGCGGAAATGGCCTGAGGTAGCAAGTGAATGCTGGCTTAAAAGCCGGCAGTTACTCCCTCACATTGCGCGCATGTGCATAAATTTTGAGCTTGACCCAACGGCGCTGGGCGAGCGCATTTCGGCCAGACCCGGGGGCTCCAATCGGTGCACTAGGAATGGGGTACCCAGTGCCCCTAACTTATGCATAGTCACTAGTAGCAGAACCCCGTCAAAACACCAATCCAAGCCAGAGAAGACGCTCTACATGAGATCAAGGAGCGCATCAAGAAGATGAAGACAACATCCAAGACCAAGACCCTGGCAGAAGCAGCCTATGCTGGCTAGCAGCACCGGCAAGGATGATGCAACGGCCGAGGACGGGCCCGAGCTGCGCCAGTCGCGTCCCCGGTGCCTGCCGGGGACCGAAGCACACGCACCCTCAAGAAGACCCGGCAAGCCGTCCCCCGGTAGGCACGAGCCGATCAGCCACCGCTCCACCACACCGCAATGCCAGTTAGTTGTCGATGCGGTGTCGAGCCCTCAGATGGCTAAGAGGCTCTCGCTAAGCACGTGGCGACACGTCGGAAGACAGATCATACCCAGTTGACACCCGTCCAAAGGCGTGTCAAGACACTAAGCAACAAACAGCCAAGCGGTGGTACGAGCTTGTCGGGGAGGCACCCCCGCATGCACCTAGGCTAGCATTTATGGCATTTTGACCTAAGTGCCAAAGTTAGGTATGATAGCACTGTTAGCTATCTAATCATTAGATAATGTCTGTTGCCACTGTGGTTGCCCCTTGACCTATAAAAGGAGGCCCAAGGCAACCTAGCTCAGGATTTTTGGACCCTTGGACACTTGTACTCGTGTAGCAGCTCCCCCAAAGGCAACCTTGCCGGGTTTGATCGTTGTGTCTGCTTCTTTTTCCTCTGATAAATCCACAAAAGTAGGAGTAGGATTTTACGCTTCACAGCGGCCCGAACCTGGGTAAAACGCCGGCGTCACCATTGTCGTGCTGCCTCATTATCTCTGCTCTTTGTGCAACGTGACCTCCCCCTGCCGAACCACAAAGGGACCCATGGTCCCATAGGTGATAGTGTGCATCGTGCCCCGACAACAAGGGACCAGCCTATGTGGATACTACGTTTGCGCACACATAATGAACCTATGCAGACGATCAGAATGTGGTGTCGATGCTGACAGGATAAAACCAGTAAGTCTGTTTCTTAATTACTATCTTCTACTCCATACGTATGTCACATTCTGATCTAAAAGTCCTGCAGTTGATCTTCGCACGGATGACCTCTGAACCGCTTGCCGCAGATGAATTGTTGTCTGTTAGGACATTTATAAGCACCTTCTTTGTGAAACACTATATCAAGCCCACTAAAGACGTCGAAGATTTCCGGATTCATATCCCCTAATAATAAGTACGCATTCATATAGTGTTTTCAGCTAAACATATGCACTTGGATGCATTGTTTTCCATGTGATCACGTCTTCGTATTTCGTACACTATGATTATGTACTGCATATGTCCATCTTACAGCTGTGGAATTTAGCTAGCATTTGCTCAATTGCATATTGTCGTGAATTATGATGAATGTTCTTCCTGTGGACACTATTCGTTCAATTGCATATTGTGGCGAATTATGATGAATGTTCTTCATGTGGACACTATTTGTCGATTGCATATTATGGCGAATTTGCTATTCGCGTGGTGAATTAAATGCGATATTTTACAATAACTTGTCCATTTCAGCGCACACGGTTCAAGCAACTAAGCGTGTGAGATCCAGAATGGAAAGCACAGGCAACTCATATCGCAACCACCTGTGATCTATACGAAAAGCACACGCAACTCATAGCGCAACCGCCTGTGATCTACAGGAAAAGCACACGCAACTCATAGCACAACCGCCTATGATCTACAGGAAAAGCACACGAGATATAAACTGAAACGTTGGTGATATATAAGAAATCGCAAACGATTTGCAGCACAGGTACGTGTGCGTTGGAGCTCCTTAATCGTTTGCGATAGCACCTTATCTCACACGTGAGCCAACAGGAAACCGTACCCGATGCAAAGACGATCCCACGCGTAAATATTTCGAGAAACATGTCTGATGATATCATGCATGGCAGATGGCTGCCAGGAAAATCTCGTGTGCGATGATGAAGATATCACACACAGTTTATACCATGGACCGTGTGGATTAGGTAACGTTTCGCAAACGGTAAAAGGTCAAACATCATTTGTTTTTCATGAGCAATTAGACGCGTTTGACTCGTGTTAGACGTGTGTGATTGATCCCAAATCCCACACATACGCCCAAAATATTGTATGTGTGATATGTTCCTGCACCGCTCACGATTATGTTTGCAGATCGTTTGCGTTCGTTGGTCACCATCGCCGACGGGTTTCTCCGTGTCATGTGGGATGGACCCCCCTATCGCCCACACATGGAAGGCGACGGTTTACAACTACGTCACGGAAAGGGGTTGAGAACCGTTTGTATAGCACGTCACTGCACCAGTGGTAGTAGATGCAGGAAGGAGTCGATCTACTTGTCATGGACATAATGCCTATGTCTTTGATCATGCCATGAATAACGTCATAACTATGTGCTTTTCTATCAATTGTCCAACAGTAATTTGCTCACCCACCGTATGTCATGCTTAAAGAGAGAAGCCTCTGGTGAAAACTATGTCCCCTGGGTCTACTTTATTCATATTATAAAAACCAAAAATACCTTGCTGCAATTTTTTATGTTTATTTTACTTTGCAATTTATCAATCTATCACTATCAGATTTAATCCTTGTTTTCAACGAGTACAAGGGGATTGACAGCCCTCTTGCCTGCGTTGGGTGCAAGTATTTGCTCTCTTGTGTGTAGGTGTTGTTGATGGTTGTTTGCGTGATTCTCCTATTGGTTCGATAAACCTTGGTTCTTAACTGAGGAAAATACTTTTTGCTACTATATTACTTCACCCTTCCTCTTCGCGGAAAATCCTGATGCATCACAAGTAGAAGACATGTGGAGGGAATATTTGCCGAGAACTTTTGGCTGGTGCTAAAAATTGGGAGAGTGAGGAAAAATTTGAGGCACAACTCCTCGAATTTTTGGGGAGTTCTACCGTTTGAGAGTTCGGTTAGTTGTGGTTTGAGAGTTATGCTAGAGGTATGATAACCCACAAGTATAGGGGATCGCAACAGTTTTTGAGGGTAGAGTATTCAACCCAAATTTATAGATTCGACACAAGGGGAGCCAAAGAATATTTGCGAGTATTAGCAGCTGAGTTGTCAATTCAACCACACCTAGAGATTAAATATCTGTAGCAGAGTGATCAGTAGCACAGTAGTATGATAGTTTTGGTAGCAGTAGTAGCAGTAGCGGTAACAGTAGCAGTGATAGCAATAGTTTTGTAGCAAGTGTAACAGTAGCAGCAGCAGTAGTAACTTAGCAAGAACAATATGTGGAAAATTCGTAGGCACTGGATCGGTGAACTCGTTGGATGATATTCATCATATAACAGTCATAACCTAGGGCGACACAGAACTAGCTCCAGTTCATAAATGTAAGGTAGGCATGTATTCCGTAAATAGTCATACGTGCTTATGGAAAAGAACTTGCATGACATCTTTTGTCCTACCCTCTCGTGGCAGCGGGGTCCATAAGGAAACTAAGGGATATTAAGGCCTCCTTTTAATAGAGAACCAGAATAAAGCATTAGCACACGGTGAATACATGAACTCCTCAAACTACGGTCATCACCGAAAAGTATCCCAAATATTGTCACTATGGGGTTTACGGACCATAACACGTAATAGGTGCGTATGACTAGCAAGATCGGATCAAGAACATAGATATAATGGTGATAACATAAACGGTTCAGATCTGAAATCATGGCACTCGGGCCCTAGTGACAAGCCTTAAGCATGGCAAAGTCATAGAAACATCAATCTCAGAACATAGTGGATACTAGGGATCAAGCCCTAACAAAACTAACTCGATTACATGATGAATCTCATCCAACTCCTCACCGTCCAGCAAGCCTATGAAGGAATTACTCACTCCCGGTGGGGAGCATCATGGAATTGGGGATGGAGAAGGGTTGATGATGACGAAGACCAAAGATTCCTCTCTCCGGAGCCCCAAACGGGCTCCAGATCCGGCCTCCCGAGGAAGAATAGGAGGTGGCGGCGGCTCCGTATCGTAAAACACGATGAAACTTTCTCTCTGATTTTTTTCTCCGACAATAGGATTTTATAGCGTCGGAATTAGGGTCAGTGGGGCCCCGAGGTGGGCACAACCCACCAGGGCGCGCCTGGGGAGGCTGGCGCGCCCTGGTGTCTCGTGCCCAGCCAGGGCTCCCCCTCCGGTGGTTCTTGGCTCTAGTATTTTTTATTTATTTTAAAATAAATGTCCAAAAAGTTTCGTCCAGTTCCGAGAACTTTTATTTCTGCACAAAAACAACACCATGGTAGTTCTGCTGAAAACAGCGTCAGTCCGGGTTAGTTTCATTCAAATCATGCAAATTAGAGTCCAAAACAAGGGCAAAAGTGTGAGGAAAAGTAGATACGAAGGAGACGTATCAACTCCCCCAAGCTTAACCCATTGCTTGTCCTCAAGCAATTCAGTTGACAAACTAAAAGTGATAAAGAAAAACTTTTACGAACTCTTTTGTTCTTGTTTACATATATATGCGTAAGTAGCACCCAGGTTTTCAGCAAAGATTATAACTAACCATGCCAGCAATAACTCTTAGAAATTATATTAACTCATATCAATGACATAAGCAACTAGCGAGCAATAATAAAATATCTCAAGCGCCAACACTTTGTCAAAACAATCGTGATATAATATGACAACAGTGGTATCTCGCTAGCCCTTTCTGAGACCGCAAAACATAAATGCAGAGCACCTCCAAAGTTCAAGCAGTGACTAAAGATTGTAATTCATGGTAGAAAAGATCCAGTCATGCTGCACCCAACATTAACTATAGACAATGCATGAGGATGACAATAGTGCTCTCGGGTCTGGCGCTTATTTGAGAAGGTGATGACTCAACATAAAAGTAAATAGATAGTCCCTTCACAGAGGGGAGCAGGGATTCGTAGAGGTGCCAGATCTCAAGGTTTAAAAAAGAGATAGATATAATTTTGGGAGGTACACCCTTCCTGTCAACGGTTACGACCAAGAGTTATCAACATCTTCCATGCTAAACACATTAGCGGCGGTTCCCAAGCGGTAAAAGTAAAGGTTTACTCCCCCTCCACCAACAATCACACTCCATGGCTAGCCAAATCCACAGGTACCGTCCATACCAACAACATTCCTGAGGGAGTTTTGTTTAATTATTTGTATTTTTTTATTTCGGGACTGGGAATCCCTATTACCGCCCCTCTCGTGCAAGGACGAGTGAATAAACACTAATCATGAGAATAACCCGCTTAACATGGAAGATACTGACCGCCCCCTGTCGCTCCATGAGCAGTCCAGGCACACAAAACAGATGTTCATTTGAATTTTTAGAGGTGGCACATGCAAATTACTTGGAACGGCAGGGTAATACCGCATATAGGTAGGTATAGTGGACTCATCTGGAATAACTTTGGTTTAAGGATTTTGATACACAAGCAGTGTTCCCGCTTAGTACAGGCGAAGGCTAGCAAATAGATTGAGAAACGGCCAACTAGAGAGCAAAAACGGTCATGAACATGCATTACGAATAATCAACATTGAATACTAGCATGAGTAGGATATGGACACCATGATCATAAATATCATGAAGGCTATGTTCGTTTTGATTCAACTACATGTGTGAACATGTGCCAAGTCAAGCAACTTGAAACATTCAGAGGAGGATACCATATCATCATACCACATCACAATCATTTTAATGAATGTTGACATGCAAGATAAATCATTATCCACTCCTAGCTACTTAAGCATGGCATGAGCAACTATAATCTCTAATTGTCATTGCAAACATGTTTGATCATAATATGCCGAATCAAGGATACTAGGCTAAACATATTTACAAAAACAAAAACAAGTTGAGTTCATACCCGCTTTTCTCTGCCACAGTCACTTCGTCAAATTTCGTCATTATTGCCTTTCACTTGCACGACCGAATGATAAGAAAATAATGATAGTGCAAGAGTGCCGTGGACTAAGCTGGAATCTGCAAACATTTTATTCAAGATGAGAAGACAAAGTAACATGGGCTCTTTGTTAGATTAACAATAGTGCATATGAGAGCCACTCAACATTTTCATCGTGGTCTTCTCCTTGGTACGACTCAAATAAAAGTAAAAGAATTTCAGTGAAACACTCTGAAATATTTTTGGAGTTTTTAGATTTTCTTGAAGAAAGCAAATTAAAGAGGGAAAAACAAAAACGAGAAAAACTATTTACACGGGAGAGCTCCCAACAAGCAAAAGAAGAAACGAGAAATCTTTTTTGGGTTTTCTTTTGATACTACAATTAGACTAAGTTAGAATGAAAAACTGAAAAGAATTAGGAAATATTTTTGGGTTTTCTCAAAGTTTTTCAAACACACAAGAAGAAAGCAAGAACATAAATCTAGCATGGATATTACAATGAAAAAGTATGAACACCGACAACTGGAATGAGGTGTGTGAACATGAATGTAATGTCGGTGGAAATACGTACTCCCCCAAGCTTAGGCTTTTGGCCTAGCTTGGTAATCACCATCTGTAGTAGCCATTCGGAACTAAGTCGAAGTGAGGTGGAGGCGTCATCTGAGCGTCCCACTCCTGGGGCTCCTCCTCAGCAGCTGCTAGGTTGTTCCGATAGGCTGTAATGTCATCTGGCATGATCCTGTATCCGTTCCTGACAATAGAATCAAACAGAGCAGGTGCAGGCAACGGGATAACATCACGAGTTTCGACGCTGAATACTAAGTTGTAACGAATGTTATGAAAAGAATCAGTTGCTTCGATACATTGGTGATCCTGCAACGCCTTGTGGTCTAGATAAACTTGGGACAAGGGATAATCATGTGGGCGAATCTGAACATTAAAGTGTCTTGCTAAGCGAGTAGCATTAATGCCACCATGTATCTTTCCCTTAGTCCTATTAAGGTGTAAGCGACGTGCAATAATAGCCCCCATGATAAAAGTGCGATCATTATACAGTGCACGGCGTAAAATGGTGAAGTCGGGGGCACTTAGTGCGCCAACCTTCTCCCTAGCAGCTAAACACTTCGCGATGAACAAAGCATAGTAATGCACAGAAGGAAACTGCAAACTGGTAGCAGTGGCATTTGACACGCCTCTATACTCACCCACTGTTAAAGTGAGGAGAAAGTCCTCAAACTCCGCTGGTCTAGGTTCTCTTAATTCCCCATTAGATGGGATCAAGCATATGTCGCAAAAGTCAGTGAGCGGTATCTTGTGAGTTTCAGCATATAGCTTAAACTGCACCTCAAGGGGACTACTCCTACTCAGAAAATGGAAACTTTGCACAAAGGAATTTGTAAGGATGTGGTGTTGGTCACACTTAGCTGCGGGGAAATCGGTCAACCCAGCATTTGCAACGAATTGGGCAAACTCTTGATGGAACTCGGCCTCCTCCATTAAGGCATCATGCGGCCATTCGCACGGCCGCACCTCCACCGTTCTCGAGGTGTGAAGGTCATTGTCCGATGATTCCCCAATGACTCCTTTGGCATTTTTCTTGGAGGAAAACTTCCGAAAGAAATCCCTCTTATTCCTATAATAAAAATTCTGAAAATTTTAGCCTACAAAATTTTTGTCAACAAAACTCTGTAAGATTGATAGCAACTACTCCTAAGGATGCATAGAGGCCATATTAAGCATTTAAACTACTTAGAACTCTAAGAATTCAACATTCAAGCTCATCTATAGTAGCACCAAGAGTAGATAATTAATCTAAAAATAACCCACTAAATCAAAAACTAATTGGAGCAATGGAGGAGTCACATACCAAGTAGCAATCCCTCCAAATAGTTTCGGAAACGGAGCTTCGAGCAAAGAGTTCGAAATCCGCTGGTTTGAGAGCAAGAACACGGGAATGGAAGCTATGGTGATTTTTTTCTAGAGGTAGGGGATGACATGGCCTAAAGGAATAAGTGAGGGGGCCCACGTGGGGGCCACAACCCACCAGGGCGCGCCTGGGGTTGCTGGCGCGCCCTGGTGTCTTGTGGGAACCAGGTGTACCCCCCTCTGATGTTATTTGCACCAGAAATTCAGAAATATTCAGAAAAAAATCGTATCAAATTTTCAGGACATTCTGAGAACTTTTATTATTGGGTCATTTTTTATTGCACGCAGAAAACAGAAAACAGGATAAACATGGCATTTTATTTTATTTGACTAAGTAAAACAGAAAATAAAAGGTGGGAGTAGAGAGTTGTGCCTACTAGATTCATCAACTTCATACCTCTCAAAAATGATCCATTAATAAGGTTGATCAAGTCTTATTAACAACCACTTCCGATTAGCATGAAACCGAAGAACTTTCATAAAACACTAAGTTACCTCAATGGGGATGTGCATATCCCCAACAATAATTATATCATATTTCTTTTTGGCAGTAGGTAGAGGTAGTTGGAAACTTCCGATAGTGATTGTCGGAGATTCTTCAATAACATGTATACCATTCACTTGGAATTGTTTCTTCGGAAAGTGCCCCGTATGCTCATTACCATTGATATGAAAAGTGACTTTGCTTTTATTGCAATCAATAACAACCCCTGCAGTATTCAAAAAGGGTCTACCAAGGATAATCGACATGTTGTCGTCCTCGGGCATCTCAAGAATAACAAAGTCCGTTAAGATAGTAACATTTGCAACAACAACGGGCACATCCTCACAAATACCGATAGGTATGGCAGTTGATTTGTCAGCCATTTGCAATGATATTTCAGTAGGTGTGAGTTTGTTCAAATCAAGTCTTTTATATAAGGAGAAAGGCATAACACTAACACCAGCTCCCAAATCACACAAAGCAGTTTTGACATAATTTCTTTTAATGGAGCAAGGTATAGTTGGTATTCCAGGGTCTCCAAGTTTTTTAGGTACTCCATCCTTAAAAGAATAATTCGCAAGCATGGTGGAGATTTCAGCTTCAGGTATCTTTCTTTTATTAGTGATGATGTCTTTCATGTACTTTGCATAAGGGGCCATCTTTAAGATATCAATTAAGCGGGTACGCAAAAAGACTGGCCTAATCATTTCAGCAAAGCGTTCAAATTCTTCATCATCCTTTTTCTTAGATGGTTTAGGTGGAAAGGGCATGGGTTTCTGAACCCATGGCTCTCTTTCTTTACCATGTTTTCTAGCCACAATGTCTCTTTTATCAAAACGTTTGTTTTTAGGTTGTGGGTTATCAAGATCAACCGCATGCTCTATTTCAACATCATTATCTGGTTCTTTATCATTGTTCGGTTGGGTATCCTCATGAACATCATCATTATCATTTTCATTATCACTAGGTGAATGTTCATTACCAGGTTGAGTTTCAGCATCAAAAATAGAGACATCGTTATTATCATGAGGTTTTTGTACCTCAGGTTCACTAGAGGTATGCAAAGTCCTATCATTTTTCTTTTTCTTTTTCTTCTTAGAAGGACTAGGTGCATCAGCATTAATTCTTTGAGAGTCTTGTTCAATTCTTTTAGGATGACCTTCAGGATAAAGTGGTTCTTGGGTCATTCTACCTCCTCTAGTTACTACTCTAGCAGCAAAAGCATTCATGTTATTATTCATTTCATCAAGCAATTCTTTTTGAGCTATAGCAACTTGTTCTAACTAAATTTGAACCATAGAGGCATGCTTTCCTACACCTCTAACATCATTACTGATTCTAAATAGCAAGTCACTCAAGCGAGCAATCATATCAGAATTATATTTCAATTGTTTCAGAACATGTGCATTGAAGTGACCTTGCTTCATAATATACTTATCAAACTCATATAAGCATTGACTAGGATGTTTATTTTAATGGAGATCACTTTCATTAAACTTTAATAAAGAATTTACCTCTACCACCTTTGGAGGTGGTGGTGCGTCAAGACCATGTATTTCTTCAATAGGTGGTAAATTCTTAACATCCTCAACTTTAATACCTTTTTCCTTCATAGATTTCTTTGCCTCTTGCATATCTTCAGGACTGAGAAATAAGATGCCCCAATTCTTCGGAGTGGGTTTAAGTGGTGGTTCAGGAAGAGTCCAATCATCATAATTCTTCAATATCTTATTCAATAATTCCTCGGCTTGTTCAAAAGTTCGTTCCCTGAAAACACAACCAGCACAACTATCTAGGAAGTCCCTAGAAGCATCAGTTAGTCCATTATAGAAGATATCAAGTATTTCATTTTTCTTAAGAGGATGATCAGGCAAAGCATTAAGCAATTGGAGAAGCCTCCCCCAAGCTTGTGGGAGACTCTCTTCTTCAATTTGCACAAAGTTAAATATTTCCTGTAAGGCAGCTTGTTTCTTATGAGCAGGATTTTTTTCCCAGAGAAATAGTAAATCATATCCTGGGGACTACGCACACAACCAGGAGCAAGAGTATCACACCATGTCTCAGCATCACCCTTTAATGAGAACGGAAATAATTTGAGAATATAGTAATAGCGAATCTTCTCATCATGAGCAAAGAGGATGGCTATATCATTCAGCTTAGTAAGATGTGCCACTACAGTTTCTGTTTCATAGCCATGGAAAGGATCAGACTCAACCAAAGTAATCAACTCTGGGTCGACCGAGAATTCATAATCCTTATCGGTAACAAAGATAGGTGAAGTAGCAAACTTAGGATCACATTTCATTCTAGCATTCAAACTCTTCTCCTTATACTTGCGTAGCAATTTCTTAAGATCGTCTCTATCCTTACAAGAAAGGATTTCCCTAGTTGTCTCCTCATCCATAACATAACCTTCAGGTATCTTAGGCATTTCAAATCTAAGAGAGCTAGGTCTAATAGGTGTTTCATAGTCCTTAGTTTCAAATGATTCATCAGTTTCAGTAATCTCATCAGTTTCAGCAATTTTGTTGGAATCGGGGCTCCGCAGACCCAAGAAGGTTCGAACTCTGGGGCGTGTGCGAAGATCTCAACCAACTCTAGCCTCAAGATTGCCACTCCACAACCAAGACACGTCGAATACGTGCGAGCGAACGAGAAGATGGACACAGAGATTTACAAAGGTTCGGGCCACCTTGCGGTGTAAAACCCTACTCCTGCTTTTGGTGGAATGGCCTCATGAGGAGGTTTGGGGATGAACTAGTACAGTGGTTGAGTGACCTCGCGAGGGCTCTTGGGTGAGGATTGATCGATCCCTTCTGCGGTGGACGCTAGTCCCTATTCATAGTGGCCTTGGTCCTCTTCCCTTATCGCACAGGCGGGAAGGGATCCCACAACGGCCAAATTTGAAAGGGGACAAGAGGTACATATTATCCTGACTAAAGGTGGTCTTCGCCTGCAAAGCTTCTGGGCGTGACGCAGAGGTGGGCTCGACGATGACATCCGCCCTGCCGATCTCGTGCTCTTGGTCTCATTGCACCGGAACGAAAACCTTTGCGGGTTTCCTTGGGAACCCGCGTACATCCTTGCCTCCTTAGCACCAAAGAGGAAATTGTCCCCTCTGCGCCCGCTGGCGCCTGCCTGGCCTCGATTGTCATGGCTCACGTCATCCCAGCCTCATGAGGCCGGGTACCTACATAGGAATCTCCGCTCCTCGGGAGGCAGCCTGGCGAGGCCACTCCCCTGGAGGTCTTGGCATTGTTCGCCTCGTGAGGCCGGGGCCCTCATGAGGGTCTTGTCTTGGTGAATTTGCCGCTAGGCCGTACTGGGCCATCGAGGTGGGCCATGCGCTGGGCCGCAGGCAGGCAGATCTGAGTACCCCCGATCCCAGAACGCTGACAGTAGCCCCCGGGCCCAAGGCGTGCTTGCCCTGGCTTCGAGGCGAAGGCGAGGAGCGAAGGGCGAAAACGCCGCGGGCCCCCAATCGCCTGCGGGCTAGGCTCGACGCGCGGCACGTGGTAGGGCACGGACACCTCCGCTCCCACGTCGCCTCGGCAATTTCTCAGGCTGACAAAAGCCTGGCGCCCGCTGCCGAGCCATCATTGCTCTTCTTTCTTGCGACTTTGCTTCCTTGCTCAGATCCCCTTTCCTTCGCGAGAGCCTCCTCCAGATTTTGGCACAGCGCTGTCCTTCCTCTTGCTCCCTTTACCCCAAGGATTCTTCAGATGGCACCCGCCGGGAAGTCGAAGTCTGAGGCTGAGGCCTCGGCCTCTTCTTCCCCCTTGCCGGCACTTACGGCATCCACCATAGCCAAGGAGGGGGACCTTGCCCCAGCACTTCCGTTGACAGCGGGCGACTCCAATGGGTGGGGGCAGACCTTGATCTGGTGCGCCTCTGTGGAGCAGCGCACCTTGGCAAAAACAGTTTACCCCTTCTTCCTCCACAAAGTCTTCTCCGGGCTCGTTCCGCCCTTCTCGGGGTTCTTCTCCGCCATCCTTGAGCATTATGGGATCCAGGCCCTCCATCTTCAGCCCAATTCCATCCTTCTCATGTTTGTCTTCGCCTTCTACTGCGAGGCCTTCATAGGCGTGAGACCCTCAGTGGCCCTCTTCCGCCACTACTTCAGCCTGTGGCTCCACGACGGTGCGCACCGGTCAGCGTGCGCCTCCTTCGTCGCGGTCCAGAGCGGGAATATGCTCCTGAAGGCCGGGAAGAAGGTGGAAGGCTTCAGGCACCGCTGGGTCTTCTTGGATGCCCGGGGCCTTGATCTACGCCTGGAGCTACCAACGGAGCTGCCCGAGAAGACCCTCGCGTGGGGCTCCACGAAGCTCACCGATCCCCGGGCGAAGCCCGTCTTGGAGCGGACCTCCCTGGACATGGAGGCCAAGCAATTGACCAGGGCGATGATAGTGAAGGAGTTCCTGACGCAGTGCCTGGCGCCGCTCCAATCGCACTCGAGGCCCATGTGGGAGTACGAGGGTGCGGGGGACAATATCAGGTTTCGAATCGCCAGCCTGTTAGGCGAGGAGCTGGGCAGGGCCATGGCTACCCTGCTCCACAGCGATCCTGGGGACCTCCCCAAGGCCTATGACCCGTTATACCGCCGGCCGTGATGATAGGGAGGAGCTGGTTGCCACCATGCCCGCCTTTGACGAGCAGCGGCTCATGTCGCCCGAGCGCCCCAATTCCCCCGTGATGGTGTCCTCCGGCGACGCCAGCGGGGAGGAAGACTCGGAGGAGACTGAGGACGATGACCTGGAAGAAGTGTCTCCCCCATCGCAGAGCAAGCACCTCTGCGATCTCGAAGACGACGACGATACCAACGAGCCCCCGGCCGCGGACTCCCCGTGCTTCACCAGGGTCCTCAGGAGGCCAAGGCCTGCCCTTTAGACCATGCAGGCATCTGGCTGGGCGACTCCAAAGAAACGCGCGGCCGCGCATCCTCCGGCAGACTCCCCACGCTCCAGCAGGGCGATTGAGACGCCGGTCATATCCCCGTCCGAGCCGCAGCCGAAAGGCGGGGCGGACGTTGCTGGGGCGGACGTGGCCTCTCCGGCCGTGGTCCCTCAGGGCGACCTCACCACCTCTCCGGGCGGCAGCGCCACGCCGACGAAGGGCGGGAGCGTCCCGACCATCGCCGATGTGGAGAGGAAGAGGAAGTGGATCGCGCCTGAGGAGTTAGTAACCTGCCTTGCCTTTGGTCAATTATAGATTGCGCGCGTACTCATGGCCCCTTCTCCTCTGGATGGCCAGGGGCGACGGCGTGTCGAAGAAGAGGAAGGTGAGCACCGAGCCGAAGGTGCCCCCTGTCCAGAGGGCGCCGTCAGCCTCTGGCCGCGGACGCGACGGGGGTGGAAGCGCATCGCGCCAACTCAACGCAACCCTTGAGCGCCCTGGCGGCACCGCACCCGGGCTCACGGGCATGATGCCTACTCCTGCAACCTTGCCAACGCCGCTTGGGAGGATGGGTGCCGGGGGTGTGGAGGCTCATGAGGCGGCACTCCTTGCCGCGGCCGTGGCGACCCTAGCGCCCGTGGAGGGGGCGACTTCCCGCCCCCTTCTAGCGGAATCTGCCCTCGGGGAAGCAGCGACACTGCTTCAGGAGGAGCCAGCCCCCGTGGGCCAGCAGGCTGTGAAGTCACCCGCCCTTGTCTTGCCCGAGGAGAAACTAGAGCCTCTGGGCCCCAAGTTTGCCATGCCACTGCTCCCTTGGACATAACACCCATCGACGTGCTGGTGCCGCCTCCTGGTCAGGCCCTTGCGCTCGCGGACCGTGGCCCTCTGGTCAGGCTCGGTGCCTTGGATGAGGCCTTCACCACGCTTGACCGGATCCGGGCCGACCTCCAAGACGCCAACAGGCGCTCCCTCGCGAGAGAACGCCTAGGGCTTATTTCTGGGTGGCTCCAGGCTGACGCAGCCACCAAGACGGCCTGGGGTCGGGCTGAGGTTACCGCCGCGAAGAGCAGGAAGGAGGCCACCGAAGCCAAGGCCGAGAAGAGCAGGAAGAGCAGGAAGGAGGCCACCGAAGCCAGGCCGAAGCAGTGTCTGCCGCGGAGCGCTGCGGTGAGGCGGAGGCCAAACTGAAGGCCCTTCAGGAGGAGCAAGCCGCACACGCACAACAGCTTCACCAGCGGGAGGAGGACCTCAAGGCCCGTGATACGTCCATTTTGCATCATGATTTCCTACTGTTATTTACTTTGTTTTGTTGAATAATAATGCTTTGGGGAGTGATTCTAATGCCTTTTCTCTCATAATATGCAAGGTTTACACAAAGAGGGAGAATACCGGCAGTCGGAATTCTGGACCCAAGAATAGCACGTCAGAGATACCTATTCTGCACAACTCCAATGAAGCTGAAAATTTACAGAGATTATTTTTGTATTTAATAAAAATTACTGGAGCTGAAAACTACCGGAGGAGGGGCCCCAGGTGGGCACAACCCACCAGGGCGCGCTGCCTGGCGCGCCCTGATGGCTTGTGCCTAGCCTGACCCGCTTCCGGTGCCCATCTGCTGGTATAAATTCCCAAAAAAAACTAAAAAAATTAGGAGGAGGACTTTCGGGACGAAACGCCGCCGCCTCGAGGCGGAACTTGGGCAAGAGCACTTTTGCCCTCCAGCGGAGCGATTCCGCCGGGGGAACTTCCCTCCCGGAGGGGAAAATCGAAGCTTTCGTCATCACCAACACCCCTCTCATCTTTGGGAGGCCAATCTTCATCAACATCTTCAACAACACCATCTCCTCCCAAACCCTAGTTCATCTCTTGTGATCAATCTTTGTACAGGAACCTCAGATTGGTACCTGTGGGTGACAAGTAGTGTTGATTACCTTGCGTAGTTGATTAGTATATGGTTTATTTCATGGAAGATTATATGTTCAGATCCTTTGTGCTATTTAATACTCCTCTGATCTTGAGCATGATTATTATTTGTGAGTAGTTACCTTTGTTCTTGAGGTCACGGGAGAAGTCATGTTGCGAGTAATCATGTGAATTTGATATGTGTTCGATATTTTGATGATATGTATGTTGTGATTCCCTTAGTGGTGTCATGTGAACGTCGAATACATGACACTTCACCATTCATGGGCCTAAGGGAATGCATTGTGGATTAGTTATTAGATGATGGGTTGCTAGAGTGACAGAAGCTTAAACCCTAGTTTATGCGCTACTTCGTAAGGGGCTGATTTGGATCCACATGTTTAATGCTATGGTTAGACTTTGTCTTAATACTTTTCTCGTAGTTGCGGATGCTTGCGAGGGGGTTAATCATAAGTAGATTGTTAGTTCAAGTAAGAACAGCACCTTAGGACCGGTCCACCCACATATCAAATTATCAAAGTAGCGAACACGAATCAAACCAACATGATAAAAGTGACTAGACGAAATTCCCGTGTACCCTCAAGAACACTTTCCCTAATACTAGTGATTGCTCTGGCCTGTCCTTTGCCACAAAAGGATTGTGCTACCTTGCTGCACCTTGTTTACCATTACCATTACTTGCTCGTTACACATTACCTTGCTATCAAACTATCTGTTACCTACAATTTTAGTGCTTGCAGAGATTACCTTGCTGAAAACCGCTTGTCATTTCCTTCTGGTCCTCATTGGATTCGACACTCTTACTTATCGAACGGACTACGATTGATCCCCTATACTTGTGGGGCATCAAGACTCTTTTCTGGCGCCGTTGCCGGGGAGTGAAGCGCTCTTGGTAAGTGGAAATCGGTAAGGAAAAACTTATACTACGTGCTGAAATTTATTGCTACTTGCTACTATGGAGAATAATCCTTTGAGGGGTTTGTTCAAGGTATCTTCACCTTGACCAGAACCGCAATTAGTTACCCCTCCACCTACAGCACCTACTGAAAATGTTACTTATGAAATTCCTTCTGGTATGCTAGAAAAACTGCTTGCTAAACCTTATGCAGGAGATGGAACTGAACATCCTGATATGCATCTTTTATATGTGAACAAAATATGTGGATTATTTAAGCTTGCAGGTTGACCCGGAGATGAAGTTAAGAAGAAGGTTTTCCCTTTATCTTTGGAGGGAAAAGCATTGACGTGGTATAGGCTATGTGATGATCTTGGATCGTGGAACTGGAATCGTTTGCAATTGGAATTCCATCAAAAGTTTTATCCAATGCATCTAGTTCATCGTGATCGGAATTATATATATAATTTTTGGCCTCGTGAAGGAGAAAGTATCGCTCTAGCTTGGTGGAGGCTTAAGTCAATGTTATATTCATGCCCCAATCATGACATTCCGAGGGAAGTTATCATTCAGAATTTTTATGCTCGGCTTTCTCATAATGATCAATCCATGCTCGATACTTCTTGTGCTGGTTCTTATATGAAGAAGACTATTGATTTCAAGTGGGATCTCTTAGAAAGAATTAAACGCAACTCTGAAGATTGGGAACTCGACGAAGGTAATGAGTCAGGTATAAAACTTGAATTTGATTGTGTTAAATCTTTTATGAATACCGATACTTTTCATAAGTTTAGCACTAAATATGGACTTGACTCTGAGATAGTAGCCTCTTTCTGTGAAGCATTTGCTACTCATGTTGACCTCCCTAAGGAGAAGTGGTTTAAATATCATCCCCCTATTAAAGAAGAAATTATAGAACCGGTCATAGCTAAAGAAGAAACCATCTTTTACAATGTTGATCCAGTTGTGCCTACCGCTTATATTGAAAAACCACCTTTCCCTGTTAGGATAAAGGAACATGCTAAGGTATCAACTGTGGTTCGTAAGAGTAATATAAGAGCACCTAAACCCCCTGAGCAAATTAAAGTAGAACCTAGTGTTGCTATGGTTAAAGATCTCTTGGTAGAAAATGTTGATGGGCATGTCATCTACCTTTGTGATGAAGCTGCTAAAATTGCTAAACCTTTTAAGAAAGATAAACATAGACCTATAGAAGGCTTGCCCGTTGTCTCAGTTAAAATAGGAGATCATTGCTACCATGGTTTCTGTGATTTAGGTGCTAGTGTGAGTGCTATCCCTTTTACCTTATACCAAGAAATTATGAATGAAATAGCACCTACTGAAATGGAAGATATTGATGTTACTATTAAACTTGCTAATAGAGACACTATCACACCACTTGGGATTGTTAGAGATGTTGAAGTCTTGTGTGGGAAAGTAAAATACCCTACTGATTTTCTAGTCCTTGGTTCCCCACAAGATGACTTTTGTCCCATTATCTTTGGTAGACCTATCTTGAGCACCGTCAATGCTAAGATAGATTGTGAAAAACAAACCGTCGGTGTCAGTTTTGGTAATGTGTCTCATGAGTTTAATTTTTCCAAGTTTAGTAGACAACCTCGTGATAAAGCGCTACCTAGTAAGGATGAGATAATTGGTCTTGCTTCTATTGATGTGCCTCCTACTGATCCATTAAAACAATATTTGCTTAACCATGAAAATGATATACACTTGCGTGAAAGAAATGAAATAGGTCAAATTTTCTTCGAACAACAACCTCTCCTGAAACACAATTTGCCTATTGAAACCCTTGGAGGTCCTCCTCCACCTAAAGGTGACCCTGTGTTTGAATTGAAACAATTGCCTGACACTTTGAAGTATGCTTATCTTGATGAGAAAAAGATATATCCTGTTATTATTAGTGCTAACCTTTCAGAACATGAAGAAGAGAGATTATTGAAAGTTCTAAGGAAGCACCGGGCTGCTATTGGATATACTCTTGATGATCTTAAGGGCAATAGTCCCACTCTATGTCAGCACAAGATCAATATGGAACCTGATGCTAAACCCGTTGTTGATCACCAATGGCGATTGAATCCCAAGATGAAAGAAGTGGTAAGAACTAAAATATTAAAGCTTCTAGAAGCAGGCATAATCTATCCCATAGCTGATAGTAGATGGGTAAGTCCCGTTCATTGTGTCCCTAAGAAAGGAGGTATTACCGTTGTTCCTAATGATAAGAATGAACTCATTCCACGAAGAATTGTCACTCACTATAGAATGGTAATTGATTTTAGAAAATTAAATAAAGCTACTAGGAAAGGTCATTACCCTTTGACTTTCATTGATCAAATGCTAGAGAGACTATCTAAGCACACACACTTTTGTTTCCTAGATGGATATTCTGGTTTCTCTCAAATACCTGTGTCACAATCCGATCAAGAGAAAACCACCTTTACTTGCCCTTTTGGAACCTATGCTTATAGATGTATGCCTTTTGGTTTATGCAATGCACATGCTACCTTTCAAAGATGTATGACTGCTATATTCTTTGATTTTTGTGAAAAGATTGTGGAGGTTTTCATGGATGATTTTTCCGTTTACGGAACTTCTTTTGATGATTGCTTAAGCAACCATGATCGAGTTTTCAAAGATGTGAACAAACTAATCTCGTTTTGAATTGGTAGAAGTGCCACTTTATGGTTAATGAAAGTATTGTCTTGGGGCATAAAATATCTGAACGAGGTATTGAGGTGGACAAAGCTAAAGTTGATGCAATTGAGAAAATGCCATGTCCTAAAGATATTAAAGGTATTCGAAGTTTCCTTGGTCATGCTGGTTTTTACAGGAGGTTCATTAAAGACTTATCTAAAATTTCTAGGCCTCTTACTAATCTTTTGCAAAAAGGATATCCCTTTTGTTTTTTATCATGATTGTGTGGAAGCCTTTGAAACACTCAAGAAAGCCTTAACCTCTGCACCTATCGTTCAACCACCTGATTGGAACTTGCCTTTTGAAATTATGTGTGATGCTAGTGATTATGCTGTTGGTGTTGTCCTAGGACAAAGAGTTGATAAGAAATTGAATCTTATCCATTATGCTAGTAAAACTCTAGACAGTGCCCAACGAAATTATGCTACTACTGAAAAAGAATTTTTAGCAGTTGTGTTTGCTTGTGATAAATTTAGATCCTATATTGTTGACTCCAAAGTTATTGTTCACACCGATCATGTTGCTATAAAATATCTTATGGAACAGAAAGATGCTAAACCTAGACTTATTAGGTGGGTTCTTTTGCTTCAAGAATTTGACTTACATATCGTTGATAGGAAAGGAGCTGAGAACCTCGTAGCTGATAACTTGTCTAGGTTAGAAAATATTCTTGATGACCCACTACCTATTGATGATAGTTTCCCTGACAAACAGCTAGCTGCAATAAGTGTCTCACACAACACACCTTGGTATGCTGATTATGCTAATTACATTGTTGCTAAATATATACCACCTAGCTTCACATACCAACAAAAGAGAAAAAAATTCTATGATTTGAGACATTACTTTTGGGATGACCCACATCTTTATAAAGAAGGAGTAGATGGTATTATTAGACGTTGTGTACCTGAGCATGAACAGGAACAAATCCTATGGAAATGTCATTCCGAAGCTTATGGAGGACATCATGCGGGAGATAGAACTACTCACAAGGTATTGCAATCTGGTTTTTATTGGCCTACTCTCTTCAAGGATGCCCATAAGTTTGTCTTGTCTTGTGATGAATGTCAAAGAATTGGTAATATCGGTAAGCGTCAAGAAATGCCTATGAATTATTCACTTGTTGTTGAACCATTTGACGTGTGGGGTTTTGATTATATGGGGCATTTTCCTTCCTCTAACGGCTACACTCATATTTTAGTTGCGGTTGATTATGTCACTAAGTGGGTAGAAGCTATTCCAACTAGTAGTGCTGATCACCACACCTCCATTAAAATGTTGAAAGAGGTTATCTTTCCGAGGTTTGGAGTCCTTAGATATTTAATGACCGATGGTGGTTCACACTTTATTCATGGTGCTTTCCGTAAGATGCTTGCTAAATATCATGTTAACCATAGAATTGCAGCACCCTATCATCCTCAATCTAGTGGTCAAGTAGAACTTAGCAATCGAGAAATAAAATTAATATTACAAAAAACTGTCAATAGGTCTCGTGAGAATTGGTCTAAGAAATTAGATGATGCACTTTGGGCCTATAGAACAACTTATAAAAATCCTATGGGGATGTCCCCATATAAAATGGTGTATGGAAAAGCTTGTCATTTGCCTCTAGAACTAGAACACAAAGCATTTTGGGCAATTAAAGAGCTCAACTATGATTTCAAACTTGCCGGTGAGAAGAGGCTATTTGATATTAGCTCACTAGATGAATGGAGAACCCAAGCGTATGAAAATGCCAAGCTATTCAAAGAAAAAGTAAAGAGATGGCATGACAAGAGAATCCAAAAGCGGGAATTCAAAATAGGAGATCATGTTCTTTTGTTCAACTCTCGTTTAAGATTTTTTGCAGGAAAACTCCTCTCGAAATGGGAAGGACCATATATTATTGAAGAGGTCTATCGTTCCAGAGCTATCAAGATTAATAATGCCGAAGGTACTAATCCGAAGGTAGTCAATGGACAAAGAATTAAGCATTATATCTCAGGTACGCCAATTAACGTTGAAAGCAATGTTATCCAAACCATGACACCGGAGGAACACATAAAAGAAATCTTCCGAAACACTCTAGAATACTTAAAAATAGGAGGTACGTGATACGGTAAGTAAACGGACTCCGAAAAATACGCAAAAATATTTTTTGTCAGTTTTGGAATATTTTAGAATTTTGGAAATAAAAAAATAAACCAGAAGGTGATCGAGGTGAGCATGATACATCAGGGCGCGCTAGGCACCCCTGGGCGCACCCTGGTGTGTTGTGCCCACCTCGGATGCCTTCCTGACTCCGTTTTCCTTCCAAATACTTGTTTCCCAAGAATAAAAATTCTCTATATATACCCCCGACTGTTTTGATGACCGCATCATAGAGAAATCCTCTGTTCTTGTTTCTTGCTGTTTTCCTATCAGATCTGTCAAGTCAGGCATCATGTCATCTCCCTCTCCTAACAATGTGGAAGAAGATGCCTGGCTAATGAAGATAGAGTTGAAGAGGAAGGAGCCGGAAGAAGCCTACAAGGAGGAGAAGGATAATGAAGCTAAGGTGGATTATCTCCCTGAAGGAGATCAATTCACGCCAGCAAAGGAGGGAGAGGAAGAAGATATCCTTCAACCTTATTACAGTCATCTCACCCCTATTGAAATCGAAGCCTTTAGAGCCTTCGAAGCGGTTCGTGTTCAGAATAAATTTCTCATCCGTGAAAATATCTTGTTGCAAGAACACATCGACAATCTTAGGAGAGTCATCCGCAAATTGGAGCATCTTCTGAAGCTAAAGTGTGACATCACATCACCACCACCTTCATCTACACCTTCACCTTCTTCATCACCACCACCAAAGGAGACTTGAGCACATGGGTATGGGCACTCCCCTTGGCTTGAGCCAAGCTTGGGGGAGGTGCCCCGGTATCGTATCACCATCACTTTTATTCACCTTTACCTATTTTGGTTCTATCTTTAGTTTCCCTTTGCCTTAGTCGAATAAAAGTTTAGCGTGATCTATTTTCGTGTGTTAGTTTCGTGGCCTACCAATCTATGTAATCGAGTGAAAGTTATATAATAAAGTCTAGTTTGAGTTTTCCCTTCTCTACTTTCTTGTTGCAATCAAATAAAAGAAAGACAAATAAATAAATAAAAAATCACATGCTAATCTTATGGTGAGTAATGACATCACATAAGGAAAAGTATAAGTAGTAAAATTTATTGGAGATTGACAAACATAGCATTGGTCAATGATGCAATTCATGAAAGAATTAATTAGGGAAGAGAAGATTCACATGCAAATGCACTATCTTGGACATCTTTTATGATTGTGATCCCCCATCAAATATTATGTGTCAAAATTGTTGACGTTGGACAAGGAAGACAACGTAATGAATTATGTTTGTTCATATCCACATAGAAGTTATATTGTCATAGATCCTTTAACATGTGGTGCTTGCCCAATATCTTTGCTAGCCAAAAATTCCGCACTAAGTAGAGATACTACTTGTGCATCCAAAAACCCAAACCCAAACTCTTTCCTTGAGTGTCCACCATACCTACCTATGGATCGAGAAAGATCCTTCAAGTAAGTTGTCATCGGTGCAACAAGGCAATAAAAATTGCTTCTGAAAGTGTTTTGATCAATTAGTGTAAGAGAAAATTGAGCGCTATACGAACTTATGATGGCAAAGTAATAAAAGCGACGGACTGCATAATAAAGGTTCCTATCATAGGGGGCAATATGGCGTGACGTTCTTTTACATTAAGGGATTGGGCATACAAATCAATAAGCGCATGACAACATCTGCTTCCCTCTGTGAAGGGCCTATCTTTTACTTTTATGCACTTACTTTTATGCAAGAGTCAAAGTATTCTTCCCTATTCCTTTTTACTTTTTCTTTTGCAAGCATCATGTGGTGAGAAAAGATCTAGGCACATATATCCAGTTGGATATGGGTGGGCATGAGTTATTATTTTTGACATCACCCTTGAGGTGAGTGAGTTGGGAGGCAAAACTATAAGCCCCTATCTTCCTACGTGTCCGGTTGAAACTTTTTGTTCATGGGTATGCCGTGAGCATTAGCAATCATAGAAGACTAAATGATAGTTGGGTATGTGGACTTGACAAAAGGCTCCGACATGAGACCCTTCCTAAAAATATGATGAATTGTAGTTGCAAAGTTGACTGAGAACATAGTTTGTTGGTTTCCAATAAGGTTTATGCTTCATACTTCTATGTTGTGATGAATTGTTACTTGTTCATGAGAAGCCTTATGATAAAAATGTATTGAAATAAGTTCTTATGTTAGAGTTTGTTGATGTTATGTTAATAAGCATGATGCTTCTATGTCCGTATATTTTTTTATCGACACCTCTCTCTCAAACCATGTGGACATGATTTTCAATATCGGCTTTCGCTTGAGGACAAGCGAGGTCTAAGCATGGGGGAGTTGATACGTCCATTTTGCATCATGATTTCCTACTGTTATTTACTTTGTTTTGTTGAATAATAATGCTTTGGGGAGTGATTATAATGCCTTTTCTCTCATAATATGCAAGGTTTACACAAAGAGGGAGAATACCGGCAGCTAGAATTTTGGACCCAAGAAAAGCATGTCAGAGATACCTATTCTGCACAACTCCAATGAAGCTGAAAATTTACGGAGATTATTTTTGTATTTAATAAAAATTACTGGGGCTGAAAACTACCGGAGGAGGGCCCCCAGGTGGGCACAACCCACTAGGGCGCGCCAGGCCCCCCTGGGCGCGCCCTGATGGGTTGTGCCTAGCCTGGCCCGCTTTTGGTGCCCATCTTCTGGTACAAATTCCCAAAAAAACCTAAAAAAAATTAGGAGGAGGGCTTTCGGGACGAAACGCCGCCGCCTCGAGGCGGAACTAGGGCAGGAGCGCTTTTGCCCTCGGGCGGAGCGATTCCGCCGGGGGAACTTCCCTCTCGGAGGGGGAAATCGAAGCTTTCGTCATCACCAACACCCCTCTCATCTTTGGGAGGCCAATCTTCATCAACATCTTCCACATCACCATCTCCTCTCAAACCTTAGTTCATCTCTTGTGTTCAATCTTTGTACCAGAACCTCAAATTGGTACCTGTGGGTGACTAGTAGTGTTGATTACCTTGCGTAGTTGATTACTATATGGTTTATTTGGTGGAAGATTATATGTTCAGATCCATTATGCTATTTAATACTCCTCTGATCTTGAGCATGATTATTATTTGTGAGTAGTTACCTTTGTTCTTGAGGTCACGGGAGAATACATGTTGCGAGTAATCATGTGAATTTGATATGTGTTCGATATTTTGATGATATGTATGTTGTGATTCCCTTAGTGGTGTCATGTGAACGTCGAATACATGACACTTCACCATTCATGGGCCTAAGGGAATGCATTGTGGAGTAGTTATTAGATGATGGGTTGCTAGAGTGACAGAAGCTTAAACCCTAGTTTATGCGCTACTTCGTAAGGGGCTGATTTGGGTCCACATGTTTAATGCTATGGTTAGACTTTGTCTTAATACTTTTCTCGTAGTTGCAGATGCTTGCGCGGGGGTTAGTCATAAGTAGGTTGTTAGTTCAAGTAAGAACAGCACCTTAGCACCGGTCCACCCACATATCAAATTATCAAAGTAGCGAACACGAATCAAACCAACATGATAAAAGTGACTACACGAAATTCCCGTGTACCCTCAAGAACACTTTGCCTAATACTAGTGATTGCTATGGCCTGTCCTTTGCCTCAAAAGGATTTGGCTACCTTGCTGCACCTTGTTTACCGTTACCGTTACTTGCTCGTTACAAATTACCTTGCTATCAAACTATCTGTTACCTACAATTTCAGTGCTTGCAGAGATTACCTTGCTGAAAACCGCTTGTCATTTCCTTCTGCTCCTCGTTGGGTTCGACACTCTTACTTATCGAAAGGACTACGATTGATCCCCTATACTTGTGGGTCATCAGCCCGCGAGGCGAAGCTCGCCGATCGCGACTCCGTGCTGTCCTAGGCGGCTGCTGACCAAGCCGCGGAGCGCGAGCGTCTGACCAAGCTGAAGGATGAGGTAGTAGAAGCCCAGACGTCCCATGCCCGGCATGTCTCCGACGTGTCGGCCCAGCTGGATGCCAGGGAGAAGACCCTTGCCGCTGCTGAGGAGAAGGCGGCCGCGGAGCGCGATGTCTTCCCCTCCATCGAGCTCAGGCTTCGCCAAGCGCTGCACTTCATCTGCAGGGGAGGATTCAAGGAGCCACTGGCGACTCCTGAGGGCGGCTACGCAGGGCTCTCCTCCAAGCTTGCTGAGGTGCTCGAAGGTGCGGTTGCCAGGGTGGACGCCATCCTGGAGGGCGAGTGCCGCAACCTTTTCTCCATGGCCGCGGCGCGTGTCTTCAGCCACCTTTACCTCCGCAAGCCCGGCTTTGATTTCTATGCGGTGATCGCCCCGGTTGCCCTAGAGTCTCGCGCCGCTGCGGCGGCGGACGTGAAGGATTCCGTGGACGCGCTGGTGAAGATGTTCGCCTGCGTCCCCGACACCGAGCCCCCTGCGGTGGAGGCGAGCAGTGGCGACGAAGGCGTCGGCAGCGACGTTAACGACGAGCTCGCCATGACTGGGACAAGCGGCGGCGGCTTCCCTGGCGATGACGGCTCCTCCTCCTATATTCCGACCTGCGACATTTATCATGCCTCGTGGAGGCTTAAGACTTGTTCGAATTCGCAAAACATTCTGTGCTTGTAATAACTGTTTGAACTCTGTGATTTCCTTTCATGCCTTGGTTCCTTCCTGCATGCTTTTGTGCTCTGCGTCGGCAGGGCCCAATCCCGCGCATACCTCGACCGCCGTTGGGGCGTCCGGATCGCCAGGACGAGACCAAGGGGCGAGGGGCTACGTGAATAGTGAGGCCCCTGAGTCGCGATGCCCAGGGGTCCCCCTTGACGTACGAGGAGCCCTCATGAAGGAGACATGGAGACGACGAGGTTTATTTTGAGCGCCTTAGTACTCTGCGTCGGCAGGGCCCAATCCCACGCATACCTCGACCGCCGTTTGGGCGTCCGGATCGCCAGGACGAGACCAAGGGGCGAGGGGCTACGTATCTAGTGAGGCCCCTGAGTCGCGATGCCCACGGGTCCCCCTTGACGTGCGAGCAGCTCCCATACCTTTCCTCACCAGCTTTTGCCAGGGACCTGGTGAGGTGGCACGCGCCAGGCATGGCCTGAGCTTAGCCTCCGTTCAGCCCCCACGTGCGTGCATCCCAGGGGAACGTTGTGTGACGGGGCTGAGAGGCCGTCCTGAGGTTGGTGCAGCCGCTAGGGCGCCCTCAGTTGTTTATCCACCAGCGCGGAGCATGGAGCTTCCACTCGGCGTGGGCATAGCCGCTGAGTGACCGTGTCATCCGCCAGGGCGGAGCATGGGGCTTCCACTTGGGCGTGGGCATAGCCGCTGAGCGACCGTGTCGTCCGCCAGAGTGGAGCATGGGGCTTCCACTTGGGTGTGGGAAGGGAGCTCTGTGTTAGAGTCTCCGGGCGTGTACAGCCCAATTTCGTTCGTACGCGTGATTGGCACGGCAAAACTGGAGGAGGTGTATCGGGGCACCCGTGAGCCAGCGCGGGACTCATGAGGCCCTACCTCAAGGCGGGTTGCGCCTGGATTTCCTGGCGCGGGGCACGCTTGCAAGACCTGTGTGATGGGGGTAACCTGCGCCGAATGAATCTCCAGAGGCCATCGCATGAGAAGGCCAAACACCAAGGACCCCAGGAGGTGACGTGAACGGGGCCGCCCCGCCAGACCGAGCTTAGTCGTTGGGTTTATCGACGCTGCAGGGACGGACCCGAGCACAAACGCCGTGCCCAGTCTTCTCATGCGGCAAACCCGAGGAAAAAACACCCGGCGCGCGGCTCCCGCGACGGCGAAGCGCCGAGCTGCGGTTATACAAACCGGGCCGCGAGCCCTGACTCACCCACTCTCGATTATCTCGTGCGAGGACAAAGCACCAAGGACCCCGGGAGGTGAAGTGCACGGAACTGGCCCGCGAGACAGAGCTCGGTCGCTTGGATTTATCAACGCCGTAGGGACAGACCCGAGCACAGACGCCGTGCTAGCCCTTAATCATGAGGCAGTCGAGGGCGGGGTTGTTAGGGCGCAGCGTCATTCATGGTGGCGAAGCACCGGGCATGCAGGTTGGAATACTTTGAAAACTCATCAAATGCAGAACCAGTTCTGATACATGCGCAAAATGATACAGCTGCAAGGGTGGGCCCTAACAGCTTGAGGGTGATGCAGCCCGAGGGGCGCCCTCAAATGAACAAACCAAAAGGTCACCTGATAACGATGCTGCCGAAGCATTGGGGTAGTTGTTGAAGCTTGATCCTCATGAGCCTGAGGGCTCCGGAGGCTCGGGGGGCCCGCGAGGCCCAGGGGGCTCGCAAGGGTCCGGGACCTCTTGAAGGACCGTGCGGTGTCGGGCCTCATGAGACGCGTGCACGGCCTGCGCGAAGTGTTGGTACGTAGCGCCCATGTTCACGAGGCCAAAGGGCATGCGGACGTAGCTGCAGGCGTAGCTCCCACTGCGGCCGACGCGCGATGGCCAGAAGAGGCCCTGTGACGCGGCCCTGTTGAGCCCTGGGATGTTGACACGGACGCGCAGCCCGCCGCCCACGTCGGGGGCGGTAGCTACACCAGGTGGTGCGGGGCGACGCTCATCGCGCATGGCCCGCGCCTCCTGAAGCTCCTCGATCGCGTTGGTGATGAACTCTCGTGAGCCTGGCGCCTCGCGCCGTGCTCCTTGCTTGTGGGGGCGCGCGTCGAAGCATGCCTCCAAGTGGTGCCCGAGCACCTCCCTCGTCGCACCGGTCAGGTCGGAAGCTCTCCAGGTGGAAGCCCCCGAGCCCGCCCCGAGGGAAGCACCGGGTGCGCTTTCCTATGCGGGAGGAAGAGGCACCCCAGCAATAGACACGGGGCCCGAGGTGCCGTTCTTGGAGGTCTCTGTCCCCTGATGGCTCTTGGGGAGGAGCTGCTTCTTCTTCTTCGGGGTGTCCTCCGGAGGCAGGATGCCGCCCTCGTCGTCAGAGTTTTCAGCCGCCGCGGCCGGGTAAGCGCGTTCGAGGGAGCAGACTGCATCCTTCTCATCACAGGCGATCGTGATGACACCGCTGCACCCTGGCATCTTGAGGATGTTGTATCCATGGTGGGTTGCCGCCATGAGCTTGGCGAGGGCAGGGTACCCGAGGATGGCGTTGTACGGGAGGTGGATGTGGGCGACGTCGAAGTCGATGAGCTCGGTGTGGTAGTTATCGCGCTTGCCAAAGGTGACTGGGAGGCGCACCTGCCCCAGGGGAGTGGTGGAGCCATCGGTCACCCCTGAGAAGGGCTTGGTCGGCATGAGCTGATCATAGGGCACCTGAAGCGTCTCGAACGTCTAGATAGAGAGTACATTGAGCCCAGCGCCACCGTCGATGAGGGTCTTGGTGACGAGGACGTTGCTGATGGTGGGCGTGCAGAGCATGGGGAGCGCGCCTGCGGCGGCCGAGCACTTGAAGTGATCCTTGGAGTCGAAGGTGATGGCATACTGCGACCACCTGAGGGGACGTGCGGCCTCGAGCTTCGGGAGGGCTGCATTCACCTCATGAGAGAACTACTTGAAGATGCGGTTCGAGGCAGGGGCCTAAGCACCGCCCAGGATGCAGGCGATCGCACGGGGCTCCTGGAAGCCCCCAGCCCCATCATCCCACCGGTCATCGTCGTTTCTCCTTGGCGGCGGCGGCAGCGGAGGGAGGCCAGCATTGCCCTAAGGACAGGCCTCGCGAGGCTGATCGCGTCGAGGTCCGTCGCGAGGCTCGTCCCGCCAGCAGTCCTCACGAGGCTGATCGCGCCAGTCCTGACGTGGGTCGCGGTTGTCCCAGCAGCCTCCGCCACGGCCCCCTCCACGGCCGTAGCCACGGTCGCCGCGCTCGGGGCGGCGGCCGAGGCGCTCGTCGCGGAGCGCCCTGAGCTCCTGGCAGTCGTTGGTGTTGTGGTTGTGGGTGTAGTGGAAGATGCAGAAAGGGCGGTTGCCCTTGGGAGGCTCATCATGGTCACGCCTACGCTTCATCTCGGGCTCTGCTGCCAGCATAGCGGGGCCCTTGCGCTTCCCCTCCTTAGCCTTGGCCTTCTTGTCTTCAGGGTCTACCTCTGGAAGCTCGAGGAGGGAGAGGTGGCCGTCTTCGTCCCTTGCGCACTTTTTCACCAGGTTGAACATCTCCAGGGTTGAGCACAGGTCGTCATGGATGGCGAGCTCCTCTTTCATCTTGACGTCCCTGACACCATCAGTAAATGCCGCGATAATGACCTCATCCGACGCCTTCGGGATTTTGAGGCGAACGTTCGTGAAGCGTTGTATGTACTCGTGCAGGGTCTCGCCCGGCTGCTGCTTCATGCACCGCAGGTCATTCACTGCAAGGGCACGGTCGCGGGTGCCCTGGAAGTTGGCGATGAAGCGCTCGCGGAGCTCGTCATAGGAGGAGATTGATCCCTCCTGGAGGTTGAGGAGCCAGGAGAGCGCGCCACCCTTGAGAGCCATGGGGAACCAGTTCGCCATGACTTTGTCGTCACCGCTTGCCACCTCGATGCTCAGCGCGTAGAGCTGAAGGAACTCCGCGGGGTCGGGGGTGCCATCGTAGCGTGGATGCAGGTCCGGCTTGAACTTGCCGGGCCAGGCGACACGGCACAGCTCCGGGGTGAAGGCACGTCAGCCTGCTGCACTCATAGGCACGACGCGTGCGAGGGGAGCTCGGTCTTGGCGTTCGTGTGCCGCAGCCTCCGGCGGCGCATGGTCTTGATGCCGGTGCAGCGGTGCGGGGTGTGCGCGCGCATCACCTCGTGGCCGCGGCACCACCTGGCAGCTTGCTTCATCCCTTGCCTGCGCCGGCGCCACATGTGGTACGTTGCGCGGGCTCGCTTCGCGTCTGGGCTCGGGGTCGGCGCCATGCAGAGAAGGAGGAGGATGTGCCCCGTGAGCCACGTCGCCCGCATGGGAGGGCGGGAGACGGAGCGAGTGAGAGGGCGCCGGGGCCTCGCCGGCGACGCTAACGAGCTTGGCGATGGGACCAAGCTAGTCGTCGTAGCGATCGTGGGCGGGGCGGTAACGCAACAGCTCGCACGCCATGAACAGTGCGGCCTGCGTGTTCGCCGGCTCGTGGCGAGCGTGGGAGGACGACACTGAGGCGGGGACGAGGGACGGAGTAGCGGTGCGGCCATCGCGCCACGTGGTGGGTGGCTGCAATGAGTCCTGCTACTCGTGAGCGGCTGGGTCAGTGGCAGCATTAGCTGCATGAGAGCTGGAGCGACGCGGGACGCCGCGGCCCACGGGCGCCGTCTGGGCGACGCGGGCAGCTCGACGCTCGGCGCGGACTCGGTGGTCGTCGGCCATGGGAGCGACGAAGCAGAGACGAAGCGAAACTGGAGGGAGGATCACGACACGCCCCTACCTGGCGCGCCAAATGTCGGAATCGGGGCTCCGGAGACCTAAGAAGTTTCGAACTCTGGGGCGTGTGCGAAGATCTCAACCAACTCTAGCCTCAATCTCGCCACTCCATAGCTAAGCCACGCCGAATACGTGCGAGCAAACGAGAAGATGGACAGAGAGATTTACCGAGGTTCGGGCCACCTTGCGGTGTAAACTCCTACTCCTGCTTTTGGTGGATTGGCCTCACGAGGAGGTTTGGGGATGAACTATGTGGTTGAGCGACCTCGTGAGGGCTCTTGGGTGAGGATTGATCGATCCCTTCTATGGTGGACACTGGTCCCTATTTATAGTGGCCTTGGTCCTCTTCCCTTATCGCACAGGCGGGAAGGGATCCCACAATGGCCAAATTTGAAAGGGGACAAGAGGTACATCTTATCCTGACTAAAGGTGGTCTTCGCCTCCAAAGCTTCTGGGCGTGATGCAGAGGTGGGCTCGATGATTACATCTGCCCTGCCGAGCTCGTGGTCTTGGTCTCGTTGCACCGGAACGGAAACCTTTGGGGGATTCCTTGGGAACCCGCGTACGTCCTTGCCTCCTTAGCACCAAAGAGGAAACTGTCCCCTCTGCGCCCGCTGGCGCCCGCCTGGCCTCGGTCGTCAAGGCTCATGTCATCCCAGCCTCATGAGGTCGGGTACCTGCATAGGAATCTCCGCTCCTCGGGAGGCAGCCTGTGGAGGCCACTCCACTGGAGGTCTTGGCGTTGTTCGCCTCGCGAGGCCGGGGCCCTCACGAGGGTCTTGTCTTGGGGAGTTTGCCGCTAGGCCGTACTGGGCCGTCGAGGTGGGCCATGCGCTGGGCCGCAGGCAGGCAGATCTGAGTACCCCCGATCCCAGAACGCCGACAAATTTCATTCTCTTTAGCTCTAGCAATTTGCTCATCAAGAAATTCACCTAGTGGCACATTATCATCAAGCATGGTACTAGCATCATCATAAGCATCATTCATAGCAGAAGTAGCATCATCAATAACTTGCCACATATCAGGATTACTAGCATATGGTGGTGTTGCAAGCTTACTCATAACCGAAGGTGAATCAAGTGCAGAGCTAGATGGCAATTCCTTACCTCCCCTCGTCTTAGAGGGAAAAATCTTGGTTTTTGGATCCTTCAGATTCTTCATAGTGATCAATTGATATAAATCCCAAGTGACTCAACAAATATAGCTATGCTCCACGGCAACTGCGCCAGAAAAAGGTCTTGATAACCCACAAGTATAGGGGATCACAACAGTTTTCGACGGTAGAGTATTCAACCCAAATTTATAGATTCGACACAAGGGGGGCCAAAGAATATTTGCGAGTATTAGCAGCTGAGTTGTCAATTCAACCACACCTGGAGATTAAATATCTGCAGCAGAGTGATCAGTAGCACAGTAGTATGATAGTTTTGGTAGCAGTAGTAGCAGTAACGGTAACAGTAGCAGTGATAGCAATAGTTTTGTAGCGAGTGTAACAGTAGCAGCAGAAGTAGTAACTTAGCAAGAACAATATGTGGAAAACTCGTAGGCACTGGATCGATGAACTCGTTGGATGATATTCATCGTGTAACAGTCATAACCTAGGGCGACACAGAACTAGCTCGAGTTCATAAATGTAATGTAGGCATGTATTTCGTAAATAGTCATACGTGCTTAAGGAAAAGAACTTGCATGACATCTTTTGTCCTACCCTCTCGTGGCAGCGGGGTCCATAAGGAAACTAAAGGATATTAAGGCCTCCTTTTAATAGAGAACTGGAACAAAGCATTAGCACACGGTGAATACATGAACTCCTCAAACTACGGTCATCACCGGAAAGTATCCCAAATATTGTCACTATGGGGTTTATGGATCATAACACGTAATAGGTGCGTATGACTAGCAAGATCGGATCAAGAACATAGATATAATGGTGATAACATAAATGGTTCAAATCTGAAATCATGGCACTCAGGCCCTAGTGACAAGCATTAAGCATGGCAAAGTCATAGCAACATCAATCTCAGAACATAGTGGATACTAGGGATCAAGCCCTAACAAAACTAACTCGATTACATGATGAATCTCATCCAACTCCTCACCGACGAGCAAGCCTACGAAGGAATTACTCACTCCCGATGGGGAGCATCATGGAATTGGCGATGGAGAAGGGTTGATGATGACGAAGACCGAAGATTCCCCTTTCCGGAGCCCCAAACGGGCTCCAGATCCAGCCTCCCGAGGAAGAACAGGAGGTGGCGGTGGCTCCGTATCGTAAAACGTGATGAAACTTTCTCTCTAATTTTTTTCTCCGAAAATAGGATTTTATGGCATCGTAATTAGGGTCAGTGGGGACCCGAGGTGGGCACAACCCACCAGGGCGCGCCTGGGGGGGCTGGCGCGCCCTGGTGTCTCTTGCCCATTTAGGGCTCCCCCTCTAGTGGTTCTTGGCTCCAGTATTTTTTATTTATTGTAAAATAAATCTCCAAAAAGTTTCGTCTAGTTCCGAGAACTTTTATTTTTGCACAAAAACAACACCATGGTAGTTCTGCTGAAAACAGCGTTAGTCCGGGTTAGTGTCATTCAAATCATGCAAATTAGAGTCCAAAACAAGGGCAAAAGTATGAGAAAAAGTAGATACGACGGAGACGTATCAAGGTGCCCCAAAAATGAAAATGGTTGCACTTGTAGAATCGCATGAGCAAGAGACTATACATGATCTTTGAAGAGTGAATTCACATCTACATGCATTGAGCCTAAAGCTGGACCTAAGGAATTTCTGTGTAGCATGCGGACATAGATTATGTGGATCATGATCTTCATTACCCATCACGTTTGTAAGGGTTTCGAAGAAAGGAGGTGGCAGCCAGGTTCCCCCCTCCTCGACCTGTTGGTACCTGCACATGTTCCTCTTCCCTTTGCCGCCCGCTAGGACGGTGGGAGGGCGGGGAAGCCTCAGATCTTTGTGCATGCTCTGTGTCCTATAGAGATCTATGTCATTAGTGAACTTGGGACAATGGTGAAGTTGGGAATAATTGTTTCTCGATTTTCCATATTTCCATGGCCTTCCGTGGAGGGGCGTCGACGATTCTGAGTTGTTGAAATATATTGTCCATCTCTCTTCATCAATTAAATCTTTTGGATTACTTGGAGCACGAATTAAATATGGTATCAGAGCAAAGAGGTCGCAAGTTTAGGACCCATTGCATGGTATTAAAATAATATATGTAGTCTATATTGATCCCACGTCTAAGGACTAGAAAAACCTGGACCTCGAAGGGGGGTGAAATATATTGCCCACCTCTCTACCTGAATTCAAACTTTTTAATGAATTGGCTGGAGCATGAGTTTAGTAGGAGGTCAATTGTTGGACATTCGGTCCGACCTGGTTACCATTTGTCCAGGATGATGGTCGCCTATGGAGGGGTTGGTGTTGTGGTGTGTTAGATTCTTAGAGGGTGTTGATTTGTTCCGATCATAGTCATCGACATCTTCTGATCTACGTTGATGACTTTCTAGTATATGCTTTTACAAACTCCTTTCTTTTAACAAGGTTTCTTCTGAAAAACGGAGGCCTAGAGGCAACAACGAGCTTTTCTCACAGCGTGCCATCGAAGGATACCGAAGGAAGATAGTATTTATGTGTTCAAGGACTCTCCTATAATTTTGTACTCATGTAAGGTAGTTTTGTAGTGCTGATTTATGTAATATATTTGCCCTTGTGACTTTTCCGAAAAAGACACGACTCCCATTAGTGGCTGCCATTACAAAATCAAACATTTGACATACCTCATAGTATGACTAGGCTGTCATATGTGTGTGTGTGTGTGAGTAAGAGGGTGACTAGGGTGAGAGGAACCCATGGATTTACCTCTCTTCTGCCTGTCGCTCTAGCAACCGATTGCTGATCTAGGATTTGAAGCCAGGGAGGTCCTCCAAAAAAATTGGCCACCATTACATGTGAATGTTCTAACTAATTACCAATACCAGATAGAAATAGAGCAATATGGTCTCACAAACATACTAAAATTATCAATTAAATCTCATTTTTGCATAAAAGAAGCCTATATAGCATGTCCATGGAAAAGAGAAGCAATGTCCTATCTAATTACCAATACCACAAAGAAATTGATCAATATGGTTTTACAAACATACTTATCAGTTAAGTCTTAGTTTTGCATAAAAGAAGCCTACCGGCATACACACAAGTTTTCTGGTTTGCTCTTCGGCCACATCCGACATAATCATCTTCCATATCTTCATAGCATGTCTGTAAAAGCAATGTCTATGGTCTTCTTCATTATACAATATTTTTGCCATGATTACTTCCTTCTATCAATCATAATGACATAATTGAACACAAATGATGTGCAAAATTATTTGTATGTGTTTGTTGGTTCGTGTCCTGGATAGCAAAAAATATAACAAAACAAAAATCAATTGGGGAGTGGGCGAGCTTCGAGCTGGTACCTAAAATCGGGCGACCATCGGGGGTGCTGGAGACCTCAGATGCGGACCGGGTGTCTAGCAATTTGCGTCAGGGCATTGGGGGTGGCTTGCTTCGAGTGTCAGCCGACCAGTGGCAAGGCCAGAGCCCGTAGGAGGGCACGCACGTGTGATGGCGTGGCTGGCTCAGAGGGTCGGGCGGGCTGGACGGAGAAGTTGGACAAAGGAGGAGGCTCCTAGGCATCTGGGCGAGCGGCGAGGCAGGCGGGGACGATGGTGTTGGAGATATGCCCTACAGGCAATCATATGATGATTTCATTTCCTATGTATTCATGAGGATTTTGTATTGTCCTTGAACATCATCAGTGATATGTATCAATAAGTATGTGACTTATTTGTGAGACTATATATAGTATGCTGATTGTTCTAATAGTCCCTAGTTGTTAAGGTTATGCGGACCCATATCCTTTACTAGTATTCGATTCACTTGATGACTATGTTTCACAAGTCATGTGCATAGAGATGCTAAACTGATAGTATGGACTCAGGGATTGAGATCACCGAGTCGGACAGACCCACTTTGAGACACAGCGAGATAATGTCATCTATTAGTCACAATATATATGCCATGTCCTAGACCTGAAGTCATCGCATGTTCTCGGGATGAGGATCGACTTACTTAGGGTCTATCAAACGCTACTCCATAACTCGGTAGTTATAAATGTAGCTTTCAGGTGAGTCATAAGACATGCGGCGAGACATGGTTAACCAAGATGGGATTTGCCCCTCCGTGAGGAGAGATATTCTCTGGGCCCTCTCGTGTGATCAAATTCAGAAAGCATGGCCATGCGACATGGGTTAAGTGTTAACCCAGTTTGGGAATCTGCATCACGGTATCGAGAAGAGATGTCGAGCTACCACAAGGGTGAAAGGTACTCACCTTGAGCTCTACACCCTATATCATGAGGCAAAAGGAATGTTGTATATGACACATTGTCGAGGTTCGTCTAACGACTTTGCGCACACAAGGGAGTTGGCACGTTCTGCTAGGAGCCGCTGCCGACTATCGACTCGGGTCGTGTCCATGTGTACGTGAACCTATAGGGTCGCACACTTAAGGGATTGCAGCCCATTCGGATTGGATCCGAATGGAAAATGGGACTAGACTCGTCGTGGGCCTCAAGTGTTGAGCCCACATCGGAGGTCTATATAAAGGAGAGTGGGTGCACCTTTCAGGGTTGATCTTTTTCCTCCCATCGACAGCCACCGCTACTCCCCATGACACCATGCCGTGCGATCGGAGCTAGCAGTCCGCCGCCCGACACTGCCCCCGTACGTGTCGATACCTTGGAGGCATCGCATCTGCGGTGCTTGGACGAACCGTTCGAGGGATCCGTAACGAACCATTCGAGGGATGCGCGAGGAGCTGTTTGTGAGAGATCACTGCTCGTGGGAGATCGGCTACAGGAGGAGGAGAAAAATTGGCTGATCGACTACACGCATCACCAATTCTACTTCCGCTGCGGTGACTACGCGTCTAGTGATAAACCCGATCCCGTGATCTATTTCCAGCAGCATGTTCTTGGGTGCGCGGTAGAAAAAATTTATTTGGCGCTAGCGTAGCGTACCGCGTGTTCCAACAGTGGTATCAGACCCTTTGCTGTGTGGTGATAGATTCGGTCATTTGCATATGAGATATGTAGATCGGTTCAGGCGCGGGTCGATGAGATCGGCCGTGCATGTCAGTGTTGACGGTTGGTTCCGTGATCTTGCTTCCGTGATCGTGATGCAGAGGTCGTGACACAAATTACCCCTACCGGTCGGTTTCCTCCATCGGGGTAGACAGTGGAATGTAAATCCAGATGCAGCATGCGAAGATCAATGAGATTGATCGAACCGGAGCAAAGATCGACACCGTGGAACTGTGATTTGCGCAGTGCTGAAATCTGTTGGAGGAGTCACAGTAAAACGGGCATAACTTTTGCATACGAACTCCGTTTTCGCTCCACGACCTGTCAAACTGAACAGCACGAAAAGATGCTTTTGGCCTTCAACAGCTTTGCCATTTTCGGTGATATTTTCGAGGTCAAAATCCTCTTGGAAAATAAAGTTTTGGATAGTTTTATTTTCGGCGGTAGAACGTCTGACTTGTTTTTGCAGGGAATGCTTGTTATTTGGTATAGCCCATGAATGTTGCCTGTAAATTATTAAATCATGACCTGCGTGTCATGAGTGCGGCAACCGGCTGGAGCCATATGGTTGTCCCATTATTATATTAATGACCTGCGTGTCAACATGAGATGCCTTGTAATGTAATTTACTCTCATAGCTATTAGTTTGTAATAGCATAGTATCTTACGTAACACTTGGCGGTTGACACCATGTGCGGAGATGGAGATCACCACAAGGGCAACCATGCATGGAGATGGAGATCGCCATGGGCATGCAGCGCACGTGGAGATGGAGATCACCATGCATTGATGAAAGGGGCTATACCATATCACACATATATATACTGCATGTGAAAGTTTATCCTTTTATGTGCCCTTCTTTTGCATGAGAGATGTTTTAAGTAGGGTGATCCCTCAAATAATTTCAAGTAAAATTGCCTCCCCAATTGATGCACCATCACATGTTAAGTATTTTTAGTGGTGGGCCTATAAAATTAGGGTGCTGCTAATTCTCCTTAACGTGGTGTGTTTGTGTCGGACACTTACGAGCGAAGCATTGGTTAACTTGTCGGGGCTATCAAAACAGTTTTGGGCCTCGAGGCATAAGAGTTGGCGTGGCATGAGATGTCCGCAACAAACAAGAGTTGTATAGAGATACGATTAGCAAGTGTTGCTTACCGAGTGATCTAGTCTTCTAGCGGTGATGCAAAAGCTCACTAGTTGACATGTGCATCTTGGATCTTGAATCGCTAAGAATCAACGGAGGGATGTTGATTTTAGTGGGAGTAATGTTCTTATTAAAATGTTTAATTTGAATTACTCTTTATGAATACATGTCTTAGTGTTTTGCATATTTCTGTTGTAGATCAATGGCACCACCTGCTCAACCTAGTTTTTCGTTGAAATCAATCCTAGAAAAGGATAAACTGGATGGAACAAACTTTACCACCAGGTATAGAAATCTGAGAATTGTTCTCACGCATGATAAAAAGGAACATGTTCTTGAGTAACCCCTTCCAGAGGAACCTACCGAGAATGCTAATGCCATGGCCAGGAATGCCCACGAGAAACTCGTTGATGAGTCAAACGAGATCAGCTGTCTCATGCTGGCTTCTATGGAGCCCGATCTGCAGTAGCATTTCAAAAACATTGAGGCTTTCTGTAAGGGCATATTTCTCCCTAAGTGGTTTTGGTGATTGATGACAATTCACTTGCGGACTAATCGTGTGCATTGAGCATTTCAGATATCTCATGTCTAGGCACAAGACGATTCGGTGCCCCTCGGAGTCTATCAAAGACGGTTGCTTTCTACGTTTCTTTTCGGTGGATTTGAGTCGTAGGAAAGCCGTACTATTAAGAGGGGGTCCGCTTCGGAAAGGTTAGGGTGGAATCAACACGTACACATCTGTTCTATTGCACCACCTTTCTTTCGCTTCAATGGAGCTCCAGTCCGTTTTCCTTTGTCGGTGCAAATTGAAGGCAGCAAGGTGCTCGTGTTCAGTGGCTAGCGGTAGTACCGCTCAAGGGAGCGGTAGTACCGCAGGTGCCCGCGGTAGTACCGCTCCGAGGAGCGGTAGTACCGCTGTCCCCAGCCCTGGTGCGTGCGCTTGCGGTAGTAGGCGCGGATGTAATTTTTTACTTCCACCCTCGAGCGGTAGTACCATAAATTTGTCCGGTACTACCGCGCCGGACTTTTGCACAGCTCCACCCTCAGCGGAGGAAGGCACGGAAGTAATTTTTTACTTCCGTGCATCTCCTGTGCCAGTTGATACCGACCTTGCGGTAGTACCATATTGGCGCGCGGTAGTACCGCTCCGGCGGTTCTACTGCTCGTTGCCAGTGTAATAGGTCTTCATCTGGCCACTACCGTGCGAGCGGTAGTACCGTGGCATTTATGCGGTAGTACCGCAATGCGCGGGCTGAGAGTGGGGATAACGGTTGGATTCTCCCCCCCACTATATAAAGGGGGTCTTCTTCCCCAAGAAGACTACCTCTTCCCTCCCCAAGCTCCATTGTTGCTCAAAGCTCCATTTTAGCCCGATCTCTCTCCCTAGCCAATCAAACTTGTTGATTCTCTAGGGATTGGTTGAGAAGGCCCCGATCTACACTTCCACCAAGAGAAATTTGATTCCCCCCACTAATCCCTTGCGATCTTGTTACTCTTGGGTGTTTGAGCACCCTAGACGGTTGAGGTCACCTCGGAGCCACATTCCATTGTGGTGAAGCTTCGTGGTGTCGTTGGGAGCCTCCAATTAAGTTGTGGAGATAGCCCCAACCTTGTTTGTAAAGGTTCGGTCGCCGCCTTCAAGGGCACCAATAGTGGAATCACGGCACCTCGCATTGTCTGAGGGCGTGAGGAGAATACGGTGGCCCTAGTGGCTTCTTGGGGAGCATTGTGCCTCCACACCGCTCCAACGGAGACGTACTTCCCCTTACCGGGAAGGAACTCCAGTAACACATCCTCGTCTCCACTGGCTCCACTTTTGGTTATCTCTTACCTTTACTTCTTGCAAGCTATTATTGTGTTGTATCCCTTGCTTGCTTGTGTGCTTGTTGTGATTAGCATCATATAGGTTGCTCACCTAGTTGCATATCTAGTCAACCTATTTGTTGCTAAGCCCAAATTGTTAAGAAAAGTTAAAAAGTGTTAGTTGCCTATTCATCCCCCTCTAGTCAACCATATCGATCCTTTCAATTGGTATCAGAGCGATGTTTCTTTATTAAGGGTTTCACCACCCGAAGAGTATGGTTGACGACGGGGACCGGGCGGTTGAACTACCGAGGCCGTGGGTGTGAACACGGTCTCTCACGAGGATTTAAATGAGGCCATATCCTCGCTTAAATCCTCCATGACGACCGAGGTCAAATCCATGTTTAAAGAATTCCTCGACACACTGAAACTTTCCACCGATGCGGTTCAAGTGGTTAATCCCACTAACTCGGCATCGGATGTCAACTCCGGTAAGGAGGGAGCTAGTACTGATAATCGTTCTCAAGGAATTAATGGGTCGGGGACTTTTGCCTCAGTTCCCCCTCCCTTGGTCTATGGAGGACCGGTGCACCCACCTCATATAGTTAACCACGGTCCTCCTCCTAAGCTTGTTAAAAATGATTTCGCTAATTGGCTTTTCTGTATCAAGTCTCATTTGGATCACAGCTCAATTCAACTCATGTGAGTCATTGAAGAAGGATACTATCCTCGTGATCCACGCAACCTCACTCCAAGGGAAGAAGCGGATAAACAGCGAAATTCCTCCGCCTTGTTCATACTCCAAGCTGCTGTTCCTACTGAAGACCTACCTCACCTACGTCCTTTCACTGTTGCTAAAGAGTGTTGGGAACACATTATCTCCATGTACAAGGGCAGCTCAAGCATTCAACGGTCAAACTATGAAGTTGTCCTTGATCAGTCAGATGAGTTTGTAATGATAGAGGATGAGGAACCGCGTGAGCTCTATAGAAGGGTGACTGCCCTCGCCGTTGCCCTCAAAGATCACGGCAGCAAGGATGTGGTTGATACATGGGTCAAGCGTAAGTTTCTAAAGGCCATCATGCCCTACAACAAGGCCATGTCCGCTGTCATCCGTCAAAGACCGGACTTTCACACCTTGTCTTCTGGTGATGTGTTGGATGAATTTATTGCAATGAACATCTTGAACACAACAACTGACAATGCTCTCGCTCGCGTGCAACGGTCAAAGAAATCATCCCCCAACCTTGCTTTGAAGGCCAAGGTCTGTCAAGAGGAAGAAGAAGAAGAAGAGGAAGAGTGTTGCCCCGAGGACACCAAATATGCCTATCATGAGCACATGGCTCTTGCATCCAGGCAATTTTGGGGCAACAAGAGAAACACAAGGCCCAACTTCTCCAAGAACAACTCAAACGGGTCAAAGGGCAAGCTACGTGTGAGGACCTGCTACAACTATGGTAATGTGAGTCACTTTGTGGTGGATTGTCCATATGAGAAGAGGGAAGACAATGGTGGCAAGCTCATCCGCAAAGATAAGGACAAGTCGTTCCCCAACAAGACCAACTTCACCAAGAAGACTCCACACAAAGTGTTGGTGGCTCAAGAAGAGTATGCATCGGATGATGATTGTGATGACGGAGACACAAGTGGTGAAGGAATGGCAATGGCATCTGTGGCAATTGCATCCTCCACCCCAACAAAGGTGTCACTCTTCGACGCCCCCAATGAGAACCACATCGCTAGGTGCCTCATGTCAAAAGGTATCACCAAGGTAACCTCCAACGCCAAAACCTCAAACATTAAGACTTCTGTTTCTTCCACTCCGTCTTTATTAGATTGTGTGGATGAACTTGAGGAGGAGATAGAGGGTGAGAATGATTTTGACAAGTTCTTGTGTAAACTCAAGGGAGAGTCCAAGAAGCACTTCGTTGCTCTCTTGGAACAACTTGATGAGGCCAATGACACGATTGATTCTCAAGAAGAATCTCTTGAGGAGATGAGAGGCCATAGTCGTGATTATGCCGACGAGATAGCAGATCTTTCTATTGCTCTAGAGGAAGTGCGAGGTCTTCATTTGACTTTTAAGGAGTCACACAATGACGACTTTGCTAAATTACGTAAAGATTATGATCATGCTATTGTTCTTAATCGTGTCCTTAAATCTGAAAAGGTTGCACTTGGGGTTGACCATGCTCGACTCAAGGACGAGTTTGTCTCTCTTGATAGTGCTCATAAGGCATTGAAGAGCGTTCATGTTTCTCTTAAAGAGTCACATGATCAACTCCAAGTGAAACTCACTAAAGAAATTGCCACGTGTCCTCCCTTTGTCTTAATTGATAATGCTTCTGCTACTAACCCGTGTTGTGAGCATGCACATCTTGTGGAGGAAAATGCTAAGCTAAAAGAGCAGCTTGAGAAAGGACTTGTGCCATGTATACAAGGTGAGAAGAATCTCAATGACCTTTTGAGCAATCAAAAGGAAGTGATTGCAAAGGAAGGAGTTGGGTTTGCACCCAAATCCAAAAGAAGAAGAAGAAGAAGATCACGAAGGCTTCTCCACTCAAGGAAACATTTGTCAAAGCAGGGAGCATTACTCATGAGAAGAAGAAAGACAAGGTTGTGAGTGATAGTGCCAAGAAGGGCAAGATCTCTCCCTCCAACAAGGCCAGCGATTTTAACCCCTCTTATGTTTTGTGCCGTGCTAGTGATGGGCATGTTTATGCCAAATTTGTTGGTTCTTCGTATGAGTATATTGAGTGGTCTATTTGGGTTCCAAAGACCCTTGTCACTAACATGAAAGGACCCATTCAAGAATGGGTACCTAAATCCAAGCATTGATCTATTGTAGGACTTTGCTTCCGGGGGAGTCTCATGGTTGCTCGATAGCGGAGCAACAAATCATATGACCGGAAGTAAGGACTTGGTGGTGGACGTTCGACCCGATGCATCCGTGGCCACCCAAGTCTCATTTGGAGATTATGCAATCTCAAAGGTATTGGGTCTTGGCAAGGTGGTTATCTCTCCGACCTTAACTATTGAGAGAGTCATGCTTGTTGAGACCCTTGCATACAATTTACTTTCCGTTCGTCAACTTGCAATCATGGGCTTTAGTACTTTCTTTGGCATTGATACAGTGACCCTTTTGTGGAGCAAGACTCTTAAAGTAGCCTTTGTTGGACATGTCGAAAACGGTCTCTATGTGATTAACTTCTCGGAGCAACCCACTAAGACCGCGACATGTCTAATGGCTAAAGTTGATGTGGGATGGCTTTGGCATCGCCGACTAGCCCATGTCAATATGAGATCTTTGCAAAGTCTCCTCAAAGGGGATCACATTCTTGGACTAACAAATGTGAGTTTTGCCAGAGATCGTGCTTGCAGTGCCTGTATCGAAGGAAAGCTACATGAAAAAGCTCATCGTCCAACTACTACAATCTACTCAAAGAGGACCTTAGAGCTCCTTCACATGGATCTCTTCGGGCCTCCATCTTTTGACGGCCTTGGAGGAAGAAGATATTGCTTGGTGATTGTGGATGATTACTCGAGATACACATGGGTATATTTCTTCAAGAGGAAGAGTGAGACCCAACAGACCGTCATCGACTTTGCAAATGAAGTCCAACGTCAACATGAAGCAAAGATTTTGATGATTAGAAGTGACAACGGCACTGAGTTCAAGAACTACACCCTAAATGAGTTTCTCAGTGATGAGGGATAAAGCACCAATATTCCATACCTTACACCCCTCAACAAAACTGTGTTGCGGAGAGGAAGAACCTGACGTTGATGGATGCGGCAAGAACCATGATGGCGGAGTTTAAATCTCCGTACAACTTTTGGGCCGAAGCCATGAACACAGCATGTCATGCATCAAATCGGCTCTATCTCCGCAAAGGTTGAACAAGACTCCTTATGAGATTCTTACCGGGAACAAGCCCAACCTCAAATACTTCCGGGTGTTCGGTTGTAAGTGTTTCATTCTCAAGAAAGGTGTTCGTTTGTCTAAATTTGAATCTAGAGCCCATGAGGGCATATTTGTTGGTTATGCTGCAAACTCTCATGCTTACCGTGTCCTCAACAAGTCCACGGGACTCATTGAGGAGACGAGTAACGTAGAGTTTGATGAAAATAATGGCTCCCAAGTGGAGCAAAGTGGTCTTTGTGATGTAGGTGATGAAATTCCTCCCCAAGCCATAAGAAGAATGGACGTTGGATACTTCCTACCCGTTGAGGAACCCCTTGTGGCTGAAGGAGAAGGACAATGTTCCACTCAAGTGGAACCATCACCGACGCACGACTCACACGCTTCCGAAGAACTCAGTGAAGGCCCTCAACCCCGTGATCAAGATCAAGGGCAAGATCAACTCGATAGTGATGTTTCTACTTCACATGATGCTCAAGATCTTGTTCATAACCTCGTGCAAGCTCAAGATCAAGATGAAGCTCAGGACTAAGATCTACTTCAATACCAAGGTCAAGCTAAAGATCAAGATCATGCTCAAGATCATGAGCAAGCCGGTGCTAGTACCGAAGCTCGTCAAGTTACCAGGCCTCAACTTTCCATGGAGGAAATTCTTGAAAGACGAGCTGCCAAGAATGCTACCAAGCTTCAGAAAAAGCAACACCTCCTAGAGAACGTCTACGGAAGCTTGAAAAGAGGGGTAACTACTCGTCGTCAATTAACAAACTTTTGTGCACATCATGCGTTTGTTGCTTGCTTTGAAGCCCTCAAGGTACAAGATGCACTCGAAGACGAGGATTGGCTTGAAGCCATGCATGATGAAATCAACAACTTCGAGCGCAAAAAGTGTGGCGATTGGTGCCAAGACCAAAAGAGAATCACAATGTCATTGGAACCAAATGGATCTTTAAGAACAAGCAAGATGCACATGGTATCATCATTCGCAACAAGGCAAGACTGGTGGCTCAAGGCTACTCCCAAGTCGAGGGTATCGACTACGATGAAACCTTTGCCCCTGTTGCTCGCCTTGAATCTATTCGCATGTTGCTTGCTTATGCTTCTCATCATGATTTCATATTATATCAAATGGATGTAAAGAGTGCTTTTCTTAATGGTCCACTTAAGGAATTGGTATATGTCAAGCAACCCCCGGGGTTTGAGGACCCCAAGTTCCCCAATCATGTATACGTTCTCGATAAGGCACTCTATGGCCTTAAACAAGCCCCACGTGCGTGGTATGAGCACCTTACCGAGATGTTGCAAGATCGTGGGTTTGAAATTGGGAAAATCGACCCCACTATTTTTACTAAGAGGGTTAACGGGAACTTGTTTGTATGCCAACTATATGTTGATGATATTATCTTTGGTTCCTCTAACAAAGCTTTTAATGATGAGTTCGCCGCACTAATGACCAAAGAGTTTGAGATGTCTATGATGGGAGAGTTGAAGTTCTTCCTTGGATTCGAAGTCAAGCAACGAAGCCAAGGAACCTTCATCAACCAAGCCAAATACACTCAAGACATGCTCAAGAGGTTCAAGATGGATGAGCTGAATCCTTCGAAGGCCAACACTCCGATGCAACTCAAATGCCAACTTGACAGTGATCCCAATGGTAAAGCTATGGATCAGAAGGTATATCGCTCCATGATTGGATCTCTGCTTTACCTTTGTGCATCTAGACCAGATATCATGTTGAGTGTGGGAATTTGTGCACGATTTCAATCCGCACCGAAGGAGAGTCACTATGTGGTTGTCAAGCGAATCTTTCGATATTTGGCTCATACCCCAAACTTTGGCTTATGGTACCCCAAAGTTGCTTCATTTGATCTCATTGGATATACTGACTCGGATTGGGCGGGAGACCGTGTGGAAAGGAAGTCCACTTCCGGAGGTTACCAATTTCTTGGTCGCTCTCTGGTAAGTTGGTCTTCCAAGAAACAAAACTGTGTTTCTCTCTCGTCCACCGAGGCCGAGTATGTAGCCGCCGCAAGCTGTTGTGCTCAGATTCTTTGGATGAGGCAAACTTTAAAGGATTATGGTGTCAACTGTGACAAAGTGCCTCTTTACTGCGACAATGGGAGCACGATCAAGATCTCCAACAACCCGGTTCAACACTGCAAGACGAAGCATATTGAGATTCGTCATCACTTCATCCGGGACCACATCAAGCGTGGAGAAATTGACCTTATTCATCTTTATACCAAGGAACGGCTTGCAGATATTTTCATGAAGCCATTAGATGAAGCAAGATTTCGCGAGTTAAGGCATGAGCTAAATATCATCGATTCGAGCAATGTGGCTTGACTTAGTGCACACCCCACCACACTCATCATTATGTCTTGTTTAGATGTAGGCATGGATTTAGGGGGAGTCTAGTTCTCTCAATGAACTATCCCTCCTCCTATTATGCATAAACTAATCAAAGTCTTTCACATCCGCCATTTTTGATGGTTTTGTGCTTCAAAGACGAGTTTTGGTCATGGGCCCAAGGATAATTCTTCGCAGTGCCATACCAATTGACTCAAACATAGGTGGCTCCGGCCACCGCCCTCTCCTCATGAGAGGTAGTGGTTCGATGTTTGGTCCTTGTTTCTCCTCTCTAATCTTTTGGACCGTGTTCATGGTTGAGTTGCTTCTTTTGTGCTTTTTCGTAAGTGTTCTCTTTGCTTGAAGCCTTTTGTTTTATCCTCGTGCCTTATAGGTTTTGTCATCATTAATTCTGGTGCAAAGGCCCAAACCTGCATTTTGTTGGCAGCACGGTACTACCGTGGCTTGACATGGTACTACCGCTGGAGAGGGGCACGGTACTACCGCATCCAGCGCGGCAGTAATTTTTTACTGTCGCTGGAGGAGCGGTACTACCGCCCGGTGAGCGGTAGTATTTTTTTTTCTACCGCGGGCCAGGCGGTACTACCACAATGATGTGCGGTACTACCGCGCCGTGAGGACCGCGTGGGGGTTAAGAGCGGGTAGGGGGGTTTCAAACTCCCCATACCCATTCATCTCTTCCCCTCACGTTTCTCCCTCTCTCCCCTCGAACGGCGTCGGGGGACCTCGCCGGATCTCCATCTCCGGCCGCTCTCCTCCTATTCCAACCGGTGGGATCGTTCCCCACCTTGTCCTCTTGCCATGGACCCTGGTAGTTCCCCTTGTGCTTCTTTGTTTGCCTCTCTATTTTTGGATCTACGTTTAGGGGGAAATATGAATTGGTCTTGTGATTTTTGGCTAAATCTTTGCATGAGGTGTTGGTTGGAGAGTGCTTGTGCGTAGAAGTGTTACTTGGGAGCATACAACATGGTAGTTTTGATCGACGGTAGTACCGATCTATTTTTCCGGTACTCTGTTTCGCTGTTCTTGATGATTCCGCCCCGTGCGGTACTACCGCACCACCTGGAACGGTACTACCGCCCGTCGGGCGGATGAAATTTTTTACTTCCGCACTCAGCCCGGTACTACCGCCCCTACCTGGAGCGGTACTACCGCGGTCGGCGCGGTAGTAAAAAATTTCTACCGCAAGACCTACGGTACTACCGCTCGATCCATAATTCCCCTGTTTTGTCCGGCCAATTCTCCCTTCTATGTGGTTCTCTTGGTTGCCTTGGCATTTGTAATGACCTCTTTCGCTCTTTTTCTTGTGTTTGCGTTGTGTGTCATAGGTGGTGGCTCCGGTTCCGGTTCAAGACGCTCGAATCCCTCTCGTGACACGGGTTCTAAGCGTCTACGCAATCAAGATGCACCTGAGGGGTCCAATACCTCGCCTCGCCACTTCAAGAGATCCGCAACCAAGACCAAGGAGCCAGTTGCCAGGTGGGAAGATATGCCTCTTGCAGAGTTTCAGGTTCGCCGGAAGATCAACCCCTATATCAACCCTAGGGAACAGTTCAAGGGCAATGACGGGTTTTGGACCAAGCAACAAAATCTCATCTATATCGATGTGATCAAGGGAAAGAAGAATTTCTATGTTCCTGCCCAGTGGATTGACATGGCACATCTGAGGAAGAACCTGGCAGCTTTTGGTGAGCCTCTGGATTTGGTGGAGCAGTTTGCTATCGAGGATATCATCTCGTTCCATTGTGACTTTGATCCAGAGATTGTGGCTCAGTTCTTTGCTTCTGTCCACTTCCACACGGATGTGGAACGGAGCATGACTTGGATGACCAATGGAAAGAGGTTGATTGCTAACTGGAAGGAGTTCATGGATCTGTTGCATGTTCGTGATGAGGGGCTTGATGTGCCCGTTAGTTTGCGCCCGCACACCAACCAACATTCTACTAAAAAGGAGAAGCTTCTGCCATACCTTGTTGAGAAGACATTACCCTCTGGTGAGAAAACTTATGTGCTTAACCCATTTCTCGATGTCATGCACCGGATCTTTCGCAACACTCTCTTTCCTCGCATGGGAGACAAGGACAAGGTGCATTCCTATCTATTGGATATGCTGCTCCTTTGTGAGCAAGGGCGGCTTCAAATGTCTGAACCACTTGATGTTTCTCACATCATGTGGAGTGAGCTTCAGTCTGCGGTGTTCAACCGTAAGGTACCCATCTATGGACCCTACTTCTTCTTGATTCAGAAGACTTGGGAGAAGTCCTTTCTGTGTGAAGACTTTAATGCTCCCGACTGGATCCGTCATGAGCCTATTCGGCTGCGTCTGAAGGACAAGTGGGCTAACACTACCACTAGGCCTGCTTCTGCACATGTGGATGTTGATGAGGATGAGATTGAAGAGGAGGAGGAGGACAGTTTAGAGATGTATGAGCCACCGTCTACTGGGCCATCCTGGGCCACGAAGCTCAAGAACAGGATGAAGACCTTGTTCTGCATGCAGGCCAAGGGACAGTACCAGACTCACGTTGCTCAGAAGGAGAGTCGTCAGCGCGACAAGCGGATTCTGAGGAAGCTTGGCGAGACCACCCCGAGTGGGTCTAAGAAGAACATCACACCTGAGGCTGCTTGGATGAAGAAGAAGAGCTATCAGTGGGTTGATTCAGATGAGGAGTCTATTCCAGCTGCATCAGAGGACGAGCTTGATGGATGATCTTTCTGCAGTAGGAGCTACCACCTGTGTCTTAGGTGTCCTCTCTGCCTTTTTGGCATCTCGATTCCAAAGGGGGAGAGAGTGTAGGATTTGCAAGTGTTTTCGTCGTCTCCTTGCTTTCGTTGAACCTTCGTCGTTGCTTTGGTTTTATGTTATTTATGTGTGAGACCAGGAGACTTCTTCTATCATATGGTGTGAGACATATGCTATCACCCTTATCATATTATTGTCTAGTAGCTTGTGAGGTTATCTGTTATGTGCCCTTATCTTCATGCTCACATGCTACGCCTTGTTTCCATGCTTAGTGATTATTCATTCTGTTGCAAGGATTGCCATGTCTATAAAATATAGGGGGAGTGTTGATCCTAGTGTGTGTGCTTTGCAGTCCAAAGCATATCTATAGATTGAACACATCTAGGGGGAGCCTGTCTATATTTTATAGATTTTGGGTTTACATATGCTCATCATATATCTCTATGTGCAAATCCCGTATTGTCATCAATCCACCAAAAAGGGGGAGATTGTAAGGGCATATTTCACCCTAAGTGGTTTTGGTGATTGATGACAATTCACTTGCGGACTAATCGTGTGCATTGAGCATTTCAGATATCTCATGTCTAGGCACAAGACGATTCGGTGCCCCTCGGAGTCTATCGAAGACGGTTGCTTTCTACGTTTCTTTTCGGTGGATTTGAGTCGTAGGAAAGCCGTACTATTAAGAGGGGGTCTGCTTCGGAAAGGTTAGGGTGGAATCAACACGTACACATCTGTTCTATTGCACCACCTTTCTTTCGCTTCAATGGAGCTCCAGTCCGTTTTCCTTTGTCGGTGCAAATTGAAGGCAGCAAGGTGCTCATGTTCAGTGGCTAGCGGTAGTACCGCTCAAGGGAGCGGTAGTACCGCAGGTGCCCGCGGTAGTACCGCTGTCCCCAGCCCTGGTGCGTGCTCTTGCGGTAGTAGGCACGGATGTAATTTTTTACTTCCGCCCTCGAGTGGTAGTACCGTAAATTTGTCCGGTACTACCACGCCGGACTTTTGCACAGCTCCACCCTCGGCGGAGGTAGGCACGGAAGTAATTTTTTACTTCCGTGCATCTCCTGTGCCAGTTGATACCGACCTTGCGGTAGTACCGTATTGGCGCGCGGTAGTACCGCTCCGGTGGTTCTACTGCTCGTTGCCCAGTGCAATAGGTCTTCATCTGGCCACTACCGTGCGAGCAGTAGTACCGCACCCCTCTGCGGTAGTACCGCAGCCTCTTGCGGTAGTACCGTGGCATTTATGCGGTAGTACCGCAATGCGCGGGCTGAGAGTGGGGATAACGGTTGGATTCTTCCCCCCCACTATATAAAGGGGGTCTTCTTCCCCAAGAAGACTACCTCTTCCCTCCCCAAGCTCCATTGTTGCTCAAAGCTCCATTTTAGCCCGATCTCTCTCCCTAGCCAATCAAACTTGTTGATTCTCTCGGGATTGGTTGAGAAGGCCCCGATCTACACTTCCACCAAGAGAAATTTGATTCCCCCCACTAATCCCTTGCGGATCTTGTTACTCTTGGGTGTTTGAGCACCCTAGATGGCTGAGGTCACCTCGGAGCCACATCCCATTGTGGTGAAGCTTCGTGGTGTCATTGGGAGCCTCCAATTAAGTGGTGGAGATAGCCCCAACCTTGTTTGTAAAGGTTCGGTCACCGCCTTCAAGGGCACCAATTAATAGTGGAATCATGGCACCTTGCATTGTGTGAGGGCGTGAGGAGAATACGGTGGCCCTAGTGGCTTCTTGGGGAGCATTGTGCCTCCACACCGCTCCAACGGAGACGTAGTTCCCCTTACCGGGAAGGAACTCCGGTAACACATCCTCGTCTCCACCGGCTCCACTTTTGGTTATCTCTTACCTTTACTTCTTGCAAGCTATTATTGTGTTGTATCCCTTGCTTGCTTGTGTGCTTGTTGTGATTAGCATCATATAGGTTGCTCACCTAGTTGCATATCTAGTCAACCTATTTGTTGCTAAGCCCAAATTGTTAAGAAAAGTTAAAAAGTGTTAGTTGCCTATTCACCCCCCCCCCCCTCTAGTCAACCATATCGATCCTTTCACTTTCGATATGATTGAGAACCTCAAGAGCATGTTTTAGATGCAGGCAAGGACCGAAAGGTTCAACATCTGGCGATCCTTGATGGATTGTAAGCTGAAAGAGGGTGATCCACTGAGCCCGCATGTGATCAAGATGATCGGATACATGCAAGCTTTGGATCGGTTAGGCTTCCCACTTGGGGATGAATTGTCCACGGATACAATTCTGGCTTCACTTCCGACTAGCTATGGGGCGTTCATCTCGAACTTCCATATGCACGATATGGAAACGAAGCTCACTGAATTGCATGGGATGCTAAAAGTGGCAGAGCAGGATATCAAGAAAGGCACGCATCAAGTGTTGATGGTGCAGAACACGGCAAAGTTCAAGAAGAGCCGGTCCAAGAAAAAGACTAAGGCGAAGGGCAAGGAGGCAACTCCTACTGTCGCTGCCGCGCCCAAGTCCGGACCAAACACGGGGACCGTTTGCTTTCACAGTCAATGGAACAGGAACTGCAGCAAGTGGCTTGCCCAGATAGACAAGAAGACTCGAAGTGTGACCTCTTCTTCAGGTACACTTATTGTATATGTTATAGACATTTTTCTTGCTGATATTTCTAGTAGCTCTTGGGTATATGATACCAGATCGGTTGTTCACATATGCAACTCGATGCATGGGCTAAGAAGGACTAGGAATGTTGCAAGAGGAGAAGTTGACATACGCGTCGGGAATAAAGCAAGAGTTGATGCATTAGCCGTCGGCACCATGCAACTTAATTTACCTTCAGGATTTGTAATGGAACTTGATAATTGTTATTATGTTACTGCGTTAAGTCGAAACATTATTTCGGCCTCATGTTTGATGAGGCAAGGTTATGAATTCAGTATTAAGGACGATGGTTGTTCTATATACTTGAATAAAATGTTTTATGGCTTTGCGCCTGTTGTGAATGGGTTATTAATATTAGATCTTGAAGGTGAATCATTCTATAACATAAATGTCAAGAGGCATAAGCCTAACGAGATAAATCCGACTTACATCTGGCATTGTCGACTAGGACACATTAGTCAAAAGCGCATGAAGAAGCTCCATGATGATGGAATTCTGACGTCATTTGATTTTGAATCATTTGAGACATGTGAGCCCTGCCTACTCGGCAAGATGACTAAGACTCCTTTTGCAAAGAGTTGTGAGAGGGCGTCTGAGCTATTGGAACTTATACATAGTGATGTATGTGGACCAATGAGCACGGAAGCTAGAGGTGGTTTCTAATACTTCGTGACTTTTACCGACGACTTTAGTAGATATGGATATGTCTACTTGATGAGGCACAGGTTAGAAACTTTTGAAAAGTTCAAGGAGTTTCAGAATCAAGTGGAAAATCAACTCGGCAAGACAATCAAGCTTCTAGGATTTGATCGTGGCGGTGAGTATATGAGCCAGGAGTTTGATGACCATCTGAAGAATCGTGGAATAGTTCAACAACTTACTCCTCCAGGTACGCCATAGAGAAATGGTGTGTCGGAACGGAGGAATCGGACTCTGTTAGACATGGTCCGATCGATGATGAGTCAGTCGGATTTACCCTTGTCATTTTGGGGATACGCTCTAGAAACCACAACTTTCACACTAAACAGGGTACCATCAAAGTCCGTAGATAAGACAGCATATGAGATATGGACTGCAAAGAGTCATAGCTTGTCTTTTCTAAAGATTTGGGGTTGTGAAGCATATGTCAAGCGAGTCCAGTCGGACAAGCTCACACCCAAGTCGGACAAGTGCATATTCATGGGATATCCTAGGGAAACCTTGGGATATTACTTCTACAACCATGAAGAGGGCAAAGTGTTTGTCGCTCGACAAGGAGTTTTCCTTGAGAAAGAGTTTCGCAATCGGAAGGCTAGTGGGAGGTCGGTCGACTCAAAGAAATTCGAGAGCCACACGGGAATGTTCCGACAGGTGATTCAATCACGCCGGAGTTAGTCAGGGAACCCGTAGTGGAATCGGCGCCGGTTCCACGTAGGTCGGAAAGGTTGCGCAATATGCACGACTGCAGTGTGTTGTTCTTGGAGAACAACGAACCGACCACGTATGCGGAAGCGATGGTGAGCCCTGATTCAGAATTATGGCTTGAGGCCATGCGATCCGAATTAAAGTCCATGGATGACAATCAAGTTTGGAACTTGGTTGATCCGCCAGATGGCGTTCGAGCCATTGAGTGCAAATGGATCTTTAAGAAGAAAACTGATATGGATGGAAATGTTACAATCCGTAAGGCTCGACTTGTCGCTAAAGGTTATCGACAAGTTCAAGGAGTTGACTACGGTGAGACTTATTCACCGGTAGCGATGCCTAAATCAATTCGGATCATTCTTGCTATAGCTGCATATTGCGACAATGAGATATGGCAGATGGATGTCAAAATGGCTTTCCTTAATGGAAATTTCACTGAGGACGTGTATATGACACAGCCCGAGGGTTTTGTCGATCCAAAGAATGTTGGCATGGTATGCAAGCTTTAGAGATCCATTTATGGATTGTGGCAAGCATCTCGGAATTGGAATATTCGTTTTAATGAAGCGGTCAAAGAGTTTGGCTTCATCAAGAACAACTATGATCATTGTGTATTCAAGAAGGTCAGTGGGAGCTCAGTTGCATTTCTGATCCTGTATGTGGATGACATATTGTTGATTGGAAATGATGTTCAAATGCTTGAATCTATCAAGGACTCATTGAAAAATAGTTTTTCGATGAAAGACTTGGGAGAAGCAACTTATATTTTGGGAATCAAGATCTATAGAGATAGATCGAGAAGGCTTATTGGATTAAGCCAAAGTACGTATATAGACAAGGTGTCGAAGCTGTTCAACATGCAAGATGCCAAGAAAGGATTCTTGCCCATGTCACATGGTATTAGTCTTAGCAAGACTCGGAGTCCTTCGACTCCTGATGAGCGAAGACGCATGGATGGGATTTCGTATGCTTTGGCTGTCGGGTCCATCATGTATGCTATGGTATGTACTCGTCCCGATGTTAGCTTTGCTCTAAGCGTAGTAGGCAGATACCAGGCTGATCTAGGTGAGAGTCACTGGACAGCGGTAAAGAATATACTTAAATACTTGAGAAGGACAAAGGATATGTTCCTGGTTTATGGAGGTGAGGTTGAGCTCATTGTAAAGAGTTACACTGATGCTAGTTTCCAAACCGATAAGGATGATAGTCGATCGCAACCTGGGTGTGTGTTCATTCTGAACGGAGGAGCATTGAGCTGGAGGAGTGCCAAGCAAGATACGGTAGCTGATTCTACAACGGAGGCTGAGTACATTGCGGCTTCTGAAGCTGCAAAAGAAGGTGTTTAGCTGTAGAATTTTATTTCTGATCTTGGAGTGGTTCAGGACTCGTCCAATCCGTTGGACCTCTATTGTGATAATAGTGGTGCTATTGCACAAGTCAAGGAACCACGGAACCATCATAAAACCCAACACATACTCAGGCGTTTTAACCTCATTCGCGACATTGCTGAGAGAGGCGCTGTAAACATATACAAGATACACACGGATGCAAATGTTGTTGATCCATTAACGAAGCCTCTCCCGCAGTCGAAGCATGAGATGCACATGAGGTCCATGGGCATACGATGCCTAGATGATTGACTATAGTGCAAGTGGGAGACTGTTGGAGATATGCCCTAGAGGCACTCATGTGATGATATCGTTTCCTATGTATTCATGAGGATTTTGTATTGTCCTTGAACATCATCAGTGATATGTATCAATAAGTATGTGACTTATTTGTGAGACTATATATAGCATGATGATTGTTCTAATAGTCCCTCGTTGTTAAGGTTATGCGGACACATATCCTTTACTAGTATACGATTCAATTGATGACTATGTTTCACAAGTCATGTGCATAGAGATGCTAAACTGATAGTATGGACTCGGGGATTGAGATCACCGAGTCGGACCGACCCACTTTGAGACACAGCGAGATAATGTCATCTGTTAGTCTCAAGTACAATGTATATGCCATGTCCTAGACCTGAGGTCATCGCATGATCTCGGGATGAGGATCGACTTACTTAGGGTCTATCAAACGCTACTACATAACTGGGTAGTTATAAAGGTAGCTTTCGGGTGAGTCGTGAGACATGTCGCGAGACATGGTTAACCAAGATGGGATTTGCCCCTCCGTGAGGAGATATATTCTCTGGTCCCTCTCGTGTGATCAGATTCAGAAAGCATGGCCATGCGACATGGGTTAAGTGTTAACCCAGTTCGGGAATCTGCATCACGGTTTCGAGAAGAGATGTCGAGCTACCACAAGGGTGACAAGTACTCGCCTTGAGCTCTACAACCTATATCATGAGGCAAAAGGAATGTTGTATATGACACATTGTCGAGGTTCGTCTAATGACTTTGCGCACACATGGGAGTTGGCACGTTCTGCTAGGAGCCGCTACCAACTATCGACTCGGGTCGTGTCCATGTGTACGTGAACCTATAGGGTCGCACACTTAAGGGACTGCAGCCCATTCGGATTGGATCCGAATGGAAAATGGGACTAGACTCGTCATGGGCCTCAAGTGTTGAGCCCACCTCGGAGGTCTATATAAAGGGGAGTGGGCGCCCCTTTCAGGGTTGATCTTTTTCCTCCCATCGACAGCTACCGCCACTCCCCACGCCACCATGCCGTGCGATCGGACCTAGCAGTCTGCCGCCCGACGCTGCCCTCGTACGTGTGGATACCTTGGAGGCATCGCATCTGTGGTGCTTGGACGAACCGTTCGAGGGATCCGTGACGAACCATTCGAGGGATCCGCGAGGAGCTGTTCGTGGGAGATCACTGCTCGTGGGAGATCGGCTACAGGAGGAGGAGACGAATAGGCTGATCGACTACACGCATCACCAATTCTACTTCCGCTGCGGTGACTGCGCGTCTAGTGGTAAACCCGATCCCGTGATCTATTTTCAGCAGGATGTTCTTGGGTGCGTGGTAGAAAAAGATTATTTGGCGCTAGCGTAGCGTACCGCGTGTTCCAACAGGTGGCGTTGGGCGTCGTGGACGGGAAGGCTCGATGTGAGGCATGCAGTGGTGGTTGCATGCGTTGTTGCTTCTTGGTTCAAATGTTATTGGGCTTTTCTTTTTCTCGCTGGCTCCTCTCTAACTGGATAAGTATAAAAGCCCTACCAAAATTCTAGTGTGGGACGCGGCCCATCATGTCCACCATGTAGCTCCGCCCTTGCCGGCGCCAATAACGAAGAGGGGGAATTCTGGTGCCTCGTTCTAGCTAGTAGATAGGTTAGGGTTTTTTTCCTCGCAGGGGCCACGCTCGAGTGGATGGCAAAGCTTCATCTTCGAATAGGTCTTTCGGGCTCCGATCCTGCAAGCTTGTCGTTTGGAATCGATTAGGCAGATCTCCAGCGTAGATTCTTATCGGTTCGTCGGGGCGGCAAGGTTAGGGTTTCTCAGCGTGCGTACGCGGCAACGAGATTTGATGTCAGGTTCATCGGATCGGTTCAAAGGTTCAATTGCAAAGCGACTTTGGGGCACATGCACGAAGACTTACCGGTGGTCCAGGGATCTCAACGTTATTTTTATTATATTTGACATACTTTGTACTGCTGGTAAATCTTTATAATACATCAGTGTTCTTTCCGCAAAAATGAAAGGAGGATATCCATGGAGCATCTTGGATCTAGTCGGCCAGGCTTGGAAGGCTGATGAGTAGCTGATAAATACAGGGATCATGGTAGACATAACGAAAGTTTAAATTTGCTGCTGTTCAGGACAAAAAACATATTCACACGGTCCCTTTCCAACTTTCCAGCAGCAGACACGCTCATCCATGACCACATTTTAGCAAGCTGTCATTTCTTTAGCAAGTTCCCTTGACGTTATTAAAATAAAATACGGGGTGCGTACCAAGAGAAACAACCAGAACGCGCGCGGATAACTACTACTCGTATTATTTTACTGTCGACTTAAATTTCCCCATGTGCGCACGATCTAACAGTACATTCTTTTTTCAAAGTCGATCAACTTGTTGCGAACGTTGAACGAATTTGTATTTACTCAGTCCAAATATCACAGGGGTGCGTCGCCGACGGCGTCGTAAGTCGTAACAAGAAACCAGCAAGTTTTTTGCAAATCAAGAGGCCCCTTGCGCGTGAAAGCAGGCAGCAGCAGCGAGAGGCCGGTGTGGGCAGCAGATAAGCGTGGGGACAAGAGAGAAGTGGGCGAGTCGACAGCGGAACCGTAGCCTTTGTAAAGTACCAGGGTAGTAGTATTAGGACCAGCTGCGGGGCTGCGCGTCGTGGTTAGATGGTTTGAAGTACAGTGATATCCATAATTCATCAGGGTTTAAGTCCTATGCTCGTATTTATTCTGAATTTATTTTAGGATTTTCGATGATACACGTTCACTGAAAGGAGACGGGTTCGACGACTATGAGACGTCTACGACGACTTTTTAAAATCTCAAGATGATATGTCGCCTCAGTCTCTCGAAGATACTCATAGAGATAGGATGCGTGTAGTTTAAAAAGATGAATGTATGCACGTTTATATAAACGATTGCGTCTATATTGTGTTAAAAAAAACTGTGGCCGCGCCCAGCTTCAGCACGAGTTCAAAGCCTCATGGATGGCCGACCCTGTTTCCCGAGCTGTTGGCTGTACTCCTTGGACCAGAGGAAAAAAAATCTCTGCCTAGCGCCTAGTGGCGCCACAACATGGCCATGCAACTAATGCAAGTGGGAACTACGAGGCAGGACCAGATCGAGGAGTGCTCTATGGATAAAACTTTCCTACTACCTAGTTTTGGATAAACTGTCGAAGAAATTGTTTTCGTTTGCTCGACTTGTATATATAAAAAGATGCACGGAAAACATTCCTCGCCCTTATACGTTATGTACACAGCTCGTGTTCCACATAACCACTTTGTCTATGTGATGAGCGTCCAGAACTGATTTGTGGCATTATATTCATCGACAATCTTCTGCTCAAATGCCTATATTCACTTCTTCTCTTTTGAAATGGAGGCTAATTTTTGCCCCATCTCATTAATTAAGAAGAGAAGAGCAGAGAAACGGTAAAGAAAAATTGTGAATGTGTTCCATAGCGGCAATTAAACAAATGAATGATTCAGAGATTAATAAGCTGGGAGTCACAACATTACAAAGTCTATGTGAAGATTTAGTACCCGAAGAGGGGGTGGAGATAGATGAGGGAGACGAGGGATCGGAGGGGTATATGGCTCCTCCGATGCCCGACAGTCTTCCTAACGGAGCACTTAGTCTGGACAAATCCGAGGGGAGGCAGGATAAACCTAAGAAACATTGGAAGAGGAAGGTTTATCCAGTCTTAGCGGTGCGGAGGAGTGCGAGGGTCAAGCAAAAGAAAAAATTCTATGATGACATATGAAAGGAATCTTTTGGAACAGCAGAGGTCTAGCGGACTTGGCTAAAAGAAGATTCCTTAGAGAAACATCGGTAGAACAGAAACTTGATTTCATGGCCTTGCAAGAGACGGGCAGAGATAACTTTACGCCACAATTCCTCAATACCATTTCAGGTGGGGTGGATTTTGATTGGCATTGCTTACCACCTAGGGGAAGATCCGGAGGGATCTTATTGGGGGTTAAGTGTGAAACATTAGAGGTGTTGAATGTGGTATACGGTGAGTTTACTGTCAAATTTCGTGTTCGATCGAAAGCTGACGGTTTTATGTGGGCTTTGGTCGCTGTATATGGGGCGGCGCAACCTGAGCTTAAACCTGACTTTCTCACAGATCTGGTGAGAATTTATGGGGATGAGACACTACCCATGTTGATCGGGGGAGACTTTAATATAATAAGGCGACAGGAGGAGAAAAATAATGACAACTTCGATGGAAGATGGTCATTTATGCTTAACGCGATTATTGAGAGCCTTGGCCTGAAGGAAATTGATCTCACCGGTAGACAATTCACATGGGCAAATACTTTACCCGTACCAACATATGAGAAGTTGGACCGGGTCCTGACTAACGTGGACTGGGAACAGAAATTCCCGTTGGTCACGGTACACGCCTTGCAAAGGGCCATTTCAGATCATACACCACTATTGGTTGACTCTGGAGAAGCCAACCATAGAGGTAACAGAAATATATTCTCTTTCGAAATGAGCTGGTTCGAGAGAGAAGGATCTATGGATCTCGTTGCTATAGAATGGGCAAGAGAAACAGGGGGGACATCTAGTATGGAAAGGTGGCAGAACAAAATTAGACACTTGCGCCAGTTCTTGAGAGGCTGGGCCAAAAACCAAAGCGGCATTTACAAAGTGGAAAAAGAGAGGCTTATTCAGCTCATTAATGAGTTGGATGTCAAAGCTGAATCCACAATTATTAATGTGTCTGACAGGAATATTAAGATAGAAGCTGAAAAGAAATTACAAACTCTTCTGAGAGAGGAGGAAATGAAGTGGGCACTTCGGGCAAAGGTGACGAAGGTGGTCCAAGGAGATGATAATACTCAATTCTTCCATATGATTGCAAACGGCAAACATAGGAAGAAAAAATATTTCAGCTTGAACAGGATGAGGGTACAATAGTAGGGCATGAAAACATAAAAATTTACATAACGGAGTATTATAAGAAACTTTTTGGTGCACCTGAAGAGAATTTTGTCACTCTCGATGAAAGCATCACGGCCGATATACCTCAGCTTAATCAAGATGAGAATGAGGTAATGGCTGCTCCGTTCACTGAAAAAGAGGTGTTTGACGCAATAGCACAAATGAAACAAAACAAGGCACCGGGACCGGATGGGTTTCCGGTGGAATTTTATAAAAAGTGCTGGCACATCATAAAAGGCGATCTTATGCCTATGTTCCAGGACTTGTTCAATGGGCATCTACACTTGTTTCACCTTAACTTTGGAACAATAACGTTGTTGCCAAAAAAGGTGGAGGCTATTCGCATTGAGTAGTTTAGACCGATATGTCTGCTCAATGTCAGTTTTAAAATCTTTACAAAAGTGGGCACAAATAGGTTGACACAGATTGCACATTCGGTTGTCCAACCCACTCAGACAGCTTTCATGCCTGGAAGACATATTCTCGAAGGGGTGGTCGTCCTCCATGAAACGTTACATGAAATCCATACAAAGAAACTAGATGGGGTTATCTTTAAGGTGGACTTCGAGAAGGCATATGATAAGGTCAAATGGCCATTTCTCCAACAAGCCTTGCGTATGAAGGGGTTTACCGACTCATGGAGGGAGCAGGTGGATGCTTTCATTCAAAAAGGTAGTGTGGGAATTAAAGTTAACGATGACATAGGTCATTACTTTCAGACACATAAAGGACTGAGACAAGGCGACTCCATGTCTCCCATACTGTTCAATATAGTTGCGGATATGTTGGGGGTCCTAATTGGACGAGCCAAAGAGAATGGCCAAGTAGGTGGACTAGTCCCACACTTAGTTGAGGGGGGAGTATCCATACTACAATATGCGGACGACACAATTCTCTTCATGGAACATGATTTAGATAAAGCTAGAAATATGAAGCTTGTGCTATGCCTATTTGAATAATTGTCTGGACTTAAGATAAATTTTAACAAAAGCGAATTGTTCTGTTTTGGAAGAGCCAAGGAAGAACAAGACGCGTACAGGCAGCTATTTGGTTGTGAAATGGGATCACTACCATTTAGCTACCTCGGGATTCCTATCCACCATAGACGGTTGACGAATAGGGAGTGGAAGTGCATTGAAGATAGATTTGAAAAAAGACTAGGATGCTGGAAGGGCAAGCTTATGTCTTATGGCGGGCGACTTGTTTTGATAAACTCGGTATTAACAAGTCTGCCGATGTTTCTTTTATCCTTCTTTGAAGTACCTGTGGGAGTACGGAAAAGATTGGACTTCTATCGATCTCGTTTCTTCTGGCAAAGTGATGAGGCTAAGAAGAAATATAGATTAACCAAATGGGATATAATATGCAGACCTAAAGATCAAGGGGGGTTAGGAGTTGAAAACTTAGAGGTTAAGAATAGATGCCTACTTAGCAAGTGGCTTTACAGGTTATCTACAGAGACCGATGGAATGTGGATACAAATTTTGAGAAATAAGTATTTACAGTCTAAGACTCTGGCTCAGGTTACAGTTAGACAAAATGACTCACCATTTTGGAAAGGGTTAATGAAGATGAAAGTAACCTTCTTCCAGCGGGTCAAGTTTCTGGTTGGTAATGGCACCGAGACCAGATTCTGGGAGGACACATGGTTGGGGGAGACGCCTCTAGCTTTACAATATCCTACTTTATATAATATTACACAACGTAAGGAAGATTATGTTGCTACAGTACTACGGTCCGTACCTCTCAACATCCAATTTAGGCGATCTCTGGTGGGAGAACGCTGGGATTCATGGGTACACCTAGTCAGACGGTTGATGGATGTTCAGCTCTCTGATGAGCCAGGTCGAAATCACTGGAAATTAGTCACGAGTGGATCCTTTTCAGTGAAGTCGATGTATTTGGACCTAATTAACTCTGGACCCCTGGCGAGATCTATGCATATTTGGAAGATTAAAGTTCCTCTTAGGATTAAAATCTTTATGTGGTTTGTTCACAAGGGAGTGGTACTAACCAAAGACAATCTGATAAAATGAAACTGGATTGGATGTGCCAAATGTTGCTATTGCGATCATAATGAATCAATAAGTCACCTCTTCTTAGAATGCCCATTGGCAAAACTTTTATGGCGCACTGTTCATATAGCCTTTAATATTCACCCACCAATGAACATTAACATGCTTTTTGGAACGTGGCTCAATGGAGTTGATGGCACAATAGCTAATCACATTCGCATTGGAATAAGTGCTTTACTTTGGGCTATTTGGAATACTAGAAATGATATAATTTTCAATGGCAAGAATCTTAACAATTTTTTGCAGGTCATATACAGAGCCACTGCTTGGATCCGTACGTGGTCGTTACTCAATCATGCGGATTCCAGGGAGCTTATGGATATTGGGTGCAACCGGTGGGAGACGGTCGCACGGGCTATCTTCAGTCGGTTTGGATGGCGAGCTGTTAACAGGCTAGGTGTATAGGCATCGTAGCCTTTTAATATCGTCGGATGTGGCAGTCTTTTTTCACCTTTCCTTTTTATTTTTATGGCTCAGACTGTGAGACCTTGTCGAACCTAAGACTTTGTTTGCTTCCTGTTTAATAATATGGCTGTATGCATCAACTGATGCAGAGGCCGGGGGCTCTGTTCCTCCCTTTCTAAAAAAAATGGCAAGTACGCCTTTCATCTAGGTCGTCCGTGTTTGTGTTGAGATCCGTGTGTATAACTCTCTCTCTTCTGTTTCTTTCAAACGAAAAACATTTGAATCTGAAACTTTGCAGATCAATGCCACATTAATGCTACAATGTGCATAAATGTTTCCTGACTTTTGGTGCATAAAAAATATCTGTGATGACAAATATTATAATAAATTATATCCATTTAGATATTTTTGTTGCACAAAATTATTTGTAACATTTTCTGCGGAGTGTAGTATTTGTGTGTTGTTGACTTGCAAAGTTTGAATTTCAAATGTTGCTTTGTTTGGTAGAAACAAAAATGAAAATTCCATAGCAATAGACTAGATATCTTGATGCAAAGTTCAATGGCCTAGATAGAAGGCGTAGGTACATGGGAGCATAAAAAATTCACACTCTTCTGAGAAATGTAACATCTTGTTTCACACTTTTTTCGAGTCGCCGTCCCGAAATTTTTATTGTTAGCGTGCACTATCTTTTGATTCGTCCCAACATTCTTATTGTTAGCTATGAATTTAAACCTATCTGCACATAAAGTTTGATTAAGTATTCTTGATGTGTTGAAAAGTAAAATTAGACAATGACTGGTATGTGTTTTTTCGATAAAGGATGGACTTTATTGACTCAGATAGAGCATCAAGATAATACGAATACCATGAGCACACATGCGGTCTGTGCATGTTAGGATGCATAACCAACACCAACACGTGCGCTCAAAACACACACCGACAAATAGCAAAATCATATAAGATCAAAGTTATGCGCCGGTGAAAGGATCGATATGGTTGACTAGGGGGGGTGTGAATAGGCAACTACCAATTTTTAACTAATCTCTAGCAAATTAGGTATAACAACAAATAGGTTGTCTAGATATGCAACTAGGTGAGCAACCTATATGATGCTAACAACAATAACAACACAAGCAAGCAAATAATAAACGATAGGTAAAGCTTGCACAAAGTAAACGTAAGAAGTAACCACAAGTGAAACCGATGAAGACGAGGATGTGTTACCGAAGTTCCTTCCCTTTGAGGGGAAGTCCGTCTCCGTTGGAGCGGTGTGGAGGCACAATGCTCCCCGAGATGCCATTAGGGCCACCGTATTCTCCTCTCGCCCTCACACAATGCAAGATGCCGTGATTCCACTAGTGGTGCACTTGAAGGCGGCAACCGGACCTTTACAAACAAGGTTGGGGCAATCTCCAGAACTTAATTGGAGGCTCCCAACACCACCACGAAGCTTCACCACAATGGAATATGGATTTGAGGTGACCTCTTCCGTCTAGGGTGGTCAAACACCCAAGAGTAACAAGATCCGCAAGGGATTAGTGGGGGAATCAAATTTCTCTTGGTGGAAGTATAGATCGAGGCCTTCTCCTCCCAACCCTATAGCATCAACAAGAATCGCTGGCTAGGGAGAGAGATCGGGCAAGAATGAGCTTAGGACCAACAATGGAGATTTTGGGGGGAAAAGAGGTGAGTCTCCCTAGAGAAGAAGACCCCCTTATATAGTGGGTGGAAATATGACCGTTTTCTACCAACAAGTCATGCATAAGCGGTAGTACCGCTTGGGTGAGCGGTACTTCCGCTTGCACGGAAGTACCGGGCGTCACAGTCAGCTGACACTAGTCAAGGAGGCGGTAGTTCCGCCTGAGCGGTACTACCTCTCCCGCAAGCAGTACTTCCGCTTAACACTGAAGGATACCCAGACTTAGCGAATATGAGGAGGGAAGTGCGTCAGTGCCGCTCAGAGCGGTACTTCCGCTGCTAACTGCCGCTCAAAATTTGCTCTAGTGACGAAGACATCAGAGAGCTAAATATAAGCGGAAGTGGAGCCGGAAGGGAAGGGCGGCAGTACCTCCCAAGCGGTACTACCGCGCCACCCCCAGCGGTACTTCCGCTCAAAAAGGACAAGACCACCCGAGGAACCCAGAAAGCAAAATATAAGCGGTAGTATCCCGGTACCGCAGGGCGGCACTACCGCTAGAGCGGTACTACCGCCCATAGGAGCGGTACTTCCGCTTAAGTTATGACTCAGGGTCCTATGGCAGGGAGCAACTCCATTGTGCCGAGAAAGAGGGTAAGATGCAAATGTGTACGTGATTGATTCTCCCAACCTTTCCAAATGCGGACCCCCTCTTGATAGTACGGATTTCCCTATGACTCAAGTCCACCAACACTAAATCAATAGGAAAACATCGCCTTCTCTTTTAACAACTGAGGGGCTCAATAACCGTCTCGTGCCACCTAATAATCTCTGAAAGCTCAATGCACATGATTAGTCCGCACTTAGGGAAAATTATGCTCTTACAATCTCCCTCTTTTTGGTGGGTTGATGACAACACGGGATTTGCGAATATAAGATAAGCAGTAGGACTTAGACAAACCCAACATCTACAAAATATAGAAGGGCTCCCCCTAGATGTGTGCTCTATTTTAGTATGCCTTTGGAATGCAAAGCGCACACACTAGGATCAACACTCCCCCTATATTTTATAGACACGGCCAAATACTTGCACATACAGAATAAGAGTTATAAGCAGGCAAGCAAGCATAATCTCATAGAGTCACTAATGTTGAAATAACAAGATAGGATAGATAGCATGTCTTACACCATACATTAGTACTCACAAGTCTGGACCACATAAACCAAAGCACACAAATAAACGAGTTCACGAGAGAGAAAATGCGCAGATAAAATGAAACACTTGCGACTCAGCAAAGCCAGCAAATCCCTAAACACTCTCTCCCCCTTTGGCATCGAGACACCAAAAGGGGCATGGAGGACTAAACCAAGTCAAGGTGATGGTAAGCCCAAAGATATCAGTCCTCCTCATCATCATCATCCTCATCAGTGGCAACATGTACATCCTCCTCCGATTCAGCCCACTGACAGTGCTTCTGGATCCATGCCTCCTCATCAGTAATCCGGTCCTCAGACCCGCTGGCAACTGCTAGGTCAATCTTCCTCATAATGATCTTGTCACGGCTGCGAGCCTTCTTGGCTTCAACATGGGCCTTATACTGTCCCTTGATCTGGAAGCAGAGAAGTTTCTTCATCTTCGTCTTCAGCTTGGCAGCCCATGATGGACTGTGCTTAGATGAAGGAACATATGTGTCATCAGTGTAGTCCGGCTCTGGCTCATCATCAGAGTCAGTGGGCGCAATCTCGGGAACAGCAGGTGCAACGCCCCAGTTCTCCTTCACACGAAGCTTAAGGATACCGTGAGCCACCATGTGATATGCAACAAGAGACTCACCAGGGAACGAAGCAGCCTAGGTATCCTCAATGAGCTTAAACAAATAAGGGCCATAGATGGGCACCTTCCGGTCAAGGACAGCAGACCGGAGCTCCTTCCACATGATGTGTAAAATATCCAAAGTTGAGTCATGGCCTCTCTCCTTAATGCACAACAGCAGAAGATTCACAAGATAAGAGTGAACCTGATCCTTGTTCCCAACACGAGGAAACAAAGTGTTGTGGAAGATACGATGCATAATGTCCAGAAAAGGAATGAGCTCAGTGCGAGTACCCTTGCTAGTCTGAACTACCCTAGAATAGCGAACACACTTGGAATGTGAATTGCCGTTTCTGTAGTGTGTGGCCTTAGTCCAATAGGCACATCCAGACCCTGATCAGCAATGCCCAAAGAGTTCATGAAGGTATCCCAGTTGGAGTGCAAAACTCTGCCACCAGTCATCCAAGTCAAGTTGCGCTCCTCATCAGCGTGAAAGTGAACGGTGGCATATAATTGAGCCACAATCTCGCAATCGAAGTCCTTGTTGAAGCTGGTGATGGGAAACAGACCCCATTGAGCACACAGATCCCGAGCTTCAGCAAAGTAGTCAGTGTGGGGATTGTCGTTCATGTGCCCCATGTCGATGGACTTGGCATCAGGCACATAGAGATTTGTCTTGTGCTTCAGGACCCCCACGTATATGAGAGATTGATCCTTGGTCCAGAAGGGACGACCAAGCAGCGCCTCGTCCTGAGGACGGCGATATGGGTTGCGCTAGCGAAACTCCACAAACTCCTTGTTTGTCATATCCGCATGACTTTTGGCAGCTTTCTTCTTGCTGACAGTCCGCTTCACCTGTTGATGTGATGGTTGAGCACTAGGACCAGCCCCTGCATCTTGAGACGTGCGGAACCTCTTGGAACCACCAGCTCGTCCAGGATTCATGCGACGAGGAGGAGCAGAGCTACCATCACCTGGAACTCAGAAAGAAGGAGCAGAAAGGGACAAGCAAATGTAAACACCATGCATAAGAGAAAGAAAAAGGAATGGAAAGGAAAAGAAACACAGAAGTAGAGGGTTCTGGTACAGCTGCGGTAGTACCGTGCTGCATGGGCGGTACTTCTGCCAGAGCGGTACTACCGCACATGCATCAGCGGTAGTACCGCCCGGGCGGCGGAAAAACTTCCACCGCACGGGGACGGCAGTATCGGTGACATAGAACCCAACTACAACGGTGACTATCAAGAACTACTCATGCATTGCCCTAGAACAAGATTCAAAAAATAGAGCCAAAGGAGAGATGAATGCGGGCAATACCGGAGTCCATGGCACCAGGAGGAGAAGGGGATGAACTCCACCGGACAGAAATCCGAGGGACGGCACGGAATGGGAGATCCGGAGCCGGCCTCCGGAGGCGTTTAGATCACCTAAGAGAGAAACACGAAGGGAGGAGGAGAGAATGGGTATGAGGGGAAGTTAGAACTCCCCCTTCCCACCTCTTGAACCGCCCAGGCATTCCCGAAGCGGTAGTACCACGGATCCGGGTAGTAGTACCGCTTGGAGCGGTAGTACCGTCCATGGCCGAGCGGTAGTACCGCTTCCTACTCAGCAACAGCCCCAAAACCAAAAAATATGCAATTTTATGAGTTTTGAGAAAGCGATGAGATTCTAGATACTCAAGCACAACACATATGAGGAGACAAAACAGGTTTCAAAAAGTCCAAACACAAAAGATGAGCAAGCATAGAGTGACACAATCGTACAAATAAGCTTCTCCAAACCCACATGCCTCACTAGGAGGGGGGCAGTGACCGAGGGCACCTATGTTTGAGTCAATTGGTATGGCACCATGAAGATTTTAACCTTGGGTCCATAACCAAAACTCATATTTGAAGCACAAGTGTCATAAAAAATGACTAATGTGAAAGATTTGATCGATTTGTGCATAATAGGGGAAGGGAGAGTTCATTGAGAGAAAAACACTCCCCCTATGTACATGCCTACACCTAAGCAAGATAAAATGATGAGTGTGGTGGGGTGTGCAATAAGTCAAGCCACATTGCTTGAATCAATGATATTTAGCTCATGCCTTAACTCACGAAATCTTGCTTCATCCAATGGCTTTGTGAAAATATCTGCAAGCTGCTCATTAGTATTGAGATGAATAAGATCAATTTCTCCACGCTTGATATGATCCCGAATGAAGTGATGACGAATCCCAATGTGCTTCGTCTTGCAATGTTGGACCAGGTTGTTGGAGATCCTGATAGCACTCTTGTTGTCACAGTAGAGGGGCACTTTGTCACACGTGACATCGTAATCCTTTAAAGTTTGCCTCATCCAGAGCAACTGTGCAGAGCAACTCGCTGCAGCTACATATTCGGCCTCGGTGGACGAGAGAGAAACATAATTTTGTTTCTTCGAAGACCAACTTACTAGAGAGGGACCAAGGAATTGGCAACCTCCGGAAGTTGACTTCCTCTCCACACGGTCTCCCGCCCAATCTGAGTCCGAATATCCTATGAGATCAAATGAAGCATCTTTGGGGTACCATAAGCCAAAGTTTGGCGTATGAGTCAAATATCGAAAGATTCGTTTGACAGCCACATAGTGACTCTCCTTAGGTGCGGATTGAAATCGTGCAAAAATTCCCACACTCAACATGATATTTGGCCTAGATGCACAAAGATAAAGCAAGGATTCCATCATGGAGCGATATACCTTTTGATCCACGGCTTTACCATTGGGATCACTATCAAGTTGGCATTTGACAGGCATGGGTGTGTTGGCCTTAGCCGGCTTGAGATCATCCAACTTGAATCTCTTGAGCATGTCTTGAGTGTATTTAGCTTGGTTGATGAAGGTTCCTTGACTTCATTGCTTGACTTCGAATCCAATGAAGAACTTCAACTCCCCCATCATGGACATCTCAAACTCTTTGGTCATTAAAGCGGAAAACTCATCATTGAAAACTTGGTTAGAAGAACCAAACATAATATCATCAACATATAGTTGGCATACAAAAAAGGTCCCATTAACCCTCTTTGTGAAAAGAGTGGGATCAATTTTCCCAATTTCAAACCCACGGTCTTGCAACATCTCAGTAAGGTGCTCATACCACGCTCGTGGGGCTTGTTTAAGGCCATAGAGTGCCTTATCGAGAACGTATACATGATTTGGAAACTTAGGATCCTCGAACCCCGGGGGTTGCTTGACGTATACCAACTCCTTAAGTGGACCGTTAAGAAAAGCACTCTTCACATCCATTTGATATAATTTGAAATCATGATGAGATGCATAAGCAAGCAACATGCGAATAGATTCAAGGCGAGCGACGGGAGCAAAGGTTTCACCGTAGTCGATACCCTCGACCTGGGAGTAGCCTTCAGCCACCAATCTTGCCTTGTTGCGAATGACTACACCGTTCGCATCTTGCTTGTTCTTAAAGATCCATTTGGTTCCAATGACATTGTGATTCTCCTTTGGTCTTGGCACAAACCGCCACACTTTGTTGCGCTCGAAGTTGTTGAGTTTATCGTGCATGGCTTCAAGCCATTCCATGTCCTCGAGCGCTTCTTGTACATTGAGGGGTTCAATGCAAGAAACAAACGCGTGATGTGCACAAAAGTTTGTTAATTGACGACGAGTAGTTACCCCTCTTTTCAAGCTTTCGTAGACGTTCTCTAGGAGGTGTTGCTTGGTTTTAAGCTTGGAAGCAATCTTGACAGCTCGTCTTTCTAAAATCTCTTCCATGGAAGGTTGTGGTGCATCATCTTGACGAGCTTGAGAGCCTTCACTGACTTGTCCTTCATCCTGATCAAGATCTTGACCTTGAGCTTGCTCGGGGTTGTGAACTTTATCTTGAACATCTTGTGATATGTCATCATCACCCTGAGGTTGATCTTGCTCTTGATCTTGTTCACAAGGTTGAGGGCCTTCACTTAGTTCTTCGGAAGCGTGTGGGTCTTGCGTCGGTGATGGTTCCACTTGTGTGGAACATTATCCTTCTCCTTCAGCCACAAGGGGTTCCTCAATAGGTAGGTAGTGTCCCACACCCATTCTTCTTATGGCTATGCGAGGAATTTCATCACCTACATCACAAAGACCACTTTGTTCTACTTGGGAGCCATTATTTTCATCAAACTCTACGTTACTCATCTCCTCAATGAGTCGTGTGGACTTGTTGAGAACACGGTAAGCATGAGAGTTTGTAGCATAACCAACAAATATGCCCTCATGAGCTCTAGAATCGAATTTAGACAAACAAACACCTTTCTTGAGAATGAAACACTTACAACCAAACACCCAGAAGTACTTGAGGTTGGGCTTGTTACCGGTAGGTATCTCATATGGAGTCTTCTTCAAGCCTTTGCGGAGGTAGAGCCGATTAGATGCATGACACGCGATGTTGATGGCTTCGGCCAAAAAGTTGTACAGAGATTTGAATTCCGCCATCATGGTCCTTGCCGCATCCATGAACATCCGGTTCTTCCTCTCCACAACACCATTTTGTTGAGGGGTATAGGGTGCAAAGTATTGGTGCTTGATTCCCTCATCACTGAGAAACTCGTCCAAGGTGTAGTTCTTGAACTCGGTGTCGTTGTCACTTCTAATCAACAATATATTTGCATCATGTTGGCGTTGAGCTTCATTTGCAAAGTTGATGAATATTTGTTGGGTCTCACTCTTCCTCTTGAAGAAATATACCCAGGTGTATCTTGAGTAATCATCCACAATCACCAAGCAATACCTTCTCCCCCCAAGACTATCAAATGATGGAGGGCCAAAGAGATCCATGTGAAGGAGCTCCAGGGGCCTCTTGGAGTAAATAGTAGTTGTGGGGCGGTGAGACGTCTCATGTAGCTTTCCGCCGATACAAGCACTGCAAGCACGATCTTTGGCAAAGCTCACATTTGTTAGTCCACGAACGTGATCCCCTTTGAGGAGACTTTGCAAAGATCTCATATTGACATGGGCTAGCCGGCGATGCCAGAGCCATCCCACATCAACTTTAGCCATTAGGCATGTCGCGGTCTTAGTGGGTCGCTCCGAGAAGTTAATCACATAGAGACCGTTTTCGACATGCCCAACAAAGGCTAATTTAAGAGTCTTGCTCCACAAAAGGGTCATGGTATCAATGCCAAAGAAGGTACTAAAACCCATGAGTGCAAGTTGATGAACGGAAAGTAAATTGTATGCGAGGGTCTCAACAATCATGACTCTCTCAATAGTTAAGTCCGGAGAGATAATCACCTTACCAAGACCCAATACCTTTGAACTTGCGTCATCACCAAATGAGACTTGAGTGGCCAAAGATGCATCGGGTCAAATATCCACCACCAAGTCCTTGCTTCCGACCATATGATTTGCTGCTCCACTATCAAGCAACCATGATACCCCTCCGGAAGCAAACTCCTACAATAAATCAATGCTTTTATTTAGGTACCCATTCTTTAATGGGTCCTTTCATGTTAGTAACAAGGGTCTTAGGAACCCAAATAGACCATTCAATGTACTCATAAGAAGAACCAACATATTTGGCATAAACATGCCCATCACTAGCACGCATAAAACATAAGAAGGGCTAAAATCGCCGGCCTTGTTGGTGGAGGTGGTCTTGACCTTCTTGGCATTACCACCCACAACATTGTCCTTTTTCTTCTCATGAGTGGTCTTCCCCGCTTTGACAAAGGATTCCTTAAGTGGGGGAGGTTTCTTGGTCTTCAACTTCTTCTTCTTCTTAGACTTAGGTGCAAACACAATCCCTTCCTTGGCTACAACTTCCTTTTGATTACTCAAAAGGTCATTGAGATTCTTCTCACCTTGGATACAAGTCACAAGGCCTTTCTCAAGTTGCTCTTTTAACTTGGCATTTTCCTCCACAAGGTGCGCATGCTCACAACAAGGTTAGTAGCAATGGCATTATCAGTTAATACAAAAGGAGGACATGTGGCTATTTCCTTAGTGAGTATTACTTGGAGTTGATCATGAGACTCCTTAAGAGCGGCATGGGCACCCTTCGAAGCCTTGTGGAACTTGTCAAGTGCGTTAAACTCTTCCTTGAGTCTATCATGGCCAACCCCAAGTGCAACCTTGTCAGACTTGAGCACACGATTAAGAACAATAGCATGATCATGATCTTTACATAATTTAGCGTGGTCAACGTTTTGTGACTCCTCAAGAGCTAAACGAAGACTTCTCTCTTCCTCAAGAGCTATGGAAAGATCAGCTATCTCATCGGCATAATCACGACTATGCCCCTTTAACTCCTCAAGGGATTCCTCTTGAGACTCAATGATATCATTGGCCTCACCAAGTTGTTCCAAGAGAGCAACAAAGTGCTTCTTGGATTCACCTTTGAGTTTACCCAAGAATTTGTCAAACTCATTCTCACCCTCCTTCGCCTCCTCATGTTCATCCACACAATCCAACAAAGGAGTGGTAGAAATGGAAGTTTTAATATTTGAGGTTTTGACGTTGGAGGTTACCTTGGTGATACCTTTGTCCATGAGGCACCTAGCAATGTGGTTTTCATTGGGGGCATCGAAGAGTGACACCTTGGTTGGGGTAGAGGACGCAATAGCCACTGTAGCCATTGCCATCCCCTTCACCACTAGTATCTTCTTCATCAACATCATCATCAGAGGCATACTCTTCTTGAGCCACCAACACCTTGTGAGGTGCCTTCTTAGTGAAGTTGTTCTTATTGGGGAATGACCTGGCCTTATCTTTGCGGATGAGCTTGCCACCATTGTCTTCCCTCTTCTCATATGGGCAATCTACCATGAAGTGGCTCACATTACCACAGTTGTAGCAAGTCCTCACACGTTGCTTGCCTTTTGACCCACTTGAGTTGTTCTTGGAAAAGTTGGGCTTCGAGTTCCTCTTGTTGCCCCAAAACTGCCTTGACGCAAGAGCCATGTGCTCCTGATATGCATACTTGGTGTCTTCGGGGCAACTCTCTTCTTCATCCTGTTCTTCTTCTTCTTGAGTGGCCTTGGCCTTCAAAGCAAGGTTGGGTGAAGACTTCTTTCACCATTGAACACGAGCTAAGGCATTGTCGGTGGTCTTGTTCAAGATGTTCAGTGCAATGAATTAATCCAACACATCGCTTGAGGACAAAGAGTGAAAGTCCGGCCTTTGACGAATGACGGAGGACATGGCCTTGTTGAATTACATGATGGCCTTGAGAAACTTCTGCTTGATCCAATTATCATCCACATCCTTGCTTCCATGATCTTGAAGGGCAACGGCAAGAGTTGTCACTCTCCAATAGAGCTCACGAGGGTCCTCATCCTCAAGCATCACAAATTCATCGGCCTCATCAAGAACCACTTCAAAGTTGGACCGTTGAATACTAGAGCTACCCTTGTACATGGAAACAATGTGTTCCCAACAGTCCTTAGCTCGAGCGAAAGTTCGCTAGTGAGCAAGATCTTCAACGGGAACAGCCGCTTGAAGGATGAATAAGGCAGAGTGATTGAGTTGATTATCGGCCTCTTCTCTTGGAGAGAGATTGCTTGGGTCATGAGGGTAGTACCCTTGCTCGATGATTCTCCAAAGTTGTGTTGAGCTGTAATTCAAATGAGACTTGATATGAAAAACCCAATTAGCAAAATCATTCTTAACAAGTTTAAGAGGAGGACCGAGATTAACTATATGGGGTGGGTGCACCGGTCCTCCATAGACCACGGGAGGGGGTACCGAGGCAAATGTACTCGATCCACTATTTCCTTGAGGCAACTTGTTCTTGTTAGTGCTAGTCCCCTCCTGCCGGAGTGGACATCTGATGTCGAGTTAGTGGGATTAACCACTTGAATCGGATCGGCAGAAAGTTTGAGACTATCAAGGAATTCTTTAAACATGAATTTGACCTCGGTCGTCATGGAGGATTTAAGCGAAGCCATGTCATCATTTAAATCCTCACGAGAGACCATGTTCACACCCGCGGCCTCGGGGAGTTCAACATCCCGATCCCCATCGTCAACCATACTCTTTGGGTGGTGAAGCCCATAGTAAAGAAACGAGGCTCTGATACCAATTGAAAGGATCCATATGGTTGACTAGAGGGGGGTGAATAGGCAACTACCAATTTTTAACTAATCTACAGCAAATTAGGTATAGCAACAAATAGGTTGTCTAGATATGCAACTAGGTGAGTAACCTATATGATGCTAACAACAATAACAACACACGCAAGCAAATAATAAACGATAGGTAAAGCTTGCACAAAGTAAAGGTAAGAAGTAACCACAAGTGGAACCGATGAAGACGAGGATGTGTTACCGAAGTTCCTTCCCTTTGAGGGGAAGTACGTCTATGTGGAGGCACAATGCTCCCCAAGATGCCACTAGGGCCACCGTATTCTCCTCACGCCCTCACACAATGCGAGATGTCGTGATTACATTAGTGGTGCACTTGAAGGCGGCAACCGGACCTTTACAAACAAGGTTGGGGCAATCTCCACAACTTAATTGGAGGCTCCCAACACCACCATGAAGCTTCACCACAATGGAATGTGGCTTCGAGGTGACCTCTTCTGTCTAGGGTGCTCAAATACCCAAGAGTAACAAGATCCGCAAGGGATTAGTGGGGGGAATCAAATTTCTCTTGGTGGAAGTATAGATCGAGGCCTTCTCCTCCCAACCCTAGAGCATCAACAAGAATTGATGGCTAGGGAGAGAGATCGGGCAAGAATGAGCTTAGGAGCAACAATGGAGATTTTGGGGGGAAAAGAGGTGAGTCTCCCTAGAGAAGAAGACCCCCTTATATAGTGGGTAGAAATTTGACCGTTTTCTGCCCACAAGTCGTGCATAAGCTGTAGTACCGCTTGGGAGAGCGGTACTTCCGCTTGCACGGAACTACCAGTCGTCACAGTTAGCTGAAACTAGTCAAGGAGGCGGTAGTTCCGCCTGAGCAGTACTACCGCTCCCGCAAGCGGTACTTCCACTTAACACTGAAGGATACCCAGACTTAGCGAATATGAGGAGGGTAGTGCGTCAGTGCCGCTCAGAGCGGTACTTCCGCTGCTAATTGCCACTTAAAATTCGCTCGAGTGCCGAAGACATCAGAGAGATAAATAAAAGCGGAAATGGAGCCGGAAGGGGAGGGCGGCAGTACCGCCCAAGCGGTACTGCCGCGCCGCCCCCAGCGCACAAAAAAGACAACCGTCCGACGAACCGAGAGAGCAAAATATAAGCGGTAGTAGCCCGGTACCATAGCGTGGCACTACCGCTAGAGCGGTACTACCGCCCATAGGAGCAGTACTTCCGCTTAAGTTAAGACTCAGGGTCCTATGGCAGGGAGCAACTCCGTTGTGCCGGGAGGGAGGGGAAGAAGCAAATGTGTACGTGATTGATTCTCCCAACCTTTCCAAATGCGGACCCCCTCTTAATAGTACGGATTTCCCTATGACTCAAGTCCACCAACACTAAATCAATAGGAAAATGTCGTTTTCTCTTTTAACAATTGAGGGGCTTAATAACCGTCTCGTGCCACCTGATAATCTCTGAAAGCTCAATGCACACGATTAGTCCGCAAGGGTATTGTCATCAACCACCAAAAGTACTTAGGGAAAATTATGCTCTTACAGCAGGTAAGAAAATGTGGTGCTTCATTTTGTGTCCAGACAGGAATGCATGCATCCGGTACTAAGTCATAAATTTCCCTAAAAATAGAGAGGAAATTTGAAAAAACAAGTGAATCAAATTAGTAGAAAGGTACTCCATTTTATTTGAACAATGACTTACGTCTTAGCACGAGAAACCAAAGCGAGCATATTGCACGAAACATATCATGACACCACACGGACAAGGAGGTTCTTCAACATCAACGCCTCAAGGAAGGGAGCGACACTCAAGCGCCGATGTCAATGGATCCAACCACCCAAGGGCAGAATATAGGTTTTCACCGTGAAGAGACAGTTTGAGCCATTCGTGCAATGCCTTGAACAAGGTAACAGTGTGAAAATATTGCCATTGCCACGCATAACCAACTTGGTTATTGGCCTGGAGGCGCCGATCGAGTCGCCGATCTTATATTTTCAGAGACAGTGTCTACTTGAGTAGATGAAACTGCACTTCTATTTGAGCAAGATTTAATGTCTGTTTTGGTTTGCCCCTTTTTGTGTCCAACTCAAGCATTTACTATAATTGTAACATCTAATTATTTGTGGTTGTTTTGCTAATTCTAATTCTTGATAGTATTAGTTGCATGCTTTGAAACTCAAAGTGTATGTGGGCTGAGGATGGAAGGTAGGATTGCGAGCTGAAAGCGGCATTTATAAAACTCAAGACCTAAGAAATCTAGTTTCAAATCCTAGGATCATCCTTTTTTGTCTTTTTCACATGGATTTTTTTCATTTTTGTCTTTTTCCACATGGAATTTTTATTATTAGAAGTGGCATTTTTTATTTTTAATGGCATGGTAGTTTTAATAATAAATGGTTGGCATTTCTTATTTAATAGTATGAATACATGTATGGATGGCACTTTTTTATTAACGGTGAGGGAGTCCTGGACTAAGGGGTCCTCAGGCCGCCGGCCTATCTCTCATAGGTCGGCTTGGTGGGCCGCTCTTTGGTTATCGCAGGAAGGTCCAGGATATGCGGCGACCCCGTATTCTAGAAGGAAACCTCCGAAGACGCGGTGTGCACTCCAAGTCAAGATGAGAGGATCAACGTCTTTACTTCCGGCTGGAGACTTATCATGTGTAAACCCTAGGAACCCCCCATGTCTATATAAACCGGAGGGTTTAGATTGTAGAGGGCAGACAAGCTCATCTAGGGTTTTTGGCTACTTGATCTCGAGGTAGATCGACTATGTAATCTTCATACACATCAATACAACCAAGCATGACGTAGGGTTTTACCTCCATAGGAGGGCCCGAACCTGGGTAAACATCGTCTCCTTCGTCCCCTATTACCCATCGATCCTGATCTCACAGTTCGGGACCCCCTACCCGAGACCCGCCGGTTTTGACACCGACATCGGTGCTTTCATTGAGAGTTCCGCTGTGGGATCGCAAGAGGAATTGATGGCTCGCCTAATCATTATTGATGAAGTCCGTAATGGGGACTCCTTCGTCCCCGGACAGATTTTCGCTCTCGGCGGCATCGTGCTACACGCTGACCTAACTGGCCGCCTTGGTTGGATCGGGAGTCTCGCCCCTGATCAAGAGATCAGATTCGGGAACCTAGAGTTCTCCATAGACTCCCGGGGCGATCTTTGATTCGCCGGGCTCGCGATCTCATCTGATGAGCCCGAAGTCTCCGAAGCCTTAACTTCGGATCTCCTTCTCGACTCCGCCGTCGGGTCTATCCCCGCCGATGATCTAGCTTTTAGTCTGGATCCGGTTACAATACCTGAGGGCCAGGGGTCGGCCCCTGCCGAACACACTCTTCGTACGGACACGTCGGAGGTTAACTCCGAAAGTCCTAGGCAGATCGATCCGGCCGAGCTCTCGACGCTCAACACGGCGCTGCATCGGATCCTATCAATAAAAATCACAGACGACCCGACCTCGACCCATGCTTAGATCGGTCTGGAGGTGGGTCATTGGGAATTTTTTTACCCACCCACCACCCACTTGGTAGCCACTATCGAAGACTTAACCGATATGCTGGACTACGCCTCTGAGGAGGCACAAGACATGGATGAAGAGGACGGCACCCCCGCCCCTGTCAACAGTGGGCGATGGACTACCACCTCCACCTACGACGTCTACATGGTAGACACCCTCGACGATAAGGGCGATCGCACCCCTAAGAAGAATGGCGATAAATCCGGTGAGGCGCCGTCAAGGCGCCGGAAATAGCCCAAATGATCTAAGGCAAACAAGGGAAGGGAAGCCATTATAGTCACCGGGGAAAACGACACCCCGAAAGACATCGGCGACCCTGAAGACCCCGAACAGCCACTGGAGGACCAGGAAAGGCCCGAAGATCGGCACAACACCGAGGATCCTAATGATTCTGAGGACGACAACTATCTTCCCCCAGTCGAGGAGGAGGACGTCCTGGAATCCGAAGACTTCACCGTCCCCGAAAACCCTGTGGACCAGGAACGGTTTAGGCGGCAACTTCTAGCCACCACCCGAAGCCTGAAGGCAAAACAACAGCAGCTCCAAGCCGAGCAAGACACCCTCAACGATAGATGGACGAGGGTCTTGGCAGCTGAAGAAGGGTATGGTACCGATCTACCGGACCAACCCAAGAGCTATCCTCGCCGACGGATGCTGCCGCAGTTCGATGATGAGGCCCTTGAAACATCGCCTCCCAGGTGTACTCCATACGACCAGCCGGACCGCCCTCCTTGAGGACGAGATAGGACGGACGGTGAGGACGACTACAGACCCGCGGTACCCCGCAGGAGAGGAAAAGAGCCAGTAGGGCCTGAGGACAGGTACGACTTACGACAGGACCTAGGTTATAGAGCAGGCCACACAAGATCCATCTACGGATCTAGATGGTACTCCCCCGCTAGAAGGGACAGGTACCAGTCCGGGCTCGACCGCAACAATAGAGGTCGGGAACAAAACCGGGCCCGATCTACCGCTGATCACAGGCATGACATAGCTCGGGTCAGAGGCGCTGCCAACCCACTATGCTTCACAGACGAGGTGATGCAATATCAGTTCCCTGTAGGGTATAAACCCGTTAACATAGAGCAATACGACGGGACAACAAACCCAGCCGTGTGGATTGAGGACTTCCTCCTTCACATTCATATGGCACGGGGAGATGATCTCCACGCCATCAAGTATCTGCCCCTAAAACTTAAGGGGCCAGCTCGACAATGGTTAAACAGTCTCCTCGAGAATTCTATCGGGAGCTGGGAAGAGCTCGAGGATGCCTTCCGATCTAACTTCCAGGGCACTTATGTCTGGCCACCAGACTCCTCCGACCTGAGCAATGTCATCCAGAAAGCAGGAGAATCGGCTCGGCAATTCTGGAATCGGTTCTTAACCAAGAAAAACTAGATCGTTGACTGCCCGGACGCCAAAGCAATAGCTTCCTTCAGACATAACATCCGGGATGAGTGGCTAGCTCGTCAGCTCGGCCAGGACAAGCCGAGGACAATGTCCGCCCTTACCTCACTTATGACCCGCTTTTGCGCGGGTGAGGATAACTGGCTAGCTCGACGAAGCCATAACCCCAAAAACCACGACGTAGCAAAAACAAACGCCGGCACAACAATGGCGATGCTGAGGACATGGCCATTAATGCCGGTTTCCGCACCCCGAAATCCGGACAGCGGAAGAAACCTTCTAAAGGAAATCGGGACGGGTCTACCACGCTCGACAAAATCATGGATAGGCCCTGCCAGATCCACGGCACCTAAGACAAGCCCGCTAACCACACCAACCGTAATTGTTGGGTATTCAAACAAGCTGGCAAACTCGCAGCCGAGGAGCAAGGCAAGAGCCCACGCAGCGAGCACGATGACGAGCCCCGTGGTCCAAGCAATGGGGGACAAAAGCAGTTCCCTCCAGAGGTAAAAACTGTCAACATGATATATGCCACTCACATACCAAAAAAGGAGAGGAAGCGCGCCCTTCGGGAGGTATACGCCGTAGAGCCCATAGCCCCGAAGTATAACCCATGGTCGGCTTGCCCGATCACTTTCGATCGACGGGATCATCCGACCAGTATCCGTCACGGAGGTTCGGCCGCCCTCGTCCTAGACCACATTATCGATGGCTATCACCTCACTAGAGTCCTAATGGACGGAGGAAGTAGCCTTAATCTGATTTACTCAGACACGGTGAAAAAGATGGGTATAGATCCATCATGGATCAAACCTAGCAACACTACCTTTAAACGAGTGATCCCAAGCGTTGAAGCCCGCTACTCGGGCACCGTGAATCTGGAAGTAGTGTTCGGCTCACCCGACAACTTCCGCAGCGAAGACTTGATCTTCGACATCGTCCCTTTTCGCAGCGGTTATCACGCCCTACTCGGCCGCACAGCATTCGCTCGCTTTAAAGACGTCCCCCACTACGCGTACCTGAAGCTCAAGATGCCTGGGCCCAGGGGGATCATTACTGTCAACAGCAACACAGAGCGCTCTCTCCGAACTGAGGAACACACGGTGGCCCTGGCGGCCGAATCCCAGTACGGCGACGACAGGCCGACGCCCAAATCAGCCATAAAGGCACGTCAGGTTAGTAAACGAGCTCGGGCTCAACCCGAACTCCTGGAATCATCTTCCGCCCAAAAAAATAGGGGTATGCCCCCCATAGCACAGTCCTAATCCCCGTAAAATATGTGCCAAGAAGGCACAACTTCATGCTCAAAATACCATGGACAGCTGTGGGGACCCAGTATCAAAAGGAAAGTGTTCGGCTGGACCGAACTACTGCCAACACATGTCTTCGGACAAACTACGGGTACCATCTAGGACCTGCCAAGCGTAAAGCTCATCCACACTGCGGCGACTTCTCAAGACCTTCTTCCCAAGGTCCGTTCGCCGATAGCAATCACCTTTAAAGGAACGCAATCCCCTCGGGAGCAAAGGAGCAGACATGCGATAGAGCACATTGAGGATGTCAAACCATCGAAGACCCCGGGTAAAACCTCTCCTTTGTAAACTTTATTTTTCATTTCAAAACACCTGTAACAGTTGCTTCGGCAGTTTGAGTTGTAAGAATTCATCAGAAATAAAGACCATCGTTTACGGCCTCCTCGCCGTATTTTATGTCACATACTCTGTTCTCTACTCACCGACGCCGATAGCAAATTTGTTCGGTACACATTACGATGCGACCGGCTAATAGACCGGGGGCTTGACTGTAAAAATCGCCCCAAGCATCACCCCGACACTATTGTTTATGTGTTCGGCATCTCGGATGTCGCGTTATATGAATCGGTTCCGAATTATGTCTTGGGTCAATAGTTGGGTTCCCCAGCTCCTGTGTTTGCCCTCTTACGTTCCACTCGTTCGGCTAAAAGGGTAAAGGGAGAACCACTGCGATTGTGCTTCCAGCTCGCCTGGTCAAGTACCTCAGTGGAGAAAGCTGAAAACTGACTGTCATAATAAGCGAGAACCGGTCTGCACTCCGAGCATAAGTGTCAAACTAAAAATCGATAGAGGTTATTCCGTGTTATACGAGGGGTTTGTACTCTTACAAACCATGTGATGATGGTTTCAACCTCGGCATATCCGAATATCACCAAACACTGGGGGCTCGTCATCCGCCCCCGCAGTCAAGCTCCTACGGCTAACTGAAAGCACTAAAGCATCATAGTCCGATTGCCTGTTCCCCTCGCACTACCGCCTTTGGGCACCGATACATCGGCTAAGGGTCACAGTGCGGCGGTAGAAACACCTCGTGTAGTATCTACATGGGGGCTGAAGCCGACGACTTGCAACTTTCAGATAAAACGGTCACACAGGAGTCAAAATAATACAAAGCTTAAAGACATGATAAACCATGCAACCGCATTATAAAGCGGAACAGTCATCGGATACATGACAAAACATTCATTCATAAATTACATCCTTAGGGCATTGATCTTCTATCGCCCGAGCACCATCCATCACGGTGGCAAAGTATTTCTCGGGGCGCCTATGCTCCTTCCCAGGGGGTGGAGGTGCGGTGGCCATCTCGGTCGGCTTGATCTTCGGCCAGTCCACCATGGTCCTTGCAAAGGCCATCCGAGCTCCCTCGATGCACGTAGAACACTTTAGAGCGTCAATCCGAGGCGCAGCGTCGCACAGCTTCTGCACCAAGCCAAAGTAATTGCTCGGCAGCGGCTCTGCAGGCCACAGCCGAATGCAGAGCTCCCTCATGGCCGGCTCCGCCATCCTGTGCAGCTCCATCAATTGTTTCATCTGTTTGCTCAGGAGGGGAGGATGCTCGGGGGCTTGAAATTGCGCCCAGAACAGCCGAGGCTCAACGTCCCCATCCCAAGAGGCGAAGTATTTGTTCGCGTCCGCTGCACTCCTCGGGAGGTCCGTAAAGGCGCCTGAGGAACGCCACACCCGGGTGAGCAATGCAAACCTGTTACCACCAAAGGCACATTGCAGTAAGTATGGTTTACCATCCGCGATCGCCTTGACTTGGCGGAGTTCTTCTTCAAAGAACCGCCTATCAACTCGCTCCGATTTGAGTTCGGATTTCAGCGAGGATAGTTCGGTGGCATGGTCCTCGTTCTTTTGCTCAAGGGCCTCGCACTTCGTGCTGGCATCCTTGAGCTCTAGCTGCACCTCTACCACCTGGGCCTCGTGCTTGTCACTCGCGGCTTTTAACGCCGACAGGTTGGCCGCCGCTCGTTCGGCCGCCGCCTTCTCATCTGCGGCCTCCTGCCTCGCCTTTGCCAACTCGGCCTTGAGGTTCTCGACCTCCGCGGCCACAGCTGTGGTAACAATGAGTAAATAACACTTAGGGATAACAATCCGGATATCTCAATGAATGAGGATAGACAAATAGCCCGAATGATACAATTCGGACTCACCTTGCATCTCGTCGAATCTCTTGTTCAGGCGATCGAGCTCCTCATTGGAGCTCTGGAGCTTCCGGTTTAGCTCAGCAAGCTCCCCTGCGTTGGCGGCCGCCGCCGATGACGAGGCCTACAAAACAACTTATGTGCATTAAAACTCCCGAGCTGTCGGATTCAGACCCTCTGTTAAGTACTCTCCGGTGCCTTGAGCATCGTTACTAGTATTCGGACATTTGATCCCCGGATGGGTTTTTCAAACTCACCCAGGGCTCGGGGGCTACTACACTTATAATGATTGCATAAACTTGGTAAATTAACTTTTTCTAGGAAAAAGAGTATTACGTGGCTCACCTTGAAGCCCGTCAAGAGACCGTTGAAGGCCTCTTTCAGTCCGCTATCAACGGACTGAATGCCTTTCAAAACCGCACCCATAAGGGCGCGGTGATCTTCGGCGATGGAGAAGCCCAGTAGTGGGCGGCACCGGTGGTGACCTGCTAACCCTCCCTCCGGTGGGGGACTGGGCTGGCGGCCCTGGAGGCATAGAGCGCTCCGGGGATGTACTTGGAGGGGACTGGGCCGGACTTCGTCCCCCCTCTTTAGTTGTCAGGAGAGTTCCCTTCTCCTGGTCTTCGGCGACCGAGGTATTAACCACGGCCATGACGTCGTCACCCCCGCCGTCGGTGTTCGGCTCAGAAGGAGCCGGGCGCGATAACACCTCCGCGGCCTCCTTTGAGACCTCAGGCGGCGTAGGATGAGACGCAGTCCCGCTTTCCCCCAGGTCGGCGGGCGGAGACTCCCCGTCTGAGATTTGGTCGGTGGGGAGATCACGTGGTGGGCTGCAAATTGAAAGACGTTCGCCCATTTAGCATTGAAAACTCTATATAAGTGAGCCAGAGGATCTTCGGATCCATACCTCTGGGCTGGGGGCTTAACCCTTGGGTTCCTTCGGGAAACCCTCTCAAAATCCTCAGACTCCTTATCGGAGTCTGAGTTATCGTCGGCCAGGACAGCCTTTGTCCGGCAGGTCCTCTTCGGGGCAGGAGGAGGTAGGTCCTCCGTGGCGTCCGCTGACGCCGCCCTCTTCCTTGTGAGGGGGGAGCCGCACTCCCCTTCGTCCTCGTGCTCTTCCTCGTGAGTGGAAGAGGCATGGGTCTCCTCGGACTTAGTGTCCGGAAGACCCCTCAGACGAAGGCCCTCTCGGGCCTCCTTCTTCTCTCCTTTCTTCTTCTTCTCCTTCTTCTCTGGCGCCGAATACGGCGCCACGACGAGCATCTCTGTCAACAGACCGGACCGGGGGTCTTCGCGCTGCGGGCCGGACAATCCGTCTGCACGGCCTTGCTTAGCCATTTCTATGAAGATGAGGGAGAAGGGGTTTCAGCTCTTTGTCAAAAAATAGAGCCGGAGAATTAAAGTTTTGTCATACCTTGGTAGGAGGGGTTTCGGCGTCTAGACCGGTGTCCTCCTCCTCGGCTAGCCAGCTCTTCTAGGGCTTGAATAGCACTTTCCACAATTTCTCGTGGGTAGTGCGGAAGAATTGACTCACGATGACCGGGTCCTCGAGTTGGTAAGCCCACATTGGGGAGGCCCGGTGCTGGCAGGGGAGGAGACGGCGGCGGAGCATGACCTGGATCACGTTGACCAATTCGATCTTGGCCTCAATCATCGAGGAGATGCGCTTCTGCAGCGATTTCACCTCTGCGGCCGACCCCCAGTCAAGGCCTTTCTTGAGCCACGAGGTTAGCCACGCGGGGGGTCCGGATCTGAACTCGGCAGGTGACGGTGTCCTGGACTAGGGGGGTACTCACCACGTCGTCTCCCGACCAGTGGGTCGGGCCGAGGACCCCCATGATGATTCACTATTGGGCCAGTTCGGACAGCCCATGCCGAATACAAGGAGGATTCCACAAGACTTGGCGCACAAGACAAGGACTCCTCTAAAACCCTAGGCCTATGGTGCATATATAAACCGAGGCTAGGCTAGTCAATAGATCATTACATTACATCTCATAATCTCGTGGTAGATACATGTACTCTGTACTATCCCCCATATCAATATAATCAAAAGCAGGACGTAGGGTATTATCTCTTCAAGAGAGCCCGAACCTAGGTAAAATCCTGTGTCCATGTTACCATCGCTCCAAGACGCCTAGCTTAGGACCCCTACTATGAGATATGCCGGATTTGACACCGACATTGGTGCTTTCATTGAGAGCCTGCTGGGTAGTCGCCATGGTGCGATGGGAATTCAGATCGGCTCCATCGCGATCTACGCGTCGGAACCGAGCTACATCGTCAACGTCGGCATCTTCGTCGCCGGCTTAACTGGTCACCTCGGCTAGGCCGAGGACTGCGCACCACGTCGGATCATCTAGATCGTACGGGTGTCTTCATCAACATCAACTCCAATCTCAACCAAGATCATGGAAGAATCCTCCATGGTGCTCGGAGGCTCAACGTCAACATTGCCCTCGTGCGATCATGTAGTTTTTTCGGACAGCGAATTCGTGTTCGTCGTCCCCGCCTCCTCGAGTGTCGCTTTGATGATTGCTTCGGTGAAATTATGCGGAATTGAGTCTAGAATAACCCTGCAAAATTTCATCGCGTTCCGGTGGAGGAATCTCCGGCGATCTACAATATATACCGGAGCCCTGCCAAATCTGGACGGGAATCTAGACGAGTTTAGGGCGAGGTGTCCAGCTTCCAGCTCGGACATTGTTTGGATGATCCCACCGTTCATCGGCTGCGGAATTCCCATACCGATCACCCCTCAAAATTTCAGCTCGATCCGACCGTTCAAACTCCGGGAAACTTCCGATGAGTGCATCAATTTTCCGATCTGTTTTCTACGCGAAAACGAATCCGACCCGAATTCATCTTTCTTCATGAACGGGATATTGGACATCCTTTTTGAGGAATTTTTCCCTAGGGTATTGTGTGTTGTTTTCAAACATGTGGCCACAAATTTTGAAGTCTTTTTCGAGGCTATCTTCACCGTCGCGCCGATGTCAAACCGGCCCGACCACATTGCTCCACGGCTACCGACCTGCGCCAACATCGACTGCGCCGTCGCTCCATCGAGCCGATGACAACCACCTCGGATCATCTCCTCGGCGAGCCGACCAAGAGTTCGGCATCGTGAGGGACAAATAATTATCAAGACAAGATTGTCGCCCCACGGATTGCACGGGTCGGGCGCGCCAGCATCGTCGCACGGTCTCTTCTCAAGCCAGCATTGACTGCGTCACAAATTCCGACCTACGTCGGCATCGCCGTGCCGTTGCTTTTTCAAGCTGACGTCCACCACGCCGACCTGCCTCAACACCTCGGCTGGCCTAATACTTCGGCGTCACCAGCCGACCTGCTTCAACACCTCGGCTGGCCTAATACTTCGGCGTCACCAGCCGACCTGCTTCAACACCTCGGCTGGCCTAATACTTCGGCGTCACCAGCCGACCTGCTTCAACACCTCGGCTGGCCTAATACTTCGGCGTCACCAGCCGACCTGCTTCAACACCTCGGCTGGCCTAATACTTCGGCGTCACCAGCCGACCTGCTTCAACACCTCGGCTGGCCTAATACTTCGGCGTCACCAGCCGACCTGCTTCAACACCTCGGCTGGCCTAATACTTCGGCGTCACCAGCTGACCTGCTTCAACACCTCGGCTGGCATGAGACTTAGGCGTCACTAGCCGACCTGCATGAGACTTCGGCGTCCGCCGATCACAGCTTCGCCATGTAAACTGGACCGAGGACTTCACCTCGCCACATCGATCGTGCAGCGTCGCCACTTCGTTAAGCCGAACTCTTCGTTCAGGCACCTCGGCACCCAGGCCATATTCCTTTACTTATTTGCTTCACTTAAATTAACTAAGTAGAAGATTTTTTTTAAATATATTATTACCTTTATTTGTTATTACTCTTGGGTTGCACTATTTTATGTGTGCAGGCAATTGGCTTCGGCTGCGTCGCGCGGTCAGTTCGGCGTCACCTTGCCGACCTACTCCGCCATCTCGGCTGGACCGGGGGCTTCGCCTCACCACATCGGCCGAGCCATGACACTACTTCAGAGTGACGAACTCCTCGTTTGGTCACCTCGGAACCGGCTTGGGGGCTGGGTCCTTGACCCGCTATAAGCTCGGCATGCGTCGTCAACACCGAGCACATTAACCAGCTGAGTCGCTTTAATGCTCAAATTTCTAAATTTTTGTTCGGTTCTACCGAGCATTATATTTATGTTAAATAAAAAAGTTTGTTTGTTAACAACACTTCATTTTCCCATGATAACTGGGGGCTTCGTCGTCATGCTGCCGAACTATTCTGTCTCCTCGGCTGGACCGGGGGCTTCGCCTCGCCGCAGCAACCGTGCTGCTTTGCCACTTCTCGACCCGAGCTCTTCGCTCGGTCACCTCGGGCTTGGGGGCTGGGACCTCGGCCAGGCCGAGGACTACGTCTTTGTCCCGCCACAACCCCGGACCGCGCCGAGCACATTAACCAGCTAAGTCGTTTTCGTGCTCAGCTCTCTTTAGAATTTTACTTTTTGTTCGGTTCGACCAAGCATTATACCTTTTTGACAAAAAGTTGGTTGCGAAAAGCTTTCTTTGTCAAAACTTTGTTTTTACAAACAAATTCAAATACCCCGTTTACTTGGGGGCTTCCTTTATGAAACCGTTTCTCTTTGCATGCGATTATTATTGTACATCTTCTTTCCTTGCTCGTGTATTATGCCAAAATATGCATCATGTTGACTTAAGTGTTCCGCAAAGCTGGGTTGCCTGGCTCCTGTGCTTACCCCTACGTTCCCGATTGTTCGGCTAGGGAGTAAAGGGAGCACCTCTGCGATTGTTACGATCGGGTCATCCGAACTCGTACCTCAGACGGGTGAAGCCGAAAGCTAGCGCTCTTATTGTTTTCAACTATGGTCGGCACACGACGGAACTCACGCGTACACAAATCTATTGCACAAGTCTCATAGTAATTATGAGCGACCAAAGAAAGGTACCGTTGGGGGCACTATTTTCTTTGAAGATGCTTCTTACGTTACATAAGTAATATAGCATAAGTTCCCTGGGCGCGCTTTGTCTGTTACAGCCTCATGGCCTGATTGCCTGGTTATCCGAAACACCGCCGATATTTTCGGTAGGCGGAGTAGATAACACTTTTCGGCCCTTGGCCGAAGAGGGAGAAGCCGACGGTCGGTTAAGACGCGTTCAAAGTTCGGGCGAACACATATATTATATAAGTACTTTGGTACATACAATCATTATACATAAAATTCTTTTACCCAAGTCACTTGGGGGCTCTTAAATTAATATGAGCCGTTTTATAATAGATGTTTTCTTCTCAGTCGTTGCAAAGTCTTTTTCTACCACTCCTTTCTCGACTCAAGTGTATGATCAATAGCCGGGTAGCCTGGTTTCTCTCTAAAGCCGCTCGCATTTAGTTCGCTAAACTGGCCTGAGAAACACTCCGCCTTCGGGATAGGGAGGTTGAAGCCGAAGGCTGACCCACTTGAAGTCTAGAGATCGGATGTATCATGTTAAAGCACGACCGAAGCACATATTAAATTTTATACCGCTTTCGTATTGGCACAATTTTATTTTATCTAAACATAAATCTTTTTTCATAAGTTTTTTGTTTTTTCCGAGCATAACTCTCGCATTACACTTTTAAAGCATCGGCAATATCAACGGGGGGCTCCGACTAGAGCCGAACCCACCAAAAGCCAAGGTACTCCGAATAGTCCTCGGCAAAACATTCTCGGATATTGCTTTATATGCATCCGTTTCGAATTGTGTCTTTGGTCAATAGTTGGGTTGCCCTGCTCCTGTGCTTGCCTCCTATGTTCCGCTTTGTTCGGCTAGGTGTGCAAAGGGAGAACCACTGCGATTGTGCTTCCAGCTCGAATGGTTAAGCGCCTCAGTGGAGAAAGCCGAAAACTGACTGTCACAATGAGCGTAAACTGGTCAGCGATCCGATGACTGTGTCAAACTACAGATCGATAGAGGTCACCCCGTGTTAAACGATGGTCCTTTCATAAGATTGGCCGAAGTGTTACTGGTTTGACCTCGGCTAATGCCGAACACTATTCGCGCTTATCATTTACAAATATTAAAGGGGCACATCGATCCCCTGATCTGGTGTTGCGACCCGACCAGTGGCTCGGGGGCTACTGCATTGCCTATTCAATGCAGAAAATTCAAAATGCTCAGTGTTTGGCTTGACCGAGCTATGGGCAAACGTGTCTTCAGACAACAATAGGTACCATCTGGACCTATCCGGCATCAAGCTAATATATTATGGCAACTTCTCAAGACCCTCTCTCAAGGGCCCGCTTGCCGATCACTATTTCCTCTAATATATTACACCGCGTTTCTATTCCTAAGTATGCTGCAGAGCTAGGACTTGATCCTCAGGCCGATTTTGTGAATCGACCTGAGTCTCAGGGGCTACTGGGATCAGCGGTTTTATGTTTTCCTTTTAGGAAGCGGGACATCCTCTTTGTTGAGGTGTTCGGCATGATGGTCTTGCCCGGAAACTCTTTTCCGAACAATGGTTCGGCATCTTTCCTGCCGAACTCCACCTCGGCGTTGTCAAAACGTACATAACGGTGGAACTAGTTCCCGAGGAAATACGATCCTAGGGTCGGCCATATAGACCAACCCAAGTCTCGGGGGCTACTGCATTGACAATTCAATGCAGAAAATTTCAGTGCAATACAGTTTCCGAGGAGATTATGATCCTTGGGTTGGTCGGCCGCACCCAACCTGAGTCTCGAGGTCTGTGCACACCGCTTTTGTGTTCCGAAGTATGCTGCCGAGCTAGGAATTGATCCTCAAGCCGATTTTGCGAATCGACCCGAGTCTCAGGGGCTACTGGGATCAACAGTTTTATGTCATCCTTCAAGTGCATCTCGGGTTTTAGACCGACACACACCTTGAGGGCTACTGGCTATATATCTCGGCAGAGAATAAATTGCACGAATCGAAAATATCCACAAAAGATCAGCCCACGGTCGGGGTGGTGCACCACCTCGGAAGCAGTCCAGCATAAAGCTCGGGCGCAAGTGGCTGGCTCCATAGAGAGCGTTTCCGACATTAAGCTCGGACGAATTCCTTTAATTTTTTAAGGTTCAAGGTAGTTTATGATACCTCGGACGCTGATCATCATTGAGCTTGGATGCAGTCCGGCGTTGGAGCTCGGAAGCAGTCCGACATAAAGCTCAAGATCGGAGACGCCTTAGAAGTAGTCCGGCATAAAGCTCGGATGTGAATGGCTGGCTCCATAAAAGACTATTCCGGCATTTAAGCTCGGATGCAGTCCGGCGTTGGAGCTCGAACACAGTCCGGCGTTGGAGCTCGGACATAGTCCGGCGTTGGAGCTCGGCTGTAAAAAGACACCTCGGATGCAGTTTGGCATTGGAGCTCGGACGCAAGAGAACACCGCCACACGGGAAACACTTCGACCCCGAGGTATGGCGTAAACATTACAAGGCATTGGTAAAGGCCGATAACTTAAAGGGGCTCCTCGGATGCCCGACGTGTGAACTCTTCGGGTTCAGCTCGGCGATCCTCAAGATCGGACATGGGAAGATTTTTTGAACCAGTTTTCAAGACCGACGACCGAAGACGAAGAACAGTTCGGAAGAACCGAGGAGCGTCCCCAACTTGAAGACCGGTTCAGGGGGCTACTGACGGTGTCCTGGACTAGGGGGTACTCACCACGTCATCTCCCGACCAGTGGGTCGGGCCGAGGACCCCCGTGATGATTCACTATTGGGCCAGTTCGGATAGCCCATGGCGAATACAAGGAGGATTCCACAAGACTTGGCGCACAAGACAAGGACTCCTCTAAAACCCTAGGCCTACGGTGCATATATAAACCGAGGCTAGGCTAGTCAATAGATCATTACATTACATCTCATAATCTCGTGGTAGATACATGTACTCTGTACTATCCCCCATATCAATATAATCAAAAGCAGGACGTAGGGTATTATCTCTTCAAGAGAGCCCGAACCTGGGTAAAATCCTGTGTCCATGTTACCATCGCTCCAAGACGCCTAGCTTAGGACCCCTACTACGAGATATGCCGGATTTGACACCGACAGGAGGCGCCACCCAATCCGCACTCCATGGTTCGGTGATGTAGAACCATTCCTTTTGCCAGATCTTGACCGTGTCGACGAAAGTGCCCTCCGGCCACTCGTCATAGGGGAGCTTGCCGATTACCGCCCCTCCACAATCCGCATGCGCGCCCGCAACTGTCTTCAGCTTGATGTTGAACACTTTGAGCCACAGGCCGAAGTGTGGTTGTACCCGCAGGAAGGCTTCGCAGATGATGATGAACGCCGAGATGTGCATGAAGGAGTTCGGGGGAAGGTCATGGAAATCTAACCCGTAAAAGAACATGAGGCCCCTGACAAAGGGGTGGAGTGGAAAGCCCAGTCCTCGGATGAAATGGGGGACGAACACCACCCTCTCGCCCGGTTTCGGTGTGGGAACCACCCGATTCGCCTCTGGAGCGCGGTGGGCGATGTTGGCGGAGAGGTAGCCGCCACGCTTTAACTCCTGAATGTCGCTGTCGGTGACGGAGGAAACTTCCCACTTGCCCATGGAGCCTGAACCAGCCATGGCCGAACTCGGAGGGAAGGCTGAGGAAGAACTGGATCTGGGCTCTCGGAGCTTGGGAAGGTCGAGGAAGCAAAGGGTGCGAATCGGGAGCGTGAATAGGCCTTGGGGGTTTTCTCCCTTTTATGGGGTGCCGTAATACCAAGACCCTCCCTCTTACCACGCCGCAGGCCTCGCCACTTCCCGAAACAAATGTGCCGTTATGCACGCGTGGGATAACCCAGGGCATTGAGCATATCCCGTAATAAACGGGACACGACCAACACGTTGATAAGACGTGCCAATGGAGAAACGGCCTCGAACCACGAATCGAGTTTTTTGTAACCGGCTCAGCGGTCGTGATGAGCCACGACCCTTCGTCAGAAAAATTGTTAGGAAATACTGTTCACACTTTGACGTTTGGCCTTCGAGGTTAAGTGACTTATGGAGCCCGGATAAATATATGTTTGGATACCTGCATCTCATCGGCGGCCGGACTAGAACCAGCGGATCATAAAGGGGGAAAAGAACTCACCCCGCAAGCCGGAGACTCCGATCACTCGAAGCTGCTAGTGTCATGACCCCTGGTGTTGGGGGCTAGTTAGGGGGCTACTGAGGGAGTCCTATACTAAGGGGTCCTCGGGCCGCCGACCTATCTCTCATAGGTCGGCTTGGTGGGCCGCTCTCTGGTTATCACAGGAAGGGCCAGGATATGCGGCGACCCCGTATTCTAGAAGGAAACCTCCGAAGACACGGCGTGCACTCCGAGTCAAGATGAGAGGATCAGCGTCTTTACTTCCGGCTGGAGACTTATCATGTGTAAACCCTAGGAACCCCCGGGGTCTATATAAACCGGAGGGTTTAGATTGTAGAGGGCAGACAAGCTCATCTAGGATTTTTGGCTACTTGATCTCGAGGTAGATCGACTCTGTAATCTTCATACACATCAATACAACCAAGCAGGACGTAGGGTTTTACCTCCATAGGAGGGCCCGAACCTGGGTAAACATCGTCTCCTTCGTCCCCTATTACCCATCGGTCCTAATCTCACAGTTCGGGACCCCCTACCCGAGATCCGCCGGTTTTGACACCGACAAACGGGACGACATTTTTTATTTTAGGAGGATGGCATTTTTTTAGTGGCATGGTAGTGTTGAGTAAATAGGTAATTTTCCAATTAAATTAATCCAAGAATAAATCATGAACATGACACAAACAGTACTAAGCACATACTGATATTCGATCATATTATCGCTATCGGGGCACGGATGCTCACGATCACCTGTGGGACCAAAGGCCCCTTGTGGTTCGGCAAGGGGGGTCACGTTGCACGAAGAGCCGAGAACATGAGACGGCGCGACGATCAGGACACTGGCATTTTACCCAGGTTCGGGCCGCTGCTATGCGTAAAACCCTACTCCTGCTTTTTGGTGGATTGATTGGCAGAACACGAGTGGTGCCTCGCGCTCTACCCCGGCAAGGGTTGCCTTCGGGGAAAGAGCTCCTAGGTGAGTACAAATGTTCGGGGGTCCGAATCCTGAGCTAGGTAGCCTTGGGCCTCCTTTTATAGTGCAAGGGGATACCACAACGGCAAACTAGTCATTATTTATCGATTAGATAGCTTAGCAGAGCTATCATACCTAACTTTGGCATTTAGGACAAAATACCATGATTACCTGCCTAGGTGTCGCTCGGGGGTGCGTCCCCGGCAAGCTCTTGTCAACTGAGCATAACTTGCCTCCCCATGTGTCGCCAAGTGACAGGCGTAGCGATGCGGTGGAGCGGTGGCCGGTTGGCTCGCACCTGCCGGGGAATGGCTTGCCGGGTCTTCAGGAAGGTGTGCATGTCTTGGTCCCCGGCAAGTGCCGGGGACGTGCTTGGCGCGTTGCAGTCCAGGCTTGGGCTGCCGCGTCGGGTTTGTGCTGCCGGCGTTTGCTTGGCCTTCTGTAGGTTGTTGCTGCCGGGCGCTGGTGGCTCTTTGTCCGTGCACAAGTCAGGGGGAATGAACACCCCTGTTTGTTTACCCCGACAGAAACCCCCGGGCCTGAGCCATACGTGTCGCTTGGCATGTTGGGTTAGGTCCCAAATAGTGCACGGACACGCGGCGGAGGGATTCTATTCTTCCATACACGTCCACTCCGCACAATTATCGCGGGTCGTGTGGTCATGAACGGGAACCGTTGGAGAATAAAAAGAACTGCCAGTAATAAAACGACAGTTTTCCGAAAAGATTGCCAAGAGCCAGCCCCCGTGCAGGTCCCTTAAAATAAAAAGGACAACGCACAGGGGCGCTGCTCATTCGCATCCTTTTCTCCGTCCTTCATCTTCCTCCTCAAGCCAAAGAACTTCTCCCACTGGCACTCTCGGTTTTACCGAGCGCCGCCAGATCATTCGCCATCCTCGAAGGCTTCAAGGATGGGGCAGAAAAAGGCTGCCAACAAGGGGAAGCAGGCGGCCGCATCCACGGACCTGGTGGCTGAGGAGAGGATGAAGAAAGCGGAAGAGCTTGAGAGGCGGCGACAAGGAGATGTGGTTATCTCTCTATCGAGCCTGGATGGCAACACCCTGATCAAGAGATATGCCTATATGTGGGGGAGTGCGACGAAGGGGCACGGAGCACCCCAGGTTTTGCCAGACAGCCCCAAGGAGAAGAAGCCCTTAGATTCGTACCACTTCTTTTGTGAGTACTTTTACTACGGCCTTGCCCCTCCCTTCTCTGATTTCTTATGCGCCATGATGGCAGCATATGGATTCCACCTTCTGGATTTTATGCCCAATGCGATGTCTTGCATGGCGATATTCGCCCATCTGTGCGAGAACTTTGTTGGAGTCGCCCCCAATGTGGACTTGTTCAAGCACTTCTTCCTTCCTCGGATTGAGGACAAATCCCACCGCTCGGGGAACATAAGCTGGATCCCCCGGGACAAACAGGATTACCTTTCCGGACAGCTGCGCGGGAAGTGGGAAGAATGGAGGGGCGACTGGTGCTGGATCAAGGACGACAAGGCCCCCGCGTTCTGCTGGGCGCGGACCGAATGCGCTACGCGCGGCAGCGACTGGGGGAAGCTGGGCCCAATTGAAAACAAACTCTGCCTGGCACTGAACAGGATCGTTCGCCTCAAGGCTGCCGGGCTGACCATTGAGCATGTGGGGGCAGACTTCCTCTATCGCCGCATCGTGCCCTTGCAGAAAAGAGACAGGTTTGCTTGGGAGTTCAATGGCCCTGTCGATTGGATGCGCCTGTATCCTGGTCCCGCCAACAACTTGACAGCTTACGGCCATGGCTGGCTGTGCGACCAGTTGTTTGGCCAGTTCGGGACACACCATCTGCCGGCGGGAGTCGTCCCGTTGCACCGCAATTCCGCCCGGAACCAGATCCTCCAATGGATGCCAGATTGCGATGCTTTCGGTGTTAAGTCTGATTGGGAGCTGCCCGCCCTGGAGAGCGAGATGGAATGGTCTCCACCTTGGATGAGAGAGCCTTCAAACCGGAGGACAACTTGACCGCGCCAACTAGGGAGGCGGAGAGAGCCTATATCTCTGGACGAATCGCGGAAGACAAGACTGTCAGGACCGCCATGGGAGCAGCCTCCGAAGGGGAGGAGGAGTCCGGGGACGACGGCTCTTCCGAGGAGGAGAGCGAAAATCTTGCTCCTAAGGAGTCTGCCGGGCTGGAGCTTGCCGGAGCCAGTGGCTTCCAAGTCACGACAATAGGGACCCAGGCGGAGGGACGAAGGATCTGGAGGTGGTAGAGGAGGGGCTCGAAGAGGGGCCCCAAGGTCCGGAGCCGGGTCGCCGCCTCCGTCTACGCGCCAACCGGGAGTCAACGGCCCCCGCGTCTTCGCAAGGTTCCTCGATGGTGAAGAAGACGACTGCTAAGGGCGGCGGGCGCAAAGTAGCACGTCGCCAATCCTCCCGCCTTTCCCAGGCCAAGACGTCCCCCGCCAAGCAACGGAACGTTCATGGAGTAGACCCCAGCCCGCCGTCAAGCCCAACTCCTCCGCCAGGCTCGCCCTTGCTGGCAGTCCTGGTCTCTCCGTCAAGCCCTGTCCCCCCCAACTCTGAAGAGGGGCCGGGCAACTCCACCGCCCGCGTCGTATGAGCTGGGCTCAATGCTCCGTGCTTCGGAGTGAGTCTAACTGATCTGAGCTTCCGTCAGAAGGCCTTTGATCTTTAATCTTCCCGAATGATCTTGTATGGTTGATCTTGATAGGGACGAGGATGAGGAGACTCTTGCGCACAGGGTCAAGAGGGTCAAATCTGCCGCGGGACCGGACTTTGTGGCAGGCGGAGGCTCTGCGGGAGATGCGGAAGAGAATCCCGTGTCAAGCCCCCAGCCCAGTCCTCTTCGTGAAACCCAAACGAAGGCCTCGTCTAGTGGTGGAGATGAGGAAGGACGCCTCCCTTCACCCGACAGGGAAACATGAGAGGAAGATCTGAGGGAGGTTCGCCAAGTGGAACTCCTGCTTCAAAATTCCCCGTCAACCATTGCCCGTGAGGGGGATTCGCCGGCAAGGGCCTCCGTCGAGGAACCTGCCTGTGCAAAGGTCATTGCCGAAAGGACGGCGCCAGACTGCACGCCGGCAACTGATGTTGCCGGGTAAGGAGAGGTCCTTCCGCAGCAGTCTCCATCAGGTATCCATCTTGCCGGTGCTCTTGTTTCTCCTGTATCTTTTCTTTACATGCTTTATTGATTCTTGATTTCCATACTTCTCTTTTGTTGCTCTAATCCGCAGTTCCGCTTTTTGAAGATCCTAATCTGCTGGAGGAAGTTGCTAGTATTGGGAAGCACGCTGCCGCGGAAGCGATAAAGATTGCTGCCGCTGAAGAACATGGCTCGGCTGCCGGGGATATTCAGGGTCCTTTAGAAGGAGCGGAACAAAATCCCGGCAGCTTGCCCTGCCCGGGCCCAGTGGTTGAAGAGAAGACTCCCCTCCAAACCATGAAGCCTTCCTCGTCCAGTTATCCCTTGGCATCGGCCCTGCAGTCCCCGCAGAGTCACCTAGCGTTGGTCAGTGCTCCGCTAAGCCACACAGCTCTCGGCTCGCCCTTCTCAGTGGGTGCAGATCTTGACGAAGAGATTAACAAGATCCTGGCGCCGCTATCTTAGAAGATCGAAGGAACTCACAGCACTGCTGACGCCGCCAAGGACTTGGCTTTCTTGGAGTCCATAGCAGCAGGGCTTAAGGACGTGTAGAGCAGGTACAGTCTCCAGTGGCAGGCGGTCAAGGAGCAGCGAGACTCGGCCGAGCTCGTGGATCAGCAGCTGAGGAGCAAAGGGATCAAGCTGCGGGACTGGTACAATCGTCAGGTCCATTCTCTCAAGAGGCAGCATGAGACGCTGTCCATGGTCAACGAAGATGTTGCCGCCTGGAAGGCCCGTCTGGTGGAGCGCGAGGGGCTTCTGGACGCCAGAGAGGAGAGCATCTCCCTCCGGGAGGGGAACCTCGAGGCTACCCTCCGTGCCAATGATGAGGAGCTGGAGGACCAAGTCCGACAGCGTACTAGGGGGCTGGAAGATGGCCACAAGACTGCTCTCGATGCACTTTCCTTGGAGTCCGCTGCACAACTAAAGAAGGTAGCTAACGAGCTGGCTGCCGCATCTGCCGCTAAGGCCGAATTTGAAGCCCAACCGATCAAGCTGACAGAGGATCTTGCCGGGAGCACCAAGGAGATAGAGACCCTCAAAGAGGAGGCGCGAAAGACAGCGACAACTTTGGAAGAGGTGCAATCATAGCTTTCCTCCAACGGCCAGAACCTCGATGCCGCTAACGGTACCATTTCCGACATGAAATCCAGGCTTGCTTCCATGGAAAGTGACCTCGAATCAGCTGGGGCTCGCGAGAAACTGCTGCTGACAGATGTAACCCGCGCAAAGACCATTCAGAAGGACGCTGAAGAAAACCTGGAGAACTTGGTTGAGCAGCGTGTCCTCTGGATCAAGAGTATGGTGGACATCACCGAGCGCCTCACTGCCCAGATTGCCAAGATGAACATGAAGAGCTGGGCCTATTCTCTCGGCAAACATGAAGCTCCAAGCGTCAAACTAACACTCTTCTTCGACAGCCTGATCGAAGGGCTGAAGACGTATGAGGAGGACAGGGCTGCCTCCTTTGCCAACGAATCCCGGAAGCTAGCACGCGATGCCCACTTCCTAGTCTTGAGCAACCTCACCTTCTTTCATCCGGAGCTCGATCTTTCCGATGGTTTCAAGAAGCTGCCGTCGGGTGCCGACATCTCGGCCGCCACGGAGAAGGCCGGTCCTCTCGACGATAGGATCATCAAAGTTTCAAGGACCCAGGGGAGCCACCGGAGTTAGCTTTATGCCTTCCTTGTCGCCATGTTACCCTGTACTTAAGACAAAGTAGGTATCTCATATTAGGGTGCAGACTTTCTTTATTTTATCGTTTGCTGAACTGATGTTTTTGTGTAATCGCATACTATGCCCTTCGTTTCCCTTCTCGCGTTCGTATGATAATCACCGCCGACGTGTTGCCGCGAATTGCTTTGAGGAACAGGTCCTTAGCTTTCTGCTGGCAAGAGCACACTACCGGCAGGATTACCTTTGGCAGTGTTGACGCTGCCGCGCATTTTGTTGAGCAGGCTCAAAACAAAACACGGGCGCGAACGAACACAGTAAGGTTCTGTCACACGCAAGGTTTATCATACGAAACCTTCGGTTCGGCGAAGGGACATAAAAACGTATATCCTAATGGAAGTTGATTATTTGAGTCATCTTAGCTTTTGGCATGGCTTTTCATTTCGCCCTGGCATCTTCCCTCTCCCGTGCTCCTTATGGTATGCGCGCAAGCATGTGCTCACCGCAGCCCTGAAAGAGAAGGGATGTAGAGAAGAGCAAAACGGGGGTACTTGAAGACCCGTCAGTCATGCATATGGTCCGCGGCATGAGTCTGCTGGGTTAATTCAATATTCATGGTCAATTCGGGAATGGAAAGGGAAGCAGGTATGTCCACTTCTCCCCCCTTTTCTTCGTGACCAACGGTCCCGTGGCGACCTGCGATGGGCGTAAGGGACCTTGCCGTGGTTCGTCTGCCGGGAGCGTCGACTAGTGGATATACTCTAGCATTCGGTTCAGGACTTGTCCCCTGGCGGGACAAATGCAAGACCGAACCTCATGCGAGCTTATCGACACTGACGACATCGTCGCCGTGCAGAGCTAACCACAGGCGGGGAAGAAGGAGGGAGAAGGGTATGGCAAGGTACCTCTTTATCCCCTTGGCCTGCTGGATTACGCCATATCTCCCTAGGGTCAAGCGGACCCATTTCCTTCCGGTGTTCTCCGCTCCGGCCTCGGCTGCGGAGAACACGACGGCGGTGCCGCCTGCGCTAGCTGTGTTGCCCATGGCGCCTTCTTCACTTGCGACCGCCGTGACGCCCATCGCGCTCGCGGTTGCGTGCGAGGGAGCCTTTGAAGTGGAAGGATGCGCGGCCGTGCTGGTCTTCTTCTTGGGAGCCATTGTTGAAGAAGATGATGATGAAGATCGATTTACCGTTTACGAACTCCGGTTCGCGCAAATGATGCACGCCCCCTGCCTGGCGCGCCAAAGATGTCGGGGCATGGATGCTCACGATCACCTATGGGACCAGAGGCCCCTTGTGGTTCGGCAAGGGGGGTCACGTTGCACGAAGAGCGGAGAGCATGAGACGACGTGACGATCAGGACACTGACATTTTACCCAGGTTTGGGCCGCTGCTAAGCGTAAAACCCTACTCCTGCTTTTTGGTGGATTGATTGGAAGAACACGAGTGGTGCCTCGCGCTCTACCTCGGCAAGGGTTGCCTTCGGGGAAAGAGCTGCTAGGTGAGTACAAATGTTCGGGGGTCCGAATCCTGAGCTAGGTAGCCTTGGGCCTCCTTTTATAGTGCAAGGGGTTACCACAATGGAAAAACAGTCATTATCTATCGATTAGATAGCTTAGCAGAGCTATCATACCTAACTCTGGCATTTAGGACAAAATACCATGATTACCTGCCTAGGTGGCACTCGGGGGTGCGTCCCCGGCAAGCTCTTGCCACCGCTTGGCCGGTCATTGCTTATGGTCTTGACACGCTGTAGGGCTGGTGTCAACTGAGTATAACTTGCCTCCCGATGTGTCGCCACGTGCTTAGCGAGAGCTGATTAGCCACTTGAGGGCTCGACACCGCGTCGACAAGTGACAGGCGTAGCGATGCGGTGGAGCGGTGGCCGGTTGGCTCGCGCCTGCCGGGGAATGGCTTGCCGGGTCTTCAGGAAGGTGTGCATGTCTTGGTCCCCAGCAAGCGCCGGGGTTCGTGCTTGGCGCGTTGCAGTCTAGGCTTGGGCTGCCATGTCGGGTTTGTGCTGCCGGCGTTTGCTTGGCCTTCTGTAGGTTGTTGCTGTCGGGCGCTGGTGGCTGTTTGTCCGTGCACAAGTCAGGGGGAATGAACACCCCTATTTGTTTACCCCGATAATCGCGTACTAGATAGATAATAGAAACATCTACGCAAATCACTAGTACGGCTAAGACAGTAATAATCATGAGTGGGATAAATGAGTTATACCCTTCGTTAGGCTAGCTGGCCGTAGCAGGAGGAGCGGCGGCGGCAGCGTCCTCGGCTACCTTCTTGTCGGCTTCCATCTTCTCGGCGGCGACACTTTCGTCGTCGGTGGACATGGTGATGACAAAGGCGACGTGGACATAGAGGAAGCAGATGAACGGCGGCGAGCAGTCGCGTAGGAGACGCTCCCCAAAAACCTAATCGCCCGTCTCCCGTATAGGATCCGGAGAGGGCAGGGTTTCGGAGGCCTGCTCTCCTGTCAACTTTGTACGCGGTGAACGGAATGGAGTCGTTGGCGGCAGCAGCAACAAAAGGAACGACAATGGGTGTGGACGCAGATGCGATCCATTTCACATGACGGCTAGGGTTCGCAGACGCCTCACATATATAGGCATGGCGCATGGAGATACGTGGGCTGAACCCACATCCGAGTCGGTAACAGCCCACGATCTGACGTCTCAGATCGTGGTCCGGTTGTCAAAAACTCTTCATTCCTGACCAGCAAAAATAAGCGCATAGGTGTGAGCTCGGCTCGGCTCAATCCCTCAACCCACGACACGGGGTGACGAGGTGTGGCGAGGCAGGCGGCAAAGGAGGAGTGCGCAGGGACCATTTCTCTTCTCAAGCTCCAATAGCATGTGCAAAAGAATGAGGAAGTCTAACTCCTCTCCAACTCCTTGGGTGGGACTAAACTTCCCACCATACCTAGTGCACTATAACCCACATGGGCCCTTGTAGATATTCTAAAAGTTTTAGATGGGCCCTAGGACCACCTCATATTTCAACAGGTAGTTTATTAATAAGAGCATGTCATTTTTAGTAGTAAAAGTATGGCATTTTTATCAATTTGAGGATGACAGTTTATTAATAAGAGCATCACATTTTTAGTAGTAATGGGATGGCATTTTTATCATTGTGAGGATGTCAGTTTATTAATTAGAGCATGGAATTTTTAGTAGTATTAGGATGGCATTTTGATCATTGTGAGGATGGGAGTTTATTAATAAGAGCATGTCATTTTTTGTGGTAATAGGATTGCATTTATTATTATTGTGAGGATGGCATTTTTATTTTATTAAAGATGATCAATTTTTTATATTGAGAGGACTAGAAACATGGCAGCTTTTCCCTTTTTGTACAAAAAGATTTTCTTGGGGGGGGGGGGGGGGGCTGATGAGAAGAAAGGTGGCATTTTGTTACTTTTTTGTACTGCCACTTTTTTGTACACAAGTTTGGATGATGAATAGAAAGGTGGCAACTTTTGTGGCGTTTTCTCATTTTCTGATCTTTGTTCATGGCATTATCTTAAAAAATATAATAATTGGTCCTCTGGGCAGTTAGGGTTTGCCCCGGCCTTTCCTTCTGGTGAACGATTTGGGAGGCCAGAATGGTTCACTGGATTGTGCCCCCTAACGAACGAATCGTTTAGGGGGGGGGGGGGCTCTCTAGCCCAGTTTGCGCATTTAAAAAATGTTCACGGATTTATAAATGGTTCCCGAATTTGAAAAATGTTCATGATTTGAAAGAGTTTGCAAATTTTAAAAATGTTCGCAAGTTTTAAAAAAATGGCAAATTTGAAGAAAGTTCCCAAACTTCACCGAATTGGTAAAGTTCACGAAGAAAGTTCATGTATATTTTAAAAACATCATGAATTTAAACATAGAGAACAAAATGGAAGAAATAGAGAACGAGAAAACACTTGAGAAAACCCAATTCAAAGCTTCTACAAGCTCAACAAAACTGGTTAGAAGCTTCTAGAAGCTTCACAAAACTGACTGATGACATTCACAAAAAACAAAATGTGGCCCCTATATGGGCTGACCAAGTAAGTACGAGAGGCGTGCACCTTATACCATTGGCGCCGAATAGGAATCAGAATGTATTGAGTCCAACCGAGCTATCAAATAGGCTTATGCTTATAAGTACGAGATGTGTGCGTCAAATAGTCTCTACCTTGTTTCACAAGTATAAAACCTTCTTTGTTGAATTCTTCCCAAATTTATCATATATGAGAAAAAACTTTTCGCTCTGCTAAACTAAGGAATGAGATGAAAGCGATATCTTCTATTTATTAGTAATATTTCGTACATGTATAATATTTAGATGTATATATTTTGGGGCCTCGCTTCTAACTTCGCACGAGCCCCTGGAATCTCCGGACCGGCCACAAAAAGGGGACGTATAGCTTTAGCGCTCCTAGTACAAAATCACTAATTAAGGAATACCCTATTGTAGAGACCACTATCATATTCTAAGATAATGCAGTGCGTCACTTGTCGCAACAAGGACGTTTTATTTTCTGTGTAGATTCTTTTTAAAATGTTTTATCTATTGAACGTGCGTCCAAATCACAAACCATTTTCACCGTCGAAACTAGATCCCGTGTTCATAGATTCACAAAAAACCAGGAACAAAAAACTAAAACCTGAGAATATTGGATAAAAAAATCAAAAAAAGAAAAAAGATCAAAAGCGGAACCGAAAGCATAATTATGCTTTTCACCTTTTTAGTTGTGATTTTCCCTTTTCGGGAAGCACAATTGTGCTTCTGGTGAAAGCACAGATAGTGCTTCTCTCTTTTTCAAGAAAGCTTTCAGGAAGCACAGGTTGTGCTTCTCGCGGAAGCACGTCGGTGCTTTTCCCTTTTGGAAAGCATATATTGTGTTTCTCATGACCACATCGGTCTTTTTCCCTTTCGGAAAGTATAGGTTGTGCTTCTCGTGGAAGCACAATGGGAAGCACAACCTATGCTTTCCCCTTCCGGGTGAAAGCACATGATGTGCTATTTTATTTTTGGTAAAGAGAACTAGGCTTTTTGCAGAAGCAATGCTCTCGGAAAAGAATACACCAAAAACCTAGGACAACCAAGCAAAATTTAAAAAGCCAAAAAAACCTAAATAAAACCCAAAAACTAGTGGAAAGAGAAATAAAAACCAAAATCCTGACGGTGGCCCAACGTGCGACACGTGGTGGTTGTAAGGCATATCACCTGGCTTGCTCTCACGCAAAAAAAACGACCTCTGTGGGAGCCCTCCAAGTGATTCCTCCAAAAAAAAATTAGGAAGCTATTAATTAGCTTTTTATAAGAAATACCTATTAAATTATTTTTGAGGTTTAAATACCTGTTAATTAGTTTTTATAGGCAAACATGTTAATTAGTTTTTTGAGCATAACCTGTTAATTAGTTGCTCCCTTCCGAGTCACGACCATGAAATTAGCGATGGTCCGGAAGAAAAAAAGGCACATCCCGATCCATCAAACAACACACAAAGCCTTTCGAGTCACGACTCCGCCGGTCAATATTGTCGGCTTGCAGCCTACTCGGCGGACGCCATCGCCACTTGCCTCGCTCGCAGACGCGTAAGATCCCGCCCCTTCCGGCCCCGCGCGCCCAGGACCCGAAGCAACCTGGCAGTCCGCCCAGTCCAAACTTGGCAACCCAAGATTACCATACACTCTTCTTTCTTTTTTTCGATGTTTCTTCTTGAACTGTTTGTTTCTTGATGTTGGAGTCCGACAAAATGGACAAAAATAACCCAAAGCTGGAACAAATTCAAAGAATAAACGCTCCGCGAAACTATTTCACGGGACTAACCCTTTCGGGTAGTGATGCGTATATTTTTACACTCATTTCAAGCATGTTTAAACCGAGATATTTCATTAAAAGAGAGATATTTGCTCCGATATTTCCACTAATGACCAATGAATGCAAATGATTCTACAAATCCTCTCTTTGATATTTTTCCACAGAAAATTGGCTTAAAAGGGAAGAAATCACGTGGGAGAAAGAAAAGGAAGAAAAATGGAGAAGAAACAAGTCACCATGAGGCACCAAAAGGCCACCAGAGTCAAAGACGGCGTTCCATGCGACCGCACGTGCCCATTTGAGCGATCGTTTGGCGTGGAAACCGAGACATGTCTTCCACCTGAACAACTTTTATAAAGGGCACGTCAATAGAACAGCGTTGAGCACATGCCAGAACCTCTTCATTATCATCCCCATCCACAAACCCTAGTCGCCGCCATTTTCATCTTCATAGCCATATCCACCACCATAGTGCTCTCTCATCTAGTTCATACTTGTAATCATGCATCGCACAAGGCATCCATTGTAAGACATATTGCAATCAATCAATCCCAAGATGTGTTCTTCAATGTTTTCTTCTCGTGGACTGATCTCCATGTGTGAGTTATTCGGTAAGGTATGGGGTGAGGCATGAGCCTTGCAACCCGAGGTATTTGGTGAAGGGATCAATGGAAGTCCTTGACACAACATCTTGTATGTGTGAAATAAAATTGTTTCGTGAAGTGTCTCTTGTCTTGTCCATGATCTTCATCCCTACAGGTACCCAGGATCATGGAGATCGACCACCGGTGAGGCGAGAAGCAAGGGTACCGTGAAGTGTTATACCGAACACCTTTGACAATAAGGTTTAGTAGGGTAACATGGATCATAACCTTGGGGATTCATGAGGTGTAGTCATTAAACACCCAATGCTTTTGTTTGATATTATTAACTTAATTATCAGGGCAACCCCGCAAGACAGATAGGGCCTTAGGTAGGACAACTAATTCTTGATGCAGGACTCGTGCCGGTCAAGATGTTATTTGGACACATCCCCACTCCGATATGAAGCAAGCACCTCTTGATGGGTGACTTCGCGAGCACAAACTAATATCATTTTTGATCCCAACACCAATAAATGGTTTTAAGCATTAAGACCTCATCCCCATACCTTCTTTTTATCATAAGTGTTGAAACACAATTTGCTTGTTGATCTGGTCAAAAACTGGATTGAGACTTTGGCAACAGTTTGCTAGCGACCATTGCTTCAAGGGAATCTTCCTCTTGTGGGTTCGATACCCAGGGTCACCTCTGGGGAAATAGCTGTGGGATACCCTTTCTTGTTCCAATACCAGATCAATAAAAAGGAGATTGATCCTCCCACGATGGAGGAAGTGTTGGTGATGACGATGGCTTTGATTTCCCCCTCCCGGAGGGAAGTTTCCCCGGCGGAATCGTTCTGTCAGAGAGCAAAAGTGCTCCTGCCTAGGTTCCCCCTTGAGATGGTGGCACTTCGTCCCCAAAGTATTCTCAATATTTTTTCTAGGTCAAAACCCCTCATATTGCAGAAGATGGGCAACGGAGGCCGCATGTGGGACCCACAAGGCATCAGGGCGTGCCCTGGCAGGGGGTGGTCGCGCCCTATTACCTTGTGGGCAGGTGGTCGCCCCCCTATGGTATTTCTTCGCTCCAATATTTTTATATGTTCAATAAAAAATCTTCGTAAAGTTTCAGGTCATTTGGAGTTCTGCAAAATAGGTATCTTTGTTGTAGCTTTTTCAGGTCTAGAGTTACAGCTGCCGGTAATCTCCCTCTCCATATAAATATTGCAAATTAAGAGAGAAAAGGCATTAGAATTTTATCATAAAGTGGAATATTGACCAAAAACAATATAAATAATAGTAGGAAATTATGATGCAAAATAGACGTATCAAATCACCCAAGCTTAGACCTAGCTTATCCTCAAGCGAAAGCCGAACTCGATAATCATGACCACATGCTTAGAGAGAGAGAGAGAGAGAGGTGTCTATAAAATAAAATACGGATATGAAAGCATCTTGATCATTATCATAACAACAACATAATATCATAAAACTTCTCATGAACAAGTAACAATCTATCCACATGCTCAAGTATGAATCATAAACTTCATTGAAATCTTAAAAACTATGTTCTTAGTCATTGAGACAATTGCAATCCATCATATTATAAAAAAGAGTCCATGTCAGAGCTTTGTTTAGCAAGTTCACATACTCAACTATCATTTAGTCTTCTATGATTGCCGACACTCACGGGATATTTGTGAAGCAAAAAAGTTTCAATCAGACACATAGGAAGATAGGGGTTTATAGTTTGTCACCACCCAAAAACTTATCTAAGGGATAATGTGATGCGGAGCATCCCATGGTCATACCCATGAACCCATCTCCAACACATCAAGCTCCAAGTGGTCCTATGACAAGAGCCCGGGCACGTGCCATTGAAAACCGAGGAGATATCTCTCCATAGTGACTCTCCATTTGATACTCTCGAAACTTGGATGCTACCTCAAGCGGAGACCCTATTCATGCTTAGGCGCCATGAGAACAATCTCGAAGACGCTGGGAGTGAACACCAAGCAACAATGAAGATGGGCGCGAAGACGGAGGACGAAGAGCACCAAAGGAAGGCTGAGAGACCTCCCAGCGTCCGGATATCGGGCCCTGGGCCCGGACATCCGGCGCCCCGGAAGTCTGGCATCTGCCCCCGGAAATCCGACCGGAAGACGCCAAAAGCTAGAGCTCCCTGACCAGGCCGAGCCTTGACATCCGGCCCCTGGCCCGGACATCCGGCGTCACCCGAAGCCCCAGATATCCGGCCCTTGGCCCGGAAATCCAGCCCAGCCAGTCCAGAACCGTGCGGAACCAAACACCCCCAGCCCGGACATCTGACCTGAAGCCCAGACATCCGGCCCGTCCTCAAGCCCCGTACATCTGGCCCCTGGCCCGGACATCCGGCCCCTGCGTGGGCAGATGCGGACCAAAGTCCCATGTACCCACTTTCCTTTCCCCCACTCATCTTGGACTATATATAGATGTCTGCCTCCTCCATCTAGGGTTAGCTTATATTTAGCATTAGAGATTGTTGAGTATAGCTTCTTCCACTTAGCTCCTCCCATGGAGATGACCTCTATGTGAGAAGATCCAGGTGGATGCCAAGGTCCCTCTTGTAGGGATGATCCTCCGGGATATCAAGGCCCCTCCTCCGGTGTGGGAATACTACCGTTACATGTATCCGTTCGTTGAACTTGGTACATTGTATCTCGTGTGTTTTCTATGGATCTATTGGATGTGTGATTTGGAGATCATTCTTGAGAGTTTGTGTTTTCTCTTTCGTTTCTTCCTTTTTCCCTCCATCATGTGAAAAGATCGACACCCACGGGTTGGCCCCGTATCATCTTGGTATCATGAGCCACGTTGATTCACAACTTGGAGTCTCATCCCCCACTTTCTAGCCAATTTTTGTTTTGATTTGACCTAATTTTGAAAATTCTCACAAAAATAGCCATACCAAAATTTCTTGGATTCGTTGGATTTGAGAAGATTTTGTTGATTTTGATCCATGGATTTCGTTGTGGACGACTAGATCTAGCTTTCCCCCATCATCCCATCAATTTTTCATCCGCAAAATCGCCACTAATTTTGCCAAAAAAATTGTGTTCTTCATCAAGATCGTGTGATCCCTAGATCAGATCTAGATCGGGCAGCCCGGATATCCGACCCAAAGGCCCCGACATCCGGCCTGACATATGCAGCTTGGCAATTTTGCCATGTTTTCCAATTTTTGTCGTTTTCCACCATTTTTATTTCGCAAGCTTTTGCACTTGAGATTTTGAGCCGCGAGCTTGCCACTTCCTAAGGTGTTTCGACTAATTAGGAGTGGTTCTACACCGACATCGCGGCTCATCATCGCCTTGAATCATCGCCAACCAACTGATCGTTGACACCTTACCGTAAGCAAGGACGGTAACCGCGACGACACTCTTGTGTATACCCTTGCCATTGCATTTTTACCCCGAGCCTATTTGCGTTACTTGCCTATCGAGACTAGCGATTGAGTATTGTCGAGCTACGCTACTTGTGCACTTTACTGATACATACTCCGCATAGCTTCAATTGTGTGCATATATCATAGTATCATCTCTTGTGTTACAATAGTACCCGCATACATAATTGCTATCTTAGTGTGCATGTCCCGCATTGTGACCATACATAATATCACCGCCAAAAGAAAGAGAAGCAAAGCTTTGAAGCAAAGAGAAAAGCAATAGCATCGACAATTTTGCATATCATACTTGATCATCTTGGATCACTTGAGCGAGTGACACCATGCCTCATACATACATAGAAAAGTCGGGAATAGGAAGACGACATGTTTTGTTTCTTATAGGTTGTGCACAAGTTCGTATCACGCCCATTTGAGCAATCGTGCTAGCTTCTGTAACAGCCCGAGTCCGACGCTCCAGAAGATCCCCTTTTATTTCCATTCTCGTCGTCTGAATCTTTTGTTTGTCGCATTCATCATCGCTTCATTCGCATCATCTGCATAGCATCGTCATTCTATTTTGAAAACTCGCATTCGTTAGTAGTTGCATGTTCTCTCCGTTCTTGTCGACGATCGTTTCGAGGCCAACCACACACGCACGCGCCCGTGGCATAAAAAAAAATCTTGTTTTTAAGGCACGCGAAAAATGTTCTCGGATTGGGTCGAAAGTTGGCGTGCGGTCTTAATATAGTGTAGCTAGACCGCCTGCCAAATTTTGTCGCAATCAGAGGTCGTTTGATACCCGAACGGTCGTTTTCGGTTTGCTAAAACATGTCACGGGCTGCCATTCTCCCTCTCTCCTCAGCCCACAACCCATCTCCACAGCCCACTAGCCCACCTAACACCTACCCCTCCGACCCGACCGTCCGATCGTGATCGGAGGGTCGAGAACGCCCCCAAACCCACAAACCCTAGCAAAACTGCTATAAATGGACACCCCCACGTCCATTTTTGGCCTCCCCTAGCCTCCCACCTCGCAATCCGTGCCCTCCACCTCGTAGCCGCCGCCATCCACCTCAGAATCCGAGCCGAACCCGTCCACCACCACCACTTAACGCCACCGCAGCCACCTCCGCAGCCAATCAGGGAGCGCCACGCGTCCCCAGCCTGCTCCCGCTGCCGCGGCCCGCCCGAGCCCGCCTTCGGCCCGCTCCGGGCCGAACCGGGCCCGAGCGCGCCCGCACACCATGCCCTAGCGCCGCCCCGCTCCTCTGGTCGCTCGCCCCAAGCCGCCAGAGCGCTCCGTACCGCGCCGCCAGCATGCCTCGCCGGTTGACCGCCCGCCGCCGGCGAGCTCGCAGCCCCGCCGGAGCCGTGGCCGCCGCACGCAACCAGGCCGGCTCCTTCGCCGTCGCTCGCCTCACCGGAGGTCGCCGCTGGAGCCGCAGCAGCCTCCTTCGCCAGCCGCGCCCATCAGTCTCGTCCGCAGCTCCGCCGGACCTCACATCACCTGCCGGTGCTTGCCCTCCGCCACATCGCCTGCTCTGGTCGGATCCGGCGAGATCCGACCGGATTAGCCCGTCCCCGCCACCCGAGGCTCGCCGCGTCACCGGCCCCGCCGCCGTGGACCATGCCGCCGCCGGCTCCCTCGATCCAGGCAGGATCGGGAGGAGCTTCCCGCTCGCCAGCGCCACGTGGGCCGCCTCCCACGCGGGCCCACCTGCAGCAGTCGCCAAGCCCGTCCTGCCTCGCCCCTGTTTTCCCCGGCCCAGCTGCACCAACGGGCCAAGGCCCGCAAGGTGAGGCCTCCTCCCACTGCCTATTTGACGCTCGGTGCACGTATTAGTATATGACGCTTAGTTTCATAGAAAATAACTAAAATTGTGCATATTTATTTGTGGCACATTTTGTACAGCAACACATGCATATTATATATGTTTTCGGGGTAGAAAAATCCATTGAATTCATCTGTGCAATTAGTTTTGTCATTTGAGTAAATTTGTGTGCATGTTATTTTTGCTGTGATGCCGTTTTGTTATTTTCGTGTGATTAAATCCATGCATCATATAAATTATTTTTGAACATGAGATATGCCCTTTGACATGTGCACTAGCCCCTGGTCTTTTTGTTTGCCATGATAATCCATGTTTAGGTGTTATTTTCTTGTTGCCAACATGCTATAAAAATGTGCTGTTTTGATATGCCCAAAATATTTCTAAGTCTGAAAACTGTTATTTTGTTGCCATGTTGCCATGTGATTCGCTATTGATCTAGGAGTCTTTTGTGGTTGCCACCAAGGAGTCTTTTGTTAAGCATGTTGTTTCCAATCATGTTGTGCCAATAGTTTGCATGAATAGGTTTAGCATCATAATTAATTCTGTTGTCCAATATGTCAATATGTTAAAAACTGCTGCACATGTCTACTCTAATTTTCACTAAGTCTGAGAATCTGTTTTCTTTATAATGCCATGTTTGATGATGCTAGCCATCATTCTATGCATAATTAGACCTTGCCACCATGGAATGATTTGTAGTGCATCATGTCTACTACCTCGCAATCCATGCCCTCCACCTCGCAGCCGCCGCCGACCACTTCAGAATCCGCGCCGGACCCGTCCACCACCACCACTTGGCGCCGCCGTAGCCGCATCCGCAGCCAACCAGGGAGCGCCACGCGTCCCCAGCCAGCTCCCGCCGCCGCGGCCCGCCCGATAACGCCTTCGGCCCGCTCTGGGCCGAACCGGGCCCGAGCGCGACTGCACACCATGCCCTAGCGCCACCCCGCTCCTCTGGCCGCTTGCCCCAAGCCGCCGGAGCGCTCCGCACCGCGCCACCAGCATGCCTCGCCGGTTGACCGCCCGCCGGAGCCGTGGCCGCCGCACGCAACCAGGCCGGCTCCTTCGCCGTCGCTCGCCTCACCGGAGGTCGCCGCTGGAGCCGCAACAGCCTCCTTCGCCAGCCGCACCCATCGGTCTCGTCCGCAGCTCCGCCGGACCTCGCATCACCTGCCGGCGCTCGCCCTCCGCCGCATCGCCTGCTTCGGTCGGATCCGGCGAGATCCGACCGGATTAGCCCGTCCCCGCCACCCGAGGCTCGGCGCGTCACCGGCCCCGCCACCGTTGACCATGCCACCGCCGGCTCCCTTGATCCAGGCGGGATTGGGAGGAGCTTCCAGCTCGCCAGCGCCACGTGGGCCGCCTCCCACGCGGGCCCAGCTGCAGCAGTCGCCAAGCCCGTCCAGCCTCGCCCCCGTTTGCCCCGGCCCAGCTGCACCAACGGGCCAAGGCCCGCAAGGTGAGGCCTCCTCCCTCTACCTATTCGACGCTCGGTGCATGTTTTAGTATATGACGCTTAGTTTCATAGAAAATAACTAAAATTGTGCATATTTATTTGTGGCACATTTTGTACAGCAACACATGCATATTATATATGTTTTCGGGGTAGAAAAATCCATTGAATTCATCTATGCAATTAGTTTTGTCATTTGAGTAAATTTGTGTGCATGTTATTTTTGCTGGGATGCCGTTTTGTTATTTTCATGTGATTAAATCCATGCATCATATAAATTATTTTTGAACATGAGATATGCCCTTTGACATGTGCACTAGCCCCTGGTCTTTTTGTTTGGCATGATAATCTATGTTTAGGTGTTATTTTCTTGTTGCCAACATGCTATAAAAATGTGCTGTTTTGATATGCCCAAAATATTTCCAAGTCTGAAAACTGTTATTTTGTTGCCATGTTGTCATGTGATTCGCTATTGATCTAGGAGTCTTTTGTGGTTGCCACCAAGGAGTCTTTTGTTAAGCATGTTGTTTCCAATCATGTTGTGCCAATAGTTTGCATGAATATGTTTAGCATCATAATTAATTCTGTTGTCCAATATGTCAATTTGTTAAAAACTGCTGCACATGTCTACTCTAATTTTCACCAAGTCTGAGAATCTGTTTTCTTCATAATGCTATGTTGTGATGATGCTAGCCATGATTCTATGCATAATTAGACCTTGCCACCATGGAATGATTTGTAGTGCATCATGTGTACTACCATGCTGTTAATTTTCATGCCATAATATGCCCGGTAGCATATAGTTTTGCTGCTGCCAATATGCCTTCTTTAAAAACTGTTATGCTAAAAACTGTTATTTTCATTAAGTCATAATCTGCTATATTTTATTGCCATGTTGTGAGCTTCCTACCATGTGATCCATGACTCTTTTGAGTATGATATGTGAAGATGAAATGAAATGTGTGTTATATGCTACTGCCCCATGCTTAGTTTGTGCATTTTAGAATCTTGTAGCTTGTTGTTTTCATGCGTGTCATATGCCATGTTGCTGTTTTGGACAGATTTGCACTAAAACTTGTGTTGGTTGTTGTGGTTGACCCGTAGCTCCGTTTTGGTCATGCCATATATGAAACTTGCTTAGATCTTCATGTAGTATCATAATATCCTGCTGCATTCATGATTTGAAATGGTTGTGGTTGTCATTTTCATGCATTTTGCATTCATGTCATGTTCATCTTGTGAAGGTCATATCTTTTAGACCGTAGCTCCGTTTGAGATGTTCCATATATGTAAATCGACTAGAATGTCGTGTAGAATTGCATGGTATACTTTATTTTCCTGTTTAATAAATATAAAACATGATTAGTTCAGATCTGGACCAATTTAGAAATTAACATATGGGGCCGTTTCGGAAATGCTATATGTTGTTTTCGGCCTCATTAATATGCCTAGATGTCTAGTTTACTTATCCTTCACCTCTTTCCATGGTTAAAAACATTTAATATTGTTGTGTACCTAACGAGAGTGAACTAAATAATTCGAAAGTGGAGTTTTGTCAATATGCAACTCGTTGCATATTGAGCTTCACTTAATGTGTAGTATTTGTTTGTTGTGATTGCCATTCCTTGCATAATTAAACCAGACACGCATCATGTTTGTTTGCGCATCATGTCATGCATATGTTGTGGTGTTGTTCATGTGTTGATTGTTGTTTTCGGATTGCTTCTTCTCGATAGAGTTCCGAAAGCGTTCGGAGTGTGAGGATCCGTTCGACTACGTGGTTCGTCTACTTCACGGATTCGTTCTTCTTCCAAGCAGGATCTCAGGCAAGATGATCATTTCCTTGGATACCATTACTATCATTGCCATGCTAGATGTCTCGTTTCTATCGTTGTCTCGCTACGTACCACTTGTATGTCAAGCCTCCCAAATTGCCATGAAAAGCCTCTAACCCCTCCACATCCCAGCAAAACATTGTTTGGCTATGTTACCGCTTGCTCAGCCCTTCTTATAGCATTGCTAGTTGCAGGTGCAAATTGTTTCCATGTGCCAACATGGATATCCTTTTTTGTTATATCACAATATTATTGATATTTAATTTAATGCACATATATACTTGGTAAAAGGTGGAAGGCTTGGCCTTTTGCTCGGTGTTTTGTTCCACTTTTGCCGCCCTAGTTACTTGTGTACCGGTGTTATGTTCCATATTTTGCACTCCTAACATGCTCGGGGTTGTTATGGGGACCCCCTTGATTTTTGTTTTAGGATAAAACTTGTCTGGCAAGGCCCAACATTGGTACTACATTTGCCTAATAACTAATAAACCTACATAGGGAGTAATTAACCCGAGGATCTTTAATCAACAACCCGGGCCAGTGCTCCTCAAGAGTGTTGGTCCAAACTAGAGTCGTGTGCGGGGCCAACTCGGGGCAACTCGGGAGATGTCTATCAGGCCACTGTACGCTGTGCTCATCCGGTCGTGTCCTGAGAACGAGATACGCGGCTCCTATCGGGTTCGTCGACACATCGGGCGGTCTTACTGGAGTTGTTTTACCTTTCTCGAACGTCTTGTGCGAGGAATTCCGAGAATACTTCGGGCTATCTAGAGGTTGCGGTTTTCCAGTGGAATTGCCTAGGAAGATCACGAGATTCGTGGTCGAGGTTATCCCTGCGGCGTGTGGTTAGTTTGTGATGGATGAGTTGGAGCACCCCTGCAGGGTTAAATCTTTCGGAAAGCCGTGCCCGCGGTTTCGTGGCAACTTGGAAACTTTGTTTAACACCCGGTCATAGCAAACTTGAAGTAAACTCAAATAAAATACACCAACCGTGTGCGTAACCGTGACTGTCTCTTCTCGTGAGTCTTTATCCGAGAGAGAACACGGTGGGGTTATGTTTGACGTAAGTAGGTGTTCAGGATCTCTTAGAGATCATTTCTAGACCACGTCCATTTATACGATGATCATCCCCCTTTATTCTTGTACTCGTAAGTTAGCCACTCAAATAAATGCTTAGTTGCTTGCTGCAGCCTCACCACTTAAACATACCTCACCCATTAAGCTTTAATAGTCTTGATACCCTTGGAAATGAGATTGCTGAGTCCCTGTGGCTCACAGATTACTACAACAACAGTTGCAGGTGCAGGTAATGCGATGATTTGACGTGAACGCGATGCTTGTTTGATTTGGAGTTCTTCTTCTTCTTCTTCATCGATCTAGGATGGGTTCCAGGCGGCAGCCTGGGATAGCAAGGATGGATGTCATTTTATCGTTTATTTTCGTCCGTAGTCGGACCCTGCTCTTCTGTATGATGCTTGGATATGTAGTTGTATTGATGTGATATTGATGTAGCTTGTGGCGAGTGTAAGCCCATTCCTTATACTCATCTCTTCTTTACATGTACTTGTAATGATATCCATTCTTGCGAAACGACGAGATGCGCTTCTATCCCTGTCGACGCCCTTGTGCCAAAATAAGGATAGGGTCGCATCTTGGGCGTGACAAGTTGGAATCAGAGCATGTACCGACCTAGGAGCCCCCTTGATTGATCGAACTTTGGCCGAGTCGAGTCAAGTGAAAAAAAAACTATTTGGAGTCTAGTTATATCGGAGAGTAGGTTTCTTTTACTCCTCTTCTATGCTCTGGTGAGGTATTCGACTTAGGAATTTTGATTCTACTCCTCTTCTCACTAATTTTTTTTAGGATCACGCGTTTATTTTGGAAACTATATGATGCCGATGTGAAGGGATTCTGTCTTGGTGCCTCCTATTATCGAGGAGTAGAGCTCTGAGGGATTTTTGCACATCGTTATCATTCAGTTTCCTTAGTATCTTAGGACGGAGGATGTTCGAAATTGCTTCAATACTAGTAGTGGCGAGAGGAGTCCGGCATCCCAGTACTGGTGGAGAGAGTTCGGATGTACTGCCATACTTAGTATTGTTGTGATTACGAGTGTCTGAGGTAGACGAGTTTGTGGAGTTTCTTGGATTATGGTGTGGAAGGTTGCGGGTGCAGTTGTAGCTGATTACCTTGGGTACGTTCCTGGGTCCGCAACCTGAATCGCATAAACAAGAAATACTTCGGAAATTCTCAGGTGGGAATTCAAGTAGCTACCTAGGATTATCCTTCCAACAAATGCAAATGGGTTATGTATTTGTTTCCGGCTTGTTTCGTAAGCCTCATCCTTGGTTTTGTTTTTGAATATGGTAATTCGAGTTGCTTCGATGTCAAGTGGTGATTTCTTATCCTTCCTAAGCTGTGTTCTCATATTTCTATGGGAATGCTAATCCTTTTGCTCAATCAAATTGTCATGTCTATTCTTTTCCAACCAGAGTGCTTCTCTTCAAGATAATTCAATCAGCTCTAATGTTTGCAAGATCTATCATCATCTTTCCTTTTCCCGGAGTTCGTCTCATCTGTCTCAAGTTGTCTTTGTTCCCCCCCCCCCCCCCCGCCCTTTTCTTCCGGAGCCAGCCATCTCGAATCATGTATCCTTCTGTTGTGGTGAAGTCTCTTCATCCGTTTCTTCCATGTTCCAATCCGGTGTGTTCCAGGTGAAGATTCTCAGGATTTTCAAATTTCATCATTCTTCGTCCTTGTTTTCTTCCCCGGTGAATTCAATTCAAGTTTTTGGTGCTCATCATATCCTTTTCATTCTCTAATTGCTCTCCCATGTTGGAAGTTCTAATCCAAGCCTCTATTGTTTATTCATCACTCGCATATCTATCCGGAATGCTGAAGATATCTCAGAATTCTTGTGTCTTCATCCAAATCCTTTCAAATTATTTTGAGCTTCTCACCTCATCAAGTTTCATTTGTACCGATGCAATATCTCCTTCTAAGCAATCATTTCAATAGTGGCCTCTTTGAGTGGGCTCATAACCGGCCCACAGGTTTTTTCCCAAGGATCTTACCTGGCTCTTCTAATCTTGTCGGAGATGTCCTCAAGTTCTTTTCAATATGACGTAAGAATGAATTTCATCAGTCATATTCCTTCCCGAAGATCGCTTCTAAATCATTTTCATCATTGGCTCAAACTTTCTTTATTCATTATCCCGGAGTGTCTCAGTAATTCTTGGTGGTGTTTCTCGCCATCATTCTTTGCCTTGAAGACCAAGAAGAGTTTCTCTTAAATCTTTCTCCGTTCTTTTGAAGATTTGTCATATCAGCTTCGTGCTATCCTCTCAAATTGTTTTCGATCATGAGTAATTCTTTCCATATCTATCCGGAGCATTTCAGAGTTATTGTCATTTCTCGATCCTCCGAAGGTCATCATTTCAAATGATTTCTTCGTTCTCAGCTTTCAGCTTTCGTTCTCAAATTCTTCTCAATTGTTGTCTCTTCGTTCGTCTCTCAATTATTCCGGTGTTTCGTTGAAGACTTCTTTAAGTTTGTGATCTATATCTCTCTCTTCTATCCTTTTCAAGAAGAATAAATGGTGTGTGAAACCCGTTGTTTGTCATCAATTAAACTTGATGAAGGATAAGCATAACATAATTCTTATTCTTGTTTCAACAAGGTGGTTTCAAGCATTCTTCCAGAGGTTGTTCATGATATCAAATTCTCTATTCTAGTTGCTTATCTTCTCTTTTCTGGAGTTCCAAGTTTTTCAAGTATCTCTTCGCGAAGCTTCGTCTAAATCTTTGCAAGGCTGCAATCTTGATCGTTTGGCAACCTTCAATTCTTTTCTATCATACTTTTGTTTCAGAGTTCTTTCCGGAGGTTCTTTATGGTGGTTCGTTGAGGATGTAATTCTGTCTCGAAGTGTTCTTCAAGATTCTGTTGGAGAGGCTTAAGTATCATTCTTCTTGTATTCCGAAGTGCAATTCTTTCTCCCTTATCTTTTGAGATGGTGTTATAGCATTCTTGATTCATGAGGAGTCTCGAAGAGTAGTTGACAATAATGAGATATGTAAACCCATCATCTTCCTCATTGGAGCTATCTTGGATTGGATTTCACCTAAAGCATTTCCTACAGATTGTTGCTATCATGGTGTTTATCAATGATCCAAGTTTTTCAATGTATTCTCTTGGTGAAAGAAGTTTTGCATCTCTTGTTGCTTCCAAGTATTCAATTGTTTCCGTTAGTGGCCGGTTGTCACCTCATTATTTGAGATGGTTTCCATAAGCCCACAACAAGCTTGTTCTTTTCGTTGTTGATTTTCCAGCAACTTCGTTCAATCTCTTCTTGTAGGATGGTTCCAAATTCAATGGTGGTAGAAGTTGTCATTTTCTTCTCCGTTCTCATCTCGCTAAAGATCTAGCTTATATTCTTTTCTTCCGGAGGCATTGTGATGTTGCTATCTTCGAATCATCATCTCATGTTATCAAGATCATGTTCCTTCTTTGCTTATACAGTTAACCGGAGTGTTGTGTCATCTTTTCAAGCTCTTTCTATCTTATCATGTTTAGCCTCTATTTTCTACCGAAGTGCTGCCCAAATTTCATGAGAATTCTTGCTTGTTCCTCGTGCCATTCTTCATCTCTTTGCAACCTTTAAGTTCCGTTGGTTTCACTCATTTTTCAGAGAAGCAACTAAGTTTTACCTCTACCTTTTCCTATTTCTCTTCCCCTTCTCATTCTAAGATCTCGGGTCGAGATCTCTTGTAAGAGGAGGAGAGTTGTAACAGCCCGAGACCGACGCTCCAGAAGATCCCCTTTTATTTCCATTCTCGTCGTCTGAATCTTTTGTTTGTCGCATTCATCATCGCTTCATTCGCATCATCTGCATAGCATCGTCATCCGATTTTGAAAACTCGCATTCGTTAGTAGTTGCCTGTTCTCTCCGTTCTCGTCGACGATCGTTTCGAGGCCAACCACACACGCACGCGCCCGTGGCATAAAAAAAATCTTGTTTTTAAGGCGCGCGAAAAATATTCTCGGATTGGGTCAAAAGTTGGCGTGCGGTCTTAATATAGTGTAGCTAGACCGCCTGCCAAATTTCGTCGCAATCAGAGGTCGTTTGATACCCGAACAGTCGACCGTAGCGGCACCGCCATCGTTTTATTATCAGTCGTTTTCGGTTTGCTAAAACATGTCACGGGCTGCCATTCTCCCTCTCTCCTCAGCCCACAACCCATCTCCACAGCTCACTAGCCCACCTAACACCTACCCCTCCGACCGGACCGTCCGATCGCGATCGAAGGGTCGAGAACGCCCCCAAACCCACAAACCCTAGCAACACTGCTATAAATGGACACCCCCACGTCCATTTTTGGCCTTCCCTAGCCTCCCACCTCGCAATCCATGCCCTCCACCTCGCAGCCGCCGCCGACCACCTCAGAATCCGCGCCAGACCCGTCCACCACCACCACTTGGCGCCGCCGTAGCCGCATCCGCAGCCAACCAGGGAGCGCCACGCGTCCCCAGCCAGCTCCCGCCGCCGCGGCCCGCCCGATAACGCCTTCGGCCCGCTCTGGGCCGAACCGGGCCCGAGCGCGACTGCACACCATGCCCTAGCGCCGCCCCGCTCCTCTGGCTGCTTGCCCCAAGCCGCTGGAGCGCTCCGCACCGCGCCACCAGCATGCCTCGCCGGTTGACCGCCCGCCGGAGCCGTGGCCGCCGCACGCAACCAGGCCGGCTCCTTCGCCGTCGCTCGCCTCACCGGAGGTCGCCGCTGGAGCCGCAACAGCCTCCTTCTCCAGCCGCACCCATCGATCTCGTCCGCAGCTCCGCCGGACCTCGCATCACCTGCCGGCGCTCGCCCTCCGCCGCATGGCCTGCTTCGGTCGGATCCGGCGAGATCCGACCGGATTAGCCCGTCCCCGCCACCCGAGGCTCGCCGCGTCACCGGCCCCGCCACCGTTGACCATGCCACCGCCGGCTCCCTCGATCCAGGCGGGATTGGGAGGAGCTTCCCGCTCGCCAGCGCCACGTGGGCCGCCTCCCACGCGGGCCCAGCTGCAGCAGTCGCCAAGCCCGTCCTGCCTCGCCCCCGTTTGCCCCGGCCCAGCTGCACCAACGGGCCAAGGCCCGCAAGGTGAGGCCTCCTCCCTCTACCTATGCGACGCTCGGTGCATGTTTTAGTATATGACGCTTAGTTTCATAGAAAATAACTAAAATTGTGCATATTTATTTGTGGCACATTTTGTACAGCAACACATACATATTATATATGTTTTCGGGGTAGAAAAATCCATTGAATTCATCTATGCAATTAGTTTTGTCATTTGAGTAAATTTGTGTGCATGTTATTTTTGCTGGGATGCCATTTTGTTATTTTCATGTGATTAAATCCATGCATCATATAAATTATTTTTGAACATGAGATATGGCCTTTGACATGTGCACTAGCCCCTGGTCTTTTTGTTTGGCATGATAATCCATGTTTAGGTGTTATTTTCTTGTTGCCAACATGCTATAAAAATGTGCTGTTTTGATATGCCCAAAATATTTCCAAGTCTGAAAACTGTTATTTTGTTGCCATGTTGTCATGTGATTCGCTATTGATCTAGGAGTCTTTTGTGGTTGCCACCAAGGAGTCTTTTGTTAAGCATGTTGTTTCCAATCATGTTGTGCCAATAGTTTGCATGAATAGGTTTAGCATCATAATTAATTCTGTTGTCCAATATGTCAATTTGTTAAAAACTGCTGCACATGTCTACTCTAATTTTCACCAAGTCTGAGAATCTGTTTTCTTCATAATGCTATGGTGTGATGATGCTAGTCATGATTCTATGCATAATTAGACCTTGCCACCATGGAATGATTTGTAGTGCATCATGTGTACTACCATGCTGTTAATTTTCATGCCATAATATGCCCGGTAGCATATAGTTTTGCTGCTGCCAATATGCCTTCTTTAAAAACTGTTATGCTAAAAACTGTTATTTTCATTAAGTCATAATCTGCTATATTTTATTGCCATGTTGTGAGCTTCCTACCATGTGATCCATGACTCTTTTGAGTATGATATGTGAAGATGAAATGAAGTGTGTGTTATATGCTAATGCCCCATGCTTAGTTTGTGCATTTTAGAATCATGTAGCTTGTTGTTTTCATGCGTGCCATATGCCATGTTGCTGTTTTGGACAGATTTGCACTAAAACTTGTGTTGGTTGTTGTGGTTGACCCGTAGCTCCGTTTTGGTCATGCCATATATGAAACTTGCTTAGATCTTCATGTAGTATCATAATATCTTGCTGCATTCATGATTTGAAATGGTTGTGGTTGTCATTTTCATGCATTTTGCATTCATGTCATGTTCATCTTGTGAAGGTCATATCTTTTAGACCGTAGCTCCGTTTGAGATGTTCCATATATGTAAATCGACTAGAATGTCGTGTAGAATTGCATGGTATACTTTATTTTCCTGTTTAATAAATATAAAACATGATTAGTTCAGATCTGGACCAATTTAGAAATTAACATATGGGGTCGTTTCGGAAATGCTATATGTTGTTTCAGGCCTCATTAATATGCCTAGATGTCTAGTTTACTTATGCTTCACCTCTTGCCATGGTTAACAACATTTAATATTGTCGTGTACCTAACGAGAGCGAACTAAATAATTCGAAAGTGGAGTTTCGTCAATATGCAACTCGTTGCATATGGAGCTTCACTTAATGTGTAGTATTTGTTTGTTGTGATTGTCATGCCTTGCATAATTAAACCGGACACGCATCATGTTTGTTTGCACATCATGTCATGCATATGTTGTGGTGTTGTTCATGTCTTGATTGTTGTTTTCGGATTGCTTCTTCTCGATAGAGTTCCGAAAGCGTTCGGAGTGTGATGATCCGTTCGACTACGTGGTTCGTCTACTTCACAGATTCGGTCTTCTTCCAAGCAGGATCTCAGGCAAGATGATCATTTCCCTGGATACCATTACTATCATTGCCATGCTAGATGTCTCGTTTCTATCGCTGTCTCGCTACCTACCACTTGTATGTCAAGCCTCCCAAATTGCCATGAAAAGCCTCTAACCCCTCCACATCCCAGCAAAACATTGTTTGGCTATGTTACCGCTTGCTCAGCCCTTCTTATAGCATTGCTAGTTGCAGGTGCAAATTGTTTCCATGTGCCAACATGGATATCCTTTTTTGTTATATCACAATATTATTGATATTTAATTTAATGCACATATATACTTGGTAAAAGGTGGAAGGTTTGGCCTTTTGCTCTGTGTTTTGTTCCACTCTTGCCGCCCTAGTTAATTGTGTACCGGTGTTATGTTCCATATTTTGCGCTCCTAACATGCTCGGGGTTGTTATGTGGACCCCCTTGATTTTCGTTTTAGGATAAAACTTGTCTGGCAAGGCCCGACATTGGTACTAAATTTGCCTAATAACTAATAAACCTGCATTGGGAGTAATTAACCCGAGGATCTTTAATCAACAACCCGGGCCAGTGCTCCTCATGAGTGTTGGTCCAAACTAGAGTCGTGTGCAGGGCCAACCCGGGGTAACTCGGGAGATGGCTATCAGGCCACTGTACGCTGTGCTCATCCGGTCGTGTCCTGAGAACAAGATACGCGGCTCCTATCGGGTTCGTCGACACGTCGGGCGGTCTTGCTGGAGTTATTTTTCCTTTCTTGAACGTCTTGTGCGAGGAATTCCGAGAATACTTCGGGCTATCTCTAGGTTGCGGTTTTCCAGTGGAATTGCCAAGGAAGATCACGAGATTCGTGGTTGAGGTTATTCCTGCGGCGTGTGGTTAGTTTGTGATGGATGAGTTGGAGCACCCCTGCAGGGTTAAATCTTTCGGAAAGCCGTGCCCGCGGTTACGTGGCAACTTGGAAACTTTGTTTAACACCCGGTCATAGCAAACTTGAAGTAAACTCAAATAAAATACACCAATCGTGTGCGTAACCGTGACTGTCTCTTCTCGTGAGTCCTTATCCGAGAGAGAATACGGTGGGGTTATGTTTGACGTAAGTAAGTGTTCATGATCTCTTAGAGATCATTTCTAGACCACGTCCGTTTATACGACGATCATCCCCCTTTATTCTTGTACTCGTAAGTTAGCCACTCAAATAAATGCTTAGTCGCTTGTTGTAGCCTCACCACTTAAACATACCTCACCCATTAAGCTTTAATAGTCTTGATACCCTTGGAAATGAGATTGCTGAGTCCCTGTGGCTCACAGATTACTACAACAACAGTTGCAGGTGCAGGTAATGCGATGATTTGACGTGAGCGCAATGCTTGTTTGATTTGGAGTTCTTCTTCTTCTTCATCGATCTAGGATGGGTTCCAGGCGGTAGCTTGGGATAGCAAGGATGGATGTCATTTTATCGTTTGTTTTCGTCCGTAGTCGGACCCTGCTCTTCTGTATGATGCTTGGATATGTAGTTGTATTGATGTGATATTGATGTAGCTTGTGGTGAGTGTAAGCCAATTCCTTATACTCATCTCTTCTTTACATGTACTTGTAATGATATCCATTTTTGCAAAACGACGAGATGCGCTTCTATCCCTGTCGAGGCCCTCGTTCCAAAATAAGGATAGGATCGCATCTTGGGTGTGACAGCTTCTCTCTAGTGTTATGCAACACGAGCTTTTTTCGTGGATCCACCTTTTTTGCTCATTCCTTGGTTGCACGACCCCACTTATCTATCCGTGTGTGTTTCCGTGTATACTCATTGCTATTGATCTATTTTTTTCTTACTTACGAATTTGCGAATCTCTTCAACATTATTGAATCTTGTCTTCGGATTGCTTGAATTTTGTGCCATCATCCTAACCAAGCTACTCCATAAGACTTATTTGTGTAGGTGTGAGAAGGACGATCTCCTGTACCAATTCTAATATTTCCATATTTGCACATTGAGTGATCTTCGATCCATTTTCAACTTACGGAATGATAATTGGTATTGTCTTCTCATTCTTCCACTTATATCTACTTGAGTGCTATGGATAGTTCAAGCATACCCAACCCAACATTTGAGGAGCACGACGACGACAAGAACGACTTCATCAACAAGTTGCATTTCTTCAACCCAACATTTGAGGAGCACGATGACGACAAGAACGATCGCATCGAGCAAGTCGCCGCCGACTTGCTTGAATCCGAGGAGCGTACGCGGGACTACCTCGACACCAAGGTATCAAGCCAAATGGACGAGTTTCATTCCTTCATGGTCAACCACGCTCCTTCAACATCTACATCGTCAAGGCGGCACCACTCAAGTCGCCACTCATTAGAGTACTCTTCCAGTGCAAGTCCACCTCGAGCACGTTCTCATCTTCGAGACGATTGCTACGGTCCAAGTTCGCCACACAATCGCCAATGTCAATATATGGATAATCCATTCCATGAAAATGGGTTACAAGATTACCTATGGGAACGTGAACGATGTCATTAACAAGACCAAGAACAAGAACGACAACGCCGCGAAGAAGAATGACGCCATGAAGAAGAAGCGCTTGAAGCACAATGTGCCCTCCGTGATGTAACACGTGCCTTGGAAGAGCACAACCACCAAGCGTGTGAAGAACAAGAAGCCCTCTGGCGTGAATGACAAGAAGAAGTCACTCGCCAAGAGGAGCGCCAAGAACAAAGGAACCGAGTGTGTGTGCCTCGTCAAGGTCCTCAAGTTCACCATAGCGAGCCCGACGAAGAAGAACCTCCAAGAAAAGGGCATCTTCCTCACTGTCGGCGTTCTGGATACGGGGGTACCCAGACTTGCCTGCTTGCAGCCCAAGGCGTGGCCCACCTCGACGACCAAGTACGGCCCGGCGCGGCCTCACTCAACACAAGGCCCTCGCGTGGCCCCGAGCTCGCGAGGGAAACAACGCCAAGACCCGCGGGGAGGTAGGCCTCCCCAGGCCTCCTCCCGAGCGGCGGAGACTTCTATGCAACACACGACTTCAGGAGGCCTAGGGTGACGCCAGCCAGGCCACGCGGGCGCCGGCGCGCCAGAGGGGACAGTTTCCCCTTTGGTGCAAAGGAGGCAGGGGCGCACACGAGTTCCCAAAGCGCCCCCAGAGGTTTCCACCTCGGTGCAACAAGACCAAGACCCCAAGCCCCGCAGGACGGACGTCATCACAGAGACCACCTCTGCACCACCATCGACTACTTTGTAGGCGAAGACCACCTTTTGTCAGGATAGGGCGTACCTCCTGTCCCCCTTTGAATTTGGTCATTGTAGGATTCCTTCCCGCCTTTGTGATAAGGGAAGAGGACCCGAGCCGCTACAAATAGAGGCTAGGCTGCTCTGTAAGAGGGGGGACGACACTTCCACCCGCAAGCACACCGCGAGGCAACTCACCACTGTACTAGTTCATCCACAAACCTCCTCGTGAGGCAATCCACCAAAAGCAGGAGTAGGGTTTTACGCTTCGCAGCGGCCCGAACCTGGGTAAACTCTCGTGTGCTATCTTCTTCCGCGCCATCGAGCGGGGTCATCGTGTTGTGGGTTTGGTGGGGGTGAAGCTGTTGGGGGATCTTCGCACACGCCCCTGGGTACGAACTTCTTGGGGTTTTGCGGAGCCCGAAATCCGACATTTGGCGCGCCAGGTAGGGGGCATGTCGGAGTCTTCAGTAAGCTTCGCTTCCTCTTCGCCCCGTCGCGTGATGGCCGATGCCTGACAAGCTCCTTTTGGCCTCGGCGGGTCTGCCTTCACCAACCCCGCCACTGCCGTCCAAGACCCGCGCCTCAGCAGCGCGATGCTCGGTGGCCGTTACCAGGCCACCAGCGTCGCTTCTGCCACCGTCGCAGCTCGTGCCGACTAGGCGCAGGGCGGGAGAACAGCGCCCACGGGACCAACATCGCACTGCACCCACGTGGAAGACCTCAACACGCATGATGCACTTCTGATGGCGAATGAGATGCTTCGCCATCGCCCGACGCACAGGGGCTTCGACGCCTGGGCCGACCACATCGCCGAGTTGGTTAACGTCGCAAGGAGGGCCTGGCTCCACCGCCCCTCTTCGCGACCACCGGCGCGAGGCACCGGGGACTCGTTCGCCATGTCCGCCGCCTCGCCTCCGGGCGGCGCGCCCGCTTCGCTCACGGGCGAGCCCGAGCAGGGCCCGCCGCCCGCCATACTTCTTCTCCTCCGGATCCCGGTGACAGGCTTCGGGGCGCCGCCCGGCCATGTCGGTGGCGCCCTTGAAGAAGGTGACGGGGCGCTCCGCACGCACCCCGGCGCGCGTGTCCATGCCCAGACGGAGCATCAACAGCCCGGGTCATCCCGGGGGGAGCACGCCAACCGGCATAGGGAGTAGGCGACTCAGGCTTCTGGTCAGGCAGATAACCATAACGAAGGTGTAGTGGACAACCAGGGAGGCCACCCACGTCAAGACACGCGCGGCCCACCCCACGGCGGCGGCAGAGGTAAGCAACTTCGGGCGGAGGCCCGCCGCAGGAGGGTCTGTGGTCCGCGCGCGCCCCAGGAGGCGTCATCTCGCCACCCGGGGAGGCTGCCCTTGATGTGCGGAGGGATGGCTCAGGACGGAGCCAAGGCCTCTATACAGAGGCCTACGTTCCAAGCTACGTGATTCCTGTGGAGGGCGCGGAGGATCAGACGCCCCCCGCAGGTGCCAGCACCCTCTCGGTATAGGGGGATGTCCCGAACGCTCTCCCCAAGCCGGGCATGGGGGCTTCCATGGAGGGAGCACCAGGCCAGGTTTTTGCGAGTAGGGGAGAGTGGGGCGTCCTCGGAAGCACGGGGGCGCGACGCAGCCGCCGCCTGTCGGTGTCAAAACCAGCGGATCTCGGATAGGGGGTCCCGAGCTGTGAGTCTAGGATCGATGGTAACAAGGGGACGAGGGAGACGATGTTTACCCAGGTTCGGGCCCTCCTATGGAGGTAAAACCCTACGTCCTGCTCGATTATATTGATGTATGAAGGTTATAGAGTTGATCTACCCCGAGATCGACTAGCTAAAACCCTAGATGAGTTTCTCTGCACTACAATCTAAAAAACCCTGGCTTATATAGACGCCGGGGGTTATTAGGGTTACACATTGTCGGTTGTTCACTGGAGGGATAAAACATGCCTAATCCACTACCTCAAACTTGAAAGACACGCCACGACTCCTGAGGTCTCCTCCACAGCGACGAGGCCCTCGATCAACCCCATCCTCAGCGAGCGGCCCATGAGCCCGGCCTATGAGAAATAGGCCGGCAGTCTGAGGACCCCTTAATCCCGGACTCCCTCAGTAGCCCCCGGACTAGCCTCCGATGCCGAGGTATATCATCCGGACTATCTTGCACGTTGAAGTATTCGGCTTGCGAGGTGAGTCCCTCTATCCCTTCTTGCTCGGCAACCATCCCGTCATCAAAGAATTCTCAAACGTTGAGAATTTGCGGGACCCACTGTAGTAACTTTCAGCGCTTCTCGATCCTTGTGCGCCGAGGGGAGACGAGCGACCCGACAGCTTTTTTACAAGACTGCCCCTCCCGCAAGGGAGGCACCACCTATTTAAACAAGTCGAATCGTGTCTTCCTCTTCTTCCCCATTAGAAAAAAACTTCAAGCGAGAGATCACCACAAAAACATGGCGAGCGCCCCCAGCTCTTCCTCGCGTCCTTACGGCTCTCGTCCCGGGGATTGGGCAAGTTGCTCTGTATCCCTCCTTCGGCTGCGTGACCTCGAGACCCAAGGGTATCTTCCTTCCTCGGATCTGGTGGCTACCCGCGTCGGTTTGACTTCTTTTGACAACGAAGCCTTCGCAGAGAACTTCTCTAATCCTCACAAGGGAGAGCGGGTATGCTTCGTGCCTTTCCTCTTGAGGGGCCTAGGGTCCCCCATTCATCCTTTCCCAAGGGGATTACTGGAGTTCTATGGGATCCAGCTCCATCATCTTACCCCCGGATCTATTCTGCATATCTCGGGCTTTGTTGCCCTTTGCGAAATGTTCCTGGGCTGTGAGGCACACTTTGAACAATGGAGGAAGTACTTCTGCCTCGTCCCCCGAACTCGGGGTGAGACAATTCGGGAAGTCGAAGGAGCCGAAGTATGTCGTATAGCCGGGACAGGGTATCCAATGGGGACACCGAAGAAGGAGTCCGAAGAATGGTCTTCGGAATGGTTCTATATTGAGGATGTTCCCCTATTCGATCCAGCTCGGAGGGGTTTGCCCGGATACTCCGACGCCCCTTTGAAGAAAAGATACAATTGGCGACCGAAGAGTTCATCCCAAGAGGACGGTGCTGAAGTTCAACGCTTGGCCGCCCGCGTAACGCTGCTGGCTCATCACAAGCTAACTATGATTGATGTGATGGCTGCCGCCATCACCCGATGAGTTCAACCTCTTCAGCAAAGGATACATCCTTTGTGGCGTTACAACGGAACAAGTGACACCACTCGCTCCCAACGGCTGGGCCCTGCCAATCAAGCGGCACTGGCCGCCGCACTTGCCGACCTGTTCAAAGGAGAAAAAGAATACTTTGTTCAGCCATCGGTTAAGGAGGGCTACTCGAGTTACAACCCTATCGAATCGGTAAACCTTTCGACTTTGCGACCTGAGTTCGGGTTTTCTATTTTCCCCTTTTGATCGAAGATTTTGATCTGCGCAAACAGGAATGGAGGAGCTTCGTCGAGACAGTCAACTGTCCGGCCCCCCAACCAGAGAATTACTCTCGTGATGACGATCCGGGATTTCATGACGATCCAGAGCTGTCAATCGAGTATGAAGACGGGGTCTTTTACCAAGAGAGCCTTGATCAATCCAAGGTGGCTATCATAGCCGATCACCCCGGATCACTCCCTTCCTCTACTACGGGCAAGAAGAAAAATTCTTCCCGTAAAAGGCAAACGTCCTCCGTCGACCCAAATGTGCCGGTTTCTGCTCCCAAGCATCGTCGGTCCTCGCGACGAGCGTCGGCTACAGTAGCAATGCCCGGACCGGGCATCAACAGGAATCCTTCATGTGAGCCGGCCGTGGAGACGACGCCGACCACTCATTCAACCAAAAGGTACTTCGTTTGGCCGCTTGATCTATTGTTATTATGATTGATAGGATCTCACAGAAGATCTCATGTTGAAATATTCAGGAAACGAGTACAATCGTCTTCTGCCGAGGACATTGTCGGGATGCCTGGCAACACTCATGAATCAAGATCTTCTGCTCATGCTGAACCTACTGCGGAGGCCCCTGTGGTCAATCCGGCCCCTGAAAATTCCGGGGACGCGATATCAGTCACTAAATCCGAGGTGGAGAGTGCGATGAACCACCGGCGGCGACGAGAAGCCTTGCGCCACCCGGCGTTTTCCGAACAAGAGTTCAATGCTCTATGCTCGGCAGGTGCGCACATCGGAGCTGCCCGAGCTGGGCTTAGGGAAGCCGTGAAACTGATATCATCCAGCCTGAAGGTGAGTGATTGATTTTCAGAATTCGGACACACATGTAAACCCAATAGCCCCCGAGCCTTGAATTGGTCGGGACGACCGAGTTATGGATCCGTATATTGTTTTGGTGATGCAGGCCTCAAGGCAGCAGAACTAGCAATTGGCCAATGAATTGCAGGCGAGCCGAATAGAGGTGGAAGCCGTGAAGGCCGAACTTGAACAAGTGAAATTATTTACCCGGGAGGCGCATGGTGAGTATATCCATTCTGCTGATCTTAGTATATAATCCCATGCTGACGCGAGGGTACTTTGTAGCAGCTGAGTCTATAGGGCAATTGCCAAAAGATTTAGATGCAGCCCGAGAATCTCAAAGGTACGCCGAGTCCCAATATGAGGCCGGCTGCCTTTCGTTTCAACGAAACCTGGAGGAAAAGAAACGCCTCCAGGCGGAAAACAAGCAGCAGGCCAAACAAATTGAGAGTCTAAAGACTCAATTGGCCCAAACCAAACAAGAGAACCAGAAATTACAGAGGGGCATGTTCGGTAAGTGTGATTATAATCGTCGAAGGGTATCTCTCTTACATGAAGTGTAATGGACATGCCTTGTCTCATGTATAGGTCTTCTAACTGGGCGGCCTGAAGAAGAGATTGGATCCTACCGGGGGAGCCTTCTGAAGGAACTGTCCGCCGTACATGAGCGGACTCGGAAGTCTATGAGGAGCATGTTAAAAGCTCTATGGCCTGCCGAGAAGCCTCCAGAGGGGATGACTGAACTAGCTGATCGGTTCAAGGGAGCCCGGAGTCGGTTCGAGCTATGGAAGACATCGACCTACCGGGAGGGAGCACGAGAGGCATGGGCAATGATCAAGACCCGTTATACCGGCCTTAACCCCAAGCATATGGCTCGGGTTGGGCCAGCAGGGCCTGATGGGCAAGAAGTGCCACTTCACTTGGTGTACGACCAAGTGATGCCTGTCGCTCGTCTCTCGCAGAAGATTGCGCCCTGGATGCCTTAATAGATGATACGTCTCCAACATATCTATAATTTATGAAGTATTCATGCCATGTTTGCAATAATTTTATATGATTTTGGTATGATTTGAATAGAACTAACCCGGACTGACGCTGTTTTCAGCAGAACTACCGTGGTGTTGTTTTTGCGCAGAAATAAAAGTTCTCGGAATGGGCTGAAAAATTTACGGAGAATATTTTTGGAAAATATGAAAAATACTGGAGCAAAAAGGTGGGCCAGGAAGTGACCGAGGAGGCCACAAGCCTGGGGGGCGCGCCCCCCCTAGGGCGCGCCCCCTGGCTTGTGGGCCCCTCGAGCACTCCCCTGACGTGATTTCGACGCCAACCTCTCCTATAAATCCAGAAAACGCCAGAAAGAAACCTAGATCGGAAGTTCCGCCGCCACAAGTCTCCAGAGCCACGAAAGATCAATCTTGGCCCTCTCCGGCACCCTGCCGGAGGGGGTCTCCTTCACCGGAGACCATGGAGGAGGTGGACGGAGGGGCCATCATCGCCATGAAGGCCAAGGACCAGAGGGAGAACCTTCCCCACTCAGGGGGGAGGCCATGGAGGAGGAAGCACAAGGGGGAGACCCTTTCCCCCTCTCTCCCGATGGCGCCGGAGTGCCATCGGGGGAACCATCGCTGCGGTGATCGTCTTCGTCAACATCACCTTCTTCATCACCGTCCTCATGTCTTTTCAGCGGTCCACGCTCCCGCACCCCGCTGTAATCCCCTACTTGAACATGGTGCTTTATGCCACATATTATGATCCAATGATGTGTTGCCATCCTATGATGTTTTGAGTAGATTACTTTTGTCCTTTGGTTTGATTGATGATCTAGATTGGTTTGAGTTGTATGTTTTACTTTGGTGTTGTCCTATAGTGCCTTCCGTGCCGCGCACACGTGAAGGATTCCCGCTGTAGGGTGTTGCAATACGTTCATGATTTGCTTATAGTGGGTTGCTTGAGTGACAGAAGCATAAACCAGAGTAGGTGGGTTGTTGCGTATGGGATAAAGGGGACTTGATGCTTTAATTCTATGGTTTGGTTTTACCTTAATTGTCTTTAGTAGTTGCGGATGCTTGCTAGAGTTCCAATCATAAGTGCATATGATCCAAGTAGAGAAAGTATGTTAGCTTATGCCTCTCCCTCATATAAAATTTCAATAATGACTACCGATCTTGTTAACAATTGCCTAGGATAATTCCGCACACCGACCCATCATTATTCCACCGTCGCTGTTTGTAATACATTGTAATATATTCTAACTTTATGATAACAGCACCTATTTTTTTATTTTAGCTCTCCGATATCATGCAAAGCTATTCTCTTCATACCCACAACGTAGTTTTATTTCTCGTTCTTAGTTGGAAGCAAACGTTCGGCGTGCGTAGAGTCGTATCAGTGGCAGATAGGACTTGAGAGAATATTGATCTTACCTTTAGCTCCTTTTGGGTTCGACACTCCATACTTATCACTTCCACCTTTGGAAATTGCTACGATGATTCCTTGCACTTGGGGATTATCAAGCTCTTTTCTGGCGCCGTTGCCGGGGAGCAATATCATGGGGTTGATATTCTCGTGTGTGCTTGTTTGCTTTCTTCATTAGTAGATTTTGTTTTCCCTTTTTGCTTTCTTTAGTTGTGGGTGAATCATACAAAAAAATTTAAATAATGAAAAATACAAAAAGAATTAGTTGCCTCTTGCCTAAGAAGTTTTTCAAAAAGAGAAGTGATTGGAAGGTTGTGCATTGGAGAAGTGAGGGTCGACCTTGAACACTTGTGTTCATGCTCATGGAAACAATGTAGAATTTTTCATGGAAGCTTCTCAACAATAATTAGCCCCTTGTATATATCCATTGTATTATAAAAATAATGTGCCAAGATTTGCTTTTAGGATGATTAGATTGCTTGTTGGCTTTGTGCGGTGCAAAAACAGAAACTTTGACTGTAGTGCATGAATTTACAGTTCTTACTGGAACATCAAAAGTTTCTGAATTTTTTACACAGTACTTCTATACAAATTGTTTAATTTGTCCTAAGTTTTCAGAATTTTTTGAGTTACAGAAGTATACAAAGTTTCCAGATTGCTACAGACTGTCCTGTTTTAGACAGATTCTGTTTTCTATGCGTTGATCTCTTATTTTGATGAATCTATGGGTAGTATCGGGGGGTATGAACCATGGTGAAGTTGGACTACAGTAGATATAATGCTAATATGAATTTGGAATGAGTTCACAACAGTACTTAAAGTAGTATTTTGCTTTATTATACTAACGGATCTCACGAGGGTTTTGTTAAGTTTTGTGTGAATGAAGTGTTCGAAGAACGAGGAGGTATTGATATAAGAATAATACGGAGAGATAAGAGTTCATGCTTGGGGATGCCCAAGGCACCCCAAGTAAATATTTCTAGGAGACTCAAGCATCTAAGCTTGGGGATGCCCCGGAAGGCATCCCATCTTTATTCTTCAACAATTATCGGTATACCTCGGTTTTTGTTTTGTTCACATGATATGCATTTTTTTTCTTTTTATGCACCCTTCTAGTATGAGATAGTCCTTCATTGATTTGTAGAATGCTTCATGCGCTTCACTTAAATCTTTTGAGTATGGCTTTATAGAATGCTTCGTGTGCTTCACTTATATATTTTGAGCTTAGGTATTGGTTAATCTTCATTAATTGTAGAATGCTCTATGAACTTCACTTATATCTTTTAGAGTATGAATAAAATTTCTATCGGAATTAGGCTTGGAAGTGTATCAATGTCATGCCTAGCTAGAAAGGCATTAAAGAAAAGCGCTTGTTGGGAGACAACCCAATATTTACCCCTACTGTTTTTGTGTGTCCACATGATTAAGCTACTGTATAATCATGTTTTATAGCTTTTGTTTCAATAAAGTGCCAAGTAAAGCCTTTGGGATAGTGTGGATGATAGTTGACTTGATTCTGTGCAAAAAACAGAAAATTTTGCTCTCAGTCCAGGAATTTTGTAAATTCACTGGAACGAGATTTTGATATGAATTTTTTACACATGATTGATATACAAATTTCCTAGGTTTTACTAATTTTTCAGAATTTTTCGAGACAGGGAAGTATGGTTACACTACAGATCTTCACAGACTATTATGTTTTTGACAGATTCTGTTTTGCATGCATAGTTTGCTTATTTTAGTGTTTCCATAGCTTATATTTAGCGGTATAAACTATGGGAATGATAGAATACAGTAGGTATAATGTGGGAACAATTATGAATCTTGTCTTGACAGTACCTAAGTGAATGATTTATCTTTATTACACTAACCCTCCTCACGAAGTTCCGTTAAGTTTTGTGTGATTGAAGTTTTTAAGTTTTGGGTGAGACACCGATATGAGGAGAATAAGGAGTGAAAAGAACCTAAGCTTGGGGATGCCAAAGGCACCCCCAAGGTAATATCCAAGGAATATACAAGCAACTAAGCTTGGGGATGCCCCGGAAGGCATCCCCTCTTTCGTCTTCAACATTATCGGTAATCTCACTTGGAGCTATATTTTTATTCGTCACGTAATATGTGCTTTGCTTGGATCGTCATTATATTTTGTTACTTTCTGATTAGGCGTTATTTATATTCTTGTTTTTCAATAAAAAAGTTCCAAGAATTGCCTTTAGAATGCTTGCATTGCATGTTTGATGTGTGCTGTATAAAAACAGAAACTTTTGCTGTAGTGTTTGAATTTTCATATTTTACTGGAACGTGGGAAGTTTCTGAAATTTTTACACAGTGTTTTCATATAAATTTTATACCATGTCCTAAATTTTCATAATTTTTTGAATTATATAGGTACACTGTTTTCATAAATTGCTACAGATTGTTCTGTTTGGACAGATTGCTGTCATAGTTTTGTTATCTACTTATCCTTTAGTTTCCATAGCCTATATTGGTAGATATAAATTGTGGAAACAATAGTAAACAGTATATGATGTTTGAAAATTATTGTGAAACTTGTCTTGGCAGTACATGAAGTGTTGATTTATTCTTATGTGTACTAACCTATCTCACGAGTTCTTTTCGAGTTATTGTGTGGATGGAGTTTTTGAGAATAGGTGAAACCATGACATGAGAGGATTGAACGAGATACAAAAGATCAAGCTTGGGGATGCCCAAGGCACCCCAAGTCAATATTTCAAGAAGTCTCAAGAATCTAAGCTTGGGGATGCTACGCATCCCACCTCACTTCATCAACAATTATCGGTTAGCCTATGTTGAGCCTAAAAGTTTTATTCGTTCACATGATGCGTGCTATTCTTGGAGTGCTATTTTTATTTTGCTTGCTGTTTGAATAAAATCATTGGATCTGAAATTTTGAATGAAGGATAGTCCCCACATGGTTATTTAACTACTTGACTACGCATTGAACTTCACTTATATCTTTTTGGAGTAGTTTGTCATTCAATCTCGTGCTACACTTATATCCTATGAGTAAATGGTTGAATGAATTGAATATCATAAATCTGAAATTAAATATGCTTCATATACTTATCCCATGGGGAGTAATGACTTCACACATAATAAGTATACGTGGTAAAATTTATTGAAAGTTAGCAAACACCGCGTTGGTCACTTGAACAATTCATGAAAGAATATTGAAGGAAGAGAGATTCCACATATAAATATACTATCTTGGACATCTTCTATGATTGTGAGCACATTAATTATTTTCAAACTTGAGCAAATTAGTTGAAATTGGGCAAGGAAGACAACTTAATGAGTTATGTTTGGGTATATTTGTATAGAAGTTATATTGTTATGGATCCACCAACATGTGGTGCTTGCTTCCACCTCATACTAGCCAAAACTTCCGCACCAAGTAGAAATACTACTTGTGCATCCAAACACCCTTAAACTAGTTTCGCCATGAGAGTCCACTATACCTTCCTATGGATTGAGTAAGATCCTTCAAGTAAGTTGTCATCGGTGCAAAAAGCAATAAAAATTGCTCCTAAATATGTATGATCCTTTATTGTGAGGGAAAATAAGCGTTGTACGAATTTGTGATGGTAAAGAAATAAAAGCGACGGACTGCGTAATAAAGGTTGCTATCACAAAGGGCAATACCACGCGATGTTCCTTTGCATTAAGGGTTTGCACATCCAAAAACAAAAAGCGCATGACAACCTCTGCTTCCCTCTGCGAAGGTCCTATCTTTTACTTTCTAGTACTTACCTTTGTGCAATAGTCATGGTAATCTTCACCACTTCCTATATTTTGCCTTTTTCTCTTGGCAAGCGTCATGTGTTGGGGAGTGATCTAGACATATATATCCACGCAAATATATTTGATCATGAATTATTATTGTTGACAATTATCTATATGATAAATAAGTTGGGAGGCGAAACATTAAGCCCCTATCTTTCTTTGTGTTCGATGGATGCTATTTGTTCTAAAAATATGCTTTGAGTGTCAATAATCATGGAAGACTATATGATAGTTGAGTATGTGGAATTTGCTAAATCAAATCTCTTATATAGACCCTTCCTGAAAATAAGATGAATTGCAATTGTTTGATGACTAGGAATATGGGTTGTTAGTTTTCAAGAAACTTTCTGGTCTATACTTTGACATGTGAATAGCTTGTTACTTGACCATGAGAAGTTTTATGAGATGAGCTACTGTTTATGGTTTATATTGATGCTGGAAAAAGTGATTGGAATTATCATTGATCAAACTTGTGCACTTGCTAGCATTCACACTTCATAAATTATTTCTTTTATCATTTACCTACTCGAGAACGAGCAGGAATTAAGCTTGGGGATGCTGATACGTCTCCAACTTATCTATAATTTATGAAGTATTCATGCCATGTTTGCAATAATTTTATATGATTTTGGTATGATTTGATTAGAACTAACCCGGACCGATGCTGTTTTCAGCAGAACTACCGTGGTGTTGTTTTTGTGCAGAAATAAAAGTTCTCGGAATGGGATGAAAATTTACGGAGAATATTTTTGGAAAATATGAAAAATACTGGACAAAAAGCTGGGCCAGGAAGTGACCGAGGAGGCCACAAGCCTGGGGGGCGCCCCCCCTAGGGCGCGCCCCTGGCTTGTGGGCCCCTCGAGCACTACCCTGACGTGATTTCGACGCCAACCTCTCCTATAAATCCAGAAAACGCCAGAAAGAAACCTAGATCCGAAGTTCCGCCGCCACAAGTCTCCAGAACCACGAAAGATCAATCTTGGCCCTCTCCGGCACCCTGCCGGAGGGGGTCACCTTCACCGGAGACCATGGAGGAGGTGGACGGAGGGGCCATCATCGCCATGAAGGCCAAGGACCAGAGGGAGAACCTCTCCCCACTCAGGGGGAGGCCATGGAGGAGGAAGCACAAGGGGGAGACCCTTTCCCCCTCTCTCCCGGTGGCGCCGGAGTGATATCGGGGGAACCATCGCCGCGGTGATCGTCTTCATCAACATCACCTTCTTCATCACCATCCTCATGTCTTTTCAGTGGTCCACGCTCCCGCACCCCGCTGTAATCCCCTACTTGAACATGGTGCTTTATGCCACATATTATGATCCAATGATGTATTGCCATCCTGTGATGTTTTGAGTAGATTACTTTTGTCCTTTGGGTTGATTGATGATCTAGATTGGTTTGAGTTGTATGTTTTACTTTGGTGCTGTCCTATGGTGCCTTCCGTGCCGCGCACATGTGAAGGATTCCCGCTGTAGGGTGTTGCAATACGTTCATGATTCGCTTATAGTGTGTTGCTTGAGTGACAGAAGCATAAACCCGAGTAGGTGGGTTGTTGCGTATGGGATAAAGGGGACTTGATGCTTTAATGCTATGGTTGGGTTTTACCTTAATGATCTTTAGTAGTTGCGGATGCTTGCTAGAGTTCCAATCATAAGTGCATATGATCCAAGTAGAGAAAGTATCTTAACTTATGCCTCTCCCTCATATAAAATTGCAATAATGACTACCGATCTTGTTAACAATTGCCTAGGATAATTCCGCACACCGACCCATCATTATTCCACCCTCGCTGTTTGTAATACATTGTAATATATTCTAACTTTATGATAACAGCACCTATTTTTATATTTTAGCTCTCCGATATCAGGCAAAGCTATTCTCTTCATACCCACAACGTAGTTTTATTTCTCGTTCTTAGTTGGAAGCAAATGTTCGGCGTGCGTAGAGTCGTATCAGTGGCAGATAGGACTTGAGAGAATATTGATCTTACCTTTAGCTCCTTGTGGGTTTGACACTCCATACTTATCACTTCCACCTTTGAAAATTGCTACGATGATTCCTTGCACTTGGGGATTATCAATAGACAATCTTGACCGGCAGCCAGATATGTGATTTTATGTAACTATGTACTTTAAATCGAAAAATTGCTCCTTCTGTGTCGCAGACTTTGTCTTAACCGGCCATCGGCTTCGACCTCCCGCGCTAAGTGCTTGGGAGTGTTCCTTATAAAATATCCCTCGATAAGAGGGAATCCTTGCGAGGAACCAGGCAATCCGGCCATTTGGTACGAACAGACAAAAAATGCACAGGGAGATATGTTATATTACTGCTTAGCATAAGAAACATCTTCTAAAGACAATAGTACCTCTATCGGTACCTTCCTTTAGGCTGCTACGTAAATCATAGATAGGAAGGCCATATACTGCTAGTATGCGACTAATGGCTTTTGTGAGAAAAAGAAGCCCGAGTAATGGTGAGAACAACCATAATTTTATTTGTTGCTTCCGTCGTAGCCGACCAATTTTCTGCTGAAGATAGCTAGCCTTTGGCTTCACCCGTCTGAGGTATGCATCCGGATGACCCAGTCGTAACAATCGCAGAGGTGCTCCCTTTACCCTCTAGCCAAACAATCGGGAACGTAGAGGGTAAACACAGGAGCGAGGCAACCCAGCTTGGCAAAAATCTTAGTTCGAATTGATGCATATAATGGCTTAAAAATCGACAAGGGAAACATGCATACACAATAAATTTGAATAGATGCTTAAAATATATAATCATCGGCTTCGGGAAGAAGCCCCCAGGTGTTTTATTCGGATTTAACATTTGAAGATGTATGCCGAAAATCTTAACACGAGCTCGGTTTGGCCGAACATAGACTTGGGAAAAGAAAATCTGAACCTGCCAAAAATCAAGGTGGGAGGGAAGGGAAATGAAAAGAAAGAAAAGAAAGAGGAGGGTAAAAGGTAAGATGACACCGGTCTAGCCGTAGAAGCGCCGAAGACGAGCTGCGTTCCATGGGTTTGGTTCGAGGCGGTATCCGGCGGGTTTCGAAGACGGTAAGCCCCTGTAGCGAGTACTTCGTCAATTATGAAGGGGCCCTCCCATTTGGGATTGAGTTTATGCTTCTGTTTCTCCGGGAGCCGTAAGACGAGTTCACCCACATTATATGCTTTTTCCCTGACCTCCGTGCTCTAGTAACGCCAGGCCTGCTGTTGGTACAAAGTAGAGCGAGCCCGAGCTATGTCGCGCTCTCCTTCTAGGGCGTCCAAGTCGTCCTGCCGATCTAACTCCACCTCCTTTTCCTTGTACATGCGCACCCTAGGTGCGTCGTGAATAATATCACAGGGAAGGACTGCTTCTGCCCCGTAGACCATGAAGAACGGTGTGTATCCCGTTGATCGATTCGGGGTTGTACGCAGGCCCCACAGAATGGAGTCAAGCTCCTCTACCCAATGGCAGTCGGACTCTTGAAGAGATCGGACCAGACGTGGTTTAATACCACTCATGATGAGGCCGTTGGCCCGCTCGACTTGTCTATTGGTCTGCGGGTGATACACCGATGCGTAATCGAGCTTGATTCCCATTTTTGCGCACCAGTCCTTTACATCCTGGGCGGTGAAGTTGGATCCATTGTCTGTTATTATACTGTGTGGGACGCCGTAACGGTGTACCACGCCGAATATAAAGTTGATTACTGGTCCGGACTTGGCTGATTTGACAGGTTTTGCTTCGATCCATTTGGTGAACTTGTCAACCATGACCAGTAGATATTTATTCTTCTTGGTCCCCCCCTTTAAGTGGTCCGACCATATCCAGCCCCCAGACCGCAAAAGGCCAGGTAATCGGAATAGTCCGAAGAGCTGTTGGGGGCACGTGACTTTGATTTGCAAAGAATTGACATCAAATGCAATGCTGGACAAGTGACTGGGCGTCCGCTCGAGCAGTGGGTCAAAAGAAACCAGCCCGAAAGGCCTTGCTTACTAAGGCCCTTGCCGCGGCGTGATGGCCGCCCATTCCTGCGTGGATTTTGGCCAAGAGCTGCCTTCCTTCTTCCTCAGCTATGCACCGCTGGAGTACTCCAGTGGTGCTTTTCTTGTATAACTCACCCTCGCGGACTTTATAAGCCTTGGGTCACCGAATTATGCGTCTTGCTTCTGTCTGATTGTCGGGGAGTTCTTGGCGAAGAAGGTAAGCGAGAAAGGGCTCGGTCCATGGTGCGATTATTGCCATGACCTCATGAGCCGAAGGCGTTTCGTCCATTACGGAGCCGCCGATAATTTGGTCGTCTGGTTCGTTGATAGGGGGGACGACCTCTTCCGCGCTGATGGATCCGGCGCCCTGATTATCGTCCTGCCAAACCACCGATGGCTTGAAGAGCCGTTCCAGGAAAGTGTTTTTCGGGACAGGGTCGCGTTTGGCCCACATGCGGGCCAGTATGTCAGCGGCCTGGTTGTTGTCTCTAGCGACATGATGGAATTCCAGCCCCTCGAACCGTGCGGATATTTTAAGGATGGCGTTTCTATATGCCGCCATCTTCGGGTTTTTGGCATCGAATTAGCCGTTGATTTGAGAGATGGCCAAGTTTGAGTCTCTCCGTACCTCCAGCCATTGTATGCCCATTGAAGCTGTCATCCGAAGACCGTGCAAAAGTGCTTTGTATTCGGCTGCATTGTTGGAATCGGCATACATAATTTGCAACACGTATCGGACGTTGTCGCCTGTGGGGGATGTGAGAATAACTCCAGCCCCCAGTCCGGCCAATGTTTTGGATCCGTCGAAGTACATCGTCCAATGGGAGTATGTACTGTATTCCCTGGGGAGCTCGGCCTCCGTCCATTCAGCGAGGAAATCTGCCAACACCTGAGATTTAATAGCTCGTCGTGGCTTATAGTTGATTTCGAAAGGAAGGAGTTCAATGGCCCATTTGGCTATGCGGCCGGTAGCGTCCCTGTTGTTGATTATGTCGTTCAGGGGTAATTCGGATGCCACCGTCACCGAACACTCTTGAAAGTAGTGTCTTAGTTTCCGTGATGCCATAAATAATGTATAGGCTATCTTCTGGTAATGCGGGTATCTGGACTTGCATTGCGTTAGTACTTCTGACACATTGTAGACCGGCTTCTGTATCCGGAATTTGTGACCCTCCTCCTCTCGTTTGACGACGAGCACTGCGCTAACCACTTGGTTGGTGGACGATATGTACAATAACATTGGTTCACCGGCGTCTGGTGCTGTGAGTATGGGGTACCTTGCCAGCAGTGTTTTAATTTCCTCTAACGCAGCAGCTGCTTCATCGGTCCATTCGCAATTGTTGGTCCGTTTCAGCAACCTGTAGAGTGGTAAAGCGTTTTCACCGAGGCGGGGAATAAAGCGGCTTAACGCTGCCACTCAACCCGCCAACTTTTGGACATGCTTTAGCTCTGTGGGAATTGCAAGTTCCGATAGGGCATGGATCTTAGCCGGATTCGCTTCTATTCCTCTATGGGAAACAATGAATCCGAGCAGTTTACCAGCGGGAACTCCGAAGACACATTTCTCCGGATTGAGTCGTATATCGTACTCGCGTAAGTTGGCAAAGGTTTGCCTTAGGTCGTCGATCAACTGGCTGACGTGTTTGATTTTAATGACCACGTCGTCCACGTATGCCTCGACTGTTTTACCAACCTATTTTTTGAGACAGGTCTGGATCATGTGCTGGTATGTAGCCCCGGCGTTTTTTAGCCCGAAAGGCATTGTGTTGAAGCAGAATGGCCCGTAGGGGGTGATGAATGCGGTTGCAGCTTGATCGGATTCCTTCATTTTGATCTGATGGTATCCGGAGTAAGCGTCAAGGAAACACAGTGAATCGTGGCCGGCTGTGGCGTCAATAATGTGGTCTATACGTGGTAGGGGGAAAGGGTCCTTAGGGCAGGCCTTGTTAAGGTCCTTGAAGTCGACGCACAGCCGCCAGGATTTGTCTTTCTTCGGTACCATCACCAGGTTTGCCAACCATTCGGGGTGTTTGATCTCCCGTATGAATCCGGCCTCTAGCAATTTGGCTAGTTCTTCACCCATAGCTTGTCGTTTAGGCTCAAAAAAGCGGCGTAGAGTCTGTTTGACGGGCTTGAAGCCTGGGATTATATTCAGACTATGTTCTGCCAGCCGCCGTGGGATTCCTGGCATATCGGAAGGATGCCAGGAGAAGATGTCCCAGTTTTCTCGTAAGAATGCTCGCAGCGCCTCGTCCACCATGGGGTCCAGCTGAGCTCCGATGGACGTTGTCTTATTAGGGTCCGTTGGGTGTACCTGAAATGTAACAATTTCTTTTGTAGGTTTAAAGGACGTGGGTTTGGGCCTTTTGCTAAGGATCACATCGTCCTTCTCCACTGCTGACCGGAGTGCGGTCAATTCCTCTACAGCAAAGGTCTCAGCTAGTGCCTCGAGGGCGAGCACTGCTGTTTTGTTTTCGGCTCGAAGGGCTATATTCGGATCACTGGCGATTGTGATTACCCCGTTTGGGCCTGCCATCTTGAGCTTCATATACCCGTAATGGGGTATAGCCTGGAATTTTGTGAAGGCGTCACGCCCCAACAGGGCGTGGTAGCCACTGGGGAAGGGCACGATATGAAAGAGAAGTTCTTCAGATCAGTAGTTTTCGGGCGTGCCGAACACTACGTCCAGGGTGATACGTCCTGAACAACGCGCCTCTTTCCCAGGGATGATCCCCCGAAATGTTGTGTTGCTTTGCTCGATGCGAGATCGGTCGAACTGCATTTTTCCCAGGGTGTCTTCGTAGATGAGGTTTAAACCACTGCCACCATCCATTAGCACCTTCTGTAGCCTAAAACCATCGACGATGGGATTTAGGACCAGTGCGGCCGGTGTATGACCGGGAAGGATGGTTGGTTGGTCAGTGTCTCCGAAGGTGATTGGTGTGTCTGCCCATGAACTTGTTGCCGCCAGATGGTAGACCTGTACGAGTTCTCTAAGAGCTCTTTTCCTCCTGTTCCTAGAGGGGAACGTTTCGTAGATCGTCAGGACTTCCGAATTGTACTCCGGTGGAGTTGTGGAGCGCCTGTTCGGCGGTAGTGCCTCGAGGATGGCCTCTCCACTCTTTGCGACCTGCCTGACGACCCAGCAAGCTCTGAGGCTATGAGTCAGGCTTGTGTTCAGCAATACAGAATGTATAGGGTATGATTTGTCCAATAGTCCGTCAAGGACAGTTTTGGCCCCCGTAGGGGGTCTATTTCTCTTTTCGGCGGGTTCGTGTTCGGCTAGCCGCTTTGGAGGTATCCGCTTTTTCCGATCTCCTACAAGGTGTTCGGTAAAGTCTGGTTCTGTAAGTAGCCATTCGGCTTGCCAGGTGCTCTCCATGGCATAGTATTTTTGTACCAGGTCCGATAGCTCGGTGAAGCCGCGAACGCGTCGACGTGATAGGGCGTTGAGGATCCCTGCATCATGACAATTGTGACTGAAAGTTGCCATTATCTCCTGGTCACTAGAGCCTGGTACTCTGTCTGTAACGAGGAGGAGTCTAGCCCAAAAGTGGTGAACCGACTCCCCTGGTAATTATTTGACATCCCGTAAGTCCGAAGACTTGGATTCTCCTGCGATGCTTGAGTGCTCGACTTCGATGGTGTGTGGGAAAAAAATTAGTTCCGCGCTACGATGTGAGTCCGGAATCACGGGGTTCGGCGCGGGGGAATTGGAGTCCGCCTTGTCCGCAGGACCGTTCGGCGCGGGGTTCGAGTTGCGCGCTAGATCGGGGATCGATCCCGAACTATTTCTGGAGCGAACTCCCGAGTCTGGGTTACCAGAGAGATCTTGATGATTGGAGATTGGGATATAAACCGTTTTTAGTTTCGGTTGTTGGGGGGACGAGCCTCCAGCCGGACACTCGACGGTGGCGACTAAGTGAGTGACCGAGGGGGTGCGAATCTCCTTGTCATCGGATTTAAGCCCGATCCGGTCATAGACCGGGGTCTGGTGGTCGTCGGCCCGGCCCATGGTTCGAATCCGATCCAGTAGCTCGTTCAGGGACGAGACGTCGGTGGAGTATGTGTCTCCGAAGCGCACGGGGTCGATCCGCAGTGCCGTGGTCCCAGGATTGCTCGAAGGCGAACCCAGGTTGTGTTCGGCTGCGGCAGATCTGGGCATATCGACGGGGGTGGGCATTCTAGACGGCCTGAGGGTAGAGGCCACCTCAGAGGCGATGCCCGATGCTTCCGGCGTCAAGGTGTCGGACTCTGCGGGCTCCTTTGAGGGCCTCATCCAAACAAGTTCTCCCCATGAATCAGCAGCTAACACTAGGTTCCCAAATCTGATTTCTTGATCGGGGAAGAAACTTTCGATCTGGCCAAGATGGTCAGTCGGATCGGCATGCGACAGGGCGCTGCCGCCTGCGGGGGTCTGTCCAGGGACGGAGGCATCCTGGCTGCAGGCTCCATGGCTTATGAGAAGGTGAGCCATCGATTCTTTTGGTGATCACAGCGGAACTCTCAATGAAAGCACCAATGTCGGTGTCAAAACCGGCGGATCTCGGGTAGGGGGTCCCGAGCTGTGAGTCTAGGATCGATGGTAACAAGGGAACGAAGGAGACGATGTTTACCCAGGTTCGGGCCCTCCTATGGAGGTAAAACCCTACGTCCTGCTCGATTATATTGATGGTATGAAGGTTACAGAGTTGATCTACCCCGAGATCGACGAGCTAAAACCCTAGATGAGTTTCTCTGCGCTACAATCTAAAACCCCCTGGCGTATATAGACGGGGTCATTAGGGTTACACATTATCGGTTGTTCACCGGAGGGATAAAACATGCCTAATCCACTACCTCAAACTTGAAAGACACGCCACGACTCCTGAGTTCTCCTCCACAGCGAGGAGGCCCTCGATCAATCCCATCCTCCGCGAGCGGCCCATGAGCCCGGCCTATGAGAAATAGGCTGGCAGTCCGAGGACCCCTTAATCCCGGACTCACTCACCGCCCCCACGAGCAAGCAGCGCATAGCTGAGCCCAGGGCCTCAGGAGCGACCGCCTGGGAGGATCAGCAAGATACAAGCAGCGCGGGCCACCCGCGGCAACGGGAGCGCCGACACGGCCCTCCGGAGGAGAGGGCCTTATGAGGACCGCAAGCCGAGGTCCGGCCGACGCCATGACGCCTCACGAGGCGGCTTCACCGACACAACACCTCTGGAGCTGCGCTGGGTGCATTGCGCTCATGTTTGGGCCGCGGGAGCGCAATCCTGCGGCTATGCGGGGAGCAGTGCACTCAGGTTTGGGCTGTAAGGGCGCGCAACCACACAGTAATGTGTGGGATGGCTCTTAACCGAGTTGGGAGCACCTGGGCCGTGCGCCTGGGGGCTTGCCCAGCTATCTCCGGCCGTGACACTCTCACGTAATAATGAGTGGGTTGTATAAGCCCGGAGCCCCCGAGGACGCGGAGGGGTTTCCACCCACACCCAAGTGGAAGCCCCATGCTCCGCGCTGGCGGACAACATTGTCCTCCAATGACTATGCCCACGCAACGTGGATGCCCTATGTTCCGCGCTGGGGGAAGACGAAGACTAGCCTAGGTGCCGGACGCGGCTGCTCTCTGCCTTTCTTGTGTTTGAATTTGCCTTTTTCCTGGAATGAAGTTCGAGACTTTTTGTTGACTCTATTTAAAGAAAAAGGGGTGGGATTTTTTTTTTCTTCTTGCGGTCCTCTCTCTTGAAATTTCTTTCTTCGAGGTAACGCCTGCCAGCCTCTCCCTCTCGCGTCTCGCGAGCGGGGGCGACTGGCACGGTGTGGACACCTCGCCATGGCCTTGGCATCTTGGTCCCCGCGTGGCCTTGGCGTCCTGGTCCTCGCATGGCACTCTCGAGCAAGCCAGCAAGCACGCGCCGCCTCACCCTCGCTCGGGGGCTCTGCCGCGGCTCGGTGCGCTGTCTTAAAAACCCCTGGAGGCTCACGCCCCCTGGGGACAAGAACCGGCAGAAAGGATTGGTCGCCACTGGAATTTCAAGGGAGGCACCTGAGCACTGCGCCTCAGGAGTCTCACCGATCGCGTGGCTACTCGCTCGCTATTTGGTCTCGTCCTGGTGATCCGGATGCCCCAATGGTGGGCGAGGCCTCGCCCCTTTGGTCTCGTCCTGGTGATCCGGACGCCCCAACGGTGGTCGAGGCATGCACAGGATCGGGCCCCGCCGACGTAGAGTGCCGCTTGAGCGTCAAAAGGGGGCTCCTGAGCACTGCGCCTCAGGAGCCTCACTGATTGCGTGGCTACTCGCTCGTTATTGGTCTCGTCCTGGTGATCCGGACGCCCCAATGGCGATCGAGGCCCCGCCCCCTTTGGTCTCGTCCTGGTGATCCGCACGCCCCAACGGTGACGGGGCATGCACGGGATCGGGCCCTGCAGACGTAGAGCGCCGAAAGGCCCCCCCCCCCCCCAAGTCGTCTCATTCGTAGGAAGGAGGAACTTCCCCAAGCTCTCCAGGTGCTACTAGCTCACTGGGCGCCACTGCTAAACCTCACGACGTGGAAGCCCGCCGCGGACGCATCAAGCTAAGTACTCTAACTATGATCGAAGGGAGGCCTCAGTTAACAGTAACGCAGCGACCATAACACGTAATGAGAGTGCTGATAAGAGGGCGCAAGTGGCAAAGTTCATCATACGCCCGAAAGGGCCCCCCATGATTTTGACTACAGGCAGAAGAAAAGAAAAGAAGGCGAAGGAGCCCCCCGCCCCGGGGGGCCGCCGCTCCTGAGGCCCCGGCCTTGGCGCGCCAGCGCTCAGTCGGAGTCCTCCTCCTCCTTGATGGCGCCATGGTGGCATGTCGGCGTGGCCGCTACCCGGGCGGGGGAGCGGCGCCGCCGTGGCTGGCTTCCCCCCGAAGTCCGGGTGCGCCGGTGTGGCGGGGCGTCGTAGCTGTCGTCGCTCGGCCTCTCCTCAGAGGATGTATCGCTGCTGCTGGAAATATGGCGGCCGTCACCAAGGGCAAGCTCACCTCCAAGATCGCCGCTGCCGCCGCCCTCCGGGCAACATTCCAAACGCCTGCCATCCTCACCGAAGATCTTGACAAAAAGCGTCGCGACGCCGCCGTGCTTAAAGTGGACCGTGGGCCTCCCCTCCAGGCCGTGGGCGCAGGCGAAGGTCTGCCACCCGCGGCCCAAGAAGGTGTTGCCTGCAGGGGTGACCTCAACCTCCACCCACAACGCGCCGCTGCAACACCCGTCAGGCTGCAACCATAGGCCTGCGGGCGCGTCAGCCGGCAATGTCTCTGCGAAGGAGCGTGGGAGCTGCAACCAGGAGCTCGCCGCCCTCTCCACCGGCACTAGGAACTCTAGTCCCGCGTCGGCCGTGCGGGCTTGCGGACGCGGCGGCCGGGCACCGACTGCAAGTCTCTCCCCCTGCTACGGCCACCGCGCCCACCGCCTCCGGCTGCGCCAGCGGAGGCGCCGGGCCCCGCGGAGGGGCGCCCTCGCCCACGCGGTGCCGCCGAAGACGTCCCAGCATACTTGCGAGGGCGACCCCTACTCCTCTTGGGAGGTTGTTGGCCCGGCGCCCCCTGGCAGGCCTTTCCCTTCTCGGCGGCGGAGAACCTCCTCACCGGCGTCATGATGGGGTAGACGAAGGACGAATGCGGGGGAGCAAGAAGTGGGGATGGGCCGGGGGCTCAGTCTTCCCCCGCCCATTTATAGCTAGATGGAGGCCAATCGGCATTTTCCCAATCCCGGGTATTAATGGCCCCGCAACGTACGCCGATCGAAGGCCAAACAGAGCGGTTGCCGAGGCATCATGGGGAGTGGAGCCGCCGTGCACCTTGAGCGACGCGTGCCAGGCTCGATCGGAGTGCTACACTGCCTCACGTAGCTTCCTCTGCACCCGTCAGGTCACATCCGTGTGGCCCGAGAAGGGGGAGGACACAAGGAGACATCCGCATTCAAGGAAGGCAATGATGGCCGGGGAGGCGCGCAGGCCTCGCGTCAGCTCGGCTCAGGGCGGTTCCCGACGTCTTCGGGGAGCCGGGACGCCCACGTCTCATGGTGCGCCACGCGTCAAGTCGGGTGACGGTGTCCTGGACTAGGGGGTACTCACCACGTCGTCTCCCGACCAGGTGGATCGGGCTGAGGACCCCCATGGTGGTGCACTATTGGGCCAGTTCGGACAGCCCATGCCGTATACAAGGAGGATTCCACAAGACTTGATGCACAAGACAAGGACTCTCTTAAACCCTAGGACTCGGTGCATATATAAACCAAGGCCAGGCTAGTCAATAGAGGATGATATATTAATTAGAACAATCTCGTGGTAGATACATGTACTCTGTACAACACCCCGTATGAATACAATCAAAAGCAGGACGAAGGGCATTATCTCTTCGAGAGAGCCCGAACCTGGGTAAAATCCTGTGTCCGAGTTACCATCGCTTCAAGACGCCTAGCTTAGGACCCCTACTACGAGATATGCCGGATTTGACACCGATGTTGGTGCTTTCATTGAGAGCTTGCTGGCAGTCGCCGCGGTGCGATGGGAATTTAGATCGTCTCCGGCGCGATCTACGCGTTGGAACCGAGCTTTGTTGTCGATGTCGGCATCTTCGTCGCCGCCTCGACTGGTCACCTTGGCTGGACCGAGGACTGTGCTCCGTGCCGGATCGTCAATATCGGACGGATACTTTCATCGTCATCATCCCCGATCTTTATCAAGATCACGAGAAATCATCCATGGGGGCTCGATGTTGACATCGTCCTCGAGCAACCGTGTAGTTTTTCTGGACAGCGACTCATGTTCGTCGTCTCCGCTTCCTCGAGCGTCGCCTTGACGATTGCTTTGGAGTAACTATGTGGAATTGAGTCTCTAATGACCCCATAAAATTTCGTCGTATTCCGATGGAGGAATCTTCGGCGATCTACGAAATACCGGAGCCCTGTCGAATCTGGACGGGAATCGGGATGAGTTTAGGGCGAGGTGTCCATCTCCCACCTCGGACATCGTTTGGAAAATCCCACCGTTCATCGTTTGCGGAATTACCATACCAATCACCCCTCAAAATTTCAGCTCAATCCGACCGTCCAAACTCCGGGAAACATCCGATTAGTACAAGGAATTTCGGATATATTTTCTACGCGAAAATGAATCCGACCCGAGTTCATCTTTTTCATGAACGGGTTGTCGGACGTCCTTTTTGAAGGAAATTTTCTCATCATCTCGGTCATCCGACCAAGAGTTCGGCATCGCGAGGGCCGAATAATCATCAAGCGAACCTCGTCATCCGCGGGTTGTACGGGTCGAGCACTCCTTTGCTTCATCAAGCCAGCATTGACCTCGTCACAAATTTTGACCTGCGTCGGCATCACCGCGTCGTTAATTTTTCAAGCTGACGTCCACCACACCGACCTGCTTCGTCACCTCGGCTAGACCGGGGCTTTGGCATCCCTTCATTAACCTACTCCGGGGACTTCGGCGTCACCAGGCGACCTGCTTCAACACATCGGCTAGCATGAGACTTCGGCGTCACCAGCCGACCTGCATGAGACTTCGGCATCCGCCGATCACAGCTTCATCATGTTAACTGGACCGAGGACTTCATCTCGCCACATCGACCGTGCAGCGTCGCCACTTCGTCAAGCCGAACTCTTCGTTCAGGCACCTCGGTGCCCAGGCTATATTCCTTTACTTATTTGCTTCACTTAAATTAACTAAGTAGAAGAATTTTTTTTAAAATATATTATTACCTTTATTTGTTATTACTCTTGGCTTGCACTATATTGTGTGCACAGGTAATCGACTTCGGCTGTGTCATGTGGTCACCTTGGCGTGCGTACATCGTTGTCCCGCCTCCATCAACCAAATTGTGTCATCGACATGGCCGACGAACGTGGGGGCTTCGCCGTCACGCTGCCGAACTACTCCGTCTGCTCGACTGGACCGAGGGTTTCTCCTCGGCCTTCGGAAGTGTTGTGTTGTCACTTCATCAAGCCGAGCTCTTCTTCGGCTACCTCGCAACCGGCTTGGGGGCTGGGACCTTAACCCACTACAAGCTCGACACACGTCATGAGCACATTAACCAGCTAAGTCGCTTTCATGCTCAAAAACTTTCAGTTTTAAATTTTGTTCGGTTCGACCAAGCATATACTTTTTTGACAAAAAGTTGTTTGCGATAAACTTTCTTTGTCAAAACTTTGTTTGTTACAAACAAATTCAAATACCCCGTTTACTTGGGGGCTTCCTTTATGAAGCCATTCCTCTTGCATATGATAATTAATGTATCGCACCCTTCCTTGTTCGTGTTTACACCAATATATGCATCATGTTGACTTAAGTGTTCCGCAAAGCTGGGTTGCCTTGCTCCTGTGCTTACCCCTACGTTCCCGATTGTTCGGCTAGGGAGTAAAGGGAGCACCTCTGCGATTGTTACGATCGGGTCATCCGAACTCGTACCTCAGACGGGTGAAGCCGAAAGCTAGCGCTCTTTCTGTTTTCAACTATGGTCGGCCACGACGGAAGACAAGCATACATAAATCTATTGCACACTCCTCATGGTAATCATGAGAACCCAAAGAAAGGAACCGTTGGTGGAACTATTTTCTTTGAAGATGCTTCTTAAGTTAAATAGTAATATAGCATAAGTTCTCTGGGCACGCTTTGTCTGTTATAGCCTAATGGCCTGATTGCCTGGTTATTCGAAACACCTCCGATATCCTCGGATGGCGTAGTAGATAACACTTTTCGGCCCTTGGCCGAAGAGGGAGAAGCCGACGGTCGGTTAAGACGCGTTTAAAGTTCGGGCGGACACATATATGATATAAGTACTTCGGTACATACAATCATTATACATAAAATTCTTTTACCCAAGTCACTTGGGGGCTCTCAAATTTATATGAGCCGTTTTATAATAAATGTGTTTTCTTCTTGCAAAGTGTTTTTCTACTACTCCTTTTTCCGACACTAGTGTGTGGTCAATAGCCGGATAGCCTGGTTTCTTTCTAAAGCCGCTCGAGTTTAGTTCGCTAAACAGGTCTCGGAGAAACACTCCGCCTTTGGGATATGGAGGTTGAAGCCAAAGGCTGGCCCGCTTGGAGGCCGGAGATCGGATGTATCATGTTAAAGCATGACCGAAGCACATATTAATTTTAAGACTAGTTTCAGATTGGCACAATTTTCTTTTATCTAAACATAAAGTTTTTTGCATAAAATTTTGTTTTTTTCCGAGCATAATTCTCGCAGAACACTTTTAAAGCATCGGCAGTATCAACGGGGGGCTGCGACTAGAGCCGAACCCACCAAAAGCCATGGCACTCCGAGGAGTCCTCGGCAAAACGTTCTCGGATATTGCTTTATATGCACCAGTTTCGAATTGTGTCTTCGGTCAATAGTTGGGTTGCCCGGCTCCTGTGCTTGCCTCCTATTTCCGCTTTGTTCAGTTAGGTGTGCAAAGGGAGAACCACTGCGATTGTGCTTCCAGCTCGAATGGTTAAGCGCCTCAGTGGAGAAAGCCGAAAACTGACTGTCACAATGAGCCTAAACTGGTCAGCGATCCGATGACTGTGTCAAACTACAGATCGATAGAGGTCACCCCATGTTAAACGATGGGCCTTTGATTGGCCGAAGTGTTACTGGTTTACCTCGGCTAATGCCGAACACTATTCTGGGGCTAGTAACTGGCCCCGAACTTTAAACTCCTATGACTAAGAGAAAGTTCTAAAGCCTGCATATCTGATTGCCTCGTTTCCGCTAACACAACCACCTCTGGCACCGAGACGTCGGCTAAGGGTTGTATTGTTAGTACGGAAACACCCTGTGTAGCATCTACAAAGGGGTGGAAGCTGACGATGGGCTACTTTCAGGTTATAAACAGTCTCAATGGAGAATTTGCCTTCCATAATCATCGTTATAAAGCCATAAATATGCATCAATTTGACTTAAGATTTTGGCCAAGCTGGGATGCCTGGCTCCTGTGCTTACCCCTATGTTCCTGATTGTTCGGCTAGGCGGTAAAGGGAGCACCTCTGTGATTGTTAGTACCGGGTCATCCGGGTTAGTACCTCAGACTGGGTGAAGCTGAAAGCTAGCCATCTTAAAGGATATAATTGGTCGGCAACGATGGAAGTGAAAATTTTGGTTCATTATGGACCACAGAGTTCGGGAACTTTCCCCCAACTAAATCCTCAATATTTTCCTCCCCCATTGATCGGAGATGAGGTTTCATGATCATGGTCAGCATGACAACCCAAAGAAAGGAACCAATAGCGGGACTATTTTCTTTGGAAGATGTTTCTTACGTTAAATAGTAATATAACATATCTCTCCGCGTACCTTTGTTCATAAAACCGTATGTCCGGATTGCCTTGTTTGCCATAAATCCTTGCCCTCATAAAGGCTTAATAAAGTAGGACACACTCCCCGGCCACTGGCCAAGGAGGTTGAAGCCGATGGTCGGTTGACAAAGTTTTGTACAATGCGGATCCGAGCATTAATGATGTAAAGAACTTGGATACATAGAATCATTAACCATAAATTGTGAGTAAAGTCAATTTACTCCGAATATCGATCCTTAATTCGGCCACCCGTGCCCACATTAAGTCTCGGGGGCTACTGGGCTTCGCGCTTATCATTTACAAATATTAAAGGGGCACATCGATCCTCTGATCTGGTGTTGCCACCCAACCAGTGGCTCGGGGGCTACTGCATTGCCTATTCAATGCAGAAAATTCAAAATGCTTAGTGTTCGGCTTGACCGAGCTATGGGCAAACGTGTCTTCGGACAACAATAGGTACCATCTGGACCTATCCGGCATCAAGCTAATATATTATGGCAACTTCTCAAGACCCTCTCTCAACGGCCCGCTTGCCGATCACTATTTCCTCTAATATATTACACCGCGTTTCTATTCCTAAGTATGTTGCAGAGCTAGGAGTTGATCCTCAGGCCAATTTTGTGAATCGACCTGAGTCTCAGGGGCTACTGGGATCAGCGGTTTTATGTTTTCCTTCAGGTGCATGCCGGACAGTCAACGGACACACACCTTGAGGGCTACTGGCTATATATCTCGGTAAAGAATACATTGCACAAATCGGAATTAAATTTACAAAAATCAGCCCATGGCCGAGGTGGTGCACCACCTCGGAAGGAGTCCGGCATAAAGCTCGGATGCAAGTGGATGGCTCCATAGAGGGCATTTCCGGCATTAAGCTCGGTTGAACCCCTTCAACTTTTTCAAGACCGAGGTAATCTATGACACCTCGGATGTAGTCCGGTGCTCGGATACAGTCCGGCGCAAGAGCTCGGATGCAGTCCGGCGTTGGAGCTCGGCTGTAAAAAGACTCTTCGGATACAGTCCGGCGTTGGAGCTCGGAAGCAGTCCGGCATTGGTGCTCGGCTGCAAAAAATACCTCGGATGCAGTCTGGCGTCGGAGCTCGGACGCGAGAGGACACCGCCGCACGGGAAACACTTCGAACCCGAGGTGTGGTGTAAAAATAACAAGGCATTGATAAAGGCCGAAAACTTAAAGGGGCTCCTCGGATACCCGACGTATGAACTCTTTGGATACACCTCGGCGATACTCAAGATCGGAGATGGGAAGATTTTTTGAACCAGTTTTCAAGACCGACGACTGAAGACGAAAAACAGTTCAGAAGAACCGAGGAGCGTCCCCAACTTGAAGACCGGTTCAGGGGGCTACTGACGGTGTCCTAGACTAGGGGGTACTCACCACGTCGTCTCCCGACCAGGTGGATCGGGCTGAGGACCCCCATGGTGGTGCACTATTGGGCCAGTTCGGACAGCCCATGCCGTATACCAGGAGGATTCCACAAGACTTGATGCCCAAGACAAGGACTCTCTTAAACCCTAGGACTCGGTGCATATATAAACCGAGGCCAGGCTAGTTAATAGAGGATGATATATTCATTAGAACAATCCCGTGGTAGATACATGTACTCTGTACAACACCCCGTATGAATACAATCAAAAGCAGGACGTAGGGTATTATCTCTACGAGAGAGCCCGAACCTGGGTAAAATCCTGTGTTTGTGTTACCATCGCTCCAAGACGCCTAGCTTAGGACCCCTACTACGAGATATGCCGGATTTGACACCGACATCGGGCCTGCAGGCGATTGGGGCCCACGGCGCTTCGGGCCATCCTCCGTGGCTTCACCCCGATGCTAGCTCGAGCGCGCCTCGGGCCCGGGGGCTACTGTCGGCGTTCTGGATACGGGGGTACCCAGACTTGCCTGCCTGCGGCCCAAGGCGTGGCCCACATCGACGACCAAGTATGACCTGGCGCGGCCTCACTCAACACAAGGCCCTCACGAGGCCTCGAGCTTGCGAGGGAAACAACGCCAAGACCCGTGGGGAGGTAGGCCTCCCCAGGCCTCCTCCCGAGCGGCGGAGACTTCTATGCAACGCACGACTTCAGGAGGCCAAGGGTGACGCCAGCCAGGCCAGGCGGGCGCCAGCGCGCCAGAGGGGACAGTTTCCCCTTTGGTGCAAAGGAGGCAGGGGCGCAGGCGAGTTCCCAAAGCGCCCCCAGAGGTTTCCACTTCGGTGCAACAAGACCAAGATCCCAAGCCCCGCAGGACGGACATCATCACCGAGCCCACCTCTGCATCACCGTCGACTACTTTGCAGGCGAAGACCACCTTTTGTCAGGATAGGGCGTACCTCCTGTCCCCCTTTGAATTTGGCCATTGAGGATTCCTTCCCGCCTTTGTGATAAGGGAAGAGGACCCGGGCCGCTATAAATAGAGGCTAGGCTGCTCTGTAAGGGGGTACGACACTTCCACCCGCAAGCACACCGCGAGGCAACTCACCACTGTACTAGTTCATCCACAATCCTCCTCGTGAGGCAATCCACCAAAAGCAGGAGTAGGGTTTTATGCTTCGCAGCGGCCCGAACCTGGGTAAACTCTCGTGTGCTATCTTCTTCCTCGCCATCGAGCGGGGTCATCGTGTTGTGGGCTTGGTGGGGGTGAAGCTGTTGGGGGATCTTCGCACACGCCCCTGGGTACGAACTTCTTGGGGTTTTGCGGAGCCCGAAATCTGACACTCACCACCCTAATGACGAGCAACACTTCAGCAAGCTCAAGTTAACCATGCCTAAGTTCTTCGGAAGCAATGAAACCAAATACTATCTCTCATGGGCACTTAAGGTTGACAAGATCTTCCATCTCCACAACAATGATGAAGAGAAGAAGATCGCCATGGTTCTCATTTGGTGGTAGCACGTAACTGAGCGAAGAAGAGAGAAAGGCAAACCTCCTATCATGACTTGGAATCAAATGAAGGATCTCATGAGAGCTCGTTTTGTACCTACTCACTATAATCGTGCTCTCTTCAAGAAACTTCAACTCCTCAAACAAGGCACGAAGTCCGTTGAAGAATACTATCAAGAAATGGAAATGGCTATGATCCTGGCAAATGTCAAGGAAGATGATGAGCAAACAATGGTGTGTTTCTTGAATGGGCTTGTCGGGACCCTAATCCTAAGCCATACGAATCTAGCATGTAACACATCATATCACTTTGCGGCCTCACGCATGATAAGCTCCACGGCTGCCACCTTACCTTGGTCGGGACCGTTTGCACCTTTAGGCTCACGTATGTGAATATGTCTCTAGCAATCATATAACAGAGAACCCTGGTCGACATGACTAGTTATAGACCCAAGTGGCACAACCATACAGGAACAAACATACATAACCCAACAATGCAGGTGTCGGTCATCAACGTGTGTAGACGAGTCATAGCAAGCTATACAGACTCCATTACACCGCGTGACATTTCCCCATAGGGACAAACACAGCAACAAAGAAGGATACATGTCGGTCAATCAATGTGTCCGAAGCAGTAGCAAGCTACCAGGCTCAGTGGAAGCACAAAGAGGCAGTTCCCTGTAAAGAAGGCTACCATAGGCATACGACTAGGTGTTGAATCCCACACATACCAATGCATTTCAAGCATACACGCAATACGCACGATATGCGTAGATACAACATGGCATCACAACATAACTCTATGACTCAAGTATTTATTAAGGACTCATAAGAGCCAACATAATGTGATATTACAAACAGAGGTCACATGACCCAACACCCAAGTCATCCAGGCAACAAGTAGAAGCATATCATGTCTGGGTACAGACATCTACTAAAAGTGGCTGGAGGAGCCTGAAAATCTGCAACGACCCTACCAAAGGAGCCAGACCTCTGTCTGGGATTCCCAAGCTAATCGGTGAACATTGAAATTTGCGTAGAAACCATTGGTGATACTAAGGTCTCCTTTGTAAAAACATAATTAAGCAACCATGAGTACAAATGTACTTAGCAAGACTTACATCAAATCTATCTACATATGCATCACTATGAACAAGGGGATTGTGGAGTTTAATTGCAGCAAGCCAGCTTTGACTCTTGGCTAACCTGTACTACGAGTACTTTCTTTGAGGTGAGAGAGCGCACACGAGTCCACATATTCACCAGATAAATACACCACTTTGGATCCTCTTCTGTCTTCCTACGAGAGGGCCATCCATAGCACTCACACTTATCTTGCGCATTTTAGAGTATCCATTTCAATTGTCTATGAACCATATAAGCTTTCCAAGTAGTCCATATCCGAGGACGCGGCTATTCAAATAGATTATTTAACCCTGCAGGGGTATACTTCATCACAAACACTCCCACCACTTAGCACCATATGCATGTCATGCATCTCGGCAACCTTTAGGCAGAAGCACTAGCGTGGGTGTCGGCCACAACCGTTAACTATGCAAGACTCTAGTCCAGGTTTATCGCCTATTTGAGATTGAACCCGAAAGGAAGTCCGCCCGAAGTTTCAATTACGGTCCCAAACGATGTGAGCAAGGTTCCACAAGCCCACCATTCGGGTGCCACTTGGTACACTGTGCCACCGTGCATCTACCGTACTAAAGCCCACCCCGTCGGGCAGCGCTAAACACGGCTGCCAGCACTTTTCCTACAAACACCAGAAACTAGTTGCAACTCCTGGACAGAGATCAAGGCGATTAAAGAGTCGAGAGGTATTGGAGTACCCGAGCCTAATGTGTGGTAGTATCTCGTCTTGTATAACATACACATAACTCGGTTCTTAAGGACGGTCCCAATGAGGCAACCCGTCATGTACTCCTACATGGCCTCTCATCGCTACCTTTACCAAATCGGATTCACACACTTAGCTCTCACATAGCAGGACATGAACACATCCATTCCGATTCATCGCCTAGATGGATCAGACCTGACACGACTCTAAGCATAGCAGGCACAGTAAGCAAGCATAGATTAGTAAGCACAACAAGGCTCAAGAAGTTGTTACTCATGCTAAGTGGTTTCAACTATTTACTGTGGCAAAGACAGGTCATGCAAAGGAATGGATTCAACTACCGGGAACATGTAACAATTGAATCGTGATTGTCCTAATGCAGTAAAAGAGAGCAGAAGCGAGACAGTGGGTTTATATCAGTATGCTCAAGGGGGGGTTGCTTGCCTGGCACTTCTGAAGATGAACTGCTCTTCATTAGTGACATCGATCTCAAAGTTGGAATAACGTCTACTGGGAAGAAGCAACACGGACAACAAAGAAGGAACAACATTCAACGCAATGCATAACCAAAATGAATGTTATGACATGTTAAGGTACCAAATTGACCTAATGCAACAAAAGTTCAAGTTAATCGAAGTGGAATTCAAACTTAGTTCAAATTCCAACTCCAAATGTTATTTCATAAATTTCCTTAATCATGAAATGTCCTAGTTGGTGATGTTAACTTGTTCAAACATGCATGATCAGGGCATAAACAGATTCATTGGATTTTTCTGATCATTTTTTCATATATAAATTATTTTCATCCGAGTTATAGATTATTTCCTATGAATTTTACAAGTTTTAAACATTTCTGCAGTTAATAAATCATTTCTGATTTATTTAATATCCTAGAAAATATTTACTGCATCAGCATTATGTCTAGGTGACGTCGGCAGGTTAACAGACCAGTCTAGGTCAACCGTGACCTGCGGGTCCCACATGTCATGGACACAGTGGTAACAGGGAGTTAATTAACACCTAACTGAAGTAATTAGCAAGTCGGGCCCACGATCAGTGACTCGGGGTTTAGTTAGTTTGGTGATTAGTCCCTAATTAGCATGCCATGTCAGCAGTCGGAGTTCGTCGGATGGCGATGACCAAACTGATGGTGGACGTTCGTCGGAGTTGCGCTCCCGGCGTCCATTTGGCACGCTAAGGGCACCAGGGAGGAGCTCTTGCTCGTCCACATCCAATGGAGCGGACAGCAGGTCATGGGGTGACCGGAGTGTCGCCGGCGTTGAGGTTTGGCAGTGCCAGAGCCATGACTTGAAGCGGGTGCCGACTGCGGTGCATGACAGGAGGCGTGGGTGGTGGCGTTCAGTTGCTCGGGAAGTGCTGAGCACATCCCAGTTGTGGGAGTCCGGGATTAAGGGGTCCTCGGACTACCGGCCTATTCCTTATGGGCCGGAGTGGTGGGCCACTTGTTGGAGGAACGGACTGACCGAATACCTCGTGACCAAGGAGGAGACCTAAGGAGCCGTGGCGTGCCCTTCAAGCTAAAGGTGGTAGAATAGGCATGATTACTCCCTCGACAAGCGACCGACTATGTGTAACCCTAGGAACCCTTGGTGTCTATATAAACCAGAGGGTTTAGTTCATAGAGGTTAGGTGAACTCATCTAGGGTTTAGCAACTTGATCTCGAGGTAGATCGACTCTGTAATCTTCATACACATCAATACAACCAAGCAGGACGTAGGGTTTTACCTCCATAGGAGGGCCTGAACCTGGGTAAACATCGTCTCCTTCGTCTCCTGTTACCCATCGATTCTAGATCCACAGCTCGGGACCCCCTACCCGAGATCCGCCGGTTTTGACACCGACATTGGTGCTTTAATTGAGAGTTCCGCTACGCGATCGCTAGATGAATCGATGGCTCGTCTTATCTTCAGCGATGAAGTCTGCAGCAAGGACGTTTTCGTTCCTGGTCAGATTTTCGCATTCGGCAACATCGTATCGCATGCCGATCCGGCCGGCCATCTTGGCTAGGTCGGAAGTTTCATCCCCGGACAGGAGATCAGATTCGGGAACCTTGAGTTCATTACCAACTCCCGAGGAGATCTTGTTTTAACAAAGCTCTCAGCTCCCGTGGAGGAGCCCGCAGGCTCCGACGCCTTAACGCCGGAGGCAGCTGGTCCCACCGCTGAGGTGGCCTCTATCCCTGGGTCGGCCATAACGCCCAGCCCAGCTGATCTGCCCGGATCTACCGCGACTGGATATAATCCGGGCGCGCCGTCGAGCGACCCTGGGACAACGGCGCTGCGGACCGACCCCATGCGCTCCAGCGACATGGATCCCGCCGACATCTCGTCATTAAACGAGTTGCTTGGTCGGATACAAACCATGGGCGTGACCGACGACCGAGCCTCAATCTATGACCGGATCGGGTCTAAACCCGATGATAGGGAGATTTATACTCCACCGATCACTCATTTAGTCGCCACCATCGAGTGTCCGGCCGGAGGCTCGTCCTCTCAACTACCAGAATTAAAAACAGTTTACACCCCGGTTTCCGACCGCCAGGATCCCTCTTACAATCCGGAATCCGGAGCCCACACCGGAAATAGTTCGGGATCGGTTGCCGACCTAGCGCGCGACCTAGAGCCCGCACAGAGTGGTCCGGTTTATAATATGGACTCCGAACCCACCACGCCGGATCCCACGATGACACGGGAGGCAAACGCCGTGATCCCGGACTCACATCCTGGCGAGAAACTAAAATTTTCCCCGCCCACCACCCAAATCGAGCACTCCCCAAGTAGTGCAGGAGAGCCCAGGTTATCGGGCTTATGGGAAGCTAAACAACAGCCAGTGGAATCAGTCCATCATTTTTGGGCTAGACTACTCCTTATCAAAGACAGAGTACCAGATCCTAGTGGCCAGGAAATAATAGCAACCTTCAGGCACAATTGCCACAATGAAGGAATCCTTAATGCCCTAGCCCGTCGTCGCATTCACGACTTCTCCGAGCTATCGGACCTGGTACAAAAATACTGCACCATGGAAAGCACTTGGCAAGCCGAACGTTTGTTTTCGGATCCGGTCCCTGCCGAACACCCTCGAGGAACTCGAAAAAAGCAAACACCTCCGAAATGGCCGGCCGAACACGAACCCGCTGAGAAAAAGAATAGACTCCCTACGGGAGTCAGAACTGTCCTTGACGGGCTATTAGACAAGCCATGCCCTATACACTCCGTATCACTGAACACAAGCCCGACTCACAGCCTTAGAGCTTGTTGGGTCGTCAGGCAGGTCACAAAAAGCAAAGAGGCCATCCTCGAGGCCCTACCTCAAGGCAGACGTTCAACAGCGCCACCAAAATGCAACGCCGAGATCTTGACGATCTACGAAACGTTTTCCTCCAGGAATAAGATGAAGAGAGCTCTTCGAGAACTCGAACAAATATATCAGGTGGCAGCAACAAACTCAAGGACAGACACACCGATCACCTTCGGAGAAGCTGATCAACCAATCACCCGCCCCGCCCGAACACCTGCCGCACTGGTCCTCAACCCCATCGTCGATGGTTTCAGGTTGCAAAAGGTGCTAATGGACGGCGGCAATGGTTTAAACCTCATTTACGAGGAACCTTGGAAAAAATGCAGTTCGACCGATCCCGCATCGAACATAGCAACACAACCTTTCGTGGGATTATCCCTGGGAAAGAGGCACGTTGTTCCGGACGCGTTACCCTCGATGTGGTATTCGGCACGCCCAAGAACTACAGATCCGAACAACTTCTCTTTCATATCGTGCCCTTTCACAGTGGTTACCACGCTCTGTTGGGGCGTGACGCCTTCACAAGATTTCAAGCTGTGCCACATTATGGGTATATGAAGCTCAAAATGCCGGGCCCAAACGAGGTGATCACAATCACAAGTGACCCGCATAGAGCCCTTCGAGCCGAAAACAGAATAGCAGCGCTCACCCTCGAGGCACTAGCTGAGACCCTTGCAGCAGAGGAATTAACCGCACTCCGGTCTACAGTGGACAAGGATGATGTGGTCCTCAGCAAGAGGCCCAAACCCACGTCCTTTAAACCCGCAGACGAAACTGTCAAATTCCAGGTACATCCAACGGACCCCAATAAAATAGCGTCCATCAGAGCTCAGCTGGACCCCATGGTGGATGAAGCACTGCGAACATTCTTATGAGAGAACTGGGATATCTTTGCCTGGCATCCTTCGGATATGCCAGGAATCCCACGACGGCTAGCAGAACACAGTCTGAACATAATCGTAGGCTTCAAGCCTGTCAAACAGGCTTTACGCCGATTTTCCGAACCCAAGCGACAAGCTATGGGCGAAGAACTAGGAAAATTGCTGGAGGCTGGATTCATAAGAGAAATCAAACACCCCGAGTGGTTGGCAAACCTGGTGATGGTACCAAAGAAAGATAAATCCTGGCGGTTGTGTGTCGATTTCAAAGACCTTAATAAAGCCTGCCCCAAGGACCCTTTCCCCTTACCACGCATAGACCAGATTATTGATGCCACAGCCGGACACGACTCATTGTGCTTCCTCGACGCTTATTCCGGATACCATCAGATCAAAATGAAGGAATCCGATCTGGCTGCAACTGCATTCATCACCCCCTACGGGCCTTTCTGCTTTAACACAATGCCTTTCGGGCTAAAAAACGCAGGTGCTACATACCAACGTATGATTCAGACATGTCTCGAAAAACAAGTCGGTAAAACAGTCAAGGCATACGTGGACGACATGGTCATCAAGACCAAACACGTCGGCCAGCTGATAGATGACCTCAGGCAAACTTTTGCTAGTCTTCGGGAATATGATATACGGCTCAATCCGGACAAATGTGTCTTCGGAGTTCCCGCCGGTAAACTACTCGGATTCATTGTTTCCCATAGAGGAATAGAAGCGAATCCCGCTAAGATTCTTGCCCTATCTCAACTTGCGATTCCTACAAAGCTAAAGCACGTCCAAAGGCTGGCGGGCTGCATGGCGGCTTTGAGCCGCTTTGTCTCCCGCCTTGGTGAAAAGGCTTTACCGCTCTACAGGCTGCTGAAACGGACCAAAAACTTCGAATGGACCGATGAAGCAACAGCTGCACTAGAGGAAATTAAAACACTACTGGCCAGCAACCCCATACTCACGGTGCCAGGCGCCGGTGAACCAATGTTACTGTACATCTCGGCCACCAATCAAGTGGTTAGTGCGGTGCTCGTCGTCGAACGAGATAACGAGGGTCACAAATTCTGGATGCAAAAGCCAGTCTACTACGTGTCAGAAGTGCTAACGCCATGCAAGTCGAGATATCCGCACTACCAAAAGATAGCCTATACAGTGTTTATGGCATCACGAAAGCTCAGACATTACTTTCAAGAATGTTCGGTCACGGTGGCATCCGAAGTACCCCTGAACGATATAATCAATAACAGGGACGCCACCGGCCGCATAGCCAACTGGGCCATCGAACTCCTTCCTTTCAAAATCACCTATAAGCCACGACGACCTATTAAATCTCAGGTGTTGGCCGATTTCCTTGCCGAATGGACAGAGGCCGAGCTCCCCAGAGAATATAGTACATACTCCCATTGGATGATGTACTTTGACGGATCCAAGACACTGGCCGGACTGGGGGCTGGAGTTATCCTCACATCTCCCACGGGAGACAACGTCTGGTACGTGTTGCAGATCATGTACGCCGACTCCAACAATGCGGCCGAATACGAAGCACTATTGCACGGGCTTCGGATGGCAGCATCGATGGGTATACAGCGGCTCAAAGTACGAGGAGACTCCAATCTCGCCATCTCTCAAATCAACGGCAAATTCGATGCTAAAAACCCAAAGATGGCAGCATACAGAAATGTCGTTCTTAAAATATCCGCACGGTTCGAGGGGCTAGAATTCCACCACGTCGCTAGAGACAGCAATCAGGCTGCCGACATTCTCGCCCGTATGGGAGCCAAGCGGGACCCCGTCCCAAAAAATATCTTCCTTGAACGGCTTTTCAAGCCATCGGTGGTATGGCAGGACGAGAATAAGGGCGCTGGAGCCATCGATGCGGAAGAGATTGTCCCTCCCACAAATGAACCAAATGAGCAAAGCATCGGCGGTTCCATAATTGAAGAAACGCCTTCAGCTCATGAGGTCATGGCAGTAATCGCACCATGGACTGAGCCCTTCCTTGCCTACCTTCTCCGCCAAGAACTCCCCGAAGACCAGACAGAGGCGAGACGCATAATTCGGCGATCCAAGGCCTATAAGGTCCACGAGGGTGAGTTATATAAGAAAATCACTACCGGGATACTCCAACAGTGCATATCTGAGGAAGAAGGAAGGCAGCTTTTGGCCGAAGTCCACGCAGGCATGGGCGGCCACCACGCCACAGCACGGGCCTTAGTAAGAAAAGCCTTTCGAGCGGGATTCTTTTGGCCCACCGCTCGCGTGGACGCCCAAGCACTCGTCCAACATTGTGTTGGATGTCAACTATTCGCAAATCAAAGCCATATGCCCCCGACAGCTCTTCAGACTATTCCGATCACCTGGCCTTTCGCGGTCTGGGGGCTGGATATGGTCGGACCACTTAAAGGGGGGACCAAGAAAAATAAATACCTGCTGGTCATGGTCGACAAGTTCACCAAATGGACCGAAGCAAAACTGGTCAAATCAGCTAAGTCCGGACCGGTAATCGACTTTATATCCGGTGTGGTACACCGTTACGGTGTTCCGCATAGCATAATAACGGACAACGGATCCAATTTCACCGCCCAGGAGGTGAAGGACTGGTGCGCAAACATGGGCATCAAGCTCGATTGCGCCTCGGTGTATCACCCGCAGACCAATGGACAAGTCGAACAGGCCAATGGCCTAATCATGAGTGGAATTAAACCACGTCTGGTACGATCTCTTTATGAATCTGACTACCATTGGGTAGAGGAGCTTGACTCCGTTCTGTGGGGTCTGCGTACCACCCCGAATTGATCAACGGGATACACACCGTTTTTCATGGTCTATGGAGCAGAAGCGGTCCTTCCCTGCGATATCATTCACGACGCACCTAGGGTACGCATGTACGAAGAAAAGGAGGCCGAGTTAGATCGACAGGACGACCTAGACGCCTTGGAAGGAGAGCGCGATATAGCTCGGGCCCGCTCTACTTTCTATCAACAGCAGGCTCGGCGCTACCAAAGCTGGGAGGTTAGAGCGAAGGCATATAATGTGGGCGAAGGCATATAATGTGGGAGGTTAGAGCGAAGGCATATAAGGTGGACTCCCAGAGAAGCAGAAGCATAAACTCAAACCCAAGTAGCAGGGCCCTTTCATAATTGACGAAGTACTTACAGGAGGGGCTTATCGCCACCGCAACCCGCCGGACAATCGCCTCAAACCAAACCCATGGAATGCAGCTCGTCTTCTGCGCTTTTACGGCTAGACCGGTGTTGTCATATTTCTTACCTTTCCTTTTCTTTTTCTTCTTTTTCTTTCGTACTCCTTCCCTTCCTTTTTAGCTTTGCAGGATTTGATATCGCTACCCAGCATGTGTTCGGCTAAACCGAGCTTGCGTTAAATTTTTCGGCATACATCTTCAAATGTCCTATCCGAAAAAATACTTGGGGGCTTCTTCTCGAAGCCGGTTAATATATTCTGTGCACCGGTTGACATGTATTGTGCAGGTAATTCCGGTATCGTTCTTACGCCATTATATGCATCAATTGGACCTAAGATTTTGGCCAAGCTGGGTTGCCTTGCTCCTGTGCTTACCCTCTGATGACCCACAAGTATAGGGGATCTATCGTAGTCCTTTCGATAAGTAAGAGTGTCGAACCCAACGAGGAGTAGAAGGAAATGACAAGCGGTTTTCAGTAAGGTATTCTCTGCAAGCACTGAAATTATTGGTAACAGATAGTTTTGTGATAGGATAATTCTTAACGGATAGCAAGTAACAAATGTAACAAAGGTGCAGCAAGGTGGCCCAATCCTTTTTGTAGCAAAGGACAAGCCTGGATAAACTCTTATATAAAGCAAAGCGCTCCCGAGGAAACATGAGAATTTCTGTCAAGCTAGTTTTCATCATGCTCATATGATTCGCGTTCGTTACTTTGATAATTTGATAGGTGGGTGGACCGGTGCTTGGGTGCTTTCCTTACTTGGACAAGCCTCCCACTTATGATTAACCTCTCTCGCAAGCATCCGCAACTACAAAAGAAGAATTAAGATAAATCTAACCATAGCATGAAACATATGGATCCAAATCAGCCCCTTACGAAGCAACGCATAAACTAGGGTTTAAGCTTATGTCACTCTAGAGCCCATCATCTACTGATTACTTCCCAATGCCTTCCTCTAGGCCCAAATAATGGTGAAGTGTCATGTAGTCGACGTTCACATAACACCACTAGAGGAGAGACAACATACATCTCATCAAAATATCGAACGAATACCAAATTCACATGATTACTTATAACAAGACTTATCCCATGTCCTCAGGAACAAACGTAATTACTCACAAAACATATTCATGTTCATGATCAGAGGAGTATTAATTATCAGTAAGGATCTGAACATATGATCTTCCACCAAGTAAACCAACTAGCATCAACTACAAGGAGTAATCAACACTACTAGCAACCCACAGGTACCAATCTGAGGTTTTGGGACAAAGATCAGATACAAGAGATGAACTAGGGTTTGAGAGGAGATGGTGCTGGTGAAGATGTTGATGGAGATTGACACCCTCTCGATGAGAGGATCGTTGGTGACGACGATGGCTTCAATTTCCCCCTCCGGGAGGGAAGTTTCCCCGGCAGAACAGCTCCGCCGGAGCCCTAGATTGGTTCTGTCCAAGTTCCGCCTCGAGACGCGGCGCTTCATCCCGAAAGCTCCCTTATGATTTTTTTCCAGGTCAAAACCCTCCATATAGCAGAAGATGGGCACCGGAGGCCTGCCAGGGGGCCCACAAGCCACAGGGGCGCGCCCAGGGGGGTAGGGCGCGCCCCCCTGGCTTGTGACTCCCTGGTGGGTCCCCTCTGGTATTTCTTTCGCCCAATATTTTTTTATATATTCCAAAATAATTCTCCGTAGATTTTCAGGACTTTTGGAGTTGTGCAAAATAGGTATCTCAGATTTGCTCCTTTTCTAGTCCAGAATTCCAGCTGCCGGCATTCTCCCTCTTCATGTAAACCTTGTAAAATAAGAGAGAAAAGGCATAAGTATTGTACCAAAATGTGTATTAACAGCCCATAATGCAATAAATATCGATATAAAAGCATGATGCAAAATGGACGTATCAACTCCCCCAAGCTTAGACCTCGCTTGTCCTCAAGCGAAAGCCGAAATCGATAAATATGTCCACATGTTTAGAGATAGAGGTGCCGATAAAATAAAATATGGACATGAAGGCATCATGGTTATCTTTAGAACAGCAACATATATTGACATATAATTTCTTATGCTAGAGTAAAAATTCATTCACAAGGTAAAGTACGAATCAAGAACTCTATTGAGAACAAACAAACTATGATCTCGGTCATTGAAGCAATTCCAATTTATCATAACGTAGGAAAGAGTCAATATAAGAGCTTGTAAAGCAAATCCACATACTCAATCATCTTTTAGTCTTTCATAATTGCTAACACTCACGCGGTACCTATGAGGTCAAAGCTTCAATCGGACACAGAGAAAGATATGGGCTTATAGTATTGCCTCCCAACTATTTACCTCAAGGATAATGTCAACAGAAATAACTCATGCTCACCAAAATCCGAGTGGATATATGTGTCTAGATCATTCCTCAACACATGACGCTTGCCAAGAGATAAAGGCAAAATAAAGGAAGCGGTGAAGATCACCGCGACTCTTGCATAAAAGTAAGTACTAGAAAGTAAAGGTAACAGATAGGCCCTTCGCAGAGGGAAGCAGAGGTTGTCATGCACTTTTATAGTTGGATGCGCAATCCCTTAATGCAAAAGAACGTCACTTTATATTGCCCCTTGTGATAAAGAACTTTATTATGCAGTCTGTCGCTTTTATTTCTTCCATATCACAAGTTCGTATAAAGTTTATTTTCCTCACACCAATAGATCACACATATTTAGAGAGCAATTTTAATTGCTTGCACCGATGACAACTTACTTGAAGGATCTTACTCAATCCATAGGTAGGTATGGTGGACTCTAATGGCAAAACTGGGTTAAAGGTGTTTGGATGCACAAGTAGTATCTCTACTTGGTGCGGAAGTTTTGGCTGATATGGGGTCGAAGCAAGCGACACATGTTAAAGGATCTAAAACCATATAACTTCTATTCAGAAATAAGCAAACATAACCCATTATGGTGTCTTCCTTGTCCAACATCAACTTCTTAACATACAATATTTTAATGAGTGCTCACAATCATAAAAGATGTCCAAGATGATATATTCATATGTGAACCTCTCTTTCTTTATTACTTCCTTTTAATTGCAACAATGACCAATGGCTTTGTTTGTCAACTCACAACAAATTTCAATCGACATACCTCTTATATGTGAAGTCATCACCCCCCATAAAATCATCATATATACTCTTTGCTTTTATTCTATACTTCTTTCTATTTCTTTTTCTCAAGATCATAGCAAGCAAGCAAAGTCCTCAACTTAAAACTACTCTTTATTATATAACTCTCGGACTTGCTTACATAGGGGGAACATAAAGCAAAACTCAAAACTAGATCACACTAAAGACTTTATTGTACTAGATCAAGATATAACCAAAAGGATCGAACTAAGAAAAACGATAAAAGTAAAAGATGTGATGGTGATACAATACCGGGGCACCTCCCCCAAGCTTGGCACAAGCCAAGGGGAGTGCCCATACCCATGTGTTTAGTTGTCTTTCTTCGGAGGTGGCGATGTTATATTCTTGGCGATGATGCACCTCATAATGCGATTCTCCTCCTCAAGCTTATTATTTTGCTGTCTGAGATCCATTATTTCCTTGCGAAGTTTCCCAGTGACGGTTAGAGCTCCCATAACCCATGGATGTTTCATTGCTGCGGGAGAAGAAGCAACGCTCTTTTTCATATTTTCATAAGTAAGAAATTTAGCATTGGGAGGGATAACCGAATTCGGAATTGCTGAGCTCTGAAGTTCTTCCAACATGGCTCCAGGTTGTAGGCGAGAGGTAACTTCCTGGTCTTCCTCCATGGCATCTATCCTTTTCAAGTCGGCCTCCATCTCTTCCTCCATGGCCTGCCCGAAGTGATTGGCTTCGCTGAATGCTCCGGACCCCGGTGTCAGGTGAGAGGCACGGTTCTCCCCGACCGACTCTTGCGAAGACATCTTGCTCTAAATCTGCTGCAGAAACAACTCAAAACGAAAACAGGAGGTATTGTCGTGTTACGAAGGTCAAAACCTTCGGGAGATTATATAATGAATTTTTACCGACCTGAAGGAATAAACCACAAGAAAACGGAGTCCGGAGGGTACACGGGGTGGCCACAAGCCACAGGGGCGCGCCCAAGGGGGTAGGGCGCGCCCCCCTAGCTTGTCGCCTCCTCGTGCACTCTTCAGACTACTTTAAATTTTCCTAATTTATTAAATATTCCAAAACGGATAAAAATTGCTATTGGAAAAGTTTTGGAGTCGGTTTGCTTACCGTAACACATACCTATTCCTTTTCGGAGTCTGAAGCGTTCTGATAAGTCTCCCTAATGTACTCCTCCAGAGTCATAGTATTGATAACATTGGTTTCAACATTTAAGGGAGTACCTGAGATATAATGTTTGATTCTTTGCCCGTTTACCACCTTCAGATTTGTGCCCTCGGCGTTGTTGATCTTGATGGCACTGGAACGATATACTTCCTCGATAATGTAAGGCCCTTCCCATTTAGAGAGAAGTTTTCCTGCAAAAAATCTTAAACGAGAATTGTATAGCAAGACATGATCACCTACATTGAATTCACGCTTTTGTATCCTTTTATCATGCCATCTCTTAACCTTTTCTTTAAACAACTTGGCATTCTCATAGGCCTGGGTTCTCCATTCATCGAGTGAGCTTATGTCAAATAACCTCTTCTCACCAGCAAGTTTGAAATCATAGTTGAGCTCTTTGATTGCCCAATAAGCTTTATGTTCTAGTTCAAGAGGTAAGTGACATGCTTTACCATAAACCATCTTATACGGAGACATACCCATAGGGTTTTTATAAGCAGTTCTATAAGCCCATAATGCATCATCAAGTTTCTTAGACCAGTTCTTTCTGGATCTATTAACAGTCTTCTGCAAGATCAATTTAATTTCTCTATTGCTCAATTCTACTTGACCACTAGACTGAGGATGATAAGGAGATGCAATTCTATGATTAACATCATACTTAGCAAGCAGTTTACGGAAAGCACCATGAATAAAGTGTGAACCACCATCAGTCATTAAATATCTAGGGACTCCAAATCTAGGGAAAATAACTTCTTTAAGCATTTTAATAGAAGTGTTATGATCAGCGCTACTAGTTGGAATAGCTTCTACCCACTTAGTAACATAATCAATAGCAACTAGAATATGAGTATACCCGTTAGACTGTGGAAAAGGTCCCATATAATCAAAACCCCAAACATCAAATGGTTCAATAACAAGAGAGTAATTCATAGGCATTTCCTGACGTCTACTAATATTACCAATTCTTTGACATTCATCACAAGACAAGACAAACTTACGAGCATCCTTGAAGAGAGTAGGCCAATAAAAACCAGATTGTAGTACCTTATGTGCAGTTCTATCTCCAGCATGGTGTCCTCCGTAGGCCTCGGAATGACACTTGTGAAGGATCTGTTCCTGTTCATGCTCAGGCACACAACGTCTAATAACACCATCTACTCCTTCTTTATAAAGGTGTGGGTCATCCCAAAAGTAATGTCTTAAATCATAAAAGAACTTTTTCTTTTGTTGGTATGTGAAACTAGGTGGTATAAATTTAGCAACAATGTAATTAGCATAATCAGCATACCATGGAGCATTGCGCGAAGCATTTATGACAGCTAATTATTCATCAGGAAAGCTATCATCAATAGGTAGTGGGTCATCAAGAACATTCTCTAATCTAGACAAGTTGTCTGCTACGGGGTTATCAGCACCCTTTCTATCAATAATATGCAAATCAAATTCTTGTAGCAGAAGGACCCATCTAATAAGTCTAGGTTTAGCATCTTTGTTTTCCATGAGATATTTGATAGCAGCATGATCAGTGTGAACAGTTACTTTGGAATCAACAATATAAGGTCTGAACTTATCACAAGCAAACACAACTGCTAAAAATTCCTTTTCAGTGGTAGCATAGTTTCTTTGAGCACTGTCTAGAGTTTTACTAGCATAATGGATAACATTTAATTTCTTATCAACTCTTTGTCCTAGAACAGCACCAACGGCATAATCACTAGCATCACACATAATTTCAAAGGGTAGGTTCCAATCAGGTCGTTGAACAACAGGTGCGGAAATCAAGGCATTCTTAAGAATTTCAAATGCTTCTACACAATCATCATCAAAAACGAATGGAACATCTTTTTGCAAAAGATTGGTGAGAGGCCTAGAAATCTTAGAGAAGTCTTTAATAAACCTCCTATAGAAACCAGCATGACCAAGGAAACTTCTTATAACTCTGATATCCGTGGCACACGAATTTTTTTCAATAGCATCGACTTTAGCTTTATCAACCTCAATACCTCTTTCGGAGATCTTGTGCCCCAAGACAATACCTTCATTAACCATAAAGTGGAACTTTTCCCAATTCAAGACAAGATTAGTTTCTTCGCATCTCTGCAAAACCCGATCAAGGTTGCTCAAGCAATCATCAAAAGAAGTTCCGTAAACGGAAAAATCATCCATGAAAACCTCAACAATCTTTTCACAAAAGTCGGAGAATATAGCCATCATACATCTTTGAAAGGTAGATGGTGCATTCCATAAACCAAAAGGCATACGTCTATAAGCAAAGGTACCGAAAGGACAAGTAAAAGTGGTTTTTTCTTGATCCTCTTTTGACACAGGTATTTGAGAGAAACCAGAATAACCATCTAGAAAGCAAAAATGTGTATGTTTGGATAGTCTTTCTAGCATTTGATCGATAAAAGGTAGAGGATAATGATCTTTCCTAGTAGCTTTATTTAATTTCCTAAAATCAATTACCATTCTATAACCCGTAACAATTCTTTGCGGGGTCAATTCATTTTTATCATTAGGGACAACGGTAATACCTCCCTTTTTAGGGACACAACGAACGGGACTAACCCATCTACTATCAGCAATAGGATAAATTATACCTGCCTCCAGAAGCTTTAGTATTTCATTTCTTACCACTTCTTTTATTTTAGGATTTAACCGTCGTTGGTGATCAACAACTGGTTTAGCATCAGGCTCCATATTAATTTTATGCTGACATAGAGTGGGACTAATTCCCTTAAGATCATCAAGAGTATATCCAATAGCAGCACGGTGCTTCCTCAAAGTTTTCAATAATCTCTTTTCTTCATGCTCTGAAAGGTTAGCACTAATAATAACAGGATATATCTCCTTTTCATCAAGATAAGCATATTTCAGAGTATCAGGTAATTGCTTAAGCTCAAACACGGGATCACCCTTGGGTGGAGGAGGATCCCCAAGTATTTCAACAGGCAGGTTGTGTTTCAAAATAGGTTGCTGATCAAAGAAAATCTTATCTATTTCATTCCTTTCATTCATATGCATATCATTTTCATGGTCTAGCAAATATTGTTCTAAAGGATCAGTAGGAGGCACATCAATAGAAGCGATACCAATAATTTCATCTTTACTAGGAAATTCCTTATCATGGGATTGTCTACGAAATTTAGAGAAATTGAACTCATGAGACACATCCCCAAAACTTACAGTAACAGTTTCTTTCTCACAATCTATCTTAGCATTAACAGTATTCAAGAAAGGTCTACCAAATATAATGGGACAAAAATCATCTTGTGGGGAACCAAGAACAAGAAAGTCACTAGGATACTTTATTTTCCCACACAAGACTTCAACATCTCTAACAATCCCAATTGGTGCTATACTATCTCTATTAGCAAGCTTAATGGTAACATCAATTTCCTCTAATTCAGCTGGTGCAATATCATTCATAATTTCTTGATATAAGGTAAAGGGAATTTCACTCACACTAGCACCCACATCACATAAGCCATGATAACAATGATCTCCTATTTTAACAGAAACAACAGGCACGCCAACAATAGGTCTATGTTTACCTTTAGTATCAGGTCTAGCAATTCTAGCAGCTTCATCACAGAAATGAATAACATGCCCATCAATATTATCAACCAAGAGATCTTTAACCATAGCAATACTAGGTTCAGCTTTAATTTGTTCAGGGGGAGTAGGTGTTCTAGTACAACTCTTACGAACCACAGTTGAAGCTTTCGCATGTTCCTTTATTCTAACAGGGAAGGGCGGTTTCTCAATATAAGTAGTAGAAATAACAGGATTAGCATTATAAATAATAGTTTCTTCTTCAACTTTAATAGGTTTAACTACTTTAACTTCAATGGGAGGATGATATTTAAACCACTTCTCCTTAGGGAGATCAACATGAGTAGCAAAAGATTCACAGAAAGAAGCTACTATCTCAGAGTCAAGTCCATATTTAGTGCTAAAATCACGAAAAGCATCGGTGCCTATAAAGGATTTAACACAATCGAACTTAAGGTTTATACCTGACTCCTTACCTTCGTCGAGTTCCCAATCTTCAGAGTTGCGTTTAATTCTTTCCAATAAGTCCCATTTGAATTCAATATCTTTCTTCATAAAGGAACCAGCACAAGAAGTATCGAGCATGGATTGATCATTACGAGAAAGCCGAGCATAAAAATTCTGAATAATAATTTCTCTCGGAAGCTCATGATTGGGGCATGAATATAACATTTACTTAAGCCTCCCCCAAGCTTGAGCAATTCTTTCTCCTTCACGAGGCCAAAAATTATAAATATAATTCCGATCACGATGAACCAGATGCATAGGATAAAACTTCTGATGAAATTCCAATTTCAATCGGTTGTAGTTCCATGATCCAATATCATCACATAGCCTATACCATGTCAATGACTTCTCCTTCAAAGATAAAGGAAAGACCTTCTTCTTGACATCATCCTCGGGCAAACCTGCAAGCTTAAATAATCCACAAACTTCATCCACATAGATTAGATGCAAATCAGGATGTAGTGTTCCATCTCATGCATAAGAATTAGCTAGCAGTTTCTCTATCATACCCGAAGGAATTTCATAATAAATATTTTCAGTAGGTGCAGTAGGTTGAGGAGCATCTCTTTGTGCTTCCGGTCGGGGTGAAGATACCCCGAACAAGCCCCTCAAAGGATTATTTTCCATAGTAACAAGTGATAGTAAATTTCAGCACACTATATAAATTATTCCTTACCACGTTCCACTCACCAAAGGCGCTTCACTCCCCGGCAACGGTGCCAGAAAAGTGTCTTGATGACCCACAAGTATAGGGGATCTATCGTAGTCCTTTCGATAAGTAAGAGTGTCGAACCCAACGAGGAGCAGAAGGAAATGACAAGCGGTTTTCAGTAAGGTATTCTCTGCAAGCACTGAAATTATTGGTAACAGATAGTTTTGTGATAGGATAATTCTTAACGGATAGCAAGTAACAAATGTAACAAAGGTGCAGCAAGGTGGCCCAATCCTTTTTGTAGCAAAGTACAAGCCTAGATAAACTCTTATATAAAGCAAAGCGCTCCCGAGGACACATGGGAATTTCTGTCAAGCTAGTTTTCATCATGCTCATATGATTCGCGTTCGTTACTTTGATAATTTGATATGTGGGTGGACCGGTGCTTGGGTGCTGTCCTTACTTGGACAAGCCTCCCATTTATGATTAACCTCTCTTGCAAGCATCCGCAACTACAAAAGAAGAATTAAGATAAATCTAACCATAGCATGAAACATATGGATCCAAATCAGCCCCTTACGAAGCAACGCATAAACTAGGGTTTAAGCTTCTGTCACTCTAGCAACCCATCATCTACTTATTACTTACCAATGCCTTCCTCTAGGCCCAAATAATGGTGAAGTGTCATGTAGTCGACGTTCACATAACACCACTAGAGGAGAGACAACATACATCTCATCAAAATATCGAACGAATACCAAATTCACATGATTACTTATAACAAGACTTATCCCATGTCCTCAGGAACAAACGTAATTACTCACAAAGCATATTCATGTTCATGATCAGAGGAGTATTAATTATCATTAAGGATCTGAACATATGATCATCCACCAAGTAACCAACTAGCATCAACTTCAAGGAGTAATCAACACTACTAGCAACCCACAGGTACCAATCTGAGGTTTTGGGACAAAGATCGGATACAAGAGATGAACTAGGGTTTGAGAGGAGATGGTGCTGGTGAAGATGTTGATGGAGATTGACCCCCTCTCGATGAGAGGATCGTTGGTGACGACGATGGCTTCGATTTCCCCCTCCGGGAGGGAAGTTTCCCCGACATAACAGCTCAGTCGGAGCCCTAGATTGGTTCTGTCCAAGTTCCGCCTCGAGACGGCGGCGCTTCATCTCGAAAGCTCCCTTCTGATTTTTTCCAGGTCAAAACCCTCCATATAGCAGAAGATGGGCACCGGAGGCCTGCCAGGGGGCCGACAAGCCACAGGGGCGCGCCTAAGGGGGTAGGGCGCGCCCCCCTGGCTTGTGACTCCCTGGTGGGTCCCCTCTGGTATTTCTTTCACCAAATATTTTTTATATATTCCAAAATAATTCTCCGTAGATTTTTAGGACTTTTGGAGTTGTGCAGAATACGTATCTCAGATTTGCTCCTTTTCCAGTCCAGAATTCCAGCTGCCGGCATTGTCCCTCTTCATGTAAACCTTGTAAAATAAGAGAGAAAAGGCATAAGTATTGTACCAAAATGTGTATTAACAGCCCATAATGCAATAAATATCGATATAAAAGCATGATGCAAAATGGACGTATCACCCTCTACGTTCCCGATTGTTTGGCTAGAGGGTAAAGGGAGCACCTCTATGATTGTTACGACCGGATCATCCGGATACGTACCTCAGACGGGTGAAGCCGAAAGCTAGCTATCTTAAGAAGAAAATTGGTCAGCCACGACGGAAGTAAAAAACCTGCGGTGGTTATCACCATTCCTGGGATTATTTTCCCAAAGAGGCCATTATCCGCATACTAGTAGTATACGGCCGTGATGTCTACGATCTACGTAGCAACCTGAAGGAAGGTCCCGATAGAGGAACTATTTTCTTCGGAAGATGTTTCTTACGTTAAGTAGTAATATAACATATCTCCCTATGCACGTTCTGTCTGTTCGTACCGCATGGCCGGATTGCCTGGTTCCCCGAAATAAGTTCCTTTTACCGAAGGACATTCAATACAGAACACTCCCAAGCTCTTAGCGAGGGAGGCCGAAGCCGATGACCAGTTAAGACAACGTTTATAGCATAGACGGAGCAGTTTTTGATCTAAAGTACATAGTTACATAGAATCAAACACCTGGCTGCTGGTCAAGATTATCTATTAAGGTATCCAGGGTGCAATCTTCTTGCGAAAGACGAGCGGCGGACATCACTTGGTCGTAAACCAAATGAAGCGGCACTTCTTGCCCATCTGGCCTTACCGGCCCAACTCGAGCCATATGCTCTGGGTTAAGTTTGGTAAAGCGGGTCTTGACCATCGCCCACGCCTCCCGCGCTCCCTCTCGACAAGCCGATGTCTTCCATAACTCAAAACGACATCGGGCCCCTTTAAACCTATCAGCCAGTTCGAACATCCCTTCTGGAGGCATCTCGGCAGGCCAGAGTGCTTTGGCCATGCTCTTCATGGCTCTCCGAGCCCGCTCATGTACGACAGACAGTTCCTTTAGCAGGTTCCCTCGGAACGATCCGATTTCTTCCTCGGGCCGCCCGGTCAGGAGACCTAGACACGAGACGAAGCATGTCCCTCACACTTGATATAATAAAGGTACTTTTTGGAATTACGAAGATATAAGTGCACTTACAGAACATGCCCCTCTGTAATCTCTGGTTCTCTTCCTGGGCTTGAGCCAATTGAGTTTTCAAACTCTCAAGTTCTTCGACTTGCCGCTGATTTTCCGCCTTAAGCCGGTTCTTTTCCTCAAGACTTCGAGTCAACACACGGTGACCAGCCTCTTGCTGAGATTCGACATACCTCTAAGATTGTCGGGCTGCATCCAAATCTTTGTGCAACTGCCCTATGGATTCAGCTGCTATAAAGTACTCTCTCATCAGAACGGGAATGTCGAATAAATTCGGCAAATTGACGTACTCACCGTGCGCCTCTCGGGTGAAATTCTTCACTTGCTCAAGATCGGCCTTCACGGTTTGTACCTGTGTTCGGCTCACCTCGAGTTCCTCGGCCAACTTCTCATTTCGCTGCCTTGAAGCCTACATTATACATAAAACAATATTCAGATCCTTAACTCGGCCGTTCCGACCAAATCAAGGCTCGGGGGCTACTGGATTAATATTTGCGTTCGGTCGCTAAAACCGATCACTCACCTCCTGGTTGGACGATAACAATTTAGCGGCTCCCTCAAGCCTGGCTCGGGCAGCACCGATGTATGCGTCCACCGAACTTAGGGCATTAAACTCTTGATCGGAAAATTCTTGGTGGCGCAGGGCTTCCTTTCGCCGCCAGTGATTCATCACACTCTCTACCTCGGAGTTAGTGACCGAGACGTCCCCAGAATCTTTAGGGGGCTGATCCGTTATGGGGGCTTCCGCGTCAAGTTCGGCCTGAACAGAAGACCTTGGTTCATGATGGTTGCCTGGCGCCTCGGCGACGTTCCCTGAAGAAGGTGGTTGTACCCGTCTCCTGAGTATTTCGACACGAGAATTTTATGAGTGCTTATTGTAATCATGACAGTGGCCAAAATAAACGGTTGAATAAAGTACCTCTTGGTTGAGTGCATGGTCGAGGTGGTCCCCGCGGTTGCCTCATGAGGAGGATTCCCGCTGTTGTTCGGTACAGACCCTGCTGCCGTGGTTCGCCGCGTGGACCGACGACCCTTGGGGATCGGCACACTCGGGTTGGCAGGGTTCGCTCGCCCTTTACGAGAAGAGGCCTTCTTTTTGCCAGTGGTGGAGGAAGGGAGTGGTCCGGGGTGATCGGCTAGAAGAGCCACCTTGGAGCCGTCAAGGCTCTCCTGGTAAAAGACCCCGTCCTCATATTCAATTGATAGCTCCAGATCGTCATGGAATCCGGGAATCGTCATGAAGCTCTTCTTTGTCTTTGAGTGTCATCTCATGAGCAACAATCCTTCCAATGACTTCCGTAGGCTTGAGATCTTTGTAGTTGGGCATCATTTGGATCAATGTGCACACGGTGTCGTATCTCTCATCCAAAGCTCTAAGTATCTTCTTGATGATGAATTTGTCTGTCATTTCTCCGCGTCCTAAGCTGGCAATCTCATTGGTGATGAGAGCTAGCCTAGAGTACATCTCTACGACTCCTTCAGCATCCTTCATCTTGAACTTGTCAAGCTGACTTTGAAGAACATCTAACTTGGATTCTCTCACGGACTCGGTTCCTTCGTGCATATCAACCAAAGTATCCCAAATCTCTTTTGCATTCTCAAGACGGCTGATTTTGTTGAACTCTTCGGGGCATAGGCAGTTGAAGAGAATGTCGCATGCTTGAGCGTTGTATTGCAACATCTTCAACTCATCCGCGGTCGCTTCACGATCCGGTTCCTTGCCATCACCAAAGAATTCACCTTGCAAGCCAACACGAACAATAGCCCAAACGGCGGGGTTATGACCAAGAATATGCATTTTCATTTTGTGCTTCCAACTAGCAAAATTAGTGCCATCAAAGTACGGACCTCTACGGTGATAATTTCCCTCACTAGACGCCATACTCTCCTAGGTTGTGAGACCAATGCAATGGAGACCAAAGCTCTGATACCACTTGTACGACCGAAAGTATGTCTAGAGGGGGGGTGATTATACTACTTGACCAAATAAAAATTCTACCTTTTCCCAAATTTTAGAGTTGGCAGATTTTAGCATTTCATGGCAAGTCAAGTACACCCTACACATGCAAGTCTAAGAGTATAGCAGCGGAAAGTAACAACAAGCATGAGTAGAAAGGATAGGGTAGGAGGATCAAACGCAATTGTAGACACGATGATTTTTCCCGTGGTTCCGATAGGTGGTGCTATCGTACATCCACGTTTATGGAGTCTTCAACCCACGGAGGGTAACGGTCGCGAGAGTCCACGGAGGGCTCCACCCATAAGGGTCCACGAAGTAGCAACCTTGACTATTCCATAACGGCTTCCGTCCACGAAGGACTAGCCTCACTATGGGTAGATCTTCACGAAGTAGGCGATCTCCTTGCCCTTACAAACTTCTTGGTTCAACTCCACAACACGAAGTAGGAGGCTCCCAAGTGACACCTGACCAATCTAGGAGGCACCACCCTCCAAAAGGTAATAGGCTCGGCAATGATGATGAACTCCTTGCTCTTGTGCTTCAAGATGATAGACTCCTCAACACACAATCACTCTCTCATAGATTTGGCTTGGTGGAAGAGATGGGATTGGTGGAAAGCAACTTGGGGAGGAAATCAAGATCCATATGGTTGGAGTGGATGATCTTGACCTCAACACAAGGGTAGGTGGCTCTCTCTCAGAGAACTGGATGGGGCAAGTATGGAATAGTTCTGAGTGCTTCTCTTTCGAGTGGGTGGTGGTGAAGGGGTATATATAGGCATCCCCAAAAATCCAACCGTTACACACAAAATGACCAACTCGGTGAGACCGATGTGTTAATCTCGGTGGTACCGAAGTGACCAAAAGGTGGCAACTTTTGAATCTCGGTGAGACCGATATAGGAAACTCGGTTGCACCGATAAGGTGACCAACGGTCAGATTGCCCATTCTCGGTGACGCCGATCCAACAATCTCGGTGGTACCGATATTGCGAATTTGCGTAACAGAAAGTTGGCAACCTAAACTCGGTGGCATCGAAGCAGAATCGGTTGCACCGAAAGGCTAGGGTTTGGCTTAGGTCTGTCTGAGTTTGGGAATCGGTGGCACCGAGTGGAAAGTGTTGGTTGCACCGATTTTGGATATATGACTTTGGACAGACTTTTGTGGAAGAGCTTGTGGGTGTTTTTGGTGACTATCACTTGTGCACGTATGAGCATTTTGTTCACCAACAGAACCTTACCCCCTTTTAATAGTATTGGCTTTCCTATGGACTCAAAGTGATTTCTCACAAAGTAAAATGTAGAGTCCTCTTGCTTGAAGCTTTGACAATCCATTTCCTTGCATCTTGGGGTAATGCCACAATCTCCACAATCCTTTTGCCATCCCTATCATTGAACTTTTCCTAAAATATACTTAGTGGAAACATTAGTTCAATGACTTATATGTTGTTATTAATTACCAAAACCACCAAGGGAGCAAATGTGCTTTCACGGGGTCGTCCTCGCAAGTATGCCGAGGCGTCGACAACGACGGCCCGTGGGCACGGCCGCGCCTCCGCGAGGGCTGGTGACGGGCGCGGCGGCCGTGGCCGTGGAAGGAGACCCGTAGTTGGTGCTCGGCCACCGTGCTCACGGGCCCGCACGGCCGATGCGGGCCAGGAGTTCCTGGTACATGTGGAGAGGCCAGCGATCACCTGGTTGCAGCTCCCACGCTTCTTCACGGAGACGCTGCGGGTTAACGAGCCCGTAGGTCTGTGGCTGCAGGTCAATGGTTGCTGCAGCGGCACATTGTGGGTGGAGGTCGAGGTTACCCCCGCAGGCAATGCCTTCTTGAGCCGTGGGTGGCAGACCTTTGCCAGCGCCCACGGCCTGGAGGGGAGGCTCACGCTCCACGTCAAGCATGACGGCGCCGCGACACTTTTCGTCAAGATCTTCGGGGAGGACTGTAGGCGCTTGGGGTGGTGCCCGAAGGGCGGCGGCGGTGGTGACCTTGGAGGTGAGCTTGCCCTTGGCGATGACCGCCATGCTTCCAGCAGCAGCGACACCTCCTCCAAGGAGAATCCGAGCGACGACAGCTACGACGCACCGCCGCGTCGGTGCGCTCGGACATCGGGGGGTAGCCAGTCGCGACGGCGCCGCACCCTCGCCCGGGAAGCGGCTACGCCGGCGTGCCACCATGGCCCGGTCAAGGAGGAGGTGGACTCCGACTGAGCGCTGGCGCGCCAGAGCCGGGGCCTCAGGAGTGGTATCCCCCGGGGGGTCCTTCGCCTTCTTCTTCCTTTCCTTTCCCTGTAACCAAAAAAATCATGAGGGGGGGCCTTCTGGGCGTGTAATGAACTTTGGCGCTTGCGCCCTTATATTAGCACTCTCATCATGTATTCCCGTCCCTGTGTTACTGTTAATCGAGACTTCCTTTTGGTCGTGGTTAGGGTACTTAGCTCGATGCGTCCGTGGTGGGTTTCTGCGTCGTGAGGTTTGGCAGTGGCACCTGGGGAGCTTGGGGGGTTCCTCCTTCCTACGAGTGAGGCAGTTTGGGGGCCCCTTTTGGCACTCTACGTCTGCGGGGTCCAATCCCGCGCTTGCCCCGACCACCGTTGGGGCGTCCAGATCAACAGGTGTAGACCAAGGGGCGAGGCCTCGACTGTCATTAGGGCGTCCGGATCACCAGGACGAGAGCAAGGGGCGAGGAGCTACGCGATCAGTGAGGCTCCTGAGGCGCATTGCTCCACAGCCCCCCCTTGATGCTCAAGCGGCGCTCTATGTCGGCGGGGCCCAATCCCGTGCATGCCTCGACCGCCATTGGGGCGTCCGGATAGCCAGGACGAGACCAAGGGGCGAGGCCTCGACCGCTGTTGGGGCGTCCGGATCACCAGGACGAGACCAAGGGGCGAGAAGCTACGTGATCAGTGAGGCTCCTGAGGCGTGTTGCTCAGGAGCCCCCCTTGACGCTCAAGCTGCGACCGTACCTTTTCGTCGGTTCCTGCCCCAGGAGGCGTGAGCCTCCAGAGGCTCTAAGATAGCGCGTCGGGTAGCGGCGGAGCCCCCGAGTGAGGGTGAGGCGGCACACGCCTGCTAGCTCACTCGAGAGCGCCACGCGAGGACCAAGACGCCAAGGCCACGCGGGAACCAGGACGCCAAGGCCTTGGCGAGGTGTGCGCACCGTGCGCATAGCCCCCGCTCGCGGGGCGCGAGAGGGAGAGGCTGGCAGGTGTTAACCCGGAGAAAGAAACTTCAAGATAGAAAACTGCAAGGAGAAAAATCCCCGCCCCTTTTTCTTTAAATATAGTTGAAAAGCCTTGAGTTTCATTCCAGAAAAATGGTAAATTGGAATACAAGAAAAGCAAAGAACAGCCGCGTCCGGCACCTAGGCTAGTCTTCATCTTCACCCAGCGCGGAGCATAGGGCATCCACGTTGCGTGGACATAGTCATTGGAGGACAGTGTTGTCCGCCAGCGCGGAGCATGGGGCTTCCACTTGGGCGTGGGTGGGAACCCCTCCGCGTCCTCGGGGGGCTCCGGGCGTATACAGCCCACTCATTATTATGTGAGAGTGTCACGGGTAGAACTTGCGGAGGTGCTGGATGTTCCAGGCATTCTGGATGGGGACCCCGTCCTAAGTCTCCAGGCGCACGGCGCCAGGCCTGGAGAAGTGGGAGACCCTGAACGGGCCCTCCCACATGGGCGAGAGCTTGTGCAAGCCCTCCCTGGAAAGGACCCGCCTCAGGACGAGGTCTCCAACTTCGAGGGTCCTGGAGCGGACGTTACGGCAATGGTAATGCCGCAGCGCCTGCTGGTACCTAGCAGCTCAGAGCGAGGCTTGGCGACGGGCCTCCTCCCCAAGCACGAGGTCTGTCCCCCGCGAGGCATCTTGACGCTCCTCGTCGAATGCCAAGACCCGCGGGGATCGGTGCTTGACCTCGTGTGAGAGGACGGCTTCAGCTCCGTAGACGAGGAAGAACGGGGTCTCGCCGGTGGGCTTAGTCGCAGTGGTGCGGATGGACCACAACACGGACTGAAGCTCATCGAGCCAACCCCTGCCATAGGCCTCGAGCTTCTACTTTAAGATCCTTGCCTTGGGGCCCCGCAGGACCTCCGCGTTGGCGAGCTCTGCCTGACCGTTGCTTCGTGGGTGCACCACTGAAGCGTAGCATATCTGCGTTCCAAGGTTAGTACAATAGGTCCTGAAAAGGTTGCTTGTGAACTGCGAACCGTTGTCGGTGATGATGCGGTTGGGGACGCCGAAGCGGCTCACGAGGCCCTTGATAAACTTGATGGCCGACCCGACGGGGATGGTGCGGACGGGCTCCACCTCCGCCCACTTGGTGAACTTGTCGATAGCGACCTAGACGTAGCGGTATCCGCCGGCCGCTCGCCGAAAGGGCCCCAGTATATCCAGCCCCCAGACCGCGAAGGGCCAGGAGAGCGGGATGGTCTGGATGCGCTGCGCGGGCTGATGAATCTGCTTGGCATGGAACTGGCAAGCCTCGTAGGACCGGACCAGCTCGGTGGCGTCGTTGAGCGCCGTAGGCCAGTAGAAGCCAGTGCGGAACGCCTTCCCTACAAGGGTGCGTGACGAGGAGTGGTGTCCGTAGTCTCCTCCGTGGATGTCGGCCAGCAGCTCGCGCCCCTGTTCTCCGGACACGCATCGCAATGCGACGTCGTTCGGGCACCTGCGGTATAGCTCGCCGTCCTGCAAACAATAAGTTGTGGCTTGTCGTACCACATGCTCTGCGTCTTAATCCTTTTCTGGTAGTGCGCCATGGAGCAGGTACGTCTTGAACTCCTGTGTCCAGTCGTCGGCTTGGGGCTCCAGCGCCAGTAGCAGTCGGGCTCCTGAGGCCGGGCCACAAGTTGGAGCCCCCGAGGGCGGTGCTGGGGGTAGCTCTTCACTCTGTGGTGCCTGGTCCACGGTTGGGGGTGCCGCGGATGGCTTGAAGAGCCGTTCCTCGAAGACGCCCGACTCCTGAGGCTCGCGACGCGACGCCCTCTTGGCGATGTCATCGGCCTCCTTGTTCGGGCCGCGTGGGATGTGCTGCAATTCCAAGCCCTGGAAACGCTTTTCAATCTTACGTACCTCTTCCAAGTATACCTCCATGTGCTCGTCCTTAGGCGCATACTCCTTGTTGGAGAAGTTGACGAGGAGTTGGGAGTCACCCTTGACGGTGAGGCGATGAATCCCCAAGGCGGCCGCGGCCTTGAGGCCAGCAATCAAGCCCTCATACTCCGCGATATTGTTGGAGACCTTCCCGCCATGCTGGACGCAAAGTTGTATGGCGTAGTAGAGCTTGTCCCCGGTTAAGGAGATGAGTACAACTCCGCCCCCCGCTCCCCTACGCGTGAAGGCCCCATCGAAGTGCATGATCCAACCATCAGGCGCCTCGTCGCCGGGGGTGAGGGACTGGCCCTCGTCCAGCCCTCGATCGGGAGCGTCCGTCCACTCAGCCACAAAGTCCGCCAGGGTTGCCCCCTTGATGACTCTGGTCGTGCTGAACTCTAACTCGGAGGCCTGCAGCTCGATGTTCCATTCTGCGACCCTCCCTGCGGCGTTGGGGTTGCGCAGCACTTTCTCCAAGGGATACGCAGAGACGACCTTGATGGGGTGGCCCTGAAAGTAATGGCGCAGTTTCCTTGAAGCGATGAGAAGCGCGAGCAGGAGCTTCTGCTGCATAGGGTAGCGCGAGCGCGCGTCCCGCAGTACGGTACTGACATAGTACACCGGGTGCTCGACGAGGGAGAAGCCTTCCGTGCCGCCCCGCTCCGCAGCGGGCTCATGAGATCCTGGTGCCTCGGGGGTCACCGGGGCGGCCGAGGCCTCAGGAGCGTCGTCTTGAAGAGGTGAGGGCTTCGGGGCATCCTATGGGTCACCTTGCTTTGTGCCGGGGGACCCGCCTGCGCCTGAGGGTGTTGCGCGTGCGCCGGCACGCTTCTCCTTGAACGCCATGAGCGCAGCACTGGCGGAGTGCGGGGTGGCAGCCAGGTATAGCAATAGGGGCTCCCGAAGGCGGGGCGCCACCATTACTGGCGGGCTCGTGAGGTACGGCTTGAGGTCCTCGAATGTCGCATCTGCCTCCGGAATCTATTCGAAGGGGCCCTTCCTCTTCATGAGCTAGAAGAACGGCAGGGCGCGCTCGCCAAGCTTGGAGATGAAGCGTCCCAAGGAGGTCACGCAGCCCGCCAGCTTCTGCATTTCCTTGAGGGTCTGAGGTGGACTCATCTTGCTTATAGCCTTGATCTTCTCCGGGTTTGCCTCGATCCCCCGGTGCGACACCAGGAAACCGAGCAGTTTGCCCGACGGGACCCCGAAGACACACTTCTCGGGGTTCAGCCTCAGGCTCACTCACCACAGGCTGGCGAACATTTCCTCCAGATCCTCGATCAGGGTCTTGGCTTCTCGCGACTTGACCACGATGTCGGCGACGTAGGCCTCTGCGTTCCTCCCGATCTGCTGCCCCAGGGCAATGTGCATCTGCCGCTGGAAGGTTGCACTGGCGTTCCGTAGCCCGAAGGGCATGCACGTGTAGCAGAACACACCGCACGTGGTGAGGAAGGCCGTCTTCTCGACGTCCTCCACCGCCATCTTGATCTGATGGTAGCCAGAGAAGGCGTCCAAGAAGCACAAGAGGTCACACTCTGCGGTGGAGTTCACAATCTGGTCGATGCGCGGCAGCGGGAACGGGTCTTGGGGGCAAGCCTTGTTGAGGTTCGTGAAGTCAACGCACATGCACTCCTTCCCGCACTTCTTCGGGACGACCACTGGGTTGGCCAGCCACTCCGGGTATTGCACCTCTCGGATTACTCCGGCCTCCTTCAGCTTGGCGACCTCCTGGGCGATGAATGCCTGCTTCTAATGAGCATGCCTTCTCGCCTTTTGCTTTATCAGACGTGCGTTAGGGCACACCATGAGGTGGTGCTCGATCACATCCCTCGGGACCCCCACCAGGTCGGATGCGTTCCACGCAAACGCATCCTTGTTTGCGTGGAGGAAGGCCACCAACGCCTCCTCCTGCTTCGGAGGGAGGCCGGCGCCGATGGTGAAGGTGAGGCCAGAGTTCTTGTCGTCTACAAGCACCTGCTTCGTCTCAGCCCGGTTCTGAGAGAACAACTTCTTCTTCTTTACTGGCGCGGCGTCGACGGCGTCCCCAGCGTACTCCGAAGCCTGCGTGGCGTCCCCAGCATTGGGGCGCGCCGCAGCCGCCACCTTGTAGGCGAGCTTGAGTGCGTGGACTACGTCCTTGGCGTCTCTGACGACGGAGAGGATGTCGTTGCTCCCAGGCATCTTGATGACGTTGTAGCCCGGGCGCGTTGCCGCCATGAACTTGGCGAGGGCGGGGTAGACAAGGATTGCGTTGTAAGGGAGGTGGATGTGGGTGACGTCGAAGTCGATCTGCTCGGTGTGGTAGTTGTGGCGGGTGCCAAAGGTGACGAGGAGGCGCACCCGCCCCAAGGGGGCGACGGAGCCCCTGGCCACCCCAGAGAAGGGCCTTGAGGGTGCGAGCTGGTCGTAGCGCACCTGCAGCGCGTTGAAGGTCTCCAAGGAGAGGACGTTGAGGCTGGCCCCACCGTCTATGAGGGTCCTGGTGATGGCCACGCTGCTTATGGTTGGTGTGCACAGCATGGGGAGCGTACCGGCGGTAGCCGTTGTTCTGGGATGGTCATCGGGGCCGAAGGTGATGTCAACCTCCAGCCACGTTCGAGGTTGCGGGGCCTCGAGCCGTGGCCGAACTACGCTCGCCTGGCGGAGGAACTGCTTGACCTGGCGGTTGGAGGCGGGCGCCTGCGATCCGCCAAGGATGCATGCGACCGCAGGGTCGGCCAGGCGAGCCATGGCGCTGCCGCACTCCAAGGGCTGCCTGGCCTCGGAGGTTACGTCGGCCATGGAGCTGATGAATCGAGGCCTGACTGCAGCCGCGGATGGAGAGGCTTCGACACGCCCCCTACCTGGTGCTCCAAATGTCGGATCTCGGGCTCCGCAAAACCCAAGGAGGTTCGAACACAGGGGCGTGTGCGAAGATCCCCAACAGCTTCAACCTCAAGCTCACAGCTCAACAGCCTAGCCAAACAAACTCGCACACTCCCGGGAAGAAGATCAACACACGAGGATTTACCCAGGTTCGGGCCGCTGCGAAGCGTAAAACCCTACTCCTGCTTTTTGGTGGATTGCCTCACGAGGAGGTTGGTGGATGAACTAGTACAATGGTCAGTTGCCTCGCGAGGGTGCTCGGGCGGTGTTTCGTCCGTCCTCCTCTACGGAGCAGCCTCGCCTCTCTTTATAGTGGCCCGGGTCCTCTTCCCTTATCACAATGGCGGGAAGGGATCCCACAACGGCCAAATTCGAAAGGGGACAGGAGGTACATCTTATCCTAACGGCAGGTGGTCTTCGCCTGCAAAGTAGCTGGTGGTGACGCGGTGGTGGGCTCGCTGGTGACATCCATCCTGCCGAGCCCGCTCGTCCGGTCTTGTTGCACCGGAATGGAAACCTTTGGCGGGACGCCTTGGGAACCCACATACGCCCTTGCCTCCTTTGCACCAAAGAGTAAACTGTCTCCTCTGCGCGTGCCGGTGCCCACCTGGCCCGGCTTGCATCATCCTTGACATCTTGAGGCCGAGCATTTCATAGAGATCTTTGCTGCTCAGGTGAGGGCCTGGGGAGGCCTCCTCCTTCCGGGAGCCTTGGTGTTGTCCTCCTCGCGAGGGTGGGGTTCTTGTGAGGGCCTTGTCTTGAGTGAAGCCACGCCGGGCCGTACGGATCGTCGAGGCGGGCCATGCCCTGGGCCGCAGGCAGGCAAGTCTGGGTACCCCCGTTCCTAGGACGCCGACATTATTGAACTTGCTGACACCTCTTACTCTCAGGGTGATGCTGCAACAAGCCGGGCCGAAGATGTTGAGGTAATTTCCATCTCCTCCGGCTCATAATCCTTGTCTCCAAGGAAAACAAGGCGGGTCATTCAGAAAGTAAATTTTTCTCACTCGGATGCTCATTTGGATCCCAATTTTATTTTGAAGAAAACTCATCATGAATCAAGGTGCCATATTCGGAGCAGCTCTGGTGACCTTGTGGCCGGCTGACCCAACAAGTCAGCCGCCCGTAAGCGACAGAATGAGGTGCCTCATAGTCCAACCCCTTGTCTTCCAAGAGCTGGCCTTATCCAGCAACCTCTTAATTCTTCTGACTCAAATTATCAAGAGTCATCACCTTCATCGGGCGACTCAACCGCCACAAATCTGCCACCCCTCATTATCAACCAAGGGTAAACTTCTTCCTTATACCATATATTGCTTATTCATACTTAGCCTTGCATACCCTTCATTATGATGTCTTGTTTGCAGGGCCAAGGCTAAGACTAAGAAAATAAAAGGTTGGTGAGTCATCAACCAATCCTGAGATCACTTAGCCGGAAAATCCGACATTGGTGACTCCTGAAGCTCATATCGAGAACCCCGAAGATCATCAGGTCGACCAAGATGAACCGCCCCAGTATAATGAACCGGCAAGCACTGAGGCTATAGATGCTGAAGCTAACCCGACAGATAATCTTAATCCGCCCAATCCTCATAAAGCAACTGAAGATGCTCCTTCTCATGAGAAGAACAACGAGGAGATTACTATCACCGGAACGGGTTACACAGCTCCAGAGGCGTCCAAAGTGCTGACCAAGCTTACCGCCAAGGGTGAGACGCCATTGCCTGAGAAGGGGAAGACTAAACTTGAAGTTCCTAACTATGAGGAGTTCAGCGCTGAAGAATTGCACGTCCGCTATTTAAGCCGCCTCTCTACAAGCCGGGAAAAGGAAGCCAACCTGGTTGGTATGATGAGGAGAAAATATGAGGTATGCTCAATTTTGTCATACTCTTTATATCCTTGTGTAGCCCCCAAGGACCGGCTCATCTTCATAAGATGAGTTGGGTCTTGTGACTATAGAACTTCTAAAGAATCAACCTGTAGACCCCAAGGGCCGGCTCATCTTCATGAGATGAGTCGGGACATGTAAATATAGAACTTTTGAAGAATCAACCTATAGCCCCCAAGGGCCGGCTCATCTTCATGAGATGAGTTAGGTCTTCTTAATATAATATGTCCGAAGAATCGACCTATAGCCCCCAAGGGCCGGCTCATCTTCATGAGATGAGCCGGGTCTTCCCGTATCATGTGTTGGAAGAAACACTAAGGGACAATTGCATTTTTATCCCTAGTTGGTTCCTACCCACGTGTTTTGCCCTTACTTTTCAATCTTGCTCAGTTTTGCCCTTACTTTTTCCGTTGAGGTCGCTCGAATGCCCTTCCATCACCGTGCCGTGTGGTCAAAGGCGTTTGACCGTAACTTTGGACCGAACTACCCCTGATAGGTGGCAAATAGGGTAGGACACTTACATGCGGGACCACTCAAAAAATAAATAAACAAAATAAACATACCTCACCTCTCTCTTACATGCACGACCCACACAAGAAAAGAAAAGAATTAAACAAGTCCCCTCTCTCACTTACGTGTAGTACCCACCATCAAAAACAAATAAAAACGAAAAGCAAAACCTATCCAACTAATCTTTCTCTGTCTAACTTAATTATGAAACAAACCGGTTAATTACTCAGTAGGGCCCACCCATTCGTGACACACCGGACCCAACTTAACATAATTAGCCTAAACTAATCTGCCATGTCAGCTCGCCGGAGATTTGCGTCGGCGACCTGGAAACGCGGCGGTATCCGCGCTAGAGGCCTGTGGAGCATCTGAGAGAGGTACCAGAGGTCGCTCTCGTTCGCGCACGTCTTGTGGACCAAGCGGGAGGTCAAACTGTGGTGGGAGCTCAACAGCAGTGAGCTTGTGGCGGCGGCGCACACACGACCTCAATGGCATCGTCGCTACGGTGCACGGGAACGTGAGGTCAGGGGTGCTATTTATTCCATGGAGCTCACTAAGCACAGGGGTGTACTTTTATGCACTGTGTGGTAGCCCTAGTGATGGCGGCGACATGGCCGGCGGCGGGGAGCGCACGGGTTATGCGAAGAAGCTAGCTAAGGGACATAATTCACTTCGACAACAAGTATATTTTGAACCTAGGCTTGCGGCGAGTCTGTAGAGCAGCTCATTAGGATCGGGGACACACGGATGGCGATGAATCGACGACAAAATTCATTTGTTCCCGAGGTTGAAGATGACGGCGATGGAGAGCTTTTAAGGTGTCCCGGCTCAATTTCTTCGGTGTAGATATATATGTTGATGAAGAGGAGGTAATGTGCACGTTGGTGAGGCTAGGAGACGGTTGTGCGCACGACAACGGCGAGGGGCGGTGACTGTCTCCTCTCCGGCAAGCTCTATTCTGAGCTAGAGCGAAGGGAAAAGAACGGGAGAGAGACTATAATGGCGTAGGGGCGACGTGTACGGCTTATCGGCGTCTCGGAGATGCAGCAAGAGTGCGGGAGATGGCATGGAAGCGGTGGCGCCAGGAATCCCTCCGCTCTGTTCTTCTAGCGCGAGGAAGGAGATGAGTTGCAGCTGGGCCTGGGCCTGCTGCACAGTGCTAGGCCTAAGGTAAGCTCCCTCTCTCTCTCTATTGTCCTTTTATCTTATTTTTTTCGAGGGGTAGTTTGGTCCAAAGTAACGGTCAAAGGCCTTTGACCACACGACACGATGACGGAAGGGCATTCGAGCAACCTTAGCGGAAAAAGTAAGGGCAAAACTAAGTAAGCTCGAAAAGTAAGGGCAAAACCCGTGGGTAGGAACCAACTAGAGACAAAAATGCAATTGTCCCAAACACTAATATGCATTAGCCCCCAAGTGTCAAGTATATTGCTTGCAATCTGCTTGGGACTTAATAAAACTTTGCTTGTCATAGGCCCCAAATGTCAGGCTGCACCTTGCTGCCGGCTTAGGACTAAAGAATATCTAAAGTGATAACTCTCACTATGCAGGAAGCTGTGAATGTAGCCGAGTCAAATGCGACCGGCTTGAAAAAAGATCTGGAACTAGAGCCAACCGCCCGAGCCAAAGCTGAATTGAGCCTGCAATCTTCATTGGAAGAATTGGAGAAAATCAAGGCGGGCTTTGAAGTAGAGAAAAAAATCTTTTGAGACTGAAAAAGCCGCCTTGATCAGGCGCGCGGAAGACGATGAAGGTCAATTGAGATCCGTTACTGAAGAGTTGGCCGGGTTAAAATGGCATATTGCTCATATGACCCACGCCGTCTTTGGTAATGATTTTTTATGAGCTCGTGATAACCCGCTCAAATAATCATGTATGAATAAAAACTCGCCTGGCGATTCACACACTTGAATTGTTTGCAGGCACCCGAACTCGCAATCTCCAGGACAATAGCGTGATGAAGCTAATGGTTGTATACTCGTTGGCTGAACAATTATACGCTGGAAGTCTCTGCACCATCAAAGCTGTCATGGGTGACAAAGAGCGGGTGAAGTTCATCAAGGATGTGCTGAGACGCCTCTCAATGATCCCTAAGCAAATCGAAGAGCTGAAAAGATCAGTCGTCCGAGTAGGTGCAATGACATCTTTGAGCCGGTCCGTGGCTTATTCAGCAGATCTGGATCCTACAAAGATGGCCCGAGGATTTCCTCAGTACAAAGATGACGGGTTAGAATTCTCTGCTACTAACTATGCTCGTTGCGTAAGGGCGACTCGAGTGCTGGCCAGCCAACTAGTTGCAGAGATGGATCTGAAGAAGTATCAGGCAGCTTATGATGACAACAACTCGTGAGCTCAGCCCCCAACTTTTGAAGCTGTAGACCTAACTCCTCATCGTCGTAAGCATATTTTCGCCCCTGATCTTGACCCGTCCCCCATCTTGCATGAAGAAGCCATTTTACAAGCTTGAGCCGCCGCAATGTTATCTGAGGAGTGGATAATGGTGGCGACCCGGCGAGCCCAATGATGGGCCGACTCATCCTCACGTTGCACACAATGCTCCAAATCCACAATTGTCATAGGCTGCTTACAAGTCCCCTGAAAATTCTTGATGATACGCTCCTTCAACTCTGCCCAGGTGTTGATGGAATTGGGGGGCAGGTTCTTCAACCATGTACGAGCCGGCCCCTCCAACATCATGGTGAAGTACTTAGCACAGACTGCATCGCTGACGTCCAACATGTCCATAGCCAGTTCATAGCTCTCAATCCAAGCCACCGACTCAAGATCCGTCGTGTAGTTCGATACGTTACGAGGTCCCTTAAAATCCTTCGGCATGCGCTCGTTACATAAAGCCGGCACTAGGCACGGAACTCCGATCGTTCTGGCATTTGACCCGGCGGCCACCGAAGGTGAAGGGACCACCGGGGGCGACTGACAAAGCCCCCAGGTTTGCTGCCTCCGCTTCTCGATGGGCCCTCGCCTCATTCACAATTGCTTGAGCATCCGTACGCGCAACATGGGGCGGGTTATCCTGGGGTGGGTTACGACACCGCTCACTGCTGGCGACTCTGCGTGTCGGCTATAGCTACGACTTGGCAAAGGAGTTGAATGCACACGCTGCCGACTATATGAATAGTTACCTTGCTGGGAAATCACTGTTTGTAACAGTTCAATGGCGCTCAGGGCTTCAACCGCAATCGGTGACTCACCAGTAATAGGGAGTGCAGTAAGCCAGGTTACTGCTGCCACCATGTTAACCACCGGGTTGGAGAAGTGCCCCGGCGGTGTCAAACAACGTTGCGCTGTCGTCTGGACGAGGGGCGGGTCTGGGCCCGGCACTTCCCTCCGGGCCGGCTCTGGCCAGTGAAGTTGAACCGCCGCCCTGCCCCCAGGTATCTGAGAAGTCAATTGGGGCATAACTGGTGCTCCTGGAGTACTTGGGCCTGCTCCTGGTGAGTTGAACAAACGCGTGATCTCATAGACTAGGGGTAAACGGCTCCGGTGCCTCCTCCGAAGAACTGCATTGGATGTGTTTTGATCAAGGCTGAGCCGCCACGCCTCCGTCTTCAGACGCTCTGCTTCTTCATTAACCTGAGCTTGCAGTGCAGCTGTCTGGGTGTTCTCAGAGTTAATGTCTTCCTCGGCCTTGGTCATCTGTTCCTGTATCTTTGCAATCTCCGCATTGCGTTCTGCTTGATTTTCCACAGTGACCTCTGTCCCCAATAAGGTTGTCAGGGTAGTCATCAGCTTAGACAGAACTTGAGCCGGTGGCCTGACCAAACCAGACATCCCAGAAGCCGGCACCGAAGGGTCAACTGTTGATGTTGCTCCGGCCACCGTAGAGTTGAGAGCCGGCGCCGTCCCGGCCATGAACATGGCAGCTCGGCACGGCGGCTCGTAGGGGTCCGGAATACTGTTGCCATCGGAACAGCCCCCAAGCCCACCGTCTTCAAGCTGATAAACTGACTCTATCTCTCCGGTCAAGGACCCATCATCTGAATAGACGAGAGTCTCTCCCCCAGACACGGAGTTTTCCTCACGTTCTGCGCTTTGCACAAAACCAACAAAGACATGCTTCTAGACGGCTTGACATCTGGCGGGTTGCGTGCGCCAAGAAGACTCGACGAGGTCAGTGCCGATGTCTGGCTCGGGTTCTGACTCTCTGATCTTGCCGATGAAGACATGAATCTTGCCTAAGGGGACCCAGTACCCGTACACGATTGAGTCGGCCTCGGGACCCATGCCGGCGTCGTCGATGTAGATTTTGCCGCGGCGACTCTTTGTCATCTTGCCAACGGTGTATCCCTCGATCCCTGGGAAAGAGCCCTTCAAGAACTCGAAACCACCGTGCGCTGGTCCCATAGTGGGTGCCAACTGTCATGGTTTTGTCACGGCAGATGTCCTAGTGTGAGGACTTAGACGTGAGGCCATTGCAACTGGGTGGTTAGCTTGTCGGGGTTGATCGGAATCAAGAGACATGGTTTACCCAGGTTCGGCCCTTCACGATCGAGGTAATAGCCTACTCCTGCTTTTCTGCTTATTGCTTGGTGATCAATTACAAGGGAGCGGATTCGCTTGACCTAGCTATTGATCAATTGTCCCTTAAGTCTATTGGCCTCAGGGACCTGCCTTTATATACTGGTCGAGACCCTAGGCTTACAAGAGTCCGAGTCGTACTACGATTCGTGACCAAGTATATCTCTAACTCGCCTTGCCTCCTAAGTAAGGAAACTCTAGGCGACCTTCCACCTCTTGGGCCTTGATTCGCCGTCTTCGGGTACTGAGCCGCAAACCGACTTACTTGGTAAGCCGCCTTGCCGGTCTTATTCCTCAGCGTCAGAACCCACCTTGTGTATTGCTTACGAGCCGCCATCAGGATGACCCGAACCAATAGGGCGGGTTTATATCGTGGGGTTATATCCCCAACAGGGTCTGAAAGGGTCAATGAGGAACAACTTCTAGAATAAGCCATATGTAGTCCTCATGGGGAAGTGGCTAATGTTGCTAATACAAGAGATCATAGCAATAGATCTTCCGGCTAGGTGTGTTAACCACAACGTCCACTTCACCGGTTGAGTAAGACCAATATTATAATTCTTGGGAGACGTTTCAACAATCACATATGTCTGAGATTCAGATCTAGTTGGTGTCAGAGTATTCCAGACTCAACATGTGTGAAAAAGAGAGGTTGCAACAACAATCGATGCGAAGATGTTGCGAGATTCTCGGGAGATGAGCTACGGAAGCCAACTCCAAAACATGAGCTAGATTGCAAGACTCGCGTAGACACACTATCCAAAACAATCATGATCACATGGAATTCTTACAACAAAACACTATCGAGTTCAGGTTGGGAACCATCATTAAGGATATCGAGGTATTTGCGTAAGTCCAAGGATTAGCTCTCACGCATAGACTTCTCTTTCTTGAAAAAATCAATCAGTGGCTTGGTGTGCTAGATAATTCATATGGACTGGAGGTAGCTAATCTCTCAAACCATAGAATTCTTCACACGTGCATGAATGACTTGAGATGATTCTAGAGGAAGCAAAGCACACTTTCTCAAGTTCACGGTGACAACTTGCACCAAGTGCACGTGAACTTAGAGGAAGTCACTTCTTACACCAACATATACTTCATGTATGGGACACCAAGATAATGCCTACAAAAATTTCCAACACTAACTTAATTGGTCATCACTAATCATGGAGCAGATGAAAATGATCTCGATGGGCTTGGCAACAATTCATCGAGATATCCATAAAGTTGGAATTCCACAACTATGTGAGCAAAGGTGATAGCATTGGTCAGACCAAAATATATAATGGTGTATGCTCTAGGAAATATCCACGAGTAAGACAACATTACGATAACCCTCGGTTCTGATTTTTATTTGACGATAGCCCATGCTCAAATCAAAGATTGTACAAGATAATAGATGCAACAATTGATCACAAGGATCAACCTATGGGGATATCATCCTTCTTCAAAACACACAAACACAAAGATATCCCTTCGGAACGAACTAAGTTAGGCAAAGCTACTCTTCAAGTTGTTGTTTAGCTTAACCAACTAGTTCAGGGGTATCCAACACAGATTCTTGGAGAAGGCGTGGTTCATAGGGAAACCAACTTGATCACGAACTCAACATAACGGGCAGGGAACAACTTGGTGATACTTCCAAGAAGATATCCGAAAAATCACGAACCACCGATATGTTATTAAGCTCGAGAACAATCTTACTTTTCAAGGCAAGAAAATACGATCTGAAGAGCGAAGGATTGACACAATCCTAACTCATTATCCAAAGAGTGCTCCAGGAAAGATGGACTAGGTAGCACAATAAATCTTAGCATGGTGATTCAATAACCAACACACTAAGAATGAAATTATTGTCCATTAACTACCAAGCAATAGATTTGCTAGGAGTATTAATTTCACACATCACAGTACACTTGTCGGTATTCCGGTTATAACCAACACAGAAACCGAGAAATGAATGATAATAGCGAGAAGTATCACTGTATCAAGAATTCATAAGAGGTTGTGCAATTCCCATGACATTCTCGACATTAAGAGGGTAGTACTTCAAGGTAGAACAGAGCAAAAACTGGATTGGCAATTTGATCTGCGGAATACAACTGCTTTGACCCAATCCTTGAAATGGATAAGGTATGGGAGTTTGTTTCTCCTAGGCATTCTGAGATAGAATGACTTGACGGACCACAAGAATAATATGCATCAATGAATACGAATGCACAAATACTCTTGACTATCCACTGATAGATGAAGGCCAAAATACGATTGAAGAGGGCCAACTCAAGGAGCACATGATTTTTTTGAGTTGTAGATGCATATATTACACGTCGAACAAGTTCAACATTTTTATTCCAGATAACCCATGCAGAAAGGTAGGACTGGCAAAGTCACAACTATGGAATGCAGAACTCATCAAGAGCACTATTATTGTGATCTTTAGTTCAGGAAGAACTTCTGCCGTGATGGTTCATGGTATTGGAAGAATGATATACCACCGACCCTGAGGACTATCACAAAGGTTACTAATATCCTAAAGGAACAAGCAAACACTATCAATGGGAGTGAGCAGAATGAATCATGGGTTCAAGAACCCAGAAGTAGAATACCTACTGACTAAATAACATCACAGGATGTTTTCGATAATGAGAGCCATAATTATCACACTGGGATCACGAAACACAACTAGACTATTGGGTGGTTCTCTGAGATAACTTGGTTTACTAACACTTCCAGCAGGTACGCCAAGGTAATAGAGTACTTTGACACAATAATTAGTGTGCTTTGTCTGGCCAAAAGACAAAAACTCGGGATGAAAGGATGTGCAATTGCAACAGAGTATTTATAAACCTTGGATAACTCAGACATCATACGGTTGTACGGGCATGAAATATGAGGCAACCTGCAAGACAACAGATAACATAACAAGTGGATTCTTATAGAAACACCGATTCCAAGAAGACGACACCTTGACTATAAGTCTCCAGCATAGTAACTCGTCATCCGGATAGATAGATGAGAAAGCTTAGTTCTTAAACCCCGTAGAAAAGAAGAGGGTGACTCAGAATATAAATGACACAAGGAAAGGAGTAAACAGAATCTTACGTTCCCTTCCACAATCAATTACCTTATATAACTAAAGCAGTTCTAGACTCAACATCGACCAGTTTGGCTTGGTAATTGAGGGAGTCCGGGATTAAGGGGTCCTCGGGCCGTTGACTTATCTCTTATATTCTGGCCCGATGGGCCGCATTATGGCATCTTCGGGAAGGCCGGACTGCAAAATGACCCTAGGCTTATCGGGCAATATTCCGAAGACTTGGTGTGTCCTCCAAGAAAGAATGGGCATATCTATGCCTGGATGGAAACCGACCATTTGTAACCCTAGGGACCCCTGGTGTCTATATAAACCAGGGGGCTTAGTTCGTAGAGGAACAAGTCAACTCATTAGGGTTTAGCTCGTTTGATCTCGAGGTAGATCTACTATGTAACCTTCATACTCAACAATACAATCAAGCAGGATGTAGGGTTTTACCTCCTCACGAGGGCCCGAACCTGGGTAAACACCGTCTCCTTCGTCCCCTGTTACCATCGTTCCTAGACTCACAGTCTGGGACCCCCTACCCGAGATCCGCTGGTTTCGACACCGACATTGGAGCTTTCATTGAGAGTTCCGCTGTGAGATCACTTGTGGATCGATGGCTCGCCTAATCATCAGCAAATAGGCCCGGAATGAGGAAATTTTAGTCCTCGGAAAGGTCTTCGCGTTCGGCGGCGGCGTGCTGCATGCTAACTCGACCGGCCATCTAGGCCGGATCGAAAATTTCGCCCACGGTCAGGAGATCAGGTTCGGGAACCTAGAGTTCACCCCCGACTCCCGTGGCGATATGTTCCTCGCTGAACCCTCGGTTTCGTCCGACGGGCCCGGAGATCCCAGAGCTTCAACTCCGGGCCCACTATCCGGCTCGACCCTCAGATCTATCTCCACCGAAGGTCCGGCCTCGAGCCCGGACTCGGTGATGGTACCTGAATATCAAGGTTCGGCCTTCGCCGAACACGCCCATCCTGAAGATGCCCTGGAGCTCAACTCCAAGGGCCCTCGGGAAACCGATCTGGTCGTCCTCTCGTGGTTGAACGACGCTCTAGACAAGATCCAGTCGATGGCAATCGAGGACGATCTTACCTCGACCCACGTTCCGGTCGACCTAGAGGCCGGTTACGGGGAATTCTATGGCTCACCCGCCGCCCATCTGGTAGCCACTGTCGAAGACTTAACCGACATGTTCAACTACGCCTCCGAAGAGGTAGAACACATGGATGAAGAGATCGGCGACCCCACCCCCGTGACCACCGGGCGATGGACAGCCATCTCGACCTATGATGTCTATATGGTGGACACCCCTAATGATAGGGAGAACCACACCCCCAGGAAGAACGGCGAAAAATCCGGCGAAGCATCAAAATGCCAGAAACAACGCAAGCGATCCAAAACCAACAAGGGAAGGGAAGCCGTTACAGGCACCGGGGAAATGGATACCCCGGAGGACCTCTGCAACCCTGACGCCCCGGCGGAGCCACTGGAGGACCCGGAAAGGCTCACAGATCAGCAAGACGTCGAGGACCTCAATGATTCCGAGGATGATGACTACCTCCCACATGCTGGGGAGGAAGAAAACCTCAAACCCGAAGACTTCACCATCCCCGAAAACCCCGAGGACCAAGAATGATTCAGGCAATGGCTCATAGCCACTGCTCGGACCTTAAAGGCAAAGCAGCAGCAGCTCAAAGCCGAACAAGACACCATCAACAACAGATGGACAAAAGTTCTGGCGGCTAAAGAAGGGTTCGGCACTGAGCGGCCAGACAAAAAGAGGAGTTACCCTCGCCGGCGCCTGCTGCCACAATTCGACGACGAGGCCCTTGAGCCCGAATACCCCAGGCGCACTCAGTATGACTAGCCGGACCGCCCCCCTCGAGGATAGGACAGGGTCGCTCAAGACGCCGAGTACTGGCCCACGTCACCCCGTAGGAGAGGAAAGGGGACAACACAGCCTGAAGATCAGTACGATCTTCGGCAGGACCTGGACTACAGGTCAGGTCACACCAGATCCATTTACGGATCTAGGGGACGCTCCCCTGTTATACGGGATGGCTACCGATCCTGGCTCGACAACAACCACAGAAACCGGGAACAATATCGGGCTTAACCAACAGCCGACTTCCGGCACGACGTAGCCCGAATCAGAGGCGCCACACACCCACTGTGTTTCACATACGAGGTCATGCAGCACCAGTTCCCCGAAGGGTTTAAACCCGTTAACATAGAATCATACGACGGAACGACGGACCCGGTCGTATGGATCGAGGACTTTCTCCTTCACATCCATATGTCCAATGGAGACGATCTCCATGCCATCAAATACCTACCACTCAAACTAAAGGGACCAGCTTGGCACTGGCTAAACAGTCTCCCCGAGAACTCCATTGGGAGTTGGGAGGAGCTCGAAGACGCCGTCCAGTCTAACTTCCAAGGCACTTACGTTCGGCCCCTGTACTCTTCCGACCTAAGCAACGTTGTCCAAAAGACCAGCGAATCGGCCAGACAGTTCTGGAATCGGTTCTTGACTAAGAACCAGATCGTCAACTGTCCGGACGCCGAGGCGATAGCCTCGTTCAGACACAACATCCGGGTCGTATGGCTAGCTCGCCAGCTCGGCCAGGATAAGCCGAGAACGATGTCTGCCCTCACCTCCCTTATGACCCGCTTTTACGCGGGTGAAGACAATTGATAACCCGCCGAAGCCACAATCCCGAAGACCCCGACACCTCTGAAGTGCGGGACGGTAACGGAAAGCCAAGGCGGAACAAAAATAAACGCCGCCATAGCAATGGCGACTCGGACGACACGGCCGTAAACGCCGGTTTCCGCAACTCAAAACCTGGATAGCGGAAGAAGCCCTCTAAAGGGAACAGGGATGGACCTACCGCTTTGGACAGAATCATGGATAGGCCCTGCCAAATCCATGACACGCAAGAGAAGCCGGCCACCCACACCAACAGAAACTGTTGGGTGTTCAAACAAGCCGGCAAGTTCGCAGTCGAGGAACAGAGCAACAACCCACGAAGCGAGGACGATGAAGAACCTCGTAGGCCGAACAATGGCAGGCAAAATTAATTCCCTCCCGAGGTCAAAACTGTGAACATGATATATGTCACACATATACCCAAGAGGGAGAGGAAATGCGCACTTTGGGACGTCTACGCCATAGAACCCATAGCTCCGAAGTTCAACCCGTGGTCGGCTTGCCCGATCACCTTTGATCCTAGGGATCACCCTACCAGCATCCGTCATGGAGGCTCGGCCGCTCTCGTCCTGGACCCCATTATCGATGGGTTCCACCTCACTAGAGTCCTTATGGACGGAGGAAGCAGCCTTAATCCGATTTACTCAGATACAATAACAAAGATTGGTATCGACCCATCAAGAATTAAACCCAACAACACTACCTTCAAGGGAGTCATCCCGGTGTCGAAGCACACTGCTCGGGTACCGTGACGCTGGAAGTAGTGTTCGGCTCGCCTGATAACTTCCGTAGCGAAGACTTGATCTTCGATATAGTGCCTTTTCGCAGTGGCTATCATGCAATGCTCGGCCGTACAGCGTTCGCTCGTTTAACACCGTTCCCCACTACGCATACCTGAAGCTCAAGATGCCTGGGCTAAAGGGGGTCATCACCGTCAATGGCAACACAGAGCACTCACTCCGGACGGAAGAACACACGGCGGCTCTAGCGACCGAATTCCAGTATGCATCGGGGCACCAGGACCGCAACCAGGCGACAAGCCGCGACAGGCGAGCAAGCGGATCCGAGCACGACCCGATCTGCCGGAGCAATCTCCCGTTCACCAAAAATAGGGATGCGCCCCCCATAGCACGGTCCCGCTAACCATCAGGTACGCACCGAGAAGGCACAATTTCGCGCTTAAAATACCATGGGCAGCTGCGGGGGGGACACCTCATCACAACAGATTGGTCGGTTCGACCGAACTACTCTCAACACAGCAGGTGTCAAATTCATGCATGTCTCGGCAATTTAAACATGTACCTCCCCCAAAGGTCTGTTCGCCGATTATAACCACCTTTAAAGGAGCATACTACTCGTCAAGAGCAAAGGAATGGAGGCGCACAGGGATATGCCAAGGACATCAAGCCGCAGATCAAGAGCCCCGATCGAACCTCCCATTTGTATACATTTCTTTCTAAAAATACCTATAACAGTTATGCCCGTAGTATGAATTGTAAAAATTATTAATATATAAAGATCATCTTTTACGGTCTGATTATGGCATTTTATAAAATGTTTTCCAACTCCCCGCCTCTGGAAGCAAAACTGTTCGGTACATATTCGATGCAACCGGCTAATAAACCGGGGGGCTTAGCTATAAAGCTCGTCCCAAGCATCGTCCCGGCATTATCCTTTATATGTCCGGCGTGTCGGATTTTTGCGTTATATGCATCGGTTCCGAATTGTGTCTTAGGTCAAAGGTTGGGTTGCCCGGCTCCTATGCTTACCCTCTTACGTTCCGCTCGTTCGGATAAAAGGGTGAAGGGAGAACCACCGCCCTTGTATTTCCAGCTTGCCTGGTCAAGTACCTCAGTGGAGAAAGCTGAAAATCGACCGTCATAATAAGCGCGAACTGGCCTGCAATCCGAACACAAGTGTCAAACTAAAAATCGATAGATATTATTCCGTGTCATACGAGGGGTTTGCATTCTCGCAAGCCACGTGGTAATGGTTTTTACCTCGGTTCACCCGAATACCACACAACACTGGGGGCTAGTAATCAGCCCCCGCAGTCAAGCTCCTCCGGCTAAGTGAAAGCATTAAAGCCGCATAGTCTGATTGACTCATTCCCACCACTTGCACTACCGCCTCTGGGTTCCGATAATTCGGCTAAGGATAATACTGCGGATGACGGAACACCTCTTGTAATAATTACATGGGGTCTAAAGCCGACGACTAGCAACTTTCAGTTCCAAAAACGGCCACATAGGAGTCAAAAAAAGCAAAACACCAAAGCATGATAAACCATGCATATGCATTATCAAACACGATAGTCATCGGACACATAATAGCATTTTCATTTGAAAATTACATCCTTAGGGCACTCGGTCTCTACCGACCGAGCCCCCTCCATTGCAGCGGCGAAATATAGTTCGGGGTGCCTATGCTCTTTCCCAGGCGGCAGGGGCGCCGTAGCTATCTCGAGTGGCTTCATCCCTGGCCAGTGCATCATCGTCCTCGCAAGAGCCATCCGCGCTCCCTCAAAACACATGGAGCGCTTCACGGCATTAATGTGGGAGGAGGCGGCAGAGAGCTTCTACACCAGGCCGAAGTAACTACTTGGTAGGGGCTCGGAAGGCTACAACCGAATAAAAGAGGTCCTTTAAGGCCAGCTCCGCCATCCGATGCAGCTCCATTAGCTGCTTCATCTGCTGGCTATGGACGGGACGGGGCTAGGGGTTCTGAAATTGCGCCCAGAACAGTCTCTGTTCTGCATCCCCGTCCTGAGCTGCAAAGTGCTTGGCCGCGTATGCCGCACTCCTCAGAAGGTCCGTGAAGGCGCCTGAGGAACGCCATATCCGTGTAAGACGAGCAAGCCTGTTACCACCAAAGGCGCATTGCAGTAAGTACGGCTTACCATCCGCGACCATCCTGACTTGGCGGAGTTCTTCCTCATAAGACCGCCTATCCACATGCTCCGATTTAAGATCGGAAGACAATGTGGATAGCTCGGCCGCCAGGTCCTTGGTCTTCTGCTCCAGAGCCTCGCACTTAGTGCTGGCATATTGGAGCTCTTGCTGCACTTCGGCCACCCGAGCTTCGTGCTTTTCACTAACAGCCTTCAAGGAGCTTAGTTCGGCCGCCGTCTGGTCGGCCGCCATCTTATGATCGGCAGCCTCCCGCTTGGCCTTCTCCATCTCGGCCTTGAGGTTTTTGACCTCGGAAGAAATGGCTGTAAAGTGCAATGGAAGACCAACATTCAGGATTCAAAAACTCAAGAACCTCAATCAATAAGGATTGGACAAGGTCTCCGAAACAAAATGCCAACTCACCTTGCATTTCATCAAACCGCTTGTTCAGACGGTCAAGCTCCTTGTCGGAGCTCTTGAGCTTCCAGTTGAGCTCAGCCAGCTCCACATTGTGGACAGCTGCTGCCGATGACGAGGCCTGCAAAGCAAAAATTATGTGAGAAACACATCAGAACTGTTGGTCCCAGACCCTCCTTTCCATACCATCTCCGGAGACTGTCAAAATATCGATTTTTACTCGGAACTTGAGATCCTCTGATCCCCGGGTAAGGTTCCTAAACTTACCCAGGGCTCGGGGGCTACTATACCTATCCGGAATATATATACCAGATGAACAAATTCCGCTTGGAGAGAGGAGCATTACATGACTTACCTTGAAGCCCGTCAAGAGACCACCGAAGGCCTCCTTCAGTCCGCTATCAACGGTCTGAATGCCTTTCAGAACCGCACCCATAAGGATGTGGTGGTCTTTGGCAATGACGGAGCTGCGCAAGGCCTCCTCCATCGCAGCTGGCCACCCCGTTTTGGCCTGCCCCGTCGCGGGCGGCACCGGTGGCGGCACCACACCTCCTCTTTCTTGTGAAGGGAGAGTGGCCGATATCGGAGACTTGTCATTCTTCGGAGTTGTCTTCGGAGGGAGCTCTGATGACTCACAACCTCCCTCTTTGTTTACCAGGAGGGGGCCGGTCTCCTGGTCCTCGGTCGCCGAGGTCTGAGCCTCGGTCATGACTTCCTCGCCCTTAGTATTCGGCCGAGGAGGCGTCCGCCGGGATGTCACCTCCGTGGCCTCGTCGGCGACCTGGTGAGGGGATGTGCGGGACGCAGTTCCGCTTTCTGCCAGCTCGGCTGGCGGGGGATCTCCCTCTGAGACCTGTTCGGTCGGGAGATCACGGGCCAGGCTGCCACATGGGAGGCATTAGTCCGGTCAGCAACAACAATCTTGCATAAGCAATATTTTTGGAATCCGTACCTCTGGGCTGCGGTTTGGCCCTGGGGACCCTCCGCGGGACCCTTTCGAACGCCTCAGATTCCCCGATAGAATCCGGGCTGACATTGGGCAGGGTCACCTTGACCCTGCAGGGCCTCTTCGGAGAAGGGGGGTCTGAGTCCTCCCCGGCATCCACAGATGCCGCCCTTTTCCTTGGCTGGGGGGAATCGATCCCCCTCCCCTTCCTCAGTCTGCTCCTCCTCGTGAGCGGAGGAGGCCTGGGTCTCCCCTGACTTAGCGTCCGGGGGGCCTCTTGGGCGGAGACCATCTCGGATCTCCTTCTTCTCGTGCCCTTCTTCTGCTTGTCCCTCTTCTCTGGCACCGAATACAATGCCTCGACCAGCATCGCCGTCAAGAGGGTCGACCTGGGGGCTTCGGGCAGCGGGGCAGGGCCGTTGATCCGCATGGCCTTAGCTAGCCAGCCTTAGGGAAACTAGGAAGGGAGAGTTTAGAATCCTTGCTAAAAAGACCGAACCTGAAGATAAAAGATTGAAGATTGAAGTTTTACCTTAAGCGAAGGGTGTTCGGCGTCCGGGCCAGTGTCTTCCTCTTTGGCCGGCCACTCCTCTTGGGGCTTGAACAGCGCGTTCCATAGCTTCTCCCGAGTAGTGCGGTTGAGCTTGCGCACGGTGGGAGAATCATCGGACTTATGGGCCCACATCGGTGTAGCTCGGAGCTGGCAGGGGAGGAGGTGGCGGCGAAGCATGACCTGGACCACGTTGGTCAGGCCGATGTTTGCCTCCAGCATCTTTCCGATGCGTTCCTGCAGCGCCTTTACCTTAGTGGCCGACCCCCAATCCAGCCCTTTCTTGATCCACGAGGTCTGCCTTGCGGGAGGACCAGATCAGAATTCGGGAGGGGTCGCCCAATCTGCGGCACGCGGTTCGGTAATATAGAACCACTCCTTCTGCCAGGTCTTGATGATGTCGATGAAGGTGCCATTCGGCCACTGGACCCGAGGGAGCTTGCTGATCACCGCTCCCCCATAGTCCGCATGCTGGCTGCTCACGGTCTTCGGCTTGATGTTGAAGACCTTCATCCATAAGCCGAAGTGTGGCTAGACCCAAAGAAAGGCCTCGATGACGATGATGAAGGCCGATATGTGCATGATGGAGTTTGGGGGAAGGTCGTGGAAGTCTAACATGTAGAAGAACATCAGGCCCCTTACAAAGGGGTGCAGTGGGAAGCCCAGTCCCCAGATGAAATGGGGAATGAACACCACCCGCTCCCTGGGCCGTGGCGTAGGGATTACTTGGCCCTCTTCGGGGGCGCGGTGGGCGACATCGACCGAGAGGTAGCCGGTGCGCTTCAGTTCCTGGATGTTGTCCTCGGTGACGCACGACGCCTCCCACTTGCCTTGCGAGCCTGAACCAGCCATGGCCGTGCTCGGGGAAGAAGGATGGGTGTTGGAGGAAGGACTGGAGAAAGACTAGATCTGCGCGCTTGGAGCGAGGAAGGTTTGAGAAAGCGAATCTGGGGAGCGTGGAAGGATTGTGGAGATGCTTTTCTCCCTTTTATGGAAGGTCGTAACACCAAGCATCCCCTTACTGCGCCGTGAGCTGCGCCAGTCCCCGAAGCGACCGCCCCGTTATGCGCGCATGGGATAGCCCAAATTATTGATCATATCCCGTAAAAATGGAGCATGATCTTCATGTCAATTGAACATGCCAATAAAAGGCGGCCTCGAACCGCAAATCGAGTTTTTGTATCTGGTTAAGTGGCCACGACTTGTTTGAACCTTTCGTTAGGAAAGTTGTCAGGAGGGGTACTATTCACGGTCGGGCATTTGGCCTTCAAGGCTAAGCAAGTTGTCAGGAGGGGTACTATACAGCGAGGTGTCATCGGTGGCCGTGCTAAGGATTGCCGAAGCATGAAAGGTCGAAAGGAACTCGCCCCGCAAGCCGAACACTCTAGACGTGCGGAACAGCTGATATCCTGAAGACCGGCATTGGAGGCTAGTTCAGGGGCTACTGAGGGAGTCCGGGATTAAGGGGTCCTCGGGCCATTGACTTATCTCTTATAGTCCGGCCCGATGGGCCGCCTTATGGCATCTTTGGAAAGGCCGGACTGAGAAATGACCCTAGGCTTATGGGGGAATATTCCAAAGACTTGCTGTGTCCTCCAAGAAAGAATGAGCGTATCTATGCCCGGATGGAAACCGACCAGTTGTAACCCTAGGGACCCCTGGTGTCTATATAAACCAGGGGGCTTAGTTCATAGAGGAACAAGTCAACTCATTAGGGTTTAACTCGTTTGATCTCGAGGCAGATCTACTCTGTAACCTTCATACTCAGCAATACAATCAAGCAGGACATAGGGTTATACCTCCTCACAAGGGCCCGAACCTGGGTAAACACCATCTCCTTCGTCCCATGTTACCATCGTTCCTAGACTCACAGTTCGGGACCCCCTACCCGAGATCCGCCGGTTTCGACACCGACAGTAATCCTACAGGCAGTCAGGCTCTGATACCAAAGCTGTTGCGACCCCGATCCTAACCAATATGAATCTAACATGTAACACATCATATCACTTTGCAGCCTCACACACGGTAAGCTCCACAGCTATCACCTTACCTTGACCGGGACCGTTTGCGCCTTTAGGCTCATGTATATGAATATGTCGCTAGCAATCATATGTCACAGAACCCGGGTCGACATGACTAGGTATAGACCCAAGTGGCACAACTGTACAGAAACATGCATACATAACCCAACAATGCAGGTGTCGGTCATCAATGTGTGTAGACGAGTGGTAGCAAGCTACGCATACTCCATTACACCATGTGGCATTTCCCTGTAGGGGCAGACACAACAACAAATAAGGATACATGTCGGTCAATCAATGTGTCCGGAGCAGTAGAAGCTACCAGGCTCAGTGGAAGCACAAAGAAGCAGTTCCCTGTAAAGAAGGCTACCATAGGCATACGACTAGGTGTCGAATCCCACACATACCAATGCATTTCAAACATACACGCAATATGCACGATATGCGTAGATACAACATGGCATGACAACATAACTCTATGACTCAAGTATTTATTAAGGACTCATAAGAGCGAACATAATGTGATATTAAAATCAGGGGTCACATGACCCAACACTCAAGTCATACAAGCAACAAGCCGAAGCATATCATGTCTAGGTACAGACATCTACTAAAAGTGGCTAAAGGATCCCGAAAATCTACAATGACCCTACCAAAGGAGCCACACCTTTGTCTGGGATTCCCAAGCTAATCGGTCAACGTCAAACTTTGCGTAGAAACCAATTGTGAGACTAAGGTCTCCTCTGCAAAAACATAATTAAGCAAAAGTGAGTACAAAGGTACTCATAAGTCATGATCACCGAATGTACGTGCACAGTGATCCCAGAGATCAATGCTCACTGAACACACAGAAACTGAATAACAAGAGTCTTACATCTATTACATACCGTTTTACTCGCATATGGCCTTTATGACCAAGTCTTCATAATCTCGCAGCGGAAATCTTCAACGATAGCCTAAACCCATGCCATCTGCCTTAACCCTACAGGCATTCTGACTGGGAAGCGTCCTAGCTCGCATGTTCGTCACCAAGGTAATCTTCGCCATAATGTGGTCTTTCATGCCTGGCCAATAAAATAATTAGTGGCAAGCCAATGAGTACTTTGAATGTACTCGCAGGCAACCCATGTTTTGGAACAACGGATAACAAAGCATGATTCGGCACTAAGTAGGTAAGTTGCGGAAAGCTAATTTTGAGTGCAATGACATGATCAAATAACTTGAAGTAGCATGCATCAACAGGTTGTAGATATCCATATGAACAGGTTACAGATATCAATATAAACAGGGGTTGAACATCTTATGTTCAATCATCATGCCAAGTCGTCTGACTTAGCTCAAGTATCCTCTGAACACCTCATGTTCAGTCATCATGCCAAGTCATCTGACTTAGCTCAAGTACTAGCCTTTTTATCTCTCTCACACACACATCAAGTTTTGTTGAAACATCGGACGTAGTTTAAGTAGCACCACCCAACTATCCTTGACCGTGGACACGGCTATTCGAATAGTTTTACACTCTGCAGAGGTTGCACACTTTACCCACAAGACTCGAGGAACTTCCGTGTCATCCATGACTTGCGGTATATTACATACCCGAGGTAAGCACCCGAACAATGCCTTTCCCTTGACGACACTAAACAAAGAGTCCACTCGATTGGTACACAGCCCTCATGATGTACATCATACGAGTCTCGCTCCAGATCGTACCATCCATGAAGGGACCAACGGTGTGCCCGGTGTCTGTGAAAACAGCCCATGGTCACCGTACCTGGCACGACCGCGTATCGAGAGTGACCATGTCACTCCCGCCACTAGTAATGCGGGCTCTCTGCTAGCATCGACCAAAGTAATCAACAAGGCCCCTTCCCATATAGGGGTAGAGTGGTTGTACATGTAAGGTTGGGACGGTCGACAAATCTAAAATCTAATCCGGTTTCGAAAACACACACACTCACTTGCTCCGGTACACCACTTATTTATCAAGTGGTTACCTAGCTCATCATCATCTCCCTTGGGCATTAGTGGCACCCGGCGGGGTTTTCATAAAGTCTTTGAAAACACTTTTATTTCCATCACCATGCATATCCCCATCCCACTTGCGTAGCAACTACTTAGCAACCTAACTACTCCCACCCGCATAACCCTCATAAAGAGGTAGGGTCATGCACGATGCAAGTATCAACGGTAAATGTATCGGAGGGAATCCACGGAAGTGGTCACCACATCATCATGATCAATATCTCGAAAATAAAGTGCTATATGCCATGCAATAAAATGGTTTCTTAACATGGTCAAAGTGCTGCTTGCCTGGCTTATCAAAGTCTTCGAGGTCTTCACACGCTTCTCGTCCACTCTGAGCACTTCGTCTACTTCGTCAACTATCACCGGAAACAACCGCAATAAGCAACACAACAAGCAGAGAAATAAAAGTGCTCTATAAATCGGAGTTTTATTTTTCTTGGACATCTCTAGTCATAAGTAAAATAACCAAGGAGGTTTTATTGGATCTGGATCAAGGGAGATTTTTGAAAGGTGGAAATGAATGAAATGATGATCCTATTAGAAGCCTACAGGAAATGTTTTATAAAAAGGAGTGAATGCACCCATTTAATAAGGCATGATTTTAGAAGAATTTAGAAATTGGTTTCACTGGATTTGGAGTTGGGATGGATTTCCTAGGGTTTTTTTAAGATGGAAATAATGAAAATGCAGCTATTTATTAGATACAAAAGAGACAAGGCATGGAAAAAATGATAACCATGTATGGATAATTAGGGCATGATATTTAGAGCACCTAGAAATTGGAATCACTCCATTTGGAGTTGTTTTGAGTGTTCTAGGAATTTTGAAAAAGGGTCTTTAGGAGGTTCAAATTTGAGTTTAAATTTGAACATGGAAAAATATTGTGGTGAAGATTATGAAAGGTATGCCAAATGATAGCTGGGATTTTAATAGGATTATAGGAATTTGAATCATTAAATTTTGAGGTCAAACGAATATTCTATGAATTATTTAGTCTCTGAGAAAAAAAGAAAAAGGATTATATCGGATTATCTATAAAGCGCCCCGGGCGCTGGATAGGAAGTGGGCCGGCCCAGTGGTTCGACCGGGCTGGAGGTGGTGACGCTGAAAGCGTATTCAAGGGAATACGCTTCCCCGAAGCAAAGGCGGTCTTGCACCATCCCCGCCTCCACTTAACAGGGTCGGGGCCCACTCGTCCGTGGCTCAGTCTCATTGACCGGCCGACACGCTGGGCCCGCTTGGCGGGTTCGTCGCCTTCCTCCCGTGGGTGCCTTCGGGCGCGGCCAGGGGCGACGCCAACGCCGCTCGCCGGCGTTCCCCGCCTCCGCTTGGAGCGGTGCGGCTACCGGAGCGCTCTGGGCGACGAGCTGCACCCATCTATGGTACGCAGGCCCACCAGAGCGAGGCGCAACGGCATGGGCTTGGACGGCCGAGGAGGTAGTCGCCGAAGATGGAGGGTTCGCTCGCCACGATCGAGGAGAGCAGGCATGAGGCCTTGGGTAGGTTCATGGAGGTCACGGCGGTCCTTTGTCGTGGTTAGGAGGGGGATAGGGGCACCGGGGTGCTCTAATTTGAGCAAGACCTGCGGCGGCAATGCCAGCCGTGGTCGAAGGGATAGGGCACGGGGAAGGCTGTGGGTGGTCGGGGCGTTCACGGGAGGGAGACAGGGGGCCAGGGGAGCACGGAGGGGAGCTCGGGGATGCTTAAATGGCAGGGGCGCGAGTCCACCGTGGATGGCGTCCACGGCCATGGCACGGCTGCCTCTAGGGGCCACGGGGGCGATCGAGCACGTGTCTGCGGGCTACGCGGATGTGGTCCATTACCAGGGAGAGGAAGAGGGGGAGCAGGGGCGCGCCAGGAGCCCGCGTGTGCGAGGCTACCTACTGGCCGAGCGGAGCGGCGCCGTCACGCGCGGTAGAGGAGATAGGAGGGCACGGGAGGAGGGGCCCGACACGCTGCTATGTCATGGACGTCGAGGCGGCCTCGGGAGACACCACCACGAGGCCCAAGGTTGTCGGGAGGAGGGATTGGGCGCCTGCTACAGTGCTCGGGTGCACTGTAGCGCGCTCCAGAGCGCCCAAACGGCATGCCATGGCATGCCATTGGCATTTGGACGCGGCCACCAGTGTCTAGAAGGTATAGGAGGGAGTATACAAAGTGTAGGAAGCATTGGATGCTGCTGGGGGTTCCTTGGTTGAGAAGAGAAGCTAAGAGAGAGGGAAATTGCTGTCCAGAAGGGAATCTTGAGGTTTTACCCCCCAAATAATTGAGCTATGAACATGAAATTGTTCCTGGGGGTAGACGGGAATGAGGGCAAGATGTGGTAAAAAATTTAGGTTAAGGAGAATAGTATAGGAGGTCAAAACAGTAACTTCTAGATTCTGCCAGAAGGTGTTTGATGCAATTTTGAGCTAGCAAAATGGTTCTCATTGCCATGAAACTTAACAGGATTTGATAATAGGTAGAATTGAGGTTGTTCACAAAATTTGGGATTATAAGATGAAAGTTGCCAATACAAACTTTATAAACCCTAGAAATGGGCAGAAATTAATTTCTATAGATCTACCCATGCAATTCTATTCTCCGTAATGCACCATTCTGTGTGGTGGCATTATTTGCATATTAGAGAATGCCCAAAAAGTTTGGGATCAAATAGAGAAACTTGACAATACAAAAATTCCCAATTCTTGAAATCAGCATAAATGGGTTTGGGGGGATTTGGACAGGTGGATCTGTTCTCCTTGATGCACCACTTGGTGTGGATGCATTATTAGAGTATTAGAACATGTCCACAAAGTTTGAGGTCAATAAGAGAAACTTCACAATGTAAAGTTATTCAAAATTGATTATGGACAGAGAGGGTTTTGGGATATTTTGGTGAATCAAATCAATTCGGATTGAGATGAAACTTTGCAAGATCATAACATATAGCATGAGTGACTTGCTAGAATTTTCTGGATTTTATTGAGAATATTTCTTATAGAAATATTTCAAATGCTTGATTTAAGCAGAAAGGGTTTTGAAGGGTTTTGCCCATTATGTTGAACATGACCATGTGTTGAAACTCATATATATGGAAAATATATGTCCACTGCGTTTCTAAATTTTCTCAAATATTTTCAAAGCATTTAAAAAAATTACCTATGAAAAACCATTTCTGGTCTTAAGAAAAAGCCTTTAAATAAAATAGGAAAATAACCTTTAAAAATCAATATTTGGTGGTTTTGGGAAGTCTTATATATATTAGGTTACAAATAAAGCCTTTGGGGCAAAACAATCCACCCAATTTGAGGACTTGTAGTACAAACCTCAATTCAGGGGTTTTTGAAAACCTAATTTGAAGAAATGCTTTTTTTTGCCAAAATAATATTTGATAAAAATAGTTTTATGTCCTATACACATGACCTGATCATTGGGCAAAGATTTGGATCAAGGAGATATGTTTTGAGAGTAGAAGGAATTTTTGAGCTATGTTAACTTAGAAAGAAGAGGCAAAACAAAGGGTGTGACAGACCTACCCCCCTTACAAGAATCTCGTCCTCGAGATTCCTAGGCTAGGCATTGAAAAGATGCGGAAATTCACAGGCGAGGTAGTCTCGATGTTCCATGTTGCTTCTGTTTTGGTGAGGGTTGCTCCACTATCCCTTGAAGTGTTTGACGATACGGCTTTGAGGGTATTGTTTGACTTCGTCTGAGAGGTGCACATGGGTTTCGATGGTTTGCTAGGCTTGAACAACGGGGTTTGGGCAAAGGTCTGGCTTGCGCGTGTATCCCAATGTCAGAATACGGGGCAAAGTAGTGTGTCTACATGCTGGTCATGTGGGTTACCCACATTGGTTAGTGACATCTGGATGTCTTACGCTGGAATGGAAGGGTCAAAGTCTTGGCGTAGCCGTCCATTGACGGGGAGGTCCTTGACTCCCTTAAGGCAGGTGGTCTTCATCCTTGAGAGCATTGAGGCGTGACAACGTAGGCTTCTTGTCGAGATCTTCTGCTTGACTAAGTTTTCCAGGCGTGTTCTTCATTCACCCCTGGCCGTTTGTCTTCGTCATCACGGACGCACATTTCTGGCGGGTCCTAAGCGTTTGGTCTACCTGTCTCTCCATTGCCATTGTGGACAGGCTTGGGTTGAGTCTCGTCCCTAAGACTAAGCTTAGAGAGTTGGTGTCAAAACGGGTTCTACCATCTGGGAAGGTTTCAGCGGGGTTCTAAATAAGATGACTATCCAATGTATAGAACAGCCATCTAGTTGCCAAGATTGAGGTTTGGAAAAGTGGGGAGGACTATCTTTGGCAGGTGTCTAACCATGATCTAGTCAGGGTCACGTCCTCGATTGGACTAGAAGAGGCTAGTAACAAAGTCATGACAGTCGTTCCACTCCGTTCCAGGTTTCTGAAGAGAGTAGCGACGTCATTCTCATCGTACACTGTCAATGTGGTGGAGTGAGGGGTGCTATCAACTTCTCGGTTCCTTCCTAGTCAGGAATTGATAGGTGACTACCTAAAACAAGGGGCTACATAATCCTCTTGATGTCCAAGGGCTTCACCGTGCTTGAACGCTGGTGCTTTTTGGTATAGTCTAGCCGACGTAGCCGATAGAGGAGTGGTGGTTGACTTCTCTCGCTTCTTCTTCGTCTTCGTGGCTTCCCAACCATAGTGGTTCTTCATCTTGCTTGGGAAAGAACGTCTTCTGCTGCAGGGAGGGTCCTTCGAGGAGTCCAACTTCTTTAAGGTAAAACCTTACACTTTGAGAGGTAAGGCAGTTGGTGCTTCTGGGGCTTATCCAAATAGGACTAAGGTGTTCCTTCCTCTCATTGGGTAAATAAGTATGTCACCCATGAAGACGTCAACATATTTCAGCAAGTATCACACAAACATAGTGTTCGTGGGGTATGTGAGAGAAGCGGGCGTAAGTCAACCTAAAGAGGGCTTGACGATGTATCCATTAACCGTAAGGTGTGGACGGTGTGGTCCTGGGGTAAGACTCGGGATCCGACCTTTGGCCAGTTAGTCTTATCCTCTTGGGGGCTGTATTTGTCCCGGGTGGTCATTTGTCAGGGGTTTGTGGTCCTTCGAAATCTAGTACTTCGTGTCCACTTTCCTTATGGACAGGATTGGTGGTGGCCGAGGTGGAGTATCGACCATAGCCTTCCGACTCAGAGCCAGAGCCTATGGTCATAATTCGACCATGTTCGGGGTTTCAAGGAACTTAGGATGAGAGTGAACGTCTATCATCTTATCCTTGAGCACAGTTATTAGATGCCAATAGTCCTACCTATTTCCCCAAACAATATCACCCTATATCATCGAAGGTATTATCTCATATAAGTCAACTCCAACATCATTCATGCTATACAACTCCAAGGTTTGAGATAAGGAATAAAACTAAGATCTCATATATATACTATAGCCAACTCACATGTATCCCTATGTAAAAATCCTTGGGAAAGCATACAAGCTGCTAAGCTTGATTATGACACTACAAATCCAAGTGATCTCCTAACCTATCCAAGGTCTAAGGTACTGCATTCCTATGCTAAGGAAACACATAATATACCAATCCAAGATCTTGTTTCCTTCCTAGGAATCCGATCAAGTAGTCCTTAAATGCCATCATTCGTTACATGACCCACTACTCCTATAAATCCAATATTGAGGGAGTTCTACATAATCTCCTAGAGTTCCTATAATCCACACATAATTGCAAGGACGATCATCACAGTATATCCACGAACTTCCAATCTCATGACCAACTAAACTCCAAGGTCGAGCTTATATAGATCCTTAATTTATTTCTGACAACTCCTAATCTCCTAATCTTACCATCCACCAGAAACATGGTACTACGATTAAGATCATCGGACTAACTCTAATTTACTCCGAACCATGTAGACTTACTTAAGACCAACACTTTGTTAGGGTCACCTATTTAAATCCAAATCTCATGTCCTACGAGAATTCCTACTTGTTCACCCGAGTCACCATAGTAACATCATCAATTCATGACTACTACTTGACAAAATCAAATTATCATACCAACAAGAATTTCAACTTGTAATTCCAATTGTCCTACTAAATTCAATTTACTCAAGGGAGAAATAGGTTATGCTACCCTATCAACTTGGTCCACCAAGTTCACCTATCTCCTTGAAGGTCTCGTGATTCACCAAATGATCTCAGTTGTTTCCTCAAGATACCCATGATAACCACATCAAATCATTTGCCTGCTGACCATATATCCCTAGATCGATCTTTCCTATGGTATCAAGGTTCTGGTGCTAGCTTAAGAATGAAAGACGCTTGTTCACTATGATCACTAGCTCCATAATGAACCTAGTGCCAAGCAGGGGTTATTGAAGCTCAATAGGTGCGCTGGCAAATCCGTGTATTAAACACGTGATCAAAGGTTTGAGCTGGGGGAGCTTGTGAGGTCTAGGTTGGTCTAGGGAGGGGTTTCCGATCTTGAGGGAAAAGCATAACTCTATGATATTTCGTCTGGTTGAGTACGTTGTAGTCATAGTCTTCAATGCTAGTTGTCCGTCGAGGTGGATCCTTGGTGCATCTTGTCTTGCTAGTTTTCAGTTGACGAGAAAGGTGAGAGTGAAAAGTAGCATAGAGAGGAGTGCCTAAGGGGGTGGTATAGTGCAAGTGAAATCGAACAAGTGCCGAAAATGCCAAACACAACCAGTAAGATGAGGTAGGTGATATAACTGCATACTTGCTACCTCTGGAAAAAGTGCGACTTTCACCAAAACACAAACAGATAAAACAAGCAACACCCATCATGGTTCCATTCGAACAATCACACGGACTCGACTTCGCGTGGGGAATACACGACTCATCCTACCCTAGGGGTTCTCGGACTCAGTAGTCGTGCTTGCTTCGTGTCTTGGAGAGGAGTCTGCTTAGCCTTCTGTGTCTTCTTCAGGTGTCGCTATGTCTCTAGTTGTTGTTCGTCGAAACGATCCGGGTTGTGCTTGAAGAGTCCTGGACAACTTCGCGTCTGGTGAGTTGATGACGAAGGTAGTTCCTCATTGCTGTCGTTGAGGGGTCTTCTGTTGTCTTCGTAATCGTGCCAATGCCTTCTTGTCCTTCAAGGCATCGACAGTTCCAAGTGGGCAATCCTTTATGCAATGACATCAACAAGGCATGATAGAGTTCCAACTTGTCGGTCATGTTGATAATATCGACAGCGAGAGCGGGGAATGAAGAGAACCGTTTTCCTGCTCACTATGGTGAGGCGGACCAAATGGCAAGGTTCTCATCCACCGGTGGTTGCCGACACAACAACGAAAAGGACAGGGTTGCTCTATTAGCGATGCATATCATGACATTGCATGTCTTGTGCCCTGGTCATCGAAGGCCAAGGTGGCATCATCCTGGGGCAGTGTCGCGGGGGTCACCATCTTCTGAGTCTTGACATCCTCATCCTTCGAGAAGGTATCTTCTGTTGGTATCGTCTTGTCGTGATGTCGCCAACTTGTGTTCAAGATATGTGGGCAAATGTCCGGCAAGGTGGCTTCCTTCCGGGTTACCCACGAGGATTACAAGGAATCCAGTAGTCAGGGGCACAAGGATACTAACGACCGTTTGCAAGGTTTTGAAAAGTAGATGAGGAGAGCCAAAAGAAAAATGGTGGAAGTGCTAAGGCACAATCCTTTAGTTTCTTTGAAAGCTTAGAGGAGGTAAGAAATATGGTAGTCTTTGCAAGTGATTTGAAGGGCCTGGGAAAACAATTTTGTCCTAACTAACATCCATGCTAACTAAGGGCTTCCTAGAGTCAGGATGGCTCTGATACCAGCTCTGTGGTGACCCCGACTCATAAGTCGTGATCACCGAATGTACGTGCACAGTAATCCCAGAGATCAATGCTCACTGAACACACAGAAACTGAATAACAAGAGTCTTACATCCATTACATGACGTTTTACTCGAATATGGCCATTATGACCAAGTCTTCATAATCTCGCAGCGGAAATCTTCAATGATAGAGTGAACCCATGCCGTCTGCCTTAACCCTCACTACTGCAGGATGCTGCTAACGCGACACATCAATCAGAGACCCTTCGACAAAACTGTGTGCGATGACCAAATCGCAAACGGTATAGTTATAGCTCCATTGCTAATGACGTAAACTGTGTGCAACGACGGGTCCATCAAATACGATCTAAAAAATAGTTGCGTGTGCGATGTTTGGCAAACAGTTGGCCTAGATAAACTGTTTGAGATTGGATAATATAACACAAATGCTTATAAAAATACAAGTGTGTGCGATGTATGGCATATAATTCACCCCGATAAACTGTTTGTGATGAGATAAAATAACATAAAAGGTTACATAGATCAAGATGTGTGTGATAGACAGCATACAGGTCACTCGGATGAACTGTTTGTGATGAGGTAAAATAACATAAACGGTTACATAGATCAAGATGTGTGTGATAGATGGCATACAGGCCACTAGGATGAACTGTGTGCGATAAGCAAAAATAACATAAACGGTTTCTCAGATCAAGATGTGTGTGATGTACGCAGGCCACTTGGATGTGTTGTGGGCAAACGGTTCCAGATAAAGAACTGTTAGGGACTGATGAAATCATCACCGACGGTTTTGGTTGTTTATTCCGTATGCGATGTGATTTGCTCAATCTGCCCACAAACATCTATGCTCTGTTTAGAAGAACATGATTGCATAACCAAACTAAGCATCTAATACACACATAACATTGGTGCACACCTTAATAAACTATTACATGCATAATAAACTTATCCCTCTAAAACTACGAATATTTCCGCATAGAGGGAGTATGAGAATTGAGAAACGATCATCAAATCATCTACTTCTTGTGACGCTTGCCTCCAGCGCTTTGCTTGTGGCTCAATCCCTCGTTGTCTTCAGGTAGGAGGCACTTCCTCATGTCAACGATCCGCCTGAACATCTCGTAGCATGTGTATGCTTGCTTGGCCGCGGTCTGGAGGTGATATTCATCCAGTTGCTTCACCCAGCCCCTGTGCCAGACAGGCTTGTTCTTGTCGCACTCAGCCTTCCTGTCAACGCAGTAGGGGTCGATGATGGCCTCGGCCAGGTCAACATGGGAGTCCATGTCCTTCTTCCTGCCTCAGACCCTATAGTGGACGCGAATGTCGACAAGCTTCTGGCAGGCCAAGCCCGGAGTCTTGAGCACCTTTGGATCATTGGCGCTGTCCACCGTAGCAAACCTATAGTCGGGGCTGTTGACAAACATGGTGAAACGATCGCAAGGCACTGTGGCCAGGCAGTAGTGCTAGAGGAGGACATGATGGCCCACGCACAACTGGGTGACGACAACCTTCTGATCATGCCCGGCACGACCGCCGGTGTAAGCGAGGTCGAAGCCGACCACTTTGTACTTGTCATCCGCATCAAGCAGCCGTTCCATGGTGTCGATGGAGTTCTCCACCATGCCCGGGTCGTTGGTGTACACCACCGTGAGCTCCGTCTTCCTCATGTGGGTCTCCACATGATGCACGCCGAACTCCATTGGAGCGCCGCTGGACATCCTCTCTGTATGCGTCGTCCAGGGTGCTCTTATTGTGTTGTGAGGCACAATTGAAAGCTTGAAGAGACTATGGTTAATGGCCATGGGTATAAATGGGGGCTGGACGTCCTGGAAAACCGGCACGTCCGGATGGCAGTTTTTGCAGCGCGTGATTCAGTCATAGAGCACGTAACTGCATGGGGCGACGCGCGTGGCGCAACCGCATGCATATGGAGCCCCGAACGTGATCGTGGGCCGGCCCCAACCGCTGGAAGAGCGCGCGCGGAGGGGCGCGAGAGCAGAGCACGTGCAGGGGTGCGAGAGTAGAGCACGCGCAGGGACACGAGAGCAGAGCACGCGGTGGGACGCGAGGTCGAACCAGACCACTATGTACTTGTCCTCGTCAAGTAACAGGTCCATGACGTTGGAGTTCTACATCCAGATTGGATGTTTGGTGTACACCACGAACGGACAGGGCGTGTCCACTACGGCATGCATGGTGAACTGGCGCTCGTTGTCGGCAGCCACTGGGAGCGCCAATGGAGCCGCGTAGGATACCCTCGGTCGTGGTTCTGCTTCTTAAGGTCCGGATATTAATCATCGATTGCATATTGATGTCCAGATATTAATCGGCCATTGCATACTAAGGAAAATATAGTACTACCAAAATAAGAGTCTCCCTCATAAGATGTCATTTGCATGGTTGTATGTGATACCCGGCAAACAGGTCGTTTGGACGAACTGTTTGTGTTGATCAAAAGTAACACAAACGATTTTGCGTAACAAGATGTGTGTGATACCCGACAAACAGGTCAGTACTCGGAATTGGGTGGGAAGACCGATAAAAAGACAGACGATTCCTGATAATAAGGTGTGTGTGATGTGGCCTATGGGAAAACACTTGCTCGCACCCAATTGTCTGTGATTGTTGAAATCATCACCGACGTGTTCCTTTCTATAATCGTAAGCGATGTTATCAGCTATGTCTGCATATAGCATCTATGCTCTGTCTATAGAACAACATCATGATTGCATAACCTAAATAAACATCCAATTACATTATTGACTACAGATAACATTTGCACACATCAATTAACAAGTAGATGCATACTAAACTAGTAGTGACGATCATCAAATCATTCATCTATAGTTCTTGTGATGAGGGGTGCCAATCGGCGTAGGACGGAGGCACTTCCTCATGTCAACGATCCGCCTGCACATCTCGTAGCTTACGTACGCGTCCTTGGCCACGTACTTGACGTGATCTTCATTCAGTCTTCGGACCCAGGCGCGATGACAGGCAACCTTCTTCTTCTTGCAGACATCCTTCATGCCTCTGTAGTAGGCCATGGCGAGGTTAACCAGGGAGTCCTTATGCTTCTCCTTGCCTCCCAAGATCTTGTACAGGCATTGGATGTCCACAAGATTCCGGCAGGCCAAGCCAGTCGACTTGAGCACCTTTTCATCGTTGGTGGTGTCCACCGTATCGAATATGTAGTCGGGGCTGTTGACAAACCTGGCAAATCGATCGCAAGGCCTTGTGGCCAGGTAGTAGTGGTAGACAAGGACGTAATGGCCCACGCATAGCTGGGCAACGACAACCTTCTGATCATGCCCGGCACGACCGCCGGTGTACTCGAGGTCGAAGCCGACCACTTTGTACTTGTCATAGACAAGTAACTGCTCCATGGTGTGGATGGAGTTCTCCACCCAAATCGGGTCATTGGTGTACACAACCGTGAGGTTCTTGAACCTTACATGGGTGTCGACGTAGGCACAAATGGTGAACTGCCGCTCGTCGTCGGCAGTCGCTGGGAGCTCCGCCATTGGAGCCGAGCAGGATATCCTCTCTGTATTTGGAGTGTGGGTGTGCTTCTTGCGTTGTGGGGAAAGGTTGAAGAGAGACAATAGGTTAAATGAGCGGTGGAGTAAATGGGGGCTAGACGGGCTATAATTGGCACGTCTTGTCACCGCGTTCCTGGCGGAGGATTGTTGTGCAAGCTTGACCAGCGCACGAACAAGTGTTCCCGGTGGTTCGTTTGGTCACGTGGCGGCTCGAAGTGCTGCCAACGTATCATTGGTGAGCCCGTTCCCGTGCGCAAACACGCACAGCCTCCCACCCAGCTCGGTTGGCCACGCGTCGGCTGGAAGAAGCTCCCATTATTGGGGGCGTTAAATGGCAAACGGTTAGCAAAAACGATGCGTGTGCAATGACATAAAGCAGCGTACAAGTTCATCACTAAGCAGCAGTGTGGAATATGCAGTGCGGGTGCGACTGGGAAGGACGGTGTGGGTTTTGTTAAGCAGGGACGATGGTGAGGGTTTTCTCGGCCAGAATAATAATGTGCTTTGGAGGCGACGGTTCAGTAGACACAGCCGTTTGAGATAAGTGTAACTATGGTTAAATGGACTGTCGTGGTCCGTGTAAATCCTACTACCGCAGATGTTCAATGCACGGGAATGCGTTCTGGACAATCAGGACACACGCATGTCGCGGCACAATGTTAGTCCTCGCACCCGGTTACAATCCGGGAAAATAACCAAGTTTTTGGGTTCCAGATTTCATCTTTTCGTGTGACACCTGAATTTTTTACCGCATTCAACAAGTGTGCAAGTAAGTCAAGCATTTTTTACCGTAATATGCATAGTGTAAAAAAACTGTCAATACTAAAATGTAGCTGTGCGTGCTGTGGGCAAACAGTTGCTAGTAGTAAATTGTGTGGGGACTCTAAGATAAGCATAAATATTCCATCAACCAAACTGATTGCAGCTCAAGACTGCAATTACATTGCTCTACGTATTAGTTCATAAAACAGAGTCTCACCGACATCTAGATCAACACATAATATACATACTCAAGCAGAGATATAAAACGCACAAACTATAGATAGCTAGGGTAGTGCTGGCATCGGGACATGTATATATAACTCAATCCTAATCGTACCCACCAACAACGTAAGCTTTCTCCAGGTACTCCGCGTACGCGGCGTGCACCACCCTCCGAGAATACTTCTGCTTGAAAGAGCCAACGGCTCGTCCTCTAGCATGCACCGGAACACTTGCAAACACGGGGTTAAGCCTTTGGGCGCAGAACGGGCATCTGAAGCCCCCATTCCGGGTCCTGATACGACGATTATGCGTTCCCGCATAGAGCTCCTTGAGCTTTTGTTTCTTGTACCTTCTCTGGTCATACTTATCGCTGCCAACGTCGTCAGATAGGACCTATACATATAATAAAAAATCATGACATTGATGAATAAAATGCATAAAATGATATCACAAACAACTTAGTGCAACAAAATTATTAACTACTTTAAATGCATGAACCGATTATTTTCAAACAAACAAGGAACTTTGAAGTAAGTACTAGTCCACATTATCACTAAAGCAGTGATCTACATGCTCTTATACAATGCTTATTTACAAATGGGTACATGTACAATCATCTATGTAGACGGATTATTAGCAAAATGATCATTTGTACAGGTCAACAATTAAATCACTGTAAAACCTTAGACATAATACTAGCATAATCGTATGTACGGTTGTCACTTATCCAAGTCACTTATCATTTACCAACCAAACAATCAATACGTACACACTAACACGGATCTATTGAATCTTACTCTGATTACATGGATTGAAATAACATGAACCCCAGACGAATTACAAAAAAAGACGGAAAACAGAACAAATCAAAGATACCCTATGATATAGTTACCAACATGGGGGTCTAACCTGTTCTCCGTCGTCGTCCGAGTTGTCGTCGTCGGAGTCGTCGGAGTCGTTGTCGGTGGAGTGGTTATCAGAGAGGTCGTAGTAGTCTCTGTGCAGCACCGCCTCCTGCTGGGGAGGCACGACGAGGCTTACGACGTCATTGTCATGCTTTTGTCCGCGTGAGACCTCATCGGCCGGGAGGGTAACCTCGTCGCCCAGCATCAAGAAATGCTTAGTTGCTTCGCCGGCCCCGGCTTTGACCCCCGCGTCACCACTCCCTCCGATGGTGCGCTTGGTCACCATCTGATACACTTCCGAGAGCGTTTACGATTGGGAATGGCGGCGAGGATGCAGGCACGGTATGTGGAGAGACGGTAGTGTGGCCGCCTGCTATAACCAGCGGCACAGGCACAATTAATATAGAGTGGTTGGGAGCTAGGCGGGAGGCGGGTAAACGGCTCGCCTCCCGGTGAGCCTGCGCAGCGGTCTTCTCGCATGCCTCACCCCTGCTCGCACGTCTCCCGTCTAGCCCACGCAGAGGACTGCTCGCACGTCTCCGGGTTAGCCTGGGCAGAGGACTGCTCGCACGCGTCCTGTCAATTCACACACCAGCTCGCACGTCTCCCGGTGAGCCAGAATGGCTAGCTCGCACGCGTCCCTTCTATTTACACACCTGATCGCACGCCTCACGGTCAGACTGAGCCGCGGACTGCTCACATCATGCGTCCCGTCGACTCACGTCCGCTCGGACGGCACACGGGGCTCGTGGTGGTACGTAATATTTTGTTGGGACCAACGCACACAGTTCAGTACTGTAATCGTTCGTGATGGTAACGTGACAAGTGTGTGTACCAAGCACCAACCTTTAATAAGCTCCCGTTTGTAAGAAAAGTGTATCAAAAATTTGTCGCTAATTAGGCCAGAAATTAGCACACTATATAATATATATATATATATATATATATATATCATGAAACGGAATCCCAAGTTTCATGATTTTCAGTTGATTTTTGGATTCACTTCAATTTAAAATGATTTTTCGATGTTTGAGGTTCCTTACCATTTATTGCATGGTGACTAAACACAAGAACCCAAGGGGACATATGATTTCCCCCAATGATTTCATGTAAACTCAATTATTGCATATTTTTCGAATGATATATGGACATTTTATAATTATAACACGGACTGATGTGTCATGTGTTTTCTGCATAAAAATAGTTTGACGCGCCTCGAAGTGGTGTATCTGGTGGTTGCCGCGCGGGGGGGGCGGCTCTTTCCGTTTCACTTGTTTGCACTAGCTTGTGTGTGTGGCAGTGCCACCCCAAATTATCAAAAGTGTGCATTGAAATGTTTAAAACAAGGCACGTCATGCATGTGTTTAGGACACATGCACAGGATGGTGGTGGTCCCTCGGACAATAATCCTTCGTGCGTTACTAGTGATCTGCACATTCGTGGGTCCATGCATGTGGTCTATCACTTTTGAGCCGCATCGATAGGGGTTTGACCAAGGTGGGTTAAGTTAATCTGCTCTGTGTTGCGGTAGATCATGGTGAGATTCCACACCAAAGATTGACGTGACGTACTCATGAGTACCTCCTACCGCTCAAATTTGAGGGGGTGCGTGGGAGGAGACATACATATTGCATGCAATTTTCTTTAGCGTGGGGACTTCCCAATTTGTGAAGCGCGCACTGTATCAAAGTCGTGCATTTGGCATTTTGAATCAAAAAACATACCCATTCATATGCTTGTGTCACATTGTCGGATTTCGGGCTCCGCAAAACCCTTAAGATTCGAACACAGGGGCATGTGCGAAGATCCCCAGCGGCTTCGCCCAACCTAGCTCGCTACTCGGTGAACACAGCAACAAACTCGCACGATGACGAGGAAGAAGATGAGCATGACAGTTTACCCAGGTCCGGGCCACTGCGAAGCGTAATACCCTACTCCTGCTTTGGTGGATTGCCTCTCGAGGAGGTGAGGTGGATGAACAAGTACAGTGTTTCAGGGGCTCATGAGGGCTCCCCAGAGGTGTTCGGGGCCCTCTGTGGCTTGGTGATGGATGAGTGGTGGAATGGATGCCCCCCCTCTACGGTGCAACCTACCCTCTCTATATAGCGGTGGCTCGGGTCCTCTTCCCTTATTGCAATGGCGGGAAGGGATCCCACAACGGCCAATTTTGAAGGGGGACAGGAATACGTGCCCGCCCTGCCCAAAGGCGGTCTTCGCCTGCAAAGTAGCTGTCGACGGCGCAGGGATGGGTTCAGCGATGACATCCTCCCTGCGGGGCTAGTGGTTGTGGTCTTGTTGCACCGGAATGGAAACCTTTGGGGGTGCTTTGGAAACCCGCGTACGTCTCTGCTCCCTTTGCACCAAAGGGGAAACTGCGTCGCCTGGTGCGCTGGCGCCCGCCTGTCCTTCCTTGCGTCACCCTTGACTCCTGAGGCTGGGCCTTGCTTAGAGATCTCCGCCGCTCTGGAGGGGGCCTGAGGAGGCCCATCCCTTGTTGGTCTTGACGCCGCTCCTCCTCGCGAGCCTAGGGTCCTCGCGAGGGCCTTGCCTTGAGTGGGGCCACGCCCGGCCGTGATTGGTTGATGAAGTGGGCCATGCCCTGGGCCACAGGCAGGCAGGTCTGGGTACCCCCGTTCCCAGAACGCCGACAGTAGCCCCCGGGCCCAAGGCGCGCTCGAGTCGGTTTACAGGCAAAGCCCTGTGGCCGGCCCGGAGCGCCGCGGGCCCCAGACGCCTACGGGCCAGGCTTTACACGCGTCGAATGCCCTGACGGCGACGCCTCCGCTCCCAGAGGGCGTCTGGAACCGCCTCCAGTCAAACTGACACGACGCCCGGGTGCTGCGCCAGCCATCATTGCTTCCCATTGAATGCTGCCGCTGCTCTGGGCCTCTACCCCTCGGGCCATGCGGATGTGACCCTTCAGTTGGCAGGAGAGGCGACGTGGATGGCAATGCATTAATCGAACCGCCTCGCGGCGCCCGAGAGGCGCGCGACGCCTGCTCTCCCACGACGCCTGGCTGCTGCGGTTACGCCTATAAATCTGCCCCGCCCATGGCAGGGGAGGGGCATTGCAATCTTGAAGCTTCTCCTTGTTTCCTTTGCCCCGCCGAGAAAACCCTCTTTCCTTCCCGTCTTCTCGTCCTTCATGGCGTCCGGAGGAAGCGGTGCGGGCGCAGGGAAGCGCGCGGCTCCGCCGACTCCCTCGTCCTCCTTCGGAGGCAGTGGTGGGGGGCCCTCGGGGCCGGCGCAGGCTCGCCGGCACTGGACCCTGGTCGACGAGTAAGTATTTTGCCGCCTCCCTATTCTTTAGCCGTACTGCCCAGCATTCTGAGCATGATCCTCTCCACCTCCCAGGGCGTCCGCGGCCAAGAAGCGCAAGCTTGGCGAGCTTCAGGAGGAAGCGGAGACACTGCGGGCTCGGCTGACCACTGCCGAGGCCGCCTTCCAAGCAGCCCTCCGGGGCGAGGCGGAGGCCAGGGCGGAGTTGGCGTCCCTTCAGACCCAGGTCCAGGAGGCGGCCGACGCCATGCAGGCCGCCCAGGATGAGGCGGCGCACGCGAGGCTGCTGGAGTCCCAGCGCGCCAAGCAGTTCTCGGGCATCGCCAGCCGCGCGACCGGCGCGGTGAGCCGGTTCATCGGGGACGCCCCCGCGCTGCCGAACGTGCGTGGCGACGGGGGCTACCTCGAATTCTTCCAGAAGATGGTGGAGGCGCTGGAGACCAGCGTCTCCCGCGTGAACGTGGATAGTGAGTCCGACGCACGTGACCTTCTGGACCTTGCCTTGACGCTCGTCTTCTCCAACCTGCGCTGCCTCGCCCCGCAACTCGACCCCCGACGCGTCGGGGACCGGTGCCTGACGAGCTCCAGTGCCCCCTTCAGGACGGGGTGTGCCCGCACGTGGAGGCCATGGTGGAGTGGTTCGTCCAGGTGCCCACTTCCAGCTAGGAGGGCGACTCCGATGCCGAGCCGGCCAGCGGCGCAGGCGGCGACGGCGGCTTCTCCTCCTAAATGTCCTCTATTTCCTCTCCCCAGTTCCTGTAATGTTTGAAGAAGGACTCTGCCCTAATGGGCGTTAATCTTTTGCGTGTTACCTTTGCCTTCTCGTCTTTCTTCCTTGAATCGCTGATTGCTCGCTTGCCGTTGTCGTAGTTTAGCTTTCTTGCGCAGGGCTTGGTGCCGGTTCTGCCGTGGCCCGGCGACTGCGGCCGTCAGGGCCCCCGCGAAGTGTCTCCTCATGAGGCGCCGCTTGCGCCACTGTTCGCCTGGTCGGTGATCTTGCTGCTCGCCGTGGCTTGGTCCCCTTCCTCGTGCCGTTTTTCCCGGCGCCTCCGGCCTCGGGGGCCTTGGCAACCATGCGTGGGTGTCCGTAATACCTGCATCCTTACGTTAGTGCGTGCAATTTTTATTCCGTCCTCGGGTCGTTATGAGGCCAGGAGGCTCTTGCTTGGGTTTGCAGTGCACTTAGCTCGTAGGGTGGCGACGGCCTCATTCGCAACTCCTCCTGAGATGCTCCCTTCTTGTTTGTGGGACGGTTTGGGAGCCCTTTCGGCACTCTGCGCCTACAGGACCCAGTCCCGCACATTTCCAGACCACCGTAAAATACGGCCGAACCACCAGCACGCATCCACGGGGTCTGGCCCCGACACCCTCGACGCCGACCGGATCACCAAGGAACGGCGTCAAGGAGGACGAGTGGCTATATGACCGGTAAGGCTCCTGAGGCGTGATGCTCAGGAGCCCCCCTCCTGACGCTCAAGCCGCCCTACGTCGTCAGGTCCCAGTCCCGCGCATTTCCCAACCACCATAATGTACGACCAGATAACCAGGACGTAACCACGGGGTCAGGCCCCGTCACCCTCAACGCCGACCGGATCACCAAGGACGACGTCTAGGGAGACGAGTGGCTATTTTGACTGGTAAGGCTCCTGAGGCGCGATGCTCAGGAGCCCCCTTTGACGCCCGGGCGATCCCCCATTCCGTCCTGCTGGCTGCTGTCTCGGGGAGCCCTGGGGCCTCCCTTGATTCCATGCTGGGGTCTGAGCCCCTGAGCGGGGGTAGACAGCTAAAAGGTGCGCGCCCCTGAGGCGGAGTGGGACGTTTGGCCCCTTGTGGAACACCATCCAGAAAGAAAGAATCCAAGTTTGGTAAAACGAGAGAACACAGAGAGAAAAGTTCCTGCCCCTTTTTCTTTTTAAACATAGAGTTTCGAAGTCCTCTGACTTCGTTCCAAAAAATGGAAACTTGAACACCAAAGAAGAAGCAAGCAAATGTCGCGTCCGGCCCCTAGGCTAGTCTTCATCTTCCCCCAGCACTGAGCGTAGGGCATCCACGTTGCATGGGCATAGCCATTGATAGGCAGTGTTGACTTCTCCGCTAGCTCTGGGCTGTGGCTGCCACATTGCGTGGGAGGAACCCCTCCGCATCCTCGGGGGGCTCCGGGCGTATACAGCCCACTCATTATTATGTGAGAGTGTCACGGGTCGGTGTAGGTCCCGGGGGCGTATAGGGGGCTCCATGCCTCGCGGGCACGAAGCCCACTCCTAGCCCCCGGGCTCGTCGCGGTGAAGTAGGGTCTGCCCTGGGCGGGCCCTCGAGCGTAGGGGGAGCCCCTTGCGCCCTCTGGCGGAAAGGCCCGCCCTAGAAGAAGGCCATGGACCCCCCGGGCGGTGCCCCAGCGCGCCTCGCTGGGGTACCCCGGGGTTCCCATGCTGGTACTCGGGGCCCCGCCCCAGGCCGGGCGAGCCGGGCCTGGGGACATGGGCGAGTACATGATCGCCCGCTGGTGATCGAACGAAACCCGTCCCAGAGACATGGGCGTAGGTTCCACCCTCCGTCTCCAAGCGAGCGTCGCGCGCCCCAGAGACTCGGGCGCATGTTCCACCCTTTGCCTTCAGGTTGGGATCGTCTGGCCCGGGGACATGGGCATGTGTTCCACCCTCCGTCCCCAAGCTGGAGTCTCTCTGCCCGGGAGCGAGGGGGCATGTTCTACCCTCCGTTCCTAGGCAAGAGGCCCCCGGTGCCCAGACTCAGACGCCTGCTCAAGGCAGCTCCCTACCAGCGGGCGTGCCTCGCGAGGGTCCCCGCGCTGGGCATCCTCGCGAGGCCAACCGCGCGAACCGCCTCCGCGAGGTTGCACATACCAACCTGCGCGGGGGCTGGCCACGAGGTCACGTGCGCGCCTCCTGTCGCTGTGGTAGCCGGCGCCGCTCCCCTTGTGGCCCGGGTGCGCGTCAACAGGGTCGTTGTAGAGTTGCACGAGCCCCCGGGCGCCGGCATAGTCGAGCCTCCGGTCCTCCTCACTGGTTCGGGCGAGCGTGCCGAGGGGCGCGGTGCGACGCCCCTCTCGCATGGCCAGCGTCTCCCACCGGTTCCTGCTGGCGCCTGCGGCTGGCTGCTGCGCCCACGATTGCCCGAGCCAGGTCACCGGCGAGCGCGGGCCGCCGTGGGCGTCTTGAGCGTGCCCGCGCGGCCTAGGCGTCGTGTCCATCGGTCGTGCGAGTCCACGGGCGCGAGCCTTGCCAAGATGAGCCTGGGTCTCGTTTGTGGCGGCGCAGCCTCCCGGGGCGCGCCTGGTTTCGTCGATGCGGTGGTCACGGGCAGCGTGTTGGCGCCGCAGCTCGTGTGCCACGAGGAGCGCGACGTGCCTGTGCGTTGGGTCTTGGCAGACTCGGTAAGGTGGCGGCGCGGTCCGAACGCGAGGAAGGGTCGGGGCGACGGGGGCGTGCCGTGTGGCTGGTGAAGGTGACAGCCCCCAGCGCCCGTCGAGAGTCTGGCCGGTGACGGTGCCTGCTGGCGGTGTGGCAGAACGACGCGGGGTGCCATGGCCCGCCGGCGCCGGCCGCGCCACGTGGGCTCGATGTCCTTTCGCCATGAGTGCAACGAGCGAAGGCGAGGCGAGACCTGAGGGAGGTTTCGACACGCCCCCTACCTAGCGCGCCAAATGTCGGATTTCGGGCTTCGCAAAACCCTTAAGATTCGAACACAGGGGCGTGTGCGAAGATCCCCAGCGGCTTCGCCCAACCTAGCTCGCTACTCGATGAACACAGCAACAAACTCGCACGATGACGAGGAAGAAGATGAGCACGACAGTTTACCCAGGTTCGGGCCGCTGCGAAGCGTAATACCCTACTCCTGCTTTGGTGGATTGCCTCTCGAGGAGGTGAGGTGGATGAACAAGTACAGTGTTTCAGGGCCTCATGAGGGCTCCCCAGAGGTGTTCGGGGCCCTCTGTGGCTTGGCGATGGATGAGTGGTGGAATGGATGCCCCCCCTCTACGGTGCAGCCTACCCTCTCTATATAGAGGTGGCTCGGGTCCTCTTCCCTTATCGCAATGGCGGGAAGGGATCCCACAATGGCCAATTTTGAAGGGGGACAGGAATACGTGCCCGCCCTGCCCAAAGGCAGTCTTCGCCTGCAAAGTAGCTGTCGACGGCATAGGGATGGGCTCAGCGATGACATCCTCCCTGCGGGGCTGGTGGTTGTGGTCTTGTTGCACCGGAATGGAAACCTTTAGGGGTGCTTTGGGAACCCGCGTACGTCTCTGCTCCCTTTGCACCAAAGGGGAAACTGCGCCGCCTGGCGCGCTGGCGCCCGCCTGTCCTTCCTTGTGTCACCCTTGACTCCTGAGGCCGGGCCTTGCTTAGAGATCTCTGCTGCTCCGGAGGGGGCCTGAGGAGGCCCATCCCTTGTTGGTCTTGACGCTGCTCCTCCTCGCGAGCCTAGGGTCCTCGCGAGGGCCTTGCCTTGAGTGGGGCCACGCCCGGTCGTGCTTGGTCGATGAAGTGGGCCATGCCCTGGGCCGCAGGCAGGCAGGTCTGGGTACCCCCGTTCCCAGAACGCCGACACACATATAATCTATGGTGGTCCTAAGTGTGGCTCCCTCACATGGTAATCGGTGACGCGTCAATCTATGGGGCCCATGCACCTATATTATATATTGTTTTGACCAATGTGGATCCTTTTCGTTATGTGTCCGTGTGGCCATGTTTTGGATACTCTAACTTAGCTAGAGGTTGGAGTTAGTTTCAAGCTCTTGACTAACCCTAAACTAACTCTAGCCAAAGAGGTGTTTGGATGACAGGGTTAGATTGACAATAGATGCACTTGATGGAGAGAGAAAAGTGATTTTTCAGTGAGCCCCACGAGAACTAGCTCCAATTAGCACCTCTTGGCTGGTGGGATTGAGAGGGCCCCGTGAGAACTACCTCCAGTTAGCACCTCTTGGGTGGGATAGTTTTTTGTGTGGGTTAGATGCAACTAGCTACAATCTAACCCTCATGTTTGAATACTTTAGGGCTATTTGAGCCCCAACTAGCTCAAACTAACTCTAACCCATGGATCCAAACAGGGCCTATGTGCATTGTGATCGATCCTCTTCGTAAGTCGACTTACAGTTTCTAAGGCAAGTGACATTAAAATTCCATTGGTTACTAACTAAACAAACACTTAATTACATATATACATATATGTGTGGGCCTCATGCAGTGGGCGTTTGTTTTGTCAAATACTCTCTCACGTGGTCATCGGCATCGTCACACCGACACAACCATGGCCATGTGGGTCGTCACTTTGACAGGTGTCTGTAGAGATGTTTATTGGACCAAGGTGGATTCTTCTTGTTGGTATATGTGTATATATTATACGTAGTTGATATATGCATCGACATTTCAATTCTAACAAAAAATCAAACGCATCGTACACATTGAATCCCTCCTATCGGATCGAACTGTGGGCGCGCTTGGGGATATATATGCATGGGTCGTTAACCTCAGTACGTGGCCATTCTGGTTCGAGAGACACACATGTGGCGGCGAAAGTTGTGCATTTGGTATTTGAAAACATAGCACAATGCTTTCATACATGTGTGCCTGGGGCCATGCATGTGCATTGGTATTGTCTACACACACTCCCTCGCGTGGTTATGGACGACATGCCAAATTTGTGGACCCATGTGGTCTATCACTTAAACCTACCCATATATACTACAGGTTAATTTGACCAATGTAGATATAGTCCTCTCATTATTTGTTACGATATAGTTCATGGTGAGATACGAGACAGAAGTTTGAGAGGATACATATATATATATAGGTCGTGGTGTTTGTTCGAAGCATGTGTGTGCATGGGGCGGGGCGGGGCGGGGGAGGGGCATCACAATAGTACTACGTATACACGAAACATATTTATGAGGTCAGGTACTACATACCATTCAACTTTTGAGCCACATCAAAAAGTTTTGCACGCACGAAATATCACACCACCTTAAGTAGTTAGTTGAGCCACACACATATGGTTGCGGTCTCACCCATCTTGTGAAGTTTCCGAGACGCGCCCATCAGTGGACCCGCGCAATCTACCCTCAGAACTAAAACACGGGGGAGGGGGTGATCATGATGGATTTCTATTGGTTTTGTGTTACTGTAGGGTGAATTTGCAGTTGTAGTATAAGTTTGTAAGTTCATATATATACTAAGCTACCATCCCCCCGCCGACTCGAAGGCGTGTGTGGGGGAGGGGGCAGGGGGGCATAAGCCAACATTGCCGTGTGCTCTGCAGGACATTGTGTGTCACATGAAAGTTGTGCATTCCGTATTTGAACACCACAACAACCTTTCCATACATACATTTGGTCCACAAGCAGGTATGTTTGTGCGATGACCCTAGATTTATCGTGTTTAATTTCCAATGTTGTTATATAAATGGCAGGGTAGTTTTTTTTGAAACTTAAATAGCAGACGAGTCGAAGGAGACAACTGTGTGCGATTGTGTACGCAGTAGAGTAGTAGACACGGTTCCCGCATGCTAATTGTGTGCCACGCCCGGCCCGTGGTTGTCACGTAACTACAGACTACCTTGCACCAACCCGCATAGAGAAATCTTAAAAATAGTTACCCGCCTTGATCAATTTAAAAATTGATGGTTCCGCGGGTTTATCTCTTTGAATTGCACACAGGTATTATGTTCGGGCCGTGTGCGATGTTTGTTCCTCCGGCGCCACTTCAAACCCTTCATAAAAATTTCAGTTTGTCCCGGCTTTTCATTCCCTCCAAGTAAAATTTAAAGTAGCCGCGACATTTCCTCAAACACCACCTAGGCCCCTCTCACCCCGAACCCCACACAACTCCCTCACTCGAACGCTAGCTACCTCACCGTCGCCGCCGCCGCCCCCGATCCCGCTCCGTGTTCCACAGTCAACCTCTCCTGCTCTCCCCGTCCAGGTTATGAACCCATCTCCGTACCCTCGCCGCCCTGAATTTCTTAGATGGCGCCTGCTAAACACCCCCTTCCTCAAAGATCCGCACTGATCCCCACCGCAGACCGTCGCAGCCTAATCCCAGCTACAATTGCAGGGGAGATCGAGGATCGAATGGCCAAAAGGAGGTATATCGTGGCCTTTCCGATGGACGATGTTGAGGTGGCCGCCCAGGCTGCCGGGGAAGCTGACTACGATGACGAGGTGCCCATCGGGATCGCCGGGGAAGCTGACTACGATGACGAGGTGTCCACCGAGGCCGCCGGGGTAGCTGACTACGATGACGAGGTGGCCACCCAGGCCGCCGAGGCCGCCGGGGAAGCTGTCCACAATGACGAGGTGGCCGCCGAGGCCGCCAGGGAAGCTGACTACGATGACGAGGTGGCCTCCGAGGCCACCGGGAAATTTAACGAATACAAGGCTGTAAGAGTGCGGGTTCCCGTATGAATGCATATCGGCGCAGCCGGCTACGGCGTCGAGCTCGTCGATAGTGATGGCTTGTCGCCGGCTATGTCACAGGTTAAGTGGCCCTACCCCGACCCCTCGGGTTCAACCCCCGTCGACCTCATGCAAGGCCTAGCCGCTGATCTACTTTGCTTTGCTCTCAAGAATTTGCCTTCCTTCATCTCCATGGAGCCTCTTTTGTCATTTCTGAAGGACACATTCTATGTCACTGGCTGGGCATTGATACATCTCCAACGTATCTATAATTTTTGATTGTTCCATGCTATTATATTATCTGTTTTGGATGTTTTATATGCATTAATATGCTATTTTATATTATTTTTGGGACTAACCTATTAATCTAGAGCCTAGTGCCAGTTTCTGTTTTTTCCTTGTTTTTGAGTATTGCAGATAAGGAATATTAAATGGAGTCCAAACGGAATAAAATCTTCGGGATGATTTTTCTTGGACCAGAAGAAACCCAGCAGACTTGGAGACGAAGGCAGGAGACCTGCCGTGGAGTCACAAGCCACCAGGGCGTGCCCTAGGGGGGGCGCCCCCTGGCTTGTGGCCCCACGGCAGCCCTCCTAACCCTATTCTTCGGCCTATAAATTCCCAAATATTCCCTGGATACCAAAAAGAGCCACGAAAATACTTTTCCGCCACCGGAAGCCTCTGTTCCCGTGAGATCCAATCTTGGAGCCTTTTCCGGTAATCTGCCGGAGGGGGATTCGATCACGGAGGGCATCTACATCAACTCCATTGCCCCTCCGATGATGCGTGAGTAGTTTACCACAGACCTTCGGGTCCATAGCTAGTAGCTAGATGGCTTCTTCTCTCTCTTTGTTCTTCAATACCATGTTCTTCATGATCTTCATGGAGATCTATCCGATGTAATACTCTTTTGCGATGTGTTTGTCGAGATCCGATGAATTGTGGGTTTATGATCAGCTTATCTATGAATATTATTTGAATCTTCTCTGAATTCTTATATGCATGATTTCATATCTTTGCAAGTCTCTTCGAGTTATTGGTTTGGTTTGGCCAACTAGATTGGTAATTCTTGCAATGGGAGAAGTGCTTAGTTTTGGGTTCAATCTTGCGGTGTCCTCACCCAGTGACAAAGTAGGGGTAGCGAGGCACGTACTTGTATTGTTGCCATCGAGGATAAAAAGATGGGGTTTTCATCATATTGCTTGAGTTTATCCCTCTACATCATGTCATCTTACCAAATGTGTTACTCTGTTCTTCATGAACTTAATACTCTAGATGCAGGCAGGAGTCGGTCGATGTGTGGAGTAATAGTAGTAGATGCAGAATCGTTTCGGTCTACTTGACACGGACATGATGCCTATATGCATAATCATTGCCTTGGATATCGTCATAACTATTCGCTTTTCTATCAATTGCTCGACAGTAATTTGTTCACCCACCACATTATTTTCCTTCATGAGAGAAGCCTCTAGTGAAACCTATGGCCCCCGGGTCTATTTTCCATCTTATATTTTCAGATCTATAAACCAAAAATACCAAAAATACCTCACTTCATTATTTTTACTTTTGTTTTACTTTACGTTCTAGCAATCTTTTATATCTATCTCTATCAGATCTCATCCTTGCAAATAACCGTGAAGGGATTGACAACCCCTTTTAGCGTTGGGTGCAAGAGTTTGATTGTTTGTGTAGGTGCGAAGATTGGGGACTTGCTTGTATCTCCTACTGGATTGATACCTTGGTTCTCAACAACTGAGGGAAATACTTATCTACTTTGCTGCATCACCCTTTCCTCTTCAAGGGAAAACCAACGCAAGCTCAAGAAGTTGCAAGAAGGACTTCTGGCGCCGTTGCCGGGGAGATCTACATCAAGCCTACCAAGTACCCATCACAAACTCATCTCTTGCATTTACATTATTTGCCATTTGCCTCTCGTTTTCCTCTCCCCCACTTCTAAAACGATTTTCAGAAAAACCAAAAAGATTTGCCTTTTTATTCGCCCTTCTTCCGTTCGTCTTTTCGTTTGCTTTTTGTTTGCTTGTGTGCTAGATTGCTTGCTTTGTCACGATGACTCAAGAGAATACCAAGTTGTGTGACTTCTCCAATACTAATAATAATGATTTTATTAGTACTCCGATTGCTCCCGCCACTAGTGCGGAATCTTATGAAATTAATGTTGCTTTGCTTAATCTTGTTATGAAAGCACAATTTTCCGGCCTTCCCAGTGAAGATGCCGCATCCCATCTAAATACTTTCGTTGAGTTGTGTGATATGCAAAAGAAGAAAGATGTGGATAATGATATTGTTAAATTCAAGCTATTTCCGTTCTCACAACGAGATCGTGCTAAAATTTGGTTTTCATCTTTGCCTAAAAATAGTATTAATTCATGGAATAAGTGTAAAGATGCTTTTATTTCCAAGTACTTTCCGCCCGCTAAGATCATCTCCCTTAGGAACGATATAATGAATTTTAAGCAACTTGATCATGAGCATGTTGCACAATCATGGGAGAGGATGAAACTAATGATTAGAAATTGCCCCGCGCATGGTTTGAGTATATGGATGATTATACAAATTTTCTAAGCGGGATTGAATTTTGCTTCTAGAAATCTTTTAGATTCCACCGCGGGTGGTACTTTTATGGAAATCACATTAGGAGAAGCTACTAAACTCCTAGATAATATTATGGCAAATTACTCTCAATGGCATACCGAAAGATCTCCTACTAGTAAAAAAGTGCATGCTATTGAAGAAATAAATACTTTGAGTGAAAAGATGGATGAATTGATGAAATTGTTTGCTAGTAAGAGTGCTCCTATTGATCCTAATGATATGCCTTTGTCTTCTTTGATTGGAAATAACAATGAATCTATGGATGTGAATTTTGTTGGTAGGAACACTTTTGGTAATAACGCGTATAGAGGTAATTTCAATCCTAGGCCGTTTCCTAGTAATTCCTCTAATAATTATGGTAATTCCTACAAAAATTCTTATGGAAATTATAATAAGATGCCCTCTGATCTTGAGAATAATATTAAAGAATTTATTAGCTCGCAAAAAGGTTTCAATGCTATGATTGAAGAAAAATTGCTCAAGATTGATGATTTGGCTAGAAACGTTGATAGAATTTCTCTTGAGATTGATTCTTTGAAAATTAGATCTATTCCACCCAAGCATGATATTAATGAGTCTTTAAAGGCTATGAGAATTTCTATTGATGAGTGTAAGGAAAGAACCGCTAGAATATGTGCTAAGCGTGAATGGCTTGAAAAAGTGTGTTCTCGTGATAATAATGATGAAGATCTTAAAGTGATTGACGTGACTCCTATTGAATCTTTGTTTTCTAATACAAATCTTGATAAATATGGTACTGGAGATAAGTCAACTTTAGTTAAAAGGCGTCCCAATGATTCGGAGTTTATAGATCCTAATGCTAAGATTGACAAAAGTGGGATTGAAGAGGTCAAAACTTTAAATAGCAATGAACCCACTCTTTTGGATTTCAAGGACTTTAATTATGATAGTTGTTCTTTTATTGATTGTGTTTCCTTGTTGCAATCCATGTTGAATTCTCCGCAGGCTTATAATCAAAATAAAGCTTTTACTAAACATATCGTGGATGCTATGATGAAATCTTTTGAAGAAAAACTTGAGTTGGAAGTTTCTATACCTAGAAAGCTTTATGATGAGTGGGAACCTACTATTAAGATTAAAATTAAAGATTATGAGTGCCATGCTTTGTGTGATTTCGGTGCTAGCGTTTCCACGATTCCAAAAACTTTATGTGATGTGCTAGGTTTCCGTGAATTTGATGATTGCTCTTTAAATTTGCATCTTGCGGATTCCACTATAAAGAAACCTATGGGAAGGATTAATGATGTTCTTATTGTTGCAAATAGGAATTATGTGCCCATAGATTTCATTGTTCTTGATATAGAATGCAATCCTACATGTCCTATTATTCTTGGTAGATCTTTCCTTAGAACGATTGGTGCAATTATTGATATGAAGGAAGGAAATATTAGATTCCAATTTCGATTAAGGAAAGGCATGGAACACTTTCCTAGAAAGAAAATAAAATTACCTTATGAATCTATTATGAGAGCTACTTATGGATTGCATACCAAAGATGACAATACCTAGATCTATTGCGTTATGCCTAGCTAGGGGCGTTAAACAATAGCGCTTGTTGGGAGGCAACCCAATTTTATTTTTATGCTTTTGTTTTTCCTTCTGTTTTTGAGTGTTTTGCACATTATTACATCTGTAGTAATTGTGTTTTCTTGTTTAAATTAGTGTTTGAGCCAAGTAAGACCTTTGGGATGGTCTACGGTGTTTGTGATTTGATTTTGCTGAAAAACAGAAACTTTTGCTCTCAGTCTAGGAATTTTGTAAATTCACTGGAACGTGATTTTGATCTGAAATGTTTACACAATATTTATATACAAATTTCCCTGATTTTCCTAATTTTTCAGAATTTTTGGAGTTACAGAAGTATTCGAAGTCTATAGATTGCTACAGACTGTTCTGTTTTAGACAGATTCTGTTTTCTTTGTGTTGTTTGCTTATTTTGATGTATCTATGGGTTGTATCGGGAGGGTATGAACCATGGAGAAGTTGGAATACAGTATATATTACACCATACCAGTTAGAATGACTATATTTGGTTGTTGTTAAGCTTGTTGTAGTGAGCACAAGCCTTTCCATTTTTATGTAACTATAACTAGTGTGCTTAAACATGCACAATACCAGTTAGAATGACTATATTTTGTTGTTGTTAAATGCTAAGCCTATTGCAGTTAACACGCATCTCCACTTATTATTAGCTTAGCTAGCGTGCTTAAACCTGCACACTGAATCTATCATTTTGTGATCATGTTGTTTACCATGCATATATTCGGTTGATGTTTATCCTGTCAGTACTTAACATGCCTTTCAGTGTACTTACCCAGGACAATATCGGGAACAGCTGTTGTTTTTCATCGAGGTTAGTTTCATCACATGGCTTATATATATACTCCATCCGCACTAAAGTATGAGATGTTAATACATCAAATATGTGAGTATTTCGCATGTAATAAGATCTTAAATACTGGGACAGGGAATACTGTACTACGTCATTGTGCAATTTCTGTTTACCTTCTAATACTAACTTGTTGCTTGTAGGTACATATGTCACTGGTAAAGATCGTCGTGTCGAACCTTTTTGCGTATGGGACAATGAGATATTCATGAACCAGCATCAAGTGAGGAAACTTATAAAGGTTGTTAATAAAATGGGACAAAATATGGCAATTAAACTATTTATTTACACCTTATCCAAGACAACAATGAACTCCGGGATGGTAACTACGAACTCTGTACCCTTCTTTTTACTGTCCATAATGAGTTGTTAGCTTACAAATTTACAATGTCTGAATCTATTTTGTTTGTAGTGGTTCTCAACGCAGTTTACTCAGGATTACCTCTCAAACTACATGATTGGTGGATGTGCAAACGTTAAAGTATACCTACCAGGTCACGATGACTACCTACATGTCCTCGTCAACACAGAGAAGGATGGGCGGTCTTGACGGTGTCCTGGACTAGGGGGTACTCACCACGTTGTCTCCCGACCAGTGGGTCAGGCCGACGATCCCCAGGGTGATTCACTAATGGGCCAGTTCGGACAGCCCATGGTGCATACAAGGGAGATTCCACAAGACTTGGCGCACAAGACAAGGATTCCTCTAAACCCTAGGCCTCTGGTATTATATAAACCGGTGCCAGGCTAGTCAATAGACAATCTCATATTCATTACTACAATCTCGTGGTAGATACCTGTACTATGTACTATCCCCATATCAATATAATCAAGCAGGACATAGGGTATTATCTCCTTGAGAGAGCCCGAACCTGGGTAAAATCATGTGTCCATGTTACCATCGCTCCAAGACGCCTAGCTTAGGACCCCTACTACGAGATATGCCGGATTCGACACCGACATTGGTGCTTTCATTGAGAGCCTGCTGGCAGTCGCCGCGGCTCGACTGGTCACCTCGGCTGGACCGAGGACTGCGCTCCGTGCCGGATCGTCAATATCGGACGGATACTTTCATCGTCATCATCCCCGATCTCTATCAAGATCACGAGAAATCATCCATGGAGCTCAGGGGCTCGATGTTGACATCGTCCTCGACCAACCGTGCAGTTTTTCTGGACAGCGCCTCATGTTCGTCGTCCCCGCTTCCTCGAGCGTCGCCTTGACGATTGCTTTGGAGGAACTGTGCGGAATTGAGTCTCTAATGAGCCCGTAAAATTTTGTCGTATTCCGATGGAGGAATCTTCGGCGATCTACGAAATACCGGAGCCCTGTCGAATCTGGACAGGAATCGGGATGAGTTTAGGGCTAGGTGTCCAGCTCCCAGCTCGGACATCGTTTGGAAAATCCCACCGTTCATCGACTGCGGAATTCCCATACCGATCACCCCTCACAATTTGAGCTCGATCCGATCGTCCAAACTCCGGGAAACATCCGATTAGTACAACGCATTTCGGATCTATTTTCTGCGTGAAAACGAATCCGACCCGAGTTCATCTTTTTCATGAACGGGTTGTCGGACGTCCTTTTTGAAGGACATTTTCTCATCATCTCGGTCATCCGACCAAGAGTTCGGCAACGCGAGGGCCGAATAATCATCAAGCGAACCTCGCCATCCGCGGATTGTACGGGTCGGGCGCTCCGTTGCTTCATCAAGCCAGCATTGACCTCGTCACAAATTCCGACCTGCGTCGCCATCGCCGCGCCGTTACTTTTTCAAGCCGACGTCCACCACACCGACCTGCTCCGTCACCTCGGCTAGACTGGGGCTTTGGCATCCCTTCATCAACCTACTCCGGGGACTTCGGCGTCACCAGCCGACCTGCTTCAACACCTCGACTAGCATGAGACTTCGGCGTCACCAGCCAACCTGCATGAGACTTTGGCGTCCGCCGATCACAGCTTTGTCATGTTAACTGGACCAAGGACTTCATCTCGCCACATCGACCATGCAGCGTCGCCACTTCGTCAAGCCGAACTCTTCGTTCAGGCACCTCGGCGCCCAGGCCATATTCCTTTACTTATTTGCTTCACTTAAATTAACTAGAAGAATTTTTTTTTAAATATATTATTACCTTTATTTTTTATTACTCTTGGCTTGCACTATATAGTGTGCACAGGTAATCGACTTCGGCTGTGTCATGCGGTCAGCTTGGCGTGCGTACATCGTTGTCCCTCCTCCATCAACCAAATTGTGTCGTCGACATGGCCGACAGGCGTGGGGGCTTCGCCGTCACGCTTCCAAACTACTCCGTCTGCTCGACTGGACCGGGGGTTTCTCCTCGGCCTTCGGAAGTGTTGTGTTGTCACTTCATCAAGCCGAGCTCTTCTTCGGCTACCTCGCAACCGGCTTGGCGGCTGGGACCTTGACCCACTACAAGCTCGACACACGTCATGAGCACATTAACCAGATAAGTCGCTTTCATGCTAAAAAACTTGCAGTTTTAAATTTTGTTCGGTTCGACCAATCATTATACTTTTTTGACAAAAAGTTGTTTGCGAAAAACTTTCTTTGTCAAAACTTTGTTTGTTACAAACAAATTCAAATACCCCGTTTACTTGGGGGCTTCCTCTATGAAGCCATTCCTCTTGCATATGATTATTAATGTATCGCACCCTTCCTTGTTCGTGTTTACGCCAATATATGCATCATGTTGACCTAAGTGTTCCGCAAAGCTGGGTTGCCTTGCTCCTGTGCTTACCCCTACATTCCCGATTGTTCGACTAGGGAGTAAAGGGAGCACCTCTGCGATTGTTACAATCGGGTCATCCGAACTCGTACCTCAGACGGGTGAAGCCGAAAGCTAGCGCTCTTACTGTTTTCAACTATGGTCGGCCACGACGGAAGACAAGCATACATAAATCTATTGCACACTCCGCATGGTAATCATGAGAACCCAAAGAAAGGAACCGTTGGCGGAACTATTTTCTTTGAAGATGATTCTTACGTTAAATAGTAATATAGCATAAGTTCCCTGGGCGCGCTTTGTCTGTTATAGCCTAATGGCCTGATTTCCTGGTTATTCGAAACACCTCCGATATCCTCGGATGGCGTAGTAGATAACACTTTTTGGCCATTGGCCGAAGAGGGAGAAGCCGACGGTCGGTTAAGACGCGTTTAAAGTTCGGGCGAACACATATATGATATAAGTACTTCGGTACATACAAATCATTATACATAAATTTCTTTTACCCAAGTCACTTGGGGGCTCTCAAATTTATATGAGTCGTTTTATAATAAATGTGTTTTCTTCTTGCAAAGTGTTTTTCTACTACTCCTTTTTCCGACACTAGTGTGTGGTCAATAGCCGGATAGCCTGGTTTCTTTCTAAAGCCGCTCGAGTTTAGTTCGCTAAACAGGTCTCGGAGAAACACTCCGCCTTTGGGATATGGAGGTTGAAGCCAAAGGCTGGCCCGCTTGGAGGCCGGAGATCGGATGTATCATGTTAAAGCACGACCGAAGCACATATTAATTTTAAGACCAGTTTCAGATTGGCACAATTTTCTTTTATCTAAACATAAAGTTTTTTGCATAAACTTTTGTTTTTTTCCGAGCATAATTCTCGCAGAACACTTTTAAAGCATCGACAGTATCAACGGGGGGCTGCGACTAGAGCCGAACCCACCAAAAGCCATGGCACTCCGAGGAGTCCTCGGCAAAACGTTCTCGGATATTGCTATATATGCACCAGTTTCGAATTGTGTCTTCGGTCAATAGTTGGGTTGCTCGGCTCCTGTGCTTGCCTCCTATGTTCCGCTTTGTTCGGCTAGGTGTGCAAAGGGAGAACCACTGCGATTGTGCTTCCAGCTCGAATGGTTAAGCGCCTCAGTGGAGAAAGCCGAAAACTGACTGTCACAATGAGCGTAAACTGGTCAGCGATCCGATGACTGTGTCAAACTACAGATCGATAGAGGTCACCCTGTGTTAAACGATGGGCATTTCATAAGATTGGTCGAAGTGTTACTGGTTTGACCTCGGCTGATGCCGAACACTATTCGGGGGCTAGTAACTGGCCCCGAACTTTAAACTCCTATGACTAAGTGAAAGTTATAAAGCCGGCATATCTGATTGCCTCGTTTCCGCTAACACAACCACCTCCGGGCACCGAGACGTCGGCTAAGGGTTCTAGTGTTAGTACGGAAACACCATGTGTAGCATCTACAAAGGGATGGAAGCCGACGATGGGCTACTTTCAGGTTATAAACAGTCTCAATGGAGAATTTGCCTTCCATAATTATCGTAATAAAGCCATAAATATGCATCAATTTGACTTAAGATTTTGTCCAAGCTGGGTTGCCTGGCTCCTGTGCTTACCCCTATGTTCCCGATTGTTCGGCTAGGCGGTAAAGGGAGCACCTCTATGATTGTTACTACCGGGTCATCCGGGTTAGTACCTCAGACTGGGTGAAGCCGAAAGCTAGCCCTCTTAAAGGATATAATTGGTCGGCAATGATGGAAGTGAAAATTTTGGTTCATTATGGACCACAGAGTTCGGGAACTTTCCCCCAACTAAATCCTCAATATTTTCCTCCCACATTGATCGGAGATGAGGTTCCATGATCATGGTCAGCATGACAACCCAAAGAAAGGAACCGATAGCGGGACTATTTTCTTTGGAAGATGTTTCTTACATTAAATAGTAATATAATATATCTCTCCGCGTACCTTTGTTCATAAATCCATATGGCCGGATTGCCTTGTTTGCCATAAATCTTTGCCCTCATAAAGGCTTAATAAAGTAGGACACACTCCCCGGCCACTGGCCGAGGAGGTTGAAGCCGATGGTCGGCCGACAAAGTTTTGTACAATGCGGATCCGAGCATTAATGATGTAAAGTACTTGGATACATAGAATCTTTACACATAAATTGTGATTAAAGTCAATTTACTCCGAATATCGATCCTTAATTCGGCCATCCGTGCCCACATTAAGTCTCGGGGGCTACTGGGCTTCGTGCTTATCATTTACAAATATTAAAGGGGCACATCGATCCCCTGATCTGGTGTTGCCACCCGACCAGTGGCTCGGGGGCTACTGCATTGCCTATTCAATGCAGAAAATTCAAAATGCTCAGTGTTCGGCTTGACCGAGCTATGGGCAAACGTGTCTTCGGACAACAATAGGTACCATCTGGACCTATCCGGCATCAAGCTAATATATTATGGCAACTTCTCAAGACCCTCTCTCAAGGGCCCGCTTGCCGATCACTATTTCCTCTAATATATTACACCGCTTTTCTATTCCTAAGTATGCTGCAGAGCTAAGAGTTGATCCTTAGGCTGATTTTGTGAATCGACCTCAGTCTCAGGGGCTACTGGGATCAGCGGTTTTATGTTTTCCTTTAGGTGCATGCCGGACAGTCAACGGACACACACCTTGAGGGCTACTGGCTATATATCTCGGCAAAGAATACATTGCACAAATCAGAATTAAATTTACAAAAATCAGCCCATGGCCGAGGTGGTGCACCACCTCGGAAGGAGTCCGGCATAAAGCTCGGATGCAAGTGGCTGGCTCCATAGAAGGCATTTCCGGCATTAAGCTCGGTTGAACCCCTTCAACTTTTTCAAGACCGAGGTAATCTATGACACCTCGGATGTAGTCCGGCGCTCGGATACAGTCCGGCGCAAGAGCTCGGATGCAGTCCGGCGTTGGATCTCGGCTGTAAAAAGACTCTTCGGATACAGTCCGGCATTGGAGCTCGGAAGCAGTCCGGCGTTGGTGCTCGGCTGCAAAAAATACCTCGGATGCAGTCTGGCGTCGGAGCTCGGACGCGAGAGGACACCGCCGCATAGGAAACACTTCGAACACGAGGTGTGGCGTAAAAATTACAAGGCATTGATAAAGGCCGATAACTTAAAGGGGCTCCTCAGATGCCCGACATGTAAACTCTTCGGATTCAGCTCAGCGATCCTCAAGATCGGACATGGGAAGATTTGTTGAACCAGTTTTCAAGACTGACGATCGAAGACGAAGAATTATACGGAAGAACCGAGGAGCGTCCTCAACTTGAAGACCGGTTCAGGGGGCTACTGACGGTGTCCTGGCCTAGGGGGTACTCACCACGTCGTCTCCCGACCAGTGGGTCGGGCCGAGGATCCCCAGGGTGATTCACTAATGGGCCAGTTCGGACAGCCCATGGTGCATACAAGAGAGATTACACAAGACTTGGCGCACAAGACAAGGACTCCTCTAAACCCTAGGCCTCTGGTATTATATAAACCGGGGCCAAGCTAGTCAATAGACAATCTCATATTCATTACTACAATCTCGTGGTAGATACATGTACTATGTACTATCCCCATATCAATATAATCAAGCAGGACATAGGGTATTATCTCCTTGAGAGAGCCCGAACCTGGGTAAAATCATGTGTCCATGTTACCATCGCTCCAAGACGCCTAGCTTAGGACCCCTACTACGAGATATGCCGGATTCGACACCGACAGGTCCGCCATCACAAGGGGCTGGCCTAGAATCGCCCGTGCATTTTACATGGAGGAGGACACAATATGGACATTCCGCTTCACCTTGTACAACTGCCAGAGTATCTTTCGCCTCTTCCTTTACCGTATTTAATACAAGTATGCAGCCGTGGTTCATCATTATTTATCTGGTCCTAATGTAATTATTATTTCTTGATGTAATTCTTGAACATATGTACCTGTGAATGGAATAATGCATTGGTTGTTGAACCTATGTCTATATAAGATGGATATGAAAAAAGCAATAGCCTACTATCAAATTCAAATCCTGTAGAATTTTAAATTGTGGCGATTAAAATAGTCGAAAAATAAGCTCCGCGGGTCATTACACCGCACACGGTTTGTAAAGCAAAACGTGTGTGATATACCTCATGATTCGACACGTTTCAGAGAGAGAACCCATGTGCGACAATGCACACAATTGTCGTTTGCAAACTGTGTGTGATGTTAGACAATATCAGAAATGGTTAAGCAGACCTAAATATTTTGTGACAGTCTCCTTATCATACACGATTTACAATATTTAACTGTTTGTTATGTCGTATGCATCCGACACGAGTATGACAGTTGGAGCGTTTACGAATCTTCGTATATCGCAAACGACGCTGTAGGACAAAATGTGTGTGATTGTCTCCTTATCATACACGCTTTACAATTATGAACTGTTTGCGATTCGGCACACATCGTAAACGGTGCGCTACAGAATTGCGTGTGCGATGTTAGTGTGATCTCACACGAGTTGCAAGGATGGGCCGTATGGGAAGGATGCCATATCTCAAACGGTTGAGAGGTGACTCTCGTTTGTGATAGATACGGAAATCCCATGCACTTCGTTTTGCTAAACGTTTGCGTTCGTTGGCCACCATCGCCGACGATTTTGCCGTGTCGTGTGGAATGGACCCCCCCCCCCCATCGCCCACACAGGCAAGGCGACGGTTTAGAACTACGTCGCGGAAAGGGGTTAAAAACCATTTGTATAGCACATCGTTGCACCAGTGACTACATGCATTCTAACTGGGAAGCGTCCTAGCTCGCATGTTCGTCACCAAGGTAATCTTCACCATAACCTGGTCTTTCATGCCTGGCCAATAAAATAACCAGTGGCAAGCCAATGAGTACTTTGAATGTACTCGCAAGCAACCCATGTTTTGAAACAAGGGATAACAAAGCATGATTCAACACTAAGTACGTAAGTTGCGGAAAGCTAATTTTGAGTGCAATGACATGATCAAATAACTTGAAGTAGCATGCATCAACATGTTATAGATATCCATATGAACAGGTTACAGATATCAATATAAACAGGGGTTGAACATCTTATGTTCAATCATCATGCCAAGTCGTCTGACTTCGCTCAAGTATCCTCTGAACACCTCATGTTCAGTCATCATGCCAAGTCATCCGACTTAGCTCAAGTACCAGACTTTTTATCTCACTCTCTCTCTCTCTCTCACACACATCAAGTTTTGTTGAAACATCGGACGTAGTTTAAGTAGCACCACCCAACTGTCCTTGACCGTGGAAACGGCTATTCGAATAGTTTTACACTCTGCAGAGGTTGCACACTTTACCCACAAGACTCAGGGAACTTCCGTGTCATCCATGACTTGCGGTATATTACATACCCGAGGTAAGCACCCGAACAATGCCTTTCCCTTGACGACGTGAACAAAGAGTCCACTCGATTGATACACAACCCTCATGATGTACATCATACGAGTCTCGCTCCAGATCGTACCATCCATGAAGGGACCAACGGTGTGCCCGGTGTCTGTGAAAACAGCCCATGGTCACCCTACCTGGCACGACCCCGTATCGAGAGTGACCACGTCATTCCCGCCACTAGTAATGCGGGCTCTCTGCTAGCATCGACCAAAGTAATCAACAAGGCTCCTTCCCATATAGGGGTAGAGTGGTTGTACATGTAAGGTTGGGACGGTCGACAAATCTTAAATCTAATCCGTTTTCGAAAACACACACACTCACTTGCTCCGGTACACCACTTCTTTATCAAGTGGTTACCTAGCTCATCATCATCTCCCTCGGGCATTAGTGGCACCCGGCAGGGTTTTCGAAAAGTCTTTGAAAACACTTTTATTTCCATCACCATGCATATCCCCTCCACTTGCGTAGCAACTACTTAGCAACCTAACTACTCCCACCCGCAAAACCCTCATAAAGAGGTAGGGTCATGCACGATGCAAATATCAACGGTAAAAGTATCGGAGGCAATCCACCGAAGTGGTCACCACATCATCATGATCAATATCTCGAAAATAAAGTGTTATATGCCATTCAATAAAATGGTTTCTTAACATGGTCAAAGGGCTGTTTGCCTGGCTTATCAAAGTCTTCGAGGTCTTCACACGCTTCTCGTCCACTCTGAGCACTTCGTCAACTATCGCCGGAAACAACCGCAATAAGCAACACAACAAGCAGAGAAATAAAAGTGCTCTATAAATAGGAGTTTTATTTTTCTTGGACATCTCTAGTCATAAGTAAAATAACCAAGGAGGTTTTATTGGATCTGGATCAAGGGAGATTTTTGAATGGTGGAAATGAATGAAATGATGATCCTATTAGAATCCTATAGGAAATGTTTTATAAAAAGGAGTGAATGCACCCATTTAATAAGGCATGATTTTAGAAGAATTTAGAAAGTGGTTTCACTGGATTTGGAGTTGGGATGGATTTCCTAGGGTTTTTCTAGGATGGAAATAATGAAAATGCAGCTATTTATTAGATACAACAGAGACAAGGCATGGAAAAAAAATGATAACCATGTCTGGATAATTAGGGCATGATATTTAGAGCACCTAGAAATTGGAATCACTCCATTTGGAGTTGATTTGAGTGTTCTAGGAATTTTGAAAAAGGGTCTTTAGGAGGTTCAAATTTGAGTTTAAATTTGAACATGGAAAAATATTGTGGTGAAAATTATGAAAGGTATGCCAAATGATAGCTGGGATTTTTATAGGATTATAAGAATTTGAATCATTAAATTTGGAGGTCAAACGAATATTCTATGAATTATTTAGTCTCTGAGAAAAAAAAAGAAAAAGGATTATACCAGATGGGCTATAAAGCGCCCTGGGCGCTGGATAGGCTTTCCAGCTAAGCTAGGAGTCAGAACGAACTCATGAAGCTATCCTTCTTCTTGGATCTCAAGATTCAAATGGAATTTTATCACCCCGGATTTTGGCTTTAATTTTCACTTTATAGAAGTGGGCCGGCCCAGCGGTTCGACCGGGCTGGAGGTGGTGACGCTGAAAGCGTATTCGAGGGAATACGCTTCCCCGAAGCGAAGGCCGTCTCGCACCATCCCCGCCTTCACTTAACAGGGTTGAGGCCCACTCGTTGGTGGCTCAGTCTCATTGACCGGCCGACACGCAGGGTCCGCTTGGCAGGTTCGTTGCCTTCCTCCCGCGGGCGCCTTCGGCCGCGGCCAGGGGCGACGCCAACGCCGCTCGCCGACGTTCCCGGCCACTGCTTGGAGCGGTGCGGCTACCGGAGCGCTCCGGGCGACGAGCCGCACCCATCTAGTGTACGCATGCCCATCGGAGCGAGGCGCAACGGCAGGGGCTTGGACGGCCGAGGAGGTAGTCGCCGGAGATGGAGGGTTCGCTCGCCACGATCGAGGAGAACAGGCATGAGGCCTTGGGTAGGTTCATGGAGGTCGTGGTGGTCCTTTGTCATGGTTAGGAGGGGGATAGGGGCACCGGGGTGCTCTAATTTGAGCAAGACCCGTAGCGGTAATGCCGGCCATGGTCGAAGGGATAGGGCATGGGGAAGGCTGTGGGTGGTCGGGGGCGTTCACGGGAGGGAGAGAGGGCCAGGGGAGCGCGGAGGGGAGCTCGGGGATGCTTAAATGGCAGGGGTGCGAGTCCACCGTGGATGGCGTCCATGGCCATGGCATGACTGCCTCTAGGGGCCACGGGGGCGATCGAGGGTGTGTCTGTGGGCTACGCGGACGTGGCCCATGACCAGGGAGAGGAAGAGGGGGAGCGGGGGCGCGCCAAGAGCCCGCGCATGCGAGGCCACCTACTGGCCGAGCAAAGCGGCGCCGGGCACATGCGACAGAGGAGAGAGGAGGGCAAGGGAGGAGGGGCCCGACACACTGCCGTGTCTTGGACGTCGAGGCGGCCTCGGAGTACACCACCACGAGGCCCAGAGGAGAGAGGAGGGATTGGGCGCCGGCTACAGTGCTCGGGTGCACTGTAGCGCGCTCCAGAGGGCCCAAATGGCATGCCATTGGAGTTTGGACGCGGCCACTAGTGTCTAGAGGGTATAGGAGGGAGTATACAAAGTGTAGGAAGCATTGGATGCTGCTGGGGGTTCCTTGGTTGAGAAGAGAAGCTGAGAGAGAGAGAGCGAAACTGCTGTCCAGAAGGGAATCTTGGGGTTTTACCCCCCAAATAATTGAGATATGCACGTGAAATTGTTACTGGGGGTAGAGGGGAATGAGGGCAAGATGTGGTAAAAATTTCAGGTTAAGGAGAATAGTATAGGAGGTCAAAACAGTAACTTCTAGATTCTGCCAGAAGGTGTTTGATGCAAGTTTGAGCTAGCAAAATTGTTCTCCTTTCCATGAAACTTAACATGATTTGATAATAGGTAGAATTGTGGTTGTTCACAAAATTTGGGATTATAAGATGAAAGTTGCCAATACAAACTTTATAAACCCTAGAAATGGGCAGAAACTGATTTCTATAGATCTACCCATGCAATTCTATTCATCTTTATGCACCATTTTGTGTGGTGGCATTATTTGGGTATTAGAGAATGCCCAAAATGTTTGGGATCAAATAGAGAAACTTGACAATGCAAAAATTCCCAATTCTTGAAATCAGCAGAAATGGGTTTGGGGGGATTTGGACAGGTGGATCTGTTCTCCTTGATGCACCACTTGGTGTGGATGCATTACTAGAGTATTAGAACATGTCCACAAAGTTTGAGGTCAATAGGAGAAACTTCACAATGGAAAGTTATTCAAATTTGATTCTGGGCAGAGAGGGTTTGGGGATATTTTGGTGAATCAAATCAATTGGGATTGAGATGAAACTTTGCAAGATCATAACATATAGCATGAGTGACTTGCTGGAATTTTCCTGGATTTTATTGAGAATATTTCTTATAGAAATATTTCAAATGCTTGATTTAAGCAGAAAGGGTTTTGAAGGGTTTTGCCAATTATGTTGAACATGACCATGTGTTGAAACTTATATATATCGAAAATATATGTCCACTGAGTTTCCCTAAGTTGTCTCAAATATTTTTAAAGCATTTAAAAAAATCCCTATGAAAAACCATTTCTGGTCTTAAGAAAAAGCGTTTAAATAAAATAGGAAAATAATCTATAAAAATTAATATTTGGTGGTTTTGGGAAGTCTTATATATATATTAGGTTACAAATAAAGCCTTTGGGGCAAAACAATCCACCCAATTTGAGGACTTGTAGTACAAACCTCAATTCAAGGGTTTTTGAAAATCTAATTTGAAGAAATGCTTTTTTTGCCAAAATAATATTTGATAAAAATAGTTTTATGTCCTATACACATGACCTGATCATTGGGTAAAGATTTGGATCAAGGAGATGGGCTTTGAGAGTAGAAGGAATTTATGAATTAGAGCACAAGCAAACAAACAAGCAATCAACAATCAAGTCAAGCCTCTCAGGCACACAAAAAGTTTTAATTTGTCCTAATTTTTGAGCTATGTTAACTTAGACAGAAGAGGCAAAACACAGGGCGTGACAGCGCGGCCACCCCCCTGGCCGCGCCCTGATGGCTTGGGGCCACCTCGTGGCTCCCCGACCCTAAAACCAGTCCTATAAATTCACATATTCGGAGAAAAAATCACAGAGAAGTTTTCATCGCGATCTACGAGACGGAGCCGCCGCCACCTCCTTTTCTTCCTCCAGAGGGCTGATCTGGAGTCCGTTTGGGGCTCTGGAGAGGGGGATTTGTCGCCGTCGTCATCACCAACCCTTTTCTATCAACTATTCCATGATGCTCACCATCGGGAGTGAGTAATTCCTTTGTAGGCTTGCTGGTCAGTGAGGGGTGTGGATGGAATTGATCATGTAATCGAGTTAAGTTTGATAGGGCTTCATCCCTAGTATCCACTATGTTCTGAGATTGATGTTGCTATGACTTTGCTATGCTTAATGCTTGTCACTAGGGCCCGAGTGCCTTGATTTCAGATCTGAACCTATTATGTTTTCATGAATATAAGAGTTATTTGGATCATATATTGCAAGTTGTACGCACCTATTACGTGTCTTGATCCTCATACCCCAAGGTGGCAATAATTGGGATTCTTTCCGGTGATTGTCGTAGTTTGAGGAGTTCATGTATTCACTATGTGTTAATGCTTTGTTCTGGTTCTCTATTAAAAGGAGGCCTTAATATCCCTTAGTTTCCAATAGGACCCCGCTGCCACGGGAGGGTAGGACAAAAGATGTCATGCAAGTTCTTATCGCAAGCACGCATGACTATATACGGAATACATGCCTACATTATATTGATGAATTGGAGCTAGTTCTGTGTCGCCCTAGTGTGTAACTGTTACATGATTGATGCCATCCATATATTTCCATCACTGCACCATGGCCTACGCTTTACATATACTGAATCTTGCTAAGTTACTACTGCCGCTGTTACTGTCACACATGTTACTCAATTGCTATTGTTACTACTGTTACCAAAATTGCTGCTATCACTATTATCGCTACTACTATCATTTGCCGTTCTACTAAATCTTTGTTGCAGAGAGATATCCCAGGTGCGGTTGAATTGACAACTCAATTGTCAAGGCCTATAAATATTCATTGGCTCCCCTTGTGTCGAATCAATAAATTAGGGTGAAATAATACCCGTGAAGACTGTTGCGATCCCCTATACTTGTGGGTTATCAGTTGTGACCACGGCGGTGTCAATGCCGGTGGCAAGAATCAATTGGGCTCGTCGGTGAGGCTAGCTAGGGCATGCAAATGATGAGGAAGAGAGAGGGGAAAGACGTGGTAGCTCACGGTGATCTCGACGGGTAGCTTGGCTTGCTCCAAGAAGCTCTATAGCCGGCAAATTGAACGAAGGCACGCGGGGGCCGTGGCGAGGGAGACGACGACGATTGCGGCTTCACAGGGGGTCCAGGCTTTCTTTTGTTTTCATAGACATTCACAAGGTCGAGGCATATCTACTGGACACGACAGAGGGGCAAGGCATGGCCGGTGCCCATGGCTACGGCGAGCGGTGCTGGCAAGCTTGCTCAGTCGAGCTCGAGATCGAGCGGGGAGAGGGGAGAAGTGAGAGAGAGTGAGAGGGTTGGGAACGGGGATGTCCGTGTCGTGCTTATCCGGCTCCAGGGCGTCGTCGGCAAGCAGGAGGTGGCTCGGGCGTGTGCACGCGCACGTCGGCCACACGCTCCACTCCTCCTGGCTGGAGGAAGGAGATGGCTAGCGCTGGCCAGCTGGGCTGGGCCGGCCAGTTAAGTGGCCCGATGCCCTTTATTTCTCCTTTCTTTTCTATTTTTATTTTGTTTTCTATTTTTGTTGTGTGTTTTTGATTTAGTAAAAATACTAAACCAATTTATTTGCTTCTGATAATTTTTGTGTGGGCTAGCTGGACTATTCCAGAATCCCTCACAAGTTTTTAGAATTATTGAAGTTGTTTAAAATATTTAAATTATTTATATTAGCTCCAATTCAAATAGCTTTGAGTTAAGTGAAAATCCAAAATGTCCTAGAAAAATTTGCATCATTTTTTTAAGGTCTTTAACCTTCTCCCAAAAATCATGAACTTTTCCAAAGGCCATTTTGGGTTCATTGAAAGGATCTGAGTTTGAACCTAGTTTTAAATTATCTGTTAGGGTTTGAACAATCCCCAATTCAAGTTCATTGAATTTAAACATGATGACATGAATGCATATGCAACTATTTACAAACAAATTCTAGGGCTGTGACAGGTCTCAACTACAAAATCAAGAAGATCGCCGACTTCCAACCGTACTCCAACCTTCTCGAGCTGGTGCATCAAGCATCCAAGGCGGAACGCAAATTGCAAGATGACTACAAGCACTCCAAGTTTTCTCCCAAGATCTACGGCTCAAGTACTCAAGCTTCTCCAACATCAACGCCTTCGACTACAAGAAGTCCTACAACTACCGGCGACAAGTCAAGTTACAAGGACAAGACGACTTCGTCAAGCCGCCCTCCCACAAGCAACTACAAGACGAGAGCTTCATCCTCTACATCACCAATGGATGCACCCGCCAAGACAAGTTCGATACAATGCTTCATTTGCAAGGGCCGCAGCCACAAAACTTTCGAGTGCCCAACACGACGCACTATGATATTTCATGATGACGACACTTATGATTCCATGAGCGACGACGAGATGGAAGCACTAGAGCACGTGGCCATGCACCGCCAAGTGAATGAAGATGAAGATGCACAAATATTTTGTGACAACGATCCGAGCCCCACTCTCGTTGTTTCCAAGGTTTTGACACTTCAACAAACGCAAGACGAAGACCAACGTTGCCACATCTTCCGCACAAAAGCGGGCATCCAAGGAAAATCCATCAAGGTCATCATCGACGGCAGAAGTTTCCACAATTTGGCAAGCGAAGACCTTTGTTCCAAGCTACAGTTGGTCAAGAAGAAGCATCCACGTCCCTACAAGGTCCAATGGCTTAGTGATTCTAGCACCCTCCAAGTCGACCACACCGTGCAAGTATCTTTCAAGATTGGCGCATATGAAGACACTTTGGAGTGTGATGTGGTTCCCATGTCCGTGTGCCACCCACTTCTTGGTCGACCTTGGCAATTCGACCGCGGGGTCATCCACAACGGTCGGACCAATGAATATAGTTTCAAGATGAAGGGTAAGGAATACGTGCTTCGACCAATGTCTCCAAGTCAAGTGACCGCCGACAAGCAAGCTTCATCCCATCGTGGAGATAAAAGTGAGCGAGTGATCCACCTAAAAGAGACTGAGCGCCACAAGCCAAATTGGAGTGACTCCACAATGAGGGACAAGAAAGATCTAGTTCTTTTAGCCACCAAAAGAGACTTGAGGGATGTGAGTGAGAGCCCATCAAGTATACTTCACTTTGTACTTGTGTGCAAAGATGAGGTCGTGAGGACTAATGCTTCCCAACATATACCTTTGGTTTTGTCTCGTTTAATGCAGGAATTCCAAGATGTTTTTCCCGATGAGCTACCTATGGGACTACCATCAAAACGAGGGATCAAACACCGCGTTGACCTCATACCGGCGCACCACTTCCTAACAAGGCACCCAACCGTGTCAATACCAACGAGACTAAGGAGATACAAAGGCAAGTACAAAAACTCCTAGATAAAGGGCATGTACGCAAAAGCTTAAGTGCTTGTGCGGTTCCGGTGATACTAGTGCCTAAGAAAGATGGTAGTATGCGCATATGTTCGGATTGTCGCCCTATCAATGCTATAACCGTTAGATATCACCATCCAATTCCTCGCCTAGATGACATGCTTGATGAAATTAGCGGTGCCACTATATTCTCTAAAATTGATTTAAAAAGTGGTTACTATGAAACACACATGCAAGAGGGCGCTGAGTGGAAAACGGCCTTCAAGACTAAATTTGGTCTCTATGAATGATTAGTTATTCCTATGGGTCTATCGCAAGCAATGAGTACATTTATGCGCATCATGCATTATGTCTTACGTCATCTCATTGGATATTGTGTTGTGGTATACTTTGATGACATTCTTGTTCTTAGCGAATCTCTAGAGGAGCATGCTAAACATGTTAGGGAAGTATTGCAAGTTCTTAGAAAGAAAAACTTTATGCAAACATGGAAAATGCACTTTTGGTGTTGACAAGGTTGTTTTCCTAGGCTTTGTGGTTTCTTCTAAGGGTGTTCAAGTTGATGAAACTAAAATTGATGCTATTAAAACTTGGCCTACCCCTACAAATTTGCAACAAGTGCATAGTTTCCTTGGACTAGCTGGCTTTTACCATCGCTTTGTTAAGGATTTTAGCACGATTGAATCTCCTCTACATGCTTTGAGCAAGAAGGATGCACCCTTTGTTTGGGGACCGTCACAAAACACCGCATTCCATGAGATTAAAAACTTGCTTACTCATGCACCATTGCTAGCATTACCCAATTTTCACAAAACTTTTGAAGTGCATTGTGATGCTAGTGGTAATGGCATAGGTGCCGTGTTAATGCAAGAGAAACGACCCCATTGCATACTTTAGTGAGAAACTTTTCGGATATCAACTCAATTACCCCATATATGATAAATAATTGTATGCTTTGGTGAGAGTCTTGCATGTTTGGAGCATTATCTCTGCCCATGTGAATTTGTCATTCATACCAATCATGAAACTCTCAAGTATCTTAAGGGTCAAACCAAGTTGAAAAAGAGGCATGCTAAATGGAGTGAATTCATTGAGTCTTTGCCTTATGTCATCAAATACATTAAGGGTAAAGAAAATGTTGTAGCGGATGCTCTTTCCCTCAAATGCATGCTAGTTACTCAACTTGAATTGAATGTCATAGGTTTTGAGCATATCAAAGATTTGTATGAGCATGATGTTTCATTTGCTACTCCTTATGCTAAGTGCCAAGTTAAACCTTATTGGGAGAACTATTACATGAAAGATGGCCATCTTATGCGTGCTAACAAACTTTGCATACCTGTGTCTTTTCTTCGTTTGTTGCTTTTGCAAGAGGCTCACGGTGAAGGACCCATGGGTCACTTTGGATGCGACAAGACATACGCCACACCCTCCAACAAGTATTTTTGGCCAAAGATGTTTCGCGATGTTGCACGCTTCACCGACCAATGCTCTACATGTCGCAAAGCTAAGTCTAAAGCTCAATCCCATGGTTTATACATGCCACTTCCCATACCATTCCAACCTTGGGAAGATATTAGCATGGACTTTGTGCTTGGTTTACCACGAACTAAAAATGGCCATGATTCCGTTTTTGTTGTTGTGGACAGTTTTTCCAAAATGGCTCATTTCATTCCATGTCACAAGATCGACGATGCTTCACATGTTGCCAATCTCTTTTGTAGGGACATCTTGCTACTACATGGAGTGCCCAAGACCATCGTGTCGGACCGCGACGTCAAGTTCCTTAGCTACTTTTGAAAGACACTATGCGCCAAGCTCGGGATCAAGCTAATCTTCTCTTTGGCCAACCATACACAAACCGATGGTCAAACGGAGGTCACCAATCGGACGCTCTAGACACTACTACGTGTGTTGATCAAGACGAGCATCAAGGAATGGGAAGACTGCCTCCCCATTGCTGAGTACGCCTTCAACCGCGCACGTCACTTCACCATCGGTAAGTCTCCATTCGAGGTGGTCTACGGCCTCAACCCTTTGTCCCCATTGTACATACTTCTTGGACCACTCCAAGAGCGTGTGAACATGGACGCAAGCACAAGGGCAAGCTACATCAAGAAGATGCATGAAGACACAAGGCACACGATTGAACATCAAGTAGAATGAGTCACCGCCAAGCGCAACATCAACAAGCACCCCATGGTGTTCAAGACCGATGATCTTGGGTGGCTACACCTTCGCAAGGATCGATTCCCCACCAAGCACAAGTCCAAACTACTTCCTCGAGCTGATGGACCTTTCAAGGTGTTAGCACGCTACAACGAAAATGCCTACAAGATCGACATTCCATGTGACAAGTACAATGTGAGCGACATCTTCAACGTCAAGGACCTATCTCCTTTCTATGGTGATGAGGATCTCGATTCGAGGACGGATCTTTCCCAAGGGGGGAGATGATGCTGAGCATCCCATGGTCATCCCCATGGACCCATCTCCAACACATCAAGCTCCAAGTGGTCCTATGACAAGAGCCCGTGCACGTGCCATTGAAACCGAGGTGACATATCTCCTTAGTGACTCTCCATTTGATACTCTCGAGACGTGGATGCTACCTCAAGCGGAGACCCTATGCATGCTTAGGTACGATGAGAACAACCTCGAAGACGCTCGGAGTGAAGACCAAGCAACCATGAATGTGGGTGCGAAGACGGAGGACGAAGAGCACCAAAGGAAGGCTAAGAGACCTTCTAGCATCCGGACATCCGGCCCAAGGCCCGGACATCTGGTGCCTCGGAAATCCAGCATCTGCCCCGAAAATCCGACCGGAAGACGCCAGAAGCTGGAGCTCCCCGACCAGGCCGAGCCCGGACATTCGGCCCCTAGCCCGGACATCCGGAGTCACCCAAAGCCCCAGATATCCGGCCCTTGGCCCGGAAATCCTGCGCGGCCAGTCTAGAACCGCGCGGAACAAGATGCCCCCAGCCCAGACATCCGGCCCGTCCTGAAGTCCCGGACATCCGGCCCGTCCTGAAGCCTCGGACATCCGGCCCTGGCCCAGACATCCGCCCCCTGCGTGGGCAGATGCGGGCCAAAGGCCCATGTACCCCCTTTCCTTTCCCCCACTCGTCTTGGACTATATATAGACGTCTCCCTCCTCCATCTAGGGTTAGCTTATATTTAGCATTAGAGATTGTTGAGCATATCTCCTTCCACTTACCTCCTCCCATGGAGATGACCTCTATGTGAGAACATCCAAGTAGATGCGAAGGCCCCTCTTGTAGGGAAGATCCTCCAGGATATCAAGGCCCCTCCTCTAGAGTGGGAAGACTACCGTTACTTGTATCCGTTCGTTGAACTTGGTTCGTTGTATCTCGTGTGTTTTCTATGGATCTAGTGGATGTGGGATTTGGAGATCGTTCTTGAGAGTTTGTGTTTCTCTTTGGATTCTACCTTTTTCCCTCCATCGTCTGAAAAGATCGACACCCACGGGTTGGCCCCGTATCATAATGTCAACAGTAATAACTCATGATCACCTACATCCAACTGGATATATGTGCTTGGATCTTTCCCCACCACATGATGCTTACCAAGTAGAGAATAATAAGAATGGAATAGGAATTAACATATTGAGTCTTGCATAAAAGTAAATACAAAAAAGTAAAAGATAGGCCCTTCTCTGAGGGAAGCACAGGTTGTCATGCGCTTATTATTTGGATGTGCAAGCTCTTACTGGAAAGGAACGTCACTTTATATTACCCCTTATGATAGCAAACTTTATTATGGAGTCCGTCGCTTTTATTTCTCTGCCATCACAAGTTCGTACAAAGCTCATTTTCCCTTCCAATAAAAGATCATACATATTTAAGAGCAATTTTATTGCTTTTGCACCGATGAAAACTTACTTGGAGGATCTTATTCAATCCATAGGGAGATATGGTGGACTCTTATGGCAAGAAACTGGGTTTAAGAGTTTCTGGATGCACACGTAGTACTTCTACTTGGTGTGAAGTTTTGGCTAGCAAAAGGATAGGAGCAAGCACCACATGTTGGAGGATCCATGACAATATAACTTTTATGTGAATATAAGCAAACATAACTCATTATGTTGTCTTCCTTGTCCACCGTCAACTAATTGATCATGCATAGAATATTTAATGGGGGCTCACAATCATAAAAGATGTCCAAGATAGTATATCTATATGTGAGACCTCTCTTTCATTATTACTTTTCCATGAATTGCATCAATGACCAATGTTGTGTTTGTTAAATTCCAACAAATTTTATCAATTATACTCTTTTTATGTGAAGTCATTACTCCCAATGGGATTAGCATCTGATCCTTTTATTCTTTTTATTGTTACGATTGATGCAAGAAAGTAAAAGAAAAAAAACTCAAAGTACTCTTTATTATATAAATCTCGCACTCGATTACATAGATAGATAGACCACGAAGCCAACACTCGAAACTAAATCATGCTAAAACTTATTCTTCTAAATCATACAATAACTAAGGATCGAACTAAGATAGGTAATGCTTGTAAAAGTGATGGTGATATGATACCGTGGAACCTCCCCCAAGCTTGGAACAAGCTAAGGGTGGTGACCATACCAGTGTACTCAAGTTTCTTTCTTCGGTGATGGTGGTGATGAAGTGGTGGGATTGACGTTCTTGGTGATGATATGCCTTATAGTGCGAATTTCCTCTTTAAGCTTGTCGACCTCCCGCCTGAGGTCGAGGTTCTCCTTGTGAAACTTGCTTGTAATGGTCAAAGCACTGTCCATCAAGGGATGGATTTTGTCTGTCTATAGAAGAAGAAGCGACATCCACCTGCGCACGGCGATAAGGGGTAAATTGAGAACTGGAAGGTGTAACCTTGTTTGGCTAGCTCGGCCTTTTGAATTCCACATGCATATCTCCCGGTTGAGGCAAATGATCTTGTTCTTCATCCTCGCTATAAGACTCCATCCTCTTGACATCGGCCTCCTCTTCTTCCTCCGTCGTCCATCCATAGGGCCCTAGATCCGCATAGACTTTGGGATCCGACGTGAGGTACGAAACATAGCTTTCCCCGTCTGAATCTTGAGATGACATAATGCTTCTGCATCTGCCAGAAAATATCCTGAAACAAGAACAGAGGGAAAACTCGCAATACGGTGGTCAAAACATCAATGAGTATATATAATGAAATTTTCTTCGTGCAGGACAAGTCTATGAAAAGAAAACGGTGTCGAGAAGGCACTGTTGGGGAACGTTGCATGGGAAACAAAAAAATTCCTACACGCACCCAAGATCTATCCATGGTGATGAGCATCTACGAGAGGGAGAGTGGATCTACATACCCTTGTAGATCACTAAGCGGGAAGCATTAAGAAACGCGGTTGGTGTAGTCGAACGTCTTCGCGATCCAAATCGCAGCCGTCCCACAATCCGTCCCGATCTAGCACCGAACGGACGGCAGCTCCGCGTTCAGCACACGTATAGCTTGATGATGATCTCCGCCTTCTTGATCCAGCAAGTAGGGCGAAGAGGTAGACGAGTTCTCCGGCAGCACGACGGCGTGGCGGTGATGGTGGTGGAACTATTCCGACAGGGCTTCGCCTAAGCACCGCCGAAAACTAGAGGAGACGATCTATTGGGGAGAGAGGGCTACACCGTGGCTTGGGTGTCTTGGCCCTCTCTCCCCTCTAGTATATATAGGAGGGAGGGGAGGGGCTGACTCCCCTAGGGTTTCCCCTAGGAGTCGGCCGAACCAGGAGGAGGTGGAGGAGTCCACCTCCAATCCTACTCCAAGTAGGATTCCTTTCCTACTTGGAGTTTCCCTTCCCTACTTGGGGTTTTTTCCTTTCCCCTCACCCTAGCCGCATGGGCCCTTAGGGGCTGGCTTGCCCAGCCCACTAAGGGCTGGTGCGCCACCCCTAAGGCCCACGTGGCCTCCCGGTGTGAGTGGCCCCTCCCGATGGCCCTCCGGAACCCTCCCGGCACCCCCGGTACATTACCAGAATTACCCGAAACTTTTCCGATGACCAAAACGGGACTTCCTATATATCAATATTTACCTCCGGACCATTCCGGAGCTCCTCGTGACGTCCGGGATCTCATCCGGGACTCCGAACAACCTTCGGTCATGAACATACATAACTCAACTATACCAAAACGTCACCGAACTTTAAGTGTGCAGACCCTGCGGGTTCGAGAACTATGCAGACATGACCGAGACACCTCTACGGTCAATAACCAATAGCGGGACCTGGATGTCCATATTGGCTCCCACATATTCTACGAAGATCTTTATCGGTTGAACCTCTATGTCAAGGATTCAGTTAATCCCGTATGATGTTCCCTTTGTTCTTCGGTATGTTACTTGCCCGAGATTCGATCGTCGGTATCTCTATACCTAGTTCAATCTCGTTACCGGCAAATCTCTTTAGTCATTCCGTAAAACAAGATCCCGTGGCTAACTCTTTAGTCACTTTGCTTGCAAGGCTTATTGTGATGTTGTATTACCGAGTGGGCCCTGAGATACCTCTCCGTCACACGGAGTAACAAATCCCAGTCTTGATCCATGCCAACTCAACAGGCACCCTCGGAGATACCTGTGGAGCATCTTTATAGTTACCCAGTTACGTTGCGACGTTTGATACACACAAGGTATTCCTCCGGTGTCAGTGAGTTGCATGATCTCATGGTCATAGGAACGGATACTTGACATGCAGAAACAATAGCAAATAAACTGACACGATCATATGCTACGTTCATAGTTTGGGTCTTGTCCATCACATCATTCTCCTAATGATGTGATCCCGTTATCAAATGACATCTCATGTCTATGGCCAGGAAACCTTGACCTTCTTTGATCAACAAGCTAGTCTACTAGAGGCATACTAGGGACACATTGTTGTCTATGTATCCACACATGCAATTGAGTTTCCAATCAATACAACTATAGCATGGATAATAAACGATTATCATGAACAAGGAAATATAATAATAACCACTTTATTATTGCCTCTAGGGCATATTTCCAACAGTCTCCCACTTGCACTAGAGTCAATAATCTAGCTCACATCACTATGTGATTTACATTGTAATGAATCTAACACCCATACAGTTCTGGTGTTGATCATGTTTAGCCCTTGGAAGAGGTTTAGTCATCGGGTCTGCGACATTCAGATCCGTGTGCACTTTGCGAATATTCATGTCCTCCTCCTTGATGTAATCGCGGAAGGAATTGAAACGTCGCTTTATGTGTCTGGTCCTCATGTGAAACCTTGGTTCCTTGGCCAGAGCAATGGCACCAGTGTTGTCACAGAACAGAGTCATTGGGTTTAGTGCACTGGGCACTACTCCAAGATCTGTCATGAACTCCTTCATCCAGACACCTTCCTTCGCCACCTCCAAGGCAGCGATGTACTCCGCTTCACATGTAGAATCAGCTACCACCCTCTACTTGGAACTACACCAGCTTACCGCACCCCCATTGAGAATAAATACGTATCCAGTTTGAGACTTAGAGTCATCCGGATCAGTGTCAAAGCTTGCATCGACGTAACCGTTTACGACGAGCTCTTGATCACCTCCATAAACGAGAAACATGTCCTTAGTCTTTTTCAGGTACTTAAGGATATTCTTGACCGCCGTCCAGTGTTCCATTCCTGGATCACTTTGAAACCTTCCGACCATACTTATGGCAAGGCTGACATCGGATCTTGTACACAGCATTGCATACAAGATAGAGCCTATGGCTGAAGCATAGGGGACGACACTCATCTTTTCTCTGTCTTCTGCGGTCACTGGGCATTGAGTTTTACTCAACTTCACACCTTGCAATACTGGCAAGAACCCCTTCTTGGACTGATCCATTTTGAACTTCTTCAAAACTTTGTCAAGGTATGTGCTCTGTGAAAGTCCTATTAAGCGTCTCGATCTATCTCTATAGATCTTGATGCCTAATATGAAAGCAACTTCTCCTAGGTCCTTCGTTGAAAAACTCTTGTTCAAATATTCCTTCACGCTTTCCAACATTTCTATATTGTTTCCAATCAGCATTATGTCATCCACATATACTATTAGAAACGCTATAGAGCTCCCACTCACTTTCTTGTAAATACAAGCTTCTCCGTAAACTTGTATAAACCCGAACGCTTTGATCACCTCATCAAAGCGAAGATTCCAACTCCGAGATGCTTGCACCAGTCCATAAATGGATCGCTGGAGTTTGCAAACTTTGTCAGCATTCTCTGGATCGACAAAACCATCTGGTTGCATCATATACAACTCTTCCTTAAGGAAACCGTTAAGGAACGCTATTTTGACATCCATCTGCCAAATTCCATAATCGAAAAATACAGCTATTGCTAACATGATTCTGACGGACTTAAGCATCTCTACGGGTGATAAGGTCTCATCATAGTCAACTCCTTGAACTTGTGAAAAACCCTTTGCCACAAGTCGAGCTTTATAGATGGTGACATTACCGTCCGCGTCCGTCCTCTTCTTAAAGATCCATTTGTTCTGAATGGCCTTTCGCCCTTCAGGTAATACTTCCAAAGCACATACTTTGTTTTCATCCATGGATCCCATCTCGGATTTCATGCCATCTAACCATTTCTCGGAATCCGGGCCCATCATCGCTTCTCCATAGCTCGTAGGTTCATCGTTGTACAACAACATGACCTCTAAGGCAGGGTTGCCATACCACTCAGGAGCAGTACGTGTCCTTGTCGACCTACGAGGTTCGATAGCAACTTGATCCGAAGCTTCATGATCATCATCATTAACTTCCTCTTCAACCAATGTAGGCTCTATAGAAACATCTTTCTGCGCTGCGCTACTCTCAGGTTGAAGTAAAGGTTCAACAACCTCATCAAGTTCTATTTTCCTCCCACTCAATTCTTTCGAGAGAAACTCTTTCTCAAGAAATGTTCCGTTTTTAGCGACAAACACTTTGCCTTCGGATCTGAGATAGAAGGTATACCCAACTGTCTCTTTTTGGTATCCTATGAAGACGCATTTCTTCGCTTTGGGTTCCAGCTTTTCAGGCTGAAGCTTTTTGACATAAGCATCACATCCCCGAACTTTAAGAAACGACAACTTTGGCTTATTGCCAAACCACAGTTCATATGGCATCGTCTCAACGGATTTTGATGGTGCCCTATTTAAAGCTAATACAGCGGTCTCTAATGCATAACCCCAAAACGATAGTGGCAAATCGGCAAGAGACATCATAGAACGCACCATATCCAATAAGGTTCGATTACGACGTTCGGACACACCATTACGCCGTGGTGTTCCAAGCGGTGTTAATTGTGAAACAATTCCACATTGTCTTAAGTGACTGCGAAACTCATAACTCAGATATTCTCCTCCCCGATCAGATCGTAGGAATTTAATCTTCTTGTTACGATGATTCTCAACTTCACTCTGAAATTAATTGAACTTTTCAAACGTTTCAGACTTGTGTTTCATTAAGTAAATATACCCATATCTACTTAAGTCATCAGTGAAGGTGAGAAAGTAACGATAACCACCGCGCGCCTCAATGCTCATCGGACCGCACACATCAGTATGTATGATTTCCTACAAGTCACTTGCCCGTTCCATTGTTCCAGAGAACGGGGTTTTAGTCATGTTGCCCATGAGGCATGGTTCACATGTGTCAAGTGATTCAAAATCAAGTGACTCCAAAAGTCCATCAGCATGGAGCTTCTTCATGCGTTTTACACCAATATGACCTAAGCGGCTGTGCCACAAGAAAGTGGTGCTATCATTATTAGTTCTACATCTTTTGGCATCAATGTTATGAACATGTGTATCATCACTATCGAGATTCAATAAGAATAAATCCCTCACATTGGGTGCATGACCATAAAAGATATTACTCATAAAAATAGAACAACCATTATTCTCTGATTTAAATGAGTAACCGTCTCGCAATAAACAAGATCCAGATATAATGTTCATGCTCAACGCAGGCACTAAATAACAATTATTCAGGTTCATCACTAATCCCGATGGTAATCGAAGAGCGAGCGTGCCGATGGCGATCACATCAACCTTGGAACCATTTCCCACGCGCATCATCACTTTGTCCTTTGCCAGCCTCCGTCTATTCCGCAGTTCCTGTTTTGAGTTGCAAATGTGAGCAACCGAACCGGTATCAAATACCCAGGCACTACTATGAGAGTTGGTAAGGTACACATCGGTAACATGTATATCATATGTACCTTGTTTGGTGTTGGCCGCCTTCTTGTCAGCCAGATACTTGGGGCAGTTCCGCTTCCAGTGACCAGTTCCCTTGCAATGAAAGCACTCAGTTTCTGGCTTGGGTCCAGCCTTGGGTTTCTTCACGGGAGGGGCAACTGCTTTGCCACTCTTCTTGGAGTTACCCTTCTTACCCTTGCCATTCTTCTTGAAACTAGTGGTTTTATTGACCATCAACACTTGATGCTCCTTCTGAATCTCAGACTCAGCGACTTTCAACATCGCAAACAGCTCGGCGACTGACTTGTTCATCCCGTGCATGTTATAGTTCAACACTAAGCTCTTGTAGCTAGGTGGCAGTGATTGAAGAACTTTGTCAGTGATTGCCTCTGGCGGAAGGGGCGTCCCCAATTCAGCCAGACGGGTGGAATACCCAGACATTTTGAGTATGTGTTCACTGACAAACTCGTTCTCCTCCATCTTGCAAGCATAGAACTTATCGGAGGTCTCATACCTCTCGATCCGGGCATTCTTCTGAAAGATAAACATCAACTCCTGGAACATATCATATGCTCCATGACGTTCAAAACGTCTTTGAAGTCCTGGTTCTAAGCCATACAACATTGCACATTGAACTATTGAGTAATCATCAGAACGAGCCTGCCAGGCGTTCACAACGTCTAGAGACTCAACTGGAGCGGGTGGATCACCAAGCGGTGCATCAAGGACATAAGCCTTCTGGGAAGCCGTAAGGATAATCCTTAGATTACGGGCCCAGTCCACAAAGTTACTTCCATCATCTTTCAACTTAGCTTTCTCTAGGAACGCATTAAAATTCAGGGGTGCTACTGCGCGAGCCATGATCTACAACATAAATATAGCAAAGACAACTTAGACTATTGTTCAAGATAATGAGTTTAATTAATCATATTACTTAAAAAACTCCCACTCAAATTGACATCCCTCCGGTCATTCGAGTGTAACATGATCCAAATCCACCAACTCAAGTCCGATCTTCACGTGAGTCGAGGTGGTTTCAATGGTGAACATCTTCATGTTGATCATATCTACTATATGACTCATGTTCGACCTTTCGGTCTCTTGTGTTCCGAGGCCATGTCTGTACATGCTAGGATCGTCAAGTTTAACCCGAGTGTTCCGCGTGTGCAACATGGCTTGCACCCGTTGTATGTGAACGTGGAGTCTATCACACCCGATCATCACGGCGTGTCTCGAAACGACGAACTTTCGCAACGGTGCACACTCGGGGAGAACACAATTTATCTTGAAATTTAAGTGAGGGATTACCTTATAATGCTACCGTCATCCTAAGCAAAATAAGATGCATAAAAGGATTAAAATCACATGCAAATCATAAGTGACATGATATGGCCATGAACTTGTGCTTTTGATCTCCATCTCCAAAGCACCGGCATGATCTCCATCGTCACTGGCATGACACCATGATCTCAATCATCTTGATCTCCATCAACGTGTCGCCATGAGGTTGTCACGCCAACTGTTGCTTCTACGACTATTGCTAACTCATAGCGATAAAGTAAAGCAAAACGGCGAAAATAAATTAAAGACAACCCTATGGCTCATGCCGGTTGCCGTACTCATCGACATGCAAGTCGTGATATTCTATACAAAACATGATCATCTCATACATCACATATATCTCATCATGTAATTGGCCATATCACATCACAACATACCCTGAAAAACAAGTTAGACGTCCTCTAATTGTTGTTGCATGTTTTACGTGGCTGCTACGGGTATCTAGCAAGAAAGATTCTTACCTACGCAAAAACCACAACGGTGATACACAAATTGCTATTCAACCTTCTCAAGGACCGCCTTTGTCGAATCTGATCCAACTAAAGTGGGAGAGACAGACACCCGCCAGCCATCTTTATGCAACAAAGTCACATGTCAGTTGATGGAACCGGTCTCTCGTAAGCGTACAATTAAGGTTGGTCCGGGCCGCTTCATCCCACAATACCGCTGAATCAAGAAAAGACCAAGGGAGGAAGCAATCTGAGCATCAACACCCACAAACTCCTTTGTGTTCTACTCATGATCTCATCTATACATAAACCTGGCTCTGATACCACTGTTGGGGAACGTTGCATGGGAAACAAAAAAATTCCTACGCGCACGCAAGATGTATCCATGGTGATGAGCATCTACGAGAGGGAGAGTGGATCTACATACCCTTGTAGATCGCTAAGCGGGAAGCGTTAAGAAACGCGTTTGGTGTAGTCAAACGTCTTCGCGATCCAAATCGCAGCCGTCCCGCGATCCGTCCCGATCTAGGGCCGAACGGACGGCACCTCTGCGTTCATCACACGTACAACTTGATGACGATCTCCGCCTTTTTGATCCAGCAAGAGGGGCGAAGAGGTAGACGAGTTGTCCGGCAGCGCGACGACGTGGCGGTGATGGTGGTGGAACTATTCCGGCAGGGCTTCGCCTAAGCACCGCCGAAAACTAGAGGAGACTATCTATTGGGGAGAGAGGGCTGCACCGTGGCTTGGGTGTCTTGGCCCTCTCTCCCCTCTTGTATATATAGGAGGGAGGGGAGGGGTTGGTGCCCCTAGGGTTTCCCCTAGGAGTCGGCCGAACCAGGAGGAGGTGGAGGAGTCCACCTCCAATCCTACTCCAAGTAGGATTCCTTTCCTACTTGGAGTTTACCTTCCCCACTAGGGTTTTTTCCTTTCCCCTCACCCTAGCCGCATGGGCCCTCAGGGGCTGGCTTTCCCAGCCCACTAAGGGCTGGTGCACCACCCCTAAGGCCCACGTGCCCTCCCGGTGTGAATGGCCCCTCCCGATGGACCTCCGGAACCCTCCCGGCACCCCCGGTACATTACCGGAATTACCCGAAACTTTTCCGGTAAACAAAACGGGACTTGCTATATATCAATCTTTACCTCCAGATCATTCCGGAGCTCCTCGTGACGTCCGGGATCTCATCCGGGACTCCGAACAACCTTCGGTCACCAACATACATAACTCAACTATACCAAAATGTCACCGAACCTTAAGTGTGCAGACCCTGCGGGTTCGAAAACTATGCAGACATGACCGAGACACCTCTACGGTCAATAACCAATAGCGGGACCTGGATGTCCATATTGGCTCCTACATATTCTACGAAGATCTTTATCGGTTGAACCTCTATGTCAAGGATTCAGTTAATCCCGTATGATGTTCCCTTTGTTCTTCGGTATGTTACTTGCCCAAGATTCGATCGTCGGTATCTCTATACCTAGTTCAATCTCGTTACCGGCAAATCTCTTTACTCGTTCCGTAATACAAGATCCCGTGGCTAACTCTTTAGTCACTTTGCTTGCAAGGCTTATTGTGATGTTGTATTACCGAGTGGGCCCTGAGATACCTCTCCATCACACGGAGTAACAAATCCCAGTCTTGATCCATGTCAACTCTATAGACACCCTCGGAGATACCTGTAGAGCATCTTTATAGTCACCCAGTTACGTTGCGACGTTTGATACACACAAGGTATTCCTCCGGTGTCAGTGAGTTGCATGATCTCATGGTCATAGGAACAGATACTTGACATGCAAAAGACAATAGCAATAAACTGACACGATCATATGCTACATTCATAGTTTGGGTCTTGTCCATCACATCATTCTCCTAATGATGTGATCCCGTTATCAAATGACATCTCATGTCTATGGCCAGGAAACCTTGACCATCTTTGATCAACAAGCTAGTCTACTAGAAGCATACTAGGGACACAGTGTTGTCTATGTATCCACACATGCAATTGAGTTTCCAATCAATACAATTATAGCATGGATAATAAAAGATTATCATGAACATGGAAATATAATAATAACCACTTTATTATTGCCTCTAGGGCATATTTCCAACAGTCTCCCACTTGCACTAGAGTCAATAATCTAGCTCACATCACTATGTGATTTACATTGTAATGAATCTAACACCCATACAGTTCTGGTGTTGATCTTGTTTAGCCCTTGGAAGAGGTTTAGTCATCGGGTCTGCGACATTCAGATCCGTGTGCACTTTGCAAATATTTATGTCCTCCTCCTTGATGTAATCGTGGAAGGAATTGAAACGTCACTTTATGTGTCTGGTCCTCATGTGAAACCTTGGTTCCTTGGCCAGAGCAATGGCACCAGTTTTCTCACAGAACAGAGTCATTGGGTTTAGTGCACAGGGTACTACTCCAAGATCTGTCATGAACTCCTTCATCCACACACCTTCCTTCGCCACCTCCGAGGCAGCGATGTACTCCGCTTCGCATGTAGAATCAGCTACCATGCTCTGCTTGGAACTGCACCAGCTTACCGCACCCCCATTGAGAATAAATATGTATCCTGTTTGAGACTTAGAGTCATCCGGATCAGTGTCAAAGCTTGCATCGACGTAACCCTTTACGATGAGCTCTTGATCACCTCCATCAACAAGAAACATGTCCTTAGTCCTTTTCAGGTACTTAAGGATATTCTTGACCGCCGTCCAGTGTTCCATTCCTGGATCACTTTGAAACCTTCCGACCATACTTATGGCAAGGCTGACATCGGATCTTGTACACATCATTGCATACATGATAGAGCATATGGCTGAAGCATAGGGGACGACACTCATCTTTTCTCTATCTTCTGCAGTCACTGGGCATTGAGTCTTACTCAACTTCACACCATGCAATACAGGCAAGAACCCCTTCTTGGACTGATCCATTTTGAACTTCTTCAAAACTTTGTCAAGGTATGTGCTCTGTGAAAGTCCTATTAAGCGTCTCGATCTATCTCTATAGATCTTGATGCCTAATATGAAAGCAGCTTCTCCTAGGTCCTTCGTTGAAAAACTCTTGTTCAAATATTCCTTCACGCTTTCCAACATTTCTATATTGTTTCCAATCAGCAATATATCATCCACATATAATATTAGAAACGCTATAGAGCTCCCACTCACTTTCTTGTAAATACAAGCTTCTCCGTATACTTGTATAAACCCAAACGCTTTGATCACCTCATCAAAGCGAAGATTCCAACTCCGAGATGCTTGCACCAGTCCATAAATGGATCGCTGGAGTTTGCAAACTTTGCCAGGATTCTCTGGATCGACAAAACCTTCTGGTTGCATCATATACAACTCTTCCTTAAGGAAACCGTTAAGGAACGCTGTTTTGACATCCATCTGCCAAATTTCATAATCGAAAAATGCAGCTATTGCTAACATGATTCTGATGGACTTAAGCATCGCTACGGGTGAGAAGGTCTCATCGTAGTCAACTCCTTGAACTTTTGAAAAACCCTTTGCCACAAGTCGAGCTTTATAGACGGTGGCATTACCGTCCGCGTCTGTCTTCTTCTTAAAGATCCATTTGTTCTGAATGGCCTTTCGCCCTTCAGGTAATACTTCCAAAGCCCATACTTTGTTTTCATACATGGATCCCATCTCGGATTTCATGGCATTTAACCATTTCTCGGAATCCGGGCCCATCATCGCTTCTCCATTGCTCGTAGGTTCATCGTTGTCCAACAACATGACCTCTAAGACAGGGTTGCCGTACCACTCAGGAGCAGTACGCGTCCTTGTCGACCTACGAGGTTCGATAGCAACTTGATCCGAAGCTTCATGATCATCATCATTAACTTCCTCTTCAACCGATGTAGGCTCTACAGAAACATCTTTTTGCGCTGCACTACTCTCACGTTGAAGTAAAGGTTCAACAACCTCATCAAGTTCTATTTTCCTCCCACTCAATTCTTTTGAGAGAAACTATTTCTCAAGAAATGTTCCGTTTTTAGCGACAAACACTTTGCCTTCGGATCTGAGATAGAAGGTATACCCAACTGTCTCTTTTGGGTATCCTATGAAGACGCATTTCTCCGCTTTGGGTTCCAGCTTTTCAGGCTGAAGCTTTTTGACATAAGCATCACATCCCCAAACTTTAAGAAACGACAACTTTGGCTTCTTGCAAAACCACAGTTCATATGGCGTCGTCTTAACGGATTTCAATGGTGCCCTATTTAAAGTGAATGCAGCGGTCTCTAATGCGTAACCCCAAAACGATAGTGGCAAATGGGCAAGAGACATCATAGAACGCACCATATCCAATAAGGTTCGATTACGACTTTCGGACACACCATTACGCTGTGGTGTTCCAGGCGGTGTTAATTGTGAAACAATTCCACATTGTCTTAAGTGACTGCTAAACTCATAACTCAGATATTCTCCTCCCCGATCAGATCGTTGGAATTTAATCTTCTTGTTACGATGATTCTCAACTTCACTCTGAAATTGCTTGAACTTTTGAAACGTTTCAGACTTGTGTTTCATTAAGTAAATATACCCATATCTACTTAACTCATCAGTAAGCCTTATGTTCTAACTCAAGAGGTAAATGACAAGTTTTTCCATAGACCATTTTATATGGAGACATATCCATAGGATTCTTATAAGTTGTTCTATATGCCTATAATGCATCATCAAGTTTCTTAGACCAATTCTTCCTAGGTCTATTAACGATATTTTGAAAAATTAAATTTATTTCTCTATTGCTCAACTAAAATTGACCACTAGATTGAGGATGATATGGAGAGGAAATTCTATGATTAACATCATATGGAGAGGAAATTCACCATGAATAAAATGTGAACCACCATCATTCGTTAAATATCTAGGGACTCCAAACCTCAAAAAGATGACTTCTTTTAGCATTTTAATAGAGGTGTTGTGATCAACACTACTAGTTGGAATAGCTTCTACCCACTTAGTGACATAATCAACAGCAACTCGAATATGAGTATACCCATTAGAGGAAGGAAAAGGACCCATATAATCAAAGCCCCAAACATCAAATGGTTCAATAACAAGTGAATAATTCATTAGAATTTCCTCACGTCTACCAATATTACCAATTCATTGACATTCATCAGAAGAAAGGACAAACTTACGTGCATCCATGAAGAGAGTAGGCCAATAAAAACCAGACCGTAATGCCTTATGTGCGGTTCTGTCTCCCGCATGGTGTCCTCCATAAGCTTCAGAATGACACTTCCATAGGATTTGTTCATGTTCACGCTCAGGTACACAACTTCTAATAATACCATCTAGTCCTTCTTTATATAAATGTGGGTCATCCCAAAAGTAATGTCTTAAATCGAAGGAGAACTTTTTCTTTTGTTGGTATGTCAAACTAGATGGTATATATTTAGCAACAATGTAATTAGCATAGTCCGCATACCAAGGAGTATTACAGGAAGCATTTATAACATCGAATTGCGCATCAGGAAAGCTATCATCAATAGGCAATGGGTCATCAAGAACATTTTCCATTCTAGATAAATTATCTGCTACAGGATTCTCAGCTCCCTTTCTATCAATAATGTGCAAATCAAATTCTTGAAGTAAGAGAGCCCACCTAATTAATCTAGGTTTAGCATCTTTCTTTTCCACAAGGTATTTAAAAGAAGCATTATCAGTGTGAATAATGACTTTAGAATCAATAATATAAGGTCTAAACTTATCACATGCAAACACGAATGCTAAAAATTCTTTCTCAGTATTAGCATAATTTCTTTGGGCACTATCTAGAGTATTACTAGAATAATGGATAACATTCAATTTCTTATCAACTCTTTGTCCTAGAACAGCACCTACAGCATAATCACTAGCGTCACACATAGTTTCAAATGGTAAGTTCCAATTAGGTGGTTGAACAATAGGTGCAGAAATTCAGGTTTGCTTAAGTATTTCAAAGGCTTCTACACAATCATCATAAAAACAAACGGAATATCTTTTTGCAAAAGATTGGTACGAGGCCTATAAATCTTAGAGAAATTATTAATAAATCGTCTATAGAAACCAGTATGACCAAGAAAACTTATTATTCCTTTTATATCTTTAGGACATGGCATTTTCTCAATTGCATCAACTTTAGCTTTATCTACCTCAATACCTCGTTTGGAAATTTTATGCCCAAGTACTATACCTTCATTCACCACAAAGTGGAACTTCTACCAAATTAAGACGAGATTAGTTTCCTCACATCTTTGCAAAACTCGATCAAGGTTGATTAAGCAATCATAAAAAAAGTACCGTAAACGAAAAAAACATCCATGAATACCTCAACAATCTTTTCACAAAAGTCAAAGAATATAGATATCATACATCTTTGAAAGGTAGCGGGTGCATTGCATAAACCAAAAGGCATACGTCTATAAGCATAAGTTCCAAAAGGACAAGTAAAAGTAGTTTTCTCTTGATCTTCTTTTGGTACATGTATTTGAGAAAAACCAGAATATCCATCAAGGAAACAAATGTGTGTATGCTTAGACAATCTTTCTAACATTTGATCAATAAAAGGCGAGGGGTAATGATTTTTTCTAGTAGCATTGTTTAATTTCCTAAAATCAGTTACCATCCTATAACTAGTTACAACTCTTTGTGGGATAAGTTCATTTTTATCATTAGGAACAACGGTTACATCTCCATTTTTAGGAACACAATGAACATGACTTACCCATCTACTATCAGTTATGGGATAAATTATACCTGCCTCCAGAAGCTTCAATATTTCGGTCCTTACCACCTCTTTCATTTTAGGAGTAAGACGACGTTGATGATCAATGGCGGGTTTAGCATCCAGCTCCATATTAATCTTATGTTGGCATAAAGTGGGGCTAATGCCCTTAAGATCATCGAGGTTATATCCGATAGCAGCTCGGTGCTTCTTGAGAGTTTGAAGTAATCTCTTTTCTTCATGCTCTGAAAGGTTAGCACTAATAATGACAAGATATATCTCCTTTTCATCAAGATAAGCATATTTTAATGTATCAGGTAGTTTCTTTAATTCAAACACGGGATCACCCTTAGGTGGGAGGGGATCCCCTAGAGTATCAACAAGCAAAATATGTTTAAGGATAGGTGCTTGTTTAAAGAATATCTCACCTATTTCGTTTATTTTATTCATATGTATATCATTTTCATGGTCTAGCAAATATTGTTCTGTCGGATCAGTAGGAGACATGGCAATAGAAGAAAGACCAATAATTTCATCTTTACAAGATAATTCTTTCTCATGTGGCTATCTATGAAACTTAGATAAATTAAAATCATGAGACACATCAGCAAACTTGACACTGACCATTTCCCTATTGCAATCAATTTTAGCATTAACAGTATTTAGGAAAGGTCTACCAAAAAGATAGGACAAAAGTCGTGTTGTAATGATCCAAGAACTAGAAAATAAGTAGGGTATTTGATCTTACCACACAAGACTTCAACATCTCTAATAATCCCAAGTGGTGAAATAGTTTCTCTATTTGCAAGCTTAATAGTAACATCAATATCTTCTAACTCAACGGGTGCAATATCATGCATAATTTCTTGATAGAGAGTAAAGGGAATGGCACAAATACTAGCACACATTTCACATAAACCGTGATAACAATGATCTCCAATTTTAACTGAAACAGCAGGCATGCCAACAATAGGTTTATGTTTATCCTTAGTGTCATGTTTAGCAATACGAGATGCTTCATTGCAGAAATATATATAACATGACCATCAATATCATAAACTAGTATATCCTTAATCATTGCAACTTTAGGTTCCACTTTAGTTTGTTCAGGGGGTCTATGTGTTTTGATATTACTTTTATTAACCACAGTTGCAACTTTAGCATGCTCCTTAATTCTAACAGGAAAAGGAGGTTTCTCAATGTAAGCATGAGGTACAGCTGGATCAATATAGGTTCCTCACAAGTTTTTTCAATAGGGGGATGGAATTTAAACCACTTCTCCTTAGGGAGATGAACATGAGTAGCAAATGATTCACAGAAAGTAGCTACTATCTCAGAGTTAAGCCCATATTTTGCAATAAACTTATGAAAAGCTTCAATTTCCATAAAGGATTTAACACAATCAAACTCAAGATATACCCGACCCATTACCTTTGTCGATTTCCCAATCTTCAGAGTTGTGTTTAATTCTTTCAAGAAGATCCCCTTTGCATTCAATAGTTTTCTTCAAAAAGGAACCATCAAAAGAAGTATCAAGAATCGATTGATTATCATGAGAAAGCTGAGCATAAAGGTTTTATAAGATTATTTCCCTTGAGAGCTCATGATTGGGGCATGTGTGCATCATAAATTTAAGCCTCCCCCAAGATTGAGTGATACTTTCTCCTTCACGAGGCCAAAAATTATATATAATTCCGATCACGATGAAGCAAATGCATAGGATAATTTTTTGATGGAATTCCAGCTTCAAACGGTTCCAATCCCATGTATCGGCATCATCCAATAGCCTATACCAAATCAATGCTTTTCCTCCAAATATAAATGGAAAACCTTCTTCTTAACACCATCTTAGGATAAACCTACAAGGTTGAGTAATCCACAAATTTCATCTATATATATCAAGTGCATATCACGATGTATTGTTCCATCTCCTGCATAAGGATTAGCAAGCAGTTTCTCTAACATAACTGAAGGAATTTCATAGTAAATATTTGCATTAGGATCAGTAGGTTGAGGAGCGGCTCTTTCCACTTCCGGTCGAGGTGAAGATACCCCGAACAAGTCCCTCAAAGGATTATCCTCCATAGTAATAAGCGAAAATAATTTGAACACGTAACAAAAGTATTTCCTTACCAAATTCCACTTACCAAAGGCGCTTCACTCCCCGGAAACGGTGCTAGAAAAGAGTCTTGATTACCCACAAGTATAGGGGATCAATCGTAGTCCTTTCCATAAGTAAGAGTGTCGAACCTAACGAGGAGCAGAGGGAAATGACAAGCGGTTTTTAGCAAGGTATTCTCTGCAAGTGCTGTAAGTATCAGTGGTAGATAGTTTTGTAGCAAGATAATTTGTAACAAGTAACAAGTAACAATAGTAGAAAATGTGCAGCAAGTGGCCCAATACTTTTTGTAGCAAAGCACAAGCCTGAATGTTCTCTTATATAAAGTAAAGCATTCTCGAGGACACATGGGAATTGTCGTCTAGTCACGTTCATCATGTTAAGTTGATTCATGTTCGTTACTTTGATAATTTGATATATGGGTGGACCGGTGCTAGGGTGTTGTTCTTACTTGAACAAACAACCCACTTATGATTACCCCCTCTCGCAAGCATCTACAACTACGAAAGAAGAATTAAGATAAATCTAACCATAGCATGAAACATATGGATCCAAATCAGCCCCTTAAGAAATAACACATATATAAACTAGGGTTTAAGCTTCTGTCACTCTCGCTACCCATCATATACTTATTACTCCACAGTGCCTTCCCTTAGGCCCAAATATGGTGAAGTGTCATGTAGTCGATGTTCACATGACACAACTAAAGAAAGCAACAACATACATATCATCAAAATATCGAACGAATACCAACTTCACATGATTACTTATAACAAAACATCTCCCATGTCCTCGAGAAAAAAAAGTAACTAGTCACAAATCATATTTATGTTCAAGATCAAAGGGGCATTGAATATCATTAAGGATCTGAACATATAATCTTCCACCAAATAAACCAACTAGCATCAACTACAAGATGTAATCACCACTACTAGGAACCCACATGTACCAATCTAAGGTTTTGGGACAAAGATTGAATACAAGAGATGAACTAGGGTTTGAGATGAGATGGTGGTGGTAAAGATGTTGATGAAGATTCATCCTCCCATGATGGAGGAAGTGTTGGTGATGACAATGGCTTCGATTTCTCCCTCCTGGAGGGAAGTTTCCCTGACGGAATTGTTCCGCCAGAGACCAAAATTGCTCCTACCCAGGTTCTACCTCGAGACGGCGGCGCTTCATCTCGAAAGTATTCTCAATATTTTTCTATGTAAAAAACCCTCATATAGCAGAAAATAGGCACTGGAGGCTGCCTGTAGGACCCACAAGGCATCAGGGGCGCGTCCGGGGGGTGGCCGCACCTTGTTGCCTTCTGGGTAGGTGGTGGCCCCCCTCCGGTATTTCTTCGCTCTAGTATTTTTATATATTCGGTAAAAAATCTCCGTAAAGTTTCAGGTCATTTGGAGTTCTGCAAAATAGGTATCTCTGCTATAGCTTTTTCGGGTCCAGAATTCCAGCTGCCGGTAATCTCCCTCTCCATATAAATCTTGCAAATTAAGAGAGAAAAGGCATTAGAATTGCACCATAAATTGGAATAATGACCAAAAAATGTAAATAATAGTAGGAAATCATGATGCAAAATGGACGTATCAACTCCCCCAAGCTTAGAGCATGCTTGTCCTCAAGCAAAAGCCGAACTCGATAACCATGACCACATGCTTAGAGAGAGAGAGGGAGGGAGGGAGGGAGAGAGGTATCGATAACATAAAATATGGATATGAAAGCATCATGGTCATTATCATAACATCAACATAATATCATAAAACTTCTCATGAACAAGTAACAATCTATCCACATGCTCAAGTATGAATCATAAACTTCATTGAAAACTAACAAACTATGTTCCTAGTCATTGAGACAATTGCAATCCATCATATTGTCAGAAAGAGTCCATGCCAGAGCTTTCTTTAGCAAGTTCACATACTCAACTATCATTTAGTCTTCCATGATTGCTGACACTCATGGGATATTTGTGAAGCAAAAAAGTTTCAGTCAGACACGTAGGAAGATTGGGGTTTACAGTTTGTCACCACCCAACAACTTATCTCAGGGATAATGTAAACAATAATAACTCATGATCATCTACATTCAACTGGATATATGTGCCTGGATCTTTCCCCGCCACATGAGGCTTACCAAGTAGAGAATAATAAGAATGGAACATGAATTAACATTATTTACTCTTGCATAAAAGTATATGCAGAAAAATAAAAGATAGGCCCTTCGTAGAGGGAAGCAGAGGTTGTCATACGCCTATTATTTGGATGTGCAAGCTATTAATGGAAAGAACGTCACTTTATATTGCCCCTTATGATAGCAAATTTTATTATGAAGTTTGTCGCTTTTATTTGTCTGCCATCACAAGTTCGTACAAAGCTTATTTTCTCTTCTAATAAAACATCATACATATTGAGGAGCAATTTTATTTCTTTTGCATCGATGACAACTTACTTGAAGGATCTCATTCTATTCATAGGTAGATATGGTGGACTCTAATGGCAAGAAACTGGGTTTAAGGGCTTTTGGATGCACAAGTAGTATTTCTACTTGTTGCGAAGTTTTGGCTAGCAAAAGGATAGGAGCAAGCACCACATGTTGGTGGATCCATGACAATATAACTTCTATGTGAATATAAGCAAACATAACTCATTATGTTGTCTTCCTTGTCCAACGTCAACTAATTAATCATTCATAGAATATTTAACGGGGGCTCACAATCATAAAAGATGTCCAAGATAGTATATCTATATGCGATACCTCTCTTTCATATTACTTTTTTCATGAATTGCATCACTGATCAATGCTATGTTTGTTAACTTCCAACAAATTTTATCATTTATACTCTTTTTATGTGAAGTCATTACTCCCCATGGGATTAGCATATGATCCTTTTATTCTTTTTATTGCTATGAGTGATGCAAGAAAGTAAAAGCAAACAAACTCAAACTACTCTTTATTATATAACTCTCACACTTGATTACATAGATAGATAGATCATGAAGCAAACACTCGAAATTAAATCATGCTAAAACTTATTCTTTTAAATCATACCATAACTAAGGATCGTACTAAGATAGGTAATGATGGTAAAAGTGATAGTGATATGATACCGGGGCATCTCCCCCAAGCTTGTACCAAGCTAAGGGTGGTGCCCATACCCGTGTAGTCAAGTTTCTTTCTTCGGCGATGGTGATGATGAAGTGGTGGGCTTGATGTTCTTGGCAATGATACCCCTGAGAGTGCGAATTTCCTCTTTAATCTTCTTGAACTCCCGCCTGAGGTCGATGTTCTCCTTGCGAAGCTTGCTTGTAACGGTCAAAGCACCATCCATCAAGGGATGGATTTTGTCTGTAGAAGAAAAAGCAACATTCACCTACGCACGGCAATAAGGGGTAAATCGAGAGTTTTTTTGAACTCCACATGCATATCTCCCGGGGAGGAGTTTAGTATTCCTAATCTTTGTGTTTAGAGTTTTTTTGTTAAAGTTAATTTTTAGTTTTTGTTTTTACTTGTCAGTTTTAGTTTAAGTCTTATTTTTTGCTAGTCTTTTAGTTGAAAATACCAAAAAGTTACTATGGCTCGTAATCATGGGAGTTTTGCTACTCCTAGCAACAATTTCATGTGTGAACCAATAGCACAACCTGATGTTGCAGCTGCAGAATATGAGATCAAACCGAACCTAGTTTCCATGGTTCAACATGACCAATTTGGAGTGCTTCTGAAGATGCAGGTATGCATTTACATAATTTTACTGAATTGTGCAACATGACACACATAAAGGATTATGACCCAGATGCTCTGAAACTTCGCTTGTTTCCTTTCTCTTTTAGAGGAAAAGCTAAGCCTAAAGGCAGTAACTTCTTGGGCTGCTTGTTGCAGGAAATTTTTATCTAAGTTTTGTCCTCCTGGAAAAACTATGCAATTACGTTCTCAGATTACAGGTTTCAAGCAAGAGGAACATGAGCCACTAGCGCTTGCGTGGGATAGAATGAAAGAAGCTATAAGAAGCTTCCCCAATCATGGAATGGAGGAGTGGTTAATCCTTCATATGTTTTATAATGGCTTGAATCACAGGTCAAAAACTATGCTTGATACAGCTCCAGGAGGAACAATCATGGGAAAGACCATAGAATATGTCAAGAAGATACTAGATGATATGCAAGAGAACCATGCCCAATAGCATGTTGAGAGAACCACCACCAAGAAGGTGAATGCGATTGAAGAAAATAGCTCAGAGTTGACAACCAAGCTAGAAGAACTTATCTCTTTGATGAAAGGTAAAGAAGAGGTAAATGTTAATGCCATCACTAATGAAGATACTAGTGATGTGAATTTTATTGCTCTTAATAGCTATAATTCAAATTGGAAAAACAATGGTTATGCTCCTAAACTTCCTAATCCAAATAATGGAGGAGCATCCAATAATTTTAGGGATTTCTATTTCTGTGCCCCTGGTTGCTTAGTTGTACTCAGTTTTGCCCAAGGAGTCTAAATTTCCTCACTTTTGCCCTCCCCCACTCGCCCCACTCTCGCAAAAGCCCAAATGAAGCCTTGTCGTCGGGTCAACACAGTTGACCGTTACCTCCTCAGTTACTGACGCGTGGGGCCAGAGAGACATGCGGGCCACGTATGACATGTGGGCCTGGCCGTTACAGCCTATGACAAGTGGGACGTGGGCTGGTCAATTGACTCGTGTGTAGAGCCTGGACGAGCCCGTACGACCCGTTTAGTTTGTACGTTGATCGTATACTGGTATTTGTACGTGGGTGTTTCGCTTTCCCATGCACTGTATCGCAGTCGTGGGCGTGCACGTGTCGATGGAAAACTTCCAAAAATGTCCCATCGTATAAGAGAAGGGGAAATAACACGGGCCACATCGCCCCCACCATTTCCCCCTGTCGGGCCTCTGGGACTGGGGGTGCCCAGGCCCGTCTGCCTATGGCCCAGGATGAGAAGATTGCCTTAAGCACTAAGTGGCCCCACCCACGGGCTTCACGGAGCTGGTTCTCGCGAGGGCCAATGCCTCGCGAGGTGCGAGGCGGCGTCACCATCAAGTACTTCACGAGGCTTCTCCGCGAGGCTGTCCATGATGCCCTCAGGAGGCGGGTCTGTCTGGAGCTGGCCTGGCAGGGCCCCACAACCCTGCGCCCGCACATGGGTGATGCGCGCCGTGCCAAGCGGTGCCAGGAGCGGTGCCAGCGGGCACGGACAGAGAGGCTTTCCTCTTTGGTGATAGAGGAGCAGCGCCATCTCGCGGGCTCCTAAAGCAACCCCCAACGATTTCCCTTCTAGTGCTAGAGGACCAAGACCGGAGGCTCGGCAGGGCGGAGGTCACTCCCGAGCCCACAAGCGCGTCACGACCAGGAGCTTTGGCAGACGAAGACCACCTTTTGTAAGGATAGGCCGCAGTCATGTCCCCCTTCAAACTGGCCATTGTGGCAACCCTTCCCTCCTTGTGTTTTCGGGGGAAGAGGACCAAGGCCAATATAAGAGTAGGAACCAGCCACCATAGAGAGGGAGAACCCGGGGCAACCAAAAACACACCTTGCACTCATCCTCATCCTCATCCTCAAGCAATCCACCAAGCTTGAGTAGGGTTTTACACCGCAAGGTGGCCCGAACCTGGGTAAACCATGTGTTCCTCGTTCATCTTCCTTAGCTCGAGCCGCTGGAGAGTCGCCGTGAGGTTGTGAAGCAGAGTAGGGCAGGAGAGCGAGCGCACCCCAGTGTTCGAACCTCTTTGGGTCCCCGGAGCCCCGATTCCGACATTTGGCGCGCCAGGTAGGGGTGTGCCGTTGCTCTCCCGCTCCGTCTCAGCTTCGCCTGTGCCGACCCGATGGTTGACACCCGCCGCGCACGCGTACCGTGCTCAGCGCCGAACGAGCGCCACGGCCTCGCCCATGCCACGGACGAAGTTGTCGACGGTCGCGCCGCCCGCGAGCGACGGGATCGCTCGTGGCCCCCTATGTGGCGAGACGGCCGCCCCATCGCGTCCCCCTTGGCTTGCGTTCACATGGGAGACCTGAATGCGCAGGATGCATTGCTCATGGCGAGTGAGCTGCTCCGCCACCGCCCGACGGACGGGGGCTATGACGCCTGGGCGGACGACATCGCCGAGCTCGTCACCGTCGCCAGGAGGGCTCTGGCGCCCTACCTCCCACTCCGGCCTCCGGCGCCGGAGGAGGGAGCGCGGGCGGCGGGCCTTCCCCACCACCAAGAAACGGCATGGTCGGGCCTCAGCCCAACGGGCCTAAGCAGGGCCCACCTCGCGCCGTCCCCCTCCTCTTCCGGGTCCCGGTGACCGGCTTTGGCCAGCCGACCGGCCCCAGCGGTGATGCACCCGGGGGCGACGGGATGTTCTACGCCCACCACAACGTGCGCACCCATGACACGGGAGACTGTCGGGCGTTCGGACCGTCTCGCAGGGAGCTCGCCGGGTAGCGCCCTGGCCGCAGCGTCCGCGGTGCAGGTCGCGGAGATGGCAGCGGTGGTAGCAGGAGGAACGACCGCAGCAATAACCCTAACCAAGGCTGGCGTGAGCAACCTCACGGCGACGACGAGCGCGGCCGGCCTCAGGGGGACGCCCGGCAAGGTTGGCCCTATGGGGCCCGCCCCCAGGACAGCGTGGCCCAGCCGCCGCGACCGCCGCCGTCCAGGGAGAGAAGCAGCGGCTCGTCCGACGGAGGGTTTGGGGATGACCAGGAGCCTCGCGTGGCGGCCTACATCCTTGGCGAAGCCCAAGCCCTCCTGCCAACCCACCGGCTTGGACAGCTCTGCCGCGCGACGAGTGACACTCTCCGGGGGCCAGAAGCCGTGCGGCCCCTCAGATGGTCCTAGTATGCCATCTTCTTCGACTCCGAGGACGGCCTCAAATCCATGGCCACCGCGGGCACGCTCCCCCTGCTGTGTACCCCCATCATCTGCAACGTATCCGTCACCAAGACCCTCGTCGACGGGGGCACCGGCCTCAATGTGCTCTTGCGGAGACCTTAGAGACTCTCCGGGTGCTCTACAGTAAGTTGGCGCCCATCAGGCTGTTCTTCGGCGTTGCCGGCGGTTCCATCGTCCCCTTGGGGCAGGTTAGCCTCCCTGTCACCTTCGGCACGCGCGACAATCACTGCACCGAGCTCATCGACTATGACGTAGCGCGCATTGGCCTCCCTTACAACGCGATCCTGGGATACCCGGCCCTGGCCAAGTTAATGGCGGTTACCCACCATGGCTACAACATCCTCAAGATGTCGGGCCCCGACGGTGTCATCACCATCGCCTGCGACGAGACGGACGTGGTTCGTTCCCTCGAGTGGCCTACAAGGCAGTCGCGGCCGAGCATCCCGACGACGAGGGGGGACCTGGGCTTTGCGTGGCCGCGCTCCCAAGGAAGAAGGAACAGCTGCCAGTCCCAGGCCTCGCCAAGATGAAGAACGTGACGCTCGACGCCGACGACGCGAGCCCCGTGCCCCTTGTCGACGTCAGCCTTGCCTCGGCATAGGGAAGCGCACCCGGTGCCTCCCTCAGGCTAGGCTCGGGGGCTTCCGACCGGGAAGCGTCTGACTTGGCTAGTATGACGATGGAGGAGTTCAGGCACCACTTGGGGGCAGGCCCCAACGCGCGCCCCCAGGAGCGAGGAGCGTGGCGCTCGGCGCCGGTGTCGTGGGAGCTCATCGACCAAGGGATCAGCAAGTGGCGGGAGGAGCATCATCCAGAACGTCATTCAAAGCAGGCCGCCACCTCCAGGAGGAACGACAGAGGGCGTCCGCACGTCAACCTCGCGGGCCTTAGCAGGGCAGGACCCCAGGGCCTCTCACAACCCTCGCGCGTCACCACCAACTACACTCGCGTGCCTTTTTGACTAGTGAGCACCAGTGTCGCCTTCCTCAAGCAGGCACGGTTCACAATGGCGCCTTGGGTCGCGCCAAGGCCTCACGGGTCTCCGAAGCCTCAGGAGCCAGTCTGCCCCTGAAGGGTGAACGGCTTGACGCTCCCACGGTGGCATGGCCGCCAGGTTGTTTTTGTGGTCTGTTCAAGTCAGGTGACCCCCCGTTCCTTTTTTTGTGCACTTTGCATTACCCTGAAGCTGGGACTTCCTCGTTACGTAATTAAGCGGATTAACCCCTGTTAAAATTATGTCATTTGTTTCAAGCTTCAACTATAGCACCTCATCCTCACCCGAATCTTCGCCCCCCTGCGCCCACCCCCTCGACGGTTCCATGGGGGAGGGTTGGACACGGCGTCTGCACCAGGACTTGTCCTCGCAGCGCCGACAAATCCAAATGACCAAGCTCTGGCTCACGAGCTGGCCCCCCGTGCAAGTCATCTCACCAAGGTCTTTGGTGTCCCGCCCTCCCAGAGAACCGTCACGGGCGGGTAATGGGGGCATGGCTCAGCTCGGGTCGGCGGGGGCAAGGCCGCCCATGGGCGGGCACCTCGCCGCCCCCGGCGCAGCGCCACGACGATTGCGCGGTGAGCCTCGCGCCCATGTTGTGGGTCGCGGAGCGCCCACCGCGCCGGAAACTAGGCATAAAGCCACCCGAAGAACTGAGGAAGGAGCTCCTGAGCCTTGTGCCTGGGGTGTCCGACACCTCTTTTAAATCGCCGCTCGTGACACTCTCGAGTAATAATGAGTTAGGGGTTGTACACGCCCCGGAGCCTCCCGACCGGCCGGGCTACGGCCTCGGGGGGACTCCCGCCCACGCCCAAGTGGAAGCCCCATGCTCTGCGCTGGCGGAATAACTGTCAAACCGCAACTATGCCCACGCCTAGTGGAAGCCCTGTCGGGCCTCTGGGACTGGGGGTGTCCCGGCCCGTCTGCCTGCCGCCCAAGATGCGAAGATTGCCTCGAACACTACGTGGCCCCACCTGCGGGCTTCATGGAGCCGGGCCTCACGAGGGCCAGCGCCTCGCGAGGCACAAGGAGGCATCACCACCAAGCACTTCATGGGGCCTCCCGCGAGGCTGCCCACGGTGCCCTCTGGAGGCGGGCCTGCCTATGGCTGACCGGGCAGGGCCCTTAAGCCCTGTACCCGCACATGGGTGATGCGCGCCATGCCAAACGGTGCCAGCGGCCGTGCCAATGGGAACGGACGGAGAGGATCCCTTCTTTGGTGATAGAGGAGAGTTGCCAGCTCGCGGGTTCCGAAAGCATCCCCCAAAGGTTTCCTCTTCCGTGCAAGAAGACCAGGACCGAGGGCTCGGCAGGACGGATGTCACCCCCGAGCCCACGAGCACGTCACGGCGGGGAACTTTAGCAGGCGAAGACCACCTTTTGTTAGGATAAGCTGCAACCCTATCCCCTTTCGAAATGGGCGTTGTGGCAACCCTTCCCGCCTGATTTTTTCGTGGGAAGAGGGTCGGGGCCAATATAAGGGGGAACCAGCCCCCTTAGAGGAGAGAACTTTTGGCTCGGCAAGAACACGCCTTGTACCCATCTTCCACCGCAAGCAATCCACCAAGCAGGAGTATGGTTTTACACCGTGAGGTGACCCGAACCTGGGTAAACTCTGTGTGTCATTGTTCATCTTCCTTAGCACAAGCCGCCGGAGAGTCGCCGTGTGGTTGCGAAGTAGAGCAGGGCAGGAGAGCGAGTGCACCCCAGTGTTTGAACCTTCTTGGGTCTGCGGAGCCCCGATTCCGACATTTGGCGTGCCAGGTAGGGGTGCGCCATAGCTCTCCTGCTCCGTCTCGTCTCCACCCGTGCCGACCCGATGGTTGACACCCGCCGCGCACGCGCAGGGCGCTCAGCGCCGAACGAGCGCAATGGCCCCTGCCCTACCGCGGACGAAGCCGCCGACGGCCGCGACGCTCACGAGCGGCAGGATCGCTCGTGGCCCCCTACGCGGCGGGGAAGACGCCCTGTCGCGTCCCCCTGGCTTGCGTTCACGTGGGAGACTTGAACGCGCAGGACGCGTTGCTCATGGCGAGCGAGCTGCTCTGGCACCGCCCGACGGACGGAGGGCACGACGCTTGGGCGGACCTCATCGCCGAGCTCGTCACCATCGCCAGGAGGGCTTTGGCGCCCTATCGCCCACTCCGGGCCCCAGCACCGGAAGGAGGAAGTGTGGGCGGCGGGCCCTTCCCGCTGCCAGGCGGCGACCTAGTCGAGCCCCAGTCCGACGGACCCGAAAGGGCCCGCCTCACGCCGTCATCCTCCTCCTCCGAGTCCCAGAGACCGGCTGTGGCCAGCAGGCCAGCCCTGGTAGCAATGCACCCGGGGGAGGCGGCGGAATGTTCTGCGCTCACCACAACGTACGCACCCACAACACGGGAGACTGATGAGCGTTCGGACCGTCCCGCCGGGAGCGCACCGGCCGGCGTCAGGGCCGCAGCATCCGCGGCGCCGGTCGCGGGGATGGAAGCAGTGGCAGCAGGAGGAACGACTGTGACAACAACCCCAACCAAGACCAACATGAGCAGCCTCGAGGCGACGACGGGTGCGGTCGGCCTCGGGAGGACGTCCGGCAAGGGCGGCCCCACGTGGTTCACCCCTAGTATGTCGTGGCTCTGCCGCCGCGGCCGCCGTCGCCTAGGCAGAGAAGCAGTGGCTCGTCTGACGGAGGGTTAGGAGCCCCGCCTGGCGGCCTGCATCCTCGGCGGAGCCCAAGCCCTCTCGTCAAACAACTGGCTCGGACAACTTCACCGCGCGATGAGCGGCTCCCTCCAGGGGCCGGAAGCCACGTGGCCCCTCCGGTGGTCCTAGTATCCCATCTCCTTTGACTCCAGGGATGGCCCCAAGTCCATGGATGCCACGGGCACGCTCCCCTTGCTATGCACCCCCATCATCTGCAACGTCTCCGTCACCAAAACCCTCGTCGACGGAGGCGCCGGCCTTAATGTGCTCTCCATGGAGACCTTTGAGACCCTTCGGGTGCTCTACTGTGAGCTGGCGCCTACCAGGCCGTTCCACGGCGCCGCCGGCGGCTCCGTCGTCCCCATGGGGCAGGTCTGCCTCCTCGTCACCTTCGGCACGCGCGACAATTACCGCACCGAGCTTATCGACTTTGAGGTAGCGCGCATCAGCCTCCCATACAACGCTATCCTGGGGTACCCGACCGTGGCCAAGTTCATGGTAGTGGCTCACCACTGTTACAACATCCTCAAGATGCCGGGCCACGGCGGCGTCATCACCAACACCTGCGACGAAACGGACGCGGTCCGTTCCCTCAAGCAGCCCTACAAGGCGGCCGCAGCCAGGCGCCCCCACGACGAGGGAGAAGCTGGGCTTGGCGCGGCCATGCTCTCAAGGAAGAATGGACAGCTGTCGACCCCTGACCTCGCCAAGGTGATGAAGGTGGCGCTCGACACCGACGACGCAAGCCCCGCGCCTCCTGCCGACGTCGGCCACATCTCGGCATAGGAAGGCGCGCCCGGTGCCTTCCCCAAGCCAGGCTCGGGGCTTCCGTCTGGGAAACGTCTAGCTTGGCTAGGAAGGCGGTTTCGGGCACTACCCGAAGGCGCGCCTCATCGCGCGCCTCCTCGAAGCGAGAAGCATGGCGCCTGGCGCCGGTGTTGCGGGGGCTCATCGACCAAGGGATCAGCAAGCAGCGGAGCGGGCGTCTTCGAGAACACCGCCCATAGCAGGCGCCGCCCTGCGAGGAGCGATATGAGCGGCAGGGAGCGCCCGTACGTCGACCTCGCGGGCCTCGACAGGGCAGGCCCCCGGGGCCTCCCCCGACTCTCGCGCATCACCCATCGACTACGATCATGTGCCTTTTGGCCTAGTGAGTAGCAGCACCGCCCCCGCAGGTAGGTAAGGCTCACGACGGCGCCTTTGGTCGCGTCAAGACCTCGCGGATCCCCGAAGTCCCGGGAGCCGGCCGCCCCTGAAGAGTGGACCCCCACGCCACGCGTTGTCAAATGGCTCGACGCCCCCGCGGTGGAATTGCCGCCAGGTTATTTTTGTGGTCTGCACAAGTGAAGCAACCCCCCGTTCCTTTTGTTTACTTTGCATTACCCTGAAGCGGGGACTTCCTGCCCCTTCTGTCACTGGGAAAGAACACCGCAAGATCGAACCCATCACAAAGCACCTCTTCCCATGGCAAGAAAAATCGATCTAGTCGGCCTAACTAAACCAAAGATTCGAAGAAGAAATATGATGCTATAAGCAATCATGCATATAAGAGATCAAAGAAGACTCAAATAATATTCATGGATAGAAACTGATCATGAACTCAAAATTCATCGGATCCCAACAAACACACCGCAAAAGTTTACATCAAATAGATCTCCAAGAGACCATTGTATTGAGAATCATAAGAGAGAGAGAAGAAGCCATCTAGCTACTACCTACGGACCCATAGGTCTATGGTGGACTACTCACGCATCATCGGAGAGGCACCTATGAGGAAGATGAACCCCTCCGTGATGGTGTTTAGATTGGATCTCGCGGTTCTGGAACTTGCGGCGGCTGGAATTGTGCTTCATTGACTCCCCTAGGGTTTTCCGAATATTTGAGAATATATAGGCATCAGAGGCGGTGCGGAAGGGGGCTGAGGAGGGCACAACCCATCAGGGTGCGCCGGGGCCCCCCTGGCGCGCCCTGGTGGGTTGTGCTCTCCACAGCCCACCTCTCCGGTAGTTGTTTGGCCCACTGGGTGTCTTCTGGTCCAGAAAAATTCTCCAAAAAGTTTCATCGCGATTGGACTCCGTTTGGTATTGATTTTCTGCGAAGTAAAAAACAAGCAAAAATAGCAACTGGCACTTTGCCACTATGTCAATAGGTTAGTCCCAAAAAATGATATAAAGTTGTTATAAAATGACTGTAAAACATCCAAGAATGATAATATAACAGCATGGAAAAAGCAAAAATTATAGATACGTTGGAGACGTATCAACATCCCCAAGCTTAATTCCTACTCGTCCTCGAGTAGGTAAATGATAAAAACAGAATTTTTGATGCGGAATGCTGCCTAACATGTTCATCATATTCTTTTCTTTGTATAGCATGGACATTTGGACTTGTAAATGATTCAAAGCAATAGTCTAGTTTTAACATAATGACTTCAATACTCAACCATGTCAACAAGCAACCATGTCTTTCAAAATATCAACACTAAAGAAAGTTATCCCTAGCCCATCATGCTCAATCATTGATCCATTCATGAAACACACTCAAATATTAGCTATGCCCAATGCTCAAGTACGATCATAGTGCCCCCTAGTTGGTGCTTATAAGAGAAGATGGAGACTCAAAGCAAAAATAAAAATTGCATAAAGTAAATAGATAGACCCTTCGCAGAGGGGAGTAGGGATTTGTAGAGGTGCCAGAGCTCAAGGTTTAAATTAAGAGAGAGAAAATATTTTGGGTGGCATGCTTTTCCTGTCAACGAAAACGACAAAGTAGCTCACAATACTTTCCATGCTAGATATATCATAGGCGGTTCCCAAACAGAAAATAAAGTTTATTTCTTTTTCCACCAAACTTTCACTTTCCATGGCAGGCAGTATCCACGGTTGCCTTCTATACCAACACTTTCCAAGGAATTTATTATTTGACAACATAAAGTAAATATTATTTTTTTCTTTTTCATTTCGGGAATGGGCATCCCTATTACCGCCACAATCTCGTGCAATGACAAGTGAATAAACACTCATCTTGAGAATAACACATCTAGCATGGAAAAATACTGGACACTCCCCACCGTTTCATGAGCGGTACGGGCACACAAAAGAGAAAATTTATTTTGAAAATTTAGAGATGGCACATACAAATTTGCTTGGAACGGCACAGAAATACCGCATATAGGTAGGTATGGTGGACTCATAAGGCAAAACTTGGTTTAAAGATTTTGGATGCACAAGTAGTATTTCTGCTTAGTACAAATGAAGGCTAGCAAATAGATTGGGAAGCAACCAAACCAAGAAACGAAAAATCACATAAGTGAGGATTGAACATAACTAACACCGAATCATGCACCACAAGTAGGATGTAACTTCATTGCATAACTATTGACTTTCGTGCATGCATAGGGAATCACAAACCTTAACACCAATATTCCTACTAGGCATAATTACTCACTAACATGACTCACATATTACTATCATCATGTTTCAAAACTATTACAAGGAATCAAGTTTAATTTGTCCAATGATCTTCATGAAAGTTTTTATTATATCCTCCTTGGATATCTATCACTTTGGGACTAGTTTCATATATTGCCATTGCTTTTTGGCAAGCTCAAACAAATTTAAGTCAAGCACATGAGCATAAATATTTCATATCTCAAAAAGGTATAAGTGAAGCATGAGAGGATTTCTTCAAAATTTACCTACTCTCAAATTAATCTAAGTGAAGCATTAGAGTATTTCTACAAAAGTTTTCCAAGCACACCGTGCTCAAAAAGATATAAGTGAAGCACTAGAGCAATTCTAACAATTCATAGCATGATTTTGGCTTTCTCAAATAGGTGTGTACAGCAAGGATACAAAGGAAAAACTAACAAACAAACAAGCAAAGATACAAGACGCTCCAAGCAAAACACATGATATGTGACGAATAAAAATATAGGTCCAAGTAAAATACTGATGGTCGTTAGAAGAAAGAGGGGATGCCACTCGGGGGCATCCCCAAGCTTAGTTGCTTATTTCTCTTTGGATATATCTTGGGGGTGCGGTAGCATCCCCAAGCTTAGGCTTTTGCTACTCCTTATTCCTTCATCCATCGTGATCTCACCCAAAACTTGAAAACTTCAATCACACAAAACTCAACAAAAATCTTCGTGAGATCCGTTAGTATAATAAAGCAAATCACTACTTTAGGTACTGTTGCAAACCCATTCAAATTTTATAATTGCATTATACCTACTGTATTTTAACTTTACCATGGTTCATACCCTTCAATATAAGCCATAGATTCATCAAAACAAGCACACAATGCAAGGAAAACAGAATCTGTCTTAAACAGAACAGTCTGTAGTAATCTGTACTCTAACCATACTTATGTATCTCTAAAACTTCTGACCAATTAGGACAACGTAAGGAATTTGTATATCAATACTGTGTTAAAATTTCAGCTCAAGATCACTTTCCAGAAAAAAATGAAAATTCATATACTGTACGCAAAGTTTCTGTTTCAGATTCAGCATCACTTCTACTCATCCTATGAATCATCCTAACGGTTCTACTTGGAACAAACACTAAATAAACCATAAAAACACAATAATAACAGAGGCATAATTGTGTCAACACACAAAAACAGAAAGGAAAAAACAAAAATTTATTTATTCATTGGGTTGCCTCCCAACAAGCGCTATCGTTTTACGCCCCTAGCTAGGCATATTGGATAGATTCAAGTATTGTCATCTTTGGTTTTGGATCCATAGGATGCCCTCATGATTGATTCATATTGTGGCTTAATTCTTGTTCTAGGGAAGTGTTCCATACCCTTTCTCAAGGGAAATTGAAAACGAATATTACCTTCTTTCATATCAATCACGGCACCTATAGTGCGTAAAAACGGTTTACCAAGTATAATGGGACAAGACAGATTGCAATCAATATCAAGCACAATAAAATCAATGGGCACATAATTACTATTTGCAAGAATAATAACATCATTAATTCTTCCCAAAGGCTTTTTAATAGTAGAATCCTCCAAGTGCAAATTAAGGGAGCATTCTTCAATATTGGTGAGACCAAGCACATCACATAGAGATTTCGGAATCGTGGAAACACTAGCACCCAAATCACACAAAGCAAAGCATTCATAATTTTTAATTTTGACCTTAATGGTAGTTTCCCACTCACCATGTAATTTTCTAGGAATAGAAATCTCCAACTCCAACTTTTCTTCAAAAGATTTCATCATGGCATCAACGATATGTTTAGTAAAAGCTTTATTTTGCTCATAAGTGTGGGGTGAATTCAACATAGATTGCAACAAAGAAATACATTCAATCAAAGAGCAACTATCATAGTTAAAATATTCGCAATCCAAGATAATGGGCACATCACTAGTTAAAGTTTTAACCTCTTCAAACCCACTTTTATCAAAAATTTCATCAAGATTTTCACCCTCCAAATTATTGGGACGCCTTCTAGATAAAGTTGACTACTCCAGTACCTTCATTATCAATTTTAATATTACTAAACAAGGAGTCAATAGAAGAAACACCAATCACTTTAAGATCTACATCATTTTTGTAACGGCAATCACCAGAAGACGATTTTTCTAAGATTTCTCTTTTAGCTCTAAGCATAGCGGTTCTTTTCTTACTCTCATCCATAGAGACATATAAAGCTTTAATAGATTCATCAATCTTAGGCACAAAAGCTTTCAACTTGAGATTTTCAACATCATGAGTAATTCTATCAATGCTTCTAGACATATCATCAATCTTATTCAACTTTTCTTCTATCGTAGTATTGAAAGCCTTTTGCGCATTGATAAATTCTTTAATATTACTCTCAAGACCAAAGGTGCTCCTATTATTATTTTAAGAAGAATTAACATAGTAATTACCAAAATTATTAGAGGAATTTCCAGGAAAAGGCCTAGGATTAAAATTACCTCTATAAGCATTGTTATTGAAATTGTTGCGCGAGATAAAATTCACATCTACGGATTCACTATTTTGCTCAATCAAAGTAGACAAGGGCACATCATTAAGATCAATAGGAGCATTTTTACTAGCAACCAATTTCATCAAAGCATCAACTTTATCACTCAAAGTACTAATTTCCTCTACCGAATTAACTTTTTTACTAGTAGGTGCTCTTTCGGTATGCCATTGAGAATAATTAGCCATGATATTATCTAGCAATTTAGTAGCTTCAGCCAAACTAATCTCCATAAAAGTACCACCCGCGGCGGAATCTAAAAGATTTCTAGAGACAAAATTCAATCCCGCATAAAAAATTGTATGATCATCCAAAGATTCAAACCATGTGTAGGATAATTTCTTATCATCAACTTCATTCTTTCCCAAGATTGGGCAACATGTTCATGCTCAAGTTGCTTAAAATTCATGATTTGCATCCTAAGGGAAATAATTTTTGTGGGCGGAAAATACTTAGTGATAAAAGCATCCTTGCACTTATTCCAAGAATCGATACTATTGCGAGGCAAAGAGGAAAACCAAATTTTTGCGCGATCCCGCAAGGAAAAAGGAAATAGTTTTAACTTCACAATATCATTGTCCACATCTTTTTTCTTTTGCATATCACACAATTCTACGAATGTGTTTAGATGGGACGCGGCATCCTCATTAGGAGTACCGGCAAATTGATCTTTCATTACAAGATTCAACAAAGCGGCATTAATATCACAAGACTCCGCACTAGTGGCGGCAGGAGCAATAGGCGTACTAGTAAAATCATTGTTATTAGTATTGGAAAAATCACACGACTTGGTGTTTTCTTGAGTCATCGTGACTACGCAAACAAGATTGCAAAGAAGGAAGAGATCCAGCGAGAAAAAGGCAAACGAAGAAGAGGGCGAATAAAACGGCAAATTGGTGAAGTGGGGGAGAGGAAAACGAGAGGCAAGTGGCAAATAATGTAATTGCAAGGAGATGAGATTTGTGATTAGAAACCTGGTAGATGATGGTGGAGTCCCCTCGGCGCCTACGATAGGCACGTAGAAGAGACCGCTTCCTCCCCGGCAACGGCGCCAGAAATTCCTTTGACGTGGCTTGAGACTGCGTCGGTATTTCCCCAAAGAGGAAGGGATGATGCAGCACAGCAACAGTAAGTATTTCCCTCAGTTATGAAACCAAGGTTATCGAACCAGTAGGAGGATCACCACCACCCAATAAGCAGCACCTGCATACATACAACAAATACTTGCAACCCGATGCGAAAGAGAGGTTGTCAATCTCTCTACGGTAAAAAGATAGATTAGGTGGTGTGTGATAGGAGAGATAGATCTCTCATGAACACAAATAAAAAGAGTAAATATGCAGCAATATGTTTTTGGGTTTTTGGTTTTGTAGATCTGAAAACAAAGATTGCAAAAAGATAGATCGGAAAGCAATATGACGGAAAAGTAGACCCGGGGGCCGTAGGGTTCACTAGTGGCTTCTCTCATGAGTATAGCGCACGGTGGGTGAACAAATTACTGTTGGGCAATTGATAGAAAATCGAATAGTCATGACGATATCAAGGCGGTGATCATTATATAGGCATCACGTCCAAGATAGATAGACCGACTCCTGCCTGCATCTACCTCTATTACTCCACACATCGACCGCTATCCAGCATGCATCTAGTGTATTAAGTTCATGAAAAAACGGAGTAATGCAATAAGAACGATGACATGATGTAGACAAGATCTATTCATGTAGGAATAGACCCCATCTTGTTATCCTTAATAGAAATGATACATGCGTGTCTTGCTGCCCCTTCTGTCACTGGGAAAGAACACCGCAAGATCGAACCCATCACAAAGCACCTCTTCCCATGGCAAGAAAAATCGATCTAGTCGGCCTAACTAAACCAAAGATTCGAAGAAGAAATACGATGCTATAAGCAATCATGCATATAAGAGATCAAAGAAGACTCAAATAATATTCATGGATAGAAATTGATCATGAACTCAAAATTCATCGGATCCCAACAAACACACCGCAAAAGTTTACATCAAATAGATCTCCAAGAGACCATTGTATTGAGAATCATAAGAGAGAGAGAGAGAGAGAGAGAGAGAGAGAGAGAGAGAGAGAAGAAGCCATCTAGCTACTGCCTACGAACCCGTAGGTCTATGGTGGACTACTCACGCATCATCGGAGAGGCACCTATGAGGAAGATGAACCCCTCCGTGATGGTGTTTAGATTGGATCACGCGGTTCTGGAACTTGCGGCGGCTGGAATTGTGTTTCGTCGACTCCCCTAGGGTTTTCCGAATATTTGAGAATATATAGGCATCAGAGGCGGTGCGGAAGGGGGCCGAGGAGGGCACAACCCATCAGGGCGCGTCGGGGCCCCCCTTGTGCGCCGTGGTGGGTTGTGCTCTCCACAGCCAACCTCTCCGGCAGTTGTTTGACCCACTGGGTGTCTTCTGGTCCAGAAAAATTCTCCAAAAAGTTTCATCGCGATTGGACTCCGTTTGGTATTGATTTTCTGCGAAGTAAAAAACAAGCAAAAACAGCAAGTGGCACTTTGCCACTATGTCAATAGGTTAGTCCCAAAAAATGATATAAAGTTGTTATAAAATGATTGTAAAACATCCAATAATGATAATATAACAGCATGGAACAAGCAAAAATTATAGATACGTTGGAGACGTATCACACAACACCACGACGATTGCGCGGTGCGTCCCGCACCCATGTTATGGGTCGCGGAACGCACACCCGCACCGGAACCCAGGCGTAAAGCCACCCGGAGAATTGAGGAAGGAACTCCCGAGCCTTGTGCCTGGAGTATCCTTTTCCTCTTTTAAAATCGCCACCCGTGACACTCTCACGTAAGAATGAGTGGGGTAGTACACGCCCCGGAGCCTCCCAAAGGACCGCCCCTCGGCCTTGGGAGGACTCCCGCCGACGCCTAGTGGAAGCCCCATGCTCTGCGTTGGTTGATGAAGAGCTGAGGAAGAAGCTCCTAAGCCATGTGCCTGTGGTATCCGACCCCTCTTTTAAATCGCCGCCCATGACCCTCTCACGAAATAATGAGGTTGGGGTTGTACACGCCCCGGAGCCTCCCGAAGGACCGCCCCTCGGCCTCGGGAGGACTCCCGCCCATGCCTAGTGGAAGCCCCATGTTCCGCGCTGGGTGAGACAGTGAACAATCCCCTAGGCAGGGGCCGTAACAGCCTCAGGACAAACGGCACACGCCTCGAACCCCCCCCACCCCACCCCCGCGCGCGCGGCACGCGCCCACCGGCCCCCTTGGGCCTCACGCGCGCGTGGGCTGGGCATGGTGCCTGTGCCTGGGCAAGTCCTAACGATGCCAGGACCCGAAGGGCGAGATTGTGGCTCGTGGACATGCCCGTACGCACGTCACCTCACCAAGGCGCGTGGTGCCTTACTTCCTCACATGACGCCCAAGTGTAAACCGGTAAGACCGTTCCGACCTAGAAGCAAATGCTTTCATGCAGGATTTCTCCCCAGGGCGGTTCCTCCAAAAACCATCGCGCGTCGGGACCTTCATACCAACGACGACCGAGATGCGCTCGGGGGCTGAGCCCTGGCAGCGCATAGCGTCAGGGTAACCCAGGAAAGGGATACAAGCCCAGCACAGGACAAATAGGAGAAACTGATTTTCAACCCAAAAAGTGTTCAGCTTAAGGCACGAGGGACACAACCCATTTTTCACGCACCCCCACGGGGTCAGCATGGTTCATTGCAGGAAAAGAAAAACAACGCAAAAGAGGAGCTGGGCCCTCGCGGCTCCGCCTCTGGAGATCCTGACCCTGGCGCTACCGCACCTAGTCGGAGTCTTCCTCCTTGACGCAGGTGCTTGGAGAGCCGTCGGAGTCATCATCGCTTCCACTCCCCCGGAGGAGGAGCTACGGCTGCCGCCGCCGCTGCTGATGTCGCTCTCCATACAGCAGTCGAGGCGATCGCCGCCCCCCCCCCCCCCCGAAGATCTTCATGAAGAGCGTGGAGGCCCCGTAAAACTTGAAGTGGAGGACGTGCCCCTCCCGCAGGCCGCGGGCAAGGGCGAATGACTTCCACCCACACTTCAAAACATGAAGCCGAGTGGGTTGAACTCCGTCGCCACCCAGGAGGACCCGTTGCAGCAGCCGTCTGGCTGCAGCCACAGGCCCAGGGATGCATGTCCCTCCATCTCCCTCGCAAAGGGGTTTGGGAGCCGGAGCTAGGTGCGAGGCCTGCCCTCCACCCTCACGATGAAATCGTGGACTATGTCGGCGGAGTGGTTCCGCGGCCTGGCGGCTGCACCATCCCGCTGGCCTCGCTCGCGACCACCTCGCCCGCCGTGCTCGCGCCCGCGGGCGGGGCTTCTTCCGCGGCTGCTCGAGCTAACGTGGGCCATCGGCGAAGGTCGCCCGCGCCCCCGACGAGGCGCCTCGAGCGCAGCGACGGACGCACGGCGATGGCCACCGCCCCCCGATTCCGACACCGATGCACCCGCCTCATCCATCACCACCTTCTCCTTCTCGGTGGAGGAGAACTTCCTCACAGGTGCCATCGCTGCTACGGTGGCAAGTGGCGATGGAGACCGAACACAAGAAGGACGGGCTAAGGGACTCCTCCCCTCCCCCTTATAGGAGGACAGCTTTATGTCCGCCCCGGGCGGTTATCGAGGCATCATGGGGAATGGAGGGGCCCCTGTAGGGGAACGCAGCAGAAAACAAAAATTTTCGACCTACGCACCAGCCCAGGATCACTATCGAGACTGCATACAAGGTTTGATCTGTTTCGTTACCGACTCGTAGCGCAGCGGAAGTAGAGTCGATGACGATCGGCGGTGCAGATCCCCGCAGCTAGGATTTATAACCTCCCAACCGCGAGGATGTACTCCCACATCTTCCCCTCGGACAGCCCTCCGGGAGGCGGTCGGACAGTCCCTCGGACGGTGTCGCAGACAGCCCTTCGGGAGGACCCTCGAAACTAAGACGATCACTTGGACAGCCCTTCGGGAGGCACTCTCGAACTAAGACCGAAACTACGATCTCTCTACAGAGTTGCACACATATGGTGTCATCTATCCGGCAGGGCTTCGCCGTCCAGAACTAGTTCCCACCGGAACCCAGACAGCCTTTCGGCTCTACGAAACTATTTCGCTGGGAGGGAGAGAGAAGCCAGACAAGTCAATGGCATGTGTATGAGAGCAAGCATGAGCTGATTTTGGAGAGCTCTCTCCACCTCTATTTATAGGAGGAGCAAGGGGTAGAGGAAAGACCAAAAGGACCTTCCTAGGATCTTTCCACCACATGCCACATAAGGGTGTGTAGAAGATATCCACCATGAGGTGGAAGGACACCTCAAGGAGGGCCCCCCCATGCCATGGCCGAAATTTGCAGCCCCCTTGGGGAGCTCCGCCTCCCTTTCACACACCAAAAGTGGTTTTCTTCTAGAAGAAAAACCCCATTTGCAAATCAGCCCAAAAGGTGCTTTTCACTATTCACGAAGACATTTTTCTGCGTCCATTAAAACCCAAATTATTTTTGTGTGCCTAGAATAATTCTAGCACCCACCAAAACAATTTTGAACGCATTCCGAAACAATTTCGGAACAATGTTTCTTCAGCGAAAAGCAACCAAAACGGTTTCGGCTGCTCCGGAACATTTCCGGTTTTTGTCCCGGAAAATTCCCAGAAGTTTCCAGAACACTTCTGGCATCCTCCAAGAATTTCCAGGCGTGTGCCAGAACCAATTTGACTTAATGGAATACCCTGAAACAACTTTTCAGTTTCACCGGAACTATTCCGGTGTTCTCTCCGGAACGTTTCCGTTTCGTCCGAAACTTTTTCGGTGATTTTCTCTCAGACTCCCCGTCTAGTATTCAGCAGATAGATGACCCTTAAGCGTGTGACCCTATAGGTTCGGTGAAGTATAGACATGACCGGAACTCTTTCCGATCAATTATCAACATCGGAGCCGTGGACACCCATATTGACCCCTATACCCACACGAATGAATATTCGAGTGAACCTCCAGTTGCCGTGTGGTATTCCTGTTGCTTCGCGATATGTTACAAATACCCGAGGTGAGAAACATCGGCATCCTCGTGGATCAACACTTGTCCACAATGCCAGTTACCTCGTTGCCGGTTTTTGTTCTCTTTTCTTGTTTCTGTGTTCCGGTATCCCTGTGATCAAATCACACTTGTGTCTGGCCAGACGATGATGGATACCGTAACACCGAGAGGGCCCAGAGATATCTCTTCATCGTCGGAGGAGCAAATCCCAATCTTGAGCTATCAAGTTACTTAACATACTTTTCCATGAACCCGTAAGCCGCCGTAATAGCCACCCATTTACGGATGACGTTTAACAAACCCCAAAGTTCATGAAGCAAGCATGAAGAAACTCGACACTCTCATGGTCTAAGGAATTATGCAAACATTAACTTCTCTGTGTTATTAACCATTAACTTATAACGAATGAATCTCATAGCATAACATCAATCGGGTCGATTCAACTCAAGTGTTCTACTAACATTGTGCCCTCAAAGTTGCCGGCATAGACATGCCCATGATCAGGAAAACAGAACCATCATGCAACACTTGAGCTAGTCTTAGAGGCCAGACTAGGAATACATTTTACCGTTTATTATTCCACACGTGCATATGAGTCTTCCTTCAAGCCTTGTGGTTATTGCAGACTCGAGAACCATAGCAGTTATAGCATGGAACATAAACATAATTATGAACATGGAGATAAATAATAACATTTGTTATTGCCTCTAGGGCATATCTCCTACAGACTCCCACTTGCACTAGAGTCAATAATCTAGTCAATGCTAATGCACATTACACCTGTGGCACACCGGTGTAAAATTGCTTCGCATGTGGTATACCCTGATGTCCAACGGATCTGACAACTTCAGTTCCGTGTGTTTCTTTGCATGTCCTCGCGTTTTCACGCTTTCACAAAATTCATATTTTGTGTGGACTTGGCATCGTATATAAATGTGAATCACTGGTCAAACCTTGATTCCTCAGACTGAGCTATGGAGCAACTATCTTCAATAGTGTTCCATTGACCAAAGCCATCTTGGAATCATACTAAGTTCATGAACGAACTGTACGATTCAACATCTTCTATGCCGCTTCGAAAGCGGCAACATACTTAGCCTTAGTTACAGAATTCGCCACTGTAACCTGTTTAGAAACGATTTCCAAACACCGTGCCACCATATTGTGTATCACACAAAACCCTTAACTTAAATCGAAAATCGCATGGAGCATTGATGAAGACTGTATCGATGTAATTACTTACAACGAGCACTTCATAATCTCTGCTTGCGAGAAAACATGTCATCAGTGCTACTTTAGTACTCCATGACATTTTTCACTGTTGTCCCATGATCAGTACTTTTGATCACTTTGGTATCTATACTCGCAACAGCTTTGGAGCATTGGACATATCTGGTTGTTTTACATACCATGGAATAAATGATTAATCCAAACACGAAAGTGTGTGGAATCTCCATCATGTATTTCGCTCATCAGTGTTTTGAGACACCGAGTCTTGCAAAAACCCTTTCCATGTGACTTCGGCAAGAATCACTCCTTGGTGTTTTAATGCTAAGATGTTTTAGCATCTTGTCAATATGTATTTTTGGCTTAGCCCCATTAGGTAAATCTATCTCCATAGATCATCATGCCTAATATTGAGGCTATTTAGCCCAAGCACTTCATCGGAAAAACTATTTTCAAATGAAGTCCTAATTTGTGTCAAGAAATTTATTTCCAATTAACAATGTGTCAAGTACACAAGGTTTTTAGAAATATTATTATGGTCCCACTTACTTTCTTGAATCACAAGCATCTTCGATACCCATTTGATGAAGTCAAAACCCTTTTGACCATTCCATCAAAAACGAAGATTCCAACTCCACTTTGCTCTCTTCTGTCCATCGCTGGAACTCTGAAGTTTGCATACTTACTAGCATCCTCTGGATCGACAAATTACTTTGGACTGTATCACATACAAGTCCTAGGTTTCATTTCCATCACATGGAAATCCTTTTGTCATCCATGTTTCATATCTCATGATTGAAATATGTATTAATTGCTAGTTCAACCCGAACCGACTTTAAGCATCGCTACGGTGAGACAATCTCATCGTAGTCAACTCCTTGAACTTGTTATTGCAACAAGTCGAGCTTTATAGATAAAACATTTTATCCGTATCAGTTTTTAGTTCCATAAATATTCGTTAGACTCTAAGTCTTCCGAAAGGTGTATCAAGATCTTAATCTTGAATCACTTATATGGAAACTATCTCGGATTGTATTGGCATTTAGCCAATTCCGGAGTCAGGGCCCATCAACGCTTCCTTGTGAATCGTAGGTATACTGTTGTCTAACAACAATATCTCATTTGCGCACCTGATAGGTTTGCACGAGCTTTGCCTACGTGGTTCAGCTGCAAGTTCGACCGAAGTCCATACATTTTATTGTAGAGACTTCCGTATCAGTCGCAGTAAGAAACTCCGGAATTACTTCCAAGGTCTCTTTCCTTTGATCTGATGACGATGATACTGTTTATCTCGTCGAGTTGCACTGTTCTCCCACTCACCTTTTTGAAAGAACCATTTTCTTGAAAAAAGCATACCGTTCTTTGTGGCAAACCTATTTGCCTCGGTATTGTGGTGGGGAAATACCCAATGACTTGGGATAACCTACAAAGTAGCACTTGTCTGATTTGGAATAGGTTTGTAACCTTTTACACAAGCCCCATATTCCAAATGTTAAGAAAAGATATAATATGGTTGGGCGTACCATACCATGGCGTCATTTCAACAGACCCGATGGAGCTCTTTTCAGTGTAAAAGCCGCAGTCTCTAAAGCATCACTTTAAAAGGGATAATGGCAAATTTATTTATGTCATCTTTGATCTTACCATGTCATGAATGGTTCGATTACATCTACACGGACTCTCCACTTGCAGTGGTGCTCCGGGAGGTGCAAGTTATGAAACCCCTTTCACAACTCATCAGACATTCGCTAAACTTGTAACTCAAATATTCCTTTCTGCAATCGAATTGTAGAAACATAATTTTCTTGTTACAACAACTTCTACTTCATTTTTGAAAACCTTATGAATGAATTCAAAAGATCCAGGCTTACGTCTCATCAAGTAAATATCAATATATCTACTTGAGTCATTTCTGAAGATAGATAAATCCACTACTTGCAACAACATTTATGGAACTACACACATCAAAATGTATGATCACCAATAAGTTTGTTGCTCGTTACTTATGGCCTGTGAACGGTATTTCAGTCACTTCACTTTTCGGAGGAAAGTTGCAAGTGTCAGATGATTCAAAATCAAATGACTTTAAAATCCATCATAATGGAATTTTCCATGCGGGTTTCTCCAATGTGACCAAATGCAGTGCCACACATATGTGGTATTCTTTTAGTCTTGCGACATTTAGCGTCAGTGTTATGGATGTATCATATTACCATCAATATTCATAACATACATCCCATCCTGGATGGAAGCATGGCCCTTCATGTTATTCATAACACCGAACATCAAAAGTTCTCTTATGAATAACCTCCTTGCAAGATACCTTATGCAAAGGGCTAGAGTGTATGAAACTCTAAATGAATTATGAAAGTAAATACAGAGGTAATGTATTATTATCAATATTCATAACATACTTCTCATTCATAATGAAAGTATGGCCCTTTTGTTATTCATAACTCCGAACATTAAAAGTTCTCTTATGAACAACCTTCTTGCAAGATACTTTATGCAATGGGCTAGAGTGTGTAAAACTCTAAAATGATTTATGAAAGTAAATACATAGGGAATACACCTATGGAAGGCATAGTAACATTTACTATGTTCCCTGCGTGTATCTAAACCTCATTCCTGGCTAGTCTTTCAGGCCATAGTAGTTCTTACATCGAGTTGCAACAGAATGCAATCGAGCGGGTATCTTTGTGATTAACTCACAATACCCAAGAATTAGTGATTAACATGTTTAACCATAATTCCCAAGAACTATATCTTTGACCAGCCTTCTATACATCAAAAACCTGTATGACATTCATACATGAGCTGGATATTCCAGTCTTCTTTCCTTTTGCATTTATACTTCTAACAGTTTAACTTTCAGTATTTCTCCTACTCTCAGAAGAAGCTCCCAACTTAAGAGTGGCGATAGCCCCGGACTTCCTAGGCGTGAAAGTTTCACTAACACCCTTCGGACACTTCCTTTCTCTTTAAGTTGTCTGTTTTATTCACCATCATCATATGACAGGCGTTCTTCTGGATCCCTCACTTATCAGTCTAATGCATAGTAAACTCCTTTACTAATAGTTTGCAAACAAACATTGCTTTGGATATCTCATATCTTTTAGCCTTTGTCTGTCTCTGAAAATGATTTTCAGATTCCATGAATATCACATAACTATCCAAACTTTCAAAGTTCGGGTCTCATGGAAGCAAACATATTGCACTTGACTGAAACGGAATTCTAGCTTTTGGATCGATGGACGAGAGTCACATGATCCATAGCATTAGCGGGAGAATACCGAAAGCATGCGATAGGACAAGTCCTTATCGGCACTCTAGAGGACAATCCTCTCATTACGTTACCAACCGTAAAGTTTTAACCAAATATTTAACAGCTATTCAATTTTAATTGGGAAGGTGGAAACGCGAGCCATTATTCTACAACTATTATGCAAATAACACTTAGACAGTGTTCATAATTAATTGTACTGAGAATTAAAAGAATTAATTCTACAGTGCGCTCCCACTCAAATCAATATCTCTCATAATTGATTGTGAGTGATACAAGACCCCCATTTCAATTGTTCGCCATTGGTGTAACACCACCGATGACGAAAATCTCAACCGGTAGGCCAACTTGCCAATCACATCTCTATGTGATTCTTGTTCATCTTTCGATGCGCATGTTCCGAGCTCATGACGGTCATGCCTGAACGTCAAGACAACCAAGTGATCTTGCTGCGAGGTCTCAACTCACCCGCCTCACACTTCTCTAATCGTTCGTACCCGTGTGACACGGCGCACCCCGAAAAGATAGGTGCCGTGACGGTGCTACACTTGGGTGAACACTAACTACTTGATATTTTTGTGAGAGATCACCCTAATAAAAGCGACTATCGCGCAATCAAGAAGGGTGCATCATAAGGGATAAACATCTCAGGCAATTCATAATAGCATGATATGGTATAGCCCTTTCTGACGGAGAAGTCTTTCATTTCTTCGTCTTTGGCATTCGCGTTGGTGTTCACCTTCGCGAAGATTGCCACCACCTTGTCGATGCACCAGATAATATTGCTATCTCTATAGCTAATAAAATAAGTGCATTACTGAAGGTTGACACGCAGGTCATTAAAGTGACAATCATATGGCTCCAGCCATCATGCCGAATCATGACACGCAGGTCATGTTAATCAATTTACATTATATAGTCATCTCATACATAATCAAATTATAATGAGCACTGCTATACCACATCACATGCACATGCAAACCATCCTGCAAAACCAAGTTAGATGCCTCTAATCGGTTCATGCAAAATTTTATTTTACGTGACTTCTAAGGTTTCGAAACAAACCGAAGCTACCAACGTCCATCATCAAGCATGATAATCCAAGTCGCTAGATTAACATTGCGGGGTGTATGAAACACGAGATAATAAAATCTCGAGCCCCATACTAAACTTCGTCATACGCGTGACCCCCGTGCAGATCATATCTGCATTGCCCTTTCGTCTGCGAAATTTCATCTTTCTTTTTAACTACGGTGGAATTCAATGAACTGTTAGCACTTCGTTGATCAATCAGGATCGCGGATTGCCAGAACATTGAAACTCCACCATACTGTTATCAAGATCAGAAATATGCAAATTCCAGGGAAGCAACAAGAACATCGGGTAACAGATTTCATCTGCTACCCGCACAAATAATTTTCAGTAATAGAACTCATCTACTACCTAATTATATTGTGCAATACCCATACATCTCTATGTATTCTAGATCGCAACCTGCATCCCGGGCGGTTATCGAGGCATCATGGGGAATGGAGGGGCCCCTGTAGGGGAACGCAGCAGAAAACAAAAATTTCCGACCTACGCACCAGCCCAGGATCACTATGGAGACTGCATACAAGGTTTGATCTGTTTCGTTACCGACTCGTAGCGCAGCGGAAGTAGAGTCGATGACGATCGGCGGTGCAGATCCCCGCAGCTAGGATTTACAACCTCCCAACCGCGAGGATGTACTCCCACATCTGCCCCTCGGACAGCCCTCCGGGAGGCGGTCGGACAGTCCCTCGGACGGTATCGCGGACAGCCCTTCGGGAGGACCTTCAAAACTCGAACGATCACTCGGACAGCCCTTCGGGAGGACCCTCGAAACTAAGACGATCACTTGGACAGCCCTTCGAGAGGCACTCTCGAACTAAGACCGAAACTACGATCTCTCTACAGAGTTGCACACATACGGCGTCATCTATCCGGCAGGGCTTCGCCGTCCAGAACTAGTTCCCACCGGAACCCAGACAGCCTTTCGGCTCTACGAAACTATTTCGCTGGGAGGGAGAGAGAAGCCAGACAAGTCAATGGCATGTGTATGAGAGCAAGCATGAGCTGATTTTGGAGAGCTCTCTCCACCTCTATTTATAGGAGGAGCAAGGGGTAGAGGAAAGACCAAAAGGACCTTCCTAGGATCTTTCCACTACATGCCACATAAGGGTGTGTAGAAGATATCCACCATGAGGTGGAAGGACACCTCAAGGAGGGCCCCCCCATGCCATGGCCGAAATTTTCAGCCCCCTAGGGGAGCCCCACCTCCCTTTCACACACCAAAAGTGGTTTTCTTCTAGAAGAAAAACCCCATTTGCAAATCAGCCCAAAAAGTGCTTTTCACTATTCACGAAGACATTTTTCTGCGTCCGTTAAAACCCAAATTATTTCTGTGTGCCTAGAATAATTCTAGCACCCACCAAAAAAAATTTGAACGCATTCCGAAACAATTTCGGAACAATGTTTCTTCAGCGAAAAGCAACCAAAACGGTTCCGGCTGCTCCGGAACATTTCCGGTTTTTGTCCCGGAAAATTCCCAGAAGTTTCCAGAACACTTCTGGCATCCTCCAAGAATTTCCAGGCGTGTGCCAGAACCAATTTGACTTAATGGAATACCCTGAAACAACTTTTCAGTTTCACCGGAACTATTCCGGTGTTCTCTCCTGAACGTTTCCGTTTCGTCCGAAACTTTTTCGGTGATTTTCTCTCAGACTCCCCGTCTAGTATTCAGCAGATAGATGACCCTTAAGCGTTTGACCCTATAGGTTCGGTGAAGTATAGACATGACCGGAACTCTTTCTGATCAATTATCAACATCGGAGCCGTGGACACCCATATTGACCCCTATACCCACACGAATGAATATTCGAGTGAACCTCCAGTTGCCGTGTGCTATTCCTGTTGCTTCGCGATATGTTACAAATACCTGATGTGAGAAACATCGGCATCCTCGTGGATCAACACTGGTCCACAATGCCAGTTACCTCGTTGCCGGTTTTTGTTCTCTTTTCTCGTTTCTGTGTTCCGGTATCCCTGTGATCAAATCACACTTGTGTCTGGCCAGACGATGATGGATACCGTAACACCGAGAGGGCCCAGAGATATCTCTCCATCGTCGGAGGAGCAAATCCCAATCTTGAGCTATCAAGTTACTTAACATACTTTTCCATGAACCCGTAAGCCGCCGTAATAGCCACCCATTTACGGATGACGTTTAACAAACCCCAAAGTTCATGAAGCAAGCATGAAGAAACTCGACACTCTCATGGTCTAAGGAATTATGCAAACATTAACTTCTCTGTGTTATTAACCATTAACTTATGACGAATGAATCTCATAGCATAACATCAATCGGGTCGATTCAACTCAAGTGTTCTACTAACATTGTGCCCTCAAAGTTGCCGGCATAGACATGCCCATGATCAGGAAAACAAAACCATCATGCAACACTTGAGCTAGTCTTAGAGGCCAGACTAGGAATACATTTTACCGTTTATTATTCCACACGTGCATATGAGTCTTCCTTCAAGCCTCGTGCTTATTGCAGACTCGAGAACCATAGCAGTTATAGCATGGAACATAAACATAATTATGAACATGGAGATAAATAATAACATTTGTTATTGCCTCTAGGGCATATCTCCTACATCCCCATGCCCCATCATGCGCCACGTGCTGCGAACACCCAGGCGGTTCGGGCCGCGCCGCTCCGGCCTCCCCCCGCTGGAGGAGCCGCAACCGCCGTGAGCCCATGGATGGCATTGCCAAGCCCGCAGGCCCGGCGACATCCTTGTGGCACCCCGATAGAGGGCCGACGCACGCCAGTCCCCAGGATAAGACCTGACGCACGCCAAAGACATGATACAGCAATTTCCAGGCAAAATGGCTTTATTAATTATAATGGAGTATTACAATACTGCTGCTTACAACAATATTACATAACTCCAGGGCTAGCTAAATGGCATTGGAGGTCGGCAATGACGTCTCTGGCTGGGCTCCATAACGCACAGGACTGGCTTGGTTACACTCTAGCACGACAGATCTTCTCCTGCAACTGGCCACGTGCAAGGCCAGGTGAGTACTTTGAATGTACTCGCAAGACAACCAAATACATAGCGTCCAAACAAACAGATGACAAACCAAGCCCTATGATATGCATGAATTAATCCTAAGCATGGCATGAATCCTAATCAGGAAAGCATGGATCAAGCATGGCATATCAAGGATCAGGCACATAATCTATGGCAAGATCACACTAAATGCTTAGAATACTTACTGTACCAGATACCAACTCACTCTCTTCTGGGTTGTCCCGCAACCCACGATATACTCGTGATCCAACCTGAACCGGTCCAAATCCAATTCAGATCATGTGGTCATCCGACCAGTCATCATATAGCCATCCCTCGGCTAACATCTCATATTCCCGACATCACCTGATGTCTACCCAAGATGAGTTCTCCCAATATTACTTCCACTGCTATGGTTGATCATCTACTGAGGTATGGACGGGCTGTCCAATACCGTGGACTCGGCTATTCGAATAGATTTTGACACTCTGCAGAGGTTGCGCACTTTACCCACACCATGAAGCACCTGGCCCATGCCTCGAGATCCCACTCGGCTGGACCAGCATTGCTTCAACAAAACTTGCCTGACCCGTGACCTTTCATCGTACCACCGGCACTCTTCCTCCCCCGGAGGTCAGCCTTGGGTGGCCCCTGTGTCCTCATGACACCTGCCACCGTCGTGGCAAAACTCTGTAATCCCAAACGGGGATTACTGTCCCAAACGGGGACGGGCCCAAACACACAATCAACTGGGCTCACAGGGTTATCGCCGCTTACCTGATCAGGGTAGCACGCCGCGCATAACTCTCCCTCTTTGGAGGTACCGGTGAAGGATCACGCAGCCAGACCCGGTCAGGGTCGTCCCATACTGGCAAATGTGGTTGCACGAGTATGCCCGGACAGGTGACTCAAGATCAACCAACTAGGTTGCATTAATTCAATTCCTCATATCCACAAACTGCCGGATGACACCCAAAATAATCATAGACAGTAATCATATCGACGGATAGTCACAGCATGAGATCAACCACAGTGCTAACATGACTATGTCATTAGCAATGTTATCACTAGTATGGCAACGTTGAAATAAGGCATGATAGTAGACGAAGAGTAATGCTAGCATCTATACCACATGTGCATGCAAATGCAGATTAACAGGTAATAGGTAAACACACAGGGTGCAAGCAAAGTCATCACGCAAGTCCGGAGCTCATGGAAGAGGTTGGCTTGCCTGAGGGTCGACGAAGACGCCGGGCGGAAGCACGATCACCTCGCGGAAGAAATCGCCGGACAGGGGTCTCTCTCAGAGGGCTCGATCAGAGGGCAAGGGCAAAATGGTTATTTCCACTGTGTGAACACATATTGAAAATGGTACCATCAGAACGGGCTCGACGAGACGAAAACGTGGGCGCTGGTTTTACCTGATTCCGAGCTACGGTCGCGAAGATATGATCGTTTACTCATCAGGGACCAATCTATAAAAAGAATCCCTACAAATAGGTCCCTGGCTGAAAAACCGATCGCACCTCCGGACAGAGTACGCTTTCTAGCTTGGAAAGCGTACTTTCTAAAATACGCCTCCACTTAAACTGGTCAACGGGTCCTCCTGGTCAGCGCAGTGTCTATGACGCGTGAGCCCGCCGTCTCTCTCTCTCTCCTCCTCCCTGGTTTCTTCCTCACCGCGACAGAGACGCGGGGAAGAGCGCCGGTCGCCGGCCTGGCCGACTCCCCGCTGCTCGAGGAGACCAGCCAGAGAGCACAGAGGCTCCGCCGGCCCGCACCGCACCCGGAGGTGACCTCAGCTGAGCTCGGGGCGGCCGGCAACGTCGGGGCGGCGGAGGTCCACGGCGGCCAGGGAGCTCAGCGGAAGGGCCTGCTCCGGTGAGCTTCCTCGCCGGAGTTTGAGGGCGGCGGCGGTCTGCGGGGTCCAAGGGAGGGCTAGGGAGCAGAGGAGAGGGAGGGGGAAGGACCAAGGTGCCGGGATGGCTGCAGGATCCAACGGCGGCCTTCGGCCATTGGAACAATGGGGAAGCTCCAAGAGCTTTGGGGAGGGGCTGGGATGCTCGCTGGCCAGGAGAGGGCTCGGGGACTCCCTATTTATAGCCAAGGGAAGAAACTACTCGACGCCGGCTGAAGCTCCGAGAGCTCACCGTCATGGCGACACTCCGGCGGTTGACAGAGGCGGCTGGGAGCTTCAGGACGAGGGGAAGAGGTCTCTGGATGATTGACACGCGCGCTGGACAGCTCTACGACACTCCCGGACGGCCTGGAATGCGCTGGAGATCCGCTACCGACGAGATAACGCACAGAGCGCGCTTTTGGCACGCTCTGCCCGTGGTCACCGCGTGTCCATGGCGATGCCACGACGCACTCGATGCCAAACCATGTCTAGGCTATTCACCATCCTTCGCTGAGTTGACCTATGCAGCTGAATGACCCAAGAGAGAACCGAGGTGACTGCACCATGGTCAAACAGTTGCCAACAACAACCTGTTTGTGTTGTGGTGTGGCCACCACAGTGCTCCTCTTGGCCTGGTCTTCGGCATGGGTCAATCATCTACTAGGGTCATTAACCTGGCAAAATCTCAGCTCAAACAAACCATTCTAGATAGCACTTCCTTTGCAACTTGGCAGTCTGACCAGATTTGGAAATGAGGGAGCTGGGGTCAAATGGCTAGATGGACTTGGATGATTTTTGGTGGAGAGCTATGATTTGGACACAAGAATGCACTGGACAAGTTTCAGATCAAATTGATCATCTATGATGGTACTTCCTTCACAGAGATGCAATCTGGTCAGAAACTTGAGAAAATGATAGAAAAAGATTGACTTGGAGAGTTGAGCTGATTTTTGGTTTATGGTAGTAACATATCAATATGCACTACCTTGCCAAATTTCAGCTCAATTAAATCAAGCAATCAAGCACTTCCTTCACAAAGTGCCAGACTGAACAGAAATAGAAACCAGATGGTTCTGAGGAATTGGCTAGATAAAAATGGACCAAACTTGAAGGAGATCAATGATTTAGGCATATGGAGACACTGTAAAGATTTCATACCATTTGCATAATTTAAAATGGTACTTTCTTCACAATGCTCCAATCTGGACAGGAACTTGAATAATTTGCTGAGGAAGATTGGCTAGATGGAATGGGCTAATTTTTGGAGGACAAGGGTAATTTATCATAATGAATCACCCTGCAAAATTTTAGCCCAAGGAGATCAAGGAATTATGCACTTACTTTGCAAACAGGAAATCTGGACAGAATTTTCAAATGGAAGTGGTGCTCAAAATTTGAATTGGGGAACTTGAGATTTTGATGGAAATGGAGAATATATGGATATGAGAATCTCCACAAATTATTTGGGATTTTTCCAGACTACCAAAATGATAGCTCCTTTGTAAACACAAAGGCAGGATTTTCGGATCCAATATTTCAGAACTAAGGTTTGGATGAGCTTCGGGGTTTACTGACGGAGGGGTTGACTGGCACAAGGGCATGGGAAAGACACCGAGAGGTTGGGGAATGACTGGATTCATCTTGTCACTTGCCAAATTCCAGAGGAAAAATTCGGGAGAGAAAAGCTAGGAAGGAATAACAGCACAAAAATCGATAACCCGATTTTTGGGGTGTTACAAACCTTCCCCCCTTAAAAGAATCTCGTCCTCGAGATTCCTAGGGTTAACCTAGAACAAAATACTACATCTCCAAGAAAACCTCTGGGCTGGGTCTTAACCCTGTGGTTGAAAACCACCGAGTTAAAAGTACCAAAAACTGGTACACCCAGATCGAGATACGGATATCGCGGAATCTACTTCACAGGTAGGGGCCGCTGGGTAGCCCTCATATTTTTAGGAAAAACAAAATTTCCTTTTTCCAAAAATGCTCGGGGTACCTTAATGAACAGTGGCCTCTACCGCTGACAGGTGGGCCTAGGGCCCGCTGGCAGCCTTCTTCTTTCTCCAGCCAACAGCTCTCTCTTGCTCTCGCCTTTGCGCTGTCTCGAGTGCGGCTAGGCACTGCGCACACCTAGCTCAAAAAGCACCCTACGATGGTAGTGCGTGGCGTGCACGAGGGCAATGCAGAGAGTACTCCCATCGCGGGCCAGCGCCGGTCGGCACTGCTCGCGGATTCGCCTCCTAGACGCCGGGGGTCGAGCGTCGCGCGGTCGCCTGGACCTCGCTCACCGTACACCGGACTGGGCTATAAAAACGACCGCGGTTCCTCTTCTCTCTACCTATCACCTCGCATCCTACCTCACTTCTTCTTCCTCTTCTTCTCCTTCTGACTGCAGGAGCGCGAGGCAAGGCGCTAATGGCGGGCGTGGGCTCGGAGCTAATCACGATCCTCCTGGCTGGCATGCTGGCGGCGTTGGTTGGAGGCTCGCTGCTGCTGTGCGCGATGATCCTCAATGACCGCCGTGATGCCATGGCCAGAGGGGCGGCTAGGGGACAACTACGTCGTCTCAGGCCGGCGGAATAAACGCGGGCTGCGGCGGCGAGGGGGCGTCTTGTCAACATCACACAAGACGATGATAGAGGTGCTGCTGGGTCTAGGGTTAGTGTCGTGCGGTCAGCGGAGCTCTACTAATGTGGAGACCACACTGCTAGTTGCTCCTTGCTGAACGACATCCACAATAGGTGGGGCTAGGGTCAAATCGGGGTTTCGGTCTTGGGCTAGAAGGGTTGGACCGGTCTATGCTGCAATAAAATGTCCTAGAATTTCTCCGAGATGGCAAATGGCGTGCAGACTTTGCTTACATGATACACATGCAATCTATTCAGACTAATATGCAGACAAATGCAGAATGCACCTAGTAGCAAAATGCAGGCAGAAGAAAGAAGCATATCGAGCAGATTACACTAAGGTTATTTAATGCTAGTGGGTGTATGTACTCCTGGTATACATACACCTACACCAGCTCGCATTTTATTATAGACTCTGAGCGAGTCCAATGTTATTATTAGGTGTAAGTGCTCTACTTACTAAAATCTTGTTAAGAGTCCACTGCCAGCTGGGTTAAACATTTCTGCTTAACAGAGTGACAGATGAACCAAGCACACAGAGCAAACAGGCATGCATAACATTACAACAGCACACAAGCACAAGCAGTACAGGTAATACAAGCATACAACAACACACAGCATTGCTAGGCTAACAACAACGCTCACTCCGAACTACAGAGTCCTAAACGCAGGCGAAGAAACAGTCTTCGCAACACACCTACTTGCGGCATCTTCTGGCTTCGATCACTGCCGGAGCCACAGATGGGCCTACTTCCGCTGGGGCTCTCCTGGGGGACAGAGACTGAGCCAACTTCCATCTTCATCGTCAGACACCTCTATGGGTTGGGGCTCAACTGCTGGAGCTGCAGCGGGAACTTGACCGAACACATCCCGACGACGAAGTCGCCGGATAGCTCCTTGAATGGAATTTGGGTGGAGGTTGACTGGGCGAAAAAGGTCTACGGATTGCGAGGGTGGTACTAGCTGCGAAGGTGGCACTGGGTTTGGCAACAGGGGACGGGTGGTCTGGGATGCAATTTTACGGGCCGCACGGTAAGCTTCCGTAACAACCTGGGTGGTGTCTTGGTCAAGGACTTGGAACTCTCGCAGAATGCTAGAGAGCAGAAGTCCCTGGGCATCAATATACTGGACTAGGCGAGCTATGGTTGGGTCAACATCTCCCACTATGCTGGAGAACTTGCCAGCTATGTCCGACGAAGATGGAAAATAGCGGAACTCTTGCATCTCCGCTACTTGCGGAAACTAGCTATAAAGACGGGCGATGGCTCCTGCGGCAGCCATCTGAACAGCCAACGCGGGGGTGGGCATGGGTTTGCCCTAAAAATTCATGGGCTTCCCATCCGCCGTTGGACCTGGGCTGATATGCACCTTTGCATAAAATTGACAAAGGTGGGGGACGGGGTCCGACTGAAACACCAGATATACCGGAGGGGTGCTACAGCCAAGGGCTCGAGTGAGCACACTCGAAAGGATGCGCGGAAAGCCGGAACATCCATCACCCAAGGTTCAGCTATGGAAAGTGGGGTTTTGGGGGGTCTTGGAAGAACTGGCCATGGCTGCTAGGTTGAAGGTACTAGCGTGGGTTCTCTTGCAGGGTTCTGGCTTACTGAATGGGGAGAGCTACGGCTCGCAGCTGGGCGGGGCTTAAATAGGCAGTCGACGGGAACACACCAGCATGGCGTGGATCCTTCTCGTGCCGGGTAGAAGATACACCGGTACGGCCGACAACCAAGTGGGTCATGGTCTAATCCAGAGTGGCTGGGTTGGCGGGCAGCTGGGTAGGGTCACGTCCATTCCGACTGCGCCGCCTGTTGATCCACAATGGCCATGTCGGACGCCAGAGACGGGTCAAATCTATTGGGCTCACTACCGGTTAAACCTAGGGGTCGGGTTTGGGCTAGGGTAACCTATAGCCAGCATGGCTCTGATACCAAGTCTTGTGGCACCCCGATAGAGGGCCGACGCACGCCAGTCCCCAGGATAAGACCTGACGCACGCCAAAGACATGATACAGCAATTTCCAGGCAAAATGGCTTTATTAATTATAATGGAGTATTAGAATACTGCTGCTTACAACAATATTGCATAACTCCAGGGCTAGCTAAATGGCATTGGAGGTCGGCAATGACGTCTCTGGCTGGGCTCCATAACGCACAGGACTGGCTTGGTTACGCTCTGGCACGACAGATCTTCTCCTGCAACTGGCCACGTGCAAGGCCAGGTGAGTACTTTGAATGTACTCGCAAGACAACCAAATACATAGCGTCCAAACAAACAGATGACAAAGCAAGCCCTATGATATGCATGAATTAATCCTAAGCATGGCATGAATCCTAATCAGGAAAGCATGGATCAAGCATGGCATATCAAGGATCAGGCACATAATCTATGGCAAGATCACACTAAATGCTTAGAATACTTACTGTACCAGATACCAACTCACTCACTTCTGGGTTGTCCCGCAACCCACGATATACTCGTGATCCAACCAGAACCGGTCCAAATCCAATTCAGATCATGTGGTCATCCGACTAGTCATCATATAGCCATCCCTCGGCTAACATCTCATATTCCCGACATCACCTGATGTCTACCCAAGATGAGTTCTCCCAATATTACTTCCACTGCTATGGTTGATCATCTACTGAGGTCTGGACGGGCTGTCCAATACTGTTGACTCGGCTATTCGAATAGATTTTGACACTCTGCAGAGGTTGCACAGTTTACCCACACCATGAAGCACCTGGCCCATGCCTCGAGATCCCACTCGGGTGGACCAGCGTTGCTTCAACAAAACCCTGCCTGACCCGTGACCTTTCATCGTACCATCGGCACTCTTCCTCCCCCGGAGTTCAGCCTTGGGTGGCCCCTGTGTCCTCATGACACCTGCCACCGTCGTGGCAAAACTCTGTAATCCCAAACGGGGATTACTGTCCCAAACGGGTACGGGCCCAAACACACAATCAACTGGGCTCACAGGGTTATCGCCGCTTACCTGATCAGGGTAGCACGCCGCGCATAACCCTCCCTCTTTGGAGGTACCGATGAAGTATCACGCAACCAGACCCGGTCAGGGCCGTCCCATACTGGCAAATGTGGTTGCACGAGTATGCCCGGACAGGTGACTCAAGATCAACCAACTAGGTTGCATTAATTCAATTCCTCATATCCACAAACTGCCGGATGACACCCAAAATAATCATAGACAGTAATCATATCGACGGATAGTCACAGCATGAGATCAACCATAGTGCTAACATGACTATGTCATTAGCAATGCTATCACTAGTATGGCAACGTTGAAATAAGGCAGGATAGTAGATGAAGAGTAATGCTAGCATCTATACCACATGTGCATGCAAATGCAGATTAACAGGTAATAGGTAAACACACAGGGTGCAAACAAAGTCATCACGCAAGTCTGGAGCTCATGGAAGAGGTTGGCTTGCCTGAGGGTCGACGAAGACGCCGGGAGGAAGCACGATCACCTCGCGGAAGAAATCGCCAGACAGGGGTCTCTCTCAGAGGGCTCGATCGGAGGGCAAGGGCAAAATGGTTATTTCCACTATGTGAACACATAGTGAAAATGGTACCATCGGAACGGGCTCGACGAGACGAAAACGTGGGCGCTGGTTTTACCTGATTCCGAGCTACAGTCGCGAAGATATGATCGTTTACTCATCAGGGACCACTCTGTAAAAAGAATCCCTACAAATAGGTCCCTGGCTGAAAAACCGATCGCACCTCCGGACAGAGTACGCTTTCTAGCTTGGAAAGCGTACTTTCTAAAATACGCCTCCACTTAAACTGGTCAACGGGTCCTCCTGGTCAGCGCAGTGTCTATGACGCGCGGGGCCCGCCGTCTCTCTCTCTCTCCTCCTCCCTGGTTTCTTCCTCACCGCGACAGAGACGCGGGGGAGAGCGCCGGTCGCCGGCCTGGCCGACTCCCCGCTGCTCGAGGAGACCAGCCGGAGAGCACAGAGGCTCCGCCGGCCCGCACCGCACCCGGAGGTGGCCTCAGCTGAGCTCGGGGCGGCCGGCAACGTCGGGGCGGCGGAGGTCTGCGGCGGCCAGGGAGCTCAGCGGAAGGGCCTGCTCCGGTGAGCTTCCTCGCCGGAGTTTGAGGGCGGCGGCGGTCTGCGGGGTCCAAGGGAGGGCTAGGGAGCAGAGGAGAGGGAGGGGGAAGGACCAAGGTGCCGGGATGGCTGCAGGATCCGACGGCGGCCTTCGGCCATTGGAGCAATGGGGAAGCTCCAAGAGCTTTGGGGAGGGGCTGGGATGCTCGCTGGCCAGGAGAGGGCTCGGGGACTCCCTATTTATAGCCAAGGGAAGAAACTACTCGACGCCGGCCGAAGCTCCGAGAGCTCACCGTCGTGGCGATGCTCCGGCGGTTGACAGAGGCGGCTGGGAGCTTCGGGACGAGGGGAAGAGGTCTCTGGACGATTCACGCGCGCGCTGGACAGCTCTACGGCACTCCCGGACGGCCTGGAATGCGCTGGAGATCTGCTACCGACGAGATAACGCACAGAGCGCGGTTTTGGCACGCTCTGCCCGTGGTCACCGCGTGTCCACGGCGATGCCATGACGCACTCGATGCCAAACCATGTCTAGGCTATTCACCGTCCTTCGCTGAGTTGACCTATGCGGCTGAATGACCCAAGAGAGAACTGAGGTGACTGCACCATGGTCAAACAGTTGCCAACAGCAACCTGTTTGTGCTGTGGTGTGGCCACCATAGTGCTCCTCTTGGCCTGGTCTTCGGCAGGGGTCAATCATCTACTAGGGTCACTAACCTGGCAAAATCTCAGCTCAAACAAACCATTCTAGATAGCACTTCCTTTGCAACTTGGCAGTCTGACCAGATTTGGAAATGAGGGAGCTGGGGTCAAATGGCTAGATAGACTTGGATGATTTTTGGTGGAGAGCTATGATTTGGACACAAGAATGCACTGGACAAGTTTCAGATCAAATTGACCATCTATGATGGTACTTCCTTCACAGAGATGCAATCTGGTCAGAAACTTGAGAAAATGATAGAAAAATATTGACTTGGAGAGTTGAGCTGATTTTTGGTTTATGGTAGTAACATATCAATATGCACTACCTTGCCAAATTTCAGCTCAATTGAATCAAGCAATCAAGCACTTCCTTCACAAAGTGCCAGACTGGACAGAAATAGAAACCAGATGGTTCTGAGGAATTGGCTAGATAAAAATGGACCAAACTTGAAGGAGATCAATGATTTAGGCATATGGAGACACTGTAAAGATTTCATACCATTTTCATAATTTAAAATGGTACTTTCTTCACAATGCTCCAATCTGGACAGGAACTTGAATAATTTGCTGAGGAAGATTGGCTAGATGGAATGGGCTAATTTTTGGAGGACAAGGGTAATTTATCATAATGAATCACCCTGCAAAATTTTAGCCCAAGGAGATCAAGGAATTATGCACTTACTTTGCAAACAGGAAATCTGGACAGAATTTTCAAATGGAAGTGGTGCTCAAAATTTGAATTGGGGAACTTGAGATTTTGATGGAAATGGAGAATATATGGATATGAGAAGCTCCACAAATTATTTGGGATTTTTCCTGACTACCAAAATGATAGCTCCTTTGTAAACACAAAGGCAGGATTTCCGGATCCAATATTTCAGAACTAGGGTTTGGATGAGCTTCGGGGTTTACTGACGAAGGGGTTGACTGGCACAAGGGCATGGGAAAGACACCGAGAGGTTGGGGAATGACTGGATTCATCTTGTCACTTGCTAAATTCCAGAGGAAAAATTCGGGAGAGAAAAGCTAGGAAGGAATAACAGCACAAAAATCGATAACCCGATATTTGGGGTGTTACAATCCTGGCCCAGCCGCCTCTAGCCCAAGGCGCAGCATACGCCACCAGCCGAACCTGGCCCACCGACGATCTCCGCGGGCTGGATCCTCGCGAGGGTCTCGCCCCCGCGGCTCGCGCCAATGGCCATCGTCAGGGGCCTCTATAGCACCTCGCGCAGGGCCGCACCCTGGAGCCGTCTCGGAGACCTTGCCTAGACGGACTCCTCAAAGGAGGGGGGGCACGAGGCCCGCGCTTGGTAGACCTTGCTAGCCCAAGTGGGGTTGGCTCTAAGAAGTGGGCCCAGGCCCGGAGATCACCATTGCGTGCGTCGGGAACGTCTCGCCACTTCGCGAGGGACTCGGGCAATGAACTTCCACGCACGGGGCCCGAGCGTAGGCTGGCGGGCGCATGGACTCCTGGGTAGAGCACCCTGCAGGAAAGCTTCCCAAGGAAGGATGGGCGAAGGACAACGGCCTGGCAAGGCACGGTCTAGGAACTGCAGGCCTCGGGGGCTGTCGCCCGGGATCACGTAATGCGCCAACAGCAAGAACCTCGAGCGCCGCGTGCCATGGGTTTCCACCGGCCTCGTTGGTCCCCGCCCCCTGGCACGGGGGCTCGCGCACAAAAGAACCCTATCGACAATGCGAGGCCCGCCGTGGAACGGCCCCCAGCCGGCTGGGGCATGGGGGCTCAGTAAAAGAAAACAGAGGACCCCGTGAGGGGAGCGAAGGCAACTAAAGCACGATAAGTGGCTATCAGTTTAAGCAAACGTAAATTGCAAATGTCTTTCGCCTGCACGGGGCCTGGTGGTCCATAACATTACACAGAGAAGCATAAAATCTTAAGCGGATGAGGCGTCGTCTTCGTCGTGGTCGCCGGAGGTCGCGGCGCCGAGGCTCCCGCTCTCCCCGGAAGGCGCGTCCTGGGCAAACCGCCCAACCAGCGATCCACGTACTCGCGCACCTCCTCCCTGAGGGGGCGTTGGAGCACCCCAGGCACCGGTTCCGTCACGTTGGAGAGGTCGAAGGAGGGATCATGGCGGCGCAGGTTGGAGAAGACGCGCGTCAGCGCGCAGTCCAGGAGGTCGCGCGCGCTCGACTCAATGTCCTCCTCCACCCTGGAGACGCCTGACTCCAGTACCTCCACCACCTTCTAGAAGAAATCGAGGTAGCCGCCATCACCATGCACGCGTGGCAGCTCCGGGACATCCCTAACGAAGCAACGGAGCGCGCCGGTCGCGCGACCCGCGACGCCCAGGAACTGCTGAGCGCGCTGCGCCTCCATCATACGTGCCCGCGCTGCGTCGTCCTGGGCCAACTGCACGGCATCAGCAGCTTCTCTGACCTGGGCCTGCAGCGCCGCCAGCTCTGCCTTGGCGTCCTCCTTGCTCGCGAGGGCGCCCTAGAGATCGGCCTCGACGCCCTGCAGCCGGGCCCGGAGCGTGCTCACCTCTCCCTGGAGCTCGTCATAGTGGAGCTGGAGGCGTGTCTCCTGCCGGGCCAGCTCGCCCTGGTACTCCTCCAGGGTGGCCTCCCGCTCCTGGGCCACCCTCGCGTCGGTGTCAACATGAGCAGCTGTGCCAGTGGGCACGGATGGAGAGGATCCCTTCTTTGGTGATAGAGGAGAGGCGCCAGCTCATGGGTTCCCAAAGCATCCCCCAAAGGTTTCCTCTTCCTTGCAAGAAGACCAGGACCGAGGGCTCGGCAGGACGGATGTCACCCCCGAGCCCACGAGCACGTCACGGCAGGGAACTTTAGCAGGCGAAGACCACCTTTTGTCAGGATAAGCTGCAACCCTGTCCCCTTTTGAAATGGCCGTTGTGGCAACCCTTCCCGCCTAATTTTTTTGGGGGAAGAGGACCGAGGCCAATATAAGGGGGGAACCAGCCCCCGTAGAAGAGAGAACTTTTGGCTGGGCAAAGACACGCCTTGTACCCATCTTCCACTGCAAGCAATCCACCAAGCAGGAGTAGGGTTTTACACCGCGAGTTGACCCGAACCTGGGTAAACCCTGTGTGTCCTTGTTCATCTTCCTTAGCACAAGCCACCGGAGAGTCGTTGTGTGGTTGCGAAGTAGAGCAGGGCAGGAGACCGAGCGCACCCCGGTGTTTGAACCTTCTTGGGTCTGCGGAGCCCCGATTCTGATAAGCCCCATGTTCCTCGCTGGGCAAAGAAGCCAATGAAGAACCCCTTCACCGAGGGCCGTAACAGCCTCAGGGCGAACGGCCCTCGCCTTGGCAACCGTAGTCCCCCCTCCCCCCCTCCCCTGCGGCATGCGCCCACCGGCTCTCCCTTGGGCCTCACGCACGCGGGTGCTGGGCACGGTGCCTGTGTTTGGGCTAGTCCTAGCGACACTAGGACCCAAGGGACTGGGTTTTGGCTCGCGGACATGCCCACGCACACATCACCTCACCAAGGCTCCCGGTGCTTGTCTTCCTCGCGTGACGCCCAAGTGTAAACTGGTCAGCGCGCACCGTTCTAGAAGCAAATGCTATCACGCAGGATCTCTCCCCAGGGCGGTTCCCCCGAGAAGCCCCATGAGGCGGGCCCAGACGAGTCCCTGAGCATCATGCGCCAGGACCTTTCATGCCGATGACGTTTGAAACGCGCTCGGGGGCTGGGCCCCGGCGACGCAGAAATGTTGGGAAGATCCTGGAGAGGGAGGAGAGACTAACAAGGGGCGCGAAGAAGAAACTCATTTTCAACCCAAAGTGGCATTCGGTTTAAGGCACGAAGGACATAACCCGGTTTTACACCCCCCCATGGGGGCAGCATGGTTCATTGCAGTAAAGGAAAGACAATGCAGAAGAAGAGGGGCTGAGCTCCCGCAGCACTGCCTCCGGAGACCCAGACTCTAGCGCCACCGCACCTAGTCAGAATCCTCTTCCTTGACGCAGGCGCCCGGGGAGCCGTCGGAGTCGTCGTCGCTTCCGCTCCCCCCGGAGGGGGAGCTTCTGTCACCGCCGCCGCTGCTGCTGTCGCCCTCCATGCAGCAGTCCAGGCGATCTCCGGCCTCTCCGAAGATCTTCACGAAGAACGTGGCGGCTCCGTCAAACTTAAAGTGGAGGACATGCCCCTCCCGCAAGCCGCGGGCGAGGGCGAATGACTTCCACCCGCGCCTCAGAAACATGAAGCCGAGGGGTTGAACTCCGTCGCCGCCCAAGAAGACCCATTGCAGCAGCCATCCGGCTACAGCCACAGGCCTAGGGGTACGCGCTCCCCCATCTCTCTCGCGAAGGAGTCCGGCAGCGGGAGCCAGGTGCGGGGTCTGCTCTCCATCCTCACGAGGAACTCGTGAACCGCCTCGGCGGAATGGCCTCGCGGCCGGGGCGGCCGGGCCGCTGCACCATACCTCCAGCCCCGTCCGCGGCCACCTCGCCCACCGCGCCCGCGCCCGCGGGCAGAGCTCCTCCCATGGATGCTCGTACCGACGTGGGTAGCCGGTGGAGTTCATCCGCGCCCTCGAAGGGGCGCCTCGAGCACGGCGATGGACGCGCGAGAGCGGCCGCCTCCGTTCGACAACCTCGACGTGCCCGCCTCCTCCATCGTCGTTTTCTTCTTCTCGACGGCGGAGAACTTCCTCACGGGTGCCATCACTGCTACGGCGGCGAGTGGCAACGGGGGCCGAGGACAAGGAGGATGGGCTGTGGGACTCCTCCCCTCCCCCTTATATGCGGCCTAGGCTTTATGATAGCCTTGGGCGGTTACCGAGGCGTCGTGGGGAGTGGAGGGGCCCCATGCCCCGTCATGCGCCACGTGCTGCGCTTAACTCCCAGGCGGTTCGGGCCTGCGCTGCTCCAACCTTCCCCCCTGGAGGAGCCGCGCCCGTCGCGTGCCTATGGATCGCATCGCCAGGCCCACGGGACCGGGGGCATTCAGGCCCAGACACCTACGGCCCAAGGCGCAATGTACGCCACGGGCTGAACCTGGCCCACCAATGAGCCCCGCGAGCTGGATCCTCGTGAAGGACCCGCCCCCGCGGCTCGCGCCAACGGCCGTCGTCGGGGGCCTCTACGGCGCCTCACACAGGGCCACGCCCTAAGGCCGTCTTAGAGACCTTGCCTAGACGGACTCATCAAGGGAAGCACGGCGCTCGTGCTCGGCAGACCTTGCTAGCTAAAGCGTGGTTGGCCCTGAGGAGCAGGCCCAGCTCGCGTCGGAATCAGGGCCTTGCCAAAGCCTCTGGTCACCTCACCAAGGCCGAGGGTAGCGGGATTTCTTGCGCGGAGCCCGAGAGCAAGTTGATGGTCGCATGGAATCTCAGGCGGAGCGCCCGGCGGAACGGCTCCATAAGAAAGATCCGGCAAGGGTGACCTACGAGGTAGGGGCTAGGAGCTAAGGACTCTCGGGGGCTGCCGCCCTGAGGCCGCGCCGCGCATCAAAAGGTGGGGGCCTCGCGCGCAGGGCGTCACGGGCATTCGCCGGCCTCGTGAGCCCCAGCCAGCCGGGGCACGGGGGTTGCGCGAAGAGAAGCAAAGGGCCCCACGCGGGGAGCTAGGGTGTCTCGACGCATGACAGGTAACTACCAGATTAACAAAAGTACATTGTAAATGTCTTACGCCCGCACTGGGGCCAAGGATTTAAAGTACGACAGTAGGGGAACATAAACACAAGCGGAGGAGGCGCTGCCTTCGCCATGACCGTCGGAGGCTGCGGCACTGAGGCTCCCACTCTCTTCAGAAGGCGCGTCCTGAGCGAACCGCCCGACTAGCGCCTCCACCTGCCCATGCACCTCGTCCCTGAGGGGGCTCCGGAGCCCCGCATGCACCAGCTCCATCACGCTAGAGAGGTCGAAGATAGGATCATGACAGCGAAGGTTGGAGAAGACGCGCGTCAGCGCGCAGTCCAAGAGATCGCGCGCGCTTGACTCGATGTCCTCCTCCACCTTGGAGACACCCGACTCCATCGCCTCCACCACTTGAGGAAGAAGTAGAGGTAGCCTCCGTAGCCATGCGCGCGAGGTAGCACCGGGACGTCCCTGACGAAGCGGTGGAGCGCGCTGCCCGCACGGCGCGCAAGGTCCAGGAATTGCCCGGCGCGCTGCGCCTCCATCATGCGCGCCCGCACCGCGTCGTCCTGGGCCATCTGCACCGCATCGGCGGCCTCACCAACCTGAGCCTACAGCGATGCTAACTCCGCCTCGGCGTCCCCCTTGCTCGCAAGGGCGGCCTAGAGATCGGCCTTAACACCTTGTAGTTGGGCTCGGAGCGCGCTCACCTCCTCTTGAAGCGAGTCGCAACGAAGCTAGATACGGGCCTCCTGACGAGCCAGCTCGCCATGGTACTCCTCCAGAGGGACCTCCCACTCCCGAGCCACCCTCGCGTCGGCATCGGCACAGGCCTGCTCGTGCACTGCCGCGAGGGTTGCTTCGCCGGTAAGGACCTGTCTCTCCAGTGTCTCCAGGCGCTCATGTTCCGCCTCCTGGTCGAAGGCAGTCCGAGCAGCCTCCCGCTCGCGGAGGGCCACATCAGCTTCCCGCTCAATGATGGCCGCCTCCCTACGGGCCAGCTCTGCCTCACGCTCGGCGCCCGGCGCAGTACTCACGGCGGCGCGGGCCACGCGCCCCCGAGGCCCTGACAAGCCGGGCGCGGGAGCGGAGGCCTCTCCGATAAACAGTGCGCGGGAGGACACCCCGGGTGAGCCGCCCCTCCGCCTCTTGTGCGTGAGCACCCTGAGAGATTCGGTGATCAAACTCACCGGCCGGGCTAGACATGCAAGAAAGGACTAAGATGGCGGCACACTTACTCGTCGTTGGCGGCCCAGCGCCGCCGTGTCGGAGCTGGCCCTGAGCGCTGGCCTCCGTTGCCTCCGGGGGATGAGGGTGGCGCTGAAGGCCTCGCCCGTGCTCCAGCGTTCGTAGCATCCTTCTTCGCCACCATGACCAAGAAGAAGGGAGGAGGGCAAATATTGGGCGAGGGAGCAAAGGGAGAGAAGCGGCGAGAGGAGAAGGCATACCGGAGAAGCCGAGCGGCGAGGGTTTTTATGCCCGGCGCGCCTGGCAGTTTACGCAGGCAGAGGCGCGGTTCCCGGAGCGTCGTGGGGGAGTGGAGGCGACGCACGCCTCACCGAACGCCACGCGTCATGCCTGGCCCGCAGGCGATGGGGGCCCGCATCGTTTCGACCCCTCCAACATGCGGAGTCCTTCGTGCCGCGGGCCCGGGGGCTACTGTCGGGTCTTTGGGACTGGGGGTGCCCAGGCCCGTCTGCCTGCGGCCCAAGACGAGAAGATTGCCTTAAGCACTGAGTGGCCCCACCCACGGGCTTCACGGAGCTAGTTCTCGCGAGGGCCAACGCCTCGCGAGGTGCGAGGCGGCGTCACCATCAAGTACTTCACGAGGTTTCTCCGCGAGGCTGTCCACGACGCCCTCAGGAGGTGGGTCTGTCTGGAGCTGGCCTGGCAGGGCCCCGCAACCCTGCGCCCGCACATGGGTGACGCGCGTCGCGCCAAGCGGTGCCAAGAGCGGTGCCAGCGGGCACGGACAGAGAGGCTTTCCTCTTCGGTGATAGAGGAGCAGCGCCATCTCGCGGGCTCCCAAAGCAACCCCCAAAGGTTTCCCTTCTCGTGTTAGAGGACCAAGACCGGAGGCTCGGCAGGGCGGAGGTCACTCCCAAGCGCACAAGCGCGTCATGACCAGGAGCTTTGGCAGGCGAAGACCACCTTTTGTCAGGATAGGCCGCAGTCCTGTCCCCCTTCAAACTGGCCGTTGTGGCAACCCTTCCCGCCTTGTGTTTTCAGGGGAAGAGGACCAAGGCCAATATAAGAGTAGGAACCAGCCACCGTAGAGATGGAGAACCCGGGGCAACCAAAAACACACCTTGTACTCATCCTCATCCTCTAGCAATCCACCAAGCAGGAGTAGGGTTTTACACCGCAAGGTGGCCCGAACATGGGTAAACCGTGTGTTCCTCGTTCATCTTCCTTAGCTCAAGACGCCGGAGAGTCCCCGTGAGGTTGTGAAGCAGAGTAGGGCAGGAGAGCGAGTGCACCCCAATGTTTGAACCTCTTTGGGTCCCCAGAGCCCCGATTTCGACACCCCCCAAATCGCCTCCCTCACTGCAGCAAAACCCTCACCCCAACCGCACCTACTCTCTCACCCCCATCGCCTTACTCTCTCTGGCCGCTTGCTTCTGGATCCGATGGAGGACGCTTGTGGCACTGCAGCCGCTGCAACCGGAGATGTGCTGGAGGAGAAGGGCATGGGGACTGCACCAGATGCCGTGCAGGAAGTTGCATGCGTCCACGGCGGTGCGGGAGATGCTGCAACCGTAGTCGCTGCAGCTGCAGCTGCTGCGGCAGATCTAGAGGAGAAGGAGGTGGCGGGCTCCGTCTTGGCCATGCCGGAGCTGGAGGTGAAGGCGTAGAGCGGCGCAGTGCGTGCAGGTGCGCAGGCCGGCGACGAGTAGGTGGTCAAGGAGGTACTTCTTCTCATTCCCCTTTCGTAGTTAGTGCTAAGAATTAAAATATAGGTTAGTTAGTTATATTATGATTCCCGCATTAGTATAGTTGGTTTGAGAGGATTTTTTGTATTAGATTCGTCCTTGAATGTTACAGAGATCATAACGAGAGATAGTTTTTTTGTATTAGATTCATGCTTGCTACACCAATTGATATCCCCTCAGCAACTATATAAACAAGCAGTTAGAAATATTTAGAATTGGAATGTTACAATTGATTTCATTAATTCACATGGATAGATTTGTCACTATCATCTTCATTTGCACTCATTTTGGGCATATATTTCCATATCATGCTTCAGTTGATCATAAATTCGAGCATTGATCTTGTGAGGATTTGGCTATAATTGAAAGACCGCTTAACTGGTAGTTTGCTTTAATTATAAAGTCCTCCAACATATAGTTTTATTAGCTTGGTTGTGAAATCTGTGCACATGCATATGCCCAAAAGGAATGCATTAATTCATATTTACATATCAATTTATTTCAACCGCACTTTTTCAGCATAGTTTGACGCTTTGCTTCATTATCCAAAATCAAAATGTTTGGGTAACTTTAAATTTTTATTTTCTGTAGGTTTCCTCTAATTATAAAGTTCTCCACCATATATAGTTTTTATTAGCTTCGTTGTGAAATCTGTGCATATACCTATGCAAAATGCAAATAGGTTAATATTATGGATAATATGATCAATGTGACTTTCGTGTATATTTGAATTTTCTATCATTTCCTGTAATTACTAGTAATGGATATACTTTTATATTGCAGGAAGAGGATCATGTGGGCAACAAGAGGAAGCTGGCCATGACTGGGTTCAAGGACCAATATGATCCTGACTTTGTTGACGACGACGTCTATGAGGTAAGACCTACTTGAAATTTTGTTTGGTCATTAAGTTTGTCTGACATGTTTTACTATATGAATGCAATTCATTTTTGTGTGTAGTATAACTCTGGAGATGATGTGGACGATGAGAACGTCGAGTCCTTCATAGCGAAGGAAGTCCAGAAGATCAAGGACCAGGGAACGACTGCCTACTACAAGAGGAAGAATTTCCGGTGCCCCTACTGTACCACTAAGCCAAAGCCCAATGATGGGTCCTTTGAGCACCTAGTGTCGCATGCACGGGATGCATCGAGGAGTGGGGAGGATCACAAGATCAGGGCGCAACATGCAACCCTCTTGAAGGTTCTGACTCCAATTTGGTAGCCCTCCATGATCTTGATCTTGTGATGTTTTACTTTTGTTCAAGTGCATGTGGTTGTGAACTATTGGAAGATTGTATATTATTGTAATGTAGTATGTGAACTGTTGGAGTTTATTTGTGGTGTATATTATCTTGTGTTTAGATTATATAATGAAGCATCATATTAAAAAAAATTGTGATTCTTGGAGTGAAAAAAAAGGAGTGTTAAAAAAGAATTTTAAAGGAGTCTAGCAAATGTCTGAAAGAAATAAAAAAGAAATATAGAAGAGTAAGGTATAATAGTTAAAAAAGGTGTGTGTGTGCAAAAAACAACATTTGAATTAAGAAATCGAGTTTTTCATGTCCTCCGATGTCATCTAGCGTGCAAATATAGGATCCATGTCCAATATGGGATCGTTTGGACAAACTATGTCATGGTTAACCCTAAACCCTAGCTCATTCCGCTAGAAAACCATGCAGCCTTGTTCATGATAGCTAAGTTATGTGAAGGAAATTTCATGAAAACATCCGTAGTCATGGTTTCTTATTTTTCCTAGTAACTTAGTAACATAAAATGATTGTCGAGGTATGACAATCTACGGGACCGACAAGGCCCCTTTGCGGTTCTGCTAAGGGAATCGACATGCACAAAGAGCGGAAACATCAATAAACGCAGCGGGATTTACCCAGGTTCGGGCCATCGTGAGGTGTAAAACCCTACTCCTGCTTTGGTGGATTATGGATGTTTGTCCAAGTTACAGAGAGCGCGGCTTGCCGGCAAGGGTGCACGGGAGCGCAGCTACTACGTGTAAAAGGACAGGGAGTCGACCCCTGTAAATGTAGCCATGGGCCTCCTTTTATAGACAAGGGGTTACCACAGTGGAAAAATAGTAAAAATACTACGCAGATAATGGCTACAGTGCCAAATACCTAACCCAGACGACTTAGGACAAACACATTAAATGCGTCGTGAGGTGTCACACCGGCGCCGTCTTCCGGCAAGGATGGCCTCTCCTTCTATGTCGTCAGTCCAGCTACCTCTTATTCCTTCGCCACGCCATCAGGACAGGTGTCAATAAAGGTGGATTAATCCTCCGGAGCTACCACGTGCCCTGACAGGCTTTGCCTAACCACCTGCTCGCTCGACACCTCCTCGACAAGTGACAATCAGTTAGTGAGGTGGAGCCGTGGCTCGGTAGTGGGAGCCTACCGGCACGGAGTTGCCGGGTCTTCTCCTGCCGGCAGCTTGATCTTCGGCTAGTTGTGTCTTGACCGCAGTTCCTCCGGCAAGGCTTACCGGTCGAGAGGTTGTTGTCGTCTATGCACAAGTCAGGGTACTAAAGGACCCGTTCCTTAGTACACCGACAGGAGCCCCAGGGCCTGGGCCATCAAGATGGGAATGGGCCGGCTCGGACCTGGCCTTGGACCTGGCCCTGTGGCCTCAAAGCCAATTTCAGGGACCACGGGTCGACCCATTCTGACAAAATTATGTGGCCTTGCTAGCCCATTGGGTACCCCAGGGCCGACCCAAAATTCAGCTAGAATACTATAGATTTTTAGGGATACAAAATGCCTCTTTTCCACATTCTACTCGTAAAATTGAACATAATGATGATGAAGAATGTGGGAGCAATGTATAGTGCCTTGCTCTGCTATTCTGTGGAATGCTCGTCACAAACTTCCCCCATTCTCTTGCTCTGCTATTCTGTAGGGATACAAAATGCAGGGTGCTCTACTATATGAATAGAAACCGAAGCAGTCCACAACCAAGAAGCGGAGACTGGGGGCAAATTTCACCTGTGCTTGGCAGCGGCTCGAGGTAGGGTAAGCAGACCAGAGCAGCAGCTCGAGGTATGGTAAGCGGACCGAACGACAAGCTGGATGGCGAGGGGATCGGGAGCTGGACGGCGAGCTGATAGGCGAGTGGGACGACGAGCTAGTAGACGAGCAGGACGTCGAGCTGGATGCTGAGAGGGACAACGGGACGCCGAGCGGGAGGAGCCGAACACAGCGCCGCTGCTACGGTAGTCGGTAGAGATGGACGGGGGGTCGGGGGCGGAGATTGCCTTGGGTCGACCCCGCCGATCCAATGGGTCAACCAGTGCCGGCTCTGCTGGACCTATTCCTATACGAGGCCGACCCGACAGACCCCAATGGCCTTGATTTTTCGGGTCGGGCCAATGGCCCGACGGGTTGACCCGACCCATTTCCATCTTGACTGGGCCACGCTTGCGTCCATGACGTTGTTGGGCTAGGCCCAAAACAGTGCACAGACACACATGACGGGGAGTTACTGCGTGTAATGATGCCTTTTACTGTCTACTGATACATCTCCGATGTATCTATAATTTTTGATTGTTCCATGCTATTATATTATTATTCTAGGATACTTTTAAACATTTACTTGCTGATTTATATTATTTTTGAGCACTAACCTATTAACCCAGTGCCAGTTGCTGTTTTCTGCTTATTTTTGGCCTTTCAAGAATATTGTACCAAACGAAGTCCAAATACCCCGAAACTTTTTGATGATTTTCTCTGGACAAAAATAAGACATGTAAGCTTCGGAGGGAGACTGGTGGCCACACGGGGTGGCGCCAAGCCAACAGGGCGCGCCCAGGGGTGGTCGCGCCCTGATGGCTTGGGGCTACCTCCCACGGCCTATGGCCCTGGTCTCTTCGCTATAAATTCACATATACTGGGAAACCCTAGAGAGCCCCCCGAAACACTTTTTCCGCCGTCGCAAGTCTCTGTTCCGCCGTGTGCCCATCTGGAGCCCTGTTCTGGAGCCCTGTCGGAGGGGGGATCGATCATGGAGGGCCTCTACATCAACCTTGCTGCTCCCATGGTGATGTGTGAGTAGTTCACCATAGACCTACGGGCCCGTAGTTAGTACCTAGATGGCTATCTCTCTCTCTATGCTCTTCAATGCAAAGATCACCGTGATTCCCGCGGTGATCTATCCTATGTAATCATCTTTGCGGTGTGTTTGTTGGGATCCGATGAATTATGGGTTTATGTTCAGATTATTCATGAATAATATTTGAGTCTTTTCTGAATTTTATATGCATGATTGTTATAGCTTCGTAATGTTCTCCAATCTATCGGTTTGGTTTGGCCAACTAGATTGATTTATCTTCAGTGGGAGTGATGCGTTGTAATGGGTTCAATCTTGCGGTGCTCAATCCCAGTGACAAAAAGGGACATGACATGTATTGTATTGCTGCCATTAAGGGTAAAACGATGGGGTTTATTCATATTAGTTGGATTTACTTTGTCTACATTATGTCATCATCCTCCAAGCATTACTCTGTTTTTACTTAATATTGTAGATGCATGTTGGATAGCGGTCGATGGGTGGAGTAATAGTAGTAGATGCAGGCAGGAGTCGGTCTACTTGCTTATGGACGTGATGCCTATATACATGATCATTGCCGTGAATAAATATTACATAACCATGCGCTTTTCTATCAATCGCCCAACAGTAATTTGTCTACCCACCGTATGCTTTCTTCGAGAGAGAAGCCTCTAACGAAAACTATGGCCCCCGGGTCTCTTACAAATATTATTACAAAAACTCCGAAAATATTGCTGCCATTACTTACTTTATTTTTATTTGCAATTTATATTTATCAATTTATCTATCTATCACTACTTATCGCTTGCAAGTAACGAGTTCAAGGGGATTGACAACCCTCTTGCCCGCGTTGGGTGCAAGTCTGTGCTCTTTTGTGTGTAGGCGCTGAAGACGAGAATTTGCGTGGTTCTCCTATTGGTTCGATAACCTTGGTTCTCACTGAGGGAATACTTATCTCTACTGTGATGCATCTCCCCTCCTCTTCGGGAAAAAACCCAACGCAGTTTACAAGTAGCATAAAGAATTTCTAGCGCCGTTGCCGGGAAGCATCTCCAAATTCCTATCAAGTACCTTCTCACAAATTATCATTCACTTGTTCTATTTTTTATTTGTTGTTTTATTGTACTTTATATAAAAATTAAAAATACAAAAATATTTATATTTGCTTGTTGTGCAGCTGGGAACCCGCAGGTCGTGCAGCTGGCGGGCCGTCTGTTGTACCAACATGAAGTTGTCGTGCACGCACCAGCCCACGATGAACGCACTCTAGTTGGTGGAGATGAGCTGGCCTAGATGCGGAGCGAGGCGGATCAAGAGGACCTTGGCGATGAGCTTGGCCACAAGGTGGATAAGACTGATGGGTCGATAGTCAGAGAGGGCGGAAGCATCTTGTCTCTTCGGCGGAAGGGTGATGAGGGCTTCGTTTAGGCGCTGAAGGCTGTTGCTGTTGAGGGAGAAGAACTTGTTAAACACGTCCATGATGTCGGCCTTGATGATGTCCTAGCAGGCCACAAGGAACTCAGAGGTGAACCCCATCAGGGCCCGGTGCCTTGCCATGGGGAAGCGACTTGACGGCCCGCCAAATTTCCTCCTCGGTGAATGGTTGTTCCAGCTCCGAGAGGTCAAAGGAGCGGTCATCAATCTAATCGAGGTCAATAGAAAACTGACGGTTGTATGGACCTATAATGTTTGTCACTAGGGCCCGAATGCCATGATTTCAGATCTGAACCTATTATGTTTTCACGAATATGAGAGTGTTTTGGATCCTATCTTGCAAGTTGTATGCACCTATTATGTGTTATGATTCGTAGACCCCAAGGTGACAATAATTGGGATCATCTCCGGTGATGACCGTAGTTTGAGGAGTTCATGTATCCACCATGTGTAAATGCTTTGTTCCGATTCTCTATTAAAATGAGGCCTTAATATCTCTTAGTTTCCTTATGAACCCCGTTGCTACGGGAGGGTAGGACAAAAGATGTCATGCAAGCTCTTACTATAAGCACGTATGACTATATAAGGAATACATGCCTACATTATATTGATGAATTGAAGCTAGTTCTGTGTCGCTCTAGTGTGTAACTGTTACATGATGAATGTCATCCAAATCAATTATCCATCACTGATCCAAGGCCTAAGCTTTTCTCATATTGAACTCTGTTAAGTTACTTTCATTCCTGTTGCTGCTACAATCAATACAATATGCTGCTTTTCCTGTTCCTATTGCTTTCGTTACCGTGCTACTAAAAACTTAATTGCAGAAAGAAATTCCAGGTGTGGTTGAATTGACAACTCAACTGCTAAGACCAATAAATATTCTTTGGCTCCCCTTGTGTCGAATCAATAAATCTGGGTGAAATACTACCCTCGAATACTGTTACGATACCCTATACTTGTGGGTTATCAAAACCCTACGTCATGTTTATATTGTATTGATTGTGGATGGGGTACAAAGTACAAGATGATCTACTCTGAGATCATATGGTTGTGTTCTAAACTCTAAACTTGCGTTCCTCTAAGACTAAAACCCATCGGCTTATATAGGCATCGGGGATCTCCAGGGTTTACATATGGTCGGTTACAAGCTAGGGATAAACATGCCAACTATGCAAATATGCCTCAAAGTATATGCCAAGTCTGCAAAGGTTTCCATGTTGAGTACGCTGAGGGCCACAGCTTCCGGAATCCTTCCTTCGATGGTTGGTGGGTTATCGGCTCGGCCCATGACGACATGCCGTCACGATGAACACCCCTTAATCCAGGACACCGCCACTAGGGTGTCTAGTATTTGGACATATCCCACCAAACTACAAGATTTCAATGGGTCAAACCCAAGGGAAATGATCGAAAATACCTCTACCAAGAGTCAATCACCCCACATTATTTCACTTTTCCATAGAAAATCTGAATCCATCATAAACTACGGTTCACCCAAACTTGCACAAATATGAACAATGTGAACGTTTTTTCGGATGAAAATGAGAGGATCGGAGTAAAATATCTTCTTGGAAGAATTGGGACAAAAATCCACGGAAGAAAGCTTTAGATATGCATGATTTGGGAAGGGGATTTGAGAGGGGGGAGAGGGAGGGGAGCCAAGTCATAGCATAGTGCCTATGCCTCATGCGTTATGCTAGATAGGACAACCGCTACTTAACCAGGTGTGGGGCCCGACCTGATCCCGTGACGTCACGCTGGCAAGGAGCGTCGCGCCTGTCAGAACGGCGCTACAACACAGAGCATAGAGTCTACGCGTTGGGGCGCTATCAAAAAGGTTAGTTGGATAAAATAGTTTCTCAGAGAGTTTACTTTGTAAATTTGTTACGCCCTTCAGGTTATTTTTGTCCATTTTGCCTTGGAGTCCCGCATATTGTTCACTAGTCACTACTCTGTCTCACAGGTCCCACCCACCCAAATGCTTTCCCGTCTCCTCCCATGCGGCCACCACCGTCGCCTCCTCCAAACCCTACAACCGGCAGCCGCCGCCGCGGGTGAACTCCACCAGAGGTTGTGCTCTACTGCGGCAGCATCGAGCCCAAGCCTTTCGATATGGCGGCGGAAGAAGGAGATGGGGAAGGAAGGCCTCATAGCAGTCGCGCAGCTCAAGCGGCTCGCCGCGCTACCCCCTGCCGGAGGCCACCAGAGGCTGGTGGAGTACATGAAATTGCATGTGTCTAGGCTCCTCCGCACTGACCTCCTCGCCGTCCTCGCTGAACTGCTCCGCCAGGACCACGTTCTCCTCTCCATGAAGGTACTGCTTCCACCCCCGATAAGTCTGCTCGTGTTTCTGTTTCTTTTGTGAATACATCTAGCTTGCTATTGCTTTTTCTATAGTATGATCGCCCTATTTGAGAGTTAAATTGATGATTATGCTGCTGTTTGAGGCAAACGGGTCCTATATGGGGTTGCAGTGGTGTTGATTGTAAGCTATGTGCACATCGATATAGGAAATTAGTGATTCAGAAATGTTATTAACGCCGAAATGGCTTCTTCTACAGTTCTTGGGTTGCAAGAGTGGGAACTAGAAGATCCGACTCTTTAATTGCACCTAAGAAACACGTGATTTTTAATTACGGACCATGATTCATAAAGCTGCTGTATGCAGAAAAACATCATGTATACGTTTTATGTAGGATTATTTTTTGCTGTTTGAGTTGGTAAGTATTCCCTCCATAAAGAAATATAAGAGCGTTTAGATCACTATAGGCTTTTGGTTCTCTTGCCTGTCGCCAGGTGCTATTTGGGATATATGCTATCCAATGTAGTGAATTGGACCTCTGAAGTGTGGTCTTCATTTGAACATGCTTCTGCATCATTGATGATTTTTAAGTTCTTTGTGCTTGTCTGTACCTGAACACTTAAAACTCTTACCACTATCCCCCTCCCCCTGGTTGTGCCTAATGTACCATCTACATGGAAGTTCACGTTGAGGTGATATCCTTATCAATATCAGAACAATTTGCATGAGTGGGAAGTTCACATTAGTCTTGATGTGCCTAATGTGGCGTGTACATGGAAGTTTACATTCAGGCAGTATCCTATCGATAACAAGACGATTTAAAGTAAACAGTATATTCAGGCCATGTGGTCCTACATGGCATGCACATCTGAGTGCGTCCTGTCAGTGGCGGAGCCAGGATTGAAGCAAAGCCCGGGCCCATTTTTTCCCTTCTGACCAATAATAACTATTCAAATATTTAGTTTGGTAACTCTTCCAAATATTTAGAGTGGTTATATTAGTAGATTCGCAGAAAGTTAATCTAAAAAAATGCAGAAATTATCAATCATTACCTTTACCCATGGAGGGAGACCAACATTTCTAAAGGTTCAGCGTCCTGCTTTACCTCAAATTAATATGAATTTAAATTTACAAGAAACTCCATGAAAAAAATTTCAGGTGTAAGCTCCTTGATGTCACTTGGATTTGATAGGCAGTTCCTATATGTGCTTTGAATGCTCTGAAAGAGACGGTCTGCATGGTCAAATTTACCACCCTGGATAAACATATACACTAATGTAGTACTTAGCTAATTTCGGATTTTTCTGGCTTAAGAACATTGTAATTGAGTTTGTGGTTGTGGAGGTAGCTCCTTTGGTATCTGGTCTCTTAGCTAAAGTTGTTTGTTCTAGCGTTATGATCTATCTAGTTTAGAAGTTGATGTAAGGAGACTTTGTATGCACTGCTCATGGTTTCTGCTAATAGAAGTCAGGGGAGACCTGTGTTGCTCAAAAAAAAAAAAAAAAAACTTAGCTAATTTGCTATTGTAGTATTTGGTGTTCAGTGAAAAGATATCCCATGAAGGAGTATACACACATCCTAAACTAATCCACTTATTTAGTAAGAGAATAATATTCAAGCTAGTACAGAATTACTCAGATAAAGGACCTGAAGATTGTGGTGCACAGCGGTAAGAGGCTCGAGCCTGGGAAGGTAGTAAAGAACAATTCCCATGATAGAGCAGTGTGATCCATAATAGAAACTGCAGAAGGAAAATACACAATTTTGGTGCACTGAGACAACGTGCAAGCAGCCAGCTAGGCTGGGAGAGGCCGGAGCAGAGCGCCGGGGGGCGCAGCCGGATAAACGGGGCCACAGGAGGATGACTGGGAGGGGGAGGGGGCGAGGACAGGTGGACGGCCAGGGAGGCGAGGAGCAGGGGGAAGTCGCCGTCGGCTGGCAACGCTGGCAGGAGTTGATCGCCTCTGGCATCTGCTCTTCGGCGCGTGCGTGGTTAGGTCGTGGGTGACTGTGCTGTTTTTTATGGAATTGTGCCTTGCTAGACGTGGGCAGTGTGCTGAGCTACACCACAGGACCATTGAGAAATATAGGTAGTTATACGTTAGGTAAAAAGGCCACATGCCGGGCCTGGGCCCTGGTTGCCTGGGGTGTAGCTCCGCCCCTGCGTCCTGTACCTGTGGCCCAAACAATCGACGTTCCCCATCCAGGGATGCCACCACATGGATGCTACGTCAACGATACTTGATAGCACCTAAGCCAAATCAAGTTCATTAGCGATGATGATTTGCACCCATTTTGACAGTTGAGGATGTGATGTGAATGGTTTAGAGTTGAAAAGGGTGTTTTGTGGACAGGGGCAAAAAACGAGATGCACAAAATGCCTTGTTCCATCTTTTTCTTCCCTACATCCTTTGAAGCATGCAACAATCCAGTTACAATACTCAAAGTGTCCATTATGCCAAGAGAGTGATCTAGCTTATAAGCAAAATCGGATAAAAAATCTGAACAAATTAACCCCGTTTATGAGGGAAACCGGGTCGAAAACCATACAAGTAAGATGGGGAAAAAGAAAGATGAGAGAAAAATGGGAGTCCATGACTAGGCACAACCCAGCCAGCAGACATCACCAAAAGAGGTGTCGTCTAGGGTAGCACAATACCAAGGCTTTGTGAATTCCCGAGAGCACTCGCGTGGGTTCTGATCCATGCGCCGCGATACAAGAGCATCCACGATCAATGAGTGTCATAGCATGGCCGCAGGCTCCGCCAGAAGGGGCAAGAATTGGAGTAATGCAAGCCTAGCGAGTGTCGACGAACACGGACCTCGATTGGGAGCTCCGCCACAGGAAATCAGAATGATTAGCAAGTTGGAGAGGCACCTTGCGCCACCTTTCAGCAAAGATGAACCGAGAATACACCAAGAGCACGAAGCTCACCAGAACACAACAGTCGCCATTGGAGGGAACTGCACAAGCACATCAACATGGAGTCGACGTCGAGGCACCATAGAGAGGGGTTGGCAGGAGGAGCAGCCGTCGTCGTAGAAGCGGAGGCAAGACGAGTATAGGTGCACCCTTGATCACACCTCCACGCCTCCACTATTTATATCAAGTATGTCTTCCGTGGCCATGATTCCTTGTCTAGATTGGCTGAGTTCAGGAGGACCTAGCCTTCAACCTTAGAAGGATTGAAAGCCCCTTTGGATGCTGATGACTGGCTAAAGGACATACAAAGGAAGCTTAATGTAGCCAACTGCAATGGGCCAGGCTGTGTTAAACTCAAATGAGCGGCACACCAGCTCTAAAGTGTGGCCTAAGACTAGTGGGGAACTTACTGAATTTCACATACTGACGCAAAAGGCATCTTGTGAAATGAGTTGGCCAGTGCCTTCCATACCATGCAGTTCCCTGTGTGCATCCTGGATCTAAAGAGGGATGAGTTTCAGGCTGTAACCCAGGGACAAGATGTCTGTATCGGAATATGTGAGCTGCTTTACTCAACTGGTACACTATGGAAGAGCTCTAAACGCAACTGAGAGGGATAAGACGACAAGGTTCTTGAAGCGGGGGGGGGGGGGGGGGGGGGGGGGGGGGGGGGGGGGGGGGGGCGGGGGGTCCCGGGTTAAAGGTAAAGATTGGTCTCCGCGATTTCCCTACCTTGCAGCACCTCGTTAACAAGGTCATCCTTCCAAGGGAGTTATTGAAGCTGGATGAGCACCGTAGCAGGGTCACCATGGGGTGGGTAGCTCCCAACAGAAGACCAAATAATATCCAAGCTACTAATTCGGAACACTAGATAACCGAGGCCCAACAACAACGCTCAGTCTCCTAGAACTAAAGCGGGAGGTCATCACTCCAACAGTACAGGGAAGGTGTGCTAGAGAGGCGTGGCTGAGTCAACCAACCTACTGCTGAAGAACCTCAGGAGGCACAAGATGTTGCCCTTGGTATGTTTGCAGGACTCCATGTCTCCACAGTTCTTTTTATAGTTCAATATCTTGGACTAGGAAGTTTGACGTGAGTTTGCTCCTGAATAGAATGACTACCATTTACTTAAAGGTTGATGCACGATGGTGCTCAGACTTACTGATAGATGTTCAAATGCATATTTGATGCCTTGGCAATAGATTTATTATATTAACTATCCAGATCCTAATTACTCAATCATAGAGAAGCTTAACCCCTTTATTTCCATTCCATTCCCGGGGACATGCTGAGCTCGTGCATTTCTAACCTTGGTTACGTGGATGTACCTGCAACCTAGAGCAGTTTGGTACATCCACCTAGTTGAACTTCCAGTACATCCACCTAGAGCAGAAACTATTTATAGTTGAACTTCCGTAAGTTCTTGTAAGATTAAGCATTTTTGTGTTTTGCAGATATATGTCGTTGTGCGGAAAGAGATCTGGTATCGGCCGGATATGTACTTTTACCGAGACATGCTCCATATGCTAGCTAGGAACAAGAAGGTTGACGAGACAAGACAGGTCTGGGCAGATCTGAAGTCTGAAGGAGTGCTGTTTGATCAGCACACTTACGGTGATATCGTGCGAGTCTTCTGCGATGCGGGCTTGATTGACCTGGCAATGGAGTTCTATGAAGACATGAGGAGCTCCCCGGAGCCACCTCTCTCCTTGCCATTCCGGGTTATACTGAAAGGCCTGATCCCATTTCCGGAGCTGAGGGAGAAGATAAAACAGGAATTTCTGGAACTTTTCCCTGATATGATCGTGTATGATCCTCCGGATAGCTTGTCCGATATAGACGACGAATTCAGATTTTGATGCAGTATAAATATTCGCAATACTTTTATGCTTGAAGCTACTATCAAGGATCTACTAGAATGCTCTGCGTTGTAGCCGGACCTTCATCTTCTCTTGCCTTTTGATGGATCATATCATTTCGTAAATCCTGTTAGTTCCTCATTTGGCCCAGGAGCTGTGAAGCTACTGAGCCCATAAGAACTTTTGAAGCCATTGGTTAGTCATGATATCCTTGGCACCAACACGAAGCAGTGATATTCTTTGGAGATGTAAACTTGTGATAGTTGTTAACGGCCATGGCGATTTCAGAAGATAGATGGTGACTAATAACATCCTACTCCTAGTACGTACTACTAAAATTAGAAGGAATCTCATCCAGCTCCGGTGTTCCCATCGGATCGGGGGGATGTGACTCGCTTGTCCTATCATTCTCCCTTTTCCGTTTCTGCCCAGAGCCAGATCCACACCCTCTGCACTGCAGTGAGGCGCCGCTCTCAGTTGCCCTTTCTACACATCTTTTGAACCCGTGCATAGGTATCAGCACCTGGCCGTTGGAAAGCAGCGGCAGGGTCAAAGGCGCACAGTGAAGCGAAGGATGGCCATGGGGACACCGGGCACCAACCCCACGGCCATGGCCTCCCCCTGAGCGGTGCTCGTGCTGTGCACATTCCTCCAGTAGTGTACCACATGATGGTCCATCCATCATGTGGCTTGGTGCATCGCCAGGAGTACCACCGGGAGCAGTTGACAAAGCCTGGGCGCAAAGATCCAGCAAAATCTCCCCGGGCACGAAATGAATAAAATGATGGTGTCTCCCCCCGCGCAGCCGCTGACGCGGCGGGCCATGGCGGCCGTGGGGATCCACGTCCAGCGGCACGTCGCCGGCCGACACCCCGGGCGCCCCTTCACCCGTTCGCTGTCTGCCCCTCCCAAATCCCTCTTTACTGCCAATAAATTCACCCGCTGCTCTCGATGCTGAGGGCGCGAGTATTAAAAACCCCGGCGCACGTGATCGCTGCTGCTGCCGGGGAGGGGAGTGAAGACCGGAAGAGATAGCCGTTGGCGTCGCAGGCAGGAGGTACGGCCCGCTGCTGCACTGAATGGGATGAAGATTGGATTCTTTCCGGCCCTGCGCCTGGCCCGCACGCACCGTAGCGCCGGTCTGCCCTTGATGGGGCTTCAACGTAGCCGTAGGAGTACGAGCTGATTTAAAACTACTCTTGGTCGCTGCCGTGGCAGCGGCAGGAGCACGACGAGCTAGCCGTTGGTTAGCGCATCGCATCTGGGATGGTTGAATCCCTTCTGTTAATTATATTCTCCTCTCTTCCCTCTCACCGGCCGCCGCTTTGCATATATAGAGTCCAGCACTATTGCTTTTCCCACCGCAGAAACCCACCAAGAGCTCGTCAAAAACAGCGCCTAGCTAGCGAGCTAGGTACGAGGATACAGACATTGCAGCTGCATTGCATCGCATTGGGTTTAGATCCTAGAGCTAGTGGTTGTAGTGGTAGAGCTTAGCTAGCTGTTGGTAGTACCAATGGGTGTGTGGAGGAGCAATCGGTGCAGTGTTGGGGCAAGAGGTGTCATGCTCGCGCTGTCACTGCTGGTCCTCCTGCTGCACGCGGCGTCACCGGCGCGCGGCCAGGGGTCGTCATCGGACGACGGGGTGGTGATCGCGCAGGCGGACCTGCAGGGGCTGCAGGCGATCCGGCAGGCGCTGGTCGACCCGCGGGGGTTCCTGCGCGGGTGGAATGGCACGGGCCTCGGCGCCTGCTCCGGGGAGTGGGCCGGCGTCAAGTGCGCGCGGGGCAAGGTGGTCGCCCTGCAGCTGCCGTTCAAGGGCCTCGCCGGCGCGCTCTCCGACAAGGTCGGCCAGCTCACCGCGCTGCGCAAGCTCAGCCTCCACGACAACGCGCTCGGCGGCCAGGTGCCGGCTGCCATCGGCTTCCTCCGCGACCTCCGCGGCCTCTACCTCTTCAACAACCGCTTCGCCGGCGCCGTGCCACCGGCGCTCGGCGGGTGCGCGTTCCTCCAGACGCTCGACCTCAGCGGCAACTCGCTCTCCGGGACCATCCCTTCCTCTCTCGCCAATGCAACCAGGCTCTATAGGCTCAGCCTCGCCTACAACAACCTCTCTGGTGCTGTGCCGGCCAGTCTCACCTCTCTCCATTTCCTCGAGTCCCTTAGCCTCAGCAATAACAATCTCAGCGGCGAGATGCCATCCACCATTGGCAATCTCTGGATGCTCCGTGATCTGTCTTTAAGCAACAATTTGATCAGTGGCAGCATCCCTGATGGAATTGGGAACCTCTCAAGGCTCCAATATCTGGACCTTTCTGATAATCTGTTAGGTGGTAGTCTCCCTGTCTCACTCTGCAACGTTACCTCGTTAGTAGAGATCAAGCTCGATGGCAATGGCATTGGAGGTCACATTCCTCAAGCCATTGACGGGCTCAAGAACCTAACCAAGCTGTCCCTGAGGAGAAATGTTCTTGACGGGGAAATTCCGGCGACGGCAGGGAACCTCTCAAGGCTCTCGTTGCTCGACGTCTCTGAGAACAACCTCACGGGAGGGATTCCAGAGTCCCTGAGCAGCATTGCCAATCTCAACTCTTTCAATGTGTCTTACAACAACCTCTCAGGCCCTGTGCCTGTGGTTCTTTCCAACAGGTTCAATTCCAGCTCCTTCGTAGGAAACCTTGAGCTCTGTGGGTTCAATGGCTCCGATATCTGCACCTCCGCTTCTTCTCCGGCGACCATGGCGCCTCCACCGCTCCCTTTGTCACAGCGGCCGACCCGGCATCTGAACAGAAAGGAGCTCATCATTGCAGTCGGAGGCATCTGCTTGCTCTTCGCTCTCCTCTTCTGCTGCGTCCTCATCTTTTGGAGGAAAGATAAGAAGGACAGCGCGTCGTCCCAGAAGGGCGCCAAGGGCGCGACAACCAAGGATGCCGGGAAGCCTGGCACGGTTGCTGGCAAGGGAAGTGACGCCGGCGGGGACGGCGGTGGCAAGCTAGTCCACTTCGACGGCCCCCTCTCGTTCACGGCGGATGACCTGCTTTGCGCCACGGCGGAGATCCTGGGGAAGAGCACGTATGGAACAGTGTACAAGGCGACCATGGAGGACGGCAGCTACGTGGCCGTGAAGCGGCTCCGGGAGAAGATCGCCAAGAGCAGCAAGGAGTTCGAGGTGGAGGTGAACGCGCTCGGCAAGCTCCGGCACCCCAACCTCCTCTCCCTCAGGGCCTACTACCATGGGCCGAAGGGCGAGAAGCTCCTCGTGTTCGACTTCATGAACAATGGCAACCTCGCCTCTTTCCTCCATGGTAACCACATTTCTTGGGTGCTCCTACTGTTCCATTAGCTTTGGCCTGTTTAATTCTGTGTTCTGACCACGACTCTGCGATGCCCACCAGTGAGCTGGCCGACGAGGATGAACATCGCAGTGGGCGTGGCGCGGGGGCTGCACCACCTGCACACCGATGCAAGCATGGTGCACGGTAACCTGACGAGCAGCAACATCCTCCTGGACGAGGACAACAACGCCAAGATCGCCGACTGCGGCCTGCCACGCCTCATGAGCACCGCGGCCAACAATAACGTGGTCGCCGCGGCGGGCGCGCTCGGCTACCGCGCGCCTGAGCTCTGCAAGCTGAAGAAGGCCAACACTAAGACCGACATCTACAGCCTGGGCATGATCATGCTCGAGCTCCTCACCGGCAAGTCGCCAGGGGACACGACCAACGGGCTCGACCTGCCGCAGTGGGTGGCCTCCGTCGTCGAGGAGGAGTGGACCAACGAGGTGTTCGACCTTGAGCTCATGAAGGACGCGGCCACGGGCTCGGAGACCGGCGAGGAGCTCGTGAAGACGCTGAAGCTCGCGTTGCACTGCGTCGATCCTTCGCCCGTGGCACGGCCCGAGGCGCAGCAGGTACTGCGGCAGCTCGAGCAGATCAGACCCTCGATTGCGGTGTCTGCCACCTCGTCCTTCACGGGCGAGCCGAGCCATACTACTGCGACCGCCACCACCATCACTGATGATACAAGATCCACCACCACAGATTAGTCAGCCTCTTGCAGACTGAAAGAAAATTCCAGCTTTTAGTTACTTCAGACTATTAATAAGTAGACTTCAGAGTCTATTTTTCAGTCTGTATATAGAGTTTTAGAGGGCAGGAGGAGTTTTGGTGCCCATGTCATTCTTTCATTCCTAAATTCATTTGTATCTGGCAGAAGCACTCCTTGTTATCAGAAGATGATTCGGGAGTGCTGGCTAGGCTTCTTTTACATGTTTCAATGAACCTTTAGTGCTTCAGTACTTGTCTGAACTCTGAAAGGGATGCCATTCGACTCTTTGAAAGCAATATATCGTTTGATTCACTATGGATCTTCTAACAGTTGCGTTCTAGTCATGAAGAGCAAGGTAACATGGTATATGCCTTGGTACCTTTTCCATTACAGGGTCAGAAAATAAGCCCTGGTGACAGACAAACTTTGTTGTTGGCTTACATATGCAAATCTGAACGCACGGCAGGTAAAAGATTCTGCATCACTTGCTACCCAAGTTACACAATGTTTATCATCTGCCTGATTTGCAATCGCAAATGAGGACATTAGAGGTACTACCTCCGTACCAAAATGTAAGACGTTTTTTGGTCTTGCATAGGGCATAAAAAACGTCTAGCATTTTGTAACAGAGGGAGTGAAATCTAAGGCGGCAAAACGTGTTTGGTAAGTGGCAAATTGTACTCTTTGACGGGATTACGGCAGATAGTTTCCAACTTTCTGCTACTTTGAACTCTAGATTTCTTGCTGGTATGGGCAGTGATGTACTAACCTTTGTCACCAATCTCTTGTACTCTTCTCCCATCCAACTTGCAGTTCCCTGCTGCTGCTGCTGCTGCTGCTGGGTTTGGCAAGGAAGTAGCAAGACGGCGTTAACCCATTTTGGTTACTCGGTAACGTGAATCAAACCCCCAAGCGTACAGTCCCTGTCACCTTTTAACTCCTTGGATTAGGTCAGAATCGTACCTGCATATCTGTTGATTTGCTCTATTCTTCTGTCTCAACTGCTAGTCAAGGTGAGTCGTATCACTGTCACATGTTCAATGCTTACAGATCGCTTGCTTCCATAATCTTTTGTCCAAAGAGCAGAACCTATCTGACGTTGAAGTGTAGAGCTTGCCTACGGAAAATCAAGGTAAAAAAGAAAATACCCGGTCAATTTGCAGTTTGTTTATTACATTAAAAATCAGGCAGAGTAAATAAGAATTCGGGTCCTTCATAGTTCAGTTCAGAGTAAATTAAGGATTTCTCTCCTTATTTAATTGATGAGGCAAATCTTATGCTTTTCGAAAAAAGAGAGTAAATTAAGGATATGATTGCCTGGGACACTTTTAGCTGGACTTGCTCTAACGAATGCAGGTACGTTTTTCTTCTCTGGGTGCGGCGATGAGACATGCGATAGATTAGTTAACAGTTTCTGAAAAAGCACACGATTAGTTAATAGTCACCAGCGAGAAAATAGTACGTAAGCTGCTCAATGACCCTAACTAATCACATCGCACCTGCGTCGCCTCCTGGCCACCTAATCGCTGAAATTTGAGGAATTGCTGGGTTGGAGTGGGGAAAAGAGGGCCATCCCATTTGACCTCGCTTTGTCAAACAGCCTATACTAGCTCCTGCAGGCTGCAGCGCGGCTCGGGCGTTGAGAGATTCTCCCTCTCAAAGTGATCGATCTCCTTTGCAGGTCTGTACTACTGGTGTCAAGTTGTTGTGCGCTTTCCAGCTGAACTGGTGTCTGAAGCGACGCGCTTTCTTTTGTTTCGTTTTTCAGTCTCTTTCAGATTCTGAAGTCTTGAGTTCAAGCCCAGTCCAATCGGCTTTGTGATGCACCAAACATGTTTTTGATTCTTTTACTGGAAATGTGTTTCGATCCCTGTTCCTGAATGGTACTTCAGTACTTCCTCTGATTCAAGACGTTTAGTGTAGTGTCAAAAAACGTCTTACATTATGGGACGGAGGAAGTAGATGAGTCGGTGAAATTGGCACTAGATAACTACCAGTTAACTTAGAGCATCTACAGCTGGACTTGACAATTCTGACCCCCCAAACGGCCGCGTCCGCGGGCACTGACCGATCACACCTCAAATTTCACTTCTCACAATCGGACACTTCAATTAGGATACCTCAAATACATACAAACTCATGCAACTACGTAAACAATGCAACACATATCGTCCGGCTTCCTCCTCTGCGGCAACACGCGCCGCCGCATCCGTCGCCGTCATGTCGGCAGCAAGGCGGGCCTATCAAAATTTGACATGTTCTACCTATGTACTAGCTATGGAGAAGATCATCCACGACTGTCCTTGCCCTTTTCGGCGCCCTTCTCATCCATCTCGCGGAAAAAGCGGTCGAAAACGCAGTATGGATTAACCCGGATCTGCTCTTCGCCGGAGCTGTTCGACCCGTCGCTCCACTCCTCCTCCTTGGGGGGCTGGCCAGACATGGCACAGACAACCCGATTTTGCTCTCGGGCGAGGGCGCGCATGTTCCTCCGTTGTCGCTTCTTTAAGATGCAGGCGCAGATGGTTTCCTCCTCTGCAGCAGCACGCGTCGCCGCCATATCGGCAGCGAGGCGGGCCTCGGCCACCCGCATCCTCTCCTTCCCACGGCGGGCACACCGGTCTCGGTAGCACTCATACTCCAGCGGACCGGTGACGAGGAAAGGGATATTTGAAGTCTCTCGGTAGGACCGCGACGATCCATCCCTCCTGAGCGCCCGATGCACTCACGCAATGGACTCGCACAGGAATGATCCCGCCGCCGGTCAGGCACAGTGCTCCCGGGAGCGACGGAGTGCAATGCGGACGACCATTGTCTCCTCCAACCCGCACGGGACGACACCCCAGTCGATGGATCCGGGCTAGTCAGAGTCAGATCTGCTGCCCGCCATGCCGGGGAAGGCCGGAGATCGCCGCACAGGAGCTTGAGGGAGGACTGAAGTGGCTAGGGTTTGGTTCGGGGAGTGGATGGGGACGAATATATGTGGGGTCGGGTGGGCCAGCGTGGGTCAGGTCTGACATGGTGGATACACACCCGGACGCGCCCGGGCCTTCCCATATCCGCCTCATATTTGCCCTAGTTAAGGGAGCTACCGGCCAGCCCGGGCGTTTGAGGCCGGTTTGAGGCGCTCGCCTGGGTCGTGTTTTTTTGACCGGCCAGTGACCGGGCCGTCCGCCCGGGCATATTCCCGACTGTATATGCTCTTACATCATCTCTAGCCGATCTCCTATGATTTATACCCACAAACGACTCTTATATGTTAACTCCTTATATTTGAGGAGATAAATAAGAACGGTTCCTAACCGAGCCCTTAAAACTTAACTCCCTAAAAAAATTCTTCACCAATTCTACGATCCATGCAGTTTATATACCTATAGAGGATTTGACCAACCCTAAGTTTTTGTTTACGTGCTACATTTCAACTACATATTTGCACATACATTAAATCCAAACTTAATAATAAAAGTTCACACAAATCAGGAATATTTAAATTTAATGTTTGCAAATCAAAATTATCAAATTCAAACACACAAAAGGGTCCAAATGAAGTAAAGAGCATGATTGAGGCACAGCAATGAAGTGCTATGGAGTCGCCATGGATACCCAACAAGATCATCTTGGAGCTAAGTAGGAATTTATAAATTCTTGATTCTTCGATGCGCTACGAGAAATTTCTATATCATGTTTACATTGTGTTTCGGCTCAACAGGAACCCCATTGGTGATGTACCAAAAGTTCTCTGTCATGTCTCTCTTATCTTCACTGATCATGTTATGCAAGATGATGCAACATGCCTCTATTTTCCATAGGACTTGTGTGTTCTAATACTCGTCAGGGTTACGAATAATGGCAAAGCGCTTCTGAAGCACACCGAAATCTCTCTCTACACCCTTCTATACTGTGACGCCCCCGTTCTTGTCCGTACGCTAATCATGCACACAATGCGTACGATCAAGATTAGGGACTCACTGATTGATACCACAACACAACAAAAGACACAAATATAAAGTCATACAGCTTCATATTACAAGCCAGGGGCCTCGAGGGCTCGAATACAAAGCTCGACAAAGCACGAGTCAGCGGAAGCAAAAATATATCTGAGTACAGACATAAGTTAGACAAGTTTTGCCTTAAGAAGGCTAGCACAAACATAAGCAGCGGATCGAAAGAGGCGAGGCCTCCTGCCTGGGAACCTCCTAACTACTCCTGAGCGTTGACGTTCTCCAGGTAGTAGTAGGCTCCAACGGTGGTGTAATAGTCGTCTCCGGCGTACTCCATCTCCTGGGCTCCATCGTCTGAACGCGGAATCGTATCGAAGGGGAAAGAGGAAGCAAAGCAGCAGTGAGTACTCATCCAAAGTACTCGCAAGACTGACATCAGATCTATGCTAAGTATGCATCATTATCAATGAAGGGGTTATATCTGGGCTGACTGCAGAAAGCAAGAATAGGGAGAAGGCCTAGTCCTATCGAAGACTAGCATCTTCAGCATCTTGCAGCATTAGAAGAGAGTAGACCTGCAGCTCATATATAGTCATATTGTTGTAGCAATTTTATTAAGTAAACACGCCCAGAGATCCTTCCTCGACTCCCTGCGAGGAAGCAATCCCGGAGCCACAATTCATTTCAGATTTAAATTACAATTATAGTTGTATAAGGTCAAGGTACAATTCCAAGTCGTCCTGTTACCGTGGACACGGCTATTCGAATAGATTAATCATCCCTGCAGGGGTGCACCACATATTCCCCAACACGCCTGAGTCACCTCCGGCCGGACACACTTTCCTGGGTCATGCCCGGACTCGGGATATCAGCACGTCGTCGCCCCACCTAGGCTCAACGAAGAGGCCAGCCCGCCGGTCTAAATCCTAAGCGCGCAGATTCGTGGGCCCACTTGCCCTTGCGCTCCTGCACGATGCGTACGCGGCCGGAAGCAGTCCTAGCACCCCTTAGTAACAAGCGTGATGCGTTCCAGACCAATCCGTCGCGTGCCGCTCCATTGCTGACGTCCGAAGAGCTTCGGCTGATACAACGACGCTGAGTGCCCATAACTTTCCCACGTGATGGTTAGTGCGTATTAAGGCCAACGACCTAACTCAGATCAAGTACCCAACCCATTAGCAATTTATTAGTGCGGGGCAAGCGCGAACCATAAAGTGCAGTCCGTCGCCCCGCCAATAACACTCGGGTGCCTTACTGGCGCACCCCACCAATATCTCTCGGGTGCCTTAACGGCGCACCCCACCACATATCACTCTCGCGGGTACCCTTGGGGCCGACCCGTCTTCAACATGTTTCTGTAACCAGGTCATAGTAACTGTGTGTCTATACACCAAGTGGATATCCGAGGAATCACCCTCGATGGATCCCACTCGAGGTATGAGTAAGGCAAGAGTCGCTACCGGTAAATGGGAAGGAGGAATCACCCTCGATACCCATGACCGTTAGCTACGCTACAGAATTAACACCGGGAGTGCTAAGTGAGGTATCACCCTCAGCACTCGGTAGTAGCTCTGCAGTGCCATACTTAAAGGGGTGTGTGGTGATGTGTCGGTAACGGCTTGTCAGTCATGACGACTGAGTCTTCTGTCTTCAAGTCCTCGGTGTCGTCGATGAAAGCAGGGGCAACTGGGACTAAGGGGGTCTCAGGGGTTCACTGATCAACCTATGCTAAGCAGTTGATATGATAACATCTGTAGTAGCAGTTCATCAAAAACAGGCTATGCATCGGAATAGGAGCTAACTAATACAGTAGCAAAAATCTAATGCAAGCATAAGAGGGAGAGAGATGGCTGATATCGGAATGCTCAAGGGGTTTTTGCTTGCCTTGCTGCTCTGCGGCAAAGGGTTGATCGTCGGCGGTGTAGTCGATCACGGCAGCAGCGTCAGTCTCGGGGTCTACCGGAGAGAAGAGGGGGAAGAAACCATAAATATAAAGCACACAGATGCAACATGATGCATGACAAGGCAATACGCAGGGCTAGGGGTGTTTACGGCCTATCTAGGTGCGATAGTTAATTTAGAAATTTATTTGAAATTATTTCAATAATGTCATGCACTATTCACCTATCCGAAACAGGAAAAAAGTTGAATGTTCACATAGTTAGAGGCATGTGACAGACGAATGGACGGCATATTTGGATTCGTGGGATTTTTCTGATCAACTTTCATGTATAAAGTTTTTTGATCTGAGCTACAGATTATTTTCTATGATTTTTCAAAGTTTTAAACAATTTCTGGAATTAATTCTATTTATTAAATCAACATTATCCAGAACAGTAAATGATGACGTCAGCATGACATCAGTATTGCGTCCACAGTCAACAGGGGGCTGGCCAGGTCAAACCTGACCAGTGGGTCCCACATGTCATAGACTCAGTGTTATTTCAGGTTTTTAATTAAATTAGACAGGTTTAATTAGGGGAGGGCCCCACATGTCAGTGAGACATTAGTCTAAATTAATCATTTTAATTAGATTAGTTGTTAATTAAGTACCTGACAGGGTGGGGCCCAAATGTCATAGACACTGGTGGTGTGGGGCCCCACTGTCAGTGACTGGGCTGAGCCCAGTCAGCCAGTTGACCAGTCAACTGGTCAACCAGGGTCAGCCTGGCCCACTGGCAGTGGCACTGGGGGTGGCCCCAGGCCAGCCAGGTCAGCGGCGGCCGGCGTTTAGCCGCCGGCGATGCTCCGGCGAGCTCCCGAATCGAGCCAGGGCTCGGATTTCTCCTAGGGTGGACCAAATCGAGCGCCGATTCGTGCTATCACGAGCTGAGGTCGTCGCCGACCCATTCCAGCCGTCGGGAGGAGCTACGGTGGATGGAGGTGAGCGGCAGGTCGACGGCGGCGGAAGCAAGCTTCGGCCGGCGATGACAAATGGCGATGCAGCGCGCAAACGAGCGAACTAACGGTGCGGGGTGAGCCTACGCGGTGCGGCGAGTCGAGTGGTGGCGATGGTTGGACCAAAAGGTCACCGAATGGTCGCCGGCGACGAGGTCAGGCGGCGGCGCGTTCGGACATCGGTGAAACTGCCGCCAGGAGCTTCGGCTCGTCGCGAGGAGCAAGGGGAGGGGAAACAGGAGCTCACAGTGGGGCGTAGCCGTTCAATGCGAGCTCGAGGAGGGCTTGACGGCGACGAATCGAAGCGGCGGAGCTTCGGGCGCCCGAGGAGGAAGACGACGCGGGGACGGCGATGCAGAGCTCCCGGGGCGCGGGCTTGGGGTCGAGGAGGACGAGGAGGGCGAGGCGAAGCCTGTGGACGCGACGGCAGGGCTCGGAGGTGGCGGTGGCCGCGGCTAACCAGCGGCCATGGCGACGGCGGCGCGGGCGCGAGCGAGATTTGGAGGGGAGAGAGGGAGGAGAGCCAGGCGAGGGGGAGAATGACGAGGGCGGCGTCCAGGGGGGAGGGACGACTTCGCCCTTATCCTCCCGCCCACCTGCTCCGGCGCCGTGGCGGCCAGTGGACGGAGCGAGGCGCGCTCGGCCATGGCGGGGGCGACAGCGAGGGGGGGAGCAGGTGGGAGTGGGCTGGGCCGCACTGTGGCCACTTTGGCCCAGTGGCACGGGCCTTTTCCTTTTTCTTTTCTGTTTTCCTTTTCCATTTTCTGTTTTATTTAACTTAGGCCATTTCCATCACAGCAAAAATGTGCAGTGGGGGCCATCAAATAAGTTACAATATTAGGGAGGGCCACATCCATTTTGAACATTTTTGGAATCTGGTTGTAATTTCAATTTGAATTTAAATGCACTTAAAGATACTTTTAGCTCCTGTTATTTATGGTGGGGTCCACATCAGAAGCTTGGTGATGTTGTTTTCCTCAACAATATTTATTTTGGAATATTCCACAACCTTGGAACATTTTATCTTTGATGTTTGAAGATTTAAATTCATCACATAAAACCACAGGGCATTTGCATTGGAATTTGAATTGGGATTTGAATGGAGATATGATCCCAATGATGATTAAGCATTGTTAATCGTGGTGACTTGGCATTATCATGTGAGATTACTGTAGCCTAATTACCGAGATTACTGTAGCACAAAACCAGGGCGTCACAATTCTCCTCGTCTAACAAGAATTCTCGTCCCGAGAATTAAGAGGTAGAGTAAGGGAAAAAGTTCTGGGTACGAAATCTAACGAGTCTTATAGTTCTTGGTTGTTCTTCTCGAAGAGGTTGATCCATGGCATTGATGTCTTTAACTTGCTGTATCAGGGCATCATGATGAAGTCGTCATCCTTTCTTCGAGATCTTCATCGTCCTACGAATGCGATAAGAGGGAAAACTCTGGAAGAACGAATCTAAACAAAGCTGAGCATCTGACGGCGAACTCAGGGAGGAACACAAGATTTATTTCTCAAGTTAAGGCTCGAGGAATCACTAAGAGGAAAATGCGACGGTGTAAAAGTTTCAAACGGGTAGGCAATCATTCGATGCCCAAACAGAAGGTGAAAAGGGGTCCAGAGCAACGAAATAGATGTTGCGTCTGATACAAGAATAGATCATCCCCCAGGCGGTGGCTCGGGAATTACATACAAGCTAAGTGCAAAAGATACTTGTAATCAAAGTGGTACAGGAGAGTCAGGTTTCGATCCTGTGGAACTATGGGTTATGGGACCATCATGTGGGTTAAGAGTAAGAAGAGCGGTGACATCTTGCACGGTCATGCTAGCAAGACATGTCAGAGGAAAATCTGTCAATTATGTCGGCAACAACTTTGGTACCAAGGGCGGGGGACGAAGAGAACCATCTTCCTGCTCGTTGAAACGAGGCGGACCAATAGGCAAAGTTCTCGTCCACCGGCGGTTACCGGAATGTTAACAACAATAGTAACAGGGTCTTACTGACAGAGTTGTACACCGAGGTGTTTACCTAAGCAGGGAATTATCACTGCTCAGATCAAATAAATCTCAAGAAAAGGTTAAACAGACCAATGGAAAGGAAAATGTGATTATCACATTAAACAGACCAATGGAAAGGAAAATGTGGTTATACTCAAGTTTTTAGGAGTATAAATTTCCCAAGGAAAAATAGAGCATGATATACATGACAGAATTAGCAAGTAGATAACCATTTAGGTAAAAGGGGCGAGGAAATTCCATGACATGCCCATGCAATGGGGGTTTGAATAATTGATCAAGAAACAATTAGCATTGAGCTTACATTATTCCTTTTGATGATCGATATGCCACATTCATGCTTCGGGGTAGCAATGATATGGTGTTTCGAGTAAAGGTTGTAGTTTGGATACACAAAGGATCCAGTAGGAACAACTTATAAAATAAGTCTTACAATTCCCCCGTGGAAGAATGGCAACCCTAGCTGAACAAAGCATTATGATAATAGGTCACCCGGCCAGGTGTGCTAGCTACAATATCACCTTACCGAGTACATAGGGACCAAAATTATAATCCTTGGAAAAAGGTCCCCACCATCATATCTGACTGAGATTCAGCTCTGGCTGAGTAAACAGGTATTTCAGATGCTTGGTACTACAACAATGGGGATGCGAGATCCACGGAAGTGTGGATGTGGACGCGGTTACCTTTTATTGCTGGGAGGTGGGATGTGGAGATATTTGATCCTTATCTGCGTGAGGACGAGCCGGTAAACTCCACCCATCCACCGACCCACGAGCTAGATAAAGAGTTTCACTATGCGCGCCATTGTTGCATGCATGGCACGGAGGGACACGGGTGACACTTACCGTACCGTCGCATGCATGGATAGACCGAGCAGGCTGTGTTTAACATTGGTGCCTCTCCACTTTGGATAGGAACAGCTGAGAGGTCACCGTGGAAGATATACCTGGGATTGACCACCGATCGACCAGAACATATGGCACGTGGCCATGGATGGAGGTCTCTGCAAGACGGGACACTGCTACGCGCGAAAGGGGTCAAGATCTCAACGTCGGCTGCAGTATCAACTCTAGCAGGAACATACGGGATGTATCTGTATGCCGTCTCCAGTATAAGACGAAGATGTTCAGCATGCTCTTCTTTATTCTTGGAGAATACCAGAATATCCTCCAGATAAACCACGACGAATTCATCGAGGTAGTCCATGAATATATAGTTCATCAGACGATAGAAGGTTGCTGGAGCATTGGTTAAGCCGAAGGACATGACGGTGTACTCGTATGAACCATAGCGAGTAACAAATGCAGTCTTGGGAATATCCTCTTCACGAACTCGGATCTGATGGTAACCCAACCTTAAGTCGAGTTTTGAAAATACTGATGATCCAGCAAGTTGATCATACAGATCGTTGATCCGAGGAAGCGGGTATTTGTTTTGAATCGTTGCTTGGTTGATGGGTCGGTAATCTTAGACCAACCGATTTGTACCATCTTTCTTCTAGACAAAGAGAGAAGGTGCTCCCCAAGCAGAGGAACTTGGACGAATAAAACCCAGACGAAGCGAATTGTCAATTTCTTGCTTAAGTTCAAGGAGTTCATGTGGTGGCATCTTATACGGACGCTTGGCTATAAAAGTGGTACCAGGTACCAAGTCGATGACAAACTCGACAGCTCTGGCAGGGGGAATCCCTGGAAGTTCTTCTGGAAAAACATCTTGGAAATCCCGGACAACTGGAATGTTTACAATCCCTTCAAGAGGTGACTCATTTAATGCATTCATGGCATATAGTCGGGCTTCAGCATTCCGAACAAGATGAGCATGATAGCTTACAATCTCATTCGAAGGATGCAGGAGGTGGACGGTTTTGGTGTCACAAACAATTGAAGCGGTGCGTGCTTTCAACCAATCCATTCCGAGAATGAGATCGATATTGGAAGACTTCAGCATCTAACAGTTTGGAATGACATGATCGAGTACAACTCATAATCAAAGAGGATTACTAAGAGTTGTTGAATCGCAATGCGGGCTCGATTCAATTATCGGTGTCCTTGAGTGTCCAACAACTCAGAGCACGAGGAAGCTGGAATCAGTGAAGGAAAACATAGCTGATGAGGAGCTCATAAGAAGTTATAAGGCTCCGTGATATTTATCAAGATACCAAGGATAATATCCGGAGGTAGATCATAATTAAAGCTTGGACTGATGTATTGACCTATGGAGGACAAGCACTTTAACTTGTCTGAGAATGAAATCGAAGTAGAACAACATGGTCGGAACCACGATTGCAAAGGATAAGATCAAAGATACAAGATCAAGTCATACAATGAAGGATTATATGAAAGGAGAAGCTTGTATGATAAGATCAACATTGTTTCCATGGGCATTAACACAAGGTTCAAGGTCGACTCCCACTTCATCAATGTATCACCTTCCATTTACACCTCGCCCTTGATGAAGTTGTAGTTCGAAAAGTTTAACTGGCAAAACACCAGAAGAGTATGACTCATGAAATTGTCGGATTCACGCGGATTAAGGAAGGCATAGGTCCAACCCATCGGGGCATCATAGGAACATATACCACAAGCTTCAAGAGTAATTAACACATGCTTGACAACAGAGCATGGCTGACAAAAGCAGAGGATACTCTCTATCAAAGACATTATATATCAGGGGAAGAACTCACAAGGTGATTTAAAATAAAGGACACTGTCGGATAATAATCCAACAATGGATCGGACGATCCACAATGGAGCTGATGTGAGTATCGGTACTCATTCAGAGGAATAAAGAATGCAGAGGCATCGGATTCAAGAAACACCTGAATTGTCTGATGCTTGAATACAAAGGAATTATGATTTCCAAAATGAAGGATCAGAAGCAGACGCTCTGATCAAGGATGGATAAGTTGAAAAGACTTAGTCGGACAATCAATAAAGGTTTGAATTGCCGAGAACCAACTCATGTCCGGAAGGACGTCTGAGCCGGAAAGATAATTTAAAAGGATCACCTGATGACTGCGTGCATACACACACATTGAATCAATAGGCTCAAAATGGCAAAGACAAGGGATGTCAACGAAGACTACTAGACATATGGACTTAACCATAATGCCAGCAGGCAAGAATTTCAAGAGCAACAAGCTACATAGGATATTCGAAAGATCGAAAAGTATTTCGAAGAATTTTGTGAAACACATGAACAACTGGGAAGAACGGATCCTCGACAATTGTGAGGAGTTATCCGTAAGGCTTTCATGCGGAAAAGAACTATAAGGCAGTAAACTCAAAGGGTTATCGGGGCAATGGAGAGTATTCCGGGGCATCTTGTAACAACAAGAGTAGCGAGACAGGATTGTATGAATGACAAGTGCAATTAGTCATCCATAGGGACTTATCGATGGTAGGGAATTGCAAAGCCGATGAGCACAAAGTCTCAGAAAACATCAAAAGGGTATCTTCAGAATCTTCTGACGGAGCAGGTGATCTTCTGGTACGACGGCTCTCCGGGAGAAGTAGTTACGAGAACCTAGAGTCAGAGTTAATAAAATCTTTAACTCGAAATAGAAGAGAGATCAGAACCCAGAGTATAGACGAGGAATAAAAGATCCTAATACCACCCGATTGGGATGTGGGCCCGTAAGCCACAGCATTAGTGTTAGTAAAAGTTTATCAATGACTAGACTCAACTTCGGCCAAGGAGTTGGAAAGGGGGCTACCTACAGGCAGTTGGCTCTGATACCAACTTGTGACGCCCCCGTTCTTGTCCGTACGCTAATCCTGCACACAATGCGTACGACCAAGATTAGGGACTCACTGATTGATACCACAACACAACAAAAGACACAAATATAAAGTCATACATCTTCATATTACAAGCCAGGGGCCTCGAGGGCTCGAATACAAAGCTCGACAAAGCACGAGTCAGCGGAAGCAAAAATATATCTGAGTACAGACATAAGTTAGACAAGTTTTACCTTAAGAAGGCTAGCACAAACATAAGCAGCGGATCGAAAGAGGCGAGGCCTCCTGCCTGGGAACCTCCTAACTACTCCTGAGCGTCGGCATTCTCCAGGTAGTAGTAGGCTCCAACGGTGGTGTAATAGTCGTCTCCGGCGTACTCCATCTCCTGGGCTCCATCGTCTGAACGCGGAATCGTATCGAAGGGGAAAGAGGAAGCAAAGCAGCAGTGAGTACTCATCCAAAGTACTCGCAAGACTGACATCAGATCTATGCTAAGTATGCATCATTATCAATGAAGGGGTTATATCTGGGCTGACTGTAGAAAGCAAGAATAGGGAGAAGGCCTAGTCCTATCGAAGACTAGCATCTTCATCATCTTGCAGCATTAGAAGAGAGTAGACCTGCAGCTCATATATAGTCATATTGTTGTAGCAATTTTATTAAGTAAACACGCCCAGAGATCCTTCCTCGACTCCCTGCGAGGAAGCAATCCCGTGTTGGGGAACGTTGCATGGGAAACAAAAATTTTCCTACGCACACACAAGATCTATCCATGGTGATGAGCATCTACGAGAGGGAGAGTAAATCTACATACCCGTGTAGATCGCTAAGCGGAAGCGTTTAAGAAACGCGGTTGATGTAGTCGAACGTCTCCGCGATCCAAATCGCAAGTCGTCCCTCGATCCGATCATGAACTGGCGCCGAACGGACGGCACCTCCGCGTTCAACACACGTACGGCTTGATGACGCCTTCACCTCCTCGATCCAGCGAGCGATGGTGAAGTAGTGGTTGAGTTCCAGCAGCACGACGGCATAGTGATGGTGGTGAGGAACAATCTCTGCAGGGCTTCGCCAAGCGCTACGGAGATTATGACGGAGGAACTAGAGGGTTAGGGTTGCCGCACACGGCTTGGGGAAATCTTGATGTGTCCCGTGTGCTAGCCCTGCCCCTCTATTTATATGTTGAGCCTTGGGGTCTAAACTTGGAGTAAAAGCCTCCTACAGGTCGGTTTTGCCCGCACAAGGTCGGTTTGGCCCGCAGGGAAAGAGTCCAACTCGGATCCCTGCAGTACCGCGCACAAGCGGTAGTACCGCTTTACACAAGCGGTAGTACCGCTTGGGCGGTAGTACCGCTTCACACAAGCGGTAGTACCGCTTCACAAAACGGTAGTACCGCTTACGCGGCAGCAAAACTACTTTTTGCACTTTCCAATACCTCGTGGGCTTTATCCCTTTGGCCCATATAAAGTGTTGCTGCACCCGAACACTTCGGTAAACATCCAGAACCACTTCCGGTGAATTCCGGAACTCTTCCGGAGATCAAAACACTATTATCACATATATCAATCTTTACCTCCGGACTATTCTGGAGATCCTCGTCATGTCCGGGATCTTATCCGGGACTCCGAACAACTTTCGGTCACCAACAAAATAACTCAACTATACTAATCGTCACCAAACGTTTAAGTGTGTAGACCCTGCGGGTTCGAGAACTATGTAGACATGACCGAGACACCTCTACGGCCAATAACCAATAGCGGGACCTGGATGCCCATATTGGCTCCTACATATTCTACGAAGATCTTTTATCGGTCGAACCTCTATGTCAAGGATTCAGTTAATCCCGTATGCTGTTCCCTTTGTTCTTCGGTATGTTACTTGCCCGAGATTCGATCGTCGGTATCTCTATACCTAGTTCAATCTCGTTACCGGCAAGTCTCTTTACTCGTTCCATAATACAAGATCTCGTGGCTAACACTTTAGTCACATTGCTTGCAAGGCTCATTGTGATGTTGTATTACCGAGTGGGCCCTGAGATACCTCTCTGTCACACAGAGTAACAAATCCCAGTCTTGATCCATGCCAACCCAACAGACACCCTCGGAGATACCTGTAGAGCACCTTTATAGTCACCCAGTTACGTTGCGACGTTTGATACACACAAGGTACTCCTCCGATGTCAGGGAGTTGCATGATCTCATGGTCATAGGAACAGATACTTGACATGCAGAAAACAATAGCAATAAACTGACACGATCAAATGCTACGTTCTTAGTTTGGGTCTTGTCCATCACATCATTCTCCTAATGATGTGATCCCGTTATCAAATGACATCTCATGTCAATGGCTAGGAAACCTTAACCATCTTTGATCAACGAGCTAGTCAACTAGAGGCTTACTAGGGACACAGTGTTGTCTATGTACCCACACATGTATTTGAGTTTCCAATCAATACAATTATAGCATGGATAATAAACGATTATCATGAACAAGGAAATATAATAATAACCAATTTATTATTGCCTCTAGGGCATATTTCCAACAGTATCCCACTTGCACTAGAGTCAATAATCTAGTTCACATCACTATGTGATTTACATTGTAATGAAACGAACACCCGTGCAGTTCTGGTGTTGTTCATGTTTAGCCCTTGGAAGAGGTTTAGTCATCGGATCTGCAACATTTAGATCCGTGTGTACTTTGCAAATATTTATGTCGTCCTCCTTGATGTAATCGCGGATGGAATTGAAACGTCGCTTTATGTGTCTGGTCCTCTTGTGAAATCTTGGTTCCTTGGCTAGAGCAATGGCACCAGTATTATCACAAAACAGAGTCATTGGGTTAAGCGCACTAGGCACTACTCCAAGATCTGTCATGAACTCCTTCATCCAGACACCTTCCTTCGCCGCCTCCGAGGCAGCGATGTACTCCGCTTCGCATGTAGAATCTGCTACCACGCTTTGCTTGGAACTGCACCAGCTAACCGCACCCCCATTAAGAATAAATACGTATCCGGTTTGCGACTTAGAGTCATCCGGATCAGTGTCAAAGCTTGCATCGACGTAACCCTTTACGACGAGCTCTTGATCACCTCCATAAACGAGAAACATGTCCTTAGTCCTTTTCAGGTACTTCAGGATATTCTTGACCGCCGTCCAGTGTTCCATTCCTGGATCACTTTGAAACCTTCCGACCATACTTATGGCAAGGCTGACATCGGGTCTTGTGCACAGCATTGCATACATGATAGAGCCTATGGCCGAAGCATAGGGGATGACACTCATCTTTTCTCTATCTTCTGCAGTCACTGGGCATTGAGTCTTACTCAACTTTACACATTGCAAAACAGGCAAGAACCCCTTCTTGGACTGATCCATTTTGAACTTCTTCAAAACTTTGTCAAGGTATGTGCTTTGTGAAATTCCTATCAAACGTCTCGATCTATCTCTATAGATCTTGATGCCTAATATGAAAGCAGCTTCTCCTAGGTCCTTCATTGAAAAACTCTTGTTCAAATATTCCTTCACGCTTTCCAACATTTCTATATTGTTTCCAATCAGCAATATGTCATCCACATATAATATTAGAAACGCTATAGAGCTCCCACTCACTTTCTTGTAAATACAGGCTTCTCCGTAAACTTGTATAAACTCGAACGCTTTGATCACTTCATCAAAACGAAGATTCCAACTCCGAGATGCTTGCACCAGTCCATAAATGGATCGCTGGAGTTTGCAAACTTTGCCAGCATTCTCTGGATCGACAAAACCTTCTGGTTGCATCATATACAACTCTTCCTTAAGGTAACCGTTTAAGGAACGCTGTTTTGACATCCATCTGCCAAATTTCATAATCGAAAAAGGCAGCTATTGCTAACATGATTCTGACGGACTTAAGCATCGCTACGGGTGAGAAGGTCTCATCGTAGTCAACTCCTTGAACTTGTGAAAAACCCTTTGCCACAAGTTGAGCTTTATAGACGGTGACATTACCGTCCGCGTCCGTCTTCCTCTTAAAGATCCATTTGTTCTGAATGGCCTTACGCCCTTCAGGTAATACTTCCAAAGTCCATACTTTGTTTTCATACATGGATCCCATCTCGGATTTCATGGCCTCTAACCACTTCTCGGAATCCGGGCCCATCATCGCTTCTCCATAGCTCGTAGGTTCATCGTTGTCTAACAACATGACCTCTAAGACAGGGTTGCCGTACCACTCGGGAGCAGTACGCGTCCTTGTCGACCTACGAGGTTCGATAGCAACTTGATCCAAAGCTTCATGATCATCATCATTAACTTCCTCTTCAGCTAATGTAGGCTCCACAGAAACAACTTTCTGCACTGCGCTACTCTCAGGTTGAAGTAAAGGTTCAACAACCTCATCAAGTTCTATCTTCCTCCCACTCAATTCTTTCGAGAGAAACTCTTTCTCAAGAAATGTTCCGTTTTTAGCAACAAACACTTTGCCTTCGGATCTGAGATAGAAGGTATACCCAACTGTCTCTTTTGGGTATCCTATGAAGACGCATTTCTCCGCTTTGGGTTCCAGCTTTTCAGGCTGAAGCTTTTTGACATAAGCATCACATCCCCAAATTTTAAGAAACGACAGCTTTGGCTTCTTGCCAAACCAAAGTTCATATGGCGTTGTCTCAACGGATTTCGATGGTGCCCTATTTAAAGTGAATGCAGCTGTCTCTAATGCATAACCCCAAAACGATAGTGGCAAATCGGCAAGAGACATCATAGATCGCACCATATCCAATAAAGTTCGATTACGACGTTCGGACACACCATTACGCTGTGGTGTTCCATGCGGTGTCAGTTGTGAAACAATTCCACATTGTCTTAAGTGACTGCCAAACTCATAACTCAGATATTCTCCTCCTCGATCAGATCGTAGGAATTTAATCTTCTTGTTACGATGATTCTCAACTTCACTCTGAAATTGTTTGAACTTTTCAAATGTTTCAGACTTGTGTTTCATTAAGTAAATATACCCATATCTACTTAAGTCATCAGTGAAGGTGAGAAAGTAACGATAACCACCGCGCGCTTCAATACTCATCGGACCGCACACATCAGTATGTATGATTTCCAATAAGTCACTTGCCCGTTCCATTGTTCCAGAGAACGGCGTTTTAGTCATCTTGCCCAAGAGGCATGGCTCACATGTGTCAAGTGATTCAAAATCAAGTGACTCCAAAAGTCCATCAGCATGGAGCTTCCTCATGCGTTTTACGCCAATATGACCTAAACGGCAGTGCCACAAGAAAGTGGTATTATCATTATCAATCCTACATCTTTTGGCATCAATGTTATGAACATGTGTATCATTACTATCGAGATTCAATAAGAATAAACCGCTTACATTGGGTGCATGACCATAAAAGATATTACCCATATAAATAGAACAACCATTATTCTCTGATTTAAATGAGTAACCGTCTCGCAATAAACAAGATCCAGATATAATGTTCATGCTTAACGCAGGCACCAAATAACACTTATTTAGGTTCATCACTAATCCCGACGGTAATCGAAGAGCGAGTGTGCCGACGGCGATCACATCAACCTTGGAACCATTTCCCACGCGCATCGTCACTTCGTCCTTCGCCAGCCTCCGTCTATTCCGCAGTTCCTGTTTAGAGTTGCAAATATGAGCAACCGCACCGGTATCAAATACCCAGGCACTACAACGAGGGTTGGTAAGGAACATATCAATAACATGTATATCATATATACCTTGTTTGTTGTTGGCCGCCTTCTTGTCAGCCAAATACTTGGGGCAGTTCCGCTTCCAGTGTCCAGTTCCCTTGCAATGAAAGCACTCAGTTTCTGGTTTGGGTCCAGCCTTGGGTTTCTTCACAGGAGCAGCAACTGCTTTGCCACCCTTCTTAGATTTACCCTTCTTACCCTTGCCATTTTTCTTGAAACTAGTGGTTTTATTGACCATCAACACTTGATGCTCCTTCTGAATTTCAGACTCAGCGGCTTTCAGCATCGCAAACAGCTCGGCGACTGACTTGTTCATCCCGTGCATGTTATAGTTCAACACGAAGCTCTTGTAGCTAGGTGGCAATGATTGAAGAACTCTGTCAGTGATAGCCTCTGGCGGAAGGGGCATCCCCAATTCAGCCAGACGGGTGGAGTACCCAGACATTCTAAGCACGTGATCACTGATAGACCCGTTCTCCTCCATCTTGCAAGTATAGAACTTATCAGAGATCTCATATCTCTCGATCCGGGCATTCTTCTGAAAGATAAACTTCAACTCCTGGAACATCTCATATGCTCCATGACGTTCAAAACGTCTTTGAAGTCCCGGTTCTAAGCCATACAACATTGCACATTGAACTATTGAGTAATCATCAGAACGAGCCTGCCAGGCGTTCACAACGTCTAGAGACTCAACTGGAGCGGGTGGATCACCAAGCGGTGCATCAAGGACATAAGCCTTCTGGGAAGCCGTAAGGATAATCCTTAGATTACGGGCCCAGTCGACAAAGTTACTTCCATCATCTTTCAACTTAGCTTTCTCTAGGAACGCATTAAAATTCAGGGGTGCTACTGCGCGAGCCATGATCTACAACATAAATATAGCAAAGACAACTTAGACTATTGTTCAAGATAATGAGTTTAATTAATCATATTACTTAAAAAACTCCCACTCAAATTGACATCCCTCCGGTCATTCGAGTGTAACATGATCCAAATCCACCAACTCAAGTCCGATCTTCACGTGAGTCGAGGTGGTTTCAATGGTGAACATCTTCATGTTGATCATATCTACTATATGACTCATGTTCGACCTTTCGGTCTCTTGTGTTCCGAGGCCATGTCTGTACATGCTAGGCTCGTCAAGTTTAACCCGAGTGTTCCGCGTGTGCAACATGGCTTGCACCCGTTGTATGTGAACGTGGAGTCTATCACACCCGATCATCACGGCGTGTCTCGAAACGACGAACTTTCGCAACGGTGCACACTCGGGGAGAACACAATTTATCTTGAAATTTAAGTGAGGGATCACCTTATAATGCTACCGTCGTCCTAAGCAAAATAAGATGCATAAAAGGATTAACATCACATGCAAATCATAAGTGACATGATATGGCCATGAACTTGTGCTTTCGATCTCCATCTCCAAAGCACCGGCATGATCTCCATCGTCACCGGCATGACACCATGATCTCCATCATCTTGATCTCCATCAACGTGTCGCCATAAGGTTGTCGCGCCGACTGTTGCTTCCACGACTATTGCTAACGTTTAGCGATAAAGTAAAGCATTACATAGCGCTTAATGATTGACACGCAGGTCATACAATAATTAAAGACAACTCTATGGCTCCTGCCAGTTGCCGTACTCATCGACATGCAAGTCGTGATATTCTATACAACACATGATCATCTCATACATCACATATATCTCATCATGTAATTGGCCATATCACATCACAACATACCCTGCAAAACCAAGTTAGACGTCCTCTAATTGTTGTTGCAAATTTTACGTGGCTGCTACGGGTTTGCAAGAACCGTTCTTACCTACGCAAAACCACAACGTGGTGTAGTGATTGCTTTTTGATCTTCTCAAAGAACCCTCTTCATTGAAATCGATTCAACTAAAGTGAGAGAGACAGACACCCGCTAGCCATCTTTATGCAACGAAGTTACATGTCAGTTGAAGGAACCTGTCTCGCGTAAGCGTACGCGTAATGTCGGTCCGGGCCGCTTCATCTCACAGTACCGCCGAATCAAATATCAACTAGTAACGGCAAGCAATATGTATACACCCACGCCCACAACTCGTTTGTGTTCTACTCGAGATCTCATCTACGCATAGACCTGGCTCATGATGCCACTGTTGGGGAACGTTGCATGGGAAACAAAAAATTTCCTACGCACACACAAGATCTATCCATGGTGATGAGCATCTACGAGAGGGAGAGTAAATCTACATACCCTTGTAGATCGCTAAGCGGAAGCGTTTAAGAAACGCGGTTGATGTAGTCGAACGTCTCCGCGATCCAAATCGCAAGTCGTCCCTCGATCCGATCACGAACTGGCGCCGAACGGACGGCACCTCCGCGTTCAACACACGTACGGATTGATGACGCCTTCACCTCCTCGATCCAGCGAGCGATGGTGAAGTAGTGGTTGAGTTCCAGCAGCACGACGGCGTGGTGATGGTGGTGAGGAACAATCTCTGCCGGGCTTCGCCAAGTGCTACGGAGATTATGACGGAGGAACTAGAGGGTTAGGGTTGCCGCACACGGCTTGGGGAAATCTTGATGTGTCCCGTGTGCTAGCCCTGCCCCTCTATTTATATGTTGAGCCTTGGGGTCTAAACTTGGAGTAAAAGCCTCCTCCAGGTCGGTTTTGCCCGCACAAGGTCGGTTTGGCCCGCAGGGAAAGAGTCCAACTCGGATCCCTGCAGTACCGCGCACAAGCGGTAGTACCGCTTTACACAAGCGGTAGTACCGCTTGGGCGGTAGTACCGCTTCACACAAGCGGTAGTACCGCTTGGGCGGTAGTACCGCTTCACAAAACGGTAGTACCGCTTACGCGGCAGCAAAACTACTTTTTGCACTTTCCAATACCTCGTGGGCTTTATCCCTTTGGCCCATATAAAGTGTTGCTGCACCCGAACACTTCGGTAAACATCCAGAACCACTTCCGGTGAATTCCGGAACTCTTCCGGAGATCAAAACACTATTATCACATATATCAATCTTTACCTCCGGACTATTCCGGAGATCCTCGTCATGTCCGGGATCTTATCCGGGACTCCGAACAACTTTCGGTCACCAACAAAATAACTCAACTATACTAATCGTCACCAAACGTTTAAGTGTGTAGACCCTGCGGGTTCGAGAACTATGTAGACATGACCGAGACACCTCTACGGCCAATAACCAATAGCGGGACCTGGATGCCCATATTGGCTCCTACATATTCTACGAAGATCTTTTATCGGTCGAACCTCTATGTCAAGGATTCAGTTAATCCCGTATGCTGTTCCCTTTGTTCTTCGGTATGTTACTTGCCCGAGATTCGATCGTCGGTATCTCTATACCTAGTTCAATCTCGTTACCGGCAAGTCTCTTTACTCGTTCCATAATACAAGATCTCGTGGCTAACACTTTAGTCACATTGCTTGCAAGGCTCATTGTGATGTTGTATTACCGAGTGGGCCCTGAGATACCTCTCTGTCACACAGAGTAACAAATCCCAGTCTTGATCCATGCCAACCCAACAGACACCCTCGGAGATACCTGTAGAGCACCTTTATAGTCACCCAGTTACGTTGCGACGTTTGATACACACAAGGTACTCCTCCGATGTCAGGGAGTTGCATGATCTCATGGTCATAGGAACAGATACTTGACATGCAGAAAACAATAGCAATAAACTGACACGATCAAATGCTACGTTCTTAGTTTGGGTCTTGTCCATCACATCATTCTCCTAATGATGTGATCCCGTTATCAAATGACATCTCATGTCAATGGCTAGGAAACCTTAACCATCTTTGATCAATGAGCTAGTCAACTAGAGGCTTACTAGGGACACAGTGTTGTCTATGTACCCACACATGTATTTGAGTTTCCAATCAATACAATTATAGCATGGATAATAAACGATTATCATGAACAAGGAAATATAATAATAACCAATTTATTATTGCCTCTAGGGCATATTTCCAACATCCCGAAGCCACAATTCATTTCAGATTTAAATTACAATTATAGTTGTATAAGGTCAAGGGACAATTCCAAGTCGTCCTGTTACCGTGGACACGGCTATTCGAATAGATTAATCATCCCTGCAGGGGTGCACCACATATTCCCCAACATGCCTGAGTCACCTCCGGCCGGACACACTTTCCTGGGTCATGCCCAGCCTCGAGATATCAGCACGTCGTCGCCCCACCTAGGCTCAACGAAGAGGCCAGCCCGTCGGTCTAAATCCTAAGCGTGCAGGTTCGTGGGCCCACTTGCCCTTGCGCTCCTGCACGATGCGTACGCGGCCGGAAGCAGTCCTAGCACCCCTTAGTACCAAGCGCGATGCGTTCCAGACCAATCCGTCGTGTGCCGCTCCATTGCTGACGTCCGAAGAGCTTCGGCTGATACAACGACGCTGAGTGCCCATAACTTTCCCACGTGATGGTTAGTGCGTATTAAGGCCAACGACCTAACTCAGATCAAGTACCTAACCCATTAGCAATTTATTAGTGCGGGGCAAGCGCGAACCATAAAGTGCAGTCCGTCGCCCCGCCAATAACACTCGGGTGCCTTACCGGCGTACCCCACCAATATCTCTCGGGTGCCTTAACGGCGCACCCCACCACATATCACTCTCGCGGGTACCCTTGGGGCCGACCCGTCTTCAACATGTTTCTGTAACCAGGCCATAGTAACTGTGTGTCTATACACCAAGTGGATATCCGGAATCACCCTCGATGGATCCCACTCGAGGTATGAGTAAGGCAAGAGTCGCTACCGGTAAATGGGAAGGAGGAATCACCCTCGATACCCATGACCGTTAGCTACGCTACAGAATTAACACCGGGAGTGCTAAGTGAGGTATCACCCTCGGCACTCGGTAGTAGCTCTGCAGTGCCATACTTAAAGGGGTGTGTGGTGATGTGTCGGTAACGGCTTGTCAGTCATGACGACTGAGTCTTCTGTCTTCAAGTCCTCGGTGTCGTCGATGAAAGCAGGGGCAACTGGGACTAAGGGGGTCTCAGGGGTTCACTGATCAACCTATGCTAAGCAGTTGATATGATAACATGTGTAGTAGCAGTTCATCAAAAACAGGCTATGCATCGGAATAGGAGCTAACTAATACAGTAGAAAAAATCTAATGCAAGCATAAGAGGGAGACACATGGGTAATATCGGAATGCTCAAGGGGGTTTTGCTTGCCTTGCTGCTCTGCGGCAAAGGGCTGATCGTCGGCGGTGTAGTCGATCACGGCAGCAGCGTCAGTCTCGGGGTCTACCGGAGAGAAGAGGGGGAAGAAACCATAAATATAAAGCACACAGATGCAACATGATGCATGACAAGGCAATACGCAGGGCTAGGGGTGTTTACGGCCTATCTAGGTGCGATAGTTAATTTAGAAATTTATTTGAAATTATTTCAATAATGTCATGCACTATTCACCTATCCGAAACAGGCAAAAAGTTGCATGTTCAGATAGTTACAGGCATGTGACAGACGAATGGACGGCATATTTGGATTCGTGGGATTTTTCTGATCAACTTTCATGTATAAAGTTTTTTGATCTGAGCTACAGATTATTTTCTATGATTTTTCAAAGTTTTAAACAATTTCTGGAATTAATTCTATTTATTAAATCAACATTATCCAGAACAGTAAATGATGACGTCAGCATGACATCAGTATTGCGTCCGCAGTCAACAGGGGGCTGGCCAGGTCAAACCTGACCAGTGGGTCCCACATGTCATAGACTCAGTGTTATTTCAGGTTTTTAATTAAATTAAACAGGTTTAATTAGGGGAGGGCCCCACATGTCAGTGAGACATTAGTCTAAATTAATCATTTTAATTAGATTAGTTGCTAATTAAGTACCTGACAGGGTGGGGCCCAAATGTCATAGACACTGGGGGTTTGGGGCCCCAATGTCAGTGACTGGGCTGAGCCCAGTCAGCCAGTTGACCAGTCAACTGGTCAACCAGGGTCAGCCTAGCCCACTGGCAGTGGCACTGGGGGTGGCCCCAGGCCAGCCAGGTCAGCGGCGGCCGGCGTTTAGCCGCCGGCGATGCTCCGGCGAGCTCCCGAATCGAGCCAGGGCTCGGATTTCTCCTAGGGTGGACCAAATCGAGCGCCGATTCGTGCTATCGCGAGCTGAGGTCATCGCTGACCCATTCCAGCCGTTGGGAGGAGCTACGGTGGACGGAGGCGAGCGGCAGGTCGACGGCGGCGGAAGCAAGCTTCGGCCGGCGATGACAAATGGCGATGCAGCGCGCAAACGAGCGAACTAACGGTGCGGGGTGAGCCTACGCGGTGCGGCGAGTCGAGTGGTGGCGGTGGTTGGACCAAAAGGTCACCGAATGGTCGCCGGCGACGAGGTCAGGCGGCGGCGCGTTCGGATATCGGTGAAACTGCCGCCAGGAGCTTCGGCTCGTCGCGAGGAGCAAGGGGAGGGGAAACAGGAGCTCACAGCGGGGCGTAGCCGTTCAATGCGAGCTCCAGGAGGGCTTGACGGCGACGAATCGAAGCGGCGGAGCTTCGGGCCCCCGAGGAGGAAGACGATGCGGGGACGGCGATGCAGAGCTCCCGGGGCGCGGGCTTGGGGTCGAGGAGGACGAGGAGGGCGAGGCGAAGCCTGTGGACGCGACGGCAGGGCTCGAAGGTGGCGGTGGCCGCGGCTAACCGGCGGCCATGGCGGCGGCGGCGCGGGCGCGAGCGAGATTTGGAGGGGAGAGAGGGAGGAGAGCCAGGCGAGGGGGGGGATGACGAGGGCGGCGTCCAGGGGGGAGGGACGGCCTCGCCCTTATCCTCCCGCCCACCTGCTCCGGCGCCGTGGCGGCCAGTGGCCGGAGCGAGGCACGCTCGGCCATGGCGGGGGCGACAGCGAGGGGGGGGGGGGAGCAGGTGGGAGTGGGCTGGGCCGCACTGTGGCCACTTTGGCCCAGTGGCACGGGCCTTTTCCTTTTTCTTTTCTCTTTTTTGTTTCTGTTTTCCTTTTCCATTTTCTGTTTTATTTAACTTAGGCCATTTCCATCACAGCAAAAATGTGCAGTGGGGGCCATCAAATAAGTTACAATATTAGGGAGGGCCACATCCATTTTGAACATTTTTGGAATCTGGTTGTAATTTCAATTTGAATTTAAATGCACTTAAAGATACTTTTAGCTCCTGTTATTTATGGTGGGGTCCACATCAGAAGCTTGGTGATGTTGTTTTCCTCAACAATATTTGTTTTGGAATATTCCACAACCTTGGAACATTTTATCTTTGATGTTTGAAGATTTAAATTCATCACATAAAACCACAGGGCATTTGCATTGGAATTTGAATTGGGATTTGAATGGAGATATGATCCCAATGATGATTAAGCATTGTTAATCGTGGTGACTTGGCATTATCATGTGAGATTACTGTAGACTAATTACCGAGATTACTGTAGCACAAAACCAGGGCGTCACATATACTAACTCTTAATACAGTGCAAAGTGGGATCTCTTGTTTCCATGAGGAGGTCGGATTATCTTCACAAATGTGCCCCATGGAGGATAGATGTCATTTGTAAGGTAGTAACCCACCGTGTATTGACGAGCATTTACAACATAGTTGCAAGGAGGATCATCTCCGACAATAAGCCTTTTGAACAATCATGATGTCGACAACACATTTAGATCATTACGAGAGTTAGACATTCCAAATTGTGAATGCTAAATCCATAGATCCTCCGATGCAACAGCCTGAAGAATGATTGTTGGATCTTTGGGGTGCTCTTTGTACCGACTTTTCCATCCTGGAGGACAATTCTTTCATTCCCAGTGCATGCAATCAATTGATCCAAACATCCCATGACATCCTCGTTTTTCACTCAAACCCAAGAGTCTCTTGGTGTCTTCATCATTGGGTTCCTCAGGTGCTCTGCCCCATAGATCTCAAACATGGTTTATATGTATCTTGGAGCGGCCTCCATGACTGAATCTTCCCCAATGCAGAGATAATCATCAATAGCATCAGCCGAAAACCCATAGGAAGAGACTTTGGTGAATTCAAAATTATTGACAAAAATACTTCTCTAGATAGGTTGCATTGGGGTTGAAGTAATCATTCATAAGCTTCTCATGGCCATCTGCTTTATCTCGATAGATGTACAAGCGGCCAAACTATGATCCTAGTCTTGATCGCCTAAAATCCTCGTTAACGATCATGACAATGGCCATTTTGAAATCATCATCGCCCTCTTCCTCCTTGCCCGATGAATAGTCATCGAAGAATATCTCCATCAACCTCTTCATCTACACTATGAAACATTCTAGATTAAATTTTATTGCAAAAACAACAAAATGTAATGAAAGTAGCAAAAAACACCTGAGCAATTCGTCGAACACTTTGCGGGCGGAGGAGGTGAGATCCTCAGCTGGTGGCATTGAGCCGATACCGGAGCTAGGGGTGGAAGGTGGGCATGCGTGATGATGACCCACAAGTATAGGGGATAGCAACAGACTTCGAGGGTAGCATTTCACCAAAATTTATTGATTTGGCACAACGGAAGCCAAAAAATATTTATAAGCCTTATCAGTTGAGTGTCAATTCAACCACAACTGAGAACTCACTTTTTGCAGCAATTTATTAATGGCACAATAATTTGGTAGTAGTGATAGCAGAGTGACAGTAGCAGTAGCAGCAATAGTCACAAGTTTGTAACAAGTAGAGCGGTAGTAACTTTAGGAAAGGCAATAGCAGAAAAGCGTAGGCATGGAGTAGTGATGTGATGTTCAGATGAGATCCAATATGCAACAGCAACAACCTAGAGCTATACAAATTAGCTCCAATTCATCAATCGTATGTAGTCACATATTCCGTATACGGTCATACATGCTTGCGATAAGAACTTGCATACCATTTTTTGTCTACCCTTTCCATGGCAACGGTGTCCTAATGGAAACTAAGGGTAATTAAGAAGCTCCTTTTAATAGACAATGGGACAAAGAATTAGCACATAGTGAATACATGAACTCCTCAAATTACAATCATCCCCGTAGAGTATCCCAATTGTTGTCACCCCGGGGTCTAGGGTTCAGAACAATAACATGTGCATACAACTTGCAGGTAAGATAAAGAACACAAATATATTCACAAAAACATAATAGGTTTAGAACAAAACACGTGACAATCAGGCCCTAGTGACAAGCATTAAGCATAGCAAAGTCATAGCAACATCAGTCCTAGAACATAGTGGATACTAGGGTTCAAGCCCTAACAAATTGACACGATTACGTAAGAAATCTCATCCAATCACATCTGCCTCTAGCAAGTCACAAGGAGATTACTCACACATGATTGTGAGCATCATAAAATTATTGATGGAAAGGTTGGTGATGACAACGGTGTGATTCCCTCTCTCCGGAGCCATAAACGGACTTCAGATTAGGGCTCCCGACGAAGAACATGAGGTGATGACGGCTCCGTATCGTTAAATGCGATTAAACTTTTTCTATGTTTTTTCTCCGGAGATGTGAATTTATAGCGCTGGAATTAGGTCGAAACGATGTCCAGGGGTCCCACAAGCCTGGGTGGCATGAACGGGGGGGGGGGGGGCGCCAACTGCCCTTGTGGACCCCATGTGGATCTTTTGCAGTGCTTCTTTGTTCTAGTATTTTTTATCTATTCCAAAATAAATCTCCAAAAATCCCTGTCCAATTTCAAGAATTTTCATTTCTGCACAAAACAACACCATGGCAGTTCCACTGAAAACAACGTCAGACTGGATTAGTTTACTCAAAACTTGCAAATTAGAGGCCAAAACATGAGCAAAAGTGTTCGAAAAAATAGATACATTGGAGATGTACCACGAGACGACCAATAGTAAATGGCGGAGCTATAGACGACCGGTAGTAGACGGCGGGCCTCGAATGGCCCCTTATGTCGATGACAAAGCTAGCCGATAGCCGACAAAGCTCGTCGGTCTTGCAGTGATAACTTCGTCGACCAGCTGTTCGATGGGTGTTGTACGTCATCTCCATCGTCCATCGGCTTCGTTTTGGAACAAACAAAGCTCCTTTGGTGTTTTTTCACGCCACATGATATAGAGCGACAGCTGGCGACCGGATCAAAGTGGGGCAGAAGGGGTGACGAAGGCTGCGGGGTGCCAGCGGACCAGCCACGTAGGCTATGGGTGGATGCCGGAATCAACACAAACGTCGATGCGGTGTGAGCGGAGTAGGGTTGGAATTTATCCTGAGAGGTGGCGTCGGTCAAATTTATTTGAGAGACGAAAAAGCCGACACTTAAAAATTACAAGGAGTTAAGCCGAATAAAAGCTCAGCTAGGTGCAATTTAGAGCAACTCTAGCACATCCCGTAAGATGGGCCATCCGGAAAAATAACAGCGGTTTACGGGACGAAGGCCATTTTCTCGGCCCGAATAGATCCCGTAAATTCGACCGTCCAGGATTTTTTAGAGGGATCCTCCAAATGCGGCCCATTTCCTCCATATCTATGGCGCCTGTTTTTGCCAGCTCGCCTTTCCTTGGCACGAACCACCTTTTCGCCCACTTCCGTTCCCGCCTCACTCCCCGCGATCGTCGCTGCGCCTCCCCGCCTGTTCTTGTTGCCCCCGGCTACCCCACGCTGTATGTTAGCTCTGCCGTCCCGTGCCACATCCATTCCATCAAGTTTGAGCACGGTGGGTGCCCATTTGTGTCCGCGGGCTGGCGATTGCCGCCGACGCAATGGATCCGCCCCGGAGCTTGGCACACGGTCTTGTAGCCATCGGATCCGGATGGTTCCGGCGCCGGTGGGCCTCGGAATCGGTCGGGGTCACCCGCGGGCGCCGAAGGAAGAGATTTTGCCCGGATTTGCTTCGGCGGTTGCGGGAGAAGAAAGGGCTGCCGGTTTTGCTTCAGTCGGTGCGAAAGAAGAAAGGGGTGGCCGGCTTTGCTTCAGGGAAGGTATGTTCACGAGCGTACATTTTTTAGATGGATTGGTGTTCGTCCTCGTCGCCTTCGTCGGATGATTCAGACATAAAAGAGATGATCCTCGATGACGATGTCAACAATTTAGTGTTGTTGCATCATGTGGATGAATTTGAGAAGGCCCCGAAGAAAAAGCGGCATAGATCCACGGTTGGGCGGCTATGCATTCCTCGCAATCGAGCTCTCGACGTCAATATGCATGAAGGACTACTTCGCCGAAGTATATATTCGGCTCACCTATTTCGTAGGCGATATTGAATGCGTAGGTCTCTTTTCGTGCGCATCGTGGAAGTTTGTGAGCATAATTGTCGTTTTTTCACTCGGCATAGGAATGCCGTCGGTTTGCTTGGATTTAGTGCATATCAAGAAATATTGGCGACGATGAGAATGATTGCATATGGTGTTCCCGCCAACTACGCGGATGAATATCTTTGCATTGGAGAAGATACCACCATCAAGTGCGTCCGTTTCTTTGAGAAAACAATGATTCGGGTTTTTGGCCCAGAGTACCTTTGAGCTCCAAATGAGGAAGACACAAAGAAACTCATGGCAATGAACAAAGCAAGGGGATGGCCGGGCATGCTAGATAGTATTGATTGCATGCATTGGAGGTGGAAGAACCGCCCAATGGCTTGGGCAGGGCAATACACTGGCTGAGGGAGTCCGGGATTAAGGGGTCCTCGGGCTGTTGGCTTATCTCTTATGGTCCAGCCCGGTGGGCCGCCTTGTGGCATCTTCGGGAAGGTCGGGCTACAGAATGACCCCAGGCTTAGGGGGGAATATTCCGAAGACTTGGTGTGTCCTCCAAGTAAGAATGGGCGTATCTGTGCCCGGATGGAAACCGACGATGTGTAACCCTAGGTACCTCTGGTGTCTATATAAACCAGGGGGCTTAGCTCGTAGAGGGACAAGTCAACTAATCTAGGGTTTAGCTCTTTTGATCTCGAGGTAGACCAACTCTGTAACCTTCATACTCATCAATACAATCAAGCAGGACGTAGGGTTTTACCTCCTCACGAGGGCCCGAACCTGGGTAAACACCGTCTCCTTCGTCCCCTGTTACCATCGATCCTAGATTCATAGTTCGGGACCCCCTACCCGAGATCCGCCGGTTTTGACACCGACATTGGTGCTTTCATTGAGAGTTCCACTGTGAGATCACCTGTGGATTGATGGCTTGCCTAATCATCAGCGAACAGGCCCGTAACGAGGACATCTTCGTCCCTAGATAGGTCTTCGCATTCGTCAGCGTTGTGCTGCATGCTGACTCGACCGGCCATCTAGGCCAGATCGAAAATTTTGCCCACGGTCAGGAGATCAGGTTCGGGAACCTAGAGTTCGCCGCCGGCTCCCGTGGTGATCTGTTTCTTGCGGAGCCCTCGGTTTTGTTCGACGGACTCGAAAATCCCGGAGCTTTAACTTCGGGCCCTCTATGTGGCTCGACCCTCAGATCTATCTCCGCCGGAGGTCCGGCCTTGAGCCCGGACTCGTTGATAGTACCTGAATATCAGCGTTCGGCCTTTGCCGAACACACCCATCCCAAAGACACCTTGGAGGTTAACTCCAAGGGCTCTCAGGAAACTGATCTGGTCATCCACTCGTGGTTGAACGAGGCTCTAGACCGGATCCAGTCGATGGCAATCGAGGATGATCGTACCTCGACCCACGTTCCGGTCGACCTAGAGGCCGGTTACGGAGAATTTTACGGCCCAGCCGCCCATTTAGTAGCCACTGTCGAAGACTTAACCGACATGTTGGACTACGCCTCCGAGGAGGCAGAACACATGGACGAAGAGATCGGCGACCCCGCCCCCGTGACCACCGAGCGGTGGACAGCTACCTCGACCTATGATGTCTATATGGTGGATACCCCTAACGATAGGGACAACCACATCCCTAGGAGGAACGGCGAAAAATCTGGCGAAGCGTCAAAGCGCCGGAAACAACGCAAGCGATCCAAGACCAACAAGGGAAGGGAAGCCATCGCAGGCATCGGCGAAATTGACACCCCGAAGGACCTCGACGACCTTGAAGCCCTCGAGGAGCTGCTAGAGGACCCGGAAAGGCTAACGGATCAACAGGACGTCGAGAACCTCAATGATTCCGAGGATGATAACTACCTCCCACCCGCTGAGGAGGAGGAAAGCCTCGAAGCCGAAGACTTCACCGTCCCCGAAAACCCCGAGGACCAAGAACGATCCAGGCAACAGCCCATAGCCACCGCTCGGAGCTTAAAGGCAAAGTAGCAGCAGCTCAAAGCCGAACAAGACACCATCAACAACAGATGGACAAAAGTCCTGGCTGCCGAAGAAGGGTTCGGCATTGAGCGGCCAGACCAAAACAAGAGTTACCCGCGCTGGCGCCTGCTGCCGCAATTTAACGACGAGGCCCTTGAGCCCGAATCTGCCAGGCGTGCCCAGTACGACCAGTCTGACCGCCCCCCTCGAGGACAGGACAGGGTGGCTAGAGACGCCGAATACTGGCCCACATCACCTCGTAGGAGGGGAAAGGGGCCAGCGCAGCCTGAGGATCGATACAATCTACGGCAGGACCTGGACTATAGGGCAGGTCACACTAGATCCATTTACGGATCTAGGGGACGCTCCCCCTCTAGACGGGATGGCTACCAATCGTGGCTCGACCGCAATCACAGAAGCCGGGAACAATACCAGGTCCAGCCAACAGCCGACTTTCGGCGTGACGTAGCCCGGATCAGAGGCGCCGCGCACCCACTGTGTTTCACAGACGAGGTCATGCAGCACCAGTTCCCCGAAGGGTTCAAACCCGTAAACATAGAATCATATGACGGAACGACGGACCCGGCCGTATGGATCGAGGACTTCCTCATTCACATCCATATGGCCAGAGGAGACGACCTCCGTGCCATCAAATACCTACCACTCAAACTGAAGGGACCGGCTCGGGACTGGTTAAACAGTCTCCCCGAAAACTCCATTGGGAGTTGGGAGGAGCTCGAGGACGCCTTCCGATCTAACTTCCAAGGCACTTGCGTCCGGACTCTTCCGACTTAAGCAACGTCGTCCAGAAGGCTGGCGAATCAGCCATGTAGTTTTGGAATCGGTTCTTGACTAAGAAGAACCAGATCGTCGACTGTCTGGACGCCGAGGCGATAGCGTCATTCAGACACAACATCTGGGACGAATGGCTAGCTCGCCAGCTCGGCCAGGATAAGCCGAGAACAATGTCTGCACTCACCTCACTTATGACCCGCTTTTGCGCGGGCGGAGACAATTGGCTAGCTCGCCGAAGCCAAAACCCCAAAGACCCCGGCACCTCTGAAGTGCGGGACGGTAACGGAAATCCAAGGCGCAACAAAAATAAACGCCGCCATAGCAATGGCGACTCGGAAGACACGACCGTAAACGCCGGTTTCCGCAATTCCAAACCCGGACAATGGAAGAAGCCCTCTAAAGGGAACAGGGATGCACCTACCGCCTTGGACAAAATCATGGATAGGCCCTGCCAGATCCACGACACACAAGACAAGCCGGCCACCCACACCAACAGAAACTGTTGGGTGTTCAAACAAGCCGGCAAGCTCGTAGCCGAGGAACAGAACAAGAGCCCGCGCATCGAGGACGACGAAGAACCTCGTGGGCCGAGCAATGGCGGGCAGAAGCAATTCCCTCCCGAGGTCAAAACTGTGAACATGATATATGTCACACATATACCAAAAAGGAGAGGAAATGCGCCCTTCGGAAGGTCTACGCCGTAGAGCCCATAGCCCCGGAGTTTAATCCGTGGTCGGCTTGCCCGATCACCTTCGATCGTAGGGATCACCCGACCAGTATCCATCATGGAGGCTCGGCTGCCCTCGTTCTGGACCCCATCATCGATGGGTACCACCTCACTAGAGTCCTTATGGACGGAGGAAGCAGCCTTAACCTGATTTACTCAGACACAGTAAAAAAGATGGGTATCGACCCTTCGAGAATTAAACCCAGTAACACTACCTTCAAGGGAGTCATCCCCTGTGTCGAAGCACGCTGCTCGGGCACCGTGATGCTGGAAGTAGTGTTCGGCTCGCCCGATAACTTTCGTAGCGAAGACTTGATCTTCGATATCGTGCCTTTCCGCAGCGGCTATCATGCACTGCTCGGCCGTACAACATTCTCTCGCTTTAACGCCGTTCCCCACTACGCATACCTGAAGCTCAAGATGCCTGGGCCAAAGGGGGTCATCACCGTCAACGGTAATACAGAACGCTCACTCCAGACCGAGGAACACACATCGGCTCTAGCGACCGAATTCCAGTCCGGCATCGAGGCACCAAGACCCCAACCAGGCGACAAGCTGCGACAGGTGAGCAAGCGGGTTCAAGCACGACCCGATTCCCCAGAGTAATCTCCTATTCATCACAAATAAGAACACGCCCCCACAGCACGGCCCCGCTACCCGTCAGGTACGTACTGAGAAGGCATAATTTCGCGCTTAAAATACCATGGGCAGCTGCAGGGGGTGGGACACCCTCTCAAAACGAAGTGGTCGGTTCGACCGAATTACTCTCAACACAGCAGGCGTCAAGCTCATGCATGTCTCGACGATTAAACATGTACCTCTCTCAAAGGTCCGTTCACCGATCATAACCACCTTTAAAGGAGCACGTTACTCTTCAAGAGCAAAGGAGCGGAGGCGCCCCGGGATACGCCAAGGACATAAAGCCGCCTATCAAGAGCCCCGAGCGAACCTCCCCCTTGTATACATTTGTTTCTAAAGCAAAATACCTGTAACAGTTGTGTCTGTAGTATGAATAAAAGTTCACATATGTAAAGATCATCTTTTACAGTCTGGTTACGACACTTCATAAAGTGTTTTCTAACCCCCCCCTCCTCCGGAAACAAAACTCTTCGATACATGTTTGATGCAATCGTCTAATAGACCGGGGGCTTAGCTATAAAGTTCGTCCCAAGCATCGTCCCGGCATTATCCTTTATATGTCCGGCGTCTCGGATTTCTGCGTTATATGCATCGGTTCCGAATTATGTCTTAGGTCAAAGGTTGGGTTGCCCGGCTCCTGTGCTTACCCTCTTACGTTCCGCTCGTTCGGCTAAAAGGGTAAAGGTAGAACCACTGCGATTGTATTTCCAGCTCGCCTGGTCAAGTACCTCAGTGGAGAAAGCCGAAAATCGTCTGTCATAATAAGCGAGAACCGGTCTGCAATCCGAGCACAAGTGTCAAACTAAAAATCGATAGACGTTATTCCGTGTCATACGAGGGGTTTGCATTTTCGCAAGCCATGTGGTAATGGTTTTTTACCTCGGTCTACACCGAATATCACAAAACACTAGGGGCTAGTAACCAGCCCCTGCAGTCAAGCTCCTTCGGCTAAGTGAAAGTACTAAAGCCACATAATATGATTGCCTCGTTCCCATCTCTCGCACCTCCGCCTCTGGGTTCCGATAATTCCGCTAAGGATAATATTGTGGATGACAGAACACCTCTTGTAATAATTACATGGGGGCTAAAGCCGACGATTGGCAACTTTCAGTTCCAAAACGGCCACATAGGAGTCAAAATAATCAAAACACCAAAACATGATAAACCATGCATACGCATTATAAAACGAAGTATTCATCGGACATACAATAAATGTGTTCTTTCGAAAATTGCATCCTTAGGGCATTGGGCCTCTACCGACCGAGCACCCTCCATCGCAGCGAAGAAGTACAGTTCGGGGCGCCTATGCTACTTCCCAGGCGGCGGGGGCACTGTAGCCATCTCGAGCGGCTTCATCCCTGGCCAGTGCATCATAGTCCTCGCAAAGGCCATCCGCGCTCCCTCAGTGCATACAGAGTGCTTCAGGACCTCGATGAGGGAGGAGGCATCGCAAAGCTTCTGCACCAGGCCGAAATAACTGCTCGACAGTGGCTCTGAAGGCCACAACCGAATGTAGAGGTCCTTTAAGGCTGGCTCCGCCATCCGATGCGGCTCCATCAGTTGCTTCATCTGATAACTGAGAAGGGGACGGGGTTCGGGGGTCTGAAATTGCACCCAGAACAGCCTTTGTTCCGCATCCCCGTCCCGAGCCGCAAAATGCTTGGCCGCGTCCGCCGCACTCCTTGGAAGGTCCGTAAAGGCGCCTAAGGAACGCCACAGCCGTGTAAGACGAGTAAACCTATTACCACCAAATGCACATTGTACTAAGTGCGGCTTACCATCCGCGATCATCTTGACTTGGTGGAGTTCTTCCTGAAAAGACCGCCTGTCTACACGCTCCGATTTAAGCTCGGAAGATAACGTGGACAGCTCGGCCGCTTGGTCCCTGGTCTTCTGCTCAAGAGCCTCGCACTTAGTGCTTGCGTCTTGGAGCTCTTGCTGCACCTCGGCCACCCGAGCCTTGTGCTTGTCACTGGCAACCTTCAGGGAGCTTAGCTCGGCAGCCGCTTGCTCGGCCGCCATCTTATGATTGGCGGCCTCTTGCTTGGCCTTCTCCAGCTCAGCCTTGAGGCTCTCGATCTCGTAAGTAACAGCTGCAAATACAATGGAAAGCCAAATTTCAGGAATTGAAAACTCAAGAACCTCAATCAATGAGGATTAGACAAGGGTCTCCGAGATAAAATTCCAACTTACTTTGCATTTCATCAAACCGTTTGTTCAGACGGTCAAGCTCCTCGTCGGAGCTCTTCAGCTTCCGGTTTAGCTCGGCCAGTTCCACGTCATGGACAGCCGCCGCCGATGACGAGGCCTGCAAAGCAAACTTATGTGAGACACACCTCCGAGCTGTTGGTCCTAGACTCTTTCGCCAGATCATCTCCGGAAACAATCAAATTCCCAGGAACTCAGATCGTTTTTTCTTGGAACCGGATGTCCTCTGATCCCCGGGTAAGTTTCTTAAACTCACCCATGGCTCGAGGGCTACTATACCTATTCGGAATATATAATCCTCGCAAATAAATTTCGTTTAGAGAAAGGAACGTTACATGGCTTACCTTGAAGCCCGTCAAAAGACCGCCGAAGGCCTCCTTCAGTCCGCTATCAACGGACTGAATGCCTTGCAGAACTGCACCCATAAGGATGCGGTGGTCTTCGGCGATGGAGGAGCTACGCAAGGCCTCCTCCATCATAGCTGGCCACCCGGTTGTGGCCTGCCCCGTCACGGGCGGCACCGGTGGCGGCACCGCAGCTCCCCCTTCTTGAGAAGGTAGAGTCATCGGTATCGGAGGCCTGGTGGTCTCCGGAGCCGTCTTCGGAGGGAGCTCCGATGACTCGTGGCCTCCCTCTTTGTTCACCAGGAGGGGCTCGACCTCCTGGTCTTCGGTCGCCGAGGTACGGGCCCCGGTCATGACCTCCTCACCCTCAGTATTCGGCCGAGGGGGGGGGGTTCACCGGGATACCACCTCCATGGCCTCTTCGGCGGCCTGGGGAGGAGAAGTGCGGGACGCAGTTCCACTCTCCGCCAGCTTGGCAGGCGGGGGATCTCCCTCTGAGACCTGTTCGGTCGGGAGATCGCAGGCCGGGCTGCAATATGAAAGACATTTGTCTGGTTAGTAACAAAAACTTTGCATAAGCAAAGTGTTCGGACTCGGTACCTCTGGGCCGCAGGCTTGGCCCTAGGGATCCTCCGCGGGATTCTCTCGAATGCCTCGGATTCCTCATCGGAATCCGGGCTGACATCGGGCAGGGTCACCTTGGCCCTGCAGGGCCTCTTCGAAGAAGGGGGAGCTGGGTCCTCCTCGGCATCCACGGATGCCGCCCTTTTCCTGGGCTGGGGGGAATCGATTTCCCCCCTTCCTCCGTCTGCTCCTCCTCGTGAGCGGAGGAGGCCTGGGTCTCCCCGGCTAAGCAAGGTATGTTCGAAAAGCAGGGTGTCATCGGTGGCCGAGCTAAGGGTGGCCGAAGCATTAGGGGAAGAAAGGAACTCGCCCCGCAAGCCGAACACTCTGGACGTGCGGAGCAGCTGGATGTCCTGAAGACCGGCGTTGGAGGCTAGTTCGGGGGCTACTGAGGGAGTCCGGGATTAAGGGGTCCTCGGGCTGTTGGCTTATCTCTTATGGTCCAGCCCGGTGGGCCGCCTTGTGGCATCTTCGAGAAGGCCGGACTGTAGAATGACCCCAGGCTTAGGGGGGAATATTCCGAAGACTTGGTGTGTCCTCCAAGTAAGAATGGGCGTATCTGTGCCCGGATGGAAACCGACCATGTGTAACCCTAGGTACCCCTGGTGTCTATATAAACCAGGGGGCTTAGCTCGTAGAGGGACAAGTCAACTAATCTAGGGTTTAGCTCTTTTGATCTCGAGGTAGACCAACACTGTAACCTTCATACTCATCAATACAATCAAGCAGGGCATAGGGTTTTACCTCCTCACGAGGGTCCGAACTTGGGTAAACACCGTCTCCTTCATCCCCTGTTACCATCGATCCTAGATTCATAGTTCGGGACCCCCTACCCGAGATCCGCCGGTTTTGACACCGACACCGGCCACAAACGTAAACCCACCATTGTGCTTGAAGTTGTGACCTCACATGATCTATGGATTTGGCATTGTTTGTTTGGCTTGTTGGGGTCTCTCAATGATATCAATGTCTTGCAGCGATCTCATCTATTTGCTCAGCTAGCTAGTGACAAAACTCCAGCTTGCAACTATACCGTCAATGGCCATGACTATACCATGGGGTACTATATTGCCGACAGTATTTATTCTTCGTGGTCAACATTTTTGAAGACAATTAGTGATCCCAAAATCAAGAAAAACATTTTTTTTCGAAGCACAAGAAGCCTGCCTAAGGATATTGAGAGGGCATTCAGTGTGTTGCAATCTCGGTTTGCTATTGTTCGAGGTCCCGCTCACTTCTGGGATAAGAAAACCCTCAGAAACATCATGACTGCTACACAACATGATCATTGAGGATGACAGAGATTTAGATTTAGAGTTTAATTATGACAATGTTGGTAGCCGTATGAAGCCTGCTAGGGACAAATATGAGATCAATGCATTTCTCGAGACCTACGGAAGATCCAGAACCGTGATTCACGCCACCAACTCAAGCATAATCTTATTGAGTATTGTTGGCAACTCTATGGGGGATAGATTTTCATTTTTATTCATTTATATTTGTGTGTCATTTGAACAATTTGGTGTTGTAATAATAATTCAAATTCGAACATTTGTTGTAATGAGAACGATTGTTGCATTGTGAATTGCTTTTCAAACCATTTATATTCATATGTTTAATTTATACTCCCTCCGTCCCAAAATAAGTGACTCAACTTTATACTAACTTTGTAGTAGAGTTAGTACAAAGTTGAGTCACTTATTTCGGGACGGAGGGAGTATATGATTTCATTCGGTTCACAATGTTAAAAATTTAGAATTTACAAAGACATAAGTTTTTTGCGGTACCGCGAGCCCTCTGGCAAAACAGATCCCGTAAACCCGTCCGGCGCTAGAGAGCTCGCGGTATCACAAAAAAGTTTTACAGAGGCCCGTAAACGATTTTTACGGGAGACGTGTTTACCGGATCTGCTAGAGTTGCTCTTACTCCTCAAAATAAAAAATACAAGCAGCTGAAGCCTTTTAAGAAGTCTGCTAAAGTTGCCTTGGACAGAAAAGGAGGGATCACTGCTTTTCAACGTTTGATCGATGATCTATCTATCTACCTTGTCGATTGACCGAGTTAATGCGGTCAGAAAATCACCAGCCGATCTACTATTCCATGAGCGAAGTGATAAGAGGTTGCTGCGCGTGCATGGTGAAACGCAACAACGCATGGCGCCAGTGGGTGCACCAACTCCCCGTCCCCATTTTTGAACCATGGGCAGACCGTCCTTAAAGGGAAGAATTAAAAGAGCAGGAGCAATCGAATCGCACGGAATCGTAACCTAATCTTCCAAACCTCAAACAACCGCACTGACCTCCTCCCGCGCGCGCTTCGGCTTACTTAGCCGATCGACGAGACGACCTCTATATATACTCAGTCTCGCACTTGGTTTTGTCATCAAGGCAACACACAACTCACCTGGAACAAGCGAGCAGCCAGCTAGCCATTGGAAGGAGCAATGGAGGCGACGATGGCGACGAGACGTCTCATGGGGCTCTGCTGCTGCCTCTCCGGTGTTCTTCTGCTCTCCTTCCTGCTCCCCAGCGCACTGGCGGAGGAGCGGTTCTACGAGTTCGTCGTACGTACCCGTCCTCTCTCTTCTCGTATATATATTCTTTCTTATTATTGTACAGTAGTTCGTAAATGCTTAATCAACCTGCTCGTTGTTGGCCATGAATGGCATGCAGGTCCAGGAGACGGTGGTGAACCGGCTGTGCCAGACGAACCGGATCATCACTGTGAACGGGCAGTTCCCGGGGCCGACCATCGAGGTGCACAACGGCGACACGCTGGCGATCAGGGCGGTGAACATGGCGCAGTACAACGTGACCCTCCACTGGCACGGCCTCCGGCAGCTGCGCAACGGGTGGGCGGACGGGCCGGAGTTCGTGACGCAGTGCCCCATCCGGCCGGGGTCCAGCTACACGTACCGCTACACCATCCAGGAGCAGGAGGGCACCCTGTGGTGGCACGCGCACAGCTCCTGGCTCCGCGCCACCGTGCACGGCGCGCTCATCATCCTCCCCAAGCGCGGCCTGCCCTACCCCTTCCCCAAGCCCGACAAGGAGTTCCCCGTCGTCCTGGGTACGTGCTCCGCATGTCGATTCATACTGTCTGTCCATCCAAGTCTAATGCTGTTGCTGAGATTTCTGATTGTATCATCGACCGATGTGCAGCGGAGTGGTGGAGGAGGGACCCCATCGCGGTGCTCAGGCAGTCCATGGTCACCGGTGCGCCGCCCAACGTCTCTGACACCATCCTCATCAACGGCCAGCCCGGGGATTTCCTTCCGTGCTCCAGCCAAGGTGAGTGTCGTTTCGGTTGTTTGGTGAACAAAAAACATTTTCAAACAGTGTTTTTTGAGCTACTCCATTCCCATGCAGAACAAAATTCTAGATATGGTTAAACCGAGCAAAGGAACTTTTGGTTTGAAAAATAACATCTCAGCACGTGAAAGTGGTTTGGAAAAAAAAACTCATGACTTGGCATAGGTCTTCTTCTTTTTACAGAGAAGCTTGGCGTAGGTCTTGTCCAACACTACTACCAACAATACAATAAAAATAAATGAAGACCTAGTATATTATTGTGCATGTATACATGTTTTCTTCACTGACCTTTCCAACTAATCATTTGGGCGCCGGCCGTGCCTGTACATCACCGCACAGAGACAAGCATCATTCCGGTGGTCGCTGGCGAGACGAACCTGCTACGCATCATCAACGCGGCCATGAACTCCGAGCTCTTCGTCTCCCTTGCCGGCCACAAGATGACGGTGGTCGCCGCCGACGCCGTGTACACCAAGCCCTTCGAGACCACCGTCGTGCTCCTTGGCCCCGGACAGACCACCGACGTCCTCGTCACCGCCCACGCCGCCCCTGGGCGCCGCTACTACCTCGGCGCCCGCGTCTACGCCTCTGCGCAGGGCGTCCCCTTCGACAACACCACCGCCACCGCCATCTTCCAGTACAAGGACGCGGCCGGCTGCCCGCCCACAGGAGCAGGCGTTGGAGGCCACACCGGTCTAGGCCGTCCCCGATCCTCCGGCAATCCCGGCCGCGCAGGGCCGGCACCAATGTTCCCAATGCTGCCAGCGAACAACGACACGAACACGGCGACCGGGTTCTCGAACCTCATCCGGAGCCCGAGGCCGGTGAAGGTGCCCGGACCGGTGACACAGGAGGTGTTCACCACCGTTGGGTTCGGCCTGTTCAACTGCCGGCCGGGCCCCTTCTGCCAGGGCCCCAACAACACCCGGTTCGGCGCGAGCATGAACAACGTGTCGTTCCAGCTCCCCAACACCGTCTCCCTGCTGCAGGCGCACTACCACCGCATCCCCGGCGTCTTCACCGAGGACTTCCCCGCTCGCCCGCCGGTGGTCTTCGACTTCACCTCGCAGAACGTCCCCCGAGCGCTGTGGCAGCCCGTGAAGGGCACGCGGCTGTACCGCGTCAAGTACGGCGCCGTGGTGCAGATCGTGTTCCAGGACACGGGCATCTTCGCCGCCGAGGAGCACCCCATGCACATCCACGGCTACCACTTCTACGTGCTCGCCACCGGGTTCGGCAACTACAACCCGAGGCGGGACGAGGCCAAGTTCAACATGGTCGACCCGCCCAGCCGGAACACCATCGGCGTGCCGGTCGGCGGGTGGGCCGTCGTGCGCTTCCTGGCCGACAACCCGGGCGTGTGGCTGGTGCACTGCCACATCGACGCGCATCTGACCGGCGGGCTCGCCATGGCGTTGGTGGTGGAGGACGGCAAGACCGAGCTCGAGACCACGATGCCGCCCCCGCCCGACCTGCCCATCTGTGGCCTGTAGAGGTTTCCTGGTGACTTCTGTACATGGCGAGGAACTTGAGTCTGTGTGCGTCTTACGTGTTGTGATGCTATCTGTTTGCCATTCGAATTTGGTACTATTGTAATTTGGATTTCGATTTGAACTTGTAAAGAAAAGGCAAGGTTTCCGTTACGGGCCTCCTTTTTATTTATGGATATATAAGAGTTTACACAGTGGGCCTCATAACTAGTAACGGGCTTTAATTTTCAAAAAAAGATAACGGGCTTTATGAAGCCACGGCGACTATTTTTCGCTTTAAGCGATACGAGGGCTGCTCTCGCTAAAGAATTTTCTTCTCCCCGTTTCGTATTGGGCCGGCCCATTTGCGCACGTAGAAAGAAAGAAAAAGAGATGAATAAAGGGGAGAACAGCGGGTGCCGCTACCACTCTGGCGATGTCATGTTTGTGATATGTTATAGGCGTGTGTTGTACTTGAGGCGATTCAAGCTGGCTTTCTTTGAGTTTTTACTTTCTTTTTTTTCTTTTTCTTTTTCTTTTTTCTTCTCCAATTTTTCATTCTTTTTTGCACTTTGTTTCTTTTTTTTCTTTTTTTAATTTCTTTTTTCTTTTGTTTATTTTATTTTATTGGTTTTCTTTGTTCTTGTGGTTATTATTCTACTTTTTTTGTATACATCAACAAAATTTTCTATTATAAATCTAATTTTTTTTCAATACTTGTTCAATATTTTTAAATACTTGTTCAATATGTCTATATACATGATCAACATGTTTTCAAATACTTGTTCAAATTTTTCAAATACTTATTCAAAAAAAAAATATACACGATCAAACTTTTTCAAATACTTGTTCTACAATTTTACAAATACTTGTTCAACATTTTTTCAATACTTGTTCAACACTTTTATATACATGATCAACATTTTCTTAAATACTTGTTCAAGATTTTTCAAAATCCTTGTTCAACATTTTTTCAAATACTTGTTCAAATTTTTTCAAATATTTGTTCAACAGTTTTTTTCATACATATATTTATAATATTTTAAAGTATAAACACAAGTACAAAAATAAAGGGAAGGAAGAAAACTGAAAATGTAAAAAAAAAAGACAGGAAAAAGAGGCTATGGCCTCGCCCGCTCGTGGGCCGACCCAACTCGCTCGCGAGACATAGTCGCTCCCTTATGAAGCGGCCTTCTTACAACTAACTAACGGATTGTCCTAAGTTATGGGCTTATGGTATGCATTGAAGCTCTTTCTTTAGCTGCAAACATCGCTTGCGAGTGCCTTGTTATATCAACGGATTGTGCAGCATCAACATAGCATGTTCAAGGTGTCTATCTTGGGACATCAGAGTAATCACCAAGGAAATTCAAAGGAAGATGGGGAGTTTTATCTCAGTGCAGATCATCCACGATAAGTGAGAGTTTAATGTAGAAGCTCATGCTTTATCTAAAGCATCAACTACTTTAGATGTTGGAAGGCACGTGTGTCTATCGAGTAGGCCATACATTATTTGTTTCCCGACGAATATTTTGATTGAATAAAGTGCTTCCAATCCTACTTGAAAATGTAAATGTTGAAAAAAAAATCCTTGATAGTTTTTGCCCCTAGGGTTTCCTTAGGGTCCACCTTGTCCTTCGGCGATCGCCGCCGGAGTCTATGTACTTCATGCTGGGATCCTTCTTGGCAGCGGACAGTCCTTCATGCTAGGATCCTTCTTGCCAGATCGGAAGGGCGTGTGCATCTTAATGGCGGAATTAGGGAAGCAAGCCATTGGGGGTATGTCGAAGGAAGATCGGGTAGGAAAAACAAATCTAGGGGGAGTTTTGTTTGGGGGGGGGACTGGTGGTTTAAGAGGTGGTACAGTAGATGTTGATCATGTTATGGCTACGGCGGCTGATGGCATCAGCAAGGGTAGCAACAGCGGAGGGGTCAGTTCGAAGGCGTTGAAGATGGCATGGAAAGAAGGGGACCATTACCGAATTTGGAAGATTGCTTTGAGGGGATGAACCGTCATGGCGAGGATGATATAGACCTTGATTTTTCAAAGGAGCTTCAAGATCTGATTAAAAAATGAGGTGGTTGGGCTTATTTAGGTTACACACTACCAGGACGTTCAGCGATGTGGCGATGTTGAACACCATGCACAATGCATGTCTCCATCTCAAGATGTGACCTTCATTGTCAAGGGGCCAAATTTGTTTCTATTACGATGTCGCTGGTTGAAGAATTAGAGGAGGGTTATGGAAGGAGGACCTTGGGTGTTTGGAGAAGCACTTGTTGTTATAGTTGAATATGATGGATTTACATATGTGACTCATTACACTCTGAAATATGATTCTAGTGTGGGTGAGAATTCAAGGCATCCCTAACGGGCTGACAAGAAAGAAGGAATTAGTAAAGAAGGTTACTAGAAAGTGGGGGAGCCAAAGATTATGGTCATAGTGAATGAGGGTAAAATTAGTCCTACTAGTGGCTTGCAAGCACGAGTGTTTCCAAATGTCAATAAACCTCTGGCGAGATTTGTTCAAATTGATCACTTTGAAGGAAAGAAAGAAGTATATGATTTATTATGATAAGCTCCCAAAAAAATTCTTTTTCTGTGTCGGTTGGGTCATGTAGTAGAAGAGTGGGGGTGATGGTGTGAATGCACCCTCTTTTGTGAGTGGGGGTGAATGGTTCATATGGGACTTGGCACCGACTGCTTTTAGGCTTGTTGGTGGCAGCGGTAGAGGTGGCTTTGTAGGTGGTGGCAGGAGGTAGAAGTGACAGAGGGAGAGGAGGTATGACCAATGGAGATGGAGGAAGAGGTAGAGGAGTAAACAATGATTCTAAAAGATTTGATATGGACATGTCGCAATATAATTTTGTGGATGATCCAAATAGGATTTGGAGTGCTCGGGAGAGCTTAGTCACAGATGATGGTATTGTAAACGTTAATGTCCAACCATTTCCTAACCTACTTGGGAAGGTGGCGGGAACAATGCTACTTTTGAAACATTAAACAAGGAGCAATGTGGGTGATACGTCCATTTTGCATCATGTTTTCCTATTGATATTTATTATGTTTAAGACATTACTTTACTTTATGATGTAATTCTAATGGCTTTTCTCTCTTATTTTGCAAGTTTCACACAAAGAGGGAGATTGCCGGCAGCTGGAATTCTGGGCCGGAAAAGGCTACAGAAGAGTTGGATATTCTCTGCAACTCCAAATAACCTGCAAATTTATGGATAATTATTTTGGAATATATAAAAATACTGGCGAAGAAATTACCAGAAGGAGACCCACCAGGGAGCCACGAGCTTGGTGGGCGTGCCATACCCCCAGGGCACGCCCACTGAGCTCGTGGGCCCACCAGCATGCCTCCGAGGCCCAAAGATGTTATTTTCCCTAGAAAAAAATGAAGAGAAGACTTTCGGGACAAAGAGCCGCCGTCTCGAGGTGGAATCTAGGCAGGTGCACTTTTGCTCTCTGGCGGAGTGATTTCGCCGGGGAAACTTCCCTATGGGAGTGGGAAACCGAAGCCTTCGTCATCACCAACGCTTCCTCCAGTGTGGGAGGACCAATATTCATCAACACCTTCACCAGCACCATCTCATCTCAAACCCTAGTTCATCTCTTGTATTCAATCTTTGCCTCAAAACCTCAAATTGGTACCTGTGGGTTGCTAGTAGCGTTGATTACATCTCTTAGTTGATGCTAGTTTGTTTATTTGGTGGAAGATTATATGTTCAGATCCTTAAGAATATTCAATACACATCTTATCTTGAACATGAATATGATTTGTGAGTAGTTACTTTTGTTCTTGAGGACATGGGAGAAGTCTTGTTATAAGTAATCATGTGAAGTTAGTATTCGTTCGATATTTTGATGATGTGTATGTTGCTATTCCTTTAATGGTGTCATGTGAATGTGTAATACATGACACTTCACCATACTTGGGCCTAAGGAAAAGCATTGGGGAGTAATAAGTAAATTATGGGTTGCGAGAGTGACAGAAGCTTAAGCTCTACTTTATGTGTTATTCCGTAAGGGGCGGATTTGGATCCATATGTTTCATGCTATGGTTAGGTGTATCTTAATTTTTCTTTCATAGTTGCGGATGCTTGAGAGAGGGGGTAATCATAAGAGGATTTTTTGTTCAATTAAGAACAACACCCTAGCATCAGTCCACCCACATATCAAATTATCTAAGTACCGAACGTGAATCAACTAAACATGATGAAACGTGACTAGACGAAAATTCCCATGTGTTCTCGAGAATGCTTTACTTGCTATAAGAGAACTTTCCGACTTGTCCTTTGCTATAAAACGGATTGTTACACCTTGCTGACCTTGGTTACTATTGTTACTTGTTACTTGTTACGAATTGCCTTACTATAAAACTATCTGTTACCGCTACTTTCAGTGGTTGCAGAAAATACCTTGCCGAATATCACTTGTCATTTCCTTCTGCTCCTCATTGGGTTCGACACTCTTACTTATCGAAAGGACTATGATTGATCCCCTATACTTGTGGGTCATCAAGACTCTTTTCTTGCGTCGTTGCCAGGGAGTGAAGCGACTTTGGTAGTGGAATTTGGTAAGGAAACATTTTCGTTACGTGCGAAATTTACTATCACTTGTTACTATGGAGGATAATCCTTTGAGGGGCTTGTTCGGAGTATCTTCACCTCAACCAGAAGTGGCAAGAGCCTCTCCTCAACCTATTGAACCTACTGAAAATATTTATTATGAAATTCCTTCAGGTATGTTAGAGGAACTGCTAGCTAATGCTTATGCAGGAGATGGAACAATACATCCTGATTTGCACCTGATCTATATAGATGAAACTTGTGGATTATTTAAGCTTGCAGGTTTATCTCAGAATCGAGTTACGAAGAAAGTATTCCCTTTACATTTGGAGGGAAAAGCATTAACTTGGTATAGGCTATTGGATGATGCCAGAACATGGGATTGGAATCGATGGAAGCTGGAATTCCACCAGAAATTTTATCCTATGCATTTGGTTCATCGTGATTGGAATTATATATATAATTTTTGGCCTCGTGAAGGAGAAATCATCGCTCAAGCTTGAGGGAGGCTTAAATATATGATGCATACATGCCCTAATAATGAGCTCTCAAGATAAATAATTATACAAAGCTTTTATGCTCGGCTTTCTCATGAAGATCAATCAATGCTTGATACTTCTTGTACTGGTTCCTTTATGAAGAGAACTATTGAATTCAAATGGGATATTGGAAAGAATTAAACACAACTCTGAAGATTGGGAAATCGACAAGGGTAAAGAGTCAGGTATAAATCTTGAGTTTGATTGTGTTAAATCTTTGATGGAAACTGAAGCTTTTCCAAAGTTTAGTGCAAAATATGGACTTGACTTTAAGATAGTAGCTACTTTCTATGAATCGTTTCCTACTCATGTTTATCTCCCTAAGGAGAAGTGGTTTAAATATCACCCACCTATTTAAGAAATATGTGAGGAACCTGTTATAGCTAAAGAGGAAACAATCATTTATAATGTTGATCCAGTTGTTTCTACTGCTTATATTGAGAAACCTCCGTTTCCTGTTAGTATTAGGGAACATGCTAAAGTTGCAACTGTGGTTAATAAGAGTAATATCAAAACACATAGACCCTTTGAAAAAATAAAAGTAGAACCTAAAATTGCAATGATTAAAGATCTATTAGTTGATAATGTTGATGGTCATGTCATATATTTCTACGATGAAGCAACTTGGATTGCTAAGCAGGATCCTAATGATAAACATAAACCTCTTGTTGGCATGCCCGTTGTTTTTTTAAGATTAGAGATCATTGTTATCATGGTTTATGAGATATGGGTGTTGGGGAACGCGACAGAAAACAAAAAATTTCGGTGCAGCGAGCACGCCCAGGATCACTATGGAGACTGCATACAAGGTTTGATCTGATCCGTACCAACTCGAAGCGCAGCGGAAGAAGAGTCGGTGTAGATCGTCGGTGCAGATCCCTGCAGCTAGGATTTACAACCTCCCAACCGCAAGGATGTACTCCCACTCCGGACAGCCCTTCGGAAGGCGGTCGGACAGTCCCCCAGACAATGTCGCGGACAGCCCTTCGGGAGGACCCTCGGAACCCGAACAGTAACCCGGACAGCCCTTCGGGAGGACGCCGGAAACTCGAACGGTAACTCGAACAGCCCTTCGGGCAAAAGATCGAAACTACAATCTCTCTACGGGGTTGCACACATACGGTGTCAGCTATCCGGCAGGGCTTCGCCGTCCAGAGCTAGTTCCTGCCGGAACCCAGACAGCCTTTCGGCTCTACGAAAAACTCTTTTCGTGGGAGGGAGAGAGAGAGCTAGCAAAGCATAGCATGTGTATGAGAGCAAGGATGTGTCTTATGGCAGCCCACACACCTCCTATTTATAGGAAACCCAAGGGGTAGGGTGGTTTTACAAGAAGACCCAAAACCCACATGGAAAGGAGTCCTTCCCAAGGACCTAAAAGGTGAAACCAAGGAACAAGGGGGACTCCATGAAGGAGTCCATCATGTGGCTGGCCACACCCTCATGTGGGGCCCCAAAATTGGCCCCTGTCCATCCATGTCATCCCCAAGATCTTTTGGAGCAAAGCCCCAAAAGGTGGCTTTCCAAAAATATCCCAAAAAGCACTTTCACTATTCACGACGACATTTTTCAGCGTCTGATCGAACTGAAAATATTCATGTGGGCTTAGAACAATTCTAGTACCCACCAAAATAATTTTCAACGCGAGCCGGAACAATTCCGGTTTAGTGATTTCATCTGCGAAAAGCATCTGAAGCGGTTTCGGCAGCTCCGGAACATTTCCGGTTTTCATCCCGGAAAATTCCAGAAAGTTTCCAGAATGATTCTGGCACCCTCCAAGAATTATCAGGCATGTGCCAAAACCAATTTGACTTTATGGTATACTCTGAAACAACTTTTCAGTTTCACCGGAACTATTCCGATATCCTCTCCGGAACGTTTCCGTTTCGTCCGAAACTTTTCCGGTGAATTTCTCTCAGACTCCCCGTCTAGTATTCAACAGATAGATGACCCTTAAGCGTGTGACCCTATAGGTTCGGTGAAGCATAGACATGACCCGGAACCCCTTCCGATCAATGATCAACATCGGAGCCGTGGACACCCATATCGATCCCTATACCCACACGAATAAATATTCGAGTGAACCTCCAGTTTCCGTGTGCTATTCCTGTTGCTTCGCGATATGTTACAAATACCCGAGGTGAGACATGTAGGCATCCTTGTGGATCAACAACTTGTCCACAATGCCAGTTACCTCGTTGCCGGTATTGTTCTCTTTTCTCGTTCCCGTGTTCCGGCATCCCCGTGATCAAATCACAAAGTGTCTGGCCAGACGATGATGGATGCCGTAACACCGAGAGGGCCCAGAGATATCTCTCCATCGTCGGAGGAGCAAATCCCAATCTTGAGCTATCAAGTTACTTGACATACTTTTCCATGAACCCGTAAGCCGCCGTAATAGCCACCCATTTACGGATGACGTTTAACAAACCCCAAAGTTCATGAAGCAAGCATGAAGAAACTCGACACTCTCATGGTCTAAGGAATTATGCAAACATTAACCATCTCTGTGTTATTTAACCATAAACTTGTGACGAATATATCTCATAGTATAACATCAATATGGGTCGATTCAACACAAGTGTTCTACCAACATCGTGCCCTCAAAATTGCTGGCATAGCCATGCCCATGATCAGGAAAACAGGATCATCATGCAATACTTGAGCCAGTCTTAGAGGCAAGACTAGGAATACAATTTACCGTTTATTATACCACACGTGCACATGAGTTTCCCTCCAAGCCTCGTGGTTATTGCAGACTCGAGAATCATTGCAGTTATAGCATGGATCATAAACATTCACTACAAACTCTGAGATACAAAAGCAACTGATATTACTGCCTCTAGGGCATATCTCCTTCAATCTCCCACTTGCACTAGAGTCATAATCTAGTTACATGGCTTCCCTAACACCAATGGCAATCCGGTGTTGCTCATGCTTTGCTCGTGGTAGAGGCTTCGTCATCGGGTCTGACACATTCAGATCCGTGTGAACTTTGCGTACTTTCACTAAACCTTCTTCGACATGATGTCGAATGAGTTTAAATTTGCGTTGAATATGCATTGTCTTATGCAGCGAACATGGCTCCCTTGCCTGAGCCACGGCGCCACTATTATCACAATAGATCTCCACCGGGTCCAGAGCACTTGGAACCACACCAAGGTCTTTAAGAAATTGCTTGATACCGACAGCTTTCTTGGAGGCTTCTGAAGCAGCAACATATTCCGCCTCCGTCGTAGAATCCGCCACAGTCTTTTGTTTGGAACTTTTCCAATCAACTGCGCCGCCGTTCAATATGAAAACATAGCCAGATTGAGATTTGAAGTCATCTGGGTCAGACATGAAGCCTGCATCAGTGTAACAACTTACATTGAGCTCTTCATCACCTCCGTACACAAGGAGTAAATCCTTGGTCCTTCTGAGGTACTTAAGAATACCCTTGACTGCGGCCCAGTGTTCCAATCCTGGATCACCTTGGTACCGGCTGCTAACACTTAGCGCATAGGAAACATCCGGTCTTGTACATAACATGGCATACATAATAGAACCAACTGCCGAAGCATATGGAATATCATTCATTTGTACTCGCTCATCAAGGGTCCGAGGACTCTGATTCTTGCAAAGCACTGTGCCAGGTGACATGGGGAGTAGGCCCTTCTTGGAGTTCTCCATGTTGAACCTTTTCAACACCTTGTCAATGTACGTGCTTTGGCTTAGCGCTATCAGGCGTCTTGATCTATCTCTATAGATCCTGATGCCTAATACATATGCCGCTTCGCCTAAGTCTTTCATTGAAAAACTCTTCTTCAATGAGTCTTTTATTTCGCTAAGAAAATTCACGTCATTTCCAATCAACAATATGTCATCCACATACAAGATTAGAAATGCTTTTGCGCTCCCACTAAACTTCTTGTACACACAAGATTCTTCATCGTTCCTGATGAAGCCAAACTCTTTGACCACTTCATCAAAACGAATATTCCAGCTCCTTGATGCTTGCTTCAGACCATAAATGGCTTTCTGAAGCTTACATACCTTTCCAGCATTCTTAGGATCGACAAAACCTTCTGGCTGTATCATGTATACATCCCTATCAAGGTTTCCATTTAGGAAAGCCGTTTTGACATCCATCTGCCATATTTCATAATCGAAATAAGCAGCAATTGCTAGTAATATCCGAACAGACCTAAGCATAGCTACGGGCGAGAAAGTCTCGTCGTAGTCCTCTCCTGGAACTTGCGTGAACCCTTTCGCGACAAGTCTAGCTTTGTGGATAGTAATGTTACCATCCGCGTTCGTCTTTCTTTTGAAAATCCATTTACAACCAATGGGTTTTACGCCATCTGGAAGTTCTTCCAAGCTCCAAACTCGGTTTTCGTACATGGATTCCATTTCGGATCTCATGGCTTTGTGCCATTCCCTTGAGCTAGGCCCCGCCATCGCTTCCTTGTAGTGCGCAGGTTCATCGTCTTCAAGAATGAAGATTTCGTTATGAAACCACTCAGGTGGCTGGATAGCCCTACCTGATCTGCGCGGTTCAGTTACAACAGTGTTCGAAGTTTCCGCATCACATGTGACAACTTCCGGCTCGGTTGTAGGGATAATTAGCGGAATGTCTTCCGGTTCCTTAGCCATATCAACGGTTGCCGAAGATTCACTAATCTCATTAAGTTGTACTGTCCTCCCACTCACTTCTTTGGCGAGAAACTGTTTCTCGAGAAAGATTCCGGTTTTGGCGACAAACACTTTGCCCTCGGATGGGTGGTAGAAGGAATACCCAAAAGTTTCCTTGGGATAACCTACAAAGTAACATTTGTCTGATCTGGGATCAAGTTTTTGAGGCTGTAAACGTTTTACATATGCATCACAACCCCAAATCTTGAGATGCGACACACTGGGTTTCTTCCCATACCATATCTCATATGGCGTCGTCTCAACAGACTTCGATGGTGCTTTGTTTAGTGTATAAACGGCAGTTTCTAGTGCGTGACCCCAAAAAGATATCGGTAGATCTGTAAGAGACATCATCGACCTTACCATGTCTAACAGGGTTCGGTTACGTAGTTCCGACACTCCGTTTCTCTGTGGAGTTCCGGGAGGCGTAAGCTGTGAAACGATTCCACGGTCACTCAGATGTTGGCCAAACTCGTGACTAAGATATTCGCCTCCGCGATCAGACCGCAGAAACTTAATCTTTTTGTTACGATGATTTTCTACCTCATTCTGAAAATCTTTGAACTTTTCAAAGGTTTCCGACTTATGCTTCATCAAGTAGATATAGCCATACCGACTTAAATCATCAGTAAAAGTCAGGAAGTAAAAATACCCACCCCGTGCGGCCGTGTTCATTGGACCACATACATCACTATGTATTATTTCCAATAATTCACCCGCCCGTTCAAGATGACCCGTGAACGGCGTCTTGGTCATTTTTCCCATCAAGCAAGCTTCACATGTGTCAAATGATTCAAAATCAAGGGACGGTAAAACTCCATCTTTATGGAGTCTTTGCATGCGTTTCTTTCCGATGTGGCCAAGGCGACAGTGCCACATGAAAGTGGTGGTGGTATCAGCCTTCTTAAGGCGCTTAGCATTCATGTTAAAGACATCATTTCCACATTCAAGATTTAGTATGAAAAGGCCCCCAACAATGGGTGCAAATCCATAAAACATATCCTTACAATAAAGTGAACAACCATTGTTCTCAGACTTGTAGGAGTACCCATCGTGTACTAAACATGATCCAGAGATAATGTTTCTACACAACAACGGAACAAAATAACAGTTACTAAGTTCCAAAATAAATCTTGAAGGGAGACGTAGAGGCATAATGCCGACGGCTAGAGCGGCGATCCCAGCGCCGTTCCCGACACGCATCACGACTTCATTCTTTGCCAGCTTGCGCACCTTCTGAAGCCCCTGTATCGAGTTGCAAATGTGAGCAACCGATCCGGTATCAAATACCCAAGACTTAGAATTTTCGCTAGCAAGCAAAACGTCAATGACATTAACTTGTATAACAATTATACCTTTTCCGGTTTTCCCGGACTTCTTATCTTCCAGATACTTCTTGCAGTTTCTCTTCCAGTGACCTGTGCCCTTGCAGTAGAAGCACTCAGTTTCATTCTTGGCTCCGCCCTTAGATTTGCGTTGGAAGCCGGTCTTACCGGCGCCCTTGCCCTTCTTTGGCTTGCCATTCTTTTTGAAATTGGCAGTTTTATTCACAAGCAACACTTGCTTGCGATTTTTCTGCAGTCCTCCTTCAACAGTTTTCAGCATGGCAAGCACCTCATTAGGCGTTTTGTTCATCCCATTCATGTTGTAGTTCATGATAAAACCGCTATAAGACGGGGGGAGTGAACCTAGCAACAAGTCCATAACATGCTCTGGCGGAAGTGGAAATTCCAGGGTTTTAAGCCTCTCAGCGTGGCCAATCATATTGACCACGTGCTCGCCAACTGAACTGCCCTCAGCCATCTTGGTCTCCGCCATCATTTTCATGATATCAAAACGTTCAGACCTTGCATTAAATTTGTACAGAGCATCCAGATCCTTGATCATATCAAAGGAGTTATGGAATTCAAAACGTTTTTGAAGCTCTGAACTCATGCAAGACAGCATGAGGCACTGCACTAAGTTGAAATCATCATCCTTAGTGGCCCAGACATTTTGTATGTCTGCCGCGGCTGTTTCCGCCGGCTTAGGTGGAAGAGGTCCGTCAAGCACGTACACTTTCTTAGCACTCCTGAGGACAATCCTCAGGGTACGGACCCAATCCGCATAGTTGTTTCCATTCGCAGCTAACTTCTCTTTCTCTAACATCGGGCCTAAGTTGAACGCGCTGTTGCGAGCCATTTGATCTACAACGGAAAACACAATTTCACTTAGACTTTGTTCATAATGATTTTGTACTAGTGAATAAACAATTTTATTCTAAAGTGCGCTCCCACTCAAATCAATATCTCTCAAAATTGATTATGAGTGATACAAGACCCGAGTTTTGATTTGTTCGCCACGATGGTAGCATCACAGATGACGAAAAATCTCAACCGGTAGGCCAACTTGCCAATCACATCTTTATGTGATTCTTGTTCATCTTTCGACGCGTGTGTTCCGAGCTCATGACTTTCATGCCTGAACGTCAAGACAACCAAGTGATCTCGCTGCGAGGTCTTAACTCACCCGCCTCACACTTCTCTAATCGTTCGTGCCCATGTTAGCATGTGACACCCCGAAGAGATAGGTGCCGTGACGGTGCTACACTTGGGAGAACACTGACTACTTGATATTTTTAGTGAGAGATCACCCTAATAAAAGCGACTACCGTGCAATCAAGAAGGGTGCATCATAAGGGATAAACATCTCAGGCAATTCATAATTAGCATGACATGGTATAGCCCCTTCTGACGGAGAAGTCAAGTATTCTTCGTCTTCGGCATTTGCGTCGGTGTTCACCTTCGCGAAGATTCCCACCACCTTGTTGATGCACCAGATAATATTGCTATCTCTATAGCTAATAAAATAAGTGCATTACATAAGGTTGACACGCAGGTCATTAAAGTGCAATCATATGGCTCCAGCCATCATGCCGAATCATGACACGCAGGTCATGTTAACAAATTTACATCATATAGTCATCTCATACATAATCGAATTCATATGAGCTTTGCGATACCACATCACATGTACATCCTGCAAAACCAAGTTAGACGACTCTAATCGGTTTATGCAAAATTTCATTTTACGTGGCTTCTAAGGTTTTGACTTAAACCGCAGCTACCAACGTTTTATCATCAAGTATGATAATTCAAAATTGCTAGATTAACATCTCGGGGTGTATGAAACACGAGATAATTAAATCTCGAGCCCCATACTAAACTTCGTCATACGCGTGACCCCCGTGCAGATCATATCTGCAATGCCCTTTCATCTGCGAATTTCATCTTTCTGTTGACTATGGTGGAACCCAAAGAACTGATAGCACTTCGTTGATCAATCAGGATCGCGGATTGCCAGAACTTTGTGAAATTCCACCATGCTGTCTCGAGATTGAGCAAACGCAAATTCCAGGGAAGCAACAAGAACATCGGGTAACAGACTTCATCTGCTATCCGCATAAATAATTTTCAGCAATAGATCTCATCTACTCCAAAATTATATTATGCAATACCCATAAATCACCATGTATTCTAGATCGTAACCTGCATCTACGCATAGCCTGGCTCTTGATGCCACTGTTGGGGAACGCGACAGAAAACAAAAAATTTCGGTACAGCGAGCACGCCCAGGATCACTATGGAGACTGCATACAAGGTTTGATCTGATCCGTACCAACTCGAAGCGCGGCGGAAGAAGAGTCGGTGTAGATCGTCGGTGCAGATCCCTGCAGCTAGGATTTACAACCTCCCAACCGCAAGGATGTACTCCCACTCCGGACAGCCCTTCGAGAGGCGGTCGGACAGTCCCCCGGACAATGTCGCGGACAGCCCTTCGTGAGGACCCTCGAAACCCGAACAGTAACCCGGACAGCCCTTCGGGAGGACGCCGGAAACTCGAACGGTAACTCGAACAGCCCTTCGGGCAAAAGATCGAAACTACAATCTCTCTACGGGGTTGCACACATACGGTGTCAGCTATCCGGCAGGGCTTCGCCGTCCAGAGCTAGTTGCTGCCGGAACCCAGACAGCCTTTCGGCTCTACGAAAAACTCTTTTCGTGGGAGGGAGAGAGAGAGCTAGCAAAGCATAGCATGTGTATGAGAGCAAGGATGTGTCTTATGGAAGCCCACACACCTCCTATTTATAGGAAACCCAAGGGGTAGGGTGGTTTTACAAGAAGACCCAAAACCCACATGGAAAGGAGTCCTTCCCAAGGACCTAAAAGGTGAAACCAAGGAACAAGGGGGACTCCATGAAGGAGTCCACCATGTGGCCGGCCACACCCTCATGTGGGGCCCCAAAATTGGCCCCTATCCATCCATGTCATCCCCAAGATCTTTTGGAGCAAAGCCCCAAAAGGTGGCTTTCCAAAAATATCCCAAAAAGCACTTTCACTATTCACGACGACATTTTTCAGCGTCTGATCGAACTGAAAATATTCATGTGGGCTTAGAACAATTCTAGTACCCACCAAAATAATTTTCAATGCGACCCGGAACAATTCCGGTTTAGTGATTTCATCTGCGAAAAGCATCTGAAGCGGTTTCGGCAGCTCCGGAACATTTCCGGTTTTCATCCCGGAAAATTCCAGAAAGTTTCCAGAATGATTGTGGCACCCTCCAAGAATTATCAGGCATGTGCCAAAACCAATTTGACTTTATGGTATACTCTGAAACAACTTTTCAGTTTCACCGAAAATATTCCGATATCCTCTCCGGAACGTTTCCGTTTCGTCCGAAACTTTTCCGGTGAATTTCTCTCAGACTCCCCGTCTAGTATTCAACAGATAGATGACCCTTAAGCGTGTGACCCTATAGGTTCAGTGAAGCATAGACATGACCCGGAACCCCTTCCGATCAATGATCAACATCGGAGCCGTGGACACCCATATCGATCCCTATACCCACACGAATAAATATTCGAGTGAACCTCCAGTTTCCGTGTGCTATTCCTGTTGCTTCGCGATATGTTACAAATACCCGAGGTGAGACATGTAGGCATCCTTGTGGATCAACAACTTGTCCACAATGCCAGTTACCTCGTTGCCGGTATTGTTCTCTTTTCTCGTTCCCGTGTTCCGGCATCCCCGTGATCAAATCACAAAGTGTCTGGCCAGACGATGATGGATGCCGTAACACCGAGAGGGCCCAGAGATATCTCTCCATCATCGGAGGAGCAAATCCCAATCTTGAGCTATCAAGTTACTTGACATACTTTTCCATGAACCCGTAAGCCGCCGTAATAGCCACCCATTTACGGATGACGTTTAACAAACCCCAAAGTTCATGAAGCAAGCATGAAGAAACTCGACACTCTCATGGTCTAAGGAATTATGCAAACATTAACCATCTCTGTGTTATTTAACCATAAACTTGTGACGAATATATCTCATAGTATAACATCAATATGGGTCGATTCAACACAAGTGTTCTACCAACATCGTGCCCTCAAAATTGCTGCCATAGCCATGCCCATGATCAGGAAAACAGGATCATCATGCAATACTTGAGCCAGTCTTAGAGGCAAGACTAGGAATACAATTTACCGTTTATTATACCACACGTGCACATGAGTTTCCCTCCAAGCCTCGTGGTTATTGCAGACTCGAGAATCATTGCAGTTATAGCATGGATCATAAACATTCATTACAAACTCTGAGATACAAAAGCAACTGATATTACTGCCTCTAGGGCATATCTCCTTCAATGGGTGCTAGAGTAAGTGCCACTCTTTATCAAGAAATTATGCACGATATTGCACGTGTTGAGTTAGAAGATATTGATGTTACTATTAAGATTGCAAACAGAAATACCATTTTAACACTAGGGATTGTTAGATATGTTGAAGTCTTGTGTGGTAAGATCAAATATCCTACTGATTTTCTAGTTCTTGGATCACCACAAGATGACTTTTGTCCCATTATATTTGGTAGACCTTTCCTGGCTATTGTTAATGCTAAAAATGATTGTAATAAGGAAATAATCACTATTAATTTTGGTGATGTATCTCATGAGTTCAGATTCTCCAAGTTTAGTAGACAACCACATGATAAAGAATTTCCTAGCAAAGATGAAATTATTGGACTTGCTTCTATTGTTGTGCTTCCTACCGATCCTTTAGAGCAATATTGGCTAGACCATGAAAATGATATGCATATGAATGAAATAGATGACATATTCTTTAATCAAGCACTTATTCTAAAACATAATTTGCCCGTTGAAACCTTGGGGGATCCTCTCCCGCGAGTGATCCCGTATTGAATTAAACAAGCTACCTGATACACTGAAATATGCTTATCTTGATGAAAAGAAGATATATCATGTTATTTTAGTGCTAACCTTTCAGAGCATTGATAACCCACAAGTATAGGGGATCGCAACAGATTTCGAGGGTAGAGTATTCAACCCAAATTTATAGATTCGACACAAGGGGAGCCAAAGAATATGTGTGAGTATTAGCGGCTGAGTTGTCAATTCAACCACACCTAGAGATTAAATATCTGCAATAGAGTGATCAGTAGCACAGTAATATGATAGTTTTGATAGTAGTAGTAGTAGTAGTAACAGTAACGGTAACAGTGATAACAATGGTTTTGTAGCAATTGGAATAGTAGCAATAGTAATAGCAACCTAGCAAGAACAATATGTGGAAAACTCGTAGGCATTGGATCGATGAATTCGTTGGATGATATTCATCATATAACAGTCATAACCTAGGGCGACAGAGAACTAGCTCCAGTTCATAAATATAATGTAGGCATGTATTCCGTAAATAGTCATACGTGCTTATGGAAAAGAACTTGCATAACATCTTTTGTCCTACCCTCCCGTGGCAGTGGGGTCCATAAGGAAACTAAGGGATATTAAGGCCTCCTTTTAATAGAGAACCGGAACAAAGCATTAACACATAGTGAATGCATGAACTCCTCAAACTACGGTCATCACCGGAAAGTATCCCGATTATTGTCACCCCGGGGTTTACGGATCATAACTCATAGCAGGTGCATATGACTAGCAAGATCGGATCAAGAACATAGATATAATGGTGATAACATAAACGGTTCAAATCTGAAATCATGGCACTCGGGCCCTAGTGACAAGCATTAAGCATGGCAAAGTCATAGCAACATCAATCTCAGAACATAGTGGATACCAGGGATCAAGCCCTAACAAAACTAACTCGATTACATGATGAATCTCATCCAACTCCTCACCGACCAGCGAGCCTACGAAGGAATTACTCACTCCCGGTGGGGAGCATCATGGAATTGGTGATGAAGGAGGGTTGGTGATGACGAAGACCGAAGATTCCCCTCTCCGGAGCCTGGAACGGACTCCAGATCTGGCCTCCCGATGAAGAACAGGAGGTGGCGGCGGCTCTGTCTCGTGAAACGCGATAAAACTTCCTCTCTTAATTCTTTTCTCCGAGAATAGGTATTTATGGAGTTGGAATTAGGGTCAGGGGGGCCACGAGGTGACCATAACCCACCAGGGCGCGCATGGAGGGGGTGGCGTGCCCTGGTGTATCGTGCCTAGCCAGGGCACCCCCTCTGGTGGCTCTTGGTTCCAGTATTTTTCTTTTATTCTGAAATAAATCTCCAAAAAGTTTCGTCCAATTCCGAGAACTTTTATTTCTGCACAAAAATGACACAATGGTAGTTCTGCTGAAAACAGCTTCAGTCCGGGTTAGTTTCATTCAAATCATGCAAATTAGAGTCCAAAACAAGAGAAAAAGCGTTAGGAAAAGTAGATACAATAGAGACGTATCAACTCCCCCAAACTTAACCCATTGCTTGTCCTCAAGCAATTCAGTTGACAAACTGAAAGTGAAAAAGAAAAACTTTTACGAACTCTTTTGTTCTTGTTTACATAAATATGCTTAAATAGCACCCAGGTTTTCAGCAATGATCATGACTAACCATGTCAACAATAACTCTTAGAAATTATATTAACTCATATCAATGGCATAATCAACTAGAGAGCAATAATAAAATATCTCAAGAGCCAACACTTTGTCAAAACGGTCATGATATAATATGACAACAGTGGTATCTCGCTAGCCCTTTCTGAGACCGCAAAACATAAATGCAGAGCACCTCCAAAGTTCAAGCAGCGACTAAACATTGTAATTCATGGTAGAAAAGATCGAGTCATGATGAATCCAACATTAACTGGTGCTCTCAGATCTGGCGCTTATTTGAGAAGGTGATAACTCAACATAAAAGTAAATAGATAGTCCCTTCCCAGAGGGAAGCAGGGATTTGGTGAGGTGCCAGATCTCAAAGCTTAAATCAGAGATAAATATAATTTTGGGAGGTGTATCCTTCCTTTCAACGTTACGACCAAGAGTTATCAATATCTTCCATGCTAAACACATTAGCGGCAGTTCCCAAGCGGTAAAAGTATAGGTTTACTCCCCCTCCATCAACAAACACACTCCACGGCTAGCCGAATCCATGGGTACCGTCCATACCAACAACATTCCTGGGGGAGTTTTGCTTAATTATTTGCTATTTTTGATTTTAGGACTGGGAATCCCTATTACCGCGCCTCTCGTGCAAGGACGAGTGAATAAACACTCATCATGAGAATAACCCACTTAACATGGAAGATACTGACCGCCTCCTGTCGCTCCATGAGCGGTCCAGGCACACAAAACAGATGTTCATTTGAAATTTTAGAGGTGGCACACGCAAATTTACTTGGAACGACAGGGTAATACCGCATATAGGTAGATATAGTGGACTCATCTGGAATAACTTTGGTTTAAGGATTTTGACGCACAAGCAGTATTCCCGCTTAGTACAGGTGAAGGCTAGCAAATAGGTTGAGAAGCGGCCAGCTAGAGAGCGAAAACGGTCATGAACATGCGTTATGCATAATCAACATTGAATACTAGCATGAGTAGGATATGAACACCATGAACATAAATATCGTAGAGGCTATGTTGGTGATTCAACTACATGCATGAACATGTGCCAAGTCAAGCCACTTGAAACATTCAGAGGAGGATACCATATCTTCATACTACATCACAACCATTTTAATGCATGTTGACATCCAAGATAAATCATTATCCACTCCTAGCTACTTAAGCATGGCATGAGCAACTATAATCTCTAATTGTCGTTGGAAACATGTTTGATCATAATATGCTGAATCATGAATACTAGGTTAAACACATTTACAAAAACAAAAACAAGTTGAGTTCATACCCACTTCTCTCTGCCACAGTCACTTCATCAAATATCGTCATTATTGCCTTTCACTTGCACGACCGAATGATATAAAAAATAATAACAGTGCAAGAGTGCCATGGACTAAGCTGGAATCTGCAAACATTTTATTCAAAAGGAGAAGACAAGGTAATTTGGGCTCTTTGTTAGATTAGCAATAATACATATGAGAGCCACTCAACATTTTCATCGTGGTCTTCTCCTTGGTACGACTCAAATAAAAGGAAAAGAATTTCAGAGAAACACACTGAAATAAATTTTAGAGTTTTTGTTTTTTCTTAAAGAAATCAAATCAAAGAAGCAAAGACAAAGATGAGAAAAACCTATTTACACGGGAAAACTCCCAACAAGTAAAAGAAGAAACGAGAAATCTTTTTGGGTTTTCTTTTGCTACTACAATTAATTTAAACTAGAAAGAAAAATCGAGAAGAAGCAAGAAATATTTTTGGATTTTCTCAAAGTTTTTCAAACACGTAAGAAGAAAGCGAGAAAATAAATCTAGCAAGGATAGTACAATGAAAAAGTGTAGACACCGACAACTGGAATGAAACGTGTAAACATGAATATAATGTCGGTGGGAATACGTACTCCCCCAAGCTTAGGCTTTTGGCCTAGCTTGGTAATCACCATCCGTAATAGCCATCCGGTCCTATGTGGAGGTGCTGTGGTGGCGGCATCGGAGCGTCCCACTCCTAGGGCTCCTCCTCAGCCGCTGCCAGGCCGTTCCGGTAAGCAAAAAATGTCCTCGGGCATGACCCTGTATCCGTTCCTGGCAATAGAATCAAACAAAGCAGGTGCAGGCAACGGGATAATATCACGGGTAACCTTGTTGAATACTAAGTTGTAGCGAATGTTATTTAAAGAATCAACAGCATCAATAAATTGATGATCCTACAATGCCTTGTGATCTAGAAAAACTCGGGGCAAGGGATAATCATGTTGGCGAATCTGAACATTAAAGTGACTCGCTAAGAGAGTAGCATAAATAAAACCATGTATCTTGCCTTTGGTCCTGTTAAGGTGTAGGCGACGTGCAATAATAGCCCCTAGGCTAAAGGTGCGATCATTGTGTAGTGCACGGCGTAAAATGGCGAGGTCGGGGGCACTGAGTGCACCAACCTTCTCCCTAGCTAGCGGTTAAACACTACATGATGAATAAAGCAAAGTAATGCACAGAAGGAAACTGCAAACTGGTGGCAGTGGCATTTGACACGCCTATTTCATCACCCACTGTCAAAGTGAGGAGAAAGTCCTCAAACTCCGCTGGTCTAGGTTATCTTAATTCCTCATCAGAAGGGATCAGACATATGTCACAAAAGTCAGTGAGCGGTATCTGACGGGTTTCAGCATATAAATTAAACTGCACCTCGGGAGGATTATTCCTACTTAGAAAATGAAAATTTTGCACAAAGGAATTTGTAAGGAGGTGGCGTTGGTCACACTCAGCTGCGAGGAAGTCGGTCATCCCAACATATGCAGCGAATTGGGCAAATTCTTGATGGAACCCGGCCTCCTCCATGAAGGCATTATGCGACCATTCGCACGGCTGCACCTTCGCCGTTCTCGGAGTGTTGAGGTCATTGTCCGATGATTCCCCAATGAATCGTTTAGCATTCTTCTTGGAGGAAAACTTCCTAAAGAAACTCATCTTATTCCTATAAATAAATTTCTGAAAATTTTAGTCTACAAATTTTTTGTCAACGAAACTTTGTAAGATTGATAGCAACTACTTCTAAGGATACCTAGAGGCCATATTAAGCATTCAAACTACTTAGAACTCTAAGAATTCAACATGCAAGCCCATCTACAACAGCACCAAGAGTAGATAATTATTCTAAAAATAAACCACTAAATCAAGAACTAATTGGAGCAATGGAGGAGTCACATACCAAGTAGCAATCCCCCAAAACAGTTTCAGAAACGGAGCTTCGAGCAAAGAGATCGAAATCCACGGGTTTGAGAGCAAGAACACGAGAGAGAGAGAGAGAGAGCTATGGTAATTTTTTTTCTGGAGGTAGGAGAATGAATGGGCTAAAGAGATAAGTGAGGGGACCCACGTGGGACCACAACCCACCAGGGCGCGCCTGGGGTTACTGGCGCGCCCTGGTGTCTCGTGGACACCAGGTGCACCCCCTCTGATGTTATTTGCACCAGAAATTCAGAAATATTCAGAAAAAAATCGTGTTAATTTTTAAAGATATTCCGAGAACTTTTATTTTTGGGTCATTTTTATTGCACGGAGAAATCAGAAAACAGGATAAACATGGCATTTTATTTTATATGACTAAGAAGAATAGAAAACAAAAGATGGGAGCAGAAGGTTGTGCCTACTAGATTCATCAACTTCATACCTCTCAAAAATGATCCATTAATAAGGTTGATCAAGTCTTATTAACAACCACTTTCGATTAGCATGAAACCGAAGAATTTTCGTAAATCACTAAGTTACCTCAACGGGGATATGCATATCCCCAACAGTAAGTATGTCATATTTCTTTTTGACAGTAGGTAGAGGTAGTTGAAAACTTCCAATAGTGAGTGTCAGAGATTTTTCAATAACATTTATACCATTCACTTGGAATTGTTTCTTCGGAAAGTGCACCGTATGCTCATTACCATTGATATGAAAAGTGATTTTGCTTTTATTGCAATCAATAACAACCCCTGCAGTATTCAAAAAGGGTCTACCAAGGATAATCGACATGTTGTCGTCCTCGGGCATCTCAAGAATAACAAAGTCTGTTAAGATAGTAACATTTGCAACAACAACGGGAACATCCTCACAAATACCGATAGGTATGTCAGTTGATTTGTTAGCCATTTGCAAAGATATTTCAGTAGGTGTCAGTTTATTCAAACAAAGTCTTTTATATAAAGAGAAAGGCATAACACTAACACCAGCTCCCAAATCATACAAAGCAGTTTTGACATAATTTCTTTTAATGGAGCAAGGTATAGTTGCCATTCCAGGATGTCCAAGTTTTTGAGGTACCCCATCCTTAAAAGAATAATTAGCAAGCATGGTGGATATTTCAGCTTCATGTATCTTTCTTTTATTAGTGATGACGTCTTTCATGTATTTTTGCATAAGGGGCCATCTTTAAAGTATCAGTTAAGCGGGTACGCAAAAGACTGGCCTAATCATTTTAGCAAAGCGCTCAAATTCTTCATCATCCTTTTTCTTAGATGGTTTAGGTGGAAAAGGCATGGGTTTTTGAACCCATGGCTCTCTTTCTTTACCATGTTTTCTAGCCACAAAGTCTCTTTTATCATATCGTTTATTTTTAGGTTGTGGGTTATCAAGATCAACAGCAGGTTCTATTTCAACATCATTATCTGGTTCTTTACCATTGTTCATTTGAGTATCTTCATGAACATCATCATTATCATTTTCATTATCACTAGGTGAATGTTCATTACCAGATTGAGTTTCAGCATCAGAAATAGAGACATTATTATCTTCAGGAGGTTTTTCTATCTCAGGTTCAGTAGAGGTATGCAAAGTCCTATCATTTTTATTTTTGTTTTTCTTTTTAGAAGGGCTAGGTGCATCAGTGTTAATTCTTTGAGAGTCTTGTTCAATTCTTTTAGGGTGTCCTTCAGGATAAAGTGGTTCCTGAGTCATCTTACCTCCTCTAGTTGCTAGTCTAACAACAAAATCATTCATATTATTATTCATTTCATTAAGCAATTCTCTTTGAGATTTAGCAACTTGTTCTAACTGGGTTTGAACCATAGAGGCATGTTTTCCTACACCTCTAATATCATTATTGATTCTAAATAACAAGTCACTCAAGCGAGCAATCATATCAGAATTATATTTCAATTGTTTTAGAACATTTGCATTGAAGTGATCTTGTTTCCTAATGTAGTTGTCAAACTCATATAAGCCTTGACTAGGATGTTTATTGTAAGGGATATCACCTTCATCAAACTTTAATAAAGAATTTACCTCTACCACCTATTGAGGTGGTGGTGTGTCAAGGCCATGTATTTCTTCAATAGGTGGTAAATTCTTAACATCCTCAGCTTTAATACCTTTTTCCTTCATACATTTCTTTGCCTCCTGCATATCTTCAGGACTAAGAAATAAGATACCCCTCTTCTTCGGAGTGGGTTTAGGTGGTGGTTCAGGGAGAGTCCAATCATCATAATTCTTCAATATACTATTCAATAGTTCCTCAGCTTGTTCAACAGTTCGTTCCCTGAAAACACAACCAGCACAAACTATCTAGGAAGTCCCTAGAAGCATCAGTTAGTCCATTATAGAAGATATCAAGTATTTCATTTTTCTTAAGAGGGTGATCAGGCAAAGCATTAAGCAATTGGATAAGCCTCCCCCAAGCTTGTGGGAGACTCTCTTCTTCAATTTGCACAAAGTTAAATATTTCTTGTAAGGCAGCTTGTTTCTTATGAGCAGGAAAATATTTTTCAGAGAAGTAGTAAATCATATCCTGGGGACTACGCACACAACCAGGAGCAAGAGTATTATACCATATCTTAGCATCACCCTTTAATGAGAACGGAAATAATTTGAGAATATAGTAGTAGCGGATCTTCTCAGCATGAGCATAAAGGGTGGTTATATCATTAAACTTAGTAAGATGTGCCACTACAGTTTCAGTTTCATAGCCATGAAAAGGATCAGATTCAACCAAAGTAATTAACTCTGGGTCGACACAGAATTCATAATCCTTATCAGTAACAAAGATAGGTGAAGTAGCAAACTTAGGATCACATTTCATTCTAGCATTCAAAGATTTTTCTTTCAGTTTGCATAGTAATTTCTTAAGATCATCCCAATCATTGCAAGCAAGAAGGTCTCTAGCTATCTCCTCATCCATAACATAACCCTCGGGTATCTTAGGCAATTGAAATCTAGGAGAGCTAGGTCTAATAGGTGTTTCATAGTTCTCAGTTTCAAGGACTTCATCAGTTTCAGTAATCTCATCAGTTTCAATAATTTCATTCTCTTTAACTCTAGCAATTTTTTTATCAATAAATTCACCTAGTGGCATATTATCATCAGGTATGGTACTAGCATCATCATAAGCATCATTCATAGCACAAGTAGCATCGTCAATAACTTGCGATGTATCCGAATTAATAGCATTTGGTGGTGTTGCAAGTTTACTCATAACCGAAGGTGAATCAAGTACAGAGCTAGATGGCAATTCCTTACCTCCCCTCGTCCTAGAGGGAAAAATCTTGGTTCTTGTATCCTTCAGATTCTTCATAGTGATAAATTGATATAAATCCCAGCAAATATAGCTATGCTCCCCAGCAACGGCGCCAGAAAAAGGTCTTGATAACCCACAAGTATAGGGGATCACAACAGTTTTCGAGGGTAGAGTATTCAACCCAAATTTATAGATTATAGGGGATCACAACGTAAATATTTATATGTGCTTATGGAAAAGAACTTGCATGACATCTTTTCTCCTACCCTCCCGTGGCAGCGGGGACCATAAGGAAACTAAGGGATATTAAGGCCTCCTTTTAATAGAGAACCGGAACAAAGCATTAACACATAGTGAATACATGAACTCCTCAAACTACGGTCATCACCGGAAAGTATCCCGATTATTGTCACCCCGGGGTTTACGGATCATTACTCATAGCAGGTGCATATGACTAGCAAGATCGGATCAAGAACATAGATATAATGGTGATAACATAAACGGTTCAGATCTGAAATCATGGCACTCGGGCCCTAGTGACAAGCATTAAGCATGGCAAAGTCATAGCAACATCAATCTCAGAACATAGTGGATACTAGGGATCAAGCCCTAACAAAACTAACTTAATTACATGATGAATCTCATCCAACTCCTCACCGACTAGCGAGCCTACGAAGGAATTACTCACTCCCGGTGGGGAGCATCATGGAATTGGCGATGAAGGAGGGTTGGTGATGACGAAGACCGAAGATTCCCCTCTCCGGAGCCTGGAACGGACTCCAGATCTGGCCTCCCGATGAAGAACAGGAGGTGGCGGCGGCTTCGTCTCGTGAAACGCGATAAAACTTCCTCTCTTATTTTTTTCTCCGAGAATAGGTATTTATGGAGTTGTAATTAGGGTCAGGGGGGCGACGAGGTGACCACAACCCACCAGGGCGCGCCTGGAGGGGTTAGCGTGCCCTGGTGTATCGTGCCTAGCCAGGGCACCCCCTCCGGTGGCTCTTGGTTCCAGTATTTTTCTTTTATTCTGAAATAAATCTCCAAAAAGTTTCATCCAATTCCGAGAACTTTTATTTCTGCACAAAAACAACACCATGGTAGTTCTGATGAAAACAACGTCAGTCCGGGTTAGTTTCATTCAAATCATGCAAATTAGAGTCCAAAACAAGAGCAAAAGCGTTAAGAAAAGTAGATACGACGGAGACGTATCAAGCATGAAGAAAGGAGATTACTTAAGATTCTGAGGAAGCACCATGCTGCAATTGGATATACTCTTGATGATCTTAAGGGCATCAGTCCCACATTATGACAGCACAAGATTAATATGGAACCATATGCTAAACTAGTCATTGATCATCAACGTCGTCTGAATCCCAAAATGAAGGATGTGGTAAGAACTGAAATACTAAAGCTTCTAGAGGAGGGCATAATTTATCCTATAGATGATAGTAGATGGGTAAATCAAGGATGCATTACTGTTGTTCCTAATGATAAAAATGAACTTATCCCGCAAAGAATTGTAACTGGTTATAGGATGGTAACTGATTTTAGAAAATTAAATAAAGATACTAGAAAAGATCATTACCCCTTGCCTTTTATTGATCAAATGTTAGAAAGACTATCTAGATATACACATTTTTTGCTTCCTAGATGGATATTCTGGTTTCAAATACCTATAGCAACAAAAGATCAAGAGAAAACCACATTTACTTGTCCTTTTGGAACTTATGCTTATAAACGTATGCATTTTGGTTTATGCAATTCCCCTCTTACCTTTCAATGATGTATGACTGCTATATTCTCTGACTTTTGTGAAAAGATTGTTGAGGCATTCATGGATGATTTTTCTTTTATAGAACCTCTTTTGATGATTGCTTAAACAACCTTGATCGGGTTATGCAGAGATGCGAACAAGCTAATCTTGTCTTGAACTTGGATAAGTGCCACTTTATGGTGAACGAAGGTATAGTCCCTGGGTACAGAATCTACGAAAGTGGTATTGAGGTAGATAAAGCTAAAGTTAAAGCAATTGAGAAAATGCCATGTCCTAAAGATACCAAAGGTATTAGAAGTTTCCTTGGTCATGCTGGTTTTTATAGAAGGTTCATAATAGACTTCTTTAAATTTCTAGGCCTCTTACCAATCTTTTACAAAAATACGTTATATTTGTTCTTTATGATGATTGTGTAGAAGCCTTTGAAATACTTAAGGAAGCCTTAATTTCTGCACCCATTATTCACTCACCTAACTGGAACCTACCCTTTGAGATAATGTGTGATGCCAGTGATTATGTTGTTGGTGTTGTTCTAGGACAAAGAGTTGATAAGGAATTTAATGTTATTCATTATGCTAGTAAAACCCTAGACAATGCTTAAAAGAATTATGCTACTACTAAGAAGGAATTTTTAGTAGTTGTGTTTGCATGTAATAAATTCAGATCTTATATTGTTGATTCTAAAGTAATAATTCATACCGATCATGCTGCTATTAAGTATCTTATGAAAAAGAAAGATGCTAAATGATACGTCTCCAACCCATCTATAGTTTTGATTGTTTCATGCTATTATATTATCAATCTTGGATACTTTATATGCAATTATATGCTATTTATATCATATTTTGGGACTAACTTATCTACCATTCTTAAGAAGTTGCTCCCCACTACTCCCTATTTTCTCACCATGCACACTGTCCACATCATCATGATGACACATCATCGTTCACTTTCCAAGCAATCTGCCACATCAGCGGTTGTCAACAACGTACATCTCACAAAAAAATTACATGTTCCGATTTTTTTCTTGAGCAAGTCTCTTCCAATTCCATGCGTTCAGTTTCCTTTGCTGGCTGAATAGCAAGAACATGCAGCCCATTACTCCACCCACATTCTTCCCAATATTAAAGCTCACCCAATAATTCACGACAAACAACATAGGAAACTGATGAAAGTGTCGGTCTCTTTATCTTCTTCATAAAATCTCCTGCCTTTCCCCTCATCGTACTTTCTATTGGAACGCTTGCATGTTGGCGATCTATTCTTTTCCACTGTGTTCACATGGCAACGCTTCCTTTCTTCTTCCACCCAAGAGTCATTTATTTCTTCTAGACACCTATCACATCGTTCCCTTTCCCATGCCATCAAATCCCACTACTGATTTTCAGTACAAGATGGATTCCCTTCTCCTTCCTCACACACTCCATCTCTGACTCTCGGCCTCTTCCTCCCCTCTCCGCAGGAGCAGCTCAGCTTAGCTCAACGTACTGCCGCTGCTCTGGCTTTGCTGTTTTCTCTTCATGTTACCATCGGCTTGATCTTTGAGGTGGTACATCTGGCCATTATCATCTTACTTAGAGCCCTACAAGTCCTGTTTCCTCTTCCTGTTGCTAATGTATTGGCCGGGTAAGCAGTAAGCCCATGTTCATTTTTTGTTTGTGGATTCTTGGTTTCCTATTGACAACAAGTTGTGTTCGTGTGCGAACAATTTTCATCTTGGTCTAAGCAATTTTCGGTTTGTGACTTTCCCCGTATCATTAGCCACTATTCTACTTCAGAGTAGCAGTCTTGGGTACGCTGAAGGTAGGAGCATGTGAACTGTCATGCATTTTAATATTCAATAGATGTCTATATATTATATACAGATATGTCTGATCAACTCTCAAACAGATTCTGGACCCTTGAGCTATATATCCATTAATCCATGTCTGAAGGACTTTCCCTATTAATTCTGGATGGTAATTTTTCATATCTTACCTATCATTTGTGGATTAGATTAACTAAACTGGGCTTCACTATTTTGCTAGGTGTGTTTCCTTGACTACAGAATTAGAGCTCAATTTCTCAATTAAACAGTGAGTCCAATTTGATGGGGATTGGCAGTGGTTGTCCCTTTGATAATTTTTCTGTACTATTGACCATGTTACATCAATTTAGTTGTGCGTATGCTTTATTTCCATGCATGACCATTCCTAATAGATATTAGTGATTTCATGTTAAGATCTTTATTTATTGATGCAAGCAACTCTTCATTATTTGAGATCATCTCAATTGTTTCTTCATGTATGTAGGTATTGCAGGTTGTCAGTCAAGATCGAGTATAACATTTTCTCCGTGTGGTCGCTAATGTCAAGTATAAATTAATCTCATAGGTGCATACGATCGTATAGTCTGCTAGCTCGGTCAAACTAAGCAACATCACTTATGTTTTTCGAAGTAGCCTTTTGGTTAATCCTTTTGTGCACGCAATAAAAATTTGTAGCATCACACGGCCAATATTTTTCTTCATGTTATTTTCTTCCTGAATGTACATCTGTAACATCAGCTGATTGGCATGCTAATGTGCCCCAGCAACGCGTGGGGAATTATCTAGTTAACCTAGTGCCAGTTCCTCCTTTTAGCCTGTTTTTGGACTTTTCAGAAAATCAATACCAAACGGAGTCCAAATTGGATGAAACTTTATGGGGTTATTTTTGGACATAAAGGGACCCTAGAAGCTTTGGGAGGTGGCAATAAGACCCACGAGGGAGCCAGGAGCTCATAGGACGCACCCAGGGGGTAGGGCGCGCCCCTTGAGCTCGTGGGCCCTCACAGCTCCTCCTGACCTAATTCCACTGCTATATATTCGCAATTACCATAAAACCAACATAGAGACACCCGAAACACTTTTTCCGCCGCCGCAAGCCTCTGGTCTTTCGCGGTCCCATCTGGAGACCCTTTCCGGTACTCTGCCAAAGGGGGAATCGATCAAGGAGGCCGTCTACATCAACCTTGCTGCCACCATGATGAAGTGTAGTCCAGCACAGACCTACGGGTCCATAGCTAGTAGCTAGATGGCTTCTTCTCTCTCTTTGATCTTCAATACCATGTTCTTCGCGATTCTCGTGGAGATCTATCAGATGTACTCTTCTTTTGTGGTGTGTTTGTTGGGATCCGATGAATTGTGGGTTTATGATAAGATTACTCATTGAAAGTAATTGAGTCTTTTTTAACTTTATTATGCATGATTGTTATAGCTTTGTAATTCTCGCTGATCTATCCGTTTGGTTTGGCCAACTAGATCGATTTATCTTTAGCGGGAGGAGTGCATTGTAGTGGGTTCGATCTTGTGGTGCTCTATATCCCAGTGACAGAAGGGGACAAGACACGTATTGTATTGTTGCTATTAAGGATAAACGAGGGGGATCTAAACATATTTCTTGTCTTACTTTGTCTACATCATGTCATCTTGCTTAATGCGTTACTCTGTTTGTCATGAACTTGATACCATAGATGTAGGCAGGAGTCGGTCGATTGGTGGATTAATACTAGTAGATGCAGGATCATTTTGGTCTACTTGTCGCAGACGTGATGCCATATACATGATATTGCCATGAATAACATCATAACTATGTGCTTTTATATCAATTGCCCAACAGTAATTTGTTTACCCACCGTATGTTATGCGTTCGAGAGAGAAGCCTCTAATGAAAATTATGGCCCTCAGTCTATTTAATCATATAGCTAAAAACTAAATTTACCTTGCTGCAATTATTCCTTTGATTTACTTTTACCTTTTATATATCTATCTATATCAGAATTAATCCTTACAAGTAACAAGTTCAAGGGGATTGACAACCGTCTTGCCCGTGTTGGCTGCAAGTGTTTGGTTTTGTGTGTGTAAGTGTTGATGATGAGAGTTTGCTTTGATTCTCCTACTGGTTCGATAACCTTGGTTCTCACTGAGGGAAATACTTATTGCTACTATATTGCTTCACCTTTCCTCTTCAGGGAAAAACCCAGTGCAACTCACAAGTAGGAGAAAGAATTTCTGGCGCCGTTGCCGGGGAGATATCATCAAATTCTCATCAGGTCCCTTCATACAAACTACCATTCACTTGTTCTGCTTTTTATTTGCATTATATGTTCTTCTATAAAAATCAAAAACACAAAAATATTTTTACTTGTTAGTTTGCTTGCTTTGTCGCTATGTCTCAAGAAGATACCAAATTGTGTGACTTTTCAAATACTAATAACAATTATTTTATTAGTACTCCAATACCACCCGCCACTAGTGCAGAAGCTTATGATATTAATGTCTCTTTGCTAAATCTTGTTACAAAAGAACAATTTGTTGGTAGTCCTAATTATGATGCTGCTTCACATCTTAATACCTTCATTGAATTATGTGATATGCAAAAGAAAAAGGATGTGGATAATTATGTGGTTAAATTGAAATTATTTCCTTTCTCACTAAGAGATAAAGCTAAAACTTGGTTTTCATCCTTGCCTCGCAATAGTATTGGAACATGGGATAAGTGTAAGGATACTTTTATTGCCAAGTATTTTCCTCGTGCTAAGATTATATCTCCCCCAAACAAAATTATAAATTTGAAACAATATTAACAAGAACATGTTGCACAAGCATGGGAGAGGATGAAAATGATGATTAGAAATTGTCCCACACATGGTTTAAGCTTATGGATGATAATACAAAAAAAATGCGGGACTAAACTTTGTGTCGAGAAATCTCCTAGATTCTGCTGCTGGTGGTACTTTCATGGAAATTACATTGGGAGAATCTACAAAACTTTTGGATAATATCATGACAAAATATTCTCAATGGCACACCGAACGAGCTCCAACTGGTAAGAAGGTAAATTCTGTCGAAGAAATTACTACTTTGAGTGATAAGATGGATGTTCTTATGAATATGTTTGCTAGAAAGAATGCTCATTTTGATCCTAATTATGTGTCCCGATCTTATTTTATTGAGAAAAATAATTATGCTATTGATGTGAATATTGTCTCTCGAAATAATTGCAACAACAATGCTTATAGAGGGAATTTCAACCCTAGAACGTATCCCGATAATTCCTCTAATAATTATGGTAATTCATATAATAATAATAATATGATACCTACTGATCTTGAGAACACCATTAAATAATTCATTAGTTCTCAGAAGATTTGCAATACTATGGTAGAAGAAAAACTACAAAGTTGACGATATGGCTAGAAACATGGATATGATTGCTCATGATGTGGAAACTCTTAAAAGTAAATTTTTGCCACCTAAGCATGATATTAATGATTCTATTAAATCTATCCAAATCTCCATTAATTAAAGTAAATATAGGTCCGCTAGGTCAAGAGCTAAGCGAGAGTTCCTAGAAAAGGCTCTTCCACCCGGTTTTTATCATAGCTATGATGAAGATATTAAAATGATTGGTGTTTCTCCTATTGAATCTTTGTTTAGTAATATAAAACTTGATGAAAAAGGGACTGGATATGAGTCAACTTTATCTAGAAGGCGTCCCAATTGTTTGGAGGGTGATGATCTTAATGATAAAAATGAAAAAAGTGGGTTTGGAGAGATCAAAACTATACATAGTGATTCACCCACGACTTTGGATTACAAGGGATTTAATTATGATAGTTGTTATTTAATTGAATGTATTTCCTTGTTGCAACCCATGATAAATTCACCTAATGATTACGAACAAAATAAAGCTTTTATTAAACACATTGTCGAAGCTATGATAAAAGCTCATGAAGAGAAACTTGAATTAGAGGTTTCAATAACTAGGAAGTCTCATGATGAATGAGAACCTACTATTAAAATTAAATTTAAATATCATGATTGTAATTCTTTGTGTGATCTTGGTGCTAGCGTTTCTACTATACGTAAATCTTTATGTGATGTGCTAGGTCTCACCGATATAAATAATGTTCCCTCAAACTGCATCTAGCGGATTCTACTATTAGGAAACCATTGGGTAGAATAAATGATGTGCTTATTCTTGATAATATAAATTATGTTCCCATGGATTTGATTGTGCTAGATAATTAATGCAATCCATCTTGTCCTATAATACTTGGTAGGCCCTTCCTACAAATTATAGGTGCCATTGTTGATATGAAAAAAGGTAATATAAGATTCCAATTTCCATTAAAGAAAGAGATGGAACACTTCCTTAGGAAGATAATTAAGCCACCATATGAATCTATTATGAGGCCCATCTACGGAATTAATTTAAAGGATGCCAATACTTGAAAAAAATGCATTATGCCTAGCTAGGGGCAAAAAACAATAGCTCTTGTTGGGAGGCAACCCAATAGTTATCTTAATTTTTTTGCTTTTACTTCATCTTATTTTGAGTTAAAAATTGTTGCTACTATAATGGTTATAGTTTTATGGTTTAATTAGTGTTTGTTCCAAGTAAATCCTCTAGTATTACTTGGATGATAGTTGAATCGATTCTTTGCAAAAGCAGAACTTTTGCGCCCAGCACATAATTAATCTGATTTTAACGGAGCGTCTTTTCGATCTAAATGTTTTACACAGTATTTCTATACAAATGTCTAAGGTTGTGTTAATTTTTCAGAATGTTTTGAGTTACATAAGTATGGTTTTAGTACAGATCATTACAGTCTGTTCTGTTTTAAACAAATTCTGTTTTTGCTTGCATAGTTTGCTTGTTTTGATGATGCTATGGATTATATCGGTGTGTGTAAGTAATGGAGAAGTTAGAATACAGTACCTATTATGAAATAATTAAATATGAATTAATTTAAAATTGTACCTAAAGTTTTTGATATGTCTATTATACTAACGGATCTCACGAGGACTCTGTTGAGTTTTGTGTGCTGAAGTTTTCAAGTTTCGGGTGAGACAACGATGGATGAGGAATAAGGAGCGACAAGACCCTAAGATTGGGGATGCCCAAGGCACCCCAAGTTAATATTCAAGGAAGACCCAAGCATCTAATCTTGGGGATGCCCCGGATGGCATCCCCTCTTTCGTCTCCAATCTATTGGTATGTCACTTGGAGCTATATTTTTATTCATCACATGATATGAGTTTTGCTTGGAGCGTCATGCATTATAGTTTGTTTTGCTTTTAGTTTGCCACAACCATTGTTTGATGGACATACCTTTTGAGAGAGACACATTTTCCTTATAATTTGTTAGAATACTCTATGTGCTTCACTTATATCTTTTGAGCTAGGCAGTTGCTCTAGTGCTTCACTTATATCTTTTAGAGCATGGTGGTGGTTATATTTCATAGAAATAGTTGCACTCTCATGCTTCACTTAAATCTTTTTGAGATTCTAAGAAATAGGAATGGTAATTTGCACGTGTTATAAAACTAGTCCAAAAAGGATATGTATTCAAGAGGGATATCATAAAAACTTTCATGTAGCTCACCAAACAAGAAACGTGTGGTTTGATTATATTGATACAGTAATATGAAAGGAGATAGGTTCATGATCATTAGTTAGTAGAAATATCAGTTTTAAAGCTTATTATTTACTGCTCATCTAAATATTGGTCATGGCATGGTGATGAGGTGTGAGCATTTTTATGTCTGAAATGGAATCCTATCCTGTTGTTTGAATCGGGGGTGCATGATGGTTAACTCCTCCCAACCTCCTCCCTAGGGGCATGCGGTATTACTTTGCTTCGAGAGAGCTAATAGACTTTACAATAAGTATATGAGTTCTTTATTACTAATGTGAGTCCATGGATATATGCACTCTCACCTTTTGCCAATTTGCTAGCCTCTTCAGTACCGTGCATTGCCCTTTCTCACCTTGAGAATCGGTGCAAACTTCGCCGTTGCATCCAAACCCCATGATATGATATGCTCTATCAAACATAAGCCTCCTTATATCTTCCTGAAAACAATCACTATACCTACCTATTATGGCATTTCCATAGCCATTCCGAGATATATTGCCATGAAACTTCCACCGTCCCATCACACGACTTGTGTGTTCATCATCATATTGCTTTGCATGGTCATATAGAGCAGGCATAGTATTTGTGGCAAAGCCACCTGTGCCTCCCCGGCTCAGAGGAACCGGAACGCCCCGTATTCCAGCCCAAAGATCTTCTGGAATATGGCACTGCTTGGCATATAACAAATCAGCTCTTTATTAGAAATGATCGAGATACAAGGGTTCAGGTATAACAAAGAATTACAACGGCACGACGACACTACGCCTGCTAAGGTAACTCTATGCTAGCGGCGGGACAACTCTTTACAACAGAATAACTTCTAGCAGCGGAACAACGACGATGATGATGGACTCTACTTCGTAGGGACTCCGGCTGGGACACGTCCTAGAGTGCAAACTCGGGATCCTCAATGAGCAATCAATCACGACATCACCTGCAATCTGGCATGACATGCCAGGTGAGTACTTTGAATGTACTCGCAAGCTCACAACAACCAAATCAATCAAGGCAAACAATAACATGGCATTTACATGTTAATTAATGATGAGCATGATACGGCTAGAACGACATAATATGAACATGTTACTCGTGATATGAACATGATGATACTAGCATGAGAGGAGGTTGGTGTTTAAGGTCTCATGGACCAACTTACTCTGCTCGGAGGTTACCTCGTAACAACCACAGATAACATCTTACTTACCACCGAGATCACCACGAGATCACATCATGATCATCTCGTGACCATGTAAAGATCAACCAACTTCTTTCCTCATGGAACCAGGGTTGTTTATTATTCAGGTTATTATTGTTGTTGACCCATAGTGTGACCTACTACGAATTGTGTCCATGACCGAGGACACGTCTATCGATAGATTATACACTAGAGGTTAATACACTGTACCCACACCACGGAACTCATGGCCTCGTGCTCCCATTCGGGTGGACCAACAACATTCCGACAAAACCAATCTACTGCATGACACTCTCCTGGCCACTCTGACAAACTCCCCTTTGGGCCATGTCATGGGTGACCCCGATGTCAACTCGTGACATCCGCCACCTTTGTGGCCGCCTCCGTCGTGGTAAAACAAACTCGTCCCAAACGGGTACATGTGCACATTACCAAACTCGAGTACATGGATTCACAAGCATATATATATATATATATATATATATATATATATATATATATATAGAGAGAGAGAGAGAGAGAGAGAGAAAGAGAGATCATTTAATGAAGTCAACAAACAGTTATTCAATCGTTCAAGTGAAAAACCATGGATATTGCAAGGCCATCATGCAAGTGGATGTTGTGGCTTGCCTGGAGATGAAGGAATCATCGGGAAGAAGTGCGATGAACTCACGGAAAGATTCGCCGGAAAAGTTTCTCTCCCGATGGGGCTGATTAAGGGAAAGGGCAAACTGGTCATTTTCATAATGTTACCACATGGTGAAAATGATACCAATGGAACGACCTCGACGAATAGAAAACATGGGCTATTGAATCACCTGAATCGGAGTTACGGTTCCGGAGATAAGGCCGTTCGTTTGTTAGGCAGAAAATCAAATAAGAAGTATTCATTACTGCTCTTAACGGACGAACGTCCGTAATTTAAGCGTTTCGGCCGGCGACTGGAATCAGAAAGCGCCTTTTCTGGAAAGAAGCTTTCTAACAGTGAAAAAATATTTTTAACCGAAGAAACAACAGAGTACGCTTTCGATTACTGAAAACGGATTCTTGGAAACCCGCCTTCACTTATCCACGTCAGCGGCTGGTTGGGTCAACGGAGAGGCTGACGAGTGGGACCGTGGTGAGGCGGGGCCCGCCTGGTTGGGTCACCGTCTTTAACCTTCCGCCCGCCCGCGGTACCGAGGAGGCCGCGCGCTACAGCGACGAGCCCGGCTGCACGGGCCACCTTCGGCGAGGCTCCGGCCACCGGAGTGCTCACCGCGGAGCGGCGCGTCAGGCAGGACCAGCAGGAGCGGCAGGAGAGGGCCGCGGGGCAACTAGCACCGACCGGGATGGACAACGGCCTCGGGTGGTGGTGGGCACGGAGTTACGGGGCACCAGAGAAGTAGGGGAAGGGCGGGGACGCTCCAGGGAGCTCGCGGGGTTTCTCTGGTGGTGGTAGAATGGAGGGAAAGGGCTTGGTTCACCGGAATTTAGGCGGAGTCCGGCGGCGATGGCTCGGCAATGGGAGGGGCTAGAGAGCTTCTTGAGCTCTATTTAGAGGTTAGGCAGGGCTCTAGATGGGAGAGGAGGCAGGCGGTGAGGTCAGGAGGGGTCGATGTTTGCTTCAATAGTCGGGCCGGAGATGTCATGGCCAGAAGCCACTACAGACACGCAGGCGACAATCTGGCGTGGCCGCGTATGCATTGGCTTGCGGGTAGGATCGGACGGTGACTAGAGAGGGTTAGGGGAGCGCCAGATGAGCAGAGGGGGCAGACGCGGGGAGGAAGAAGTCCGGTCGGCCATAGTGCCTCGGGCAGGGTCGTCGTGGCGCGTCAGGGAGGAAAGAGGAGGGGAGAAGGGTCCAGAGCTAGCGCATGACTGCCACGGAGCTTTGGGACATGCTGGGGCGTGAGAGAACGACGAGCAGAGGAGCGGCCGAAGCTAAACGATGCTCGGGGCGCTGCCAAACGAAGTAGAGCACGTGTTTGGCATGTCAGACCGCGTGGCCACCACATGCATCGACGCGTGCACGGTGACTCAGCGTGGTCGATCATGTCTAGCGTGTAGTCCATCCCAAATGGGACTTTTCTGAAGTGATGGTTCGACTAAAGAGACTTTGGGCTGATGGGATGGGTCAGCTAAAGTTTGCTGTAGCAAACTTGGGCTAGAAGTTGAGGTAAAATGGGATAGGTAAACAGGTAAACAAGATGTCACAGGGGTTAGGGTAGGAAGGACTACAGTCCTATGAAATTTGAAAGTATTTGAACCAAGTTTGATCACAGTTGCTTCATAACTGCAATTCTGGTCCAGGAAATGGAATTGGAGGATGGAATCACATGGAGTGTTGGATTGGGATGAAACTTGGTAGAGCATGATCATATAGAGATAAGAAGACACTATAAAAATTTCATACCCTTGAGATAAGTAAAAATGGTACTTCCTTCATAGTGGTCCTCTTTGGATAGAAACTATGGAAAATTATGGAGAGAGATTGGATTGATTAATTGATCCCAAATTTGGCAGAGGGAAGTTATATAGGTAGGAGAAGGTCCTGGTAAATTTTCAATAATTATGAAGGAATATAAAATATAGTTGCTTCACAAACTCAAAATATGACCAGAAGCAAAGATTTGACGTTGTGCCCACATAGATTGTTGGATGGAGATGAAATGTGGTGGCGTGACATGATTTGAGCATATGGAGGTGCTGGTAAAATTTTAACCCATTTGGATACCTCTAGCTAGTACTTCCTTCACAAAGCTTCCCACTGGCCAGAAACTTGGAGAAATTTTATGAGGAAGATCGACTAGGCAAATGGAGCTGAATTTTGTCATTAGGGAAGATTTGGATATTAAAGAATTCTCAAAAAGTTTGAGGGAAATCAAGATAAGGAAAATAGTACTTCCTTCACAAAGTGCTATTCAGGACAAAATAGGGAAATGAATATTCCTGAATTATTTTTGAACTAGGCAAGGAAAAGTTTTGACATATTTGTGGAAGATATGATCCAAAGAATTTATGATAATTTTGTAAGAATTTATGGCACGAGAGAAATATAGGTTGCTTCACAACCTAGGGCAAAAGGGGTTATTCCTTTAATAGAAAAAGGAATATTCCCAAGAAATAAATATTGGGGTTGGCCAAGGACGAAAATGACATGATCTTGGGATGGATTTGAGAGTGACAAGCCACTTGGAGAAGGAAGAAGTTATGATCTTCCCAGGTTTCAAGACCACAAAGCCACAGAAAAAAAAATCCAATGCAAAATTCAAATCAAAAACCAAAGAAAAAGAAAGGGCCAAAATCTGGGGTGTCACACCACCGTTCATCATTGTTTACATGTTACGCTAGATCATTGCACATCCTGGTACACTGCCTAAGGCATTCATATAGAGTCATCTTGTTCTTTATCGAGTTGTAATTTCGAGTTGTAATAAATAAAAGTGTGATGATCATCATTATTAGAGCAATGTCCTAGTGAGGAAAGGATGATGGAGACTATGATTCCCCCACAAAGTTGGGATGATACTCCGGACGAAAAAAAGAGAAAATGGGGGAGGCCAAATGAGTTCACCATGAAAAAAATGAGAGAGAAAGAGAGAAGGGGCAATGTTACTATCCTTTTGCCACATGTGTGCCTCAAAGTGGCACCATGTTCTTCATGTAGAGAGTTTCTTGATTTGTCACTTTCATATACTAGTGGGAATTTTACATTATAGAACTTGACTTGTATATTCCCATGACGGGCTTCCTCAAATGCCCGAGGTCTTCATGAGCAAGCAAGTTGGATGCACACCCACTTAGTTTCATTTGTGCTTGCATACACTTATAGCTCTAGTGGATACGTTGCATGGCAATCCCTACTCCTTGCATTGATATCGATTGATGGGCATCTCCATAGCCAGTTGATCCGCCTAATTGATACGAGACTTTCTTCCTTTTTGACTTCCCTTTGATATCTAGCACCACACTCTATTCCACCTATATGTTGTATCCATGGCTCACACTCATGTATTGCGTGAAGTTTAAAATGCTGAAGCGCATTAGAAGTACGATCCAATTGCCTGGTTTGGCACCGGGGTGCTCATGATTTATACTTATGCGGTGAAGACGGAGTCATGCCATGCTAATATGATAAAATGAATAGGGATAACATTCTGTAAGGATCGTATATTTTGAAAAAGTAATGATTATGCTTCTTATATTCATGGATATTTTTATGTTGATATCAATTAATTCATCGTTTCTCAATAACTATACCTAAAAGAGATTACATGTTGGGTTACATTTCACATCAAAAATTATGTTTTTATCATTTACCTACTCGAGGACGAGCATGAATTAAGCTTGGGGATGCTGATATGTCTCCAATGTATCTATAATTTTTTATTGTTCATGCTATTATATTATCAAACTTGGACACTTTATATGTAATTATATGCTATTTTATATCATTTTTGGGGACTAATCTATTAACCCAGTGCCAAGTGCCACTTCCTGTTTTTGCCTACTTTTGGACTTTTCAGAAAATCAATACCAAACGGAGTCCAAATTGGATGAAACTTTACGTGGGTTATTTTTGGGCATAAAGATACCCTAGAGGCTCTGGGAGGTGGCCAGAATACCCACGAAGGAGCCACGATCTCATAGGACGCGCCCGGGGGGGGGGGGGAGGTAAGGCGCGCCCCCTGAGCTTGTCGGCCCCTCGCAGCTCCTCCTGACCTAATTCCACTTCTATATATATATTCACAATTACCCCAAAACCAACATAGAGACACCTGAAACACTTTTTCCGCTGCCACAAGACTCTGTTCTTCCTCGATCTCATTTGGAGACCTTTTTTGGTACTATGCCGGAGGGGGAATCGATCACGGAGGCCATCTACATCAACATTGCTGCCTCCATGCTGACGTGTGAGTCATTCACCACACACCTACGGGTCCATAGCTAGTATCTAGATGGCTTCTTTTCTCTCTTTGATCTTCAATACCATGTTCTTCATGATTCTCATGGCGATCTATCCGATGTAATCTTATTTTGCGGTGTGTCCTTTGGGATCCGATGAATTGTGGGTTTATGATCAAATTATTCATTGAAATTAATTGATCTTTTCTAAACTTTATTATGCATGATTTTTATAGCTTTGTAATTCTCTCCGATCTATCCATTTGCTTTGTCCAACTAGATTGATTTATCTTAAGCGGGAGGAGTGCATTGTAGTGGGTTCAATCTTGCGGGGCTCTATATTCCAGTGACAGAAAGGGACAAGACATGTATTGTAACTACTGTAGGAAGGTCCTAAGACGACGGCAACGATGCCAGAAAAAGGGCTTGATACTTCCTTTTTAGTGACCCGATAACGAAACAGAAAGTACCCCACACCTATTTCCCCAATGTGGTCACCTTAGGTTATCGAACCCACATGAGGAAGGTTCCTTTGAAGCGATGGTCTCTAGCAAGAAAATGTTAAAGAAATAATTCCAACTTTTAACCGGATCAATCAAGCTAATGGTGATTTAACACTTATAATAAAAAGCAGTACATGTATGAGGTCTTAATGCTTACAACCGTGTATTTGTGTTGGGACCAAATATCGTCTTAATTTGTGCGTTGGAAGTCACCCATCAAGATGTGCTTATTACGAACCGAAGTGGGGGATGTGTCCAAATAATATCTTGGCCGACACGAGTCCTGCATCAATAATTAGTTGTCCTACCGCAGGCCCTATGTGTCATGCGGGTTGCCTCGATAATTAAGATTATAATAATTAGACAAGAGCATTGAGTTTTTAATGACCTCATTAAAATCCCCAAGGATTGGATCCATGTTAGCATACTAAACCTTTCTGTCACTGGTGTTCAGAATAACAGTTCACGTTCTCCCTCCCTTAGCCTCACCATGACGCACTCTCCATGGTCCTGGGAACGCGGACAAGACAAGAGACATCTATGTAACAATTTTATTTCACACATACGGGACGTTAATTCAAAACTCTTCCATTGATCCCCACAACAAATACAGAGTGTTGAAAGGCCTATGCCTCAACTCATACCTTATCGAACTACTCACACATGGAGATCAGATTGCTTGAAAAGAACACTGAAGAACACATCTTGAAGATTGATTGATTGGTAATATGTCTTACAGTGGTTGCCTTGTGTAATGCACAATTACAAGTATGACCTAGAGGAAGATGAACTATGGTGGTGATGGTGGCTATGGAGATGGAGATGTCGGAGGCTAGGGTTGATGAAAGGGGATGAAGATGGCTTTGTGCTGGCTTTGCTCACAGACGTTCTGTTCACATTTTGGCGTGGTCCCCTTTATTAAAGTTGTTCAGGTGGATGAAGAGCCTGGGAATCCATGCCACAAGACCACTCATACGGGCGCTTGCGGTCGTATGGAACGCCGTCTTTTGCTCTGGGCTCCTGGTGCGCCTCCTGTTGATTTCTTGTATCTCCTCTTTTACTTATTTCCTTGTTTGTCTTGATTTCGTCCATATATAGCCTATTCTCTGTAGATACATAATAAAGAGAGGATATGTGTAATCCTTTGCATTCATTAGTCATTAGTACCAATATCGGAGCGAATATCTCGGTTTTACGGAAATACCTCGATTTAAACAAAGGTGAAATGAGTGTAAAAATATCATTCATAAGGGCCCTAGCAACTTCTAGCCGGAACTCCCTTTTCCGTTTTGCGACTCTATGAAACTTGGCGGTGTTGTATGACCATTGTTCCATTGTGTTGATGCACAAGATGGAATCAAAGAATATGACTGCTATAGACAAGCCTTTCAGATTCGAAGCCATGTGGGAGACCCACAAGGATTGTGTGCCCATGGTGGAGTGAAGCCGGCAAGGGGATGGGTATGTTTTGTTGTCGGTGGAAAGTCTGAAACACAATCTTGACCAGTTATCAACAACAACAGCGAGTTGGGATCGAAACACTTTTGGACACATTCGGCTGAAGCTGCGTCAGTTGGAGAAAAAACCGGGTGCATTACGAGCTGAGCCAAACCGACATGGTCTATTGTATGAGGATAAGAATATTGAGCCAGAATTCAATCATATGGAAGAGATATGTGGAGGTAACAACGAAGAATACAATGGTTAGCTAAGAAATATGGTAATAAAAAATCACCAGAAATCCACAAATAGGCGAAGGAATAATCATATTACTCAGCTAACAAAACCCGATGGGTCCATATGTACTGATAAGAAGGAGTTGGGGAGTATGGCTACTATTTTTTATGAAACTTTGTATAAGTGGGAAGATATAGTGGGTATGGAAGAGTTACTTTCTCACATATCTTGTAAGGTTGATGCAGGTATGAATGGCATTCTTAACGCTCAATATACTGCAAATGAAGTCAAGGAGGCCCTGTTTAAAAAAATCACCAAATCTCTAGGGCCTGATGGTTTCCCGACGCTTTTCTTTCAGAAGACTAGGGTGTTTGCGGTGACGGGTTAACCAAGATGGTGTTCTATGTACTAAATGGGGAAGATTCTATAGATATTATAAATAAAGCATTCGTTGTTTTAATCACTAAGGTGTCTACTCGGACCTCCCTTACCCAGTTTTGATCAATATGCTTGTGCAATGTAATATTTAAGATCATATCAAAAGTTCATACTAACCATTTGAAGTGTTTTCTACTGGAGATACTCTCGCCTGAGCAGTTTGTGTTTGTTCCAAGAAGACTCATTGTTGATAACATTATAGCAGCTTATGAGCGTGTGCATTTCATGAAAATATTGAGAAGCAAGAAAAATCCTTAATGTGCTTTAAAGGTTCATATGATGAAGGCCATTGATCATGTCGAACGAAGTTACCTTCAAGAAATTATGTTGAAATTGGGCTTTAGCCCCTACTTGGTAACAAATTATGTAGTGTATTTTGACAGCCTATTTCTCTGTCCTGCCAAATGGCTGCAAACTTGATGAATTAAACCAATAAGGGGGATTTGGCAGGGTGACCAATTTCTCTTAGTTGTTTCTTTGGGCAGTTGAGGGAATGTCAAGTTTGTTGAAAGCAGAAGTTCAAATGAATATGCAAGTGGAGTGGTGATTGCACCGACTGTCCCACCGGTGAATTACTTTTGTTTGCAGATGATTGTTCATTGATGTTCATGGACAATACCAAGGGATCCACTATGATGATAGATTCCTTATGACAATATTGTAATACATCATGCCAATGTGTAAACCTCTCAAAGTCTAGTATGTTTTTGGCAAGGGTTGTCCCGATGACCATAAAGAATTTATCAAGTCGATTCTGGATGTTAAGAATGAATCACTTTCAGAGAGGTACATAGGTCTACCCACTCATGCAGGGAAGTAAAAACAACAGCTCATTCAAATATATTGACAATAGATTGGGGAATAAGGTGAAAAATGGATCGAGAAAACTTTGGCAGTGTAGGGAAGGAAATTTAGAAATCGGTGGCATAGGTGGTGCCAACTTATTACATGAATTGTTTTCTTCTTCTTAGGGTACCTTTTCACCACATTGATACTGTATTAAGATTTATTTTTGGGGAAGTAAGAATAGCATGAAAGGTGGCTTGGGTCTCTTGGGATGTTCTCATGATGCCTAAGTACATGGCGGCCCTGAGGTTCCGTGATGCACAGTTGTTCAATTTGGCGATGTTTGCCGAGCAGGCTTGGAGGCTCCTTCAGGAATAGAATCCTCTAAGCGCTAAGATCACGAGAGCTATTTATTACGTTAGCAGAGATGTTTTATCTCCCGAGCTAGGGAATCACTCTTTCCATATATGGCGTGCAGTATGTGAAGGAATCTCGGTGTTGTGGCAAGGTTTGATCAGGTGCTTTGAAAACGGTAGAGGTAGCTGGATATGGGAAGATAACTGGCTGCCGAGGGACAACCTCCTACGAGCTATGTATTCTCTTACAACCAACCCTCCGGATTTGGTAACAGGTCTTATCAATGCAAGTATTAAAACATGAGACCAAACTACTATTTTTGAGCACCTTCAACGACCAGATGTAGGATCACTAGAAGTGTGTGTCTAGAGGGGGGGGGGTGAATAGACTACTTGCAAAAATTAAAACCTAGCCTTTTCCCAAGTTAATTGGTGGGCAGTTTTAGCAATTATAACAAGTCTAATGCACCCAACACATGCTAGTCAACAAGTATGGCAGCGGAAAGTAAGACAAGCACTTGTAAGAGAGAGTAGAGATAGGAAGATCAAACGCAATTTGAAGACACGAAGATTTTTCCCGTGGTTCCGATAGGTGGTGCTATCGTACATCCACGTTTATGGAGTCTTCAACCCACGGAGGGTAACGGTCGCGAGAGTCCATGGAGGGCTCCACCCATAAGGGTCCACGAAGTAGCAACCTTGACTATTCCATAACGGCTTCCATCCACGAAGGACTAGCCTCACTATGGGTAGATCTTCACGAAGTAGGCGATCTCCTTGCCCTTACAAACCTCTTGGTTCAACTCCACAACATGAAGTAGGAGGCTCCCAAGCGACACCTAACCAATCTAGGAGGCACCACCCTCCAAAAGGTAATAGGCTCGATAGTAACGATGAACTCCTTGCTCTTGTGCTTCAAGATGATAGACTCCTCAACACACAATCACTCTCTCACAGATTTGGCTTTGGTGGAAGAGATTGATTGGATGGAAAGCAACTTGGGGAGTCTAGAAATCAAGATTCATATGGTTGGAATGGAATGGCTTGATCTCAACACATGAGTAGGTGGCTCTCTCTCAGAAAAATGGATGGGGCAAGTATGGAATAGTTCTGAGTGCTTCTTTTGCGAGTGGGTGGTGGTGAAGGGGTATATATAGGCATCTCCAAAAATCCAACCGTTACACCTATAATGACCAACTCGGTGACACCGAAGTGTAAAACTCGGTGGTACCGAATTGCTCAAAAGGTAGCAACTTTCGAATCTCGGTGAGACCGATATATAAATCTCGGCAGTACCGATCAGGTGACCAACGGTCAGATTGCAAAACTCGGTGGCACCGATCCAAAAACTCAGAAATTCCGAATCTTAGAAAAGGGGCAACAGAAAGTTGGCAAGCTGAACTCGGTGGCACCGATGCAGAATCGGCTGTACCGAAGATCTAGGGTTTGGCTGGGATCTGTCTGAAGAGAAAATTGGTAGGGCCGAGTGGGGAAAATTGGTGGCACCGATTTTGCATGATAGGCTTTTGACAGACTTTTGTGGAAGAGCTTGTGGGTGTTTTTGGTGACTATCACTTGTGCACGTGGAGCATTTTGTTCACCATCAATACCTTACCCCCTTTTAATAGTATTGGCTTTCCTATAGACTCAAAGTGAATTCTCACAAAGTAAAATGTAGAGTCTTCTTGCTTGAAGCTTTGCCAATCCTATTCCTTCTCCTTCTTCTTCTTCTTGGGGCTGCTCTTCACAATCCTTAGCCAGCACTCTCTGTGGACTTTATCTGAAATGCACTAGATAAGAGTATTAGTCCAAGAGACAATGTATGTTGTCATGAATTGTCAAAACCGCCAAGGGAGCATATTGTGCTTTCAATCTCCCCCTTTTTGGTAATTGATGACAACATACAATCAAAGCTTCAAATAAGGATATGCATAGACATAATGAAGACTTTGAGAGACACATGACTAAAACTTGCTCCCCCTAGATGTGTGCACTCCCTTTAAAGGATAGTTGCTTTGGAACGCATAGACACACATATAGTAGAAGGGATAAAATGAGTCATGTGTATCTTGGCTATATGCATCAAATATTTGTGAATGGGTTATATCCTTGTTCAAGACTTCACTCTTACAAACAATATGTGCAAGAAGCAAGGGATCATCTTTATCAAGGATATGATGCATATACTTACCTTGAGTTCTTGAGCAGTCTAGTAGTAGAAACACACTTGAGAAAACAATGTTAGGAAACACAAGAGTATTCTACCAATCAAAAAGCAATAGAACTCAATAGTACCAAGATGTGGAGAACATATAGAGGATAATATTCCTTAAGATTGATATGTCTCCAAGAACATTTAGAACTTCCTCCCTTAGATGTGAAATTGTAGGTCATCCTCTCCCCCTGAATCTTAGCATTTATATATTGGGGGTAGGTAAGGTTGAGGAAAGTCTAAAACAAATAAGAATCAAATTCAATCAGATTTATTTTGCTCTCTTCTCCTGAAGAAGTGTTTCTGAGATAAGGGATCCTTGATATTTCTCCCCTTTATCTTGTTAAGTGTACACTTCTACTTTTCATGATCATCTCTCCCCCTAAAGCATGGATGCTTAGATATTTCTCCACTTTAGCATTATATCTCCCCTTTTGCTATGAATATCTCCCCCTTTTGGCATGAGTAAAAGCTTTGAAGCTTTGATATTTCTCCCCCTTTGGCATTAATTTCCAAAAAGGGTCACACAAGGGTTAGATAAAAGGAATCATCGAATGGGAAGGGATCCTAGAGATTAAGAGTCATTGAGAGCATTTGAGACCAGGGGTTCCTTGAAAGCAATTTTCTCCCCCTTAAGATCTGAAAACTGTTAAGATTTCTCCTCCTTTGATGTAGGGATCCTTGAATATTTGAGATTATACCTTTGATGTTTCTCCCCTGCATCATTGTGGGATCATTGATCTGACCATAAAACCAAAACAGACAAAATGCATAGATGTTTTTGCAAAAAGTCCGTGGCTCCGAAGAAAAGGAGTCGGTAGCACCGATGAGTGATTGGGCAGCATAACTGCTTCATCGGTGAGACCGAGATTCTTTTATCGGAGGCTCCAAGTTGTGAAACAGAAACTTGGCAAAGTTGTTCTTGGCTACTTTGTCAAGTGTAGTTTTTCAGAAAGTCTCAAAAAGATCACAAAGATTTTCAATGAATTCTCAGAAAGATTTGCAGTGAATTTTCATAAAAATTTGCAATGAATTTTCATCTAGGTTAGAGTTGAATGGAAGTGTCAAAGATCAACAAAACAAAAATTCTCCATTCAATTCTTATAACTAGATGATGGGCGGTGACTTGGTCACCTATGTTAGAGTATATTAACTTAAGGAGTCAAGCAAGAATACTTGATCATATGTCATACTCATTGTTAAGCTCGAAATGGGGTTACCATTTTTCGATTAAGCATTTTAATGTTTTCATATCACTTGAGTTGCTTTAACTCATGACTTGGAGCAAAGCTATATCAAGGATATGAGTACATACCTTTGAGTGATGTTGATGACATGGCTTGTAGGTGAACTTGATGAGGATGCTCGAGGTTGATGAAGTTCATCTTGAGTTGGGAGCAATCCTTCTTGTTTTGGTTCACTTATCACCTACATAGGTTAGTCATGCAAGGAAGAACATGATATATCCAAATGACAAGAGTGATATTTTCATCATATGTAAGTCAAGGATATGTTTTTGTTGTCCTCTTCCTTCCATCATCAAGAGGGGTTGTGGATACTTGGCCATGACAAGATTGCTTAAGATTTGAGTTGTTGGCAATCTTGTGGAATGTTGTTCTTCCAAGTACCTACAAAAGGGTTAGGTGCAATACAAGGGAGCATATAATTCCAAGTTATATGAGATTCATGGTAATGATAGCATGGAATGGTCAAGTAAGCTCATCCCCTTGCATGTAACCGAGTGAGTCTAGCTCAAGTTTGTAGCATCAATGATGTTCAACTCACTCCTCAAGTAACAAAACACTTTCTCATCAAGTGGCTTAGTAAAGATATCGGCCAATTGCTTGTTAGTGCGAACATGCTTAAGATTGATATCTCCTTTGGCAACATGATCACGAATGAAATGATGTCGAACTTGAATATGCTTAGTTCGAGAATGTTGCACAGGATTATGTCCAATCTTAATAGCACTTTCATTGTCACAAAGTAATGGAACATTTTTCACATGGATTCCATAATCCTTAAGCGTTTGTGTCATCCATAGCAATTGTGCATAACACGATCCGGCGGCAATATACTCAGCTTTGGCGGTAGATAGAGATACCGAGTTTTGTTTCTTGGAGGACCAAGACACAAGAGATCTCCCAAGAAATTGACATGTACCCGAGGTGGATTTTCTATCAACCTTGTCACCGGCATAGTCCGAATCGGAATAGCCAACAAGGTTAAAGGAAGATCCCTTGGGATACCAAATGCCAAAGTTTGGTCTTTGTATCAAGTATCTCACAATTCTTTTTACGGCCTTAAGATGACACTCTTTAGGTGCAGCTTAATATCTAGCACACATGCAAACACTAAGCATAATATAGGGACGGGAGGCACATAGATATAACAATGAACCAATCATAGATCGATAAACCTTTTGATCAACCGGTTCATCCTCCTTGGTAAGATCAACATGTCCACTAGTAGGCATAGGAGTTTTCATATCTTTACACTCTTGCATGTTGAACTTCTTGATCAAGTCCTTGGTATACTTGGATTGAGAGATGAAAGTTCCTTCTCTCATTTGCTTGATTTGCAAACCAAGGAAAAATTTCAGCTCACACATCATGGACATCTCATACTTCTCGGACATCAACCTTCCGAATCTTTCACTAAATTGTGGGTTAGTAGATCCAAAGATAATATCATCCACATTGATTTGGCACACAAATAATTCACCATTAACTCTCTTAGTGAATAAGGTTGCGTCAATTTTACCAATCTCAAAAACCTTTTTCAATGAGAAACTTCGTTAAGCATTTATACCAAGCACGAGGAGCTTGCTTAAGACCATAAAGAGCTTTACGAAGCTTGTAAACATGATTAGGTTTCTTAGGATTCACAAAACCAGGGGGTTGTTTGACGTAGACCTCTTCTTCAATCTCACCATTTAAAAATGCACTTTTAATGTCCATTTGATAAAGCGTGATATCATGGTGATTAGCATAAGCAAGAAGAATACGAATAGCTTCAAGTCTAGCAACGGGGGCATAGGTCTCACCGTAGTCCATACCTTCGACTTGCGTATATCCTTGGGCTACGAGATGCGCCTTGTTGCGTACAACTTGACCGTCTTCATCTTGTTTGTTCCGAAACACCCATTTTGTGCCGATGATGTTGTGCTCGTCCTTGGGCTTCTCCACGAGTGTCCAAACTTCGTTCCTCTCAAAGTTGTGAAGCTCTTCATGTATAGCGTTCACCCAATCCGGGTCTTCAAGTGCTTGTTCAACCTTCAAGGGTTCAATGCTAGAGATGAAAGAATAATGCTCACAAAAATTTGCTAAGCGAGTTTTAGAGCGAGTGATTCTCCCGGTTTGTATGTCACCGAAGATTTGGTTTAGAGGATGGTTTTTGGTCACTCTTGCTCGAACTCGGGGTAGCTTTGGCTTGTTGGATGGTGGAGCTTCTTCATCATCATCATATCCTTCATCTTCGTTGTTGTTGAAGGTGTCATTTCCTTGAGGTGGTGGTGAAGGAGGTTGTGGTGGATCTTCATGATGTACTTCCTCCTCTTCATCTTGTCGTGTAGCGCTTGTGGATGCCTCCATGTCGTGTTGAGATTCACCTTGACGTGAAGTAGGGGATTCCACTTGAGTTGACCAGGTACTTTCCTTCACCTCCATGGGACGAATCTTGCCAATGGACAAGTCTTGGATAGCTTTCGAAGGATCCTTATCTCCTACATCATTTGGCAATTGTTCGACTTGCGAACCATTAGATTCATCAAACTTCATATCTACCGTCTCTTCAACTTTTCGAGTGAAGTTGTTGTAGACACGGTAAGTGTGAGAGTTCGATCCGTAACCAACTAGGAATCCTTCATCAGATTTAGGAGCAAATTTAGTACGACAATGCTTGTCAAGAATGTAGCACTTAGAGCCGAATACCCAAAAGTATCCAACTTGGGGTTTGTTACCGGTGAGTAGCTCGTATGCCGTTTTACCGAGAAGCTTGTGCAAGTAGAGTCGGTTTGTGGCATGACATGATGTTTCCACGGCTTCTGCCCAAAAGTGTCTTGGCGTTTTGTATTCGTCAAGCATCATTCTTGCCATCTCAATAAGAGTTCGGTTCTTCCTCTCAACAACTCCATTTTGTTGAGGCGTGTACGTAGCCGAGAACTCATGTGAAACACCTTCTTCGTCAAGAAAGGTATCTACATGGGTGTTCTTGAACTCCGATCTGTTATCGCTTCGAACCTTCTTGATCTTCACCTCAAACTGATTTTGCGCTTTGCGAGCGAAGTTCTTGAAGATCTTTTGTACCTGCGACTTATCATCAAGAAAGAATACCCACGTAAATCTGGAAAAAATCATCAACTATGACTGGACCATAGGAATTTCGACCGAGGCTCTTGTGAGCGTTGGGACCAAAAAGATCCATGTGAAGCAACTCAAGTGGTCTCCTAGTAGTCATGATATTCTTTACGGGATGACTTCCACCTACTTGCTTTCCAGCTTGGCAAGCACTACAAAGTCTATCTTTGTCAAAGATAACATGTTTAACACCAAGTATATGATCACCTTTGATAAGCTTGTCTAGATTACGCATGCCAACATGTCCTAGTCTTCTATGCCAAAGCCAACCTTTAGAAGATTTTGCAATAAAACAAGTACGAGGTTTGGACCTTTTAGTGAAATCGACAATGTATAGATCACCTCTACGGAAACCGGTAAAGACCATGTTATGATTATCTTGACGAAACACTTGGCAATCTACGTTGGTGAATAGCACATTCAAACCAAAGTCGGCAAGTCTAGATACGGAAAGAAGATTGTAGTTAAGGGATTCAACAAGGATGACGTTTTGAATAGAGCTATCATGGGATATGGCCACCTTACTAAGACCAAGTACCTTACCCTTGGAGTTGTCTCCAAAAGTCACATACCTTCGCGGTCCATGGTTTGGTGTGATCTCTTCAAACATGTCTCTATCTCCGGTCATATGATCGGTGCATCCACTGTCGAGAATCCACTCTTTTCCTCCGGACATGTAATCCTTGAAGTTTGCCATAAGACTTAGATTCTTCATGATCTTCTCATGCTCAATGTCGAACAACTCATCTTCATCATAGTAGCCATGTTCCACATTGTCATCATCAAGTGGGAAATCCTCGTCATAAGAAACGAGAGATTCGTTAGGGTTGTGATCATGACAATGTTCAAGATTATGAATGCGAATGGCTTCTACAATGATGTTTTTGATAGTTATGAAATCTCCTTTAGCACGCATGACGTCTCTAAGCTCAAATAGATAGTCATCAAACATGGGATCACTAGGCATCATTTTGTGAAAGGCAGTAGTTTTATGAAGAATTTCATCAAGATTACTCAATGAATAACTTGGATATCATTTCTCCAAATCATTCCACAAAGTATAAGCACATTCAAAATTCTTCATTTGATCAAGCACAATTCTAGGCAATCCTCTAATAATGAGATTACCAGTTCTAAGATTGCATAGCATATCAATTTCCTCTTCGTGTGTGGGATGTAAAGGATCAATGGGAGGTACATAGGGGCTCTTAACATACTTGCTCAAATGAAATTCATTGAATAGCTCAAGCATCTTATATATTTCCATTGACTATAGTACTCCCATCAAGAATAGGCACTCTACAACTCAAACTCTCTGAACTAGACACATCCATCTTCCTCCACGATGATGAAACCAATGCAATGGAGACCAAAGCTCTGATACCACTTTTAGGATCACTAGAAGTGTGTGTCTAGAGGGGGGGGGGGGGGTGAATAGACTACTTGCAAAAATTAAAACCTAGCCTTTTCCCAAGTTAATTGGTGGGCAGTTTTAGCAATTATAACAAGTCTAATGCACCCTACACATGCTAGTCAACAAGTATGGAAACGGAAAGTAAGACAAGCACTTGTAAGAGAGAGTAGAGATAGGAAGATCAAACGCAATTTGAAGACACGATGATTTTTTCCCGTGGTTCCGATAGGTGGTGCTATCGTACGTCCATGTTTATGGAGTCTTCAACCCACGGAGGGTAACGGTCGCGAGAGTCCACGGAGGGCTCCACCCATAAGGGTCCATGAAGTAGCAACCTTGACTATTCCATAACGGCTTCCGTCCACGTAGGACTAGCCTCACTATGGGTAGATCTTCACGAAGTAGGCGATCTCCTTGCCCTTACAAACTTCTTGGTTCAACTCCACAACACGAAGTAGGAGGCTCACATGCGACACCTAACCAATCTAGGAGGCACCACCCTCCAAAAGGTAATAGGCTCGATAGTAACGATGAACTCCTTGCTCTTGTGCTTCAAGATGATAGACTCCTCAACACACAATCACTCTCTCACAGATTTGGCTTTGGTGGAAGAGATTGATTGGATGGAAAGCAACTTGGGTAGGCTAGAAATCAAGATTCATATGGTTGGAATGGAATGGCTTGATCTCAACATATGAGTAGGTGGCTCTCTCTCAGAAAATTGGATGGGGCAAGTATGGAATAGTCCTGAGTTCTTCTTTTGCAAGTGGGTGGTGGTGAAGGGGTATATATAGGCATCTCCAAAAATCCAACCGTTACACCTATAATGACCAACTCGGAGACACCGAAGTGTAAAACTCGGTGGTACCGAATTGCTCAAAAGGTAGCAACTTTCGAATCTCGGTGAGACCGATATATAAATCTCGGCAGTACCGATCAGGTGACCAACGGTCAGATTGCAAAACTCGGTGTCACCGATCCAAAAACTCGGAAATTCCGAATCTTAGAAAAGGGGCAACAGAAAGTTGGCAAGCTGAACTCGGTGGCACCGATGCAGAATCGGCTGTACCGAAGATCTAGGGTTTGGCTGGGATCTGTCTGAAGAGAAAATCGGTAGGGTCGAGTGGGGAAAATTGGTGGCACCGATTTTGCATGAGAGGCTTTTGACAGACTTTTGTGGAAGAGCTTGTGGGTGTTTTTGGTGACTATCACTTGTGCACGTGGAGCATTTTGTTCACCATCAATACCTTACCCCCTTTTAATAGTATTGGCTTTCCTATAGACTCAAATTGATTTCTCACAAAATAAAATGTGGAGTCTTCTTACTTGAAGCTTTGCCAATCATATTCCTTCTCCTTCTTCTTCTTGGGGATGCTCTTCACAATCCTTCGCCAGTACTCTCTGTGGACTTTATCTAAAATGCACTAGATAAGAGTATTAGTCCGAGAGACAATGTATGTTGTCATGAATTATCAAAACCACCAAGGGAGCATATTGTGCTTTCACCAGATGCTAGGACACTTTTGAATGTACCGTCGAGTTGGCAATATATTGATGATGAATGGGTGTGGCACAATGAACAAAGTGGAGTTGTTTCAGTCAGATCAGCTTACTATTTGCTAGTGGATACAAAGAGGTGACGAGAAGATTGGCTAGATGGTCGAGTAACGCGATCAGACACAATGGCCACTCATAAGGAATGGAAGAGTCTGTGGACAATAAAAGTACCAGGGAAGATAAAAAAACTTTGCTAAGCAGCTGGCTAGGAATTCTATCCCCACGGAGACTGGTACATGCCATAGAAATATGTCTGATTCAAATATATGCGCAATATGCAGCGGAGGAGAGTATATCTGGATACATGCTCTTTTAGATTGCAACATGTATAAGTGTTTAGTCCTTGGTAGATGAGGAGCTTGTGGAGCATCTGATTGCATGCCAAACCTATGATATGCTATGGTTGTTACAACTAAAATATTCAATATTGCAGAAGAGCAGTTCATTAAGGTTCTTGTGAGACTATGGTCAATATGCTAGGCGCCCTAAAAGCAACTCATGTAAATAAGTTTCAATCTCCGCTAACAACATACAACTTTGTACAGAGTTATCTAGCGGATCTTTCAAGCATGTCAAGTTGTCTGAATCATACAAACTTAGTTAAAACGAATAGGAGAAAGCAATCCTCTCCTCCAGTAGAGAATTTTGTGAACATCCAGGTTGATGCTACGGTGTCCACGAATAATTGGACTGGAGCATATGCGATTGTTTGTCGGGATCACCTGAGAAATTATATGGGAGCATCTGCAGTCGTTATCCATGGAATGATCGAGCTGAAATCTCTAGAAGAAATGGCGTGTAGGGAATCATTTACCATGCCTGATGATCTCTATGTTTCAAAGGTTTTGGTTATAACTGATTGTGCAACAACTATCACACATCTTCATAGTGAGTATCGTAGTCCTAAAAGGGTGACCATACATGACATCAAATCAAAACTGTCTGGGCTAGAAGAAGGGCATGTGGAGCATGAAGGTAGAAGCTAAATTTGAAGCTCATAATCTTGCAAAAGCCTCTACGTCACTAGATTTGGGGCACCATATTTGGATTTTGAATCCCCCTGAGATTATTGTATGCCACAATGTATTTTCAATGAATGAAAGCTAGTGACCCCCCCCCCCCCCCCTAAAAAGCATGAATGTTCCAAAAAAATTAAAAAGGTAAATTGACCTAAAAACTAATAAAACATAAATTATAGCAAAGAAACATAGATCGGAAAATAATATGTAAGAAACCAATGGTTTCCTAGCCACCCGCTGAAGATTTATACAGGTGGTCCATCAGTTCTCCTAGCTAGGGTGACCCTTTTTTTGGCAGGGAAGCAATGGTGACCTTTCTTTCTGGTATTGATGGATCAACCCTTACAAATCAGATTAAGTTGCTTCCGTTGTTAGGTTTTATGTGTACTCACTGACAACGTTTCAAAGGAGAAGACAACATAGATTCGAGTAGAATCTCCATAGGCCCATCCTCGCAATGATGTGATTTTCGTAGCTGAGATCTATGAGTCTATGATGTCTTGGTCCCATTGATTATCGCCCGGTGTTCAGTCCGACTTGACGACGGTGGTGGCGATCATATGCCAATGTCGAGTTTGTGTTGGTCGATGGTCCTCCCATTTTGTTTTCTATGCTCTCATTTTTCTTATGTAATTATATTGTGGCAAAACGGACTTTAAATTATCTATTTTTGCCAGAAGACTTCAAATTATCTTGGTATGTGTTAATTTTAGTTTTATTAGGATCTTTATAGTTTGATTTTGTTTTAGTATCTTTCATCATATGTATTTTTTTAGTTAATCCATAAAATAGGATCTTTTCCTGAAAGATACATGTCTAAAAGAATATGGGCCTCTTTAGTTTGCAACTTTATAAAAAAACTAGTAATAGTAAAAAATGATAAATGGGTTTAATGCATCCTGTTTAAAAGAAACAAAAATGAGAATGCAGGAGCAGTATACAGTGGGGAGACCCTTACCAGAATTTTAATTTAATTAGTTCATCCTGTTCATCAAGTATGCTCCCTTTAATCACACCTAAACCGGCAATGCACGGACCTACGCACTCTAGGTACCACCCAATCATTGAACAATCCGATGTGATTAGGGGAAAGCGAACCAAGACGTACAACTTCATCACCACACAAACTAGCATAAAGTTCGACCCATTCACAAAAGCTGGACTAAACTTGCACAACTTTAGAAAGATCAACATGCATGTCTAGCACATTTTTCACATCATTGCACTTCTATACAAGGCATTGCGTCACCTAGATAGTGGCAAGCAATGCAGTTGCCAGTCGGCCAACATGGGCAATGTACACGCAACTTTCACACCGGCGATTAGGTATTCTAATCGCACATGTGGGACTGGCGTTGCTGCGTTCCATACCGGGGGAGAAAGAAAGCCCCAAAGGATGGAGGGCTGTCAAGAGCATGTCCCCGGCTCGCAGACCGCCCGATCGGTATCTTACGGCGGCGATCCTTCTTCCCAGGCCCTCCGCTAATGCGCCGCCGGTTAGCTACCTCGAGGAGGCGTTGCGTTTCTGATTTTAGTACCACTCGTTCTTAGCTTAGCCCTGCTGTTCGTGATGAGGTCTCGGTTGCTAAGCCTTACCTTGTGCCAAGAAGCCGTCGTCTTTCTCGAAACAGGCTTTGTCCCGCTTTGTAAATAAAACGACCACAGAACAAAATACACGGTTGAACGATAAAGCATAATGAGGTAGCCCTCATACAATACCGATCGCAAGATACCTGGATCACGCAGAACGTACGCGACTACGCTACCGAGAGAAAAGCATCGGAAAAGCTGAGTACAATGCCACACAACGCCCAAAACCTAAGCTCCACGACAAAGCCCTCAGGAGGGAAAACGACGCAAAGCGTCACTGCTACCGAGTCCAGAAGGAACAAGGGTCTTCACCCGGAGCCTGGGCACGAAGAGGAGCACCACGATGACGTCTTCAGGAAGAAAGCAGCGCCCGCGGGCGTCGTCGTTGTCGGCGACAAATCGCTGAGCTTTCGCTCGGCAGCTCCTCCGTGACACCACAAGATCTTCACAACAAGCGCGATGAGTTCAACTTCCCAGTTCCGGATCGGGGCAACGCCACTGCCAAAGACAGGGAGCGCCCGAGCCACCAACCGCTATCCTCGTGTCTTCCACATGACCCCGAGGGAAAGCCACCAACACCGACATGGTGCCCACTGGAAAGCCAACCATGCTGACCGCCATCCGGAGCCACCGCTCCGGCATCCATGTCCAAGCCACCACCATCCGTCCACATCACGGAGCACCAACCACGAGAGGATGAGAGAAAGGTGACTCCTTTCACTCCTAGTCCGGCATCAGTCACGAGATTTGAGTCGATGCCCCCACGGTAGGAATTGTCCACACCTACGTCCCCAGCCTGTCCTGGTGGACCGGGGGGGGGGGGAGGGGGCACAACCTCGTGGCTACCGACTGCCGTCGTGGAGCCAGCTCCCGCGACGCCATGACCATGGTCACCGGCACCGATCTGCCCGACAGAATAGCGAAGACCCGACCACCACCACAAACCCCTGCATCCACGAGGAGAGAGACCTCATCGCCCGCGGACACCACCCGGACCGAGCCCACCATCACCTACCCGGAGCGAGATCTCCGACCCGCCTCGGGCCCCAAACTGGTCCGCCCGAGCATGAGCCCCCGGTCCCGGCCATATCCGCACCGTGACCAAGCCATGCCGCTGGCTCGAACCGAGGAGAAGGGATGGACTACCACCTCCCGCACCGCGCCGCCGAGCAGCAACCGCTACCGCCAAGCCGTTGCGGCCGCCTTACTGGCCAGCCCCAAGCCACCCGAACACGCCAGACCGAGCCGCCACGACCCAGCGTGCCGGAGCCACCAGCACGTCGGAGCCTCCACCATGCCAGAACGGAGCAGAAGCAGCCAATCTGCGCCGCCCGCGACCCTCGCCGCGAGTGGCGGCCGCTGGACAAATCTGGCCGAGGTCCCCCGCCACCACCGGCACCCCCGCACGCGCCTCCATCCAGCCCGCTGCCCGAAGCACGGCCAACGCGTCCACGCCCACCAGCACTTGGTCTCCACCGCGCCGTGACACCCGGCGTCCGCGCCGTGACACCCGGCGTCCGCGCCGCGCCCACGCCAAAGAGAGCCACCCCGCGCCGGTCCAGCTCGCGAGGGAACGAAAATCTCCACCGCCGCTAGCTCCGGTTGGGCTTTCCCCGGCCGAGCCCTGTGACGGCGGCGAGGGAGGGGAAGGGGAGATGGGGGGGGGGGGGGGGGGTCAAAAATAGCAACACGTGAGAAGCCGTCATCTTCTAACGCAGGAATTTGTTTCTTGAATAATACATATGGCTGTGTACATCTTTTGATGCAGAGGCTTAGAGTTATCCTCTTTTTTCAGATAAAGAAGAAGCCGTCATTTTGTTACGATAATTGTGATAAACAGGCAAGGTGCAAATACCTTCTTGTGAGTTTAACTAAAGGCAGGGAGACAATGTGAATATCGTCTACGTCCGTTATGTGCATGAACATTAAGTCAACACTGTCCACTACGCACTCTATGCCCAGGTCTCTTGTCTATATTTTTCCTTTTGTTTTGGCAAACAAGGTCTTGCCAGCAGAAGCCATCGCCGACTGAAAACATGTTCAATTTTGCGTGCAGTGTAGTACTAAAAAACTCATCGAAAACTCAAAACAGCTTGCCAAAGAAAGCGTATTAGTGTGAGATGCAGTATTATATTGCGAAATAAACGAAACCAAGCAATATGAACCCCACAATTTTGGGCAACTTGGATGTACCACGAATTATTTATAAAAAAGAATGCAGTTCTTTTAGCATCCAAGTTCAAAGAATGCCTTGAGAGAGTAGAGTTCAAGTCAAAGGGAGTAAAAAAGAAGTAGTCCTCGGTACCCAGAAAAATTAATGCGATGATAAGGTTGGGGTTTGAAGTTACTAAGCTCTCCTTTTCACACAGATTATAAGATCTCTATGTACACGCACATACCCCGACCCATGGCCATGGGCGCAAGAGCTCTCTTCAACGTACATTTCGATCACATACCCGCTAATCATTTCGGAAATGCATGCAACATGCCCCCTCTCTTGGATCACTCGATAACTAGCCAATTGATAAGAGTGTGGATTTTGGGTACCCTATACCAGTGTACCTCTATTTAGAACATTCAGTTTGCATTAAGATTCGTGCTATCCTTATAAATAAATTTCTATTTTTTGTTTCTTCCAAGAGAACATTTGACCTTGAAACTTTGCAGATCAACTATACACAAACGACACTCATAGTATAAAATGTTTCCGCTTTTTTTTTATGAAACATAAATTTGTCAAATTTTGAATTTTGAATGAATTGTATTGTTTTTACAAATTTATTTGCCCCAAAAATTAGAAAACTTTTCTGCACATAGTAGGAGTAAGCACTTGCTATTTACTACTAACTTGTGAGAGACATTGAAATCATAAAAATTACAAGACGCCACGTTGCAATATAACGCCCCTTTTTACACCATGCTTAACAATTGTATGCTGCACATTAATTTTCTCTTCAAAGATCCAGATGCATATTATTGGAGGAGGTAGCAGGATCCACTCAAACAATACAGTGGAAGTGTGTTGAATCAAGAACCAGCGCAAGCTCGGCTAAAAGGTCAGTCGGGAAAGTGCAATGTTTCTGTTTTTTTCTGGATCGCATTCCTTCAGCTTTTGTTCGCGAAGAGAATAAGATGCAGCTCCCCCTGTCGTCTACTGGACACGGTTCAACTAGCGGAGACTCTTGGAAAAGATGGACTAAAAAGTCCCCAAGTTAGCGTATTATGGGGGACCGTCAAGCACATCCGGCAAAGATCGAGGGGGATCTCGTTGTTGCCCCGGGTGGATGACCTGTGGGAGCTAAGTCGAAGATCTCGGTGTGATCCAGTAGCCGGGAAGGGGCCTAGAAGTGCCTGAAGACGGATGCGGCGGGAAGAAGTGGCATTTAGAAGTGAAGTTTGAGCAAGCATCCAAAAATATGTCCATCTTATCGTAAACAAAACAAAATAAGTTCTTCCAGAAACTCCAAGTTAATTACCTCCAAAGAGGCAAGAAGGGTTTCTGATCTCGCTCGTCCGTTGATCAATGATAAATACTGGCCATGTGATAATCCACAGTATATCGGTAACTCTTTTTAATATTGCCGAGATTCACTGTGAGGAAGAACTGATGCAGGAATTTTTACCAAAGATTGTTTAAGCATAGCTTATATACCTAAGAAGGCAACACTGTCTACATGTTATGCTTCTTCATGAAATTTATATGTTTGTTGTTCTTTCTGGTTGTTATTAGCAAATTATATACCATAGACTTTAGATTACCTATATTATATATATTGTTTGTATACGTTTGTGAATGTTGCATTGCTTGTAATTTTTTTATCTCACGGCCACCTCAAATTGTACAATATTATTTAAGCATATAATACATTGCGAAGTAGCATGTAAGTTTAGCAAACTTTTACTTGCATTTTTTGTCTAGTTATAGCTTAACTTTACTTTTTACTTTTTTGCTTCTGTATCTCAAAACATTTATTGGTACATGTTTTATTGTATTCAGCTAAATTTGGGACATAGTTACTTAATCAATCCTTGCCAAGTAAAAGAAAGCTACTCAATGCCATGAAGCTAGAAATAGAATTGCCTAAAAAATGTAGCTAGAATTTGAAGATAGAAAGCCATTTGTTAGTGCTTTTATATGTTTCCTTATATCCCATTGAGATTAGTGGCATCCGTATTTACCTCCTTACTTGCAAGAAGTGCAAAGTCCATGTTGACCCTCCAAATTAGGGCATTAATAGTTTCTTACCAACCAAGGTGTAATAGGATATTAGCCACAAAATTAAGGTCTAGTAATAACTTGGGAGAGTCTTGAAATTATCCAAAACATGTTGGTGATATGTGTTCCTTGAACAATGTATGTCCAATCCCCAAAGTAATATATGTGTATACTCCCAATATAAGGTGCATAATTTTGCTGCGCCCAATATTTTCAAAATTTGTCCACTAATACGTGTAAAGTAATATATAGATTGAGCATGTAAGAATAACATTATTGTATTTATCTCGCAAGAAACTTTTATATTATGTACCTCTTAATTAATTCTTAGGCATATCACATGCAAAAAGTTACAGCCAAAGTGATACACTGAAGGCTGTAAAAAATCTAACACTTCATATATTTTAGAACTACACCCTCCATTTCAAAATATAAGGTGTGTTAGTTTTTTCAAAAGTCAAACATGTGCATGTTTGATCAAGTTTTTGGGAAAATATAACAATATCTACGGTACCAAATTTGTATCATATGATCCACCATGAAACATATTTTTCATATTTTTTATATTGTTTTGTAGATGTTTATATTTTGTTCTATAAACTTGGTCAAACATACACAAGTTTGACTTGCACGAAAATCAATACAACTTACACTGAAATTGAGGGACTATATATTAAGCGTATTGAAGTCTCAATAGCAATATTCTAGGGTATATATTCGCTCCTAAACAATAGCGGGAGTTTCAAAATAACCCACGCCCGGACGAATAATGGATCTAAGAGTTTATGTTTACACTAGTCCCTCCATTCCAAATTACCTAGTGTACTAGGTTCATTAGGACAATCATTTGACCAACAATTGATGTATTAGTACACACGTTATGTGACATAAAGTTTTCTTTTTGCAAAAAGTTGGTATATCATTAGACTCGTATTTTTAAGTGCTTATTTGTAATTATGATTTATTACCACGAAAGTTACATCATAATAGTGTAATTGTTGGTAAAAGGCTTGTCCTAACAAAACATAATGCTTTCCGCAAAAAAAAAGAGCCTAAGAGCATCTCCAATAGACGGTTCAAATGTAAAAATACCTAACTTTTGTACCGTCTGGGGCAAAAAACGCTGCTCCAACAGACGGTCCATATGTAAAAAAAATTGGACCGCGGCCTCCTCGTGATGTAAAATACAACACCTCGCGATGCAAATTTACATCACGAGTTGCATCTGGTCCAAAACCAGCCGCCGCCCGCGAACGCCCAACCGCCAGTTCATTTCCTTTCCCGCCCGCCCGCGCCCGTCCGCCCGCCCGCGACCCGCCCGGCCGCCGCCGCCCCCCCCCCCCCCCCGTCCGGCGCCGCCATGGCCGAAGGCGACGACCCCGCCGCCTTCTCCGCCGCCGCCGCAGCCGGTGGGCTGACCCACGTGGCCGCCGCCGCTGCCGCCGCTGCCATCTCCCCCGCAACCGCTGCCATGCCGCCGCCCCCCGCCCGCCGGCCCGGATTCGCGCCGCCCCGGCCGATGGCCACCGCGCCGGCGGCGAAGCCGGCGAAGGGACGAGGCGGCGGAAAACGGCCGGCCAACCGTAGCCGCAACCCGACCGACAGTTCTACGCGGCCGGTGAAGGTCTCCAAGGCGGCCGCGGCGGCTCGGGGCGACGACTCGCAGCCGGTGCGGCCGGCGGCCTCCTCCAGCAGCCACACATCCGTTCCTCAACCTCCCCCGCCGCCACCGCCGGCCGTGGAGGAAGATGTGGCCACGCCAACGGCCACCGCCTCCAACATGTTCGACGAAATGTCGCAAAGGTATAAATTTTCCGGTTGTGCTCTCATTTGTTGTTTCAAATTGTATGTGTTCTTGATTGTTTGTGCGTCCAATTGTAGTCTTGATGATGAAGCTTTCATGCACGCGACAAATGTGGCAAATGATGATTACATGTATGCGTCACAAGAATATGAAACCCAATATGATGATGACAATCTTGATGTGGACGATGAGGGCTTTGTTGTCAAGGGAAGAAGTGGAAATTATACCACCGCAGAGGATGTGTTGATATGCACCGCTTGGAAGAAAATCTCTCAAGATGCAAGCGTTGGAAGCGACCAAACGGTGAACACCTATTGGCAACGCATCAAGGAGTACTTCGATGAGCGCAACACAAGTGGTCACTTCCGTTCGAGGGACTCTCTACGCCAACGTTGGTCCACCATCAACGCCGAATGCCAAAAGTGGGCCGGTTGCTTGTCAAACGTTGCTTGCATGAACCCAAGTGGTTGCGGTGGTGAAGATGATGATCGTACCACGGTTCACAACGCCGGTGGTGTTGATGACTCGCATGAGTAATATTCATGTGCATTTTAATTTCTAGGGCGAAAAACTTTGATTGAGACGATGCTCTTTTGGTAGAGGAATTTGATATTACGATGGTGATGCACTTTTGATTGAAACTATGATGACGATGCACTTTATTTTCAAATTTTTGATGCTATTTCAATGCAAAACCGCGGCTGAACAGTGGCTGGCAGCAGCCGCGCGGCCGTTTTCAGATTTTTACATCTTTGGTTTGGACCATCTATTGGAGTTGCTCTTTTGGACCATCAATTTGGACCATCTGTTGGAGTTGAGCGTTTTTCGGAGCTTCAAAATGCATTTTTTGACGGTCCAAATTTTACATCTCCGGTTTTGGATCGCCAAAATTTGAACCATCTATTGGAGATGCTCTAAGACGCTACTCCGTAATTTGAAACGGAGGGAGTAGGGCCGTTCTGAGGCACAAATTATACACTCTTGAAAAGGAAAATGGTTGTGCTGATCTTCAGGGGAGTTGATATACAACTATTTTTAGAGGAATTAATATAATACTACTATTTTTAGATAAATGAATTAACTACTTTGTTACCTTTTTTTCCTGCACAATAAAACACTTCCACGTGTGCAACGGGCCAACAACTCGAACCTCTGCCCTATATAAAGGCAGTGGCAGACAGACATGCCCAAGAGCCAAACTAAGGGGCAAGACCAGCCAGCAGGGAGAGTTTTTCCATTGCTAATCAAGCAACGGTTAGCCGGCCGGCAAGAAGGCACAGAGCATGGGCAACAGCCTGCGGTGCTGCCTGGCCTGCGTCCTCCCCTGCGGCTCCTTCGACTTGATCCGCATCGTCCACCTCAACGGCCACATTGAGGAGTACTCCCGCCCGGTCACCGCTGGCGAGGTCATGGCGGCGCACCCCAGCCACGTGGTGAGCCGGCCGTGCTCCCAGGGCGGCGCGCGGCGGATCCTCATTGTGGACCCCGAGTCGGAGCTGGAGCGGGGGTGCTTCTACTTCCTGGTGCCGACCTCGTCGGTGCCGGAGAAGAAGAGGAAGCCGGCGTCGCAGCCACAACAGAAGAAGGTGCGGTCATCGTCCACGTTGAAGCCGACGAGCGTGCCGAGCAGTGCCGGCACCGGCGCCAATAAGGTGACGAGAGACCGCGGCGCCGGCGACAGCTACCTGGCAGAGGTGCTGTCGGAGGGCAAGGCCAGGTGCAAGCGCAGCCGGAGCGTCCGCGCGACTGTGTGGCGGCCGCATCTTCAGATCATCCAGGAAGAAGCTCTCGAGTGAAATCTTCTGTGTTAGCTTGGTCTCTGTTGTACATACGGGTCTGGTTGTGCATGGTGTACCGTGCACGTACATGGACGACCGAACGGCGCCGCGTAGCCATGCGTGACGTGGTGGGCGCTCATGGCCGTTGGGCCGTCCAGTTTTAGGCGAGAGGCCGACGATCGCCGCCGGCTGCCTCTCCCTTGTAGTTTTTCTCACTCTCTCGGTGTTTTCCCCGCTCTTTTCACTGCCGGCCAGATCGGGCTGCTCTGAAGGCAGTGAGAGAGTAGTTGGGTTTGGGTTGCCTTCGATGGAAGAGAGAACAGGAGAAGCAGAAACAAGACTGCAAACGCTTTTTTTTACAAATGTAATGACAAGAAGTCAGGAAAGTTCAGCAGGAACTTCAATATTATTGTCCATTTCTGATGCTTCTTCCAATGAGCTATACTCTTACTACTACTAGGTTCCAGGAAGTTTCCTGAATCGCACGGTAATCAGTAGCCAGACGGCAGGTTCCCGTTGGTTTTTCCGGTTGGCTCATACCTTTTCAATATTTTCTTCAAAAAAAAAATTGAAACCATATTTTCTTCAAATTAATTTAGCTGGAGCGTGAACTAAATACCGGAGCACACGAAACATACATCTAATCCAAACAGGGTCTGGGTCTCCACCGGTCTTGTCTAGAACTTGCTGCTAATCAGTCAAAACAAGTCGCAAAATTGCGTCGAGTTGTATGGAAGGGGACGAAAGCTATTTGTCCGATGCAGGCATGAAACAAGGGGAGCTTTTTCTCCGTCACGTCCGGACATCCGGTAGTATGAGCTGTACCCCTCAGGTTAAAGGACAGTGAAGCGGCTCTAGCCCCAAGTTCCAGTGCTTGTAGTCGTCGCTAGGTGGTCCACGGACATGGTTGTAATTTTTATTACCTCTGTTGTTCTTTGTAATGCCATGATTGAAGATGAATAGATTGGAAGTTTCTCGCAAAAAAAAAGGACAGTGAAGCGGCTCTAGCCCCAAGTGAGCACGAGAAGCCACCCTTCATAACTCTGCCAAGTGGCAAGCGCAGTGCCACTTCGTCCAACTCCATGGAAGCACTTATTTCTGCGTGTGGGCCGAGAGAGTAGTAATAAGGCCGCCCATGACGAAAGTGTCCTTCGTGATTAGTAAAATGGAAAACAAATCAAAAAAATCTGATTTAAAAAAACATTGATAAATATTTTAAGTGCTTGCAAAAATTAGTTATGGAATCGCATTTCTGTAAGGCGTAGCAAAAAAAAAATCAGTGCTTCAAAATGCTTTTGAAAGTAGCAATTTCAACCCTCAAAAAAAAAAAGTAGCAATTTCAGAGTATCGATTTTTTTTCACGCCTTCTAGGAATGTGATTTCATGTCGAATTTTTGCAAGCACTTAAAACTTTTGTCAATGTTTGTCACAAAGGAAATTCAGATTTTTGTTTTGAATTTTTTTTTCCTGTTTTACTGTTCATCCAAGCTCATTTGAGCTCGGGTGCAAAACTTTTGCGTCCCGCCCATGATATCAATATACTCCTTTGATCGAGAGCAGGCTTTCTTTAGTGAACGGAAACTCTCATAGGACTACCAATTTGACAATCTTGTCTAAAAAAACAATTTGACAATCACTTCTAAAAAAACAATTTGACAATCATGGGCTAGCTGCATCACCAATCCGGTAAATACAGTACTGGGCATTCCCCACGGGAAGGGGATTTGTAGCACGAAGTGGCGGGGGGACACAGATCCAATGCCACCAATTTGCGCCAAGATTCGGAAAATGGTTTACGTATACAGATTGCTTGATGTTCGTTCTTGTGTGTAATGCATCGTATATCATGGTGATATGCATGTGTGTGTGGTGCCGCTTAACAGTGGAATACGTGTAGAACATGTAGATATAGCATGGATGAGCAAAAACGATTCATTGTGCCTATTCTTGTTATGTTCTTCCCGGTTCTTATTTGTTCTTATCTTTGTGTCTCTCGAGGAAAGCATTCATCTTTAAGGACCATTTACGTCGAAGAAAGGGAAGACTGTTGTTCTTAAAGATCGAAGGATTTCAAAGATATCAACACTTGGAAACAATAAATGTGCTAAAAAACACTAAAAAATCTGGTGAAGGTTCACCTTCTTGTATACTTGTTTAGCATTCATGTTACTTCCAGTATAGCTCTTTAATGTCTCTAATAGTTGTTGAATCTCATCGTATATGTCCCTCTTGCTTCCTTGTTGTTGAGTTGTTCGACATATTGGTTCTGTGTAATATGAGATAATATGCTCTGAAATCTTACAATGCAAGAGAAAACAGTGGCCCTAGATTTATGTATGTAAAAGGTGTTGACATATGTTATAGTGCCCGAAACTTGATGTTATGAAGCTAAAAAAGGCAAGTTAATGATAATGAAACTTAACCTGGTCCTGTCTTTATTTATCATAATTAATCATATCATAAGAATTGGTGTACTCGTTTGTTTTGTTCGACGCGGTCCGATGTTGGAGATATTGAGATTGTATATTATGCAATATTATGATTTGGAATATTACAATGCGAACGAAAACAGTGACATTACCTTTATTTATGTAATAAAAGTTGGATTAAACTTACTTGGTTTGAAACTTAATGTTATAGAAGCAATAATATTATAACAAACCAGATGCAACAAAATGGTAATGAAGCTTAACTAGTTTGTTGATTTGATCTATTTATCTGTTTAACTTCATAAGTAATATTATTAGATTAAAATTGATGTGCAATTATACTGATTGAAGTGCAAAGTGGTTATCATAATTGCATTTTTGTAAAAATAACTGCGTTGAGTGATTGACATGAAACTGACTTTGAAGGTGAGAACTTTGAAACCACAATATTTGCACTGAAAGCACAATGTAGAGTGGTTGCAAAGAATGTAGAGTTGCGCTTACCTACAACAGTTCCGCGATATATCTCGGGCGGAAAGTTTAGAAGTTCCAGGTATAGTTTATTTATATTGAAGTCTATACCGTGTTTCAAGTTCAGAAACTTTGTAACTTAAGAGTTAAAGTTGAGGCATGCTAAAAGAATACGTGAGTTAAATATGAAGAGGATGATATAGTGAGACAAGATATTGGATTTATAGACAAATTCTTCTCACTGTTAAACAAATCTTGCATGTGTTGCACTAAAATAAGGTCGATTGAATGTTTGTGTGTCAGGACAATTAAGTCATCAAGTATCACAAGAAAACGTGGTATTATGGAATGCTCGGTCCCGATGAGGCTAGTAGAAAGGTTTTTTTTGGGTGGAAGCTTGCATTAATCGTGAAGAACTCATCAACCAAATAAATGCCTCATGGAATTACTAGAACATAGTACAAGAAGTCAAGTATCCCATGGGGATTGATGGTGTAGGTTCAATTCCATCATCCACTCCCAGCCGCATCAAAGTGCTAGCCTATGATGGTTGCATACAAATAAAACTATGTTGTTTTAGCTTCTCATAAAGTCCCTAATTTTTTTCTTAGGTGAAAGAAAGACAAAGGTTCATTTAAACATTGAGTACATTATCATTGTTGGAAATATGCCCTAGAGGCAATAATAATTTAGTTATTATCATATTTCCTTGTTCATGATAATCGTTTATTATCCATGCTATAATTGTATTGATTGGAAACTCAAATACATGTGTGGGTACATAAACAACACCGTGTCCCTAGTATGCCTCTAATAGACTAGCTCGTTGATCAAAGATGGTCAAGGTTTCCTAGCCATAGACATGAGATGTCATTTGATAACGGGATCACATCATTAGGAGAATGATGTGATGGACAAGACCCAAACTATGAACATAGCATATGATCGTGTCAGTTTATTGCTATTGTTTTCTGCATGTCAAGTATCTGTCCCTATGACCATGAGATCATGCAACTCACTGACATCGGAGGAATACCTTGTGTGTATCAAACGTCGCAACGTAACTGGGTGACTATAAAGATGCTCTACAGGTATCTCTGAGGGTGTATGTTGAGTTGGCATGGATCAAGACTGAGATTTGTTACTCCGTGTGACGGAGAGGTATCTCAGGGCCCACTCGGTAATACAACATCACATAAGCCTTGCAAGCAAAGTGACTAAAGAGTTAGCCACGAGATCTTGTATTACGGAACGAGTAAAGAGACTTGCCTGTAACGAGATTGAACTAGGTATGGAGATACCGACGATCGAATCTCGGGCAAGTAACATACCGACGAACAAAGGGAACATCATACGGGATTAATTGAATCCTTGACATAGAGGTTCAACCGATAAAGATCTTCGTAGAATATGTAGGAACCAATATGGGCATCCAGGTCCCGCTATTGGTTATTGACCGTAGAGGTGTCTCGGTCATGTCTACATAGTTCTCGAACCCGCAGGGTCTGCACACTTAAGGTTCGGTGACGTTTCAATAGTATTGAGTTATGTATGCTGGTGACCGAAGGTTGTTCGGAGTCCCGGATGAGATCCCGGACGTCACGAGGAGCTCCGGAATGCTCCGAAGGTAAAGATTGATATATAGGAAAGTGGTATTTGGGTTCCGGAAAAGTTTTGGGTACTTTCGGTAGTATACCGGGAGTGACGAATGGGTTCCAGGGGTCCACCAGGTGGGGCCCACCCACCCTGGGGGCCACATGGGCCCAAGAGGTGGCGCACCAGCCCCTGGTGGGCTGGGCAGCCGACCCTATGGGGGCCCATGCGCCCAAGAGGAAAAAGGTGGAGGTTGGAAGGAGTAGGACACCTTCCTAAAACGAATCCACCTCCTTGAGGTGGTTCGGCCGAATCCTCCTTGTGGAGGGTTTGAGGCTGCCTCCTCCCCTCCCTTCCTCCTATATATACTAGAGGATTTGAGGGCAGCCCCAATCCTAATTGCCACGTGCTGTCCACTTCTTCCTCTAGATCGTTTCTCCTCTAGATTAGTTCGGCGGAGCTCGGCGAAGCCCTGCCAGATTAGTTCACCACTACCACCACCACGCCGTTGTGCTGCCGGAGAACTCATCTACCTCTCCGCCCCCTCTTGCTGGATCAAGAAGGCGGAGATCGTCATCAAGCTGTACGTGTGCTGAACGCGGAGGTGCCGTCCGTTCGGCGCTAGATCGGAAGGACCGTGATCGGATCGCGGGACGGTTCGTGATTGGATCGCAGGACGGATCGTGATCAGATCGCAGGACGGCTAGCGATTTGGATTGCGAAGACGTTCGACTACATCAACCGCATTTCTTAACGCTTCCCGCTTAGCGATCTACAAGGGTATGTAGATCCACTCTCCCTCTCATAGATGCTCATCACCATGGATAGATCTTGTGTGTGCGTAGGAAATTTTTTGTTTCCCATGCAACGTTCCCCAACAGTGGCATCATGAGCTAGGGCCATGCGTAGATGAGATCACGAGTAGAACACAAAGGAGTTTGTGGGCGTTGATATTCAGATTGCTTCCTCCCTTGGTCTTTTCTTGATTCAGCGGTATTGTGGGATGAAGCAGCCCGGACCAACCTTACTCGTACGCTTACGAGAGACCGGTTCCATCAACTGACATGTGACTTTGTTGCATAAAGATGGCTGGCGGGTGTCTGTCTCTCCCACTTTAGTTGGATCGGATTCGACAAAGGCGGTCCTTGAGAAGGTTGAATAGCAATTTGTGTATCACCGTTGTGGTTTTTGCGTAGGTAAGAATCGTTCTTGCTAGATACCTGTAGCAGCCACGTAAAACATGCAACAACAATTAGAGGACGTCTAACTTGTTTTTGCAGGGTATGTTGTGATGTGATATGGCCAATTACATGATGAGATATATGTGATGTATGAGATGATCATGTTTTGTATAGAATATCACGACTTGCATGTCGATGAGTACGGCAACCGGCAGGAGCCATAGGGTTATCTTTAATTTATTTTCGTCGTTTTGATTTACTTTATCGCTGTGAGTTAGCAATACTCGTAGAAGCAACAGTTGGCGCGACAACCTCATGGCGACACATTGATGGAGATCAAGATGATGGAGATCATGGTGTCATGCCGGTGATGATGGATATCATGCCGGTGCTTTGGAGATGGAGATCAAAAGCACAAGTTCATGGCCATATCATGTCACTTATGATTTGCATGTGATGTTAATCCTTTTATGCATCTTATTTTGCTTAGGATGACGGTAGCATTATAAGGTGATCCCTCACTAAAATTTCAAGATAAAATTGTGTTCTCCCTGAATGTGCACCGTTGCGAAAGTTCGTCGTTTCGAGACACCACGTGATGATCGGGTGTGATAGACTCTACGTTCGCATACAACGGGTGCAAGCCAGTGTTGCATGTGCGGAACACTTGGGTTAAACTTGACGAGCCTAGCATGTACAGACATGGCCTCGGAACACAAGAGACCGAAAGGTCGAACATGAGTCATATAGTAGATATGATCAACATGGAGATGTTCACCATTGAAACCACCTCATCTCACGTGATGATCGGACTTGGGTTGGTGAATTTGGATCATGTAACACTCGGATGACTAGAGGGATGTCAATTTGAGTGGGAGTTCTTTAGTAATATGATTAACCGAACTCATTATCATGAACATAGTCAAAATGTCTTTGCAAAATTATGTTGTAGATCAATAGCTCACGTTGTAGCTCCCCTGTGTTTTTTATACGTTCTTAGAGAAAATAGAGTTGAAAGTTGATGGTAGCAATAATGCGGACTGGGTCCGTGATCTAAGGATTGTCCTCATTGCTGCACAGAAGGCTTATGTCCTTAATGCACCGCTCGGTGCGCCACCCCCTCAAGCGTCATCTGTAGATGTTGTGAACATCTGACAGGCACGTTCTGATGACTATTTGATAGTTCAGTGCGTCATGCATTATGGCTTAGAATTGAGGCTCCAAAATGTTTTGAACGTCACGGAACATATGAGATGTTCTAAGAGCTGAAATTGGGATCTCAGGCACATGCCCGTGTTGAGAGGTATGAGACCTCCAACAAGATTCTTTGCCAGCAAGATGAAGGAGAATAGCTCAATTGGTGAGCATGTGCTTAGATTGTCTGGGTGCTACAATCGCTTGAATCGAGTGGGAGTTGATCTTCCAGATAAGATAGTGATTGATATAGTTCTCCAAGTCACTGCCACTAAGCTACTAGAGCTTCGTGATGAACTATGAAATGCCAGGGATGGAAATAATGATCCCCAAGCTATTCGCGATGTTTGACACCACGAAGGTAGAAATCAAGAAGGAGCATAAATTGTTGATGGTTAGTAAAACCACTAGTTTCGAGAAGGGCAAGAGCAAGGAGGGAAACTTCATGGATGGCAAGCCAGTTGCTGCTCCAGTAAAGAAACCCAAGGTTGAACCCAAACCCGAGACTAAGTGCTTCTATTATGAGGAGAACGGTCGCTGAAGCGGAACAACCCTAGATACTTGGTAGATAAGAAGACTGGCAACATCAAGAGAAGTAAATTTGATATACGTTTTATTCATGTGTACCTTGCTAGTGCTCCTAGTAGCACCTGGGTATTAGATACCGGTTCAGTTGCTAAATGTTGGTAACTCGAAATAAAAGCTACGGAATAAACGGAGACTAGCTAAGGGCGAGGTGACGATGTGTGTTGGAAGTGTTTCCAAGGTTGATGTGATCACCATCGCACGCTCTCTCTACCTTCGGGATTAGTGATGAACCTAAATGTTATTTGGTGTTTGCGTTGAGCATGAACATGATTAGATCATGTTTATTGCAATACGGTTATTCATTTAAGTTAGAGAATAATGGTTATTCTGTTTACATGAATAATACCTTCAATGGTCTTGCACCCAATGTGAATGTGAAAGCACATTTGCTCCCTTGGTGGTTTTGGTAATTAATAACAACATATAAGTCATTGAACTAATGTTTCCACTAAGTATATTTCAGGAAATGTTCAATGATAGGATTGGCAAAAGGATTGTGGAGATTGTGGAATACCCCAAGATGCAAGGAAATAGGTTGGCAAAGCTTCAAGGAAGAGGACTCTACATTTTACATTTGTGAGAAATCACTTTGAGTCCATAGGAAAGCCAATACTATTAAAAGGGGGTAAGGTTTTGTTGGTGAACAAAATGCTCATACGTGCACAAGTGATAATCACCAAAAACACCCACAAGCTCTCCCACCAAAGTCTGTCCAAAGCCAAATACTCAAAATCGGTGCAACCACCATTTCCATCCCGGTGCCACCGATTCTCAACCTTAGACAGACTCAGCCAAACCCTAGCCACTTCGGTGCAACCGATTCAATCCCGGTGCCACCGAGTTTAGGTTGCCAACTCTCTATTACGCAAATTCACAATATCGGTACCACCGAGATTGTTAGATCGGCGTCACCGAGATTGTCAATCTGACCGTTGCTCACCTTATCGGTGCAACCGAGTTTCCTATATCGGTCTCACCGAGATTCAAAAGTTGCCACTTTTGGTCACTTTGGTACCACCGAGATTTACACATCGGTGTCACCGAGTTGGTCATTTTGTGTGTAACGGTTGGATTTTTGGGGATGCCTATATATACCCCTCCACCACCACCTACTCGAAAAAGAAGCACTCAGAACTATTCCATACTTGCCCCATCCAGTTTTCCGAGAGAGAACCACCTATTCTTGTGTTGAGGTCAAGATCTTCCACTCCAACCATATGGATCTTGATTTCTAGCCTCCCCAAGTTGCTTTCCACCAATCCCATCTCTTCCACCAAGCCAAATCTGTGAGAGAGTGATTGTGTGTTGAGGAGTCTATCATCTTGAAGCACAAGAGCAAGGAGTTCATCGACATTACCGAGCCTATTACCTTTTGGAGGGTGGTGCCTCCTAGATTGGTTAGGTGTCGCTTGGGAGCCTCCTACTTCGTGTTGTGGAGTTGAACCAAGAAGTTTGTAAGGGCAAGGAGATCGCCTTAGCATAAGTTGTTTATCTTGCTTAGCATAAGTTGTTGGTGCACATAGGTGAGCCTAGTTGTTTTAGGTTTTGTGCTTGACATATTAAACGTTAGTTTTATTCCGCATTTGTTCAAGCCTAAACCGTAATTATTTTAAAGCGCCTATTCACCCCCCCTCTAGGAGACATCCACGTCCTTTCAAGTTGGTTAAGCTAAACAACAACTTGGAGAGTTGGAAGATGAAAGCTTTGCCTAACTTAGTTGTTCCAAGGGGATATCTTGTGTGTGTGTGTTGAAGAAGGATGATACCTTCGTCGGTTGATCCATGTGAGCAATTGTTGCAACTATTGCCTTATCCAATTTTTGATTTGAATACGGGCCATCGTCAAATCAAACTCAGAACCAAAGATCTTCATAATGTTGTCTTACTCGAGGACATTTTCTCGAGAATACACCATTATATGTTTTGGTCTGACCAATTCTATCACCTTGCTCACATAGTTATGGACCTCCATCTTCATGGAAACCTCGAGGAACTGTTGTTGAGCCCATCGACAGCATTGTTTAGCCTCTCCATGATTCATGATGAACATAAAGCTAGTGTTGGAAACTTTTTAGGCAATATCTTCGTGTTCCGTGCTTGAAGTATATGTTTGTTGTAAGAAGGGACTTACTCAAACTTCACGTGCATTTGGTGCAAGTTGCTGCCGTGACTTCGAGAAAAGTTATTTTTTTCTTTGGAATCATCCCAAGTCAGTCATGCATGTGCGAAGTATGCAATGGTTTGATAGGTTGGCCGCCTCCATTCCATATGTATTTCCTAGCACACCAAGCCACTGTTTGGCTTGTTAAAGGAAAAGAAGTTAAGTGCTATTCCTGAAGGTACCAGATGGACTTGCACCCGGCTTCGTTATCCACAATGAAGGTTCCCAACCAGCGCTCGGTAGTGTTTTGTTGTAAGATTTCATCTGACCACATCTGTCTTGGACACCGTGTTCACGTGGGTCTTGCGATCCAGCTCATGTTTTGGAGTTGGCTTCCGCAGTTCATTTCCTAAGAATCTCGCAACATTATCTCATCGATTTGTGTTGCAAACCTTTCTCCTTCAAACATGCTAAGTCTGGTATATACTATCACCAACCATATCTGAATCTCAGACTGATAATACTGGTCTCTCTGTAACCTGGTGAAGTGATGTTGTGACTAACGCACCTAGCCGGAAGACCTACTATTATAGTATCTTGTATCAGCCACATTAGCCACTTCCCCATGAGGATTTTGTATGACTTATTTAGAAGTTGTTCTTCATGGACCCTTTGAGATCCCGAAGTACGACCTTTACTTGATGTTCTAGATACCAAATGTTATCTATAATTGGTTATGCTATTTCATCAAGGGGAACATTAGAAGCGGAGTGCTAAATGTCTCTCGGTCAATCATCCAGATTTCGTTCCCTACGCATAGCTAAGGTGAAATCTGAGAAACTGTTGTCTTCCTTTGCATCTGCATCCTCCATCATTATTCATCACGGTAGTATGATGTGTTTCTAGGATCCTTGGCATGGATGTTGGTAAAAACCTTGATGAATATGGAAATGCTCAAGTTCTTGAGCGCACGCTCAGACACTAAGTTATATCCTCGGTATCGATTGGAATGTTCCTTCTGTTTGCCGAGTTGTCATATAACTCTAATTTCCTTTTCAACTGGGTATGCCATTTCTTTCAAATTCCTTCAAACGGTCGTTTGTGAATTGCCTTAACCTGGTATGAAAAGTTTTAATGATCTCTGTATCAAAAGTAATTCATTTTGCCACTTAAGGAATAACTCTACGAGTCACCTCCTTAAGGTGCCCCATTATGGTAAGAAGGGCAATTAACTCCTCGCTGCTTTGATACCCATGTACCATGTGTTTTTAGCATGGAATTGTTGCCTACCAAATTGAACCACCGTCTTCTGCCCTTTTCGTTTCCCTGATGTGTGTTTTGTGTCTCAGCTTGGGAGATGTTATTACATCTCATTCCATGAGTTGATCGTGAGTTGTTCGATCTTCGAGAAGATCGATTCTCGTAGAGTTCTTGTTCTTTTTTCGTCGTGCTTGGGCGAAAATTCATGAATCAACATCTTCGAGAGGGCAGCTCGATCATAAAGATTATGATATTTTAGTGTCCCCTCTTCCTCTTACCCTACGCGTGAATCTCGGGACGAGATTCTTGTTTAGTGGGGGTGAGTTGCCAAAGCCCTAGAAGTTGTTTGCAATTAGTTGCATTATCATCCATTCATCATGATTAAATTTTTGAATTTGAAATAAGGAATGATCAAGCCTCAGAGAGAATTTTTGTCAAAAGAGCAATATAAAAATTACCTCAAAGAAGTCCAAGAAAATGTCCATGGTATTCTAAGAAAATATTGGCATGAGGTAAAATGCAAATCAATATTTTTGGAATCACAGAAATATTTTACCTTGGTCATTTGAGTTAATCCAATAATTATTTGATTTGGATATATATTTATTATATACTAAGCACGTATCCAATAATTCTAAAAATTGTTGTGTGGCACTTGTTAAATCCATTTAGCTCACATGCCATTTTCCAGGATTTATTAAAGTGGTTTGATATTTTATTCAAACAAGAATAAATAGAAGAAAATAGAAAAGATAAAACAAAAAAATAGGAAAAAGGGGCAAACCTACCTGGGCTTACCTGCACTGTTGGGTTATGTATGCCTGTTCCTGTACGGATGTGCCACTTGGGTTCTATGACTAGTCATGTCACCCCGAGTTCTCTGGCGTATGATTGCTAGTGACATAATCATATACATGAGCCAAAAGACGCAAACGGTCCCGGCCAAGATAAGGTAGCAGCGTGGGGATAATCGTGCGTGAGTGTAACATCCCAAAATTTGGAATGTTATATTAATCACTAGAATGATTGATTGTTTGATTGAGTGATTGAAATTGAGTGAAATTTGAAACTTTTGAATGAGAGGGAATAACATGACTTTCCCATTTGCTTATGAATTCAAATTCATCCAATTCAAATCAGTGAGAGAAGATGACAAGACTTCTTCAAATAAAGGATTTGAAATTTGGATGAATTTGAAAACTACAAAAAACTTTCTTTTGGGATTCATTCTATAATGGGTTCTATTTCAAAGTTTGAATGAATTCAAATCCATTTTCCCAAATTCAAAATCTTGAGAGGAGCAATATGACACTCCAAACCAGGGGCAATTGGAATTATATTTGAATTTATAAAATTCAGAAAACTATTTGGAAAATATTTAAATTTCAAATTCAAAATCATTCTTGAAGTGGTTTTCAAATTTATTCTTCTCCTAAAATAAAATACATGGAAAATGGGGTAAAATGATTCCCTTCAATATATAAATGGAGAGAAATGAATTTGAAATCATTTTGGTATTTTTGAAAATACTTTATTGCATTTTATTTGCAACAGTAGTACTGTTTGACTTTTGAGAATTTTTGTGTGCCTTGTGTGACTATGAAAATATGTTCAAGTTGTAGGAAATTTGTTTCTGAAAATTTTGGTATACTATATGCCTATATATGATTTTCATTTAGTTTACTTTTATCCTTTTAATTTTCTATTTTTATAAAAAAAATAAAAAGAAAACGGCCGAAGCCCTCTTACCAGGCCGGCCGAGCTAGCCAAGACGGCCGAGCTAGCCACCGTAGGCCCAACTTCCCTGCCGACACCGAATCGGTACCCGATCGGGTAACCGATCCCTTCCCCTTTCTCCCTCTCTCTCTGCACCTAGGACCCACCAACCGCCCGTAACAACCGCGCGGCCACCTTCCTTCCTCGCCGCAATTTCTTTCCTCCACCGGAGATCCTCGCCGGATCTCGATTTGCTGCCGATTCCGTGCGCCCCCTGCCCCAAGTCTTCGCCCCTATAAAACCCGTGCCTCCCCAGCACCGCGTTCCGCCCAAAAGCCCCAAGCCCCGTGCCCTCTCGCCCTGCAAATTCCTCGCCGGAGCAGAGCCGCCGCCGCCGCACCATTGACACCCCAGAGCTCGTCCCCGACTCCCTCAATACCCCCTGAGCCCACCCCGAGAAACCCCTCGCTCCTCTGCACCTCCCCAAGCTCCAGAGCCACCGGAGCTCCGTAGCCACCGATGACCGAACGCCATCGCCGCCTCTGAGCTCGCCGCCGACGTGTCCGACCACCTCCACCGACGCCAAGGCCACCGACTTGATCGCCCTGCTCGCCTGCATCTACCGGACCCCTTCCCCGATGCCGAGGACCACCGGAGCGCCGCCGCCGTCGACGCCCGATGAGCTCGCCGCCGTCCATCACCTTGGTGAGCTCCCCTCCGTCCGATCTCGTTCAACGGCTGAGATTAGATCCCGCGTACCTATTCGTTAGATCGGTTTAGTGTAAGTGAACCGGCCGGTTTTTTTCTCTGTTTTATTTAGACCGAATCGTTTTCTTTTATTTAGTGGCCATTCAGTCGTTTAGCTAACGCACGAACACCCGTAGCCTATAGGAACTTGCCACGTACGAGGACCAAGACACAAGAGATCTACCAAGAAATTGACATGTACCCGAGGTGGATTTTCTATCAACCTTGTCACCGGCATAGTCCGAATCGGAATAGCCAACAAGGCTAAAGGAAGATCCCTTGGGATACCAAATACCAAAGTTTGGTGTTTGTATCAAATATCTCACAATACGTTTCACGGCCAAAAGATGACACTCTTTAGGTGCAGCTTGATATCTAGCACACATGCAAACACTAAGCATAATGTCGGGACGGGAGGCACATAGATATAGCAATGAACCAATCATAGATCGATAAACTTTTTGATCAACCGGTTCGTCCTCCTTGGTAAGATCAACATGTCCACTAGTAGGCATAGGAGTTTTCATACCTTTACACTCTTGCACGTTGAACTTCTTGATCAAGCCCTTGGTATACTTGGTTTGAGAGATGAAAGGTCCTTCTCTCGTTTGATTGATTTGCAAACCAAGAAAGAATTTCAGCTCACACATCATGGACATCTCATACTTCTCGGACATCAACCTTCCAAATCTTTCACTAAATTGTGGGTTAGTAGATCCAAAGATAATATCATCCACATAGATTTGGCACACAAATAATTCACCATTAACTCTTTTAGTGAATAAGGTTGCGTCAATTTTACCAATTTCAAAACCCTTTTCAATGAGAAACTTTGTTAATCATTTGTACAAGCACGTGGGGCTTGCTTAAGTCCATAAAGAGCTTTACGAAGCTTGTAAACATGATTAGGTTTCTTAGGATTCACAAAACCAGGGGGTTGTTTAACATAGACCTCTTCTTCAATCTCACCATTTAAAAAGGCACTTTTAATGTCCATTTGATAAAGCGTGATATCATGGTGATTAGCATAAGCAAGAAGAATGCGAATAGCTCAAGTCTAGCGACGGGGGCATAGGTCTCACCGTAGTCCATACCTTCGACTTGCGTATATCCTTGGGCTACGAGATGCGCCTTGTTGCATACAACTTGACCGTCTTCATCTTGCTTGTTCCGAAACACCCATTTGGTTCCGATGATGTTGTGCTCGTCCTTGGGCTTCTCCACGAGTGTCCACACTTCGTTCCTCTCGGAGTTGTGAAGTTCTTCATGCATGGCGTTCACCCAATATGGGTCTTCAAGTGCTTGTTCTACCTTCAAGGGTTCAATGCTAGAGATGAAAGAATAATGCTCACAGAAATTAGCTAAGCGAGTTTTAGAACGAGTGATTCTCCCGGTTTGTATGTCACCAAAGATTTTGTTTAGAGGATGGTTCTTGGTCACTCTTGCTCGAACTCGGGGTAGCTTCGGCTTGTTGGATGGTGGAGCTTCTTCATCATCATCATCTCCTTCATCTTCATTGTTGTTGAAGGTGTCGTTTCCTTGAGGTGGTGGTGAAGGAGGTTGTGGTGGATCTTCATGATGTACTTCCTGCTCTTCATCTTGGCGTGTACCGCTTGTAGATGCCTCCATGTCATGTTGAGGTTCACCTTGACGTGAAGTAGGGGCTTCCACTTGAGTTGACGAAGTACTTCCTTCACCTCCATGGGACGAATCTTGCCGATGGACAAGTCTTGGATAGCTTCCGAAGGATCCTTATCTCCTACATCATTTGGCAATTGTTCGACTTGCGAACCATTAGATTCATCAAACTTCACATCTACCGTCTCTTCAACTTTTTCAGTGAAGTTGTTGTAGACACGGTAAGTGTGAGAGTTCGATCCGTAACCAAGTAGGAATCCTTCATGAGATTTAGGAGCAAATTTAGTACGACGATGCTTATCAAGAATGTAGCACTTTGAGCCGAATACCCGAAAGTATCCAACTTGGGGTTTGTTACCGGCGAGTAGCTCGTATGCCGTTTTACCGAGAAGCTTGTGCAAGTAGAGTCGGTTTGTGGCATGACATGCTGTTTCCACGGCTTCTGCCCAAAAGTGTCTTGGCGTCTTGTATTCGTCAAGCATCGTTCTTGCCATATCAATAAGAGTCCGGTTCTTCCTCTCAACAACTCCATTTTGTTGAGGCGTGTACGTAGCCGAGAACTCATGTGAAACACCTTCTTCGTCAAGAAAGGTATCTACATGGGTGTTCTTGAACTCAGATCCGTTATCGCTCCGAACCTTCATGATCTTCACTTCAAACTGATTTTGCGCTTTGCGAGCGAAGTTCTTGAAGATCTTTTGTACCTGCGACTTATCATCAAGAAAGAATACCCACGTAAATCTCGAAAAATCATCAACTATAACTAGACCATAGGAATTTCCACCGAGGCTCTTGTAAGCATTGGGAACAAAGAGATCCATGTGAAGTAATTTGAGTGGTCTCCTAGTAGTCATGATATTCTTTACGGGATGACTTCCACCTACTTGCTTTCCGGCTTGACAAGCACTACAAAGTCTATCTTTGTCAAAGATAACATCTTTTACACCAAGTATATGATCACCTTTGATAAGCTTGTCTAGATTACGCATGCCAACATGTCCTAGTCTTCTATGCCAAAGCGAACCTTTAGAAGATTTTGCAATAAGACAAGTACGAGGTTTGGATCTCTTAGTAAAATCGAAAACATATAGATCACCTCTACAGAAACCGGTAAAGACCATGTTATGATTATCTTGATGAAACACTTGGCAATCTACTTTCATGAATATCACATTAAAACCAAAGTCGGTAAGTCTAGATACGGAAAGAAGATTGTAGCTAAGGGATTCAACAAGCATGACGTTTTGAATAGAGCCGTGATGGGATATGGCCACCTTACCAAGGCCAAGTACCTTACCCATGTAGTTGTCTCCAAAAGTTACATACCTTCGCGGTCCATGGTTTAGTGTGATCTCTTCAAACATCTCTCTATCTCCGGTCATATGATCGGTGCATCCACTATCGAGAATCCACTCTTTTCCTCCGGACATGTAATCCTTGAAGTTTGCCATGAGACTTAGATTCTTCATGATCTTCTCATGCTCGATGTCGAACAACTCATCTTCATCATAGTAGCCATGTTCCACATTGTCATCATCAAGTGGGAAATCCTCGTCACAAGAAACAAGGGATTCGTTAGGGTTGTGATCATGACAATGTTCAAGATCATGAAAGCGAATGGCTTCTACAATGATGTTGTTGATAGTTATGACATCTCCTTTAGCACGCATGAGGTCTCTAAGGTCAAATAGATAGTCATCAAACTTGGGATCACTAGGCATCATTTTGTGAAAGACAATAGTTTTATGAAGAATTTCATCAAGATTACTCAATGAATAACTTGGATATCGTTTCTCCAAGTCATTCCACAAAGTATAAGCACATTCAAAATTATTCATTTGATTAAGCACAATCCTAGGCAATCCTCTAATGATAAGATTAACAGTTCTAAGATTGCATAGCATATCAATTTCCTCTTCGTGTGTGGGATGTAAAGGATCAATGGGAGGTACATAGGGGTTCTTAACATACTTGCTCAAATGAAATTCATTGAATAGCTCAAGCATCTTATATTTCCATTGACTATAGTACTCCCCATCAAGAATAGGCACTCTACAACTCAAACTTTCCACACTAGACACATCCATCTTCCTCCACGGTGATGAAACCGATGCAATGGAGACCAATGCTCTGATACCACTTGTAGGATCACTAGAAGTGTGTGTCTAGAGGGGGGTGAATAGACTACTTGCGAATTTAAAACCTAACCTTTTCCCAAGTTAATTTGTGGGCATATTTTAGCAATTATAGCAAGTCTACCACACCCTACACATCCATATCAACAAGTATGGCAGCGAAAAGTAAAGACATTGCACATGGAAGTAAGGAGTTGAGATAGGGATATCAAACGCATGAGGGACACGAAGATTTTTCCTGTTGTTCCGATAGGTGGTGCTATCGTACGTCCACGTTTATGGAGTCTTCAACCCACGAAGGGTAACGGTCGCGAGAGTCCACGGAGGGCTCCACCCATAAGGGTCCACGAAGTAGCAACCTTGACTATTCCATAACGGCTTCCGTCCACGAAGGACTAGCCTCACTATGGGTAGATCTTCACGAAGTAGGCGATCTCCTTGCCCGTACAAACTTCTTGGTTCAACTCCACAACACGAAGTAGGAGGCTCCCAAGCGACACCTAACCAATCTAGGAGGCACCACCCTCCAAAAGATAATAGGCTCGGTAATGTCGATGAACTCCTTGCTCTTGTGCTTCAAGATGATAGACTCCTCAACACACAATCACTCTCTCACAGATTTGGCTATGGTGGAAGAGATTGATTTGGTGGAAAGAAACTTGGGGAGGCTAGAGATCAAGATTCATATGGATAGAGTGGAATGGCTTGATCTCAACACATGAGTAGGTGGCTCTCTCTCAGAAAATTGGATGGGGCAAGTATGGAATAGTTCTGAGTGCTTCTCTTTCGAGTGGGTGGTGGTGAAGGGATATATATAGGCATCCCCAAAAATCCAACCGTTACACCTAAAGTGACCAACTCGGTGACACCGAAGTATAAAACTCGGTGGTACCGGGTTGCTCCAAAGGTAGCAACTTTTGAATCTCTGTGAGACCGATACATAAATCTCGGTGGTACCGATCAGGTGTCCAACGGCCAGAATCCAAATCTCGGTGACGCCGATCCAAAAACTCGGAAATTCCGATTTTGTGAATCGAGGTAACAGAAAGTTGGCAAGCTGAACTCGGTGGCACCGAAGTGGGATCGGTTGCACTGATGTGCTAGGGTTTGGCATGGCTCTGTCTGAGTTTGGGAATCGGTGGAACCCAGTGGAAAATGTTGGCTTCACCGATTTTCATGAATGGCTTTAGACAGAATTTGTGGGAGAGTTTGTGGGTGTTTTTGGTGACTATCACTTGTGTACGTGGAGCATCTTGTTCACCAACAGTACCTTACCCCCTTTTAATAGTATTGGCTTTCCTATGGACTCAAGGTGATTTCGCACAAAGTAAAATGTAGAGTCCTCTTGCTTGAAGCTTTGCCAATCCATTTCCTTGCATCTAGGGGTTTCTCCACAATCCTTTTTGCCAACCCATCTCTCTCTATGGACTTTCACCTGAAATACACTAGGTAGAAATATTAGTCCAAGAGACAATGTATGTTGTCATGAATTATCAAAACCACCAAGGGAGCACATTGTGCTTTCACACACTGACGCTTCTCAGATTTAAAGCAGAAAGCGGTCTATCAAACAAGGCCTTCACACAGTTGTTGACTCTTTTCAAAGACATTCTTCCAGAAGATAATGTGCTCCCCAAAAGCACGAACGAAGCGAACAAAGTTGTTTGTCCATTGGAACTTGAAGTCCAGAAGATACACGCTTGTGTGAATGACTGTATGTTGTACCGCGGTGACTAGAAAGATTTGCATTCATGTCGCATATGCAAGCACACATGATACAAGCGCAGGAGAGCAAAGGAGAAGTACAAAATGGACGAAGAGATCGAGACAGGAATCCCGTTCAAGGTTGTTTGGTACTTCCCTATAATTCCAAGGTTGAAGCGTTTGTTTGCAAACCCTAGAGAGGCAAAGAGGTTGCAGTGGCATCATGATGAGCGAACCGCGGATAAATATATGAGGCACCTGAAAGATGGGGCTTAGTGGGAACAAATCGCGGACAGGTTTAAAGATTTTGCAAAGGATCCTAGAAATATATGTCTAGGGGAGTGTACTGATGGATTTAATCCATTTGGCGATATGAACACCAAACATCACTTGGCCGGTGCTTCTGTGCATATATAACCTTCCTCCTTGGTAGTGTATGAAGAAAAAATACATCATGATGTCGATGATTATCCAAGGCCCAAAGCAACCTGGAAATGATATCGACATTTACATTCAGTTACTGGTAGAAGAACTGCAGACATTGTGGTTGCCTGGTGTGAACTGTTATGATGCCTACGCAAAGGAGTTTTTCCGGCTACATGCATTGCTGCTGCACACCATTCAAGATATGCCGGCATTAAGCAACAGTTCGGGGTAGAAAACAAGGGGACCAATAGGATGTGTCACATGCATGGATAGGACAGCAAGTAGATTTGTTTCCAACTCGCGCAAAACCGTGTATTTGCGTCATCGAAGGTTCTTAAGGAAAAGTCACCCTTACTGAAAAATGGCAGCTGAATTTGATGGTACGGTAGAGAAAGGAACGGGCCCAAGACCCTATGATGGGAAAGTAGTCCACAACATGGTTAAAAAAATTGAAGTTGTGCTTGGCAAGGGATCCGGTTCGACGTCAAAAATAACACCCAAGCACCAAGTGTTTAAGAAGAAATCAGTGTTCTGGGAATTACCTTACTGGGAGTTCCTAAGTGTACGTCACTGCACTGATGTCATGCACGTAGAGAAGAATGTATGTGAAAGCATCCTTGGTACTAAGCTCAAGATTAAAGGCAAAAGAAAGGATGGTTACGGTGCACGACTTGATATGCTTGGTGATCAATCACAGCGCATGAATGAAGCAGAAGATGAAGACAAATTGCTCCAGCAACACCAGAGTTACAATTTCACTGCAGCAGTAGCAAAAGAGTTTTTCCAATTTTTGTTGTCAATTAAGACACCCTCTTCCTACTCCGCAAACATCAAAAGTCTCGTGAATGACAGCTTGGGTAAAAAGAAGTTGTCTCACATGAAGTCACATGATTGCCACGTAATGTTGACACAAAGTCTCCCGGTGGCCATAAGGAATATGATGGACACAGACATAAGAAACACATTGATTGATATCTATGATTTTTTCAACAAACTATGGTAGAAGGTGGTAGATGTTGAAGAGCTGGATAATATGCGAGCTGATATTGCAAGGATATTGTCAAACTTAGAGATGTTCTTGCCACCGTCATTCTTTGATGTCATGGTCCATCCTACCGTGCACCTTGTGGATGAGATGAAGTATTGTGGTCCTGTGTTTCTTCGCAACATGTATCCCTTAGAGCGGTACATGGGAATATGGAAACGCTATTGCCGGAACCAATGTCATCCAGAGGCAAGCATCCTACAAGGTTATACCACGGAGGAGGTGGTTGAGTTTTGCACCGAATACATGAAACTTAGACCTATAGGTGTGCCCCTCTCTCGCCATGAGGGAAGGCCAGCCGGTAAGCCAGTCCTTGCTGGCTCGCAGTTTTGTGCACCTAGAGATATGGCCGATCAAGCCCATTTGACGGTACTGCTTAACAGCCCGATACTCGACGCTTATGCTGCAGAACACATGGAGGAGATACGACAAAGCAACTTACCCAATGTGTTGTCACCAGCTACCGAGACAAATGCACACAACAAGGACTATGTAAGATGGCTGAAGGTTCGTTTGGCAAGCGGATCCGATCAAGATCTTGCAACGTGGTTGGCACAAAAGCCATCAACGACGATTATGAAGTACCAAGCGTAAGACAGAAATGGCAACACGTTCTACACTGAGGAACGTGATGCTGAGACCTCATATCAGAACAACTCTGTTCGAATAGAATGCCTAACTGTAGAGGGGCATGATAAACAAGTCTACTATGGAACCATTGAAGAGATTTGGGACCTTAACTATGTGCCAATGAAGGTGGCATTATTCAAGTGCAGATGGGTCCCTCTTAGTAGCGTAAAGGTGGATGCTTACAGCAGGAAGACATATGTTGACCGCAGAGTTATGGCATATCACAAGGACCCGTTTATTCTTGCCAGCGATGCTACCCAGATTTTCTTTGTGAAAGACCTCTTGCATACGCACTGCCATGTAGTGATGTATGGGAAGAGGAGGCTACTAGGCGTCGAGAATGTTGGTGATGAGGAGGAGTACAATCAATATGATGAGTTGCCACCTGAGGGGCCACGCAACACAAAAGAGGAGAAGCGTAAAATCATCAGAAATCCTAAGTTCATTAGGGGTCAACCTAATGATCGCGATCACCCCATGTACATGGGAATTGATTCAAAAAACTAATCATTATGTCTACTGTACTGAATCATGAGCGATGTGTACTAAGTTCGTTCTGTTAGAAGTTTTCCCATGTACTGTATTGTGATTTGCTAGGTATGCCCAGCCTTATGTTGATCTAGATTAATATGTTGTCAACTGTAGCAATGAATTTGAAATATTTATGATAATTTACCCTATAGCTAGAACGCTCAGTTGATCTCACTCCGGTGTGTACGAACTGAACATGTGCAGTTTGGTTTAACGAATAGCACATGGTTTGTTCACTAAAACCGTGTGCTTTCTAAACCGTGGACGATGACACCTAATGCGCGCAAAGTAAGTGGTGCGTTCTGATTAGCCAAAACCCAAACCACACGGATCGTACGTCTGCACCGTAGGATTCACCCAGATCGAACGGCTGTCCTTATACCTCTCGTCAACACACGTTGTTGAAGCTGGGATTTGATTTATATGCACTAAATGCCCCGTAAATGATAAAAAATGCTGAAAATATATCAACCGAGCCCATAAATACGCCAGAAAATCAAACCTATTGAGCACCGTGGGATAAAAGTTGGAGGAGAGGCGATGAAGACACCGTCGATTCGAGTTCGATTTGCCACTTCTCCATCATAACTTGTGCCAATAATAACCATTTTTTTCCACGGTATCTCGAGATCACGCCACGATGGCACACCGATTTTCGTGATTTTCTTGAGTCCATTTGCATTTCCTGTAATTAAATTGCCGACATTTGCGCATCCCCCATCATAAAATGTTTGAAAATTCTTCCCATTCGCTTGCACAATGACGAAAAAATACGCAAAGAGACACACAAATGATTGTGTAAGAGATTCTTTGCGAGCATCCACACGTAATTCATGTTGGGATATTTTATTTATAAGAACTAATTACCATGGTAAATACAAAAGGATGACTTAGATATAACAAACGAGCCATGTAATCCACCAGAAGATCAGTAATATGAGTACAATGATGTTTGCGTACCATGGGAAAAATCAAGGCGAAAGTATGAGGTTGACATAGATTGGAGAGTCCAAAATGCCAACTCTGCATTTGGAAACTATGATCCTTTGTGTGAGATGCCTTGGTTTTCAAAGGGCTGTAAATCACAACTTCCGCCAGACATTACCAATTTTTTTCCACCGGGTATTCACATCATGCCACGGTGACGCGCCCATTTTCGTGATTTTCGGAATACATCTGCATTTTCTCCAATTCAATTACTAACAAGCCCAATGTTGGTGGAAAAAATGTCTTAAAACTAGCAAACAAGTCATGAAATGCGGCCGAAAATCAATACAGGGGTGATCGTCTGCTGATGAAAATAATTCGAGGAGAAATGATGAAGTCACAAATTCATTTGAAATGAAAATATGATTGTTGTGCATAAAAAAATAGCACACGGTTGGTTCACTAAAAATGTGTGCTTTCTAAACCGTGGACGATAGCACCTAATGCGCGCAAAGTGAGTGGTGCGTTCTGATTGGCCAAAACCCAAACCACATGGATCGTACGTCTGCACCGTAGGATTCACCTGGATCGAACGGCTGTCCTTATACCTCTCGTCAACACACGTTGTTGAAGCTAGGATTTGATTTATATGCATTATATGCCCCGTAAATGGTAAAAAAATGCTGAAAAATATTAACCGAGCCCATAAATGCGCCAGAAAATCACACCTGGCATATAATGATGATTGAGTACCGTGGGATAAAATTTGGAGGAGAGGCGATGAAGACAACATCGATTGGAGTTCGATTTGCCACTTTTCCCTTTGAAACTATGATCCTTCTAGCGAGATGCTATGGTTTCCAAGAAGTGATCATCGTAACTTGTGCCAATAATAACCATCTTTTTCCCACGGTGTCTCGAGATCACACCACAATGACACACCGATTTTCGTGATTTCCTTGAGTCCATTTGCATTTCCTGTAATTAAATTACCGACGTTTACGCATCTCCCATCATAACATGTTTCAAAATTCTTCCCATTCGCTTGCACAGTGACGAAAAACACGCAAAGTGACCCACAAATGATTGTGTAAGAGATTATTTGCGAGCATCCACACGTAATTCATGTTGGGATATTTTATTTATAAGAACTAATTAACATGTTAAATACAAAAGGATGACTTGGATATAACTAACGAGCCATGTAATCCACCAGAAGATCAATAATATGAGTACAATGATGTTCGCGTACCATGGGAAAAATCGAGGCGAAAGGATGAGGTTGACACAGATTGGAGAGTCCAAAATTCCAACTCTACATTTGGAAACTATGATCCTTTGTGTGAGATGCCTTGGTTTTCAAAGGGCTGTACATCACAACTTCCGCCAGACATTACCAATTTTTTCCACCGGGTATTCACATCATGCCACGGTGACACGCCCATTTTCGTGATTTTTGGAATACATCTGCATTTCCTCCAATTCAATTACTAACAAGCCCAATGTTGGTGGAAAAATGTCTTAAAACTAGCAAACAAGTCATGAAATGCGGCCAAAAGTCAATACAGGAGTGATCGTCTGCTGATGAAAATAATTCGAGGCGAAATGATGAAGTCACAAATTCATTTGAAATGAAAATATGATTGTTGTGCATAAACAAATAGCACACGGTTGGTTCACTAAAACTGTGTGCTTTCTAAACCGTGGACGATAGCACCTAATGCGCGCAAAGTGAGTGGTGCGTTCTGATTGGCCAAAACCCAAACCACATGGATCGTACGTCTGCACCGTAGGATTCACCTGGATCGAACGGCTGTCCTTATACCTCTCGTCAACACACGTTGTTGAAGCTAGGATTTGATTTATATGCGTTATATGCCCCGTAAATGGTAAAAAAATGCTGAAAAATATTAACCGAGCCCATAAATGCGCCAGAAAATCACACCTGGCATATAATGATGATTGAGTACCGTGGGATAAAATTTGGAGGAGAGGCGATGAAGACAACATCGATTGGAGTTCGATTTGCCACTTTTCCCTTTGAAACTATGATCCTTCTAGCGAGATGCTATGGTTTCCAAGAAGTGATCATCGTAACTTGTGCCAATAATAATCATCTTTTTCCCACGGTGTCTCGAGATCACACCACAATGACACACCGATTTTCCTGATTTCCTTGAGTCCATTTGCATTTCCTGTAATTAAATTACCGACGTTTACGCATCTCCCATCATAACATGTTTCAAAATTCTTCCCATTCGCTTGCACAGTGACAAAAAACACGCAAAGTGACCCACAAATGATTGTGTAAGAGATTATTTGCGAGCATCCACACGTAATTCATGTTGGGATATTTTATTTATAAGAACTAATTAACATGTTAAATACAAAAGGATGACTTAGATATAACTAACGAGCCATGTAATCCACCAGAAGATCAATAATATGAGTACAATGATGTTCGCGTACCATGGGAAAAATCGAGGCGAAAGGATGAGGTTGACACAGATTGGAGAGTCCAAAATGCCAACTCTACATTTGGAAACTATGATCCTTTGTGTGAGATGCCTTGGTTTTCAAAGGGTTGTACATCACAACTTCTGCCAGACATTACCAATTTTTTCCACCGGGTATTCACATCATGCCACGGTGGCACGCCCATTTTCGTGATTTTTGGAATACATCTGCATTTCCTCCAATTCAATTACTAACAAGCCCAATGTTGGTGAAAAAATGTCTTAAAACTAGCAAACAAGTCATGAAATGCGGCTGAAAATCAATACAGGGGTGATCGTCTGCTAACGAAAATAATTCGAGGCGAAATGATGAAGTCACAAATTCATTTGAAATGAAAATATCATTGGTGTGCATAAACAAATAGCACACGGTTGGTTCACTAAAACCGTGTGCTTTCTAAACCGTGGACGATGGCACCTAATGCGCGCAAAGTGAGTGGTGCGTTCTGATTGGCCAAAACCCAAACCACACGGATCGTACGTCTGCACCGTAGGATTCACCCGGATCGAACGGTTGTCCTTAGACCTCTCGTCAACACACGTTGTTGAAGCTGGGATTTGATTTATATGCGCTAAATGCTCCGTAAATGGTAAAAAAATGGTGAAAAAATATCAACCGAGCCCATAAATGCGCCAGAAAATCAAACCTGGCATATAATGATGATTGAGTACCGTGGGATAAAAGTTGGAGGAGAGGCGATGAAGACACCATCGATTGGAGTTCGATTTGCCACTTCTCCCTTTGGAACTATGATCCTTCTAGTGAGATGCTACGGTTTCCAATGAGCGATCATCGTAACTTGTGCCAATAATAACCATTTTTTTCCACGGTGTGTCGAGATCATGCCATGATGACACACCGATTTTCGTGATTTTCTTGAGTCCATTTGCATTTCCTGTAATTAAATTACCGACATTTACGCATCTCCCATCATAAAATGTTTGAAAATTCTTCCCATTCGCTTGCACAATGACGAAAAACACGCAAAGTGACACACAAATGATTGTGTAAGAGATTGTTTGCGAGCATCCACACGTAATTCATGTTGGGATATTTTATTTATATGAACTAATTAACATGGTAAATACAAAAGGATGACTTAGATATAACAAACGAGCCATGTAATCCACCAGAAGATCAATAATATGAGTACAATGATGTTTGCGTACCATGGGAAAAATCGAGGCGTAAGGATGAGGTTGACACAGATTGGAGAGTCCAAAATGCCAACTCTACATTTGGAAACTATGATCCTTTGTGTGAGATGCCTTGGTTCTCAAAGGGCTGTACATCACAACTTCCGCCAAACATTACCAGATTTTTTCACTGGGTATTCACATCATGCCACGGTGACATGCCCATTTTCGTAATTTTTGGATTACATCTGCATTTCCTCCAATTCAATTACTAACAAGCCCAATGTTGGTCGAAAAAATGTCTTAAAACTAGCAAACAAGTCATGAAATGCGGGCGAAAATCAATACAGGGGTGATCGTCTGCTGATGAAAATAATTCAAGGCAAAATGATGAAGTCACAAATTCATTTGAAATGAAAATATGATTGTTGTGCATAAACAAATAGCACACGGTTGGTTCACTAAAACCGTGTGCTTTCTAAACCGTGGATGATGGCACCTAATAAGCGCAAAGCGAGTGGTGCGTTCTGATTGGCCAAAACCCAAACCACACGGATCGTACGTCTGCACCGTAGGATTCACCCGGATCGAACGGCTGTCCTTATATCTCTCGTCAACACACGTTGTTGAAGCTTGGATTTGATTTATACGCACTAAATGCCCCGCAAATGGTAAAAAATGCTGAAAAAATATCAACCAAGCCCATAAATGCGCCAGAAAATCAAACCTGGCGTATAATGATGATTGAGTACCGTGGGATAAAAGTTGGAGGAGAGGTGATGAAGACACGTCTACATTTCAAAGTTGTGAGGTTTTCATTTCGAACAAATAAATGCTGCTTGTGCACACGGGTTACTATATGAAACCGTTTGCATAGGCCTTTCCGCGGGGCGCACGGCGATCTTTTTTCACCATTTTCACCGTAGCCGCCAACATGCCCCCCCCACACAAACCCGCGCCTTCCCCCGTTTCGCTCAACTGTGCGCGGATTCTGCCCAAACTCCATCGACAGCTAGCTCACTCCCCCTCCCGGCCCCCAGATGCACACCAGAACCCTTTCGAGCACCGTCGTGCTCAACCTGGCCGTGTACCCGCTTCCCGGCGTCAACCCTACCCTTCACTGCCGCTCCGAACACGCGGTTGCCCACGCCTCGCCGTCTTCATTTGCTCGCCAACCGCCCTCGAGCATATCGATCATGTACCATCGCCTCTATTGTCGGATTTGCGCAAAAAAAACGGTCAGTTGCTGCCCTCCATTGCGGTGAGGTCTATTATCTCGTGATCCCTTTTCCTATTTCGTTCGGTTTGTCCCCAAAATGATTATAAAATAATGGAGAGCATATTTATGTTCATCATCTACCCTTTAACATATAAGTTGTATTTATTCCAATTAGTTATTGTCGAGTTACATGTCATGTGCGCACGAGTCACACAAAATGAACAGATTAGCCATACATTTCTAAATTATCACATCCCATGTTTAGACAGCTTGCTGCCAAGCTGTTACATTTTATTTATGATTATCCCCCTTTTATGAATTTCACATGTGTCCTCTGTAGATGTCTATTAGCAGCAACGACAATCATACTTCTGCCGAGGTATCTTCATCTGAGTCCGAAGCCAACATGTCTGGAACAGATGATCGTGTATCAAGAAATGATGAACGGGATAAAGCTGCCACAATCACCCATCCGGTCAAGAGCCGGAAGAGTGCTCCAAGAAAGCCCACACACCAGCCTAAAGGTGTATACGAAGTAACTGACATCGATTTGAAGTCTTGGGCTCCAACTAAACCAGATAAAGCACGCACGAGGTTCAGGAGTGTGTGTGGATTTGTTGGCAGGGCAAGGCTAAACATTAATCTATTGGGGTTTCGGAAGGCTGGTGCAGAAACACGACAAAGGATAGTCCGGGAGATCATGGAGCACTTCAACGTTCCTGAGGAGTGGAGAGAGCAGGTGCAACACGCTGCACTGAAGAAGGCTAGGGATGCTTGGAGAAATTGGAAGCATGTGTTGTACAAGAAGTTCTTGAGTCAAGGCAAGGACCCAATCCCCTCATACCCCCAAATTACAAAGGAAGACTGGACAGAATTCAAAAGGGTCAGGGCCAGTGAAGAGTTTATTAAGAAGAGTGCCATGCAATCAGAACTTCAGAAGAAGAACACACACCTCCACCGTATGGGTGTGGCAGGATACTACGACATGAAACCGATATGGGAGCAGGAGGACAAAGAAGCAGTAGTTGTGGGTGGCAGCCCGGCCTTTAGTGAAATTAGGGGCACTCGCGCTAGGGACTACTTGCAGGCACGTGCAAAGAGGCATGGAGACGGTTCTTATTACTTTGAAAACTCAGCAGACCAAGAACTGTATGATGTGACGGCAAAGGCTTCCAAAAACACTGGAAGGTGCTACAGGAACTCAGGGCCATGTGACATTCTGTCCGAGGCTGTGACTACCAAAGAGCCCCCTGGCCGTGCAAGGGGTATTGGGGTCAATGTCCCACACAAGAGGGCTTTCTCACTAAGTAAAGAAGAGAGGCTTAGCATGAAAAAAGCTAGGAGTGAGGGTAAGCATAAAGACTTGCGTGAAAGTATTAAGAGGGACATGTATCCTGGAATTCGAAAGGAAGTTGAGGAGTCATATATACAGCAGAAGACACTAATGATGAGAGAGAGAGCCAGGAGACAGAAGGGTATGTCGGCATGGATGATGCAACTTATTGTATGACAACACCACACACGAGTAGCTGTGCATCAGCTGACCCCAGTGACAATGATGCTGCAGCTGGGCATGATGGTGCTATATCTGATCTATATGGACAGGGGGGAGATTGAAGGCCGTGCTTACACATTATGAAGGTACTTTACAATGTGCAACAGCGTGGGTTTACTACCCTGACTTGGACGGGGGACTCTTGTTGGACAATGCGCCGTTGAAGCCGGGTTGTGTGAAGTGCTACGTGACTGAAATAAAGCCTGGATTCAGTAATTTTGCCCTGAAGAATGTCCTTGGGGACCCTAATGAGCAGAGGACCTTGGAAGAAACACAGTTAACTCATATCCAGTGGCCACGGAAAGAAATATACTTCCTTGATGAGATCCCTCCAGCCCCCCCAAAAGCAACCAATGATGCCCTCGAACCGGTGACTCTCCTCTCGCCACAGCAGATCTTGTGTGATTCCCCCGATGAACATACTCTTGGGAATCCGATGCCCGAGGCATCAACCTGTGATCAACCCGACCGACTTCCTGCCATAGAGGCCAGGTCATCGTTCGCTCCTGAGCAGCCTATGACAAGGCCTACACGTGCTGAAGACGTATCATCGGTTCAGATGCCGGCCACTGAAGCAGAAAGTGCAGACACATCGGCACTGCATCCGCACCAGACAAACCCGACCGAACCGTGTGCTAAGGAGTCTGAAAGTCTGGAACCGCCTGCTGAGCAGTCCGAAAGTCCGGGACTGCCTGCTAAGCACTCCGAAAGTCAGGACCCACCAGCTCATCAGTCCAGCAGTTCGCAGCCGCCTGATAAGCATACCGATGTGTCGGCACTGCCTGCTCAGCAAACCAACACGTTGTCACAGCCGCTTCAACACACCGACACGTTGGCGCCAGCTTCTCAGAAGCCCGGAATAGCTTCAACGGCTGGTCAGCGGTTGGTCGACTCTGGCACTACAGCTCAGCAGTCCGTCACAGCGGCACCATCTGTTCAGCAGTCCATCGTACCTTCACAAGCTTCTCAGCAGCATGTCGTTGATGAAACCAGACATCAAACAAGAAGTGCTTCAGCTAAGAAGACGGAAGCGTCCACGGTTGCACACAGGAAGTCGGGCCTCCCAAAAGTGAGGACGGATGGGACCAAGAGACTCCTTCTACAAAGAATCATTGGCCATACCCAAATCAACAACAAGGTTCTCGAAGGACTGGGTAATCCCAGTTCTGACCACATGTCTGAAGCAGACCTTGAAAAGCAACTTTCTTGTAAGGAAATAGTCAGATTTGAGAAACGCAAGTACAAGCATGGCCAGCCATTCCTTGTTGGCGATTTCTGGGAGGAGTGCAGTTCCAGTACTCGCAAGTTACATAAATATTGCATGGACAGAATGTTGGAAGGAGAAGATACTAACATTCTACAAGTGCACTACGACCGTCATCATTTCTCTCACGTTGCAGGTACCATCAGTGTGGAATTCGAGGACTTTCATCTCTTCTTCAACTTCGATGAGCTTGCTGCCACTCTTGTTAAATGATTGATCTTGTAAGTACTTCACAAACTCCGATCAACTTCTCATACAAGGCTGTAAATGACAAAAAATCTAACTGTAATGTATTCCTCTCAGGGGATTGACGAAACAGAGAACATCAAGGGTGCATGCGTATTTCATAGATCCTGATTTAGCAAAAGGCGTTTTGTTACGAGATAATGTCTCACGCAAGGCTTCCATTGATTATGTCGCCAAGATCTTGTTCAACTTATAGATAGGAGAATTCTTCATGTGGCCATATCATGAATGGTAAGTTAAATATGCAACCACGCATACATTGATCATCTTTCAGTTTTAGACATAGTTCGTACGTTCATGATTTTCTTAAACTGTAGAGGTCACTGGATCTTGGTGGTCATTGTTCCAAAACGCAACACAGTTTACTACATGGATTCTCTCAGAGAGTCAAATGCGCCTCAGGATCTGAGTCATCTTCAGGATTTCATGGATAGGTATTGAATTCTTTGATGTTAATGCGTTGTGTTCATATCTGGTTCCATAATTGAGTGTGTGAAAATTCATCTTCATTTGCAGTGTATTGTCAATGAACATAACTTTAGGAGGGAATCGGTTCGACCGCCAACTACCTCTGCAGCACGTGATCGTTTCTCCGATAAGACAACGAAATCCGTTATTTTCAGAAAATGCTAGTCAGATGTTCAAGTTTCTAAGTGAACCTCTTTCTATTTCTCTCCATAGAAAAAAGAAGAAACAACTTACACCGGTTAGGTTGTTCCTAACAGGGCAAATACATGACTAATACTGTACAAAAAAGTCCAGTGTCCTCGGCAACAACAAGGTACCAGCCTATGTGGATACTACGTTTGTGCACGCATGATGAACCTATGCAGATGTGTTGAATGTGGTGTCGAGGCTAACAGGATAAAACAAGTTAGTCTACTTCTTAATTAATATTTTCTACTCCACACGTATGTCACATTCTGATATAAAAGTCCAACAGTTGATCTTCGTACCGATGACCTCTTCACCGCTCGCCACAGATGAATTGCTGTCTGTTAGGAAATTTATCAGCACCTTCTTTGTGAAACACTATATCAAGCCCAATGATGACGTCGAAGATTTCCGGGTTCATATCCCTGAATAATAAGTACGCATTCATATAGTGTTATCACCTAAACATATACACATGGATGCATTATTTTCCATGTGATCATGTCTTCGTATTTTGTACACTATGATTATGTACTGCATATGTCGGTTTAACAGCTGTGGAATTTAGCTAGCATTTTCTCAATTGCATATTGTCGTGAATTATGATGAATCCTCTGCTTGTGGACACTATTCGTTGAATTGCATATCGTGGCGAATTATGATGAATGTTCTTCATGTGGACACTATTTGTCGATTGCATATTGTGGCGAATTTGCTATTTGCAGGGTGAATTAAATGTGATATTTTACAATAACCTGGCAATTTGAGCGCACACGGTTCAAGCAACTAAGCGTGTGCGGTCCAAAACTGAAAGCACACGCAACTCATAATGCAACCGCCTGTGATCCACAGGAAAAGCACACGAGATATAATCTGAAATGTTGGTGATACATAAGTAATCGCAAACGGTTTATAGCACTCGTACGTGTGCGTAGGAGCTCCTCAATGTTTGCGATAGCACCGTATCTCGCACGTGAGTCACCAGGAAGCCGTGCCCAATGCAAATACGATCCCATACGTACTTTTCTTGGGAAACGTGTCCGATGATGCCATGCATGGCAGACGGTGTCCAGAGAAATCTCGTGTGCGATGATGAACATATCACACACAATTTATACAATGGCCCGTGTGGATTAGGTAACGTTTCGCAAACGGTAAAAGGTCAAACTCCGTTTGTTTTCCATGAGCAATTAGACGCGTTCGAATCATCTTGCACGTGTGTGATTGATCCCAAATCCCACATGTAAGCCCCAAATATTATGTGTGCGATATGTTCCTGCACCGCACACGATTATATTTGCAGATCGTTTGCGTTCGTTGGTCACCATCGTTGACGGGTTTTCCGTGTCGTGTGGGATGGAACTACGTCGCGGAAAGGGGTTAAAAACCGTTTGTATAGCACGTCGCTGCACCAGTGACTAGTGAAAGTATAAACCCTAGGCCTTGTTTCCAAGCATTAATATATCATTTTGCTCGTTGTTTACTATTTATTACCTTGCTGTTTTTATATTTTCAGATTACAAAAACCTATATCTACCATCCATATTGCACTTGTATCACCATCTCTTCACCGGACTAGTCACCTATACAATTTGCCATTGTATTGTGTGTGTTGGGGACACAAGAGATTTCTTGTATTTGATTGCAGGGTTGTTTGAGAGAGACCATATTCATCCTACACCTCCCATGGATTGATAAACCTTAGGTCATCCACTTGAGGGAAAATTGCTACTGTCCTACAAAACTCTGCGCATGGAGGCCCAACAAAGTCTACAAGAATAAAGTTGTGTAGTAGACATCAAGCCGTTTTCTGGCACCGTTGCTGGGGAGGTGAGTGATTGAAGGTATATCTTTAGATCTTGCAATTAAATCTTTTAGTTTCTTGTTTATCACTAGTTTGGTTTATAAAATAAAACTACAAAAAATGTAGTTTAGGTTGCCTCACTTGTTTCGTCCTTATAATGTCTTTCGTGAAAATAAGGATTCAGAAAATTGTGCTCAATTGGTAGAGGAAGAAATTATGAAAATACTTAATGAGAATTCCTTGAATGATGAGCATGATTGCAATGTTGCTAGTATGAATTCTCTGAATATCCATGATGCTAATGATATGCAAATTAAGCCACAGGCTTGGGGATCACTAGTGCAGGCGCGTGCTATACAAACGGTTTTTAACCCCTTTCCGTGACGTAGTTTCAAACCGTCGCCTTGCATGTGTGGGCGATAGCGGGGCCTATCGCACACGACACAAAAACCCGTTGGCGATGCCTGCTCCCGGTCACACACAATAGGCAAAATTATGTCGTGTGCGATTGCAAGGACTATCACAAACAGATATTTAGGAGAAATCATGTGAGATGTGCATACCATCCCACACAGTGAATCCCAAACATACATTTCCGTTCATATTGTACATCACACACAATTTTCTGCTTAACATCGTCTGTGTTAGGGGTGGCCATCACGCACGGTGCCTAGAAGAAACTATTTGGCATAGGGCTGTCCATCACACACACATTTTATGTGAAAAAGTTTGCGAATGGGTTTTCTAACACACACAGTTTCCGCCCAGAAATCGTGTGTGATTGTTCACTGATCCAACACGCCAATTTTCCAGCAAGCGTGTGGGTTTGTTGAGGTCATCGTTGACGGTGTTCTATGACGAACCGTCTGCAATATGAAACCCCAATAATCAGGCTAATTGCTCTATTATTTATAATCCAGCTAGCAAACAAATTGATACTTCAGATCAAGCACACAATATATTTATTTCGTATTACGGCAACCAGGATTTCATAATTGAAATACATCAGAGTACAACATCATATAGGCATATACTACCTACCTACCCAATTACACGACAGGACCGAGTTTCACATGCAACATCTAAAACCTTTGGAAAATAGCATCATATACGGTAAATAGACAGATGAATCTCGTCTAGAAAATTATTGAAGCGGAAGGCAAATATTGAGCCTTCACTGATGTCGAAGGTTCTTGCAACTTTATGCCAGTGCCTGTGGATGGTTTCCCGCCCATCCTTCATCCTCTTGAGGAAGACTTCAAGATTATACCGTGGGTGCTGTATGAATACCTTCCTCGCCTCTTGACCATACAGGTGGTTTGAGACGTACTCATCGATGAACTGCTTTGGAAAGGACTGGAAACAAAGATATGCGTAAATTTCGTTTCTAAAAATTGAAATGTCACAAAGGGAAAAAAGACAAGGTAAAAGAGATAGTACCATCCTATAGTTCACTGATGTCTTCTTCATTGTGCAGACAAACAGCTTGTTGTTTTTCGTCGCAAGTTTCTTTATCTTAACAATCTTTCCGAGTTTCTTGATTTGACTGATATTCATGAACACATCATTTCCTCACATGCAAAATGGGTCGAACAGTGGGTCTAAACCTCTTACGGCAGGACCTACATGTGCATGACCAAATTATTGTTAGAAACCTAAATATTAGAATGGTTCCTGCAATTGCACAATAATGTGCTATTAGCCAAAGGATCATGAAAGTGCAAACCTCGATGGTAAACCTCAGTGTCTCCCATTGTTCCCCCTGTAACGTGTTTAAGAATAGATGTTGATCAGTAGAATCTGTTAATGAAAGATAAATGCATTGCATATCCAACATATGAATTCAAGCCACATGGAAAAGACAAGCATGCTAAGAACTATGAAATATAGCAATTGTAGGTTTCATGTGCATAACAAAACAAAATTGTACCAACAATAATTGAACATGACATTGCAGATGATCACCAAAACAACTGAACCAAACAGTTAACTGAGCATCACATTGCACAATACAACATATTAGTAGAAGGTCAGATTGCATAGTAGCATTACATTGCATATTTCACTAGAGTTTCTTAAGGAAAGGCAGGAGCAGCACATGCAGCAGGTAAAACAAACATGCGTAACAGGCATAGCTAGCTGAACACAGGTCATTAGTAATTAAGCTTAAAAAACAAGATATTCCTCGTTGTTAGAGATATCGATAACGATGGGCTTGGACGAGGGCGAGGCCTCCACATCGTGGGTGCCCTCCTCGTAGTGGTGAGTTGCCTCAGCCTGTCCGGGCACCAACCTGCCTGCTATGGAGTTGAGGAAAGCACAGGCACGGTGAGAAAGCAACAGCGGAGCCCTGGAGAAAACACAACGAGCTATTGTTCAAAGCAACGAACCGCGTGGCGGCGTCCGCTTGCGAGGCGTCGACGGTGGCCTCGACATCTAGATGCTGCTCCAAGATATGGGGGTTAGCACGCATGGCAGCCATCGGGGACTCATCCGCGCGTGCGGTCACGATTTGCTTCTCCGCTGCCAGGTGCTCCTTGAGATCCTAGCTATACTGCGTGCACCATGTCTTTCGGCGGCAATTATGTGGGGGTGGGCCGATGATTTTGGTGGAATTTGTCGCGCCGGCGGTCGGGCCATGTGGAATGCAGGAGGAAGAGGTGGAGGGGGAGGGGGTATGGGAAAGGTTTGGATTACCTGACTATGACTAGATGGATGAGGCCGAGCAACAGGAAGGAGCGTCGTCGGCGAGGAGGCGGCGCTGCAAGCAAGCAGTGAAGGTTTGAACTTAGGAAATGAAGGGGGAACATGGGGAATGGGAAATGTGGCTTTTGGTTGGTACGAGGGGCGGGGGAGGTAGATATTTGCGCGGCAGCCCAAAATTTCGTTCGGTGCGGCGAAAAAGTAGCGCGCACAGTCACATCGAAAACAGTACCTTCACCATAACTGTGTGCGATATTCAACAACACAAACGTATGCTATAGTTTACCCCGTGTGTGATGAGACTGAACGTGGAAATTTTGGTCTCCAAGCTTCCGGCGTAAGATATCGGATAGTACATTGCACACGATACTTGCATTTCATGTTCATTTGGAAGAGAAAATGGGGATACGGTGGCAAATTTTGGTCCGAAGTTGCCTCGTTACATTGGTCATTGCTTAGTTTAACAACACTTGCAAATTTGAGTAGTACTACACAAAAGAGCCTACAGCACTGCCCGCACTTACTTAATCGAGCAACTAATAAACATTAGTTAATTGACTTAAACATTACTCTAACAAAACACCATCGCTCTAGACAGATACTAATATTCCGCCCGGCATTCGTCGATCTCCGCCGCCTCCTCGATGACCAGCTCCCGCTCGATGAACTCCGGAGAAAGGAGATCCATCGCCACATACTCCAGCATCTCGCAGTCTTCGTCCACCATCTCTTTGGATAAGGCCGCCATGAGTCGGGCGTGGGCGGCCTTGCTTCGGGCATGGACGGCCACAATCTTGGCTAGGGAGGCCGCCGACGAACGGACGCCTGCTCGAGCACACTCAGCGATTACCAACTCAACGAAGGTGGGTTGTCGACCGGTGTCGGAGAAGGCAGATGTGGTTTGTGCAGTGACCGACACTAGATGGGCAAGGGCGGCCTCGAGATGGGACTGGGCGTCCGCCATCAGGGCTACGGCGACCGCCGAGGAACTGACAGCTGATGTGCCGTTCTCGCCATTTGCTATCCCTGTCGTGGTTGTTGCTGCTGCCCTCTCAGCTGCAGCAGCTACCCTTTCGGTTGCTGCAGCCACTCTGTCGGGGGTAGCGGCCGCGTTCAAGCATGTTGAGAGCGCGCTCATGGCTGATGCGGCCGCGCTTGGTCTGGAGTCGGTTGCCGAAGTTGCCCTCACGACGGGGATCCACGTCCCCATGTTTCACCGGCGACGATTGAAAAGTAAAATGGTCTGAGGAGTCAGTGCGATAAACTGGCCGGCGGTGTACTGCAGTCGACGAAGCTTCCGGCCTAAGCCATGCATTACGAGGATTGGCCCAAGATATTTTGTACTGCATCACACACGATTAATGAACGTCAACTGTTTGTGAAAGACTTAATTTTCAAAATGTTTTTAAAACAATAAATGAGGTTAATTCGATAAAGGACGGTGTTTGGATTGCAATAAGATTTATGTGCAGTGAACACTGACCAATAGTTGTGTCATGCTAAAATATGGAATTATTCAGGGTCTGTTTGCCATTTTTATAAATTAATTGAGTTTTCTAGACATTTAATGTGTATAATTCAAATTTGAACTATCGTCCCAATGTCCGTGCATCAAAATGGGATGAAAAAACATATTAGTGTCCATGGCTTCATCTTTAGGTCACGGACAATAAATGGGAATGAACTTCAAACATCTCGGCATCTTGGCTCGGCCACAAACGTTGAGAAACTTGTTTTTTAAATTACTGTAAATCCAAAACGCGTTAGAAATTCTAAAAACTTGGCATGTTGTCATGACATGGCACATATGTGTCATGGTAAAAAAAATGTACAACATGGGACAATTTTAGCCACAAGTCCCTTACAAAGCAGAGCTTCTCACTTCAATCTTTGAGGTCCCGATAAGGAAAACGTCACCTTACGTAGGCAAAACGACATCCACTCATCTTCTCGCCATGAACTTTTGTTAGAGGCAACTTGCACCAGTAAGAGTGTCTTGCTAAAATATGGAGTTATTCAGGGTTCTTTTCTCATTTTCATACGTTAATTGAGTTCTCTATGCATACAATGTGGATAATTAAAATTTGAACTAAAATCACAAGGTTCGGTGCGTCAAAATGGGTTGAAAAATCATATAAGTGTCCATGGCTACTTTGGGCCCCATGCAAGATATGGGAATGGATTTCAAACATCTTGGGGTCTTGGCTCAGCCACATACATTGAGAAACTTGGTTTTACATTCATGTATAAATCAAAAACTCGTGAGAAATTCAGGAAACTTGGCATGGTGTCATGGCATGGCTCATATGTGTCCTGATGATAAATTGTCCGATTTGGGACAAGTTTTGGCACAAGCCCTTACAAACCTCAGCTACTCATGGGAAGCTAGCTTTTGTGGTTTCGATAAGGAACACGTCACCTTATGTGGGCGAATCGACATCCGCTGCCTCATCTCGTCTTGAACTATATATTTCTAGAGGCAACATATACCAAAATGAGTGTCGTTCCAAAATATGAAAGTATACATGGTTCGTTTAGGCTTTTTGTACATTAATTGCCTTTTATATGCATTATTTAACGTGCATAATTCAAATTTGAACTACATTCACAAGGTACGGTGCATCAAAATGGGTTGAAAACCGTATAAGTGTACATGCATCTTTAGGATCCCATGCAATATTTGGGAATGAATTTCAAACATCTCGCGGTCTTGGCTCGGCCATACAAACATTGAGAAACACAGGTTTTAAATCATGTGTAAATCAAAAACTAGTCAGAAAATTCATGAAACTTGGCATGGTGTCATAACATGCATGGCTCATATGTGCCCTGGTAAAATAATGTCCAATTTGGGACAAGTTTTGGCACAAGCCCCGCACAAACCCAAGATTAATTATCACGTGAAGCTTTGTTGTTTCGATATGGAATGTGTCACCTTATGTGGGCGAATCGACATCCGCTCCTCTTCTCGTCTTGAACTATTTCTATAGGCAACATATACCTAAATGAGATTGTCGTGCCAAAATATGAAACAATACATGGTTCGTTCGGCCTTTTTATACATTATTTGACTTTTATGTGCATTATTTAATGTGCATAATTCAAATCCGAACTACAATCAGAAGGTCCGGTGCATCAAAATGGGTTGAAAACCATATTAGTGCGCATGCATCTTTAGGTCCCATGCAAGACATGTGAATGAATTTCAAACATCTCGGGGTCTTGGCTCGGTCACAGAAACATTGAGAAACTATAGGGTTTTAAATCATGTAAATCAATAACTCGTCAGGAGATTCATGAAACTTGGCATGGTTTCATGAACATGGCACATAAAAGCGTCATAGCATTTTGTTTTCCTATCTGAGACTCGTTTTTTAATATATATTTTCTTTTAGAGCCAACATTGAGAATATTAGTTAAATTATAATAAATCTAGAACTCACACAAAATTCAAGAAATTTGGCATGGCATCATTATATAGCACAAATATGCTGTGGTATTTTTCGTGTCATTAATAGCAAACAAAAGCTTTTTGGAACAAAGAACTGTCACGTTTCCACGCAAACGGTTGCATTATTTTCAAACCGTCGGCGTTCTACTGCCCTTTACGTGCTGCCAAGCGTCGCACTCTTTTATTGGCTAGGGCTTAGGAGGTGCCATGCGAATAGCTGCTTGAGTTGACAGGAGGCGTGCAAGCTGGCATCCGCCGCGCAGGCTCACCGGGAGGCGTGTAGGCAGTACGCCGAAGACTCACCGGGAATCGAGCCCTTTGACCTCAGTATCCGCCCTCCTCGCTTCCAACCTGTCCATCAATGGCGCCCGAGCCGCTGTTTAATAGGCGGCTTTACTGCCCACTCACTCACAATCCTCCATATATATTCGCCTCACATTCCCCTCCATCTTCAGACCTCCACGGCGACCTATGCCATGCTGCAGAAGGATCATATGCCACTAGTCTTCCGGTTTGGTGAAGTTCACACTGAGCCAGAAGAGATAGAACATGAAGACGAATGGGACGCCATGGACATGGCCCTGGAAGAGCTGCATGCCGCAGCGGATGCTGCCCCGACGCACTCGCCATCAACCATCACCGCGCCGACGCCAACAACCATCCCCATGGCATTGACGGGCTGGTCGCCCAGCATCACCGCAGCGCTGGAAACCGCGGGCGTCAGGGAGGTCCCCGCCGACGCGCGTGAGCTCGTGTACGTGCAACCACCAGTGCCTCCTCCTGCCCCCGTGCTCGTGTGTGCCCTTGCACACGCCACACCGGTCCCAGTGCGCGTGCCCGCACCGACGGCGCCCGACCCCTTGCGCGCGCCTGCACCCATCGCGCCCGTGCCCGTACGCGCGCCTGCACCCGTGACGGCCCCCTCAGTGGATTGGGCCGCCGCCGTCGACAGCTTTCTCGCAGCGCCACTAGTCGCCGCCCCTCGGCCCCGCGCCCGTCTATCACGCTACGACCGGCTCTTTGATTGTGAAGTCCATAACATTCTGGTCTCAGTTGAAGAACTGTACAACTGCGCCCCGGAGCACGAGAACGCCGCCGCAGGAGGCCGCCACCGTCGCCGCCGCAACTAGTTTTCTTTATATTGTATCTCGATTGTATGAATGTAAAGTGAAAGCTTGACTGAATGAAATATCTGGTTTGATGAACTAAGTATTTATCTCTGAATTCACGTAGCAAACAAAAAAACATCATAGTTTTATCTGAATGAACACACATCACAAACGGTTCAGGTTGAATACCCGTTTGAAGATTGACAACTATCTTTCCTTCGCCCGTAAGCCAGGTCAAAATATTGGCGCGAAGGATTGGTCCAATGCGTCATCGCAAACGTTTCTCGAATATGATCCGTGTGCCTAGTACAGACAATCCGGGAAGATTTGCATCTATCATACTGGGTAAATTGCCATGTGTCAAATCGGAAACATTGGCATGTGTCGATCTAGTAACACTGGCATTTTTCAACATTGTAGCACTGGCATTTGGAAGTATTGCAGAAACAAAATCACAATTAGGGTGTAATTTTGCAACTGAAATTCACTTTAAACATGGATTTCATTCATACATTAAGCACTGGTCTTTGTACAATACAGTTCAACTCGACAGTTGAACCGAACAAACTTTTCCCCAATTGTTGCCAACCACGTACTGAATTAGCTAGTTCAACTATATACTAGCTAATTAAAGTACGTGGTACAGTTCAACCATATCTATAGTTAGATGAACTGAACAAAATAGCCCCTAAATACTAGTACTACGGAGGGGCTTTGTACTACTTCCAGCAGAATCGAGCGCGCTCAGTAAGAGCAAGTGGAGGAGGAGCCTGCCAACGAGTTGGCAGAGACGTGTTCGTTGCCTGCCAGTGCTGCCCTCCGACGCTCAAGACGCCCCTCCTCAAAGAGACGGGACTCTGCGTAGATCTCCGCATTCCGCACCGCCGCTGCGGCTTCTCCTCTAGCCACGGCGTCAGTGAGCTTCTTCGCGTGTGCGACCTGGCGCTCCACCTCCTTCTCTAGGAAGTAGATGTAGCGCGCAAGGATTGCGACGCAGAAGCCCGGCGGCGGGCCTTTGGCGGACTCCACCTCTCGCATTCGGGCCTTGGTGGCGGCGCGAGTTATGACCCCGTAGCCTGACGGTGGGGTCGTGGCAAAGACGAACGACGGTGGGGTGGTGGCTCCAGCGGCGGAAGGCATGGTGGTGGCCATGGAGGCCACCGGCAGCAGCTGCCTTCGGGCGGCGGTGGTGGAGCGTGTAGTTGGTGGCGTGCGCATACCCACCAGGGACGTCACGTGCACTACACGCTTCAGAGGACTGCCGCGCCGACGCGGTGAAGCCTCCCAGCTGGAGCTGTCCTCTGGCGAAGTGGCTGGGCGACGACGAACGGCTGGTGCCATTGGCGATTGGGGGAGAAGCAAACTAGACAAGCTACGGGGAGGGGGGTGAAGGCAATGTGGAGTCGCCGGTCGTGAGGGTTTATATAGCAGGCCGGCAAGCATTGGGGATTTCACCGAGCATGGCGGGAAGCTAGAGCCGTAGAACGGTTTTGCGCGCGGGAACCTGCGCGGTTCTGAGCGGGAACGGGATCATCGAGCGGGCGCGTGGACAAAACCCAAAAGCGGTGCCGAAGCGTGCACTGGAATACTCGGGCGGCAACACGGTAACAAGACGTGAGAGAGGAGGACGGACTGATGCGGAGGCACACACGCCAAAATAATGAAACGTCTCCGATATTAATACAGGCAAACGGCACTTCCCAACGTAGCATCTGTAATGATCTCATCCATCGCTGACAATTACTTGGCAGCAACCGTCTGCCCACAACACACACAGCTTGTCAGTATGAATCGTCTATGTTATTTCTGGTGTTCGCACACGATTCTCATTACTCACCTGTTTGATGTATATCGCACACATCGTATTATGCCGAGTCGATTGTGTTATGCTGTATCAGCGCACATGGTTTATCCGAGTGAACTGTATGCCGTACTTCACACACGTATGTAGTTTTGGTAACCGTTTCTGTTATCTTCTCTAATCACAAACGGTTCATAAGAAGAAACTGTCTGCCGTAGATGGCACACGCAACTACTTTCTGAATCGTATTTGATGGATCCACCTTCGCACACAGTTCGTGCCATTAGCGACGGAGCTTGCCCTATACCGTTTACGATTCATGCATCGCACACAGTTTCGTCGAAGGGTCTCTGATTGATGTGTCGTGTTTGGACCATTCTGTAGTAGTGGATGCTATGTTTGATGAAGATGATATTTTTAGTCCCCCAAGTTTTGATGAGAAAATTTATTATGATGATGGCATGCCTCCTATCTATGATGATTATGATGATGACATGTATGCTATAAAGATTAATTATAACTATGAAACTTGTCATCATGATTTTAATTTTCAATTTGGTTATGTCAATCATGTATCTCATGATAGTTATTTTGTTCAGTTTGCTCCCACTACTATGAATGAGAAGAAAATTGCTTATGTGGAGAGTAATAAAATTTCTATGCTTGTGAATCATGAAAAGAATGCTTTATGTGATAGTTATATTGTGGAATTCCTTCATGATGCTACTGAAAATTATTATGAGGGAGGAACATATGCTTGTAGGAATTGCAATAATATCAAGTTTCCTCTCTATGTGTTGAAAATCTTGAAGATATGCTTGTTTTGCCTTCCTATGCTAGTTGATTCTTGCACCCATAAATTGTTTGCTCACAAAATCCCTATGCATAGGAAGTGGGATAGACTTAAATGTGCTTGCCATGTGATTCATGATGCTCTCTTGCATATTTCAATTACTATTCTTATGAGAGCTTGACAGAAAACAGCATGCCTAGCTAAAAGGCATTAAAGAAAAGCGCTTGTTGGGAGACAACCCAACACTTTTCCTTTCTGTTTTTGTGTGTTCACATAATTAAGCTACTGTATTAGTCATGTTTTGTGTCCTTTATTTCAATAATGTGCCAATTAAAGCCTTTGGGATAGTATGGATACTTGTTGATTTGATTATGTGCAAAAACAGAAACTTTTGCCTCTAGTAAAGAATTTCTCTGATTTTACTGGAGCGTCAAAAAATTCTGAAATTTTCACACAGTATGTATATGCAAATTATATAAGTTTCCCTAATTTTTCAGAAGTTTTAGAGACAGGGAAGTATGATTATACCACACATCTTCACAGACATTTCTGTTTTTGACATATTCTGTTTTGCATGCATAGTTTGCTTGTTTTAGTGTTCCCATAGCTTATATTAAGTGATATAAATTATGTGAATGGTATAATAAAGTAGGTATTATGTGAGAACAATTATGAATCTTTTCTTGACAGTACCTAAGTGAGTGATCTTTATTTATTATACTAACCCATCTCACGAAGTTCCATTAAGTTTTGTGTGATTGAAGTTTTCAAGTTTTGGGTGAGACACCGATATGAGGAGAATAAGGAGTGACAAGAAAGTAAGATTGGGGATGCCCAAGGCACCCCCAAGGTAATATCCAAGGAAGACTCAAGCGCCTAAGCTTGGGGATGCCCCGGAAGGCATCCCCTCTTTCGTCTTCAACACTATCGGTATATCTTACTTGGAGCTATATTTTTATTCGTCACATAATATGTGTTTTGCTTGGAGCGTAATTTTATTTTGTTATTATTTGCTTTATGTTATTTATAATCTTGTTTTTCAATAAAAAGTTCCAAGAATTGCCTTCAGGATGCTTGAATTGCATGTTTGATGTGTGCTGTGTAAAAACAGAAACTTTTTCTGTAGTGTTTGAATTTTCAAATTTTACTGAAACGTGGAAAGTTTCTGAAATTTTTACACAGTATTCGAATATAAATTTCTTATCATGTCCTAAATTTTGAGAATTTTTTGAGTTAAATAAGTACACTTGTATAATAGATTGCTACAGACTGTCCTGTTTAGACAGATTGCTGTCATAGTTTTGTTATCTACTACTCATATAGTTTTCATGACTTATATTGGTAGATATAAATTGTGGAAATGATAGTATACAGTAGATAATGTTTTAAAATTATTATGCAAATTGTATTGGCAGTACATAAAGTGTTGATTTATTATTATGTGCACTAACCTATCTCACGAGTTCTTTTCAAGTTTTTTGTGGATGAAGTTTTTGAGACTTAGGTAAAACCGGGATATGAGAGGATTGAACAAGATACAAAATCTCAAGCTTGGGGATGCCCAAGGCACCCTAAGTCAATATTACAAGAAGTCTCAAGCATCTAAGCTTGGGGATGCTACGCATCCCACCTCTCTTCGTCAACAATCAGTTAGCCTATGTTGAGCCTAAATTTTTATTCGTTCACATGATGCGTGCTATTCTTGGAATGAATTTTTATTTAGTTTGTTGTTTGAATAAAATAATCAGATCTGAAAATCTTTATTGAGAGAGAGTCCTCACATAGCTACTTAATTGTTTGACTACTCATTGATCTTCACTTATATCTTTTGAGAGTAGTTTGATGTTTACTCTTGTGCTTCACTTATATCCTAAGAGTAAATTGTGAATGAATGAAATATCATAAATCTGAAATCATCAATGTACTATATTCTTAGTAGCAAGTTCGCATTTGGTTTAGAAAGTAAAATCTATTGAAGTTTAACAATCATTGTATTGGTCATATGATCAACTCATGAATGATTAGTATAAGAAAGAGAACTTTCACATACAAATATATTATCTTGGACATCTTTTATGATTGTGAATACCCATTAATTATTTTCGAACCTGATCAAATAGTTGAGGTTGGACAAGGAAGACAACGTAATGGTTATGTTTGGGTATATTTGCATAGAAGTTATATTGTTATGGATCCTCTAACATGTGGTGCTTGTTTAGAACCTTTTGCTAGCCAAAACTTCGTACTAAGTAGAGATACTACTTGTGCATCCAAATCCTTGAGTCAACTTTCTTCCATGAGAGTCCATCATACCTACCTATATATGGTATTTCACTGCCATTCAAAGTAGATTTGCATGTGCCAGCTCTAAAATCTTTAAATAAACATTCGTTTTGTGTGCTCGTACCGCTCATGGAGCGACGGGGCGGTCATTATCTTCCATGCTAAGAGAATTATTCTCAAGATAAGTGTTTATTCACTTGTCATTGCATGAGAGAGGCTGGCAAAAAGGACTCCCGGTCCTGTATAATACAAAAATAAATAAACAAGCACTGGTGCAGCGACGTGCTATACAAACCGTTTTTAACCCCTTTCCGCGACGTACATTGAAACCGTCGCCTTGCATGTGTGGGCGATAGGGGGGTCCATCCCACATGACACCAAACAATCGTCGGCGATGGTGTCCAATGAACGCAAACGTTTGGCAAAACTAAGCGTATGGGATGTCCGTATCTATCACAAACGAGAGTCACCGGTGAACCGTTTGAGATATGGTGGACTTCCCATAGGGCGCATCCTTGCAACTCGTGTGAGATCACACTAATATCACAAACACTTATATTGGACGAACCGTTGGCGATATTTAACTAAGACGATAATTTAACCGTCGTACAAGTATCGGATAGGTTTAAGAAACGCCAGAATGTCGTACTCGCGTCCGACAGGATAAGTATCGCACACGCTATTCTGTGGTCCAACGTTTGCGATGCATACTACATCACAAACAGTTTATCATTTCAAACTATGTGCGACAGAGATTCTATCACCAACGTTGAATTCAGTTGCACTATTTGTTATATTATCTGAAATCACACACGGTTTGCAAACGGCAACTGTGTGCATGGGCGCACACTTTTTCTATCTGTGAAATGTGTCGGATCATGAGGTATATCACAAACGCTGACTTACAAACCGTGTGCTGCGTAATATCCCGCAGAGCATTTTTTTATTATTTTAATCGCTACAATTTAAAATTGTATATAATTTGAATTGGAAAGCAGGGAGTAGCTTTTTACATATACATAGATAGGTACATCAACCAATGCATTATTCCATTCACAGGTACATACGTTCAAGAATTACATCATCGAAAGAATTACATAAGCACCAAATAAAGAATGACGAACGACGGTTGAATACTTGTATTAAAGACGACAAATAAAGAGGCAAAATATATTCTGATTGCTCTAAAAGGTGAAGCGGAATGCCCGTAGTGTGCCCTCCTCCATGTCGTATGCACACACGACTCTAGCCCAATCCCTTTTGATGGCCGACCGACCATCCTTCAATATCTTCATGACTTCCAGATAGTCATTCTAGTCTGGTAGAAATACATGTACATTTGCATGTCCAACAATCATGTAGTTTGAGAGGTGATCTTGGGTAGACTGCGTTGGAAACCACTGCAAAGGAGAAAGATACAGAGATTGTCATCTAACAACTCATTATATGTAGTAAAAAGGGTACATAGTTCTGAGTTAATATACTTCATATCACTGTTGTCTTGGACAAACTGTAAATAAATAGTTTTATTGCCACATTTTGACCCATTGTACTAGCAATCTTTATTAGTTATGATGCTCTCTCCGTCCCACTATATAAGATCTAATTACATGCAATGCACGAACATATTTGATGTATTAGCGTCTTATATTATGGGGCGGAGGCAGTATAACATGGGAAACAAATATAGCCATCTGAACCAAAAACCATTAAAATAGGCATATGCTCACTACATCAGGCTTAACAACAACCAAATAAAGTCATTCATAATGGTATTGTTGAATTTGCATAGAACAAAGCTTGTACTTAAACATCAAATTGTATAATTGAACATCACAGAGTGAAAAAAAACAGGGGGTGTATTACCTACACCAGGCTTAACACGAAATTAATATGGCCATTGAACTGGTATTAATCAAATTGTACTGGACATTGTGAATAACTAAATAAACAAGGCATACTACAACAACCAAATAGTCATTCATATCGGTATTGACAGCAGAGTAGATCAGAGGCATACTACAAACAACCAAATATAGCAATTGAAACTGGACAAATCATAACCACAAACCACCAAAAAACATTTAAAGGAAGCATATGCTCACTACAACAGACTTAACAACAACCAAACAGTCATTCATATCAGTATTGTTGAAATTGCATAAAAGATAGAACGCACCATGTGCTTAAACATCAAATTGTATGATTCAACATCACATTGTGAGAAAACTGAAATAAACAGGAGCGTGTTAAATACACCAGCTTTAACGGGAACCAATTGTATGATTGAACAACCTAATCTAGCAATGAAACTGGACATATGTTCACTACAAACAACCACATATCACGCTAAACAAGGTATATGCTCACTACAGACAACCAAACGCATCAGCACTGAAATTGAACTGAACAATTCATACTCCAGCATATCAAATTGCACTTTTGAACAATACATACCCCTTGGAAGAGCCTGGACTGGGGGTGCACACCGTGCGCACCCTATGGTGGCAGCTTAATTAGCTCCTTGCCTTTGGAAGAGCACGTCTGCAGGGTGACGTCCCTGATGTCATGGATGGACTATTTCCCCTTGGAAGAGATGGATAGGGCGCCCTTGTCATCGTCGTCTTCAATGACGTCTGACTTGGCAGCTGACGATGCCGAGCCAACGCCACTAGAACGCAACCTTCAGAAATGACAAAAGGGTCTCGATGGCGATGAAGGCAAAATCTTGACAGCGAAGCAGAGTAGATCAGCGGCCCGGGGGGCATGGAGGAGATCCAAGGAGGTTGAACCCAAAGGGGTGGGGGTGCGTCACTTAACCTGTGTCATAGCCCGCGTCAATCCATCGCTGTCGACGAGCTCGATGTCGTAGCCGGCTGCCGGGACATACAGACATGCGCGAGCCCGCTTATTAAAAGCCCCGGGTCAGTCATCGTACTGAGCTTCCCCGGTGGGCCTCGGCGGCCACCTCGCCGTCGTCCAGCGGACAGGCCTCGAGATACCTCTTTTTGGCTATTCGCTCCTCCAGCTCCCTGGGAAGCATAGCCGGGCTGAGGCAGCGATGCTGTGGAGTGTGGGTGAGGATGGGGACTGGGATCTACGGCAAAGAGGGTGCTTTGCAGGCCGAAACTACGGGGTGGACCAGAGTTGTGTGTGCATTCGACATGGAGGAGCACTACTGTCGATTGCACGGACGACTCTAGTCCAACCCCCTTGTGATGGATCTTCATGAGGACTTCGAGATAGTCACGGGAAGGCCTGCAGAGGATGACGGTGGAGTCGGGGGCGGCGGCGGCGAGGGCGGCGGCGGCGGGCTTGCTAGGATTTGAGTGAAGGAGAGGAGTGGTGTGTGCAGGAGCGGAGGTTTTCCTTTTTTTTACGTAATCTGAGCAGAGGTTTTGTGGTGGGGGGGCAGGTGGTGTTTGAGGAAATGCCGCGCGGCTACTGGAAATTTTACTAGGCGGGAATGCTAGGATGCCGGGGCTACTGAAAATTTAGATTACGGGATTGAAGCGGCACGGCCAGGGTGGGAGCAACAAACATCGCACACAGCAGAAACATAATAAGTGTGTGCTATCAAATAGGAAAAACCCGAGGAACCGCCATTTTTCAAATGGCTCAAGGTGGTAGTAGATATTTTTACGAGGGAAGTCTCGTCGAACCCAATCGTGTCCTGCGTACACCAGTGGAACGTGCTGATGTGCCAGCTGCGGAGGAAATGATTTCTGTTGAGTGTACAATCGCAAATGGTTGTTACATTCGAATCGTTTGCTATTTACTCCGAGGATAATAATATATAGGACCATTTCGTCAAAAAAATGCGGGAAAGGGGTCAGAACACATACACGCCTGCATGTGGAACAAAAATATGTATGCAGAGGGTGGTTTGATCGTTCAAAATACCCAATGCGCAACTTTGATGTGGCACATTTCTCCTCCGTCGCCACTTCGTGTCGGTGGAGGGGGAATCCTAGCCACGAATACATGCCCCCAAACAGGTCTTGCGTATCACTCATGCCGTAACACGAAAATGAAACATATACATGAATCCAGCATGGTCAAACCACCCCGTCTCTTTTCCAGTCAAAGGTGGGCTATGGCCCATGCGCCTCACAACACGGACATCCCGACGAAAGAATCAACATTTTGGTCAAACCTCTCCCGCTGTCGGTCGAAAGGATGGACATCCACCGAGGCCCATGAATGGGCGTGACACCGAAAACCACGCGGTGGAGTGTCGAAGACAGCCATCACCTGCTGGTGGTGCAAACATATGTACGGAAATGTTGTGTTTGCGTTTGAATTAATTAATATATACCTCATGTGCAACTTTGATGTGTCACATGCTTTCGAACAGGATAGACCCCCCCCCCCCCCGAGCGAGTGTTCATGACGCGTACAACTAGTATGCCGAGCGTCGATGGGAATGATTCACGCATATATACGCGTGTGCTCAGACTTGGGTAAGGAAACTCAAATGACCTATATAATATATACCATAACACAAAACAATTGAAGAATCCACCATGGTATACTCTCTCTCGTTGTCAGTCAATGTGATGGACATCCACACGGGCCCAGAAATGGAGTTTCCAACGACAACCACACGAAGGAGTATCCAAAGACAACCACCGTCTAAGCATGGATCAAACATATGCATGGAAGTGTTGTGTGATGTTTACATACCCAGCACACAAACTTTAGCGTGGCACACCTTCCTCGGGAATCTTAAAATCCGCACGAAAAGCGTGGTTCACGACGCTTAGTGTGTGTGTGTGTGTGTGTGTGTGTGTGTGTTTGTGTGTGTGTGTGTGTATACCCACCCCCATTCGAGCCGATGGGAGAGACATTCATGCGTACACTACACGCACTCAAATTATACCATGTAATCTCACACCCATGGCCTACCGCAAACATCGACCAAAAAAGAATCCACAATAATTAAACTCTCTCGTTGCGGTACAAAAGTACGCGAGGCCACATATGGGACACTAATAATTGTGCAAGGGGGCGGTGTCCGAGGACAACCACCGCCTCCATGCTGCCCTAATTAACATATGTACGGAGGTGTTGTGTGATGTTTTGAATACCCAATGCACACCTTTCATGTGGCACCTTCACAAATTGGAAAACACGGAGGTTCGCAACTTGTACAATGAGCATGCGCGTGCACACATGCGCGCAAACTTTCGTGTGTAATCTCACCATGATATTCGCCGAAACACGGACTAAGATGAATCCAGCTTTGATCAAACCCCTCTCGCGCGTGCCATCCAAGGTGATCGACCACGCGGGGGCAACGAATGGGTGTGTCGGTGGTAAACGCATGAGTGAGTGTATGAGGACCACCACCGCATGCATGAGACACAAACGTATGCATGAAAAAGGTAATGATCGAGCTGCTTTAAATATGTACCCAATGCATGACTTTAGACGTGGCACGTGTGCCTCACCTGAAGCTGTCATGGTTAAAACCGTTACCCGCATCCCCATGGGTGTTTACTCTATTAGGGCACGGAGAAGTGCCAGCTTGAATTCCCATGGGGAAGATGGTGGGTCAAATACCTTACCCAGCGTTAAACATGAAATAACTTACATGTGGGCTCTGAAATTAGTAGACCCCACGTAATTTGCGCCCTCGGTCACCCAAATTTCCACAGATCCCACCCATCTGGCCCAAATATCCCTAAGAAATCCCAAACTTAGCCACAGCATATTGTTTATTACGTTGAAATACTGTTTTTTTACTGAAATACTATCGTATGTTGTTCTTAAATGCATGTTGGGTTTCCCCACGGGGATAAAGAAATGGCAACGGGGATGGGAAACTTTTTATCCCTACGCATGGGTACGGAGACGGTGACGGGAATGGGAGGGCGGTGATGGGGACGGGGATGGGAAACTTTTTAGCCCCGCGCATGGGTACCGAGACGGTGACGGGAATGGGAAGGCGGTGATGGGGACAGGGATGGGAAACTTTTTATCCCCGTGCACGGGTACCGAGACGGTGACGGGAATGGGAGGGCGGTGATGAGGACATGGATGGGACTCCAATATACCCGCCTGAGTAATCCCCCATTGTCAGCTTGATGCCTAACTAACCGGACAACCCCACATGCTGGCGCGCATACGACGCGTATTGTGTGTCGGGCCCCACACCCCCACTCATCCCACCACACCACCGTCACTTTGAGGCATGCATGTCAAACTTTTTTATGTAGTGCACATGTGACAATAGGAGTGAAGTGTTAAAATTTGATTTTTAAAGAACATTAAGACATTTTATACATTAAATTGATTCCTTAGTATTTAATTTGTAAATTTCAAATTTGAACTATATGCACACGCGGTTGTGCGCTGTCTTGGGTTCATGTTTAGTCCCCATGGAAGGAAAACAATAAATTTCGAACATCTCGGGGCCGCAAACATTGACTCTTGGCTTTCAAATTCCAGCAAACGCCCAGCTAAGCTAGAATTCATGAAACATTGACATGATTTCATGATAGGGACCTTATAGGTCATGGTAAATAAATCGTCCAATTTGAGAGAAGTTTTCATCTAAGCTTCTTGCAAACGGGGGCTTATTAATAGATGCAACACAGAACCATCACTTTTACATTGCAAATGGTTTATTAATCCAAACTGTTTTTATTTAGTCCGCGTATTAGCGTTGGTTAAAGTCAAGCTTTGTAAACTTTGACCAAATTTAGAAAAAAATGTTAACGTTTACAATTAAAAATTATTACCATTAGATTCTTTATTGAATGTACCTTCACATCATATATATTTGTCATGGTAATTATTTCTATTTCTTTCTTTAAAGTTGGTCAAACTGTATCAAGTTTGACTTTAGTCAACTCTAATACGCAGACTAAATAAAAACGGAGGGAGTAAGTGCCGTAGCTTCGCAGAAAAGCAATACACGCCCCGCGATCCGTGCACGCATATATGATTTGACGTGACGCATGCTAGCAGGTCACCTCGTAGGCTGACCGGGATGCGTGCGAGAAGGTGTGTGAATTGATGGGAGGCGTGTTCGCTGCGCAGTTTCACAGGGAGACGTGCCGTCAGGCGTGTGAATTGACGGTGCGCATGCCAGCAGTCCGGTGCGCATGCGGCTCATCGGGAGGTGAGCCGTCCCTTCAAACCGCCGCCCTCCTCCCTCTCAAGTCCCAACTCCCCTTTATTAACCGCGCCCGAGCCGCTGGTTTTAACATTGTCGCTACACACAATCCTCTCTCACACCCTGCATCCTCGCCGCCGTTCTCAATCATCATCACCGGCCTCCCTGCACCACAGGAGGGAGTAACCACGTCGGTGCCGGCGAAGCACCCGACCACAGTGTGAAGGTGGGCACAGAGATTGCCATCGTCGGAGATGACGTATCGCGCGGACAGCAGCGCAGCCTTGACGTTGTCGCCGCCGCCGTGCTTCCCCAGCCGGAGCCGGTGGTCCACAGCGACTTCGACGAACACTCCAGCGATGACAATGACTCGGACGAAGAACCGGTTGGTCATATATACCCATTTTTGGTAAATACATATAAAAGGCTGATTGGTTTGCTACCAACATGTGGCATTGCTGCCAATAATTGGCAAAATCAAAAGTTGTCGACATTTCGCAACCTTTGTCAGATTGATAACGAGAATTGTTATGCAACCAATCTCTAGCCAACATTTGGCAGTTGCTAAAATATGGCATGCCAACTTTTGGCATCAAACCAATTAGCTTCGATTTAGGGTTCACGTTATCGCATGAAATATTATGTTTCATAAACTCTGCCTTGCAAATTCGCATTATAAAATATACGGACATCACATTTTTTACTATGGATAGGTGCTATCTGACGATGTGGACAGCGAGGATGAAGATGCCCAGGGGAGGTTCAAGAGGCAAACGCTGAAAGAGCTTATGGCTGGAAAGCATAACAGGCGTGTCAAGAAGAATGGGGGCTATGGATGCCCGTTCTGCAACCATAAGATTAACAACACGTACTCTAGTGTTCTGGCGCATGCAAGAGGACGAGCCGTTGGCTCCTTCAAGCAGAAGTATTCTCGCAGGATAGCGCACGCTGCGTACACCCAGTTCCTGGAGAATCTTAACGATCAAGCATGAAGATGAGATGTTGGATGGAATCTATCTAGTTTGTGTGTATTATATCTATGCTTGTGTATTATATTTTTTTCCGAGATTGAAACTGTGCGACGACTTTTTTTGTGTGGTATCTCCATCACACCGAAGTGCTAGTTTACTTGAGTTGGGAGTAATATTTATATAGGATTCATCATAGGCGGTTGGATCTGATAAGCCATTTCCTCCGAAGCACATTATTCTAGGACAGAAAACCCTCAGCACCACTTCAAAAAAAACCTCAGCACCCACACGTCAAAAAACCCTCGCCTGCTCCCCTCCCCCTCCCCCTTCCTAGAATAGCACCTACGCTAATGCTAGTACTCCGGGACTCTCCATGCATGTCTCACCGCCTATCCCCGCGGCAACCACTTAGCTCGATGCCTGTCACCGCCGCCAGCTGCCGCAAAGCGCCACCGCATATCTCCACTGCTGATTGTCATGGCCTATCGGCACAGACTTTCTCGACGCTGCTCGCTGTCGACCCAGCTCGCCCGATTGGGGAATCTTCGGAACTGGTTTTTTTTCCCGTGAAGAACCAGGTAACTAATCTACTGAAATATTTCCGCTCATCTCTTATCCCAGTCCATCGGCCCCTTTTAATCACCCGTCCGAAATCGCCGTGGATTCATGTTTCTTCTAGCTGATTCGAGGGTTTTCATTCACAGAGTGTACTATGCAAGGACACATCAGGGCTATGCGGCCTCGACCAAAAAATCGAGGAGTTCCATCTCACCATACCAGATGACTTCACGAAGCGCACGGTATGTTCAATCTCACACTACCTGTGTTGACATGCATGGCCTATACTTTTTCTGAACCTATACTATATATTGCTACATTTGGGTAAAAGGCGCCACATGAAGCATTTGCATCAAATGTGATTTCTTCTCTTCTTCTTATTCTTCTCCTTCTATATTAGGCAAATTAATGATGTATTATTCTTTCGTTTACTCTCATATATATTTGCACAACATCATGGTTACATTATCTCTTTATTTGTAATTTCTTGTCCTTTCATATGAATTGTTGCACTGTTCTTTTAACTACTACTCCCATACTATCATGTTACCCTGTTCTTTAACAATCTTATCAATTCCTGTAGTACATCCCTTGCTTTGTAACGACAACTGTAACGCTAAATCTTGGCCTTTACATAAATGAAGACTCCAGGGATGTCATATTGAGCACAAACCATGGATTTACAATCGTTGTTTCTGTAAAACTTGATGAAGATTGTCACTGCTATTTTGAAGAAGGCCTTTGGGGAAAAATATCTAAGTTTTATGTACTGAAAGTTGGCACTAAAATTACGCTCCACCTAAAAGAGCCTTACCATACGATAAATGCTAACTTCCCCGACGACATTCTCCGTCCACGCTTTGTTGGAAGTAAGTGTTATTTCTAGTATCTGCATGTTGACTTGCATAGCAATATCAATGTAACTGTGTAGTATTTTAGCAACCAATTGGGATTTCATTTTCTTAATCTATTAAAACTGTTCCTGCCTAGTAACTTGTAATTACCAATGCACTATTCTTCTGCGCTGATCTAGCTACATAATCACTATTCTCCCACTGCTCTACTCTTGACAGAAAGATACGCCGGCGGCCATTCTCCGGACGTGGATGTCGAGGTTGCCAACAAGCGGAGGCGGGCTGAGCCAGAAACACAAGCGCCTCCGATAGGCCCAGACCTCATCAGCAGCCTCCCCGACGATATGTTGAGAGTCATCATCTTCCTCCTCCCTATCGAAGATGGCGTGCGCACAACCGTCCTCTCCCGGCGGTGGCGCCCCCTATGGCGCTGCGCCCCTCTCGGCCTCATCAGCGAGCACATGCTCTGCACTGGCTATCGCAAATGCTTAGATGCATTGTCCTAGATCCTCGGCACGCACTGTGGCCCAATCAAAGGCCTTACTATGGGCAAGTTCCGTTCCAATGGCAAGGACCGAGCCAAGCTTGACGAGTGGTTCTTATCGACTGCCCTAGATCATCTCGAAGAACTCACTTTTAATGATGGACATATGCGCCTACTGCCACCCTCCGCGTTGTGCCTCGCGCCAATGCTACGCATCGCCAGGTTCATGAACTGCCATTTCCCCTAGATTAACGCCAATCCCGCTCTTTTGCTACCTCTACTGAAGCACCTTGAGCTCGTCGCCGTCTACATTCCCAACAACGACATGGAGCGCCTACTCCGCGGCTGTACTGCGCTTGAGTACCTTCATCTTCAGGCGATCAATGGGTTTAGTAGCCTCCACATCACCTCCATGATTCTCCGGACAATTTGTGTGTATTGCTGGTGTTGCAACAGGAGATCGCACAAGCTGAATCACCAAAGGGTCATTGAGAACATGCCTTTACTTGAGAAATTACTTATTGTTGATCAACAAGGTCCAACAAGAATCAGGGTCATTCAAGCGCCGAAATTGACAGTGTTTGGCTACTCGCCCGTCAACTTATCTGAACTTGTTTGTGGATCCATAACCGTCCAGGTACAACAGTCACCCTCTTCTCATTTTTGAATTAACTTTTTTTCCTCTGTTCAAGATGTATGTTCGTCTGTCATCCAGAAAATTATATCGACAAGCTCGACCCCGTATCTGCGCATAGTGAAGGTCTTGGCAGTAGAATCTATCGGCCCCGACCTGGACCAAGTTGTCAGATTGCTGAGATGCTTTCCGTGCCTGGAGAAGCTATATATCGAGGTGATGCTCTTTCATGTTAAATTTTAACCACAAGGGAGTTCAATTTTTGAAACCCTACAAATCATAAGAGGTGTCCAAGCACTAATACATTCTCTTCTTTTGCAGATACGGTTAGGCTCGATAGTGGATAATGTCATACAATATAACAATCCCATCGAATGCCTTGATCTCCATCTCTCAGATATTACTTTGAACTCCTACTGAAGGACCTTATCGGAGATATATTCGCCAGGTTCTTTGTTGTGAAAGTAAGTGTTCTAAAGATAATGAGATTTCCCCTACATTTACAGCCCCAACTATAGGTTCGCTACGGTGGACACCATCGACGATCCAAAGGTGCTCAAGACTTCGGGCTTGGCCTGCCAGAAGCTTGTCGACATCCGCGGCCACTACAAGGTCTGGGACAGAAAGAAGAACATGGACTCCCATGTTGACCTGGCCGAGGCCATCATCGACCCCTACTACAGAGACATGAAGGTTGAGTGCGACAAGAACAAGCATGTCTGGCACAGGGGCTGGGTGAAGAAACTGGATGAATATCACCTCCAGACCGAGGCAAAGCAAGCGTACACTTGCTACGAGATGTTCAGGCGGATCGTTGACATGAGGAAGTGCCTCCTACCTGAAGACGACGCGGGATCGAGCCACAAGCAGAGCGGTGGCGGCAAGCGTCACAGGGAGTAGATGATTTGATGATCGTTGCTCATACTCCCTCTACGCCGAAATATTTGTAGTTTTAGAGGGATAAGTTTATTATGCATGTAATAGTTTATTGAGGTGTGTGCACCAATGTTATGTGTGTAGTCACTTATGTATTTGGATGCTTAATTAGGTTATGCCAATCATGTTGTTGTGTGTGTAATTGTTTATTGAGGTGTGCCAATGTTATGTGTGTAGTCACTTATGTATTTGGATGTTTAATTTGGTTCTGCAATGATGTTGTTCTAAACAAAAGCATAGCTGTTTGTGGGCAGATTGAGCAAATCACATCGCATGCGGAATAAACAACCATATCTGTCGGTGATGATTTCATCAGTCCCTGATAGTTCTTTATCCGGAACCGTTTGCCCACAACACATCCGAATGGCATGTGTATGTTGTACATCACACACATCTTGATCTGAGCAACCGTTTGTGTTATTTTTGCTTATCGCACATAGTTCATCCCAGTGGCCTGTATGCTGTCTATCACACACATCTTGATCTGAGCAACCGTTTGTGTTATTTTTGCTTATCGCACACAGTTCATCCCAGTGGCATGTATGCTGTCTATCACACACATCTTCATCTATGTAACCGTTTATATTATCTTATCTCATCACAAACTGTCGGAGAAACGACACCTATGGGACCGGGAGGATCCCTTTACGATTCGGTAGGGAGAAGGTTTGCACAAAGAGCAGATCAAGCAATCAACATGCGGGGATTTTACCCAGGTTCGGGCCGCAAAGATGCGTAAAACCCTACTCCTGCTTGGTTGTATTAGATGTGTTCTGGCTCAAGTTCTGAGAGCGCGACAGTACTCAGGCGCTACTCATGCAGAATGGCCAGAAGAGGATCCGATCCCACTGTAGCTACGCCTTGGGCCTCCTTTTATACGTTCGAAGGGGTCACCAACAGTTGCGTACAGTGCATACATGAGGTGTAAAAGTAGCTACAGTGTTATCATACCTAACACTGACGGTTTAGGACAAGAACATTTAATGCTCCGTTGAGGTGTCCCTTAGCGTCTTGGGGACGGAAAAAGGGGCCGTCCCATCAGCACCGCTTAAGCCCTTCCACCACAGGTGCCTGACACGCACCGAGGAGGACAACAGCTAAAAGAAAAGCTGGCCGCTGCACTGGAGTGGTGACAGGGTGGCGAAGTCTTGCCGGGTGCGAGCCTTGCCGGGGCTGCGAGCCATCCCGGCAAGATCTTGCCGGGGCTCCAGCCCTCGGTCTTCTGTCTTCTGATTATGGGCTTGAATGCTCTCTTAATGTTGCTGAATTTGCGTCTAGCTATTCCCCGGCAAGCCTTGCCGCTGGTATGGCTACAACTGTCCGTGCACAAGTACGGGGTACTAAGGGCCCAATCTTTAGTACACCGATAGGAGCCCTCGGGCCTAGGCCATACACGGGTGCGAGGCGTTGTTGGGCTAGGCCCAAACAGTGCACGGGCACGCGTGGCAAGGAATAACTGCTGTAAGCATCTTGTTTAACTGTGCCCCCATGATGCGCATTGAATGCGGGACGTGGGAGACATGCGCGGAGCGGCCGAAACCGTAGCGCGCTCGCAAAAACGTTTCCATGTTGACTAGTAAAGAGGCGACTCCGGGCCTTCCCCATAAAAAGGAATCCACAGAGACGCGGCTCATTTACCTCTTGTCTTTTCCAATCTGGGAACCGCTGCCATCTTCTTCCTCGAGTCGAAGCAAAGCTCCTCCCGTTCATCCATACCTCCACGCCCTCTCCGCCCTCGGTCCCAGCCCCCACAGTCGCCATGCCGCCCAAGGGAAGCAAGGGCAAGGAGGTGGACGCCGCTATCTCGGAGAGCAAGATGGCGCGTATGCGGAAGGAGCACGCCGTCTTCCCGCCGGTGCTCGATGCGGGCACTCTGAGGGGGCGGTATCAGATGATGTGGGCGACGGAGACGACAGCGCACCCGGCCACCTCCGTGAGTCCAGGTTCTTCCAGAGGCGGCCCAAATAAGTATCACTTCTTCGCCGATTACTTCTACTGCGGGCTCTGTCCTCCTTTCTCTGATTTCTTCAACGATATCATGCTCACATACGGCTTCCAGCTGTTGGATTTCACGCCGAATGTCGTGACGTGTATGTCTGTCTTCGCTCATCTTTGCGAAAAATTCGCCGGAATACACCCCAGCACGGCCCTTTTCCGCCATTACTTCATTCCCCGTATCCAAAAAGGTGAGGCCCTTTCCGGTTCCATCGCTTGGATTCCACAGCCAGGAACCAAGGAGGTATACCCAGACAGGGCCTACCACGAGAAATGGGATGAGTGGCGAGCCAGGTGGTGCTGGATCCAAGAGGCAAAGGTCCCCTCCTTCTGCTTGCCGCGGTAGACGAAGATAGTGCGCAGCAACGACTAGAGCACCCTCGATCCCTACGATAAGAAGCTCACAGTCGCTACTACCAGGATTCACCGCCTCAGAGATGCCGGGCTTACAGTAGAGATGATAGGCGCCGATTTTCTTCGCCGGCGCATCGCCCCTCTGCAGAACAAGGGGAGGCTAGCTTGGGAGTTCCGGAACGTGGCAGACATCATGAGGCTGCGCCCTGGGCTGAATAGCAATTTGACGTTGATGCAGTGCGCAGCCCTCTGCCAGAAACTATTCAGGGGTGATGTGGTATGCAGGCTGCCGGCAAGCATAATCCCTCTGTGCAAAAACTCTGCTCTAGGTCCAATCATTGCCATGATGCCGGCGTTTGACGCTCACAGCCTTGACGCCACTTGGATTGAGCCATCCGAAGAGCAAGCGCAACAATTCTTTGATATGACAGAGAGGGCCATCCGCGAAGAAGAGGGCCTCGTCCGCGCCACCACTGAGGAGGAAGTGGCATACATTGCCAGCAGGGCGGAGGAAGCAGATCTTGCCGCGGAGGCCAGGAGCGCCGGCTTCGTGGAAGAGGAAACCAGCAGAGGGGAAACGCTGCCGGGTGAGAATCTTGCCGGGCAGGGCGAGACCACTGAAGAGCAGGGCGACACATCTGTCGGGGGCCATCCTGCCGAAGACACAGCAGAGGAAGAACTGCTCGAGGAGGCCCCGACTCTTGAACCAAGGAAGAGGCGCGTCCTTCGGAGTGTCGCTTCTGGGGTCCCGGTCCGCCAAGCTTCTTCGAGTGATGGAGCCCCCGGCAAGGGGGCGGCCGGCTAGGCCACGCAGCGGCAAGGAGCCCATCAGCAACCTGCACCTGCCGCAGCCAAGCGGCCTAGGAGCACCCCTCCACCTCCTCCCATGGCGGATGTCGATTTCGACCTCTCTGCCTTTAGCTCGGGAGAAGAAGAAGAAGAGTAAGGATCTTGGCGCGTCCTTTACTGTCAAGACCGGTTTTTCAACAAAAACATTTATTGAAAAATCGCCCCTTTAGTCAGACCAGTACAGAAAATCCTTCTTACTGGCAGACAACTCCTTGATACAGAAATCCAGTAGTACTAAATAGTATACAAGGTTGAGCTGAGGTTGCTCAACAAATTATTACAAGCACGCCAATATTACACATAAAGGCGGATATGGCACAATGGATGTGGTGGCATACTACTGACTCGCAATAAAAAGCGTTGGTGGATATGTCACAGTGAAGTGGGTGACATGACTCCAGTATCTTACACTCATCAAGCGTCGGAGTGAGGCTCGATGATTTATTTGGGTAGCGGAAGCGTATATAATACAAGTGACCAACTCCAGGATCGCAAGAGACTGACTGGGACTCCTCTAGGCGTCAGACTCGCTATCAAACTCTTCATCCATAAGATCGCCTTCGTCAACATCTGGCCAAATCAACAAGCCAGGTGAGTACTTTGAATGTACTCGCAAGACAGTCTGGACATAAGATATAACAAATGCAAACATGATGCACACGAGCAGAAAAATAATACACACAAAGGCATTAAATCTGCATAGTAAAAATGAATAAAAAGGAAGTCGGGCGGTAGTCCTCCCGAAATCCCAGTAAAAATAGAAGAAGACCGATCGGGTGTCTGAAGCGACGCCTCGAAGGGTAAAAATAAATTCGCATGCCGCAGTCGGGCGTCGGGGCGACACCACATAAAGGGCTTATATCAAAAGTAAATAACAAGAATGCCGCAGTCGGACGTCTAAGCGACATCACATAAAGGGCTTATATCAAAAGTAAATAACAAGAATGCCACAGTCGGACGTCTGAGCGACATCACATAAAGGGCTTATATCAAAAGTAAATAACAAGAATGCCACAGTCGGACGTCTGAGCGACATCACATAAAGGGCTTATATCAAAAGTAAATAACAAGAATGCCACAGTCGGACGTCTGAGCGACATCACATAAAGGGCTTATATCAAAAGTAAATAACAAGAATGCCACAGTCGGACGTCTAAGCGACATCACATAAAGGGCTTATATCAAAAGTAAATGACAAGAATGCCACAGTCGGACGTCTGAGCGACATCACATAAAGGGCTTATATCAAAAGGTAATCAACAGGTTAGTCCATCCACAGGAATAATATTCAGCAAAAATTACTATTGTCATTTAACATATTAGTGCTCCAGAGACTCACACTGACACCGACACTTGACCTGTCAACCAACGTCCTTGACCGTGGACACGGCTACTCGAATAGTTTTGACTCTGCAGAGGTTGTACTCTTTACTCACAGCCAACGGATTTCAGTAGTCACAAAGGACTAGTTCCGTCTACGGTGTTTTAGAAGAAAACACACCAATCCAGTACACACCCATTTCACATCCCGAAGCCAGGTATCACCCTAGGCAACGTTCAAGAAAAACTTTAAGACGGGGAGGCCACTACCTCGAATAGCATGGGATCAAATTTATATCGCGCGCTCTAAGGGGTGCCCCCCTCTCGGTCCCAACCGGAAACACCCATGCCCCCTGACCGGATGACGGGCTTTAATCCAGGGCCATGGAACCCTCATCCCGGCCCCTCTATTTGGTGTGTACATGGAAAGAGGTTTGCAACTTACTAAACCGTATTCCTTTCTGAAAGCATGTGGCAGCACGAAAATAAGGTGAACGGGGACAAGACTCCATCTATGTCAACACTGGAGTTAAACAGTTTCTTAGGTAATACTGGCATGCTCCAACAATACCAGCAAACAACCTATCATGTCACCACATGACTAGGTTGTCCAATATTCCATGATCACATCAAGTTTATAGCTCACTTGCAACTTTAACATTCATGAAATATAACATTCATCATATGCTTATAACATGCCATGAGAACAACCACTCAAGCAAACATGAAAAACACTCATCATATCAAAGGTTCAAACATGCTTGCCTGGTTCGGAGTAGTCGGAGTCTAGCTCGGCGAAGTTGACGGCACCGTCACCTCCCTCGGTATCTACGTCACACAAAAACATCGAATCCTAACGTAAATACCGTGTGTGCATAAAAAGTGTTCCAAATATTTTCCAAATAAATATGATAAAAAACTAGACAGAAAAATAGAGATGACAGAAAAAGAAGCAGCTCAAAACCATTTTTAGTTTAAAGTTATAAAGAAATCAAACCCAGGGACTAGTCTGTAATAAAACAGAAACTATCCAGGGGGGTAGACTATTAAAACAGAAAACGGTTCGATCTAAAATACGCCAGCCTTAACAGAAAACGAACTTTGCCCGAAGGCGCTTCCCAGAAAACGGTTCGGGAAAAAGAAAGAGAGGCTGACGAGGGGGGTCCCACTCGTCGGGTTTAAAAAAGAAACAGAGCTCGCCGGCGCCAGAGACTTGCGGTGTTCGCCGGCGACGAACCACTGCGAGACAGGGAGGGAGGGAAGTACCGGCGTGCTCAGGGGTTCCTTCCGCGTCGGTGGGTGGTGAAAAGAGGCGTCGGAGTGCACCACAGTGACGGCCCCTTCCTCTCCGGCGGACGGCAGCTTCGGGCGATGTTGGATCTCACCGGAGGAGGCTGAAAACACCGAATTGACGCTTAGGTTAGACGAGGTGGTGGACCAGAAGGCTACTGACCAAAGATGAGCTGGAGAAAAGCTTTGAATGGAGGGAATTTTGCCGGCTACCGAAGCGGGCGGAGGCGACCGGAGCTGGGGAAGAAGATCCTCCCGAGGCCTCCTGATAGCTGGGAGGGGCTCTGGTGTGGAGGAGGAATGGTGCTGGGTCGAAAGTGAGCCCGGGGGCATCTATTTATAGCCATCCCGAGTCGGTTGCCGAGAACGGGATAACTCCGGCGAGCAATTACGGCGAAGAGGTGATCGGACGGAGGGGCAGGGCGACGGGGCAGCTTCGTATTGGTCTGCCGACTCCATTTTTGTCTTGAGTTGGAGCTGTCTTGGGCGACACTCCATAGCTCGATGGAACGGAGCTCACGGGCACGTCGGCGGTAGAGGGCGCACTCTGTGGATCCCAGGCTACGGCGATGGTTTTGCGGTGCGCGTCAGCGAAGAGGATGGCCACGCGGAGGCTCGGGGTGGTGCGGGCGGTGCTGAACGGCGTTGCTCCTTGCTAAGCTCTCTGGCGCCCGCAGCGGCCATCGCTGCCGCCGCTCACGGGAATGCTGAGCCCTTGCCAGCTCACCGGCGACCAGGAGGAAGATGCCAACCCACCGTGCGGGCTCTGGATAAGAGCTAGCCACAGTGAGCAAGCTACCACAGAAGCTACGACAGAGATTGACGAGGATTTCTGCCGCAAACGACACTGACGACTGAATCTTGACACTGAACTCTGAAACCTGGCAGGAACAGTGCCGGCCACCTGTTCGATCAAATGGTTTGACCCACGTGGAAAATTTTACTGGAGCTTAAACTTGGAGAGGTGGTCTCTTGATCCATCCAGAGACTGCCTGAATTTTCTCAGAATTTTTGGAGAAAGAAAGAGATGAAATCCATCAAAAATAGCAAATCTGGTCCAAACTTGGAGTGTTCAAATTTTGAAATATTTGAACTATGAACCAGCAGCTCTTGATGGATCTTGGTTGAGGGTACAAAGGACTAGCCATAGGAATTTATTTGGAGTTAATACTCAAAGGAATCTGGCAGATCCTTTGTAAATCACAAGGGTCCAAATAATTAACAGAATATTGATTTGAGGAAAAACAATTAGGATAAAAATCTGATATGGATCAAAACTTGCTGGGATAAGGTGTAGGACTTGACCTCAAGGTAGGCAAAAGGGTTTGGGAAGAAATCTTGCAAAGCAAGTCATGGTAAGAAGTTTGAATAGAACAATCTTGAATGGGAAGGAATAAACCCAAATCCAAATTTATTCTTTTAATAAGAAAAAGGTCAAAATATTTAGAGAGTCTTTGTGTTGTACCAACACATGTTGAGAGGACTCTCAAGACCAGAAGTTCAAAGTTGAAAAGGTTCCAATAAGAGGTCAGTCATCAAAAGAATTTTGAGAGGAAGGTCTCTTTTTGAAAAATTCAAATAACCTCCTCAAAATATATCAAATACTTTGTAAAAACCAAATTAAAATTTTTGGGGTGTTACAACACCTACCCCCTTAGGAAAAATCTCGTCCCGAGATTTCAGCTGATCCTCAAATAAGTGTGGGTGCTCTGCCCGAAGAAAATCCTCCCTTTCCCATGTTGCCTCTTCCTCGGTGTGATTGCTCCACTGAACCTTGAAGAATTTAATTGTCTTTTGTCGGGTCCTCCTTTCTGACTCTTCCAATATTTTGATTGGACGTTCCCTGTAAGTAAGGTCGGGTTGAACATCAATGTGTTCATTAGATACATGCTTCTCTGGGTTGCTCACGCATTTCCTTAATTGTGAGATGTGGAACACGTCATGGACGTCTGACAGTTCTTCAGGTAAGTCTAGCTGGTAGGCCACTGTGCCTCTTCGTGCAACTCAACAGAAGGGTCCAATAAATCGTGGTGCCAGCTTTCCCTTGACTTTGAATCTTTGCAGGCCCCTCATTGGGGATACTCGTAGGTATACATATTCACCTGGTTCAAAACTGACTTCACGATGCCTTTGATCATAATAACTCTTTTGTCGGCTCTGGGCTGTCTTGAGTCGTTCCCTGATTAATTTGACTTTTTCCTCAGCTTCCTTGAGCATATCTGGGCCGAAGATACGGCTGTCTCCAGTCTCTGACCAATTAAGTGGAGTACGGCATCTTCGCCCATACAAGGCTTCAAAAGGTGCCATTTGCAGACTAGCTTGGTAACTGTTGTTGTATGCGAACTCGGCGTATGGTAAGATTTCTTCCCAACCGGTTCCATAGGTGAGAACACATGCTCTTAGCATGTCCTCTAAAATCTGGTTCACACGTTCAGTTTGTCCTCCAGTCTGAGGGTGGTATGCTGTGCTAAATACTAGCTGAGTTCCCAGAGCTTCTTGTAGGTGATCCCAAAATCTGGAGACGAATTGAGTGCCTCTGTCAGAGATTATGGTCTTTGGAACTCCATGTAGACAAATGATACGGGCCAGATAAAGCCTGGCAAGCTTCTGTGTGGTGTGAGTTGTCTTCACTGGAATAAAATGTGCCACTTTGGTTAATCTATCGGTGATGACCCATATGGCATCATTTCCGTGTTGTGACCGAGGTAGTCCGACAATAAAATCCATTCCAATTTCATCCCATTTCCATTCAGGTATCCTGTTTGGCTGTAATAGTCCTGCTGGTTTTTGGTGCTCGGCCTTAATGCGCTGACATGAATCACAACATGCAATAAATGTGGCTATATCCCTTTTCATTCCGTGCCACCAAATTTTTTCCTGAATGTCCTTGTACATTTTGGTTCCTCCTGGGTGGATTGAATATGGAGCGGTGTGAGCTTCGGTCAAAATTTGTTGTTTGAGGTCCTCTATATTTGGTATACATAGCCTGTCTCCGTACCATAATATTCCCTTGTCATCTATGATAAATTCTGAGGCCTTGCCCATACTCACTTTCCTTTTTATGCCTTCGATGCTGGGGTGTCCGTGCTGAGCTTCTTTAATTTGTTCCATCAAGGTGGGCTGAATTTCTAAATTTGCCACAGTACCTTCTGTGACTAAAATCATGTTGAGTTTGGCAAACTCCTGCTGAAATTCAGGTCTCAAATTTTGTAGACTGCCGCTGTTCGAGCTTGGGTTTCGACTGAGAGCATCTGCCACAACATTCGTCTTGCCTGGATGGTAGTGAATGCCAACATCATAGTCCTTCACTAATTCCAACCAGCGTCGTTGTCGCAAATTGAGTCCTGGCTGCGTGAAAATATATTTGAGACTTTTATGGTCCGTATATATTTCACAACGGTTCCCAAGCAAAAAGTGCCTGCATTCTTTGAGTGCATGAATAACAGCTGCCAATTCCAAATCATGAGTAGGATAATTTTCTTCATGCCAACGTAGTTGCCTGGAAGCATAGGCGACTACTTTGCCTTCTTGCATTAATACACATCCGAGACCTTTCCTGGACGCGTCGCAATATATTTCAAAATCTTTGTGTATGTCTGGTACGATTAATACTGGGGCTGTGGTTAATCTCTTCTTCAACTCTTGAAAACTTTTCTCACATGCCTCAGTCCACACAAATTTCTTATCTTTCTTGAGTAGCTGTGTCATAGGTTTTGCTATGGTGGAAAATCCCTCAATAAATCTTCTATAATATCCAGCCATTCCCAGAAAGCTTCGTATATCTATTACGTTGGCTGGTTGTTTCCATTCCAGTACAGCCTTGACTTTTTCTGGGTCCACGGCAATGCCTTCTTGGGTGAGTACGTGGCCTAGAAAACCAACTTGTTTTAACCAGAATTCGCATTTGCTGAATTTGGCGTATAATTGATGCTTCCTTAATTCTCCCAGTACAATTCTGAGATGTTCAGCATGTTCTTCCGGTGTCTTGGAATATACCAAAATATCATCAATGAACACCACAACAAATTTGTCCATATATTTCATAAACACTTTGTTCATGAGGTGGACAAAATATGCGGGAGCGTTTGTCAGTCCGAACGGCAATACTGTAAATTCATATAACCCATATCTTGAGGTGAATGCTGTCTTAGGGATATCTTCTGTCCGTACCTTTAATTGATGATATCCTGACCTTAAATCAATTTTTTGAGAAAACCTTGGCTTGAGCGAGCTGGTCAAATAAATCATTTATCCGAGGCATCGGATATTTGTTTTTGATGGTGACCATGTTGAGTGCTCGATAGTCTATACATAATCTCAGTGTCCCATCTCTTTTCTTGGCAAATAATACTGGGGAACCCCATGGTGACGAGCTGGGTCTGATATAACCTTTTTCTAGTAACTCTTTTATTTGCTTCTTCAATTCTATCAGCTCGGATGGCGCCATTCTGTATGGTTTCTTGTAAATGGGAGTGGTGCCAGCTGCTAGTTCAATGATGAACTCTATTTCCCTGTCTGGTGGCATACCTGGTAGCTCTTCGGGAAACACATCAGGAAATTCACACACCACTGGAACATTACTTAATTCAGAAATATCCACCTTGTTCAATCTTGGTCGGAGGGATATCGGTCTTTCTTGAGCTGCAACTTTTATTGTCTTTCCGTGATGATGAGTAAGAATCACGGTCCGATTGTAGCAATCAATAAAACCTTTATTTGTTGTTAGCCAATCCATTCCAAGAATAACATCCAGTCCCTTGTTTTCCAATACAATGAGGTTCGCCCAAAACTTCAATCCTTCAATCTCGATAACCACACCTTGGCAGTAACTTTGAGTGATTTGCTTAATCCCGGGGGACTTGATAGTCATTGAATTTTCCAAGGGGAAAATCGAAAAATCATTTTGCAAAGCAAATTTCTTGGAAATGAACGAGTGAGAAGCTCCAGAATCAAACAAAACCGTGGCAGGTATTGTGTTGACAGGAAACGTACCGAGTACGATATCTGGAGCATTCTGTGCCCCATCCTTGGTCACATGGTTCACATGACCCTTCCTGTGGTTGTTGTTGGGGTTGAAGTTGTTGCGCTTGGGAGCTGAATTATTTCCATTGTTGTTCGGCTTGGGAGCCGAGTTTCTTGGCTTTGGGCACTGCTTGGCATAATGCCCTTCTTCTCCACAGGCGAAGCAGGTAACGCCTGGGCGATATGTAAAATCCTTGTCTCTTGCATGAAAATTATTATTTGGGCGAGGAGCATTAGTTGAGGATTTGTTCGCCCCATTTTTCTGGAAATCATTCTTGTTCTTGTTGTTGCGAGAATGAGCAGTCCTGTCCCTTTTGCGCTTGCGAATATCATCCAAGTTGCGGCGCTCATTTTCCAGTGTAATTGCCTTGTCCACAAGTCTCTTGAAATCGGGGAAGGTGTGAACGACCAGCTGACATTTTAATGCTGGTGCAAGGCCGTCCAGAAATTTTTCCATTTTTTTATCTTCAGTCATACGTTCTTCATTTGCATAGCGGGATAGTTGAGTAAACTGACTATTGTACTCAGTCACTGTCATGCTTCTCTGCTTGAGGTCATCAAACTCTCTTTTCTTGATCTTCATAACACTTTTGGGAATGTGCGCCCCACGAAAATTTTCCTTAAATTCCTCCCAGGTGATGTTGTTTTCGTTGGGGTGCATGTGCAGGAAATTTTCCCACCACGATGCAGCCGCTCCAGTGAGGTAGTGAGGTGCATAGAGTACCTTCTCACGGTCCGAACATTGTGCAATAATCAACTTCCTTTCAATATCTCGAAGCCAATCATCGGCCTCAAGAGGTTTATCCGTGTGAGAGAAAGTTGGGGGTCGTGTCTTTTGTAATTCTGATAATTTGGAATGCTGCTGGTACGGCTCGCGGTGATTTCCCATATTGATAATACGATTCATCATTTCTTGATGTTGCTGCTGGCTTTGCTCATAAAGTCGGCATACTTGAGAAAATGCTGCCTCACTGTCTTGCTGACTTGACTGTCCCTGTGTGAAATTGTTACCTGTCTGTGAATCATAATTTTCTTCTGGCGGACTTGGCATGGAACGAGTCCAGGGACGAGGCATTTTCCACTCTGGGGTATTTTTGCAAAACACATGAGAAAATCTGTGTGGCAAAAATAAATAATTTTGCAAAGGCATAAATATGAACACTCCAAGATTTTTCAAGAAAATATTTGATTGCGCAAGGAGAAGGACTGCTCAGTACATATCTTACAAGCAAGCCATAATTATACAGTACATCACTCAGGATGCGCGTACACACTCCTGACATGTTATTTAGGCTAGTGCACTTCTCCGAGTTCCTACATGATGCACATACAAACTACTTCTCACCAAACCTATATACATATAAACATATCATACAAGCTGATACATCACACTGCTGCTTGGCGCACTCAGTCGAAGATGGTAAAAACCTCCCTCGACCTGCCGAGGGTGAGTCTCAGAGGTGCAGGAGACTCAACCTCCTCCTCCTCTTTAATAGTCTCTAGGCGCGGAGTGCTGGGCTGTGGAGCTGGAACGGGTGCGGCAGGTGGTGTAGCACTAACTGAGGTAGGAGCAATGACTTGGTCAAACTCCTCAGTGGTAGGCAGACGGCGTGCAGTGGCCAAGATGGACGGTGAATACGATGCTGAGGACGAGATGTACGACAGTGGTGGTGCTGTATGGAGTAGCTCCCTCCTGTTGGCGACACAACCCTGAACTGAGTCCATACGAGCAGCCACAAAGTCGTCTACGAGGTTATCAAAAGCTGCCTCAAGAGCCTTGAGATACTCAACAAGCATCTCAATAGCATCATCTCGTTCTCCCCTAGTGCAAGCAAATGCATAGTGACATGTGTATGGCACGTGGCATGGGAGGTAGCGGTAGCGACGAGCCTTCATCGAAGGAAGAGCATCCCAGAGACGTGCAATTGCCTCACGGGCAGCTATCTGCATAGCATGCCTCTCCGTAGGCATGGCCCTTCCAGTAAAACGGAAGTGGCGTGACTCAGAACGTCCTCCCTTAAACTGCACCACGGCCTGATGCATAGACACGCTGTCGCTGAGCTTGTGCTGGTAGAGTGTGAACTCCGGACGAGTCGATGGCCTGATCGCGATCTTGGCGATGGTGGAGAGGAGCCTGATAAACCCCTCAGGCACATTGGCGAACACCTGTGACTCACAGTCGCGGCCAGCCATCTACAAAAGTAGACAAAAATTCCAGATAGTCAAATCATAAATTTATGATGACTAACAGAAAAATTGCTACAATTTGTAAAATGCTAAAATAGCATGAACGCGCTAATAACCGATTAGCGATCGCACCTAGTGGCTTCCTACAGTCAGCCTGGCTCTGGTACCAAGGTTGTCAAGACCGGTTTTTCAATAATAACATTTATTGAAAAATCGCCCCTTTAGTCAGACCAGTACAGAAAATCCTTCTTACTGGCAGACAACTCCTTGATACAGAAATCCAGTAGTACTAAATATTATACAAGGTTGAGCTGAGGTTGCTCAACAAATTATTACAAGCATGCCAATATTACACATAAAGGCGGATATGGCACAATGGATGTGGTGGCATACTACTGACTCGCAATAAAAAGCGGCGGTGGATATGTCACAGTGAAGTGGGTGACATGACTCCAGTATCTTACACTCATCAAGCGTCGGAGTGAGGCTCGATGATTTATTTGGGTAGCGGATGCGTATATAATACAAGTGACCAACTCCAGGATCGCAAGAGACTGACTGGGACTCCTCTAGGCGTCAGACTCGCTATCAAACTCTTCATCCATAAGATCGCCTTCGTCAACATCTGGCCAAATCAACAAGCCAGGTGAGTACTTTGAATGTACTCGCAAGACAGTCTGGGCATAAGATATAACAAATGCAAACATGATGCACACGAGCAGAAAAATAATACACACAAAGGCATTAAATCTGCATAGTAAAAATGAAAAAAAAGGAAGTCGGGCGGTAGTCCTCCCGAAATCCCAGTAAAAATAGAAGAAGACCGATTGGGTGTCTGAAGCGACGCCTCGAAGGGTAAAAATAAATTCGCATGCCGCAGTCGGACGTCGGGGCGACACCACATAAAGGGCTTATATCAAAAGTAAATAACAAGAATGCCGCAGTCGGACGTCTAAGCGACATCACATAAAGGGCTTATATCAAAAGTAAATAACAAGAATGCCACAGTCGGACGTCTGAGCGACATCACATAAAGGGCTTATATCAAAAGTAAATAACAAGAATGCCACAGTCGGACGTCTGAGCGACATCACATAAAGGGCTTATATCAAAAGTAAATAACAAGAATGCCACAGTCGGACGTCTGAGCGACATCACATAAAGGGCTTATATCAAAAGTAAATAACAAGAATGCCACAGTCGGACGTCTAAGCGACATCACATAAAGGGCTTATATCAAAAGTAAATGACAAGAATGCCACAGTCGGACGTCTGAGCGACATCACATAAAGGGCTTATATCAAAAGGTAATCAACAGGTTAGTCCATCCACAGGAATAATATTCAGCAAAAATTACTATTGTCATTTAACATATTAGTGCTCCAGAGACTCACACTGACACCGACACTTGACCTGTCAACCAACGTCCTTGACCGTGGACACGGCTACTCGAATAGTTTTGACTCTGCAGAGGTTGTACTCTTTACTCACAGCCAACGGATTTCAGTAGTCACAAAGGACTAGTTCCGTCTACGGTGTTTTAGAAGAAAACACACCAATCCAGTACACACCCATTTCACATCCCGAAGCCAGGTATCACCCTAGGCAACGTTCAAGAAAAACTTTAAGACGGGGAGGCCACTACCTCGAATAGCATGGGATCAAATTTATATCGCGCGCTCTAAGGGGTGCCCCCCTCTCGGTCCCAACCGGAAACACCCATGCCCCCTGACCGGATGACGGGCTTTAATCCAGGGCCATGGAACCCTCATCCCGGCCCCTCTATTTGGTGTGTACATGGAAAGAGGTTTGCAACTTACTAAACCGTATTCCTTTCTGAAAGCATGTGGCAGCACGAAAATAAGGTGAACGGGGACAAGACTCCATCTATGTCAACACTGGAGTTAAACAGTTTCTTAGGTAATACTGGCATGCTCCAACAATACCAGCAAACAACCTATCATGTCACCACATGACTAGGTTGTCCAATATTCCATGATCACATCAAGTTTATAGCTCACTTGCAACTTTAACATTCATGAAATATAACATTCATCATATGCTTATAACATGCCATGAGAACAACCACTCAAGCAAACATGAAAAACACTCATCATATCAAAGGTTCAAACATGCTTGCCTGGTTCGGAGTAGTCGGAGTCTAGCTCGGCGAAGTTGACGGCACCGTCACCTCCCTCGGTATCTACGTCACACAAAAACATCGAATCCTAACGTAAATACCGTGTGTGCATAAAAAGTGTTCCAAATATTTTCCAAATAAATATGATAAAAAACTAGACAGAAAAATAGAGATGACAGAAAAAGAAGCAGCTCAAAACCATTTTTAGTTTAAAGTTATAAAGAAATCAAACCCAGGGACTAGTCTGTAATAAAACAGAAACTATCCAGGGGGGTAGACTATTAAAACAGAAAACGGTTCGATCTAAAATACGCCAGCCTTAACAGAAAACGAACTTTGCCCGAAGGCGCTTCCCAGAAAACGGTTCGGGAAAAAGAAAGAGAGGCTGACGAGGGGGGTCCCACTCGTCGGGTTTAAAAAAGAAACAGAGCTCGCCGGCGCCAGAGACTTGCGGTGTTCGCCGGCGACGAACCACTGCGAGACAGGGAGGGAGGGAAGTACCCGCGTGCTCAGGGGTTCCTTCCGCGTCGGTGGGTGGTGAAAAGAGGCGTCGGAGTGCACCACAGTGACGGCCCCTTCCTCTCCGGCGGACGGCAGCTTCGGGTGATGTTGGATCTCACCGGAGGAGGCTGAAAACACCGAATTGACGCTTAGGTTAGACGAGGTGGTGGACCAGAAGGCTACTGACCAAAGATGAGCTGGAGAAAAGCTTTGAATGGAGGGAATTTTGCCGGCTACCGAAGCGGGCGGAGGCGACCGGAGCTGGGGAAGAAGATCCTCCCGAGGCCTCCTGATAGCTGGGAGGGGCTCTGGTGTGGAGGAGGAATGGTGCTGGGTCGAAAGTGAGCCCGGGGGCATCTATTTATAGCCATCCCGAGTCGGTTGCCGAGAACGGGATAACTCCGGCGAGCAATTACGGCGAAGAGGTGATCGGACGGAGGGGCAGGGCGACGGGGCAGCTTCGGATTGGTCTGCCGACTCCATTTTTGTCTTGAGTTGGAGCTGTCTTGGGCGACACTCCATAGCTCGACGGAACGGAGCTCACGGGCACGTCGGCGGTAGAGGGCGCGCTCTGTGCATCCCAGGCTATGGCGACGGTTTTGCGGTGCGCATCAGCGAAGAGGATGGCCACGGGGAGGCTCGGGGTGGTGTGGGCGGAGCTGAACGGCATTGCTCCTTGCTAAGCTCTCTGGCGCCCGCAGCGGCCATCGCTGCCGCCGCTCACGGGAATGCCGAGCCCTTGCCAGCTCACCGGCGACCAGGAGGAAGATGCCAACCCACCGTGCGGGCTCTGGATAAGAGCTAGCCACAGTGAGCAAGCTGCCACAGAAGCTACTACAGAGATTGACGAGGATTTCTGCCGCAAACGACACTGACGACTGAATCTTGACACTGAACTTTGAAACCTGACAGGAACAGTGCCGGCCACCTGTTCGATCAAATGGTTTGACCCACGTGGAAAATTTTACTGGAGCTTAAACTTGGAGAGGTGGTCTCTTGATCCATCCAGAGACTACCTGAATTTTCTCAGAATTTTTGGAGAAAGAAAGAGATGAAATCCATCAAAAATAGCAAATCTGGTCCAAACTTGGAGTGTTCAAATTTTGAAATATTTGAACTATGAACCAGCAGCTCTTGATGGATCTTGGTTGAGGGTACAAAGGACTAGCCATAGGAATTTATTTGGAGTTAATACTCAAAGGAATCTGGCAGATCCTTTGTAAATCACAAGGGTCCAAATAATTAACAGAATATTGATTTGAGGAAAAACAATTAGGATAAAAATCTGATATGGATCAAAACTTGCTGGGATAAGGTGTAGGACTTGACCTCAAGGTAGGCAAAAGGGTTTGGGAAGAAATCTTGCAAAGCAAGTCATGGTAAGAAGTTTGAATAGAACAATCTTGAATGGGAAGGAATAAACCCAAATCCAAATTTATTCTTTTAATAAGAAAAAGGTCAAAATATTTAGAGAGTCTTTGTGTTGTACCAACACAGGTTGAGAGGACTCTCAAGACCAGAAGTTCAAAGTTGAAAAGGTTCCAATAAGAGGTCAGTCATCAAAAGAATTTTGAGAGGAAGGTCGCTTTTTTGAAAAATTCAAATAACCTCCTCAAAATATATCAAATACTTTGTAAAAACCAAATTAAAATTTTTGGGGTGTTACATTTACTTTCTGAGTTCTTGGTTTTACTTGACTCATTCATTTTGCTTTGGCCTGTCTCCACAGGGATACGGAAACATTGGCACAGAGGATAGCGAAGAGGGCGAAGACTTCGACGGGCGAGGAGCCGCCGGCAAGCACCTCAGGTGCGCCAGAGACGGTCACCATCAGCCCGGATCCATGCCCGCGACGCAGTCCTCGACTCAGCCCCCGGCGCAGCCCCCAGCGTGAGTCTATTACTCACTTTCCGCTGGCAAGTGCCGGGGTGTGCATCTTTACTGCTGACATCACCAGGCATGCAGGAGGAGAGCAGCGACAAGGAGAACCGTCAGAGGCCACCCCTGATATGCCGCCTCCGTCAACCACACTGCCCAGGAGTGGGTCTCCGGCAAGGACTTCCTCTAGCGTGCTCTACCACGGCGAGGAAGAGCCGGCAAGCACGGGCACCGGTAGTTCTACGCCGGCAACCAATGCTGGTGCACGTACTCATTATTCTGTTTTCCTTTTTGTCTTCTTGAACTTCCACCTCAATCTCATCTTGATTTGTTTTCTTGGCTCCCAGACATTCCCTCGACAGAGCAGATGGACGTTGACACCGTCATCGAGGAGACCGCCAGGGATGCTGCCGCCGAAGCCGACAGGATTTCCGCTGATGAGGCCGCTAAGAATGCTGTCGCCGAAACCGCCGAAGCCGCCAAGAACGCTGCCGCCGAGGCCGCCAAGGATGCCAGTGCCGAAGCTGCCAGGGCTGCACAGGAAGAGGCCGCCAAGGAAACTACCGAGAGGGCCAGCGAGGGGGCTAGTGACCGTACTGACGGCATCCCTGCCGCAGGAGCGCCAGGCGCTACGCCGGACACAGAGCCCCCAGCTGCCGGGGAGGCGGCTGCCGAGGAGCAGCCACCAACATCCGAAGCTCCCTCGCCAAGCAAGTACCTCAAGATTCGCGACAACTTATTCGTCAGCATCCCAGGCATGGCAAGCACTAGGGCGCCAACTGAAGGGGAAGTCTTTGATGAAGACGCCATCGCCGCTGCTGGGCTCGAGGTCATTGATGAACCAAGCACCAGTAGCAGCAAATCTGAAGAAGAGAAGCTCCTCAAGGCCATGGGCGACAACTACCAGAACCTCCAAGCACTCCACTGTGCCCGGAAGGAGAAACTAGATTCCAGGGCCGCGGTTGTCGACAAAGTGGAGGCAGATTTCCAGAAGCGCGTTGAGGAAATGCAAGCTTGGTTTGCCGAAGCTTTCCAGCAGTTGAAGACGGGCCAAGAGCAGCTGAGCGAAAGGTGGAACGATCTCCTCATGAAGCACTCCGACGTTGAGAAGGCATAGGAAGATGCCAAGCAATAGGCCGCCACAGAGGAAGCACGCCTGAGAGAGCTCCACGTCGGGCTTGAGGCTCATGATGACGACCTGACCGCTCGCGAGAAGGCACTTGCCGACAAGCTCCGCGCCAAGGACGAGGAGATTGAAAGGCTTGTCGCGCAGCGGACCCAGGATCTGGAGCTGAAGCACAGGGAGACACTTGAGGCCCTGACCACAGACCATGCCGGCAAGCTAAAGGAGGTCGTCGATGCCGCCGGAGCTGCAGAGGCCGCCAAGAACTTGCTGGAGGAGAGGGTGAAGAAGCTGGAGGCAGATCTCGAGGCCACAGCAAGAAGATCTCAACACTCGAAACCGAGAGAGACAAAGCTCTCCACAGCTTGATGGAGATGCAGGTCACCATATCCGACAAGACCAAACAGCTCTCTTCAGCCACTGACTCCATCGAAGATCTGAAGGTGAAGCTATCCACGCTGGAAGAGACTCTTGAGAGCAGCAGGACCCGCGAGAAGGCTCTGATCAAAGATCTCCGTAATGAACAGGAGCTGCTCAAGAGCGCTGCCGCCGCTCACAACGACTATGTGCAGGGAGTGCAGATCTGGACTGAGAAGCTTGTCGACATCGCGGAGAAGCTTGCCGCGCAACTGTCCACCATGGGCCTGCAAGGCTTCAGGTATTCTTCTGACGACAGGGTGTCCACGAGCGCCAAGCTGACCATGTTCCTCGACCGCCTGCTTGAAGGCCTGGAGCTGATCCACTCTAGCCGAGCAACCCATCTGGCCAACGAGTCCCGCAAGCTCTGTCGGGCCGTCCTCCTCAAGGTGCTCACCAAGGTGGTGTACAGGAACCCCGGCATCAACCTCACCAACGTCCTCGACCGCCTGCCAAAGGACGTGGACCTCAAGGCGGCCGAAGAGCTTGTCGCGCCCATCGCTGACAGGGTAAGCCAAGTCAAGAGAGTTGAGGGCGACCGCCGGGACTGATTGCTTCACTTGTCGCCGCCATTCCCCATGCCAAGAACAGTTTATCTTATGTTAGAATCGCGGCAAGATTGATGTAATATAACTTGCTATGTTCTGAACAAATGCTATGCTATTTCCCTTGCTTAATTTCTTTCTGTATGTATCCGCCCTACGCTTGATCGGAAACTTGCCGGCGCGCACACCCTTGCCGCGAGCGCTAGCTGCGGGACTTTAGCAGCCTGCTGGCGGTGCCGCTACCGGCAAGAGACCTTGGTGTTTTTAGTGCAGCCACCTACACTGTTGAGCGGACTCGAAACAGGGTAAGGGTGCAACCGATCACAACAAGGTTCCGTCGCGTGCAGGTTTTCCATACAAAAGTTGAAATCATTCAAGGTGAATAACAAAACAAAAATTTGTTCAAAGTTTTTGCAACTTAGCAACTTAGCTTTTCGTTGCCGTACTTCTTCCGGCAAGATATCAACCTTGAACGTCGCCTGTCGGTATCCATACCATCCTTTCCCCCCCGGCAAACTTGCATGCGAGGGAACCTTCTGTCCTTTGAGAAAAATAAAGAAGAGAAAATAGAGATATGGAACCTTGGCGGTTCGTTAGCACTTGCTAGAAATGAGCGTAATACAATATCTCAGATAAACAAGCACATAAGTACACATGAACATCGGCAAGAATTGTAGAACACTTAGCTTTATTTATTTATGCACAGGGTCTGCGACTGGCTTTGTACAAAGGATTACATGCTTCAGCAGCAAGACTTGTACAAAAGGTGGTTGCCGGGAGACCCGGCAACCGCGCCTTATGGATAGAACTTACGAAGATGTTCGATATTCCAGGAGTTGCTCACTGGGATGCCATCCTCGGTCTCCAGGCGGACTGCGCCAGGCCTGGTGACTCGTACTACCTGATAAGGGCCTTCCCACCTCGGCGTCAACTTGTTGGAATTCTTGGCCGACTGAACGAGTCGAAGAACAAGGTCGCCTTCCTCAAGACTTCGGGCATGAACCTTGCGGCTATGATAGCGGCGCAAGGCTTGCTGGTAGCGTGCAACTCGCACAGCAGCCTGAAGACGATCTTCCTCAAGGAGCAACGCGTCATCTTGCCGCAGCTGCTCTTGCTCGAGCTCATCATAGGCGAGCACTCGAGGTGACCCGTATATGAGTTCCGTGGGGAGAACTGCTTCTGCCCTGTATACCAGGGAGAAGGGTGTCTGGCCGGTGGGTCGATTTGGTGTCGTCCTGATTGACCAAAGAACCGCCGGCAACTCATCAATCCAGCGTCTTCCGCACTTGCACAGCCTGTCGAAAGTTCTTGTCCTGAGGCCTCGCAACACTTCAGCATTTGCCCTTTCCGCCTGGCCGTTGCTCCTTGCATGAGCAACAGAAGCAAAACAGATCTTGCCGCCAAGGTCTTGGACATACTGCATGAAGGTGTGGCTCGTGAACTGTGTGCCGTTGTCAGTGATGATCCTGTTAGGCACACCAAAACGGCAAACTATTCCTTTGAAGAACTTGACGGCTGACTGTGCTGTCACCTTTCTCACTGCTTCAACTTCCGGCCACTTTGTGAACTTGTTCATTGCCATGTACAAGTACTCAAAGCCCCCGGTAGCACGGGGAAAAGGGCCCAATATGTCAAGCCCCCAGACCGAAAATGGCCAGGAAAGAGGGATTGTCTGAAGAGCCTGAGCTGGTTGATGCAATTTCTTTGAATGAAACTAGCATGCTTCACACTTGGTTACTAGCGCAGTTGCATCCTGGAGAGCAGTGGGCCAAAAGAAACCTTGCCGGAATGCCTTACCGGCAAGTGCTCTTGATCCTATGTGGGAGCCACATATGCCTCCATGAATCTCTGCCAACAGCTCCAGTCCATCCTCCCGAGGAATGCACTTCAATTTCACACCATTTGGTCTCTTTCTGTACAGCACGTTGTCCACGAACTGGTACATACTAGACTGACGGGCTACTTTTTCTGCTTCTTCTTGTTCCTCAGGGAGTTCTCCTGTCTGAAGGAAATGGACAATGTGTTGTGCCCATGCTGGAGCCTGGGGCTCGACAGCAAGGACTAAAGGCATATCTTCTACCGCGGGAGCAGTTGTCTCGACAGCAAAGGCTCAAGGCCCTGCCAGAGCCTGTTGCTCCCCGGCAAGCTTGGCGGGAGCATTCGTCTCGACGGCAAGAGCCTGAGCCCCTGTCGGAGCCTGTTGCTCACCGGCAAGCTTGGCGTCGTTCCTGGCAACTTCCTTGCCAGCGGCTTCTGGGAGCTCTGCCGAGAAGTACTTGCCGGAACTCGACTTTCTCCTTTTCTCTTGTCCCATCGATGGCGTCATGGATGGTTGAGTCAGTCGAAGCACAAAAGTCCCTGGTTCCACAGGTAACTTGAGAGCAGCGCATTTTGACAGGCCATCAGCAATGTTGTTTTCTGCACGAGGAACGTGCTCCATTTGCAGGCCGTCAAAATGCTCTTCCAACTTTCTCACCTCATCTACATAAGCTTCCATCAACGGGCTCTGATAATCTTTATTGACTTGCTTGACGACAAGTTGAGAATCACCTCTGACAATAAGCTTCTGGATTCCAAGGTCTGCCGCGATCCTGACACCGGCAAGCAACCCTTCATACTCCGCAGTATTGTTCGTTGACCTTTCCCGAGGAAAATGCATCTGAACCACATATTTGAGGTGCTCTCCGGTGGGTGCGACAAGCAGCACGCCAGCACCGGCGCCTTGCAGCGAGAAAGCCCCATCAAAATACATAATCCACTCTTGATTCGTTTCCTTGCCGGGGAGAGTTGACTCTGGAACCTCTTCATCTGGCGTTGGGGTCCATTCTGCAATGAACTCCGCCAAGGCCCTGCTCTGGATGGTCGAAGTACTTTCAAACTTGAGACCAAAGCTTGACAACTCCAAAGCCCACTCCACAATCCTGCCGGTAGCATCTGGGTTCCACAAAATCCGCTGCAATGGAAAGCGAGTGACAACGGTGATCTCGTGTGCTTGGAAGTAATGGCGCAGCTTCCTCGAGGCCATAAGGAGGCCGAAGAGCAACTTCTGCACACCAGAATATCTTGACCTAGCCCCCTTCAAAAGGGAGCTGACAACATAGACCGGGCGCTGCACCATCTTCTTCTTCTGTATTGATTCATTTGGCTGCGCAGATTCTGCTTTGTCAGCACCAGACCTTGCTGGGGAGGATCCCGGTTTGTCGCTTGGCGGTCCTGCCGTTGCCGCTGCTTCTTCATCAACTTCTCTCTCCGCCACTAAAGCAGCACTCACCACTTGATTCGTTGCCGCTAGATATAGCAGCAACGACGCTTGTGGTTTTGGCGCGACTAGTACTGGCGGAGAGGAGAAGTACCTCTTCAAATCCTGTAGCGCTGCCTCCGCTTCCGGAGTCCATTTCATTGGACCTGCCTTCTTCAAAATTTTGAAAAAGGGCAGGGCGCGCTCAGCAGATTTTGAGATGAACCTACTCAGAGCAGCAACGCAGCCGGCAAGACGGCGCACATCCTTGACACGTCTTGGCGCTTCAATTTGCTCAATTGCTTTGATCTTGTCGGGGTTTGCTTCAATTCCATGTTGAGATACAAAGAACCCGAGAAGCTTGCCGGATGGAACACCAAACACACACTTCTCAGGGTTGAGCTTCAAGTTGATCTTGCGCAGATTCGCGAATGTTTCTTCTAAATCTGATATGAGCGTCGCCTTATCCTTGGTTTTGACCACTATATCATCGATATAAGGTTCCATATTTCTATGTAGCTGGGGCTCAAAACCGATCTGGACCGCTCTTGCAAATGTAGAACCAGCACTTTTCAACCCGAAAGGCATACGCAAGAAGCAGTACGTACCACATGGGGTGATAAATGCGGTCTTCTCTTCGTCTTCCTTGGCCATGAAAATCTGATGATAGCCTGAATAGGCGTCAAGGAATGATAGCAAGTCACAGCCGGCAGTGCAGTCTATAATCTGGTCGATGCGCGGCAAGGGAAAAGGATCTTTTGGACAGGCTTTATTGATATCCGTGTAGTCAATACATAGCCTCCATTTCCATTCGCCTTGCGCACTACAACTGGATTGGCCAACCATGTTGGATGAAGTACTCCTCTAACCAAGCCTGCCGCTTCTAACTTCTTAATTTCTTCGGCAATAAACTGTTGCCGCTCCAAAGCTTGCTTCCTGACCTTCTGCTTGACGGGCCGCACGTGTGGACAGATGGCAAGGTGGTGCTCAATCACCTCCCTGGGAACACTGGGGATATCAGATGGTTGCCATGCAAACACATCGACATTCGCCCGCAGGAAGGCAATGAGCGCGCTTTCCTATTTGTTGTCGAGGGTGGAACTTATGGTGAAAGTTCCTCCCGTACTGTCCTCCTTGGTGGGCACCTTCTTGGTCTCTGGTGGAGCTGCCTTGGACTTCTTGCTCTTGCCGGTGGAGCTCTCTGGCACATCCTCAACGGGAGCGCAGCACTCCGAGGAGGCACGCTTGCCGGAGTGAGTGCGAGAGGTCTTGCCGGTCTTCTTCCCCCCGGGAGCTTTAGCGGCAGGAGCAAGCGCCTTGGCGGCAGATGCTGCAACTGCCTCCCGGTAAAGCTGGTCGGCGCAGATAAGCACGTCTTTCTTGTCGGAGTTGACAGTGATGACGCTCATCGGCCCCGGCATCTTCAATACATTGTAAGCATAATGTGATGCCGCCATGAACTTGGCCAGTGCTGGACGGCCAAGGATCCCATTGTATGGCAATGGAATCATGGCGACGTCGAACACAATCTTTTCTGTCCTGAAATTCAGATCGCTGCCAAATGTCACTGGCAGCGTGATCTTTCCCTTGGGCTGGCTCCTTCCTGGATTGACCCCTTGAAACGAGCCTATTTCCTCGAGATCTCCATCAGGAATTTGCAATCTTTTGATCACCTCGGGTGAGATCAAGTTCAAACCGGCCCCACCGTCAACTAACATTTTCGTCACCTTGAGGTTGCGAATCGTTGGTGAGACCAACAACGGCAAACACCCAACCGCAGTTACACGATCAGGGTGATCCTCAACGTCGAAACAGATGGCTCAGCCGCATTAACCTCACGCGCCCACTGTTTAAGTTGGCGGTGGGAAGAATGCAACGAGGCACCTCCATCAACGCACATGGCGTTCGTAGCTTTCTGGAATTCTTGCTCGCTGGACTCGTCGTCCTCTTCAATGTCATCATCACCCCCCTCTTGCTTGTCGCGGCCGCGAGCGGGCCTCTCTTTCTGCTGCTTGGCCTTGCTGCGGCGACCTCCTCGGCCACCGCGCTTCTTGCCGGAACCCTCCGGGCCATCCTGGGTCTTCTCCTTGTCCCACCTTTCATATTCGGCTTTCTACTTCTCGACAAGCTGCACAACTTGCCGGCAGTCTTGGAGGTCATGGCCCTTGGTGCGATGGATCTTGCAGTTCTGCTTGCTGGAGCCCTCTGGCTTGTCGGCAGCCGCCAAGGCCTGACAGGAGGCACACCCGGCAATCTCCTTGCCGGGGTCGTCAACCTTGGCCTTCTTGGCGGTGCCGGGGTTGCCGGATCCCTCGACAGCAAGCACGGCCTTGCCCTTGCGCTTCCTGTTACGCCGCCGGCCCTTCTTTGCCGGGGCGGCAGCGTCTTCATCTTCAGAGTCGACTCCTGTGCCAGCATCCTCGCCGGGGAGTCTCCTCCCTTCTTCAGCTCGAGCACACCTATCAGCCAAAGCATAAAGCTCGGCAACATCCCTGACCTTGTTCATCGCCAGCTCTTCGCGCATCCTGCGGTTACACACGTTCTGATGGAACGCGCTGATAACAGCGGCAGGATGAATTTCTAGAATGTTGTGATGTATGCGGCTGAACCTCTGGATATGCTTGCGCAGGGTTTCGCCCTCCTTCTGGGGGATGAGGTGCAAATCGCTTTCGTGGCCAGGAGCTTGGTGGCCTCCGGTGAAGGCGCCAACAAACTCATGACACAGATCTGCCGAGGAAGAAATGGAGTTCTCCGGCAGATGCATCAACCACGACCTGACGTTGGGCTTAAGCACCAACGGGAAGTAGTTGGCGAGTATCTTGTCGTCGCGAGCCCGGCAGCCTGCACCGCAATGGTGTAGATGCTCAGGAACTCCGACGGGTGGGTCTTGCCGTCGTACTTCTCCGGGACCTCTGGCTTGAACGTGCGGGAATTGGGCCACTGGACTCGCCACAGCTCACGGGTAAACGCTGGACAACCCACCTCATAGGGTAGATCAACAGGATACCCTGGCGCAGGCTTGTCTACAGTGGGCGCTGCGCGCTTATCAGATTGATGGCGCGCTTCCCGCCGCCGCTCGATCGTAGTCCGAGCGTCTTCTCTGCCTCGTTCCCAAAGAACTTGACGTTGATCGCGGCGAGTTCGCGGATCAGACTACGCCGTTGAATCATCATCACGGGCGTCGATCCGTCGAGTCAGCGACTGCTGTTGCCGCCATGGAGGAGAGTGCACCGTGGTCGTAGCGCCTCCCGTCTTTTCACCACCGGCGCGCGTCGTCTCGATGGACTGCCGCCGTGAAGGCCCCGCCTGCTGCGGTCTGTCGTCGTTTGCGAGGCCAACGAGGCTCTGAATGGCAGCTCTCCATTCGTCGAGCTTGTCCGCAGCAGGAGGGAAATTCAGGAGCAGCTGTGCTCGCGCCAGTGCTTCTGCTGGTGTAGGCGGCGGCGACAGGTGCGAGGAACGTGAGGTGCTCTGACTCCTAACCATGTTAGAAGGAGCTCCATCACGGTCCCGCGACCGCACGCTGCTTCCACCAACATGTTGACGTGCATGCTGGTCCCGCGCATCTCGAGGGTGATGCTCAGGAGACTTTCCGTGGGGACGCCTAGTACCACCAACGTCGCGGCGCTGTTCATCGCGCGCGACCTGAGAAGGCCGCGGCGCGTGCGCCGGCGTGGGTGTCTTGGAAGGCGGCCTTCCGTCCTTGGAGTTATCTAGGGGCGCGCGGGTGGTCGTCGCCGCTACGAACGATGCCGCTCGCTTGGCTTTGACCACCAGAACGTCGCGGAAGCTCAGAACCTCCGCCTCCTCCACCCGCGTCGACACCGTCACCCGTGCGCGTAGCCACGGGGATAGTGGACGTGGACGGACCGACCGCCGTGAAACCCTTTCTCTTAGGGGCCATGACGGTGATGCTGATGAAGAACTGACGCGCTGATCACTAGATCAGGTCCACGCAACCTCCTCCCCTACCTGGCGCGCCAAAGATGTCGGAGAAACGACACCTATGGGACCGAGAGGATCCCTTTACGATTCGGCAGGGAGAAGGTTTGCACAAAGAGCAGATCAAGCAATCAACACGCAGGGATTTTACCCAGGTTCAGGCCGCAAAGATGCGTAAAACCCTACTCCTGCTTGGTTGTATTAGATGTGTTCTGGCTCAAGTTCTGAGAGCGCGACAGTACTCAGGCGCTACTCATGCAGAATGGCCAGAAGAGGATCCGATCCCCCTGTAGCTACGCCTTGGGCCTCCTTTTATACATTCGAAGGGGTCACCAACAGTGGCCTGCAGTGCATACATGAGGTGTAAAAGTAGCTACAGTGTTATCATACCTAACACTGACGGTTTAGGAAAAGAACATTTAATGCTCCGTTGAGGTGTCCCTTAGCATCTTGGGGACGGAAAAAGGGGCCGTCCCATCAGCACCGCTTAAGCCCTTCCACCACAGGTGCCTGACACGCACCCAGAAGGACAACAGCTAAAAGACAAGCTGGCCGCTGCACTGGAGTGGTGACAGGGTGGCGAAGTCTTGCCGGGTGCGAGCCTTGCCGGGGCTGCGAGCCATCCCGGCAAGATCTTGCCGGGGCTCCAGCCCTCGGTCTTCTCTCTTCAGATTATGGGCTTGAATGCTCTCTTAATGTTGCTGAATTTGCGTCTAGCTATTCCCCGGCAAGCCTTGCCGCTGGTATGGCTACAACTGTCCGTGCACAAGTATGGGGTACTAAGGGCCCAATCTTTAGTACACCGACACAAACATTTCATTCGAGTGACATGTGTGCCATCTATCGCACACGTAATCATCTGGACAATCGTTTGTGTTCTGTTGGATCAGCGCAAACATCGCACACACTTCCATTTTTCTAATCGTTTGCGTTATATTGTACAATCGTAAACAATTTATTTGGGTCAACGGTTTGCCACAGATCGCACACGCAACTTTTTTTGGGATCGTATTTGATGGGCCCGTCATCGCACACAGTTCGCGTTATTAGCGACGGAGCTATAACTATACCGTTTGCGATTTGATCATCGCACACAGTTTCGTTGAAGGGTCTCTGATTGCTGTGTCGTCTTTGGACCATCCTGCAGTAGTGAAGAACTCCCCCTAGAAAGTTGATTGTTTGGATTGTACCCGTGGATTCGGCTAGCCATGGAATGTGTTTGAATGGTGGAGGGGGAGTAAAAAATTAAATTCTGTTTGGGAACCGCCAATAATGTGATTAGCATGGAAGATATTGAAAACCATGTTGTGACGTTGACAGGAAAAGCACACCACTCAAAATTACATATTCATCTTTGTTTTAAACAATGAGCTCTGGCACCTATGCAAATCCCTGCTTCCCACTGTGAAGGGACAATCTATTTACTTTCATGTTATTTCCTATTCATGTTGAGTCAACTTCTTATTCCAACCTCGGTGTGTTAGTTGGCAAGCATCATGTGGTGGGGAAAGATCCAAATATATATCTAGTCAAATATATTTGATCATGATTCATTATTGTTGACAATTATCTTCATGATAAGTATGTTGGGAGGCGAAACATTAAGCCCCTATCTTTCTATGTCTTCGATGGATGGTGTTTGTTCTAAAAATATGCCTTGAGTATTAGCAATCATAAAATACTATATGATAATTGAGTATGTGGAGCTCTTACTAGACTTGATGATGCATTGAAATTGTTTGGTGACCAAGAACATAGATTGTTAAGTTTCAAGTGAATGAATTGTTTGAACCATGACATGTGAATTGATTGCTACTCTATCATGATGGTTTTTATGAGAAAAAGTTGCTGGTTATGATGCTAGAAAAGTGACTGAAATTATCAGTGATCAAACTTATATATTATGCTAGCATTCACACTTCATAAACTATTTCTTTTATCATTTACCTACTCGAGGACGAGCAGGAATTAAGCTTGGGGATGCTGATACGTCTCCAACGTATCGATAATTTATGAAGTATTCATGCCATGATTGCCTATGTTTACAATACTTTTATATGGTTTTGATGGACTTTATATTATTTATTTAGAACTAACCCGGACTGACGATGTTTTCACTAGAATTACCATGGTGTTGTTTTTGTGCAGAAAATGAAAGTTCTCAGAATCGTCCGAAACTTTTTGGTGATTTTTTCTGGAGGAAATAAGCCATATTAGAGCGAAGAACCACCGGAAGGAAGCCACCTGTGGGCCACAAGCCATCAGGGCGCCCCCCTAGGCCGCGCCCTGATATGTGATGGGGCCCATGTGGCTCCGTTGTGCGTGATTCCAACGCTGAAAAGTCCTATAAATCCCAGAAACCCCAGAAATAAACAAAGACTCTCCGTTCCACCGTCGCAACTCTTTGTATCGACGAAAAACAATCTGGAGTCATTCCAGTACCCTGCCGGAGAGGAAAATCATCATCCAGTGGCCATCTTCATCATCCCATCGGAGGCCATGACGAGGAGGGAGTAGTTCACCCTCAGGGTTGAGAGTATGTACCAGTAGCTATGTGTTCAATCTCTCTCTCTCTCTCGTGTTCTTGAGATGGCACGATCTTGATGTATCATGGGCTTTGTTAATATAGTTGGATCATATGATGTTTGTCCCTTGCTATCATGTTGTGATGAATTGAATCGTTCCCTTTGAGATCTCGTTACGTTGGATTGAATACTTTGGTTTGAGAACACTTGATGTACGTATTGCGTGGGATACCCGTAGTGACATTGGGGTATTCTATTGATTCACTTGATATATTTTGAGGCATAAACTTGCGGATTCCGGTGACCTTGGGAATCGATGCATAGGGGTGGATTGCACATTTTTATACTATGTTCTCCGATAGAAATCTTAAGGCGTAAATTGTTTGATGCATGTCGCATAATTTACTCACGGATACTTGAGGTGACATTGGAGTATCTAGGTGACATTAGGGTTGATTGATATGTATCATTGGTGTTGTTCTAGTACGAACTCTAGGGTTGTTTGTGACACTTATAGGAATAGCCCAAAAGATTGATCGGAAAGAATAACTTTGAGGTGGTTCTACTACCTACACCAATTTCATCTTATTGTTCTCCGCTAGATAGGAACTTTGGAGTGATTCTTTGTTGCACGTTGAGGGATGATCATATGATTCAACTATGTTAGCATTGTTGGGAGATTAAACTAGTGGAAGTATGAACCCTAGGCCTTGTTTCCAAGCATTAATATATCATCTTGCTCGTTGTTTATTTTTCATTACCTTGCTGTTTTTATATTTTCAGATTACAAAAACCTATATCTACCATCCATATTGCAGTTGTATCACCATCTCTTCACCGAACTATTGCACCTATACAATTTTCCATTGTATTGGGTGTGTTGGGAACACAAGAGATTTCTTGTATTTGATTGCAGGGTTGTTTGAGAGAGACCATATTCATCCTACACCTCCCACGGATTGATAAACCTTAGGTCATCCACTTGAGGGAAAATTGCTACTGTCCTACAAAACTCTGCGCTTGGAGGCCCAACAAAGTCTACAAGAATAAAGTTGCGTATTAGACATCAGCTGGTGATGATGGCGACACGGTGGTGATGAAGATGATGATGGTGGCTACGCCGGTGGTGATGGAGATGGGGCCGCCACTGGTGGTGGCTGCGTCGGCGCGAGGGCACCGGCCCGAAGGCCGATGCTCATGGTGGTGGAGCCTCCTCCTTCTTCCCTTGGTTGTTGTCCCTTCTTCTCGGGTGTGGAGCAGCAATGGAGATGGGTTGTCGATGAATGAGATGTGATGGAATGAGAAGAAGGCGGCTAGGGTTGAGGAGGTGTATATATGGAGCCTCCCTAGCCTCCTCTCTTGATGGACTTCATCCAAGGGCTCTCAATGAGCCAAATCCTCTCTCAATCTCTTCTTTACGAGCCACGGATCACGTGGGATCAAACGGGGACGAAATCGGTGAAGAATCACATCTGGAAGGACAACTTTCGGAGCTATGTGCACATCAAACGACCGTCGAAACGACCGCGCGCGGTCGTTCGGAACGGTGTCTTTGAATCTGTGCTCCTCCGATAAAACAGCCGCCAAATCTTCATACGAACTCAGAATTTGACATTCTTGGGCTTGTTGCATTCGTTTGAACGGCGCCGATCCATTCCTGGTCTTGGATCGTGATTTGGAGGACTTTGGGAAAATCACTTTCTCCGACCTCCGGAATGGCTAAGTCTGGCCCCTCGGTGACTCCGTATCAAACCCATCCACATCGTGCTTGGTCCTAGGTTGCTCAAAATCACCTGTGGACACAATAAAACAAAAAACAAATAAATAAAATGCTAAATGTGCAATGGTCACAATGATAAGTACCAAAACCGATAATCATGTATAATGGACAACTATTTTGTTCAATGGAACATGATATATGAAGAGAACATGCAACAAATGAGATCTAAAAATGCTTAAAAATATAGAGCTATCAACCTCCCCACACTTAAACCTTGCTCGTTCTTGAGTAAGAAGGTTGACTACCAAAAGCTCACTACTACCAACTCTACAACATAAATTGAACCAAACCCCAAAAGTGATATCCAAGATCATCGTGCATGCATGCAAAAGTTAACCAGCAAGGGAGTAATACAAGCTATACTCTTAGTTACATTGCCATGGAGGTCAAGAAAGGGGAAAATAATTTTCTGGAGCCCAAATTCCCATTGCCAAAGGTTTAGAGAGAAGGTCAATATTATGTTAGGAACACAACAGTAACTATCATAGACAAAAGAAGTCAAGCATTAGCGATTGCTTCAAAAACACCAACCCGAGGCATACCAGTTCGATTAGCAAGATTGTCTGTTTGCGTTATTCAACCACTCAACTACCTATGAAGCATTGAGCGCAAGCCTATGCCTCACACTTAAGGGAAAGATAGAAGATGGTTGAGGTTTTGAGAAGTCAAAAATAAAGAAAGTCTTGCATCCACTAGGCTATGGAGAAGGCCTTATGATCGATGTCAGCGCAAGGAGTAGTGATCGCCATGCAACTAGGATGCACATAGAGTTATGAATATATGAAAGCTCTCCTATGGACTAAGTGGGGGTGCATCCAACTTGATTGCTCATGAAGACCTCGAGCTTTTGAGGATGCTCGTCATCGGAATATACAAGCCAAGTTCTATATTGTAGGTTCCCCACTAGTATGAAACATATGAAGCTCACGAAACTTTCTACTTGACAATGCATAAAGTGGTGCTACTTTTAAGCACAAGTGTATACTAAAAAGCACAATGGTGTTGCTCCTTCTCTCTTCGTCACCTTTTTATTTTATTTTTCTCTTTTTTCCCTTTTTCTTTTTTTTCTGGCATCTCCTTGGTGCATCTTTTATTTTGTCTTTATTTTATTTATATTTTTTAGGAGAAACACCTTATAATGATGAACAATACACTTTAATGACTCACTTCAACTAAATGCAATCATAACTCAAAGCTGAAAACATGAGAGAAACTCTATATGATGTTGCCGCTCGTAGTGTACCAGTATATGCAATGATCAGGCGTAGCATAGACATCAATAAATGGATCAAACTTCACAGGTACATCCAAGCCATACTATGATCATGCAAGCCAAGTGAAAACATGCCTCTAATAATGTAATGTAAAATGATGGTAGTGCATGTCGATATGCTCGGAATGGCTATGAAAATGCCATGTAGGTAGGTCTGGTGGCTATTTTGCGGAGATGGGGTGACTTATGTGTAGGAGAACAAGAGAAAATCTTCCCATGGGTTTGGATGTACCTGTGAAGTTTGATCCAAATTCCAATGTGAGAGTGGACAATGCAAGATACCGTAGAGGCTAGCAAAATAAGATGAACGGAAGTGCAAAAGGCTTCGAACTTGCTTTAGTTATAAAGAACTCAACACTACACAAGAGCATCGCAGTGTCATGTTGCATAAGACTCAAAAGTTAAGTACCCCAAGGGGATAGTTTGGCGGAGATAAACCCAGTTACATGTCCCGGATCAACCAAAGATGATGTGTTCATCAGCGAAAAGCCTCTACAATCATTCAATCGCTAATCAAGCCACTGCTAGAATCCCCAACTTATGTAATTAGGTGAAAGAAAGGCAACAACGCAAAGGACTCCTTTATTGGGTTTTTGATAAATGGACATGGCAATGTTTTTCAAAAGATAACAAGATTCCCACAAGCTAAGTCAAACAAGTGCAAAACAAGCATGTCAAAATAGCGGGACACACTAATGCACGAAAATCATATGATAAAGAGCATTGCACAAGACTCTACACATGCAAAAAGTAACCTCCTCATGCTTAGAACTAAACTAGGGAAAATTATGAAAGTAAAGTGAAAAAAATATATTAAAAAAGAGCACGAGAAGTGGTTACCTCCCCAAGCTTACGTCTAAGCAAGGGTTAGAAACTTTTACCATTCAGGTGCATATGATCTCTCTTTTAATAGACGTGGACCTTGCTTCAATGGATTTCCTTGTTGTGGTCCGATGGCTGCCCTCCAATAGAACCTGTTGAAAAGAAACTAAAAAGAAAAGGAGATACTTTTGTGCTTTTATGGTTCTTCATTTTTTGTAGCACAAAGGATTAGTAACACAAGTGATAAAAATATTTGTCTCACAAGACTGGTTCATCTACTTAAGCACCTCGCTTAAGATGATGAACTAAGCTAGGAGTGATCCTCTCCTAGTTTTGGATGATGTGTGGGCGAGACAAGATAAAAACACAAGTGTAGAACTCCTAGGTGCCTAACAAAAAGAGAGATCTCACTTAAGGTGAGACACACAACTTTTATTTGAGAAAGATTCGTATTGAAAAACTTTACCGGGCACTTGTTGAAGTCCATCTTGTTGAAGCAACCAAGTGGCTTGTGTGGATCTTCATACGGTTGGCACCATACCGTACACTTCACCACATAAGGTCCAAGCCCCTGTAAAATAACACACAAAATAAAAACATCGATTTGGTATACGAACGAAATTCGTATACCGAACCTGCTAACAGAAATAAATGAAAATGTAGTTGCTATAGAGAATTATTGGCTACGGAGTTTCAGAGGTAATTAACAGTGATTATAAAGAAAATGATCGGTTATAAAACACCTCATCGACCTCAGACGACAAAAATGAATCAAATGGAGGTGTTATTGCCTTCGTACGGGCGCTCAAACGACCAGTTGCGGTCGTATGAAACGTCGTCGTTCGCTCTATGGAGATGCTCGTTGTGGTCTCTAGGTGAAACGACTACTCATACAAGCGCGAGCGCACGTATGGTTGGTCATCTTTTGCTCTAGTCTTCTTCTCTCTTGCGGCCACGAGCTCATATGGGCGATCAAACGACCGAGCTGGTCATATGGAACACCGTTGATACTTCTCAAACGTATCTACTTTTCCAAACACTTTTGCTCTGGTTTTGGACTCTAATTTGCATGATTTGAATGGAACTAACCCAGACCGACGCTGTTTTCAGCAGACTGCCTTGGTATTGTTTTTTGCAGAAATAAAAGTTCCATGAATTGGACGAAACTTTTTGGGAAGTTTTTTGGAATAAATAATGAATTATGGAGCGAAGATCCATCGGAGGGGGCTGCCTGTGAGCCACAAGGCAACAGGGCGTGCCCACCCCCCTGGGCGCGTCCTGTTAGCTTGTGGGGCCCACGTGGCTCCCCCGACCCTAATTCCACTCCTATAAATTCACATCTTAGGAGATAAAAAACCATAGAGAAGATGTCATCACTTTTACGAGATGGAGCCGCCGCCACCTCATGTTCTTCCTCGGGAGGACTGATCTGGAGTCCGTTTGGGGCTCCGGAGAGGGGGATTCGTCGTTGTCATCATCACCAACCCTTCTTCATCAACATCGCCATGATGCTCACCACCGGGAGTGATTAATTCCTTTGTAGGCTTGTTGGACGGTGATGGGATTGGATGAGATTGATCATGTAATTGAGTTAAGTTGATAGGGCTTGATCACTAGTATCCACTATGTTCTGAGATTGATGTTGCTATGACTTTGCCATGCTTAATGCTTGTCACTAGGGCCCGAGTGTCATGATTTCAGATCTGAACCTATTATGTTTTCATGAGTATGAGAGTGATTTGGATCCAATCTTGCAAGTTGTATGCACCTATTACATGTCATGATCCGCATACCCCAAGGTGACAATAATTGGAATTCTTTCCGGTGATTGCCTTAGTTTGAGGAGTTCATGTATTCACCATGTGTTAATGCTTTGTTCCGATTCTCTATTAAAAGGAGGCCTTAATATCCCTTAGTTTCCATTAGGACCCCGCTGCCAGGGGAGGGTAGGACAAGAGATGTCATACAAATTCTTATCGCAAGCACGTATGACTATATACGGAATACATGCCAACATTACATTGATGAATTGGACCTAGTTCTGTGTCGCCCTAGTGTGTAACTATTATATGATTGATGTCATCCAAATCGTTATCCATCACCGATCCACGTGCCTACCCTTTACATATACTGAAACTTGCTAAGTTACTATTGTTGTTGCTACTGTCACAACTGCTACAAAATTACTGTTGTCGCTATTACTGTTACTATTACTACTATTACTTGTTGTGCTACTAAATCTTTGCTGCAGAGAGAGATATCAGGTGTGGTTGAATTGACAACTCAACTGCTAAGGCCGATAAATATTATTTGGCTCCCCTTGTGTCGAATCAATAAATCAGTGTGAAATACTACCCGCAAAGACTGTTACGATCCCCTATACTTGTGGGGTTATCAAGACCTTTTTCTAGCGCCGTTGCCGGGGAGCTGTGACACCCTGGTGTTAAGCTACAGTGATCATTGTAATTAAGCTACAGTAATGATCATGAACAGTGCCTAGTTATTTTTGCTAAGTGAAGTTTGATCAAGTTGGATTCAAAACCCAATTCAAATTCCAATGCAAATGCCTTGTGGTTTTATGTGATGAAATTAAATTTTCAAACATCAAAGATAAAATGTTCCAAAATTGTGGAATATTCCAAAACAAATAATGTTGAGGAAAGCAACATCACCAAGCATCTGGTGTGGACCCCACCAAATAAAACAGGAGCTGAAAGTATTTTTGAATGCATTTAAATCAATTATGAAAATGCAAACAGTTTCTAAAAATCCCCAAACTTGTTGTGGACCTTTGGAATATTACAATATATTAATTGGAACCAGAGGCACATTTTTTTTAATAAGTGATATGGCCTAAAAATAATTAAAACAGAAACTAAAAACGAAAAACAGAAAAGAAAAGAAAGAAAAAGAGAAAAGGGGCAAGGCCCACTTACCTGGCCGCTGGGCCGCAGGTATAGTGCGGCCCAGCCCATTTGGCTGTCCCCTACATGCTCCCGCCGCCGTGTCGGTCGCGCCATGGCTGCGCTCGCCCGCTGTCGCTCGCCGCTCGCCACGCTGACGGGGCAGTTGGCTGGGGGATAAGGACGGCCCCGTCCCTCCCCCCTGACCTCCTTGGCCATTCCTCCCCCTCGCTCCGAGCTCGCTCGCTCCTCTCCCCCTCCTCCAGATCCGCCGCCCGTCGCCATGGCCGGCGGATAGCCGCGGCCACCGTCACCCCCGAGCCCCGCTGAGACGTTCAGCAGCTCCGCCGCGACCTCCTCTTCCCCCTCGAGCACGAAGCCGAGCTCCTGCGCCCCTGCATCGCCCTTGCGCCGTCGTCTTCAACCTCGGGCACCCGAGCTCGTCGCCGTCGAATTCGCCGCCGTCGAGCCTCCCCCGAGCCCACGTTGAACGGCCACACCTCACTGTGAGCCTCCCCTTCCTCCTCTGCCCCTCCTCGTGGCCGCTAGCTCGCCGTTGGCGCCGTTCCCATCGATGCCCGATAGCACCGCCACCTGACCTCGTTGCCGGCGTTGCTCCGGCGACCATTTGGTCCTGCCACCGCTGTCGTTCGGCTCCGCGTGGCCCGTAGGTTCCATCCCGCGTTAGCCCTGGTCGTTTTAGCCGTCGTAGCCGCATCCCCGTCGAGCTCCCGTAGCCGCCTCCGCCGATGAGCTCGCCACCGGCGCAACACGCCGTCTCCGGCCATGCCACCGCCACCATCGTGTGCGGTGTCGACTGGCCGATCCAACGCGCGCAACTGCGCCACAAATGGCCCTCCCTACGCGAAACCCGAGCCTCGCCGGCCTTTCGGGAGCTCGCCGGAGCTCCTCCGGCGACCAAACGCGGCCACCGCCGGCGCAGTTGACCTGGGGCCACTGCCAGGGTCACTGCCAGGTGGGTCCCCAGGCCTTAGTTGACTGGGTTGACCCAGTCAACTGCTGACTGGGCTGGCCCCTGTCACTGACAGTGGGGCCCCACACCCCCTGTGTCTATGACACATGGGCCCCATTTGTCAGATAGTTTAATTAGTGAAGTGGATTCATTAAAATTAATAAAACTGCCTAAACAGTCTATGATAGATGGGCCCCACCTGCTAATTAATTCTGTTTAGTTAATTTAATAAATTGGAATTCCACTGTGTCTATGACATGTGGACCCCACATGTCAGGTTCAAACACTGTTGACCTGCTGATGCAAAGTTGAGGCAATGCTGACGTCACATGACACTGTTTCGGATAATGTTTGATTTAATAAATAGATTGAATTCCAGAAAATTAATAAAACTTTAGAAAATCATAGAAAATAATATGTAAGTCAGATGAAAATAATTTATATATGAAAGTTGATCAGAAAAATACCACGAATTCACTTATGCCATCCATTCATCTGTCACATGCCTCTAACTATCTGAAAATGCGACTTTTTGCCTGTTTCAGATAGGTGAATAGTGCATGACTCTGATGAAATAATTTCAAATAAATTTCGAAATTAACTATCGCGCCTAGATAGGCCGTAAACACCGCTAGCCCTGCATATTGTCATGTCATGCATCATGTTGCATCTGTGTGCTTTGTATTTATTGTTTCTTCCCCCTCTTCTCTTCGGTAGACCCCGAGGCTGACGGAGCTGCCGTGTTCGACTACGCCCTTGACGTTCAGCCTTTTGCCGCAGAGCAGCAAGGCAAGCAAAACCCCCGTGAGCATTCCGATATCACCCATCTCTCTTTCCCTCTTATGCTTGCATTAGATTTGGCTACTGTATTAGATAGCTCCTATTCTGATGCATAGCCTGATTTTGATGAACTGCTACTGCACTTGTTGTTATATCAACTGCCTAGTTTAGGTGGATCAGTGAACCCCTGAGACCCCCTAGTCCCCGTTGCCCCTGCTTTCATCGTCGACACCGAGGACTTGAAGACAGAAGACTCAGTCATCATGACTGACAAGCCGTTACCGACACATCACCACACACCCCTTAAGTATGGCACTGCAGAGCTACTACCGAGTGCCGAGGGTGATACCTCACTTAGCACTCCCAGTGTTAATTCTGTAGCGTAGCTAACGGTCATGGGTATCGAGGGTGATTCCTCCTTCCCATTTACCGGTAGCGACTCTTGCCTTACTCATACCTCGAGTGGGATCCATCGAGGGTGATTCCTCGGATATCCACTTGGTGTATAGACACATAGTTACTATGACCTGGTTACAGAAACATGTTGAAGACGGGTCGGACCCAAGGGTACCCGCGAGAGATATTGGTGGGGTGCGCCGGTAAGGCACCCGAGTGTTATTGGCGGGGCGACGGACTGCATTTCTTGGTTCGCGCTTGCCCCGCACTAATAATTTGCTAATGGGTTGGGTACTTGATCTGAGTTAGGTCATTGGCCTTAATACGCACTAACCTTCGCGTGGGGTAGTTATGGGCACTCAGCGTCCTTGTATCAGTCGAAGCTCTTCGGACGTCAGCAATGGAGCGGCGCGCGACGGATTGGACTGGACGGTGCAGCTCTTGGACTGGAGTGTACTAGGTCTGTTTCCGGCCGCCCACGCACCATGCAGGTGTGCAAAGGGTGATTGGGCCCATGACCCCTGAGCGCATAGGATTTCGACCGGCGGGCTGGCCTCTTCGTTGAGCCTAGGTGGGGCGACGACGTGCTGATATCCCGATGCCGGGCATGACCCAGGAAAGTGTGTCCGGCTGGAGGTGACTCAGGCGCGTTGGGGAATATGTGGTGCACCCCTGCAGGGATGAAATATCTATTCGAATAGCCGTGTCCACGGTAACAGGACGACTTGGAAAGGTGCCATGACCTTATACAACTTTAATCATAATTTAATTTAAAATGAATTGTGGCTCCGGGATTGCTTCCTCGCAGGGGAGTCGAGGAAGGATCTCTGGGCGTGTTACTTAATTAAAATTGCTACAACAATATGACTATGTATATGAGATGCAGGTCTACTCTCTTCTCATGCTGCAAGATGCTGAAGATGCTAGTCTTCGATAGGACTAGGTCTTCTCCCTATTCTTGCTTTCTGCAGTCAGTCCAGATATTACCCCTTCTTTGAGAATGATGCATATCTAGCTTAGTTCTGATATAAGTCTTGCGAGTACTTTGGATGAGTACTCACAGCTGCTTTATCCCCCTTTTCCCCTTCGATGCGTTGCCGCGTTCAGTCGATGGAGCCCAGGAGATGGAGTTCGCTGGAGACGCCTACTACACCGCCGATGGAGCTTACTACTACGTGGAGACTGCCGACGCTCAGGAGTAGTTAGGAGGTTCCCAGGCAGGAGGCCTCGCCTCTTTCGATCCGCTATCTTATGTTGGTGCTAGCCTTCTTAAGGCAAAACTTGTCTAACTTATGTCTGTACTCAGATATTGTTGCTTTCGCTGACTCGTGCTTGTCGGAGCTCTATATTCGAGCCCTCGAGGCCCCTGGCTTGTAATATTAAGCTGTATGACTCTTTATTTGTGTCTTTTGTCGTGTTGTGGTACTAATCAGTGAGTCCCTAATCTTGGCCGTACGCATTGCGTGATTGTTTAGCGTACGGACGAGAATGGGGGCGTCACAAGTTGGTATCAGAGCCGACTGCCTGTAGGTAGCCCCCTTTCCAACTCCTTGGCCGAAGTTGAGTCTAGTCAAAGAAAACATTTTTACTAACTTGGCTCTGTGGCTTACGGGCCCACGTAGCCAATCGGGTGGTATTAGGATCTTTTATTCCTCGTCTATACTCTGGGTTCTGATCTCTCTTCTCCTTCAGGTTAAAGATTTTCCTAAAATCTAACATTAGGTTCTCGTGATCACATCCATCGGAGGATTGTTTCGTCGGCAATTGTGTTCTTTTGAAGTATGATACACGCACTGTCATTTGACATCCTTAATCTTCTTGTTACAGATGCGTCCCGCTAGGCAGATCATCCGTCTGACCTATGCGCACGAGACGACTGGGTTTCCGGCCATTCTGAACGGCCTCTTGAAGATGCTGGGTTATCGTTGGTACCCCTAGTACACTGTTTACGAGGACTACCACGAGTTCAACCAGGAACAGTATGAGGCCGAGATGGTTATCTGGGATAAGCGGGATCGCTCCATCGCTGAGCTACACACCTTCTGTGGCATTGGAGTGACTATTGAGATGGCAGTACAGGATGCTGCCTATGCTGCTATTGTTCGTCTCCGTGCAGCGAACCCCAGTTTGGAGGATTCGGCATACCGGTACATCCCGTATGTCCCTGCTGGAGTGGATACTGCGGCCGACGCTGAGGTCTTGATCCCTTTCGCTCGGCAGCGTACTGATCGATCCTACACTGCTGTTTGCGCCCCCTATGTGAGTCGTCGCTACGACCCACGGGTTCTGATGCAGTACACTGAGGCACTGGATCGCACTGTCAGGGCTCTTAACTTTGAGTTGTACGCCACACGTGCTCGTCTTTACCGGGCTCTGGAACATTTGAGGCCAGCCGTCATCGCGGGAATGCATACGGAGTTTGTTCTTCACCCGCGTCCGACTGAGTTTCCTCCAGGTCTTGAGTGGCCTGCTGTTGGAGGTCGTGCTCCCGCACTTGGGCCTAGGCTCCCGGTTGATATGCAGATTCTGCACCAGGGTGTGCACGGGATGCAGTACTCCTTCACCAGATTTCAGGGTCACCTGCAGTTCCCCGGCTACTTTCGTTGTCCCCGACGCTGATGCGTTGTTGTATCTCTCCACCGCGTGCATGCGTGCCGCCTAGTTGTCTAGGTTAATTTCATGCCGGATCTATCGTCTAATTTGTAACGAACTTATGGTTTGTAATAGACTTGTGTATGGATCTGTATGTTGAAGTTTGAATTACTATGTCGTATTTATTGCATTTCCTTCTTTGTGCAATTTACTTCATAAATGAGTCATTGAATTTGCAATCACAAATGCTAAACTACCACTGTTAATAATTTGACAGAATGGTTAGGTCAGCTGGTCGTGGTCGTGGTGCACCTGAGCCACCACCACCACCTGACTACATGGCTGGTATGATGCAACAGTTTGAGCTGAATCGTCAGTTTATGCAAGGACTGATGGACCATTTCCCAAGGCCGAACATGAATCAGCCGCCAGCCCCAGTGACGCTGCAAGACTTCATACGTCTCAACCCTACAACCTACCGCAGCTCAACTCAGCCACTTGACACAGATGACTGGCTCCGTGACATCACTTATGAACTGGAGTCTTCAGGCGCCCCGGAGGCTAGCTATGTCACCTTTGCCTCGTACTTTCTGAAGGGCCCCGCTGCTCAATGGTGGGACATCCACAGGCGCTCTCAGCCTGTTGGAACAATCATCACCTGGCCGGAATTCCAAGCTGCTTTCCGTGCTTGTCACATTCCTCAGGGAATGATGGATAGGAAGAAGCGTGAGTTCCGCAATCTAGTTCAGGGCAACAAAACTGTGGATGCTTATCAGCGGGAATTTCTGGATTTGTCTCGCTATGCTGAAGAAGACGTTACAACTGATGCTCGTAGGCAGGAGAAGTTCCGTGAAGGCCTCCACCCAGATATCAAGCTAGCACTCCTTGCTCAAGACTTCAATAACTTTGCCACCTTGGTGAACAAGTCTATTATGGTGGAAATGGGTCTGCAGGAATACAAGGACAGCAACAAGCGCAACCGTGACATGGGCTCATCTTCGGGCTCAGCAAGTCAGAAGCGCAAGATCTGGATCCCCCACAACGTGTATCATGCACCTGCTCCTGCTCCAAGGCCGTCCTATGCTGCACCTCGTCTGCCTCCACCCCCACCTAGGCAGCCGAGGCTTCCAGCTCCGCCACCAAGAGCTCCTGCTCCCCCTTCTCGTCCTGAGGATGGGTTGTGCTTCAAGTGTGGTCATCCAGGACACCGTGCTAGAGAATGCAGGCAGAATCAGAAACAGCCTGCACTACCTTCCAACCAGCCCCGCAACAACAATACTCAGGCTAACAATATTGATCTGAATCAAGTTCAAGACCAGCCTGCTACTGTGATGGGTACACTTCTCGTCAACTCAGTACCAGCTTCTGTATTGTTTGATACAGGAGCATCGCATTCTTTTATGTCTGAAGATTTTGCATGCATGCATGACATTAAGTGCGAAGAGATGAACGTTCCAATAGTGGTAAATACTCCCGCTGGCCAATGCCGGACCTCCATTAATAGTCCCGATGTCACCATTGAAATTGAAGGGTTGGAATTCCATGCCTCCCCCATAATGCTGAAGTCTTCCAATATCGATCTCATTCTCGGAATGGATTGGTTGAAGGCACATACCGCTTCAATTGTTTGTGACACCAAAACCGTCCACCTCCTGCATCCTTCGAATGAGATTGTAAGCTACCATGCTCACCTTGTTCGGAATGCTGAAGCTCGCCTATATGCCTTGAATGCATTAAACGAGTCACCTCTTGAAGGGATAGAAAACATTCCAGTTGTCCGGGATTTCCAAGATGTTTTTCCGGAAGAGCTTCCAGGGATCCCCCCTGCTAGAGCTGTCGAGTTTGTCATCGACTTGGTACCTGGTACCACTCCTATTGCCAAGCGCCCGTATAAGATGCCACCACATGAACTCCTTGAACTTAAGAAGGAAATTGACAATTCGCTTCGTCTGGGTTTCATTCGTCCAAGTTCCTCTGCTTGGGGAGCACCTTCTCTCTTTGTCAAGAAGAAGGATGGTACGAATCCGTTGGTCCAAGATTACCGTCCCATCAACCAGGCAACGATTCAAAACAAATATCCGCTTCCTCGGATCAACGATCTGTATGATCAGCTTGCTGGATCAGCAGTGTTCTCGAAACTCGACTTGAGGTTGGGTTATCATCAGAGCCGGGTTCGTGAAGAGGATATTCCCAAGACTGCATTTGTTACTCGTTATGGATCATACGAGTACACCGTCATGTCCTTTGGCTTAACCAATGCTCCAGCAACTTTCTCTCGCTTAATGAATTATATATTCATGGACTACCTCGATAAATTCGTCGTGGTTTATCTGGATGATATTCTGGTATTCTCCAAGAATAAAGAAGAGCATGCTGAACATCTTCGTCTTATACTGGAGAGGCTTCGAGAGCATCAACTTTATGCTAAATACTCAAAGTGTGAATTCTGGATGGACAAAGTAACCTACCTTGGTCATGTGATCTCCAAGGATGGTATTGCAGTCAACCCTGAATGAGTTCAGGCTATTCTTGACTGGACTCCCCCGAAGAATGTCAAGCAAGTCAGAAGTTTTCTCGGTCTCGCCAGCTATTGCCGTCGATTCGTCGAGAACTTCTCTAAGATTGCAAAGCCCTTGACCAATTTGCTTCACAAGGGTATTAAATATGAGTGGACAGAAAAATGTCAGGAGAGCTTTCAGGCACTTAAGGACAAGTTAACCTCTGCTCCAGTGCTAGCTCCTCCAGATACTCGTAAGGACTTTGTCATTTATTGCGATGCTTCACGATAGGGAATGGGTTGTGTTCTAATGCAAGAACGCAGAGTGGTTGCTTATGCATCCCGTCAATTGCGTCCTCATGAAGAGAACTACCCAGTTCATGACCTTGAACTTGCCGCAGTAATTCATGCACTGAAAGAGTGGCGGCAATACCTTGTTGGAAACCGTTGTGAGATCTACACCGACCATCAAAGTCTGAAGTATCTGTTTACTCAGCCAGATCTGAACCTCCGTCAACAGAGATAGATGGAGCGAATAGCAGATTACAATGTGGGTATTTCTTATACCCCAGGCAAGGCTAATGTAATGGCTGATGCTTTGAGCCGCAAGTCATACTGCAACTACCTCGAGGTTCATAAGGTTCATCCTCGTCTTCAAGAAGAAATTCGCAAGCTGAACCTTCATATTGTTCCTCAGGGATATCTTGTTCCCCCACCACCGGAGGCCCGTAAAATGCACCTCCGTGTTATTAATCAGGGTTCTCTGTGCAACTTGGTTGCTGTGCCAGATCTCGAGGGCAGTATCAAAACTATGCAACACTATTGCAGTGAGGTCGAAAAGATTAAACGCCATCTGGCGGAAGGTAAGCCCTCCTGCTTCACAGTGGCTGATGATGAAGCCGTGTACTTCAAGGGTCGCTTGTTCGTACCCACAAAGAAGAAAAACCTGGATATGACTGCTAAAATACTGGAAGAAGCTCATGATACTCCGCTGTCTATTCATCCGGGCAGTACCAAGATGTATCAAGACATTCGTCAAAGGTTCTGGTGGCCAAATATGAAGCAAGACATTGCACGCTATGTTTTAGAATGTGACATTTGTCGTCGTATCAAAGCAGAACATCAAAAGCCTGCTGGAACCTTGCAACCTATTTCTATCCCTGAATGGAAATGGGATCATGTTGAAATGGACTTCATTACTGGTTTTCCCAGATCACAGAAAGGTAATGATGCCATTCTTGTCGTCATTGACCGGTTGTCCAAATTTGCACATTTCCTGGCTGTCAAGGAAACTATTACTGCTAGTCAGCTAGCAGATCTGTACATGTCCAGAGTTGTTTCACTCCACGGTATTCCACTGGTTATCAGTTCAGACCATGGCAGTTTGTTCACTTCAAGATTCTGGGCAAGTTTCCAGGAAGCTATGGGGACTCGTTTGTCCTTCAGCACCGCTTTTCACCCTCAATCTCAGGGACAAGTTGAAAGAGTCAATCAGATTCTCGAAGACATGCTTCAAGCTTGTGTTATATCTTTCGGCAAGAAATGGGAGGAATCTCTTCCGTTTGCGGAGTTCTCCTACAACAATAGCTATCAAGCTAGTCTGAAGATGGCTCCATTTGAAGTGTTATATGGACGTAAGTGTCGGACCCCTCTGAATTGGGCAGAAACTGGGGAACGTACACTTATTGGTCCGGATATTATCCAACATGCCAAAGATCAAGTTCGCATTATTCATGCAAATCTGAAGGCTGCTCAGTCTCGTCAGAAGAGTCAGTATGACCGTCATCACAAAGATATGGTCTATCAACCTGGCGAGAAGGCTTATCTTCGAGTCATGCCTATGAGAGGTACACACCGATTTGGAATCAAGGGCAAGCTGGCTCCTCGGTATATTGGTCCTTTCACCGTTCTCGAACGGCGTGGTAAAGTGGCATATCAGTTGGAACTACCGCCAAACCTTTCTCAGGTTCACGACGTGTTCCACGCGTCACAGCTTCGTCGCTGCTTTAAGGATCCTATCCGAGCAGTGGACCATGAAATGCTGGAACTACAGCAAGACCTTTCTTACAAGGAGCAACCAGTCCGCATTCTAGGTGAAACTGAACGTCGGACTCGTCAGAAGGTTACCAAGTTCTTCAAAGTGCAGTGGGCAAATCATTCCGAAGATGAAGCCACTTGGGAATGCGAAGATCATCTTCGTGCAGAATACCCCGGGCTCTTCCCTTCTAGTTCTTAATTCTCGGGACGAGAATTCTTGTTAGTAGGGGAGAATTGTGACACCCTGGTGTTAAGCTACAGTGATCATTGTAATTAAGCTACAGTAATGATCATGAACAGTGCCTAGTTATTTTTGCTAAGTGAAGTTTGATCAAGTTCGATTCAAACCCCAATTCAAATTCCAATGCAAATGCCTTGTGGTTTTATGTGATGAAATTAAATTTTCAAACATCAAAGATAAAATGTTCCAAAATTGTGGAATATTCCAAAACAAATAATGTTGAGGAAAGCAACATCACCAAACATGTGGTGTGGACCCCACCAAATAAAACAGGAGCTGAAAGTATTTTTGAATGCATTTAAATCAATTATGAAAATGCAAACAGTTTCTAAAAATCCCCAAACTTGTTGCGGACCTTTGGAATATTATAATATATTAATTGGAACCAGAGGCACTTTTTTTTAATAAGTGATATGGCCTAAAAATAATTAAAACAGAAACTAAAAATGAAAAACAGAAAAGAAAAGAAAGAAAAAGAGAAAAGGGGCAAGGCCCACTTACCTGGCCGCTGGGCCGCAGGTACAGTGCGGCCCAGCCCATCTGGCCGTCCCCTACCTGCTCCCGCCGCCGTGTCGGTCGCGCCATGGCTGCGCTCGCCCGCTGCCGCTCGCCGCTCGCCACGCCGACGGGGCAGTTGGCTGGGGGGTAAGGACGGCCCCGTCCCTCCCCCCTGACCTCCCTGGCCATTCCTCCCCCTCGCTCCGAGCTCGCTCGCTCCTCTCCCCCTCCTCCAGATCCACCGCCCGTCGCCATGGCCGGCGGATAGCCACGGCCACCGTCACCCCCGAGCCCCGCAGAGGCGTCCAGCAGCTCCACCGCGACCTCCTCTTCCCCCTCGAGCACGAAGCCGAGCTCCTATGCCCCTGCATCGCCCTTGCGCCGTCGTCTTCAACCTCGGGCACCCGAGCTCGTCGCCGTCGAATTCGCCGCCGTCGAGCCTCCCCCGAGCCCACGTTGAACGGCCACACCTCACTGTGAGCCTCCCCTTCCTCCTCTGCCCCTCCTCGTGGCCGCTAGCTCGCCGTTGGCGCCGTTCCCATCGATGCTCGATAGCACCGCCGCCTGACCTCGTCGCCGGCGTTGCTCCGGCGACCATTTGGTCCTGCCACCGCTGCCGTTCGGCTCCGCGTGGCCCGTAGGATCCATCCCGCGTTAGCCCCGGTCGTTTTAGCCGCCGTAGCTGCATCCCCGTCGAGCTCCCGTAGCCGCCTCCGCCGATGAGCTCGCCGCCGGCGCTACACGCCGTCTCCGGCCATGCCACCGCCACCATCGTGTGCAGCGTCGACTGGCCGATCCAACGCGCGCAACCGCGCCACAAATGGCCCTCCCTACGCGAAACCCGAGCCTCGCCGGCCTTTCGGGAGCTCGCCGGAGCTCCTCCGGCGACCAAACGCGGCCACCGCCGGCGCAGTTGACCTGGGGCCACTGCCAGGGTCACTGCCAGGTGGGTCCCCAGGCCTCAGTTGACTGGGTTGACCCAGTCAACTGCTGACTGGGCTGGCCCCTGTCACTGACAGTGGGGCCCCACACCCCCTGTGTCTATGACACATGGGCCCCATTTGTCAGATAGTTTAATTAGTGAAGTGGATTAATTAAAATTAATAAAACTGCCTAAAGAGTCTATGACAGATGGGCCCCACCTGCTAATTAATTCTGTTTAGTTAATTTAATAAATTGGAATTCCACTGTGTCTATGACATGTGGACCCCACATGTCAGGTTCAAACACTGTTGACCTGCTGATGCAAAGCTGATGCAATGCTGACGTCACATGACACTGTTTCGGATAATGTTTGATTTAATAAATAGATTTAATTCCAGAAAATTAATAAAACTTTAGAAAATCATAGAAAATAATCTGTAAGTCAGATGAAAATAATTTATATATGAAAGTTGATCAGAAAAATACCACGAATTCAATTATGCCATCCATTCATCTGTCACATGCCTCTAACTATCTGAACATGCGACTTTTTTCCTGTTTCAGATAGGTGAATAGTGCATGACTCTGATGAAATAATTTCAAATAAATTTCTAAATTAACTATCGCACCTAGATAGGCCGTAAACACCGCTAGCCCTGCATATTGTCATGTCATGCATCATGTTGCGTCTGTGTGCTTTGTATTTATTGTTTCTTCCCCCTCTTCTCTTCGGTAGACCCCGAGGCTGACGGAGCTGCCGTGTTCGACTACGCCCTTGACGTTCAGCCTTTTGCCGCAGAGCAGCAAGGCAAGCAAAAGCCCCTTGAGCATTCCGATATCACCCATCTCTCTTTCCCTCTTATGCTTGCATTAGATTTGGCTATTGTATTAGATAGCTCCTATTCTGATGCATAGCCTGATTTTGATGAACTGCTACTGCACTTGTTGTTATATCAACTGCCTAGTTTAGGTGGATCAGTGAACCCCTGAGACCCCCTAGTCCCCGTTGCCCCTGCTTTCATCGTCGACACCGAGGACTTGAAGACAGAAGACTCAGTCATCATGACTGACAAGCCGTTACCGACACATCACCACACACCCCTTAAGTATGGCACTGCAGAGCTACTACCGAGTGCCGAGGGTGATACCTCACTTAGCACTCCCGGTGTTAATTCTGTAGCGTAGCTAACGGTCATGGGTATCGAGGGTGATTCCTCCTTCCCATTTACCGGTAGCGACTCTTGCCTTACTCATACCTCGAGTGGGATCCATCGAGGGTGATTCCTCGGATATCCACTTGGTGTATAGACACACAGTTACTATGACCTGGTTACAGAAACATGTTGAAGACGGGTCGGCCCGAAGGGTACCCGCGAGAGATATTGGTGGGGTGCGCCGGTAAGGCACCCGAGTGTTATTGGCGGGGCGACGGACTGCATTTCTTGGTTCGCGCTTGCCCCGCACTAATAATTTGCTAATGGGTTGGGTACTTGATCTGAGTTAGGTCATTGGCCTTAATACGCACTAACCTTCGTGTGGGGTAGTTATAGGCACTCAGCGTCGTTGTATCAGCCGAAGCTCTTCGGACGTCAGCAATGGAGCGGCGTGACGGATTGGACTGGACGGTGCAGCTCTTGGACTAGAGTGTACTAGGTCTGTTTCCGGCCGCCCACGCACCGTGCAGGTGTGCAAAGGGTGATTGGGCCCATGACCCCTGAGCGCATAGGATTTAGACCGGCGGGCTGGCCTCTTCGTTGAGCCTAGGTGGGGCGACGACGTGTTGATATCCCGAGGCCAGGCATGACCCAGGAAAGTGTGTCCGGCCGGAGGTGACTCAGGCGCGTTGGGGAATATGTGGTGCACCCCTGCAGGGATGAAATATCTATTCGAATAGCCGTGTCCACGGTAACAGGACGACTTGAAAAGGTGCCATGACCTTATACAACTTTAATCATAATTTAATTTAAAATGAATTGTGGCTCCGGGATTGCTTCCTCACAAGGGAGTCGAGGAACGATCTCTGGGCATGTTACTTAATTAGAATTGCTACAACAATATGACTATGTATATGAGATGCAGGTCTATTCTCTTCTGATGCTGCAAGATGCTGAAGATGCTAGTCTTCGATAGGACTAGGTCTTCTCCCTATTATTGCTTTCTGCAATCAGTCCAGATATTACCCCTTCTTTGAGAATGATGCATATCTAGCTTAGTTCTGATATAAGTCTTGCGAGTACTTTGGATGAGTACTCACAGCTGCTTTGCCCCCCTTTTCCCCTTCGATGCGTTGCCGCGTTCAGTCGATGGAGCCCAGGAGATGGAGTTCGCTGGAGACGCCTACTACACCGCCGATGGAGCTTACTACTACGTGGAGACTGCCGACGCTCAGGAGTAGTTAGGAGGTTCCCAGGCAGGAGGCCTCGCCTCTTTCGATCCGCTATCTTATGTTGGTGCTAGCCTTCTTAAGGCAAAACTTGTCTAACTTATGTCTGTACTCAGATATTGTTGCTTTCGCTGACTCGTGCTTGTCGGAGCTTTATATTCGAGCCCTCGAGGCCCCTGGCTTGTAATATTAAGCTGTATGACTCTTTATTTGTGTCTTTTGTCGTGTTGTGGTACTAATCAGTGAGTCCCTAATCTTGGCTGTACGCATTGCGTGATTGTTTAGCGTACGAACGAGAATGGGGGCGTCACAGGAGCATAGCTATATTTATTGTGTTAACTCGAGGATATCCAATTGCTACTATGAAGAATCTGAAAGATACTCGAACCAAGATCGTCCCCTCTCGTACGAGAGCCGGTAAGGAACTGCAATCAGGCTCTGCTTTTGATTCACCTACTATTTTGAATCAGCTTATAACACCATCGCTTATTGCTCATTTTGATATATCACATGAACTTGATGATGCTACTTCTGAAATTAATGATGATGCTACTGCTACACTTGATGAAACTGAGATGATTTGAAGAAACTACTATGCACACTGAAAGAAAAATCTATGATGGAGAAAATGAAACATGATCCCAAATTTGCTACATCTCCTATATTTGTTACTAATAAGGATTATGAATTCTTTGTAGACCCTGAGTTAATCCCTATAGTAGAGTCTGATCCTTTCCATGGTTATGAAACTGAGACTGTTGTTGGACATCTTACTAAACTAAATGATATTGATGCCTTGTTAACTAATGAGGAAAAGATGTGCTACTATTACATCCTTAAGCTTTTTCCTTTCTCGCTAAAAGGTGAGGCCAAGGAATGGTTCCTCACTCTTGCTCCTGGTTGTGTGCGTAACCCTAGGATATGATTTAGTACTTCTCTAAAAAATATTTCCTGCTCATAAGAAACAAGCTGCTTTATAGGAAATATTTAACTTTGTGGAAAATGAAGAAAATAGCCTCCCTCAAGCTTGGGGGAGGCTTCTCCACCTATTAAGAGCTTTACCTAATCATACTCTCAAGAAAAATGAAATACTTGATATCTTCTATAATGGACTAACCGACGCTTCTAGGGACTACCTATATAGTTGTGCTGGTTGTGTTTTCAGGGAAAGAACTGTTGGGCAAGCTGAAGAATTATTGAATAACATATTGCAAAATGCTGATAATTGGACACTTCTCAAGACACCGCCGGAACTTATTCAAAATAAGAGAGGTATTCTATTCCTCAGTCATGAGGATATGCAAGAAGCCAAAAGAACTATGAAGGAGAAAAGTATTAAATCTGAAGATGTCAAGAAGTTACCACCTATCAAAGACATACATGGACTTGACACCCCGACACAGGTAATAGAGGTAAAATCTCTCCGTGCCTTTAATGAAAGTGATGTACCTTATACTAAGACTCCTAGTCAATGCATGGATGAATTTGATAATTACGTTGTTAATCAAGAACATTTCAATAACTATGTGAAAGATCAATTAAGACGTAATGCCATGATGATAGATCGCTTGAGTGACTTGATGTTTAGCATTGCTAATGATGTTAATGGTCTAGGTAAACATGCTTCTATGGTTCATACTCAACTAGACCAAGTTGCTAAGTCACAAAATGATTTGCTTGCTGAATTAAATGAGAACGTGAATGACCATGTTGTTAGAGTAATGACTAGAGAAGGTAGGATGACTCAGGAACCTCTTTATCCTGAAGGTCATCCTAAAAGAATAGAACATGATTCTCAGAGAATTAATGATGATGCACCTTGTCCATCTAAAAAGAAAAAGAAAAAGAAAAATGATAGGACTTAGCATGATTCTAGTGAACCTGTTATAGAAAAACCTGCTGACAAACATAATGATGTTTCTATTTCTGATGCGGAGACGCAATCTGGTAGTGAACATGCACCTAGTGATAATGAGAATGATAATAATAATAATGATGTTCACATAGATGCTCAGCCATATAATATTAAAGAACATGATAATGATGTGGAAATAGAACCTACTGAAGATCTTGATAACCCACATCCCAAAAATAAACGGTATGAGAAGAGAGACTTTGTCGCTAGAAAACATGGTAAGGTGTAACATCCCAAATTTTCAATTTGGGATATTTTACAATTATAGGTAAGCATCTATGCATTTTGATTGAAATGAATGTGGCAATTAAATTTTCATTTTCTTTATTTGGCTTCTTTTAAATTGGCATTTGAATTTTATTCACAAATCCCTGACAAAATAATTTAAAAAAAGTATGAGAGGAGGTAACATGACACCCCAAAAGTCAGAACAAAATAGTGCCAATTCATTTGAAAGTCAAATTTGGTTTTATTTGGAAAAAAATTTAAAAAATAATTTTTTATAAAGTTTTTATTTTGCCTCTCAAAAAATGTTGACACCTTAGGATTTATTTTTCTGATGGTTCTTATATATAATACCCTATACTTCACTTTTTATTTAATATAATTTGTCCCGTTTTTCTTCTGTTAAAAAACGAATTGAAAAAAAAGGGGCAACGCCCAGCGCCCGGCAAGCCAGCCCAGCTTAGCGCTAGGAGGAGCCAGCCCTAGCGATCTGGCCAGGAGCCAGCGCTCCCGGGAGCTCCTACTCGTCGCTCGCTGCGGCAACCAGTCGGGGCTTCGCACAGGGCGACCCCCAACTAGGCCGGCCCAGTAGGCGCGCCACAACTGTAGCTTCTTTTTTCCTTTTCTGCTTATTTCCTTTTTTTGGGGGTCATTTTTCTTCCTGTTTTCCTTTTTTTATTAAAACGAACAAACGTTGAATTTCTCAATCATTTCTTGAAAACATGAATGTTTTTTAAAACAGAGAACAAATTTAAAAACACGAACAATATTTTAAAGAACAAACATTTTTTTGAATCTTGAGAACAAAATTTTAAACCAAGAACAATTTCGAAAAATCTTGAACAAATTTTGGACTGCGAACAAATTTTTAAAGCAGGAACATTTTTTGAATCTTAAGAACAAAATTATGAAACGGAGAACAATTTTGAAAACCCCAAACAAATTTGGAAGCGTGAACAATTTTTTAAAAGCACGAACATTTTTTTAAATCTCGAGAACAAATTTTGAAAAATCCTGAACAAATTCATAAACGTGAACAATTTTTGAAAATACGAATATTTTTTTGAATTTTGAGAACAAATTTCGAAAAACAAGAACATTTTTTGAAAAACATTTTAAAAAACCCAGAGCATTTTTTGAATTTGAAGAACATTGTTTGAAAACCCAGAACATTTTTTGAAAATCCAGAACATTTTTCTAAAAACAAAAATATTTTTCGAATTTAAAGAACAATTTTAGAAAATCCCGAACATTTTCTGAAAATCCAGAACATTTTTTGAAAATCCAGAACATTTTTGAAACAGAAACAGAAAAAAAAAGAAACAGAAAAGAATAAAGAAAAAAAGAAAACGATAGAAAAGAAAAACCGGTTCGGGAAACCTTCTAGAAGGTTCCCAAAACCGGAAAAAACTGTCTGGGAAAGTCTAGAAGGTCCCCAAAACCGGGATCCCTGCAACCGGTAATGGGCCGGCCCAGATCGCGTCGATCCCTCTTCATCCTGTGCGAAGCCTCGACATCTTGATGCAATGTGCGTCGTATAGGATTTTCCAGCGCTCCCACCGAGCCGCCGCCGCACACGCACGTACTCATCTCTCTCTCACGTGCGGCCCCTTCTCTCTCTCTCTTTTTTCGTCTGACTGCTAGGACCCACGAGATCTACTTCCCCTGCACGTAACGGAAGGAAACGAAGCTCCAACTCGGACACGAACCAGACGCCGTCTTCGTTTCAAACTTCGCGAAAATCCTATCTCTAGCCTTCCCCTCGTCCAAGCAAGATGTCCTATAAATACCCACGACTCTCCTCGGCTGATTCTCCCAAACCCCAATGCCCGAAACCACCTCTACTCGAAGCTCTCGTCGTTTGGATCTCACCGCAGAAGCTGAGGTTCATCGCCGGATTCCGATGCCGGTGAGCCATCCCGAGCCTCCCTCTTCTATGGTTCGACTTCTCTCGATCCCTAGATTTGTTTTGACATGATCTTGTGACCCCTCTCAATCTACAGCCACCGCCTCGAGCTCGCAACGCCGCCGGAGTTCACGGAGTTCACCTCGACGCCCCGCTCGCCTCCATCATCCCCAACCTCCACCAACGCTAAAAATCGGTCACTCTTGATCTTCCCCACCCACCGGACATCAACACCGACGCCGTTGATCGCTGGAGCCGCCGCCCCACCGCCATCTTCTTCCCTCCTCACCCGTTTCTTCTCTGTAAGGGAGCGCTCTCTCTATGTACGCTAGCATGTTTTTTTTAGAACAAACGAAGCGTTTGGTTTTCTTGTAGATCGGTTGGGATCGGTTTATTTTGCGGTTTAGGCCGAACCGCCTCACGGTTTTTTCCTCTAGTTAGTTTTATTTCCATATTAGTTAAGTAGAAGCCGTCCGCTTCCTAAGCCCTGCAGCACACAACCTTAGCCAATAGGAGCTCGCCACGTGTAATCTGCCGTTAACGTTTTCAGAAAAAATCCCGTTTTCACATCGGATCTCGAATTTGTTTTTTTTTATCTTTAATTCTACAACTCCGATTTCGATGATTCTTTTTGCTACAGATTCACAAAAATCTCATCTATCCCTTGGAACCAACAAAAAAATATTTTTGAACTTTTAAATTTCGAATTCAAACAGAATTATATTAAACACTAATTTGGGAATAACTTTTATTTAAAAATAGGTTTTTGAGAAATTCTTTTTGCTACAGTTTTCTGCATGTTATATGTATCCAGAGAACTAACAAAAATAATTTTTTTTTATTAAAACTGAATCTGGATAGATTTAAGGTCTATCTTAAAAAGGTCATAACTTTTGCTTTATAAAACCTTTTTAAGTGATTTTTTTGCTAATTAAAAATAATAGAAAATACTTTCTGTTAAACCAATGTTGTATCTTATTTTCTTCTATTAAAAATAGTTTCTGTCCAGAAACTTGTTTTGGCAATTTCCGTGAGTTTTCGACTTCTCTTTTGATGATTGTTTTTGCATATGATATTGTTTGCATAATTGTGACCATGATTGCTTATTGTATGCTCATTGTTTGTCACGCTAGATTGTCCGGAGTGTGAGGCGGAGTACTAGCAATCCTAAGAGTTTAACGAACGTCAGCAAGGCAAGTTCACACTTTGATCATACTTCCTATACCCAGTTTTACTATGCATTAGTTTCACTCTTACAAATTTGCATGAGTAGGATTGAGAAATTATGGTATTGCTATGTAGTTCATGAGGTAGGAACCTATGACATTTGATCACCCCGGGAATATTCGGTATGCTTATGTATTGCTTAGCCATGCTCGTAGACGGGGATTGGTATGTGTGATTCATGTAAGTTATGAGAGAGACATAATAATTTTGGGATAACCTTAAGGTGGCAACATTAACACAAATCTGGGTGGAATGGTTGGGGCACCTGGAGAATCCAGTGCTTGCCCTAGGGGATCCCGGAGGACCCGTGTGATCACCCTACGGAATGCCACCCAGGCTCAAAGGGATCATATGATATTTCATGCCTAGACACTTCCGTGTGCAGCCACAAGCCATTATGGGCTCTGGCATAGTTGAGTAAGCTTGTGTGAGCCTTTCCGGGTAGGCTAGCAGATGTAGGGGAAAGTAGGTGTACCGGCCTATCCAGGGTTAAGGGGAACACATTCAGAAAGACTATGTCTCGATCTTCCGATCATGGAGGTGGTCAAGTCTTGTGGGGAAAAGTGCTCAAACCTCTGCAGAGTGTATAAACTAATCATGATTAGCCATGAATTATTGGTTGATCTCATCACTCTATTTAATTAATGAATTGGGTTAGTAATAACTTGGGAATTTTGGGAATTGAGTTGGAGGAACCTTCTCAATAATGGCATAACTTGGTGGTAAATAAAAATTTATTCCTTTGTTGTAGGAAAAAATTGGCATTATGCAAAATTAAACTCAGAGCCTCCACCAGCCAAATTTGCATATAGAGATAGTTATTTTTCATCATTACTCTATGGTGTGACATTGCCAGCATATTCCATGTGCTGACCTACACGGCTGCAACGTCTCATGTTGCAGAGTTTTCCGACAAGGATTAAGGTGCGATAGGTCGTTGTTCTGCACTCAGTTTTGCCAGTGGAGTTGATGGACTCATTTACCTTCGAAGCTTCCGCAGTTATTTTATTTAGATGGCCTCCAGCCATATTATTGTAATAAATACTCTTATGAGGACCTCGATGTAATAAAGTGTGTGATTGAACTCTGTATTATTTCATCGAGTACTGTGTGTGCTAGCAAGTTCGATCCAGGGACTAGCACGGTATGCACAGGACTCTGATTTTCGGATCGGGTCGCTACATAAGGAAAGAGAGCCATGGGTTCAAAAGCCCATGCCATTCCCTCGTAAGCCTTCCAAGAGTAAGGACGAGGAAGATTTTAAACGCTTTGTTGAAATGATTAGACCTGTCATTTTGCGCACTCGTTTGACTGATATATTGAAAATGCCTCCATATGGTAAGTATATGAAGGATATTATTACCAACAAGAGAAAAATACTTGAAACTGAAATTGCTACTATGCTTGCTAATTATTCTTTTGATGGTGGAGTGCCTAAGAAGTTGGGAGATCCGGGTATACCCACAAAACCTTGCTCCATTAAACGAAGTTATGTTAAAAACTGCTTTATGTTATTTAGGAACCGGCGTTAGTGTTATGTCTTTCTCTCTATACAAAAGACTTGATTTGAATAAACTCACACCTACTAAGATATGTTTGCAAATGGCTGATAAATCTACTACTATACCTATTGGAATTTGCAAGGATGTTCCTGTTGTGGTTGCAAATGTTACTATCTTAACAGACTTTGTTATTCTTGAGATGCCCGAGGACGACAACATGTCAATTATCCTTGGTAGACCCTTTTTAAATACTGCAGGGGTTGTTATTGATTGCAACAAAAGCAAGGTTACTTTTCACGTCAATGGCAAACAACATATCGTGCATTTTTTGAAGAAGCAAACTTTGCTTAATAATATTAATGTCATTGAGCCAAGTGCCACAATCATCATTGGAGGTTTTAAATTTCCTATTCCTACTGCCAAGAATAAATATGATATTCTTATTGTTGGGGATATGGAAATTCCCCATTGAGGTAACTTAGTGTTATACGTAATTCCCCATTGAGATACTGTTAGGTGTTATTTATAATCTTGTTTTTCAATAAAAAATTCCAAGAATTGCCTTAGGATGCTTGGATTGCATGTTTGATGTGTGCTGTGTAAAAATAGAAACTTTCTCTGTAGTGTTTGAATTTTCATATTTTACTGGAACGTGGAAATTTCTAAAAAATTTACAAAGTGTTTTCATATAAATTATTTAGCATGTCCTAAATTGTCATAATTGTTTGAGTTACATAAGTACACTATTTTCATAAATTGCTACAGACTGTTCTGTTTGGACAGATTGTTGTCATAGTTTTGTTATCTACTTATCCTATAGTTTCCGTAGCCTATATTGGTAAATATAAATTGTGGAAACAATAGTAAACAGTAGATGATGTTTGAAAATTACTGTGCAACTTGTCTTGGCAGTACAAGAAGTGTGGATTTATTCTTATGTGTACTAACCTATCTCACGAGTTCTTTTCGAGTTTTGTGTGGATGAAGTTTTTGAGAATAGGTGAAACCATGATATGAGAGGATTGAACAAGTTACAGAATCTCAAGCTTGGGGATGCCCAAGGCACCCCAAGTAAATATTTCAAGAAGTCTCAAGCATCTAAGCTTGGGGATGCTATGCATCCCACCTCTCTTCATCAAACAAATATGGGTTAGCCTATGTTGAGCCTAAATTTTTATTTGTTCACATGATATGTGCTATTCTTGGAATGAATTTTTATTTAGTTTGCTGTTTGAATAAAATACTCAGATCTGAAAATATTTATTGAGAGAGAGTCCTCACATAGCTACTTTATTGTTTGACTACTCATTGATATTTACTTATATCTTTTGAAGAGTAGTTTGATGTTTGCTCTTGTGCTTCACTTATATCCTATGAGTAAATTGTCAATGAATTGAATATCATAAATCTGAAATTATTAATGTGCTTTATGCTTAGTAGTAGCTTCACATCTGGTTTATAAAGTAAAATCTATTGAAGTTTCACAATCATCAAATTGGTCATACAAGCAATTCATGAATGATTAGTATAAGAAAGAGAACTTTCACATACAAATGTATTATCTTGGACATCTTCTATGATTGTGAATACCCATTAATTATTTTCAAACTTGAGCAAATTAGTTGAAGGTGTACAAGGAAGACAACGTAATGAGTTATGGTTGTGTATATTTGCATAGAAGTTATATTGTTATGGATCCTCCAACATGTGGTGTTTGCTTAGGATCTTTTGCTAGCCAAAAATTCGTACTAAGTAGAGATACTACTTGTGCATCCAAAAACCCTTAAACCCAGTTTCTTGCCATGAGAATCCACTATATCTACCTATATGCGGTATTACCCTGTCATTCCAAGTAAATTTGCATGTGCCACCTCTAAAATTTCAAATGAGCATCTGTTTTGTGTGCTTGGACCGCTCATGGAGCGACGGGGGACAGTCAGTATCTTCCATGTTAAGCGGGTTATTCTCATGATGAGTGTTTATTCACTCGTCCTTGCACGAGAGGGGCGGTAATAGGGATTCCTAGTCCCGGAATAAAAAAATGCAAATAATTAAACAAAACTCCCCCAGGAATGTTGTTGGTATGGACGGTACCCGTGGATTCGGCTAGCCGTGGAGTGTGTTTGTTGGTGGAGGGGGAGTAAACCTTTACTTTTACCGCTATTGATAAATCTTGGTCGTAACGTTGACAGGAAGGGTGCACCTCCCAAAATTATGTTTATCTCTGATTTAAGCTTTGAGCTCTGGCACCTCTACAAATCCCTGTGTCCCTCTGCGAAGGGCCTATTTTTTACCTTTTAGTATTTACTTTTATGCAAGAGTCAATAGTATGCATTCTCATTTCAACCTCAATTATTCTCTAGTTGGCAAGCATCATGTGGTGGGGAAAGATCTAGGCACATATGGCCAGTCAAATATATTTGATCATGACTTATTATTGTTGACAACTATCTCTATGATAAATGAGTTGGGAGGCGAAACATTAAGCCCCTATCTTTCTCTGTGTTCGATGGATGCCATTTGTTCTAAAAATATGCTTTGAGTACTAGCAATCATAGAAGACTATATGATGATTGAGTATGTCGAGCTCTTACTTAGACTTTGTTGAGAATAAGTTGAATTGCAATTGTTTGGTGACTAAGAACATATGTTGTTAAGTTTCAAGAGAATTCATTGTTTGAACCATAACATGTGAATTGGTTGCTACTTTATCATGATGAGTTTTATGAGAAAGAGTTGTTGTTATGATGCTAGGAAAAGTGGTTGAAGTTATCAATGATCAAACTTATATATTATGCTAACATTCACACTTCATAAATTAGTTCTTTTATCATTTACCTACTCGAGGACGAGTAGGAATTAAACTTGGGGATGCTGATACGTCTCCAATGTATCGATAATTTATGAAGTATTCATGCCATATTCACCTATGTTTACAATAATTTTATATGGTTTTAATGCACTTTATATGATTTATTTAGAACTAACCCGGACTGACGCTGTTTTCAGCAGAATTACCGTGGTGTTGTTTTTATGCAGAAAATGAACGTTCTCGGAATCGCCCGAAACTTTTTGACGATTTTTTTGGAACAAAAGAGGCACTAGAAGATTCGTTGGAGGGCCAGAAGAGCCACAAGGTGGGCACAACCCACCAGGGCACGACAGGCCCCCCTGGCGCGCCCTGGTGTCTTGTGGTCCACTCGTGGCCCATCTTCGCATGAAACCGACGCCCAAAAATCCTATATATATATATAAACCACCATAAATAACCCTAGACGAGAAGTTCCGCCACCGTAAAGTATCTGTATCGGTGAAAACCAATCTGGGGAGAAAACAGTACCCTGCCGGAGAGGGGAAATCATCTCCGGTGGCCATCTTCATCATCCCGGCGGAGGCCATGACAAGGAGGGAGTAGTCCACCCTCGGGGCTGAGGGTATGTACCTGTAGCTATGTGTTCAATCTCTCTCTCTCTCTCGTGTTCTTGAGATGTCATGATCTTGATGTATCACGGGCTTTGTTAATATAGTTGGATCATATGGTGTGTTTCCCTCTCTATCTTGTTGTGATGAATTAGGTTTTCCCTTTGAGATTTCATTATGTTGGATTGAATATTGGATTTGAGAACACTTGATATATGTCTTGCATGTGGATACCCGTGGTGACAATGGGGTGTTCTATTGATTCACTTGATATATGTTTTGGTACTCAACTTGCGGATTCCCGAGGTGACATTGGGGTAATATATGCATAGGGTTTGATACACGTTCTTGTCCTACTTTCTCCGGTAGAAATCTTGGGGCACTCTTTGAGGTTTTTTGTGTTGGATTGAGTATTATGAATCTGAAATTGTTTGATGCGTATTGTATAATTAACTCATGGATACTTGTGGTGACATTGGAGTATCTAGGTGACATTAGAGTTGGTTGATGCATATCATATGGTGTTATTCTAGTACGAACTCTTAGATAGATTGAACGGAAAGGATAACTTGATGTTATCTTAGTAAGAACTCTTGAACAGATCGATCAGAAAGGATAACTTCAAGGTGGTTTCGTACCCTACAAACAATTTCTTCTTATGTTCTCCGCTAGATAAGAACTTTGGAGTGATTCTTCGTTGCACGTTCAGGGACGGTTATGTGATCCAATTATATTAGCATTGTTGAGAGATTGCACTAGAGAAAGTACGGACCCTAGGCCTTGTTTTGAAGCATTGCAATACCGTTTGTGCTCACTTTTGTTACTTGCTACCTTGCCGTTTTTATTTTTTTAGATTACAAAAACCTATATCTATCATCCATATTGCACTTGTATCACCATCTCTTCGCCGAACTAGTGCACCTATACAATTTGCCATTGTATTGGGTGTGTTGGGGACACAAGAGACTTTTTATTATTTGATTGCAGGGTTGTTTGAGAGAGACCATCTTCATCCTACACCTCCCATGGATTGATAAACCTTAGGTCATCCACTTGAGGGAAAATTGCTACTGTCCTACAAAACTCTGCACTTGGAGGCCCAACAAAGTCTACAAGAATAAAGTTGCATAGTAGACTTCGATGCTCCATAAGGTCATCCACCTGAATCACAAGGATGTCAACCCCGAGCGTGAGACCTACCTCTAACTAGGGTTTGGAGCACCTCATATCAGAGCTCGGTCGGAGGCGCACTCGCTTGTGGTGCATCGGCATCATATGTAAATTTGTACTCCCTCTTTGGCGAGTACCGATGCACCAAGACAAGTGGAGAGGTCTGAAAAGTTAGTGTCTGCAACTTCATAGTAATATTATAATGCAGAGGATGAGGAGCTGCAGGTAAATCATAACCTTCATCGCTTTCATCAATCTGCACATTAATCATGTCAAAACAATTACCATTGGTGGGAGTTTCTAGACAGCGGTCGTTCCATCCGTCATCTCTGTGTTCCTCCGGATCATCATTTTCTGAACATTTTTGTTCTTGTGGCTCGATGATATCTTCTTCTTCTTATTCCTGCATAAGTTTATGTTCCTATGAAATTTTGGCTTGGGAGATGGTGGCCATCCGCTTCTCATAGTTTATAACCAAAGGATTTTCATCAAAATTATTATCTAGGCAAAAGTTATAAACTTATCCCACCAAGTCTTCATGCTTAGTCAACGAAGTATGTTCTTCGGCAAACCTTCCAATCCACATTAAAAGCTCATGTGATCTAAGCATTAACATCATCTCATCAATTACCTCAACATCTTCAAGAGGATGTTCGAAATGGTTGAATGATCTCACAATCGGATGTGGGTAATCTCTGCAATAAAAAATCATGTGGAGAAGAGATTGGCACTACATGCAACCTTTACGTATATCATTAGCTGTCTCTACTTCTATTAAACAAGCCAACCTAGTCATCTCTAGGTGCACCCAGCCTAAACTACACACAATAACCCAGACCAATAAGAGCCACACGATGAAATCCACTATTTAGATCTAATCGTCAGCGTCTAACAATTTCTAAGAGCAGACGAAAACTCTGCCAGCCCACCACCTCCATAGGAGAGTCCCCCGATCTCCCTCCCCCGATTTACATCTTCGGGATCTCTCTCTCTGCCCCCACGGCGCCGATGTGCTCCCCGTCGCCTTCGTCGGCCGCTCCTATGGGCCAGAGGATCTCCGCTGCCCAACGCACGCTGTCGCCACAATCTAGCCGCCAGCCTTTCGTCACGCATGGCGGTGTTGGTCGCGGGTGGCCGCCTGCCACTCCTCCGCTTGGCTGACGAGGACGCGCGGCTTAGTTACAGGAGGTGCCTGACTCCAACTTGATCTCCACTTCCCTGTCCGGTTTCATCTAATGTGGATAAGATGGATTGCAGCTGATGTGGCACAGTTCATCGGCCGCCTTTCCCCGTGAGCTAAACGTGACGACCTTTCCTTTCTCCCGGCCCCGGCGACCTGCGCCAGAACGCCAACGCTGACCGTGCCTCCCTCAACCTCGTACCGATATATGTGACGGTCATATGATTTTGCCTACTGTACATACAAATTTGTTGCATTTGTTTAGACATCACGGGCAGCAATTTCTAAATTGACCTTTTTTGTTGGCTTTGCTACTATTGCGGTATTGCCCCTAACATTGACCAGGACCATGATCCTAGATTATATTGTGCAAACTTCTGCCAAGAAGATTAGATATAAACTCCTGCTTTCAAGTTTGTGCTATAACCTAAAGGAGAAACAGTTCATTATCGACCAGCAGATAAAAGTAGGTTTGGTTTTTTACCTCATTTTCCATTGCCACAGTAGCACTTTCTGTTAGTTCGAACGATATCTCAATGCATTATTTACACACCTAGCTTGTGCTCTGTGACTAGAATTGGTAAACTGTGTTGGAAATATGCCCTAGAGGCAATAATAATTTAGTTATTATCATATTACCTTGTTCATGATAATCGTTTATTATCCATGCTATAATTGTATTGATTGGAAACTCAAATACATGTGTGGGTACATAGACAACACTGTGTCCCTAGTATGCCTCTAGTTAACTAGTTCGTTGATCAAAGATGGTCAAGGTTTCCTGGCCATAGACATGAGATGTCATTTGATAATGGGATCACATCATTAGGAGAATGATGTGATGGACAAGACCCAAACTATAAACATAGCATATGATCGTGTCAGTTTATTGCTATAGTTTTCTGCATGTCAAGTATCTGTTCCTATGACCATGAGATCATGCAACTCACTGACACCGGAGGAATACCTTGTGTGTATCAAACGTCACAACGTAACTGGGTGAATATAAAGATGCTCTACAGGTATCTCCGAGGGTGTCTGTTGAGTGGGCATGGATCAAGACTGGGATTTGTTACTCCGTGTGACGGAGAGGTATCTCAGGGCCCACTCGATAATACAACATCACAATAAGCCTTGCAAGCAATGTGGCTAAGTGTTAGCCACGAGATCTTGTATTACAGAACGAGTAAAGAGACTTGCCCATAACGAGATTGAACTAGGTATAGAGATACCGACGATCGAATCTCGGGCAAGTAACATACCGAAGAACAAAGGGAACAGCATACGGGATTAACTGAATCCTTGACATAGAGGTTCAACCGATAAAGATCTTCGTAGAATATGTAGGAACCAATATGGGCATCCAGCTCCCGCTATTGGTTATTGACCGTAGAGGTGTCTTGGTCATGTCTACATAGTTCTCGAACCCGCAGGGTCTGCACACTTAAGGTTCGGTGACGTTTTGGTATAGTAGAGTTATGTATGGTGGTGACCGAAGGTTGTTCGGAGTCCCGGATGAGATCCTGGACATCACGAGGAGCTTCGGAATGGTCCGGAGGTAAGGATTGATATATAGGAAGTCCTGTTTTGGTCACCCGAAAAGTTTCGGGTATTTCGGTAGTGTACCGGGAGTGACGGGAGGGGTACCGGGGACCATCGGGAGGGGTGTCTCGACCCAAAGGACCTCATGGGCTGTGGGAGGAGTCAAACCAGCCCCTAGTGGGCTGGCCTAACCCCCCCCCCCCCCACTAAGGCCCATGTGGCTTTGGGTGGAAAAAATCCAAAGGAGGAAAGGTGGAAAGGGTTTCCAAGTGGAGAGGAGGAATCCTACTCCTAATAGGATTGGAGTAGGACTCCTCCACCTCCAATTTCGGCCAAACCTTAAGGGTTTGAGGCTGCCTCCTCCCCTCCCTCCCTCCTATATATACTAGAGGATTTAGAGGGAAGAGCTAACCCTAATTGCCACGTGCTCCCTCTACTTCATCTAGATCGTTTTCTCCTCTAGTCTAGTTCGGCGGTGCTTAGGCGAAGCCCTGCCGGAATAGTTCCACCACCATTGCCGCCACGCTGTCGCGCTGCCGGAGAACTCATCTACCTCTCTGCTCCCTTTTGCTGGATCAAGAAGGCGGAGATCGTCATCGAGTTGTACGCGTGCTGAACGCGGAGGTGCCGTCCGTTCGGCGCTAGATCGGAAGGACCGTGATCAGGATCGCGAGACGATTCGTGATTTGATTGCGGGACGGATCGAGATTGGATCGCGAGATGGATCGTGATGGGATCGCGGGACGCTCGGCGATTTGGATCGCGAAGACGTTCGACTACATCAACCGTGTTTCTTAACGCTTCCCGCTTAGCGATCTACAAGGGTATGTAGATCCACTCTCCTCTCGTAGATGCTCATCACCATGGATAGATCTTGCGTGTGCGTAGGAAATTTTTTGTTTCCCATGCAACGTTCCCCAACAGTGGCATCATGAGCTAGGTCTATGTGTAGATGAGATCTCGAGTAGAACACAAAGGAGTTTGTGGGCGTTGATATTCAGATTGCTTCCTCCCTTGGTCTTTTCTTGATTCGGCGCTATTGTGGGATGAAGCGTCCCGGACCAACATTACTCGTACGCTTACGAGAGACCGGTTCCATCAACTGACATGTAACTTCGTTGGATAAAGATGGCTGGCGGGTGTCTGTTTCTCCCACTTTAGTCGAATCGGATTTGACAAAGGCCATCCTTGAGAAGGTTGAATAGCAATTTTTGTATCACCGTTGTGGTTTTTGTGTAGGTAAGAATTGTTCTTGCTAGATACCCGTAGCAGCCACGTAAAACTTGCAACAACAATTAGAGGACGTCTAACTTGTTTTTGCAGGGTATGTTGTGATGTGATATGGCCAATTACATGATGAGATATATGTGATGTATGAGATGATCATGTATTGTATAGAATATCACGACTTGCATGTCGATGAGTACGGCAACCGGCAGGAGCCATAGGGTTGTCTTTAATTATTTTCGCCATTTTTGCTTTACTTTATCACTATGAGTTAGCAATAGTCGTGGAAGCAACAGTCGGCGCGACAACCTCATGGCGACACATTGATGGAGATCAAGATGATGGAGATCATGGTGTTATGCCGGTGACGATGGAGATCATGCCGGTGCTTTGAAGATGGAGATCAAAAGCACAAGTTCATGGCCATATCATGTCACTTAAGATTTGCATGTGATGTTAATCCTTTTATGCATCTAATTTTGCTTAGGACGACGGTAGCATTATAAGGTGATCCCTCACTAAAATTTCAAGATAAAATTGTGTTCTCCCCGAGTGTGCACCGTTGCGAAAGTTTGTCGTTTTGAGACACCACGTGATGATCGAGTGTGATAGACTCTACGTTCACATACAACGGGTGCAAGCCAGTGTTGCACGTGCGGAACACTCGGGTTAAACTTGACGAGCCTAGCATGTACAGACATGGCCTCGGAACACAAGAGACCGAAAGGTCGAACATGAGTCATATAGTAGATATGATCAACATGAAGATGTTCACCATTGAAACCACCTCAACTCACGTGATGATCGGACTTGAGTTGGTGGATTTGGATCATGTGTCACTCGAATGACCGGAGGGATGTCAATTTGAGTGAGAGTTTTTAAGTAATATGATTAACTAAACTCATTATCATGAACATAGTCAAAATGTCTTTGCAAATTATGTTGTAGATTACTAGCTCGCGTTGTAGCTCCCTTGAATTTTTATATGTTCCTAGAGAAATAGAGTTGAAAGATGATGGTAGCAATAATGCGGACTGGGTCCGTGATCTGAGGATTGTCCTCATTGCTGCATAGAAGGCTTATGTCCTTAATACACCGCTCGGTGCGCCACCCCCTCAAGCGTCGTCTGTAGATGTTGTGAACATCTGACATGCACGTTCTGATGACTACTTGATAGTTCAGTGCGTCATGCATTACGGCTTAGAATTGAGGCTCCAAAACGTTTTGAACGTCACGGAACATATTAGATGTTCTAAGAGCTGAAATTGGGATCTCAGGCTCGTGCCCGTGTTGAGAGGTATGAGACCTCCAACAAGATTCTTTGCCTGCAAGATGAAGGAGAATAGCTCAATCGTTGAGCATGTGCTCAGATTGTCTGGGTGCTACAATCGCTTGACTCGAGTGGGAGTTGATCTTCCAGATAAGATAGTGATTGCTATAGTTCTCCAAGTCACTGTCACTAAGCTAATAGAGCTTCGTGATGAACTATATAATGCCAGGGATGGAAATAATGATCCCCGAGCTATTCGCAATGTTTGACACCGCGAAGGTAGAAATCAAGAAGGAGCATCAAGTGTTGATGGTTAGTGAAACCACTAGTTTCGAGAAGGGCAACGGCAAGAAGGGAATTTCATGGATGGCAAGCCAGTTGCTGCTCCAGTGAAGAAACCCAAGGTTGAACCCAAACCCGAGACTAAGTGCTTCTACGATGAGGAGAAGGGTCGCTGAAGCGGAACAACCCTAGATACTTGGTAAATAAGAAGGATGGCAACGTCGACATAAGTATATTTAATATACGTGTTATTGATGTGTACCTTACCGGTACTCCTAGTAGCACTTGGGTATTGGATACCGGTTCGGTTGCTAAATGTTAGTAACTCGAAATAAAAGCTACGGAATAAACGGAGGCTAGCTAAGGGCGAGGTGACGATGAGTGTTGGAAGTGTTTCCAAGGTTGATGTGATCACCATCGCACGCTCTCTATACCTTCGGGATTAGTGATGAACCTAAACAAGTGTTATTTGGTGTTTGCGTTGAGCATGAACGTGATTAGATCATGTTTATTGCAATACGGTTATTCATTTAAGTTAGAGAATAATGGTTATTCTGTTTACATGAATAATACCTTCAATGGTCATGCACCCAAGGAGAATGGTTTATTGAATCTTGATCGTAGTGATACACATGTTCATAATATTGATGCCAAAAGATACAAAGTTAATAATGATAGTACCACATACTTGTGGCACTGCCGCTAAATGTCATATTGGTGTAAAACGCATGAAGAAACTCCATGCTGATGGATCTTTGGACTCATTCGATTTCGAATCGGTTGAGACATGCGGACCATGCCTCATGGGCAAGATGACTAAGACCCCGTTTTCCAGTATGATGGAGCGGGCAAGTAACTTATTGGAAATGATACATGTTGATGTATTCGGTCCAATGAGTGTTGTAGCAGGCGGTGGATATCGTTATTTTCCTACCTTCACTGATGATTTGAGTAAATATGGGGATATTTGCTTAATGAAACACAAGTCTGAAACGTTTGAAAAGTTCAAACAAAATCAGAGTGAAGTTTGAGATCATCGTGACAAGAAGATAAAATGTCTACGATGTGATCGTGGAGGTAAATATCTGAGTTACGAGTTTGGTATGCAACTCAAGACAATGTGGAAGTTGTTTCACAACTCACGCCACCTGGAACGCCATAGTGTGATGGTGTGTCCGAACGTCGTAGTCGTGCTCTATTGGATATGGTGCGAACTATGATGTCTCTTATCGATTTACCACTATCGTTTTAGGGTTATGCATTAGAGACAACCACATTCACTTTAAAAGGGGCACCATCTAAGTCCGTTGAGATGACACCGTATGAATTTTGGTTTGGTGGAAACCTAAGCTGTCATTTCTTAATGTTTGGGGCTGCGACGCTTATGTGAAAAATGATTTTCACCTAATGAGCTCGAACCCAAAGCGGACAAATGCATCTTCATAGAATACCCTAACGTAACAGTTGGGTAAACCTTCTATCTTAGATCCAAGCACAAAGTGTTTGTTGCTAAAACGGGTCCTTTCTCAAGAAAGAGTTTCTCTCGAAAGAATTGAGTGGGAGGAAGATAGAACTTGATGAGGTTGTTGAATCTTTGTTTCAACCAGAGAGTAGCGCATCGCAGAAAGTTGTTTCTGTGGAGCCTACATTAGTTGAAGAGGAAGTTAATGATGATGATCATAAAGCTTTGGAACAAGTTACTATCGAACCTCGTACGTTGACAAGGACGCGTACTGCTCCTGAGTGGTACGGCAACCCTGTCTTAGAGGTCATGTTGTTGGACAACGATGAACCTACGAGCTATAGAGAAGCGATGATGAGCCCGGATTCCGAGAAATGGTTAGAGGCCATGAAATCCGAGATGGGATCCATGTATGAAAACAAAGTATGGGCTTTGGAAGTATTACCTGAAGGGCGAAAGGCCATTCAGAACAAATGGATCTTTAAAAGGAAGACGGACGCGGACGGTAATGTCACCGTCTATAAAGCTCGACTTGTGGCAAAGGGTTTTTCACAAGTTCAAGGAGTTGACTGCGATGAGACTTTCTCACCCGTAGCGATGCTAAAGTCTATTGGAATTATGTTAGCAGTTGCTGCATTTTTCGATTATGAAATCTGGCAGATGGATGTCAAAACATCGTTTCCTTAACGGTATCCGTGAGGAAAGGTTGTATGTGATACAACCGGAAGGTTTTGTCAGTCCTAAGGATGCTAAAATGTATGCAAACTCCAGCGATCCTTCTATGGACTGGAGCAAGCATCTCGGAGTTGGAATATACGCTTTGATGAGGTGATCAAAGTTTTTGAGTCTATACAAAGTTTATGAGAAACTTGTATTTACAATAAAGTAAGTGGGAGCACTATAGAATTTCTGATAAGTATATGTGGATGACATATTGTTGATCGGAAATGATGTAGAATTTCTGGAAAGCATAAAGGGTTGTTGGAAAGGAGTTTTTCAAAGAAAAACCTGGAATGAAGCTACTTAAATATTGGGCATCAAGATCTATAGAGATAGATCAAGACGTCTGATAAAACTTTCAATGAGTACATACCTTGACAAGATTTTGAAAGAGTTCAAAATGGATCAGTCAAAGAAAGAGTTCTTGCCTGATTTGTAAGGTGTGGAGTTGAGTGAGACTCAAAGCTCGACCACGGTAGAAGAAAGAGAAAGGACGAAGGTCGTCCCCTATGCCTTATCCATAGGCTCTGGATAGTATGCCATGCTATGTACCGCACCTGTGTGTGCCTTGCCATGAGTCTGTCAAGGGGTACAAGAGTGATCCAGGAGTGGACCACTGGACAGCGGTCAAGATTATCCTTAGTAACTAGAGGACTAAGGAAATATTTCTTGATTATGGAGGTGATAAAGAGTTCGTCGTAAAGGTTTACGTCGATGCAAGCTTTAACACCTATCTGGATGACTCTGAGTAGCAATCCGGATACGTATAGTGGAGCAACCATTTGGAATAGCTCCAAGTGGAGCGTGGTAGCATCTGCAGTATGACATATAGATTTGGAAAGAACACACGGATCTGAATGTTGCAGACGGTTGACTATAGACCTCTCTCACATGCAAAGCATGATTGAACCCCAGAACTCATTGGGTGTTAGATTCATAACAATGTAAATCACATGGTGATGTGAACTAGATTATTGACTCTAGTGCAAGTGGGAGACTGTTGGAAATATGCCCTAAAGGCAATAATAATTTAGTTATTATCATATTTCCTTGTTCAAGATAATCGTTTATTATCCATGCTATAATTGTATTGATTGGAAACTCAAATACATGTGTGGGTACATAGACAACACTGTGTCCCTAGTATGCCTCTAGTTAACTAGTTCGTTGATCAAAGATGGTCAAGGTTTCCTGGCCATAGACATGAGATGTCATTTGATAACGGGATCACATCATTAGGAGAATGATGTGATGGACAAGACCCAAACTATAAACATAGCATATGATCGTGTCAGTTTATTGCTATAGTTTTCTGCATGTCAAGTATCTGTTCCTATGACCATGAGATCATGCAACTCACTGACACCGGAGGAATACCTTGTGTGTATCAAACATCACAACGTAACTGGGTGACTATAAAGATGCTCTACAGGTATCTCCGAGGGTGTCTGTGGAGTGGGCATGGATCAAGACTGGGATTTGTTACTCCGTGTGACGGAGAGGTGTCTTAGGGCCCACTCGGTAATACAACATCACAATAAGCCTTGCAAGCAATGTGACTAAGTGTTAGCCACGGGATCTTGTATTACAGACCGAGTAAAGAGACTTGCCGATAACGAGATTGAACTAGGTATAGAGATACCGACGATCGAATCTCGGGCAAGTAACATACCGAAGAACAAAGGGAACAGCGTACGGGATTAACTGAATCCTTGACATAGAGGTTCAACCGATAAAGATCTTCGTAGAATATGTAGGAACCAATATCGGCATCCAGGTCCCGCTATTGGTTATTGACCGTAGAGGTGTCTTGGTCATGTCTACATAGTTCTCGAACCCGCAGGGTCTGCACACTTAAGGTTCGGTGACGTTTCGGTATAGTAGAGTAATGTATGGTGGTGACCGAAGGTTGTTCGGAGTCCCGGATGAGATCCTGGACGTCACGAGGAGCTCCGGAATGGTCCAGAGGTAAAGATTGATATATAGGAAGTCCTGTTTTGGTCACCGGAAAAGTTTCGGGTATTTCGGTAGTGTACCGGGAGTGCCGGGAGGGGTATCGGGGACCATCGGGAGGGGTGTCTCGACCCAAAGGACCTCATGGGCTGTGGGAGGATTCAAACCAGCCCCTAGTGGGCTAGCCTAACCCCCCCCCCCCCCCCACTAAGGCCCATGTGGCTTTGGGTGGAAAAATCCAAAGGAGGAAAGGTGGAAAGGGTTTCCAAGTGGAGAGGAGGAATCCTACTCCTAATAGGATTGGAGTAGGACTCCTCCACCTCCAATTTCGGCCAAACCTTGAGGGTTTGAGGCTGCCTCCTCCCCTCCCTCCCTCCTATATATACTAGAGGATTTAGAGGGAAGAGCTAACCCTAATTGCCACGTGCTCCCTCTACTTCATCTAGATCGTTTTCTCCTCTAGTCTAGTTCGGCGGTGCTTAGGCGAAGCCCTGCCGGAATAGTTTCACCACCATTGCCATCACGCCGTCGCGCTGCCGGAGAACTCATCTACCTCTCCGCTCCCTCTTGCTGGATCAAGAAGGCGGAGATCGTCATCGAGCTGTACGTGTGCTGAACGCAGAGGTGCCCTCCGTTCGGCGCTAGATCGGAAGGACCGTGATCAGGATCGCGAGACGATTCGTGATTTGATCGTGGGACGGATCGAGATTGGATCGTGAGATGGATCGTGATGGGATCGCGGGACGCTCGGCGATTTGGATCGCGAAGATGTTCGACTACATCAACCGCGTTTCTTAACGCTTCCCGCTTAGCGATCTACAAGGGTATGTAGATCCACTCTCCCTCTCGTAGATGCTCATCACCATGGATAGATCTTGCGTGTGCGTAGGAAAATTTTTGTTTCCCATGAAACATTCCCCAACAAACTGCAGTCGTGATAATACTACATTGTATTCAGAAATAGCGGGAGGAGATAAAGTTAGGTGCTGCATATAGGCCGGTGGTGAACCCTTTTAGAGGTAACCTCGCTTCAAAGTTGGATATCATCTATGGCAACCTCACTGCATCCATAGAGATACTGAACAAACACCTAAAGGCACTTAAGATCTTTACTGGTATCCAGAATTTGTTGTCTAGCCATCTAAGCTAACTGGCCCACTATGCTAAGGAATTAGGACAATTCAGTTACTTGATCTGACTGTTATAGCGAGATCTAAGAGACTATAATGATATGCAAATATGATCTGAAGTTTCAAAGTGCATGTTGTTCTATGTTCTTGGGCATGTAGCAGGCTTAGAAAAACACCACCAAGCTTGCGAAAGAAAAAGATGCACACATTCACCATTATTATCTTCATGCGATAATTTTAGGCTTGTACTAGGAAACTTGAAGAGACAATTTTAGTTGGTGGTGTGCTTTGAAATTGCATATTGTTGTTTGGGTGTTTCTCCATAATCGTGTCTTCTTCTATTTTGAATTTTCTAGCATATGAACTATCACGTGAATTTTCCTAGCTCCAGTGGTCGCGCCGCCGAGGACCCGGCACCGGAGATGAAGGCAATTTGTACTGGGACATCGCGGCCGAGCCGCAGGACCTCCACCTCTGCCTCGACGAGCTGCTGGACCTCCGCCTCGATGAGCCGTAGTATATCCACCTCGCTCTGGGTTTTGTCGTACGGTCCCTTCCCCTCTCCACCAAATCATGACTTGTGTGTTGTTCTGTGATACGTCCATTTTGCATCATGATTTTCTACTGTTATTTATTATGTTTTCTTGAATAATAATGCTTTAGGGAGTGATTCTAATGCCTTTTCTCTCTTAATATGCAAGGTTTACACAAAGAGGGAGAATACCGGCAGCTGGAATTCTGGACCTGAAAAACCACATCAAAGATACCTATTCTGCAGAACTCCAATGAATCTGAAACTTTACGGAGATTATTTTTGGAATTAATAAAAAATACTAGAGCAAAGAACTACCGGAGGGGGCCACCCTGGTGGGCACAAGACACCAGGGCGCGCCAGGCCCCCCCAGGTGTGCCCTGGTGGGTTGTGCCCTCCTCGGCCCACCTCCGGTGCCCATCTTATGGTATATAGGCCCTTTTGACCTAGAAAAAATAAGCAGAGGACTTTCGGGACGGAGCATCGCTGTCTCGAGGCGGAACTTGGGCAGGAGCACTTTTGCCCTCCGGCGGAGCGATTCCGCCGGGGGAACTTCCCTCCCGGAGGGAGAAACCGAAGCCATCGTCATCACCAACACCCCTCTCATCTTTGGGAGGCCAATCTTTATCAACATCTTCAACAACACTGTCTCCTCTCAAACCCTAGTTCATCTCTTGTGTTCAATCTTTGTACCGGAACCTCAGATTGGTACCTGTGGGTGACTAGTAGTGTTGATTACATCTTGTAGTTGATTACTATATGGTTTATTTGGTGGAAGATTATATGTTCAGATCCATCATGCTATTCATTACCCCTCTGATCTTGAGCAAGATTATTATTTGTGAATAGTTACCTTTGTTCTTGAGGTCACGAGAGAAGTCATGTTGCAAGCAATCATGTGAATTTGATATGTGTTCGATATTTTGATGATATGTATGTTGTGATTCCCTTAGTGGTGTCATGTGAACGTAGACTACATGACACTTCACCATTCTTGGGCCTAAGGGAATGCATTGTGGAGTAGTTATTAGATGATGGGTTGCTAGAGTGACAGAAGCTTAAACCCTAATTTATGCGCTACTTCGTAAGGGACTGATTTGGATCCAAACGTTTAATGATATGGTTAGATTTTATCTTAATACTTTTTTCATAGTTGCGGATGCTTGCGAGGGGGCTAATCATAAGTGGGATGTTGTTCAAGTAAGAACAGCACCCAAGCACCGGTCCACCCACATATCAAATTATCAAAGTAGTGAACACGAATCAAACCAACATGATAAAAGTGACTTGATGAAATTCCCGTGTATCCTCAAGAACACTTTGCCTATTACTAGAGACTGTCCTGGCCTGTCCTTTGCCACAAAAGGATTGGGCTACCTTGCTACACTTTATTTACCGTTACCGTTACTTGCTCGCTACCAATTATCTTGCTATCAAACTATGTGTTACCTACAATTTCAGTGCTTGCAGAAATTACCTTGCTGAAGACCGCTTGTCATTTCCTTCTGCTCCTCGTTGGGGTCAACACTCTTACTTATCGAAAGGACTACGATTGATGCCCTATACTTGTGGGTCATCATTCTGCTCTGCTCTGATTGTATTTTCGTTGTTATAACTCTCCTAAATCCATTTTTGATATGGTGGTCCACTCCAGTCGTAACAGTTTTTTAGAGATAAATTGGAAGAGTGATGCTGCCCTGGCTCATGGAATTGGAAGAAATTTGTGTTTTTTTACTCGGAAAGGAAGTAAATTTTTTCCTGATCATAGACAGAAAGGATGCAACTTTGTCAGGGATAATAGATACAAAGTTCAGTATCTACAACATATAAACCGGAAGCCGTGTTTTTGGTTTCAACATATAAACTTTTTGGTCATACAATCTGAATTTTGACCATTTCACACACACAACCTATCATTTGTGGTTCACCGCATTTACATGCTATGATTCACATGCTCATGTGAAGAAGTATATGACAGAAAGTTCAAAGTATTGTGTCAGTTAGAATTATCACCTCGGTACCCATTTTTCTCCATGAAAATACGACATGTAATGGTATGTTCCTTATTTTCTGAGTTCATAGTTTATATATTGTCCCAACATTATATTTTTACTGAGACATGCAGCCATATATTCTATTTTTGCTTCAATATATTCTCCCATGTGCATTCTAATAGACAATTGGCCCTCTTTTTTTGTGATAATGAACTGCGTGATTAATGGTAGTCCTTGATGAAATGCCACTAAGTCAGTCTACCCCCTTTTTCAACTAGTAAGCCTGCACGTGAAAATTCACGTGTATGAAAAAGATAGTCCAATAGTTAAAAAAGATAGTCCAATAGTAGCAATCAAAAATACTGCAAACGAACTTATAGTTGAATTAAGTTTCAGAAAAGCAATTATTTAGAACATCTGTTTTTCAATGTACCTAAGCATGTTTCTGTACAAAAGTAAAAAATAAAAAAATATTCATTCTCATTGTTTTGAGCTACCACTGGCTATTCTTCAAAATTAGGTATGCCACATATACATGTGTTCATAACTTTTTTTCCTTCGAAATCTCATTAATGAATAAGTGTATCAGAAGATAACACAACACTCCATTGGTTAAATCAATGCACCTAGAACACATTTATGCTAGTGGAAAAAGCTGCACATTGTCATAACTTTGATCTCATATGAAGTAACATCAGAAAAAATGAATAAAATCTTAAATGACTTGTACATTAGGAGAAGGCAAATAGATATGCCGTGTCCAATTATCCAGAAGAACGAACATGCTCATCATGGGAAAAGAAGAAATATACAACACCGGTTTCAAGTTTCCTAGTCAAACGTATGGTTGGCTTGTCTGGATAATCCAAATTGGTATTGCTTGCCAGTAAAATTTGGGGCCGGGATCTCCAATACTCTTCATAAATGCGATCTATCTTGTGCCTCATTTGCACAAAAGGGTAAGAATATCATTTAAAGCACAAATCCTAGTAACCTATGGGTTATGACAACTGACCCATACTAAAGAAAACATGTCGACGCATTATCAACGGCTACAACCAGAACTACATTACATTTACAAAAAGGTTTCAGGTCATACTATTTTTGAAAGTTCAGTGCCCAAGTCCACAGTGCGTAGACATAGAGGATTTACTTCAGTTTGTAACAGAAGCCCAATAACTTAGAATCGTCAACCTGCATATATCAAAAACAAAGCTAGGGAAATACTTTTGTGATTTGAAAAAATGATATCCTATAAAAGAAACAACAGAAGTTATACCACATCATTGGTTGAGTTAAGAAATCAGCAAACACATAACACTGGCACTATTCCTCTTCCTTTTACCTTTTTCTTTATAGAATGAAATAATCCTAGTCTTGCACCTACTGTGATGAAGGACGCAACTCTTAATATCATATACACAAAGGTTTACCTGTAATATATTGGAAACTAAATCTTTAAAAAGGCATGAAAGATAATATAGAAGACATGTATCGGCTATTAGAAGAGAAAACTGAACAGCTCTATGCAAGACACCACATCACTTTAACATGAGATGAAATAATAAACACCAGTAAATAAACAATGAATCATAATCACTTGAAGTTGCATTTTCCTTCTTATAGCTGGGAAATAAAATACCAAGACTTAGTACTCTGTAACAAATTTCGTACTTAGAAGAAAATACCAAGATTTAGTAATTTAGTTTCCACGCACGTTATGCATGTATCAAATAGTGTACAAAAAAATTATGGTACGTGTAAAATTAAAATGTCCATATTGAAGTTTCAAGCTCATAATAATGTGTATAGAGCATATTACAAATCAAGTACTACCTCCGTTCGGTATACTATTCGAAACTGTTGGTGCAAACCGGAACTTCAAAGCAAAAGACATGTTTTCATTTATCGTCTATGTTTGGACGCATCATGTTTAATACACACTGCAAAAAAATATTTCAAGATAAGAAATCCAAATTTTGTGTCCATATAGAGCTTGATCCATACTAAGCGAAATTTCCAAGGTCTTCACTTGTTCCATGTCACCAATAGCTACAAGAAAACAATTATATTGTCTCGCGAAAGGATGAGAAATAAATATTGTTGTATGAATAAAACAAATACCAACAATGAAGTACATAGATGCAGGTTTTTAGTGGAAAACTATAACACACATAGATTATTCTTTTGCTAGTACATGGATGGAGAGCACATTCCAAGGGGAAGGAAGTCGGAGCCTTAGCATCAAAGATGTGTTACATGTGATTGGAAAATTGGATATGTTAGCAAAATCAGAATGATCAAAATGATCCAAAAGAAGGTGATTTTTACTATTAAAGTAATGATACACACATGTTGTGACCATGGAAGTTAGTGGAAAAAGGTACTCATCGACATAATGTGTAAGTAGATAAATACACATCTAGAGCAAAACTATTGTGTTGCATAAACACGAGAAACCATATAGCATCCTGAATATCATATTGAGACCAATAAAGTATATTGACCTTACTTAGTAGCATTGCTCACTTGATAGCAGCCTTAATCTTCGCATATGCGGCTAACTTCCAAAGTATAAGGGCGAGACCAAGAACTGAAACAATGACAGTGGGAACATGGAAACCCATTCCAGTCAATTTTCCTTTAAGTTCTAGGAGTACATTACAAACGACGTGCAAGAAATAAAGTAGTTAAAATACCCATATAAAACTACAAATGAAAAGGCAAGCTTAATGCAAACTAAGAAAATGATCATACAATATACAGTGCAAGATTCGTAAAAGTCAAATAGATTAATGCTGATATCATATTATAGTACTATACACAAATTACAAAAAAAGGAAAATTGAATGGTACTAACCTTTGCAACAACAGTACTGCTAAGAATGATTTTGAAGCTAGAAGCCCTTCCACCTCTCCACTTCTTGCTCGAGAGACCATCAACAGTCTTCTGGGTTTCTATAAATTCAAATTTCATCCACATATAACCTCACAAAGATAGACACACCAAGTGTTTGCTCAAAACCTAAAACCAGTGTAATGCTTACCCGTCATGGCAGGAACAATAGTCGTCAAACCCTCAACGATGCCAAATCACTCATTGATAACCAGAAATGAACTATGACAATTTTTTACATTGGCATAATTCAAGTCGAGCAGCAGAAGCAGGTTGCCAGGGTAGTTTATTTTGTTCTTCTCTGCCCACCTCTGTTCTTTGAAGTTTGCATGTAATAGTTGATGTAAACAACCATCCAAAAGCCTTTTGGTTTGGCTTCTAAATTTAAATAGCTAGGGGCGTCCGCTCCCTACTGTTCCTAAAAAAACCCAGAAAGAGACAAATTATCAGCATATGATTCAAACCACAAACGGTTTATTTGAACAACACAAAATTGTGACAACAAGCACCTTATCAAGAGGAGCAAGGAACTTAGTGGTGCAGGTAGCATTGGAGACAACGTTGATGTCAAAATTCTCCTCCTGATTAACATCACATACAAACATGGGAACGTCTCTTGTAAATTAACACTCGTAGCAGAAGTGATGACTTTATGAATGCATCTATGCACATGAATTGTACAGGGTACTCTCAAATTGATATCGTGGAGGAAATTACCTTAGTTAATATGAGCTGCAACCTTGCCCTTGTCAATGAAAACAATGGTGGGATCAAGAACGTACTCAGCACCAGCGTCATCCTCAGGGTATCTACATCAGAATTTTGGGTAATCGGTCTGTATAGCTTTTACATGTAAATCAACTACATAGCCACCCAATTGAATGGTAACTCATACGTCTCCAACGTATCTATAATTTTTGCTTGTTCCATGCTGTTATATTATCATTCTTGGATGTTTTACAATCATTTTATAACAACTTTATATCATTTTTTGTGACTAACCTATTGATATAGTGCCAAAGTGTCAGTTGCTATTTTTGCTTGTTTTTTACTTCGCAGAATATCAATACCAAACGGAGTCCAATCGCGAAGAAACTTTTTGGAGATTTTTTCTGGACCAGAAGACACCCAGTGGGCCAAAGAAGAGCCAGGAAGGTGGGCTGTGGAGAGCACAACCCACCAGGGCACGCCAGGGGGCTCCCGGCGCGCCCTGATGGGTTGTGCCCTCCACGGGGCCCCTCTGCACCGTCTCTGATGCCTATAAATTCCCAAATATTCCAAAAACCCTAGGGGAGTCGACGAAACACAATTCTAGCCGCCGCAAGTTCCAGAACCTCGAGATCCAATCTAAACACCATCACGGAGGGGTTCATCTTCTTCATAGGTGCCTCTCCGATGATGCGTGAGTAGTCCACCATAGACCTACGGGTCCGTAGGCAGTAGCTAGATGGCTTCCTCTCTCTCTCTCTTATGATTCTCAATACAATGGTCTCTTGGAGATCTATTTGATGTAAACTTTTGCGGTGTGTTTGTTGGGATCCGATGAATTTTGAGTTCATGATCAGTTTCTATCCATGAATATTATTTGAGTCTTCTTTGATCTCTTATATGCATGATTACTTATAGCCTCGTATTTCTTCTTCGAATCTTTGGTTTAGTTAGGCCGACTAGATCGATTTTCTTGCCATGGGTAGAGGTGCTTTGTGATGGGTTCAATTTTGCGGCGTCCTTTCCCAGTGACAGAAGGGGCAGCAAGGCACGCATGTATCGTTGCCATTAAGGATACCAAGATGGGGTCTATTCCTACATGAATAGATCTTGTCTACATCATGTCATCATTCTTATTGCATTACTCTGTTTTTCCATGAACTTAATACACTAGATGCATGCTGGATAGCGGTCGATGTGTGGAGTAATAGTGGTAGATGCAGGTAGGAGTCGGTCTACTTATCTTGGACGTGATGCCTATATAATGATCATCACCTTGGATATCGTCATGATTATTTGATCTTCTAACAACTGCCCAACAGTAATTTGTTCACCCACCGTGTGCTATACTCATGAGAGAAGCCACTAGTGAATCCTACGGCCCCCGGGTCTACTTTTCCAACATATTGCTTTCCGATCTATCTTTTTGCCTCTTTGTTTTCAGATATACAAAACCAAAAACCCAAAAACATATTGCTGCATATTTTATTTGCTCTCTTTATTTTGTGTTCTTGAGAGATCTATCTCTCCTATCTAGCACTACCTAATCTATCTTTTTACCGTAGAGAGATTGACAACCTCTCTTTCGCGTCGGGTTGCAAGTATTTGTTATTTGTGTGTAGGTGCTGCTTATTGGGTGGTGGTGATCCTCCTACTGGTTCGATAACCTTGGTTTCATAACTGAGAGAAATACTTACCGTCGCTGTGCTGCATCATCCCTTCCTCTTTGGGGAAATACCGACACAGTCTCAAGCCACGTCAGTAATGAACCTTTAGCCAAACATGGTAACCTCCTTCTCACCGAAGAGCAGGACTTGAAGTCCATCGCCTTAACATCGTGATTCTTGGTGGGCGCTGGTGATGATACATGAGCGGCGGACAAGGTCAAGGTCCTCATAGAGGCCCTCGTCGAACTCAAGGTCTGCGTGTTGTCAGAGTACAAGTTCATTGAAACAGCGGAGTGGTGGTGGAAAAGGCAGAGTCGAGTAGATTGTAAAGGGGGGAGCAACGGTGACGTAGACATGGCAGTGTGACGGCGACCGGCGATCGATCTAGGTGAAGTGGTGGCGGGCGTTGGTGAAGCAGCCCACGGGGTCGATGGCCCGCAGCCACGGTGCGGCTCTTGCGTTGGGCTCCGGCAGTTGTGTGAGGATGGGAGAGCAAGCGAATGGGCGGGGCGGCGCCTCATCCCAGTGGAGTGGCTGTAGCAGGCAGCGTGGCCGCGGGGCTGGCGGTGGACGCCCCCCCCCCCCGGGGGGGAGGTGGGTGGTGGAGCGTGAGCGGCGGCGCACGCATACGACCAACCGTCGAGTGAGAGGGCGTGCATGCACACTCAGGGGATATTGGTGGGGGTGGGGGTGGGCTTAGTGGGGATTAGCAGGATTGGTTTTAACTCACCGTGGTTGGTGTTCAACATTGAAAGATTTTTTGCCGTTAGATCCAGTGGTTAGATGGCTGAGATGGTTTGGATCTGCCCCTTCTCGTGCTTTTATAGGGGTAGTAGATGAGAATGTAACTAGGAGTGATGTGTGTTTTTGTTTGTCTGTTTAAGCATAAGGCTTTTGTTTTATGTTTTCACGCATAAGGATGTCTATAACCACCTTGTGAGAACAAAGTTGAATATATCTTTACCAGAGAATTATAATATTAGTCGAGACGTGCGTTGCACGTGCATGTTTACTAGTAATCACTAACTACATAAATTTCTCACCCATTTCTCTACCTTTATCGGTACTCGGGTATTCTGCAAATATCCTCTTTTTTCATGGTATTGTTTCATTGCAGCCTCCATATCTTCATCTGACATCTCAAAGCAAGACATATTTTTGTGGTATTTTTGGGTTAAGGAAAAATAGTAAGATAAATAGCAACAAACAAAATAAACTAAGTGTGAGCGGGTAAGTAATAACTAAGCGTTATGCTCCCCGGCAACGGTGCTAGAAATGCTTGATAACTTGCAAGTGCACAAGGCTGTTGTAGCACTTTCGTGTGATAAGTAGAGTGTCGAACCCACAGGGAGCTTATAGGAAGGCACCACAAACCCCACAACTACGTTGTCACTTTCACGCACCCACGTACGCACCCAAACCAGAGTTTGGAAATAGTCTACTCTATCGCTGCTAGGAAAACTAGAATAAAAGGGTAATCAACTAGACTACTAACAAGAATGTAAAAAACAGGAATTAAAAGATGCTAAGTTAGTGGTGAAGGTTCTTGAGTAATAAAGCGTTCTCGAGGGTTCTAGAATCACTACTGCATACAAACTATTGTATCCTCTAGTAACTGGTCAAATGCATAAGTGGCGGAGCCGGGTACAAAACATGTTCTACTCGAAGTAGACTTCATGCCACGCATGCCACCATCATAGTCTCTCCCATAGGGTTACAACTCATGACAACTAAGGGTTACCCTGTGGATGTGGCCTCTCTAAGGGTTCTCTGTAACTCCCCTATCAATTGTGATGGCGAAGAATCAAAGGCTTTTACTGTCACCTCTAATTACCCCAACGCCGCAACAGTAGGATCCGAAGTATGTCTAGAGGGGGGTGATTAGACTACTTGACCAAATAAAAATCTAGCCTTTTCCCAATTTTAAGTCTTGGCAAGTTTTAGCAATTGTAGCAAGTCAAATAAACCCTACACATGCAAGTCTAAGAGTATAGCAGCGGCAAGTAAAGACATGCACATAAAAGTAAAGGTAGGGAGAGGAGAATCAAACGCAAGTGATGACACGAAGATTTTTCCCGTGGTTTCGATAGGTGGTGCTATCATACGTCCACGCTGATGGAGACTTCAACCCATGGAGGGTAGCGGTCGTGAGAGTCCACAGAGGGCTCCACCTGTTAGGGTCCACGAAGTAGCAACCTCGTCTATTCCATCACGGCTTCCGTCCACGAAGGACTAGCCACACTATGGGTAGATCTTCACGAAGTAAGCGATCTCCTTGCTCGTACAAACTTCTTGGTTCAACTCCACAACACGAACAAGGAGGCTCCCAAGCGACACCTAACCAATCTAGGAGGCACCACCCTCCAAAAAGTAAAAAATGTGGTAACAATGATGAACTCCTTGCTCTTGTGCTTCAAAAGATAGTATCCTCAACACAATCACTCTCTCACAGATTTGGCTTGGTAGAAGAGGTTGATTGGGTGGAAAGCAACTTGGGGAGGCTAGAAATCAAGATTCATATGGTTGGAGTGGAAGTTCTTGATCTCAACACATGAGCAGGTGGTTCTCTCTTAGAAAATGGATAGGACAAGTGTAGGTGTGTTCTTAGTGCTTCTCATACAAGTGAAAGGTGGTGGAGGGGTATATATAGGCATGTCCAAAAATCCAACTGTTACAACATTATTGCCCAACTTGGTGAGACCGGTCCAAAAACTCGGTCGTACCGACTAGTGCAAAATGTGGCAACTTTAGTATTTTCGATGAAACCGATATATAGATCTCGGTGGTACCGATATGGGTGACCTAGGCAGTTACACAACTTGGTGGTACCGATTTCCAATTCTCGGAAATTTAGATTCTTGAAAAAGAAATACGAGAGAGTTGGTCACTTATTCTCGGTGGCACCGAATGGAAAATTTGGTTGTATCGAGATATGGATTTGGCTTAGGATCTGTCTAGGGTTTGAACTCGGTGTGATCGAATGGAAAGTGTTGGTGGCACCGATTTTGGATATATAGGTTTTGGACAGAGTATTTGTGGGAGAATTTCATGTGTATTTTTGGTGGCTAATCTCTAAGCACTTGAGCAACTAGATCATCATAGACACCTCATCCCCTTTTAATAGTATTGGCTTTCCTACGGACTCTCACAAAATGTAAAATGTAGAGTCTTCAAGCTTGTTGCCAATAGATGTTCCTTGCATCTAGGGGATCTCCTCATAATTCTTTTGCCAATCCATTCATTGAACTTTCCTGAAATATACTTAGTGGAAACATTAGTTCAATGAAATATATGTTGTTATTAATTACCAAAACCACCTAGGGAGAAGTTGTGCTTTCAGTCTCCCCCTTTTTGGTAGATGACAACATATAGATCAAAGCTTCGATAGGGATAAAACAATGAATAGCATCGTTGCTTTGAGAAGTATGTGATAAGCAAGATCTCCCCCTAAATTTGTGCATTATTTTAAAATTTGAGTTTGAATGCAAATGCACAATCGATTAGGAGCATGGGTAACTCTTCCATGTCACATACAACTTGGCGGTGCGCATAAATGATATGAATGGATTACAATGCACATAACACCAAACAAGTGAATGATCATCTCATAGATATATCACAAAGATAGGAAATAGTAGCATCAACAAGCAAAGAATATGATCAAACAACACTGAGTTTAACAACCAACCAAATGTTTTTAAAGTGAAGAGAGCAACCAAAAGCAAAACACTCTCTCTCGAAGCCCTATGATCTATACACTTCTCCCCCTTTGGCAACAAGTTACCAAAAAGTTCAAAGTATGTAGAACTAATTGTCTCTCTGGGATGGGTCTCCTCCGGTAGCTGTTGAAGGAGTCGAGAGAAGGGCGTCGGCGAATGCTTCAGCTGAAGTCCTCTGAGGTGGTGGAGTAGACGCCAAAGGTGCAAAAGGAGCTGAAGGAGCAGTGGCAGGTGCTGACGAAGAAGTTAAGGTCTCAACTCTGGAACAGGCACAGTAGACGATCTGGCTTGAGTCTTGAACTGAGTGCTGGGCCGGAGAGGAGGATTATCATCATCATTGGAGTGGGGACTAGGCACTGCATCCACTTCATGTTTTAGCTCATTGGCAGTCACTGTCAGCTCATCAACCTTGTTGTCAAGATCATGAAATTTCGTCTCCACAATCCTCTCAAGGCTCTTCTGGTTTGTGAGGATCTCAGTTATATTCTTCTCGATCCCTTGGAGAGAGTTAATGATAAAGGACATTTGGTCGCTCTTCGTCCTTGGAACCTGAGCACTAGTGGCTCTAGATGCTTCTGCCTCTGCCTCTGCCTATGCAGTAGATGAAGTGTGATGACTGGGGTCCATCTCCACAACATTGTCCTCAAACTCTGGCTGTAGGGGCAGATGTGGACGATCAAGTGCATATACACTCTTTCCATCTTTGGAATTTACGAGCATCTAAATGTATGGAGCATATCCACATGATCTCTTCTGATCAGTAGTTGTCCTCTTGATAGTCTCTACTATCAAATCCATAACCCTGAATCTAGTATGGAGATCTACATGGTGCAGCATGCTGGTGGAATACCCCCCGATCATCTTGTCATCTCCAGACTTGGGCATCAATGTATGCCTCATGATGGTAATGGTAGTGGGTAAACCTGCTTGCAGAAAGTAGACTGATCCCAACTTGTGTGTTTCCACATAGGCAGCATGTATAGAGTTGTACATATTGGCCATGGTATTATGATTCATTTTGGCCTCAGAATAGACATCAAGATCTCCCTATTGTACCTTTGGGCTCCTAAGATGGTAGCCCACTCATCAACTGTAGATTGGTACCTGGTGCCTTCAGTCATCCAAACTACCCTTCCATCTGGATAGAAATGAGTTGTAGAGTAGAACTGCATAATCATCTCATCATTCCATGCAGTGAACTCTCTGCCAACAAATGCATCTATGTCAATGGCCTTGAAGTTCTCTAGCACATGAGGAAAATAGTCTTCATTCTCCTTAATGTACTTCCAGTCGACATATCTCATGTCATTGACTACAGGACTTTTGTCCAATAGGACAGTCTCATAAAAATCTTGCTGCTCCTTGGTGTGGAAGCGAGCATCAACAGCAGTTCTCCTCCTCTGAGCATATGGATCATCAGCTCTCCATTTCCGCAATCCTGAATCCTTCCTCTTCTTCATATCCTCAGCAACTGGATGAGTGTCATTATGTTCAGGCAGATGGGGTCTCAGCTTCCTCAGCACTGAAATATCTTCCTCTTCTGCCATGGTGGAAGATCTATTGTTCTTCTCTGCAAGAGGAATGTCTCTAGTTGTCTTCTTGGACTTGGTGGCAGCAACTTTTGTGGGGGCAGTAGGCTTGGTTCTGGATGCATCCTGACTGGTCATTGCATGAGCCATTAGCTTCTTCTTCTTGGAGGGAGGAGGTTTTGCAAAATGTTCTTCCTCACTCTCTTCCTCCTCTGCTGGATCCTCAAACATAGAGGTTGGTCTACCTGCAACATGAACAATCCTCTTCCTCACTCTCTGCTGGCCTGCCTTGTTGGGCTTGGACTTAGAAGTCCTGGGTGACTCCAAAGTGAGAGTCATACCTGTCCTGGCACTCTCAGGTGCTCTCATAGCATCAGACTTGGCATATTCCTTCCTTACTGGCCTCTTAGCAGAAGTGGCCTCATTAGCAGATTTCTTAGCAGCCTTGTCTTTCTTTTCCTGTTGCTTCTTGGCAAGAATTTCTTCTGGCACAAAGTTTGAGTCCTCCTCATCTGAATTAAGCTTCTTCCTGGCCCTTGTGGCAGCCTTGGGCAACCCATGAGAATTGGAGGTGCCTGGATCCTCTTAAGATGAAGAACTGGCATTTGGACTAGTGCCAACATCCAAGTCAACACTCTGCTCTCTGAGATCATTCTGACTGTCCTCTGAACCTGACATCCAGACCCTCTGAATGGATATAGATGAGCATAAGGGATAAGCATAACAAAATTCAGAAGGTTTATGCAAATTTGAACTCAAAATGTTAAATTTAACTTTCTGCTAAGTGGGTTTCGGTTCCACCGAGTCACAAATTTCAGAACCACCAAGACATACACTCTCTTTAACGAAAAATTGATAGCTTTTTCGGTTTCACCGAAAAGAGCAACTCAGTTTCACCAAGAATGTTCTCAGTAGACCTAAACAACAAATCGGTGAGACCGATTTATCAGACTCGGTGACACCGAGACACACATGGCGGAAGATTAAACCTAAAAAAATTGTTCTCTAATCTAATCAGAGGTTCTAGTGGATAGACGATAGGCAATCTGTGCCATGAAGAAAGGCACGACCTAATGCGCAAGAATCGGATGAGGAGCACAATAGGGTTGAGATCTTTACCCTAATTTGGCGAAGATCTCCTACGGCGACGGCGGCGGGTGAGATTGCGGTCGACAGCGAGGATCTCCTGTGGCAAGGGCGCACGGGAATTGAAGCCGACGTCCGAAGACTCACGAGCGGCAGCTAGGGTTGACGGAGAACGACGTTTGAAGAAGTGATTTCAAAAATCATGCCCGCCGATATATATATCCCTTCGCTGTCGGTGACACCGGTTCGGGGATATCGGTGCCACCAAGTTTCTTAACTGTCAGGAGACAGTGAAACTCAATGAGGCCGAGATTTCTAAATCGGTGGTACCGAGGTTCTTAAAACTAGATCAACCCTAGTGAATCGGTGAGACCGAGATTGTGGAATTGGTTACACCGAGTTACACATGGGAGGTTTTGGAAGTCAGCTCTTGTCGAAACGGAACTGCGAGTGCTCCTCACACAGAGGGTCCAAAAAGTGCTTGCTCAAATTTTGTGATGAAGCATGAATAGAATTTGAGACGAGAAAGCATAGATAGCTAGAGAAGGGTCCTAGGCATTCTTGTACATCCAATTGGTCAAATAAAAATGAAAGCCAAATAACAACAATTAGATATCCTCGAATGAGAAAAGATATGCATACCAACATGCTCACACAATAAGATGTCAAATGAAATCATGGCAAACATGTATAACTACTCTTGTATCTACCAAGCACTTTGGCGATGACAGAGTCATCTATATATGAGTATATTGACTTAGGAGCCAAGCAAGAATACTTGATCATAGGTCATACTCATCGTTTAAGCACAAGTGGTGTTACCACTTTTACATAAAGCATTTTGGCGATGACAGAGTCATCTATATATGAGTATATTGACTTAGGAGCCAAGCAAGAATACTTGATCATAGGTCATACTCATCGTTTAAGTGCAAGTCCTAGAGTAAAGCTCCCCCTTGATGTGACATCCCCCCTAAGAGGGACAGACTAACCTTGGGTTTTGTCGATGAAGACTTCGGTGATGTAGTGGTGGATGCTCATGGTTGATGAAGATCATCTTGACTTGGGAGCAATCCTTGTTGTTTCGTACTCTTCTCACTTACACGGGTTAGTCCCACACAAGGAACAAATACAAGGATATCTATGGACATGGAGTGAAGCATATTTAGATGATGTCCATTGATTCTTTTATTACCTTGTCCCTTGCTTACCTTTGAGGGAATGTGTGACTCCTTAAACTATTGCATAAGGTTGGAGTTGATTGCAAATAGTCCTTGCCAAAAAAGAATGTGAGTGAATTTCATGAGCGGAGTCACCCCTCAAGAACTTCTCTAGTTCTTCTTCTTTGGGACCCACATCAAATTGATGGGAATCCTTGGAGTTGAAGGAGCACTTGATGAAGTAGAGCTTGTAGTAGCCTTGGGAACCCACTTTACCATGCCTAGGGATTCATCTTCAAATGTGTCAATCTCTTCTTGAAGCTTGTCCTTGAGCTTGTGGTCTTGTGGTAGAAGGTCATCTTGAGCTTTTGTTCCCTTGGGGAGACTAGGTTCATACTTCTCCCATTGAGGAACAAACTTCGGCTTGGGGTATTAACCTTCTTCCATTCAACTCCATTGGCGTTGAAGTAGCCAATGCCTTGGTTCTTCCGGTATCCTCCATGCTTGCGTACAATCTCCTCAAATTGCTTACATCCGGCAAGACTTTTGTAGACACCTTTCTCTATAATCCCTTTCAATAAATTGTTTTCTTGCTCAAGTGTAACTTGGCTAAGAGAATCATTAGTGGAGAGCTACTAGAAGAAACATTATTGGATTTGGCATTAGTATTGTTGCTACTAGATGAAGAACCTTTCTTGCCTTTGTTACTAGTTTGCTTAGGCTTAACTTGTGGAACAAATGTAGACAAGAGTAATCGTTTGACAAGATAAGAAGAGCTCTTCTTTCGAAGATCGTCATTGATAGCTTTAAGAAACTCATGTTCTTGCTCTAAATTTATCGTCTCGAAGCGTAGCTTCTCATGAGTTCTTAAGATCTCTCTATGATCTTCTTGAGTGCATTCATGAGCTAACTTAAGAGTGTTTAGTTCTGTAGTTAGACGCTCAATCTCCTTCTTATCATCATCATACGACTTATCTTGATTAGCATGATTATCATCAAGTTCATTTTGACTAACATCACTATTTTTTATCAAAGAGCAAGTCATCATCTCCTAGTAAATCATCCTCATCACTATTAAAGTCAATGTATTCTGGGTGTGTTACCTTGGGGCCTTTAGCCATGAAGCAACTTCCACTTCCTTCATTTGGTGAATCAAATATGTCATAGGAGTTGGAGGTTACGAATGCTAATCCGGCAACACCTTCATCTTGACTATAGTCGGAGTTGGAGTGGTAGCTTCTCTCGGATTGGTTGTCGGATTCGGAGCCGGAAACCCATTCACGAACATGAGCTTGATGTCTTCTTCTTGTGTAGCTATTGGTGTACTTGTCCTTTGATGACCCACAAGTATAGGGGATCAATCGTAGTCCTTTCGATAAGTAAGAGTGTCAAACCCAACGAGGAGCAGAAGGAAATGACAAGCGGTTTTCAGTAAGGTAATTTATGCAAGCACTGAAATTGTAGGTAACATATAGTTTGATAGCAAGATAATTGGTAACGAGCAAGTAACGGTAACGGTAAATAAGGTGCAGCAAGGTAGCCCAATCCTTTTATGGCAAAGGACAGGCCAAAACAATCTCTAGTAATAGTCAAAGTGTACTTGAGGGTACACGGGAATTTCATCTAGTCACTTTTATCATGTTGGTTTGATTCGTGTTCGCTACTTTGATAATTAGATATGTGGGTGGACCGGTGCTTGGGTGTTGTTCTTACTTGAACAACCTCCCACTTATGATTAACCCCCTCGCAAGCATCCGCAACTACGAGAAAAGTATTAAGATAAAATCTAACCATAGCATTAAATGTTTGGATCCAAATCAGCCCCTTACGAAGTAGTGCATAAACTAGGGTTTAAGCTTCTGTCACTCTAGCAACCCATCATCTAATAACTACTCCACAATGCATTCCCTTAGGCCCATGAATGGTGAAGTGTCATGTAGTCGACGTTCACATGACACCACTAAGGGAATCACAACATACATATCATCAAAATATAGAACACATATCAAATTCACATGATTACTTGTAACATGACTTCTCCCATGACCTCAAGAACAAAGGTAACTACTTACAAATAATAATCATGCTCACGATCTGAGGGGTATTGAATAGCATAATGGATCTGAACATATAATCTTCCACCAAATAAACCATATAGTAATCAACTACGCAAGGTAATCAACACTACTAGTCACCCACAGATACCAATCTGAGGTTCCGGTACAAAGATTGAACACAAGAGATGAACTAGGGTTTGAGAGGAGATGGTGTTGTTGAAGATGTTGATGAAGATTGGCCTCCCAAAGATGAGAGGGGTGTTGGTGATGACGATGGCTTCGATTTCCCCCTCCTGGAGGGAAGTTCCCCCGGCGGAATCGCTCCGTCGGAGGGCAAAAGTGCTCGTGCCCAAGTTCCGCCTCGAGGCGGCGGTGCTTCGTCCCAAAAGTCCTCTCCTTATTTTTTTTCTAGGTCAAATGTGACTATATAACAGAATATGGGCACCGAAGGTGGGCCGAGGAGGCCACAACCCATCAGGGCGCGCCCAGGGGGGCCTGGCACGCCCTGGTGGGTTGTGCCCACCAGGTTTGCCCCCTCCGGTAGTTTTCTGCTCCAGTATTTTTTATTTAATCCAAAATAATCTCCGTAAAATTTCAGCTTCATTGGAGTTGTGCAGAATAGGTATCTCTGATGTGCCTTTTTCAGGTCCAGAATTCCAGCTGCCGGTATTCTCCCTCTTTGTGTAAACCTTGCATATTATGTGAGAAAAGGAATTAGAATCACTCCTTAAAGCATTATTATTTGAGAAAACATAATAAATAACAGTAGAAAATCATGATGCAAAATAGACGTATCAACTTCCCCAAGCTTAGACCTCGCTTGTCCTCAAGCGAAAGCCGATATTGAAAAGCATGTCCACATGGTTTGAGAGAGATGTGTCGATAAAAACAAAATACGGACATAGAAGCATCATGCTTATTAATATAACAGCAACAAACTCTATCATAAAACTTATTCAATACATTTTTATCATATAACTTCTCATGAACAAGTAACAATCTATTATATTATTAAAACGATAGAAAACGTGCGGTAGAGATTAAACATTATAGAGTTATGATAAATCAACGGCAGTGATTGGGTGATCTGAACATGAAAATACCAGCCAGGAAAACAGAGTATGTATTCCATCGGCTATCTTCGTTTCAAAAAAAGAAAAAAAATCATCGGTTATAGGCAAGAGGAGTCCATACACCAACCAATTCCATGCAGACACAAACGGATTCCAGTTGAAGTTCAATTAGTACACGGGCGTGTCGTGGTAATCCATATAAGTACGCACGTAACTTTGGGTGCTATCTCCAAGGCTTCAATTTGCATGAGTTCTTTTGCATAAGGCAAGGCATAATGTAGCTCTTAAGTGCATGAGCGTGGATTGCATGCAACATGAAGCTCGCCGGAGAACATCAAATTAATAAAGAACTCCAGGAAAGCTAGAATATATATTCCATGCAAATATCATGATTGACATCTGTACAAAAGAAAAACAAATCATGACTGATAGAATCAACCATTCAGAGTCTACATGGGTGAAAAAAAGGGGCACAAACATTATACAGAAAATACACAGCAGATCCTATTTCCCTACAAAAAAATGGCCACGGAAATTGTACAGGCAAAAGATTTTTTTGCATGTAAAAAGAGTTATAAATTTCAATAGTTGGATATATACTATAATTCTGTTATTTAGAAAAAAAGGTATGTATCAAGTATTAACATATGTTAATATTATTCGCATCGTCCGATAAAAAAAATAACATTTGAGATTTAAAGAAAATATGTAACATATTAACATGTATGTATGACCATATTGGACTGTAACAATCTTTACGTGAAGATTCCCAATATACACACTTAAAAACACTATTTTTCAAAAAATAATAGCTTCGACACCAGGTAAAAAAAGGGCACGTAATGCTCAGAGTCTTGGTTATGCACGCGCTTACTTTCTTTACCGATCCAATCCAATTACTAAAAGAGACCTAAAGGTCGTAAAATAAAATAAAGACAGTCGGTGCATGCTAGCGTTTAGTACTAATGAGAAGCTAGCACATGCATGTGTATTAATTAACTAATATTCAGCCGGCTTTATGAGCCCACTTAAATAAAAAGACGAAAAGCACAGTTTGTAGGTAAAAAATCCGAACAGTTATTCTCTATGTACATATAGTTGCTCATTCCTTTCCGGGGAGCTGCTCATTACATGTAGGTAGAATTTCATAAATAAACATGTTTATCTATCTAAGCTAAAAAGCAAAAAATGTATCTGTGGAATGCACGTACTATTTACTATTATGGGTCCACATTTTTTCATTTTTGTAGTTCAGAAATAATATATTTAAAAATTATGAAATTATTCATGTGTGTAGAGCACATCTACAAGTACACATGATACAGAATTTATTTTAAATGTTCTGAAATTTACAAATATGACTCTCTTTACTTTTGAAAATAACTCCCACTATATGAGTATATAAATGGTCTCTAACTCTATATTTGTTTTTCTCTTTCCACCATCTTGAAATTTTCTAGAACCTATAAATATGCCTTCTCTTACTTTTGAAAATTATGGGCCAGCTTTATGGGTATATAGTTGGCCTTCAAACCCGTATATTTTCTCTCTCTTTCTGTCGATAAGATTTCAGCTGTTCGCGAAGGCAAAAATCCGTAATTCAGATTCACATATCAATTTAATTAGCACATGTTCTTTTTTTTCAAAAAATGAAAAGTGTGTACCAAGTGGGGCCATGTTCAAAGTTTATGTGCCAACCAATAGAAGGAAATCAAATGCTTGACCAATGGTAGTTTGTAAAGTCTTTTCTACCATCATGTCAAGAGGCGAGTGGATGAATAGATTACTAGGATCATGTATGACCGTTAGTATTTGGATTTAATTCCTTATAAAATGATTCATAAATAATATATATTGTTGAAGAGATAGACATTGCTCGACGGGGAGGAGTGGAGGAGGGACGTTAGAGATCAATATGAAAGTAAATGCTTTCACAGGGTAGCTAGGTCACAAACTCGAATAACATGAATTTTTATCATCGGCATTGCCAAAAACCCAATACAATCATCGCAAGATTTATATAAAAATGCAATCATGTTTCCGCAAGACACGTATTATGGATACATTTTTAAATAATAATTCATTGCATGAACAACATAGCTTCAAGAGAATATAATTACAAGTACAATAGTAAGCATCGACTTTTATGACATCCTGAAGACAAAACAATATGTATTGAGCCTAGCCGCGCAAATGCGCGGGTTACTCCGCTAGTTCATCACAACATAGAAGTATGAAGCATAAACCATATTGAAAACCAACAAACTATGTTCTCACTCAACTTTGCAATTACAATTCATCATATTTTCAGGAAGGGTCTCATGTCGGAGCCTTTTGGCAAGTTCACATACTCAACCATCATTTAGTCTTCTATGATTGCTAACACTCACGGCATACCCATGAACAAAAAGTTTCAACCGGACACATAGGAAGATAGGGGCTTATAGTTTCGCCTCCCAACGTATTCACCTCAAGGGTGATGTCAACAATAATAACTCATGCCCACTCATATCCAACTGGATATATGTGCCTAGATCTTTCCTCACCACATGATGCTTGCAAAAAGAAAAAGTAAAAAGGAATAGGGAAGAATACTTTGACTCTTGCATAAAAGTAAATACATAAAAGTGAAAGATAGTCCCTTCGCAGAGGGAAGCAGAGGTTGTCATGCGCTCATTGGTTTCTATGCCCAATCCCTTAATGTAAAAGAACGTCACGCTATATTGCCCCCTATGATAGCAACCTTTATTATGCAGTACGTCGCTTTTATTACTTTGCCATCATAAGTTCGTATAGCGCTCAATTTTCTCTTACACTAATTGATCAAAACACTTTTAGAAGCAATTTTTATTGCCTTATTGCACCGATGACAACTTACTTGAAGGATCTTTCTTGATCCATAGGTAGGTATGGTGGACACTCAAAGAATGAATTTGGGTTTGGGTTTTTGGATGCACAAGTAGTATCTCTACTTAGTGCGGAATTTTTGGCTAGCAAAGATATTGAGCAAGCACCACATGTTGAAGGATCTATGACAATATAACTTCTATGTGGATATGAACAAGCATAAATCATTACGTTGTCTTCCTCGTCCAACGTCAACAATTTTGACATATTATATTTGATGGGGGCTCACAATCATAAAAGATGTTCAAGATAGTGTATTTGCATGTGAATCTTCTCTTCCCTTATTAATTCTTTCATGAATTGCATCATTGACCAATGCTATGTTTGTCAATCTCCAATAAATTTTACTACTTATACTTTTCCTTATGTGATGTCATTACTCACCATAAGATTAGCATATGATTATTTTCATTTGTTTCTTTTTCCTTTATTTTGATTGCAATAAGAAAGTAGAGAGGCAAAAATTCAAACTAAACTTTATTATATAACTCTCACTCAATTACATAGATAGATAGGCCACGAAACTAACACACAAAAATAGATCATGCTAAACTTTTATTCAACTAAAGCAAAGGGAAACTAAAGATCGAATTAAAATAGGTAAAGGTGAATAAAAGTGGTGGTGATACGATACCGGGGCACCTCCCCCAAGCTTGGCTCAAGCCAAGGGGAGTGCCCATACCCGTGTGCTCAAGTCTCCTTTGGTGGTGGTGATGAAGCAGGTGGTGGTGATGATGTAGTAGGCTTGTCCTCCAGCTTCCAGGGCAAGGGCTCCCCATCAAAAGTTGACGCAAGAGTCCCCTGAGTCCTGCAACTGGCAGCTAAACTCATACCTTTAAATCTTGCTTCATATTCGAAGACTTGGTTTTGAAGATCATAAGCTTGGCTCTGCAGAAAATTAATTTGCTCATTGAGGATGGAGATGATGTCCTTCACAGACCGGCCATCCACCATCTGATCACGGGTGAATTCCGTGATCATGGAGTGATTGGTACTAAGTCCACGCTCCACCATCTTCTGGCACTTGAAGATTTCCTGTTCCACCGCCTCGAGTCTAGCCTCCACGCTTCCGGTCTTCTTGGGTCCCTGAACATCGCGGATGTGGAGCACCCCCTCACGCATCTCAATGGCTTGAGGGTGCTTCATCACCTCCGGCAAGTACGGGTTGATGACCTTCTCGAAGAACTTGTCCTTGGAGGAGCTTGGTGGAGCCATGGAGATCTAGATCTAGCGAGAAAACAGCAAGAAACAAGAACAGAGGATTTTTCTGTGATGCGGTCGTCAAAACAGTCGGGGGTATATATAGAGAATTTTTATTCTTGGGAAACAAGCATATGGAAGGAAAACGGAGTCGGGAAGGTGTCCGAGGTGGGCACAACCCACCAGGGCGCGCCCAGGGGTGCCTGGCGCGCCCTGGTGTATCGTCTTCACCTCGATCACCTTCCGGTTTATTTCTTTATTTCCAAAATTTTCTAATATTGCAAAACTGACAAAAATATTTTTGCGGTTTTTTCACAGTCCGTTTACTTACCGTATCACGTACCTCCTATTTTTTCAGAATTCTGGAGTGTTCCGGAAGGTTTCTTTTATGTGTTCCTCCGGTGTCATGGTTTGGATAACATTGCTTTCAACGTTAATAGGCGTACCTGAGATATAATGCTTAATTCTTTGTCCATTGACCACCTTCGGGTTAGTACCTTCGGCGTTATTAATCTTGATAGCTCCAGAACGATAAACCTCTTCGATAATATAAGGTCCTTCCCATTTGGAGAGAAGCTTACCTGCAAAAAATCTTAAACGAGAGTTGAAAAAAAGAACATAGTTCCTATTTTGAATTCCCGCTTTTGGATTCTTTTGTCATGCCATCTTTTTACTTTTTCTTTGAATAGTCTGGCATTTTCATAGGCTTGGGTTCTCCATTCATCTAGTGAGCTAATATCAAATAGCCTCTTCTCACCGGCAAGTTTGAAATCATAGTTAAGTTCTTTAATTACCCAAAATGCTTTGTGTTCTAATTCTAGAGGCAAATGACAAGCTTTTCCATACACCATTTTGTATGGAGACATACCCATAGGATTTTTATAAGATGTTCTATAGGCCCAAAGTGCATCATCTAATTTCTTAGACCAATTCTTATGAGACCTATTGACGGTTTGTTGGAATATTAATTTTATTTCTCTATTGCTAAGTTCAACTTGACCACTAGATTGAGGATGATAGGGTGATGCAATGCTATGGTTAACATCATATTTAGCAAGCATTTTACGGAAAGCATCATGAATAAAGTGTGAACCACCATCGGTCCTTAAATATCTAGGGACTCCAAACCTCGGGAAGATAACCTCTTTAAGCATTTTAATGGAGGTGTGGTGATCAGCACTACTAGTAGGAATAGCTTCTACCCACTTAGTGACATAATCAACAGCAACCAGAATATGAGTGTACCCGTTAGAGGAAGGAAAAGGCCCCATATAATCAAAACCACAAACATCAAATGGCTCAACAACAAGTGAATAATTCATAGGCATTTCCTGGGGCTTACCGATATTACCAATTCTTTGACATTCATCACAAGACAAACTTACGGGCATCCTTGAAGAGAGTAGGCCAATAAAAACCAGATTGCAATACCTTATGAGCAGTTCAATCTCCCGCATGATGTCCTCCATAGGCTTCGGAATAACATTTCCGTAGGATTTGTTCTTGTTCATGCTCAGGTACACAACGTCTAATAATACAATCTACTCCTTCTTTATAAAGATGTGGGTCATCAAAAAAGTAATGTCTCAAGTCATAGAATTTTTTTCTCTTTTGTTGGTATGTGAAGCTAGGTGGTATATATTTAGCGACAATGTGGTTAGCATAATCAGCATACCATGGGGTGTTTTGTGAAACACTTATTGCAGCTAACTGTTCGTCAGGGAAACTATCATCACTAGGTAGTGGGTCATCAAGAATATTTTCTAACCTAGACAAGTTATCAGCTACGGGGTTCTCAGCTCCCTTCCTATCAACGATGTGTAAGTCAAATTCTTGAAGCAAGAGAACCCACCTAATGAGTCTAGGTTTAGCATCTTTCTTTTCCATAAGGTATTTTATAGCAGCATGATCGGTGTGAACAATAACTTTGGAATCAACAATATAGGATCTAAATTTATCACAGGCAAACATAACTGCTAAAAATTCCTTTTCAGTAGTAGCATAATTTCGTTGGGCACTGTCTAGAGTTTTACTAGCATAATGGATAACATTTAATTTCTTATCAACTCTTTTTCCTAGAACAGTACCAACAGCATAATTACAAGCATCACACATAATTTCGAAAGGCAAGTTCCAATCAGGTGGTTGAACGATAGGTGCGGAGGTTAAGGCTTTCTTGAGTGTTTCAAAGGCTTCCACACAATCATCATCAAAAATAAAAGGAATATCCTTTTGCAAAAGATTAGTAAGAGGCCTAGAAATTTTAGAGAAGTCTTTAATGAACCTCCTATAAAAACAAGCATGACCAAGGAAACTTCGAATACCTTTAATATCTTTAGGACATGGCATTTTCTCAATTGCATCTACTTTAGCTTTATCCACCTCAATACCTCGTTCAGATATTTTATGCCCCAAGACAATGCCTTCATTAACCATAAAGTGGCACTTCTCCCAATTCAAGACGAGATTAGTTTGTTCACATCTCTGCAAAACTCGATCAAGGTTGCTTAAGCAATCATCAAAAGAAGTTCCGTAAACGGGAAAATCATCCATGAAAACCTCCACAATCTTTTCACAAAAATCAGAGAATATAGCAGTCATACATCTTTGAAAGGTAGCAGGTGCATTGCAGAAACCAAAATGCATACGTCTATAAGCATAGGTTCCAAAAGGGCAAGTAAAGGTGGTTTTCTCTTGATCGGATTGTGACACGGGTATTTGAGAGAAACCAGAATATCCATCTAGGAAACAAAAGTGTGTGTGCTTAGATAATCTTTCTATCACTTGATCAATGAAAGGCAGAGGGTAATGATTTTTTCTAGTAGCTTTATTTAACTTTCTAAAGTCAATTACCATTCTATAACCAATGACAATTCTTTGTGGAATGAGCTCATTTTTATCATTTGGAACAACGGTAATACCTCCTTTCTTAGGGACACAATGAACGGGACTTACCCATCTACTATCAGCTATGAGATAGATTATACCTGCTTCCAGAAGCTTTAATATTTCAGTTCTTACCACTTCTTTCATCTTAGGATTCAATCGTCGTTGGTGATCAACAACGGGTTTAGCATCAGGTTCCATATTAATCTTGTGCTGACATAGAGTGGGACTAATGCCCTTAAGATCATCAAGAGTATATCCAATAGCAGCCCGGTGCTTCCTTAGAACTTTTAATAATATTTCTTCTTCATGTTCTGAAAGGTTAGCACTAATAATAACAGGATATATCTTTTTCTCGTCAACATAAGCATACTTCAAAGTGTCAGGCAATTGCTTTAATTCAAACACAGGATCACCTTTAGGTGGAGGAGGACCTCCAAGAGTTTCAATAGGCAAATTGTGTTTCAGGAGAGGTTGTTGTTCAAAGAAAATTTGATCTATTTCGTTTCTTTCACGCAAGTGCATATCATTTTCATGGTCAAGAAAATATTGTTCTAATGGATCGGTGGGAGGCACAACAATAGAAGAAAGACCAATTATTTCATGCTTACTAGATAACGCTTTATCACGAGGTTGTCTACTAAACTTGGAAAAATTAAACTCATGAGACACACTACCAAAACTGACACCGATAGTTTGTTTTTCACAATCTATCTTAGCATTGACGGTGCTCAAGAAAGGTCTACCAAAGATAATGGGACAAAAGTCGTCTTGTGGGGAACCAAGGACTAGAAAATCAGTAGGGTATTTCACTTTCCCACACAAGACTTCAACATCTCTAACAATCCCAAGTGGTGTGATAGTGTCTCTATTAGCAAGTTTAATAGTAACATCAATGTCTTCTATTTCAGCAGGTGCTATTTCATCCATAATTTCTTGGTATAGAGTAAAAGGGATAGCACTCACACTAGCACCCAACTCACATAAACCATGATAGCAATGATCTCCTATCAGACTAAGACAACAGGCATGCCTTCTATGGGTCTATATTTATCTTTTTCATCGGGTTTAGCAATTCTAGCAGCTTCATCACAGAAGTAGATAACATGCCCATCAATATTTTCAACCAAGAGGTCTTTAACCATAGCAACACTAGGTTCTACTTTAATTTTCTCAGGGGGCTTAGATGCTTTTATATTACCTTACGAACCACAATTGATACCTTAGCATGTTCCTTTATCCTAACAGGGAAAGGTGGTTTTTCAATATAAGCGGTAGGCACAACTGGATCAACATTGTAAAAGATGGTTTCTTCTTTAGCTATGACCGGTTCTTTAATTTCTTCTTTAATAGGGGCATGATATTTAAACCAATTCTCCTTAGGGAGGTCAACGTGAGTAGCAAATGCTTCGCAGAAAGAGGCTACTATCTTAGAGTCAAGTCCATATTTAGTGCTAAACTTGTGAAAAGTATCGGTATTCATAAAAGATTTAACACAATCAAACTCAAGCTTTATACCTGACTCATTACCTTCGTCGAGTTCCCAATCTTCAGAGTTGCGTTTAATTCTTTCTAAGAGATCCCACTTGAATTCAATAGTCTTCTTCATATAAGAACCAACTCAAGAAGTATCGAGCATGGATTGATCGCTATGAAAAAGGCGAGCATAAAAATTCTGAATAGTAACTTCTCTCGGAATGTCATGATTGGGTCATGAATATAAAATTGACGTAAGCCTCCCCCAAGCTAGAGCGATGCTTTCTCCTTCACGAGGCCAAAAATTATATATATAATTCCGATCACGATGAACTAGATGCATGGGATAAAACTTTTGGTGGAATTCCAATTGCAAACGATTCCAGTTCCACGATCCAAGATCATCACATAGCCTATACCATGTCAATGCTTTTCCCTTCAAAGATAAAGGGAAAACCTTCTTTTTAACTTCATCTCCGGGTAAACCTGCAAGCTTAAATAATCCACAAATTTCGTTCACATATAATAGGTGCATATCAAGATGTTCAGTTCCATCTCCTGCATAAGGTTTAGCAAGCAGTTGTTCTACCATACCCGAAGGAATTTCATAACCAATATTTTCAGTAGGTGCAGTAGGTTGAGGGGTAACTAATTGTGGTTCTGGTCGAGGTGAAGATACCCCAAACAAACCCCTCAAAGGATTGTTTTCCATAGTAGCAAGTAGCAATAAATTTCAGCACGTAGTATAAGTTTTTCCTTACCGATTTCCACTTACCAAGAGCGCTTCACTCCCCGGCAACGGCGCCAGAAAAGAGTCTTGATGACCCACAAGTATAGGGGATCAATCGTAGTCCTTTCGATAAGTAAGAGTGTCGAACCCAACGAGGAGCAGAAGGAAATGACAAGCGGTTTTCAGCAAGGTAATTTCTGCAAGCACTGAAATTGTAGGTAACACATAGTTTGATAGCAAGATAATTGGTAACGAGCAAGTAACGGTAACGGTAAATAAGGTGCAGCAAGGTAGCCCAATCCTTTTGTGGCAAAGGACAGGCCAAAACAATCTCTAGTAATAGGCAAAGTGTTCTTGAGGGTACACGGGAATTTCAGCTAGTCACTTTTATCATGTTGGTTTGATTCGTGTTCGCTACTTTGATAATTTGATATGTGGGTGGACCGGTGCTTGGGTGCTATTCTTACTTGAACAACCTCCCACTTATGATTAACCCCCTCGCAAGCATCCGCAACTACGAGAAAAGTATTAAGATAAAATCTAACCATAGCATGTTTGGATCCAATTCAGCCCCTTACGAAGTAGCGCATAAACTAGGGTTTAAGCTTTTGTCACTCTAGAAACCCATCATCTAATAACTACTCCACAATGCATTCCCTTAAGCCCATGAATGGTGAAGTGTCATGTAGTCGACGTTCACATGACATCACTAAGGGAATCACAACATACATATCATCAAAATATCGAACACATATCAAATTCACATGATTACTTGTAACATGACTTCTCCCGTGACCTCAAGAACAAAGGTAACTACTCACAAATAATAATCATGCTCACGATTAGAGGGGTATTGAATAGCATAATGGATCTGAACATATAATCTTCCACCAAATAAACCATATAGTAATCAACTACGCAAGGTAATCAACACTACTAGTCACCCACAGCTACCAATCTGAGGTTCCGGTACAAAGATTGAACACAAGAGATGAACTAGGGTTTGAGAGGAGATGGTGTTATTGAAGATGTTGATGAAGATTGGCCTCCCAAAGATGAGAGGGGTGTTGGTGATGACGATGGCTTCGATTTCCCCCTCCGGGAGGGAAGTTCCCTCGGCGGAATCGCTCCGCCGGAGGGCAAAAGTGCTCCTGCCCAAGTTCTGCCTCGAGGCGGCAGCGCTTTGTCCCGAAAGTCCTCTCCTTATTTTTTCTAGGTAAAATGTGACTATATACCAGAAGATGGGCACCGGAGGTGGGCCGAGGAGGCCACAACCCATCAGGGCGCGCCTAGGGGGGCCTAGCGCGCCCTGGTGGGTTGTGCCCACCAGGTTTGCCCCCTCCGGTAGTTTTCTGCTCCAGTATTTTTTATTTAATCCAAAAATAATCTCCGTAAAATTTCAGCTTCATTGGAGTTGTGCAGAATAGGTATCTCTGATGTGCCTTTTTCAGGTCCAGAATTCCAGCTGCCGGTATTCTCCCTCTTTGTGTAAACCTTGCATATTATGAGAGAAAAGGCATTAGAATCACATCTTAAAGCATTATTATTTGAAAAAACATAATAAATAACAGTAGGAAATCATGATGCAAAATGGACGTATCATCCTTCTTCTCCGAGTCCTTGCTTCTTCGGGAGGGTCTTCATTCATAGCGATCTTCTCTACTCCTTCTCTCTCTACGAGGTGATTCATCTCTTGAGCTTCGTCTTCTAGGTGACTCTTCTCTTATTTTGTGGGGGGGGGGGGGGCGTGCACTCATTGGAATAGTGTCCGGGCCTTCCACAATTGTAACAACTCCGGTCACGACTAGAGGAACGCTTCTCTTCATATCTTGAATTGGAGCTTCTCTCTTTGCCTCTACTCTTGTAGAACTTGTTGAATTTCTTGACCAAGAGGCTTATTTCTATCGGAATCGGGGCTCCACAGACCCAAGAAGGTTCGAACTCTGGGGCGTGTGCGAAGATCTCAACCAGCTCTAGCCTCAAGCTCGCCACCCCGCAACCAAGCCTCGTGGAATACGTGCGAGCGAACAAGAAGATGGACACAGAGATTTTACCCAGGTTCGGGCCACCTTGCGGTGTAAAACCCTACCCCTGCTTTTGGTGGATTGGCCTCGCGTGGAGGTTTGGGGATGAACTAGTACAGTGGTTGAGCGACCTCGCGAGGGCTCGGAAGTGAAGATCGGTCCCCCTTCTACGGTGGAGGCTAGTCCCTATTTATAGTGGCCTTGGTCCTCTTCCCTTATTGCACAAGCGGGAAGGAATCCCACAGCGGCCAATTTTGAAAGGGGACAAGAGGTACATCTTATCCTGACGGAAATTGGTCTTCGCCTGCAAAGGTGGGCTCGGCGATGACATCCGTCCTGCCGAGCTCGTGGTCTTGGTCTTGTTGCACTGGAATGGAAACCTTTGGGGGATTCCTAGGGAACCCGCGTACGTCCTTGCCTCCTTAGCACAAAAGAGGAAATTGTCCCCTCTGCGCGCGCTGGCGCCCGCCTGGCCTTGGTCGTCATGGCTCATGTCATCGCAGCCTCCTGAGGCCGGGTACCTGCATAGAGATCTTCGCTCCTCGGGAGGCACCCTGAGGAGACCACTCCTCTGGAGGTCTTGGCGTTGTTCGCCTCGCGGGGTCGGGGCCCTCACGAGGGTCTTGTCTTGGGGGTTTGCTGCCAGGTCGTCGAGGTGGGCCACGCGCTGGGCCGCAGGCAGGCAAATCTGGGTACCCCCGATCCCAGAACGCCGACAATAGCCCCCGGGCCCAAGGCGCGCTCGGGTTGGCTTCGAGGCGAAGCCAAGGAAGGAAGGCCGAAGCACCGTGGGCCCCAATCGCCTGCGGGCCAAGCTCGACACATGGCGCATGACGGGACGCGGATGCATCCACTTCCCTATGTCGCCTCGGCAACCGCCCTGACTGGCAAAGGCTGGCGCGTGCCACGGGGCCATCATTGCCCAGGATGCGAGGGACGCCGGTTGGCCTCTGATCAACTATAAGTGGGCGAGGGAGACAAAGCCCCTAGCCCGTCTTCATCTTCTTGACTCCTCACTCCAAGCTGCCGCTTCCACGGCCATGGCGCCAGTGAGGAGATTCTCTGCCACCAAGAAAGGGAAGGCCCGCCTGGAGGGACCGGACTCGCCGCCGCCCAAGAGGGGTCGCGGCCGTCCTCGAAAGTACACCGCGACGCCGGCGGTGGTCCCTTGAGGGCGTGGGCGCACTCCCGTGAAGGCCGGTGCTACCTCCGGCAGCCGTAGGAAGGCTCCCTCCCGTGCACGCGGCTGCAGTAGCTGTGGCGCTCGTGGCCCTGGAGTTTGTGGTGTGGGCGGAGAGGCCGGCAATCACCTGGCTCCAGCTCCCACGCTTCTTCGCGGAGGCGCTGCCGGCCGAAGGGCCTGCTGGCCGATGGCTGCTGCAGCGAGGCCTCGTGGGTGGAGGCCGAGGTCACTCCCGCGGGCTATGTATTCCTGAACCGCGGGTGGCAGACGTTCACCCGCGCTCGCGGCCTGCAGGGGAGGCGTACCCTCCACTTCAAGCATGACGGGGCGGCAATGCTCTTTGTCAAGATCTTTGGGGGAGACGGTAGGCGCTTGGGGTGCTTCCCGGAGGGCGACGGCGGCGACAGCGACCACCTCTCCGCCGACGACAGCCATCACGGCGGCGGCGCCCTCGGCGGTGAACTTTCCCTTGGCGACGGCTGCAACACCTCCAGTAGCAGCGACGCCTCCTCCGGGGGGAGCTCGAGCGATGACGACTACGACGAGCCGCCATGTCGGCACACCCGGACCAAGGAGGACGGCGAGCTGCCGCGGCGCCGTGCCCCTGCCCAGGAGGTCGTCGAGCCGTCATGCCGTCGTGCCCCCGTCAAGGAGGAGGAGGACTCCAACTGAGCGCGGGTGGCACCGGAGCCAGGCCCCAGGAGTGGCGGTCCTCGGGAGGCTGCCTTTTGTTTTTTACTTCCTGCATTAAAAACCATGGAGGGCCCCGCGGGGGCGTGTAATGAACTATGGCGCTTGCGCCTTTATGTTAGCGTTTTTCGTCTCATAGTCTAGTATTTATATTGCTACTAATTGAAAGTTACTGCCTGTCGCGATTAGGATAACTTAGCTTGGTGTACTCGTGGTGGGTTCTTGCTTCGTGAGGTGCAGCTAGGGCACCGGGGCAGCTTAGAGATCTTGCTGGGGGGGCTTCTTCCTTGCGGACCAAACGGCTTCGGAGCCTCGAGAGGTGCCCGCTACTCGCGAGGCCCCTTGGGGGTTTGCGAGGAGTCAGGGCCTCCGGAGGTGCCTCCTTGAGGCACCGAAACGCGCTTTACGTAGGGTTCCTCAATAATGAGCCAAACCGTGGCTGCTCTTTCCTCGGTCATCCTTCTCCCGGCGACCATTTTTGGTTGGAGCCTCCGAGCGAGGGTCGATCATCGCTGGTATGCCGGGTCGCGATGCCCGGCAAGGCCAGGAGATGAGCGCTCCTGATGAGTGCTCCTAAGGCCGGGGGCCTGTGGCAACATGCGCTTGCTGGCTCGCTCGAGAGCGTCGTGCGAGGATTAGGACGCCAAAGTTTTGGCAAGGTGCACACCGTGTCCAGCCCCCACTCGCGGGGCGTGCGCGAGAGAGAAAACTGGCAGGTGCCAAACCTCTTAAAAACGAGACTTCAAAACGGGAAACGCTACAAGGAGAAAAATTCCCACCCCTTTTTCGAATAAAGACGTGAAAACTTCAAGTTTCATTCCAAAAAGTGGCAAACTTGGTTACAAAAGAGAGCGAAGAACAGCCGCGTCCGGCACCTAAGCTAGTCTTCCCACCAGCGCGGAGCATGGGGCCTCCACTAGGCGTGGGCATAGTCGTTGTAAGACCGTGTCGTCTGCCAGCGCGGAGCATGGGGCTTCCACTTGGGCGTGGGTGGGAGCCCCTCCGCGGCCTCGTACAACACTCCTCGGGGGGCTCCGGGCGTGTACAGCCCACTCATTATTATGTGAGAGTGTCACGGGTAGAACTTGCGGAGATGCTGGATGTTCCAGGCATTCTGGATGGGGACCCCGTCCTGCGTCTCCAGGCGTATGGCGCCAGGCCTGAACGGGCCCTCCCACATGGGCGAGAGCTTGTGCAAGCCCTCCCTAGAGAGGACCCGCCTCAGGACAAGGTCACCAACTTCGAGGGTCCTAGAGCGGATGCTGCAGCAGTGGTAGCGCCGCAGCGCCTGCTGGTACCTCGCTGCGCGGAGCGAGGCTTAGCGGCGGGCCTCCTCCCCGAGCACGAGATCTGTTCCCCGCGAGGCATCCTGACGCTCCTCGTCGAATGCGAAGACTCGTGGGGAGCGATGCTTGACCTCGTGCGGGAGGACCACCTCAGCCCCGTAGACGAGGAAGAACGGGGTCTCGCCGGTGGGCTTAGTCGCGATGGTGTGGATGGACCACAACACAGACTGAAGCTCACCGAGCCAACCCCTGCCGCAGGCCTCAAGCTTCTTCTTGAAGCTCCTTGTCTTGAGGCCCCTCGGGACCTCCGCATTGGCGCGCTCAGCCTGGCCGTTGCTCTGTGGGTGCGCCACCGAAGCATAACATATCTGCGTTCCAAGGTTAGCACAATATGTCCTAAAGAGGTTGCTTCTGAACTGTGAGCCATTGTCGGTAATAATACGGTTGGGGACACCGAAGCGGCTCATGAGGCCCTTGATGAACTTGATGGCCGAGCCGGTGGGGATGGTGCGCACGGGCTCCACCTCTGCCCACTTGGTGAACTTGTCGACGACGACGTAGAGGTAGCGGTAACCGTCGGCTGCCCGAGGGACAGGCCCCAGTATATCCAGCCCCCAGACCGCGAAAGGCCAGGAGAGCGGGATGGTCTGGAGACCCTGCGCGGGCTGATGAATCTACTTGGCATGAAATTGGTAGGCCTCGCAGGATCGGACCAGCTCGGTGGCATCGTGGAGCGCCGTGGGCCAGTAGAAGCCGCTGCGGAACACCTTCCCCACGAGGGTGGGAGACGAGGAGTGGTGCCCGCAATCACCACCGTGGATGTCGGCCAACAGCTCGCGCCCCTGCTCCTCGGATATGCACTGCAGCGAGACATCGTTGGGGCGCCTGCGGTACAGCTCGTCGTCCTACAAACAATAAGTAGTGGCCTGGCGAACCACGCGCTCCGCGTCCTCCTCCTTCTCCGGCAAGGCGCCGCGGAGCAGGTATGCCTTGAACTCTTCGGTCCAGTCGCCGGCCTGAGGTTCCAGCGCTAGGAGCAGTCGGGCTCCAGAGGTCGGACCACAGGCCGGGGCGCCTGAGGGCGGGGTCGATGGCAGCTCTTCCTGAAGCGACGCCGGGCCTGCGGTCGGGGGTGCCGCCGATGGCTTGAAGAGCCTCTCCTCGAAGACACCAGGCTCCTGAGGCTCGCGACGCGACGCCCTCTTGGCGATGTCGTCTGCTTCCTTGTTCGCGTCGCGCGGTACGTGCTGCAATTCCAAGCCCAGGAAACACTTTTCAATTTTACGTACCTCTTCCAAGTATGCATCCATGTGCTCGTCCTTCGGCTTGTACTCCTTGTTGGAAAAGTTGACGAGGAGCTGGGAGTCGCCTTATGGTGAGGCGCTTGACCCCCAGGGCGGCAGCGGCCCTGAGGCTAGCGATCAAGCCCTCATATTCCGCGATGTTGTTGGTGACTTTCTCACCATGTTGGAAGCAAAGCTACAATGCGTAGTAAAGCTTGTCCTTGGTCGGGGAGATGAGCACAACTCCAGCCCCCGCGCCCCGCCGTGCGAAGGCTCCGTCGAAGTGCATGACCCAGTCGTCGGGCGCCTCATCGCCAGGCGCGAGGGACTGGCCCTCATCCAGCCACTGGTCGGGAGCGTCCGTCCACTCCGCCACGAAGTCAGCGAGGGTCGCGCCCTTGATGACCCTGGTTGTGCTGAACTCCAGCTGGAAGGCCTGCAGCTCGATGTTCCACTCTGCAACCCTTCTGGTAGCGTTGGGACTGTGCAGCACTTTCTCCAGGGGGTATGCTGAGACGACCTTGATGGGGTGGCCCTGGAAGTACTGGCGCAGCTTCCTTGAGGCGTCGAGGAGTGCGAGCAGGAGCTTTTTTTGCATAGGGTAGTTAGCGCGCGCCCCACAGCATGGTGCTGACGAAGTACACCGGGTGCTCGACGAGGGGCGAGGTGTTGGCGCCGTCCTGCTCCGCGTGGAGCGCGAGGGACTCAGGTGCCCCATGGGTTGATGAAGTGACGAGGGCCTCAGGAGCGCCATCCTGAGGCGGCGAACGTTGTGCGGCCCCTCGCGGGCCGTCTTGCTCCGCGTCTGTGCCGACGCGCTCCTCTCGGACCGCTACGAGCGCTGCGCTGGCTGAGTGGGGGGTGGCCGCCAAGTAGAGCACCAGGGGCTCGCGAGGACGAGGCGCCACCATACCAGGGGGGCTCATGAGGTACCGCTTGAGGTCCTCGAAAGCTGCCTCCTCTTCAGGGGTCCACTCGAAGGGGCCCTTCCTCTTCATGAGCTTGAAGAAGGGGAGGGTGCGCTCGCCAAGCTTGGAGATGAAGCGTCCCAAGGAGGTCACACAGCCCGCCAGTTTCTGCATTTCCTTAAGGGTCTGAGGTGGGCGCATTTTCTCGATTGCCTTGATCTTCTCTGGGTTTGCCTCGATCCCTCGGTGCGACACCAAGAAGCCGAGTAGCTTGCCGGACGGGACCCCAAAAACGCACTTTTCCGGGTTAAGCCTCAGGTTCACTCGACGCAGGCTGGCGAACGTCTCCTCCAGGTCCTCGATCAGGGTCTTCGCCTCTCGTGACATGACCACGATGTCGTCGACGTACGCCTCCGCGTTTCTCCTGAGCTGCTGCCCCAGGGCGATGCGCATCAACCGCTGGAAGGTCGCGCCAGCGTTCCGCAGCCCGAAGGGCATGCAAGTGTAGCAATACACGCCGCACGGGGAGAGGAAGGACGTCTTTTCGACGTCCTCCACTGCCATCTTGATTTGGTGGTAACCCGAGAAAGCATCTAGAAAGCATAGCAGATTGCACTCGGCGGTGGAGTCCATGATCTGGTCGATGCGCGGGAGCGGGAAGGGGTCCTGAGGACAAGCCTTGTTGAGACTCGTGAAGTCGACGCACATGCGCTCCTTCCCACCTTTCTTGGGGACAATTACTAGCTTGGCCAGCCAATCCGGGTGCCGCACTTCCCGAATAACACCAGCTTCCTGCAGCTTGCTGACCTCTTGGACAATGAACACTTGCTTCTCTTGTGCTTGTCGTCTTGCCTTTTGCTTCAGTGGGTGCGCACTAGGGCACACCATTAAGTGGTGTTCAATCATCTCTCTCGGGACGCCCACCAGGTCGGATGCCTCCCACGCAAACACGCCCTTGTTCGCGCGGAGGAAGTCAACCAGCGCCTTCTCCTGCTCCGGGGGAAGGCCAGCGCCAATGGTGAAGATGGGGCCCGGGCTCCCGTCATCAACAAGAACCTGCTTCGTCTCAGCCCGGTCTTGAGAGAACAGTTGTTTCTTCTTCGCGGGCACGGCCTCTGGAGCCTGCGTGACGCTCTCGACGTCGGGGCGCGAGGCCGCTGCGGCCCTGTAGACGAGCTTGACGGATCGAACCGCGTCCTTGGTGTCCCCGGCCACAGAGATGATGCCGCTGCTACCAGGCATCTTGATGATGTTGTAGCCTGGGTGTGTTGCCGCCATGAACTTGGCGAGGGCCGGATATCCCAGGATGGCGTTGTACGGGAGGCCGATGTGGGCCACGTCGAAGTCGATCAGCTCGGTGTGGTAATTGTCGCGAGTGCCGAAAGTGACGGGGAGGTGCACCTGCCCCAAGGGGGTGGCGGAGCCTTTGACCACCCCTGAGAAGGGCCTGGTGGGCGCGAGCTGGTCGTAGGGCACCTGGAGCATGTCGAAGGCCTACACGGAAAGGACGTTGAGGCCGGCGCCACCGTCAATGAGGGTCTTGGTGACCGCAACATTACTGATGGTGAGCGTGCACAGCATGGGGAGCGCACCAGCAGCGACCGCCGTCCTGGGGTGGTCCCTAGAGTCGAAGGTGATGTCGGTCTCTGGCCTCGCCCTGCTCCGCGGGGCCTCGGCCCGCGGCTGAGCTGCGCCCGCCTGGCGGAGAAGCTGCTTGACATGGCGACCGGACATGGGCGCCTGCGACACGCCGAGGATACAAGCGACCGCGGGCTCAGTCGAGCAACCCGCGGCGTTCCCATAGGCCACGGGCTGCCAAGCCTGGGGAGCGGCATCTACGATGGGGATGACGAGGCGAGGGCGGAACGTGGCTGATGAAGAAGGAGCTTTGACACACCCCAACCTGGCGCGCCAAATGTCGGAATCGGGGCTCCACAGACCCCAAGAAGGTTCGAACTCTGAGGCGTGTGCGAAGATCTCAACCAGCTCTAGCCTCAAGCTCGCCACCCCGCAGCCAAGCCTCGTCGAATACGTGCGAGCGAACAAGAAGATGGACACCGAGATTTTACCCAGGTTCGGGCCACCTTGCGGTGTAAAACCCTACTCCTGCTTTTGGTGGATTGGCCTCGCGTGGAGGTTTGGGGATGAACTAGTACAGTGGTTGAGCGACCTCGCGAGGGCTCGGAAGTGAAGATCGGTCCCCCTTCTACGGTGGAGGCTAGTCCCTATTTATAGTGGCCTTGGTCCTCTTCCCTTGTCGCACAGGCGGGAAGGGATCCCACAAGGCCAATTTTGAAAGGGGACAAGAGGTACATATTATCCTGACGGAAAGTGGTCTTCGCCTGCAAAGCTTCTGGGCGTGACGCAGAGGTGGGCTCGACGATGACATCCGTCCTGCCGAGCTCGTGGTCTTGATCTTGTTGCACTGGAATGGAAACCTTTGGGGGATTCCTTGGGAACCTACGTACGTCCTTGCCTCCTTAGCACAAAAGAGGAAAATGTCCCCTCTGTGCCCGCTGGCGCCCGCCTGGCCTTGGTCATCATGGCTCACGTCATCGCAGCCTCCTGAGGCCGGGTACCTGCATAGAGATCTCCGATCCTCGGGAGGCAGCCTGGGGAGACCACTCCTCTGGAGGTCTTGGCGTTGTTCGCCTCGCGAGGCCAGGGCCCTCGCGAGGGTCTTGTCTTGGGGGGTTTGCTGCCAGGCCGTCGAGGTGGGCCACGCGATGGGCCGCAGGCAGGCAGATCTGGGTACCCCCGATCCTAGAACGCCGACAATTTCTTCATTGGTAACAAGGTTGTCACTTGAAGTAGCGGGAGTGTCACTTGTAGCTTTGTATGCACCGCTTGACTTGGTGTGAAGTTCTTCGTTGTCCTTGAGTGACATCTCATGAGCAACAATCGTTCCAATGACTTCCGTAGGCTTGAGATCTTTATAGTTTGGCATCATTTGGATCAATGTGCACATGGTGTCATATTTTCCTTCCAAGGCTCTAAGGATCTTCTCGATGATGAATTTGTCGATTGTCTCTTCACTTCCTAAGCCAGCAATATCATTTGTGATGAGAGCAAGCCTAGAGTCAATTTCCGCGACTCCTTCACCGCCCTTCATCTTGAACTTGTCAAGTTGACTTTGTAGCACATCCAACTTAGATTCCCTGGCGGATTCGGTACCTTCGTGCATATCAACCAAAGTATCCCAAATCTCTTTTGCATTATCGAGACGGCTTATCTTGTTGAATTCTTCGGGGCATAAGCAGTTGAATAGAATGTCGCATGCTTGATGTTGTATTGCAACATCTTCAATTCTTCCGCAGTCGCTTCACGATTCGGTTCCTTTCCATCTCCAAAGAATTCACCTTGCAATCCAACATGAACGACAGCCCATACGGCGGGGTTATGACCAAGAATATGCATTTTCATTTTGTGCTTCCAACTAGCAAAGTTTGTACCATCAAAATATGGACCTCTACGATGATAACTACCCTCACTAGACGCCATACTCTCCTAGGTTGTGAAACAAATGCAATGGAGACCAAAGCTCTGATACCACTTGTAGGATCCGAAGTATGTCCAGAGGGGGTGATTAGACTACTTGACCAAATAAAAAGCTAGCATTTTCCCAATTTTAAGTCTTGGCAAGTTTTAGCAATTGTAGCAAGTCAAGTACACCCTACACATGCAAGTCTAAGAGTATAGCAGCGGAAAGTAAAGGCATGCACATGAAAGTAAAGGTAGGGAGAGGAGAATCAAACGCAAGTGATGACACGAAATTTTTTCCCGTGGTTCCGATAGGCGGTGCTATCGTACGTCCACGCTGATGGAGACTTCATCCCACGGAGGGTAGCAGTCGCGAGAGTCCATGGAGGGCTCCACCCGTTAGGGTCCACGAAGTAGCAACCACGTCTATTCCATCACGGCTTCCATCCACGAAGTATTAGCCTCACTATGGGTAGATCTTCACGAAGTAGGCGATCTCCTTGCCCGTACAAACTTCTTAGTTCAACTCCACAACACGAAGAAGGAGGCTCCCAAGCGACACCTAACCAATCTAGGAGGCACCACCCTCCAAAAGGTAATATATGTGGTAACAATGATGAACTCCTTGCTCTTCTGCTTCAAAAGATAGTCTCCTCAACACACAATCACTCTCTCATAGATTTGTCTTGGTAGAAGAGGTTGATAGGGTGGAAAGCAACTTGGGGAGGCTAGAAATCAAGATTCATATGGTTGGACTGGAAGTTCTTGATCTCAAGACATGAGCAGGTGGTTCTCTCTCGGAAAATGGATAGGAAAAGTGTAGGTGTGCTCTGGGTGCTTCACATACGAGTGAGAGGTGGTGGAGGGGTATATATAGGCATCTCCAAAAATCCAACCGTTACAACATTATTGCCCAACTCGGTGAGACCGGTCCAAAAACTCGGTCGTACCGACTAGTGCAAAATGCGGCAACTTTAGGATTTTCGGTGAAACCGATATATAGATCTCGGTGGTACCGATATGGATGACCTAGGTAGTTACACAACTCAGTGGTACTGATTTCCAATTCTCAGAAATTCCGATTCTTGAAAAAGAGATACCAGAGAGTTGGTCACTAATTCTCGGTGGCACCGAATGGAAAACTTGGTGGTACCGTGACATGGGTTTGGCTTAGGATCTGTCTAGGGTTTGAACTCGGTGTGACCGAATGGAAATTGTTGGTGGCACCGATTTTGGATATATAGGTTTTGGACAGAGTATTTGTGGGAGAATTTCATGTGTATTTTTGGTGGCTAATCTCTAAGCACTTGAGCAACTAGATCATCATAGACACCTCATCCCCTTTTAATAGTATTGGCTTTCCTATGGTCTCAAAGTGATTTCTCACAAAATGTAAAATGTAGAGTCTTCAAGCTTGTTTCCAATAGATGTTCCTTGCATCTAGGGGATCTCCTCACAATCCTTTTGCAAATCCATTCATTGAACTTTACTAAAATATACTTAGTGGAAACATTAGTTCAATGAAATATATGTTGTTATTAATTACCAAAACCACCTAGAGAGAAGTTGTGCTTTCAGCAACTCTTCACAATGACAATAGCTTCTCTACGGTCAATCATGACAATTGGCTTTCAGGTCCAGAATTCCAGTTTCCAGCAATTTCCCTCTTTGTGTTGGATCATGCAAATTAAGAGATAAAAGGTGTTAGAATTATATCATAGAATGGAATAATGATCAAGAACAATATAAATATCAATAAGAAATCATGATGCAAAATGGACGTATCATTGGGCCAACGATGAAAATAATTCGAAGCGATCTTGGAGAAGGAAAATGACCGATGGCATTCATTCTTACGTCACATTTGAAAGAAGGATTTGAGAAGAAACTTCGGAAAAAATAGAAAACCCAGGTAGGATCCTGGAGAAGAACCTGTGGGTTATGGGGCCACTCAAAGAGAACACCGTTGAAATGATTGCTTAGCAAGAGAGATAGAAAATTTTGATGAGGTTGAGAGCCTCGACATAATTTGAAAGGATTTAGCGGAAACATGAATCTTCTGAGATATCTTGCCACTCCAGATAGAATAGATAGAGGTGGATAAACAAGGGAGTCTTAGATAAGAACTGCCAACATGGGAAAGCATAGAACGAATGAAAAGGATATGATGAACACCGAGAGGTTGAGTAGAATCCACCGGGGAAGAAAGCAAGAACGAATAATGATGAACGTGAAGCTCCTGAGCATCTCCACCGGGGATACAATATGGAAGAGAAGATAACGGAAGCATCACATGAATAGAAAAGGCACTTGATTCGAGATATCTGGCTCCGGAAGAAAAAGGGTGGGAGGGTGGGGAAAACAAAGACATTTTGGGACGGATGAAAAGAACAACGGAAAGCAAATATGATGATAGATCTTGCAATATTGAAATAAGATTTAATTCACATGAAGAGAAGCACTTTGGATGGAAAGGAATTTGACATGACAATTTGATCAATCAAAAGGATTAGCACTCCCATAGAAATCTGAGAACAACATTTAGAAAAGATATGGAATCCACACTTGACATCGAAGCACCTCGAATTACCATACTCCAGCAAAACAAAGGATGAGGCTTGCATATTAAGCCAGAAACAAATACATAATAGAGATTTCGTCCGACATTTTCGTGGTAAGGCTCGCACGGGCTCAATCATATAGTATCCATCATGTGCAAGGCAGTGCACATGACATACGAAGCATCCCCAAATCGTAGCAAGCTACAAGGATTCTTTAAGACACGACGAGAACCGTTGTAATAAAGACCGTCAACAAGTGAACCACTAGATGTCGAACCCCAACCTCACATCATGCATCTGTTGGAAGATAAGCCTAGGTAACTACTTGAACTCCCACCTAAGAACTCCCCGAATCCTTTGGTTATGCAATCGGGTCCATGGATACACGATGCAAAATCCATCACTCAACTCCTAGCATGATACAACTCTCCAATGTATCACATTCCTCAACACATAACCAGAGCTCTCGGAAACTCATCTACCTCAGTCCCTCATAATCACAACGATACTAGACATGGCAGTACATTTGGACGCTCTCCCCAGTACTAGGTGATGCCAACCTCCTCTCACCACGAGTAGTATCGAAGCGATTTTGAACATCTTCGTCCTGAGATACTAAGGAAACTGAACGATAGCGAGTGTGACAAGAATCCCTTGAATCTCAACTCCCTCGGACACCACCCATAAATAGGAGGCGTTAAGAACAGAACACTGGTCACCCCGACATCGTAGAGGTTCCAAAATACCCGCGTGATCCTAAAAAAAATTGAGTGAGAAGAGGAATAGAATTAAAATTCCTACATTATGAATCCTCACCAGAGCGATGAAGGGAAGAGGAGTAAAAAGAATTCCTACTCTCCGATATATAACTAGACTCAAAATGTAGTTTTTTTTGCTAGAGTCGACAACGGCCAAGTTCGCTCAATCAAGGGGCTCCTAGGTCGGTACTGGTCTGATACCAACTTGTCATGCCCAAAATGCGGTACTATCCTTGTGACGGATAGAGGGCCTCGATAAGGATAGAAGCGCATTTCGGGTCGCTTCACAAGAATGGAAATCGTCACAATACATGTAAAGAAGAGATGAGTATATAGAGTTGGCTTACACTCGCCACATGCTACAACATAAAGATCACAATACATAAATACATCACAATCATCATACAAAAGAGCAGGGTTTGAATATGGATGAAATAAAATGAAAAAGAAGATGATGTACACCCTTGCTAATCCTAGGTTGTCGACCTGGAACCCATCATATGATCGATTAAGAAGAAGAGGAACTCCAAATAGAACAATCATTGCTCTCACGTCAAAGCATAACATTACTTGTACCTGCATTTGTTGTTGTAGGAATCTGTGAGCCATGGGGACTCAACAATCTCATTACCAAGGGTATCAAGACTAGTAAAGTTTAATGGGTGAGGTATGATTAAGTGGTGAGGTCGCAGCGGCACTAAGCATTTTATCTGGCTAACTTACGAGTACGGGAATAAGAAGAGGGTTGTAGCCATAAACGGATGTGAACTAGCGATGATCAAGAAGTGACATGAACACCTACTTACGAGTCAATCATAACCCCACTGTGTTCTCTTCCAGAACTCCCTCAAAAATAGATGATCACGGTTACGCACATGGTTGGTGTATTTTAATTGGATTTACTTCAAGTTTCTATTACCGGGTATATAAATGTCCAAGTTGCCACATAACCGCGGGCACGGCTTTCAGAAAGATTTAACCCTACAAGGGTGCTCCAAATCATCCATCACAAACTAGCCACAAGCTGCGGTGGAAAACCTCAACCGTGGGATAGCTCGCAGTATCCTCGGAATCCCGGTGCACAAGGCGTTCATCAAAGGGCGGCGACGTACGGGCCCGGCGGGCCAAATCTGGGCTCGTGGGCAAGCGGCGGCTAGGAGGAGGAGGCAGGGTGACGTGGCGGGCACGGATTGGCTGAGGGCGGCGATGCGGCGGCGCCAAGGGCGGCTAGGGGCTGGTAGCGACGGATCCGAGGAAGGAGGCTAGGGGCTAGGGTTTTTCTAGATTTGGAAGGGCTTGCCCTTCCTTTTATAGACAGGGATGGTTTGGAGGGGGTTTTGAGGCTGTTTTCGAGCCGTTCGATCGCAATCAGACGGCTCCGGCCGCGGGGTTAGGCTAGGTGGGCTAGGTGGGCTGTGTAGATGGGCTAGTTGGGGATGAGAGGAAAGTTTCAGCGGCCTAGCATGAGGTTTTTAAACCGAAAACATCTACGAATTTTAATAGGCGACGATGCCGCTACAGTTGTCCGTTGGGGCATCAAACGAACTCTGAATATGACGAAATTTGGCAGGCGGTCTACCTATAAAATATTAAGACCGCACGCCAACTTTCAACCCATTCCGAGAACATTTCATTCCCACTTATAATACAATATTTTTATGATGTCGTAGGCGCGTGCGAGTGTGTTTGGTCTCAAAATGGTCAACGACAACAACGGGGAGAACCGGCAACTACGAGTGGATGCAAGTTTTGAAGAATGAAGGCAAGAGAGTGTTGATGCAATGCGAATGATGCGATGATGAATGCGGCAAACAATAAATCACACAGCGATAACAGAATATATCGAATGAAATATGGACTGTCGATCTCGGGCTATTACACCATCTACTTCTCCTCCCTCGCTTGCTGGATCAAGAAGGAGGACATGTCATCGAGCCGCACTTGTGCTGAACGCGGAGGTGTCGTCCGTTCGGCGCTAGATCGGATTGGATCGCGATTGGATCGTGAAGAGTACGACTACACCAACCGCGTAATATACGCTTCCGCTTAACGGTCTACGAACGTACATAGACACACTCTCCCCTCTCGTTGCTATGCATCTCCTAGATTAGATCTTGGGTGTTTTGTAGGAATTTTTTTGATTTTCATGCTATGTTCCCAACATAGCTGACACTCCGATTGGCATATGCATAGTCCTATCAACATACTACTAGCCCTAAGATGTGTTCCATGCGCGCGCTCATATGATGGGCACCAAAGGGCAACAATATAATAATCATGCAATCAAACCAATCATAGCAATTCATGAGTTAACCCATAGGACAATAATAATCTACTCAAACACAATAGCGATGACACAAATCATTGGATAATAATTCATAGCACCAAAACATCATGTTCAAGTAAGGATTACAGCGGGTTGCGCGAGAGTGGACCATTGAAAAGAGATGAGGAAGGTGATGAAGATGTTGGTGAAGGCGACAACGTTGATGACGATGATCGTTGTGATGGTTGTTCCCCCCAACGTCACTCTGGTGCCACTGGGAGAGGGGGGGGACAGGCTCCCCCTCCGGCTTCTTCCTCTATGGCCTTCCCTCTAGATGGGGAGAGGTTATCCCCTGTTGTACTTGTCCACCATGGCCCTCGGAGGGTCGGGAGCCCCTCCGAGATTGGATCTCTTCGCTTTGTCTCTCTGTTTTTCAGTTCTATTTTTTGGTAGAACACCATTTCATTTCTTTTATAGCCGGATATCCGTAACTCCGATCGTGCGGATATTTTGAGGGGGTTTTCCACAAAATTATCTTTCCTGCGGCCGAAGGAGAGCTTTAGTCGACTTAAGGGCTGCAATACGAGCCCACGGCGCGGACAAGGGGTACCCGCGCCACCGGTCCGTGTGGGGCACTCGGGCATCGTTTTGCATTGATTCCTTCACACAAAAATTAGATATATTCCAAAAAAAACATATTAAATCATCAGGGTATTTTGACCTTCCTAGATATTGAATTTATATGAGACCAAAAATATGTAGAAAACAAGAACTGACACTAAGCAATAAGTTAATAGGTTAGTCCATAAAAATAATATAAAAAATTCTTTTTAATATTTTAGATAGAGGAAATACACCAAAACCCGTTAATAAATAATGGAAATATAGGATGAATACTTCAAAAATTATGTATACGTTGGAGACAGATCAGGTAACAGCCGTGTCCAACCTCCTCCGCTCCCTATCTCCTCTCAGCACCACACCCGACATGGCTTCCCCGAGCTCCAAAGCTCTGTGGGACAGTCTATCGTCCGAACAGAAGGAGATCACCTGCATTGCTAGCAAGCCGGCAGATGAACGAGCACTTCGAAGGCCAACGCAATGGACAAGCCAATGGCAGAGGTGACCGAGAACGAGTTGGTGCCACCGTCCTTGTCGGCCTATGCCGGCATCACCATGGGAGAGGCGTTGAAAGCACAATATGCTCCCTTGGTGGTTTTGATAATTCATGACAACATACATTCTCTCTTGGACTAATACTATTATCTAGTGCATTTCAGATAAAGTCCACAGAGAGTGCTAGCAAAAGGATTGTGGAGAGACCCCTAGATGCAAGGAATAGGATTGGCAAAGCTTCAAGCAAGAAGACTCTACATTATACTTTGTCAGAAATCACTTTGAGTCTATAGGAAAGCCAATACTATTAAAAGGGGGTGAGGTATTAAAGGTGAACAAAATGCTCCACGTGCACAAGTGATAGTCACCAAAAACACCCACAAGCTCTTCCACAAAAGTCTGTCAAAAGCCTATCATGCAAAATCGGTGCCACCAATATTTCCCACTCGGCCCTACCGATTTTCACCTCAGACAGATCCCCAGCCAAACCGTAAGTTTTCGGTACAACCGATTCTGCATCGGTGCCACTGAGTTTAGGTTGCCAACATTCTGTTGCCCATTTTCTTCAATTCGGAATTTCCGAGTTGTTTGGATCGGTGCCACCAAGTTTTGCAATCTGACCGTTGGTTGCCTGATCGGTACTGCCGAGACTTATATGTCGATCTCACCGAGATTCAAAAGTTGCTACCTTTTGAGCAACTCAGTACAACCGAGTTTTATACTTCGGTGACACCGAGTTGGTTGGTTAAGGTGTAACGGTTGGATTTTTGGAGATGCCTATATATACCCCTTCACCACTACTCACTCAAAAGAGAAGCACTCAGAACTATTCCATACTTGCCCCATCCAATTTTCTGAGAGAGAGCCACCTACTCATGTGTTGAGATCAAGCCATTCCACTCCAACCATATGAATCTTGATTTCTAGCCTCCCCAAGTTGCTTTCCACCCAATCAATCTATTCCACCAAAGCCAAATTTGTGAGAGAGTGATTGAGTGTTGAGGAGTCTATCATCTTGAAGCACAAGAGCAAGGAGTTCATCATCATCATCGAGCCTATTACCTTTTGGAGGGTGGTGCCTCCTAGATTGGTTAGGTGTCGCTTGGGAGCCTCCTACTTTGTGTTGTGGAGTTGAACCAAGAAGTTTGTAAGGGCAAGGAGATCGCCTACTTCGTGAAGATCTACCCATAGTGAGGCTAGTCCTTCGTGGACAGAAGCCGTTATGGAAAAGTCAAGGTTGCTACTTCGTGGACCCTTATGGGTGGAGCCCTCCGTGGACTCTCGCGGCTATTACCCTCCGTGGGTTGAAGACTCCATAAACGTGGATGTACGATAGCGCCACCTATCGAAACCATGGGAAAAATCCTTGCGTCTCCAAATTGCGTTTGATCTTCCCATCTCTACTCTCTCTTGCATGTGCTTGTCTTACTTGTTGACTAGCATGTGTAGGGTGCATTAGACTTGTTATAATTGCTAAAACTACCCACCAATTAACTTGGGAAAAGGTTAGGTTTTAATTCTTGCAAGTAGTCTATTCACCCCCCCCCCCCTCTAGACACACACTTCTAGTGATCCTACAAGTGGTATCACAGCTTTGGTCTCCATAGCTTCGGTTTTATCACCGTGGAGGAAGATGGATGTGTCTAGTTTGAAGAGTTTGAGTTGTAGAGTGCCTATTCTTGATGGGGAGTACTATAGTCAATGGAAATATGAGATGCTTGAGCTATTCAATGAATTTCATTTGAGCAAGTATGTTAAGAACCCCTATGTACCTCCCATTGATCCTTTACATTCCACACACGAAGAGGAAATTGATATGCTATGCAATCTTAGAACTGTTAACCTCATTATTAGAGGATTGCCTAGAATTGTGCTTAATCAAATGAAGAATTTTGAATGTGATTATACTTTGTGGAATGATTTGGAGAAACGATATCCAAGTTATTCATTGAGTAATCTTGATGAAATTCTTCATAAAACTATTGCCTTTCACAAAATGATGCCTAGTGATCCCAAGTTTGACGACTATCTATTTGAGCTTAGAGACCTCATGCGTGCTAAAGGAGATGTCATAACTATCAACAACATCATTGTTGAAGCCATTCGCATTCACAATCTTGAACATTGTCATAATCACAACCCTAACAAATCTCTTGTTTCTTATGATGAGGATTTCCCACTTGGTGATGATAATGTGGAACATGGCTACTATGATGAAGATGAGTTTTCGACATCGAGTATGAGAAGATAATGAAGAATCTAAGTCGCATGGCAAACTTCAAGGATTACATGTCCGGAGGAAAAGAGTGGATTCTCGATAGTGGATGCACGGATCATATGACCGGAGATAGAGATACGTGGGTATTCTTTATTGATGATAAGTCGCAGGTACAAAAGATCTTCAAGAACGTCGCTCGCAAAGCACAAAATCAGTTTGAGGTGAAGATCAAGAAGGTTCGGAGCGATAACGGATCGGAGTTTAAGAACACCCATGTAGATACCTTTCTTGACGAAGAAGGTGTTTCACATGAGTTCTCGGCTACGTACATGCCTCAACAAAATGGTGTTGTTGAGAGGAAGAACCGAACTCTTATTGAGATGGCAAGAACGATGCTTGACGAATACAAGACGCCAAGACACTTTTGGGCAGAAGCCGTGGAAACGGCATGTCATGCCACAAACCGACTCTACTTGCACAAGCTTCTCGGTAAAATGGCATACGAGTTACTCACCGGTAACAAACCCCAAGTTGGATACTTTCGGGTATTCGGCTCCAAGTGCTACATTCTTTATAAGCATCGTCGTACTAAATTTGCTCCTAAATCTCATGAAGGATTCCTACTTGGTTACGGATCGAACTCTCACACTTACCGTGTCTACAACAACTTCACTCAAAAAGTTGAAGAGACGGTAGATGTGAAGTTTGATGAATCTAATGGTTCGCAAGTCGAACAATTGCCAAATGATGTAGGAGATAAGGATCCTTCGGAAGCTATCCAAGACTTGTCCATTGGCAAGATTCGTCCCATGGAGGATAAGGAAAGTACTTCGTCAACTCAAGTGGAATCCCCTACTTCACATCGAGGTGAACCTCAACACGACATGGAGGCATCCACAAGCGATACACGACAAGATGAAGAGGAAGAAGTACATCATGAAGATCCACCACAACCTCCTTCACCACCACCTCAAGGAAACGACACCTTCAAGAACAACAAAGATGAAGGGGGTGATGATGAAGAAGCTCCACCATCCAACAAGCCAAAGCTACCCCGAGTTCGAGCAAGAGTGACCAAAAACCATCCTCTAAACCAAATCTTCGGTGACATACAAACCGGGAGAATCACTCGCTCTAAAACTTGACTAGCAAATTTTTGTGAGCATTGTTCTTTCATCTCTAGCATTGAACCCTTGAAGGTTGAACAAGCACTTGAAGACCCGGATTGGGTGAACGCTATGCACGAGGAACTTCACAACTTCGAGAGGAACGAAGTTTGGACACTCGTGGAAAAGCCCAAGGACGAGCACAACATCATCGGCACAAAGTGGGTGTTTCGGAACAAGCAAGATGAAGACGGTCAAGTTGTACGCAACAAGGTGCGTCTCATAGCCCAAGGATATACGCAAGTCGAAGGTATGGACTATGGTGAGACCTATGCACCCGTTGCTAGACTTGAAGCTATTCGAATTCTTCTCGCTTATGCTAATCACCATGATATCATGATGTCTACTACACAACCTTCTTCTTGTAGACTCGTGTTGGGCCTCCAAGCGCAGAGTTTTGTAGGACAGTAGCAAATTTTCCTCAAGTAGATGACCTAAGGTTTATCAATCCATGGGAGGCGTAGAATGAAGATGGTCTCTCTCAAACAACCCTGCAACCAAATAACAAAGAGTCTCTTGTGTCCCCAACACACCCAATACAATGGTAAATTGTATAGGTGCACTAGTTTGGCGAAGAGATGGTGATACAAGTGTAATATGGATGGTAGATATAGGTTTTTGTAATCTGAAAATATAAAAACAGCAAGGTAACTAATGGTAAAAGTGAGCACAAACGGTATTGCAATGCTTAGAAACAAGGCCTAGGGTTCATACTTTCACTAGTGCAAGTTCTCTCAAAAATACTGACATAGTTGAATCATATGTAAATCCCTCACGTGCGACAAAGAGTTCACTCCAAAGTCACAAATAGCGGAGAACAAACGAAGAAATTATTGTAGGGTACGAAACCACCTCAAAGTTATCTTTTCCGATCAATCTTATGAGCTATCCCTATAAGTGTCACGAACAGCCCTAGAGTTCGTACTAAAATAACACCTTAAGATACATATCAACCAAAACCCTAATGTCACCTAGATACTCTAATGTCACCACGAGTACCCATGGGCTTGATTATACGATATGCATCACACAATTTCAGATTCATCATGTTCAATCCAACACAAAGAACTTCAAAGAGTGCCCCAAAGTTTCTATCGGATAGTCAAGACAAAAACATGTGCCAACCCCTATGCATAGATTCCCAAGGTCACGGAACCCGCAAGTTGATCACCAAAACATACATCAAGTGGATCAATAGAACATCCCATTGTCACCACGGATATACCATCGCAAGACATACATCAAGTGTTCTCAAATCCTTAGAAGACTCAATCCGATAAGAAAACTTCAAAGGGAAAACTCAATTCCTCACAAGAAGATAGAGAGGGGAAAACTCCATATGATTCATCTATATTAATAAAGCTCGCGGTACATCAAGATTGTGCCATCTCAAGAACACGAGAGAGAGAGATCAAACACATAGCTACTGGTACATACCCTCAGCCCCGAGGGTGAACTACTCCCTCCTCGTCATGGAGACCGCCGGGATGATGAAGATGGACTCCGGTGATGGTTTCCCCCTCCGGCAGGGTGCCGGAATGGGCTCCCGATTGGTTTTTCGTGGCTACAGAGGCTTGCGGCGGTGGAACTCCCGATCTAGGTTTCTTTTTGGGGGTTTTGGTATTTATAGGAATTTTTGGCGTCGGTCTCACGTCAAGGGGGTGCTCGAGGAGTCCACAAGCCAGGGGGCACGCCCTAGGGGGGCGCCCCCAGGCTTGTGACCTCCTCGGTCACTTCCTGGCCCAGCTCCGGTGCTTCGGGGGTCTTTTGGTCCATAAAAAATCACCGTAAATTTTCAGCCCATTCCGAGAACTTTTATTTCTGCACAAAAAATGACACCATGGTAGTTTTGCTGAAAACAGCGTCAGTCCGGGTTAGTTCTAATAAAATCATACCAAAATCGTGTAAAATTATTGTAAACATGGCATGAATACTTCATAAATTATAGATACGTTGGAGACGTATCAGCATCCCCAAGCTTAATTCCTGCTCGTCCTTGAGTAGGTAAATGATAAAAGAAATAATTTATGAAGTGTGAATGCTAGCAAGTGCACAAATTTGATCAATGATAATTCCAATCACTTTTTCTAGCATCAATATAAACCATAAATAGTAGCTCATCTCATAAAACTTCTCATGATCAAGTAACAAGCTATTCACATGTTAAAGTATAGACCAGAAAGTTTCTTGAAAACTAACAAACCATATTTCTAGTCATCGAACAATTGCAATTCATCTTATTTTCAGAAAGGGTCTATGTAAGAGCTTTGATTTAGCAAATTCCACATACTCAACTATCATATAGTCTTCCATGATTATTGTCACTCAAAGCATATTTTTAGAACAAATAGCATCCATCGAACACAGAGAAAGATAGGGGCTTAATGTTTCGCCTCCCAACTTATTTATCATATAGATAATTGTCAACAATAATAATTCATGATCAAATATATTTGTGTGGATATATATGTCTAGATCATTCCCCAACACATGACGCTTGCCAAGAGAAAAAGGCAAAATATAGGAAGTGGTGAAGATCACCGTGATTCTTGCATAAAGGTAAGTACTAGAAAGTAAAAGATAGGCCCTTCACAGAGGGAAGCATTGATTTGCAAAGGTGCCAGAGCTCGAGCTTTTAAAACAGAGATGGATAATAATTTTGAGCGGTATGCTTTCATTGTCAACATAACAACCGAGAGATCTCGGTATCTTCCATGCTAGATACATTATAGGCGGTTCCCAAACAGAATGGTAAAGTTTTTACTCCCACTCCACCAATCAATCACACTCCATGGCGAGCCGAATCCATGGGTACCGTCCATACAAACAACAATCTTGGGGGAGTTTTGTTTCGTTATATTTTGATTTGATTTTTGAGCATGGAACTGGGCATCCCGAATACCAGCCACTTTCTCGTGAATGATAGTGAATCAACACATATCGTGAGAATAACCCACCTAGTATGGAAGATACTGACAGCCCCTAGTCACTATATGAGCGATTCGGGCATACAAAACAGAATATTATTTGAAGGTTTAGAGTTTGGCACATGCAAATTTACTTGGAACGGCAGGTAAATACCGCATATAGGTAGGTATGGTGGACTCATATGGAACAACTTTGGGTTTAAGGGTGTTTGGATGCACAAGTAGTATTTCTACTTGGTACGGAAGTTTTGGCTAGTATGAGGTGGAAGCAAGCACCACATGTTGGAGGATCCATAACAATATAACTTCTATACAAATATACCCAAACATAACTCATTAAGTTGTCTTCCTTGTCCAATTTTAACTAATTTGCTCGAGTTTGAAAATAATCAATGAGCTCACAATCATAGAAGATGTCCAAGATAGTATATTTATATGTAAAATCTCTCTTCCTACAATATTCTTTCATGAATTGTTCAAGTGACCAATGCGGTGTTTGCTAACTTTCAATAAATTTTACCACCTATACTTGTTATGTGTGAAGTCATTACTCCCCATGGTATAAGTATATGAAGCATATTTAATTTCAGATTTATGATATTCAATTCATTCAACCATTTACTAATAGGATATAAGTGAAGCACGAGAGTGAATGACAAACTATTCCAAAAAGATATAAGTGAAGATCAATGAGTAGCCAACAAGTAAGTAACTATGTGAAGACTCTCTCATATAAGAATTTCAGATCTTAAGTATTATTAAACAGCAAGCAAAAGAAAAATAGCACTCCAAGAATAGCACGCATCATGTGAACGAATAAAAATTTAGGCTCAACATAGGCTAACCGATAATTGTTGATGAAGAGAGGTGGGATGCGTAGCATCCCCAAGCTTAGATGCTTGAGACTTCTTGAAATATTTACTTGGGGTGCCTTGGGCATCCCCAAGCTTGAGCTTTTGTATCTCGTTCAATCCTCTCATATCATGGTTTCACCTATTCTCAAAAACATCTTCCACACAAAACTTGAAAAGAACTCGTGAGATAGGTTAGTACACATAAGAACAAATCAACACTTCATGTACTGCCAAGACATGTTGCACAATAATTTTCAAACATAATTTACTGTTTACTATCGTTTCCACAATTTATATCTACCAATATAGGCTATGAAAACCATAGGATAAGTAGATAACAAAACTATGACAGCAATCTGTCCAAACAGAACAGTCTGTAGCAATCTATTAAACCAGTGTACTTCTGTAACTCAAACAATTATGAAAATTTAGGAAATTCTATAAAATTTATATTACAATACTGTGTAAAATTTTGAGAAACTTTCCACGTTCCGGTAAAATATGAAAATTCAAACACTACAGCAAAAGTTTCTGTTTTTACACAGCACACATCAAACATGCAATGCAAGCATCCTAAGGCAATTCTTGGAGATTTTTATTGAAAAAAAAGATTATAAATAACACCTAACAGAGAACAACAAAATAAAATGACGCTCCAAGCAAAACTCATATTATGTGACGAATAAAAATATAGCTCCAAGTAAGATATACCGATAGTGTTGAAGATGAAAGAGGGGATGCCTTCCGGGGCATCCCTAAGCTTAGGCGCTTGAGTATTCCTTGGATATTAACTTCGGGGTGCCTTGGGAATCCCCAAGCTTAGGTTCTTGTCACTCCTTATTCTCCTCATATCAGTGTCTCACCCAAAACTTGAAAACTTCAATCACACAAAACTTAACGGAACTTCGTGAGATGGGTTAGTATAATAAACAAAGATCATTCACTTAGGTACTGTCAAGACAAGTTTCATAATTGTTTCCACATGATACCTACTGTATTATATCATTCCCATAATTTATATCACTAAATATAAACTATGGAAACACTATAACAAGCAAACTATGCATGCAAAACAGAATCTGTCAAAAACAGAACAGTCTGTGAAGATCTATAGTGTAACCATACTTCCCTGTCTCTAAATACTCTCAAAAATTAGTAAAACCTGAAGAATTTGTATATCAAGACTTTGTAAAAATTTCAGATCATTATCACGCTCCAGTAAAAAATCAAAATTCCTGTACTGGAGTCAAAAGTTTCTGTTTTGGTTCAGCATCAATTCTACTCATCTTGTGAGTCATCCCAAAGGCTTTACTTGGCACTTTATTGAAATAAAAGGCATAAAACATGATTATACAGTAGCTTAATCATATGGAGACACAAAAACAGAAAGGAAAAGTGTTGGGTTGTCTCCCAACAAGCGCTTTTCTTTAATGCCTTTTTAGCTAGGCATGATGATTTCAATGATGCTCATATAAGAATAGTAGTTGAAACATGCAAAAGAGCATCATGAATCTCATGGAAAGCACATTTAAGTCTAACCCACTTCCTATGCATAGGGATTTTGTGAGCAAACAATTTATGGGAGCAAGAATCAACTAGCATAGGAAGGCAAAACAAGCATAACTTCAAAACTTTGAACACATAGAGAGGAAACTTGATATTATTGCAATTCCTACAAGCATATGTTCCTCCCTCATAATAATTTTCAGTAGCATCATGAAGGAATTTCACAATATAACCAGCACATAAAGCATTCTTTTCATGATCTACAAGCATAGAAATTTTACTACTCTCCACACAAGCAATTTTCTTCTCATTCATAATAGTGGGAGCAAACTCAACAAAATAACTATCATGAGATACTTGATTGACATAACCACTTTGAATATTAAAATCATGATGACAAGTTTCATGGTTATCATTATTCTTTATAGCATACATGTCATCACAATAATCATCATAAATAGGAGGCATGCTTTCATCATAATAAATTTGCTCATCAAAACTTGGGGGACTAAACATATCATCTTCATCAAACATAGCATCCCCAAGCTTGTAGCTTTGCATATCATTAGCCTCATGAATATTCAAGGAATTCATACTAACAACATTGCAATCATGCTCATCACTCAAAGATTTAGTGCCAACCATTTTAATAACTTCTTCTTCTAACACTTGAGCACAATTTTCCTTTCCATCATTTTCACGAAAGACATTAAAAATATGAAGCATATGAGGCAACCTCAATTCCATTTTTTTGTAGTTTTCTTTTATAAAACCAAACTAGTGAAAAACAAGAAACTAAAAGATTTAATTGCAAGATCTAAAGATATACCTTCAAGCACTCACCTCCCCGGCAACGGCGCCAGAAAAGAGCTTGATGTCTACTACACAACCTTCTTCTTGTAGACTCGTGTTGGGCCTCCAAGCGCAGAGTTTTGTACGACAGTAGCAAATTTCCCTCAAGTGGATGACCTAAGGTTTATCAATCCATGGGAGGCGTAGAATGAAGATGGTCTCTCTCAAACAACCCTGCAACCAAATAACAAAGAGTCTCTTGTGTCCCCAACACACCCAATACAATGGTAAATTGTATAGGTGCACTAGTTTGGCGAAGAGATGGTGATACAAGTGTAATATGGATGGTAGATATAGGTTTTTGTAATCTGAAAATATAAAAACAGCAAGGTAACTAATGGTAAAAGTGAGCAAAAACGGTATTGCAATGCTTAGAAACAAGGCCTAGGGTTCATACTTTCAATAGTGCAAGTTCTCTCAACAATACTGACATAGTTGAATCATATGTAAATCCCTCATGTGCGACAAAGAGTTCACTCCAAAGTCACAAATAGTGGAGAACAAACGAAGAAATTATTGTAGGGTACGAAACCACCTCAAAGTTATCTTTTCCGATCAATCTTATGAGCTATCCCTATAAGTGTCACGAACAGCCCTAGAGTTCGTACTAAAATAACACCTTAAGATACACATCAACCAAAACCCTAATGTCACCTAGATACTCCAATGTCACCATGAGTACCCATGGGCTTGATTATACGATATGCATCACACAATTTCAGATTCATCATGTTCAATCCAACACAAAGAACTTCAAAGAGTGCCCCAAAGTTTCTACCGGATAGTCAAGACGAAAACATGTGCCAACCCCTATGCATAGATTCCCAAGGTCACGGAACCCGCAAGTTGATCACCAAAACATACATCAAGTGGATCAATAGAACATCCCATTGTCACCACGGATATCCCATCACAAGACATACATCAAGTGTTCTCAAATCCTTAGAAGACTCAATCCGATAAGAAAACTTCATCTATATTAATAAAGCTCGCGGTACATCAAGATCGTGCCATCTCAAGAACACGAGAGATCAAACACATAGCTACTGGTACATACCCTTAGCCCCGAGGGTGAACTACTCCCTCCTCATCATGGAGACCGCTGGGATGATGAAGATGGCCTCCGGTGATGGTTTCCCCCTCCGGCAGGGTGCCAGAACGGGCTCCCGATTGGTTTTTCGTGGCTACAGAGGCTTGCGGCGGCGGAACTCCCGATCTAGGTTTCTTTCTGGGGGTTTTGGTATTTATAGGAATTTTTGGCGTCGGTCTCACGTCAAGGGGGTGCTCGAGGAGTCCACAAGCCAGGGGGGCGCGCCCTAGGGGGGGCGCCCCCAGGCTTGTGACCTCCTCGGTCACTTCCTGGCCCAGCTCCGGTGCTTCGGGGGTCTCTTTTGGTCCATAAAAAATCACCGTAAATTTTCAGCCCATTCCGAGAACTTTTATTTCTGCACAAAAAACGACACCATGGTAGTTCTGCTGAAAATAGCGTCAGTCCGGGTTAGTTCTAATAAAATCATACCAAAATCATATAAAATTGTTGTAAACATGGCATGAATACTTCATAAATTATAGATACGTTGGAGACGTATCATATCACACTTTATCAAATGGACATTAAAAGTGCATTTTTAAATGGTGAGATTGAAGAAGAGGTCTATGTTAAGCAACCCCCTGGTTTTGTGAATTCCAAGAAACCTAATCATGTCTACAAGCTTCGTAAAGCTCTTTATGGTCTTAAGCAAGCCCCACGTGCTTGGTATAAATTCTTAACGAAGTTTCTCATTGAAAAAGGTTTTGAGATTGGTAAAATTGACGCAACCTTATTCACTAAAAGAGTTAATGGTGAACTATTTTTGTGCCAAATTTATGTGGATGATATTATCTTCGGATCTACTAACCCACAAATTAGTTAAAGATTTGGAAGGTTGATGCCCGAGAAGTATGAGATGTCCATGATGTGTGAGCTGAAATTTTTCCTTGGTTTGCAAATCAAGCAAACGAGAGAAGGAACTTTCATCTCTCAAACCAAGTATACCAAGGACTTGATCAAGAAGTTCAACATGCAAGAGTGTAATGGTATGAAAACTCCTATGCCTACTAGTGGACATGTTGATCTTACCAAGGAGGATGAACCGGTTGATCAAAAGGTTTATCGATCTATGATTGGTTCATTGTTATATCTATGTGCCTCCCGTCCCGATATTATGCTTAGTGTTTGCATGTGTGCTAGATATCAAGCTGCACCTAAAGAGTGTCATCTTTTGGCCGTGAAACGTATTGTGAGATATTTGATACAAACACCAAACTTTGGCATTTGGTATCCCAAGGGATCTTCTTTTAACCTTGTTGGCTATTCCGATTCGGACTATGCCCGTGACAAGGTTGATAGAAAATCCACCTCGGGTACATGTCAATTTCTTGGGAGATCTCTTATTTCTTGGTCCTCCAAGAAACAAAACTCGGTATCTCTATCTACCGCCAAAGCTGAGTATATTGCCGTCGGATCGTGTTGTGCACAATTACTATGGATGACACAAACGCTTAAGGATTATGGAATCTATGTAAAAAATGTTCCATTACTTTGTGACTATGAAAGTGCTATTAAGATTGGTCATAATCCCGTGCAACATTCTCGAACTAAGCATATTCAAGTTCGACATCATTTCATTCGTGATCATGTTGCCAAAGGAGATATTAATCTTAAGCATGTTCGTACTAACAAGCAATTGGCCGATATCTTTACTAAGCCACTTGATGAGAAAGTGTTTTGTTATTTGAGGAGTGAGTTGAACATCATTGATGCTTCAAACTTGAGCTAGACTCACTCAGTTGCATGCAAGTGGATGAGCTTACTTGACCATTCCATGCTATCATTACCATGAATCTCATATAACTTGGAATTCTATGCTCCCTTGTGAGGGATCACTAGAAGAGTGTCTAGAGGGGGGGTGAATAGACTACAAGCAGGAATTAAAAACCTAACCTTTTCCCAAGTTAATTGGTTGGCAGATTTTAGCATTTCATGACAATATAGCAAGTCTAACAGCCCTACACATGCATGTCAATATATATGGCAGCGGAAAGTAAAGACATTGCATATCAAGTAAAGAGTAGAGATATGGAGATCAAACGCAATTGGAGACGCAAGGATTTTTCCCGTGGTTCCGATAGGTGGTGCTATCGTACATCCACGTTTATGGAGTCTTCAACCTACGGAGGGTAACGGTCGCGAGAGTCCACGGAGGGCTCCACCCATAAGGGTCCACGAAGTAGCAACCTTGACTATTCCATAACGGCTTCCGTCCACGAAGGACTAGCCTCACTATGGGTAGATCTTCACGAAGTAGGCGATCTCCTTGCCCTTACAAACTTCTTGGTTCACTCCACAACACGAAGTAGGAGGCTCCCAAGCGACACCTAACCAATCTAGGAGGCACCACCCTCCAAAAGGTAATAGGCTCGGTAATGATAATGAACTCCTTGCTCTTGTGCTTCAAGATGATAGACTCCTCAACACACAATCACTCTCTCACAGTTTTGGCTTGGTAGAAGAGATGGGATTGGTGGAAAGCAACTTGGGGAGGCTAGAAATCAAGATCCATATGGTTGGAGTGGAAGATCTTGACCTCAACACAAGACTAGGTGGTTCTCTCTCAGAAAACTGGATGGGGCAAGTATGGAATAGTTCTGAGTGCTTCTCTTTCGAGTAGGTGGTGGTGAAGGGGTATATATAGGCATCCCCAAAAATCCAACCGTTACACACAAAATGACCAACTCGGTGACACCGATGTGTTAATCTCGGTGGTACCGAAGTGACCAAAAGGTGGCAACTTTTGAATCTCGGTGAGACCGATATATGAAACTCGGTTGCACCGATAAGGTGACCAACGGTCAGATTGACAATCTCGGTGACGCCGATCCAACAATCTCGGTTGCACCGATTTTGTGAATTTGCATAACAGATAGTTGGCAACCCAAACTCGGTGGCACCGGTATGGAATCGGTTGCACCGAAGTGGCTAGGGTTTGGCTGAGTCTGTGTGAGGTGAGAATCGGTGGCACCGAAATGGAAAAGTTGGTTGCACCGATTTGAGTGTTTGGCTATGACAGACTTTGGTGGGAGAGCTTGTGGGTGTTTTTGGTGACTATCACTTGTGCACGTATGAGCATTTTGTTCACCAACAAAACCTTACCCCCTTTTAATAGTATTGGCTTTCCTATGGACTCAAAGTGATTTCTCACAAATATAAAATGTAGAGTCCTCTTGCTTGAAGCTTTGCCAACCTATTTCCTTGCATCTTGGGGTATTCCACAATCTCCTTTTGCCAATCCTTTTCTCCATGGACTTGTATCTGAAATACACTAGGTAAAGGTATTAGTCCAAGAGACAATGTATGTTGTCATGAATTATCAAAACCACCAAGGGAGCATGTTGTGCTTTCAATCTCCCCCTTTTTGGTAATTGATGACAACATACAATCAAAGCTTCAAATAAAGATATGCATGGATAAAATGAAGATTTTGAGAGACACATGACTCAGATTTGCTCCCCCTAAATGTCTGCAGTCCTTTAAAGGATAATTGCTTTGGAATGCATGGACACACATATGGATGAAGGGATATAATAAGTCATGTATATCTTGGCTATATGCATCAGATATATGAATGAGATGTATCCTTGTTCAAGACTTCACTCTTGCAAACAATATGTGCAATAAGCAAGAGATTATCTTGAACAAGGATATGATGCATATACTTACCTTGAGTTCTTGAGCATTCTAGTAGTACAAACACACTTGAGAAAACAATGTTAGGAAACACAAGGGTATTCTACCAATTAAAGGCAATAGAACTCAAAAGTACCAAGATATGGAAAACATATAGAATATAGCATTTCTTAAGATTGATATGTCTCCAAAATTATTTAGAACTTTCTCCCCTTTGATATGAAAATAGTAAATCATCCTCTCCCCCTGAATCTCAGCATGTAGATATTGGGATTGGATAGGGTGAGAAAGGTGAACTTCCAAATTTGTCTTCTCCTCCTACTTTGATACTCTCCGCTTGTTTAAGTAAGTGTGAATATTGATATTGGCTCTCCCCCTTTGCATAAGCATGTATCTTCCCTTTAGCATGAAGCTTTGTTCTTCTCCCCCTTTGGCATTAATTTCCAAAAAGGTCAAGAACAGGGATAGATATAGGGATCATTGACTGAGAAGGAATCCTTGAGAACAAGGGTCACTGAATGTAGGATTCATAGAAATGAAAACTGAGGGAATCATGGAAAATAGTTTCTCTCCTTTTGAGATGTTGTAAGACTTTGTTATTCTCCCCCTTCTTCCGTTAAGATAGGAATCCTTGAATAAAGAAATTTTCTCCCTAAGATCAGCTTTGTTACTCTCCCCCCCCCTTTTTTGGGGGGGGTATATAAATGGGATCATCGAAGTAACAGAAGTATTGCTAGCTAGAGAGATCACAAAGGAAACACATAATTGAAAAAAGAACGCAAAAGGGAAAAAGAAACAAATCGGTGACTCCGATACAGGTACACCGGTGGTACCGAGATTTTGTGGTGCAGCTCTTCTGCAATGTCGGTAGAACCGAGATGTTTGTATCGGCGGCACCGAGTCAGAAACAGAACAAAGGACCAAGTTTCTGATTTCGGAGAAACAAAAGAAAATAAGGGAATGCAAATGATTTTACAAAGAGATATGTCAACTAGATAAGATTTGAGTGATTCCGAGAAATCTTACAAAAAGAGAATGAACCACACAAGATTCTTAACTAGATGATGGGCGGTGACTAGGTCACCTATATTAGAGTATATTGACATAGGAGCCAAGCAATCATACTTGATCATAGGTCATACTCTACGTTAAGCTCAGAATGGGGTTACCATTTTTGATTAAGCATTTTAATGTCTTCATATCAGTTGAGTTGCTTTACCTCATTACTTGGAGTAAAGCCTTTTCAAGGATATGAGTACATACCTTTGAGTGATGTTGATGACGTAGCTTGTAGATGAACTTGTTGAGGATGCTCGAGGTTGATGAAGACCATTTTGAGTTTTGGAGCAATCCTTCTTGTTTTAGTACACTTGTCACCTACAAGGGTTAGTCATGCAAGGAAGGGCAATAGATATATCCATTTGACATGATACCAAATTAAGAATTATAAATGTATGTCAAGGATATGGTTGAGGTGTCTTCTTCCATCCATCATCAAGAGGGGTTGTGGATACTTGGTCATGACAAGATTGCTTATGATTTGAGTTGAGGGCAATCTTGTGGAATAAAAATCTTCCAAGTACCTACAGAAGGTTAGATGCAATACAAGGGAGCATAGGATTCCATGGCATAAGATAACATGTTAAGATACATGGAAATATCGAGAAAGCTCATGCCCTTGCATGCATCCGAGCGAGTCTAGCTCAAGTTTTAAGCATCAATGATGTTCAACTCACTCCTCAAGTGACAGAACGTTTTCTCATCAAGCGGTTTCGTAAAGATATCGGCCAATTGCTTGTTAGTGCGAACATGCTTAAGATTAATATCTCCTTTGGCAACATGATCACGAATGAAATGATGTCTAACTTGAATATGTTTAGTTCGAGAATGTTGCACGGGATTATGACCAATCTTAATAGCACTTTCATTGTCACAAATTAATGGAACATTTCTAACATGAATTCCATAATCCTTAAGAGTTTGTGTCATCCATAGTAATTGTGCACAACAAGATCCAGCAGCAATGTATTCAGCTTCGGCAGTAGATAAAGATACCGAGTTTTGTTTCTTGGAGGACCAAGATACAAGAGATCTACCCAAAAATTGACAAGTACCCGAGGTGGATTTTCTATCAACCTTGTCACCGGCATAGTCCGAATCGGAATAGCCAACAAGGTTAAAGGAAGATCCCTTGGGATACCAAATGCCAAAGTTTGGTGTTTGTATCAAATATCTCACAATACGTTTCACAGCCAAAAGATGACACTCTTTAGGTGCAGCTTGATATCTTGCACACATGCAAACACTAAGCATAATATCGGGACGAGAGGCACATAGATATAGCAATGAACCAATCATAGATCGATAGACCTTTTTATCAACGGGTTCATCCTCTCTGGTAAGATCAACATGTCCACTAGTAGGCATGGGAGTTTTTATACCTTTGCACTCTTGCATGTTGAACTTCTTGATCAAGTCCTTGGTATACTTAGTTTGAGATATGAAAGTTCCTTCTCTTGATTGCTTGATTTGCAAGCCAAGAAAGAATTTCAGCTCACACATCATAGACATCTCATACTTCTCGGACATCAACCTTCCAAATCTTTCACTAAATTGAGGGTTAGTGGAACCAAAGATAATATCATCCACATAGATTTGGCACACAAATAATTCACCATTAACTCTCTTAGTGAACAAGGTTGCATCAATTTTACCAATCTCAAAACCCTTTTCAATAAGAAATTTCGTTAAGCATTTGTACCAAGCACGAGGGGCTTGTTTAAGACCATAAAGAGCTTTACGAAGCTTGTAGACATGATTAGGTTTCTTAGGATTTACAAAACCAGGTGGTTGCTTAACATAAACCTCTTCTTCAATTTCACCATTTAAAAAGGCACTTTTAATGTCCATTTGATAAAGCGTGATATCATGGTGATTAGCATAAGCAAGAAGGATACGAATAGCTTCAAGTCTAGCGACGGGGGCGTAGGTCTCACCGTAGTCCATACCTTCGACTTGCGTATATCCTTGGGCTACGAGATGAGCCTTGTTCCGTACGACTTGACCGTCTTCATCTTGCTTGTTTCGAAACACCCATTTGGTTCCAATGATGTTGTGCTCATCCTCGGGCTTCTCCACGAGTGTCCACACTTCGTTTCTCTCAAAGTTGTGAAGCTCTTCATGCATCGCGTTCACCCAATCAGCATCTTCTAGAGCTTGTTCTACCTTCAAGGGTTCAATGCTAGAGATGAAAGAATAATGCTCACAGAAGTTAGCTAGGCGAGTTTTAGAGCAAGTGATTCTCCCTGTTTGTATATCACCAAAGATTTGGTTTAGGGGATGATTCTTGGTCACTTGTGCTCGAACTCGGGTCAGCTTCCGATTGTTGGATGGTGGAGCTTCTTATTCATCATCATCTCCTTCATCTTCGTTGTTGTTGAAGGTGTCGTTCCCTTGAGGTGGTGGTGAAGGAGGTTGTGGTGGATCTTCATGATGCACTACCTCCTCTTCATCATCTTGTCGTGTACCGCTTGTGGATGCCTCCATGTCATGTTGTGGTTCACCTTGACGTGAAGTAGGGGCTTCCACTTGAGTTGATGAAGTACTTTCCTTCACCTCCATGGGACGAATCTTGCCGATGGGCAAATCTTGGATAGCTTCCGAAGGGTCCTTATCACCTACATCATTTGGCAATTGTTCGACTTGCGAACCATTAGATTCATCAAACTTCACATCTACCGTCTCTTCAACTTTTCGAGTGAAGTTGTTGTAGACACGGTAAGTGTGAGAGTTCGATCCGTAACCGAGTAGAAATCCTTCATGAGATTTAGGAGCTAATTTAGTACGACGATGCTTATCAAGAATGTAGCACTTTGAGCCAAATACCCGAAAGTATCCAACTTGGGGTTTGTTACCGGTGAGTAGCTCGTATGCCGTTTTACCGAGAAGCTTGTGCAAGTAGAGTCGGTTTGTGGCATGACATGCTGTTTCCACGGCTTCTGCCCAAAAGTGTCTGGGCGTCTTGTATTTGTCAAGCATCGTTCTTGCCATCTCAATGAGCGTCCGGTTCTTCCTCTCAACAACTCCATTTTGTTGAGGCGTGTACGTAGCCGAGAACTCATGTGAGACACCTTCTTCGTCAAGGAAGGTATCCACATGGGTGTTCTTGAACTCCGATCCGTTATCGCTCCGAACCTTCTTGATCTTCACTTCAAACTGATTTTGCGCTTTGCGAGCGAAGTTCTTGAAGATCTTTTGAACCTGCGACTTATCATCAAGAAAGAATACCCACGTAAATCTGGAAAAATCATCAACTATAACTAGACCATAGGAATTTCCACCAAGGCTCTTGTAAGCATTGGGACCAAAAAGATCCATGTGAAGTAACTCGAGTGGTCTCCTAGTAGTCATGATATTTTTAACGGGATGACTTCCACCTACTTTCTTTCCGGCTTGACAAGCACTACAAAGTCTATCTTTGTCAAAGATAACATCTTTAACACCAAGTATATGATCACCTTTGATAAGCTTGTCTAAGTTACGCATGCCAACATGTCCTAATCTTCTATGCCAAAGCCAACCTTTAGAAGATTTAGCAATTAAACAAGTGCGAGGTTTGGATCTCTTAGTGAAGTCAACAATGTATAGATCACCTCTACGGAAACCGGTAAAGACCATTTTATGATTATCTTGACGAAACACTTGGCAATCTACTTTCGTGAATAGCACATTAAATCCAAAGTCAGCAAGTCTAGATACGGAAAGAAGATTGTAGCCAAGAGATTCAACAAGCATAACATTTTGGATAGAACTATCATGGGATATGGCCACCTTACCAAGACCAAGTACCTTACCCTTGGAGTTGTCTCCAAACGTTACGTACCTTCGCGGTCCATGGTTTGGTGTGATCTCTTCAAACATTTCTCTATCTCCGGTCATATGATCGGTACATCTGCTATCGAGAATCCACTCTTTTCCTCCGGACATATAATCCTTGAAGTTTGCCATGAGACTTAGATTCTTCATGATCTTCTCATACTCGATGTCGAACAGCTCATCTTCATCATAGTAGCCATGTTCCACATTGTCATCATCAAGTGGGAAATCCTCGTCATAAAGAACAAGAGATTCGTTAGGATTGTGATCATGACAATGTTCAAGTTTATGAATGCGAAGGGCCTCTATAATGATATTGTTGATAGTAGTGACATCTCCTTTAGCACGCATGAGGTCTCTAAGCTCAAATAGACAATCATCAAACTTAGGATCACTAGGCGTCATTTTGTGGAAGGCAATAGTTTTATGAAGAATTTCATCAAGATTACTCAATGAATAACTTGGATATCGTTTCTCCAAGTCATTCCACAAAGTGTAGGCACAAGCAAAATTCTTCATTTGATTAAGCACATTTCTAGGTAAAGCTCTAACAATAAGATTGGCAGTTCTAAGATTGCATAGCATATCAATTTCCTCTTCGTGTGTGGGATGCAACGGGTCAATGGGAGGCACATAGGGGCACATAACATATTTGCTCAATTGAAACACATTAAACAGCTCAAGCATCAAGGTTTTCCATTGACTATAGTACTCTCCATCAAGAATAGGCACTCTACAGCTCAAACTCCCTATACTAGACACATCCATCTTCCTCCTCGGTGATTAAACCGAAGCAATGGAGACCAAAGCTCTGATACCAATTGAGGGATCACTAGAAGAGTGTCTAGAGGGGGGGTGAATAGACTACAAGCAGGAATTAAAAACCTAACATTTTCCCAAGTTAATTGGTTGGCAGATTTTAGCATTTCATGACAATATAGCAAGTCTAACAGCCCAACACATGCATGTCAATAAATATGGCAGCGGAAAGTAAAGACATTGCATATGAAGTAAAGAGTAGAGATATGGAGATCAAACGCAATTGGAGATGCAAGGATTTTTCCCGTGGTTTCGATAGGTGGTGCTATCGTACATCCACGTTTATGGAGTCTTCAACCCACGGAGGGTAACGGTCGCGAGAGTCCACGGAGGGCTCCACCCATAAGGGTCCACGAAGTAGCAACCTTGACTATTCCATAACGGCTTCCGTCCACGAAGGACTAGCCTCACTATGGGTAGATCTGCACGAAGTAGGCGATCTCCTTGCCCTTACAAACTTCTTGGTTCACTCCACAACACGAAGTAGGAGGCTCCCAAGCGACACCTAACCAATCTAGGAGGCACCACCCTCCAAAAGGTAATAGGCTCGGTAATGATAATGAACTCCTTGCTCTTGTGCTTCAAGATGATAGACTCCTCAACACACAATCACTCTCTCACAGATTTGGCTTGGTAGAAGAGATGGGATTGGTGGAAAGCAACTTGGGGAGGCTAGAAATCAAGATCCATATGGTTGGAGTGGAAGATCTTGACCTCAACACAAGACTAGGTGGTTCTCTCTCAGAAAACTGGATGGGGCAAGTATGGAATAGTTCTGAGTGCTTATCTTTCGAGTAGGTGGTGGTGAAGGGGTATATATAGGCATCCCCAAAAATCCAACCGTTACACACAAAATGACCAACTCGGTGACACCGATGTGTTAATCTCGGTGGTACTGAAGTGACCAAAAGGTGGCAACTTTTGAATCTCGGTGAGACCGATATATGAAACTCGGTTGCACCGATAAGGTGACCAACGGTCAGATTGACAATCTCGGTGATGCCGATCCAACAATCTCGGTTGCACCGATTTTGTGAATTTGCATAACAGAGAGTTGGCAACCCAAACTCGGTGGCACCGGTATGGAATCGGTTGCACCGAAGTGGCTATGGTTTGGCTGAGTCTGTCTGAGGTGAGAATCGGTGGCACCGAAATGGAAAAGTTGGTTGCACCGATTTGAGTGTTTGGCTATGACAGACTTTGGTGGGAGAGCTTGTGGGTGTTTTTGGTGACTATCACTTGTGCACGTATGAGCATTTTGTTCACCAACAAAACCTTACCCCCTTTTAATAGTATTGGCTTTCCTATGGACTCAAAGTGATTTCTCACAAATATAAAATGTAGAGTCCTCTTGCTTGAAGCTTTGCCAACCTATTTCCTTGCATCTTAGGGTATTCCACAATCTCCTTTTGCCAATCCTTTTCTCCATGGACTTGTATCTGAAATACACTAGGTAAAGGTATTAGTCCAAGAGACAATGTATGTTGTCATGAATTATCAAAACCACCAAGGGAGCATGTTGTGCTTTCACCTTGTATTGCATCTAACCCTTTTGTAGGTACTTGGAAGAACAACACTCCACAAGATTGCCATCAACTCATATCTTAAGCAATCTTGTCATGGCCAGGTATCCACAACCCCTCTTGATGATGGAAGGAAGAGGACAACAAAACATATCCTTGACACATATTTGAGTTTCTCAATTGGTATCAACTCACAATTGGTATCATGTCATTTTGATATATCATGTTCTTCCTTGCATGACTAACCTATGTAGGTGATAAGTGAACCAAAACAAGAAGGATTGCTCCCAACTCAAGATGAACTTCATCAACCTCGAGCATCCTCATCAAGTTCACCTACAAGCCACGTCATCAACATCACTCAAAGGTATGTACTCATATCCTTGATATAGCTTTACTCCAAGTCATGGGATAAAGCAACTCAAGCGATATGAAGACATTAAAATGCTTAAACGACAAATGGTAATCCCATTTCGAGCTTAACAATGAGTATGACCTATGATCAAGTATTCTTGCTTGACTCCTTAAGTCAATGTACTCTAACATAGGTGACCTAGTCACCGCCCATCATCTAGTTATAAGAATTGAATGGAGAATCTTTTGTTTTGTTGATCATTGACATTTCCATTCAACTCCAACCTAGATGAAAATTCATTGCAAATTATTCTGAAAAATTCATTGCAAATCTTTCCGAGAATTCATTGAAAATCTTTGTGATCTGTTTGAGACTTTCTGAAAAAACTGCATTTGACAAAATAGCCAAGAACAATTTTGCCAAGTTTTTGTTTCACAACTCGGAGCTTCCGATCAAAGACTCTCGGTCTCACCGATGAAGCAGTTATGCTGCAAAACCACTCATCGGTGCCACCAACACCTTTTGCGTCGGAGCCATCGACTTTTTGCAAAAACTTCTATGCATTTTGTCTGTTTTTATGGTCAGATCAATGATCCCACAATGATGTAGGGGGGAAACATCAAAAGGTATAATCTCAAATATTCAAGGATCCCTACATCAAAGGAGGAAAAATCTTAACAGTTTTTAGATCTTAAGGGGGAGAAAATTGCTTTCAAGGAACCCTCGTCTCAATGCTCTCAATGACCCTTACTCTTTAGGATCCCTTCCCACTCAATGATCCCAGTTATCTGACCCTTTGTGTGACCCTTTTTGGAAATTAATGCCAAAGGGGGAGAAATATCAAGGCTTCAAAGCTTATACTCATATCAAAGGGAGAGATATAATATTAAGGGGGAGAAATATCTAAGCATTCATGCTTCAGGGGGAGAGATAATCATGAAAAGAAGAAGTGTACATTTAACAAAGATAAAGGGAGAGAAATATCAAGGATCCCTTATCTCAGAAACGCTTCTTCGGGAGAAGAGAGCAAAATAAATCTGATTGAAGTTGATTCTTAATCTGTTTTAGACTTTTCTCAGCCCTATCTACTCTCAATATCTACATGCTATGACTCTAGGGGAGAAAGTTCTAAATGTTCTTGTAGACATATCAATCTTAAGGAATACTATCTTCTATATGTTCTCCACATCTTGGTACTGTTGAGCTCTATTGCTTTTTGATTGGTAGAATACTCTTGTGTTTCCTAACATTGTTTTCTCAAGTGCGTTTCTACTACTAGAATGCTTAGGAACTCAAGGTAAGTATTGCATCATATCCTTGATCAAGATGATCTCTTGCTTCTTGCACATATTGTTTGCAAGAGTGAAGTCTTGAACAAGGATGTAACTCATTCACATGTATTTGATGCATATAGCTAAGATACACATGACTCATTTTATCCCTTTCCACTACATGTGTGTTTATGCATTCCAAAGCAACTATCATTTAAAAGGATCTCACACATTTAGGGGGAGCAAGTCTTTGTCATGTGTTTCTCAAAGTCTTCATTTTATCCATGCATATCTTTATTTGAAGCTTTGATTGTATGTTGTCATCAATTACCAAAAAGGGGGAGATTGAAAGCACAATATGCTCCCTTGGTGGTTTTGATAATTCATGACAACATACATTGTCTCTTGGACTAATACTCTTATCTAGTGCATTTCAGATAAAGTCCACAAAGAGTGATGGCAAAAGGATTGTGGAGAGACCCCTAGATGCAAGGAATAGGATTGGCAAAGCTTCAAGCAAGAAGACTCTACATTTTACTTTGTGAGAAATCACTTTGAGTCTATAGGAAAGCCAATACTATTAAAAGGGGGTGAGGTATTGATGGCGAACAAAATGCTCCACGTGCACAAGTGATAGTCACCAAAAACACCCACAAGCTCTTCCACAAAAGTCTGTCAAAAGCCTATCATGCAAAATCGGTGCCACCAATATTTCCCACTCGGCCCTACTGATTTTCACGTCAGACAGATCCCCAGCCAAACCCTAAGTTTTTGGTACAGCCGATTCTGCATCGGTGCCACCGAGTTTAGGTTACCAACATTATGTTGCCCCTTTTCTTCAATTCGGAATTTCCGAGTTGTTTGGATCGGTGCCACCGAGTTTTGAAATCTGACCGTTGGTCGCCTGATCTGTACTGCCGAGACTTATATATCGGTCTCACCGAGATTCAAAAGTTGCTACCTTTTGAGCAACTCGGTACCACCGAGTTGGTTGGTTAAGGTGTAACGGTTGGATTTTTGGAGATGCCTATATATACCCCTTCACCACCACTCACTCGAAAGAGAAGCACTCAGAACTATTCCATACTTGCCCCATCCAATTTTCTGAGAGAGAGCCACCTACTCATGTGTTGAGATTAAGCCATTCCACTCCAACCATATGAATCTTGATTTCTAGCCTCCCCAAGTTGCTTTCCACCTGATCAATCTCTTCCACCAAAGCCAAATCTGTGAGAGGGTGATTGAGTGTTGAGGAGTCTATCATCTTGAAGCACAAGAGCAAGGAGTTCATCATCATCATCGAGCCTATTACCTTTTGGAGGGTGGTGCCTCCTAGATTGGTTAGGTGTCGCTTGGGAGCCTCCTACTTCGTGTTGTGGAGTTGAACCAAGAAGTTTGTAAGGGCAAGGAGATCGCCTACTTCGTGAAGATCTACCCGTAGTGAGGCTAGTCCTTCGTGGACAGAAGCCGTTATGGAAAAGTCAAGGTTGCTACTTCGTGGACCCTTATGGGTGGAGCCCTCCGTGGACTCTCGCGACTATTACCCTCCGTGGGTTGAAGACTCCATAAACGTGGACGTACGATAGCGCCACCTATCGGAACCACGGGAAAAATCCTTGCGTCTCCAAATTGCGTTTGATCTTCCCATCTCTACTTTCTCTTGCACGTGCTTGTCTTATTTTCCGCTGCCATACTTGTTGACTAACATGTGTAGGGTGCATTAGACTTGTTATAATTGCTAAAACTGCCCACCAATTAACTTGGGAAAAGGTTAGGTTTTAATTCTTGCAAGTAGTCTATTCACCCCACCCCCCTCTAGACACACACTTCTAGTGATCCTACAGGCGTGCTCACTGCACGACTTGGTGTTGGAAGAGCAGTAGGTCGTTCTAACATGTGCAGGACGACCAGGACTACAACCTTCACCTTCTCGACAAGCATCGGACGCAGAGGATCAACTCACTGTTGGCACGGTGGTCGCGGGGGGTGTGGACAAGAAGAAGGTGTCGCTTCTATCCTACCGCTCCGCGCGCGCCATCCGTCGCGGCGCTGGGTGGTACCGCATCTGATAGGCAGAGATAGAAGCCTCCTTCAAGGGGAATGGCGAGGCGGCGAATGAAGTTTTCGGCAAGGACAAGGACGACGTCACCAGCTCCGCGTCGGTCATGCCTTGCTACCACGACGACGAAGTCGGCATGTCCGCGGGCAACGCCTGCAGCGAGGGGGTAGAGCATGGGAGGCTGCCAGCGCTTGGGTCCCACGAAGGCCACCAACCCTCCTCTCTTGTTGACGCTAAGCTTGACGGGCTCATCATCGTCGGCTGATTAGCCACTTGCCAGCTTCGCCTTGACGAATAGCTTCAATTCCCAAGGTTCATGATTGGCCTGCGAGCTGTCAGACATGGGGAACGGGCGCACGCGATCGCTAGTCTAGGTTAGAACATGTTGAAGATGTTATACATGTGTCCGGTTTAGATGAAAATTATTCAATTCTATGTAAAAATTATCCAAATTTAAATGAAATTCGTCCGATTTGCTTAAATTTGCAACAAATTTGTTTATTTTTGTTAAATTCCATTTGAAATGTCTCCGGCCATTTGTGGCTACGGTTGGATGACCAGCTCTCACATTAGTGTTTATGAAATGATCCTCACCAGTCTGCGGACGGATACGGTATCCGATTTAGGGTGTCAGCGTGTTGGAGATGCCCTAAATTGTGGGCCCCAGGTAGAGCCTTGCCTGTCAACGACGGCTGTGCTCAAACTACACTCCAGCTCCATGTCCCACGGCAGGAGTCCAACCCCACCTTGCAACGTGAGGAACGCATCGATACCTCACTGACTGAAGGGCCCGAGCACAACAAAGCAGCGACGATTTGACAAGAGGTGAAGAGGTTTGCCGGCTAATCCCGGTCTTGCTTTCGCCTCAAGTGCTTTTGCAGCTTCATCACACACAAAGCAAACACCTCAGTTCAGCTCTCCCCGTTCACCATCCAGGGGTCAGGCACTGTTCCACTGGTGAGCGATGGCGATGGTCACGGCTGACGCCTCCACCGCCGCCGACGCCGCCACGAAGCAGCCAGACACCGACAAGGATTACAGCTCCTACAACGGCGCCTCCACCGCGGGAGCGGGCGGAGGGTCCCGCCGCGGCGGCGGCGGCGGCGGCGTTGTGGAGTCGGTGGTGGCGCGGTGGAGGCGGGAGGACATGCTCGACAAGTGCCCCTTCGCGCTGCACGCCGCCGCCGCCGCCTTCGCCTTCGTCGCGCTCGTGCTCGTCGCGTCCAACCAGCACGGCGACTGGATGCAGTTCGACCGCTACCAGGAGTACATGTGCGCCGATTTGAGCTTGGCCGCCTAGGGCTGGTCTTCGATCCGGGCTTCTTAAGCGTCTTACATGTGCTGCGTTGTTGCTAGGTACCTGCTCGCGATCGCGGCGCTGGCCTTTGCCTACTCGCTGGCGCAGGCGCTGCGGCACGCGCACCGGATGCGCGGCGGCGCCGACCCCATCCCCGCGCCGTCCGCGAGGCTTTTCGATTTCATTGCTGATCAGGCGAGTTGCTTCGACCTGTTAGTTTGCAGCTGTTATTATCATTATTTCTCCTTATTATTATCTGATATAAGTGTTCATGTGGTTTGAATCTCTCAATTGGACCAAATGTTTGCTGTTTAGGGAGGGGAAAGTAGGGAACCGTATGATATTAAGAGATAAGAGATCTCAACAGATAAAGTGTGGCCGAAATTTACCATGTTAAAGTAAGAGTAGCGACCGGGGAGTAGAGATTCCAATTCCATTTGTAAAGGAGACGTCAATCCACTAGTAGAGTAGCGACTGGGGAGTAGAGTACTTTTTTTGTTTTTTGTGGAATCCAAATGATAGGTACCGTATTGTTCTTGGATTTGCTTTGGAATGGAGGCATCTTTAACTGCTAGAGTAAGATTGGTCTATGGAAGTGTACAACTCTGCAATGTTCTGGTTCAAGACATAGCTACAATTTCACAATTACAACCCATACCGCCCTTGTTTCTTTGTGGAAACAACTAAAAATATGATACATGTAGCTCTCGATAATGGTCAATCTGTATGGCAACCCAGCAACAACCATCGCTGATAATGTTGTGGCGCTGGAATGGGGAGAGTAAAGTGGTTGGGGAGTGGTTAGGGCCAGCCATGAGCTTCGATGTATGTTCTGAATCATTGGTTTGCTTGGAGCTTTGGAAGAGTACAATACTAGATGACAAAAAATAGTTCATGTTGTCCATTGCATGTTGCTTAAATACAGATAAATGGATGTAATAGTGAACTTACAAATGTTTTGGGACCACATTTATCTAGGATGCCCTGGAGGATATGAATGTTTTAAACCCGTGCTGCTGCTACTTAATTAAGGTTTTTTATGAGCTTCTGCCTTTTGCAAATAATATGATTGTTTAGCAGCTTGCTTTCATGGTTTTGGATCCCATGTGAAGAAACAATGGAGTTTGTGTTAGTGGACCCCAACATGCTAATGACACTTAGAAGTAGTTTAGCTAGAACTTGGCCCTTGCTAAATTTACTTTACCAGTGCAAATAGCTAAGTTTTATTAATTAATGAAAGTATGACTAATAATGTGGCTAGCCAAGAATGTTGCAGTCCATAAATTCTTACACATGCATGCTTGAGGAATTAATTTTTGGAGAAAACATGTTTCCCATGCTAACTCTTAGATTTTTCGGATAATGGCAAAACCGCTGTGGTGGTTATGTTTTATCTCATGCTTTTGTTTTGTGCCATGGTACCATGCTGAATGCAAGACAACAAAATAGTAGGATATTTTGGATTGAGTTATCTTCCAAAACCTGCATTGGACTTGCCTGTCAATTGTTGTGTTTCTTGAAAACATGTCAGACAAAATTTCATAGCTATATGATGAAATTTATTGCCCCCTGCTAATAGAAACTGATGAACATATTCACAGGTAGTCGCATACTTGCTGATGTCTGCTCTATCGGCGGCTATCCCCATCACGAACCGCATGAGAACAGCAGTGATCAACAACTTCACTGACGCGACCGCTGCTGCGATCAGCATGGCCTTCCTTGCATTTGTTGCCCTCGCCTTGTCAGCCACGGTTTCGGGTTACAAGCTCTCCAGACAAATGTACATGTGATGATGTGAATCCTCACTGTAAAAGAGTGTGACATGAATCATTCATTTATGAGAAGCAAAATGTGTGGTGTCCCTCTTCCACACGAATGTGTTGTGTCTTACGGTGATTGATATCATTGTTGGTAGCCACCACATTTGTACATAGGTTTACATGCAGCATTCCTTAATACGGTGTACAATGCTACTCCCTCCGTAACTTATTATAAGACATTTTTTTTGACATTGTCATAGTGTCAGGAAACGTCTTATTAAGTTACGGAGATAGTATTTTCTTTAAGCTATGTTCTTCCATTGTGACTCCGACAAGATATAGCTGCTGTGATGACATAGGCTGGAGCTATGCTGCAGGGGAGCCTCTCCTTGAGGACCAAACTCTTAACTCTGAACATTTCATACGGGATCTAGTTTTGATGCCCTCTGCACAACTAACTCAAGGCTATGAACTGGGTGGTGATAGTTTGCCCCCTCCCTTTGTCATCGAGATAATGGGCCTCCACCTCCTTAGTCTGACGCCCCCTCCCTTTGTCGTTGAGATAGTGGATCACCGCCTCCTTAGGGCATCTCCAGCCACGCCCCCAACAGGCCCCTCCGGGTGAGTTTTTTATCGCCGGCGTCGAAAAATCGCCCCAGTCGCGGCCCTAGGACCCCGTTTTTCGCCGGTTGGACCCCTTTTTTGGGCCGGCGAACCCAGGCCGAACCCAGCGCGCTGGGGGGCACTTGGGGGGCTCCGGCGGAAACAAAACGGCGTGTGGGACACCACTGTCTGGCGAATCTCGCCTTTCCTCGCCCGACCCGCCCCCCTCGCGTCTCTCCACCATGCCGATTCCGGAGCCGGCGCCTCTCGCCTCCTGTTCACGACCGTTGCGCCGCCGCTAGAAGGCCTTTTTCCCCGCCGCTTCATCCCTCCCCCCCCCCCCGGCCGGATTTCGCTTCCCCATCCCCCCGCCCCGTTGCCGTTCTCGAACGGCCATCACGCCGGCAGGACCGCCACGCCCACAAGGTCGCCGCGCCCACAAGGTGTTCGGCGTTTTGCCTGGACACCATCTCGCCGGCCATGGACTCGGACGACGAGGAGGAGTTCGCAGCTCTGTTGGAGGAAGAAGCCGAGGCCGACACCGCCGACGAGGAACACCACATGATACTCACCTCGCTGGCCGGCCTGTTCGTAAACAACGACAAGCCCCGGCGAGGTGGCTCGGCGTCGGGCCGGCGCAAGAGCAAGCAGAGGCATCGGATGGAGGGCTATTGCATGCTCTACGCCGACTACTTCGCCGACGCTCCTCTGCACGGTGAGAAAGTCGTTATCGGATGGGCCGGAAGCTCTTCCTCAGGATTGTGAATGCCATCCGGGAGTTCGACAACTATTTCATTTGCAAGAAGGATTGCACCGGCACGGTTGGATTCTCCTCACTCCAGAAATGCACCCAAGCTATGAGGATGCTTGCATACGGAGCTCCCGCTGACATACAAGAAGACTATGGACGAATGGCCGAGTCCACCACCATTGAGTGTCTATACAAATTCTGCAGGGCAGTAGTGGCAGTGTTTGGACCACGGTATTTGCGATCACCCAATGCCGAAGACACTGCTCGGATCCCTTGCAGTCGTTGATCACCAGGTACCAGCAACATGGGCTGCCTACCTCAATATGCGCCAGGAGATCCGAGACCCACATGTGCATCAAGAACTGCAGGACGATCTGGTGGAGCACCTATGGAGGCTCAAGGGCAACGCCTGGTTCGATTTGTTTTAATTTATGCTGAAATTATGAGCTTGCTTCGTTGAACTATTTGATTTTGTATTAATTTCTATGATGAACTTTGGTATGAACATTTAGTTTTTGTTGAATTTATGCCGAAAGAGCACTGAAATTGTTGAATTTATGCCGAAAGAGCGCCGAAATTGTTGAATTTAAGCCGAAAGAGCGCCGAATTTGGGCCTATCATCGCCGATACTGGGCCGAAATCGCCGGTTCGGGGGCGACCGTGGGGCGGCGGCTGGGAACCCGAGCCCCCCCCCCCCCCCCCCCGGCCGATTATAGCGCCGGTTGGCCCCCAGACGGCGCTATTTCGGGCCCCTGGGGGGCGAACGGCTGGAGATGCTCTTAGTCCGTCGCTCCAAGGACAAGAGGTCTGAGGGCACCATGGCGCTTCCATGACGGCGTGTACATAGGTTTTGCAGGGGCATTTGCAGGGGCATCACATCTGTGGCGAGGACGACGCTACACCAAAATAGTTTGGGTTTTTATCATTTATGCCACTGGTTGTCTGCCACTACTCAGTTTTGCCATTAGAAGTTACAGCTGCTCAAAAATGCCATTGTTTTATGGGATGCTTCCTCAAAAATGCCATTAGAAACCTCAAAAATGACATCAATCCATTGATGTTTGCTAAAAAATGCCATTAAACATCGTTATTATCAAGTCAAACCCGTTGACCATGTTCTATGACCAAAATACCCTAGACCCACATGTTAGCTCCCTCTATCTCACAACGATAAGCACGGGCCCCACTTGTCAGGAGTAAGTAAACGGATAATTTCAGCGAAAAATAGGAATGCTATTGTGGATCGAGTGGTACCCATGATTTATCATAGTGAAATAGACAGAGAGCTGACATGTTGGTCCATGTGTATTTTGATCATATAACATGGTAAATGAGTTTTAAGCTGACATTAATGGTGTCTAGTGGCATTTTTGAGCATGCGCCTAATGAATCGATGGCATTTTTGAGCAACTGAACCTTCTAATGGCAAAACTGAGTAGTGACCAGTGGCATAAATGATAAAAACCCAAATAGTTTACCCTACTCTCCTCCCATGGGACGTGTTGTAGTGAACCAAACAATGATAAAAAAACACAACATTTGTGCAATATTTTTCTTCTTCCAGGGGAAACAGCAATCTATTAATCATCATGAAAAGAGTTACAATGCCACTTAGGACCAGCACGCTGACATCATCAAGGTATTCACCTAACCAAGCTATGAACACAAAAATTTCTCGCTAACGCCACCAGTTCATGTGCTACTTTATTGCTCACTCCCCCCCCCCCCTACGTCCTTTAAAACAAACTTAATTGAGTCTTCACATGGTTAGTTTCTTCGTAGATGTTCGAGGTGAGGTACAAAAATCTTGTGTTGCCTTTGAAGACATTGACAACATAAGCATTATCATATTTCAAAACAATGCGAAAAACAAGGAAGTCTTTCACGAGCAGGAGACCGGTTTAGGCATGCTCTGGCTTTGGCTCCCACCATGTCGCCAATGCAGATTTGGTCATTACTTTGTTAAAAAGAAGCACCAACATTTACCTTTTCACAATGTTCATCCAGCCTTGACCACCTATTAAGCTTACTGGCCACTTGTATAGTGGAAATCTGCATCATGTGTACCTGCAAAATAGAATTTTTACAACTATGAGGAGGTTGAGTTTTTTGCATCGTTTCCCCATGTCATATTGCTGGTGCTTAAAAAACGAATATAAAAATTAGTTGATTCCATTTCATCAGAAAGTAACACCAGTGGGTCTCAATATGTTTGACCAATTGCATTGGAGCTTATTTGATATGGACAATCGAAGTAATGGTCTTGAGGGCATGTTGAGAACGTCTTGGCCTATTACTCCTAGAAGGATGCAGGAGTACCCGACTCCTTGGGGCATCTGCGCTTGCGCGCGTTCCTTGCATCGATGCCTGCATGACACCCTCCCTGTCATTGATCGGGCCCGGGCGTTCCTCAACAAGTCGGTGTCCTTGGGGATCCATGACGCGTGGGCCGAGGGCACGCCCGGGGCCGGCATTTCCCCTAGGCATGTGTGTGGGCTGTTTGGTTCGCATGTGCCGGGTCAGCCCGGTGGGCATGTCAGCCGCCGGGTGAGGGCGTCTGTGTCTCCTTTTTGGGTGGTGGGGTCTGAGGGGGACGATGTGGGGGCGCTTTCACCCGTTGGTCTCGTTCGGATGCAGAGGGGCTTTTTCTACCAGGCCTCATGCCATCCTGGCCTACCAGCGTGTTTTGGTTCCTATGGGGCGCTTTCACCTGTTGGTCTCGTTCTAATGTGGAGGGGCGTTGGCTACCCGACCTCTTGCCGCCGCGGCACCTCGTTGGATGAAGTGTTTTGGAATGTCTGCACGTATTTTGGATGTCGTGGTCTGGTTGGATGGCATGTTGATGAGTGTTATTTTTACACTCCTCTAACCTGAGTTTAAACCAAAATATTTCATTAAAACGAAGATATTCGCTCCGATATTGCTGCTTATGACTAAAGAATGCAAAGGATCCCAAATATCCGATCTTTATTTCTTCCCACGTGAAATGGGCTATTTTATGGATGAAATCAAGCTAATAGATGGAAAGGAGTAAAGTGGAGATAGAGGAGATCAAGTGGGAGGCACAACAGAGGAGCCAGAGTAAAAGATGACGTTCCATACGACCATCCCCGCTCGTATGGTCGTATGGCGTGCCAACCAAGGCGTGTGATCCACCTGAACAACCTTTATAAAAGGCCCTACGCCAATAGAACAAGCCGCCACATCGTCATCTTCGCAGCAGTCGTCTCCATCAACCCTAGCCGCCGCCATTTCCCATCTCCATCTCCATAGCCACCATCATAGTTCTCAGCCATCTAGCCATACTTGTAATCATGTATCACATCTGGTATTCATTGTAAGACATATTATCAATCAATCAATCCTCGTGATGTGTTATTCAATGAGTTCTTCGTGTGATTTGATCTCCATGTGTGAATAGTTCGATAAGGTCATGGGTTGAGGCAAGACCTTGCAACCCAATGTATTAGTTCAAGGAATTGATGGAAGTACTTTGAATTAATGTCCCATATGTGTAGCATAAAGTTGCTTCGTACTTGTCTCTTGTCTCATTCGCTTTCGTCATCCCTGCAGGTACCTAGGATCATGGAGAGCGAGCTACGGAGAGGCTAAGGACAGGGAGCCCATGAAGTGTTATTCTGAACACCAGTGACGGAAAGGTTTAGTACGGTAACACAGAGCCTATCTATGGTATTCAAGATATGTAGTCGTTAAACACCCAATGCATTTGTCTAATTATTGCTATCTTAATTACTGGGCCAACCTTCACGACGGATAGGACCTTCGGGTTGACAACTAATTCTTGATGCAAGATATGTGCTGGTCAATACGTGATTTGGACACATCCCCCACTTCGATACGTAGCAAGCACACCTTAACGGATGACTTCTAGGGCACAAATTAAGATCATGATGGTTCCGACACAAAATATATGGTTATAAGCATAAGTTTCATACCCATGCCTATTTTATAAGTGTTTCTAGTGTTAGCTTGATTCCGATCCAGTCAAAAACTGGAATTTAGTTCTCTAGCAAAAGCTTGTTAGAAACCCTCGCTTGAAGTGCACATTCCTCTCGTGGGTTCTATAGCTCAGGATCACCTGTGGGAAAAAAGGCGAGAATCATTTTTGCTCCTTTACCGGATAACTAAAAGGACTAATCACATGTTTCGTGTGTGTGTGTGTGTTGCACGTCCCTCTAGTCACACTCTTCCCCTTGATCGGTTGGTCATTTCGCTTGAATCCCTTTGGCCTATGTCGTGCTGGGTGGGTGTCGGGTTGTGGAACGACAACAACGGCTCATGGGTCATTTGGTCGGTTCGCTTGGTTTCCTTCTGCCCATGTGGTTCTAGGTGGGAGTATATGCCTCATTCTGGGTTTCAGCTATTCTTTCCATGACCGCTAGTTGATGCGTAATGGAGTGGCATGCTGCTGGTCTTACCCGACTGTTTCCAGTCTGTGCATCATTGGAACTGAAGCGGTTTTAGCCGTGTGCTTTTCTCTTTCTCGTCATTGTGACTATTCCGTTTGGTTTGGTGCATGCCCATTTCTTCCCCTTGTATTCTATTTGGGTTGGTTTCTAAGTTTTGTTTGGCTTGGTTTGTGATGGGCAGGCGTTCTTCATTTTTGCCTTTGCGACGTTATGTCGTGGTGCTCTATTGTCTCGCTGCTAATGGTATCGGTGCAATTCTCGGCCTTGGTTTGTGATGGGGTGGGTATTCTTTGTTTTTTTCTCTTGCGCCATTAAATCATGGTGCTATATTCTCTTGCTGCTAACGGTGTCAATGCAATTCTCGGTGCCACGCCGTTCAGAGGCTTGACCGCATCTTTGTCGAGGACATTTGATTCAGGTTTGTGGTTTCCGTGCATGCTTTCTTCGTACTGGCATTGGATGTGCTCGTTTCCTGTCTAATTCACTAGGTAAAAGCATATACTCGCGTTGTTCGGTTTGTACCTGTGCGCATGGAGTCTTTGCAGGGCCAAACTTGCATCCGTCAGGGGGTGAGGCAGAGAGGGGGTGATATTCCTATTTCCCCCCTCTCTATGCCAGACAATACTTTCTTTGTCGGGGTCAACCTTCATTTGGTTGGTTGCACCGGCTGATAACCCACAAGTGTAGGGGATCGCAACAGTCTTCACGGGTAGTATTTCACCCTAATTTATTGATTCGACACAAAGGGAGCCAAAGAATATTTATTGGCCTTGACAGTTGAGTTGTCAATTCAACCGCACCGAGGATATCTCTCTGCAGCAAAGATTTAGTAGCACGGCAAACAGTAGTAGCAAAAGTAACAGTAATAGTGACAGTAGCAGTTTTGTAGCAAGTGTGACAGTAACAATATCAATAGTAACTTGGCAAGATTCAGTATATGTAACACATAGGCACGTGGATCGGTGGTGGATAATGATTTAGATGACATTGATCATATAACAGTTACACACTAGGGCGACACAGAACTAGCTCCAATTCATCAATGTAATGTAGGCCTATATTCCGTATATGTCATACGTGCTTGCGATAAGAACTTGCATGATATCTTTTGTCCTACCCTCTCGTGGCAGCGGGGTCCTATTGGAAACTAAGGGATATTAAGGCCTCCTTTTAATAGAGAACCGGAACAAAGCATTAACACATGGTGAATACATGAACTCCTCAAACTATGACAATCACCGGAAAGAATTCCAATTGTTGTCACCTTAGGGTATGCGGATCATGACACATAATAGGTACATATAACTTGCAAGATAGGATCCAAATCACCCTTATATTCATGAAAACATAATAGGTTCATATCTGAAATCATGGCACTCGGGACCTAGTGACAAGCATTAAGCATAGCAAAGTCATTGTAACATCAATCTCAGAACATAGTGGATACTAGTGATCAAGCCCTATCAAACTTAACTTGGTTACATGATCAATTCCATTCAATCCCACCACCGTCCAGCAAACCTACAAAGGAATTACTCACTCCCGGTGGTGAGCATCATGACGGTGTTGATGGAGAAGGGTTGGTGATGACGACGGCGACGATTTCCCCTCTCCGGAGCCCAAAACAGGCTCCAGATCAGCCCTCCGGAGAAAGAACAGGAGGTGGCGGCGGCTCCGTCTCGTGAAACGCGATGAATTCTTCTCTCTGGTTTTTTTCTCCGCGGATGTGAATTTATAGCGTTGGAATTAGAGTCGGAGGGGCCACGAGGGCCCCACAAGCCATCTGGCCGCGCCCCTAGGGGGGCGGCCGGTTGCGTGGTGGCCTCCTGGTCCACCCCTCCGGCAGTTCTTCACTCCAAAATTCCTTATATATTCCAGAAAAAGTCCACAAAAAGTTTCGTCCAATTCCGAGAACTTTTATTTCTGCACAAAAATAACACCAAGGTAGTTCTGCTGAAAACAGCGTTAGTCCGGGTTAGTTTCATTCAAATCATGCAAATTAGAGGACAAAATCAGAGCAAAAGTGTTTGGAAAAGTAGATACGTTTGAGACGTATCATCGACTTCCCTGTTGTTGTTCCTGACCCCCTATATTCTTGGTCCCACGGGCTATTTCTTCTTGGTTTCCTTTCCCGCCCCGTGCTTTCCCAGTCCTACATGTCGTGCATTCATGATATGCTACGAGGGTGATGCCATCCTTTTAGTCCCGTCTCTTTCCTCGTGTCCTTTTCTTCTTGTGCAGTGGATTCGTCCACGACCGTCACTTCGCACCATCCGCCTCGTTTCTCCAGTCAACCGAAAAAGTTTCTTCAAGCATTTTTGCCTCCTTTTCTACACGGTTTTAAGTTGGGTTGTTCGCCGGATGTATGAAGTTTGTCCGCCATGTTATCCGAGGTTCATGTTTGGTTCCTGTTTGCCATGTGCGTGATCTCTTAACCATCCTTTGCCTTTTCGTGTTTATTTGTTCGCCAGGAACGGTGAAAAGGGGCCTCCTTCTCCACCCATAGGATAAGGCGCTCGGTGGGACACTGAGTTTGTACTCGCGAGCTCAAATGCTCCCTCATGAACAACAAAATAAACAATGTAAGCAAAACAAAAAAAAAACTGTTTTTTTGCAACAAACATTGATAAATTTTCTACACATGTTACACATTTTCGTGAAGAAAAACATTTCTCAATGCTCCGGGAAAAGAATGATTCTCTTTTTTTAAAGCATTTTGGAGCATTGATTTTGTTTTTTCCAGAGCATTAGAAATGTTTTTATTCATGAAAATTTGCACATATGACAGGTTGTCAAATTTTTATGCCAAAAAAGTCATTTTTATTTTGTTTACTATTTTTCTTAAATTTATTGTTCATCACACGTGCTTATGAGTGAGAAAAGTACACTTTCGCCCGAGTGAATTTTTTAATACCTTCTCTTACTAGTAAATGTGTACGTGCCATCCACACTAATATTAGACACATTTATATTTCATAGGATATCAATTACGTGTTAATTTCATGGATACAATATGTTAGATATCAATTACATTTTAATTATGTGATTAGAACATATGTTGATATTTGGTATGATATTAATTGCGCACTAAATATGTTGAGTGCTTATCATTGAAACAATCTCAATCGTTGAATTAACATGGTTTGACGACTGAGATTAATAGAATCTTTCTGTTTAGGCCTTTTTCATATTGTTGGTAGTAAGTGATATTTTTTTGAGCGGTAGATAGGGGCTGGTACGTGGTCTCTGCTCGAGACAATTGTTATAGCTTCAGCCCCCAAAACTGTATAGGGCAGTATTCTGCGCCGGTGCGCCGGTCAAAATTTTCGGCCGGTCAGCGCCAAGCCGCACGATACGCGCGTCGCAGATCACACGATTGACCCCTCGCCCCGCCCGGCGTGCATCTTCTTCCTCTCGACAGATCCCATAGCCCCTCCTGCTTCCTCCCCCGGCGATCAACGACCAGCCATGACTCCGCGCTTGCCCTTGGGCCGCCCGTGCTCACCGACCGCCCGCACCGCCGCGCTCGTCCTTGTCGGCCGGCCGTGCCGCCGCGCTCCCGTCGCCGTCGAGTGGTTGCAGCTTCCTCCCCGCAGGGGGTCGCCTTGCAACTCCACCGTACTGTCGTTGCAACTCCGCTGGACTGCGGTTCCAACTCTTGTGCCCATGGTTGCAGCTCCCCTTGCCTGGTTGCAGCACGCCATGCCGGCGGCCGTGTCGTCCGCCGTCACCGATGCAACAAAATTGGTCGCCGGTAGTAGCAAAAACAAACAACGATTGTAGCAAAAAATCATCGCCATCGTCTCTCAATGACTGTTTGTAGCAAAAACCGATGTAGGTTGTAGCACCGAGGCTCGTCGGTTGTAGCAAAAAAATGCCATGGTTGTAACCTACGACGGCGGTTGAAGCTTTTTTCCCATGGTCATTGAAGCTTTTTTCGAAGGGTTGAAGCATTTCCACACACCGGTTGAAGCTTTTTCACACACCGGTTGAAGCTTTTCCCTGTCGCTCGAAGATTTTTTTCACGGCTGAAGCTTTTTATCCACAAGTTTGCTGCAAACGGCGATGAAGAAAGCTACAAGTAGCATCCGTTTTTGCTGCAACCAGGAAGGCGACGAAGTGTGGCTATTGACGACGGGTTCGTGTGGAGGTGCAACCATAGCCACTGGGATTTGCTACAACCGGTGCATTTTTTGCTACCACCGCGGTGGCCCGTGCTACAAGCGGTGTGGCGACGGGGAGCGGCTACAGGGAGCTGCCACGAGCGCCCAACTTCAGCTCGCCGGCGCGGGAGGAGATCGCAACGACTGGGAGAGAAAGGGGATCGAGAGAAAAAAGACGAGCGAGTGGGAGAAGGAGATCGAGAGGAAGAAGACGGAAAAAAGAGGTGGGCCAGAGGCAGCACGGGGCGTGGGATCGAAGTGCGTCGCGTGGTTCGCGTTCGACCGGCGGAAGTTTTGGCCGGCGCGCGGGCGTTAAACGTTTACCAACTGTATACGGGCCTTGTTTAGAAATCGCTTGGATGTAGGTAATATCACTTTTCCTTTTTCAATATAATTCTCAAAGAAAAGAAAAAACCCTTCTCCAATGAAAAGTAGCCAAAGTAGGCGTCGAAAGGAAAAGAGAGGTGATACTCTAGAAAGAGAAAACTATATATCGGTCTTATCGAAGCACCATAGGCCATAGCTAAAAAGAAAAGCCGATCTCTCTATCTCTCCGCTAACCCAAACCCTAACCCTCGGATCGAAGCAACCAGCCGGCGGCGATGGGGCAGGGTTCTCCGGGCGGCATGGGCAAGCAGGGCGGTCTCCCCGGCGACCGCAAGCCGGGCGACGGTGCCGCCGGCGACAAGAAGGACAAGAAGTTCGAGCCCCCCGCCGCCCCGTCGCGCGTGGGCCGCAAGCAGCGGAAGCAGAGGGGCCCCGAGGCGGCGGCGCGGCTGCCCCCCGTGGCGCCGCTATCCAAGTGCCGTCTCCGCCTTCTCAAGCTGGATCGCGTCAAGGACTACCTTCTCATGGAGGAGGAGTTCGTCGCGAGCCAGGAGCGGCTGCGCCCCAGTGAAGACAAGACGGAGGAGGACCGATCTAAGGTCGACGACCTCCGCGGCACCCCTATGAGCGTTGGCTCGCTTGAGGAGATCATTGATGAGAGCCACGCGATCGTCTCGTCGTCCGTTGGGCCTGAGTACTACGTCAGCGTACTCTCGTTCGTCGACAAGGACCAGCTGGAGCCGGGGTGCTCCATACTGATGCACAACAAGGTACCAATCTGTAAATCTGCATTTATCTGATGTACTCGAACAGGGAGTAGAATTGAATAGTTTTGACCGCGAGAAAACCTAGGGCGAGTTCAGATGTGTTTTGTTGTGATGCTGGTGATTTCCTTGGTTCTAGAAGGTTGATAAGTGGAACAATAACATTTGTGAAGGGAGTCTGACAACATCGGAGTGAATTATAACTGGTCCATTTGGTGAGCTTGGGGCATTTTGATGACATTGAGACTTGTGGGATGGGGGCCATGGGGCAAAACATGGGAATTGAGATGAATGTGGTCATTGCTTGTTCGGTATATGCAGAACCGTGACACCTGATTTGATTATATATGAAGATATCTATGCATGAACTGCGCTATAATTTGTAATGCAATGCTTATCTTGTCTCTGCAAAATTGTTTTGTTTCATTGCTAAGTGTCATTTCCTTGATTTCTTTAGGGATAGTTTTCAGAAACTTTTATATTTGGTTAAGTACCATCATTTTCTGTCTATCTATATATGATGGTGGCCACTTTCTGGCCTGAATATTATCACTAACCATCGTCAACAGTTGACAGTTGCAAAATCAAACACCTGTTTACTTGAACTCCATATTCAAACTTTAAAGCATAATTTCTGTTATTGCTTTCTTAACTAGCACCATGATCACCATTAAATGCAGTGATTTTCTTGCAGTATTTCTCTTTGTAGCATGTGTTTTCCTGTAATCTGCATTTGTGTCTTCAGCTCTTATATTCTTTATGTGGTTAATGATATATTTGTACTGGTGTTTAGATTTACATTCAATGGGTGCATCTCTAGATCTTCAGTTCCATTCCAATTTTGAAATTCAATGTGCTTTTATGCGAACAGAAGAATTATAGGTCTGTTTGATGCAACTCATTTAGAACTTTATTGAGAATCAAGTTTGATATCATTTCTGTCAGGTTCTCTCGGTGGTCGGAATTTTGCAAGATGAAGTTGATCCTATGGTTTCTGTCATGAAAGTTGAGAAGGCACCTTTGGAGTCTTATGCTGACATTGGTGGTTTGGATGCCCAAATTCAAGAGATCAAAGAGGCAGTGGAACTTCCGTTGACACATCCTGAACTATATGAGGACATTGGGATCAGGCCTCCGAAGGGAGTCATACTATACGGGGAACCTGGAACAGGGAAAACTCTACTTGCAAAGGTTTGTGTCTTTTTATCCTTTTCACCGGGCAAGGATTCCATATTTTTCTTCATTTAAGCATCCTTTTCCACTAATAAATTAGTGAACCTCCTAAAAGCTTGTTAGTTTCTGTTTACGTAATTGTAGCACATTATTATATATCTTTTGTATTAGAATTTAGAGGTGTAACTTTATCTTATTGTATAAAATTGTGGCAGGCTGTTGCCAATTCTACATCAGCAACATTCTTGCGTGTTGTTGGGAGTGAGCTGATCCAGAAGTACCTTGGTGACGGCCCCAAGCTTGTAAGAGAACTGTTTAGGGTGGCTGATGATCTGTCTCCTTCAATTGTCTTCATTGATGAGATTGATGCAGTTGGAACAAAGAGGTAAGATATACCACGTATTGGAAGTTAACTCTAGGATGATTATTCTTTGTACCCAAAAAAATGCTGGGTGGAGTTCCCGTGAAAAATGAGTTGAATCGAGTTGTTATTTGTTATAGGTATGATGCTCATTCAGGTGGTGAGCGTGAGATTCAGAGAACCATGTTGGAGTTGTTAAATCAGCTTGATGGTTTTGATTCAAGAGGAGATGTAAAGGTTATTCTAGCGACAAACCGCATTGAGAGCCTTGACCCAGCCTTGCTTCGACCAGGCCGAATAGACAGAAAGATTGAATTTCCTTTACCAGATATTAAAACACGACGGCGCATCTTTCAGGTGCCTTTCTTCTATTTAGCTGTACTAGGTGTTTAATTGGAACCTGTTCTTATTCTTACCTTGTGTTTTTTGGGTGCAGATACACACTGCTAAGATGACATTGGCAGAAGATGTGAACCTAGAAGAGTTTGTGATGACCAAAGATGAGTTTTCTGGTGCTGATATCAAAGCCATTTGTACTGAAGCTGGATTGCTTGCCTTAAGAGAACGCAGGATGAAGGTAAGACATTGTTGTTCTGCAAATCAGATCCCTTGCTCTTTCTTATAGCACAACCTTCTGAGCTAACTATGAATTGCGACATGGGGTGAAGGCACAATAGTAATCCAAGACTGTTTATCAATCCTAGATACTCCCTCCGTCCCATAATGTAAGACGTTTTTTGACAATAAGACGTTAATTATGGGACGGAGGGAGTAATTTTTACTTGACCAGGGTGGTCTTTCTATTGTCTTACGTTAAAAAACATAAATGGATGCCCCTCAAAAGAAAAGAACATAGGTGGATGGAAAGTTTTGATTTCGCATGTTTTACATTTCCTGCTCCTTCCTAAGTTCTGATTTCACATGTTTTACATTTCCTGCTCCTTCCTTTCTATTTATAGGTGACACATGCTGACTTCAAGAAGGCCAAAGAGAAGGTAATGTTCAAGAAGAAGGAAGGTGTACCGGAGGGGCTGTACATGTGAGACTGTTCACCGTTCTCGCCTACGGCCAGCATTACCTCCGGGTTCGCATGCTAGTGTAATACTGGAGGATTGGAGTTCGTGTTTTGTTTAAAATGGTCGGAGATTTACTTGCCTCTACCTACGTTTTATTCAGCAATCCCCAACTTAAAACAGCCCTCCAAACAATGTAATGCGACCACCTGAAATGCATTGATGAATGTCTTAGTGGTTCAAATGGTGCTTGCCCTGCGGGTTTTGGTCGGAAGGCAGATCTTATGTTGGTACTTAAAATAGAGAATCCTGATGGCGTGAAATGAACTATTAATTTATTTTCTTATTCCGAGACTAGAACGATGCTTAACAAAAGTTGTCCTTTTATCTATCTACAAAGAGAGAATTCCTTATTTGTCCCTTTCTTAAAATCTGATTCCCTTTTTGGCCCAAAAAATTTATTTTTCCTTTTTTGACACCAAAACTTCATATTCTTCCTTATATGACATTTCCGTTGATTTTTGCTGCTAACACCGTGAAGTGGGACATGAAAAGTCCTAATTGCCCCTGATTTAGCACACTGAAAAAGAAAAAAAGAAATTGCTTTTCCAACCTAACCGTCCCACACGTTCTCCTTGATCCCCTTCTCCCTCGATTCACCGCGAGTGCGAACCCTAACCCTAGACGGCGGCGCGAGGCTGGGACATGTAGGAGGGCATGGCCGAGGTAGCTTCGGATGGCGGGACGGAAGGCGCGGTGAGGAGGGCCACGGCGCCGCATCCGTCTCGGCCTCCAACGGCCATGGCGTGGCGTGCGTGCTCTGCGTGCTCGGCGCTGTTGCGTGCGTGTGTGGCTATGCTCCGCGCTGATCGGCGTGCATGACTGGGTGCGTTGCTGTGTGCTCAGCATGCATGGCTGTGTGCGTTGCCGCGTACACCTGCGCTGCTCTGCGTGCGTTGTTGCCGCTCCATGCTGCCTTCTGTGTGTGGCTGCGTGTGCGTGTGTTGCTCTGTTCACATACATGTGCAATTCAATACTTAACTATCCAAACAAGAATTGGCATTCTTGCTACCTATGAATGCAAAGTACGAAATACATGAACATCCAAACAATAAAACTAGATGGTACTCTACATGAAACTAGATGACTACGATAGTTCTGCCTAGTTTTTTTAAATTAAAATCCAATGATTTAACTATGTTTTTATCACACTATTTGGTCACATACTGCATTAGGGGTAAAACGGTCTTTTCAAATCCGACCTAACACCGTTAATGGTCAAAACTGGCAGAAGTGTCACATAGGGAACAAATTGACGTTTGAGTGCCAAAAAGGAAAAAAAAATCTTTTTAGGGCCAAATAGGGAAGCAAATTTTAAGAAAGGGTCAAATAAGGAATTCTCTCATCTACAAATGCAATTCACTACCATCTTTTAAGATGAGCTCGTAAAAGTTTGCTCAGAAATATTTCATAGCGTTACTTGTCCAATGTGTGCCATAAGGCGACCACTAGGCGCAGGTATATTTTTAGCTTCCGTTGTATATTTTCAATCTATGCTGTGATGCCGGCGCTTTATCACATGGCGTCATGTTTTTCACATGTGCGTCGTGTGAAGGTGAGGTCGAACCGATACGGAAGTTGCTAGATCTACATAGTGTCGGTTAGGGGGGCTACATTAACGGCCTCCATTCCCATGAATATTGTTTTTATTTTTTTTTTTATTTTTTTTTGTTTGAACACCCTCAGATTTAATATATGAACTTCAGTGGAGGTCGTTTTCTTTTTGTCCAAACTTAGCGATACTCATCTTTGAACTTTAGTGAACATTTTTAACTTCAACAATACAAGTTCACATTTTTAGTTTTCCTTATATCAGAACTTTGGTGATATTCATAGCCTTTGACAAATAACCACACTTCTGAATGTAACATTTGCGATACAAAATCATAATCATATACAAGTACTTTGGAACATGAATCAATGGCAACAGCTTTATTATGTTACATAAGTATATAAGAGTAATTGTTGGTCAAAGGCATGTCCTAACGAATCCTAAATATGACGAGTATCTTTTTTGAACACAGCACTGACATAGACTGAAAGATCGTGGATGTCGCCTAGAGGGGGGGGGGTGAATAGGCGCTTTAAAATAATTACGGTTTAGGCTTGAACAAATGCGGAATAAAACTAGCGTTTAATTTGTCAAGCACAAAACCTAAATCGACTAGGCTCACCTATGTGCACCAACAACTTATGCTAAGCAAGATAAATAACTAAGTGATAACAAGATATATAACAAGAAACAATATGGCTATCACAAAGTAAAGTGCATAAGTAAAGGGCTCGGGTAAGAGATAACCGAGGCACGCGGAGACGACGATGTATCCCGAAGTTCACACCCTTGCGGATGCTAATCTCCGTTAGAGCGGTGTGGAGGCACAATGCTCCCCAACAATGCCACTAGGGCCACCGTATTCTCCTCACGCCCTCGCACAATGCAAGGTGCCGTGATTCCACTAAGGGACCCTTGAGGGCGGTCACCGAACCCGTACAAATGGCAACCCTTGAGGGCGGTCACCGAACCCGTACACTTTGGCAACCCTTGGGGGCGGTCACCGGTACCCGTCAAATTGCTCGGGGCGATCTCCACAACCTAATTGGAGACCCCGACGCTTGCCCGGAGCTTTACACCACAATGATTGAGCTCCGAGGCACCACCAAGCCGTCTAGGGCGCCAAGGCACCCAAGAGGAACAAGCTCTAGGGTGCTCAAACACCCAAGAGTAATAAGCTTCTCAACTACTAACTTCCACGTATCACCGTGGAGAACTCAAACCGATGCAACTAATGCAATGGCAAGAACACACGAAGTGCTCAAGTCCCTCTCTCTCAAATCCCACCAAAGCAACAAAAGCTATGGAGGAAAGTGAGAGGAAGAACAAGGAGAACACCAAGAACTCCAAGATCTAGATCCAAGGGGTTCCCCTCACTTAGAGGAGAAAGTGATTGGTGGAAATGTGGATCTAGATCTCCTCTCTCTTTTCCCTCAAGAAGGAGCAAGAATCATTGGAGGGATTGAGAGATAGGCAAGCTCAAGAAGGTCAACAATGGGGGGAGAAATGAGCTCAAAGGATAAAAGAACCGTTGGGGAAGAAGACCCCTTTTATAGGGCCACCCCAAATCCAACCGTTACCCGTGCTGGACGCGTACAAGCGGTACTACCGCTCTTGCGAGCGGTACTACCGCTTAAGCGGTAGTAATTCAAAAACAGCAGGCGAGAACACGGGACTGGAGCGGTAGTGCCGCACCAAGCGGTACTACCGTCCACCCAAGCGGTACTACCGCTAAACCGAAACGAGCAACAGAAACTTGCACACTCTGCGAAACACAAGCGGTAGAGCAGCGGTAGTGCAGGGCGGAAGTACCGCACCAAGCGGTACTACTGCCCAGCAGAGCGGTACTACCGCTCTGAGCGGTACTACCGCACTACAGCCGCACTACTACCGTTTAACAGAAAACGGCAACAGAGACGTGCACAGAAGGAAACCCCGCAAGCGGTAGTGGCGGCGGTAGTAAGGGCGGTAGTACCGCCAGAGCGGTACTACCGTGCTACTACCGCTCTACTACCGTGAATGGCAAACTGGCAACAGAGAGTTGCACGCTCGGGGAAACCCCAAGCGGTAGTGCCACGGAAGTACCAGCGGTACTACCGCATAAGCGGTACTACCGTGGGCACCAGCGGTACTACCGCTTGCAAGCTACTGAAAATCCACAGAAAACAGAGGATACAAATAAAACCAGAACTGCCATAACTTCTGCAAGTGAGCTCCGAATTGAGCAAACTCAAGCTTGTTGGATAGAAGACAACGAGTACTATCCAAACAGCGACTGGTTATAATAAGAAGTGGCAGGGGAGATATGCCTAACATATATAGATGAGAAACCTCTATGAATGAAGAACCGGCATAAACTCCAACATCGAAAACATCATAGAAGATGCATATATGAACTCCGTTTTCGATGAACTCGAGCTTGTCATGAAGATGACCAAAAGCTCAAAGACTCACAAAGAGAAACACCAAACACAAACCAAGAAAGATGATGCAAGGATGCAATGGTTTGAGCTCTCTACGAATGATACGATAAAGCTACTCACTTGAGAGCCCCCCTTGATAGTACGGCTATCGATCCTAAAACCCGGTCTCCCAACTACCACCATGAGACCGGTAAAATAGAAAACCTATCAAGGGCAAACCTTTGCCTTGCGCATAGTCCACTTGAGCTAGATGATGACGATCTTGACCTCCTCAAGTTGGACCACCTTTCTTGATTGCGCCGGCTCGATGAAGACTAGTTGATTGCTCCCCCATACTCCACTATGGGTGAGCCACTCTTTGGCACATCTTCACAAGTCCATTGTCACCACAATGGACGGCAAGCTTCAAGCATGTGATCTCTTCGTGATGCTCCACTTGAACTTGCACACCGCAATGTTGATGACGATCACCACTTGATGTCATCCTCCATGGGTTGAATGAGATCTTCCTCTTGACGCAAGCCCATGGAAACATACCTAACCCCACATAAAACTCTCGCATAGAACATGGGTTAGTACACAAAGCGTAATGGACAATGCTTACCATACCGTGAGATCACTTGATCCCACTCGGTACATCTTCTACGCTTTGTGTGTTGATCAACATGACCAATCTTTGGATAACTCCATGAATAACCTTGGTCAACACATATTCTTCTTCTAATAACCTTGAAACCAACAAATGGTCTTCAAGCAATGCCTATGGACAAACCCTTCAAATATAACTCAAGGCAACCATTAGTCCATAGAGATTGTCATCAATTACCAAAACCAAACATGGGGGCAGCACATGTTCTTTCAATCTCCCCCATTTTGGTAATTGATGACAATCACTTTCAAGAGAGTTTATATAAGGAATTAAGCATCACCATGCAAAGAAACAACTAATAATGCAAGAGCATGTGATGCAAATGCTTAGGAACAAAACCAAAGCAAACATGAAGAAATAGCTCTCTAAACTTCTCCACAAAACTCTCTAAACTTCTCCCCCATTGGCATCGATTGCCAAAATGGGCGAAAAGCTTAGAAGGCCAACATAATATGTGTTCCTCCATAAAGTGTGTATTTCTCAAAATATGAGTGAAATACAATACGCATATCCAATGATGAATAGTTGGAGGAAGACAAACTATATTGAGGATCCAAAGATTGCTAAAAGAATGATATGGCACAAAGACATACCAAAGAGAGAAGCAAGCAATCTAAGGATACCAAAAGGACCAATCAATCAAATGATCCGATACCAATTGATAGAAACCAATTGAAGGATACCAATTGGACCAATCAATCAAATGATCCGACGAGCCACATGAACAACAGATATTATGATATGAGCATAGGAGTGTTCTAAAGAACATAGAGAAGCTCCCCATGATTTGTGCATTATTTAGTTTTGTATTTGGATACAACGTGCACAAAATAGGATCATCACTCCCCCAAAATCAATAGAAACTCACAACAAGTGCAAGTGAGCATATAGGGAACTAAGCCTAGCACTTGCAACAAACACATGGTTGAGCAACATGAAAGAGAGGCAACTTAGGAATAGGCTCAACCAAAACGATGTGTGTGAGTCATGGCAAAGCACTTGAGAAGACTAATATAAGGATGAGCATTAAGCATCAACATAGTCTTTAATAAATGTGATACAAGGTGCAAGACACGTCCTTCCCACACACAACAAGCAAATGGGTTCACAAGCTCACTAAAATGCGAATTAACTACAAAGCTTGTGACAACCCACGGCGAAGATAGAAAAAGATAGCTTTGTCAAGAGGAGGGATACCAATTGACATGGCGAAAGCCTCGTCAAGAAAAGCATGAGGAAAACAATCTTCACCACAAAAGAGTGCAACAAGATGCAAGGATATAAGATCCGCACTCAAGAGACAAATGCTTTCACGGAGCCACCAAAGAAAATAGGAGAGAAATAAAAGGTGGACGTGAAAGAAAGGATATCATCTAGAGATGTAATTTCTCTCAAGTGTATAAGGTTCTAGGTAGATGAAAATCATGATGATATCAATCCACAAAGAAGGATATACACACGAAATAGTTACAGCACGAAGGAACAAGATATCCAAAAGGAAGTCATAAATATACCAATAAGATCTTTGCTTGAAAGCATAGCACATGGCTTAATATTGTCTTATTGTATATCAATGAATTCCAACTACACAAACATCAAAGACATCACAACTCGCAAGAAGAGATCATTGTTGGGATGCTTTGAGAAAGGAAACAAGTATCACTAGAACGGATCAAGAAAATCATGCCATGATGCAACCTACACAAGGTTGAATGTAATAAATGTATGCATGAAGTTGATACTTGTTACCGAGATAGCATTGGAATGATGTAGAAGATACCAATTGAAGGTAGTAGAAAGTAGTTCGTTGATCATCCTAGCTTGACTCCGATAAGCACATGGTGACAACACCTTCCTTGTGAGTGAGCCGAGCATCCAATGCATCTCCAATTGTTCCTAGAACAACATCACAAACAAAATGGTGCCCAAACTCATTGGGACCAAAGAGTTAGAGAACCCACAATACATAGGACAAACTCCACATAAAACTCTCGCATAGAACATGGGTTAGTACACAAAGCGTAATGGACAATGCTTACCATACCGTGAGATCACTTGATCCCACTCGGTACATCTTCTACGCTTTGTGTGTTGATCAACATGACCAATCTTTGGATAACTCCATGAATAACCTTGGTCAACACATATTCTTCTTCTAATAACCTTGAAACCAACAAATGGTCTTCAAGCAATGCCTATGGACAAACCCTTCAAATATAACTCAAGGCAACCATTAGTCCATAGAGATTGTCATCAATTACCAAAACCAAACATGGGGGCAGCACATGTTCTTTCAATCTCCCCCATTTTGGTAATTGATGACAATCACTTTCAAGAGAGTTTATATAAGGAATTAAGCATCACCATGCAAAGAAACAACTAATAATGCAAGAGCATGTGATGCAAATGCTTAGGAACAAAACCAAAGCAAACATGAAGAAATAGCTCTCTAAACTTCTCCACAAAACTCTCTAAACTTCTCCCCCATTGGCATCGATTGCCAAAATGGGCGAAAAGCTTAGAAGGCCAACATAATATGTGTTCCTCCATAAAGTGTGTATTTCTCAAAATATGAGTGAAATACAATACGCATATCCAATGATGAATAGTTGGAGGAAGACAAACTATATTGAGGATCCAAAGATTGCTAAAAGAATGATATGGCACAAAGACATACCAAAGAGAGAAGCAAGCAATCTAAGGATACCAAAAGGACCAATCAATCAAATGATCCGATACCAATTGATAGAAACCAATTGAAGGATACCAATTGGACCAATCAATCAAATGATCCGACGAGCCACATGAACAACAGATATTATGATATGAGCATAGGAGTGTTCTAAAGAACATAGAGAAGCTCCCCATGATTTGTGCATTATTTAGTTTTGTATTTGGATACAACGTGCACAAAATAGGATCATCACTCCCCCAAAATCAATAGAAACTCACAACAAGTGCAAGTGAGCATATAGGGAACTAAGCCTAGCACTTGCAACAAACACATGGTTGAGCAACATGAAAGAGAGGCAACTTAGGAATAGGCTCAACCAAAACGATGTGTGTGAGTCATGGCAAAGCACTTGAGAAGACTAATATAAGGATGAGCATTAAGCATCAACATAGTCTTTAATAAATGTGATACAAGGTGCAAGACACGTCCTTCCCACACACAACAAGCAAATGGGTTCACAAGCTCACTAAAATGCGAATTAACTACAAAGCTTGTGACAACCCACGGCGAAGATAGAAAAAGATAGCTTTGTCAAGAGGAGGGATACCAATTGACATGGCGAAAGCCTCGTCAAGAAAAGCATGAGGAAAACAATCTTCACCACAAAAGAGTGCAACAAGATGCAAGGATATAAGATCCGCACTCAAGAGACAAATGCTTTCACGGAGCCACCAAAGAAAATAGGAGAGAAATAAAAGGTGGACGTGAAAGAAAGGATATCATCTAGAGATGTAATTTCTCTCAAGTGTATAAGGTTCTAGGTAGATGAAAATCATGATGATATCAATCCACAAAGAAGGATATACACACGAAATAGTTACAGCACGAAGGAACAAGATATCCAAAAGGAAGTCATAAATATACCAATAAGATCTTTGCTTGAAAGCATAGCACATGGCTTAATATTGTCTTATTGTATATCAATGAATTCCAACTACACAAACATCAAAGACATCACAACTCGCAAGAAGAGATCATTGTTGGGATGCTTTGAGAAAGGAAACAAGTATCACTAGAACGGATCAAGAAAATCATGCCATGATGCAACCTACACAAGGTTGAATGTAATAAATGTATGCATGAAGTTGATACTTGTTACCGAGATAGCATTGGAATGATGTAGAAGATACCAATTGAAGGTAGTAGAAAGTAGTTCGTTGATCATCCTAGCTTGACTCCGATAAGCACATGGTGACAACACCTTCCTTGTGAGTGAGCCGAGCATCCAATGCATCTCCAATTGTTCCTAGAACAACATCACAAACAAAATGGTGCCCAAACTCATTGGGACCAAAGAGTTAGAGAACCCACAATACATAGGACAAACTCCACATAAAACTCTCGCATAGAACATGGGTTAGTACACAAAGCGTAATGGACAATGCTTACCATACCGTGAGATCACTTGATCCCACTCGGTACATCTTCTACGCTTTGTGTGTTGATCAACATGACCAATCTTTGGATAACTCCATGAATAACCTTGGTCAACACATATTCTTCTTCTAATAACCTTGAAACCAACAAATGGTCTTCAAGCAATGCCTATGGACAAACCCTTCAAATATAACTCAAGGCAACCATTAGTCCATAGAGATTGTCATCAATTACCAAAACCAAACATGGGGGCAGCACATGTTCTTTCAATCTCCCCCATTTTGGTAATTGATGACAATCACTTTCAAGAGAGTTTATATAAGGAATTAAGCATCACCATGCAAAGAAACAACTAATAATGCAAGAGCATGTGATGCAAATGCTTAGGAACAAAACCAAAGCAAACATGAAGAAATAGCTCTCTAAACTTCTCCACAAAACTCTCTAAACTTCTCCCCCATTGGCATCGATTGCCAAAATGGGCGAAAAGCTTAGAAGGCCAACATAATATGTGTTCCTCCATAAAGTGTGTATTTCTCAAAATATGAGTGAAATACAATACGCATATCCAATGATGAATAGTTGGAGGAAGACAAACTATATTGAGGATCCAAAGATTGCTAAAAGAATGATATGGCACAAAGACATACCAAAGAGAGAAGCAAGCAATCTAAGGATACCAAAAGGACCAATCAATCAAATGATCCGATACCAATTGATAGAAACCAATTGAAGGATACCAATTGGACCAATCAATCAAATGATCCGACGAGCCACATGAACAACAGATATTATGATATGAGCATAGGAGTGTTCTAAAGAACATAGAGAAGCTCCCCATGATTTGTGCATTATTTAGTTTTGTATTTGGATACAACGTGCACAAAATAGGATCATCACTCCCCCAAAATCAATAGAAACTCACAACAAGTGCAAGTGAGCATATAGGGAACTAAGCCTAGCACTTGCAACAAACACATGGTTGAGCAACATGAAAGAGAGGCAACTTAGGAATAGGCTCAACCAAAACGATGTGTGTGAGTCATGGCAAAGCACTTGAGAAGACTAATATAAGGATGAGCATTAAGCATCAACATAGTCTTTAATAAATGTGATACAAGGTGCAAGACACGTCCTTCCCACACACAACAAGCAAATGGGTTCACAAGCTCACTAAAATGCGAATTAACTACAAAGCTTGTGACAACCCACGGCGAAGATAGAAAAAGATAGCTTTGTCAAGAGGAGGGATACCAATTGACATGGCGAAAGCCTCGTCAAGAAAAGCATGAGGAAAACAATCTTCACCACAAAAGAGTGCAACAAGATGCAAGGATATAAGATCCGCACTCAAGAGACAAATGCTTTCACGGAGCCACCAAAGAAAATAGGAGAGAAATAAAAGGTGGACGTGAAAGAAAGGATATCATCTAGAGATGTAATTTCTCTCAAGTGTATAAGGTTCTAGGTAGATGAAAATCATGATGATATCAATCCACAAAGAAGGATATACACACGAAATAGTTACAGCACGAAGGAACAAGATATCCAAAAGGAAGTCATAAATATACCAATAAGATCTTTGCTTGAAAGCATAGCACATGGCTTAATATTGTCTTATTGTATATCAATGAATTCCAACTACACAAACATCAAAGACATCACAACTCGCAAGAAGAGATCATTGTTGGGATGCTTTGAGAAAGGAAACAAGTATCACTAGAACGGATCAAGAAAATCATGCCATGATGCAACCTACACAAGGTTGAATGTAATAAATGTATGCATGAAGTTGATACTTGTTACCGAGATAGCATTGGAATGATGTAGAAGATACCAATTGAAGGTAGTAGAAAGTAGTTCGTTGATCATCCTAGCTTGACTCCGATAAGCACATGGTGACAACACCTTCCTTGTGAGTGAGCCGAGCATCCAATGCATCTCCAATTGTTCCTAGAACAACATCACAAACAAAATGGTGCCCAAACTCATTGGGACCAAAGAGTTAGAGAACCCACAATACATAGGACAAACTCCACATAAAACTCTCGCATAGAACATGGGTTAGTACACAAAGCGTAATGGACAATGCTTACCATACCGTGAGATCACTTGATCCCACTCGGTACATCTTCTACGCTTTGTGTGTTGATCAACATGACCAATCTTTGGATAACTCCATGAATAACCTTGGTCAACACATATTCTTCTTCTAATAACCTTGAAACCAACAAATGGTCTTCAAGCAATGCCTATGGACAAACCCTTCAAATATAACTCAAGGCAACCATTAGTCCATAGAGATTGTCATCAATTACCAAAACCAAACATGGGGGCAGCACATGTTCTTTCAATCTCCCCCATTTTGGTAATTGATGACAATCACTTTCAAGAGAGTTTATATAAGGAATTAAGCATCACCATGCAAAGAAACAACTAATAATGCAAGAGCATGTGATGCAAATGCTTAGGAACAAAACCAAAGCAAACATGAAGAAATAGCTCTCTAAACTTCTCCACAAAACTCTCTAAACTTCTCCCCCATTGGCATCGATTGCCAAAATGGGCGAAAAGCTTAGAAGGCCAACATAATATGTGTTCCTCCATAAAGTGTGTATTTCTCAAAATATGAGTGAAATACAATACGCATATCCAATGATGAATAGTTGGAGGAAGACAAACTATATTGAGGATCCAAAGATTGCTAAAAGAATGATATGGCACAAAGACATACCAAAGAGAGAAGCAAGCAATCTAAGGATACCAAAAGGACCAATCAATCAAATGATCCGATACCAATTGATAGAAACCAATTGAAGGATACCAATTGGACCAATCAATCAAATGATCCGACGAGCCACATGAACAACAGATATTATGATATGAGCATAGGAGTGTTCTAAAGAACATAGAGAAGCTCCCCATGATTTGTGCATTATTTAGTTTTGTATTTGGATACAACGTGCACAAAATAGGATCATCACTCCCCCAAAATCAATAGAAACTCACAACAAGTGCAAGTGAGCATATAGGGAACTAAGCCTAGCACTTGCAACAAACACATGGTTGAGCAACATGAAAGAGAGGCAACTTAGGAATAGGCTCAACCAAAACGATGTGTGTGAGTCATGGCAAAGCACTTGAGAAGACTAATATAAGGATGAGCATTAAGCATCAACATAGTCTTTAATAAATGTGATACAAGGTGCAAGACACGTCCTTCCCACACACAACAAGCAAATGGGTTCACAAGCTCACTAAAATGCGAATTAACTACAAAGCTTGTGACAACCCACGGCGAAGATAGAAAAAGATAGCTTTGTCAAGAGGAGGGATACCAATTGACATGGCGAAAGCCTCGTCAAGAAAAGCATGAGGAAAACAATCTTCACCACAAAAGAGTGCAACAAGATGCAAGGATATAAGATCCGCACTCAAGAGACAAATGCTTTCACGGAGCCACCAAAGAAAATAGGAGAGAAATAAAAGGTGGACGTGAAAGAAAGGATATCATCTAGAGATGTAATTTCTCTCAAGTGTATAAGGTTCTAGGTAGATGAAAATCATGATGATATCAATCCACAAAGAAGGATATACACACGAAATAGTTACAGCACGAAGGAACAAGATATCCAAAAGGAAGTCATAAATATACCAATAAGATCTTTGCTTGAAAGCATAGCACATGGCTTAATATTGTCTTATTGTATATCAATGAATTCCAACTACACAAACATCAAAGACATCACAACTCGCAAGAAGAGATCATTGTTGGGATGCTTTGAGAAAGGAAACAAGTATCACTAGAACGGATCAAGAAAATCATGCCATGATGCAACCTACACAAGGTTGAATGTAATAAATGTATGCATGAAGTTGATACTTGTTACCGAGATAGCATTGGAATGATGTAGAAGATACCAATTGAAGGTAGTAGAAAGTAGTTCGTTGATCATCCTAGCTTGACTCCGATAAGCACATGGTGACAACACCTTCCTTGTGAGTGAGCCGAGCATCCAATGCATCTCCAATTGTTCCTAGAACAACATCACAAACAAAATGGTGCCCAAACTCATTGGGACCAAAGAGTTAGAGAACCCACAATACATAGGACAAACTCCACATAAAACTCTCGCATAGAACATGGGTTAGTACACAAAGCGTAATGGACAATGCTTACCATACCGTGAGATCACTTGATCCCACTCGGTACATCTTCTACGCTTTGTGTGTTGATCAACATGACCAATCTTTGGATAACTCCATGAATAACCTTGGTCAACACATATTCTTCTTCTAATAACCTTGAAACCAACAAATGGTCTTCAAGCAATGCCTATGGACAAACCCTTCAAATATAACTCAAGGCAACCATTAGTCCATAGAGATTGTCATCAATTACCAAAACCAAACATGGGGGCAGCACATGTTCTTTCAATCTCCCCCATTTTGGTAATTGATGACAATCACTTTCAAGAGAGTTTATATAAGGAATTAAGCATCACCATGCAAAGAAACAACTAATAATGCAAGAGCATGTGATGCAAATGCTTAGGAACAAAACCAAAGCAAACATGAAGAAATAGCTCTCTAAACTTCTCCACAAAACTCTCTAAACTTCTCCCCCATTGGCATCGATTGCCAAAATGGGCGAAAAGCTTAGAAGGCCAACATAATATGTGTTCCTCCATAAAGTGTGTATTTCTCAAAATATGAGTGAAATACAATACGCATATCCAATGATGAATAGTTGGAGGAAGACAAACTATATTGAGGATCCAAAGATTGCTAAAAGAATGATATGGCACAAAGACATACCAAAGAGAGAAGCAAGCAATCTAAGGATACCAAAAGGACCAATCAATCAAATGATCCGATACCAATTGATAGAAACCAATTGAAGGATACCAATTGGACCAATCAATCAAATGATCCGACGAGCCACATGAACAACAGATATTATGATATGAGCATAGGAGTGTTCTAAAGAACATAGAGAAGCTCCCCATGATTTGTGCATTATTTAGTTTTGTATTTGGATACAACGTGCACAAAATAGGATCATCACTCCCCCAAAATCAATAGAAACTCACAACAAGTGCAAGTGAGCATATAGGGAACTAAGCCTAGCACTTGCAACAAACACATGGTTGAGCAACATGAAAGAGAGGCAACTTAGGAATAGGCTCAACCAAAACGATGTGTGTGAGTCATGGCAAAGCACTTGAGAAGACTAATATAAGGATGAGCATTAAGCATCAACATAGTCTTTAATAAATGTGATACAAGGTGCAAGACACGTCCTTCCCACACACAACAAGCAAATGGGTTCACAAGCTCACTAAAATGCGAATTAACTACAAAGCTTGTGACAACCCACGGCGAAGATAGAAAAAGATAGCTTTGTCAAGAGGAGGGATACCAATTGACATGGCGAAAGCCTCGTCAAGAAAAGCATGAGGAAAACAATCTTCACCACAAAAGAGTGCAACAAGATGCAAGGATATAAGATCCGCACTCAAGAGACAAATGCTTTCACGGAGCCACCAAAGAAAATAGGAGAGAAATAAAAGGTGGACGTGAAAGAAAGGATATCATCTAGAGATGTAATTTCTCTCAAGTGTATAAGGTTCTAGGTAGATGAAAATCATGATGATATCAATCCACAAAGAAGGATATACACACGAAATAGTTACAGCACGAAGGAACAAGATATCCAAAAGGAAGTCATAAATATACCAATAAGATCTTTGCTTGAAAGCATAGCACATGGCTTAATATTGTCTTATTGTATATCAATGAATTCCAACTACACAAACATCAAAGACATCACAACTCGCAAGAAGAGATCATTGTTGGGATGCTTTGAGAAAGGAAACAAGTATCACTAGAACGGATCAAGAAAATCATGCCATGATGCAACCTACACAAGGTTGAATGTAATAAATGTATGCATGAAGTTGATACTTGTTACCGAGATAGCATTGGAATGATGTAGAAGATACCAATTGAAGGTAGTAGAAAGTAGTTCGTTGATCATCCTAGCTTGACTCCGATAAGCACATGGTGACAACACCTTCCTTGTGAGTGAGCCGAGCATCCAATGCATCTCCAATTGTTCCTAGAACAACATCACAAACAAAATGGTGCCCAAACTCATTGGGACCAAAGAGTTAGAGAACCCACAATACATAGGACAAACTCCACATAAAACTCTCGCATAGAACATGGGTTAGTACACAAAGCGTAATGGACAATGCTTACCATACCGTGAGATCACTTGATCCCACTCGGTACATCTTCTACGCTTTGTGTGTTGATCAACATGACCAATCTTTGGATAACTCCATGAATAACCTTGGTCAACACATATTCTTCTTCTAATAACCTTGAAACCAACAAATGGTCTTCAAGCAATGCCTATGGACAAACCCTTCAAATATAACTCAAGGCAACCATTAATCCATAGAGATTGTCATCAATTACCAAAACCAAACATGGGGGCAGCACATGTTCTTTCATAGACGCTCATACATACTGACATGCATTCACCTCTATGAATGCACACATGCACACCCTGCCCTTACAGGCACGTCCGAGAGACTAAGCCGACATATCATCTTGAGATTGACAAAGTCGTCACAAATGTCTTTGTACTCGACAGGAACGTCTACTCCCACTGAACGCATATCACCGCAAGGACTGAAATAAATATAGGACTTGAACCGTATTGGGTTAGGGATACCATTCTCCTCCTAACCATTCAACTATAGGGTTAGGTCAAACACTATATCGCCGCAAGGACTGAAATAAATATAGGACTTGAACCGTATTGGGTTAGGGATACCATTCTCCTCCTAACCATTCAACTATAGGGTTAGGTCAAACTCTAGTGTTTTTCTCCTCGATGATGTGTGTGTTCTTGTGCGGGTAAGTAGGTCGCTCGCGTGCGTTGTTTTTGTGAGCTTGTTGTGATAGTTTTTGCTAATTAACCAGCTAATTATCTTCTTCTTTGTTAATGAACCGAGATATTTTGCGGCTTTCCCTATTTCAAGAAGGAAAAGGCTCTACGAGTTTTGACGATATGAATTTTGTAACATATTTTAGATTGAACATAGAGAAATCATATATGTTCGATTCTTGCAAAGTAATTTCATAATATAGAAGAACATAGTTATATATTATTATACACACCCCCACACTGTTTGCAAGGCCCCTCCAATTTTAGTTACGAATTTAGCTAATGAAATATGTGGTATATGCCACAAAAAAGTATAGTACTCCCTCCGGCCCCATTTAATTGACACGACCTATTAACATGTCCATTCACCATCATTAAGACTTGACTTTGGGACAGTTGATTAGGGCCGGGGGGAGTATTATACTTTTTGTGGCATGCCTAATTCAAGATCAAAGATCAGCTCCATAGTCAAAACCAGGTAGGAGTTAGTAATCAACAATTGTTATCAAGATTATGTTTTGGATCAGCTTCTGAGAACTAGAGAGACTATCACCGAAAGGGTATTCAAGTGTGTGTTTTTTTAGAGAGAGGGTATGCAAGTGTGCTAAATCACTTGCTCCCTCCGTTCCTAAATATAAGTTTTTTTTAGAGATTTCACTATGGATTACATAATGAACAAAACTTTTAAGGTTTTTTTTAGAGATTTCACTATGGATTACATAGTGAACAAAACGAATGAATCTACACTCTAAAGTATGTCTATATACATCCGTATGTAGTCCGTAGTGGAATCTCTAAAAAGAGATATATTTACACTCAGAGGACATACAAACTTTCTACGAGGGCTCAGGAAACACAACAATACCAGAATTAGAATGCATGACAAATACCTGTGTAAATGGATATCCTGTTGATGCCATTATATGTCCAGTTGAAACACATTCCAAGAAATTTTACATTTGTGATGATAAGCAGATTTAACACACTTTAAAAAGGAAATGAAAACAGAACACCGTCCGGGCTAACAAATGGGGCCGCAGATAATTTTTCCTGATACAACTGCATATTTGAATAGTTTGTGCCACCTTGCTGGCTTTGTAGTCACTGCAGGCCCTGCAAAATAAAGGAACTTCTTAAACAAATATCAAATTCTATGAATCTACTAAAATGGAACAAGAAGCAGAAATAGGGATAAAGTATACACTGCTATGATATATAAAAAAAAGAGCATTAAAACATGTCCCTATTCGCGTATGTGTAAAGACAGAATCCCAAATGAATAACCTTGCCTTCTTGAAGCGTCAACACATGCTCAAGAAAATTGTGAAGTCCCAGGGGTAAAATAGGAGGTAACGCTTGTCTTTGTAAGAATGTTACTTAACATCCATATTACAGTAATTTTGATTGCTGATCAAAAGACATTAATGGATCTTTCAAACCTTCATTTTTTTAATCATAAGGAAAATACTCTAAGTGACGTCATAATGACAAGAGAAGCTCCACTGCATAGCGGACGGTCAAAGCGTGCTGATAATGTAAGAGAGGTCGGGGTAGACCAAACTTGACATGGGAGGAGTCCGTAAAGAGATATCTGAAGGACTGGAATATCACCAAAGAGTTAGCCATGGACAGGGGTGCGTGGAAGTTAGCTATCCACATGCCAAAACCATGAGTTGGTTTCGAGATCTTATGGGTTTCAGCTCTAGCCTACACAACTTGTTTGGGACTAAAGGCTTACTTGTTGTTGACACCATAAACATGGTTTGTGTGTGTGTGGAGGGAGGGGGGGGGGGGGGCAGTTAATCACTCCTAAAATTCTACCTTCTTCATTATATAGCCTAATATGCTAGGCTGCTAAAAGCATAGATACTCATATAAAGATGAAATAGTAAACAAGGATTCTTTTTCCATTAACGCAATCACAAAGCTGATATAAAAAAAGGTAGATCTGGACATGAAACTTACCCTACCAACAATCCCATAACTCGGAAATATCCATTATTTGCTTGTTTCCTTAACATCATCTGAATCGGAGTCACTGGCATTGTATCCTAAAACAAAACAAGATGTTACCAACAAACAAAAGAAGCACATACACCTTTTACATAAGCAAGTTGAAGATATGGAAGGACACTTGAAATTAGCCAAGGACGGCTAACCTGGGCGTTTATTGCAAACTTTCCAGACTGTAGACCGATATCTTGATGCTTTCTCCATCCAAATTCTAGACTATTACAATGAAAGAAAAATTGGTTAGTCAATCAAATATTTGCAGCAATAGAACATAAAGAGAAAACATGAAATTAAATAGTAGTACGTAATACTGTAGTAGTCAACTGAAACTTTTGCAAGGACGCTAAATGACCGGCTTTTCAGTAACTACCGCCTTTTCAGAATAGCTCGTGCTCCATCAACTGAACCGCAAGCCTATTATGTGCTGTTGGTAAACGGTCAGGCTAAAGTTGTAACAAAAATTTGGCAGTCATATATATGTTTAAGCTAATGTTTGCGGCATGGACTTCACTTCCCTTTATAAGGTGTAGCGAACACTTGTTACCAAATTTTATAACTTTGTGATTATCCACAGCGTCGTGTTATTCATTTGGCTATAAATCAATTTACATGCTCGATTCGATCAAACAGGTTAAAGATCTATTTGTACGGATCCAGTTTCATGCAGCTATAACGATAAGTTCATAATTGTGCCACCATGCAAGTTCAGTTATACCATGTTCTCCATTGACAAGAATTGTAAAGGACGTATACTAGCATAGCAAGAAGGCAAACATGCTGAAGGCACACCTAATTATGTACTCCCTCCGTTCCTAAATATTTGTCTTTTTAAAGATTCAACTACGGACTACATACGGAGCAAAATGGATGAATCTACACTCTAAATTATGTCTATATACATCCGTATGTAGTCTGTAGTGAAATCTCTACAAAGACAAATATTTAGGAACAGAGGGAGTACAAGATCACTAAAGAAGTACTGACACTACCATAAGATTTATGATGCAGAATATAATACGATTGAGCATAATAGTAACCGTAGAACATGCAAATCTAGGTTTCTCTCAAGAATCGCGAACTTTCATATTCCAAGGGCAGGTATCCAGATCGAAGTCGCTGGTAAAGGCGGCTCCTTTTACTCCAGATTTCACAAAAATCAAGAGCGAAAGTGAAGGGAGGGGTCACCTTGTGCTCGTTCTTGTTGACGCCGTAGCCGCTGCGGTACATCTGGCCGACGAGGACCTGCATGGCGGCGTCGCCAGCGCGCGCCTCCTTGAGCGTGTCCTGGAACCACCGCTTCGTGCAGTCCAAAACCACCTCCGCAAGCGGCACCCGGTCATCCTCCTGCATCCCGCATGCCGCCGCCACATCCCGCACCTCGGCCCGTCCAGAGCTAGCCCCGGCGGCGGCGCCGGAACCGGCGTTCCTGGGAGTATCCAGCGGAGCGGTCGGGGCCTTCGCTGCCTTGCTAGCGGCGGGGGAGGAGCGGGCGAAGGGTCGGACTGCGGCGGCTAGGGCGGCGGCTGGGAAGCGCCTGCCCATGCAAAGCTGGGGTTTCAGGGGAGGGGGGAGAATAGATGGGAGCGGAGGCGGACGGTGGAGTAAAGCAAGGGCTTTTCTGCGAGACGTGGAAAGGTTTAATTTTTAAGTGGAAAAAAGGGTTGGTGGTGCAGAGTAAAAGAGTTGGAATCCAATTGCAAAAAGGAAAGAGAAGTTGCTAGCCTCGCCTCCACGGTTTATTTTTGTTTGATTTTTTCTGTCTGGTTTTTTCGTCTCGCCCCCCACCACTCCTTTCCACTTTATTTTCTTCTTCCATTAAAAAACCAAATCATATTAAAGAGGAAGATCTTGTTTCATGCTTGCTTTGGCAGGTGTTGCTTTAATTCAATCACTTAAATAATAAGTAAATAAAAATTCAGAAATCACATCATATAAGTGAGATCACCTTCCTAAAAGACGGACATAATATTTTTTCGATAACCTTTCAAAACATAATTAGATAATTCTCAATAATAAACCGCTAATTTCGCGCACTATGCCATTTATTATTATTATCTCTACTATTAATTGACAATTACAAGTTTCCTAATACAATAAGAATAACATATCTTTTTTGGAAGTTTACGAAAAGAAGCCAGTCTTTTTTAGATTGGGAATCCCATGTTCTCTATCACAACTGACCACTCACACAATCTAGAAAAAAAAATCTATTTTCATCTGCCCCACGGAGCAAATAAAGCAAGCCGTTGCTCGCAAAAGAGTAGGCTTTTCTCAATCGGAGGGTAAGGTTTACTAATCATGCGAGGTAGGTCAGCTATGGGCATTGGATACTCGTCCTTTGGAGTGGCAAGATTCCTGTTTCTGAAGTCAACACATAACCGCTGACTCGCCAAAGATTCCATAAAAAAACATATTTTGGCTGTGCTTCAACTATATCAATTGTACTTGAACTATTAGATAATCATAGTCGATAATAACATCACAGCTCCACCGCTATTGCAAAACCGTACATGAAACCTTAGCTTCATATGGCTCCTCTATGATTAGAAAAAAGGACTGTTTCGATATTATCCCCCCGTCCTTTCTTTCTCTTGGTCCCATCAGGGTGGGCCCCTCTGGGGTAATAAAGAAATGGATAAAAAGGGGACTTCTGCTACGGGTTATGCCACCCATTATGTGCATCCGTGTTGAGGGACACCGTGCACGACACCATAGAGGATGCCGTGGTTGGGCCTGTCGCCGACGCGATGCTCGAGAATGTCAGGGCGTGGATCATGGCGTCGAGGACGGCTGTGGCGGAAGGCGGGCCGTCCGACCGTCACGTACATGCATTCGTGGACGCGGTCATCTCTACTCCTAAAGGAGGACTTGGTAGCCTACCCTCCACAGTTTTATTTCGTCTCACCTCCCACCATCCTCTTCCACTTGTTTATTTTTGCCTCACCTCCCACCACCCCCTTCCATGGGATTTTTCTCCCTCCCACTCTATCTTTGGTAACCAAGTAATTCACATATGGTAACCAATCTCTTCTTTTGTAATACAAAAGCAATCAATACAAATACAATCAATTTACGTATGGTAATAAATGTCTTCTTTAATAACACAAAAGTAGTTTTGGGCGGTAATCCATCTCCTTTCTTTTGTCAATCAATATCTTTATATTAAACTTGGTAATCAATCTCCTTACTTATTTGATAACGGAAGAGTAGTTTTGGACGCAAGAGAGATGATAATGGTGCTAGCGAATCGATAAATAAACCAGAAGGAAGCAATCACGTGCATGTAGGGAAGATAATCGCGAAGATTGCAGGGCAGTTAAGACCGTGGCATGCGGGAAGAAATTCTCGAGTTCCGTGGAAGAGAAGGAAAGAAATCTCTAGGCTGCTCACACTACCCCATTGACGGCCCTGCACATGCGCTCTAGATTTGGAGATCATACTAAATCACTTACAATGTCTGTGTTTAGGAAAGCCTTTTTTGAAATTGTTTAGGAAAGTTTCGATTTTCTGAATACATGATTGTGGGCACGTGATTAGGATGCTCGCATGATTGTGTTTAGGAAAGTTTTGATTTTCTTGCATGATTGTATGCTCGCAATATATCTCTTTCTTCTCGCTCCGGTTGATCCGTGTGGCCACGTTCATCAATTGAACAAGAGAAGTACTAGACCCCGGCAACCCGACGACAACCGCGACAGGCTAATCAGTATACCGCACCTCAAGGTCGTCCTTCTCAAGACGCTGGCATGATGCGCCACCACCGCGTCCGCATTTGCCCTGTTCGTCGCACTCACCGATGTGAGCTCCTTGGCATTCATGTACGTGCACTAGCAAAACATGCCCGTGCGTTGCAACAGGAGAAAAAGTGTCCTTGCACCGTCCTACTTGAATGCAACACGTAAGCATGTTTATGAACGTAGCAAACACGGTTGCGATGAATCAGGCGACAATGCGGCTCGACGATAGTACCGGCATGGATGAGCGCAGAGTCCTAGTTGAGGTGTTGAAAACGGCATCGCAAAGACGTCCACAACCGTCCGTGATGTTGATCTCTATCGCTGGTGTTGGAGTGAATGAGCGTGGAGTCCGGACGGAAGTTGAAACAGGGTACGTCTTCGGCTGGCATGAACAAGAATTGACTGGTTTGACGTAAACGCCAAACAGTGCAGCATCCGGACTGTCTCATCTGGCGACAGGGAGTTGCACGCCAAATTCTACAGAAAACACATATCAGCTGCACATTTTTTTTAGAAGAAATAGAACAGAGAAGATGAAAAAATGATACAAATTTCATGTATCAAGCCGGTGTTGTGGGGTTTTGTGGGCAGCTTAGAGATCCTTCAAGCCGGCTTTGCACTTTGTCAGTACCGGACAGATGCACAGAATACTAATTATATATAGCTTCCCTTTTGCACTACTGTGCATGCATATATTGGATGCACGCATCGATCAAGCACCGCTTCCATCATTCTCAATGAAGCCACAACTTCTTTGATCCCACTTCCATCATTCCATTCCCAACAAAGCCACAAATTCTTTGAAGTATCCCAGCCTACTATTGCACGCATGCACACATGAGCCTCTTGCATTACTATTAAAGCCCAACCAAAGCGCACCTCTTGCATCACTATTGCATGCACGCATGCACATATGAGCCACAACTTCTTAAGCGACTATCCAATATATCCCATGTATCATGTAGCCTCCAAGCCTCCAAAGCACTTCCCCTCTTCCATGTGAAGGATTCCCTTTAATTAGTTCACACCAGGCAATGTTGTTAAACATATATAAATTAGTGAGAATCATTTGATTGGAGCCATGTGGGACGGCTTTTCCTATTTGACGCATTCTGCGTCAAGTAGTGGATCGTTCGCATAGACCAGATCAAGCAAGCGATCGAACTGGGCCGACCCATCTGAGAAGCTAACGAGTACAGGCATCCGGTTTTGGGAACATTCTGGAAGGTTCCAGCCCGGTTTTCCGGTTTTGTGAAGATTGTAGAATGTTCCAAAACCGTTTTTTACTGGTTTTTCGCTTTCTTATGTTTTTTTACTAATCATTTTTTCTTTTTTTTCTGTTTCTATTTCTTTTCTTTTTTCTTTTTTGTTCAGTTCCTTTTCTTTTATGTTTTTGTTCCAAATTTTCACAACGTCTTCAGAAAAAATTGGGGATTTCAATAAATAATTCCGTTTCAAAACTTGTTCGCTAATTTCAAAGAATTTTCATGTTTCCAAATTTTGTTCGGAAGATTAAAAAAATGTTCTCGTTTCTAAAAATTGTTCATGTCTTAAATTGTGTTCGGGCGTTTTAAAAAATGTTCCGTTTCAATAATTATGTCAATATTTCAAAAAATGTTCATGTTTTCAAATTTTGTTCCGAAGTTACAAAAAAGTTTGGTTTTCAAAAAACGTTCGCTTTACGAATTTAGTTTTGGAATTTCAAAAAAATGTTCCTGTTTATTGAAAAAATGTTTGTTTTCCAAAAAATTAGAAATTTCAAAAAATGTTCCCGTTTTGAAAAAATGTTCACGTATTCATTTTTCTCAGAGTTTCAAAAAATTGTTCAGTATTTTCAAAAATTGTTTCCTTTTTTCTGAAAATGTTTGAGTTTTTTTAAATTTTGTTCACAAATTTAAAAAGTGTTCACGTTTCATAAAACATTTCCTTTTTTTAAAACAATTTTTTTGGGTTGAAAATTTCGAAAATACTCGGATCTGCGGTGATTTTGGTTCTTAATTGATTTGCACGGCCCAATATTCAGGTATGGTCGTTAGTTGAACTGGTAATAGCATGTCTTGGGGAACTGGAGCTCTTGTGTTCGATACCTACAGAACGCGAATTTTTTTGAGGTCTCCAAACTCGCGCTACAATACTGGTTCACTTCTGGTCGCTAGCTTGGGCCGGCCCAGTCGTATATCAGCCTGTGCGTTCGTCCGGCAATTTGCCGCAAAGAGCAGCAGACAGGACCTCCCATGTGGGACTATTCAACATGAAATATCCATAGGCATTAATACTGTAGGGTGGGCTCTATTTTTTGTACGTTGATGGAGCCATGTGCGTGCACTGTTGCAGCTGGCCCAGCAGCTAGAGCGATGGCCCAGGCCCAATCCTGATCTAATTATAGGTTGAAGAGCATATACAAATATAGTGCAACTCGAATTTGTTCACAACACTTAGCTGTCACAGTTGGTCATTGCGTTCGTCCCCTTGCAGGCTACCAGAGAGAAGGTTATTGGTTCAAATCTCCAACCCACCAATTTTTTTAGCCTTTCTTTTAGGGAAAAATGAACCTGACATGGACACATGATCGTGCAGGGGACGTAGGGAAGTCGCATACAGGTGCAGCGACGGACGAAGGGGGCCCAAGTGGCCGCGAACGTGGCCCAGATGTGAACTTTCTAACGCCCAGACCCAATATATAAAGCAGAACAGGATTTTAGTACCACCTCGGATAGCGAAAATAATACTATATGGTGAACGGACGACGGTGAACCCGACGGAAGCAATGTGTGCTTTATTAGTACTAGTAAAGTGCCCGTGCGTTGCAACGGCTCAAAAATAAATAACTATCTTCTCATGAATCTAATAAAAAAATTTCTTATTGGAAATTGTATATTTAGTGTTAGTAGTATATGAGTTGCAATGTATGAAAAAAATATAACTTTGATCCTCATTCAGAATACCCGCAGAGTGCAGACAGTTTTACGACAAATCAATGATACCTAATGAATTTGAGAAAAAAAACACAATCAACAACATAATATGCAACCCGTCATCATCAACATAACATGCAAGTCAACGGGTTTAGACCCGATGTTGTGACAACACTCTAGCACTTCATCAACAAAAATGGTACAATGTTTTTAGATGAAATGATCGGGAAGACAAAATGAAACAAATAGCAAGCAGAGAAATATTACTTACGTACTATGTAAATTAGGTTTTGTCAACAGAAGTGGTATAATATTTACAACTATATGACAAAATTGGGTTTCATGAAGTAACAATAAGCATCAGACTAAATACTTCCTTACTTACTGTGGACTCCAAATTAGTATATGCTCTATAAATGAGGTTTTCGACACAAAAAAAAACACCACTATTGGCTAAGCAGAAGCTTAATAGACTAAACTCTAGGAGTTTGGAGCAAAGGTGGGCTGAGGTGACGTGTGACTGCTTCTACTCCATGCGTTCCAAAATACTTGAAGTTCTAGATTTGTTCCAAGTCTAATGTTGATATATTTTTTCTATAGACTATGGAGAATTTGCATGGCTAAAGCTAAAGCATACACTTTTCAGAGTGACTAACAACCGGAACGAAGTAAGAAATAAGCAAATACTTGTAGTACAGCTAAATATGAATATAACATACCGAGTAATTAGGCATCTGTAAACAACATCATTCTAAATGTACAAAATTTGATTTCAAACGAGTCTTTGCCTCGGTGAACTCCGAAGTTTCCTTGCCTAGCTATCATTCTGCACCAAGTGATAACTTGCAGCAAAGCACCTAATCAGATAGAATAGCAACTAAGCCCTCTATTCCCTACCCTAGCTTTCCATCTGCGCTAACTGTGGTAGTAAATAATGTGTTACCAGATTAATTCTTCCCCACCTTTCCATTTGCACTAACTTTTTTTTGGAAAAAGAGGATAACCCCCGGCCTCTGCATCAGCGTGATGCATGCAGCCATATTATTAAGCCATAGCTTTTCATCTGCACTAACTAAAGTAGTAAATGGTGTCTTGTTATTTCCTAAATAAAAGGGTCAAAAAAACTGTTAAGTGTGTAGAGGTAGACATGAAAGTAGACAAACAGGAAACTAAAGATTCAGGAAAACCTACCAATATCTAAGGTAACGATTCAGTATGTACAGGTGGCCAGCATGTCATGTTTGGTTGGGTTATACTCACATGCACTTCAAGGGTAATCAAGTAGATAAGCACCAGTTTAAATTCAAACCAGAACCTCATGGCGTGATCTCAAATCTGCATGCACACTCACATCCTAGCACACGATTTCTGAAACCACACTACACAATCTGAACCACAGAACTACACCCAGCCATTGTGGATTTTGTAATTAAAGAGAGAGAAATGTGAGGCACCCCCATGTTGAGCACTTGGTTTGGACACAGGTGGTGGGCTGGGGTGCAGCTGTGCGAGCACCCAAACTGGTTGACGCTCACCTCTCTACTTATCCACTTAGCTGTTAATATCGGCACTCATTTTGGTGCTTAGTGTGGCCAACTACAATGTGACCCCATATACCGAAGTAAAGCAATATCATATGAGTAAGTAAAATCCTTGTTTCCATTATGATAAATCACTATTAGATTCTTGAATTAGACAAAAGACTAAACAAGTACTCTTGTTTTTATTTCAGCAAAATAATTAATGGTTGTTCTGCTTAAACGCTTTCATCACTGATCACGCGTCATGACCATCCATGGAACATTCGTCCTTTCTCGGGGTAGATGATGATTTCAAATTCATCTTTTGGATGTTTTTCTTGGTGTAAAAAAATATATCTTGCGCACTATGCTGTAGAATTCTCTGCGCAAAATATAATGTAAAAGTAATAGGAAGGGGATTTTTGCTGCATGTATATCAAATAAAGCACCAAGGTAGATGGCTTACTCCCATGGATCGTCACCCTAATTATCAGTATACACAATCTGCCTCTCTCTTCAAAGACATTAGTTCACCGTCAAATTAAAACATCTTGTCTAGTTCAACTTTGAGTTCATCATAGTGACTAAACTTTGACATAACCACTGATATACCAAGTGCAACACCTTGCGTATGAACCTGCAAAACCATGGTGAATGTCATATAAATTAATCTCTTGGTATTGCTAATGCTAATTGGACTGGTGTTTGTTTCTTTCCCGCTCTTACGATCGTAGTAGTACCAATCCGCGAAGGACACAAACAAACACCAAACTTGCAGCAAAAACACATGCGGGCATGCGGCAACATGCAGTTTGAATTATTCTGGTCCACTTTTATATCTTTCCTATTTTTCATTCATTGATCAGGGTCATCATGAGCAACGCCAATTCTTATTCTTATGCAGAATATCATAGAAGATTAGCCGCTCCTTTCCTCCCTTATTTTTCAACCTTAAATGAGCAGCGCGCATTATATGATTAGCCTCTCGTTTCCTCCTTCCTTATTTTTATTTTTCGTCCTTAAATGATAATATGCAGCAGCGCATATATGGAAAGATTATGCTCTCTTTCCTTCCTTCCTTTTTTCTGTCACGTCGTCTCCTCAAATTATGCTGCATGCATGCCTGTCTCATGAATCCGTATAGCCTCTCTTTCCTTCTATTTCTCGTGTAATTAACGCCCCTCTTTCCTTCTTTTATCTCTTTCCTTCTCGTGTAATCAGCCTCTTTTTCTTTTCTCATTTATCCTTATGATCTCTGAGAAGGCTTCCTGATATCTATAGAAAATTAAAGAGGTATATAAATGAGATTGATTGGATATAAAAGAGCGAGGTGGGACTTTTTAACTTGTAGCGCGGCCTAGCTCAGTTGGCTTTGACATTACGTATCTGACGGGAGGTGTCGAGTTCAATTACCCTCACCAGAAGATTTTTTTGCATTTGGGGCCGTCAGAAACTGTAATCAGGATAGGTGGGCCTTATTCGCTGGGCCAGCTCATGGGCTGGTTCGTTCTCTTTTCGTTCGATTGGGCCTTATTCGCTAGGCCAGCTCATGGGCTGGTTCGTTCTCTTTTTCGTTCGCTTCACCTGTCTCGGTGCCGATCGATACTGACGCACTAACGATGGTAAAAACGGTTGACGGACGAAACGGACGAAAATTTAAGGGGTAAGAAGCAATAGCCCCTTTATTAATAGGTATAGACTAGTACAAATGCCCGTGCGTTGCAACAGACGAAAAAAAAGTTAAAAAGTACACCGTTTGCCTTTATACAACACTCTATATCTAATTTTGGCAAGCGTAAAAAATAAGGTTACACTGATCATCGCTTTTTGGGCCATGTAATTTGGACGTGAATAAGCCATCCTAATCATTTGTCTGGACCTACTTCAGCTCGGCACTTTCATCTCATGAAAGTGTTGTGATGTGTGGAATACATCCTCGGTGAACATAATTTTTTATTTATTTTAGAAGGGTTTTTTCATGTAAAATTTGAGAATAGTTTTTGGATTTTTTTTAATGGAATCATTTTTTTTGAACACAGTACAGACGCAAGCGCTCATATACACGCGCATACACTCATCCCTACGAACGCACACACGCACACCCTACCCCTATGAGCACCTCCGAGATCCATCGCTGTTGTTAATTCTACTTTTCATCGCCATCGTCAATGGTCGTCACGTTTGTCCATCTATTTATGATGAACGTGATTAATCACACGACAATGACAATGAGTTGACATCATACTCTAGCACATCGCTTCACGTGTATCAATTTTCATGGACTTGTAAGTATTAATTGACATTTCAAATGGGCAAGCACAATCATAAATTTAAGCTCTTAAACACGCAGATCTTAAAAGAATGCATGCATTCATATACAAATATAGAAGTAATGAACATTAAAAAATAGGAGTCTTTGGTCACGTCCATACACTCTTACTCCAAAGCAAACACTCCTTTAAATTTATATTTGAGAGCATGTTTACATCGTTGCTAATCGATCCCACAAATCCTTCCTTCTTAATTATCCTGACCGTTTACTTCCTTATAATTAGCAGCATCTCTTTACATATTCTATGAAGCCTTCCTTGTTAATTATCCTGGCCGTTTAATTCCTTTATATCGGCATCTCTTTAAATATTCTAAGGAGCCCACACAATCCTTCTTTATAATTATCCACCTGTTTCACACAATCCTTTCTTTAAATTAGCCATACATGTTTAAATATTCTATTCCATCAAGCCCTCAGTCCTTCCTTTAATCCCACATGTTTACCATAATCCTTCCTTTGAGCCTAGAATCCTTTCTTTCATTTCATCCTCTTAATTAGCTCGCCTCTGTTTCACCACCGGTTTGTTGGTTCCTGAGTTGGCTGGTATATTAATAGGTCGGAATATGCATACAAAGGCAGGGTGGGACTATTGAACGTCAAGTATGCCTAGCTGAGTTGGTTGTTGCCTCCGAGCGTCTCAAAAGAAGTATTGAGTTCGATTCCCACTGTAACCTATTTTTTGTAGCCTATTCGTGTGGCTGACGGGCCTTAAGAGAAGACCCAACAACGCAGCTACACGGCCCAGTTAATCTTTGAAGTCTCTAGAAAAGCCCAGTTGTGCGGCTGCTTGGTCCAAAAATTATTTTTGACGGACAGGTTGATGTACGACCGAAGTATATGAGGCCAGAACGGTGCGTTGTATTATAATATATGTGTTCTTAAATTAGTACCACCTCGTGTATATAGAAAATTACCTATGCGGGACGAAAGGCGTAAACTCACGGGAAGAAGCGTATTGTGACGGTGAACCCACGGAGTCAATCCGTGCTTTATTATTAGGGAAAGATAGTAAATGTGCCCGTGCGTTGCAACGGGAGAAACAAACTCTCGCACACCTTCCGTGAAAAACAAATGATACTCAGCCCAACTAAAGCTTACAATTGCCGCTCATACTCAGGCATAATTTTCCATCTTGTTTTGTTCATCTACACTTGGGTCTGTTTTCGACCAAACTCCCCTTCAGAATATAAATCGTCATCCTCCCTTTATGTGTCTGATCATCACCCCCTTGCTCTACTCACCATTTCTTCGAGAGAACATAAATATTAGTTTTCATCCACCAACACTTAAAGGACGCAAGGAATGTTTTTGCTGTTAATGTACACGTGCACGTATATATCTGAGTAGTTGTGATAAGATCCAAGTTGTTGAGATTTGATCTCATGTAATTGTAACAAACTGTATCATGTAAACCTAACCCGTGAGTAGTATATAAGGGAGAGGACGCCGCAGCATTTTGCCTGTGCACATTGATTGTACAACCATTATTGTAAGTAAATGATTCCATTTAACAATAAAAAACTTCTTCGCTCTGGCAAGAACTGCTTGAATGAACAGAGAACTTCAAATAGTCGGCCATGAAAACAACAGAGATAGGAAATCAAGACAATATAGAATTTTTTTCTCAGGTAATTAAAGTAAAAGGAAAGGGATTCCACCAAAAGAAAGAATCGTTGTCGTCCCAAGGTGTGGCAGCCTCGGTGAGCTCATGGTCTACAACATGCAAGTTCGGTCGAGATGGTCCTCGAGGCACCGACCAATCCTCGCCCCCTACTCATCTATCCAATGATTCGGCTTAAGGGAATAAGCAAGTCACCTATCAGATCGAGGCGCCCTTGCAGTTGGTGTGTTTCCCGCGCCGTCGGCGGAGGCACTGTTGGCCATTCAACAGTCTGTCCCTGCTGTAGGCCACCGCCGTCACCATAGCTATCCCTCCTCCAAGGTCCCCTCTCCGTAGATGAGGCACCAAGAGATGACCACCACAGTCGCCACCCACCCACACTGGGCCTTATCTAAAAGTAAAAACTGTTACAATAGTGTATAATTCTTTAATAAATGGTTAGACATATACATTTAACAGAAAAATTGTGTGCCTAATTGGCAACTTCTTATACCTAGGAAATAGAAACTACTTCAGATTTGATGGTTTGGTTTAGACATATAAAGAGGAAGGTTTAAGAGTTTAGTGTGAATAACATTTATCTTTTACTTCAGACTCGGAAATAAATAGATCGCGGTGAGGCACTGCTTATTCATGGTGATAACTTGTGTTTTATGAAGGGAGTTCAGTCGGCCAATCATTGATGCAGTACAAATGTAATAAATAAATAAATACTCTATGCATGTCAGATAAGGTATGATGCATGAGCGCATGCATTGCATCCTCGCAGATACCAAAGCAAGGATGTCGAGGGGCTAGATACTGAACCATCTTCAAAATATACAAATGGGAATGTCTCTGCTTGTGTCTTTCAAGTACAGTAGCACATGTCACAATCCTTTGGGGTCACTTGGAAAAGACGTGGCGGCAACCTGCATTAAAAAGAAGTTGCTCTATATGTCAAAACTTGCAAGATAGACTCAATCTCAGTTTCTTGCTCAACCTCATGGCCTTCAATCAAGCGTACTATTTCATTAATTTCTAGTATCTCGGGTTAGCTCAGAATTCCAGCCCTTTGATGTTTCATCTAAAGAATAGCTGAAGCATGTCTTGTATCTGACAAACACATTGATTAAACATTATACCTTTCCAGCTGGCGGGTCTGTTTTAGAAGCTCCATCAAAGAAACATTTATATTTTTTAGATGTGCCATTTCGATTACAAATCTCAGAGTTGTTAATCTTTTTCAGAAGCGTAACGAATTATCTCCTCACTCTATATGTCAACAGTATGAACTTTCTGTTGTCAGCAGATAAATAGACCACATTGCCCACTATTGCTGCTACAAAATTGTGAACAAAAAAGCAATTATGCTTACTTTTGTAGCTAATTGACATGTCTGCTGTATAGTCACGCACGCCTTTGTCTAAAGGGCAATTGCTCACATGGATAGAATAGTAGTAATTTTTCCCGATGAAATCTGCAGTACCAATTATTGCTTCAGACTGGATCCTTGTGAAGGATGGAAGACGAGAACCAACAATTTTTTCATTATTTTGACTAATCTCCAGACATAAAGGGTTCCAATAATCCTAAAAGGAACCGCACTTCAGTTAGTTCTGCATTCCTGAAGCAATGGTAGAGTAAAGATAACATACCAGCCGAGTATGAAGTCCATACATCTTTTAGTTGCCTCTAATTCCTGGACAGTGTAGACTAAATCTGGAGTAAAAATATTACATATAATGAGCAGAGTATTCAAAGAAGGTCATATCTTCCACACAAGACTGATCAGAACAAAAAATATTCGAGTCTACTAATTTATTACTGCATCACATAGCATCATTGGAGAAAACAATGATTTTCAAGTTTAACTAAGACATACATATAGGCTAAGGAATAGTAACTCACAGCCAAAAGCATTTTGACTTTCATTTATTTGCACCCACAAAATCATCAGGTGCTCACGGTTCAGATCAGGTAAGGTAATTTTGTAGCTCACAGTTCAGATCAAATACTAATGCATAGATAAGCCTCTATACAACGAGCCACATATTATAAAAAAAAGGGCAGCAGATACTAACCGACTATAGGCTCATGCACATGTACCACAAAAAATCGCCTTTTATTATTTATTTCAAGAATTTCTTAACAATTAGTACATCATAATGGGCCTTCGAGTACTTGGGAGTGGTGTTGTCCATCTGCGCCAAAAGAACATATCCATTAGAAAACCTCACATGCTCAAACCATTGAGAACAACTGGATATTGGACAAAAAGCAGGGTTGTCCATGTAAGTTCAGACTGATGCAAGCAAAACATACTCAGATGAAACTGTAATTAACAGCGTTTGTAAAACATTAGTGACAGTGGACTGCGTTGCATATTAGAGTAAGAGAAAACATAAGAGCCATTATAATATCTAACACGAAACATACAGCCACACAGCGTTTCAAGAATAAAAGGCAAAACTTTCATTATGATCCTGGAGTGTATTGCATTAAATTGCCTGATGGAGCGTATTGCATATAGCTACTATTTCATTTGCTAAATCAATCATCTCTGTCGCAGATGATATCCCAGAGTTCCCTAATGATGAACCATTCCATGGACTAAATATAATGGTGTATATTCATCTAGGTTTGAAACAAAAAAGGGCTGACAGATATTCACCTACTCACCATTTATTTAGTTAGAATCCATTTTTAGGTCGTTGTAGTCTTGGTCAGGCTAGTAGCAGTTAGATTCACACAAGACTGAAGAAATATGAGAAGCAGCAGCAAATTAAACAGAAAACGAGCTAACTATTTTTTACATAGGAAGCAGTGGAGCTCTAGCATCACTTCACATATCTACTTGCTAAGTTATTCGTAAACTCCCTGAAATTGGGACAAAATATCTCTCTCATGAGTGCAGCATTACATATAGAATTTTTCCAATGGCACTTGCAGCAGCAACAGCAGCTTATCACTGTCCAGATTATGATCAACATGCTAGACATCTTGGTAAGGGAGAACAACAGAAAATCTCATGGGTGCCATCTCAAAGGGCGCTTGTTAACCCGTCCACGACAACCACCTGTGAACTGTATAAAACATTAGCAAAAGAATTAATCAACTAACATGGGAAGAGCGCAGCCGTCAGGTTCAGATAGAGAAAATTTGGGGTGTGGAGCTGGCGCCCCTCATCGCGATGGACAACCAGGACGCTCGGCTGCGTGGTCAGCCCCGTCACCACGTCACTCGCCGCCACTGCCGCCGCTTCGGCCAGCAAGCTCGCCGCCAGCGAAGGGCGCCTCCACCGTGCCCCTCTTCGCTCCTCCTGCCGAGCTTCATGGCATGCTCCACCTCCGACTTCAGCCAAGGCCACCGGCCGATAGCTCCACGTCGACTTCGTCCTCCCATGGCTGCAGCCACCTCCAGCCCGTGCGCCGCCGCCGCCCGAGAGCCGCCTGCCGCCCCGCATGCTCGTTGACCCGCCTCGATCCGGATCGATCGGCCTGCGCGCGTTCCAGCAGAGCGTCCTCCTCGTCCTCGCCGCCTCCGTCTCCTCCTCCTCCTCCTCCTCCTCCTCCAGCTCGGCGGCGGCGACGGGGGCGGCCGCCTGCTGCTCGGGCTCCACCAGCGTGGTCCTCCTCGTCCTCGCCGCCTCCATCTCCTCCTCCTCCTCGTCCTCCGGCTCGGCGGCGGCGACGGGGTCGGCCGCCAGCGGCGCATGGTGAGGCAGGGCATGGCGAGGCAGGAGGTGGCAGTGTGCGGGAGGTGGCGGCAGGGGGATTGGGAGGCAGAGTCGTCTAGGTGTTTTTTTTAATCCCGCCCGTACCTGTTCGGCTTACTTATTTCAAGGACTGCGGGTTGAATATCACAAAACACAGAGACTTTTTTGAAAAATCGCCGACGACGTACGACCAGAAACCCTATTTGCTTTATTATTAGGTAGAGATTAGGTAGAGATGGGTGGCATTGGTGGGTAATTCTAAATTCAAACTGAAGGCGTAAACTCACGGGAAGAAGCGTATTGTGGAGACGTGACGGTGAACCCACGGAGTCAATCCGTGCTTTATTATTAGGGAAAGATTAGAACAAGCGAATCAACTTTCCGCATATATCCAACCACGAACCCATGATTCCATAATGGATCATGGTCATGGGGATGGAGAAGCATGTACATGTACATCCCAACAACGTATACTTCCACAGTTCTACCTTCCCATCTCTTATTTAAAGTTTTCTTAATTTTCTCCTTGTTAAAATGTACTCCCTCTGCCCCATAATATAAGAGCGTTTTTGACACTACGACGGAGGGAGTACATCTCTGCTTCGATCCGAGAGGAACTGCACCTACCAGGCTACCATTGTAGACTGATCATGCAACCACTTTGCGGCGATCAATTTCTGTGGTTGTTATCTCAAACACAGCGACGCAAACTGACGACAGCTATATATAGCCGCAACAGCTCTCACCAAGGGCGCTCATTAGGAGCTGAACCGGGAGGAGACTTTCCTTGCGGACGACAACTACGACAGTAGGAAGGGAATGGAGGATGGCCGGAGGAGATGAGGTAGAGCTTGGCCGGAGGAGATAAGGTAGAGCTTTGGTCGGAGGAGATGAGGTAGAGCTTTGGCCATAAGATCTTGAACTCAAGGTGGACGTCAATCAGAAGGTGTGAGGTAACTCTTCCATATTTGACAGATCAGTTTTTGTTATCAATGGTCGAAACATTTTCCTGGATATTCTTTATAATCTTCTACATTTTCTTAACTGTGATTTTTCCCTTGGTTTAATAGATGAAACGAGTCCAAAAAATAATTTACGTACCATTCAAGATCAGGACTAATATCTACATGAACTACTATCGGATACGTCTCCAACGTATCTACTTTCCCAAACACTTTTGCTCTGGTTTTGCCCTGCATGATTTGAATGGAACTAATCCGGACTGACGTTGTTTTCAGCAGAACTACCTTGGTGTTATTTTTTGTGCAGAAATAAAAGTTCTCGGATTTGGACAAAACTTTTTGTGGATTTTTTCTAGAAATTATAATGAATTATGGAGCGAAGACCTGCCGAGGGAGGCCACCTGTGGGGCACAAGCCAACAGGGCGCGACCCCCCTAGGTCGCGCCCTGATGGCTTGTGGGGCCCACGAGGCTCCTCCGACCCTGATTCCAATCCTATAAAATCACATCTTCGGAGACAAAAATCAGACATAAGTTTTCATCGTGTTTCACGAGACAGAGCTGCCGCCACCTCCTGTTCTTCCTCGGGAGGGCTGATCTGGAGTCCGTTTGGGGCTCCGGAGAGGGGAAATCGTCGCCGTCGTCATCACCAACTCTTCTCCATCAACACCGTCATGATGCTCACCACAGGGAGTGAGTAATTCCTTTATAGGCTTGCTGGACGGTGGTGGGATTGGATGAGATTGATCATGTAATCGAGTTAAGTTTGATAGGGCTTGATCCCTAGTATCCACTATGTTCTGAGATTGATGTTGCTATGACTTTGCTATGCTTAATGCTTGTCACTAGGGCCCGAGTGCCATGATTTCAGATCTGAACATATTATATTACCTCTGAATATAAGATTGATTTGGATCCTATCTTGCAAGTTGTATGCACCTATTACATGTCTTGATCCGCATACCCCAAGGTGACAATAATTGGGATTCTTTCCGGTGATTGCCGTAGTTTGAGGAGTTCATGTATTCACCATGTGTTAATGCTTTGTTCCAGCTCTCTATTAAAAGGAGGCCTTAATATCCATTAGTTTCCAATAGGACCCCGCTGCCACGGGAGGGTAGGACAAAAGATGTCATGCAAGTTCTTATCACAAGCAGGTATGACTATATACGGAATACATGCCTACATTATATTGATGAATTGTAGCTAGTTCTGTGTCGCCCTAGTGTGTAACTGTTACATGATTGATGTCATCTAAATCATTATCAATCACAAATCCACGTGCCTACGCTTTACATATACTGAATCTTACTAAGTTACTATTGCTACTGCTACTGTCACAACTGCTACTGTCACTACTACTGTTACTTTTGCTACTATTATTTGTCGTGCTACTAAACCTTTGCTGCAGAGAGATATCCCAGGTGCGGTTGAATTGACAACTCAGCTGTCAAAGCCAATAAATATTCTTTGGCTCCCCTTGTGTCGAATCAATAAATTTGGGTGAAATACTACCTGTGAAGACTGTCGCGATCCCATATACTTGTGGGTTATCAAGACCTTTTTTCTGGCGCCGTTGTCGGGGAGCATAGCTCTATTTATTGTGTTAACTTGAGGATATCCAATTGTCCCCTCTCGTACGAGAGGAGGTAAGGAACTGCCATCTAGCTCTGCTTTTGATTCACCTACTGTTTTGAATCAGCTTGTTACACCACCTCCTGCTGATGGTCCTGATATGTCACATGAACTTGATGATGCTACTTGTGAAATTAATGACGATACTATTGCTACACATGTTGAAACTGAAACTGTGCCACTGAATGAATTACTTGATGCTCATATTGCTAAAGCTAGAGAACTTGAAAATGTTGAAACTGGTGGGGACTTTGAATCACCTGTTACACCTCGCTCTCCTAATAGATATGAATTCCTCATGTACCTGAAGGCTATGGCATGGATAAGGAAACAACTAGGGATTTCTTTGCTTGTGAAAATAGAGATGACTTGAAGAAACTGCTATGCAAACTAAAAGAAAAATCTATGATGGAGAAAACGAAATATGATCCTAAATTTGCTACTTCTCCTATATCTGTTACTGATAAGGATTATGAGTTCTCTGTGGACCCTGAGTTAATTCCTATAGTAGAGTCTGATCCTTTCCACGGTTATGAAAATGAAACTGTTGTCGAACACCTTAGGAAATTAAATGATATTGCTGCTTTGTTTACCAATGATGAAAATATACGTTACTATTATATCTTAAAGCTTTTTCTTTTGTCGCTAAAAGGCGAGGCTAAGGAATGGCTCCTTTCTCTTGCACCTGGTTGTATGCGTAGTCCCCGGGATATGCTTCATTACTTTTCTGAAAAATATTTTCCTGCTCATAAGAAACAAGCTGCCTTACAGGAAATATTTAACTTTGCGCAAATTGAAGAAGAGAATCTCCCTTAAGCTTGGGGGAGGCTTCTCCAGTTAATCAGAGCTTTGCTTGATTGCCTTCTTAAGAAAAATGAAATTCTCAATATCTTTTATAATGGACTAAACGATGCTTCTAGGGACTTCCTAGATAGTTGTGCTGGTTGTGTTTTCAGAGAAAGAACTGTCGGTCAAGCTGAAGAATTATTGAATAACATATTGCAAAATGCCGATGATTGGATGCTTCCTGAACCACCTCCGGAACCTATTCAAAAGAAAAGATGTATTCTATTCCTCAACCCTGAAGATATGTAAGAAGCAAAAAGATCTATTGTGACGCCCCCATTCTCGTCCGTACGCTAATCATGCACACAATGTGTACGACCAAGATTAGGGACTCACTGATTGATACCACAACACAACAAAAGACACAAATATAAAGTCATACAGCTCCATATTACAAGCCAGGGGCCTCGAGGGCTCGAATACAAAGCTCGACATAAACACGAGTCAGCGGAAGCAAATATATCCGAGTACAGACATAAGTTAGACAAGTTTTGCCTTAAGAAGGCTAGCACAAACATAAGCACGGATCGAAAGAGGCGAGGCCTCCTGCCTGGGAACCTCCTAACTACTCCTGAGCGTCGGGAGCAGCCTCCACGTAGCAGTAGGCTCCATCGGTGGTGTAGTAGTCGTCTCCGGTGTACTCCATCTCCTGGGTTCCATCGTCTGAACACAACAACGTATCGAGGGGGAAAAGGATAGCAAAGCAGCTGTGAGTACTCATCCAAAGTACTCGCAAGACTGACATCAGAACTATGCTAGATATGCATCATTATCAATGGGAGGGGCTATATCTAGACTGACTGCAGAAAGCAAGAATAAGGAGAAGGCCTAGTCCTATCGAAGACTAGCATCTTCAGCATCTTGCAGCATTAGAAGAGAGTAGACTGGCATAACATATATAGTCATATTATTGTAGCAATTTTATTAAGTAACCACGCCCAGAGATCCTTCCCCGACTCCCTGCGAGGAAGCAATCTCGGAGCCACAATTCATTTCAAATTAAATCACAATTATAGTTGTATAAGGTCAAGGTACAACTCCAAGTCGTCCTGTTACCGTGGACACGGCTATTCGAATAGATTAATCATCCCTGCAGGGGTGCACCACATATCCCAACACGCCTGAGTCACCTCCGGCCGGACACACTTTCCTGGGTCATGCCCGGCCTCGGGATATCAGCACGTCGTCGCCCCACCTAGACTCAACGAAGAGGCCAGCCCGCCGGTCTAAATCCTAAGCGCGCAGGGGTCATGGGCCCAATCACCCTTTGCACTCCTGCACGATGCGAACGCCGCCGAAAGCAGTCCTAGCACCCCTTAGTAACAAGCGCGATGCGTTCCAGACCAATCCGGCGCGCGCCACTCCATTGCCGACGTCCGATGAGCTTCGGCTGATACAACGACACTGAGTGCCCATAACTTTCCCACGTGATGGTTAGTGCGTATTAAGGCCAACGACCTAACTTAGATCAAGTACCCAACCCATTAGCAATTTATTAGTGCGGGGCAAGCGCGAACCATGAAATGTAATCCGTCGCCCCGCCAATAACACTCGGGTGCCTCACCGGCGCACCCCACCACATATCACTCTCGCGGGTACCCTTGGGGCCGACCCATCTTCAACATGTTTCTGTAACCAGGTCATAGTAACTGTGTGTCTATACACCAAGTGGATATCCGAGGAATCACCCTCGATGGATCCCACTCGAGGTATGAGTAAGGCAAGAGTCGCTATCGGTAAATGGGAAGGAGGAATCACCCTCGATACCCATGACCGATAGCTACGCTACAGAATTAACACCGGGAGTGCTAAGTGAGGTATCACCCTCGGCACTCGGTAGTAGCTCTGCAGTGCCATACTTAAGGGGTGTGTGGTGATGTATCGGTAACGGATTGTCAGTCATGACGACTGAGTCTTCTGTCTTCAAGTCCTCGGTGTCGTCGATGAAAGCAGGGGCAACTGGGACTAAGGGGGTCTCAGGGGTTCACTGATCAACCTATGCTAAGCAGTTGGTATGATTGCAGGTAAAGTAATAGTTCATCAAAAACAGGCTATGCATCAGAATAGGAGCTATCTAATACAGTAGCAAAATCTAATGCAAGCATAAGAGGGAGAGAGATGGGTGATATCGGAATGCTCAAGGGGGTTTTGCTTGCCTTGCTGCTCTGCGGCAAAGACCTGATCGTCAGTCGCGTAGTCGTACACAGCAGTATCCTCGGTAGTCTCAGCGTCTATCGAGAGAGAGGGAGGGGGAAGAAACAGTAAATACAAAGCAAACAATGTAACATAAAGCATAGCATGGCAATAAGTTGTGCCGGGTGTGACCTAACGCAGTGTTACTCGATACCGATGAAGGGGGAACCCATCCGGGAAGGTTTTCCCGGTCCCGGACAAATGTCAGACAGATGACCGGAGGGGGGGGGGAATGTTCTAGGTTTGCGGTGTTAGAGACATGTGACAGCTAGGATGCAGTGCAGGGTTGCCTAAAATCATGTCTAAACCATTTTAGCTATTTTAGGATTAAAGTTGGAATTAATAGTCGGTAGTTATACACTATTCATCTGCCGGAAACAGGAGAAAAAGGGCGGGTTCACCTACGTAGAGGGTTCCGACATGGAAACAGGTAGCACGGTTAGATTCGTGGGATTTTTCTGATCAACTTTCATGTATAAAGTTTTTCCATCTGAGCTACAGATTATTTTATACGATTTTTAGAAGTTTTAAGTATTTTCTGAAATTATCAGATTTAATATTAATTCGAAAATTGAAAAGAATTGATGGGTGCACCCGGTCCAGTGCACCCACAGAGGTGGCACAGGCTGACCTGGGGGCCCCAGTTGACTGGTCAGCAGACCAGTCAACAGAGGCTGACAGGTGGGCCAGCCTGCCGAGTCAGCAGGCTGACTGGGCCGGGCTTATCCACTGGAACAGTGGACAGGCCCCACCTGTCAGTGACTGTAGATTAATTAGGGTTATTTTTAAATCCTGGTTTATTTAAAACGGTGGGACCCTATCGTCAGTGACTGTTTAGGGAAAAATCATTAACGCTAATTAAGTTGATTAGGGTGGGCCCCACGCGTCAGTGACCCACCCGGTGGTTTAAACGCCCACGCGCGTTGGGACACGCCGTCGACGAGCCAGGAGCGGCAGGGGGGGGCTCGCCGGAGTTGCCCTCCGGTGACCAAAACGAGCGGCGGCCGGCGGGAACCGACTCCGCGCGAAGCGCCGCATCCAGTGGTGCATGAGAGGGGGTCAGGGACCGACCAAACCGACGGCAGCGTGCATGCCCGGCGGCAACCTACAGGGGCGACGGAGGTACGCCGGCGACCGTCTCCGGCGACCAAATGAACGCCCGCGTGCGTGAGTGGAACCAGCGCGACGAGCCGCATCTACCTATGCTATGGACGTGAGCTGAGGGGGGGGGTTGGCAACCACGGCGGCATCGATGCCCGAGCGGCAACGGCGGCGGCGCAGTTCGGGTCAAGAGCTACGGGGGCCTAGGAGGAGCTCTAGAGGGAGAGGGAGGTAGAGGAGCTCACTGCGGGGCCAACGAGGGGCTCAGGGGGAGTCGATGTGGTCGGAGACGAGCAACTGGTCAACAATGGTGACGGCGGCCGGGGGGGAGATCCAGTCGATGGCGACGATTCGGTGCAGCTCCGGTTCGATCCAGCGTTCCAGGGGGTTGAGGAAGGCGATGCGCAGCTCCTGGGCTCGACGGAGTGGAGCGAGGGGGACGGTGGCCGCGAGCTCACCACGGCGCGGCCATGGAAGCGCTCGGCCGAGAGTGGGGAAGGGAGATGCAGGCGGGGAGAGGAGCTCCTGAGGGTTAGGGTTTGCGGGGGAGGAAGAGGCGCTCGGGGGGGCCTTATCCCCTCGGCTCACCTGCCCCGGCGCCGTGGCGGCCAGTGGCCGGCCGGCGAGCGCTCGGCCACTGGGAAGGAGGCACGAGAGGGGAGCAGGTGGGAGTGGGCTGGGCCGGCCTGGCTGGGCCACGGCCCAGTCGCCAGGTAAGTGGCCTCTGGCCTTTCTCTTTTGTTTCTTTTCCTTTTTTCTTTTCTTTGTTTCTCTTTTAATTCTTTTGTTTCTGTTTTATTTTAATTGCAGCACTATAGCACTTTTGTAAAATGTGATACCTGGTCCAAATATTATCATGCAATATTTACCACTGTTAGAAAAAGGTTTGGAGTCCATATGTTTCCATTTGGATTTTATTTAAATTAAAAGGGTATTAAATATTGCTGTTTGCTACTGTTCTTGTTGGTTGAGTTGCCTAGTGATTTTTAGTGATGTTGTTTTCCTTAACAGAATTAGTTATGGAATATTATCTATTTAGTGAACATTTTAGTTTTCATTTTTTAACAACTTTTATTTTCCATTTTGAATTTCCAATTGAAGTTGAATTTGAAAAGAGATATGTTACTAATAATGATTAGGCACTGTTGATCATGGTCATTACTGTGCTTAATTACAATGATCACTGTAGCTTAATTATCCGGGCGTCACATCTATGAAGGAGAAAGGTATTAAAATTGAGGGTATCAAGAAACTACCACCTATTGAAGAAATACATGGACTTGATACCCCGACACATGTAGTAGAGGTAAACTCTCTTTGTTCCTTTAGTGAAAATGATATACCTTCCACTAAGACTCCTGAACAATGCATGAATGAATATGGTAATTATGTTGTCATGCAAGAACACTTCAATAACTATGTTAAAGATCAATTGAAACGTAATGCCATGATGATAGACCGCTTAAGTGACTTGATGTTTAGAATTGCTAATGATGTAAAAGGTCTAGGTAAACATGCTTCTATGGTTCACACTCAACTAGATCAAGTTGCTAAGTCACAAAATGATTTGTTGCTAAAATGAATAATAATATGAATGATCATGCTGTTAGAGTAATGACTAGGGGAGGTCGTATGACACAAAAACCTCTCTATCTGGAAGGTCATCCTAAAAGAATAGAACAAGATTCTCAGAAAATTAATGTTGACGCACCTAGTTCCTCCAACAAGAAAAATAAAAATAAAAATGATAGGAATTTGCATGCTCCTAGTGAACCTGTTACAAAAACATTTACTGAGAACAATAATGATGTTTCTATTTCTGATGCTGAGACCTAGTCTGGTAATGAAAATGCACCTAGTGATAATGAAAATGATAATAATGATGATGTGCATGTAGATGCTCCACCAGATAGTAATAAAGAACATGATAACGATGTAGAAATAGAACCCGCCGAGGATCTTGATAACCCACCTCCTAAAAATAAACGTTATGATAAGAGAGACTTTGTTGCTAGAAAACATGGGAAGGAAAGAGAGCCATGGGTTCAAAAAACCATGCCATTCCCTCGTAAGTCATCTAAGAGTAGAGACGATGAAGATTTTGAGTGCTTTGCTGAACTGATTAGACATGTCCTTTTGCGTACTCGTTTGACTGATATACTGAAAATGCCCCCGTATGCTAAGTATATGAAAGATATTATTACCAACAAAAGAAAAATACCTGAAATTGAAATTGCTACTATGCTAGCCAATTAATATTTTGATGGAGGAATACCTAAGAAGCTAGGAGATCCTGGCATACCCACAATACCTTGCTCTATTAAAAGAAATTATGTTAAAACTGCTCTATGTGATTTAGGGGCCGGTGTTAGCGTTATGCCTTTCTCCCTTTATAAAATACTTGATTTGAGTAAGCTTACACCTACTGAGATATCTTTGCAAATGGCTGATAAATCCACTGCTTTACCTATTGGAATTTGCGAGGACGTTCTTGTTGTGGTTGCAAACGTTACTATCTTGACAGACTTTGTTATTCTTGATATGCCTGCGGACGACAATATGTCGATCATCCTTGGTAGACCCTTTCTAAATACCGCAGGGGCTGTTATTGATTGCAATAAAAGCAAGATTACCTTTCATGTCAGTGGCAAGCAACATACAGTACATTTCCCGAAGAAGCAAACTTTGGTTAATAATATTAATGTCATTGAGCCTACCACCACGGTTATCATTGGAAGTTTTGCAATTCCTCTACCTACTGTCAAGAAGAAATATTATAATCTTATTGTTGGGGAGATGCAAATCCCCATTGAGGTAACCTAGTGATATACAAAAATTCTTTGGTTGCATGTTAACCGAAAACGGTTGTTAATAAGACTTGATCAACCTTATTAATGGATCCTTTTTGGAAGGCATGTGATTGATGAATTTAGTACTCACAACTCTCTGTATCAAAAGTTTATCCTCCGTTATTTTCAGTTTATATAAAATAAATTAGATTGATTTTTCGTTTTTCTGTTTTTCCCGTGCGTAGAAAAATGCCCAAAAATAAAAAGTCTCAGATTGCCACAAAATTTTAACATGATTTTTTTTGGAATATATAAGAATTTTTGGCGTAAAAATTGCAGCAGGGGAGTGCACCTGTGGGCCACAAGCCAACAGAGCGCCCCCTAGGTCGTGCCATGATGGCTTGTGTGGCCCACTGGGCCCCCTGCCTTATCCCTTCAGCCCACTCCTTCCTCTACCTCTAGAAAAAAAATCCCTAGCTCTCTCTCTCTCCCATGTTCTTCACGTAGAAACATAAATTTTCGATCTCTTTGCTTGGAACTCCGTTTCTGAAACTGTTTTGAGGAATTGCTCCTTGGTATGTGACTCCTCCATTCCTCCAATTAGTTTTTGTTTTAGTGGTTTATATTTTGCATAATGTGATGCACTTGGTGCTACAGAAAATGAGCTTGCATGTTGAATTCTTTGAGTTCCAAGTAGTATGAATGCTTGATATGGCCTCTAGGCATCATTATGAGTAGTTGCTATCAATCTTGCAAAGTTTTATTGACATAAATTTGTGGCTCAAAAATTTCAGAAAATTTGTGCTTTGGAAGATGAGTTTCTTTAGGAGGAGCTCCTCAAGAAGACTTACCACGAGTGAGTCATCGAGTGAGAGCTCAGTGCGACAAGCTTACATTGAACCCCGGGACAACCAGCTGGTTATGGTTGACGCCAAATCATGTCGATGGCCAAGTGAAGACTTCATGATAGGTGCAGGTATCAAAGAGGAATTCGACCGATTCATTGATAATACCGGCCTCACCGATTTCCTCGCAGATAAGTGTGTCCAACACTATAACCTTACCCGTACATTCACGCAGGGATTTCGCTATCAATCACATGCTTATAGAGTGTTATTTAAACTTTATGATAAATCCTTTAGCATGACTCTAGAAGATTTCTCTGTTGCTTGCAAACTTCCACTTTGGGGTTCGACCGAGAAACCTTCAAAAACTGATTATAATATGTTTCTCGAGAGTCTGTGTTGGAGAAGATAGGGGAGTAACGCAAGCTAGAATTAAAAGCATCCAGTTTCCCTCTATTCGTTACTTTTCACTGTTTAATGGGAAATGTGTAGTAGGAAAACAAAGATTGTAGTGCCTTATGTGCCCCGGACTTAAGCCTTATTCACACTGCTGTAACTGGTGAGCAACGCTATAACCTTGGTGCAATTGTTGCCCGAAGGTTAAATTCTAACTCTAGCAATGGTGATATGTATGGAAGAATTTATGCCTCCCGCGTAGCTGCAAAACCGAGAGTGTCGCCCCAACCTAATGATCCTATCTTGTCTGACAGATATTTAGACTTTGAAGCTATGCGTTATCATGAGTGTATTGTAAACCGCACTAGGGGTTATGAGTATAACTTAATATTTGGGAAATATACGCCCGTGTCTGTCACATTGCCTGCACCTTCCCTCTTTGATTTTCAGGCCCGACAGCATTACTATGTACATGAGAAAGAGGTGCAGGAATACAAAGCTGCAGTGGAGGCTACTCATTTAGCAGAGGAGGCAACCAGGAACGCCCCCACAAGCTACCATTTCAACCATTTTCCAGACTATCAGTGGTGATCACCGAGCTAGGAAAATGCCTAAGCTTGGGGGAGTACGTATTTCTCACCGACATTACATTCATGTTCACACACTTCATATAAATTGTCGGTGCTCATCCTCTTTTATTGTATATCCATATTAGTTTTATTTTTTCCGCTTTCTTCTTGTGTGTTTGAAAAACTTTGGAAAATCCAAAAATATTTCTCGCTTCTTTTTAGTTTTCTTTCCCCATTTAATTATCTTCAGCACTAAAAAGAAAACCCAAAAAAAAAAGATTTCCTTTGCATGTTGGGAGCTTTCCCGTGTAAATAGTTTTTCTCGTTCTTGTTTTCCCTTAGTTTATTTGCTTGCTTGAGAAAAACAAAAACTCCAAAAATATTTCAGTGTGTTTCTCTGACTTTCTTTTCTTTTTTGTTGAGTCTTTGAAAGGAGAAGACCACGATGAACATATTGAGTGGCTCTTATATGCTTTATTGTTAATCTAACAGAGAGCCAATATTACCTTGTCTTCTCCTTTGTCTAAAGCCGCCCTGCAGATTCCAGCTTAGTCCGCGGTATTCTTGCATTATTATTATTATCACATCATTCGGTCATGCAAGTGAAAGGCAATAGTGGCAATATTTGATGAAGTGATCGTGGCAAAGGAAGCTGGTATGAACTCTTCTTGTTTTTCGTTTTTGTAAATATGTTTAGCTCGTTCGATCTTGATTCAGTATATTATGAGTGAACATGTTCATGATGAAAATTAGAGATTATAGCTTCTCATGCCATGCTTAAATAGCTAGTAGTGAATAATGATTTATCTTATAAGCCAACATGCATTAAAATGGTTATGATGTGGTATGGTAGTACGGTATTTCCCTCTGAGAAATTCGAGCGGCTTGACTTGGCCCATGTGCAAACATATAGTTGATTCAAAACCAATGCAACCTTCATAATTTTTAAATTCAGAGTGTTCATATCCTACTCATGCTATGTCCAATGTTAATTATTCATAATGCATACCTGCTACCGTTTTTGCTCTCTAGCTGGTCGCTTCCCAACCTATTGCTAGCCTTCGCCTGTACTAAGCGGGAATGGTGCTTGTGTATCCAAAACCTTTAAACCAAGTTATTCCACATGAGTCCAGCATACCTACCTATATGCGGTATTACCCTGCCGTTCCAAGTAAATTTGCATGTGCCATCTCTAAATATTCAAATAAACATCCATTTTGTGCACGCATCTCGCTCATGGAGTGACGAGGCGGTCAATATCTTCCATGATAAGTGAGTTATTCTCGAGGCGGTCGTTTATTCGCCGTCATTGCACGAGAGAGGCTGGTAAAAAGGATACCCTGTCCTGTATAATCAAAAATTAATTAAACAAAACTCCTTGGGACAGTTGATATGTTGGCAGGCATCCGTGGATTCGGTCAGCCATGGTTTGTGTATGGATGGTGGATGGGAGTAAACTTTACTATTCTGTTTGGGAACCGCCAATAATGAGTTTAGCATGGAAGATATTGAAAACCTTTGTCGTAACGTTGACAAGAAAAGCGCACCACCCAAAAATTATAATTTCTACCCTGTTTTAAACCTTGACCTCTGGCACCTCTGCAAATCAATGCTTCCCTCTGCGAAGAGCCTATCTATTTTTTTGTTGAGTCATCATCCTCTTACTAAAGGCACCAGACCGGAGAGCACTATTGTCATTCTTATGCATTGAGTCTAGTTAATGTTGGATGTGAGCATGACTGGATCCTTCCTAATGTGAATTATAATGTTTAGTCGCTGCTTGAACCTCAGAGGTGCTTTGCATTTATGTTTTGCGGTCTCAGAAAGGGCTAGCGAAATACCATGTCACCATATTATATCATGATTGTTTTGATAAACAGTTGGCATGTGAGATACCTTATTATTTGTTAACTAGTTGGTTATGTATTGCCATGAGTTAATATGATGTTTAATTGTTATCATGGATGTGTTTATTTATGATTTATGCTGAAAACTTGAGCACTAGCTAAGCATGTGTATAATGACGAGAACAAAAGAGTTTGTAAAAGTTTTCTTTATCACTTTCAGTTTATCAACTGAATTGCTTGAGGACAAGCAATGAGTTAAGCTTGGGGGAGTTGATACGTCTCCAACGTATCTACTTTTCCAAACACCTTTGCTCTGGTTTTGACCTCTAATTTGCATGATTTGAATGGAACTAACCCGGACTGATGCTGTTTCAGCAGAACTACCTTGGTGTTATTTTTGTGCAGAAATAAAAGTTATCGGATTTGGACGAATTTTTTGTGAATTTTTTCTAGGAATTATAATGAATTATGGAGCGAAGACCTGCCGGAGGGAGGCCACCTATGGGGCACAAGCCAACAGGAAGTGCCCCCCTAGGCCGCGCCCTGATGGCTTGTGGGGCCCACGAGGCTCCTCCGACCCTGATTCCAGTCCTATAAAATCACATCTTCGGAGAAAAAAATCAGAGAGAAGTTTTCATCGCGTTTCATGAGACGGAGCCGCCGCCACCTCATGTTCTTCCTCGGGAGGGCTGATCTCGAGTCCGTTTGGGGCTCCGGAGAGGGAAAATCGTCGCAGTCGTCATCACCAACCCTTCTCCATTAACACCGCCATGATGCTCACCATCGGGAGTGAGTAATTACTTTGTAGGCTTGCTGGACGGTGGTGGGATTGGATGAGATTGATCATGTAATCGAGTTAAGTTTGATAGGGCTTGATCCCTAGTATCCATTATGTTCTGAGATTGATGTTGCTATGACTTTACTATGCTTAATGCTTGTCACTAGGACCCGAGTGCCATGATTTCAGATCTGAACATATTATATTACCTCTGAATATAAGATTGATTTGGATCCTATCTCGCAAGTTGTATGCACCTATTACGTGTCTTGATCCGCATACCCCAAGGTGACAATAATTGGGATTCTTTCCGGTGATTGTCGTAGTTTGAGGAGTTCATATTCACCATGTGTTAATGCTTTGTTCTGGTTCTCTATTAAAAGGAGGCCTTAATATACCTTAGTTTCCAATAGGACCCCGCTGCCACGGGAGGGTAGGACAAAAGATGTCATACAAGTTCTTATCGCAAGCGCGTATGACTATATACGGAATACATGCCTACATTATATTGATGAATTGGAGCTAGTTCTGTGTCGCCCTAGTGTGTAACTGTTACATGATTGATGTAATCTAAATCATTATCCATCACCGATCCACGTGCATACGCTTTACATATATTGAATCTTGCTAAGTTACTATTGCTACTGCTACTGTCATAACTGCTACAAAATTGCTACTGTCACTACTACTGTTACTTTTGCTACTATTATTTGCTGTGCTACTAAACCTTTGCTGTAGAGAGATTTCCCAGGTGCGGTTGAATTGACAACTCAACTGTTAAAGCCAATAAATATTCTTTGGCTCCCCTTGTGTCAAATCAATAAATTAGGGTGAAATACTACCCGTGAAGACTGTTACAATCACCTATACTTGTGGGTTATCACTATCCTCCTGATACTAGATGAGCATACATTGGGTAGTTAATGTCACCCTAACTGAATATATGACACAGACAGAATGTGACATAGATGCATGTGAAGTGGATAGTCTGGGTAGTTGATATCCTTGGTTCCTTACTACCCAGGTTATCATTTTCTTCCTTTTTACTACATTAACCTTGAACAATTTATCTTGCAGGAAGAAACAATCGACTATGTTAATAACAACAATAGTGTGCAAGAGAAAAATGTGTGTCTACTGATCTTGCACAATTTACCTTAGGCTACACTTTTAGTGTTCTGGAAATATAGCCTGACCAACTATGTGGGTGTAGTCTCTAATGTTTTAATGAATTAGCATATGATATAACACATTTTGTTGTGATTGTTTTCTATTTACCTTATTATATATATATATATATATATATATATATATATATATATATATATATATATATATATATATATATATATATATATATATATATATATATATATATTTTTTTTACTAATAAAGCAATGTGATATTCTTGGTTTCGTCCCGCTTAGCGGCTTGGGTGATTTTTTTTCTATCTGAGGTGGTACTAAAATTTCGTCTGTATTCTACCGGGGTCGTAGCTTCTTTTTCCGTCCATCGTGGGCCGAGCTGGGCTGCTCTAGCAAGAGAGAGGCTCGTCCTGCCAACTAACAAAGCTGGGCTGGTGTTCGTAGATTTTTTTTTAATATATATAACCTAAAAATAACGCGTGTTCATGATTGCCTGATTGTCACGGGCCGTTACCATCATCCACGCCAAACAAGCAGACGAGCATCAGAGCATGCATGCACGCACGTTGGCTCGTGGGCAAACGCAAACGTGTAGTAATTTATTTTTGGAAACGGCACACAGCACGCACGCATGCGTAATCGATCAAGCTAATTGATCATTAGTCCCTTCTCTTCGGGCAATAATGCTTGCTTGCTAGCTCCGTTGCTCCATCGGTTCGGAGGACGTGCAGCCACACACAGACACACACGAGAGACGAGACATGACGCAAGAAGGCGATCGATCGATCCTGTGCTGGCGAAGCGATCTCCCGGGATCCGATCCGAGTCGGGGAGAAGATATGGTGGCATGGCAAGGCAAGCAACGGAAAACGGTTAAGCGAGCGTGTCTGATCCATGCAACGAGACGAGCACGCCCAAACCGAAAGTTCGCAGACAACCTCCTCCAGCTCCAGCTCCAGCTCCAGCTGGATAGACGTACGGAGAATAGATCGGTCAGTCGACATGCCATCACTCAACACGTACGTAGTGCGTGTTTGGCTAGCTGTGCGCCGCGGCGTGGATAGACTCAGTTCGAGATGGCGCGCGTCGTCGTACGTCTTCGGCCGGAGTCAAAAGACACGCTAACATTCCCGCAAAAAAAGAAAAAGAAAAAAAGACACGCTAACAGTGAAGCAGCCGGACTTAGGACAACTTCAACGCACGACCGTAAACGAACGTCCGTTTCGTTCGAATTTCGTTCGTTTAAGACAGCAAAATAGAGCCATTTGTCTGGTTTGGGCCGTCGGTTGTAGCATCCAATGGGCGGCCCTATACCAAACTGTCCGCGTTGGACGAAATAAAATAAAGACCTTTGAATATATATATATATCTATACCTATTAATAAAGGGGCAACCGCTTCTTACCCCGTAATTTCGTCCGTCCACCTCGCTCACATATTTTTCGTCCGTTTCCGTACGTTCTTTGCTACTTCACGAATCAATGGGCCAGAATTTGTTACGGGCCGGTAAAAGGTTCGACCTCTCGAGCTGCCCTCGCATCCCTTACAACTGCAGCAAAGGAAAAAATATATTTCCTTATTCCTGTGCTACAAGTCAGATTCAAGTCAGATTCTAACTAATAGTCCCACCCTGCCTGTTTACATCAAATCGTAGCAATTTATATATGTTTGGAGTTTCCAAAATCAACAAGCCAACAAAGATAGGGGTGAGATATTGGGTCATGTTTATCCTAGAGATGTGAAGAAAGATACGATGCATCACATTCGGTAGCCCCGACAGGATCAAAGAGGAGGATTCCCGACGGCGCGCGGATGCGTTAGGATAACGCCATGGCCACCGACTCCCGAAAATCAAAATAAGCAGCAGAGATGCGAACAAGAGAGGAGACGGTGGTGGAGCAATGGATTCCCGGTGGCGCGCGGATGCGGATAGGATAAGGCCATGGCCGCCGGCGGTGATGGAGCTGCCGGATTCCGACTACCGGAAGAGCAGGGATGCCAAAAGCGGCGCACGGGTGCGGGGGATCTCCCGGCGGCTGTCAGCGCAGGCGGCAATGGTTTCGTGGGAATGAAGGTCCTAGAAATCGAGGTGGGCGAGCCTTCCGGAAGGATAACTTCCACTCCATCTATCAGCGCGTGGATCGCCATCTAGGCGGCTGATTTCTACCACCTGGCCGACGTGTTACTAAAAACATCAGCCCACGTTACCTAGCCGTGCACGTGTAAATATATCTGAGACGTGCTAGCGTGCACACATGTGTTTACGTTCTTATCGAATTTGATCCTACATCTTTTTATACTAAAGTTGAATTTAACTCTGTTTTTGTCCCTCACGAACTCATACCGGTTACGAGGACGCGAAAACTAAAAAGGAACGGAAAATCATACATACATAGATGAGGAATAGGCAATGTTGGTCTAAAATATATAGACTGCTTAGGACGCGCACACAGGCAAAAACATATATACTCGCACGTCCAATAAAGCTAGAATAGAGGAAATTACGTCTATCGAGGCACAACAGACTAAGGAAAACATGAAGTTAGAACATCTATATGACAAGAACATCACGGTTAGCACGTACGATAGAAGCATGCATGCATGGACATAGGACAAAGTATAATAATTTTTTATTAAATGATGTCGGTAACTCAAAAAAAGCATGCGTGTATGATATTTTTATTGTCACTATAGTAGTCTAAAAATAAGGTTGTTCATCCGATTAGTTGAATAGGATTTATGTCCCACGTTTCCAACTAGGGCTCCAAGGAATCATATTGTTAATTGATCCATCATTTTGGTTATCATCAAAATTATCCTCTATCTATCCAGTCTGTTTAGTGATAAGTTGCTTTGTAGTGAGGACGTCAGCTTTTTTTCTCCCGTTGCAATGCACAGGCATATTTTCTATCTTTACCTAATAATAAAGCACGGATTGTTTCTCCCGTTCACTGTCATCTAAATTACCCTCAAAGTTGGCAAGAAATTACCCACCAATGCCATCCGTAAGTGAAAAACATAAAAAATGCTACGTACCTCACACTCATCGAGTCGCTAGATCTTTTTTCACGTACGTTTATGTGTTCGATAGCTGCGCTATTGGGCCTTATGGGCTGGCATCCACGTCCTGGTTTTCCAAAGGAAAAAAATGCGTTGTTGGGACTTATGGGCTGGCATCCACGTCCTGGTTCTCCAAAGGGAAAGATATTAGTGCCACTTAGATGGAGGATCGAACTCACAACCTCATGCCCAAGAACTTAGGATGCGACCAACTAAGCTAGCTCCATGTATGTTATAAGAGAAGGTTCATTCTGATTTCAAAAAGTCCCACATCGCTATCTTCAACCCAAACTACGTGATAAGATTTTCGAGTTTTCTGTGTATCAAGGAGCGGCTTCGGGAATCAATAAGGAAAGAAATAATTTGTCACAATAAGAAAGGAAAAGAGGGGAAAATAAGGATGAAAGAAGGATTTCAAGTCTGTGACAGAGAAAAAACAAGGAAATAGTGGATGGGTAAATAAGGAAGCAAATGGAATTAAATCCAAAGAAGGAAACTTGAATTCAAAGAAGGAAAGGGAGGAATTTCGGTCTTCAAGAAGGAAATAGATTGAATCCTGCTGCTAAAACCTCTCATAAACGTACATAAGCTCAACATGCGGCAGTGGCGGTGCATCATATATGCACATGGGGACGAGATGCCGGGTTGGATAAGTATGCCTGCTCGACCTTGGATGTGCTCGCTATGCAAAACTATCTCCAAGAGCACAAATGTCTTGACCACCGATCCTTGGCTCCTTCTCCACCTATTGGAAGCTATTTATGAGATATCCTTTTAATTCTTACAAAACCCCCTCTGATTTTAATAAATATGTGGAAAAAAAATGATTCGTCTAGGACTTGGAGCAGAGCGAGCGACCTGTCTACAACTCGGAATAGAACAAAGGACTTGGAGCAGAGCGATATCGATGGAAGCTTTCAGGTTCGGCTTCGATCTAGAAACGCCGCCCACTTTCAAGCTGGTGAAATTTAGCTTTCTTTGAAATATAAAAAAATTGTGTTGTTGGTTTTCTTTAGAAAAAAGTTTGCATTACTCTTGTCATGCCTATTAGTAAGCTTCTGAATTTCTTAGAGTGTCCACTGATGTAAAAAACAATAGTTTAACATATGCGACTAATCTCCATTATCCAGATGCCTAAACAGTAATCGATGGTGTATCTAGCACGTATTATATTTGATCGATGATGTCAAGTTGCATGGCATAAATCTATTCACGCCGTGGCATCATTAGTGACAATGAATATGATACTTCTTCCTATTATACTTTTAAATTTATGCATGCACTAATAATCTGAAGTTTGTGTTATTCACCCAGGTCAAATGGCTCGGGATCATGTTTCATGTTCCGAACTATGGTTTTGAATAACCGTACTATCAATCGGTCCATTGTTATTGTCATCAGGAACATGTGTCCCGCAACCAGTTTATCGACCTTTCCACCCTTGATTCATAGCAACATGCATTTGTTCTGTAGCAAAGCACATACATCCGCGAGCTTCCATAGAGAGATAGAGACAATGGGTGGAGGATGAAGAAGAAAAGGAGTGATTTAATGGTAAATGAAGACTGACAATGCTATCTAATGTGCATAGGATCCTAAAGGTTGTTTGGCATGCTATTTGAAGAAGAATAGGATCATATGTCTTTGAGGATGATTCGCCTCTCTTGCAGTGTCCCGTTGCAACGCATGGGCATATGTATACTAGTAGTAATCTATACCTATTATTAAAGTACGGAGTGCTTCTGCCCGTACGTCATTAAAATTGCCTCCAAAGTTGCAAAATATTACCCACCAATGCCATCTATAAGTTATAAAAAACGTTCCACACAGAAAAATCCGGACTAGCCCGGCCCATTTAAGAATCTCCTATACTACTCCCAGCGCGCTAGAAAAGGACACAGCTCGCCTGGGCCGGCCCATATATGGGTGATCAATTTTTTATTTTTGGTTTTTCTTTTCCGTCGTTGTTTTTTCTACTTTAAATAATTTGTGAATTTAAAAAAGTTTCCAAAATTAAAAACTGGGAATTTTAAAATAATATTTAATAATTCATAAATGTTTGTGGCTTCAGAAATCGTTTGTGATTTTTAAAAAATATTAGCAAATTTTCTAATAAATGTCCGGGAAATAAACATACATTCATGAGTTTTTCTAAAAAAGTTCATGTATTAAAAAATGTTTTAAAATTTCACAAAATTTCGCCAATTCAAAAAATATTCATGTATTAAAAAATAGCATAAAATAAAACTGTTCATAAATTCAAATATATAGTTTATTGATTCACAAAATATACGCTGATTCAAAAAAGATCATGCAGTTCAAAAAATGTTCATTAATTTAGAAAATTGTTTCATCAAATCCCAAAAAAATGTTAGTCAATTCTAGAAATGTTCGCCGATTAAACAAAATGTTTGCAAATAGTATAATATGTTCATGAATTCAGAAAACGTTCTTGATTTTACAAAATGTTCGTGAATTTAAAAAATGTTCACAATTTCAAATATGCTCACGAGTTTAAAAAAATGTTCATGATTTTTAAAAATTGTTCATGTTTTCACAAAAATGAGAGTGATAATGTATATCAATGATGTAGTAAAATGTGATCATTGCCATTCGAAATTATGATTTTTTTTCTCCCGTTGCAACGCACGGGCATGTTTGCTAGTAAGTAATAAAGCACGGATAACTTCTGCTCGTACGTCGTGGCGTTTTTGCAAAAAAGCCCTTATGTTTTCTGGTATTCAACCCGCAGTCCCTTAATTAAGTGGAAAAAAACGTTTCATCTTTTTATAAAAAAACCCCTGGGCAGCGTCGGCAGCGTCCCGCCGAGACACATATGGGGCCCTGGCAAACCCATCCGGCTTGAGCCAGCCAGAGCGGCGCCCGCCGCCGCTTCCCCGACCTCCCCCTCGAGCTCCCTCCTGCTCCCAACCGCGCCGGCCGGACCTCCTCCACCTCGCGTCGCCGCCGGTGGCCGGACCCTTGCCGGACCAACACATGAGCAGCGCATCTCTCTCTCCCTTCTTCTTCTCTCTTCCTCACAACTCCCTCTCTTTAGGACGCTAGGAGCTCCACGGCCGCCGCCACGAGTCGTCCGTGCTCGAATCCGACGAGATCCGGCCGCGGGCAACCCATCCCCGCCGCTCCCGCGCTAGATCTGCACCGCCCCTCGCCGTCCCCCTCGGAGTTTGCCTCCAGCACCGCCGCAGGCCACCTCCTGCCTCTGCCCTCGGGGTGGTCTGCAGCAACGGTGTCCTCTGGTGCACGCGGAGGTCTCCGTGGAGGTGGAAATTTAATTCGACCTCACCTGGGGCTTCTGGCCTCCTCGAGCTCCTGCTGCCGGTGGCCTCCCGAAGCTCCTGCCGTCCTCCTCCCCGAGCACCAAGCACGAACAAGGTACCGTACTGCACGCCTGAAGCTCACCCAGCTACTTCCTGTAAGCCATGTAATATGTACACTTCAGTGACTGAACTGTTGTGTGTTTTGTTCAGGTCGCTCTCAGATTGCAGTCATGTACTATGTTGTGCGTGTGCTGTTGTTAGCATTTGTTCACCCAGAAACACCTATTTCCTTCAATAAAAATCAAGTGTTGTTACTCTCGTGAGTGCAGGGATAAGTACTAGCATTGCTGTATTAGGGTCAGTGATAGTAGAGACCCTATTGATGGGCGAAAAGTAGTAGTACTGTTTACACTGTATTGTACAGTTTAAAATCCTTGCGTCTCGCAGCAAAACTATGGTTCTATATCTGCTTCATCCAAGCAGTATTCCCCAATTCGTATCAAATCGCTGAAATTCCAAGCAAAATTGTGGTTATATACACTATATGTGTCAACTGTCAAGTGTTCACTGAAGCTGATCATGCAAAGATATTGGAAGGCTTGCAAGTTGACACACTAGAACAATTAAGCTGCTCGAAATAGGAACCGCACACCACCTCCATGTCCAGTTAAGAAACTAAAACTAAACTGAGATTGAAAAACATGTGATTCTTTTCTTTAGCAGGAGAAAAACATGTAATTCTATCACCTGTGTCAACAACAACCTAGAGACTGAAGGGCCGATTCCTTATCTCTTTGGTATCATTAGTGGTCGCGGTCTTCTCCAGAGGACGCCCGAGCCGGCTGGTCGCCAGTCCGCCGCCATAAAAGAAGCAGGGCTGGGTTGCGAGGTTTGCGCCCGGCCGGCCGTCCTCCCCCTCACCCTGAACGCCAGGGAACCCGCGCTTGCCACGGTCGACGCACATGGGGGCGCCACAACGGCAAGGAGCACATTCTGCCTCATCCGGTGAGTGGCTACCTCTCCACCCAGCCGACCGTGCCTCCCGCCCGAGCCCGCCTCTACCGGCGTCCGCCGGCCGTCCCGATCTCTCGTGTGGCCGTCACCGAGGGAAAACTAAGGGGAAAGGACTGTGAGACACTGAGAGGTGGGCTCCCTTTGTCACGGTCTATATAAATATTTTCTTTTTATGTTTTTTACATTCTATTTATATTGACCGAGTTCATAAGAAAATTCCCGACATATACAATATCACTAGATTCATTAATGGATTTATTTATCACTTCGTATATATTTGATATTGTGTCGTGTAGCCATCAGCCCGTCAGCGAGGAAAAACAAAAGAGCAAAAAAATGTGAGACACTGAGGGGTGGGCTTCATTTGTCACGGTCTATATACAGATTTTCTTTTTTCGTTACTCTTTATATTGATTGAGTTTATAAAAAAATACGAACACATACAATACCACTAGATTTATTATTGATGTATTTGTCACTTCATATATACTGTATTTCATATTGTGTCGTGTGGCCGTCGCGAGTCGTGTCGTGTGACTGTCAGGCCCGAGGAAAAATGAAAGGAAAAAAAATGTGAGACACCGAGGGGTGCGCTTCATTACTCATAGTTTGTAAAAAAGTTTTCACTCTGGAATTCGTTGCATTCTCTTCATTATAGTTCTTCGGCCGAATATTGCATAAAAAGGTGTTCTCGTCATTATAATTCTTCGGCCAAATATTGCATAAAAAGGTGTGACCAAGTCCCTTCACTCTCTAAGGACAAATCTAATCTAAACCTTTATATCTATATCTATACCTATTAATAAAGTACGGAGTACGGAGTGTTTCTGTTCATCCGTCATCTATGTTTTACAAAGAAAACCCTTATTTTCATTCAAGTAACCCGCTTTCCAAAATTAAGTGCTTTTTCACTGTTGGGCTTTGGCCCAAGTGCGGTAGCCACTATCTTACGCTCCTGAACGCTGGTTAGTATTGCGCGTTTGTCCACTTCGCTCTTTTTTTGGCCCATTCAGGTCACTAGACTTTTATGATTTACAAAGAATATTTTTTGTGTGAATTATTTACAGAGAATAGGTTAAACATGATAATGCTATAACTTTGCAATCGTAATTCAGATTAAAATAATTTGTATATGTAATTTGATCAGAAAATGTGCAGTTTCCAACCGTATTATTATTTGTTCCTGTTAACCACTTTAAGATTCTGTTTAGGGTATAACCTTAATTAACCTAATTAATTGTAATAGTGTATTTTAAAAAATGCTAACACACAATATAACTTTTATATGAAGTATGTTAGGAGGGTCTATATATATAGAAGGGAGTATGAATGATCAATTTCAGTGGGCATATGAAGTAATAAAGAAAGGAGAGAAAAAAGGCCGTGGTCAGTGGAGATAAAATAATGGAAGATTCAAAAATATATGAAGGGAGAATCCTTTTATTAAGATTTTTCTCACGGCTTGGTGTAAATTCCAAACATTACTTCAACTTACAAATAATGCCTTGGTATGAAAAACTTGAAAATTAGGCTCTTAAGATAAGAATCGTCGTACAAAAATCATACGAAAATTATTGTCTGTGCAGCATGCTTCTTAGTGTATTAGTGATATGAATTTCTGCTAACCTCAGTGTGCACCATGCTGCCATGCTGCCGTGGCCGGGCACACTTCGGATGTTGTTGGTCCGTGCTGACGGATATTTTTGTAGACACATCAATTATCACTCCCGTTGCAACGCACGGACATATGTGCTAGTCTTAATAATAAAGCACGGATCGCTTTTTACCACCGTAATTTCGTCCGTCCACCTCGCTCATGCAATTTCGTACGGTTTATCTGAGGTGGTACTACGTTAACGATCGTTCACTTTTATTTATGGGCCACCAACCGGCTTGTACGCCAGGCTAGGCTGCAGCGAACGCACGGACCAGCCCATATAGAAAGAGTTCTTGTAAAAACGGAAGAAAGTAGTAATTTATTCGTATGAAGTAAAAGAAAAAACAGGACACGTTTCTTCACGATAAAATAGTCCCACCTCGGCTTTTTGTATTGAATTCCATCAGTTTATATAGTTCGCGTAAAATAATCCCAACAAGTAGCTTGGGAATCAACAAAGATTGTGGGGGCATAACATGCATGGCATGATCCGGTATGTAACTAAGGGAAGAAGGAATTGTGGGCAAGAATCACTAAGAAAAAAAATGCTTGTGTGCGATGGCCACCTAGGCACGGCGACTCGGCCAAAACCAGCAATGGCGCAGACGAGCACGGCCGTTCATGGAGCCAAAGCGGTTCATATGTGCATAGACTGCGGCTGAGCACATGCAACCTATTTCGGAACGGGTGCACGGCTATGGGACGAATGCAGGCCCACTGGCTTGTGAAAACAACTGAGGCAGCTCAAAAGCATATTTGTATGTCTAATAACACACGTACCTATTTTATTTTCTTCAAAAAATTAATTTTCAAGTTTGATCGTACACATAGTATGCACACTGCCATTGCATGACATCTAATAATAATGCAAGTCTCATTTGTATATTTTGTTTCTTTCTTAAATTACATTGTTTTGCAAGTGCACATATGACAACAAAGCTAGCTTAGATTGGATTTAATAAGTATTGTGTTCAAGCTGCAGTGTGGAGCATTAGCACTTAACTTCCTGCCATGCTTGTAGAGGTAGAGCCCATTTTGCCTCACATGCCTGAGAGCTACTTAGGAATTCGGTGCAACTTAAGCATATAATATTTCTTTTCTACCGCTTCTTATCACGGGACAAATTGAGTTGGAGGTGACGCCGAAGGAGGTGAGGCGATGTATGATCCGCGCTGCCAAGGTTCGCCAGTCATGACCGAAGGGATGGAACCATCGTTTGAGGAAATTCGGAAGCATTCATGGCAGGAGAAAAAAGGAGGGGTGTCCCAATGCCGGCTCAAGCGGCAAGTTGATGATTTACTTTACGCAATAGTGAAGTGAGGTACTAACTGTTTATAATTTAAATTTTATTTATTTTATACCCGTTGCAACGCACGGGCCCTTTTGCTAGTTATACCTTATTAAGCGTGGATCGGTTCATGGACCAAAGGTAACATATGCCTTGTCACAAGTTTTCCACATGGTTTAAAAAAATGTTACATTTCTGTTTTTAACTTTCTATCTGCTTTTACTTGGGTTTGACATTTCTTATCACGGGTTATTTTGGTCGAGTTTCACTATGTTTTTTGGCTCTGTGATGTAGATGGAAGGAGAGGGGAGACTCGGGAGCGTACATGATTTTTTGCCTATCTTGCTCGATGATTATCATAAGTTATTGGTAACGATACAAATTGGTAATCGGCGATAATCGAGAATTAGTATTGTACTACATAATTTTCTTTATAAGATGTACTTTTGCTATCCTGATAGAGATTCCACCTATTTGACACCCTAGGTTTGAAGGCCGTACCACATCGCCACAGATATTTCCCGGTCTTCGTCTACATTACAACCGCTCTAGGGTATCATAATGGGAAATCACTGAAACATCGTCGTTGCCAGATCAATGCGTTGCAGGTTTGGTAATCTTATTTTTCCCCTGCCTTGATGATGTTTCTGTAAGTTGCGATCCAGAGGATACTTGCGACAGTACCTAGGCTGGTGATCACATGTAGATGGTGTCTTTCTGTATTTCATAGTGTCCGGGTCATATTCTTTGAGGGGTTGACTTGAGCAAACAACATACATACTTAATTTCCATCACCCTTCAGCTTGGTTCATTAAGGGGTTTAGCTTAACTGCTACATGCAAATGATATACATGAGATGTGCAAACCTTTTATTAAATCATATATGTTTTTTGTTCTTTTACAACTTGTTCAAGTACTTGTGACCGATTTTGGCAATGTTGGGCAAGGGTTCGTCGGCAGTCTTTGATTGGCGCGACAAGGCCATGTCGAGAACGGTGTTGCCGCCATGGAGTGCAACAAGTATTCCCAATGCAGCCTCGATATGCAACATAGCCAGGACCTCCGGGGTAGCGTCGGAAGCGGCCACGTAAAGGGCCTAAATAATACGCAATTTACTAAAAAATCTGCTTGTCAGACAAACATACATATGTTCTATAGGAGTATTTGGATTAGTAACCCTTATGTGTAATTAAAAAATCTGCTTGTTGCACAACCATTGGGAGAAAATCTGGTTGCGCAATATGTTCATTCAATTGAGACAATCATGTCAAATATGTTAGGAGAAAATCTGGTTGCGCAATCATGATATGATCATGTGAAAATCAAAGGAACTAACAATAAGAGTGGTTCAGATTTAAGAAACAAACTGAATTGATACATATCAATCAACCCTAATGTCACCTAGATACTTCAATTTCACCTCAAGTATCCATGGGTAAATTATGCAACATGCATCAAACAATTTCAGATCTATCATATTCAATTCAACACAAAGAACTTCAAGGAGCACCCTGATACGTCTCCAACGTATCTATAATTTTTGCTTGTTCCATGCTGTTATATTATCATTCTTGGATGTTTTACAATCATTATATTACAACTTTATATCCTTTTTTGGGACTAACCTATTGACATAGTGCCAAAGTGCCAGTTGCTGTTTTTGCTTGTTTTTATGGATTTTTTACGGACCAAAAGAAACCAGATGGGCCAAAGAACACCAGGAGAGGGGGCCCAGGGTGGCCAGCACCCACCAGGGTGCGCCAGAGGCCCCTTGGCGCAACCTGATGGGTGCTGGGCACCTCGGGCACCCCCTCAACCGACTATCGTGCCTATAAATTCCCTGGAAATCCAAAAACCCTAGAAGAGTCGACGAAACACAATTCCAGCTGCCGCAAGTTCCAGAACCGCGAGATCCAATCTAAACACCATCACGGAGGGGTTCATCTTCCTCATAGGTGCCTCTCCGATGATGCGTGAGTAGTCCACCATAGACCTACGGGTCCGTAGGCAGTAGCTAGATGGCTTCTTCTCTCTCTCTCTTATGATTCTCAATACAATGGTCTCTTGGAGATCTATTTGATGTAAACTTTTGCGGTGTGTTTGTTAGGATCCGATGAATTTTGAGTTCATGATCAGTTTCTATCCATGAATATTATTTGAGTCTTCTTTGATCTCTTATATGCATGATTACTTATAGCCTCGTATTTCTTCTTTGAATCTTTGGTTTAGTTAGGCCAACTAGATCGATTTTTCTTGCATTGGGACGAGGTGCTTTGTGATAGGTTCGATCTTGCAGTGTTCTTTCCCAGTGACAGAAGGGGCAGCAAGACACGCATGTATCGTTGCTATTAAGGATAACAAGATGGGTTCTATTCCTACATGAATAGATCTTGTCTATATCATGTTATCATTCTTATTGCATTACTCCGTTTTTCCACGAACTTAATACACTAGATGCATGCTGGATAGCGGTCGATGTGTGGAGTAATAGAGGTAGATGCAGGCAGGAGTCGGTCTATCTATCTTGGACGTGATGCCTACATAATGATCATCGCCTTGGATATCGTCATGACTATTCGATTTTCTATCAATTGCCCAACAATAATTTGTTCACCCACCGTGCGCTATACTCATGAGAGAAGCCACTAGTGAACCCTACGGCCCCCGGGTCTACTTTTCCATCATATTGCTTTCTGATCTATGTTTTTTGCAATCTTTATTTTCAGATCTACAAAACCAAAAACCCAAAAATATATTGCTGCATATTTACTCTTTTTATTTGTGTTCTTGAGAGATCTATCTCTCCTACCTATCATTACCTAATCTATCTTTTTACCGTAGAGAGATTGACAACCTCTCTTTCGCGTTGGGTTGCAAGTATTTGTTGTTTGTGTGTAGGTGCTGCTTATTGGGTGTTGGTGATCCTCCTACTGGTTCGATAACCTTGGTTTCATAACTGAGGGAAATACTTACCGTCGCTGTGCTGCATCATCCCTTCCTCTTTGGGGAAATACCGACGTAGTCCAAGCCACGTCAAAGGAATTTCTGGCGCCGTTGCCGGGGAGGAAGCGGTCTCTTCTATGTGCCTATCATAGGCGCCGAGGGGACTCCATCATCATCTACCAGGTTCCTAATCACAAATCTCATCTCCTTGCAATTACATTATTTGCCATTTTCCTCTCGTTTTCCTCTCCCCCACTTCACCAATTTGCCGTTTTATTCGCCCTCTTTTTCGTTTGCCCTTTTTCTTGCCGGATCTCTTCCTTGCTTGCAATCTTGTTTGCGTAGTCACGATGACTCAAGAGAATACCAAGTTGTGTGATTTTTCCAATACTAATAACTATGATTTTATTAGTACGCCTATTGCTCCTCCCGCCACTAGTGTGGAGTCTTGTGATATTAATGCCGCTTTGTTGAATCTTGTCATGAAAGATCAATTTGCCGGTAATCCTAATGAGGATGCCGCGTCCCATCTAAACACTTTCGTTGAATTGTGTGATATGCAAAAGAAAAAAGATGTGGACAATGATATTGTCAAGTTGAAACTATTTCCTTTTTCCTTGCGGGATCATGCAAAAATTTGGTTTTCATCTTTGCTTCGCAATAGTATCGATTCTTGGAATAACTGCAAGGATGCTTTTATCACTAAGTATTTTCTGCACGCGAAAATTATTTCCCTTAGGACGCAAATCATGAATTTTAAGCAACTTGAGCATGAACATATTGCCCAATCTTGGGAAATAATGAAGTTGATGATAAGAAATTGTCCTACTCATGGTTTAAATCTTTGGATGATCATACAATTTTTTTATGCGGGATTGAATTTTGTTTCTAGAAATCTTTTAGATTCCACCGTGGGTGGTACTTTTATGGAGATTAATTTGGGTGAAGCTACTAAATTGCTAGATAATATCATGGCTAATTATTCTCAATGGCATACTAAAAGAGCACCTACAAGTAAAAAAGTTAATTCAGTAGAGGAAATTAGCACTTTGAGTGATAAAGTTGATGCTTTGATGAAATTGGTTGCTAGTAAAAATGCTCCTATTGATCTTAATGGTGTGCCTTTGTATACTTTGATTGAGCAAAATAGTGATTCCGTAGATGTGAATTTTGTCTCGCGCAACAATTTCAATAATAATGCTTATAGAGGTAATTTTAATCCTAGGCCTTTTCCTGGAAATTCCTCTAATAATTATGGTAATTCCTATGGTAATTCTTATTACAATAATAATAGGAACACCTCTGATCTTAAGAGTAATATTAAATAATTTATCAATGCGCAAAAGGCTTTCAATACTACGATAGAAGAAAAGTTGAATAAGATTGATGATATGTCTAGAAGCATTGATAGAATTTCTCATGATGTTGAAAATCTCAAGTTGAAAGCTTTTGTGCCTAAGATTGATGAATCTATTAAAGCTTTTTATGTCTCTATGGATGAAAGTAAGAAAAGAACCGCTATGCTTAGAACTAAAAGAGAAATCTTAGAAAAATCATCTTCTAGTGATTGCCGTTATAAAAGTGATGAAGATCTTAAAGTGATTGGTGTTTCTTCTATTGATTCTTTGTTTAGTAGTGTTAAAATTTATAATGAAGGGACTGAAGTAGAGTCAACTTTATCTAGAAGGCGTCCCAATAATTTGGAGGGTGAAAATCTTGATGAAAATTTTGATAAAAGTGGGTTTGAAGAGGTCAAAACTTTAACTAGTGATGTGCCCACTATCTTGGATTGCAAAGGTTTTAATTATGATAGATGCTCCTTGATTGAATGTATTTCTTTGTTTCAATCTATGTTGAATTCACCTCATGCTTATGAGCAAAATAAAGCTTTTACTAAACATATCGTTGATGCCATGATGAAATCTTTTGAAGAAAAGTTGGAGTTGGAGATTTATATTCATAGAAAATTACATGATGAGTGGGAACCTACCATTAAGGTCAAGATTAAAAATTATGAATGCTTTGCTTTGTGTGATTTGGGTGCTAGTGTTTCCACGATTCCGAAATCTCTATGTGATGTGCTTGGTCTTACCAACATTGAAGAATGCTCTCTTAATTTGCACTTGGCGGATTCTACTATTAAAAAGCCTTTGGGAAGAATTAATGATGTTCTTATTCTTGCAAATAGGAATTATGTGCCCATTGATTTTATTGTGCTTGATATTGATTGCAATCCGTCTTGTCCCATTATACTTGGTAGACCGTTTTTACGCACTATAGGTGCCGTGATTGATATGAAAGAAGGCAATATTCGTTTTCAATTTCCCTTGAGAAAGGGTATGGAACACTTCCCTAGAACAATAATTAAGCCACCATATTAATCAATCATGAGGGCATCCTATGGATCCAAAAACAAAGATGACAATACTTGAATCTATCCAATATGCCTAGCTAGGGGCGTAAAACGATAGCGCTTGTTAGGAGGCAACCCAATGAATAAATAAATTTTTGCTTTTTTCCTTTATGTTTTTGAGTGTTGACACAATTATTCCTCTGTTATGATTGTGTTTTTATGGTTTATTTAGTGTTTGTGCCAAGTTGAACCGTTAGGATGATTCATAGGATGAGTAGAAGTGATGCTGAATCTGAAACAGAAACTTTGCGTCCAGTATATGAATTTTCATTTTTTGCTGGAACGTGATATTGAGCTAAAATTTTAACACAGTGTTGCTATACAAATTCCTTACGTTTTCCAAATGTTTCATAATTTTTAGAGTTACATAAGTATGGGTATGGTACAGATTACTACAGACTGTTCTGTTTGAGACAGATTATGTTTTTGTTGCATTGTGTGCTTGTTTTGATGAATCCATGGTTTGTATTGGAGGGTATAAGCCATGGTAAAGTTAAAATACAGTAGGTATAATGCAATTATAAAATTTGAATGGGTTTACAACAGTACCTAAAGTAGTGATTTGCTTTCTTATACTAACGGATCTCACGAGGATTTTGTTGAGTTTTGTGTGATTGAAGTTTTCAAGTTTTGGGTGAGATCACGATGGATGAAGGAATAAGGAGTAGCAAGAGCCTAAGCTTGGGGATGCTACCACACCCCCAAGATATATCCAAAGAGTAACAAGCAACTAAGCTTGGGGATGCCCCCGAGTGGCATCCCCTCTTTCTTCTAACGACCATCGGTATTTTACTTGGAGCTATATTTTTATTCGTCACATATCATGTGTTTTGCTTGGAGCGTCTTGTATATTTGCTTGCTTTGTTTGTTAGTTTTTCCTTTGTTTCCTTGCTGTACACACCTATTTGAGAGAGCCACAATCATGCTATGATTTGTTAGAATTGCTCTATGTGCTTCACTTAAACTTTTTGAGCTATAGAATTGCTCTAGTTCTTCACTTATATCTTTTTGAGCACGGTGTGCTTGGAAGCTTTTGTAGAAATACTCTCATGCTTCACTTAGATTAATTTAAGAGTTAGTAAATTTTTGAAGAAATCCTCTCATGCTTCACTTATACCTTTTTGAGAGATGAAATCTTTATGCTCATGTGCTTCACTTAAATTTGTTTGAGCTTGCCAAAAAGCAATGGCAATATATGAAACTAGTCCCAAAGTGATAGATATCCAAGGAGGATATAATAAAAAAATTCATGAAGATCATTGGACAAATTAATAACAACATATATGTCATTGAACTAATGTTTCCACTAAGCATATTTCAGGAAAAGTTCAATGATAGTGATGGCTAAAGGATTGTGGATAACCCCAAGATGCAAGGAAATGGATTGGCAAAGCTTCAAGCAAGAGGACTCTACATTTTACTTTGTGATAAATCACTTTGAGTCCATAGGAAAGCCAATACTATTAAAAGGGGGTAAGGTATTGTTGGTGAACAAAATGCTCATACGTGCACAAGTGATAGTCACCAAAAACACCCACAAGCTCTTCCACAAAAGTCTGTCCAAAGTCAAATATCCAAAATCGGTGCAACCAACACCTTCAACTCGGTGCCACTGATTCCCAAACTCAGACAAACCCATGCCAAACCCTAGCCAGTCGGTGCAACCGATTCCACTTCGGTGCCACCGAGTTTGGGTTGCCAACTTTCGGTTACCTCGATTCACAAAATCGGTACCACCGAGTTTGTTGGATCGGCGTCACCGAGATTGGGCAATCTGACCGTTGGTCACTTGATTGGTACCACCGAGAGTTATATATCGGTCTCACCGAGATTCAAAAGTTGTCACCTTTTGGTCACTTCGGTACCACCAAGATTAACACATCGGTGTCACCGAGTTGGTCACTTTAGGTGTAACGGTTGGATTTTTGGGGATACCTATATATACCCCTTCACCACCACCCACTCGAATGAGAAGCACTCAGAACTATTCCATACTTGCCCCATCATATTTTCTGAGAGAGAGCCACCTACTCATGTGTTGAGATCATGCCATTCCATTCCAACCATATGAATCTTGATCTCTAGCCTCCCCAAGTTGCTTTCCACCAAATCAATCTCTTCCACCAAGCCAAATCTGTGAGAGAGTGATTGTGTGTTGAGGAGTCTATCATCTTGAAGCACAAGAGCAAGGAGTTCATCGACATTACCGAGTCTATTACCTTTTGGAGGGTGGTGCCTCCTAGATTGGTTAGGTGTCGCTTGGGAGCCTCCTACTTCGTGTTGTGGAGTTGAACCAAGAAGTTTGTATGGGCAAGGAGATCGCCTACTTCGTGAAGATCTACCCATAGTGAGGCTAGTCCTTCGTGGACGGAAGCCGTTATGGAATAGTCAAGGTTGCTACTTCGTGAACCCTTATGGGTGGAGCCCTCCATGGACTCTCGCGGCCGTTACCCTCCGTGGGTTGAAGACTCCATAAACGTGGACGTACGATAGCACCACCTATCGGAACCACGGGAAAAATCATCGTGTCTTCAAATTGCGTTTGATCTTCCTACCCTTCCTTTACTACTCATGCTTGTTGTTACTTTCCGCTGCTATACTCTTAGACATGCATGTGTAGGGTGTGCTTGACTTGCTATGAATGCTAAAATCTGCCAACACTTAAAATTGGGAAAAGGTAGAATTTTTATTTAGTCAAGTAGTCTAATCACCCCCTCTAGACATACTTTCGGTCCTACAGGGCACCCCCTCAACCGACTATCGTGCCTATAAATTCCCTGGAAATCCAAAAACCCTAGAAGAGTCGACGAAACACAATTCCAGCCACCGCAAGTTATAGAACCACGAGATCCAATCTAAATACCATCACGGAGGGGTTCATATTCCTCATAGGTGCCTCTCCGATGATGCGTGAGTAGTCCACCATAGACCTACGGGTCCGTAGGTAGTAGCTAGATGGCTTCTTCTCTCTCTCTCTCTTATGATTCTCAATACAATGGTCTCTTGGAGATCTATTTGATGTAAACTTTTGCGGTGTGTTTGTTGGGATCTGATGAATTTTGAGTTCATGATCAGTTTCTATCCATGAATATTATTTGAGTCTTCTTTGATCTCTTATATGCATGATTACTTATAGCCTCGTATTTCTTCTTCGAATCTTTGGTTTAGTTAGGCCAACTAGATCGCTTTTTCTTGCCATGGGAAGAGGTGCTTTGTGATGGGTTCGATCTTGCAGTGTTCTTTCCCAGTGACAGAAGGGACAGCAAGACACGCATGTATCGTTGCTATTAAGGATAACAAGATGGGGTCTATTCCTACATGAATAGATCTTGTCTGCATCATGTCATCATTCCTATTGCATTACTACGTTTTTCCACGAACTTAATACACTAGATGCATGCTGGATAGCGGTCGATGTGTGGAGTAATAGAGGTAGATGCAGGCAGGTGTCGGTCTATCTATCCTGGACGTGATGCCTATATAATGATCATCGTCTTGGATATCGTAATGACTATTCGATTTTCTATCAATTGCGCAACAGTAATTTGTTCACCCACCGTGCGCTATACTCATGAGAGAAGCCACTAGTGAACCCTACGGCCCCCGGGTCTACTTTTCCATCATATTGCTTTCCGATCTACGTTTTTTGCAATCTTATTTTCAGATCTACAAAACCAAAAACCCAAAAATATATTGTTGCATATTTACTCTTTTTATTTATGTTCTTGAGAGATCTATCTCTCCTATCTATCATTACCTAATCTATCTTTTTACCGTAGAGAGATTGACAACCTCTCTTTCGCGTCGGGTTGCAAGTATTTGTTGTTTGTGTGCAGGTGCTGCTTATTGGGTGTTGGTGATCCTCCTACTGGTTCGATAACCTTGGTTTCATAACTGAGGGAAATACTTACCGTCGCTGTGCTGCATCATCCCTTCCTTTTTGGGGAAATACCGACGCAGTCCAAGCCACGTCACACCCCAAGATTTCTATCGGAGAAAGTAGTATGAAAACGTGGAGCAACCCCTATGCATAGATCCCCAAGATCATTGGAATCCGCAAGTTGACGCCATAACATATATCAAGTGAATCAATAGAATACCCCATTATCATCACGGGTATCCGAACAAGACATACATCCAGTGTTCTCAAACCAAATATTCAATCCAACATAACAAGATCTCAAAGGGAAAGATTCAATTCATCACAACAAGATAGAGAGGGAAAACACCATGTGATCCAACTATATTAACAAAGCCCGTGATACATAAAGATCGTGCCATCTCAAGAACACGAGAGAGAGAGAGAGAGAGAGAGAGATTAAACACATAGCTATTGGTACATACCCTCAGCCCCGAGGGTGAACTACTCCCTCCTCACCATGGCCTCCGCCGGGATGATGAAGATGGACACCGGAGATGATTTCCCCCCTCCGGCAGGGTACTGGAAAGGCTCGAGATGGGTTTTTCATCGATATAGAGAGTTTTTTTGACTGTGAGACTGTGATAACCCAAAAGTGTAGGGGATCGTTTGTAGCCTTTTTTGATAAGTAAGAGTGTCGAACCCAACGAGGAGCTAAAGGTAGAACAAATATCCCCTCAAGTACTATCGACAACCGATACAACTCTACGCACGCTAATGCTTGCTTTACCTAGAACAAGTATGAAACTACTTTGCGGGAGTAAAACTAGAAGTACTTTGCAAGATAATAAAGAACGTGGAAATAAAAGTTAGGTGATGTTTTAATAAAAGAACAATAAAAGTAAATAACTTAGTAGAAAGTTTTTTGTGCAACGCAAGAGAAAGATTGTCCCTAGGCAATTGAATATAATATGATAGATACTTGTTATATGCAATGAGGGAGAGGCATACACTAACACACTTTCCGTACTTGGATCATATGCACTTATGATTGGAACTCTAGCAAGCATCCGCAACTACTAAAGTTCATTAAGGTAAAACCCAACCATAGCATTAAGTATCAAGTCCCCTTTACTCCCATACGCAACAACCCACCTACTCGGGTTTATGTTTTTGTCACTCAAGCAACCCACCATAGGCAAATCATGAACATATTGCAACACCCTACAGCGAGGATCCCTCGCATTTGCGCGACACGGAGGGCACCATAGGACAACACCATATCAACATACAACTCACATTCATAACATCATACCACAATTAACCCATAGGACAAAAGAGATCTACTCAAACATCATAGGATAACCAAATATCATTGGGAAATAATACATGGAGTTGAGCACCATGTTTAAGTAGATATTACAGCGGGGAAGAGAGGTGTTACACCGCTGCATAGAGGGGGAGAGAGTTGGTGTTGACGGCGGTGAAGTTGTTGGTGTAGATTGCCGTCACGATGATTGCCCCGGCGGCGTTCCGGCGCCACCGGGAGAGAGGGGGAGAGAGACCCCTTCCTTCTTCTTCTTCCTTGGCCTCCCCCTAGATGGGAGGAGAGTTCCCCCTCTGGTCCATGGCCTCCATGGCGGCGGAGGGGTAGGAGCCCCTCCTAGATTGGATCTCCCTCTATGTTCTCTTCTGTTTCGTGTTCCTGTTTTCTGGCCGAAAACCGTTTCTTATATTCCCAGAGATCCATAACTCCGATCAGGCTGAAATTTTGAGGGGATTTTTATCCAAAAAATAGCTTGCTTGCGCCCGAAGGAGAGCTCCAACCGACGTATTAAGTGGGCACAACCCACCACCCCGCGCCTGGGCCTTCTGGGCGCGCCCTGGTGTCTCTTGAGGGTTGTGGGTCTCCGTTTGCGTTGATTCCACTTCTCAAAATTCACAAATATTCAAAAAAAAAATCTCCGTAAATTCTTATCGCGTTTGGACTTCGTTTGATATGGATATTCCGCGAAACAAAAAACATGCAACAAACAGGAACTGGTACTGGGCACTGGATCAATATGTTAGTCCAATAAATCATATAAAATGTTGCCAAAAATAAGTGAAAGTTGTATAATATTGGCATGAAACAATCAAAAATTATAGATACGACGAAGACATATCAGCATCCCCAAGCTTAATTCCTGCTCGTCCTCGAGTAGGTAAATGATAAAAAAGATAATTTTTGATGTGGAATGCTACCTAGCATAATCTTGATCATATATCTAATCATGGCATGAATATTAAGACACAAGTGATTCAAAGCAATAGTTTAGTTTTGACATAAAGACATTAATACTCAGGCATCCCAACAAACAATCATGTCTTTCAAAATATCAAGGCTAAAGAACGCTATCCCTACAAAATCATATAGCCTTGTCATGCTCTGTCTTCTTAACACAAAGTATAAATCATGTACTACCCCGGTGTCAGCCAAACAATTGGTTCATACTTTTTAACGCACTTCAGCATTTTCAACTCTCATGCAATACATGAGCGCAAGCCATGGATATAGCACTATGGGTGGAATAGAATATGGTGGTAGGTTTCAAAGGGGTAAAAGTGGAGAAGAAAGTCTCGCATCAACTCAGCGTATCAACGGGCTATGGAGATGCCCATCAATAGATATCAATGCGAGGAGTAGGGATTGCCATGCAACGAATGCACCAAGAGCTATAAGTGTATGAAAGCTCAATATGAAAACTAAGTGGGTATGCATCTAACTCTATAATGAAAATTTTCCACTAGTATATGAAAGCGACAACATAGGAGACTCTCTATATGAAAACATACTGCTACTTTGGAGCACAAGTGTGGAATTAGCATGCCCCTTTTTCTTTCTTTTTTTCTTTTTTCCTTGTTTTCCTTTTTCTTTTTTTTCTTTGTCCGGAGCCTCATCCCGACTTGTGGGGGGATCATAGTTTCCATCATCCTTTCATCACTGGGACATGCTCTAATAATGAATAATGATGATCATCACACTTCTATTTACTTACAACTCAATATTACAACGATAGTAGAACAAAGTATGACTCTATATGAATGCAATGATCTAGCGTAGCAAAGATATCAAAAAACGTACAAGCCATGAAAACATCATGCTAGCTATCTTACGATCATGTAATGCAATATGACAATTAATGCTCAAGTCATCAAAACGGAGGCGGTGGAAGTTGCATGACAATATATCTCGGAATGGCTATGGAAATGCCATAATAGGTAGGTATGGTGGCTGTTTTGAGGAAGATATAATAAGGCTTATGTGTGATAGAGCGTATCATATCACGGGGCTTGGATGCACCGGCAAAGTTTGCACCGACTCTCGAGGTGAGAAAGGGCAATGCACGGTACCGTAGAGGCTAGCAAATTGCGGAAAGGTAAGAGTGCGTATAATCCATGGACTCACATTAGTCATAAAGAACTCACATACTTATTGCAAAAGTTTATTAGCCCTCGAAGCAAAGTATTACTATGCATGCTCCTAGGGGGTAGGTTGGTAGGAGTTAACCATCGCGCGCCCCCGACCTTCACACAAAGATAGTCAATCAAGAATAAATTGTGCTCCAACTTCCTAGCATAACGGGAGACTATCCGTGCATGCTTCGGGAATCACAAACCTTAACACCAATATCTTACTAAACACGATCATCCACTAGTACCTCCCACATATTATCATCTCTATATCGCAAAACTATTGCAAGGAATCAAACATATCATATTCAGTGACCCCTAAGTTTTATGTAGGATTTTATGACTAACCATGTGAATGACCAATTCCCATTGACTCTCTAAATAGATATAAGTGAAGTAAGAGAGTTTAGTTCTTTCTACAAAAGATCATGCTCTAATAAATATAAGTGAAGCAAAAGAGCATTCTACGAATAACGGTTTTCTATGTGAAGAGAAACATGCAAACATGCAATCCAAACTTCAAATGATATAAGTGGAGCACATGAAGCATTCTATAAAGCCATACTCAAAAGATATAAGTGAAGTGCAATGAGCATTCTATAAATCAACCATGGACTATATCATACCAGCATGGTGCATAAAAGAAAAGTGAAAACTAAACACAAAAGACGCTCCAAGATTTACACATATCACATGAACGAAACGAAAACGAAAACATACCGATACTTGTTGAAGAAAGATGGGATGCCTTCCGGGGCATCCCCAAGATTAGACGCTTGAGTCTCCTTGGATATTTACTTGGGGTGCCTTGGGAATCCCCAAGCTTGAACTCTTGCCTCTCCTCCTTCTCCTCATATCGAGACCTCCTCGAAGTTCGAACACTTCATCCACACAAAACTTAACAGAAGACTGGTGAGATCCGTTAGTATAATAAAGCAAATTCCTACTTTAAGTACTGTTGCAAACCCATTCATATTTTATATTTGCATTATCCCTGCTGTATTATAACTTCTCCATGGCTTATACCACCGATAAAATCGATAGTTTCATCAAAACAAGCAAAACAATGCATCAAAAACAGAATCTGTCTTAAACAGGATAGTCTGTAGTAATCTGAACTTTGACCATATTTTTGTAACTCCAAAAATTCTGAAAAATTAGGAATAAATAAAAATTTTGTATATAAATACTGTGTAAAAATTTCAGAAACTTTTCACGTTCCAGTAAAAAATTAAAATTCACGCACTACAGCCAAAGTTTCTGTTTTTACACCGCACATACCAACAAGCAATCTAATCATCATAAAGGCAAATCTTGGCACATTATTTTTATAATACAATGGATTTGTACAAGGGGATAATTATTTTTGTTGGGAAAGTTTCCGTGATTCAAGACTCACAAAGTTTCCATGGGCATGAACAAAGTTCAAGGATATCCCCCACTTCAACGATGCTCATCATGTCTCTCACTTTCACCTTTCCTTTTGTGAAGTTTTAGGTTCCCCTCTATATTTTTTTGTTTTTAAACTTTATAAAAGCACACAACAGAAATAAATGACACTCTAAAACTTCTGGGTTGTCTCCCTGGCAGCGCTTTCTTTAAAGCCATTAAGCTAGGCATAAAGTGCTCAAGTAATGGATCCACCCGGATCCCAAGGTATATCAAAGCCAATTTTAATTAGCAATGATTTGTAATTTACTAGTGAGCACAAAGTGATATATATCATGTGACAACGAAGTCTAACTCTCTTCCTATGCATCAGCATGTCATACAAGAACAATTCATGCACATTAAGTAAAGGCCAATGCATAGTATAAACAACTTCTTGCAATTTCATAGTATTGGAAACATAGAGAGGTGAAGATGTAGTTCCTCTCTCATAATAATTGCAAGTAGGAGCGGCAAGCACATGCATATTATATTCATCAAAATCATCATGTGTAGTAGCAAAACGCAACCCATCAATATAATCCTTAATAAGTGCGAACTTCTCCGATATAGTGTAGTTGGGAGAATTCAAAAAGATAATAGGACTATCATGTATGGGTGCAATAGCAACAATTTCATGCTTAACATAAGGAACTATAGCAAGTTCATCTTCATAAGCATAATTCATATTGGCATCTTGGCCACAAGCATAGCAAGCATCAAGTTCATCAAAAAGAGATATTGGGATCATAGCAATCATCATAGCATTCATCCTTCGGTAAGCACGAAGGGTAATTAAACAATGTATGAGTTGAAGAGTTACTCTCATTAGAAGGTGGGCACGGGTTATCAATCCGCTCTTCCTCCTTTTGTTCTTCGCTCTCCTCCTCACTTTTTCATCTAATGAGCTCACAATTTCAGCAATTTCTTCTTCCATAGATTCCTGCAAATTATTAGTCTCTTCCAAGGCAGCGGTCATTCTCTCAATAAATTCAATAATATCAGCATTGTAATCATAATTCTCATAGCAATATTTAAGTATGGATAAATTTTTAGATTTGTAAGGAACATCATCATCATACTTTTCAAGCAAAGAAGCAATTTCATAAGCACCTTTAAAAGCAACAAATTCTTCTATTCGTTCCACATCATAGTAATCATAAATACCTTTAGCATATGAAGCCAAGGTTTCATTATCGTTGAATTTACATTGAAAGGGAAGGTGTCGAGCTTCTATCTTAGAGCAACAAGTAAAGTCACATCTCGAGCATGCATCCCAAGCAAACCATTGCAGTATTCTAATTTGATCCCATAAGTGTTTCCCTTTTTGAGACAAGCGATAATCCCTAAATTACTCACGTTGATCCAACGTGTCTCCCATTATAAAGTTCGATGAGGATTTCTCAAGATTATCAAAGGAGTAATTAACGTGTTTCACATAACTAGCATCGAGGGTTTTAGGAGGTTCCCCATCTCCATGAGTAGCAAATACCACTAATTTTTTTGGTGTTTCGTGTTCCATATCCATAACTAAAGATATAAAACAACTAAAAATAGAAAATAAAATTTACTTAGTGGTAAAGCAAACAAGCACACACGAGAATATTCACCCCACGCTATTGCTCCCCGGCAACGGTGCCAGAAAAAGGTCTTGATAACCCACAAGTGTAGGGGATCGTTTGTAGCCTTTTTCAATAAGTAAGAGTGTCGAACCCAATGAGGAGCTAAAGGTAGAACAAATATTCCCTCAAGTTCTATCGACCACCGATACAACTCTACGCACGCTAATGCTTGCTTTACCTAGAACAAGTATGAAACTACTTTGCGGGAATAAAACTAGAAGTACTTTGCAAGATAATAAAGAACATGGAAATAAAAGTTAGGTGCTGTTTTAATAAAAGAACAATAAAAGTAAATAACTTAGTAGAAATCTTTTTGTGTAACGCAAGAGAAAGATTGTCCCTAGGCAATTGAATATAATATAATAGATACTTGTTATATGCAATGAGGGAGAGGCATATGCTAACACACTTTCCGTACTTGGATCATATGAACTTATGATTGGAACTCTAGCAAGCATCCGCAACTACCAAAGTTCATTGAGGTAAAACCCAACCATAGCATTAAGTATAAAGTCCCCTTTACTCCCATACGCAACAACCCACCTACTCGGGTTTATGTTTCTGTCACTCAAGCAACCCACCATTGGCAAATCATGAACATATTGCAACACCCTACAGCGAGGACCCCTCATGTTTGCGCGACATGGAGGGCACCATAGGACAGCACCATATCAACATACAACTCACATCCATAACATCATACGACAATTAACCCATAGGACAAAATAGATCTACTCAAACATCATAGGATAACCAAATATCATTGGGAAATAATATATGGAGTTGAGCACCATGTTTAAGTAGAGATTACAGCAGGGAAGAGAGGTGTTACACCGCTGCATAGAGGGGGAGAGAGTTGGTGTTGACGGCGGCGAAGTTGTTGGTGTAGATCGCCGTCACGATGATTGCCCCGACGGCGTTCCGGCGCCACCGGGAGAGAGGGGGAGAGAGCCCTCCTCCTTCTTCTTCTTCCTTGGCCTCCCCCCTAGATGGTAGGAGAGTTCCCCCTCTAGTTCATGGCCTCCATGGCGGCGGAGGGGCAGGAGCCCCTCCTAGATTGGATCTCCCTCTTTGTTCTCTTCTGTTTCGCGTTCCTGTTTTCTGGTCGAAAACCGTTTCTTATATTCCCGGAGATCCGTAACTCCGATTGGGCTGAAATTTTGAGGGGATTTTTATACAAAAAATAGCTTCCTTGCGCCCGAAGGAGAGATACAACCGACGTATGAGGTGGGCACAACCCACCACCCCGCGCTTGGGCCTTCTGGGCGCGCCCTGGTGTCTCTTGAGGGTTGTGGGCCTACGTTTGCGTTGATTCCACTTCTCAAAATTCACAAATATTCCAAAAAAAATCTACGTATATTTTTATCGCATTTGGACTTCGTTTGATATGGATATTCTGCGAAACAAAAAACATGCAACAAACAGGAACTGGTACTGGGCACTGGATGAATATGTTAGTCCAATAAATCATATAAAATGTTGCCAAAAATATGTGAAAGTTGTATAATATTGGCATGAAACAATCAAAAATTATAGATACGACGGAGACGTATCAGACTGCAGGGCTTACACCCCACAACATTTTATTAAAGAAATAAAGCAGCAATACAAAGTTATTTATAAGTTCCTCCAGCAGAGGGAACTAAAACAAACAAGGCTAAGTTACAACCAAACAAAACAGAAACAAGGAAATTGGAAGCCCCTCTATGGAGGCAAAAAAATTATCCATCTGAGGAGATCATCCTTGAATTTGGATTTAATCATGTGGGTGAGAAGGGTAATATCATGAATAAACCCACTCTTCCACTGTCCAAATGATGGTCTGATGTGCCTGAAAGCTTTGTTGTTCCTAACTTTCCATATGTTCCACCAAGCAAGGAAGACCACTTCTGCAAAAAAAGGCTTATTGAAATCCACTTTTGCTGCTCTGGCAATGTCCACCATATCATTGCCTAAGGGCCAATCGATCTGCAAATAGATCCAGACTCTGCTGCTGAAGTTACATTGAAAGAACAGATGGTTCCTGTCCTCATGCGCAGAGATAGGGCATAGAACACACTGAGGTCCATCATTGATTCTCCAACGCCTCCTTTGAATCATATATTTAGTGTTAATCCTATCCATGATAACCAGCCAGGCAAACATTTTGATTAACATGGTACAACTGCTCTTCCACACCCAGTTTAAGAGGGGGTTTGAGACTATGGGCTGATGGACAAGTGTGTAATACTTCTTTGCTATGTATTCAGTGGAATTGCCATGCCTCCATAGCCAAATGTCCTTCCCAGCATTGTTTACTTGCATTGAATTGAGCATGTTCCTTAGCTGATTAAGTTCCTGAAAAGCCTCAACCGACAATGGGAGGGAGAACATGTCTAATATATTATCACAGCCCGGAACTTCCTTTACTGATATACCTTTATCCAAAGCAAAGGAGTAAAGCCTTGAGAACTTGGCTAACAAGGGAGCAGAGTTCTGGTGTGAATTCCAATGATCATTCCAAAACAGTACTGTATCTCCAGCAGAGACAACCACTTTGGTGACTGATCTGAATTTATCCATTAATTTTGAAACATCACGCCACCAAAAGGATCCACAAAGAGAGGTATCATGAGGAACTCTATTAAAGTAGTATGTATCCCAAATTAAGTTCACCCATGGCACATCCTCTTTGTTATAGAATTTGTTAAGATGTTTCATGATCAGTGCCTCATTTTGCATACCCAGGTTCAGGATGCCCCGACCACCTTTGTTCTTGGGCCTGCAAACTAGAGACCAAGCAGCAAGGGAATGACCCTTCTCCTGTCCATATTTCCTCCATAGACACTGTCTCTGAATTCTCTCTAATTGTTTGAGAATCCCAGGGGGTATTGAAAGACTGCACAGGAAGAAAATAGGGAGGGAGGATAATACTGAGTTAACTAACTGCAATCTACTCCCTTGAGGTAAGAACCAAGAGCTTGCTATGAGCCTTCTGTCCATACAATCTACCATAGGCATGAGATCCACCAATTTAGGCCTGGTAGTTCCTAAGGGCAAGCCCAGATATGTGAAAGGCATGGCCCCAATCTGACACCCCAAAATTGCAGCCAGGGCCAAGGTTTCAGAGTCTGAGATGTTTATTGGGATCATAGAGGATTTGTGAAAGTTGATTTCCAGGCCTGAAGCCCTAGAGAAGTAATTAAGGGTGTCCTTGAGAGCAGATAACTGTCCTCTGTCAGCAGGGATGAATAGTAAAGTGTCATCAGCATATTGAACAATGGGGTAATCTGGATCATGGCTTGGGATAGGTAAACTAAGAGTTCCCAACTGAAGCATATTATTGACCATTGATTGTAAAAGATCAGCAACCAGCACAAATAAGAGAGGTGATATAGGATCACCCTGCTTCACCCCACATTTGGCTTTGAAGTGCCTCCCTGGTACTCCATTCAACAGTATTGAAGATGTCCCAGAAGCTAGCAGTTCCTTTATCCAAGAAATCCATTTATCAGGAAAACCTTTAGCTCTCATTATTCTAATTATGGTTTCATGATGGATGGAGTCAAAAGCTTTTTCAAAGTCCAATTTTAACAAGATGATAGGCCTCTTGGACTGCTTGCACTGATGAATATATTCAAAGGCCCATGCCAAACAATCTTGGATTGTCCTGGTCTTAATGAAACCATATTGGTTTTTGTGTATACATCTCATGATTTCAATTTGAAATCTATTTGCAGCCATCTTAGTGAGGAGCTTTAGGCCCACACTGGTTAGTGATATAGGCCTACCCCCCCCCCCCCCCAAACTCAGGTGATTGCTTTTTAGGCACTAGAGTGATGTATGCATCATTTAAATTCTCCAGCTTTGCAGTCCCAGCATGAAATTCTATATCAAATTGAGAAATTTAGTCGAAATGATTGGCCAACATTTTTTAAGAAACAACCCATTAAAACCATCTGGACGAGGTGCCTTGTCAATGGGCATCTCCTTAATGACTGATTCCACTTCCTTAAGCTCAAAGGGCTTACATAGGCCATCTAGTCCCTCAACCTTGGGCAATAAGCTGACCAGAGAAGCATCAAAAACAATTTCTTTAGCAGTACCCATTCTGGATTTGAAAGCTCGCAGAAATTCAGCAGCCATAGTAGCATGGTCAGAGGTGCTTGCTCCATCCAAAAGGGTCATGCAGGCATATGCCTTTCAGTAGCCATGGCTTGGAAAAACTTTGAATTTTCCTCACCCACCTTGATATACCTAATAGTGCATCCTTTTCCAATACAGATATTGCAAATGTAGGAGATGCTCATGATGCAGCTTAACCACTTTCATGAAGTTAAACTCTGGTCTGGACAGAGGTCTCTGATCTTCCAAATTATCAAGCCAGAGGATCACCATGTTGCATTTGGAAATTAATAATTTCAAATGAGAAAGACCTTTCTGCAATTTTTAAGTGCAAATCTCAAGCTCTTCAACTTATCCACAATGATGGCAGACATGTGTAGTTTCCTAGAAGGCACTGCCCATGCTTCTTTAACACATTCCATAAAGCCAGGCTGTTCCACCCAGTAGTTCTCAAAACGGAAAATCTTTGCCTTTGGGATGGAAGTACTGATGGAGACCAGGCAAGGGGTATGATCAGTGATAGTTTTTGCCATTGGAGTCAACTGAGTCATTGGATATACTGAGATCCAGAAGTGAATACCCAATCCAACTGCTCTAATAAGGGAGTGTCCTGCATGTTTGACCATGTGAATTTCCTCCCTTTAAGAGGTATTTCTAATAGCCCCAAGTGGCCAATAATCTCATTTAAGATGAACATGTCATTAAGATCACCCCAGGGAGATTCCTATTGTCCATAGAACGGATAAAATTAAAGTCCCCCATTATCATCCATAGCTGATGTGGCTCAATGTTTAGCTCATATAGCCATTTCACAAAATCATCCCTTCGTTCACCTTGACAAGGACCATACACATTAACTAAAAATCACTGCTCATTATTATGGGCTGAGCTGAACTTAATAATGATCCCAAATGATTGTACTTCCACCAGCAAACCCTGGAAGATGTCAGAACGCCAACACACCAGAAGACCCCCAGATGCACCTCTGGAAGGCGACTCCACAAATTGATCAAAGCTCGGAGGGCAAATGACACGGATCAAAGAGCGATCACATGCCAAGAGCTTAGTCTCCTGTAAGCAAACAATGGCACATTGACTATCAATCACCTTTTCCCTGACAGCACGCTGCCGCGCTTCAGAATTTAGTCCCCTGACATTCCAACATAAGATGTTCCACTTACGGCATAATTGTGTACTCATAGCTAAGGAATTGGATAAGAGCAGTAAGTATAACATCTAATGCCATACACTTAAAGCAACAATAAAGCACCCCAAAAGTACTGATAGAGTAGAAATTAACAACGGAGGTCCACTTAAAACAAACGGCAGATTTAAACGGCTCGCCACACCCCGCAAAAGTAGGAGTAAGATTCATCATGAAGAACTAGAGGAAGATGTCCCATCGTGATCAGCCATAAGCTTCTCAGCAGAAATGAGTTCTGGGGCAATCTCTAGTTCAGCACCAGTTGACTGAAGTACCGGGATTGGCGTATGAGGAGGTACCTGCTGGCCACCATCCACGTGCTCTGCCTCAGCACTGTCTTGTGCCTGAACCTGGGCTGATATGTCCATGGGCCTAGCACGAGGCCTTTTCTTCCTGGGCTCCATGGGCAGCTGCTCGAAGATTTGTTTGAAACCATCCCGCCTGACAGAACTGCGGGTGCATCGCCTAACTGAAGACTCCACCATTGGCGTTTTCCCCTTCTTGCTGCGCTTCTTAGAAGCCGGTGCTGAGAAAACTATTGGTTCATCATTGGCTGTGGGTGTAGGACCGAAAGTATGTCTAGAGGGGGGGTGATTAGACTACTTGACCAAATAAAAATCCTACCTTTTCCCAATTTTAAGTGTTGGCAGATTTTAGCATTGATAGCAAGTCAAGGACACCCTACACATGCATGTCTAAGAGTATAGCAGCGGAAAGTAACAACAAGCATGTATATAGTAGAGGGTAGGAAGGAAGATCAAAAGCAATTTGTAGACACGAATATTTTCCCCGTTGTTCCGATAGGTGGTGCTATCGTACGTCCACGTTTATGGAGTCTTCAACCCACGGAGGGTAACGGTCGCGAGAGTCCACGGAGGGCTCCACCCATAAGGGTCCATGAAGTAGCAACCTTGACTATTCCATAACGGCTTCCGTCCACAAAGGACTAGCCTCACTATGGGTAGATCTTCACGAAGTAGGCGATCTCCTTGCCCGTACAAACTTCTTGGTTCAACTCCACAACACGAAGTAGGAGGCTCCCAAGCGACACCTAACCAATCTAGGAGGCACCACCCTCCAAAAGGTAATAGGCTCGGCAATATCGATGAACTCCTTACTCTTGTGCTTCAAGATGATAGACTCCTCAACACACAATCACTCTCTCACAGATTTGGCTATGGTGGAAGAGATTGATTTGGTGGAAAGCAACTTGGGGAGGCTAGAGATCAAGATTCATATGGATGGAGTGGAATAGCTTGATCTCAACACATGAGTAGGTGGCTCTCTGAAAGTGCGTTATATCGACTAGAGGGGGGTGGATAGGCGATTTTTACAAATTCGTCACTTGAGGAAATACTAGTTGAGGAATTAGCTAAGTGATGAACTGCTAGTAGCGGAATAAGTACTCAAGTGCATGTGAAACATGTTAATAGCATAGTCATCACGATGAAATGAAACATACACAGAGCATGAATAGCGTGAACAGGATAAGCAGGCTGACGATACGGTGACTGAAGAATTTGGGGTGAGGAAATTGAGAAAGTCTTCAGTCAAATTCTTCAAACAGTAATGATCAATTTCATCATCAGATACACGAGGAAATGAAAGGGTTGAGGAAATAGAACTAGAGGCTCGATGAAGACAGTGATTTGATAACCCAGTTCCAACTACTGTGACAGTTGTACGTCTGGTTCGGAGCGGCCTGATATTTAAACCAGTAGACACACAGTCCCAGGACACACAGTCCTTACCGTATTCTCCTTGAGCTAAGGTCACACAGAACTCGCCCAACACTCATGGTAAGTCTTCACGGTAGACTTCCAAAACCCTCACAAACTGGTCACCCGACAATCCACAATTTACTGCTGGATGCTCTAGACCACGGTCACCCGGCGATCCCCAATTGACTGCAGGATGCACTAGACCATGACGCCTAACCGTCTGGAAGATACACAGTCTTCAAAGGTAACAAGCTTCGGTTCCACACAGGAACAATTTCTTCAGTGATGCTCAATCACTTTGGGTTGGTGGTTTGGTTTTGGGGTTTTTCCGCACTGATGGTTTTCACTCAAAGTTCTCGAGGAATGGGATGCTCTCAAAGGACAAGTGTCAAGTTCTCTCTCAGAGCAGCCAACCAACTAGTGGTTGTGGGGGGGGCGGCTATTTATAGCCAGGGTGCATCCCGACATGATAAGACCTAAATGCCCCCCAATGATATGACCATTAGGTGGATAGAATATCTGGACAGCTGGCGCAAAGCACAACAATGGTCAGAATTTGAGTCGTCAAATTCCTCAGGGCTTATCATATTCCTCACTTGTAGGCAATTTGCACTGGCGAAATCCTAACTCCTCAGTCAGACCAATTTCCTCAGAGACCAAAAGAACATCGTCTCTGTCTCTGAAGAACTTGACTGAACTGTAAGAGGTTTTCAAAGGCTTCACTCGAAGGATTGGGTTATGTTGAGGCTATTGAGTTGAGCATCAGTTGGAAATTTTTCCTTAGTTTTACCTCGACCCCCTTTAACAGTATGGAGTTTCCTATGACTCAAGAAAAGAAAAGAAACAATAAAAACTAAAGTCTTCATGCTTCATAATCCTCATTAATGTCTTCAAGGTCACACCGTCTTCTTTAATATCAAAGTCTTCAGGAAATACCAAAGTCTTCAGCAAAGTCTTCACAGAAGTCTTCAGTTGAAGACATTCATTTTTAGGGGTCGATATTCTTCGAATATACTAAACTCCTCATCGACTTATAGAGCCCGTGTACACTCACAAACATATTAGTCCCTTAACCTATAAGTCTTCAATACACCAAAATCACTGAGGGGCACTAGATGCACTTACAATCTCCCCCTTTTTGGTGATTGATGACAAATAGGTTAAGTTTTCAACGGGGATAAACATATGAAGTGTAAGTACTGAGTTTGAGGAATTTGATTGCAAGATATAGAGGAACTCCCCCTGAAGATGTGCATATTTGAGGAATTTGGTTTGGACTGCAAATGCACATGGCAGGATAAAATCTTGGAAATCTCCCCCTATATCTTGTAATCCATACACGCATTTTATATATATCATGAGGAAATTGAAATGCATGATGGAAAATGGGGTCTGAGGAAATTCAGCATGCGTGCATTAAGATACTAGAGGAAATAAGCATGCAGAAAGCAGTTTAAAAGTATCAGACCACCATCGGACTCAAGTTTACAACTCAATCAATAAAAGCTTCAGAAGAGCGAGAGTTATAACTTAAACAAAAACAACCCATATATATAGACACGCTTGAAGACTAACTCAAATTTCTCCCCCTTTGTCATCAAGTGACCAAAAGGGACGAAATTGAGGACTAACGCCCCTGAAGAATTTCATCTTGAAGGTGGTGGAGGAGCGCCAGCGTTGTCGGGGTCGGTTGGTGGAGCAGGGCCTGCAGCTGTGTCGTCAATGTCCTCGGCTTCATCCGTCTTACGCGATGAAGAAAATGAGCTTGTTACCAGCTGAGGAACTTGAACTTTCTTCCACTTCTTCTTGGGAGGAATCGACCAGTCAAAGTCACGCTGAAATTCCATCTCCGCAAGTTCTTCAGGAGTATAAAGATGTTCCAGGGTAGCCCAAGTGCGGTCGAAGACTTCATGCAGGTAGTAATGGTTTTTCCTCACCACATTGTGAGTGACTGTCATGTCCCGAAGAAGTGCACCAAACTACCGTTTGACCCACTTGTGATTGCGATCCACCTTTTGGTGAAGACTGAGGAGAAGTTCATGATCAGTCATCACCCTTGGAGTAGTTTCTTGAGGTCTTTGAGCTGTGGCCCTACCAACAGAGTCTTGAGAAGCAGTGTCATCATTTGTTGAGTAAGAGGCAGCAGTGTGAAATTGACCATTGAGTGGTCGAGATCCTTCATCAATAACAGTTTTGCCTTTCCCCGCCATTGAAGAAAATGTGTCCTTGAGGACTTCAATTGGCGGCAGAAAGCTGAAATGATTTTGGAAATCTGCTTCATAAGGCATTGAGGATCTCGCCCTGATGAACTTCATGATCCATGGAGCATAAGGCTTCAGTTCAAAAGGTGGCAGTGCAATGTTGGCCAATGTCCTTAAGAAGAAATCATGAAGATTTATGGGAATGCCATGAATTATGTTGAAGAGCAGATTCTGCATTACTCCAACCACCTCTTCTTCTTCATTGTTGTGGCCTTTGATGGGGCTGAAGGTTTTGGTCATAATGCGATAGACAGTGCGAGGCACATACAGTAAATCCTGCACCAGAAAAGTTGTTCTGGGTGCTTGACTAGGCTTCAAAGGCTTCATAAGAACTTGCATGAGGTGATTGGGAAGCTCAGGTTCATCATATAGGCACCTGGCTTCAGCTGAGGGAATACTGACAGGGACAACCCGAAGCAATTCAAAGGCAGGCGTAGTAAAGTGAGTGTTGCTTGTCATCCAATCAAGTATCCAAGTGTTGATGTCTTGTGCTTCACCAGAGATATGAAGAGTGGCGTAGAATTGAAGAATGAGTTCTTCATTCCAATCACAAATGTCAACACAGAAGGGCAGTAACCCAGCATCATGAAGAACACTAAGTACTGGATTGACGCATGGGATGTTTTCCATATCAGCATGAGGAATTGAATAATGTTGGAAAACCTTGTCCTTCTGGAATAGCACAGCTGCATAGAAATTAGCATGAGTAGGCATCCATAATCTCTTATGACATGACCTTTGGGAGTCATAAGGATTTGCTCCTGTGAAGAAGTGATGCTCATCGTAGAAATTTTCTCTGATGAATTTGGGTCACTTCTTGAAAGGCATAGCTGGCTTTGGTTGAAGATTTGGCTTGAAGCGCCCATGAATCTCCTTTGGCATAATAGCAATAATGGCAGTTTGAGGAATTGACGGAGCAGATTCTTCAACAGCCTTGGTTGGAGCAGTTTCCTCATTCATAATTACTTCAGCAGAGGCAGCATTAGTTTCTTCACGCACTGACTCAGCTGGTATTTCTTCAGTCGCAGCTAGAGACTGAGGAATTTGGGTGAGAGGAGTGGTAAGAGGAGAGTTTGGATGTTCAGTTTCCCAATAGTCATCATTGATAACAGGAGTAGTGTTACCAATGTCCACCTCCTCTTCCATTTCTTCAGTGCCAGCCTGAGGCTGGGGAGATTCAATTATTGGAGTTAGAGAATTTTCCTCCATTTGAATTTCTTCATCCACCGGCTCAGAAGTAGCAGACTGATTTTCTCCAGGTTCGTCATTTGGGATTTCATAATCCTCACCAAATGGAACCAGATCATAGGCTGGGACAGTAGACAGTGGAGTTGCATCGATTGGCTCTGTTGAGGAACTTGGCAGTGTCTTCAACTTCTTAGGTGCTGAGGACTCTGCAGATGCTGGGGCCTTCCTTTTCTTCGCATCTGTTGCAGATGGAACAACAGTTTCTTCAGGCATAACTGCTGCAGTTGCCCTAGCAGTTTCCTCAAGCACAACAGTTTCTTCGACTGTCCTGGCAGTTTCTTCAGATTGTGGAGCAGAGGAGCTGGGCAGAGGGTTTGAGGCTTGAGCTCGTGCTGCAGCCCGTGTGTTGTGATCTTTAATGACTTTGTCAGCCATCGTGATGAATCTGCCTTTGGCTCCTTGCCAATCTGAGAGGTGACTGTTGTACTTCTCATTGAGGCCTTTGATATCTCTCTGAACAGAGATGAGTTGATCAGGCGTCAGGTTGAGGACATTTTCTTTCATGAACCTCTCTTTCCTTTGTTTAGCTATCTTGGTTCTTCTGATCTGTTCATGCTTCCATTTTCTTCACCTATGAAGGCAGCTAGAATATGACTTGGGCCCGGAGGGAGCTTGAAATCATCGATAGGCATGTTTGGGTCCTGGTGCCACAAGTCGATGAAATCTAGCACTATCTTCGGATCAAGTAGCAGAGGAATTGAAGTGCCCTTGGCTTGGGCCACTCTTTCTTGCTTATTTCTCACAATTGCAGCTAATTCTTCATCATCTGCATCATCATCCTCAGATGCTGAGGGAACTTGAAAGACCACTTTCTTATCATGAGGACTTGGACGTTTTCCTCGGCCAGCTGTGGTCTTCCTTTTCAGCAGAGTGGGACTGCTTGAGGAATTTGCTGATGTCCCTGAGGCAATTGAGAACCCTGCTGTCCTTTGACATGTGCCAAGGTGCACGGGCATTGAGGACTTGGCTGCGGCAGCCGAAGATTGTTCAGCCACAGAAGGAGCCCTTGATGATTTTGCCTGGGGCATATGCTGTGAGGAACTAGGGGCTGAAGACATTGGGGTTGAGGATTTCAACTTGACGGCTGATTTCTTTGACATTGCCTTCTTGGGAGCAGAACCACTGACAGAAGTCTTGGCTGAGGCAGCAGCAGCAGAGTCTTCATTGAATTGCCTCACTGCCTCTTTTGCTTGCCTAGCCAATTTTGCCTAGCGTCTTTCCCATTCATGTGGAAAGTCCTCACCAGTTTTGAGGCTAGTTGGATCAGCATGTTGTCCTGCTGCCAAGGGAGCTCTTCTGCATGGAGGCTTGATCGCAAATTTCTTCATGTACTTGGGGGTAACATAGCGATATTCTCTCCATTCCTTCATCCATCTCCTTTCAATCCTCTGAATGCGAACTTTGCGCTGTTGTTTGGTCTCTTTGCCATGAGTTGCTTCATCAGGTGTACAGTATTCCTCATAGATATCATCAGGAATCTCAAAAGTAGTTTGCACTTCAGGTCTCTTCCCTCCTTTCTGAGGTCTTTTGCCATCAGCCATTTTCTTCGGCTGAGGATTTTGCACTTTTGAGGATTTTGAAGAGGTGTGTAATTTTTTTCAAGGAATGCTGCAAATGAGTTAAGTTGATGAGAACCTAGAGATTCATCAGCTGACATTTTGTACCTGTGAATAGAGTGTAGGTGCGAAGAGTTTGAAGAGGTCATATGCGTTCTCAGAATTTTTTGCAAAAAAAAAAATCAAGTTTGAGGAATTTGACCAGAGATGTCTTGAAGAATTTCACTAAGTGTTCTTGTCTCAGGTTCCAGAGTTGTGCAGATTGTGAGATCCACACAATTGAGGAATCATGAAGAATATTGTTACTTAGGGAAATTTCTCAAGAGAACATTGGTTGATTGGATCTAGAGAGATGGATTCTTGAAGAATAAACTCAGTTTGAAGTTTTTGTGAGAATCATGATGATAAAAAATGGGGTAAAATAAGATTTTATTTACCATAAGCGAAGAACACGACGAACAGAGAAGGAAGTGAAGGAGTTCGTAAGTCCAGATCTCCCACGCCCTAGCTTGGCAGAGGGAGACAGCTACAACGGCGGCGGGGTGAAGACTTCCGCGGCCGATGCGAGTACGACGACGGCGAGGTCGAGGCAGTGAAGCTCTTCCTCTCCAGGGACGATGATGTTAGCGGCGGCGCTAGGTCTGAAGCTCGGGAGAGATGGGAGTGAGGAGTAACCCGAGCAAGTGGAAGGGAGGGGGTATTTATAGCGGTAGTAAAACCAACTGGCCCGAAGACTTTGGACCAGTTTACCCCTGACCCTTGCCATTCACACGACATGTGTCACCCACGTACTGTGTAGTGGAGATAGTGGGGGATCGTGGGTTATCCAGTCGTGGGAGTCGGAACGGTTTGAGCAGCAATTGCCAAAAATTGAGATTGAATATTTTAATGTTTCGTTCGCAAATTCTTCAGCTGTCAAGGACACAGTGAAGACTTTGAACGAGTTTCAAAGTAGAACGCATATGAAGAATTTGTGAACAGACTAGGTTGAGTTTAGCATAGAGGGGTAACGGGTCCGATCACATTCACTTAGAAGAAAAATCAACTTGAAGAATTAGCTATAAGTGAATGCTGTTGAGGACATAGAAAAACTCAATATATATAAATAGTCAATGAAGAGAAACTCATATGAAGAACATCAGTTGAAGAATTTGAAATTTTGAGGAATTTGCAAATTTGAAGAATTTCAACTGTTGTTGGTGGCGTTACCCACCGTATAAGAATGATGATTTCGGACACCGCGTACAATTGTCGTAGGGTTCTGAGAATCAAATTCTTCATTAATTTCTTCACACTTAGAGAGTTAGTCTTCATTGATTGAAGAAAAACGTTACTTCGTGTGTTGCACATCAAAGTCATCAATTTTGCATAAGTGTTAGGATGTGTGTCCTTTCAAAGAACATTCGAAGATTCTAAGATATTTAGCTCACACCGCAACTTGCAAAATCTCTTCTCATCCAAGGGCTTTGTGAAGATATCAGCCAGTTGTTCTTTAGTCTTCACGTGGTCGAGGAAGATGTCGCCCTTCATCACATGGTCACGAAGAAAATGATGACGATTCTGGATGTGCTTGGTCTTGGAGTGTTGAACTGGGTTGTGAGCAATCTTGATGGCACTCTCGTTGTCGCAGTAGAGAGGGACATTCTTCACGTTGATGCCGTAGTCCTTGAGGGTTTGCTTCATCCATAGCAATTGAGCACAACAAGAACCAGCAGCAATGTACTCAGCTTCAGCAGTGGATAGTGACACGCAGTTCTGCTTCTTCGAAGACCAACAGACTAAGGATCGTCCAAGGAAATGACATGTGCCTGACGTTGACTTGCGGTCCACACGATCACCAGCATAATCAGAATCAGAATATCCAATGAAGTCAAGATCTGAGCCCTTGGGGTACCATAATCCTAGTGTTGGAGTGTGAGCTAGATATCAAAGAATATGTTTCACAGCCTTATGGTGTGATTCCTTCGGTTTTGCTTGAAATCGGGCACACATGCAAACACTAAGCATAATATCTGGCCTAGATGCACATAGATACAATAAAGAACCAATCATGGAGCGGTATTCCTTCTGATCGAAATCTTTACCACTTTCGTCAGAGCAGAGTTGAGCCGATGTGGGCATAGGAATCTTGACACCTTTGCAATCCTGCATGCCGAATTTCTTCATGACATCCTTGAGGTAATTCTCTTGAGATATGAAGATGCCATTGCGTTGTTGACGAATTTGAAGCCCTAAGAAGAATTTGAGCTCTCCCATCATAGACATTTGATATTCTTCACCCATCATATAGGAAAATTCGTCACTGTAACGTTTGTCAGTACATCCAAAGATAACATCGTCCACATATATTTGGCACACAAATAATTCATCATCATATGATTTTGTGAAAAGAGTTGGGTCAAGTGAACCGGGTTTGAAGCCTTTCTTCATGAGGAATTCCTTCAGTGTGTCATACCACGCCCGAGGGGCTTGCTTGAGGCCATAGAGGGCCTTGTTGAGTCTGAAGACTTTGTCAGGATACTTTGGATCTTCAAAACCTGGGGGTTGAGCAACATATACTTCTTCCTCAAGCTTACCATTAAGGAATGCACTTTTCACATCCATTTGATATAAGATGATATTGTGATGGTTAGCATAAGCAAGCAGTATGCGAATAGCTTCAAGTCTAGCAACAGGTGCAAACGTTTCATCAAAATCAATTCCCTCAACCTGTGTGTAGCCCTGTGCCACAAGACGGGCCTTATTCCTCACTACCTGACCAAGTTCATCTTGTTTGTTGCGGTAGATCCACTTTGTACCTATGATATTGTGCTTGCGAGGATCTGGGCGTTTGACGAGTTCCCACACGTTGTTGAGCTTGAATTGATGTAATTCCTCTTGCATGGCTTGAATCCACTCAGGCTCCAAGAATGCTTCATCAACTTTAGTGGGCTCTGTGATAGAGACAAACGCAAAGTGCCCACAAAAGTTAGACAAATGTGAAGCTTTTGAGCGTGTGAGGGGACCTGGTGCATTGATGTCGTCGAGGATTTTCTTGATCTGCACTTCATTTGCAAGTCGTGGATGAGCAGGTTGAAGACTTTGTTGAGGCTGAGCATTTTCTTCAGCACCATTTTGTTCAGGTGGGTCAGCATGAAAGTCTTCAGCGTTGGGTACAACTTCTTCAGAGAGTTGTTCTTCAGTAGGGATCACATCTTCAGTGGCCTTGAACCTAATGGATTCCTCAGGAGGCATTTCATCTAGCACAGGAGGCAGGTGCTCTCTTTGCGAGCCGTTAGTTTCATCGAACCGCACATCTACAGTTTCAACAACCTTGTTGTGATAGGTGTTGAAGACTCTGTAGGTGTGCGAGTCCTTTCCGTAGCCAAGCATAAAACCTTCATGTGCTTTCGGTGCAAATTTAGAACTGTGGTGAGGATCTCTAATCCAACATTTAGCACTGAAAACTTTGAAATAACTCACATTGGGTTTCTTGTCAGTGAGGAGTTCATATGAAGTCTTCTTGAGGAATTTGTGAAGATATACCCTGTTGATGATGTGGCAAGCAGTATTGATTGCCTCAGGCCAGAAGCGACGAGGAGTCTTGTATTCATCAAGCATGGTGCGAGCCATCTCAACAAGAGTCCTGTACTTGCGCTCCACAACGCCATTCTGCTGAGGAGTTTAAAGGGCAGATAACTCATGAGTAATACCAAGTTCATCAAGATAATCATCAAGACCAGTGTTCTTTAACTCAGTGCCATTATCACTCCTGATATGCTTGATCTTGACGCCGAAGTTCATCGAGGCCCTTGAAGAAAATCTTCTGAAGACATTCTGCACTTCAGATTTGTACAGGATAATGTGCACCCAAGTATAGCGAGAGAAATCATCAACAATAACAAAGCCATATAAGCATGGAGTATTTGTTAGTGTGGCATAGTGAGTAGGACCAAAGAGATCCATATGAAGCAATTCAAAAGGATGAGTGGTAGTCATGATAGTCTTGGATGGGTGCTTAGAGCTGGTCATCTTTCCAGACTCACAAGCCCCACACAAGTGATCCTTGAGGAATTTGACACCCTCGATGCCAATGCCGTGCTTTTTCTTCGCGAGTGTGTGCAAGTTCCTCATGCCAGCATGTCCAAGTCATCGATGCCATAGCCAGCCTTCTGAAGCTTTTGCTAGTAGACATGTGGCTGGCTGTGGACCTGTAGAGAAATCAACAATATACAAGTCTCCTCTCCTAAAGCCTTCGAAGACTTTGGATTTGTCAGATTCCATGATGACAACACAATGATATTTGCCAAAGATGACAACCATATCAAGATCACAAAGCATTGAGACAGACATGAGGTTGAATCCAAGGGACTCGACAAGCATCACCTTATCCATGTGTCGATCCTTCGAGATTGCAACCTTACCTAGACCCAATACCTTGCTTTTTTCCTTTATCAGCGTAGGTGATATGCTTCAGATGAGAGGGAGCTAGTGGAATGTTCATCAATAGGTTCTTGTGACCAGTCATGTGATTGGTGCATCCACTGTCGAGGACCCACTCAGTTGCCTTGGTATTTCATCCTGCAGATGAATTTGTACATCTTACGAACGCATATGCTTCAGAGTGAAGAATATGACTTCAAATTCATCAGAATGAATTTCATCACATATTGTAGTAAGCAAAGTAAAGTGAGGACGTGAGAAATGAATGATTCATTTCTTCATGATTGGCTTGCGTCCTTTCATGCATTTCCTCAGGTCTCCAGCAAATTCATCACACGTTCAAGTTCGTCTGGAGACCTGACCCTGCATATAAGAGATTAGTTCGATTTCTTCACCACCCACATCTGGAGGGGTGGCAAAGAGTTCATCATTCTGTGAGCTACATATGAGAAGGGTGGCATAGAAGCAAGTGCACTTCGTTTCACAGGACGGGGGTTAGAGTACTCATATGAATAAGCAGAGAAATTCTTCGAGGACTTATGAACATAATGATTTGAAGAATAATGGGCATATTCATGACCCTTAGATTTTCCCTGCGAAACAGAAGCATTAGCACGAGAATGATATGATTTTTGACCATATGAGGAATTTGGTCCATGTGAGGACTTTGGTCCTAGTGAAGACTTCGGTCCAACTGAAGAATTTGATCTGGGGTTCCTGTTCTTCACTGGTGGTGTCATGAGGACATTCACCCGAAGACTTTCCAAGCAGCTCTTGGGAACCCAGATTTTCTTCAGAGGGGGGCCATTCCTGTAGTTAGTTCCAACATATCTAGCAAATACTTCACCATTCTGATTTTTGAACAGTTTATAGTTGGAGTCAACTGACTTATCAGAGGAATATGATGATTCACAAGTAAAGCCAGATAACGTGGATGGATCTACAGGAGGTCCTTTTGCAGCAACCCATGAGGTTTTGGGATACTGCTCAGGTTTCCAGTAAGATCCATCAGCATTGAGTTTCCTCTCAAAAGCAATACCCTCTTTCCTAGGGTTCCTGTTCAGAATCTGCTTTTTAAGCACATCACAAAGGGTTTGATGCCCTTTGAGGCTTTTGTATATGCCTGTCACATACAATTCCTTCAACCCTGCATTGTCGTCAGTGATACTAGTGGTATCCTCAGATGAGGAATTTGTGACCATAGAAATAGTTGAAGAATTTGCAGCGATAGAAGCATTTGAACTTTCAGGTGAAGAATGAGCAGTTTCACGTTCGATGCATTTCAAACAAGGTGGAACAAAATCTTCCTGAGCGGTACTGATCTGTTGAGCAAGCAAGGAGTCATTATCCCTTTGAAGATCTTCATGAGACACCCTTATTTTCTCAAGATCTTGCTTTCTTTGAAGAAATTCATAAGAAAGCTTCTCATGATCGACTAAGAGGGCCTCATGACGACTTTGAAGGTTATCATACTTGGACTGAAGACTTTGAAGGTCCTTAGTCAAAGTTTGAGTATGATCCACTTCCTCATTCAACAGGTCATCGCTTTTGTCTAGTTGTTTTTGAAGCTTTTCAATGACACTTTGTTGTTTAGTAGCAATATTAGCAAGTTTGGAATAGCTAGGTTTCATGTAATCCTTAGATTCACCATCACTTGATTCAGAAGAGGAATGGTGTGAGAGTACCTTTGATCCTTTGGCCATGAGACACATAGATGAGGAAGATGAAGTTGGATCAGTCTTCTTCGTTTTGAGGAAGTTCTTGTATTCGATGAACCTGGGATCTTGACGAGTGCGATAGCCTTCATGAACATCCGATAGCCTGTCCCAGATGAGCTTTGCAGTGTGAAGATGGGAGATGCTTTTGAACATGACCTTTGACAAGCTAGAGTAGATGATATTCTTTGCCTGGGTGTCCAGCTATGTGTACTTAAGAATGTCATCAGCATTTGCCATCTTGCAGAGATCAGTCAGTCCAATCTCAGTAACAGTCCATAGCTCGCTGTTCTTTGATATGAGGTGCTTCCGCATGAGGACTTTCCATTTGGGATAGTCAGATCCATCAAAGACAGGACATTCTGTGGTTGCCTGGGCACTGCTTGCCATGAAGCAATAAGTGGGAGCGTAGTCATCATTGCTGATGTCAGAGTCGTTTGAGTTGCCATTTTCCTCATCGTTGAAGATGGACTTGCTGACGAAAGTAGTAGCGAGGGCCAGGCTTGCCACACCAGAGTCCGACTCCTCCTCAGATTCTTCCTCTTTCTCACATTCTTCAGATTCTTCTTCAGAATCCATTTCCTTGCCAATAAGTGCCCGAGCCTTCCTTAAGTTGTTCTTCCTGTGCGATGAGGACTTTGAAGATGAGGACTTTGCAGATGAGGACTTTGAAGATTTCTTCTTTTTCTTTGAGTCATCAGAACTGTCATCCCTGTATTTCTTCTTTCTTGATTCTTTTTCCCAGAGAGGACAATCAGAGATAAAGTGACCAGATTTCTTGCATTTGTGACAAGTTCTCTTCTTGTAGTCGCTTGAAGAATCTGATTTCTTCATGCTACTTTTTGATGATTTTCCAAACTGACCTCTCCTTGAGAACTTCTGGAATTTCCTCACGAGCATTGCTAGCTCCTGACTCAGTTCTTCAGGATCACCAAGACTACTATCAGATTCTTCATCTTCAGATGAGGAAATTGCCTTAGACTTCAAAGCACGAGATCTTCCATAACTTGGCCCGTAGAGGTCTCTCTTCTCAGCTTGTTGGAATTCATGAGTATTGAGTCTCTCAAGAATATCAGCAGGATCTAGTGACTTGTAGTCTCCACGTTCTTGGATCATCAAAGCAAGTGTATCAAATGAGGAATCAAGGGATCTCAGCAGTTTCTTCACCTCCTCATGGTCGGTGATGTCAGTGGCACCAAGAGCCTGAAGCTCATTGGAGATATCAGTGAGGCGATCGAAAGTTTGCTGAACATTTTCATTGTCGAGTCTTTTGAAGCGGTTGAAGAGATTGCGAAGAACATCAACCCGAGAGTCGCGTTGAGTTGAAATGCCTTCATTGACTTTGGATAGCCTATCCCAGATAAGCTTAGCAGTCTCCAAAGCACTCACTCTGCCATACTGACCTTTGCTCAGATGGCCACATATGATATTCTTCGCTTGAGAGTCGAGTTGCTTGAATCTCTTCACATCAGCAACAGTAACAGTGGGAGTGACGCGGGGAACACCATTTTCCACAACATACCAGAGATCGTTGTTAATTGCCTCGAGATGCATGCGCATCTTGTTCTTCAAGTAAGGGTAGTCCGTCCCATCGAAGGTAGGACACCCAACTGAGACCTTGATCATGCCTGCAGTCGACATAACTAGAACTCCAGGTGGTTAAACCAAAATTACACAGAACAAGGGAGTACCTAGCTATGATACCAATTGTAAGTGCGTTATATCGACTAGAGGGGGGGGGGTGAATAGGCGATTTTTACAAATTCGTTACTTGAGGAAATACTTGTTGAGGAATTAGCTAAGTGACGATCTGCTAGCAGCGGAATAAGTACTCAAGTGCATGTGAAACATGTTAATAGCATAGTCATCATGATGAAATGAAACATACACAGAGCATGAATAGCGTGAACAGGATAAGCAGGCTGACGATACGGTGACTGAAGAATTTGGGGTGAGGAAATTGAGAAAGTCTTCAGTCAAATTCTTCAAACAGTAACGATCAATTTCATCATCAGATATACGAGGAAATGAAAGGGTTGAGGAAATAGAACCAGAGGCTCGATGAAGACAGTGATTTGATAACCCAGTTCCAACTGCTGTGACAGTTGTACGTCTGGTTCGGAGCGGCCTGGTATTTAAACCAGAAGACACACAGTCCCAGGACACATAGTCCTTACCGTATTCTCCTTGAGCTAAGGTCACACAGACCTCGCCCAACACTCGTGGTAAGTCTTCAGGGTAGACTTCCAAAACCCTCACAAACTGGTCACCCGGCAATCCACAATTTACTGCTGGATGCTCTAGACCACGGTCACCCGGCGAGCCCCAATTGACTGCAGGATGCACTAGACCATGACATCTAACCGTCTGGAAGATACACAGTCTTGAAAGGTAACAAGCGTCGGTTCCACACAGGAACAATTTCTTCAGTGATGCTCAATCACTTTGGGTTGGTGGTTTGGTTTTGGGGTTTTTCGTCACTGATGGTTTTCACTCAAAGTTCTCGAGAATGGGATGCTCTCAAAGGACAAGTGTCAAGTTCTCTCTCAGAGCAGCCAACCAACTAGTGGTTGTGGGGGGGCGGCTATTTATAGCTAGGGTGCATCCCGACATGATAAGACATAAATGCCCCCCAATGATATGACTGTTAGGTGGATAGAATATCTGGACAGCTGGCGCAAAGCACAGCAACGGTCGGAATTAGAACTGTCAAATTCCTCAGGGCTTATCATATTCCTCACTTGTAGGTAATTGGCACTGGCGAAATCCTAACTCCTCAGTCAGACCAATTTCCTCAGAGACCAGAAGAACATCGTCTCTGTCTCTGAAGAACTTGACTGAACTGCAAGAGGTTTCCAAAGGCTTCACTCGAAGGATTGGGTTATGTTGAGGCTATTGAGTTGAGCATCAGTTGGAAATTTTTCCTTAGTTTTACCTCGACCCCCTTTAACAATACGGAGTTTCCTATGACTCAAGAAAAGAAAAGAAACAATAAAAACTAAAGTCTTCATGCTTCATAATCCTCATTAATGTCTTCAAGCTCACACCGTCTTCTTTAATATCAAAGTCTTCAGGAAATACCAAACTCTTCAGCAAAGTCTTCACCAAAGTCTTCAGTTGAAGACATTCATTTTTCGGGGTCGATATTCTTCGAATATACCAAACTCCTCATCGACTTATAGAGCATGTGTACACTCACAAACATATTAGTCCCTTAACCTATAAGTCTTCAATACACCAAAATCATTGAGGGGCACTAGATGCACTTACACTCTCTCTCAGAAAATATGATGGGGCAAGTATGGAATAGTTCTGAGTGCTTCTCTTTCGAGTGGGTGGTGGTGAAGGGGTATATATAGGCATCCCCAAAAATCCAACCGTTGCACCTAAAGTGACCAACTCGGTGACACCGATGTGTGAATCTCGGTGGTACCGAAGTGACCAAAAGGTGGCAACTTTTGAATCTCGGTGAGACCGATATATAATTCTTGGTGGTACCGATTAGGTGACCAACGGTCAGATTGCGCAACTCGGTGACGCCGATCCAACAAACTCGGTGGTACCGATTTTGTGAATCAAGGTAATAGAAAGTTGGCAACCCAAACTCGGTGGTACCAAAGTGGAATCGGTTGCATCGATGTGCTAGTGTTTGGCATGGGTCTATCTGAGTTTGGGAATCGGTGGCACTGAGTGGAAAGTATTGGTTGCACCGATTTTGGATATTTGACTTTGGACAGACTTTTGTGGAAGAGCTTGTGGGTGTTTTTGGTGACTATCACTTGTGCACGTATGAGCATTTTGTTCACCAACAGTACCTTACCCCCTTTTAATAGTATTGGCTTTCCTATGGACTCAAAGTGATTTCTCACAAAGTAAAATGTAGAGTCCTCTTGCTTGAAGCTTTGCCAATCCATTTCCTTGCATCTTGGGGTTTCTCCACAATCCTTTTGCCATCCCTATCATTGAACTTTTCCTGAAATATGCTTAGTGGAAACATTAGTTCAATTACATATATGTTGTTATTAATTACCAAAACCACCAAGGGAGCAAATGTGCTTTCAATCTCCCCCTTTTTGGTAATTGATGACAACATATAGATCAAAGCATCGACATATGATATAATCAATGAATATAATCGTCGCTTTGAGAAGTATGTGATAAGCAAGAGCTCCCCCTAAATTTGTGCATTATTTTGAATTTGCGTTTGAATGCAAATGCACAATTGATTAGGTACATGGGGCACTCTTTTATGTCACATACAACTTGGTGGTGTGCGAGAATAGTAAGAATGAACATTATAGCACAACACAATCAAGCAAAGGTGAATGATCATCTCAGGAGCATCATAATGATAGGAAATAGTAGCAACACACATTAAGCGTATGATCAAACACCAACAAACGTTTAACACAAACAACCAAAAGATCAAATGTTTTTGAAAAAGCGAGAAAAACCAAACGCTCTTTCTCACTCGAAGCCTAAAGATCTATATACACTTCTCCCCCTTTGGCAACAAGTTACCAAAAAGTTCAAAGGCATATATCTAAGCGCTCTTCTGGGGCTGATCTCCTCCGGTAGTCGATGAAGGAGTTGAGAGAACTGCGTCGGCGAAGACCTCTGCTGATGTCATGGATGGAGTTGGAGTGGCAACTGGAGGTACTGGAGCTGATGGAGTTGAGGAGGCTGTAGCAGGTGCTGATGAAGAAGGCCTCAAAACTGGAGCTGGCACTGTGGCTGATCTGGCCTGAGTAGTGAAGTGAGTGCCTGGCCTGAGAGGAGAGTCATCCTCATCATCTGTAGTGTCGGGACTAGGCACACTGTCAACTTCCTTCTTGAGCTCATTCACGGTCTTTGTCAGCCCATCCACCTTGTCATTTAGAGTCTTGATCCTATTCTCAAAGATCCTCACAAGACTATTCTGATTCCCCGGTATGTCCTTGATGTCCTTCTGCATGCCCTGAACGACAGTGATCAAGAGATCCATTTGCTCGTTCCTGGATCTAGGGACTTGAGCACTAGTGGCTCTAGCTTCCTCTGCCTCTGCCTGAGCTACAACTGATGTGGGATGATCTGGGTCCATCACCACAACGTTGTCCTCAAGATCTGGCTGTAGGGGCAAATGGGGCCTGTCAAGAGCAAAAATGTGCTTCTCTAGCTTGGAATTGATGAGCATCTGAATGTAGGGTGCATAACAGCATGAGCGCTTCTGATCAGCAGCAACCCTCTTCACAGTCTCTACTATCAAGTCCATCACTCGTATCCTGGTGTGTCCATCAAGATGGATCAGCATGTTGATGGAATAGCCTCGAATCATCTTCTCATCTCCAGACTTAGGCATCAACGTGTGCCTCAAGATAGTGTTCATGGTGCGGAGGCCAGCCTGGAGGAAGTAAATGGATCCTAACTTGTGAGATTTCAAGTTAGCAGCAGGGATCTCATTGTACATGTTCTTCATGGAATCATGGCTCTCCTTGGATTCAGAGTAGACATCCAAGTCACCATCTTGCACCTTTGGGACTCCTAAGATGGCAGCCCATTCATCAACAATGGATTCATATCTTGCTCCTTCAGTCATCCACACAATCCTACCATCTCCATAGAAATGAGCAGTGGAGTAGAATTGCATGATCATCTCGTCGTTCCATGCAGTGAATTCTTTGCCAACAAATTCATCTAGGCCAATGCAATGAAAATTCTCTTGAACATTTGGAAAGTAATCTTCATTTGCCTTGATATATTTCCAATCAACATATCTCATATCACTGACAGCTGGGCTCTTGTCAAGCAATACAGTCTCATAGAAATCCCGTTGCTCCTTGGTATAGAACCTATAGTCCACAGCTGTTTTTCTCCTCTGAGCATATGGATCAATTGCTCTCCATGCCCTCAAACCAGAATCCTTCCTCTTCTTCATATCTTCAGCAAGCAGGTGGCTGGCATTGTGCTCTGGAAGGTGTGGTCTGAGCTTCATCAAAGCAGTCATGTCATCATCATCATCAGCTTCCCTGAAAGTGGAGGTCTTGTTCTTGGAAGAAGCTAGAATCTCTCTGGAGAACCTCTTGGGTTTGTCAGCAGCAACAGCCTTCTTGGGAGCAGATTTGGTGCTCTTGGAAGTGGTAGCCTTGGGCATAGCATCTGCCATAAGCTTCTTTTTCTTCTTGGGAGGGGCCTTTGCAGCTGGCTCTACCTCCTCCTCTACAGCAGCTGCCTCCTCTGGATCCTCATACATAGAGGTAGGCCTGCCAACAACATGGATAATCCTCTTCCTGGATCTCTTCTTCTCACCAGCCTTCTTGGGCATAGACTTCCTGGGAGGCTCAATAGTCATGGTTGCTCTGGAGCTCTCAGGTGCTCTCACTGTCTCAGAGCTAGCATATTCCTTTCTGATAGCTTTCTTATTTTTGGAAGAAGTGCCAGCATCATCCTTTTTAGGCAGCTCCTCAGGGATGAAGTCCTCATCCTCCTCATCAGAATTGAGCTTCCTCCTAGTTCTTGTAGCAGCCTTGGGCAAGTCTGGAGAACTAGGCACATCATCAAAGCTTCCCTCAGGACTAGTGCCTGAGTCCATGTCAACACTCTGCTCTCTGAAGTTGTTCTCATGTCTTCAGCCTCTGACATATCTGACCCTGTGAATAGAGTATAGAGGAGTAGAGGGGTTGAGCAACACAAAACACAGAGATTTTCAAAAATTTGAACAAGGAAGACATTAGTTTTAGCTTTCTGCAGAAGGTATTTCGGTGTCACCGAGTGGTATTTTTCGGAGTCACTGAGACTGACCATATGCATCAACAGAGACTTGGCAGCCTTTTCGGTGGAACCGAAAAGTTTGCTTCGGTCTCACCGATATGGTTCTCAGTAACCCTAAAACACAATCGGTGGAACCGATTTTTTCAACTCGGTGGTACCGAGATGCAATCTGCGGACAGCTAACCCTAAAATTTTCATTGTTCGCTAATCTATGGGAACTGTCGTGGATAGGGAGGATTGCACATAGTATCTTATAGATAAGAACATCTCAATGTGCAAGAATTAGACGATGGAGCGCAAGAGAGGATCGGATCTGTACCCTAGCTTGGTGACGGTCCGCTACGGCGAAGACGGCGGCGAAGATGCCCGTCGACGGCAAGGATCCCAGTGGCGGAGGAGCACGGGGAGGCAAGGGCGACGACCGGGGGGGGGGGGGTCCTTTTTGGCAGCTTAGGGTTTTGGAGCGCGACGGTTTGAGGAGTCAATTTCAAAGCATCGGGTCCACAGCATATGTGACGCCCCCATTCTCGACCGTACGCTAATCATGGACACAATGCGTACGACCAAGATTAGGGACTCACTGATTGATATCACAACACAACAAAAGACACAAATATAAAGTCATACAGCTCCATATTACAAGCCAGGGGCTTCGAGGGCTCGAATACAAAGCTCGACATAAACACGAGTCAGCGAAAGCAAATATATCTGAGTACAGACATAAGTTAGACAAGTTTTGCCTTAAGAAGGCTAGCACAAACATAAGCACGGATCGAAAGAGGCGAGGCCTCCTGCCTGGGAACCTCCTAACTACTCCTGGACGTCGGAGAAGTCTACGTCGTAGTAAGCGCCATCCTGCTGGTAGGGGCCTCCGTCGGGGTAGTAGTAGTCGACATCTCCAGCGTACTCCAACTCCTGGGCTCCATCAACTGAATGCAGCAACGTATCGAGGGGGGAAAAGAGAAAGGCATAGCAGCATGAGTACTCATCCAAAGTACTTGCAAGGCTTACATCAGAACTATGCTAGATATGCATCATTATCAAGGGGTGGGATTATATCTGGACTGACTGCAGAAAGCAAGAATAGGGAGAAGGCCTAGTCCTATCGAAGACTAGCATCTTCAACATCTTGCAGCATTAGAAGAGTGCAGATTGGTATCTAATATATAGTCATATTGTTGTAGCAATTTTATTAAGTAACCTCGCCCAGAGATCCTTCCTCGACTCCCTGCGAGGAAGCAATCCCGGAGCCACAATTCATTTCAAATTAAAGTCACAATTATAGTTGTATAAGGTCAAGGTACAACTCCAAGTCGTCCTGTTACCGTGGACACGGCTATTCGAATAGATTTTTCATCCCTGCAGGGGTGCACCACATATTCCCAACACGCCTGAGTCACCTCCGGCCGGACACACTTTCCTGGGTCATGCCCGGCCTTGGGATATCAGCACGTCGTCGCCCCACCTAGACTCAACGAAGAGGCCCGCCCGCCGGTCTAAATCCTAAGCGCGCAGGGGTCATGGGCCCAATCACCCTTTGCACTCCTGCACGATGCGAACGCGGCCGGAAGCAGTCCTAGCACCCCTTAGTAACAAGCGCGACGCGTTCCAGACCAATCCGGCGCGCGCCACTCCATTGCTGACGTCCGATGAGCTTCGGCTGATACAACGACGCTGAGTGCCCATAACTTTCCCACGTGATGGTTAGTGCATATTAAGGCCAACGACCTAACTCAGATCAAGTACCCAACCCATTAGCAATTTATTAGTGCGGGGCAAGCGCGAACCATGAAATGCAGTCCGTCGCCCCGCCAATAACACTCGGGTGCTTTACCGGCGCACCCCACCACATATCACTCTCACGGGTACCCTTGGGGCCGACCCGTCTTCAACAAGTTGCTGTAACCAGGTCATAGTAACTGTGTGTCTATACACCAAGTGGATATCCGAGGAATCACCCTCGATGGATCCCACTCGAGGTATGAGTAAGACAAGAGTCGCTACCGGTAAATGGGAAGGAGGAATCACCCTCGATACCCATGACCGTTAGCTACGCTACAGAATTAACACCGGGAGTGCTAAGTGAGGTATCACCCTCGGCACTCGGTAGTAGCTCTGCAGTGCCATACTTAGGGGGTGTGTGGTGATGTGTCGGTAACGGCTTGTCAGTCATGACGACCGAGTCTTCTGTCTTCAAGTCCTCGGTGTCGTTGATGAAAGCAGGGGCAACTGGGGCTAAGGGGGTCTCATGGGTTCACTGATCAACCTATTCTAGGCAGTTGATATAAAAGCAGGTGTAGTAGCAGTTCATCAAAAACAGGCTATGCATCAGATATAGGGGCTAGCTAATACAGTACCAAAATCTAATGCAAGCATAAGAGGGAGAGAGATGGGTGATATCGGAATGCTCAAGGGGGGGTTTGCTTGCCTTGTTGCTCTGCTGCAAAAGGCTGGTCGTCAGGGGCATAGTCGGGCTCGGCAGCAGCGTCAGTCTCGGGCTCTACCGAAGAGAAGAGGGGGAAGAAACAATAAATACAAGCAGACAGATGCAAGACGATGGATGACATGGTAACATGCAGGGCTAGGCATGCACTAACGCATTACTACGCGTTGTAGACGAAGCGGGAGAATATCTAACGATATTTCCCGGGTCTTTGGATTTGTCGGACAGGCGATCCGGAGGGGAAAGTTCCAAGTTCATCATGCTAGGAGCATGTGACAGATCAACGGATAGCGTATTCGGATTCGTGGGATTTTTCTGATCAACTTTCATGTATAAAACTTTTTCATCTGAGCTACGGATTATTTTCTATTAATTTTCAAAGTTTTAAACAATTTCTGGAATTATTTCTATTTATTAAAATCAACATTATCCAGAACAGTAAATGATGACGTCATCATGACATCACCATGACGCCAGCAGGTCAACAGGGGCTAACCAGAGTCAAACCTGACCAGTGGGTCCCACTGGTCAGTGTCTGTTCTAATTAAACATGTTTTAATTTAGCTAATTAACCTAATTAGCAGGTGGGTCCACATGTCAGTGACTAATTAGGGTTAAACTAAATATTTTAATTAATCCAGTTAGTTAATTAGGCAGCTGACAGGGGGACCCACCTGTCATACACAGAGGGGCATGGGGTCCCACCAGTCAGTGACTGGGCTCTGCCCAGTCAGCCAGTTGACCAAGTCAACTGGTCAACTGGGCTGGCCTGGCCCACTTGCCAGTGACCCAGGGGGTGGCCCCGGTCAGCCCACGTCGGCGGCGACCAGCGACTGGTCTCCAGCAACCAAATACGCGGCGGCCGAGCACCGGAGCTCGTCGAAAATCGCCCACAGGCGGCCGTTTGACGCGCGGGTGGTCGTGTTCGAACGAGGAGAGAAGGCCACGTCGATCCATGGCCCTAGCGCGAGCTGAGACGGCCGGAGACGAGCGCTACGACCTCGCCGGCGGCGAGCTTCTCGGCTGAGGATCGGGATCGACGCTACGGCACGCAAACGAACGAATGGAAGCGGCGGGGAGAACCTACGCGATGCGCTGATGCGAATGGGCACTAGCCCGAGACCATAGGGTCGTCGGAGCCTCGCCGGCGACGAGCCCGAGCGGAGCTCAGGCGTGGCCATGGCGGTCGAGGGTGAAACAGAGCCGTAGCGCGCTCGGAGAGAGGTCAGGGAGGAGCCACAACTCACCTGCATTGCAGAGAAGGCCCGGGGGAGAACGGACGCGACGCAGGGGAGGGAGATTTGGCGGCGAAGCTCGTCGGAGCCGAGGTTGAAGACGACTCCGCGCAGGCGCTGGGGCGGTCCTGAGCTCGAACCGGAGGTGGCTGGAGGCGCAGCGTAGCGAGGCAGAGCCGGGGAGCGCGTCGGTGGAGCTGGTGAGGCCCGGAGAGCGCGGCTAGCCGGCGTCCATGGCGTCGACGGCGCTCGGTCTGGAAAGGGAGGAGGCAGGGAGCGCGAAAGGTGGATCTGGAGGGGGCTAGGGTTTCGGGGAGAGCGAGAGGGAGGCCGGGGGGGGGGGGCTTATCCCCTCGGCTCACCTGCCCCGGCGCCGTGGCGGCCAGTGGCCGGCCGGCGAGCACTCGGCCACTGGGAAGGAGGCACGAGACGGGAGCAGGTGGGAGTGGGCTGGGCCGGCCTGGCTGGGCCACGGCCCGGTCGCCAGGTAAGTGGCCTCCGACCTTTCTCTTTTGTTTCTTTTCTTTTTTTTCTTTTCTTTGTTTCTGTTTTAATTCTTTTGTTTCTGTTTTATTTTAATTGCAGCACTATAGCACTTTTGTAAAATGTGATGCCTGGTCCAAATATTATCATGCAATATTTACCACTGTTAGAAAAGGTTTGGAGTCCATATGTTTCCATTTGGATTTTATTTAAATTAAAAGGGTATTAAATATTGCTGTTTGCTACTGTTCTTGTTGGTTGAGTTGCCTAGTGATTTTTAGTGATGTTGTTTTCCTTAACAGAATTAGTTATGGAATATTATCTATTAAGTGAACATTTTAGTTTTCATTTTTGAACAACTTTTATTTTCCATTTTTAATTTCCAATTGAATTTGAATTTGAAAAGAGATATGTTACTAATAATGATTAGGCACTATTGATCATGGTCATTACTGTGCTTAATTACAATGACCACTGTAGCTTAATTATCCGGGCGTCATAGCATACATACCCCTTGCTGTCGGTGACACCGGTTCGAAATTTTCGGTGTCACCGAGTTTCTCAACTGTCAGTTGACAGGGAAACTCGGTGTAACCGAGAATAAGGAATCGGTGTTACCGAGATTAAAAACTAGATCAACCCTCGGTAGTCGGTGAAACCGAGAAATGTTTGTTGGTCACACCGAGTTGCACTTGGGAGGTTTTGGAGTGCAGCCCTTTTCGACACGGAACTCCGAGTGCATCTCACATAGAGGGATCGAGAAGTGCTTGTTCAAGTTTTGTGATGCAGCAAGAATGGAATATGAGGTGAGAAAGCATAGATAGCTAGAGAGTGGTCCTAGGCATTCTTGTCCATCCAATTGGCAAAAGAGAAATCAAAAACCAAATAGCAACAATTGGATGTCCTCGAATGGATAAATAAATGCAGACCAACATGCTCACACAATAAGATGTCAAATGAAATCATGGCAAACATGCACATACATACTAGCATCTATCAAGCATTTTGGGGATGACAGAGTCATCTATATATGAGTATATTGACTTAGGAGCCAAGTAAGAATACTTGATCATAGGTCATACTCATCGTTTAAGCACAAGTGGGGTTACCACTTTTACATAAAGCATTTAATGTTATCACATACCAAGAGATGCTTTGACTCAAGTCTTAGAGTAAATCTCCCCCTTGATGTGACATCCCCCCATAGGAGGGATAAACTAACCTTGGGTTTTGTCGATGAAGACTTCATGTTGGTGAGGTAGTGGTGGATGCTCAAAGTTGATGAAGATCACCAAGAGTTGGGAGCATCCTTGCTGTTTCCTTACTCTTCTCACCTACATGGGTTAGTCCCAACACACAAGAGACAAATACAAGGATATCTATGGACATGGAGTGCAAAGCATATGTGATGATGTCCATGGATTTGTTGATTACCTTGTCCCTTGCTTACCTTTGAGGGAATGTGTGACTCCTTGAACTATTGCATATAGTTGATGTTGATTGCAAATAGTTCTTGCCAATAATGAATGTGAGTGAATTTCATTGGCGGAGTCACCCCTCAAGAACTCTCTAGTTCTTCTTCTTGGGGACCCGCATTAACTTGATGGGATCCTTGGTCTAGAAGTAGCCCTTGTAGAAGTTGAGCTTGAAGTAGCCTTGGGAACCCACTCCACCAAAGCTTGGGATTCATCTTCATATGAGTCAATGTCCTCTTGAAGCTTGTTCTTTCCCTTGAGCTTGTGGTCTTGTGGTGGAAGGTCATCTTGAGTGTTTGTTCCCTTGGGAGAAGTATTTTCATACTTCTATTTTTGAGGAACAAACTTGGGCTTGGGGTATTGACCTTCTTCCCATTCAACTCCATTAGCATTGAAGTAGCCAATGCCATGGTTCTTCCGATATCCTTCGTGCTTGCGTACAATTTCCTCAAATTGCTTACACCCGGCAAGACTCTTGTAGATACCTTTCTCTATAATTCCTTTCAATAAAGCATTTTCTTGCTCAAGTGTAACTTGGCTAAGAGAATCATCATTAGTGGAATCAATAGAACTACTAGAAGCAACATCATTAGGTTTGGCATTTTTATTGTTGCTACTAGATGAAGAACCTTTCTTGCCTTTGTTACTAGTTTGTCTAGATTTAACTTGTGGCATGAATGTAGACAAGAGTAATCATTTGGCTAGATAAGATGAAGTCTTCTTTCGGAGATCGTCATTGATAGCTTTTAGAAACTCATGTTCTTGCTCCAAGGTGAGCTTCTCGAAGCGTAGCTTCTCATGAGTCCTTACAAGCTCTCTATGATCTTCAAGAGTAGATTCATAAGCTAACTTAAGAGTGTTTAATTCTTTAGTTAGTTGTTCTATTTTCATCTTATCATCATCAAATGACTTATCTTGCCTAGCATGATAATTATCAAGTTCATTTTGACTAACATCACTAGTTTCATCAAAGTGCAAGTCATCATCACAAAGCAAATCATCTTCATCACTATTGAAATCAAGATACTCGGGGTGTGATACCTTGGGGCCTTTAGCCATGAAACAACTTCCACTCCCTTCATTTGGTGAATCAAATAGATCATAGGAGTTGGTAGTCACTAGTGCAAGTCCGGCAACACCTTCATCTTGACTATAGTCGGAGTTGGAGTGATAGCTTCTCTCGGAGTTGTTGTCGTAGTCGGAGCCAGAAACCCATTCACCAACATGAGCTTGATGTCTTTTACTTGTGTAGCTCCTGGTGTACTTGTCCTTCTTCTTCGAATCCCTACTTCTCCTTGAGGGTCTTCGTTCATAACGATCATCTCTACTCCTTCTCTCTCTTTGAGGCGATTCATTCCTTGAACTTCGTCTTCTAGGTGATTCTTCTCTTCGTTTGTAGGGAGCTGTGCACTCATTGGAGTAGTTTCCGGGCTTCCCACAATTGTAGCAGTTGCGGTCACGACTTGACGAACGCTTCTCTTCATATCTTGAGTTGGAGCTTCGTTCTTTGCCTCTATTCTTGTAGAACTTGTTGAATTTCTTGACCCTGAGGCTTATCTCTTCATTGGTGACAAGGTTGTCGCTTGAAGTTGTGGGAGCATCACTTGTGGCTTTGTAAGCATCGCTAGACTTGTTGTGAAGCTCTTCTTTGTCTTCGAGTGTCATCTCATGAGCAACAATCCTTCCAATGACTTCCGTAGGCTTGAGGTCTTTGTAGTTGGGCATCATTTGGATCAATGTGCACACGGTGTCGTATCTCTCATCCAAAGCTCGAAGTATCTTCTTGATGATGAATTTGTCGGTCATTTCTTCGCTTCCTAAGCCGGCAATCTCATTGGTGATGAGAGCTAGCCTAGAGTACATCTCCGCGACTCCTTCACCATCCTTCATCTTGAACTTGTCAAGCTGACTTTGAAGAACATCCAACTTGGATTCTCTCACGGACTCGGTTCCTTCGTGCATATCAACCAAAGTATCCCAAATCTCTTTTGCATTCTCAAGACGGCTGATTTTGTTGAATTCTTTGGGGCAAATGCAGTTGAAGAGAATGTCGCATGCTTGAGCGTTGTATTGCAACATCTTCAATTCATCCGCGGTCGCTTCACGATCCGGTTCCTTTCCATCACCAAAGAATTCACCTTGCAAGCCAACACGAACAACAACCCATACGGCGGGGTTATGACCAAGAATATGCATTTTCATTTTGTGCTTCCAACTAGCAAAATTATCGCCATCAAAGTACGGACCTCTACGGTGATAATTTCCCTCACTAGACGCCATACTCTCCTAGGTTGTGAGACCAATGCAATGGATACCAAAGCTCTGATACCACTTGTAGGACTGAAAGTATGTCTAGAGGGGGGGTGATTAGACTACTTGACCAAATAAAAATCCTACCTTTTCCCAATTTTAAGTGTTGGCAGATTTTAGCATTGATAGCAAGTCAAGCACACCCTACACATGCATGTCTAAGAGTATAGCAGAAGAAAGTAACAACAAGCATGTATTTAGTAGAGGGTAGGAAGGAAGATCAAACGCAATTTGTAGACACGAAGATTTTTCCCGTGGTTCCAATAGGTGGTGCTATTGTACGTCCACGTTTATGGAGTCTTCAACCCACGGAGTGTAACGGTCGCGAGAGTCCACGGAGGGCTCCACCCATAAGGGTCCACGAAGTAGCAGCCTTGACTATTCCATAACGGCTTCCGTCCATGAAGGACTAGCCTCACTATGGGTAGATCTTCACGAAGTAGGCGATCTCCTTGCCCGTACAAAATTCTTGGTTCAACTCGACAACACGAAGTAGGAGGCTCCCAAGCGACACCTAACGAATCTAGGAGGCACCACCCTCCAAAAGGTAATAGGCTTGGCAATATCGATGAACTCCTTGCTCTTGTGCGTCAAGATGATAGACTCCTCAACACACAATCACTCTCTCACAGATTTGGCTATGGTGGAAGAGATTGATTTGGTGGAAAGCAACTTGGGGAGGCTAGAGATCAAGATTCATATGGATGGAGTGGAATAGCTTGATCTCAACACATGAGTAGGTGGCTCTCTCTCAGAAAATATGATGGGGCAAGTATGGAATAGTTCTGAGTGCTTCTCTTTCGAGTGGGTGGTGGTGAAGGGTATATATAGGCATCCCCAAAAATCCAACCGTTACACCTAAAGTGACCAACTCGGTGATACCGATGTGTGAATCTCGGTGGTACCGAAGTGACCAAAAGGTGGCAACTTTTGAATCTCGGTGAGACCGATATATAATTCTCGGTGGTACCGATTAGGTGACCAACGGTCAGATTGCGCAACTCGGTGACGCCGATCCAACAAACTCGGTGGTACCGATTTTGTGAATCGAGGTAACAGAAAGTTGGCAACCCAAACTCGGTGGCACCGAAGTGGAATCGGTTGCACCGATGTGCTAGGGTTTGGCATGGGTCTGTCTGAGTTTGGGAACCGGTGGCACCGAGTGGAAAGTTTTGGTTGCACCGATTTTGGATATTTGACTTTGGACAGACTTTTGTGGTAGAGCTTATGGGTGTTTTTGGTGACTATCACTTGTCCACGTATGAGCATTTTGTTCACCAACAGTACCTTACCCCCTTTTAATAGTATTGGCTTTCCTATGGACTCAAAGTGATTTCTCACAAAGTAAAATGTAGAGTCCTCTTGCTTGAAGCTTTGCCAATCCATTTCCTTGCATCTTGGGGTTTCTCCACAATCCTTTTGCCATCCCTATCATTGAACTTTTCCTGAAATATGCTTAGTGGAAACATTAGTTCAATGACATATATGTGGTTATTAATTACCAAAACCACCAAGGGAGCAAATGTTCTTTCAGTGGGGCACTCGGAAACAAAATACGCACTACCGGCCTTTCCTGAAATGGATTGGTGTTGGAAGCAGCCACATGTGGAACTAGGCAGGAGGTATGGTGCTGTGCATCAAAAGCAATTTTCCATGTCCGCTTTGAATAGATGACTCGCTTGATTGGCTGGAAGCAGATTGTCCGAGATACCTGAAGGAGTTCCATCGTTGGAAGCAGACTATGAAATGCCCTCTTCCAGATCATTGCCGGTGGCAATGGAGGTCCAGCCACAATCCTAATCATTCAAATGAAGATCTGTTGATGCTGAATCAAAGGTTGCTGGTACGGCACAATGGCCAGATTATTAACTTGTTCTTCGGGCTGCTGGTTTTGAAAAACTGCATCCACTTGGAAATCCTGATTAACAGATTCAGAACCCTCCGGCTGATCAATAACTATCGATATCTGCTCCTGTACTGGTTGGTCTGGTGGTTTCTGTTGGGCCACTTCCTCTTGCTCCCATACTGCGTTGCCCCAACCCCATTCCTCATTCTGCTGCATCTGTGGCTCAGGTGGGGGCGGTACATCATCCCATCCCAATTGTGGGTATGGAGGCAGTACAAAAGGTATGTTATCAGGTACTAAGTGCCCTGGAATTGGGTGGGGGTTTCCATCAAGAGGCATTGGATCCTCATCATTGGGCATTTGATCCGCAAAATTGGCCCCAAGAACATAGCAAGGCACCGTCCAAGAAACTCTGGCACCACACCATTCTGCATAGTCACCAAAAAACAACATCTCGCGGAACTAGGGGAGTATCAGGAAAGCTGGCTTGTACCAGAGTTCGTACTAAGTACGGGTCCTCACTATCCCAGGAAATAAATTTACCAAAAGTGCTAACCGCATCTGCATTGTACTCCGTAGTGCGATAATCCAGTGGTATCCCAATGAACATAAGCCAACCGGTGCGAAATCCATGAGCTCCCTTGAAACCATCTCCCTCATCATGCTTCATAAATAGGACAAAGCGATCACCACCCAAAGGGAAGGGAGGATGCTGAATAAGAGCGTACCGGACCGTGGGGTCCCTGACTTGGAACAATCCAACACCATGAAACCAAGGCTGAGTGGAACGAGCAGGTGTACCTCTGTTCTGCAGAAACTGAACCACTTCTTCTCGGACTGGTCCAAGCGCACCATTGGGCCATGCCGGCATGACCTCCGCCACCATGTAATCCTCATGACGCCTCTGCGGCCGGATGCGTGGAGTGATGAAGGTCCTTGGTAGCCTATCAGGGCCATCAATGATGTGGTGCTCCGACGGAACGAAGCGCTCAGGATCAATCTCATAGTTCGCCATTGGAGGGGGGCGATGGAGCGGAGGAGGCGAGGAGGTAGGGTTTTCTCAGGGGTTTTCTGGTAGCGATGGGGAAAGAACAGGCGTCTCGGGCACGACTTGGACTGTTGAGGTGACCGGACAGTCAAAACCATTAACCAAGGCACGGCTTCCCACGATGGCAGTAGCAGGTAAAAAATCCCTATTTTGTTGCTGAAGAATTGGCCACTATACAAATCCATTGCGACGCGCGAAATCATTACAATCCCGTTTATGGTGACCTGACCGGGAGCAAGATAGACAGTCAATACGACTTCTACAGGAGGCCGGCAGGTGGCCCTGCTGGGAGCATACAGAGCAAGTCATGACTTGGTCCACCATGTCATCGACCATGGCTTGGAAGGAATCCTCAGCCTCCTGTGTCGAGGGGATATCCCACTGCCCCGTATTGCAATTGGGTTTTGTTGGCACAGGAGGGGAAGGCCGGCCCACAGCAGAAGAAGTTGGGCCATCACGACCCAAATGACTATTTTGAAAGACCGGTGTAGCCGCCTTCGTGGAATCAGCGATCTGATCAACAACACCAATGGGACTTTCCAAAGCAGAGCTGGAAACCCTAACCGAGGACGAAGTATCTTCCGACGCAACCCCCGCAGTGGGAAGAACAGAACCAAAGATGATGGGTGGCCGAGCCACCGTCCAATTCAACCGCGGAGCCACTTGGGGGCTAATTATAACTCGTTCATGAGCAGAAAACTGATAGCCGGCATCTTGAGAGAGAATGTCAATTTCATCTTGAGAGGCTGGATAACGATAGCCCCTACACGCTGAATAGTTATGCATAGTTGCAAAAGAAAGCTTCTTTTTTACAGAACTAGGGTATTTGAAGGAAGTTTAACTGGGGGTTTAAGCATAGCCAGCATTCCCTGAGCCGAACGACCTTTGGATGGACTGATTAAAATCCATTCAGCATCGCATTCCTTCCTCCAAATTTTGAGCTCTCTGATCCAATTTGGATCCCCATTGCCCCAGAGATGAAAATAACATTTGAACTCCGAACATGCAAAAGATCCGAGAGCAACTATAGCAAAGCCAACCTATTTGGAAGAAACATTGAACGTGAAAACCTTATCATTAATCTGAGAGACAAAAAACTCAATAGCAGAGCCACCAATGGCCGCCTCCAAAGCCATGGCCATCGAATCTTCTGTCAGCCGAAAGCAATGGCGGCTAAATGAGACCACCAAAGTGAAAGATCCCATCCCCTCCATAGGATGAACTGAAATCCCCATAGATCGATAAATATCCTCAGCGAACTGGATGCCCTTGGAGTAATCCAAGCCTAGGGTAGGTCCTCCATGAGAACCCATGTGAGATGGGTATTGCCTTGATCTAGGGAGAACGCCGGAGAAGATGAGTGTAGAGGGATCACAGATTGGTGGTCAGATTAGGAGATCGCCGGAGAGGGTGGGGAGGTGGTGGGAGCGCCGCCATTGGTTATTTGGAAAGGTATCGGGAAACTGGGATTATAATTCGATATAGAGAGTTGCGGCGGTGGAGCAGAAGTTCTAGGTTTACTTTTGGGAGTTCCTATATTTATAGGATTTTTCAGCGTAGGAATCACGCAACGTGGGCCCCAGGAGGTATCTCGACGTGGCCAGGGGGTGGCCGCGCCTTGTTGCCTCCTGGCCCACATGTGGCTCCCCTCCGGTGGTTCTTTGCTCCAGTATTTCTTATTTTATCCAGAAAAAAATATAAAAAAGTTCCGGGCGATTCCGAGGACTTTCATTTTCTACACAAAAAACAACACCACGGTAACTCTGCTAAAAACAACGTCAGTCCGGGTTAGTTCTAAATAAATCATATAAAGTGCATCGAAACCATATAAAAGTATTGTAAAGATTGGTAAATATGGCATGAATACTTCATATATTATTGATACGTTGGAGACGTATCACGATGCCGTCAGCCGGTTTTGCAGCCGCGCCCACGGGTGCTTCAGGGATGAAAAGAGGAGATGGGGAGGCTCGCCGACTCTTGCTGGTTCTACCAGTGAAGAAAAGAGGGGGAATGAGGCCCGACAATGCTCCAATTTGAGGCAAGGGTGGCGGCGGCCGAAGCGGCAACTGGAGGGCAAGGGGGGCTCCGGAGCTCGGGGGAAGGGGTTGAGGGAGCCGTGGGTTACGGAGGAGCTCGGGCACGCCATATATAACCACGAGGGAGGCTCTGGAATGACGCGGTCAACCATACATGGTGGTGGGGATGGCGGCAGAGCACGGACGCGGCCGCCGTGGCGTGCCAGGCAAGAAAGAGGAGGGGGAGAGGGTTCCAGAGCGAGTGCATGGCCTCTACGGAGTTGCTGGACAAGGTGACGTGACGGGAGCTCGAAAGGATGCATGCGGTAGGGGGGCCCAATTACCGGAGCGCTGATACGTCTCCAACGTATCGATAATTTATGAAGTATTCATGCCAATATTCTACAACTTTTATATACTTTTGGCAACATTTTATATTATTTTTTTGGGACTAACTTACTTATCCAGTGCCCAGTGCGAGTTCCTGTTTTTTGTGTGTTTTTTGTTTCATAGAAAATCCATATCAAACGAAGTCCAAACGCGATAAAAATTTGCGGAGATTTTTTTTGGAATATATGTGATTTTTGAGAGTTGGAATCAACAGAAGACGATGCCCGAGGGCCCCACAAGCCAACAGGGTGCGACCCCGGGGGGCGGGGGGTCAAGCCCTGATGGCTTGTGGCCAGCCCTTAGGTCGGTTGAGGCTCTCCTTCCGCCTCAATAAAGATATTTTCGCGATAAAAATCCCCTCAAAATTTCAGCCCGATCGGAGTTACGGATCTCCGGATATTTAAGAAACGGTGAAGGGCCAGAAACTAGCAACGAAAACAGGAGAGAAACAGAGAGAGAGATCCAATCTCGGAGGGGCTCTTGCCCCACCGGGAGCCATGGCGGCCAAGGACCAGAGGGAGAACCTCTCCCTAGATGGGGAGAGGCCGTGGAGGAGGAAGCCTAAGGGGGTAGACTCTCTCCCACTCTCTTCCGGTGGCGCTGGAGTGCCACCGGGGGAGCTATCACCGTGGTGATCATCTTCATCAACATACTGTCTTCATCACCTTCCTCATATCTTTTCAGCGGTCCACTCTCCTGCACCCTGCTATAATCCCCTACTTGAACATGGTGTGTTGCCATCCTATGATGTTTGAGTAGATCTATGTTGTCCTTTGGGTTGATTGATGATCTTGATTGATTTGAGTGTATGTTTTATTTTGGTGCTGTCCTATGGTGCCCTTCGTGCCGCGCACACGTGAGGGAATTTTCACTGTAGGGTTTTCAATATGTTCATGATTCGCTTATAGTGGGTTGGTGAGTGACTGAAACACAAACCCGAGTAAGGGGGTTGTTTACGTATGGAAGTAAAGGGGACTTGATGTTTAATGCTATGGTTGGGTTTACCTTAATGATTTCTAGTAGTTTCAAATGCTTGCTAGAGATCCAATCATAAGTTCATATGATCCAAGTACGGAAAGTATGTTAGCTCATGCCTCTCCCTCATATAAAATTGCAAGAATGATTACCGATCTTGTTATCAATTGCCTAGGATGATTCCGCACATCATACCATCATTATTCCACACTCTCTATTTGTAATATATTCTAACTTTATTTAGGCAGCAACTATTTTCATATTTTTGTTCTCCAATATCATGCAAAGCTATCCTATTTATACCCACAGTTTTATTTCTCGTTACTAGATAGAAGGAAACGTTCGGTGTATGTAGAGTCGTATCGGTGGCAGATAGGACTTGAGAGAATATTGATCTTAACTTTAGCTCCTTGTGGGTTTGGCACTCCATACTTATAACTTCCATCTTTGGAAAGTGCTACGATGATTCCTTGCACTTGGGGATTATCAAGCTCTTTTCTGGCGCCGTTGCCGTGGAGCAATAGCGTGGGGTTAATATTTTCGTGTAGGCTTGTTTGCTTCTATCACTAAGTAAATTTTGTTTTCCTTTTGTTTCTGTTATTTTGTTTTCTTTCTTTAGTTGTGGGTGAAACAAATAAAAAATTGAAAAACTAAAACCACAAATTTTTTACTTAGAGAAGCGATTGCAAAGTTATGCATTGAAGAAGTGAGGGTCGACCTTGAACACTTATGTTCATGCTCATGAAAACAATGTAGAATTTTTCATGGAACTTTGTTATAAAAATAATTATCTCCTTGTAAATACCACTGTACTATAAAAATAACTAGTAGAACGCCCGTGCGTTGCCATGGGCTCTTGAAATATCTTTATGAGTTATACTATTATAATGCATGTGATTTTTCACACGTAGAGACGATATAACATGGCCATAATTGCTTAATAATTGCATGTGATTTTTCAACATTAACCGAGACTAACATATCGCCTCCCTAAGGAAAGCTCACCACGACACATCCTGACTCGCAATCCCCCCTTCTGTCTGCGCCAACACACTTTGAATTGCAACTTCAAATACGTAACCATGTAGTTGGGTTGTATTTTACAATGTGCTTAATATCCTCATGTGTGCTTGCAATTTCCATCACAATGAACTTCTCCCTCCCTCTCACCCCTTCCACCATCTCTCTCTCTCTCTCTCTCTCTCTCTCTCTCTCTAGTAATTCAATGTAACCACGTTGATGCCCTCTAGTTGTCATTCATATAACCTTTCAGACTTCTTCATGGGATTTAAACCCTTCTTTTTTACGTCTCTATTATACTGTGCACAAGTAAAACGGGTGAAATACAACCGAAATAAAGGAGAGCATGATGCACCTTTTATTGCCCAATCAAAACAAAGGAGAACATGCATTTTTAAAGAAAGCAAAATGCATTACCACATACTGTTGCATTATGCATCGCCACACTCGTGATTTATAAATAAAAAATGCGCCTAGAATACAATCAGGTGAAATTTCACCATTTATGGTAGTTAACTGACTAAGCAATCCAACAAACGTCACTAAACAACAGCTAGCCGGATCAACATCTACCAGCTTGTTTTAAACAATATCGAAAACATTGCTTCGGCATCTTGTGATCAATGTTGGCTAACATCATGCATGGCCTGACCTTTTTGGGACAATACAAATTGGCTTGGCTGGCTTCATCTTGAAGGTGGGCGACCTTCTCTACTGAACCTTATCATCAAAGAACCGCAATAGCAAGCACTTTTTCTCTTCCATACTCTTGCATATACTCGCTCCGTTCCTAAATACAAGTCTCTTTTATAGATTTCAATGTGGACTACGCGCTAAGAGCAAAATTAGTGAATCTATACATCCATATGTAGTCCGTATTGAAATTCTAAAAAGACTTATATTTAGAAATAGAGGGAGTATATTAGAATAGGAACAAATTAGATACATAGGGCAAAAAGTCATTGGCTTTAATCTATCAAACAATGATCATGAATAAAAAGGACCACATTTGTGATAATGTTACAAAGACAAATATCATGCCATTTTTATGTCTTTGCGTGAACTGGTCTCGATTGAACATACAAAAGAACATAATACTTGGGCATTGCTACCTTGTCTGATATAATGAAATACTGTAACAAATAGGAAATATCATGACACTCAATATGTTGATTTCCAGAACATTTATAGCAAAGATACTCCTGGGACATCAGTGCATAACTGCAGCAAGCAATGACATATATGGTGCCTCATAACAGCTAGCAGTTTGAGTCCCTATGGGTAGGTGTCTATGAGAATAGAATAGACTGTAGTACTACTGATTCTCTGATGGTTGTAGGTTTGCATTAAGTGGTTTCAATTTCAATTCAGTTTAAAATAGAACAACATATTGCATGACAACACAACTTGAAAACATTAAAAAAATTGATCTTAACAAAAAGATATTCAAGCTATTATTTCCCCGCATACTATATGCCCCCGTCGGTTTTAGATTGCCATACCTCTAATGCCGGTGGACAACGCATGATCCTGCTTGCCGTCACCTTGCTCGACGTCTGGAGTGGCCAAGGGATGCGGCATCCGTCATGGCAAGCCCTGGGGGGCTGGATCCGCCTCATTTCCACCTCCCTCTCCCTGTACTCATCATCCTCCTATAGCCCCTTGCCACAACCTGGAGCGGAGGTGGAGAACCAAGGAGGCCAACGCCATGGTCCACACCCACCATGTCAGAGCTACTCATCGGCCCGAGCGTGCTACCTCTCCACGACGTCGGGTGCCACCTCTGTCTCCTTTGACTCCGGGGTGGCCGCCAGCCTGCGTCCTCGAGTAAGCTTCCAGCTTGTTTTCCATATCGACAATTTTGAATAGAAGTGAAAAGTTTGGAAGTGAGAATCGGTATGAGCTCAGAAATTCTTTATCTGTATCTTCAATGAGCCAAATGCACCTTCTGAATCGACAACCGTTATCAAACCTTCCAGTGCAGCCATGATAGGCTCATAACATATTCAGTGTATCAGATATAACCTCTGCCAACCTTGTTAACCTGGGCCTTATTCAGTAGTCAATGTTTTAGAAAAGGAAAAGAGGTGTGATACACATAGTGGAGGAATCTCAACACATATAACATCTCCTGGAAAAGAAATAATATTAGCATCGTAATTGAACTGTGTTTATAAAAAGGAGTCTTATTATGCTTCGAAAAGGGAGTCCTATTTAGCATGTATAGAATTATTAGTCAATCTCCATGACAATATGAACCATAATCTCAACAAATAAAACACTATTGAAGTCCCACAAATTCAAGCAAAGATCAATTCTGATGCATCGTCTTACCCTTTCACGATGCATAGCTCACCGTTTTACAAACACATCTTCATGTTGGAGTGATCCGCGACATATTAAGGTGAAATGCCTTCTAAATCTCACGTAGTGCAGGGGTGCTCTGAATATCATTGTGTTCCTTTCTCAGTCTACCACCAGGTGCAGAATCCATCGCCCACCATGATCCTTTATCACATTAAAACTGTTGTACATAATCAGATTAGAGTCTCTGTTCCCGTTGATAAATTGTGTAACACTCTGAAACAAAAAAATATTATTAGCCCGTTGTCAACGGAGTAAAGAAAGAACAAGTTATCTTCATACCCCCATATTTCTTAAAAATATATGGTCAACAAGAACATGTATACTTGTCCACTTCATTGCAAACCAACTACGAAGAAGCCCAAATATTTTGTATTCCTTTTACGTTTCCTTTACATGCTGCGGGCAGAGTATGATACTTATCTGAAATAACTAAAGGCACAAGAAAAGCTAGTGAAGAATGAAGAAACTTCAATCTAACCTTGCTGAATTTGGTGTATTTCCTTGAGCACCCGTGTGAGTGTCTTCTCTCTTCTTCTTGGTCTCGTCGACTTCATACGCATGGGGCACCGGCAAGTTCTCCAAGGAGGACAGTAGCTCTCACCCACGACCTCCTCGATGTCGTTGGTGAAGTAGCAGGGTGACAGCATGGAATTTCTTGGTCGCTTGTGTGGGTGACCTCGGGGCGTCGTTGATGGTAGGTCACAGAGGAGCGCGTGATGTCGGTGAATGTGGATCTAGAGAACAAGAATTGAACATACAATTAAGAACTGCACATACAGACTATACATGCCCTCCATATGTCTCAATTCAGATTATACATGTCTTACCTACATCTCAATACTCAACATAATGTTGGTCGTTCTCTAAAAAAACATAATGTTGGTCGCTCAGATTCTCCTCCTGGCCTTCTACATTTTTTCTGTTCATGTACGCTACACTATTCCCTGCTCAAAAAACAGTTGCCTATTAGTGCAAATGGATAACATAGAGAGGACAGAAAAATGACCGGTACAACTCCTAGCCACATCTCTCCCGAATTCATCACCATCGCTGACTAAATAGCAAAATCTCCTGCTCCCTAGCCTCTCAACCACGCAAAGTGTAAGGAGAACAACCGTCATTCATCGCCTCCGCTTCCCCTATCCACCACACAACATGCAGTGCACTTAGAAATACCACATGATTCAGAGAACAACATGTACAAGATTGAGAGAACTACCAGATGATTCAGAGAAAACCCATCGCGTTCTTCACGCACTGTCAACACACATCAAGCATGATTCAAAAATGAAGAAAGAACCAACTTTGGGGAAACAGTATCATGACCAAACGAAGTGAGTAATATCTTACATCGTCGTAGTTTGTCCAGGTCCACTTTTGGAGCAAGAATCAAGGGCACGGCTCCTTCAGTTCCAACCCAATGAGATAGAATCAAACACGGAGACCGAAAATAATAGACAGGTTAAAAGAGATAGGATAAAGCCAGTTAAGAGGTCTTGAATAATTAATTATACTTGGGGCCCAAATCGTGCATTATTTTCCAGTTTTAGAAGCATGATGGAGGCAGTAGATATGAATGGTTCGTTTTATAAACAAACGCTTTAGAATCAGAGGCATTCCTGAACCATGCCTCGCGCTCGGGTTTGGGATGGCCGGTCAGGACCGTCCGCCCCACCCGGGTACGCGCTCGCCGGTCTAATTGTGCATTTTATAAATAAACGCTTCAGGAACAGAGGCACTCCTGAATCATGCCTCGCCCGAGTATGGACCTTCCGCCCCACTCGGGTACGTGCTCGCCGGCCAGGACCATTCGCCTCGCCCGGGTACGGGTTGGCCGGTCAGGACCGTTGGCCCCTCCCGGGTACGGGCTGACCGAGCGGGACTGTTCGCCTCGCCCGGGTACACGCTGGCCGGTCAGGACCGTCCACCTCACCCTCATTGTCTTTACTTTTTTTCCTAAATATGTTGCAGAGTATCGAAGGGCAAATTTATGCATACCAAAGTGATATAAATCTCATTCAAATTGATTTTCTAGAATAATAATATCTTAACGATTGAAAGTTCCATTCTATCTAACCACAATTAATCAGAAATAATGCGACCTCCAGATAAATCTACAACATTGCTCAAGTTGCAGCCTCGGAAGCAAGCTTCATGCACCGACGATGCTCAAAATTGATGTATACGTATATATTAACCCCATCGACCCAGTACGGTGAACAAATCTGTGACAAGAAATAAACTTTGCTTAGAACCAAAAGCAAGCTAGCTTAAAATAAATCCTTACTGATGGCGCCAGTCACATAGGAGTAGCCCGTAGCTTTTGCACTCCCTCTCTGCATGAATCCTCTGCAATCAAATCAATCACCATGACATAAATCAATTACGACCATACAGAATGGAGAGAATCAAAACACCTTGATCTGTTCATATCATCTGTAAGTTGTAAGGATGGAGCTCCTAATGCAGTACCAAACATGAATCATATTTCTCAACTGATTACAACAAATTAGGAGGATGAGCCTCGTTGGGGAGGGTGTCGTCCAGAACGGTCGAGAATGGTCGTTGTAGGCCAGCCTCCCTCCTCAGCTTATTGGTGGACGAGGACAGCTATGTAGCAGCCGACAAGGATGGCGATGGAAAAAAGTGGAGGGAGTACCTATAGAGCTCGACACGCTAGGGGCGGCTACGACGGCCTCCCCCACCTTGAGCTCCAAATCCACCCCGTCACCTGTGTTCCTCCCTCGTCTGGGCATGGAGCTCAGCTTATCATCTCCCTCCCCTTTTCTAGATCGAAACATGAGGACGCACAGTGAGGCAGGGGTGAGGGAAAGTGAGGAGAGGTAGCAGCGGGGCAGCGAGGGTAAGCAACCTTAGCGGCGGCCGAGCATGGGGGTGGGGGTTTGGCGCGCTGTCGCATGGGGGAGTGGAGAGGTGGATCTGCTCCTGCCACCGCGCCCGAACAAGAGGTCGGGCCGGTGGAGCAGTACGGGCGGCGGCGGAGCGGGAGATGGGGGCGGCGGCGGAGCGAGAGAAGAGGGAAGAGAGATGGTCGATCGGGAGGAGGGCACGGGCGGGTGGGCCCCCTCGCTCCCTGACTCCTGTTCGTGCGAGGGGGGCTCGCTCCCGGTTAGTCCGGTTTTTTTCGTGGGAGGGGTGGGGGAGGTGGGGTTGAAAAAAACGGACGAAAATAAACCCCACGAGGTGAGACGAAAAAAACCCGAGATTGAAGCTACCAACTCCCCCTTTAGGAGTAGAGATGATCATGATACTCTTTTGCATGTTTTGTCTACTATTTTTATGTGAGCATCATTAAAATCTTCATGCCTAGCTAAAAGGCTTTAAAGAAACGTGCTTGTTGGGAGACAACCCAACACTTATCCTTTCTATTTTTGAGTGTTCACATGATTAAGCTACAGTAGTAATCATATTTTGTGTCTTTTATTTCAATAATGTGCCAAGTAAAGCCTTTGGGATGACTCGCAAGATGAGTAGAATCGATGCTGAAACAAAACAGAAACTTTTGACTCCAGTACAGGAATTTTCGTTTTTTACTGAAGCATGATAATGATCTGAAATTTTTAAACATTATTTCTATAAAATTTTCGAGGTTTTCCTATTTTTTCAGAATTTTTAGAGTTACATAAGTATAGGTTCTCTACAGATTGCTACAGACTGATCTGTTTTAAACAGATTCTGTTTTTGCTTGCATAGTTGCTTGTTTTGATTACGCTATGGATTTTATCAGGCGGTATAAGCCATGGAGAATTTAGAATACAGTACCTATTATGCATTTATGAAATTTTAATCAATTTATAACAGTACCTAAAGTATGCAATATGTTTCTTATACTAACGGATCTCACAAAGTTTTGTTGAGTTTTGTGTGATTGAAGTTTTCAAGTTTTGGGTGAGACACTGATATGAGGAGAATAAGGAGTGACAAGAACCTAAGCTTGGGGATGCACAATGCACCCCCAAGGTAATATCCAAGGAAGACTCAAGCGCCTAAGCTTGGGGATGTCCCGGAAGGCATCCCCTCTTTCGTCTCCAACACTATCGGTATATCTTACTTGGAGCTATATTTTTATTCGTCACATAATATATGTTTTGCTTGGAGCGTCATTTTATTTTGTTAGTATTTTCTTGCTGTTATTTATAATCTTGTTTTTCAATAAAAAGTTCCAAGAATTGCGTTTTAGGATACTTGAATTGCATGTTTGATGTGTGCTGTGTAAAAACAGAAACTTTTGCTGTAGTGTTTGAATTTTCATATTTTACTGGAACGTGGAAAGTTTCTGAAATTTTTACACAGTATTTTCATATAAATTCTTTATCTTATCCTAAATTTTCATAATTTTTATAGATACAGAAGTGCACTTTGTAAATTAATTGCTACAGACTGTCCTGTTTAGACAGATTGCTGTCATAGTTTTATTATCTACTTCTCCGATGGTTTTCATGACTTACATTGGTAGATATAAGTTGTGGAAATGATAGTATACAGTAGATAATGTTTGAAAATTATTGTGCAACTTGTCTTGGCATTACATGAAGTGTTGATTTATTCTTATGTGCACTAACCTATCTCACGAGTTCTTTTCAAGTTTTTTGTGGATGAAGTTTTTGAGACTTAGGTGAAACCGGGATATGAGAGGATTGAACAGGATACAAAAGATCAAGCTTGGGGATGCCCAAGGCTCCCCAATTCAATATTTCAAGAAGTCTCAAGCATCTAAGATTGGGGATGCTACGCATCCCACCTCTCTTCGTCAACAATTATCGTTAGCCTATAATGATCATAAGTTTTATTTCGTTCACATGTGCTTTTCGTGGAGCATATTTTGCGTTTATTTTTTATTTTTATTTTATGCACCATGCTGGTATGATATAATCCTTGGCTTATTTATAGAATGCTTCATGTGCTTCACTTAAATCTTTTGAGTATGACTTTATAGAATGCTTCATGTGCTTCACTTAAATCTTTTGAGTATGGCTTTATAGAATGCTTCGTGTGCTTCACTTATATATTTTGATCTTGGATATTGGTCTCTCTATATTCATTAAAGAATGCTCTATGAACTTCACTTATATCTTTTAGAGTAGTTTGATGATCACTCCTGTGCTTCACTTATATCCTAAGAGAAAATTTTGAATGAATTGAATGTCATGAATCGTGAAATTATATATGCTTCATATGCTTGTCCCATGGGGGGTAGTGACTTCACACACTAAGAGTATAAGCAATAAATTTATTGGAGGTTAGCAAACATAACATTGGTCACTTGAACAATTCATGAAAGAATATAGAAGGAAGAGAGATTTCACATATAAATATACTATCTTGGACATCTTCTATGATTGTGAGCCCCCATTGATTATTTTCAAACTTGATCAAGTAGTTGACGTTGGACAAGGAAGACAACGTAATGGTTATGTTTGCTTATATTCACATAGTAATTATATTGTTATTGATCCTCTAACACGTGGTGCTTGCTTAGGATCTTTTGCTAGCCCAAAAATTCACACTAAGTAGATATACTAATTGTGCATCCATAACCTTTAAACCCAGTTTCTTGCCATGAGAGTCCACCATACCTACCTATGGATCGAATAAGATCCTTCAAGTAAGTTGTAATCAGTGCACAAAGCAATAAAAATTGCTCCTAAACATGTATGATCTTTTATTGTAAAGGAAAATAAGCTTTGTACGATCTTGTGATGGCAAAGAAATAAAAGTGACGGACTGCATAATAAAGTTTGCTATCACAAGGGGCAATATAAAGTAATGTTCCTTTTCATTAAGAGATTGCACATCCAAAAATAAAAAAGCGCATGACAACCTCTGCTTCCCTCTGCGAAGGGCCTATCTTTTACTTTTATGTATTTCTACATTTGTTTTTATGCAAGTTGGGAGGCGGAACATTAAGCTCCTATCTTCCTATGTGTTTGATTGGAACTGCTTGTTCTAAAAATATGCCTTGAGTGTCAGCAATCATGGAAGACTAAATGATAGTTGAGTATGTGAAATTTGCTAAATCAAAGCTCTTACATAGACCCTTCCTGAAAATAAGATTATTGCAATTGTTTGATGACTGAATAGATAGTTTGCTAGTTTTCAAGAAAGTTTATGGTCTATACTTTAACATGTGAATAGCTTGTTACTTGATCATGAAAAGTTCTATGAGAAAAGAGTTGTTGTTTTATGATGCTAGAAAAAGTGATTGGAAGTAACATTGATCATACTTATATACTATGCTAGCATTCACACTTCATAAATTATTTCTTTTATCATTTACCTACTCGAGGACGAGAAAGAATTAAGCTTGGGGATGCTGATACGTCTCCAACGTATCGATAATTTATGAAGTATTCATGCCAATATTCTACAACTTTTATATACTTTTGGCAATATTTTATATTATTTTTTGGGACTAACTTACTTATCCAGTGCCCAGTGCCAGTTCCTGTTTTCTGTGTGTATTTTGTTTCGAAGAAAATCCATATCAAACGAAGTCCAAACGCGATAAAAATTTACGGAGATTTTTTTGGAACATATGTGATTTTTGAGAGTTGGAATCAACAGAAGACGATGCCCGAGGGCCCCACAAGCCAACAGGGCGCGACCCTAGGGGGGTCGCGCCCTGATGGTTTGTGGCCAGCCCTTAGGTCGGTTGAGGTTCTCCTTCCGCTGCAAGAAAGATATTTTCGCGATAAAAATCCCCTCAAAATTTCAGCCCGATCGGAGTTACGGATCTCCGGATATTTAAGAAACAATGAAGGGCCAGAAACCAACAGCGAAAACAGGAGAGAAACAGAGAGAGAGATCCAATCTCAGAGGGGCTCTCGCCCCTCCGGGAGCCATGGCGGCCAATGATCAGAGGGAGAACCTCTCCCTAGATGGGGAGAGTCCATGGAGGAGGAATCCTAAGGGGGGAGACTCTCTCCCCCTCTCTTCCGGCGGCGCCGGAGTGCCGCCGGGGGAGCCATCGCCGCGGTGATCGTCTTCATCAACATCACCGTCTTCATCACCTTCCTCATCTCTTTTCAGCGGTCTACTCTCCCGCACCCCACTACAATCCTCTACTTGAACATGGTGTTTCATGCCACATATTATTAATCAATGATGTGTTGCCATCCTATGATGTTTGAGTAGATCTATGTTGTCCTTTGGGTTGATTGATGATCTTGATTAATTTGAGTGTATGTTTTATTTTGGTGCTGTCCTATGGTGCCCTTCGTGCCACGCACACGTGAGGGAATTCTCGCTGTAGGGTTTGCAATATGTTCATGATTCGCTTATAGTGGGTTGGTGAGTGACTGAAACACAAACCCGAGTAAGGGGGTTGTTTACGTATGGGAGTAAAGGGGACTTGATGTTTAATGCTATGGTTGGGTTTACCTTAATGATTTCTAGTAGTTGCGGATGCTTGCTAGAGATCCAATCACAAGTTCATATGATCCAAGTACGGAAAGTATGTTAGCTCATGCCTCTCCATCAAAAATTGCAAGAATGATTACCGATCTTGTAATCAATTGGCTAGGATGATTCCGCACATCATACCATAATTATTCCACACTCGCTATTTGTAATATATTGTAATATATTCTAACTTTATTTAGGCAGCAACTATTTTCATATTTTTGTTCTCCAATATCATGCAAAGCTATCCTCTTTATACCCACAACACAGTTTTATTTCTCGTTACTAGATAGAAGCAAACGTTCGGTGTATGTAGAGTCGTATCGGTGGCCGATTGGACTTGAGAGAATATTGATATTACCTTTAGCTCCTTGTGGGTTCGACACTCCATACTTATCACTTCATCTTTGGAAAGTGCTACGATGATTCCTTGCACTTGGGGATTATCAAGCACGAGCATTGGCATGCCAGACGCATGGTCATCGCGTGGCCACGACATAGACACACGTTCTTGCTGGCCCAAGCATGTGTGGCTAGTAGAGCATTCCCCCAGTAGCTGCTAGGAGGAAGGGGACAACAACGGTGGCTCTAGAGGTGCCTGGACAAGGCCCATACACCATTCAACAACAATGTGTTTGGGGTGAACTGGGGGAGATTTACTAGGGGAGGGGTGCTGAGCTTAAGCTGAGGTTGATCACTCACTAACATGACTGATACGTCTCCATCGTATCTACTTTTCCTCACACTTTTGCCGTTGTTTTGGACTCTAATTTGCATGATTTGAATGAAACTAACCCGGACAAACGCTGTTTTCAGCAGAACTACCATGCTGTTGTTTTTTATGCAGAAATAAAAGTTCTCGAAATTGGACGAAACTTTTTGGAGATTTATTTTGGAATATATTAAAATACTGGAGTCAACAACCACCGGAGGGGGCCCAGAGGCTGGCCAACATACACCAGGGTGCGCCAGCCCTGGTGGGTTGTGCCCACCTTGTGGCCCCACTGACCCTAATTCCGCCACTATAAATTCCTATTTTCGGAGAAAAAAATAAAGGAGAAAGTTTCATCATTACACTCTCCAAGAACCAACCGCTGGACGAGCAAGGAGCGATGCCACGTCGTGATTTTTACTGTCGCTGATGTACTGTGCTGAAGGAGGAGAAAAGAAAACACGAGCGGCCCTGGCACCCAAGCGTCCCCTCCCTTGTCTCTTCTTCCAGCTAGGGTTGCGGCCTCCGTCTCCGCTTCCTCCCATCTCAATCCTGCGCCGCAACAACGACCGCGGAGAGCTTCGTCGACCGGCAGTGGAGGAGCAAAGCGGTCGATGGCAGATCGGCGCGTCACGGGAGCGGACACGACGACCGTCACAGGCAGATTAGAGTGAAGCCGGCGTGGCGGCCGAGCGCGGTCTTGAGAACCCCCAGTGGGTGGTGATGCTCCATCCTGCTTCCGCAACATCCGTCCGCTCTTCTTGGCCGCCACATCTCCTCTGTCGCACCCCAGGCTAGAAGGCGGGTGACGCCGCGAGCTCTCCTCCCAAAGAAGCCACTGCCTGCTGCAGTCGTCGACGCCTCCTCTGCCGCGGGGAGCCGTGGGTGAGAGGAAGGAGGTGTCGTCATCTGCCGAAGGACCATCGCCCTCCTTGCAAAGTGCATACCTCTGCTGTTCTTCCCTAAGGTGTGAGGTGAGTCTCAATTTCTATTTCTGTTGGTTAGTAAATATTTACCATTGTTCGATATTCACAAAAATTCAGGGGATATCTGTTGTGAAAGTATTTTATTAGGATCCACACTCCCATGCTGATTTCAGGATCAAGTGAAGGTGGAGCATGGCTAGCTTGCTTGTTTAGCACAGTCCTGTATTCTTTGATTTTTCTATGCAGTACATCTTTTAGCTCGAACAATTTCAAAATTGAGCAGGGATTGTTTGATTTTTGCAGCTGATAGTTTAATTGCCAAACTACATGTGCAGAGGAAGAGGGGTAATTTTGATATCAAATACTCAGGCTGGTTGGTGGCTCTCTTACATATCTATTTTACACTACCTGTTAAAGATGATTCTGTTGACAAGCTTATGTCACTCAAAAGCTCTGTAAAACAGTATTTAGGAGGTTTCAGTGTTTAAATTCTTAGGACAATGGTGTAAAGCTTATGAGATGCCTTATACCATCAATGTCGTTGCATGCCATCCAATATTTCTTCTGTCCTAAATCACGTGGAAGGTCGCTATGGGTTTTGTTTTTTGGCCAATGTCAATGAGGCAACTATTGGATTAAGGATACTTGGAGTACGCATTGGTAGTGGTAGCTAACAAGTTTGTCTGAAGTAATTTAGGAGGCTTCAGAATTTGAGTTCTATGCAATTGTGGGTGTTCATCCTAATGCCCCGGCAAAGGCTTTCTCGCCATTTAGGATAGAATGTAACACTGAATATTATCCGAGATTTTAGTTCGCTTCAGTTTACTTCTAATGTCATGAACTGATGATTTCTCCAAGCTTGCACTTTTCTTGTTATGCTTATTATTTGTGCTTTCTCTTTCCTATTCTATTTCTGAAAGTAATTAGCTGGACGTTTTATACCATGAATTCTGTAGCACAATCGGAGCTATCTTTATCACATTGTAATGACACAAGCTCATCAATTTAACTAGATGAGTCTGAGTGATTTTGTATGTGGAACTACTACTCCCCGTCAATCTCGCGGTCGTCCCGTTCAAGCGAACTGCTCTTCTGTGGTAGTTAAGAACATGCACCGAGGAAGCGCGATCTGTTTTGATACTTTGTGAGCAATAACACATGTTCTTCTATTGCAGTTGTTGATATGATGATGCCTGCAAGAACGGGATTTGGTATCAACGGATGATCTCAGTTATTCAACGTGCTGGCATCTTACTTATTTGGTAAGGTAATTGATATGTTTCCTCCCTTTGTTGTGCCAGGAATTCAGAGTATTTTGTGGTATAATTAAATGCTTAAACTGAGTGGAAGTTTGTGATGGTATAATTCCTTTCAAAACAAGAGGTTCGAACAAATGGAATGACAACCCATGTTATTACTCTGAACTTCGGGAGGATGAAATTCACGGTGAAACGATGGGCATGACCACCCCTGTTGTAACAAGGAAGGCATGTTCCATATGACCTCCTCATGAGCGATTCTTTTGATTTGTCTCTATTTTCTTGATGAGCATTCGATGTGCTTACGAGTTAGCAACACATATTAAATATTAAATTTTAATTCTTGTGTCGTCACCTGCAGTCAGTCAAGTGCAATACGTTTGCTTCCATGAGACCCGAGCTTCGAAAGTTTGGATAGTTCTGTGATATTCATGGAATCTGAAAATCATTTTCAGAGACAGACAAAGGCTAAAAGATATGAGATGTCCAAAGCAATGTTTGTTTGCAAACTATTAGTAAAGGAGTTTACTGTGCATTAGACTGTTAAGAGAGGGATCCAGAAGAACGCCTGTCATATGATGATGGTGAATAAAACAACAACTAAAAGAGAAAGGAAGTATGCGAAGGGTGTTAGTGAAACTTTCACTCCTAGGAAGTCCGGGGCTATCGCCACTCTTAAAGTTGGGTGCTTCTTCTGAGAGTAGGAGAAATACTGAAAGTTAAACTGTTAGAAGTATAAAGGCAAAAAGAAAGGAGACTGGAATATCCAGCTCATGTATGAATGTCATACAAGTTTTTGATGTATAGTAGGCTGCTGGTCAAAGATATAGTTCTTGGGAATTATGGTTAAACATGTTAATCACTAATCCTTGGGTATTGTGAGTCGATCACAAAGATACCCGCTCGATTGCATTCTGTTGCAACTCGAAGCAAGAACTACTATGGCCTGAAAGACTAGCCAGGAATGAGGTCTTGATACACGCTGGGAATATAGTAAAAGTTACTATACCTTCCATCGGTGTATTACCTATGTATTTATTTTCATAATTCATTTAGAGTTTCACACTCTAGCCTTTTGCATAAAGTATCTTGCAAGAAGGTTGTTCATAAGAGAACTTTTGATGTTCGGTGTTATGAATAACATAAGGGCCATACTTTCATTATGAATGAAATGTGTGTTATGAATATTGATAAATAATACATTACCTCTGGGTTTACTTTCGTAATTCATTTTAGAGTTTCACACTCTAGCCCTTTGCATAAGGTATCTTGCAAGAAGGTTGTTCATAAGAGAACTTTTGATGTTCGGTGTTATGAATAACATGAAGGGCCATGCTTCCATCAAAGATGGGATGTATGTTATGAATATTGATGGAAATATGATACATCCATAACACTGACGCTAAATGTCGCAAGACTAAAAGAATACCACACTAGTGTGGCAGTACATTTGGTCACATTGGAGAAACCCGCATGGAAAATTCCATTATGATGGATTTTGAAGTCGTTTGATTTTGAATCATCTGACACTTGCAACTTTCCTCTGAAAAGTGAAGTGACTGAAATACTGTTCACATGCCATAAGGAACGAGCAAAGAACATATTGGTGATCATACATTATGATGTGTGTAGTCCAATAAATGTTGTTGCAAGTAGTGGATTTATCTATCTTCAGAAATGACTCAAGTAGATATGTGGATATTTACTTGTTGAGACGTAAGTCTGGACCTTTTGAATTCATTCATAAGGTTTTAAAAAATGAAGTAGAAGTTGTTGTAACAAGAAAATTATGTTTCTACAATTCGATTGCAGAAAGGAATATTTGAGTTACAAGTTTAGCGAATGTCTGATGAGTTGTGAAAGGGGTTTCATAACTTGCACCTCCCGGAGCACCACTGCAAGTGGAGAGTCCGTGTAGATGTAATCGAACCATTCATGACATGGTAAGATCAAAGATGACAAAAATAAATTTGCCATTATCCCTTTTAAAGTGATGCTTTAGAGACTGCGGCTTTTACACTGAAAAGAGCTCCATCGGGTCTGTTGAAATGACGCCATGGTATGGTACGCCCAACCATGTTATATCTTTTCTTAACATTTGGAATATGGGGCTTGTGTAAAAGGTTACAAACCTATTCCAAATCAGACAAGTGCTACTTTGTGGGTTATCCCAAGTCATTGGGTATTCCCCCACCACTATACCGAGGCAAAGGTTTTTGCCACAAAACGGTATGCTTTTAAAGAGAATAGTTCTTACAAAAGGTGAGTGGGAGGACAGTGCAACTCGACGAGATAACTAGTATCTTCGTCATCAGGTCAAAGGAAAGGAACCTTGGAAGTGATTCTGGAGTTTCCTACTGCGACTGATACGGAAGTCTCTACATGAGATGTATGGACTTCGGTCGAACTTGCAGCTGAAGCGCGTAGGAAAAACTCGTGCAAACCTCTCAGGTGCGCATACGAGATATTGTTGTTAGACAACAGTATACCTACGATACACAAGGAAGCGTTGATGGGCCCTGACTCCGGAATTGGCTAAATGCCAATACAATCCGAGATAGTTTCCATATAAGTGATTCGAGATTAAAATCTTGATACACCTTTCGGAAGACTTAGAGTCTAACGAATATTTATGGAACTAAAAACTGATACGGATAAAATGTTTTATCCATAAAGCTCGACTTGTTGCAATAACAAGTTCAAGGAGTTGACTACGATGAGATTGTCTCACCGTAGCGATGCTTGAAGTCGGTTCGGGTTGAACTAGCAATTAATACATATTTCAATCATGAGATATGAAACATGGATGACAAAATGATTTCCATCTGATGGAAATGAAACCTAGGACTTGTATGTGATACAGTCCAAAGTAATTTGTCGATCCAGAGGATGCTAGTAAGTATGCAAACTTCAGAGTTCCAGCAATGGACAGAAGAGAGCAAAGTGGAGTTGGAATCTTCGTTTTTCATGGAATGGTCAAAGGGGTTTGACTTCATCAAATGGGTATCGAAGATGCTTGTGATTCAAGAAAGTAAGTGGGAGCATAATAATATTTCTAAAAACCTTGTGTACTTGACACATTGTTAATTGGAAATAAATTTCTTGACACGAATTAGGACTTCATTTGAAAGGGATTTTTTCGATGAAGTGCTTGGGCTAAATAGCCTTAATATTAGGCATGATGATCTATGGAAATAGATTTACCTAATGGGGCTAAGCAATGAATACATATTGACAAGATGCTAAAACTTTTTAGCATTTAAAACGCCAAGGAGTGATTCTTGCCGAAGTCACATGGAAAGAGTTTTTGCAAGACTCGGTGTCCCAAAAACACTGATGAGCAAAATACATGATGGAGATTCCACACACCTTCGTGTTTGGATTAATCATGTATTCCATGGTATGTAAAAACAACCAGATATGTCCAATACTCCAAAGTTGTTGCGAGTATAGATACCAAAGTGATCAAAAGTACTGATCGCGGGACAACAGTGAAAGATGTCATTTAGTACTAGAGCAGTACTGATGACATGTTTTCTCGCAAGCAGAGATTATGAAGTGCTCGTTGTAAGTAATTACATCGATACAGTCTTCATCAATGCTCCATGCGATTTTCAATTTAAGTTAAGGGTTTTTTGTGTAATACACAATATAGTGGCACGGTAGTTGGACATTGTTCCAAACAAGATACTGTGGCGAATTCTATAACAAAGGCTAAGTATGTTGACGCTTTAGAAGCGACAAAGAAGTTGTTGAATCATATAGTTCATTCATGAACTTAGTATGGTTCCAAGATGGCTTTGGTCTATGGGACACTATTGCAGATAGTTGCTCCATAGCTCAGTCTGAGGAATCAGGTTTCGACCAATGATTCACACATATGCAAAGCCAAGTCCACACAAAATATGAATTTTGTGAAAGCGTGAAAACGCAAGGATATGCAATGTTACACACGCAGTTGAAGTCGTCAGATCCGTTGGATATCAGGCCCTACCACACGCGAAGCATATTTTACACCAGTATACCATAGGTGTAAAGTGCATTAGCATTGACTAGATTATTGACTCTAGTGCAAGTGGGAGTCTGTAGGAGATATGCCCTAGAGGCAATAACAAATGTTATTGATTATCTCCCTGTTTATAATTTGGTTTATGTTCCATGCTATAACTGATGTGGTTCTCGAGTCTGCAATAACCACGAGGCTCGGAGGAAGACTCATATGCACGTGTGGGATAATAAACGGTAAAATGTATTCCTAGTCTGGCCTCTAAGACTGGCTCAAGTATTGCATGATGATCCTGTTTTCCTGATCATGGGCATGGCTATGCCGGCAATTTTGAGGGCACAATGTTAGAAGAAAATTTGTGTTGAATCGACCCGAATTGATGTTATGCTATGAGATACATTCGTCATAAGTTAATGGTTAATAACACAGAGAAGTTAATGTTTGCATAATTCCTTAGACCATGAGAGTATCGAGTTTCTTCATGCTTGCTTCATGAACTTTGGGGTTTGTTAAACGTCATCCGTAAATGGGTGGCTATTACGGCGGCTTACGGGTTCATGGAAAAGTATGTCAAGTAACTTGATAGCTCAAGATTGGGATTTGCTCCTCCGACGATGGAGAGATATCTCTGGGCCCTCTCGGTGTTACGGTATCCATCATCGTCTGGCTAGACACTTTGTGATTTGATCACGGGGATGCCGGAACACGGAACGAGAAAAGAGAACAATACCGGTAACGAGGTAACTGGCATAGTGGACAAGTTGTTGACCCACGGGGATGCCAATGTGTCTCACCTCGGGTATTTGTAACATATCGCGAAGCAACAGGAATAGCACACGGCAACTGGAGGTTCACTCGAATATTCATTCGTGTGGGTATAGGGATCAATATGGGTGTCCACGGCTCCGATGTTGATCATTCATCGGAAGGGCTTCCGGGTCATGTCTATGCCTCACCGAACCTATAGCGTCACACGCTTAAGGGTCATCTATCTGCTGAATACTAGAAAGGGAGTCTGAGAGAAAAACACCGAAAAAGTTTTGGACACCGGAAAAGTTTCGGTCAACGGAAAAGTTCCGAAGAGAGAGGTCACCGGATGAGTTTCGGTGAAACTGAAAAGCTGTTTCAGGGGATACCAAAAAGTCAAATTGGTTTTGGCACATGCTTGATAATTCTTGGAGGATGCCAGAATCATTCTGGAAACTTTCTGGAATTTTCCGGAATGAAAACCGGAAATGTTCCGGAGCTGTCGAAACCGCTTCAGATGCTTTTCGCAGATGAAAATCACTAAACCGGAATTGTTCCGGCTCACGTTGAAAATTATTTTGGTGGGTACTGGAAATGTTCTAAGCCCACATAAATATTTTCAGTTCGATCAGACGCTGAAAAATGTCGTCGTGAATAGTGAAAGTGCCTTTTGGGATATTTATGGAAAGTCACCTTTTGGGATATTTCCAAAAGGTTGCTAGAAGGACTTGGAGGCTAAGCAAACCCCTTGGGGGGGGGCCCAAGAGATGGTGGCCGGCCACATGTTGGGCTCCACCATGGGGCCCCACTTATTCCATTACTTCCCTAAAATGCCCTTGTGGAAGTGTTCCTTCATGGGCATTTTTGGGTTTTTGGAAATGGCCACTTTACCCCTTGGTTTTCCTATAAATAGAGGTGAGTGGGCTGCCCACAAACTCACTCTTTCTCACATACTAGTGCCATTGCAATGATCTGGCTTCTTCTCTCCCTCCCAGCGAAATAGTTTCGTAGAGCCGAAAGGCTGTCTGGGTTCCGGCAGGAACTAGTTCTGGACGGCGAAGCCCTGCCGGATAGATGACACCGTATGTGTGCAACTCTGTAGAGAGATCGTAGTTTCGGTCTTAGTTCGTGAGTGCCTCCCGAAGGGCTGTCCGTGTGACCGTCCGAGTTTTGGAGGTCCTCCCGAAGGGCTGTCCGAGTGACAGTCCGAGTTTCGGATGTCCTCCCGAAGGGCTGTCCGCGACACCGTCCGGGGGACTGTCCGACCGCCTCCCGGAGGGCTGTCCGCGGGGCAGATGAGGGTATACATCCTCGTGGTTGGGAGGTTGTAAAATCCTAGCTGCGGGGATCTGCACCGCCGATCGTCATCGACTCTACTTCCGCTGCGCTACGAGTCGGTAACGAAAATGATCAAACCTTGTGTGCAGTCTCCATAGTGGTCCTGGGCTGGTGCGTAGGTCGGAATATTTTTGTTTTCTGCTGCGTTACCCTACAGTGGTATCAGAGCCGTGCTATGCGTAGATGCAGGTTGCGATCTAGAATACATAGAGATGTATGGGTGTTGCACAATATAATTAGGTAGTAGATGAGATCTATTGCTGAAAATTATTTGTGCGGGTAGCAGATGAAATCTGTTACCCGATGTTCTTGTTGCTTCCCTGGAATTTGCGTAGTCCTGATCTTGACGGCATGGTGGAATCTCACAAAGTTCTGGCAATCCGCGATCCTTTCATGCTGCTCCTGAGTATGCTGATTGACAGATCAACGAAGTGCTAACAGTTCTTTGGGTTCCACCATAGTTGAGAAAATTGGATGTTTCGCAGACGAAAGGGTAATGCAGATATGATCTGCACGGGGGTCACGCGTATGACGAAGTTTAGTATGGGGCTCGAGATTTTATTATCTCGTGTTTCATACACCCTGGAAAGTTAATCTAGCAACTTGAATTATCATACTTGATGATGGACGTTGGTAGCTTCGGTTTGTTTCGAAACCTTAGAAGCCACGAAAAATAAAATTTTGCATGAACCGATTAGAGGCGTCTAACTTGGTTTTGTAGGATGGTTTGCATGTGCATATGATGTGGTATAGCAGTGCTCATAATAATTTGATTATGTATGAGATGACTATATGATGTAATTTGATTAACATGACCTGCGTGTCATGATTCGGCATGATGGCTGGAGCCATATGATTGCACTTTAATGACCTGCGTGTCAACCTTATGAAATGCACTTATTTTATTAGCTATAGAGATATCAATATTATCTGGTGCATCGACAAGGTGGTGGCTATCTTCGCGAAGGTGAACACCGACGCGAATGCCGAAGACGAAGAAATGAAAGACTTCTCCGTCAGAAAGGGCTATACCATATCATGCTATTATGAATTGCCTGAGATGTTTATCCCTTATGATGCACCCTTCTTGATTGCGCGGTAGTCGCTTTTATTAGGGTGATCTCTCACAAAAAAATATCAAGTAGTTAGTGTTCTCCCAAGTGTAGCACCGTCACGGCACCTAACTTTTCGGGGTGCGCCATGTCCACATGGGTACGAACGATTAGAGAAGTGTGAGGCGGGTGAGGTCAGACCTCGCAGCAAGATCACTTGGTTGTCTTGACGTTCTGGCTTGATCGTCCTGAGCTCGGAACACGCCCATCGAAAGATGAACAGGAGTCACATAGAGATGTGATCGGCATGTTTGCCCACCAATTGAAATTCTCGTCATCAGTGATGTCCACATCAATGGCGTTGAATTGAAATGTCGATCTTGTATCACTCACAATCAATTATGAGAGATATTGATTTGAGTGGGAGTGCACTGTAGAATTAATTCTTTTAATTCTCAGTGCAATTAATTTTGAACACTGTCTAAGTGTGATTTGCATAATAGTTGTAGGATAATGGCTCGCGTTTCCACCTTCCCTATTAAAATTGAATAAGCTGTTAAATATCTGGTTAAAACTTTACGGTTGGTAACGTAATGTGAGGATTGTCCTCAATAGTGCCGAGAAGGACTTTGTCCTATCGCATACTGTCGGTATTCTCCCGCTAATACTATGGATCATGTGACTCTCGTCCTTCGATCCAAAAGCTAGAATTCTGTTACAGTCAAGTGCAATACGTTTGCTTCCATGAGACCCGTAAAATCATTTTCAGAGACAGACAAAGGCTAAAAGATATGAGATATCCAAAGCAATGTTTGTTTGCAAACTATTAGTAAAGGAGTTTACTGTGCATTAGACTGTTAAGAGAGGGATCCAGAAGAACTCCTGTCATATGATGATGGTGAATAAAACAACAACTAAAAGAGAAAGGAAGTATGCGAAGGGTGTTAGTGAAACTTTCACGCCTAGGAAGTCCGGGGCTATCGCCACTCTTAAAGTTGGGTGCTTCTTCTGAGAGTAGGAGAAATACTGAAAGTTAAACTGTTAGAAGTATAAAGGCAAAAAGAAAGGAGACTGGAATATCCAGCTCATGTATGAATGTCATACAAGTTTTTGATGTATAGTAGGCTGCTGGTCAAAGATATAGTTCTTGGGAATTATGGTTAAACATGTTAATCACTAATTCTTGGGTATTGTGAGTCGATCACAAAGATACCCGCTCGATTGCATTCTGTTGCAACTCGAAGCAAGAACTACTATGGCCTGAAAGACTAGCCAGGAATGAGGTCTTGATACACGCTGGGAATATAGTAAAAGTTACTATACCTTCCATCGGTGTATTACCTATGTATTTATTTTCATAATTCATTTAGAGTTTCACACTCTAGCCTTTTGCATAAAGTATCTTGCAAGAAGGTTGTTCATAAGAGAACTTTTGATGTTCGGTGTTATGAATAACATAAGGGCCATACTTTCATTATGAATGAAACGTGGGTTATGAATATTGATAAATAATACATTACCTCTGGGTTTACTTTCGTAATTCATTTTAGAGTTTCACACTCTAGCCCTTTGCATAAGGTATCTTGCAAGAAGGTTGTTCATAAGAGAACTTTTGATGTTCGGTGTTATGAATAACATGAAGGGCCATGCTTCCATCAAAGATGGGATGTATGTTATGAATATTGATGGAAATATGATACATCCATAACACTGACGCTAAATGTCGCAAGACTAAAAGAATACCACACTAGTCTGGCACTACATTTGGTCACATTGGAGAAACCCGGATGGAAAATTCCATTATGATGGATTTTGAAGTCGTTTGATTTTGAATCATCTGACACTTGCAACTTTCCTCTGAAAAGTGAAGTGACTGAAATACTGTTCACATGCCATAAGGAACGAGCAAAGAACATATTGGTGATCATACATTATGATGTGTGTAGTCCAATAAATGTTGTTGCAAGTAGTGGATTTATCTATCTTCAGAAATGACTCAAGTAGATATGTGGATATTTACTTGTTGAGACGTAAGTCTGGACCTTTTGAATTCATTCATAAGGTTTTAAAAAATGAAGTAGAAGTTGTTGTAACAAGAAAATTATGTTTCTACAATTCGATTGCAGAAAGGAATATTTGAGTTACAAGTTTAGCGAATGTCTGATGAGTTGTGAAAGGGGTTTCATAACTTGCACCTCCCGGAGCACCACTGCAAGTGGAGAGTCCGTGTAGATGTAATCGAACCATTCATGACATGGTAAGATCAAAGATGACATAAATAAATTTGCCATTATCCCTTTTAAAGTGATGCTTTAGAGACTGCGGCTTTTACACTGAAAAGAGCTCCATCGGGTCTGTTGAAATGACGCCATGGTATGGTACGCCCAACCATGTTATATCTTTTCTTAACATTTGGAATATGGGGCTTGTGTAAAAGGTTACAAACCTATTCCAAATCAGACAAGTGCTACTTTGTGGGTTATCCCAAGTCATTGGGTATTCCCCCACCACTATACCGAGGCAAAGGTTTTTGCCACAAAACGGTATGCTTTTAAAGAGAATAGTTCTTACAAAAGGTGAGTGGGAGGACAGTGCAACTCGACGAGATAACTAGTATCTTCGTCATCAGGTCAAAGGAAAGGAACCTTGGAAGTGATTCTGGAGTTTCCTACTGCGACTGATACGGAAGTCTCTACATGAGATGTATGGACTTCGGTCGAACTTGCAGCTGAAGCGCGTAGGAAAAACTCGTGCAAACCTCTCAGGTGCGCATACGAGATATTGTTGTTAGACAACAGTATACCTACGATACACAAGGAAGCGTTGATGGGCCCTGACTCCGGAATTGGCTAAATGCCAATACAATCCGAGATAGTTTCCATATAAGTGATTCGAGATTAAAATCTTGATACACCTTTCGGAAGACTTAGAGTCTAACGAATATTTATGGAACTAAAAACTGATACGGATAAAATGTTTTATCCATAAAGCTCGACTTGTTGCAATAACAAGTTCAAGGAGTTGACTACGATGAGATTGTCTCACCGTAGCGATGCTTGAAGTCGGTTCGGGTTGAACTAGCAATTAATACATATTTCAATCATGAGATATGAAACATGGATGACAAAAGGATTTCCATCTGATGGAAATGAAACCTAGGACTTGTATGTGATACAGTCCAAAGTAATTTGTCGATCCAGAGGATGCTAGTAAGTATGCAAACTTCAGAGTTCCAGCAATGGATAGAAGAGAGCAAAGTGGAGTTGGAATCTTCGTTTTTCATGGAATGGTCAAAGGGGTTTGACTTCATCAAATGGGTATCGAAGATGCTTGTGATTCAAGAAAGTAAGTGGGAGCATAATAATAGTTCTAAAAACCTTGTGTACTTGACACATTGTTAATTGGAAATAAATTTCTTGACACGAATTAGGACTTCATTTGAAAGGGATTTTTTCGATGCAGTTCTTGGGCTAAATAGCCTTAATATTAGGCATGATGATCTATGGAGATAGATTTACCTAATGGGGCTAAGCAATGAATACATATTGACAAGATGCTAAAACTTTTTAGCATTTAAAACGCCAAGGAGTGATTCTTGCCGAAGTCACATGGAAAGAGTTTTTGCAAGACTCGGTGTCCCAAAAACACTGATGAGAAAAATACATGATGGAGATTCCACACACCTTCGTGTTTGGATTAATCATGTATTCCATGGTATGTAAAAACAACCAGATATGTCCAATACTCCAAAGTTGTTGCGAGTATAGATACCAAAGTGATCAAAAGTACTGATCGCGGGACAACAGTGAAAGATGTCATTTAGTACTAGAGCAGTACTGATGACATGTTTTCTCGCAAGCAGAGATTATGAAGTGCTCGTTGTAAGTAATTACATCGATACAGTCTTCATCAATGCTCCATGCGATTTTCAATTTAAGTTAAGGGTTTTTTGTGTAATACACAATATAGTGGCACGGTAGTTGGACATTGTTCCAAACAAGATACTGTGGCGAATTCTATAACAAAGGCTAAGTATGTTGACGCTTTAGAAGCGACAAAGAAGTTGTTGAATCATATAGTTCATTCATGAACTTAGTATGGTTCCAAGATGGCTTTGGTCTATGGGACACTATTGCAGATAGTTGCTCCATAGCTCAGTCTGAGGAATCAGGTTTCGACCAATGATTCACACATATGCAAAGCCAAGTCCACACAAAATATGAATTTTGTGAAAGCGTGAAAACGCAAGGATATGCAATGTTACACACGGAGCTGAAGTCGTCAGATCCGTTGGATATCAGGCCATACCACATGCGAAGCATATTTTACACCAGTATGCCATAGGTGTAAAGTGCATTAGCATTGACTAGATTATTGACTCTAGTGCAAGTGGGAGTCTGTAGGAGATATGCCCTAGAGGCAATAATAAATGTTATTGATTATCTCCCTGTTCATAATTAGGTTTATGTTCCATGCTATAACTGATGTGGTTCTCGAGTCTGCAATAACCACGAGGCTCGGAGGAAGACTCATATGCACGTGTGGGATAATAAACGGTAAAATGTATTCCTAGTCTGGCCTCTAAGACTGGCTCAAGTATTGCATGATGATCCTGTTTTCCTGATCATGGGCATGGCTATGCCGGCAATTTTGAGGGCACAATGTTAGAAGAAAATTTGTGTTGAATCGACCCGAATTGATGTTATGCTATGAGATACATTCGTCATAAGTTAATGGTTAATAACACAGATAAGTTAATGTTTGCATAATTCCTTAGACCATGAGAGTAACGAGTTTCTTCATGCTTGCTTCATGAACTTTGGGGTTTGTTAAACGTCATCCGTAAATGGCTGGCTATTACGGCGGCTTACGGGTTCATGGAAAAGTATGTCAAGTAACTTGATAGCTCAAGATTGGGATTTGCTCCTCCGACGATGGGGAGATATCTCTGGGCCCTCTCGGTGTTACGGTATCCATCATCGTCTGGCTAGACACTTTGTGATTTGATCACGGGGATGCCGGAACACGGAACGAGAAAAGAGAACAATACCGGTAACGAGGTAACTGGCATAGTGGACAAGTTGTTGACCCACGAGGATGCCAATGTGTCTCACCTCGGGTATTTGTAACATATCGCGAAGCAACAGGAATAGCACACGGCAACTGGAGGTTCACTCGAATATTCATTCGTGTGGGTATAGGGATCAATATGGGTGTCCACGGCTCCGATGTTGATCATTCATCGGAAGGGCTTCCGGGTCATGTCTATGCCTCACCGAACCTATAGGGTCACACGCTTAAGGGTCATCTATCTGCTGAATACTAGAAAGGGAGTCTGAGAGAAAAACACCGAAAAAGTTTTGGACACCGGAAAAGTTTCGGTCAACGGAAAAGTTCCGAAGAGAGAGGTCACCGGATGAGTTTCGGTGAAACTGAAAAGCTGTTTCAGGGGATACCAAAAAGTCAAATTGGTTTTGGCACATGCTTGATAATTCTTGGAGGATGCCAGAATCATTCTGGAAACTTTCTGGAATTTTCCGGAATGAAAACCGGAAATGTTCCGGAGCTGTCGAAACCGCTTCAGATGCTTTTCGCAGATGAAAATCACTAAACCGGAATTGTTCCGGCTCACGTTGAAAATTATTTTGGTGGGTACTGGAAATGTTCTAAGCCCACATAAATATTTTCAGTTCGATCAGACGCTGAAAAATGTCGTCGTGAATAGTGAAAGTGCCTTTTGGGATATTTATGGAAAGTCACCTTTTGGGATATTTCCAAAAGGTTGCTAGAAGGACTTGGAGGCTAAGCAAACCCCTTGGGGGGGGGCCCCCAAGAGATGGTGGACGGCCACATGTTGGGCTCCACCATGGGGCCCCACTTATTCCATTACTTCCCTAAAATGCCCTTGTGGAAGTGTTCCTTCATGGGCATTTTTGGGTTTTTGGAAATGGCCACTTTACCCCTTGGTTTTCCTATAAATAGAGGTGAGTGGGCTGCCCACAAACTCACTCTTTCTCACATACTAGTGCCATTGCAATGATCTGGCTTCTTCTCTCCCTCCCAGCGAAATAGTTTCGTAGAGCCGAAAGGCTGTCTGGGTTCCGGCAGGAACTAGTTCTGGACGGCGAAGCCCTGCCGGATAGATGACACCGTATGTGTGCAACTCTGTAGAGAGATCGTAGTTTCGGTCTTAGTTCGTGAGTGCCTCCCGAAGGGCTGTCCGTGTGACCGTCCGAGTTTTGGAGGTCCTCCCGAAGGGCTGTCCGAGTGACAGTCCGAGTTTCGGATGTCCTCCCGAAGGGCTGTCCGCGACACCGTCCGGGGGACTGTCCGACCGCCTCCCGGAGGGCTGTCCGCGGGGCAGATGAGGGTATACATCCTCGTGGTTGGGAGGTTGTAAAATCCTAGCTGCGGGGATCTGCACCGCCGATCGTCATCGACTCTACTTCCGCTGCGCTACGAGTCGGTAACGAAAATGATCAAACCTTGTGTGCAGTCTCCATAGTGGTCCTGGGCTGGTGCGTAGGTCGGAATATTTTTGTTTTCTGCTGCGTTACCCTACAGTGGTATCAGAGCCGTGCTATGCGTAGATGCAGGTTGCGATCTAGAATACATAGAGATGTATGGGTGTTGCACAATATAATTAGGTAGTAGATGAGATCTATTGCTGAAAATTATTTGTGCGGGTAGCAGATGAAATCTGTTACCCGATGTTCTTGTTGCTTCCCTGGAATTTGCGTAGTCCTGATCTTGACGGCATGGTGGAATCTCACAAAGTTCTGGCAATCCGCGATCCTTTCATGCTGCTCCTGAGTATGCTGATTGACAGATCAACGAAGTGCTAACAGTTCTTTGGGTTCCACCATAGTTGAGAAAATTGGATGTTTCGCAGACGAAAGGGTAATGCAGATATGATCTGCACGGGGGTCACGCGTATGACGAAGTTTAGTATGGGGCTCGAGATTTTATTATCTCGTGTTTCATACACCCTGGAAAGTTAATCTAGCAACTTGAATTATCATACTTGATGATGGACGTTGGTAGCTTCGGTTTGTTTCGAAACCTTAGAAGCCACGAAAAATAAAATTTTGCATGAACCGATTAGAGGCGTCTAACTTGGTTTTGTAGGATGGTTTGCATGTGCATATGATGTGGTATAGCAGTGCTCATAATAATTTGATTATGTATGAGATGACTATATGATGTAATTTGATTAACATGACCTGCGTGTCATGATTCGGCATGATGGCTGGAGCCATATGATTGCACTTTAATGACCTGCGTGTCAACCTTATGAAATGCACTTATTTTATTAGCTATAGAGATATCAATATTATCTGGTGCATCGACAAGGTGGTGGCTATCTTCGCGAAGGTGAACACCGACGCGAATGCCGAAGACGAAGAAATGAAAGACTTCTCCGTCAGAAAGGGCTATACCATATCATGCTATTATGAATTGCCTGAGATGTTTATCCCTTATGATGCACCCTTCTTGATTGCGCGGTAGTCGCTTTTATTAGGGTGATCTCTCACAAAAAAATATCAAGTAGTTAGTGTTCTCCCAAGTGTAGCACCGTCACGGCACCTAACTTTTCGGGGTGCGCCATGTCCACATGGGTACGAACGATTAGAGAAGTGTGAGGCGGGTGAGGTCAGACCTCGCAGCAAGATCACTTGGTTGTCTTGACGTTCTGGCTTGATCGTCCTGAGCTCGGAACACGCCCATCGAAAGATGAACAGGAGTCACATAGAGATGTGATCGGCATGTTTGCCCACCAATTGAAATTCTCGTCATCAGTGATGTCCACATCAATGGCGTTGAATTGAAATGTCGATCTTGTATCACTCACAATCAATTATGAGAGATATTGATTTGAGTGGGAGTGCACTGTAGAATTAATTCTTTTAATTCTCAGTGCAATTAATTTTGAACACTGTCTAAGTGTGATTTGCATAATAGTTGTAGGATAATGGCTCGCGTTTCCACCTTCCCTATTAAAATTGAATAAGCTGTTAAATATCTGGTTAAAACTTTACGGTTGGTAACGTAATGTGAGGATTGTCCTCAATAGTGCCGAGAAGGACTTTGTCCTATCGCATACTGTCGGTATTCTCCCGCTAATACTATGGATCATGTGACTCTCGTCCTTCGATCCAAAAGCTAGAATTCTGTTACAGTCAAGTGCAATACGTTTGCTTCCATGAGACCCGTAAAATCATTTTCAGAGACAGACAAAGGCTAAAAGATATGAGATATCCAAAGCAATGTTTGTTTGCAAACTATTAGTAAAGGAGTTTACTGTGCATTAGACTGTTAAGAGAGGGATCCAGAAGAACTCCTGTCATATGATGATGGTGAATAAAACAACAACTAAAAGAGAAAGGAAGTATGCGAAGGGTGTTAGTGAAACTTTCACGCCTAGGAAGTCCGGGGCTATCGCCACTCTTAAAGTTGGGTGCTTCTTCTGAGAGTAGGAGAAATACTGAAAGTTAAACTGTTAGAAGTATAAAGGCAAAAAGAAAGGAGACTGGAATATCCAGCTCATGTATGAATGTCATACAAGTTTTTGATGTATAGTAGGCTGCTGGTCAAAGATATAGTTCTTGGGAATTATGGTTAAACATGTTAATCACTAATTCTTGGGTATTGTGAGTCGATCACAAAGATACCCGCTCGATTGCATTCTGTTGCAACTCGAAGCAAGAACTACTATGGCCTGAAAGACTAGCCAGGAATGAGGTCTTGATACACGCTGGGAATATAGTAAAAGTTACTATACCTTCCATCGGTGTATTACCTATGTATTTATTTTCATAATTCATTTAGAGTTTCACACTCTAGCCTTTTGCATAAAGTATCTTGCAAGAAGGTTGTTCATAAGAGAACTTTTGATGTTCGGTGTTATGAATAACATAAGGGCCATACTTTCATTATGAATGAAACGTGGGTTATGAATATTGATAAATAATACATTACCTCTGGGTTTACTTTCGTAATTCATTTTAGAGTTTCACACTCTAGCCCTTTGCATAAGGTATCTTGCAAGAAGGTTGTTCATAAGAGAACTTTTGATGTTCGGTGTTATGAATAACATGAAGGGCCATGCTTCCATCAAAGATGGGATGTATGTTATGAATATTGATGGAAATATGATACATCCATAACACTGACGCTAAATGTCCCAAGACTAAAAGAATACCACACTAGTGTGGCACTACATTTGGTCACATTGGAGAAACCCGCATGGAAAATTCCATTATGATGGATTTTGAAGTCGTTTGATTTTGAATCATCTGACACTTGCAACTTTCCTCTGAAAAGTGAAGTGACTGAAATACCATTCACACGCCATAAGGAACGAGCAAAGAACATATTGGTGATCATACATTATGATGTGTGTAGTCCAATAAATGTTGTTGCAAGTAGTGGATTTATCTATCTTCAGAAATGACTCAAGTAGATATGTGGATATTTACTTGTTGAGACGTAAGTCTGGACCTTTTGAATTCATTCATAAGGTTTTAAAAAATGAAGTAGAAGTTGTTGTAACAAGAAAATTATGTTTCTACAATTCGATTGCAGAAAGGAATATTTGAGTTACAAGTTTAGCGAATGTCTGATGAGTTGTGAAAGGGGTTTCATAACTTGCACCTCCCGGAGCACCACTGCAAGTGGAGAGTCCGTGTAGATGTAATCGAACCATTCATGACATGGTAAGATCAAAGATGACATAAATAAATTTGCCATTATCCCTTTTAAAGTGATGCTTTAGAGACTGCGGCTTTTACACTGAAAAGAGCTCCATCGGGTCTGTTGAAATGACGCCATGGTATGGTACGCCCAACCATGTTATATCTTTTCTTAACATTTGGAATATGGGGCTTGTGTAAAAGGTTACAAACCTATTCCAAATCAGACAAGTGCTACTTTGTAGGTTATCCCAAGTCATTGGGTATTCCCCCACCACTATACCGAGGCAAAAGTTTTTGCGACAAAACAGTATGCTTTTAAAGTGAATAGTTCTTACAAAAGGTGAGTGGGAGGACAGTGCAACTCGACGAGATAACTAGTATCTTCGTCATCAGATCAAAGGAAAGGAACCTTGGAAGTGATTCTGGAGTTTCCTACTGCGACTGATACGGAAGCCTCTACATGAGATGTATGGACTTCGGTCGAACTTGCAGCTGAACTGCGTAGGAAAAACTCGTGCAAACCTCTCAGGTGCGCATACGAGATATTGTTGTTAGACAACAGTATACCTATGATACACAAGGAAGCGTTGATGGGCCCTGACTCCGGAATTGGCTAAATGCCAATACAATCCGAGATAGTTTCCATATAAGTGATTCGAGATTAAAATCTTGATACACCTTTCGGAAGACTTAGAGTCTAACGAATATTTATGGAACTAAAAACTGATACGGATAAAATGTTTTATCCATAAAGCTCGACTTGTTGCAATAACAAGTTCAAGGAGTTGACTACGATGAGATTGTCTCACCGTAGCGATGCTTGAAGTCGGTTCGGGTTGAACTAGCAATTAATACATATTTCAATCATGAGATATGAAACATGGATGACAAAAGGATTTCCATCTGATGGAAATGAAACCTAGGACTTGTATGTGATACAGTCCAAAGTAATTTGTCGATCCAGAGGATGCTAGTAAGTATGCAAACTTCAGAGTTCCAGCGATGGACAGAAGAGAGCAAAGTGGAGTTGGAATCTTCGTTTTTCATGGAATGGTCAAAGGGGTTTGACTTCATCAAATGGGTATCGAAGATGCTTGTGATTCAAGAAAGTAAGTGGGAGCATAATAATATTTCTAAAAACCTTGTGTACTTGACACATTGTTAATTGGAAATAAATTTCTTGACACGAATTAGGACTTCATTTGAAAGGGATTTTTTCGATGAAGTGCTTGGGCTAAATAGCCTTAATATTAGGCATGATGATCTATGGAGATAGATTTACCTAATGGGGCTAAGCAATGAATACATATTGACAAGATGCTAAAACTTTTTAGCATTTAAAACGCCAAGGAGTGATTCTTGCCGAAGTCACATGGAAAGAGTTTTTGCAAGACTCGGTGTCCCAAAAATACTGATGAGCAAAATACATGATGGAGATTCCACACACCTTCGTGTTTGGATTAATCATGTATTCCATGGTATGTAAAAACAACCAGATATGTCCAATACTCCAAAGTTGTTGCGAGTATAGATACCAAAGTGATCAAAAGTACTGATCATGGGACAACAGTGAAAGATGTCATTTAGTACTAGAGCAGTACTGATGACATGTTTTCTCGCAAGCAGAGATTATGAAGTGCTCGTTGTAAGTAATTACATCGATACAGTCTTCATCAATGCTCCATGCGATTTTCGATTTAAGTTAAGGGTTTTTTGTGTAATACACAATATAGTGGCACGGTAGTTGGACATTGTTCCAAACAAGATACTGTGGCGAATTCTATAACAAAGGCTAAGTATGTTGACGCTTTAGAAGCGACAAAGAAGTTGTTGAATCATGTAGTTCATTCATGAACTTAGTATGGTTCCAAGATGGCTTTCGTCTATGGGACACTATTGCAGATAGTTGCTCCATAGCTCAGTCTGAGGAATCAGGTTTCGACCAATGATTCACACATATGCAAAGCCAAGTCCACACAAAATATGAATTTTGTGAAAGCGTGAAAACGCAAGGATATGCAATGTTACACACGGAGCTGAAGTCGTCAGATCCGTTGGATATCAGGCCATACCACATGCGAAGCATATTTTACACCAGTATGCCATAGGTGTAAAGTGCATTAGCATTGACTAGATTATTGACTCTAGTGCAAGTGGGAGTCTGTAGGAGATATGCCCTAGAGGCAATAATAAATGTTATTGATTATCTCCCTGTTCATAATTAGGTTTATGTTCCATGCTATAACTGATGTGGTTCTCGAGTCTGCAATAACCACGAGGCTCGGAGGAAGACTCATATGCACGTGTGGGATAATAAACGGTAAAATGTATTCCTAGTCTGGCCTCTAAGACTGGCTCAAGTATTGCATGATGATCCTGTTTTCCTGATCATGGGCATGGCTATGCCGGCAATTTTGAGGGCACAATGTTAGAAGAAAATTTGTGTTGAATCGACCCGAATTGATGTTATGCTATGAGATACATTCGTCATAAGTTAATGGTTAATAACACAGAGAAGTTAATGTTTGCATAATTCCTTAGACCATGAGAGTATCGAGTTTCTTCATGCTTGCTTCATGAACTTTGGGGTTTGTTAAACGTCATCCGTAAATGGCTGGCTATTACGGCGGCTTACGGGTTCATGGAAAAGTATGTCAAGTAACTTGATAGCTCAAGATTGGGATTTGCTCCTCCAACGATGGAGAGATATCTCTGGGCCCTCTCGGTGTTACGGTATCCATCATCGTCTGGCCAGACACTTTGTGATTTGATCACGGGGATGCCGGAACACGGAACGAGAAAAGAGAACAATACCGGTAACGAGGTAACTGGCATAGTGGACAAGTTGTTGATCCACGGGGATGCCAACGTGTCTCACCTCGGGTATTTGTAACATATCGCGAAGCAACAGGAATAGCACACGGCTACTGGAGGTTCACTCGAATATTCATTCGTGTGGGTATAGGGATCAATATGGGTGTCCACGGCTCCGATGTTGATCATTGATCGGAAGGGGTTCCGGGTCATGTCTATGATTCACCAAACCTATAGGGTCACACGCTTAAGGGTCATCTATCTGCTGAATACTAGACAGGGAGTCTGAGAGAAAAACACCGAAAAAGTTTCGGACACCGGAAAAGTTTCGGTCAACGGAAAAGTTCCGAAGAGAGAGGTCACCGGATGAGTTTCGGTGAAACTGAAAAGTTGTTTCAGGGGATACCAAAAAGTCAAATTGGTTTTGGCACATGCCTGATAATTCTTGGAGGATGCCAGAATCATTCTGGAAACTTTCTGGAATTTTCCGGAATGAAAACCGGAAATGTTCCGGAGCTGCCGAAACCGCTTCAGATGCTTTTCGCAGATGAAAATCACTAAACCGGAATTGTTCCGGCTCGCATTGAAAATTATTTTGGTGGGTACTGGAAATGTTCTAAGCCCACATATATATTTTCAGTTCGATCAGACGCTGAAAAATGTCATCATGAATAGTGAAAGTGCTTTTTTGGGATATTTATGGAAAGTCACCTTTTGGGATATTTCCAAAAGGTTTCTAGAAGGACTTGGAGGCTAAGCAAACCCCTTGGGGGGGCCCCCAAGAGATGGTGGCCGGCCACATGTTGGGCTCCACCATGGGGCCCCACTTATTCCATTACTTCCCTAAAATGCCCTTGTGGAAGTGTTCCTTCATGGGCATTTTTGGGTTTTTGGAAATGGCCACTTTACCCCTTGGTTTTCCTATAAATAGAGGTGAGTGGGCTTCCCACAAACTCACTCTTTCTCACATACTAGTGCCATTGCAATGATCTGGCTTCTTCTCTCCCTCCCAGCGAAATAGTTTCGTAGAGCCGAAAGGCTGTGTGGGTTCCGGCAGGAACTAGTTCTGGACGGCAAAGCCCTGCCGGATAGATGACACCGTATGTGTGCAACTCTGTAGAGAGATCATAGTTTCGGTCTTAGTTCGTGAGTGCCTCCCGAAGGGCTGTCCTTGTGACCGTCCGAGTTTTGGAGGTCCTCCCGAAGGGCTGTTCGAGTGACAGTCCGAGTTTCGGAGGTCCTCCTGAAGGGCTATCCGCGACACCGTCCGGGGGACTGTCCGACCGCCTCCCGGAGGGCTGTCCGTGGGGCAGATGAGGGTATACATCCTCGTGGTTGGGAGGTTGTAAAATTCTAGCTGCGGGGATCTGCACCGCCGATCGTCATCGACTCTACTTCCGCTGCGCTACGAGTCGGTAACGAAAATGATCAAACCTTGTATGCAGTCTCCATAGTGGTCCTGGGCTGGTGCGTAGATCGGAATTTTTTTTTTCTGCTTCGTTAACCTACAATCAGTAGTCAGGGCAAATAACTGAAGGAATGAAATACGATAAGTCGATAGTGTCCATGCAAGGGAAACATCATGCAATGAACAATGGACAAAGTTTAAAGCGGTCATTTCTTGTAGCATTTGAACTTCCCCTATTTTTGCAGCGATGCCAGTCAGCCCCAACTAAAAAGCTCATTCATAGCTAACTTACGAGTGCTTCTTCTTCTGTGACGCCCATGAGTGGGATGTGGGCTGTGTTGAGGACTACTATGATGGGGAGCCATTGATGGTGCGGATGAGAAACTGCTCGAGCAGATGACGATGAAGGTGAGCGTCGGCTTGGGGAGGGTGGCGGAGGGCAATGCGGAGAAGGCGGATGAATTCATCGCAAAGTTTTGCACGTGTACATCGGCAAGTCTCGGGGCTGCAATACAGAACATGATGGATAGGATCATATGAATTCGATTCACTCTTGGATTACTTGTTTATTTCCTGAATTTGATTCACTTTTGGATTGTTTGTGTTAGATTACTTGGTTATTTTTGCTGACTTTGATTCATTCATGTATATATCAGCTGTACATGCATGTGTGCTGCCTGTCTATGTTTCCGCACTTCTAGCATATATATTTTTCAATCACTGTTGCTCATTACACTTTAACAAATGCAGTAGCAAGGTTAGTGCGCACAGTGAAGCATAGGAGGCGCGCCCAGGGCGTGCCCCTGCCACTAGTGTTTTACGATACGGAGCCGCCACCACCTCCTGTTCTTCATCGAGAGGCCAGATCTGGAGCCCGTATGGGGCTCCGGAGAGGGGAATCTTCGGTCTTCATCATCACCAACCCTTCTCCATCGCCAATTCCATGATGCTCCCCACCGGGAGTGAGTAATTCCTTCATAGGCTTGCTGGTCGGTGAGGAGTTGGATGATATTCATCATGTAATCGAGTTAGTTTTGTTAGGGCTTGATCCCTAGTATCCACTATGTTCTGAGATTGATGTTGCTATGACTTTGCTATGCCTAATGCTTGTCACTAGGGCCCGAGTGCCATGATTTCAGATCTGAACCGTTTATGTTATCACCATTATATCTATGTTATTGATCCGATCTTGCCTAGTCATATGCACCTATTACGTGTTATGATCCGTCAACCCCATAGTGACAATATTTGGGATACTTCACGGTGATGACCGTAGAGTTCATGTATTCACCGTGTGTTAATGCTTTGTTCCAGTTCTTTATTAAAAGGAGGCCTTAAAATCCCTTAGTTTCCTTATGGACCCCGCTGCCATGGGAGGGTAGGACAAAAGATGTCATGCAAGTTCTTTTCCATAAGCATGTATGACTATTTACGGAATACATGCCTACATTACATTGATGAACTGGAGCTAGTTCTGTGTCGCCCTAGGTTATGACTGTTATATGATGAATATCATCCAACGAGTTGCCGATCCAGTGCCTACGAGTTCTCCACTTATTGTTTTTGCTAAGTTACTAATGTTGTTACTGTTCCAACTGCTACAAAACTATTGCGACTACTGTTACTGTCACTACTGCTATCAAACTATCATATTACTGTGCTACTGATCACTCTGCTACAGATATTTAATCTCTAGGTGTGGTTTAATTGACAACTCAACTGCTAATACTCGCAAATATTCTTTGGTTCCCCTTGTGTCGAATCTATAAATTTGGGTTGAATACTCTACCCTCGAAAAATGTTGCGATCCCCTATACTTGTGGGTTATCAAGACCTTTTTCTGGCGCCGTTGCCGGGGAGCATAGCTATATTTGTTGAGTCACTTGGTATTTATATCAATTGATCACTATGAAGAATCTGAAGGATCCAAAGACTAAGATTTTTCCCTCTAAGACGAGGGGAGATAAGGAACTGCCATCTAGCTCTGCACTTGATTCACCTTCTGTTATGAGTAAGCTTGCAACACCACCACATGCTAGTAATCCTAATATGTCGCAAGTTATTGATGATGCTATCTCTGCTATGAATGATGCTTATGATGATGCTAGTACCATGCTTGATGATAATGTGCCACTAGGAGAATTTCTTGATGAACAAATTGCTATAGCTAAAAAGAATGAAACTACTGAAACTGATGATGACTATGAAACACCTATTAGTCCTAGCTCTCCTGAATTTGAAATGCCTAAGATACCTGAAGGTTAGGTTATGGACGAAGTGGTAACTAGAGAAATTCTTTCTTGTAAGGATAGAAACGATCTTAAGAAATTGCTACGCAAGTATAAGGAAAAGACTTTGAATGCTATGATGAAATGTGATCCTAAGTTTGCTACTTCACCTATCTTTGTTATTGATAAGGATTATGAATTCTTTGTCGACCCAGAGTTGATTACTTTGGTTGAATCTGATCCTTTCCATGGCTATGAAACTGAAACTGTAGTGGCACACCTTACTAAGCTGAATGGTATGGCCACCCTCTTTGCTCATGATGAGAAGATTCGCTACTATTACATTCTCAAGTTATTTCCGTTCTCATTAAAGGGTGATGCTAAGACATGGTACAATACTCTTACTCTTGGTTGGGTGCGTAGTCCCCAGGATATGATTTACTATTTCTCTGATAAATATTTTTCTGCTCATAAGAAACAAGCTGTCTTACAGGAAATATTTAACTTTGTACAAATTGAAGAAGAGAGTCTCCCACAAGCTTGGGGGAGGCTTCTCCAGTTGCTTAATGCTTTGCCTGATCATCCTCTCAAGAAAAATGAAATACTTGATATCTTCTATAATGGACTAACTGATGCTTCTAGGGACTTCCTAGATAGTTGTGCTGGTTGTGTTTCCAGGGAACGAACTGTTGAACAAGCCGAAGAATTATTGAATAACATATTGAAGAATTATGATGATTGGACTCTTCCTGAACCACCGCTTAAACCCACTCCGAAGAAGAGGGGTATCTTATTTCTCAGTCCTGAAGATATGCAAGAGGCAAAGAAATCTATGAAGGAAAAAGATATTAAAACTGAGGATGTTAAGAATTTACCACCTATAGAAGAAATACATGGCCTTGACACACCACCACCTCCTCAGGTGGTAAAGGTAAATTCTTTATTAAAGTTTGATGAAGGTGATATCCCTTACAATAAACATCCTAGTCAATGGTTATATGAGCTTGACAACTATATTATGAAGCAAGATCATTTCAATGCACATGTTCTGAAGCAATTGAAATACAATTCTGATATGATTGCTCGCTTGAGTGACTTGCTATTTAGAATCAGTAATGATGTTGGAGGTGTAGGAAAGCATGCCTCTATGGTTCAAACTCAGCTAGAACAAGTTGCTAAGTCTCAAAAAGAATTGCTTGATGAAATGAATAATAATATGAATGATTTTGCTACTAGAGTAGTAACTAGAGGAGGTAGAATGACCCAAGAACCACTTTATCCTGAGGGTCATCCTAAAAGAATTGAACAAGACTCTCAGAGAATGAATATTGATGCACCTAGTCCTTCTAGGAAGAAAAATAAAAAGAAAAATGATAGGACTTTGCATACCTCTAGTGAACCTGAGATACAAAAACTTCCTGATAACAATGATGTCTCTATTTCGGATGCTGAAACTCAGTCTGGTAATGAACATTCACCTAGTGATAATGAAAATGATAATGATGATGTTCATGAAGATGCTCAACCTAGCAATGATAAAGAACCAGATAAAGATGTTGAAATAGAGCCTGCTGCTGATCTTGATAACCCACAACCTAAAAATAAACGTTATGATAAAAGAGACTTTGTGGCTAGGAAAGATGGTAAAGAAAGAGAGCCATGGGTTCAGAAACCCATGCCATTTCCACCTAAGCCATCTAAGAAAAAGGATGATGAAGAATTTGAGCGCTTTGCTGAAATGATTAGGCCAGTCTTTTTGCGTACCCGCTTAACTGATATATTGAAGATGGCCCCTTATGCAAAATATATGAAAGACATCATCACTAATAAAAGAAAGATACCTGAAGCTGAAATCTCCACCATGCTTGCTAATTACTCTTTTAGGGATGGAGTACCTAAAAAACTTGGAGACCTTGGAATACCAACTATACCTTGCTCCATTAAAAGAAACTATGTCAAAACTGCTTTGTGTGACTTGGGAGCCGGTGTTAGTGTTATGCCTTTCTCCTTATATAAAAGACTTGATTTGAATAAACTCACACCTACTGAGATATCATTGCAAATGGCTAACAAATCAACTGCCATACCTATCGATATTTGTGAGGATGTGCCCGTTGTTGTTGCAAATGTTACTATCTTAACGGACTTTGTTATTCTTGAGATGCCCGAGGACGACAACATGTCAATTATCCTTGGTAGACCCTTTTTGAATACTGCAGGAGCTGTTATTGATTGCAACAAAAGCAAAGTCACTTTTCATATCAATAGTAATGAGCACACGGTGCACTTTCCGAAGAAACAATTCCAAGTGAATGGTATAAATGTTATTGAAGAATCTTCGACCATCACTATTGGAAGCTTTAAATTACCTCTACCTACTGCCAAAAAGAAATATGATATACTTATTGTTGGGGATATGCACATCCCCATTGAGGTAACTTAGTGTTTTATGAAAGTTCTTCGGTTTCATGCTAATCGGAAGTGGTTGTTAATAAGACTTGATCAACCTTATTAATGAATCATTTTTGAGAAGTATTAAGTCGATGAATCTAGAAAGCACAACTCTCTGCTCCCACCTTTTATTTTCTGTTTTAGTTAGCCAAATAAAATAAAATGCCATGATTATCCTGTTTTCTGTTTTCTCCGTGCAATAAAAAATGACCCAAAAATAAAAATTCTCATAATATCCTGAAAATTTGATACGATTTTTTTCTGAATTTCTGGTGCAAATAATACCAGAGGGGGGGTGCACCTGGTGCCCACAAGACACCAGGGCGCGCCAGCACCCCCAGGCGCACCCTGGTGGGTTGTGCTCCCCACGTGGGCCCCCTCACTTATCTCTTTAGCCCACATCATCGACTACCTCCAGAAAAAATCACCACAACCACCATTCCCATGTTCTTGCTCTCAAACCCGCGGATTTCAATCTCTTAGCTCGAAGCTCCGTTTCTAAAACTGTTTGGAGGGATTGCTACTTGGTATGTTACTCCTCCATTGCTCCAATTAGTTTTTGATTTAGTGGGTTATTTTTGGAATAATTAGCTACTCTTGGTGCTACTGTAGATGAGCTTGCATGTTGAATTCTTAGAGTTCTAAGTAGTTTGAATGCCCAATATGGCCTCTATGCATGCTTAGGAGTAGTTGCTATCAATCTTACAAAGTTTTGTTGACAAAATTTTGTGTCTCAAAATTATTTCAGAATTTGTTCGCAAATAAAAATGTAATTCTTTAGGAGTTCTTCGAGGAGGAGATCCTCGGAAGCCTCATCAAGTGGAAGCTCGGTTCGACAGTCTTATGTTGAGCCAAGCGAAAGCTCGATGCGAGATGCCGCCACCAAATCATGGTTATGGCCGTGCGACGAGTTCATGGAAGGTGAAGGTATTAAGGGGGAATTTGACCAATTTATCCACAATATAGAACTTGCTCCCATCATCGCAGATAATTGTCCTCAACATCTCGAACTCACGAAAACATTCACAAAGAAATTTAAATATTTTCCTCGTGAGTCTAGAGTTTCATTCAACCTGTACGACCGTTCTTTCACCATGCCTTTAGACTTGTTCAGTGAAACATGCAAACTTCCATCTTGGGGTTCCCTTGATGAACCAACAAAATCTTAATACGAGTCATTTTTAGTTAAGCTTTGCTATGGTGAAGATAGGGGAGTAGCACAAGGGAGAATTAAGAGCATCCATTTCCCATCAATACAATATTTCGCACTCTTTAATGGTAAATGTATCATAGGCAAACAAGATTGTAGCACACTATGTGCTCATGATTTGAGTCTCATACACACTGCCATAACTGGAAATAAATATTATAATCTTGATGCAATTGTTGCACGGAGACTGCAGCTCAATGCTGCTAATGGTAATTTTTATGGAGGAATCTATGCCTCCCATGTAGCGGAGAGATTAAATGTCTCACCATGGCCTAGTGATCCCATCCTACCTACTCAGTATTTAGACTTTGAGGCCATGAAGCGCCATAAGTTTCTTACAGGCACGACCACTAACTACACCTATAACTTGAGATTTAATAAAAAACCTGTCATTCCTGTCACTTTTCCTGCTCCTGCTCTCTTTGATTTTCATAGTAGGGGAAGATACTATGTCCTTGAGAGCGAGGCCCATGCGTACAATGCGGAGGTTGAAGCTGCCAGGAGGGCCGCGGAGCTTGCACCGAGGGCCTCGGTGAGCCATTGCCCAGATTATTATTCATATGGATGGTGATTACCATGCTAGTCCAAAAACCTAAGCTTGGGGGAGTACGTATTTCCACCGACATTACATTCATGTTCACACATTTCATTCCAGTTGTCGGTGTTCACACATTTTCATTGTAATATTCATGCTAGATTTGTTTTCTCGCTTTCTTCTTGTGTGTTTGAAAAGCTTTGAGAAAATCCAAAAATATTTCCTACTTCTTTTCAGCTTTTCTTTCTACCTTAGTTTAATTATAGCATCAAAAGAAAACCCAAAAAGATTTCTTGTTTCTTCTTTTGCTTGTTGGGAGCTTTCCCGCATAAATAGTTTTTCTCATTTTTGCTTTTCCCTCTTTAATTTGTTTTCTTGTAGAAAAAATAAAAACTCCAAAAATATTTCAGTGTGTTTCTCTGAAATTCTTTTCCTTTTATTTGAGTCGTACCAAGGAGAAGACCACAATGAAAATGTTGAGTGGCTCTCATATGCATTATTGTTTATCTAATAAAGAGCCCATATTACTTTGTCTTCTCCTCTTGAATAAAATGTTGCAGATTCTAGCTTAGTCTACGACACTCTTGCACTATTATTATTTTCTTATCATTCGGTCATGCAAGTGAAAGGCAATAATGATGATATTTGATGAATTGACTGTGGCAGAGAAAAGCGGGTATGAACTCAACTTGTTTTTGTTTTTGTAAATATGCTTAACCTAGTATCCTTGATTCAGCATATTATGATCAAACATGTTTGCAATGACCCATAGAGATTATAGTTGTTCATGCCATGCTTAAGTAGCTAGGAGTGGATAATGATTTATCTTGGGTGTCAACATGCATTAAAATGGTTGTGATGTGGTATGATGATATGGTATCCTCCTCCGAATGTTTCAAGTGGCTTGACTTGGCACATGTTCACGCATGTAGTTGAATCAAAACCAACATAGACTTCATGATATTTATGTTCATGGCGTCCATATCCTACTCATGCTAGTAGTCAATGTTTATTATATGTAATGCATGTTCATGACCGTTTTCGATCTCTAGCTGGCCGCTTCTCAATATTTTTGCTAGCCTTCGCCTGTACTAAGCGGGAATACTGCTTGTGCATCAAAACCCTTAAACCAAGTTATGCCAGATGAGTCCATTATATCTACCTATATGCGGTATTACCCTGCCGTTCCAAAGTAAATTTGCATGTGCCATCTCTAAAAATTCAAATGAACATCTGTTTTGTATGCCTGGACCGCTCATGGAGCGACAGGGGGCGGTCAGTATCTTCCATGCTAAGCGGTTTATTCTCATGATGAGTGTTTATTCACTCGTCCTTACACGAGAGGGGCGGTAATAGGGATTCCCAGTCCCGAAATCAAAAATCAAAAATAATTAAACAAAACTCCCCCAGGAATGTTGTTAGTTTGGATGGTACCCGTGGATGCGGCTAGTCATGGAGTGTGATTGTTGGTGGAGCGGGAGTAAACCTTTACTTTTACCGCTTGGGAACCGCCGCTAATTTGTTTAGCATGGAAGATATTGATAACTCTTGGTCATAACGTTGACAGGAAGGGTGTACCTCCCAAAATTACATATATCTCTGTTTTAAACTATGAGCTCTGGCACCGCTGCAAATCCATGCCTCCCTCTGCGAAGGGACTATCTATTTACTTTTATGTTGAGTCATCACCTTCTCAAATAAGCGCCAGACCTGAGAGCACTATTGTCATCCTCATGCATTGTGTATAGTTGATGTTGGGTGCAGCATGACTGGATCTATTCTACCATGAATTACAATGTTTAGTCGCTGCTTGAACTTTGGAGGTGCTCTGCATTTATATTTTGCGGTTTCAAAAAGGGCTAGCGAGATACCACTATTGTCATATTGTATCATGATTGTTTTGACAAAGTGTTGGTATTTGAGATATCTTATTATTGCTCGCTAGTTGCTTATGTTATTGATATGAGTTAATATAATTTCTAAGAGTTATTGTTGGCACGGTTAGTCATAATTTTTGCTGAAAACCTGGGTGCTACTTAAGCATATATATGTAAACAAGAACAAAAGAGTTCGTAAAAGTTTTTCTTTACGACTTTCAGTTTGTCAACTGAATTGCTTGAGGACAAGCAATGGGTTAAGCTTGGGGGAGTTGATATGTCTCCGTCGTATCTAGTTTTCCTCACACTTTTGCCCTCGTTTTGGACTCTAATTTTCATGATTTGAATGAAACTAACCCGGACTAACGTTGTTTTCAGCAGAACTACCATGGTGTTGTTTTTTGTGCAGAAATAAAAGTTCTCGGAATTGGACGAAACTTTTTGGAGATTTATTTTGGAATGAATAAAAAATATTGGAGTCAACAACCATCGGAGGTGGGCCAGAGGCTGGCCAGCATACACCAGGGCGCGCCAGCCCCCCCAGGCGCGCCCTGGTGGGTTGCGCCCACCTCGTGGCCCCATTGATCCTAATTCCGCCACTATAAATTCCTATTTTCGGAGAAAAAAAATAAAGGAGAAAGTTCATCGCGTTTTACGATACGGAGCCGTCGCCACCTCCTGTTCTTCATCGAGAGGCAAGATCTGGAGCTCGTTTGGGGCTCCGGAGAGGGGAATCTTCGGGCTTCATCATCACCAACCCTTCTCCATCGCCAATTCCATGATGCTCCCCACCGGGACTGAGTAATTCCTTCGTAGGCTTGCTGGTCGGTGAGGAGTTGGATGAGATTCATCATGTAATCGAGTTAGTTTTGTTAGGGCTTGATCCCTAGTATCCACTATGTTCTGAGATTGATGTTGCTACGACTTTGCTATGCCTAATGCTTGTCACTAGGGCCCGAGTGCCATGATTTCAGATCTGAACCGTTTATGTTATCACCATTATATCTATGTTCTTGATCCGATTTTGCCTAGTCATATGCACCTATTACGTGTTATGATCCGTCAACCCCATAGTGACAATATTTGGGTGAGGAACAAGATATGCTCTTCCCAGGTTTCAAGACCACGGAGCCACAGAAAAAGAAATCCAAAGTAAAATCAAATCAAAATCCAAAGAAAAATAAAGGTCCAAAATCTGGGGTGTCACATTATTCCTTCATCCATCATGATCACACCCAAAACTTGAAAACTTCAGCACACAAAACTCATCAGAAAACTCGTGAGCTCCGTTAGTATGATAGGTAAATCAAAAACTTTAGGTACTGTTATAAATTGATTCATATTTTATTATTGCATAAGGTACTATATTCTAGCTTCTCCATGGCTTATAGCCCCCGATACAATCCATAGCATCATCAAAACAAGCAAACTATGCAAGCAAAAATAAAATTTGTCTAAAACAGAACATTCTGTAATGTTCTGCGCAAACACCATACTTCTGTAGCTCCAAAAATTCTGAAAAATTAGGAAAACCTGGGGAATTTATATACCAATCTGTGTAGAAAATTCAGATTTAAAAGATGTTCTAGTAAAATTATAGAAATTCTGCACTGGATGCAACAGTTTCTGTGTTTGCATCGTATAAATTCTACTTATCATTCAAGTCATCCCAAAGGCTTTACTTGGCACAAACACTAATTTAAACATAAAAACACAATCATTAAAGTATCAATAATCATGTTATCACACCAAGACAGAAGCTAAAAAGCAAAAATTTAAAGATAACTATTGGGTTGCCTCCCAGCAAGCGCTATCGTTTTATGCCCTTAGCTAGGCATAATGCATAGTTTCAAGTGTTGTCATGTTTGATGTCAAGCTCCTCAATTACACAACCATGTTTTCTATGTAAAGGAGGAGGCTTAATGATATGATCTCTTACCATGTTTATAAAATTGGGATGCACACTAATCATTTTAAGATCCTCATTTCTTTTGATAGGAGTGATACTCGTATTCTTAAGGACATACACAACCTTAGAATTTTTTCCTTGAGAGGTACTAGCATTAGTTTTAGATGGCGTGAATGCGGAGCCCATTTTGTCAATTTCTTCCTCCATTTTATCAATTCTTTTAAGGCTTTGCTCCACTTGCACATTAATAATTGCATCTTTCTCCTTTGATGCTTTCAAAGTAATCCCTACCATAGATCGAAATTGAGTAATATGATTATGAATTTTTTATCCAACTCCTCAATTTTTTCTATAGTGGCCATTTTATTTTCAATGATCTCTAGCATTTGAATAACATGCTCCAAATTTAAGGTAGTTTCATTAATAATGATGCGTGGTGACCCCACTAAATTTTCCATGGCTTTGAAAGCATCCGAAGTGTGACTCATTAAGAAATTACCACCGGTAATAGTATCAAGCACAAATCTATACCAAGTAGTAATACCCACATAAAAATTATGAATCAAGAGGTTGGGGGATTGCTTATGAGTTGATCTATTTTGAGCATTGCAAATCACAAGTATCTTTTAAACTTTCTCCTCCCCTTTGTTTAAAGTTAAGCACCTCATTCTCAGGAGTACATGGAACAAAGGAAGAACCAGACATGATAACAAGCAAACAAGTAAACTAGCAAAGATTTTTTTGTATTTTTCATTTTTATAGCAAGCAAAATATAACAACAAATAAAAATTAGAACAAGTGAATGATAATTTGTGAGAAGGTACTTGATAGGAATTTGATGATGCTCCCCGGCAATGGCGCCTGAAATCCTTCCTGATACTTGTAAACTGCGTTGGGATTTTCCCCGAAGAGGAGGGGATGATGCAACACAATAGAAGTAAGTATTTCCCTCAGTGAGAACCAAGGTTATCAAACAATAGGAGAATCACGCAAACTCCCGTCTTCATCGCTTACACACAAAAGAGCAAACCCTTGCATCCAACGCGGGCAAGAGGGTTGTCAATCCCCTTGAACTCGTTACTTGCAAGTGATAAGTAGTGATAGATAGATAATTTGATAAATATAAATTGAAAATAAATAATGGCAACAAGGTATTTAGAGTTTTTGTAAATATATTTGTGAGGAGACCCGAGGGCCATAGTGCTCGCTAGAGGCTTCTCTCTCGAAGAAGGCATACAGTGGGTTAACAAATTACTGTTGGGAAATTGATTGAAAAGCGCATAGTTGTGCAATATTTATTCACGGAAATGATCATATATATAGGCATCATGTCCATAAACAAGTAGACCGACTCCTGCCTGCATCTACTACTATTAATCCACCCATTGACCGTTATCTAGCATGCATCTAGAGTATTAAGTGAAAACAGAGTAATGCTTGGAGGATGATGAAATGAGGTAGACAAAGTAAATCCAATTAATATGAATGAACCCCATCGTTTTACCCTTAGTGGCAGCAATACAATATGTGTCATGTCCCTTTCTATCACTGGAATTGAACAACTCAAGATTAAACCCACTACAACGCACCACTCCCACTTGAAGATAAATCAATCTAGTTGGCCAAACCGTAACATCCCAAATTTTCAATTTGGAATGTTTTACAATTATAGTTATGCATGGATGTGACAATTGTATTTTATTTTGAAATTGATTTCATTTCAATGGCATTTGATTCTTTCTATTTTCAAATCACAGACAAAATACCTTGACCAAAGAGTATGAGAGGAGGTAACATGACACCCCAAAAGTCAGGAGAAAATAGTGCCAATTTATTTGAAAGTCAAATTTGGTTTTATTTGGAATTTCAGAAAAATAATTTTTTATGAAGTTTCTATTTTGTGTCTAAAAAATGTTCACGTTATAGGATTTATTTTTCCGATCGTTTTGATATATTATACCTTATATTTATCTTTCGTATTGTTTTTTTTTTCTCCGTAAGGTTTCTGAAAAAAAAGAAAAACGCTGGCCAGGCCAGGCCGTGGCCCAGCCAGCTGGCGCCCAGCCCACCACGTGCGAGGACAGCTGCCCTAGCGAGGCCAGGAGCCAGCCCTCGCTCCGAGCCAGGCCACCGCCACCTCTTCCGTTTCGATCTCTCTCTCCCTCGTGTCTCTTTCTCTCACACCGACACATGGGACCCACCCGTTCTTCCTCTTCCTCACGAAAGAAAACAGAGAGGAAACCCGTCATGCCGCCCGAGTCCGTGATCTCCGAGATTCGTTCCTCGAAGCCGACCCCTGCCCCAAGAAGTTGTCCTATAAATAGCCCGTGACCACCTCGACCGATCCCCCCCAAAAACCCCACGCCAAAACCACCTCCACCTCTCGCCATCTTCGTTTGAATCTCGTCTGAACTGAGGCAGTTCACCGGTCGATTCCGACGCGTGTAAGCATCACCTAAACCCCTCCTTCCGTAGTCTACTATCCCTCATCATTGTGAATCTTTTTGACATGGTACGGACGTCCAGGAAGCGTCGGAGCCACCGCATCGACCTCGCAACGCTGCCATAGTTTACGGAGTTCATCTCGACGCTCCGCTCGTCTCCGTCATCCCCAATATCCACCTTCAGCAAAAATCGGTCGCCCCCGACGTCCCGCATCCGTTGGACAACCTCACCGACGCCGTTGATCGCCGGAGCCACCGCCCCATCGCTACCCTCTTCCCTGCCCACGACCGGCAACTCTTTGTAAGCCAGCGCTCTCTCTGTTCGCTCCAGATTGTTTTTTTTATTTTGATCGAATCGTTAGTTTTTTTTATCTAGATCGGTTTATGTCCGGTTTACTTCGGTTTAGATCCAACCAACCACTCATTTTTTTTATTTTTAAACCGCTATTGTCGAAATACTTATATAGCAACCGTTCACTACCTTGACCTGTAGCGAACACCTCAAAACCACCCGTAGCGCGCCATGTGGCACTCGGCCACACTATAACGTTTTCAGGAAAATCCCGTTTTCAGATTTAGATGCGATTTTGTTTTTTCTTTATCTTTAGTTTTACAACTCCGATTGGAGTGATTCTTTTTGGTACGGGTTCAAAAAAATCCCCTCTTTGCAGAGAAACCAACGGAAAATATTTTTTGAACTTTTAAATTATGAGTTCAAACAGATTTGTATAAATCACTAATTTAGGTATAACTTTTATTTAAAAAATGATTTTTGAGTGTTTCTTTTTGCTACTGATTTCTATATGTTATACCTATTCAGAGGACTAATAAAAATAATTTTTGTTTTTATAAATTTTCGATCTGGACAGATTCAAGGTCTATTTTAGTTAGGCCATAACTTTTGTTTTATAAAACCTTTTCAATCGATTCTTTTTGCTTAGAAATTTGTAGTAAATTTCCTTTCTGTTTTTATATTAAAATTTTAATTTTCTCTCTGTTAAAAAATATATTAGATGCAGAAAACTATTTATAGTCGTTTTACTTTAGAAGAAGCTTTGCAATGGAGTTTTGGATGAATCTTTGTTTCCCTTTGTTTTGTTTTCTTTGTTTGAATTATTGAATTGTTTTAGTATTATTAGTTTTACTTGCTGTTATTCTAAGTTGTGTTATGGTTATGCTTATTGTGTGTATTGTTTGATTCGTTAGATCATCCGGAGTGCGAGGCTTGTTACCTAGAGTCACTCGAGTACGAAGATCGTCAGCAAGGCAAGTTCACATTGATCATGTTTTACCTATTGTTTTATGGGAGAATATCATACGGAAACCAATATTCGGTGGAAACCGGTGAAAACCACGAAAAAAATATTTTGAAAAACTTCAAAAAAATCTGAAAAAAAATACGGGATGTTGAGAGGATGATGTTATATTGCCACGCCAAATTTCAAGTTGAAACACATTACGAGATGTGAGCTATGAAAAAGACAAAATAAGCATTGAATAGTGCCGAACAGTAATGTCACTATTCAGGGCTGAAATTTGTCTTTTTTCATAGCTCACATCACGTAATGTGTTTCAATTTGAAATTTTGCGTGGCAATAAAACATCACCCTCTTAACATCCCATATTTTTTTCAGATTTTTTTGAAACTTTAAAATATGGTTTTTACGAAGTTTTCATTGAATGTTGGTTTCCGTACGATATTCTCCCTTGTTTTATTGCATTAGTTCTACCTTCTCCACCATTGCATGCAAAGTAGGTACTTGGAAATTTGGTTCTTGAAGTAGTATCATGTGGTAGACACCCCATAAACCCTTGTCACCTTGCCCCGGGAAACGTTATTTTAATTTGCTATGCTTTTAGTAGACGGGGTATGGTTGAGTGTTTATCATGAGAGTTGTGAGAATTAATTCATGACTAAGACCCCAAGACTTCAAGAAATTTTTCAAGACCTCATGATGCAATACATCTGTGGGTGGAAGACGGTTGAACGGCACCCTGGAGGACCCAGTGGTAGCCTAGGTGTTGCTGGAGAAGTGCCAGTATTCACGCGGAAAGTTCCACCCAGGCACGAAGAGACGGATGGATACTTCAAGACCCGAGGCTTACCTGCACAGCCACAAGCCATTATGGGCTCTGGCTTGGTTGGACATCGTGGCGACTCTGGACGGACGGTGCTACGAGATGTAGAAGAACAGTAGGATTGGATGGGCACCGGCAGTGGCTCAGAGGAACCCTTTGGAAGACCATGTTTTGATCATCCGGTTCTCAAACACCCTGAAGTGCGAGGACTTCAACGAAGGCGATCAAATCTTGTGGGGAACGTGTGCAAAACTCTGCAGAGTACCAGACCTAATCGATTAGCCGTGTCCACGGTCATGGACAACTTGCGCCAAAGGAACTGAAACTATCTGGAACTCTCAACACAAATAATTTAATGATGTGGGTATTATTGATAACTTGGGTATGAGAAAAGGTTGGTGGAACCTTCTCATTACTCAACCAACAATGTAGTAATTATTTTTGCTTTTGCCCCCTCTCTTGTTGTAGGAAAAATTGGCTTTACGCTAAACTTAAACTTATAGCCCCACCTGCCATATATGCATATAGAATAGATGATTATTTTCACCCTCTCTTTTGTGACTTGCCGACATATTCAATATGCTGACCTACACGGCTGCAACGTATCATGTTGCAGAGTACTTTTTCGACCAGGAGTGAGGATACGCTCTACGCTCGGTGAGATGCCCTTCGAGTCAGATGGACTCAACTACCTTTGAAGCTTCCGCAAGTTTTGGATTAGTTTTATCTCATGAGTTGGCCTTCAGCCACTTTATTGTAATAAAGGACTCGATATGAGATTTTGATTAATAAAGCTGTGTGATTTCCCTTTGATATATACATTGATGTACCACGTGTGTACCAGCATGATCTTGGGAATGGTACGGAAACACCGGAGATTCGACCGTTTCGGGTCGGGTCGCTACACAAACCAAACCGATGAATCAGAGAGGATTACGAAGCTATAAATATCATGCATATAAATAACCAGCAAGGATTCAATATATTTTCATGAATAATTTTAACATAAACCCACAATTCATCGGATCCCAATAAACACAACGCAAAGATTGATTACATAAGATAGATCACCACGGGAATCGCTGTGATCTTGGCAATGAAGAACATAGAGATAGATAGCCATCTAGGTACTAAATACCGACCCATAGGTCTATGGTGAACTACTCACACATCACCACGGGATCAGCAAGGTTGATGTAGAGGCCCTTTGTGATCGATCCCCCTCCGGCAGGGCACCGGGACAGGGCTCCAGATGGGCACACGGTGGAACAGAGACTTGTGGGGGCAGAAAAAGTGTTTCAGGAGGCTCTCTAGGGTTTTTGTAATATATGTGAATTTATAGGCCAGAGATAAGGATCAGGAGAGTAGGGAGGTGGCCCCAAGCCATCAGGGTGCGACCACCCCCCTAGGCGCGCCCTGTTGGCTTGGGGGCTCCTCGTGTGCCCTCCGGTCATCCTCCAAAGCTTTCAGGTCTTATTTTGTTCCAGAAAAAATCATCAAAAACTTTTGAGGTATTTGGACTTCATTTGGTACACTATTCTTGAAAAGCCAAAAACATGCAAAAAACAACAACTAACACTTGGCACCGGGTTAATAGGTTAGTGCTCAAAAATAATATAAAACAACAAGTAGATGCTTAAAAAGTATGCCAGAATGATAATACAATAGCATGGAACAATAAAAAATTATAGATACGTTGGAGACGTATCAGATGTATTTCTTAGTAGACTTTGTAATGGGGAAGATAGAGGTGTTACACAAGCCAGAATTAGAAGCATTTAATTTCCTGATATCCCCTACTTTGCAATATTTGTTTGGATATGCCTAGTTGGTAAGCATGATATTTGTGCATTGTGTGCACCTGATTTGAGTATCTTGCATGCTGACGTACATGGTACTAGGAATCATAACTTTGGTGCCACAATTGCCCGCTGCTTGAGCAGAAATGTACATGATGGAAATTTATATGGAGGGATTATACTTCTCGCTTGGCTGCTAGTTTAGGAATCTCTGGTAGGCCTAATGAACCCCTGCTCCCTCCTATATTCTTGGATTTTGGAGCTATGCAGCGCTATGGATTTATTGAGTATGGGACTGATGAGTACAAATATAATCTGACATTTAATAAAGATCATGATGTCCCTATTATTTTGTTGGCGTCTTCATTCTTTGATTTTCATAACAAACAAAGGCATTATATCTATCTAGAAGAGGTCCATGAAAACAACGTAGCAGTGGTGGCCGTTCGTCTTACTCAGGAGGCAGCACGGAATGCTACCCGAGTTACCATTACGACCAGTCCCCTGGACCTGATGGATACTAGAAGTGGCCTCAGCCCAAATTAGCCAAAAGCCTAAGCTTGGGGGAGTATTTATTCTCACCAACATTTTATTTCCACGTTCACACATTCATTACACTTGTCGGTGTTAATCATTTTCTTTGTTTCACTTTCATTCTGTTTCTTTTGTGTGTTTGAAAAACTTTGAAAATCCAAAAATATTTCTCACTTCTTTTTGTTTTTTCTTTCTGGTTTATTAGTTTGTAGTAGTAAAATAAAACCCAAAAATATTTCTCACTTCTTCTTTTTATTTTTTGGGCGTTCTCCGGTGTATATAGTTTTTGTCGGATTTCGGGCTCCGCAAAAACCCTAAGAAATTCGAACTCAGGGGCGTGTGCGAAGATCTCCAACAGCTTCACCCCCTCCAAGCTCACAACACGATAACCCCGCTCGATGGCGAGGAAGAAGATAGCACACGAGAGTTTACCCAGGTTCGGGCTGCTGCGAAGCGTAAAACCCTACTCCTGCTTTTGGTGGATTGCCTCACGAGGAGGTTTGTGGATGAACTAGTACAGTGGTGAGTTGCCTCGCGAGTGCGTTTGGGTGCCCCCCCTCTCCACAGAGCAGCCTAGCCTCTATTTATAGCGGCCCTGGTCCTCTTCCCTTATCGCAATGGCGGGAAGGGATCCCACAACGGCCAAATTCGAAAGGGGACAGGAGGTACATCTTATCCTGACGAAAGGTGGTCTTCGCCTGCAAAGTAGGTGGTGGTGATGCGGTGGTGGGCTCGCTGGTGACATCCGTCCTGCCGCACCTGCTGGCCTGGTCTTGTTGCACCGGGATGGAAACCTTTGGCGGGGCGCCTCGGGAACCCGCGCTCGTCCCTGTCTCCTTTGCACCAAAGAGGAAACTGTCCCCTCTGGCGCGCTGGCACCCGCCTGGCCTGGCTGGCGTCACCCTTGACCTCCCGAGGCCGAGCATTGCATCGAGATCTCCGCCACTCAGGAGGGGGTCTGGGGAGGCCTCCCCCTTCCGGGAGCCTTGGCGTTGTCCTCCTCGCGAGGGTGGGACTCTCGCGAGGGTCTTGTCTTGAGTGAAGCCGCGCAGGGCCATACGGACCGTCAAGTGGGCCATGCCCTGGGCCGTAGGCACGCAAGTCTGGGTACCCCGTTCCCAGAACGCCGACAGTAGCCCCCGGGCCCAAGGCGCGCTCGAGTTGGCTTCGAGGTGAAACCGAAGAAGATGGCTCGGAGCGCCGCGGGCCCTTATTGCCTACGGGCCAGGTCTGGCGTGCGGTGCGTGATACATCTCCAACATATCTATAATTTATGAAGTATTCATGCCATGTTTACAATAATTTTATATGATTTTGGTATGATTTAATTAGAACTAACCCGGACTAACGCTGTTTTCAGCAGAGCTACCGTGGTGTTGTTTTTGTGCAGAAATAAAAGTTCTAGGAATGGGCTGAAAATTTACGGAGAATATTTTTGGAAAATATAAAAATACTGGAGCAAAAAGATACCGGAGGGGAGTCCCGAGGTAGCCACAAGCCTAGGGGGCGCGCCCCCCCTAGGGCGCGCCCCCTGGCTTGTGGGCCCCTCGAGCACCCCCCTGACTTGATTCCAACGCCAAGTACTCCTATAAATCGAGAAACCTCCAGAAAGAAACCTAGATCGGAAGTTCCGCCGCCGCAAGTCTCTGTAGCCACGAAAGATCAATCTTGGCCCTCTCCGGCACCCTGCCGGAGGGGGTTACCATCACCGGAGACCATGGAGGAGGAAGACGGAGGGGCCATCATCACCATGGAGGCCAAGGACCAGAGGGAGAACCTCTCCCCACCTAGGGCGGAGTCCATGGAGGAGGAAGCACAAGGGGGAGACCCACTCCCCCTCTCTCTCGGTGGCGCCGGAGTGCCAACGGGGGAACCATCGCCGTGGTGATCGTCTTCATCAACATCACCTTCTTCATCACCATCCTCATCTCCTTTCAGCGGTCCACTCTCCCGCATCCTGTTGTAATCCCCTACTTGAACATGGTGCTTTATGCCACATATTATGATCCAATGATGTGTTGCCATCCTATGATGTTTTGAGTAGATCTGTTTTGTCCTTTGGGTTGATTGATGATCTAGATTGGTTTGAGTTGTATGTTTATTTTGGTGCTGTCCTATGGTGCCTTCCGTGCCACGCACACATGAAGGATTCCCGCTGTAGGGTGTTGCAATACGTTCATGATTTGCCTATGGTGGATTGCTTGAGTGACAGAAGCATAAACCCGAGTAGGGGGCTTGTTGCGTATGGGATAAAGGGGACTTGATGCTTTAATGCTATGGTTGGGTTTTACCTTAATGAACTTTAGTAGTTGCGGATGCTTGCTAGAGTTCCAATCATAAGTGCATACGATCCAAGTAGAGAAACTATGTTAGCTTATGCCTCCCCCTCATATAAAATTGCAATAATGATTACCGATCTTGTTAACAATTGCCTAGGATAATTCCGCACACCGACCCATCATTATTCCACACTCGCTATTTGTAATATATTGTAACATATTTTAACTTTATGATATCAGCACCTATTTTTATATTTTAGTTCTCCGATATCATGCAAAGCTATTCTCTTCATACCCACAACGTAGTTTTATTTCTCGTTTCTAGTTGGAAGCAAACGTTCGGCGTACGTAGAGTCGTATCAGTGGCAGATAGGACTTGAGAGAATATTGATCTTACCTTTAGCTCCTTGTGGGTTCGACACTCCATACTTATCACTTCCACCTTTGGAAATTGCTATGATGATTCCTTGCACTTGGGGATTATCAAGCTCTTTTCTGGCGCCGTTGCCGGGGAGCAATAGCGTGGGGTTGATATTCTCGTGTGTGCTTGTTTGCTTTCTTCACTAAGTAGATTTTGTTTTACCTTTTTGCTTTCTTTAGTTGTGGGTGAAACATACAAAAAAATTAAATAATGAGAAATACAAAAAGAATTACTTGCCTCTTTTACCTAAGAAGATTTTCAAAAAGAGAAGTGATTGGAAGGTTGTGCATTGGAGAAGTGAGGGTCGACCTTGAACACTTGTGTTCATGCTCATGGAAACAATGTAGAATTTTTCATGGAAGTTTCTCAAAAATAAGTATCCCCTTGTATATATCCATTGTATTATAAAAATAATGTGCCAAGATTCGGTTTTAGGATGATTAGATTGCTTGTTTGCTTTGTGCGGTGCAAAAACAGAAACTTTGACTGTAGTGCATGAATTTACATTTCTTACTGGAACGTCAAAAGTTTCTGAAATTTTTACACAGGACTTCTATACAAATATTTTAATTTTTCCTAAATTTTCAGAATTGTTTGAGTTACATAAGTATATGAAGTTTCCAGATTGCTACAGACTGTCCTGTTTTTGACAGATTCTGTTTTCTATGCATTGTTCTCTTATTTTGATGAATCTATGGGTAGTATCGGGGGGTATGAACCATGGTGAAGTTGGACTACAGTATATATAATGCTAATATGAATTTGGAATGAGTTCACAACAGTACTTAAAGTAGTATTTTGCTTTATTATACTAACGGATCCCACAAGGGTTTTGTTAAGTTTTGTGTGAATGAAGTGTTCGAAGATCGAGGGGGTATCGATATAAGAAGAATACGGAGAGACAAGAGTTCAAGCTTGGGGATGCCCAAGGCACCCCAAGTAAATATTTCAAGGAGACTCAAGCATCTAAGCTTGGGGATGCCCCGGAAGGCATCCCATCTTTATTCTTCAACAATTATCGGTATACCTCGGTTTTTGTTTTGTTCACATGATATGCGTCTTTAGTGTTTTCCTTTTCCTTTTATGCACCCTTCTAGTATGAGATAGTCCTTCATTGATTTATAGAACTCTTCATGCACTTCACTTAGATCTTTTGAGTATGGCTTTGTAGAATGCTCTTTGTGCTTCACTTAAATCTTTTGAGTATGGCTTTGTAGAATGCTCTTTGTGCTTCACTTAAATCTTTTGAGTATGGCTTTATAGAATGCTTCGTGTGCTTCTTATATATTTTGATCTTGGATATTGGTTAATCTATATTAATTGTAGAATTCTCTATGAACTTCACTTATATCTTTTAGAGTATGAATAAAATTACCATTGGAATTGGGCTTGGAAGTGTATCATTAAAATGTCATGCCTAGCTAGAAAGGCATTAAAGAAAAGCGCTTGTTGGGAGACAACCAAATATTTACCCTTTATCTTTTTTGTGTTTTAACATGATTAAGATACTGTAGTAATCATGTTTTGTGCCTTTTATTTCAATAAAGTGCCAAGTAATGCCTTTGGGATGATGTGGTTGATAGTTGACTTGATTCTGTGCAAAAACAGAAACTTTGGTGCCCAGTCCAGAATTTTTATAAATTCACCAGAGAGTCAAAAGCTTCTGAATTTTTTACACATTATTGATATACAAATTTACTAGGTTTTAATAATTTTTCAGAATTTTTGGGGCTACAGAAGTATGGTCATTGTTCAGATCATTACAGACTGTTCTGTTTTTGACAGAATCTGCCTTGTTTGCGTAGTTTGCTTGTTTTAGCATTTCCATGGCTTATATTAAGTGATATAAATTGTGGAAATGATAAGTTACAGTAGACATTATGCGATAACAATTATGGATCTTGTATTTAACAGTACCTAAGTGGATGGTTTGCTCTTTATCATACTAACCCATCTCACGAAGTTCCGTTAAGTTTTGTGTGATTGAAGTTTTCAAGTTTTGGGTGAGATATCGATATGAGGAGAATAAGGAGTGGCAAGACCCTAAGATTGGGTATGCCCAAGGCACCCCAAGGTAATATTCAAGGAAGATACAAGCAACTAAGCTTGGGGATGCCCCGGAAGGCATCCCCTCTTTCGTCTTCAACATTATCGGTAACCTCACTTGGAGCTATATTTTTATTCGTCACATAATATGTGCTTTGCTTGGATCGTCATTATATTTTGTTATTTTATGTTATGTGTTATTCATAATCTTGTTTTTCAATAAAAAGTTCCAAGAATTGCCTTAGGATGCTTGCATTGCATGTTTGATGTGTGCTGTGTAAAAAACAGAAACTTTTGCTGTAGTGTTTGAATTTTCATATTTTACTGGAACGTGGAAAGTTTATGAAATTTTTACAAAGTATTTTCATATAAATTATTTAGCATGTCCTAAATTTTCATAATTTTTTGAGTTACGGAAGTACACTGTTTTCATAAATTGCTACAGACTGTTCTGTTTGGACAGATTGCTATCATAGTTTTGTTATCTACTTATCCTCTAGTTTCCATAGCCTATATTGGTAGATATAAATTGTGGAAACGATAGTAAACAGTAGATGATGTTTGAAAATTATTGTGCAACTTGTCTTGGCAGTACATGAAGTGTTGATTTATTCTTATGTGTACTAACCTATCTCACGAGTTCTTTTGGAGTTTTGTGTGGATGAAGTTTTTGAGAATAGGTGAAACCATGATATAAGAGGATTGAACGAGATACAAAAGCTCAAGCTTGGGGATGCCCAAGGCACCCCAATTAAATATTTCAAGAAGTCTCAAGCATCTAAGCTTGGGGATGCTACGCATCCCATCTCTCTTCATCAACAATTATCGGTTAGCCTATGTTGAGCCTAAATTTTTATTCATTCACATGATGCGTGCTATTCTTGGAGTGCCTTTTTTATTTTGTTTTGCTGTTTGAACAAAAGCATTGGATCTTAAATTCTGAATAAGAGAGAGAGAGTCCTCACATGGCTATTTAACTAATTGACTACGCATTGATCTTCACTTATATCTTTTTGGAGTAGTTTGTCATTCAATCTCGTGCTTCACTTATATATCCTATGAGTAAATGGTTGAATGAATTGAATATCATAAATCTGAAATTAAATATGCTTCATATACTTATCCCATGGGGAGTAATGACTTCACACATAATAAGTATAGGTGGTAAAATTTATTGAAAGTTAGCAAACACCGCATTAGTCACTTGAACAATTCATGAAAGAATATTGAAGGAAGAGAGATTCCACGTATAAATATACTATCTTGGACATCTTCTATGATTGTGAGCTCATTAATAATTTTTAAACTCGAGCAAATTAGTTAAAATTGGACAAGGAAGACAACTTAATGAGTTATGTTTGGGTATATTTGCATAGAAGTTATATTGTTATGGATCCTCTAACATGTGGTGCTTGTTTAGAACCTTTTGCTAGCCAAACCTTCGTACTAAGTAGAGATACTACTTGTGCATCCAAACCCTTGAGCCAAGTTTCTTCCATGAGAGTCCACCATACCTACCTATATGCGGTATTTACCTGCCGTTCCAAGTAAATTTGCATGTGCCAAACTCTAAACCTTCAAATAATATTCTGTTTTGTATGCCCGAATCGCTCATGTAGCGACCGGGGGCGGTCAGTATCTTCCATACTAGGTGGGTTATTCTCACGATATGTGTTGATTCACTATCATTCACGAGAAAGTGGCCGGTATTCGGGATGCCCAGTTCCATGCTCAAAAATCAAAATATAATGAAACAAAACTCCCCCAGGATTGTTGTTTGTATGGACGGTACCCGTGGATTCGACTCGCCGTGGAGTGTGTTTGATTGGTGGAGGGGGAGTAAAAACTTTATCATTCTGTTTGGGAACCGCCTATAATGTATCTAGCATGGAAGATGGTGAAATCTCTTGGTTGTTATGTTGACAATGAAAGCATACCTCCCAAAATTATATTCATCTCTGTTTTAAACAATGAGCTCTGGCACATATGCAAATCCCTGCTTCCCTCTGCGAAGGGCCAATCTATTTACTTTCATGTTATTTACTATTAATGTTGAGTCAACCTCTTATTCCAACCTCAATCTATTAGTTGGCAAGCATCATGTGGTGGGGAAAGATCCAAACATATATATCCAGTCAAATATATTTGATCATGAATTATTAGTGTTGACAATTATCTATATGATAAATAAGTTGGGAGGCGAAACATTAAGCCCCTATCTTTCTCTGTGTTCGATGGATGCTATTTGTTCTAAAAATATGCTTTGAGTGTCAATAATCATGGAAGACTATATGATAGTTGAGTATGTGGAATTTGCTAAATCAAAGCTCTTACATAGACCCTTCCTGAAAATAAGATGAATTGCAATTGTTCGATGACTAGGAATATGGTTTGATAGTTTTCAAGAAACTTTCTGGTCTATACTTTAACATGTGAATAGCTTGTTACTTGATCATGAGAAGTTTTACGAGATAAGCTATTGTTTATGGTTTATATTGATGCTAGAAAAAGTGATTGGAATTATCATTGATCAAACCTGTGCACTTGCTAGCATTCACACTTCATAAACTATTTCTTTTATCATTTACCTACTCGAGGACGAGCAGGAATTAAGCTTGGGGATGCTGATACGTCTCCAACGTATCTATAATTTATGAAGTATTCATGCCATGTTTACAATAATTTTATGATTTTGATATGATTTAATTAGAACTAACCCGGACTGACGCTGTTTTCAGCAGAGCTACCGTGGTGTTGTTTTTGTGCAGAAATAAAAGTTCTCGGAATGGGCTAAAAATTTACGGAGAATATTTTTGGAAAATATAAAAAATACTGGAGCAAAAAGATACCGGAGGGGAGTCCCGAGGCAGCCACAAGCCTAGGGGGCGCCCCCCTAGGGCACGCCCCCTGGCTTGTGGGCCCCTCGAGCACCCCCCCTGACTTGATTCCAACGCCAAGTACTCCTATAAATCGAGAAACCTCCAGAAAGAAACCTAGATCGGAAGTTCTACCGCCATAAGTCTCTGTAGCCACGAAATATCAATCTTGGCCCTCTCCGGCACCCTGCCGGAGGGGGTCGCCATCACCGGAGACCATGGAGGAGGAAGACGGAGGGGCCATCATCACCATGGAGGCCAAGGACCAGATGGAGAACCTCTCCCCACCTAGGGGGGAGGCCATGGAGGAGGAAGCACAAGGGGGAGACCCTCTCCCCTCTCTCTCAGTGGCGCCGGAGTGCCATCGGGGGAACTATCACCGCGGTGATCGTCTTCATCAACATCACCTTCTTCATCACCATCCTCATCTCCTTTCAGCGGTCCACTCTCCTGCATCCTGCTGTAATCCCCTACTTGAACATGGTGCTTTATGCCACATATTATGATCCAATGATGTGTTTCCATCCTATGATGTTTTGAGTAGATCTCTTTTGTCCTTTGGGTTGATTGATGATCTAGATTGGTTTGAGTTGTATGTTTATTTTGGTGCTGTCCTATGGTGCCTTCCTTGCCGCGCACACGTGAAGGATTCCCGCTGTAGGGTGTTGCAATACGTTGATGATTTGCCTATGGTGGGTTGCTTGAGTGACAGAAGCATAAACCCGAGTAGGGGGGTTGTTGCGTATTGGATAAAGGGGACTTGATGCTTTAATGCTATGGTTGGGTTTTACCTTAATGAACTTTAGTAGTTGCGGATGCTTGCTAGAGTTCCAATCATAAGTGCATATGATCCAAGTAGAGAAAGTATGTTAGCTTATGCCTCTCCCTCATATAAAATTGCAATAATGATTACCGATCTTGTTAACAATTGCCTAGGATAATTCCGCACACCGACCCATCATTATTCCACACTCGCTATTTGTAATATATTATAATATATTCTAACTTTATGATATCAACACCTATTTTTATATTTTAGTTCTCCGATATCATGCAAAGCTATTCTCTTCATACCCACAACGTAGTTTTATTTCTCGTTTCTAGTTGGAAGCAAACGTTCGGCGTACGTAGAGTCGTATCAGTGGCAGATAGGACTTGAGAGAATATTGATCTTACCTTTAGCTCCTTGTGGGTTAGACACTCCATACTTATCACTTCCACCTTCGGAAATTGCTACGATGATTCCTTGCACTTGGGGATTATCAGTGCGCGGTTGGACGCGGGCGTCCCCGCTCCCGTGTCTCCTCGCCAACTGCCCAGACCGACAAAAGCCTGACATCCAGCATTGAGCCATTATTGCTTTCCTCTTCTGCGCTCCTGCTCCTCCTTCCAGATCTCCATCCTTTGTGAGAACGTCTCCAGATCTCAGCACCTCACCGTCTTCCTTCTTGCTTCCTCGGCCCCAAAGACTTCCCGATGGCTCCCGCCGGCAAGTCGAAACCTGAAGCTCAGAGCTCGGCTTCCGCTTCTATCTCGCCGGCGCTCTCAGAGTTCACCATAGCCAAGGACGGGGACCTCGCCCCGGTGCTTCCGTCGACGGCCGATGGTACCAATGAGTGGGGGCGGACCTTGATATGGTGCGGCTCCGCGGAGAAGCATAGCCTGGCCAAGTCGGCCTACCCTTTCTTCCTCCATAGCATCTTCTCTGGGCTCGTTCCGTCTTTCTCCAAGTTCTTCACCACCATCCTTGAGCACTACGGGATTCAAGCTCTCCATATCCAACCCAATTCCATCCTGCTCTTGTCCGTCTTCGCCTTTTACTGCAAGGCCTTCGTAGGCGTGAAGGCTTCGGTGGCCCTCTTCCGCCATTTCTTCAGCTTGCGGCTTCATGACGGCGCTCAGCGGTCAGCATGCGTCTCCTTCATCGCGGTCCAGAGCGGGAACATGCTCTTAAAGGCCGGGTAGAAGGTGGAGAACTTCAGGCACCGCTGGGTCTTCTTGGATCTCAAGAGCGTCAACTCCCGCTTGGATGTCCCGAAGGGGTTGTCGGAGAAGACTCTTGCGTGGAGCTCCGCGAAGCTCTCCGACTCCCGGGCCAAGCCCGTCCTGGAGCGGATTTCTCGAGACATCAATGCCAGGAAGCTGACCGGGGGGATGATGGTGAAGGAGTTCCTGGCGCAGTGCCTGGCGCCCCTCCAGTCTCACTCGAGGCCCATGTGGGACTATCAGGGCAGCGGCGACAACATCAGGCTTCGGTCCGCATGCCTGACCCCCAGGGAGTTGAACAGGGCTATGGCGACCCTGCTCAACGGCGACCCCGGGGACCTTCCCAAGGCCTATGCCCCATTGTACTGCCGCGACGACAAGGCTGATATGGTCGCCGCGATGCCCATCTTTGACGAACTGGGGCTCTCCCCGGCCGAGTGCTCTGGTTCCCCAGTGGCGGTGTCCTCCGGCGACGCCGCGGACGGGGAAGACTCGGAGGGGACAGCGAACGACGATCTGGAGGAAGTGTCCCTCTGTCGCGGAGCGCGCTTCTCCACGGCTTCGAAGATGACGACGATGCCGGCGAAGCTTCTACTGCAAGTCCTCTGCGTTTCACCAGGGTCCTCAAGGGGCCGGGGCCCACTCCTCGTGCCGCTTGGTCCGCTGGCCGGGCGACCCCGAGGAAACGCGAGGCCGGGCCCCCTCCGGAGTGCCCTGCTCGTGCCAGCAAAGTGGCCGAAGCGCCCGCCTCGCCCCTGCCGAAACTGCAGCCTGTGGGCGAGGCGGACGTGTCTGGGGCCGGAATGGCCTCTCCGGCCGTGGCCCTTGCGGACAGTGCCCCTGCTCCCCCATGCGGCGGCGCCTCCCTGGAGAAGGGCGAGGGCATTCCCGCCTTCGTCGAGGTGGAGAAGAAGAGGAAGTGGGTCGACGTCGAAGAGTAAGTAATCCTGCTTAGCTTTGGCCGCCTGCCGGTGGCTTACGTGCTGATGGTCCCTCCCTTGCTTGGCAACCAGGAGTGCTGCCGTGCTGAAGGCGAGGAAGAAGAAGGCGGGCGTCAAGCCGAAGGTGCTTTCTGACGCGACGCCCGTTCCTGGTGCCCTGCCGACGCCTGATGAGGCACCAGATGTTGCGGGTGAGGGGGCTCGCGGGGCGACTCTCCCTATCACGGCCGCGGAGCCCCCGGTGCCCGTTGGAGAGGCCGTTTCTGCCTTTGGGGCGCGTTTGTGCCGCTGTCTGAAGGGCCCGCCCCCGAGGGCCAGCTGGCCGTAGGACCGTCCGTCTCTGCCTTATCTGTGGTAGTAGCGCAGCCCCCGGCACCTTCTGCTCTCCATGCTTCTGCCCCCTGGAGGCGGTTCCTGCCGCCGCGTAGGCGCCACCTCTGGGCTGGGCTCTGGTGCCTCTGACCTGCGGCCATCTGGTCGAGTCAGGCGCCCTGGATGGGGCCTACGCCACTCTGGATCAGGTCCGGGGCTCCCTCGGGAGCGCTGACGGTCGCCTCGCGAAGGAGCGCTTGGGGCTCCTCTCCGGGTGGCTCCGGGCTGATGCTTCTGTCGTGGCGGTCTGGAGCCAGGCCGAGGCCACCGCGGCCGAGAGCAGGAAGGAGGCCGCGTCAGCCAAGGCAGCTCACGACGCAGTGCTGGCTGACGCAGCGTCTTCAGGAGGAAAAGACTGCGCTCACAGATCAGCTTCGCCAGCGGGAGGAGGACCTCAAGACCTGCGAAGCCAAGCTTGTCGATCGTGACGCCACACTGTCCAAGGCGGCGGCCAATCAAGCCATGGAGCGAGAGCGTCTGGACAGGGTGAAGGAGGAGGTAGCTGTGGAAAAGGCTCGGCTTGAATCCAGGGAGAAGACCCTCGCCGCGGCTGAGGAGGGAAAGGCTGCGGAGCTCGATGCCCTCCCCTCCGTCGAACTCAGGCTCCGCCAGGCGCTGCAGTCCTTCTGCCGGGGGGGCTTCGTGGGGCCCTCTTCAAAGCTCGTCGAGGTGCTTGAGGGTGCCGTCACCAGGGTGGAGAACGTCTTGGAGAGTGAGTGTCGCGACCTCTTCTCCGCGACCACGACGCGCGTCTTCAGCCACCTCTACCTTCGCGAGCCGAGTTTCGACTTCGGCTTTGTGATCCATCTGGTTGATCCTGGGGTTCGCGCCGCCACGGCGACGGCCATGGAGGGCGTCGTGGAGGCGCTGCTGAAGAAGTTCGCCTGCGTCGCCGTTCCCCCACCTCCTCCTGCTGATGCAAGGGTTAGTGACGATGATGATAATGGCAGCGATATCGACGACGAGCTCCCGGCGGTAGGGACGGGTGGTGGCTCCAGCTCCTCCTAGTTCCTCTTCCTGGGTCTTTTCCTGTAATGTTCATCGTGCCTCGTGGAGGCGTTAGACTTGTTTGCATTTTCGGAGACATTTTAATGCTTGTAATGACTGCTCAGTTGTCTGGTTTCTTTCCTCGCCTCGTTTCCTTCCTACTTGCTGTAGTGCTCTGCGTCGGCAAGGCCCGGTCCCGTGCATACCTCGACCGCCGTTGGGGCGTCCGGATCACCAGGACGATGCCAAGGGGCGAGGGGCTATGTGACCAGTGAGGCTCCTGGGTTGCGATGCTCAGGAGTCCCCCTTGACGTACGAGCAACCTTTACGAAGGGAACATGGCGAAGGCGGGGTCAACTTGGAGATTTGGAGCGCCTTGAGCTCTGTGTCGGCAGGGCCCGGTCCCGCGCATACCTCAACCGCCGTTGGGGCGTCCGGATCACCAGGATGGTGCCAAGGGGCGATGGGCTACGTGACCAGTGAGGCTCTTGAGTCGCGATGCTCAGGAGTCCCCCTTGACGTATGAGCGGCTCCCATACCTTTCCTTGCCAACTTTCATCTGAGAGGGACGCGTGAAGACCAGGTACCAGGGACCTGGGGAGGTGGCGTTTGCCAGGCCTGGCCTGAGCGTAGCCCCCACGCAGCCCCCTCACGCGTGCATCCCAAGGGAATGCCGCGAGATGGAGCCACGAGGGGCCGTCCTGAGGTTGATTGCACCCGCTAGGGCGCCCTCAGTTGTTTATCCCCAGCGCGGAACATAGGGCTTCCATGTTGCGTGGGCATAGCCGCTTGGGCGACAGTGTTGTCCGCCAGCGCGGAGGATGGGGCTTCCACTTGGGCGTGGGAATGGGGGGCCACGGCTCCTGAGCCCCCCGGGCGTGTACAACCCATTAAATTCGTACACGTGAGCTCCACGGTAGAACTGGGAGGTGTATCTGGGCGCTCGTGAGGCCGCTCGGGTCTCACGAGGCCCTACCTCAAAGCCGGGTTGCGCCTAAGTCTTCCGGTAGAAAGCGCCGCTTGAAGTCCTGTATATTTTGAGAAACCCGCGCCGAATGGATTTCCAAGGGCCATCGCATGAGAAGGCCAAACACCAATGACCCCAGGAGGTGACATGAACGGGGCCGGTCCGCCAGACAGAGCTCAGCCATTGGATTTGTCGACGCTGCAGGGACGGACCCGAGCACAGACGCCGTGCCCAGTCTTCTCATGCGACAACTCCGAGGGGAAAACACCCGGCGCGCGTCTCCCACGGCGGTGAAAGGCCGACTATGGTTGTAGGAACCGTGCCGCGCGCCCTGGCTCACCCACTCTCGATTAGCTCATGCGAGAGCGAAGCACCTAGGGCCATGGGAGGTGACGTGCGCGAGGCTGGCCCGTGAGACAGAGCTAGACCACTTGGATTTGTCGACGTTGTAGGGACGGACCCAAGCACAGACGTCGTGCCAGCCCTTAATCATGAAGCGGTTGAGAGCAGGATCATTAGGGCGCGGAGACATTCATGGCGGCGAAGCACCGAGCATGCAGGTTGGAATATTTAGGAAATAGATCAAATGCATGAAAGGATCTGATACATGCGAAAACGACGCTGCTGGGATGAGCCCTGGCCGCCTGAGGGTAATGCAGCCCGATGGGCGCCCTCAAACTGAGCAAACCAAAAAGTTACCTGGTACGGACCAAAAAAGAATCACCTGGCGGCAATACCGCTGAAGCGTGGAGGTAGTCGTCAGAGCTTGGCCTTGCGTCTCCGCGAGCTTGGCCTTCACGAGCCTGGCGCCTCACGAGGCTCGGGGCACTCGCTCGGGCCCGACACCTCCTCCAACTCCTCGCGGTGCCTGGCCCGGTAAGGCGCGAGCACGGCCTGAGCAAGGCGCTAGAACGTGGCGCCCGCGATCGCCAGACCGAAGGGCATGCGGATGTAGTTGCACGGGTAGACCCCGCCGTGACCGACGCGCGTCGGCCAGAAGATGTCCTGGGATGCGGCCCTGTTGATGCCGGGTACGTTGATGCAGACGCGCGGCATGCCGCCCGAGTCGACGACGGCGACCACACTCGGTGGTGCAGGGCCGCGCCCGCCTCGCATGGCCTGTGCTTCCCGAAGCTTCTCGATTGCTCTGGTGACGAACTCCCACGAACTTGGCGCATCACACCGTGCTCCTTGCTTGGATGGATGCGCGCTGAAACACGCCCCCAAGTTGTGCCCAAGCACCTCCCTCGTCTTGCTGGTCAGGTCGGTAGCCTTCCGGGTGGAAGCCCCCAAGCCCAACCCAAGGGAGGCGTTGGGCGCGCCTTCCTATGCGATGGAGGAAGGGGCCTTGGCCCCAGGCGCGGAGCCTGAGGCGCCATCCTTAGAGGTTTCAGCCCCCTGGCGCCCCTTGGAAAGGAGCTGCTTCTTCTTCCTGGGGACATCCTCGCGAGGCAGGACGTCTCCTTCGTCGTCTGAGTGCTCGGCCGCTGCGGCACGGTAGGCGCGCTCGAGGGAGCAAACGGCGTCCTTCTCATCGCAGGCGACGGTGATGACACCACCACTCCCCGGCATCTTGAGGACGATGTAACCATGGTGAGTCACCGCCATGAACTTGGCGAGGGCTGGGTATCCGAGGATCGCGTTGTACGGGAGGTGGATGTGGGCGACGTCAAAGATGATGAGCTCAGTGTGGTAATTGTTGCGCCCGCCGAAGGTGACGGGCAAGCGCACTTGCCCGATGGGGACTGTGGAGCCGTCAGTGACCCCTGAGAAAGGCTTGGTTGGCATGAGCTGGTCGTAAGGCACTTGGAGCGTCTCTAACGTCTCGATGGAGAGGACATTGAGCCCCGCGCCACCGTCGATGAGGGTCTTGGTGACGAGGACATTACTGATGGTAGGCGTGCACAGCATGGGGAGTGCGCCCGCCATGGCTGAACACCTGAGTTGATCCTTGGAGTCAAAGGTGATGGCGCATTGGGACCACTTGAGGGGGCACGCAGCCTCGAGCTTCGGGAGAGCCGCGTTCACCTCCCGCGAGAACTGCTTGAAGATGCGGTTCGATGTTGGGGCTTGGGCGCCGCCCAGGATGCAAGCTATTGCCCTAACCTCCTGGAACGCCCTAGCCCCGTCGTTCTGCCTGTCTTCTTCCTTCCTCCTGGGTGGCGGCGGCAGTGGGGGAAGGCCGGCCTCACGAGGGCGGGCCTCATGAGGCTGGCCACGACGTGACCCCTCCGGAGGTTCGTCGCGCCAGTGGTCCTCCCGAGCTTGATCATGCCAGCGGTCCTCCCGAGGCCGGTCTTGCCACTCCTGGCGTGGGTCGCTGTTGTCCCAGCGGCCTCCGCCGTGGCCTCCACCGCGTCCATAGCCACGGTCGCTACGCCCAGGGCGCCGACCGAAATGTTCGTCACGGACCACCCTGAGCTCCTGACAGTCGATGGTGTTGTGGCTATTGGTGCCATGGAAGATGCAGAACGGTCGCCCTCCCGCGGGGGGTTCCTCGTCTCGACTGCGCTTTGCCTCAGGCTCAGCCGCCAACACCGCGGGGGTCTTGCGCTTAACTTCCTTGGTCTTGGTCTTCTTTGCTTCGGGTTCCGCCTCCGGAAGCTCGCGGAGTGAGAGGCGACCCTCTTCGGCCTTCGCGCACTTGTTCGCCAGGTTGAACATCTCCAGAGCCGAGCTCAGGTCGTCGTTGATAGGGAGCTCCTTCCTCATCCTGAGGTCCCTGACGCCGTCGGTGAATGCCGAGATGATGGCCTCATCCGACGCCCTCGGGATCTTGAGGCGAACAGTCGTGAAGCGCTATATGAACTTGTGCAAGGTCTCGTCCGACTGTTGCTTCACGCGACGCAGGTCACTCACTCAAAGGGCACGGTCGCAGGTGCCTTGCAAGTTGGCGACGAAGCGCTCACGCAGGTCTTCCCAGGAGGTGATCGATCCCTCCGGGAGGTTGAGGAGCCAGGAGAGCATACCACCCTTGAGTGCCATAGGGAACCAGCTTGGCATGACCATGTCGTCCCCGCCGGCTGCCTGGATGCTCAGCGAGTAGAGCTGTAGGATCTCGGTGGGATCTGGGGTGCCGTCATAGCGAGGAGGTAGGTCAGGCTTGAACTTGCAGGGCCACACGGCCGGATGGAGCTCCGGGGCGATGGCGCGGCAACCCACTGGACCCGCGGGTGCCGCTCGCACGGGAGGGACCCGGTCTTGATGCTCCTCCGCGGCTGCCTCTAAGGGCGCCCGGTCGCGACGCTGATGCAGCGGAGCAGGGAGCGCACGCGCTTCAGTGCGCGGCCGTGGCACCACCTGGCAGCTTACTTCATCTCTCAACCTCGCCGGGGGCCCGCGCGGCTGGTCGCGCGGGCGTGCTTCACGCCTGGGCTCGGGGTCGACGTCGTGCTGGGGAGGAGGAGGCGGCACATCATGGGCCTCGTCGCCTGCCAGGGAGGGTTGGGGCCAGAACGAGTAGGAGAGCGCCGAGGCGTCGCCGGCGGCGCTGACGAGCTCTGCAATGCGCCCGAGCCAGTCGTCGTAGCGGTTGGGGGCAGGGCAGTAACGCAGAAGCTCACGCGCCATGAGGAGTGCGCCCGACCCACGCGCCGGCCCGGGGCGAGCGTGGGAGGACGACCCAGCAGCTGGAATGATTGACAGAGTAGCAGTGCGGCCGTCGCGCCGTGCGGTGACCGACTGTGACGAGTCCTGCTGCTCGTGGGCTTTCGGGCCCGTGGCGGCATTGGCCACAGGAGAGGCGGACCAGCGCGCAGCGGTGCGGCCCAAGGGCACTGTCTGGGCAACGCGAGCAGCACAGCGCTCGGCGCGGGCTCGGCGAGCGTCAGCCATCGGAGCGGTGAGGCGGAGAAAGAGCGAGGCTTGAGGAAGATTTCGACACGCCCCCTACTTGGCGCGCCAAATGTCGGATTTCGGGCTCCGCAAAAACCCTAAGAAATTCTAACTCAAGGGCGTGTGCGAAGATCTCCAACAGCTTCACCCCCTCCAAGCTCACAACACGATGACCCCGCTCGATGGCGAGGAAGAAGATAGCACACGAGAGTTTACCCAAGTTCGGGCCGCTGCGAAACGTAAAACCCTACTGCTTTTGGTGGATTGCCTCACAAGGAGGTTTGTGGATGAACTAGTACAGTGCTGAGTTGCCTCGCGAGTGCGTTTGGGTGGCCCCCCTCTCCACAGAGCAGCCTAGCCTCTATTTATAGCGGCCTGGGTCCTCTTCCCTTATCGCAATGGCAGGAAGGGATCCCACAATGGCCAAATTCGAAAGGGGACAGGAGGTACATCTTATCCTGACGAAAGGTGGTCTTCGCCTGCAAAGTAGGTGGTGGTGACGCGGTGGTGGGCTCGCTGGTGACATCCGTCCTGCCGCGCCCGCTGGCCTGGTCTTGCACCGGGATGGAAACCTTTGGCGGGGCACCTCGGGAACCTGCGCTCGTCCCTGTCCCCTTTGCACCAAAGAGGAAACTGTCCCCTCTGGCGTGCTGGCACCCGCCTGGCCTGGCTGGCATCACCCTTGACCTCCCGAGGCCGAGCATTGCATAGAGATCTCCGTCACTCAGGAGGGGGTCTGGGGAGGCCTCCCCCTTCCGGGAGCCTTGGCGTTGTCCTCCTCGCGAGGGTGGGACTCTCGCGAGGGTCTTGTCTTGAGTGAAGCCGCGCAGGGCCATACGGACCGTCTAGTGGGCCAGGCCCTGGGCCGCAGGCAGGCAAGTCTGGGTACCCCTGTTCCCAGAACGCCGACAGTTTTTCTCGTTCTTCGTTTTTCTCCTTTAGATTGCTTGTTTCAGAAAAAACTGAAAACTCCAAAAACATTTCAGTGTGTTTCTCTGATTTTATTTTCTTTTCTGGAGTCGCCATAAGGAGAAGACTTCGTAAGAATTGTCGAGTGTCTCTTACAGGTTGTTTATTTATCAAACGATGGGCCAAATGTTTCGTTGCACTAGTGGAGAAATGCCTAGCCACAACTTTCATTGGTGGCACGCCATTTCCAACCAACGCCAGCACTATTTTCTTTGAATAGTGGTGGCCTCGACATATTTGGTACGCCAGCTCAATCTTGGTAGTGCTGGCGTGGATTTTTTGTCAAACGTCACCACTATATGGGCCTAGCTGTGATGACCAGTTCGAAGATACTACCGACGTAGGATTTATTTGCATGCCATAGATAAAGTATCTAGTGTTGTCGTGCGCTGCTTGGGAACGTCGGCACTAAGTTTTGCCTATATAGAAGTGTTGGCTGCCCTTTGGTTCTCAAACACATTCACTTCCATTCTCCACAAAAATCTAGTCCCTCTTAGCTGGCTGTATTGGTTGAAATGGACCCAACGGAGCTTATCGAATCGACATGAGCCCCGCGAGCGAGCCCATGTCGGCGTGGCGTGTCAAAGTTTGGGACTCCGTTGCCTTGGCCTAGCTCCCCTCTGGACCTATTGGCTACGTCATGAGCTCTCCATGGCCAGCGCTGTCGGGACCCCGATCCTAAGCCATAAGAATCTAGCATGTAACACTTCACATTACTTTGCGGCCTCACGCACGGTTATCTCCACGGTTGCCACCTTACCTGGGCCAGGACCGTCTGCGCCTTTTGGCTCAGGAATGTGAATATGTCGCTAGCATTCAAATGTCAAAGAACCCGGGTCGACATGACTAGTCGTAGAACCCAAGTAGCACATCCGTACAGGGACAGACATACGTAACCCAGCAATGCAGGTGTCGGCCTCAGTGTGTGTAGATGAGTCATAGCAAGCTACAGGGACTCCATTACGCCGTGGGACATAAATGTCATCAACTGCGCGTAGACGAGTCATAGCAGGCTACATGGACTCCATTACACTGTGAGACATTTCCCCGAAGGGACAGACACATCAGCAAAGAAGGATACATGCTGGTCAATCAATGTGTCCGGAGCAGTAGCAAGCTACCAAGGCTCAGTGGAAGCACAAAGAGGCATTTCCCCATAAAGAGTACTACTAGAGGCACATAACTAGGTGTCGAATCCCATACATACCGTTACACGTCACACGTACGTATGACATGTCCGATATGCATAGATACAACTATGGCATCACACCATAACCATACAACAACACATCATTTACTTAGAAGGCTCAGAAGAGCCTTACATAATATATTCATACAGGTAGGGGTCACATGACCCGACACTCAAGTCATACAAACATGTTTATACAAGCCAATCGGATGCTTAAAGCTGTCTGGGTACAGACAGTTGAAAGGTAAAAAGGCATAAAGCATGACTATCTACAGTCCATCCCAGGGCATCAGATCGTAGCTAGGATACCAGCTACTCGGCGTCGTCGATGTCTAGATAGAACCCACCAGATGGGTCCATGTTCTCATCTGCAACAGTTATTAAGCAAACATGAGTACAATCGTACTCAGCAAGTCTTTAAAGCAGACCTAAGCTATTCATGCTCATGTTTCAACAAGGGGAGTAGTGTGGTTTATGCAGCAAGCCAGCTTTGACTCTTGGCTAGCCTATACTACGACTACCAGTTCTTTGAACAAGTTTTGAGATAGCGCACACGAGTCCACTAACACCACATCAATACACTACCATGGATCCGCTCTCGTCACCTACAAGAGTGCCATCCACGGTACTCACACTTGTCTTGAGTCTTTTAAGACTAACCATCAAGTTATCTATGAACAGCATAAGTTCTCCAAGTAGTCCATATCCGAGGACGCGGCTATTCGAACAGATTCATTACCCTGCAGGGGTGCACTTCTTCACACAAGCTCTCGCCACTTATCGTTGTGTGCTCATAAAAACAGGCACCTCGGCAACCTTCAGGCGGAAGCCCAGTGAGGGAGTCGGCCACGACCGTCAATCACACAAGACCCTAGTCCAGGCTATCACCTATTTGAGACTAAACCCGCACGGAAGTCCGGCTGAAGTTTCCGCTACGGCCTTAAACGATGTGCGTAGGGTTCCCAAGCCCACCGTTCGGGTGCCACTTGGTACACCGTGCCACTGCCTACCGCGTCGTAGCCCACCCCTAGGGTCAGCGCTATGCTCGGCCTATAGCGTGGCTACAAACACCAGAAACTACTTGCAACTCCTGGACAGAGGACTAGGCGGTTGATAAGTTGAGCGGGGTCATATTTCAGGGCCCATAATGTGGTAGTAACTAGTCTTGGATCACAAACACGGAACTCAGTTCCTAAGAACGGTCCCAATGAGACAATCCGCTATGTACTCCTACATAGCCTCTCATCGCTACCTTTACCAAATCGAGTTCATCATTTAGTTCATCACATCAGAACAACACTGTTTCACTCCATTTCATCACCCAGATGAATCAGAACTGACACAACTCTAAGCATAGCAAGCATAGCAGGCAAAGCAGGTAAAGCACATCAAGGCTCAAGCATCTACCAGGTATGCTAGGTTGCATGGTTTAGCTATTTACTGTGCCAATGACAGGTCATGCAGAGGAATGGGTTCAACTACCGCAACAGATAGACAGTAGAAGTGTTTGTCCTAATGCAATAAACAAGAGCAGGAGTGAGAGAGTGGGATGTTATCGGTATGATCAATGGGGTTGCTTGCCTTGTAGGTTAGCCGGGAGGTACTCTCCTTCAGGGGGATACTCGAGGGTATCCGATGGAGCAGAACCTACCGCGACATAGACAGAGTAACAATCAATACACGGCAAGTGCAACAATATGGTGCATGATCATGACATGGCAACATGTTATAGATGGGCTAATGCATCTATCATTAGAGTTAAATGGAGTAGGATTGAATATATATATAGGTTCAAAATTGTTCTCCATATGATATTCCACATATTGCATTATTGCAAAATGTCAATGTTCATCTATCTAGGTTGCTCTAACATGCATGATAATAGCACCAATGGATTCTTTGAATTTTTTTGATAATTTTTCATATATAAATTATTTCAATCTGAGCTACAGATTAATTTCTATGCTTTTTCTAAGATTTTAGCATTTTCTGGAATTAAATTAAATCAGAAAATCATTATTGCGTCAGCATGACATCAACATGGCGTCAGCAGGTCAGCTTGCCGTTGCCAGGTCAAACCTAACCAGTGGGGTCCACTGGTCAGTGACCCAGGGCCATCTAGAGTCACTGACATGTGGGGACCACATGTCATTGACCCAGGGGTTAAACCCGAGTTGACCCTGGCTTTGACCCCAGCCAGGGCCCACTTTCAGTGGCTGTTAGGCCTGCTAATTAAGAGGATTAGCTCCTAATGACACTCCACATCGGCCCCCACCGGAGACTCGCTGGCGGCGACCAAATCGACGGCGGCGCGTTGCCGGAATCACGCTGCAGGGTGCTCCTGGGCACGCGGAGGCTACTGGGATGATGCCCGCACTGGGCCGCATCCATCTACGTGGTTAGCTGGCCGTGGGGACGCCGGAATCATCGCCGGCGTCAAGCTCAGCGGCTGCCGGAGCTCGGCCGAGCTCGGGGTCGTCGAGCCAACGTGCAACAGGGCCTGTTCTTAGCTCTTACAGCATCTACGCGGCTGCACGAACGCGATGGTGGCCACAGAGGGACCACCTGATCACCGGAGCGTCATCGGCGTTGAGCTCGCGCGGCGGAGCTCTTCGGGTCTCGATGGAATCGGGGCCTACGACGCTCAATCAGCAGGGGAGAGAGGGGGAAAGGGGCCAGTAGCTCACGGCGGTTGCAGTGCCATCGCTAGCGTGCTCGGAGGCGACCTGAGGACGGCAAATCGAGGGCGGCGACTGTGGTGGCCAGAGGTTGAAGACGATTCCGCGGCGGCGACTGGAGGCGTCTGGCGTCGCTGGGCTTGGCTGGGAGCAGTAGCAGCTCGAGGCGGAGCTCGGGGGCTACTCAGGGGCGAGGGTGTGACGCCCCCATTCTTGTCCGTACGCTAATCATGCACACAAGGCGTACGACCAAGATTAGGGACTCACTGATTGATACCACAACACGACAAAAGACACAAATACAAAGTCATACAGCTTCATATTACAAGCCAGGGGCCTCGAGGGCTCGAATACAAAGCTCGACATAAACACGAGTCAGCGGAAGCAAATATATCTGAGTACAGACATAAGTTAGACAAGTTTGCCTTAAGAAGGCTAGCACAAACATAAGCACGGAACGAAAGAGGCGAGGCCTCCTGCCTGGGAACCTCCTAACTACTCCTGGACGTCGGAGAAGTCTACGTCGTAGTAAGCTCCATCCTGCTGGTAGGGGCCTCCGTCGGGGTAGTAGTAGTCGACATCTCCAGCGTACTCCAACTCCTGGGCTCCATCGTCTGAACGCAGCAACGTATCGAAGGGGAAAAGGGAAGCAAAGCACCTGTGAGTACTCATTCAAAGTACTCGCAAGACTGACATCAGAACTATACTAGTATGCATCATTCTCAATGAAGGGTTATATCTGGACTGACTGCAGAAAGCAAGAATAGGGAGAAGGCCTAGTCCTATCGAAGACTAGCATCTTCAACATCTTGCAGCATTAGAAGAGTGCAGATTGGCATCTCATACATATAGTCATATTGTTGTAGCAATTTTAATTAAGTAAACACGCCCAGAGATCCTTCCTCGACTCCCTGCGAGGAAGCAATCTCGGAGCCACAATTCATTTCAAATTAAATTACAGTTATAGTTGTATAGGGTCAAAGCACAACTCCAAGTCGTCCTGTTACCGTGGACACGGCTATTCGAATAGTTTACTTCCCTGCAGGGGTGCACTACATTACCCAACACGCTCGATAAGCTCCGGCCGGATACAATTTTCTGGTCATACCCGGCCTCGGCCGATCGACACGACGTAGTCCTACCTAGGCTCAATAGAGAGGCCAGCACGCCGGTCTACATCCTAATGACTCGGGGTCTTGGGCCATCGCCCTCGCCATCCTGCATGTTACGCCCTCGGCCGGGATCAGTCCTAGCATGCCTTAGTAACAAGAGCCATGCGTCATCGCGGGCCACCCGGGCGCGAGTCGAATCTCGTGGCATCTGAAGAGCTTTCGGGAGAATGTACGGCGTAGAGCAGCCCATACAGATTACCCCACGTGGTGGTTAGTGCGTATTAGGCCAACGACCTAACTCAGATCAAATACTCAACCCATTAGCAATTTATTAGTGCGGGGCAAGCGCGAACCATAAAGTGCAGTCCGTCGCCCCGCCAAAAACAATCGGGTGCCTTACCGGCGCACCCCACCAATGTCTCTCGGATGCCTTGCGGTGCATCCCACCAAATCTTTCTCTCGCGGGTACCCTTGGGGCCGACCCGTCTTCAACAAGCATCCGTAACCAGGTCATAGTAACAGTGTGTCAATACACCAAGTGGATATCCGAGGAATCACCCTCGATGGATCCCACTCGAGGTAAGAGTAAGGCAAGAGTCGCTACCAGCAAATGGGAAGGAGGAATAACCCTCGATACCCATGACCTATAACTACGCTACAGAATTAACACCGGGAGTGCTAAGTGAGGTATCACCCTCGGCACTCGGTAGTAGCTCTGCAGTGCCATACTTAAGGGGTGTGTGGTGATGTGTCGGTAATGGCTTGTCAGTCATGACGACTGAGTGTTCTGTCTTCAAGTCCTCGGTGTCGTCGATGAAAGCAGGGGCAACTGGGACTAAGGTGTCTCAGGGGGTTCTCTGATCAACCTATACTAAGCAGTTGGTATGATTGCAGGTAAGTAACAGTTCAGCAAAAACAGGCTATGCATCAGAATAGGAGCTATCTAATACAGTAGCAAAATCTAATGCAAGCATAAGAGGGAGAGAGATGGGTGATATCGGAATGCTCAAGGGGGTTTTGCTTGCCTTGCTGCTCTGCGGCAAAAAGGCTGGTCGTCAGGGGCGTAGTCGTACACAGCAGTATCTTCGGTAGTCTCAGCGTCTATCGAGAGAGAAGGAGGGGGAAGAAACAGTAAATACAAGCAAACAATGCAACACAATACAAGACATGGCGATAAGCTGTGTCGGGTGTGTCCTAACGCAGTGTTACACGATACCGAGAAAGGGGGAACCCATCCGGGAAAGTTTTCCCGGTTCCGGACAAATGTCGGACAGATGACCGGAGGGGGAATGTTCCAGGTTTGCGGTGTTAGAGGCATGTGACAGCTAGGATGCAGTGCAGGGTTGCCTAAAATCATGTCTAAGTCATATTAGTTATTTTTAGGGTTTAAGTTGGATTTATTAACCGGTAGGCATGCACTATTCATCTACCGGAAACGGGCTAAAAGTTGCGGGTTCACCTCCATAGAGGGCCCCGACACAGAAACAGATAGCACGGTTACACTCATGGGATTTTTCTGATCAACTTTCATGTTCAAAACTTTTTAATCCGGACTACGGTTTATTTTATATTAAATTTCTAAGATTTAATAATATTCTGGAATTTCTTTTAATTATTAATTCGAATTATCCAAAACAGTAAATACTGTTTAATTAATTAAACAACAGATTAATTAGTAGTTTAATTAATTAACCTAATTAAACTTAATCATCTAATTAACAAATTAATTACCTAATTAATTAATCTAATTAATTAATTATTATTAATAATTATTTATAAATTCATTTTTATTTATTTTTATTAATTTTTGGGGCGGGCCCCGTTTGTCATAGGGCAAGGCCGGACATGTCCGGCTGTGTCCCTTCGGACACCGGACATGTCCGGGCGCAAAGCGCACGCACGCACCCAGCAGACACAATCACGCGCGCGCGCGGGGGTCGGCCGGCGCTGTGGCCGCCGGCGGCCGCGGTCCGGGGCGCCGACGGGGGCCGGCGGGAGACGGCGAGCGGAGCGGGGCCGACGGCAGTGAGGGGCGGCGGGGCGGCGGCGTGAGGTGGCGGCGGCCGGTGCGGACGCTGGGGCCGGCGAGGCCTGGGGAGGTCCGGCGAGGTGGGGGAGGCAGCGCAGTCGGTGCCGGCAACGGGAAGGAGACGAGGAGGTGCGGCATCAGCGCCGGCGGACGGCAGGCGCGGGGAAGGGCCGGCGTCGTCCGGCGCGGTGGGGAGGTAGCGACGGGCGGAGCAGGCCCGAGGCGGGGCAGTGACGCGGGGGCGCCCAGGCAGGCGTTGGAGGCGGCGCAGCTGCCCCGATCTGGTCCCGATCCAGATCGGGATCGAGAGGGAGAGAGAGCGTGTGAGGGGGGGGGGCGCTGTCGGTGGGGTGGGGAGGGGCCTATAGCCACTAGGGTGGCCGGTTGGGCCGGCCTTTTGGCCAGCTGGGCCGGGGGCCCAGTGGGGGGGGGGGGTTCCTCTTTTCATTTATTTTTAGTTATAGTTTTTCTGTTAAAAAGCTTATGTTCTTATTTATTTTTAGTAGTAAATACTTTTGTACAAGAATTGGGCATTGGGTCCAATAATACTAATGCTTTTTATACACTGGCTCAAAAGGTTTGAGGGTCAACAGAAAAAGCTTGGAATTTTTATAATTCAAAAGGCAACTAAATAATTGTTTTGCCACTGTTTTAAATATTTTTAGAGCACTTAAATACTTCAAATGATGTTGGTTCCAATTTTACAATTGCCTTGGGATTAATTGCAATAACATGAACTATTTAAACTTATTATTTGAAGAAGTTTTAGTTTTCATTTTTGAACAACTTTTATTTTCCATTTGAATTTCCATTTGAAAAGAGATATGTTTCTAATAATGATTAGGCACTGTTGATCATGGTCATTACTGTGCTTAATTACAATGATCACTGTAGCTTAATTATCCGGGCGTCACAATTCTCCTCGTCTAACAAGAATTCTCGTCCCGAGAATTGAGAGGTAGGGTAAGGGAAAAAGTTCTGGTTATGAAGTTCTAACAGATCTTCTCGTCTTTGTTGTTCTTCCCGAAGAAGTTGATACCCTTCGTCGATGTCTTCAATTTACTGATTCAGGTTCTCTTAACGAAATCGTCATCCTTTCTTCGGGAACTTCACCGTCCTACGAATGCGATTAGAGGGAGAAACTCTAGCAGAACGTATCTCCACCAAGTTGGGCACCTGACAGTGAACTCAAGGAAGAGGGCATGAACTATTTCTCGAGTTGTTACTCAGGGACTTCACTGAGGGCAATATGCTATGGTTCAAAAGTTTCAAACGGGTAGGCAATCATTCGATGCCTGATCAGAAGGTGAAAAGAGGTTCAGAGCAACGAATTAAATATTGCGTCTGACACACGAATAGATCATCCCTTAGACGGTGGCTCGGGAATTACATACGAAGCCAATTGCGAAAGATACCTTGGAATCAAAGTGGTACAGGAGAGTCAGGTTTCGATCCTGTGGATCTATGGGTTATGGGTCCATCATGTGGATTAAAAGCAGGAAGAGCGGTGACATCTTGCACGGTCTTGCTAGCAAGACATGTCAGAGGATAGTCTGTCAACTATGTCGGCAACAACATCGGTACCAAGGGCGGGGGACGAAGAGAACCATCTTCCTGCTCGTCGAGACGAGGCGGACCAATAGGCAAAGTTCTCGTCCACCGGCGTTTACCGGAATGTTATCAACAATAGTAACAGAATCTTACTGACAGGCTTGTTCATCGAGGGGTTTACCTAAGTAAGGAACTATCACTGCTTAGATCATATAATCTCAAGAAAGGTTAAACAGACCAATGGAAAGGAAAATGTGTTTATACTCAAGTTTTAGGAGTATATCTTTCCCAAGGAAAAACAGAGCATGATTTACAAGACAGGATAGCCAGTAGATAACCATGTAGGTAGGGGGAAGGAATTCATGACATTCCCATACAATGGCGTTTGGATAATTGATCAATCAAACTATTAGCATTGGGCTTACATTATTCCCTTTGATGATCGGTATACCACATTCATGCTTCGGGATAGCCATGATATGGTGTCCCGAGTAAAGTATGGAGTTTGGATACACGAAGGATCCAGTAGGAACAACTTATAAATTAAGTCTTATAATATCCCCATGGAAGAATGGCAATCCTTGCTGAACAAAGCATTATAACAATAGGTCATCCGGCCAGGTGTGCTGGCTTCAACATCACCTTACCGAGTAATAAAGACCAAAATTATAATCCTTGGAAATAGTCCCAACCATCATACCTGACTGAGATTCAGATCTGGCTGAATAAACAGGTACTTCAGATGCTTGGAACTACAAAAATGGGGATGCGAGATCCACGGAGGTGTGGATGTGGACGCGGTTACTTTTTATTACGGGGAGGTGGGGTGTGGAGATACTCGATCCTTATCTGCGTGAAGATGAGACGGTAAACTCCACCCATCCACCGACCCACGAGCTAGGTAAAGAGTTTCACTATGCGCGCCATTGTTGCAAGCATGGCACAGAGGGTCCATGCGTGGCTGGCCTCTCTCGTGGAGAGACACGCGTGACACGTACCGTACCGGCGCATGCATGGACAGACTGACCAGGCTGTGCTTAACAGTGTTGCCTCTCCACCTTGGATAAGAACAGCTGAGAGGTCACCGTGGGCGATAGACCTGGGACAGACCACCGATCGACCAGGTCATATGGCACGTGGCCATGGATGGAGGTCTCTGCAAGACGGGACACTGCTACGCGCGAAAGGGGTCAAGATCTTAGCGTCGGCTGCGGTATCAACTCCAGCAGGAACATACGGGATGTATCTATATGCCGTCTCCAGTATAAGACGAAGATGTTCAGCATGCTCTTTCTTTATTCATGGAGTAAACCAGGACATCATCTAGATAAACCACGGCGAATTTATCGAGGTAACCCATGAATATATAGTTCATCCTTAAACCAAGGAGAGGATGAGAAGGTGGCTGATGGACTCAGCGACAATTTATCGAGAATTCCAAACGGATGGGTTTCCACAATTATGTGAACACGGAGATGACATTTGTCAGCTTAAATGATATACTGTTGTTCGAACGAGGAAAACATACATCATTAACCATTGATTGAAAAGTGCGTCCGAAATATGACCTTAGGCAGTAAGATCAATGTTAGAGTGACGATTCAATAACCAGCAGCCTAAGAACGAACTGTCGATCGTTAACTTCAAAGCAATAGGGTTGCTAGAAGTTAGAATCAAAGCAGCATCGTTTGCTCGTTGGTATCCCGGTTAGAATCAACACGGGGACCAAGAAAGGATGGTGATGGTGAGAAGTATCAATATGTCAAGAAATTCTAAGAGGTGGAGCAATCCTCACAACATTGTCGACACAATAGACAGTAATACTTCAGGGTAGAACATAACACAAGCTGGATAGCAAGTTGCATCCATATCATGGGCAATTTTGCGATGAAAGGAAGTCAAGGAGGTTGTCGATGATAACAAAAATTCACCGAGGCAAGGAAGGTATTTCTCATCAAGAATCCAGTTGACGTCTCAGAAGAAGTCAAATTGTGGACGGTGATCACGATACCTTTTGTCGAGAGTTTTCAAGAGAATGTAACCTAACAGCGGTTGCGTCAAGTAGGGGAATGACAACGTGGAAGGTTACAGGAACAACAGATAAGATGCAAGCTCAATATCGGGGTTGCTTTTCAAGACAAACAACATGATGTTGAAAGCTCGGCGTGAGCAATGCTCACACTCTGAAGAATTTTACGCACCAGAGAAGGACGAGGTAGCACAGTCGAAGATAGCAAGACAAGGATGTAGCCGCTAGTCTAGGAATGACCAGATTGACTTTGATACTCCCAGTAACAATTACAAGGGGTATTGAATTGCAGTGTGGAATAAATTTTCCAACCGGTGTTCTCGGTTGACAACAATCCCAGAACCCGTGGAGTGATTAAGACAAGGAAAATTATTACCTCATAAAAGTTGATAAGATGTATTGCAAAGGCGTGATATCCTCGAGATACCAGAGGGTAAAACTCGAAGGTATAATATGATAGAAGTAGAACTGGGTCATTGACCTGCGACAGCAGATACTTTAACCTTGTCAAAAATTGACGAGGCATCGGAATGAATTCCTTTCGGATAATTAATAAGGATAGTATGGTCGGAACCATAACTGCAATCGATCAAATTAAGGATATTGAAAGAATCATTCAGATGAAGATTCATTTTGCAAGAAGCTTCCGAGACGGTCTACATCGTTTCCATGGGCATGAACACAAGTTCAAGGTCGACTCCCACTTCTCCAATGCATAACATTTCATTCATTTCTCGCTCAGGACGATGTTGCAGTGTTGAAAATTTATCTGGCAAAACTCCATAAGAGTATGACCCTTGAAAACTTTCGGGTTCTCACGGATTAGGGAGGGCATAGGTTCAACCCATCGAGGAATCTTAGCAACATATACCACATGCTTCAAGAGTAATTAACACAAGCTCGAAGGTAGAGCATGGTTGGCAAAACAGAGGATATAATTTATCAGAGGGAGAAGACACAATTTACAAATGGCATCACTTATCAGGGGGATAACACCACAAGAATTTAGAATGTTAAGGACGCTATCGGATCATAACCCAACAATGGGTCTGGCTGTCCACAACGGAGCTGATGTGAGTATCGGCACTCATTCAGAGGAATATAGAATGTGGAGGCATCGGATTCAAGAAACAACCGAATAGTCTGCTGCTTAAAATACAAAGGAATTATGATTTCCAAAACTAAGGGTCTGAAGCAGAAGCTCTGATCAAGGATGGATAAGTTGAAAAGACTTAGTCGGACAATCAATAATGGTTTGAATTGCCGAGAACCAACTCGTGTCTAGAAGGACGCCTGAGCCGTAAAGATAATTTAAACGGATCACCTGATGATTACGTGCATACGCACACATTGAATCAATAGGCTCAAAATGGCAAAGACAAGGGACGTCAACGAAGACTACTAGACATATGGAATTAACCATAATGCGAGCAGGCAAGGATTTCAAGAGCAACAAGCTGCAGAGGATTTTCGGAAGATCGAAAAGTATTTCGAAGAATTTTGAGAGACATATGAACAATTGAGAAGAACGGATCCTCGATAAATGTGAGGAATTATCTGTAAGGCTTCCATGCGGAAAAGAACTACAAGGCAGTAAACTCAAAGGGTTATCGGGACAATGGAGAGTACTTCGGGGCATCTTGTAACAACAAGAGCAGCGAGAAAGGATTGTATGAATGACAAGTGCAATTAGCCATCCACAGGGACTCATCGGTGGTAGGGAATTGCAAAGCCGATGAGCACAAAGCCTCGGAAAACATCAAAGGGGTATCTTCAGAACCTTCTGATGAAGCAGGTGATCTTCTGGAATGAGGGCTCTCCGGGAGAAGTAGTTACGAGAACCTAGAGTCGGAGTTAATAAAATCTTTAACCCGAAAGAGAAGAGAGATCAGAACCCAGAGTATAGACGAGGAATAAAAGGTCCTAATACCACCCGATTGAGATGTGGGCCCGTAAGCCACCGCATCAGTGTTAGTAAAAGTTTTTCAATGACTAGACTCAACTTCGGCCAAGGAGTTGGAAAGGGGGCTACCTACAGGCAGTTGGCTCTGATACCAACTTGTGACGCCCCCATTCTTGTCCGTACGCTAATCATGCATACAAGGCGTACGACCAAGATTAGGGACTCACTGATTGATACCACAACACGACAAAAGACACAAATACAAAGTCATACAGCTTCATATTACAAGCCAGGGGCCTCGAGGGCTCGAATACAAAGCTCGACATAAACACGAGTCAACGGAAGAAAATATATCTGAGTACAGACATAAGTTAGACAAGTTTGCCTTAAGAAGGCTAGCACAAACATAAGCACGGAACGAAAGAGGCGAGGTCTCCTGCCTGGGAACCTCCTAACTACTCTTGGACGTCGGAGAAGTCTACGTCGTAGTAAGCTCCATCCTGCTGGTAGGGGCCTCCGTCGGGGTAGTAGTAGTCGACATCTCCAGCGTACTCCAACTCCTAGGCTCCATCGTCTGAACGCAGCAACGTATCGAAGGGGAAAAGGGAAGCAAAGCAGCTATGAGTACTCAGCCAAAGTACTCGCAAGACTGACATCAAAACTATACTAGTATGCATCATTCTCAATGAAGGGTTATATCTGGACTGACTGCAGAAAGCAAGAATAGGGAGAAGGCCTAGTCCTATCAAAGACTAGCATCTTCAACATCTTGCAGCATTAGAAGAGTGCAGATTGGCATCTCATACATATAGTCATATTGTTGTATCAATTTTAATTAAGTAAACACGCCCAGAGATCCTTCCTCGACTCCCTGTGAGGAAGCAATCTCGGAGCCACAATTCATTTCAAATTAAATTACAGTTATAGTTGTATAGGGTCAAAGCACAACTCCAAGTCGTCCTGTTACCGTGGACACGGCTATTCGAATAGTTTACTTCCCTGCAGGGGTGCACTACATTACCCAACACGCTCGATAAGCTCCGGCCGGATACAATTTTCTGGTCATACCCGGCCTCGGCCGATCGACACGACGTAGTCCTACCTAGGCTCAATAGAGAGGCCAGCACGCCGGTCTACATCCTAATGACTCGGGGTCTTGGGCCATCGCCCTCGCCATCCTGCACATTACGCCCTCAGCCGGGATCAGTCCTAGCATGCCTTAGTAACAAGAGCCATGCGTCATCGCGGGCCACCTGGGCGCGAGTCGAATCTCGTGGCATCTGAAGAGCTTTCGGGAGAATGTACGGCGTAGAGCAGCCCATACTGATTACCCCGCGTGGTGGTTAGTGCGTATTAGGCCAACGACCTAACTCAGATCAAATACTCAACCCATTAGCAATTTATTAGTGCGGGGCAAGCGCGAACCATAAAGTGAAGTCCGTCGCCCCGCCAATAACAATCGGGTGCCTTACCGGCGCACCCCACCAATGTCTCTCGGATGCCTTGCGGGGCATCCCACCAAATCTTTCTCTCGCGGGTACCCTTGGGGCCGACCCGTCTTCAACAAGCATCTGTAACCAGGTCATAGTAACAGTGTGTCAATACACCAAGTGGATATCCGAGGAATCACCCTCGATGGATCCCACTCGAGGTAAGAGTAAGGCAAGAGTCGCTACCGGCAAATGGGAAGGAGGAATCACCCTCGATACCCATGACCGATAACCACGCTACAGAATTAACACCGGGAGTGCTAAGTGAGGTTTCACCCTCGGCACTCGGTAGTAGCTCTGAAGTGCCATACTTAAGGGGTGTGTGGTGATGTGTCGGTAACGGATTGTTAGTCATGACGACTGAGTCTTCTGTCTTCAAGTCCTCGGTGTCGTCGATGAAAGCAGGGGCAACTGGGACTAAGGTGTCTCAGGGGGTTCTCTGATCAACCTATACTAAGCAGTTGGTATGATTGCAGGTAAGTAACAGTTCAGCAAAAACAGGCTATGCATCAGAATAGGAGCTATCTAATACAGTAACAAAATCTAATGCAAGCATAAGAGGGAGAGAGATGGGTGATATTGGAATGCTCAAGGGGGTTTTGCTTGCCTTGCTGCTCTGCGGCAAAAAGGCTGGTCGTCAGGGGCGTAGTCGTACACAACAGTATCATCGGTAGTCTCAACGTCTATCGAGAGAGAAGGAGCGGGAAGAAACAGTAAATACAAGCAAACAATGCAACACAATACAAGACATGGCGATAAGCTGTGTCGGGTGTGTCCTAACGCAGTGTTACACGATACCGAGAAAGGGGGAACCCATCCGGGAAAGTTTTCCCGGTTCCGGACAAATGTCGGACAGATGACCAGAGGGGGAATGTTCCAGGTTTGCGGTGTTAGAGGCATGTGACAGCTAGGATGCAGTGCAGGGTTGCCTAAAATCATGTCTAAGTCATATTAGTTATTTTTAGGGTTTAAGTTGGATTTATTAACCGGTAGGCATGCACTATTCATCTATCAGAAATGGGCTAAAAGTTGCGGGTTCACCTCCGTAGAGGGTCCCGACACAGAAACAGATAGCACGGTTAGACTCGTGGGATTTTTCTGATCAACTTTCATGTTCAAAACTTTTTAATCCGGACTACGGTTTATTTTATATTAATTTTCTAAGATTTAATAATATTCTGGAATTTCTTTTAATTATTAATTCGAATTATCCAAAACAGTAAATACTGTTTAATTAATTAATTAATTAATTAACTATTTATTTAATTAATTTAATTAATTAAACAACAGATTAATTAGCAGTTTAATTAATTAACCTAATTAAACTTAATCATCTAATTAACTAATTAATTACCTAATTAATTAATCTAATTAATCTAATTATTATTATTAATTATTTATAAATTCATTTTTATTTATTTTTATTAATTTTTGGGGTGGGCCCCGTTTGTCATAGGGCAAGGCCGGACATGTCCGGCTGTGTCCCTTCGGACACCGGACATGTCCGGGCGCAAAGCGCACGCACGCACCCAGCAGACACACGCACGCGCGCGCGCGGGGGTCGGCCGGCGCTGTGGCCGGCGGCGGCCGCGGTCCGGGGGGGGGGGGAAGGCGGCGGGGAAGCTCACTGGGGGGGAAGGTCGCGGCGGCGCTGGCGGTGGGGGCGGGGGCCGGCGGGAGACGGCGAGCGGAGCGGGGCCGATGGTAGCGAGGGGTGGTGGGGCGGCGGCGTGAGGTGGCGGCGGTCGGTGCGGACGCCGGGGCCGGCGAGGCCTAGGGAGGTCCGGCGAGGTGGGGGAGGCGGCGCAGTCGGCGCCGGCGACGGGAAGGAGACGAGGAGGTGCGGCATCGGCGCCGGCGGACGGCAGGCGCGGGGAAGGGCCGGCATCGTCCGGCGCGGTGGGGAGGTAGCGACGGGCGGAGGAGGCCCGAGGCGGGGCGGTGACGCGGGGGCGCCCAGGCAGGCGTTGGCGGCGGCGCAGCTGCCCCGATCTGGTCCCGATCCAGATCGGGATCGAGAGGGAGAGAGAGCGTGTGAGGGGGGGGCGCTGTCGGTGGGGTGGGGAGGGGCCTATAGCCACTGGGGTGGCTGGTTGGGCCGGCCTTTTGGCCAGCTGGGCCGGGGGCCCAGTGGGGGGGTTCCTATTTTAATTTATTTTTAGTTTTAGTTTTTCTTTTAAAAAGCTTCTGTTCTTATTTATTTTTAGTAGTAAATACTTTTGTACAAGAATTGGGCATTGGGTCCAATAATACTAATGCTTTTTATACACTGCCTCAAAAGGTTTGAGGGTCAACAGAAAAAGCTTGGAATTTTTATAATTCAAAAGGCAACTAGATAATTGTTTTGCCCCTGTTTTAAATATTTTTAGAGCACTTAAATACTTCAAATGATGTTGGTTCCAATTTTACAATTGCCTTGGGATTAATTGCAATAACATGAACTATTTTAACTAATTATTTGAAGAAGTTTTAGTTTTCATTTTTGAACAACTTTTATTTTCCATTTGAATTTCCATTTGAAAAGAGATATGTTTCTAATAATGATTAGGCACTGTTGATCATGGTCATTACTGTGCTTAATTACAATGATCACTGTAGCTTAATTATCCGGGTGTCACAGAGGGGGAGCGACTGGAGCGACGACGCTACGGCGGCGGGGCTTCGGCGGCCATGGCGGAGCAGAGCGAGGAGAGGGGCAGAGGGGGCGAATGGGGGATGGTCGATCCAGGCGGCAGCGGCGATGTTATCTGCGTCGCCAGCGCGACGGGGGTAGACAGGCAGGCGCGGAGCTGCGTGGCAGCTCCACCGACCGCGCGCGGTGGCCACACGCCCGGCCTCCTGGACACCAGGAGGACGACGACGTCGATGGGCCAGGTGGGCTGGCCTGACTGGGCCTCAGGTTAGGTCTTTCTCTCTCTCTCTCTTCCATTTGTTCTGTTTTGCTAATTCTGGCATTTGTTTTATTTTGTTTGGGCACAAAGTACCTAGCACAAAAATATTGAAATATTTTATAGGGCATAGTTTGAATATTTTGAACCTCCTCAAAAGAGTTCAACATTTTTGCAAGACTATATTATTCATAGTGCTTTATTTGACAATTTCAGTAGCATTGTAAGTTTATTTTAAAATGCTATATCTGTTGTGAAAAATAAAATGTCCTCTGATATGTTGTTGCCAACATTTATCAGAAATTTTGAACATTTTTAAGGGCATTTTGGATTCATTGAAAATCACATGAAATTGAATTGGTTGTTTAGGGTGAGGTTCTAGGGTTTCTGACAATCCCCATTTCATGTTGATGCAAAATTAAAACATGATGCACATCTTAGCTAGCACAAGCAAGGGAAGACTAGGGATGTGACAAGCGCAGCCGGCCATGTCCGACGAATCACCTCGCTGCAGCAGCGCGACATCGATACGTCTCCAAATTTTTGATGGTTCCATGCTATTATATTATCAATCTTGGATACTTTATATGCAATTATATGGTATTTTATATAATTTTTGAGAACTAACCTATTAACCAAGTGCCTAGTGCCAGTTGCTATTTTCTGCCTGTTTTTGGTTTTCCAGGAAATCAGTACCAAACGAAGTCCAAACGTTATGAATCTTTTTGACGATTTTTTTGTGGACAAAAGAGACCCTGGAAGCTTCGGGGGGAGACCAGATGCGAAGCGAGGAGACGGCAAGGCAACAGGGTGCTTCCAGGGGGTAGGCGTGCCTTGATGCCTTGTGGGACCCTCATGGCTCCGTCTGACCTAATTCCCCCTCCATAAATTCTATAAAATAGGGAAAACAACAGAGAGCCACCCGAAACACTTTTTCCGCCGCCGCAAGTCTCTGTTCCAACGGGAGCCCATTTGGTGACCTTTTACGATGCTCTACGAGAGGGGGAATCGATCACGGAGGCCTTCTTCATCAACCTTGCTGCCTCCATGTGATATGTGAGTAGTCCACCACAAACCAATTGGTCCATAGCTAGTACCTAGATGGCTTTCTCTCTTTCTTTGATCTTCGATACCATGTTCACCACGATCCTCGAGGTGATCTATCCGATGTAATCCTCTTTTGTGATGTGTTTGTTGGGATCCAATGAATTATGGGTTTATGTTCAGATTATTCATTGAAAGTAATTGAGTCTTTTCCTAATTCTATTATGCATGATTGTTATAGCTTCGTATTTCTATCTGATCTATTAGTTTGGTTTGGCCAACTAGATTGATTTATCTTCAGCTGGAGTGGTGCGTTGTAATGGGTTCAATCTTGCGGTGTTCTATATCCTAGTGAAAAAAGGGACAAGACACGGATTTGTATTGTTGCCATTAAGGATTGAACATGTTGCTTGTCTTACTTTGTCTGCATCATGTCATATTGCTTAATGCGTTACTCCGTTTGTCATGAACTTAATACCATAGATGCAGAATCGTTTCGGTCGATTGGTGGAGTAATAGTAGTAGATGAAGAATCATTTCGGTCTACTTGTTTATGGACGTTATGCCTATATACATGATCATTGCCATGAATAACACGACATAACTATGCGCAATTCGGTCAATTGCCCAACAGTAATTTGTCTACCCACCATATGCTAGGTTCAAGAGAGAAGCCTCTAGCCACAACTATGGCCCCCAGGTCTACTTAATCATAAATACTAAAAACCTAAAAATACTTTGCTGCACTTTATGTACTGTTATTTTTTTTGCTTTTATATCATATCTCTCCATCAAGATTTAATCCTTCAAGTATCGAGTTCAAGGGGCTTGACAACCCTCTTGCCCGCGTTGGGTGCAAGTGTTTGGTTTTGCGTGTGTAGGTGTTGTTGAAGGGAGTTTGCTTGGTTCTCCTATTGGTTCAATAACCATGGTTATCACTGAGGGAAATACTTATCTCTACTATGCTGCATCTCCTCTCCTCTTCGGGGAAAATCCCAATGCAGCTCGCAAGTAGCAGGAAGAATTATCAAACTCTTGTCAGGTCCCTTCACATAAATTATTTTTCACTTGTTCTACTTTTTATTTTATGTTTTATTTTGCTTTATCTAAAAATAAAAAATACAAAAATATTTCTGTTTGCTTGCTTGCTTAGTTATCTAGTTTACTTGTTTGCTTGCTAGTTTACTTGCTTAGTCGCTATGTCTAAAGAAAATACCAAATTGTGTGACTTTTCAAATACTAATAATAATGATTTTATTAGTACTCCAATACCACACGCCACTAGTGCGGAAGCTTTTGATATAAATGTTGCTTTGCTGAATCTTGTTATGAAAAAACAATTTGCTGGAAGTTCTAATGAGGAAGTTGCTTCACATCTTAATTCCTTCATTGAATTATGTGATATGCAAAAGAAAAAAAGATGTGGATAATGATGTGGTTAAGTTGAAATTATTTCCTTTCTCACTAAGAGATAAAGCTAAAACTTGGTTACCATCCTTGCCTCGCAATAGTATTGGAACATGGGATAAGTGTAAGGAAGCTTTTATTGCCAAGTATTTCCTCCTACTAAGATTATATCTCTCCGAAATAAAATTATGAATTTTAAACAACATGAGCAATAACATGTTGCACAAGCATGAGAGAGAATGAAATTTATGATTAGAAATTGTCCCACTCATGGCTTAAGTTTATGGATGATAATACAAAATTTCTATGTGGGACTAAACTTTGTGTCGGGCCACTGGGACAGGGGGTACCCAGGCCCGTGTGCCTGAGGCCCGTCACGGGGAATGTTGCGAGGAAAGGCTTCATGGGGCCCTCACTTTTGGAGGCGGCCCGTGGGAATACCTCCCCGTTGCTCCCCGAAGGAGGCCTCGGGAGGTCGCCCCCTGGGGTGACCTCGCGGGGCACTGGCCATCGGCGGCTCTACAGGGGCACGCAGCCTGACCCGTCCTGAGGGCAGTCCGCTCCCAGCCAAACGTCGCTAGGCGCCGCAACAGGAAGGCCTTTCCTTTTTGGTGTTAAGGGAGCAGGCCCTGCCCGCCAGTTCCCAAAGTGGCGCCCAAAGGTTTCCCGTTTGGTTTTAGAGGGCCAAAGCTGGGGGCTCGCCAGGAGGGAGGTCACCCCGAGCCCACCATCACATCATGGGGGCAAGCTTTGACAGGCGGAGACCACTTTTGTCAGGATGGGACGAGTTCATGTCCCCTTTCAAAACCGGCTGTTGTGGTAACCCTTCCCGCTGAGAGTTTTCAGGGAAGAGGGCCGGGCGCCTGGTATAAATGGGAGGGGCAGCAATTGTGGAGGAGACATTGTACTCTCTCGCTACCACTACGCAATCCAGATAAGCAGGAGTAGGGTTTTACACCGCGAGGTGGCCCGAACCTGGGTAGATTGTGTGTTCGTCGTTACTTCCCCTAAGCTCAAGCACGCCGGAGCATCGCCATAGGTTAGAGAGAGAAAGAGCGAGGTTGGAGAGCCGGTGCACCCCAGAGTTTGAACCTCTCAAGTGTCCTCGGAGCCCCGATTCCGACATTTGGCGCGCCAGGTAGGGGTGCGCCGCCGCTCTTCAGCTCTGTCTCGAGTCCGTCCTCGCCTGCCCCATGGCCGAAGCCCGTCGTGTGCGTGCTGAGCACCGAGCGTCTCGCGTCGTACAGACCGCGCCTGCGGGCCGTGACGGTCGCTGCCACTCCGTCGGCGCCGAAGCCGCCGCCACTGACCCCACTGCACGCGAGCAGCATGACTCCTCCATGCACCCTTCCATGCAGAGGGACGGACGCACGGCCACGCCCTCCTCCTCCCACGCTCACCTCGTGCATGTGAATGCGCAGGCTGCGCTGCTCATGTCACGCGAACTGCTTTGCTACCGCCCAGCAGACGCCGGCTACGACTCCTGATTGGGTCGCATCACCGAGCTTCTCACCGCCGCTAGAGAAGCCCTGCGCCCTCTCGCTCGCTCCGCCCTCCACCGTCTCGGGCTGGGGATGTGGCGCACGGGGCGCCACCGCCGCCTCCCCTGTGAGACGAGCCGGCCGATCCTCGGCATGACACGCACCTGCGCAATCCGCCCTCTGAAGCGCCTTTGCCAGTGCAGGACGAAGCCAGCTGCCAGATCATCCGTCGCGCGCCGCCTGATGCGTGGGTGATTCTCTAGCAGCAGCGCCAACGCCAGGAGAGGATCATCCAGGACATCGTGGCCGCGGGGTGCCAGAACCGGGCCGCCCTCGCTAATGGCGTCCCCACCAGCACCGTGGGTTGCCGAGCGTTCACTCGTGAGTTGCGGAGGGTGGTGTCGGTGTCAAAACTGGCGGATCTAGGGTAGGGGGTCCCGAACTATGAATCTAGGATTAATGGTAACAAGGGACGAAGGAGACGGTGTTTACCCAGGTTCGGGCCCTCGTGAGGAGGTAAAACCCTATGTCCTGCTTGATTGTATTGATGAGTATGATGTTTGCAGAGTTGATCTACCTCGAGATCAAAAGAGCTAAACCCTAGATTAGTTGACTTGTCCTCCTACGAATTAAGCCCCTGGTTTACATAGACACCAGGGGTACCTAGGGTTACACATGGTCAGTCTCCATCCGGGCACAGATACGCCCATTCTTTCTTGGAGGGCACACCAAGTCTTCGGGACTCCTCCTTCCGAACACGGGATTGTCCTGTAATTCGGCCTTCTAGTAATTGCCTCTGAGTGGCCCATCGTGCTGACCCACCGGAGATAAACCAACGGCCCGAGGACCCCTTAGTCCCGGACTCCATCAGTAGCCCCCGAACTTGCCTCCAACGCCGAGGCACTCCGTGTTCGACAACTTCGTTCACCAAGGATCTTCGGCTTGCGAGGCGAGTTCTCCTCTTCTCTGATTCATTGGATGATAACCTGGCCACGTTAAGAATCTTCAACTACCGGAAACGGCACGGGCCCACAACATTGATTTCCCTACCCGAGGTTCGATGAAACCCCTCGATTAGTGTGCTCCAATAGAAGGCAGGCATCCCAACAGTCCTTTTACGGATATACCCTCAACAAGCCGAGGGATAAACGCCTATTTATAGCAAGTCGAACTTGTCATAGGCAATGCTTCCCCCCCCTCCGTCTCCAAGAAACTCTAGCATCAACGAACTTGGAGGTATGGCGAGCGCCCCAGGTTCTTCCTCGCGCCCTCATGCCCGCCTTCCCGGCGACTGGGCAAGCTGTTCTGTTTCCCTCCTCCGGCTGCGCAGTCTTGAGACGCAGGAATATCTCCCTACTTCGGATCTGGCACCCACTCCTGCAGGATTGACCTCCGCGAACGGCGTGGCTTTCGCGGAGAACTTCCCCGCTCCCCGCCAATACGGGAGGGTATGCTTCACCTCCTTCCTCCTACGAGGCCTGGGCTTCCCCATTCACCCCTTCTTGAGGGGTCTATTGGAGTTCTACGGGATACAACTCCACAACCTCACCCCCGAGTCCATCTTGCACATCTCAGGCTTCGTCGCCCTTTGTGAGATGTTCCTCGGCTGCGAGCCCTACTTCGATCTATGGAGAAAGTACTTCTGCCTCATCCCCTGAACTCGGGGAGGGTCAATCCGGGAAGTGGGCGGAGCCGAAGTGTGGCGTATAGCCAGGACGGGGTACCTCATCGGGACCCCAAAGAAGGAATCCGAAGAGTGGGCTTCAGAGTGGTTTTATATCAAAGACGTTCGCTTATTCGACCCAGCTCGAAGGGGTCTGCCCGAATACTCCGAGGCTCCTTTAAAGAAACAATTCAACTGGCGTCCGAGGAGTACTTCCCAAGAGGAAAGCGTCGAGGTAAAGTGCCTAGCCGCCTAGGTGAAGCTGCTAGGTCACAGCAAACTGACCATTATCGATGTGATGGCCGCTGCTATCACCCGTTGCGTTCAACCCCTGCAACAGAGGATCCATCCCTTGTGGTGCTACAATGGGATGAGTGACATGACCCGTTCCCGAAGACAAGGGCCTGCCGACCAAGCGGTGTTGGCAGTCATGTTAGCCGACCTCTTCAAAGGAGAAAAGGAAGATTTCGTTCGCCTGAAGATCAGGGAAGGCTACTCGACCAATAACCCCATCGAATGGGTAAGTCCATTCATACTCCCCTTCCTTAGACCACCAATTCTTGATCTTACTGACCGAAACTAAGCGCTTCTCCGAACAGCAATGGAGGCGTTGGGTCGAGATAGTTAGATGTCCCGCCCCACAACCGGAGGATTATTCCCGCAGCGACGACCCCGGATTTCACGATGATCTGGAGATTTCAATTGAGTTCGAGGGCGGGATCTTTTATCAGAGGAGCGTCGACGAATCCAAGGTGGCCCTTCAAGCCGATCACCCTGGATCACTCCCTTCATCAATGACCAGCAAGAAGAAGGCTTCTTCTCGGAAAAGACGTTCGTCTCCCGTCATTCCGATCTCATCGACCTCTGTCCCCAAGGGCCGCCGGTCTACGCGCCGGTCATCCTTGAAAGCTACCCCAGCAAGGTCCGTGCCTAACAGCGGCTGGACTCCTGAGCCAGAGACTACAAAGGGAGTTTTACCGACCGCTCCCCCTACCAAGAGGTACTCAATCTTGCAGCTTGGTCTTTGTTTTTATCCGTTTCAAATACTCACGGTTTCTAACTAACATACTCAGGAGGCGAGTAGAACAACCTTCATCCGAAGATGCTGAGAAGGCGTCCGGCAATCCTCGACCAAGTTCTCCGGTACACGACGAAGTAAATGCAGGAGCTTCCGTTATGGGCTAACCTCCCGAGGACTCAGGGGATGTCTCGGTTACCAACTCCGAGGTTGAGAGTGCGATGAATCACCGACGACGGAGGGAGGCACTGCGTCACCCCATATTTTCTGACCAGGAGTTTAATGCTCTCAATTCCGTGGACTCGTACCTCAGGGCCGCTCGAGCGGGACTTGATGGAGCCGCTAAAATAATATCCACCAGCCTGTAAGTAAATGGTCGGCTCGAACGGCCGATCATAATTCTTAACCCAGTAGCCCCCGAGCCTTAATTTGGACGGAATGGCAAAATTCAAGGGTCTGACAACTATGTTCGTGCATGTGTAGGTTTCAAAGCAACAGAATGAGAAGTTGTCTGCAGACCTCGAGTCAAGTCGAGCAGAGCTGTAGGATATTAAGACCGAGCTTGAAAAGGTGAAAAAATTTCACCTGAGAGGCGCACGGTGAGTACAAAGTTTTTTTTGTGGAAGTTGTTTAAAGGACATATCTTTCTGATGAACGATTGTTTCATAGCAGCAGAGTCCATAGGGCAATTGCAGAAGGATTTGGATGCTTCCCGGAAATCCCAAAGGTATGCTGAATCCCAGCTAGAGGCCGGGCATCGCGTATTGACTCGAAGTCTGGAGGATAAGAACCAGCTCAAAGCGGAAAATCAGCGACATGCCGAAGAAATTAAGAGCTTGAAAGCACAATTGACACAATCCTGCGAAGACAACTAGAGATTGAAGGGAGGCATATTCTGTAAGTGAAAATCTAACCTTTAACTCCACAAAGTGTTTTGTATTGTATCGAGTGTAAGGGGCATCGTTAATTTCCTGCCTAGGTCTCCTAACCGGGCGTCCCGAGGAAGAAGTCAGCTCGTACGGAGGAGATCTATTAAAGGAACTTTCCATTGTGCACGAGCGGGCTCAGAAGGCTATGAAGAGCATGATTAAAGCCCTCTGGCCGGCTCAGGCGCCTCCGAAAGGGATGGCAGAACTGGCCGAGAAATTTAGAGGAGCTCAGAGTCGTTTTGAGCTATGGAAGACTTCAGCTTGCCGAGAGGGAGCCCGGGAGGCGTGGCCCATGGTCCAGACCCGCTTTACCAAACTCAACCCGGAGCATATGGCTCGGGTTGGGCCTGTAGGGCCGGATGGTAATGAGGTGCCTGTGAGCTTGGTTTATGACCAAGTGATGCCCGCGGCTCGTATGTCACAAGAAGATTGTGTCCTGGACACCATAATAGACCATCTTGATTGACAGCCTTGAGTTTTGAATCTATGTAACTATGTACTTTTTATCAAAACCATCTCTATCCATGTTGTAAACGTTGTCTGAACTGGTCATCGGCTTCTGCCTCCGTCGCCAATAGCTAAGGAGTGTTCCGTACTATGCATCCTGCGATAACAAGGATTTATCTTGGGGAACTAGGCAATCCGACCTTGTGGTACGAACAGACGAAATGTGCATGGGGAGGTGTGTTATATTACTATTTAATGTAAGAAACATCTTCCAAAGAAAATAGTTCCTCTATGGGTTCCTTTCTTTAGGTTACTACGTGAACCGTAGATGTCATAGCCATGTATCCGTATTATGCGGATAATTTTGCTATTTGGGGGAATAGTCCCTATGTACGGCGTGAAGCGCCAACCCTATTTCCTTCTTGGCCGACCAATTTGTATCACAAGAATGCTAGCCTTCGGCTTCGCCCGTCTGATGTACGTGTCCGGGTAATCCGATCGTAGAAATCGCAGAGGTGCTCCCTTTACCCCCTAGCTGAACAATCGGGAATGTAGGGGGTAAGCACAGGAGCAAGGCAACCCGGCTGGGCTAAATCTTAAGCCTAGTTGGTGCATAAGTGGCACGAAAGGGATGTTGGAAGGGTGCATATAAGACAAATATCTAGAGAAAGTAAGATGGCTTCATTAAGGAGCCCCCAGGTGTTACCGATGAAATCATAGTTCGGTTAAGCCGAATATAAGCTTAGAGAAGGTCTAGCCAAGCCTACGAAGGTAGGTAAAAAAAAGAAAAGGAGGAAAATACAAGGGTTGGTAGGGAACATGATGACACCGGTCTAGCCGTAGAAGCGCCAGAGGCGAGCTGCGTTCCATGGGTTTGGTTCGAGACGATTGTCCCGCGGGTTGCGAAGACGATAAGCTCCTCCTGTCAGTACTTCGTCAATTATGAAAGGGCCCTCCCACTTGGGGTTGAGTTTATGCTTCTGTTTCTCTGGGAGGCGTAAGACCAACTCGCCCACATTATAAACTTTAGCTCGAACCTCCCTGCTTTGGTACCGCCAAGCCTGCTGTTGATCGAAAGTAGTTCGGGCCCGGGCTATGTCACGCTCCCCCTCCAAGGCGTCTAGGTCGTCCTGCAGATCTAGCTCGGTTTCTTTTTCCTCGTACATGCACACTCTTGGTGCGTCGTGGATGATATTGCAAGGAAGGACCGCTTCAGCCCCATACACCATAAAGAATGGTGTGTATCCCATTGATCGGTTTGGGGTTGTACGCAAACCCCACAGCATGGAATCAAGTTCCTCCACCCAATGACAGTCAGATTCTTGAAGGGATTGGACCAGACGAGGTTTAATACCACTCATAATGAGACCGTTGGCCCGTTCAACTTGTCCATTGGTCTGCGGATGATACACCGAGGCATAATCAAGTTTGATGCCTAGGTTAGCGCACCGGTCCTTTACCTCCTGGGTGGTAAAGTTGGATCCATTATCGGTTATTATACTGTGCGGGACACCGTAACGGTGTACCACGCCGGATATGAAGTCGATGAATGGTCCCGATTTTACCGAACTTACTGGTTTTGCTTCGTTCCATTTAGTGAACTTGTCGACCATGACTAGTAGGTATTTCTTTTTCTTGGTCCCCCCTTTAAGTGGTCCGACCATGTCTAAACCCTGGACCACAAAAGGCCATGTAATGGGTATCGTCCGAAGAGCCGTAGGAGGCATGTGGCTTTAATTAGCAAAGAGCTGACAGCCGACACAATGTTGAACAAGTGTGTGGGCGTCCGTTCGGGCGGTGGGCCAGAAGAACCCGGCTCGAAAGGCCTTGCTTACCAGGGCCCGTGCTGCCGCATGGTGGCCGCCCATGCCTGCGTGTATCTCTGCTAAGAGCCGCCTTCCTTCTTCTTCGGATATGCACCGTTGGAGGACCCCCGTAGTGCTTTTTTTGTATAATTCTCCTTCATGGACCTTGTAGGCTTTTGATCGCCATATTATGTGCCTCGCCTCCGTTTGATCGTCAGGGAGTTCTTTGTGCAGAAGGTAGGCAAGGAAGGGTTCTGTCCATGGTGCGATTACGACCATTACCTCGTGGGCCGAGGGTGTTTATTCAATTGTGGGACCGCCGATGATTTGCTCATCTGGTTCGACTGTGGGGGGGTGACTTGAAGAGCCTCTCTAGGAAGGTGTTCTTAGGGACGGGGTTGCGTTTGGCACCCATGCGGGCGAGGATGTCGGCAGCTTGATTGCTGTCTCTAGAGACGTGGTGGAACTCTAGTCCTTCAAATCGTACAGATATCTTGAGGACGGCATTTCTGTAAGCTGCCATTTTTGGGTTTTTAGCATCGATTTCGCCATTGATTTGAGAGATGGCGAGATTAGAGTCTCCTCATACTTCGAGCCGTTGTACACCCATCGAAGTTGCCATCCGGAGTCCATGCAACAGAGCCTAGTACTCGACCGCATTATTTGTGTCGGCGTACATGATCTGGAGGACATATCGGATGTTGTTGCCGGTGGGGGATGTGGGGATAACTCCAGCCCCTAGTCCAACGAGTGTCTTGGATCCGTCGAAGTACATTGTCTAGTGTGAGTATGTGTTATATTATCTAGGGAGCTCGGCCTCCGTCCATTCGGTGATAAAATCGGCCAACAATTGAGATTTAATAGATTGGCGTGGTTTGTAATTAATTTCGAACATGAGGAGTTCGATGGCCTACTTGGCTATGCGGCCCGTGGCGTCCCTATTATTGATTATATCGTTCAGGGGCGCTTCGGTGGCCACCGTGACCGAACACTCTTGAAAATAATGTCTGAGCTTACGTGAAGCCATGAACACCGTGTAGGCTATCTTCTGATAATGTGGGTATCTGGTCTTGCACGGAGTAAGTACTTCCGATACGTAGTATACTGGTTTCTGTACCTGGTATTTATGGCCCTCGGCCTCCTGTTCTACCACGAGTGTCGCGCTGACGACCTGGTTGGTGGCTGAGATGTATAGCAACATCAGTTCACCTATACCAGGTGATGTTAGTATGGGGTTACTAGCTAGTAGCGTCTTGATTTCCTCCAGTGCAGTTGCGGCCTCATCGGTACGTTCGAAGTTTTTTGTTCGCTTCAATAGCCTGTAGAGTGGCTTAACGCCGCCACACAGCCTGCTAGTCTTTGGACGTGTTTTAGCTCCGTGGGGGCCGCTAGTTGTGATAGAGCTCGGATATTGGCCGGATTGGCTTCTATGCTCCCGTGGGAGACGATGAATCTGAGCAATTTGCCTGCGGGGACTCCGAAGACACACTTGTCCGAGTTTAGCCGTATATCATACTCCCGCAGGCTAGCGAATGTTTGACCAAGGTTTTCCACTAGCTGGCTGACGTGTTTAGTCTTGATGACCACGACTTCTACGTACACCTCGACTGTTTTGCCGATTTGTTTTTCCAGACATGTTTGAATCATGCGCTGGTATGTGGCGCCTGCGTTTTTTAGCCAGAAAGGCATTGTATTGAAGCAGAATGGCCCATAGGGGTGATGAAGGCGGTTGCGGCTTGATCGGACTCCTTCATTTTGATCTGATGATATTTGTAATAAGCGTCGAGGAAGCAAAGCGAGTCATGCCCGGCAGTGGCGTCGATGATCTGGTCGATGCGGGGTAAAGGGAAAGGATATTTAGGCAGGCTTTTGATACGTCCATTTTGCATCATGATTTCCTACTGTTATTTACTTTGTTTTGTTGAATAATAATGCTTTGGGGAGTGATTCTAATGCCTTTTCTCTCATAATATGCAAGGTTTACACATGGAGAGAGAATAACGGCAGCTGGAATTCTGGACCCAAGAAAAGCACGTCAGAGATACCTATTATGCACAACTCCAATGAAGCTGAAACTTTACGGAGATTAGTTTTACATTTAATAAAAAATACTGGAGCTGGAAACTACCAGAGGAGCCCCCCAGGTGGGCACAACCCACCAGGGCGCGCCAGGCCCCCCTGGGTGCGCCCTGATGGGTTGTGGCCAGCCCGGCCCACCTCCGGTGCCCATCTTCTGGTATAAGGTCTCTCTTGACCTAGAAAAAATCAGAGGAGGACTTTCAGCATGAAGCGCCGCCGCCTCGAGGCGGACCTTGGGCAGGAGCACTTTTGCCCTCCGGCGGAGCGATTCCGTCGGGGGAACTTCCATCCCGGAGGGGGAAATCGAAGCTATCGTCATCACCAACACCCGTCTCATCTTTGGGAGGCCAATCTTCATCAACATCTTCAACAACACCATCTCCTCTCAAACCCTAGTTCATCTCTTGTGTTCAATCTTTGTACCGAAACCTCAGATTGGTACCTGTGGGTGAGTAGTAGTGTTGATTACCTTGCGTAGTTGATTACTATATGGTTTATTTGGTGGAAGATTATATGTTCAGATCCATTATGCTATTCAATACTCCTCTAATCTTGAGCATGTTTATAATTTGTGAGTAGTTACCTTTGTTCTTGAGGTCACGGGAGAAGTCATGTTGCGAGTAATCATGTGAATTTGATATGTCTTCGATATTTTGATGATATGTATGTTGTGATTCCCTTAGTGGTGTCATGTGAACGTCGACTACATGACACTTCACCATTCATGGGCCTAAGGGAATGCATTGTGGAGTAGTTATTAGATGATGGGTTGCTAGAGTGACAGAAGCTTAAACCCTAGTTTATGTGCTACTTCGTAAGGGGCAGATTTGGATCCACATGTTTAAGGCTATGGTTAGACTTTGTCTTAATACTTTTCTCGTAGTTGCGGATGCTTGCGAGGGGGTTAATCATAAGTAGGTTGTTAGTTCAAGTAAGAACAGCACCATAGCACTGGTCCACCCACATATCAAATTATCAAAGTAGCGAACACGAATCAAACCAACATGATAAAAGTGACTAGACGAAATTCCCGTGTACCCTCAGGAACACTTTGCCTATTACTAGTGATTGTTCTGGCCTGTCCTTTGCCTCAAAAGGATTGGGCTACCTTGCTGCACCTTGTTTACCATTACCGTTACTTGCTTGTTACCAATTACCTTGCTATCAAACTATCTGTTACCTACAATTTCAGTGCTTGCAGAAATTACCTTGCTGAAAACCGCTTGTCATTTCCTTCTGCTCCTGGTTGGATTCGACACTCTTACTTATCAAAAGGACTACGATTGACCCCCTATACTTTTGGGTCATCAAGACTCTTTTCTGGCGCCATTGCCGGGGAGTGAAGCACTCTTGGTAAGTGGAAATCGGTAAGGAAAAACTTATACTACGTGCTGAAATTTATTGCTACTTGCTACTATGGAGAACAATCCTTTGAGGGATTTGTTCGGGGTTTCTTCACCTCGACCGGAACCACAATTAGTTACCCCTCAACCTACGACACCTACTGAAAATGTTACTTATGAAATTCCTTCGGGTATGCTAGAACAACTGCTTGCTAAACCTTATGCAGGAGATGAAACTGAACATCCTGATATGCATCTTGTATATGTGAACGAAATATGTGGATTATTTAAGCTTGCGGGTTTACCCGGAGATGAAGTGAAGAAGAAGGTTTTCCCTTTATCTTTGGAGGGAAAAGCATTGACATGGTATAGGCTATGTGATGATCTTGGATCCTGGAACTGGAACCGTTTGCAATTGGAATTCCATCAAAAGTTTTATCCTATGCATCTAGTTCATCATGATCGGAATTATATATATAATTTTTGGCCTCATGAAGGAGAAAGTATCGCTCTAGCTTGGGGGAGGCTTAAGTCAATGTTATATTCATGCCCCAATCATGACATTCCGAGGGAAGTTATCATTCAAAAATTTTATGCTCGGCTTTCTCATAATGATCAATCCATGCTCGATACTTCTTGTGCTGGTTCTTATATGAAGAAGACTATTGATTTCAAGTGGGATCTCTTAGAAAGAATTAAATGCAACTCTGAAGATTGGGAACTCGATGAAGGTAATGAGTCAGGTATAAAGCTTGAATTTGATTGTGTTAAATCTTTTATGAATACCGATACTTTTCATAAGTTTAGCACTAAATATGGACTTGACTCTGAGATAGTAGCCTCTTTCTGTGAAGCATTTGCTACTTATGTTGATCTCCCTAAGGATAAGTGGTTTAAATATCATCCCCCTATTAAAGAAGAAGTTAAAGAACCGGTCATAGCTAAAGAAGAAACCATCTTTTACAATGTTGATCCAGTTGTGCCTACTGCTTATATTGAAAAGCCACCTTTCCCTGTTAGGATAAATGAACATGCTAAGGTATCAACTGTGGTTCGTAAGAGTAATATAAGAGCACCTAAACCCCCTAAGCAAATTAAAGTAGAACCTAGTGTTGCTATGGTTAAAGATCTCTTGGTAGAAAATATTGATGGGCATGTTATCTACTTTTGTGATGAAGCCGCTAGAATTACCAAACCTGATGAAAAAGATAAACATAGACCCGTAGAAGGCTTGCATGTTGTCTTAGTTAAAATATGAGATCATTGTTACCATGGTCTATGTGATTTAGGTGCTAGTGTGAGTGCTATCCCTTTTACCTTATACCAAGAAATTATGGATGAAATAGCACCTGCTGAAATGGAAGATATTGATGTTACTATTAAACTTGCTAATAGAGACACTATCACACCACTTGGGATTGTTAGAGATGTTGAAGTCTTGTGTGGGAAAATAAAATACCCTACTGATTTTCTAGTCCTTGGTTCCCCACAAGATGATTTTTGTCCCATTATCTTTGGTAGACCTTTCTTGAGCACCGTCAATGCTAAGATAGATTGTGAAAAACAAACTGTCGGTGTCAGTTTTGGTAATGTGTCTCATGAGTTTATTTTTCCAAGTTTAGTAGACAACCTCGTGATAAAGCTTTATCTAGTAAGGATGAAATAATTGGTCTTGCTTCTATTGATGTGCCTCCTATTGATCCATTAGAACAATATTTGCTCGACCATGAAAATGATATGCACTTGCGTGAGAGAAACGAAATAGATCAAATTTTCTTCGAACAACAACCTCTCTTGAAATGCAATTTGCCTATTGAAACTCTTGGAGGTCCTCCTCCACCTAAAGGTGATCCTGTGTTTGAATTGAAACAATTGCCCGACACATTGAAGTATGCTTATCTTGATGAGAAAATGATATATCCTGTTATTATTAGTGCTAACCTTTCAGAACATGAAGAAGAAAGATTATTGAAAGTTCTGAGGAAGCATCGGGCTGCTATTGGATATACTCTTGATGATCTTAAGGGCATTAGTCCCACTCCATGTCAGCACAAGATCAATATGGAACCTGATGCTAAACCCGTTGTTGATCACCAACGGCGGTTGAATCCTAAGATGAAGGAAGTGGTAAGAGCTGAAATACTAAAACTTCTAGAAGTAGGTATAATCTATCCTGTTGTTGATAGTAGATGGGTAAGTCCCGTTCATTGTGTCCCTAAGAAAGGAGGTATTACCGTTGTTCCTAATGATAAGAATGAACTCATCCCACAAAGAATTGTTACTGGCTATCGAATGGTAAGCTACTAGAAAAGATCATTACCCTTTACCGTTCATTGATCAAATGTTAGAGATACTATCTAAGCACACACACTTTTGCTTCTTAGATGGATATTCTGGTTTCTCTCAAATACCTGTGTCACAATCCGATCAAGAGAAAACTACCTTTACTTGCCCTTTCGGAACCTATGCTTATAGACGTATGCCTTTTGGTTTATGCAATGCACCTGCTACCTTTCAAAGATGTATGACTGCTATATTCTCTGATTTTTGTGAAAATATTGTGGAGGTTTTCATGGAAGATTTTTCCGTTTACGGAACTTCTTTTGATGATTGCTTAAGCAACCTTGATCGAGTTTTGCAGAGATGTGAACAAACTAATCTTTTCTTGAATTAGGAGAAGTGCCACTTTATGGTTAATGAAGGCATTGTCTTGGGGCATAAAATATCTGAACGAGGTATTGAGGTGGATAAAGCTAAAGTTGATGCAATTGAGAAAATGCCATGTCCTAAAGATATTAAAGGTATTCGAAGTTTCCTTGGTCATGCTGGTTTTTATAGGAGGTTCATTAAAGACTTTTCTAAAATTTCTAGGCCTCTTACTAATATTTTGCAAAAGGATATTCCTTTTGTCTTTGATGATGATTGTGTGGAAGCCTTTGAAACACTCAAGAAAGCCTTAACCTTTGCACCTATCGTTCAACCACCTGATTGGAACTTGCCTTTTGAAATTATGTGTGATGGTAGTGATTATGCTGTTGGTGCAGTTCTAGGGCAAAGAGTTGATAAGAAATTGAATGTTATCCATTATGCTAGTAAAAATCTAGACAGTGCCCAACGAAACTATGCCACTACTGAAAAAGAATTTTTAGCAGTTGTGTTTGCTTGTGATAAATTTAGATCCTATATTGTTGACTCCAAAGTTATTGTTCACACCGATCATGCTGCTATAAAATACCTTATAGAAAAGAAAGATGCTAAACCTAGACTCATTAGGTGGGTTCTCTTGCTCCAAGAATTTAACTTAGACATAATTGATAGGAAGGGAGCTGAGAACCCCGTAGCTGATAACTTGTCGAGGTTAGAAAATATTCTTGATGACCCACTACCTATTGATGATAGTTGCCCTGACGAACAGTTAGCTGCAATAAGTGTCTCACAACGCACACCTTGGTATGCTGACTATGTTAATTATATTGTCGCTAAATATTTACCACCTAGCTTTACTTATCAACAAAAGAGAAAAAAATTCTATGACTTGAGACATTACTTTTGGGATGACCCACATCTTTATAAAGAAGGAGTAGATGGTATTATTAGACGTTGTGTACCTGAGCATGAATAGGAACAAATCCTACGGAAATATCATTCCGAAGCTTATGGAGGACATCATGCGGGAGATAGAACTGCTCATAAGGTGTTGCAATCTGGTTTTTATTGGCCTACTCTCTTCAAAGATGCCCGTAAGTTTGTCTTGTCTTGTGATGAATGTCAAAGAATTGGTAATATCGGTAAGCATCAGGAAATGCCTATGAATTATTCAATTGTAGTTGAACCATTTAAAGTTTGGGGTTTCGATTATATGGGGCCTTTTCCTTCTTCTAACGGGTACACTCATATTCTGGTTGCGGTTGATTATGTCACTAAGTGGGTAGAAGCTATTCCTACTAGTAGTGCTGATCATCACACCTCCATTAAAATGCTTAAAGAGGTTATCTTCCCGAGGTTTGGAGTCCCTAGATATTTAATGACCGATGGTGGTTCACATTTTATCCATGGTGCCTTCCGTAAGATGCTTGCTAAATATGATGTTAACCATAGAATTGCATCACCTTATCATCCTCAATCTAGTGGTTAAGTTGAACTTAGCAATAGAGAAATAAAATTAATATTACTTAAAACTGTCAATAGGTCTCGAAAGAATTGGTCTAAGAAATTAGATGATGCACTTTGGGCCTATAGAACAGCTTATAAAAATCCTATGGGTATGTCTCCATACAAAATGGTATATGGGAAAGCTTGTCATTTGCCTCTAGAACTAGAACACAAAGCATTTTGGGCAATTAAAGAACTCAACTATGATTTCAAACTTGCCGGTGAAAAGAGGTTATTTGATATTAGCTCACTAGACGAATGGAGAACCCAAGCCTATGAAAATGCCAACCTATTCAAATAAAAAGTAAAAAGGTGGCATGAGAAAAGAATCCAAAAGCGGGAATTCAAAATAGGAGATTATGTTCTTTTGTTCAACTCTCGTTTAAGATTTTTTGCAGGAAAGCTTCTCTCAAAATGGGAAGGTCCATATATTATCGAAGAGGTTTATCGTTCTGGAGCTATCAAGATTAATAACGCCCAAGGTACTAACCCGAAGGTAGTCAATGGACAAAGAATTAAGCATTATATCTCAGGTACGCCTATTAACGTTGAAAGAAATGTTATCCAAACCCTGACACCGGAGGAACACATAACAGAAACCTTCCAAAATAGTCCAGATTATTTAAAAATAGAAGGTACGTGATACGGTAAGTAAACGGACTCCGAAAAATCCGCAAAAATATTTTTTGTCAGTTTTGGAATATTAGAATTTTGGAAATAAAAAAATAAACCGGAAGGTGATCGAGGTGAGCACGATACACCAGGGTGCGCCAGGCACCCCTGGGCGCGCCCTGGTGGGTTGTGCCCACCTCGGATGCCTTCCTGACTCCGTTTTTCTTCCAAATACTTGTTTCCCAAGAATAAAAATTCTCTATATATACCCCGACTGTTTTGACGACCGCATCGCAGAAAAATCCTCTGTTCTTGTTTCTTGTTGTTTTCCTATCAGATCTGTCAAGTCAGGCATGATGTCTTCCCCTCTCCTAACAACGTGGAAGAACATGCCTGGCTAATGAAGATAGTGTTGAAGAGGGAGGAGCCGGAAAAAGCCAACAAGGAGGAGAAGGACAAGGAGGCTATGGTGGATCATCTCCCTGAAGGAGATCAATTCATGCCTGCAAAGGAGGAAGAGGAAGAGGATATCCTTCAACCCTATTACAGTCATCTCACCCCTATTGAAATTGAAGCCTTTAGAGCTTTCGAAGCGGTTCGTGTTCAGAATAAGTTTCTCATCCGTGAAAATATTTTGCTGCAAGAACACATCAATAACCTCAGGAGGGTCATCCGCAAATTGGAGCATCTTTTGAAGCTAAAGTGTGACATCATATCACCACCACCTACATCAACACCTCCACCTTCTTCATCACCACCACCAAAGGAGACTTGAGTTCACGGGTATGGGCACTCCCCTTGGCTTGAGCCAAGCTTGGGGGAGGTGCCCCGGTATCGTATCACCACCACTTGTATTCACCTTTACCTATTTTAGTTCGATCTTTAGTTTCCTTTTGCTTTAGTTGAATAAATGTTTTAGTATGATCTATTTTCGTTTGTTAGTTCCGTGGCCTATCTATCTATGTAATCGAGTGAAAGTTATATAATAAAGTTTAGTTTGAGTTTTTGCCTCTCTACTTTCTTGTTGCAATCAAATAAAGGAAAAGAAACAAATGAAAAAAAATCATATGCTAATCTTATGGTGAGTAATGACATCACATAAGGAAAAGTATAAGTAGTAAAATTTATTGAAGATTGACAAACATAGCATTGGTCAATGATGCAATTCATGAAAGAATTAATAAGGGAAGAGAAGATTCACATGCAAATACACTATCTTGGACATCTTTTATGATTGTGAGCCCCCATCAAATATTATGTGTCAAAATTGTTGACGTTGGACGAGGAAGACAATGTAATGATTTATGTTTGTTCATATCCACATAGAAGTTATATTGTCATAGATCCTTTAACATGTGGTGCTTGCCCAATATCTTTGCTAGCCAAAATTCCGCACTAAGTAGAGATACAACTTGTGCATCCAAAAACCCAAACCAAACTCTTTCTTCGAGTGTCCACCATACCTACCTATGGATCGAGAAAGATCCTTCAGGTAAGTTGTCATCGGTGCAACAAGGCAATAAAAATTGCTTCTAAAAGTGTTTTGATCAATTAGTGTAAGAGAAAATTGAGCGTTATACGAACTTATGATGGCAAAGCAATAAAAGCGACAGACTGCATAATAAAGGTTGCTATCATAGGGGGCAATATAGCGTGACGTTCTTTTACATTAAGGGATTGGGCATACAAATCAATAAGCGCATGACAACCTCTGCTTCCCTCTGCGAAGGGCCTATCTTTTACTTTTATGCACTTACTTTTATGCAAGAGTCAAAGTATTCTTCCCTATTCCTTTTTACTTTTTCTTTTGCAAGCATCATGTGGTGAGGAAAGATCTAGGCACATATATCCAGTTGGATATGGGTGGGCATGAGTTATTATTGTTGACATCACCCTTGAGGTGAGTAAGTTGGGAGGCAAAACTATAAGCCTCTATCTTCCTACGTGTCCGGTTGAAACTTTTCGTTCATGGGTATGCCGTGAGCGTTAGCAATCATAGAAGACTAAATGATGGTTGAGTATGTGGACTTGCCATAAGGCTCCGACATGAGACCCTTCCTGAAAATATGATGAATTGTAGTTGCAAAGTTGACTGAGAACATAGTTTGTTGGTTTCCAATAAGGTTTATGCTTCATACTTCTATGTTGTGATGAATTGTTACTTGTTCATGAGAAGCTTTATGATAAAAATGTATTGAAATAAGTTCCTTTGTTAGAGTTTATTGCTGTTATCATAATAAGCATGATGCTTCTATGTCCGTATTTTGTTTTTATCGACACCTCTCTCTCAAACCATGTGGACATGCTTTTCAATATCGGCTTTCGCTTGAGGACAAGCGAGGTCTAAGCTTGGGGGAGTTGATACGTCCATTTTGCATCATGATTTCCTACTATTATTTACTTTGTTTTGTTGAATAATAATGCTTTGGGGAGTGATTCTAATGCCTTTTCTCTCATAATATGCAAGGTTTACACATGGAGGGAGAATACCGGCAGCTGGAATTCTGGACCCAAGAAAAGCACGTCAGAGATACCTATTCTGCACAACTCCAATGAAGATGAAACTTTACGGAGATTATTTTTACATTTCATAAAAAATACTGGAGCTGGAAACTACCGGAGGAGGTCCCCCAGGTGGGCACAACCCACCAGGGCGCGCCAGGCCCCCGTGGGCGCGCCCTGATGGGTTGTGCCCACCCTGGCCCACCTTCGGTGCCCATCTTCTGGTATAAGGTCTCTCTTGACCTAGAAAAAAATCCGAGGAGGACTTTCGGGATGAAACGCCTCCGCCTCGAGGCGGAACTTGGGCAGGAGCACTTTTGCCCTCCGGCGGAGCGATTCCGCCGGGGGAACTTCCCTCCCGGAGGGGGAAATCAAAGCTATCGTCATCACCAACACCCGTCTCATCTTTGGGAGGCCAATCTTCATCAACATCTTCAACAGCACCATCTCCTCTCAAACCCTAGCTCATCTCTTGTGTTCAAACTTTGTACCGGAACCTCAGATTGGTACCTGTGGGTGAGTAGTAGTGTTGATTACCTTGCGTAGCTGATTACTATATGGTTTATTTGGTGGTAGATTATATGTTTAGATCCATTATGCTATTCAATACTCCTCTAATCTTGAGCATGTTTATAATTTGTGAGTAGTTACCTTTGTTCTTGAGGTCACGGGAGAAGTCATGTTGCGAGTAATCATGTGAATTTGATATGTCTTCGATATTTTGATGATATGTATGTTGTGATTCCCTTAGTGGTGTCATGTGAACGTAGACTACATGACACTTCACCATTCATGGGCCAAAGGGAATGCATTGTGGAGTAGTTATTAATTCATGGGTTGCTAGAGTGACAGAAGCTTAAACCCTAGTTTATGTGCAACTTCGTAAGGGGCTGATTTGGATCCACATTTTTAATGCTATGGTTACACTTTGTCTTAATACTTTTCTCGTAGTTGCGGATGCTTGCGAGGGGGTTAATCATAAATAGGTTGTTAGTTCAAGTAAGAACAACACCTTAGCACCGGTCCACCCACATATCAAATTATCAAAGTAGCGAACACGAATCAAACCAACATGATAAAAGTGACTAGACGAAATTCCCGTGTACCCTCAAGAACACTTTGCTTATTACTAGTGATTGTTCTGGCCTGTCCTTTGCCTCAAAAGGATTGGGCTACCTTGCTGCACCTTGTTTACCATTACCGTTACTTGCTCGTTACCAATTACCTTGCTATGAAACTATCTGTTACCTACAATTTCAGTGCCTGCAGAAATTACCTTGCTGAAAACCGCTTGTCATTTCCTTCTGCTCCTCGTTGGGTTCGACACTCTTACTTATCAAAAGGACTACGATTGACCCCCTATACTTGTGGGTCATCAACTTTGTTAAGGTCTTTGAAGTCGACACAAAGCCGCCAGGATTTGTCTTTCTTCGGCACCATGACCAGATTTGCCAACCATTCGGGGTGTTTGATTTCTCTGATGAATCTGGCTTCTAGTAATTTGGCGATTTCTTCGCCCATAGCTTGACGCTTGGGTTCGGAAAATCAACGTACGGCCTGTTTAACCGGCATGAAGCCTGCAATTATATTCAGACTGTGTTCGGCCAGCCTTCGGGGGATTCCGGGCATATCTGATGGGTGCCAAGCGAATATATCCCAGTTTTCGCACAAGAATGTGGAGAGTGCTTTAGCAACCGTGGGGTCCAGCTGAGCTCCGATGGACGCCGTTTTATTGGGGTCCGTTGGGTGTACCTAAAATTTTATGATTTCGTCTGCAGATTTGAATGATGTGGACTTTGACCTTTTGCCAAGGATCACGTCGTCCTGATCTACGATAGAACGGAGCGTGGTCAGTTCCTCTGCAGCTAGGGTCTCAGCTAGTGCCTTGAGGGCAAGCGATGCTATTTTATTCTCAGCTCGAAGGGCTCTATCCGGGTTGCTTGCAACCGTGATCACACCGTTGGGTCCCGACATTTTAAGTTTAATGTAACCATAATGTGGTATGGCCTAAAATCTTGTGAAGGCGTCGCGCCCTAAGAGGGCATGATAACCGATGTGATAGGGCACGATATGAAAAAGAAGTTCCTCTGATCTGTAGTTATCAGGGGTACCGAACACTACGTCAAGGGTTACTCGTCCCGTACAGCGTGCCTCTCTTCAGGGGATGATTCCTCAAAAGGTTGTACTGCTTCGCTCGATTCGAGATCTATCGAGCTGCATTTAATCCAAAGTACCCTCGTAGATGAGGTTTAGACTGCCGCCGCCATCCATTAGTACTTTGTCCAACCGAAAGCCGTCTATTATTGGGTTGAGGACCAGGGCGGCCGGTGCCCGCTCTGTGCGGGTCATCGGTTGGTCATTTTCGCCGAAAGTTATCGGTATATCTGCCCATGACTTCCTTGATTCCACCTAGTGTATCTGATCAAGCTCTCGATGAGCTCTCTTCCTCTGACCTTTCGAGGAGAACGTCTCAGAGATCGTTAGGACCTCGGCGTGAATTTCGGGTGGTGTTACTGAACGTCTGCCTGTGGGTGAGTGATACGTCTCCAACGTATCTATAATTTTTGCTTGTTCCATGCTGTTATATTATCATTCTTGGATGTTTTACAATCATTTTATTATAATTTTATACTATTTTTGGGACTAACCTATTAACCTAGAGCCCAGTGCTAGTTTTTGTTTTTTCCATGTTTTTGAGTTTTACAGAAAAGGAATATCAAACGGAGTCCAAACGGAATAAAAATCTACGGTGATTTTTTATGGACCAGAAGAAGCCCAGGGAGTGTTGGAGTTGGGCTAGAAGAGCCATGAGGCCACCACAAGCCTGGGGGGCGCGCCCCCCTAGGGCGCGCCCCCCTGGCTTGTCGTCACCTCGTGGCCCCCCTGGACTTGTTTCCGCCGCCAAAAATTCCTATAAATATAGAAACCCCCAGAAACAAACCTAGATCGGGAGTTCCGCCGCCAAAAGCCTCTGTAACCACGAAAAACCAATCGGGAGCCCGTTCCGGTGCCCTGCCGGAGGGGGAAACCATCACCGGAGGCCATCTTCATCATCCCGGCGGTCTCCATGACGAGGAGGGAGTAGTTCACCCTCGGGGCTGAGGGTATGTACCAGTAGCTATGTGTTTGATCTCTCTCTCTCTCTCGTGTTCTTGATATGACACGATCTTGATGTACCGCGAGCTTTATTAATATAGATGAATCATATGGAGTTTTCCCCTCTCTATCTTCTTGTGATGAATTGAGTTTTCCCTTTGAATTTTTCTTATCGGATTGAGTCTTTAAAGGATTTGAGAACACTTGATGTATGTCTTGCGATGGGATATCCGTGGTGACAATGGGATGTTCTATTGATCCACTTGATGTATGTTTTTGGTGATCAACTTGCGGGTTCCGTGACCTTGGGAATCTATGCATAGGGGTTGGCACATGTTTTCGTCTTGACTCTCTGGTAGAAACTTTGGGGCACTCTTTGAAGTTCTTTGTGTTGGATTGAACATGATGAATCTGAAATTGTGTGATGCAAATCGTATAATCAAGCCCATGGGTACTCGCGGTGACATTGGAGTATGTAGGTGACATTAGGGTTTTGGTTGATGTGTATCTTAAGGTGTTATTTTAGTACGAACTCTAGGGCTGTTCGTGACACTTATAGGGATAGCTCATAAAATTAATCGGAAAAGATAACTTTGAGGTGGTTTCGTACCCTACAATAATTTCTTCGTTTGTTCTCCGCTATTTGTGACTTTGGAGTGAACTCTTTGTCGCACGTGAGGGATTTATATATGATTCAACTATGTTAGTATTGTTGAGAGAACTTGCCCTAGTGAAAGTATGAACCCTAGGCCTTGTTTCTAAGCATTGCAATACCATTTGTGCTCACTTTTATCATTAGTTACCTTGCTGTTTTTATATTTTCAGATTACAAAAACCTATATCTACCATCCATATTACACTTGTATCACCATCTCTTCGCCGAACTAGTGCACCTATACAATTTACCATTGTATTGGGTGTGTTGGGGACACAAGAGACTCTTTGTTATTTGATTGCAGGGTTGTTCGAGAGAGACCATCTTCATCCTACGCCTCCCACGGATTGATGAACCTTAGGTCATCCACTTGAGGGAAATTTGCTACTGTCCTACAAAACTCTGCGCTTGGAGGCCCAACACGAGTCTACAAGAAGAAGGTTGTGTAGTAGACATCAAGCTCTTTTCTGGCGCCGTTGCCGGGGAGGTGAGTGCTTGAAGGTATATCTTTAGATCTTGCAATTGAATCTTTTTAGTTTCTTGTTTTATCACTAGTTTGGTTTTATAAAAGAAAACTACAAAAAAATGGAATTGAGGTTGCCTCATATGCTTCATCTTTTTAATGCCTTTCATGAAAATGATGGAAAGGAAAATTCTGCTCAAGTGTTAGAAGAAGAAGTTATTAAAATGTTTGGCACTAAATCTTTGAGTGATGAGCATGATTGCAATGTTGTTAGTATGAATTCTTTGAATATCCATAGTACTAATGATGATTGCACTAGTCATGATAAACAGATTTCTTATAAGCATGTCAATTTTTGTGGAGTGCATAGAGTTTGTGAAGACATGCCTAAAAGGGAAGATAGATTTTGTAAGAGGCATAAGTATTTAGAAACTAAATGGTTGCAAGAGAGGCTATATGTTTGTGCTGAAAGACTTAATATTTTTCACCGTCCTTGTGAGCTTTGCAATGAAAGTGGTCATTTTAATTTCCAATGTGAATTATTTCATGATCAAATTGTGTCCAAAAATTGTGATAACCTCATTACCCTTGAGCATCATAATGAACTTATTCTATTTTTGGGGTATGGAGAAATGAAACATAAAACTAAGGATGTTCCAGCTTGGGTTCTCATGAAAATGATTGTTTTTTATCTAAATGAAATCTATATGTATTGCGTGGTAAATTGCATTGAGAATCCTTATATTGCCAATTACTTAAAGACAAGAAAACAAATAGAAGATGAAGAGAATACTAATGAAGGGAAAGAGGTTTCCCAATATCCTCCTATTTTTTCTTATGATGAATCAGGTAATGAGGAGGAGCTTTTTATTCAATCAACCTCTTCAAAAAGAAGCTTGGAGGAATTAAATAAAACCACACATAATGTGGTGAAGAAGAAGAAAAGAAGGAAAAGTAAAGGTAAAGAGGTATCTCTCCCAAATAATGTTGCTCCCATTATTGCTAGGCCTCATGAGAATGAATCAAAGATAGTTGTGGAAGATGATACACTTGAGGATGATTTTGTTATGCCTTGTGATAATTATGACTGGGAAGATAATGATACTTCTTATAATCTTGAAAATATTTATGGCACCAACTTGGAGGATGATGATAATAATTGCTATACTATTGGTGCTATTCATACTATTAATTATGAGAGTGATTATGTTTATGATATACATAGCCACAAGCTTGGGGATGCTATGTTTGATGAAAATGACATGTTTGAGAATTTATTTGCTGCAATTAATGTTTGTCCCAAGCTTGGGGATGCTATGCTTAATGATGATGATATTTTTATTCCCCCTACTTTGAATGATCAAATTTGTTATAATGGTTGCATGCCTCCTACTTATGATAACTATTGTGATGATACTTATGCGATGAAAAAGAGTGATGATTACTATTATGATACTTGTCATAATTATGAATATCCTTTTACTGAATATTACTCTTTTAATGTGGAACCAATTTGTAGTATTCAATTCTTTTATGATACTCCCACTATTAGTCATGAGAAGAAATTTTCTTGTGTGGAGAGTAGTAAAATTTCTATGCTTGTAGATCATGAAAAGAATGCCTTATGTGCTGGTTATATTGTTGAATTCGTTCATGATGCTACTGAAAATTATTATGAGGGAGGAACATATGCTTGTAGGAATTGCAATAATATCAAGTTTCCTCCCTATGTGTTCAAAGTTTTGAAGTTATGCTTCTTTTGCCTTCCTATGCTAGTTGATTCTTGCTCCCATAAATTGTTTTTTCACAAAATCCCTATGCATAGGAAGTGGGTTAGGCTTAAATGTGCTAGTCATATGCTTCATGATGCTCTCTTTGTGTTTCAATTCTTATCTTTTTTGTCAGCATCATTGAAATCATCATGCCTAGCTAAAAAGGCATTAAAGAAAAGCGCTTGTTGGGAGACAACCCAATATTTATACCTACTGTTTTTGTGTGTCCACATGATTAAGCTACTGTATAATCATGTTTTATAGCTTTTGTTTCATTAAAGTGCCAAGTAAAGCCTTTGGGATAGTGTGGATGATAGTTGACTTGATTCTGTGCAAAAACAGAAACTTTCGCTCTCAGTCCAGGAATTTGGTAAATTCACTGGAACGTGCTTTTGATCTGAAATTTTTACACAGTCTTGATATACAAATTTTTCAGGTTTTCCTAATTTTTCAGAATTTGTAGAGACAGGAAAGTATGGTTACACTACAGATCTTCACAGACTGTTCTGTTTTTGACAGATTCTGTTTTGCATGCATAGTTTGCTTGTTTTAGTGTTTCCATAGCTTATATTTAGTGATATAAATTATGGGAATGATATAATACAGTAGGTATCATGTGGGAACAATTATGAATCTTGTCTTGACAGTACCTAAGTGAATGATCTTTGTTTATTATACTAACCCATCTCACGAAGTTCCGTTAAGTTTTGTGTGATTGAAGTTTTCAAGTTTTGGGTGAGACACCGATATAAGGAGAATAAGAAGTGACAAGAACCTAAGCTTGGGGATGCCCAAGGCACCCCCAAGGTAATATCCAAGGAAGACTCAAGCGCCTAAGCTTGGGGATGCCCCGGAAGGCATCCCCTCTTTCGTCCTCAACATTATCGGTATATCTTACTTGGAGCTATATTTTTATTCGTCACATAATATGAGTTTTGCTTGGAGCGTCATTTTATTTTCTTGTTCTCTGTTAGGTGTTATTTATAATCTTGTTTTTCAATAAAAAGTTCCAAGAATTTACCATTGTATTGGGTGTGTTGGGAACACAAGAGACTCTTTGTTATTTGATTGCAAGGTTGTTCGAGAGAGACCATCTTCATCCTACGCCTCCCATGGATTGATAAACCTTAGGTCATCCACTTGAGGGAAATTTGCTATTGTCCTACAAAACTCTGCGCTTGGAGGCCCAACACGAGTCTACAAGAAGAAGGTTGTGTAGTAGACATCAGTGAGGCACGAGGATGGCGTCTCTGCTCTTTGCGACCTGCCTAACGACCCAGCATGCTTGAAGGCTGTGAGTCGGGCTTGCGTTTAACGAGGCAGAATGTATGGGGCATGGACTGTCCAGTAATCCATCAAGGATTGTTTTCTCCTTCATGGGGTATTTGTTCCTCTTTTCGGCAGGCTTGTGTCTGGGCGGGTATTGTGGGGGTACGAGCCTTTTCCGAACTCCTCTAGGTTGTTCGGTGTGGACCGACTCTGTATAAAATTGTTGTTCTTTCCACGCACTCTCCATGGCGCATTACTTTTCCATTAAGTATGTTAGCTCGGAGAAGTTTTGGATGCGACGACGGGCAAGGGTGTTGAGAATTCCTTTATCACAGCAATTCCGCTGGAAGGCTGCAATCATTTCCTGGTCATTAACGCCTTTCATCATGTTTTTGCTGAGGAGGAATCTGGCCCAAAAATGATGGACCGACTCGCCTGGCTGCTGTTTGACCTCCCGTAAGCCCATTGTACCGGGCTCTCTTGCGCTTGGAAAACGCTCGATCTGGGTGGTGGGTGGGAAAAAAATTCGCGGCCCGACGAGGTGTGTGTCCGGTGCACTAACGGCCGTGTTTTGTACCGTTACGGGATTAGGTGCGATACCTCCGATCTCTGCCTCAACAGGCTTGGGGGACGTGGCACCAATGGTGCTTTGCCGAGCGGACCCCAGGTTGTGCGTTAGGCCGGCTGTTGGCCTTAAATCAGTGTCCGGGGGGAGTTCGCATCCCGAGTGATCAGAGATCGGGATGTACACCGTTTTCAACTTCGCCGGTTGGTGGGGCGTGTCTTTGGCTGGGCACTCGACGGTGGCGACCAAGTGTGTTATCGGAGGGACATGAATTTCCCTATTGTCGGGCCCCAGCCCGATTTGGTCGTAAACCGATAGTTGGCGATTGGTCATGCTCAAGGCTTGGATCCGACCGAGTAGCTCGCCCGGTGACGGGGCCTCGATTGGGTCGGCACTAAAGGCGCGCCTAGGGTCGGTCAGCGGTGCCGCAGTCCCGGGGTCGCTCGAAGGTGCTCCCGGGGTGTATGCGGCCGTGGCTGACTCAGATGTATCGGCCAGGTTAGGTTTTAAGATCGAACTGGGGACCGAGGTTATCCCAGCGGCGGGGTTCCCTTCCTCCTACGTCAAGGCGTCAGGGGCCGTGGACCCTTTGAGAAGGGTAGAGGTCCTTGTTAAAACAAGATCTCCCCGGGAGTCGGCGGCGAACTCTAGGTTCCCTAACCTGACTTCTGAACCAGGGGCAAAGCTTTCGATCTGGCCAAGGCGGCCCAAGGTATCGGCAGGAAGTACGATGCTTCCGAAAGCGAAGATCTGACCGGAAACGAAGACGTCCTTGTTACAGACCTCCTCGCTAATGATTAAGCAAGCCATCGATCCTTTGGCGATTCGCAGCGGAACCCTCAATTAAAGCACCAATGTCGGTGTCAAAACCGGCAGATCTCGGGTAGGGGGTCCCGAACTATGAATCTAGGATCAATGGTAAGAGGGGACGAAGGAGATGGTGTTTACCTAGGTTTAGGCCCTCGTGAGGAGGTAAAACCCTATGCCCTACTTGATTGTATTGATGAGTATGATGGTTACAGACTTGATCTACCTCGAGATCAAAAGAGCTAAACCCTAGATTAGTTGACTTGTCCGCCTACGAACTAAGCCCCCTGGTTTATATAGACACCAGGGGTACCTAGGGTTACACATGGTCGGTCTCCATCCGGGCACAGATACGCCCATTCTTTCTTAGAGGGCACACCAAGTCTTCGGGAATCCTTCTTCCGAACACGGGATTGTCCTATAATTCGGCCTTCTAGTAATTGCCTCTGAGCGGCCCATCGTGCTGGCCCCCCAGAGATGAACCAATGGCCCGAGGACCCCTTAGTCCCGGACTCCCTCAGGTGGTTTGGCCCGTCAAGTTCAAGCCTGAGCTACCCCCGCGCTACGATGGAGTCCCTGACCCCACAGAGTTCCTCCAGCTCTACGCGCTGAGCATCGAGGCGGCGAACGGCGACGACAAGGTCATGGTGAACTGGTTCCCCATGGCCCTCAAGGATGGTGCACACTCTTGGCTCATGAACTTGCCCGAGGAGTCGATCTCTTCCTGGAGCGAGCTCTACGAGCTGTTCGTCGCCAACTTTATGGGCACGCATGACCGCCCACTCTCTGTCAACGACCTGCGGCGTGTGAAGCAGCGCCTCGGGGAGACCTTGCGCAAATACATCCAACGCTTCAGCCAGGTGCGCAACAAGATCCCTCGCGCCTTGGACGAAGCCATCATCATGGCATTCACCAACGGCGTCAAGGACGTCCGGATGTGCGAAAAACTCACCATCAACGACGGGCTTAGCTCGGCCCTGGAGCTCTTCAACATCGGTGACAAGTGTGCCAATGCCGAAGAGGGACGCCTCTTTATCCATGACGACACCGACGCCACGCCGTACAACGGCAAGGCAAAGGCCAAGGAGGTGAAACACAAAGGCCCAGCCGTTCTGGCGGCGGAGCCCGAGTAAAAGCGTGGCCACGACCGCGACGCGCCCGAAAAGGACCGTCGCCGGTTCTGCGTCTACCACAACTTGCACACGCACAACACCGAGGACTGCCAGGAGCTCAAGTCCCTCGGCGACGAGCGCGTGGGGCGACGCCCGGAACGCAGCGATCGCAGCACAGGCCGCGGAGGCGGTCACAACGGAGGCAAGTGGGACGGCCGCGGCGGCAACCCTCGCCAAGGCTTGCGCGAGCAGCCTTGTGAGGACAACTGGCGCGGTCAGCCTCGCGAGGATGCATGGCGTGAACAGCCTCGCGAGGCATGCCCTCAGGACAACGCAGCTCTCCCGCCGCTGCCCCCACCATCCAGAAGGAATGATGATGCCCCTCAGGACAAGGGGCTGGGGGCTACCAGGAGCCTCACGTGATAGCCTGCATCCTTGGTGGAGCCCACGCCCCCGCGTTCAACCGCTTGTTCAAGCAGTTCTCTCGCGAGGTGAACGCGGCCCTCCCGAAGCCATAGGCCACTCGGCCTCTCAAGTGGTCACAGTACGGCATCTCCTTCAACGCTAGGGACGGCCTCAAGTCCATGGCAGCCGCAGGCGCGCTCCCGATGCTCTGCACCCCCACCATCAGCAGCGTCATCGTCACCAAGACCCTCATCGACGGGGGTGCAGGCCTCAACGTGCTCTCCGTGGAAACCTTCGAGATGCTTCAAGTGCCCTACGATCAGCTGATGCCGACGAGGCCGTTCTCAGGGGTGACGGAAGGCTCCACCGTCCCCCTGGGGCAGGTCCGCCTTCCGGTCACCTTCGGCTCGTGTGACAACTATCACACCGAGCTCATCGACTTCGAGATGGTGCACATCGGCCTCCCGTACAACGCGATCCTGGGTTACCCGGCGCTGGCCAAGTTCATGGCGGCGACTCATCACGGCCACAATGTCCTCAAGATGCCTGGATGCAGCAATGTCATCAAAATCAACTGGGACGACGCGGTCTACTCCCTCGAGCACACCTACAAAGCAGCTGCGGCTGAGTATTCTTACGACGAGGGAAATGCCAAGCCTAGTGAGACCGCACCCCCGAAGAAGAAGCAACTACTGCCCGCCCAAGGCCAGCCCAAGGCAAGGAGTGCGGCGCCCGACGGCAGCATCGCGAACCTTGTGCCTGTCGCCGGCTCTTGCCTCCCTCCAACGTAGGAAGGCGCGCATGGCTCCTCCCGCGGGGCGGGCTCAGGGGCTTCCGTATGGAAGGCCTCTAACCTGACCCGCATGACGAGGGAGGTGCTCGGGCACCACTTGGAGGCGTCTTCGACGCGTGCCCCCGCGAATGGAGGAAGCAGTGCCAGGCACCAGAGGCGTAGGAATTCATCGCCCGGGAAATCGATAGGCTGCGGGAAGATCGAGCAATGCGTGGCATGCCTTCCTCAGCGCGGTACGATGGTCCGACGTCGAGGTACGCATGTGCGTCGACATCGCGGGGCTCAGCGACGCCAGCTCGCGGGGCCTCTTCCTACCACTGCAGGCCGGGCAAGGCGGGGGCAGCGCCGGCGGCCTCACCTGCATGCCCTCCGGCATGAGGAACACTGGCGCCACCTACCAGAGACTCATGCAGCTCACGATGGCACCTCGCAAGGCATCTACCCCCCACCAGGCCCCAAGGCCTCGGGAGCCACCTGGTTCCTGAGGGGTGGACTCCCACGACACGCTTCGCCACAAGGTTGACCGCTCCTGCAGCAACATAATCGCTAGGTGACTTTTTGGTTGTTTAAAATTGAGGGCGCCCTCCGGGCTGCATTGTCCTCGAGCGGGCAAGGGTTTCCCCCCCCTTGTGGCCTCCGCACCTTTTGGCCGTGTAGGGAATTTGATTATACTTTAATGAATTCAAGACACTTGCTTAAGTCTTGTGCCCGGTGCTTCACCACCGCCTGCATTAGCCGCATCCTCGCGACCCTTCCCCCTGACCGTCTCATGATCGGGACGGGAGACGGCGTCTGTGCTCGGGTTTGTCCGTGCAGCGTTGATAAATCCAAACGATCGACCTCTGTCTCGCGGGCTCTCTCCCGTGCACGTCACCTCACATGGTCCTTGGTGTCTCGCCCTTTTCATGGAACCACCATAGGAAGGTGAATGAAGGCGCGGTCTGATATTGCATAACTGCCAGTGATGTGTTTCGCCACCTCCGGTGCTACGCTTGAGGCATTTCCTCCGTTGTTCATCGCATGAGGGAACTTGACACGGCGTCTGTGCTCGGGTCCGTCCCTGCAGCGTCGCTAAACCCGAGTGACGGAGCTCTGTCTGGAGGGCCAAGCACGCACACGTCACCTCACTAGGTCCTCGGTGTCCAACCCCTTGATATGGTGGCTTCAGAACGATCGTCCGACGCGCATCACCCCCATATCTCAGGATTACATAAGGGCGCAACCGCCCTGAATGGACTAGGTGCAAAATGCTTGAAGATGGAGGAAGGAATTCCTGAGCCTAGTGCCTAGAATATCCGACCCCACCTTATCGCCGCCCGTGACCCTCTCACGTAATAATGAGGTTGGAGCTTTACACGCCCCGGAGCCTCCTGGAGTGCCACCCCTCGGCCTCAGGAGGACTCCCGCCCATGCCCAAGTGGAAGCCCCATGCCCCGTGTTGGTGGAATGAGTGTCGAACCGCGACTATGCACACGCCAAGTGGAAGCCCCATGCTCCGCGCCGGGTGGTTGGTCGGGGGCGTCACCCTGCCCCGCCATGACCACTAGCCAGTTTTCCCCTCGGCCTCGTGCGAGCAGGGGCTGGGCACGGTGCCTGTGCTCGGGTTAGTCCCAACAGCGTGGAAAAACCCAAGAGACCGTGCTCTGGCTCGCGGGCTTACCCCTCTGCACGTCACCCCACTAAGGCCCTTGGTGCCTAGTTTCCTCACGCGACGCCCAGGCACAAGCTGGCCAGGGCATTCTTCCTCTCGAAATCCGCTCGTACATCAAGGGGGGGGGCTCTTGAGCATCGCGCATCAGGAGCCTTCACTAGCTCCCGAATCCCCTGACCTCCTGGCCTTGTCTAGACATCGCGACCTGGCAACCCAACAATGGCTGAGAAATGCGTGGGGCTGGGCCCTACCGACTGACGTGGCTTGAGACTGCGTCTTTATTTCCCCAATGAGGAAGGGATGATACAGCACAGCTACGGTAAGTATTTCCCTCAGTTATGAAACCAAGGTTATCGAACCAGTAGGAGAACCATGCAACACTATGTAAACGGTTCCTGCACACAAAGAGTAATTACTTGCAACCCGACGCGTAAGAGAGGTTGTCAATCTCTCCACTATAAAAAGATAGATTAGATTGTAGTTGTCGGATTTCGGGCTCCGCGAAACCCTCAAGGTTCGAACACAGGCGCGTCTGTGAAGATCCCCTACAGCTTCGCCCGACTAGCTCGCTGCTCGATGGTTACTACGGCGACCTCGCACGATGACGAGGAAGAAGATGAACACGGTGGTTTACCCAGGTTCAGTCCGCTATGAAGCGTAATACCCTACTCCTGCTTTGGTGGATTGCCTCTCGGGGAGGTGTGGCGGATGAACTAGTACAGTGGTGAGAGGCCTCGTGAGGGCGCTCGAGTGGTGTTCTTGGCTCTCTGCCATGTCTGGTGGTTCCCCCCCTCTCTACGGTGCAGCCTAGCCTCTATATATAGCAGTGGCCCGGGTCCTCTTCCCTTATCGCAATGGAGGGAAGGGATCCCACAACGGCCAAATTTGAAGGGGGACAGGAGTACATCTCTGCCCTGTCCAAAGGTGGTCTTCGCCTGCAAAGTAGCTGTCGATGATGCAGAGGTGGGCTCGATGATGACATGCGCCCTGCGGGGGCTCGTGGTCGTGGTCTTGTTGCATCGGAATGGAAACCTTTGGGAGGCGCTTTGGGAACCCGCGTACGTCCCTGCTCCCTTTGCACCAAAGGGGAAACTACACCGCCTGGCGCGCTGGCGCCCGCCTGTCCTTCCTTGCGTCATCCTTGACTCCTGAGGCCGGGTTCTACATAGGGATCTTCGCTGCTCCGGAGGGGGCCTGGGGAGGCCCACCCCCTGCTGGTCTTGGCGCTATTCTTCCTCGCGAGCCTGGGATCCTCGCGAGGGCCTTGCCTTGAGTGAAGTCGTGCCAGGCCGTGCTTGGCTTGACGAGGTGGGCCATACCCTGGGCCGCAGGCAGGCAGGTCTGGGTACCCCCGTTCCCAAAACGCCGACAACAGTAGATTGGATAGATAGATCGCACAAGAACACGAAATAAAAGAAGCAAATAAAAAGTGCATCAAGGTATATTTGGGTTTTTGGAATAATAGATCTGAAAACAAAAAGCGGCAAAAGATAGATTGGAAAGCAATATGTTGAAAGAGTAGACCCGGGGGCCATAGGTTTCACTAGTGGCTTCTCTGATGAGTATAGCACACGGTGGGTAAACAAATTAGTGTTGGGCAATTGATAGAAGATCAAATAATCATGATGATATCCAAGGCGATGATCATTATATAGGCATCACGTCCAAGATTAGTAGACCAAAATGATTCTGCATTTACTACTATTACTCCACACCTCGACCGCTATCTAGCATGCATCTAGTGTATTAAGTTCATGGAGAGACGGAGTAATGCAATAAGAACAATGACATGACGTATACAAGATCTATTCATGTAGGAATATACCCCATCATGTTATCCTTAATAACAACGATACATGCGTGCCTTGGGCCTCTACTCCTTGGGCCACGCGGAAGTGACCCGTCAATCGGTAGGAGAGGCGACGCGGACGGTACTGTGCCGATCGAACCGCTCCGCGGCGCCCGAGTGGCGCACGACGCCTGCTCTCCCACGATGCATCGTGGCTGTAGTTATGCCTATAAATCTGCCCCGCCCCTGGCAGGGGGGGGCATTGCAGTCTCGAGGTGTCTTCTTTCTTCCATCGCCCAACAGAGAAAACCCTCTCCTCTTCCCAGCTTCTCCTCTCCCATGGCGTCTGGAGGAAGCGCTGCAGGCGCGGGGAAACGCGCGGCTCCGCCGGCTCCCTCGCCCTCCTCCGGAGGCAGTGGCGGGGGGCCCTCGGGGTCGGCGCAAGTTCGCCGGCACTGGACGATGGTCGATGAGTGAGTACTCTGCCGCCTCCCTCCTTAGTCGTTTTATCCAGCGCTCCAGGCATGATCTTCTCCTTCTCCCAGGGCGCCTGCGGCCAAGAAACGTAGGCTCGGCGAGCTCCAAGAGGAGACGGACGCGCTGCGGGCCCAGCTGGCGACCGCCGAGGCCACCTTCCAAGCCGCCCTCAGGGGCGAAGCGGAGGCCAGGGCGGAGCTGGCGTCCCTCCAGGCCCAGGTTAAGGAGGCAGCCGACGCCGTGCAGGCCGCCCAGGACGAGGCGGCGCATGCCGAGATGCTAGAGTCCCAGCGCGCTAAGTAGTACCTTGGAATCGCCCGCCGCGCGACCAGCGCGGTGAGCCGGTTCGTCAGGGAAGCACCCACGCTGCCGTGCGCGCACGGCGACGGGGGCTATCTCGACTTCTTTCGGAGGGTGGTGGAGGCGCTGGAGGCCGGCGTCTCCCGCGTGAACGCGGACAACGAGTCCGACGCGCGCGACCTCCTGGACCTCGCCCTGACGTTCATCTTCTCCAACCTATGCTGCCACGCTCCGCAGCTCGACCTCCGGCGTGTCGTGGAGCGGGTGCCTGACGAGCTCCAGCGCCCCCTTCGGGACGAGTTGCGCCCGCACGTGGAGTCCCTGGTGGAGCGGTTTATCCAGGTGCCCGCCTCCAGCGGGCAGGATGATTCCGACGCCGAGGCGGCCGGCGGCGCGGGTGGCGACAGCGACTCCTCCCCCTAGGCATCCCCTATTTCCCTTTCATGGTTCCTGTAATATTCTAAGAAGAACTCTTCCCCGGAGGGCGTTAGTCTTTTGCGTGTTACCTTCGCCCTCTTATTTTTCTTCTCTTGAATCGCCGATCGCTTGCTTGCAGCAATGTGACTTAGTTTCTTCGCATGGGGCTCGGCGCTGTTGCCGACGCGGCTTGGTGATGACGACTGGTAGGGCCCTCATGAGGCCTTCTCTCCTGGGGGGCGGCTCGCGGCCGCCGAGCCCCGAGTCCTTGGCATCGCTGCCCGTTGAGGCCGAATTCCTCCCCTCGTGCCGTCCCTCCTGGCGCCTGGGGCCGCACGGGCTTTCACGGTGGCACACCGTAGACCGTAGTACCTGCATTCTGGCGTTAGTGCGCGCAACCTCTATCCCTCATTCGGGCCGCCATTGGATCAGGGGGCTCATGCTTGGCTCGGTAGTGTACTTAGCTTGTGGGCTGGTGACGATCTCGTGCGCCGCGAGGCGCGGCCGGGTTGTCCAGATAATCCATGATTCCGCCTGGGGCGCTTCTTCCTTGCATGCGGAGCGGTTCGTCTACGGCGCTTGGGAAGACCTGCGTCCTGGGGGCTTCTTCTTCCTTACGAGTGGGGCAGGTTGGGAGCCCTTTCGGCACTCTGTGTCTGCAGGCTCCGGTCCCACACATTTCTCGACCACCGTGGTGTACGTCCAGATCACCTGGACGCCACTACGAGGTGAGACCTCGACACCCTCGACACCGACCGGATCACCTGGACGGCATCAAGGGGCGAGGGGCTATATGACCAGTAAGGCTCCTGAGGCGCGCTGCTCAGGAGCCCCCTTTGACACTCAAGTGGCTCTACGTCGGCAGGTCCCAGTCTCACACATTTCCCTACCACTGTAGTGTACGACCGGATCACCATGGACGCAACTACGAGGTGAGGCCTCGACACCCTCGATGCCGACTGGATCACCAAGGACGACATCGAGGGGCGAGTGGCTATATGACCGGTAAGGCTCCTGAGGCGCGTTGCTCAGGAGCCCCCTTTGATGCTCGAGCGACCCCCATTCACCCTGCCGGGTTTTGCCTCAAGAGGCATGGGGCCTCCTGAGACTCCATGCCGTGGTGCCGCGCCGCGGTCGGAGCCCCTGAGTGGGGGTCGACTGCCAAAAGATTCAAGTCCCTGAGGCGACAGGGCCTTGCTATCCTGTTCCGAGGTGCCTCGGGGGCGAGGCCGGAGCGCACGGCCCCTTGTGAAACACCAATCCAGAAAAAGCGAATTCAAGACCGGTAAAACAAGAGAGCAATGAGAGAAAAGTCCCCGCCCCTTTTTCTTTTAAATATAGAGTTTTCGAAGTCCTCAAACTTCATTCCAAAAAGTGGCAATTCGAACACAAAAAGAAGCAAGCAACCTCCGCGTCCGGCACCTAGGCTAGTCTTCGTCTTCGTCTTCCCCCAGCGTTGAGCATAGGGCATCCATGTTGCGTGGGCATAGCCATTGGTGGGCAGTGTTGTCCGCCAGCGTGGAGCATGGGGCTTCCAAATTGCATGGGAGGGAACCCCTCCGCGTCCTCGGGGTGCTCCGGGCGTATACAGCCCACTCATTATTACGTGAGAGTGTCATGGCCGTAGATAGCTGGGCAAGCCCCCAGGCGCTCGGCCTGGTTGCTCCCAACTCCGTTAAGAGCCACCCCGTGCATTTGTGCTCGGTTGCGCTCCTCTATGACCCAAACCCGAATGCATTGTTCCCCGCGTAGCCGTAGGATTGCGCTCCCGCGGCCCAAACATGAGCACAATGCATCCGGCGCAGCCATAAAGGTGTTTTGTCGATGAAGCCCCCTCGTGAAGCGTCTGGGCGCTGGCCGGGCATTGCCTTGAGAGCCTCATGAGGCCCAGCCTCCCGAGGCCGCGCTGGCGTTCCAGTTGCCGCGGGGGGCCTGCGCTACTTGTGTCTTGCTGCTCCCCCAGGCCATCACTCCTGAGGCCCCGGGGCTTGGCTCGACGTTGCTTGCTCGCGAGGGCGACGGTTTGCGTCGTGCCCCACGGGCCCGGGGACATCCTCCCTCTTTCTCCCGCTCGCGTCGTCCAGGCTCGGTGCTTCGTTGGGGGAAGCCCCCAGGCCCGGCTCGGGGAGGACGCCCGGGGCTCTCCCTATTCTTGGGGGGTATTGGCGCCTGCGGCCGGCGCCTGATCCACCCCGCTGTCCGAAGGTACGACGTAGCATGGTACATAGGGCTCCACATAAGGGCCCGGTTCTCCTCCTGAGTCGACCGGCGGGGCGCCAGGGACGGCCCCTCCGGGCGGCAGCGGGGCGCCGCCCTGCGCGCGCATCCCACAGACCCTCCTGGGACGAGCCTCAGAGCGAAGTTGCTTACCTCTGCCACCGCCATTGGGTGGGCCACGCGTCTCCTGGCGTGGATTGCTTCCTTGGCGATCTGACGCGCCGTCGCCATTGTTGCTTGTTTGTCCAGACACCTGCGCCGCTTGCTCCCTGCGCAGGATGGCGCGCTCCCGCCTGGACAATCCAGGCTGTTGAAGGTCCACTGGGTCATGGAGGCGTGCGTTGGTGCCCGCGTGGGGCGCCCCGTTGTTTCCTCCGCGTGCTCGGTCGTCGTGGCCGAGCTGTGCCCCGAAACCAATCACCGGAATTCGAAGGAGAAGGAGCACGGCGTGCGGCAGTCCCCGCTCGGGCTTGCCCAGGGCTGGAGGGGGCACAACGTCGGCGGGCTGGGGGACAGGCGCGGCGGACGAGCCCCCAGCGCCTGAAGAAGGGTGCGGAGCCATGGCCCTCCGCGCGACGGTGACCAGCTCTACGATGTGGTCGGCCCATGCGTCGAAGCCCCCGTGCGTCGGGCGGTGGCGGAGCATCTCGCTTGCCAGCAGTAGTGCATCGTTTGCATCGAGGTCCCCCACGTAGGTGCGGCGCGACGCCGGTGCTAAGGGCACCGCCCGCCCGCCGTGTGTTTGGGCGGTGCGAGGGGCGGCGACGGCGGAGGCGATACTGGTGGCTTGATACTGACCGCCCAGCACTATGCTGCTGGGGCGTGGGTCTCCGGCGGCAGCGGTGGGATCGATGGAAGCTGATCCGCCATGGCCGGGGGAAGCTTGTTGTGCTCCGGCCATCGGGGCGGTGGAGCGGGGGGAGAGCGAGGCTTGAAGAAGACTCCAACACGCCCCCTACCTTGCGCGCCAAATGTCGGATTTCGGGCTCCGCAAAACCCTCAAGATTCGAACACAGGGGCGTCTGCGAAGATCCCCTACAGCTTCGCCCTACTAGCTCGCTGCTCGATGGTTACTACGGTGAACTCACACGATGACGAGGAAGAAGATGAACACGGTGGTTTACCCAGGTTCGGGCCGCTGTGAAGCGTAATACCCTACTCCTGCTTTGGTGGATTGCCTCTCGGGGAGGTGTGGCGGATGAACTAGTACAGTGGTGAGAGGCCTCATGAGGGCGCTCGAGTGGTGTTCTTGGCTCTCTGCCTTGTCTGGTGGTTCCCCCCTCTCTACGGTGCAGCCTAGCCTCTATATATAGCAGTGGCCCGGGTCCTCTTCCCTTATCGCAATGGCGGGAAGGGATCCCACAACGACCAAATTTGAAGGGGGACAGGAGTACATCTCCGCCTAGTCCAAAGGTGGTCTTCGCCTGCAAAGTAGCTATCGATGATGCAGAGGTGGGCTCGATGATGACATCCGCCCTGCGGGGCTCGTGGTCGTGGTCTTGTTGCATCGGAATGGAAACCTTTGGGAGGCGCTTTGGGAACCCGCGTACGTCCCTGCTCCCTTTGCACCAAAGGGGAAACTGCACCGCCTGGCGCGCTGGCGCTCGCCTGTCCTTCCTTGCGTCATCCTTGACTCCTGAGGCCGGGTTCTGCATAGAGATCTCCGCTGCTCCGGAGGGGGCCTGGGGAGGCCCACCCCCTGCTGGTCTTGGCGATGTTCTTCCTCGCGAGCCTGGGATCGTCGCGAGGGCCTTGCCTTGAGTGAAGTCGTGCCAGGCCGTGCTTGGTTGACGAGGTGGGCCATGCCCTAGGCCGCAGGCAGGCAGGTTTGGGTACCCCCGTTCCCAGAACGCCGACAGTAGTAGATTGGATAGATAGATCGCACAAGAACACGAAATAAAAGAAGCAAATAAAAAGTGCATCAAGGTATTTTTGGGTTTTTGGAATAATAGATCTGAAAACAAAAAGCGGCAAAAGATAGATTGGAAAGCAATATGTTGAAAGAGTAGACCCGGGGGCCATAGGTTTCACTAGTGGCTTCTCTGATGAGTATAGCACACGGTGGGTAAACAAATTAGTGTTGGGCAATTGATAGAAGATCAAATAATCACCACAATATCCAAGGCGATGATCATTATATAGGCATCACGTCCAAGATTAGTAGACCGAAATGATTCTGCGTTTACTACTATTACTCCACACATCGACCGCTATCTAGCATGCATCTAGTGTATTAAGTTCATGGAGAGACGGAGTAATGCAATAAGAACGATGACATGACGTATACAAGATCTATTCATGTAGGAATATACCCCATCATGTTATCCTTAATAGCAACGATACATGCGTGCCTCGCTGCCCCTTCTGTCACTGGGAGAGGACACCGCAAGATCGAACCCATCACAAAGCACCTCTTCCCATGGAAAGAAAAATCGATCTAGTTGGCCTAACTAAACCAAAGATTCTAAGAAGAAATACAAGGCTGTAAGTAATCATGCATATAAGGGATCAAAGAAGATTCAAATAATATTCATGGATAGAAACTGATCATGAACTCAAAATTCATCGGATCCCAACAAACACATCACAAAAAGTCTACATCAATTAGATCTCCAAGAGACCATTGTATTGAGAATCAAAAAAGAGAGAGAGAGAGAGAAAGCCATCTAGATACTGCCTACAAACCCGTAGGTCTATGGTGGACTACTCACGCATCATCAGAGAGGCACCAATAAGGATGATGAACCCCTCCGTGATGGTGTTAGATTGGATCTCGCGGTTCTGGAACTTGCGGCGGCTAGAAGTATTTTTCGTCGACTCCTTTAGGGTTTCTGGAATATTTGGGTATTTATAGAGCTTAGAGGCGATGGAGGAGACCCATGTGGGCCCCACAACCCACCATGGCGCGCCGGGGGCCTCTGGCGCCCTGGTGCCTTCTAGGCCCCACGGGCCTCTTCACAGGTACTTCTTTCGCTCCCTAGATGTCTTCTGGTCAAAAAAAGCTCCAAAAAGTTTCATCGTGATTGGACTCCATTTGGTACTGATATTCTGCGAAGTAAAAAACAAGCAAAAAACAGCAACTGGCACTTGGCACTATGAAAATAGGTTAGTCCCAAAAAATGATATAAAGTTCCTATAAAATGATTGTAAAACATCCAAGAATGATAATATAACAACATGGAACAATCAAAAATTACAGATACGTTGGAGACGTATCAGCATCCTCAAGCTTAATTCCTACTCGTCCTCGAGTAGTTAAATGATAAAAACAGAATTTTTGTTGTGGAATGCTACCTAACATGTTCATCACGTATTCTTTTATTTGTAGCATGGACATTTGGACTTTTAGATGGTTCAAAGCAATAGTCTAGTTTTGACATAAAGACTTTAATACTCAAGCATGCCAACAAGCAACCATGTCTTTCAAAATATCAACACTAAAGAAAGTTATCCCTAGCCCATCATGCTTAATCATTGATCCATTCATGAAACACACTCAAATATTAGCCACACCCAATGCACAAGTATGATCATAGTGCCCCCTAGTTGGTACTTTATAAGAGAAGATGGAGACTCAAATAAAAGTAAAAATTGCATAAACTAAATAGATAGGCCCTTCGCAGAGGGAAGTTGGGATTTGTAGAGGTGCCAGAGCTCAAAGCTTAAATTGAGAGAGAAAATATTTTGGGTGTCATGCCTTTCCTGTCAACGAAAACGACCAAGTAGTTCTCAATACATTCCATGCTAGATACATCATAGGCGGTTCCCAAACATAAAATAAAGTTTATTCCTTTTCCAACATTCTTTCCAAGGACTGGGCATCCCTATTACCGTCGTACTCTCGTGCAATGACAAATGAATAAACACTCATCTTGATAATAACACATCTAGCATGGAAACATATTGGACACCCCCTACCGTTTCATGAGCGATACGAGCACACAAAAAGGAAATTCATTTTGAAAATTAGAGATGGCACATGCAAATTTGCTTAGAAAGACACGGAAATACCGCATATAGGTAGGTACGGTGGACTCATAAGGCAAACTAGGTTTAAGGATTTTGGATGCACAAGTAGTATTTCTACTTAGTACAAGTGGAGGCTAGCAAATAGATTGAGAAGCAACCAACCAAGAAACGAAAATTCACATAAAGGGGCATTAAGCATTACTAACACCGAATAATGCACCATAAGTAGGATGTAATTTCATTGCACAACTATTGACTTTCGTGCTTGCATAGGAAATCACAAACCTTAACACCAATATTCTAACTAAAGCATAATTACTCACCAACATGACTCACATATTACTATCATCATGTCTCAAAACTATTACAAGGAATCAAGTTTAATTTGTCCAATGATCTTCATGAAAGTTTTTATTATATCCCTCTTGAATATCTATCACTTTGGGACTAGTTTCATATATTGCCATTGCTTTTGACAAGCTCAAATAAATTTGAGTGAAGAACATGAGCATAAAAATTTCATCTCTCAAAATAATATAAGTGAAGCATGAGAGAATTACTTCCAAATTTGCCAACTCTCAAATTAATCTAAGTGAAGCATGAGAGTGTTTCTTCAAAATTTACTAACTCTCAAATTAATCTAAGTGAATCATGAGAGTATTTATTCAAAAATTTAAAGCACACCGTGCTGAAAAAGATATAAGTGAAACACTAGAGCAATTCCATAGCTCAAAAGATTTAAGTGAAACATATAGAGCAATTCTAACAAATCATAGCATAATTTTGGCTCTCTCAAATAGGTGTGTCCAGCAAGGATACTTGTGAAAAACTAAAAAGTAAATCAAGCAAAGAATCAAATAATACAAGATGCTCCAAGCAAAACTCATGATATGTGATGAATAAAAATATAGCTCCACGTAAAATACCGATGGTCGTTAGAAGAAAGAGGGGATGCCACTCGGGGCATCCCCAAGCTTAGTTGCTTGTTTCTCCTTGGATATTATCTTGGGGGTGCTGTATCATCCCCAAGCTTAGGCTCTTTTCACTCCTTATTCCTTCATCCATCGTGATCTCACCTAAAACTTGAAAACTTCAATCACACAAAACTCAACAAAACCTTCGTGAGATCCGTTAGTATAATAAAGCAAATCACCACTCTAAGTACTGTTGCAAACCCATTCATATTTTATTATTGCATTATATATACTGTATTCTAACTTTACCATGGCTTATACCCTTCAATACAAACCATAGATTCATCAAAACAAGCACACAATGCAACGAAAACATAATCTGTCAAAAACAGAACAGTCTGTAGTAATCTATACTCTAACTATACTTATTTAACTCTAAAAATTCTGAAAAATTAGGACAAAGTAAAGAATTTGTATATAAATACCGTGTTAAAATTTCATCTCATTATCATGCTCCAGTAAAAAAAATGAAAATTCCTGCACTTGAGTCAAAGTTTCTGTTTCAGATTCAGCATTGTTTCTACTCATCTTCTGAATCATCCTAAAGGCTTTACTTGGCACAAACAATAATTAAACCATAAAAACACAATCATAACAGTTTCATAATTGTGTAAACACTCAAAAACAGAAAAAAGGGGAAAATAAATTTATGCATTGAGTTGCCTCCCAACAAGCGCTATCATTTTACGCCCCTAGCTAGGCATAAAGCATAGATTCAAGTATTGTCATATTTAGTTTTTGCTCCATAGGATGCTCTCATGATTGATTCATATGGTGGCTTAATTATTGTTCTAGGGAAGTGTTCCATAACCTTTATTAGTGGAAATTGAAATTTAATATTGCCTTCTTTCATATCAATCACGACACCTATAGTGCGTAAAAACGGTCTACCAAGTATAATGGGACAAGACGGATTGCAATCAATATCAAGAACAATAAAATATATTTGCACATAGTTCCTATTTGCAAGAATAAGAACATCATTAATTCTTCCTAAAGTCTTTTTGATAGTAGAATACACCAAGTGCAAATTAAGAGAGCATTCTTCAATATTGGTAAGACCAAGCACATCACATAGAGATTTCGGAATTGTGGAAACACTAGCACCCAAATCACATAAAGAAAAGGACTCATAATTTTTAATCTTGAATTTAATGGTAGGTTCCCACTCATCATGTAATTTTCTACGAATTGAAATCTCTAACACCAACTTTTCTTCAAAAGATTTCATCATGGCATGAACAATATGTTTAGTAAAAGCTTTATTTTGTTCATAAGCATGGGCTGAATTTATCATGGATTGTAGCAAAGAAATACATTAAATCAAAGAGCAACTATCATAATTAAAGTCTTTGCAATCCAAAATAGTGGGCACATCACTAGTTAACATTTTGACCTCTTCAAACCCACTTTCATCAAATTTTTCATAAAGATTTTCACCCTCCAAATCATTGGGATGCCTTCTAGCTAAAGTTGACTCTAGTTCAGTCCATTTATCATAAATTTTAATATTACTAAACAAGGAATCAATAGAAGAAACACCAGTCACTTTAAGATCTTCATCATTTTTATGAAAGCAATCACGAGATAACGCTTTTTCTAAAAATTCTCTTTTAGCTCTAAGCATAGTGGTTCTTTTCTTACTTTAATCCATAGAAACATATAAAGCTTTAATTGATTCATTAATCTTAGGTGCAAAAGCTTTCAACTTAAGATTTTCTACATCATGGGAAATTCTATCAATGCTTCTAGACATATCATCAATCTTATTCAAGTTTTCTTCTATCGTAGTATTGAAAACTTTTTGAGCATTGATAAATTCTTTAATATTACTCTAAAGATCAGAGGGGTTCCTATTATTATTGTAAGAAGAATTACCATAGGAATTAGCAAAATTATTAGAGGAATTTCCAGGAAAAGGCCTAGGATTAAAATTACCTCTATAAGCATTGTTATTAAAATTGTTTCGCGAGATGAAATTCACATCTACGGAATCACTATTCTTCTCAATCAAAGTAGATGAAGGCACATCATTAAGATCAATAGGAGCATTTTTACTAGCAACCAACTTCATAAGAGCATCAACTTTTTCACTCAAAGTACTAATTTCTTCAACCAAATTGACTTTTTTACTAGTAGGTGCTCTTTCAGTATGCCATTGTGAATAATTTGCCATAATATTATATAGCAATTTAGTAGCTTCACCCAAAGTAATTTCCATAAAAGTACCACCCGTGGCGGAATCTAAAAGATTTCTAGAGACAAAATTCAACCCCGCATAAGTTTTTTGTATGATCATCCAAAGATTTAAACCATGAGTAGGACAATTTCTTAGCATCAATTTCATTCTTTCCCAAGATTGTGCAACATGTTCATTCTCAAGTTTCTTAAAATTCATGATTTGAGTTCTAAGGGAAATAATTTTCACGGGCGGAAAATACTTAGTAATAAAAGCATCCTTGCACTTATCCCAAGAATCGATACTATTGCGAGGCAAAGAACAAAACCAAATTTTTGCACGATCCCGCAAGGAGAAAGGAAATAATTTCAAATTCACTATATCATTGTCCACGTATTTTTTCTTTTGCATATCAGACAATTCTATGAATGTGTTTACATGGGACGCGACATCCTCATTAGGAGTACCAGAAAATTGATCTTTCATGACAAGATTCAACAAAGCGGCATTAATATCACAAGACTCCGCACTAGTGGCGGGAGGAGCAATCGGAGTACTAATAAAATCATTATTATTGGTATTGGAAAAATCACACAATTTGGTATTTTCTTGAGTTATCGTGTCTACGCAAACAAGATTGCAAGCAAACAAAAGATCTAACGAGAAAAAGGCAAACGAAAAAGAGGGCCAATAAAACGGCCAATTTTGTGAGTGGGGGAGAGGAAAACAAGAGGCAAATGGCAAATAATGTAAATTGCAAGGAGATTAGATTTGTGATTAGGAACCTGATAGATGTTGGTGATGTCTCCCCGGCAACGGCGCCAGAAATTCCTTTGACGTGGCTTGAGACTGCGTCGGTATTTCCCCAAAGAGGAAGGGATGATGCAGCACAGTTACGATAAGTATTTCCCTCAGTTATGAAACCAAGGTTATCGAACCAGTAGGAGAACCACGCAACACTATGTAAAAGGTACCTGCACACAAAGAACTAATACTTGCAACCCGACGCGTAAGAGAGGTTGTCAATCTCTATACGGTAAAAAGATAGATTAAATTGTAGTAGATTGGATAGATAGATCGCACAAGAACACAAAATAAAAGATGCAAATAAAAAGTGCCGCAAGGTATTTTTGGGTTTTTGGAATAATAGATCTGAAAACAAAAGGCGGTAAACGATAGATCAGAAAGCAATATGTTGAAAGAGTAGACCCGGGGGGCGTAGGTTTCACTAGTGGATTCTCTCATGAGTATAGCACACGGTGGGTAAACTGTTGGGCAATTGATAGAAGATCAAGTATTCATGACGATATCATGGGCGATGATCACTATATAGGCATCACGTCCAAGATTAGTAGACCGAAATGATTCTGCATCTACTACTATTACTCCACACATCGAACGCTATCTAGCATGCATCTAGTGTATTAAGTTCATGGAGAAACGGAGAATGCAATAAGAACGATGACATGACGTAGACAAGATCTATTCATGTAGGAATAGACCCCATCTTGTTATCCTTAATAGCAATGATACATGCGTGCCTCGCTGCCCCTTGTGTCACTGGGCGAGGACACCGCAAGATCGAACCCATCACAAAGCACCTCTTCCCATGGAAAGACAAATCGATCTAGTTGGCCTAACTAAACCAAAGATTCGAAGAAGAAATACGAGGCTATAAGTAATCATGCATATAAGGGATCAAAGAAAACTCTAATATTATTCATGGATAGAAACTGATCATGAACTCAAAATTCATCGGAGCCCAACAAACACACCGCAAAAACTCAAAATTCATCAGATCGCAACAAACAAATCGATCTACATTTGGTACTGATATTCTGCGAAGTAAAAAACAAGCAAAAAACAGCAACTCGCACTTGGCACTATGTCAATAGGTTAGTCCCAAAAAATGATATAAAGTTGCTATAAAATGATTGTAAAACATCCAAGAATGATAATATTACAGCATGGAACAATAAAAAATTATAGATACGTTGGAGACGTATCATCGACGCAGAGCACAAAGGCAAGCTTGAGGAGAACTGGACATGGAAAGAGAGCCCGCGGATAGCAGGCGGTCATTACAAGTTCACGATGTTCAATACATAAAAACCATTGTCTCACACTGCCGCGAGGAAGATTCAGTCTTGCAGGTCAGCAAAAGGAGTATCGGCACAGCTGTTGTCGCACTTGTTGCAGGTAAAATTCTCAAGAAGTGCGCTCACGGGGCCCTCCACGGCTGCCTCCAGGCGGGCGCGAGATTCTTCAGGGACGGGGCCTATCACCTTGTTGAAGTTAAATTGTGGGTCGCGAAGGAGGAGGTGGCTGAAGACTCGAGTCGCCGCCACGAAGAACAGGTCCCGGCATTCGTCCTCCAGGAAGCGTCCACCTTCCGTGCTGTGTCCTCAAGCTCCCCCATGAGGCTAGCAGAAAGCTCGATGTAGCCAGCGTCAGGGGTGGCCAGAGGAGCATCGAAGCCCCCCTGCACAAGGATTGGAAGGCCTTGCGAGCCCGGAGCTCAAGAGAAGAAAAGGCAGTGCTATCCGCCGCTACCTTTGCGTCAGCATTGGCATGGACCTTCTTCTCTCTGGCAACTAGCGTGGCGTTCGCCTCCGAGACACGCTTCGCGTGGGCCTCCTGGGCTTCGGTCACCTTGCGTTGCAGTGCCTCCAGGCGCTCGTGTTCCATGGCTTCCCGGGCCGCCACCTTCGTTAGCTCAACGTCGCAGTCGGCAAGCTGTACTTCGCGGGTCTCGAGGTCATCTTCCCGTAGATGGAGCTGCTGCGCGCGCGCGTCCCGCTCATCCCAGGGCGTCTTCAGGATGGCTTGTGCTTTCTTACAGCGCTTGGTGGCCTCAGCCTTCTTGGCAAGGGCACCCTCGCGGGATGCCCTCGCTTCGACGGCGTCCTCCTCGCTCTCCGCGAGGGCAACAAAGAGCCGCTTTAGCAAGCTGGCGAGCTCCAGGCGCTCCTCAGCGAGGCGCGCTTCGGCATCCTGGGAGGCTCCCTCAAACCACTCGAGAGCGGCCCGAGCATCGGATAGGGCCGCTTGCCCGAGCGGGGCGCGACGGATCATGAGCGTGAGAGTCGGGCGGAGCGCTGGCGCCTCAGCACTGGTCACCGCCTCAATCGAGGGCCCCCAGTGTTCTCTGCCTGGGGCATCGGAGGCTTGGGCTTTTCCTTAGCAGCCGGCCCCAAGGCGCATCGGGCGCCGCCACTGATGACCCACAAGTATAGGGGATCTATCGTAGTCCTTTCGATAAGTAAGAGTGTCAAACCCAACGAGGAGCAGAAGGAAATGACAAGCGGTTTTTAGTAAGGTATTTTCTGCAAGCACTGAAATTATCGGTAACAGATAGTTTTGTGATAAGATAATTCTAACGGATAGCAAGTAACAAATGTAGCAAAGGTGCAGCAAGGTGGCCCAATCCTTTTTGTAGCAAAGGACAAGCCTGGACAAACTCTTATATAAAGCAAAGCGCTCCCGAGGACACATGGGAATTTATATCAAGCTAGTTTTCATCATGCTCATATGATTCGCGTTCGTTACTTTGATAATTTGATATGTGGGTGGACCGATGCTTGGGTGCTGCCCTTACTTGGACAAGCCTCCTACTTATGATTAACCTCTCTCGCAAGCATCCGCAACTACGAAAGAAGAATTAAGATAAATCTAACCATAGCATGAAACATATGGATCCAAATCAGCCCCTTACGAAGCAACGCATAAACTAGGGTTTAAGCTTCTGTCACTCTAGCAACCCATCATCTACTTATTACTTCCCAATGCCTTCCCCTAGGCCCAAATAATGGTGAAGTGTCATGTAGTCGACATTCACAAAACACCACTAGAGGAGAGACAACATACATCTCATCAAAATATCGAACGAATACCAAATTCACATGATTACTTATAACAAGAATTATCCCATGTCCTCAGGAACAAACGTAACTACTCACAAAGCATATTCATGTTCAAAATCAGAGGAGTATTAATTATCATTAAGGATCTGAACATATGATCTTCCACCAAGTAAACCAACTAGCATCATCTACAAGGAGTAATCAACACTACTAGCAACCCACAGGCACCAATCTGAGGTTTTGAGACAAAGATCGGATACAAGAGATGAACTAGGGTTTGGAGAGGAGATAGTGCTGGTGAAGATGTTGATGGAGATTGACCCCCTCTCGATGAGAGGATCGTTGGTGATGAAGATGGCTTCGATTTCCCCCTCTGGGAGGGAAGTTTCCCCGACAGAACAGCTCCACCGGAGCCCTAGAATTGTTCTGCCCAAGTTCCGCCTCGAGACGGCGGCGCTTCGTCCCGAAAGCTCCCTTATGATTTTTTTCAGGTCAAAACCCTCCATATAGCAGAAGATGGGCACCGGAGGGCTGCCAGGGGGGCCCACAAGCCACAGGGGCGCGCCCAGGGGGGTAGGGCGCGCCCCCCTCGCTTGTGGCCGCCTGGTGGGTCCCCTCTGGTATTTCTTTCGCCCAATATTTTTTATATATTCCAAAATAATTCTCCGTAACTTTTCAGGACTTTTGGAGTTATGCAGAATAGGTCTCTCATATTTGCTCCTTTTCCAGTCCAGAATTCCAGCTGCCGGCATTCTCCCTCTTCATGTAAACCCTGTAAAATAAGAGAGAAAAGGCATAAGTATTGTACCATAATGTGTAATAACAGCCCATAATGCAATAAATATCAATATAAAAGCATGATGCAAAATGGACGTATCAGCCACCGCATCAACTTCATTGGCCCCAGAAGCGAGCTCGGTCTGGGGTAACCCCTAGAGGTTCCCCGCGTCATGCTCAGTTGTGGGAGCAGGGACACTTGAAGGGGGCTGCCGCGCCAGCTCCGTCTCCGTCGGCTGGGGGGTTGCGGCTAAAGCAGGGGGCGCCATGGGCTGGTCCGCCGTTGTCTCGGCGATTGGTCCCCCAGTTGCGAAGAGGAGAAGCTGGGTGTCGCTGTGCCCCCCGCACGCCTAGGCACGGCGTCGGCCTGGCGCAGGGCTCCCCCGCGCCCTCCAAGATTGCATCCCGGCATCGACGTCGCCTCCGGGGCGCACGTCGCCTTCGCCACAGCATCAGACTTCTTCGTATTCCCGCCGCCGCTGCCTCGGCGCCTGCGCGAATGAAGAGTTACCATGAGCAAGCAGTTCACAGGCGCAAGGCATAGGCGCAAGCTCGAGCACTTACTCGTCCTCGGCGGCCCACTTCCGTTTCTTCTCGGCGGCAGGAGGCACACCCCCGCAGCTCTCGGGTGCTCCCTTGGGGACGCTGGGAGAATGCTCGGTGCGACCCCTGGTGGATCCGCCCGGGTCAGATTTCTTTTCAAGGGCCTCGGGGGCCCCTCGAAGAAGAGCGGTGGCTTCGGGAGCGTCCGCTACCTCGCCGGCTGGAGCCCCGGCACCCGGCGCCTGGGAGCCAGCCAAGTAGGCCCCCGCTGCTACAACCGAAGCAGAAGGCCGAAGAGACGCTGCTCGAGGCGGGACGGCGGCAGCAGCATCATCATCCTCGAAGCCGCGCAGGGCTGGTGGTGGCCTGGCGGCAACCCTCGGCCGGCGTCGTCCCCCTCTTCTTCCCCGATGGTCGCCTCGGAATCTTCGTTGTCGCTGTCCTTGATGAAGGACGACGCCTCGACGGGGGAGTTCCCCCGCGACTCCTCGCTACCGACCGAGACAAGCCCCCACTCATCGAAGGCTGGCATGAGACCGATCAGATCCGCCCGGTTGTCTTGGCCATACAGCGGGCCCGCGGCCTCGGGAGGATCGTCGGGCATGGAGCCGAGTAGGGCCATCTGGGCCACTTCAAACTCGGTGCGCGACAGGCCGCGCGATGTGACGTGGCTTGAGACTGCGTCGGTATTTCCCCAAAGAGGAAGGGATGATGCAGCACAACGACGGTAATTATTTCCCTCAGTTATGAAACCAAGGTTATCGAACCAATAGGAGGATCACCACCACCCAATAAGCAGCACCTGCACACAAACAACAAATACTTGCAACTCGACGCAAAAGAGAGGTTGTCAATCTCTCTACGGTAATAAGATAGATTAGGTAGTGATAGATAGGAGAGATAGATCTCTCAAGAACACAAAATAAAAAGGGCAAATAACATATGCAGCATTATGTTTTTGGGTTTTTGGTTTTGTAGATCTGAAAACAAAGATGCAAAAAGATAGATCTGAAAGCAACATGTTGGAAAAGTAGACATGGGGGCCGTAGGGTTCACTAGTGGCGTCTCTCATGAGTATAGCGCACGGTGGGTGAACGAATTACTATTGGGCAATTGATAGAAAATCAAATAGTCATGACGATATCCAAGGCGATGATCATTATATAGGCATCATGTCCAAGATAAGTAGACCGACTCCTGCCTGCATCTACCACTATTACTCCACACATCGACCGCTATCCAGCATGCATCTAGTGTATTAGGTTCATGGAAAAACGGAGTAATGCAATAAGAACGATGACATGATGTAGACAAGATCTATTCATGTAGGAATAGACCCCATCTTGTTATCCTTAATAGCAACGATACATGCGTGTCTTGCTGCCCCTTCTGACTCTGGGAAAGAACACCGCAAGATCGAACCCATCACAAAGCACCTCTTCCCATGGCAAGAAAAATCGATCTAGTTGGCCTAACTAAACCAAAGATTCAAAGAAGAAATACGAGGCTATAAGTAATCATGCATATAAGAGATCAAAGAAGACTCAAATAATATTCATGGATAGAAACTGATCATGAACTCAAAATTCATCGGATCCCAACAAACACACCGCAAAAGTTTACATCAAATAGATCTCCAAGAGACCATTGTATTGAGAATCATAAGAGAGAGAGAAGAAGCCATCTAGCTACTGCCTACGGACCCGTAGGTCTATGGTGGACTACTCATGCATCATCGGAGAGGCACCTATGAAGAAGATGAACACCTCCGTGATGGTGTTTAGATTGGATCTCGCGGTTCTGGAACTTGCGGCGGCTGGAATTGTGTTTCGTTGACTCCCCTGGGGTTTTTTGAATATTTGGGAATTTATAGGCATTAGAGGCGGTGGAGTGGGGCCCCGAGGAGGGCACAACCCATCAAGGCACGCCGGGCCCCCCTGGCACGCCCTGGTGGGTTGTGGTCTCCTCGGCCGACTTCTCCGGTACTTCTTTGGCCCACTGGGTGTCTTCTGGTCCAGAAAAAATCTCCGAAAAGTTTCGTCACGATTGGACTCCATTTGGTATTGATTTTCTGCGAAGTAAAAAACAAGCAAAAACAACAACTGGCACTTTGGCACTATGTCAATAGGTTAGTCCCAAAAAATGATATAAAGTTGATATAAAATGATTGTAAAACATCCAAGAATGATAATATAGCAGCATGGAAGAAGCAAAAATTATAGATACGTTGGAGACGTATCAGCACCCCCAAGCTTAATTCCTACTCGTCCTCGAGTAGGTAAATGATAAAAATAGAAATTTTGATGTGGAATGCTGCCTAACATGTTCATCATATTCTTTTCTTTTCTAGCATGGACATTTGGACTTGTAAATGATTCAAAGCAATAGTCTAGTTTTAACATAATGACTTCAATACTCAAGCATGTCAACAAGCAACCATGTCTTTCAAAATATCAACACTAAAGAAAGTTTTCCCTAGCCCATCATGCTCAATCATTGATCCATTCATGAAACCCACTCAAATATTAGCTATGCCCAATGCTCAAGTACGATCATAGTGCCCCCTAGTTGGTGCTTTATAAGAGAAGATGGAGACTCAAAATAAAAATAAAAATTGCATAAAGTAAAAGATAGGCCCTTCGCAGAGGGAAGTAGGGATTTTGTAGAGGTGCCAGAGCTCAAGGTTTAAATTGATAGAGAAAAAAAATATTTTGGGTGGCATGCCTTTCCTGTCAACGAAAACGACAAAGTAGCTCACAATACTTTCCATGCTAGATATATCATAGGCGGTTCCCAAACAGAAAATAAAGTTTATTCCTTTTTCCAACAAACTTTCACTTTCCATGGCGGGCCGTATCCACGGTTGCCTTCCATACCGACACTTTCCAAGGAATTTATTATTTGACAACATAAAGTAAATATTTTTTTTCTTTTTCATTTTGGGAATGGGCATCCCTATTACCGCCGCACTCTCGTGCAATGACAAGTGAACAAACACTCATCTTGAGAATAACACATCTAGCATGGAAAAATATTGGACACTCGCCACCGTTTCATGAGCGGTACGAGCACACAAAAGAGAAAATTTATTTTGAAAATTTAGAGATGGCACATACAAATTTGCTTGGAACGGCATGGAAATACTGCATATAGGTACGTATAGTGGACTCATAAGGCAAAACTTGGTTTAAGGATTTTGGATGCACAAGTAGTATTTCTACTTAGTACAAATGGAGGCTAGCAAATAGATTGGGAAGCAACCAAACCAAGAAACAAAATTCACATAAGTGAGCATTGAGCATAACTAACACCGAATAATGCACCACAAGTAGGATGTAACTTCAATGCATAACTATTAACTTTCGTGCATGCATAGGGAATCACAAACCTTAACACCAATATTCCTACTAAAGCATAATTACTCACTAACATGACTCACATATTACTATCATCATGTTTCAAAACTATTACAAGGAATCAAGTTTAATTTGCCCAATGATCTTCATGAAAGTTTTTCTTATATCCTCCTTGGATATCTATCACTTTGGGACTAGTTTCATATATTGCCATTGCTTTTTGGCAAGCTCAAACAAATTTAAGTGAAGCACATGAGCATAAAGATTTCATCTCTCAAAAAGTTATAAGTGAAGCATGAGAGGATTTCTTCAAAGTTTACTAACTCTCAAATTAATCTAAGTAAAGCATGATAGTACTTCTAAAAAAATTCCAAGCACACCGTGCTCAAAAAGATATAAGTGAAGCACTAGAGCAATTCTATAGCTCAAAAAGTTTAAGTGAAGCACATAGAGCAATTCTAACAAATCATAGCATAATTTTGGCTCTCTCAAATAGGTGTGTCCATAAAGGATACAAGTGACAAACTAAAAAACAAAGCAAGCAAAGATACAAGACGCTCCAAGCAAAACTCATGACATGTGACGAATAAAAATATAGCTCCAAGTAAAATACCGATGGCCGTTAGAAGAAAGGGGGGATGCCACTCGGGGGCATCCCCAAGCTTAGTTGCTTGTTTCTCTTTGTATATATCTTTGGGGTGCGGTAGCATCACCAAGCTTAGGCTTTTAAAACTCCTTATTCCTTCATCCATCGTGATCTCACCCAAAACTTGAAAACTTCAATCACATAAAACTCAACAAAATCTTCGTGACATCCGTTAGTATAATAAAGCAAATCACTACTTTAGGTGCTGTTGCAAATCCATTCATATTTTGTTATTGCATTATACCTACTGTATTTTAACTTTACCATGGCTCAGACCCTTCAATATAACCCATAAATTCATCAAAACAAGCACACAATGCAACGAAAACAGAATCTGTCTTAAACAGAACAGTCTGTAGTAATCTGTACTCTAACCATACTTATGTCACTCTAAAAATTCTGAATTTTTTTAGGAAAACGTCAGGAATTTGTATAGCAACACGGTGTTAAAATTTCAGCTTAAGATCACGTTCCAGCAAAAAAATAAAATTCATATACTGGACACAAAGTTTCTGTTTCAGATTCAGCATCGCTTCTACTCATCCTATGAATCATCCTAAAGGCTTTACTTGGCACAAACACTAAATAAACCATAAAAACACAATCATAACAGAGGCATAATTGTGTCAACACTCAAAAACAGAAAGGAAAAAAGCAAAAAATTTATTTATTCATTGGGTCGCCTCCCAACAAGCGCTATCGTTTTACGCCCCTAGCTAGGCATAACACATAGATTCAAGTATTGTCATCTTTGGTTTTCAATTCTTCAATCACACAACTAGATTTCTTGAAAGATTTAGCATGCATATTTTTGATGACAACACTCCTAGGAAGAAACCCAAAAAATTCATTCTTGTAAATAGGGTCCCTTATGATTTCAACAAAGTCGGGATGAATACTAATCATTTTAAGATCCCCCTTGTGACTACTAGGTGTAGCAACTTTGTTCTTTATGACTTGTGTTGTCTTGCTAATTTTTACAGGAGTTTTTTCAATAGTTTTGATAGAAGAAAAAGCCGAACCCAAGTTACTAAAAATTTCTTCCAACTTATCAATCCGGTGCGGGCTCTCTTCTACCCTTTCATTAACTACGGGTTTCTTTTCCTTTAACAATTTAAAAGCATCTCCCGCCTTAGCCCCAATTTTATTAGCAAGATCATGCATTCTCTTATGCAAATATTCAAGATGTTCCTTAGTAATCATCTTTTTTTCAATAGCATCTAATCTCTCCATAACGTGTTCGAGAGTTAAAGTTGTTTCATTGATCATGAGAGGTGGTGATCCCACTAAACTTCCCAAAGCATTAAAAGCATCCAAAGATGGACACATCAAGAAATTCCCACCGGTAATCGTATCAAGGACGAATCTATACCAAGTGGTGATGCCCACATAAAAACTGCGAAGAAGAACAACGGTAGATTGCTTATGGATAGAACTATTATGAGCATTGCAAATCCTATACCAAGCATCTTTTAGGTTCTCCCCTCCCCTTTGCTTAAAATTAAGAACCTCATTATCGGGAGTACACGCAATAAAGGAAGAACTAGCCATAATGACTAGGCAAGAGATCTGACGAGACAAAGGCAAACGAAAAAGAGGGCGAATAAAACGGCAAATTGGTGAAGTGGGGGAGAGGAAAACGAGAGGCAAATAGCAAATAATGTAATTACAAGGAGATGAGATTTGTGATTAGGAACCTGGTAGATGATGATGGAGTCCCCTCGGCACCTACGATAGGCACGTAGAAGAGACCGCTTCATCCCCGGCAACGGCGCCAGAAATTCCTTTGACGTGGCTTGAGACTGCGTCGGTATTTCCCCAAAGAGGAAGGGATGATGCAGCATAGCGACGGTAAGTATTCCCCTCAGTTATGAAACCAAGGTTATTGAACCAGTAGGAGGATCACCACCACCCAATAAGTAGCACCTGCACACAAACAACAAATACTTGCAACCCGACGCGAAAGAGAGGTTGTCAATCTCTCTATGGTAATAAGAAAGATTAGGTAGTGATAGATAGGAGAGATAGATCTCTCAAGAACACAAAATAAAAAGGGCAAATAAAATATGCAGCAATATGCTTTTGGGTTTTTGGTTTTGTAGATCTGAAAACAAAGATGCAAAAAGATAGATCTAAAAGCAATATGTTGGAAAAGTAGACCCGGGGGCCGTAGGGTTCACTAGTGGCTTCTCTCATGAGTATAGCGCACGGTGGGTGAACAAATTACTGTTGGGAATTGATAGAAAATCGAATAGTCATGACGATATCCAAGGCGATGATCATTATATAGGCATCACGTCCAAGATAAGTAGACCGACTCCTGCCTGCATCTACCACTATTACTCACACATCGATCGCTATCCAGCATGCATTTAGTGTATTAAGTTCATGAAAAAACGGAGTAATGCAATAAGAATGATGACATGATGTAGACAAGATCTATTCATGTAGGAATAGACCCCATCTTGTTATCCTTAATAGCAACGATACATGCGTGTCTTGCTGCCCCTTCTGTCACTGGGAAAGAACACCGCAAGATCGAACCCATCACAAAGCACCTCTTCCCATGGCAAGAAAAACCGATCTAGTTGGCCTAACTAAACCAAAGATTCGAAGAAGAAATACGAGGCTATAAGTAATCACGCATATAAGAGATCAAAGAAGACTCAAATAATATTCATGGATAGAAACTGATCATGAACTCAAAATTCATCGGATCCCAACAAACACACCGCAAAAGTTTACATCAAATAGATCTCCAAGAGACCATTGTATTGAGAATCATAAGAGAGAGAGAGAGAGAAGAAGCCATCTAGCTACTGCCTACGGACCCGTAGGTCTATGGTGGACTACTCACGCATCATCGGAGAGGCACCTATGAAGAAGATGAACCCCTCCGTGATGATGTTTAGATTGGATCTCGTGGTTTTGGAACTTGTGGCTGTTGGAATTGTGTTTCGTTGACTCCCCTGGGGTTTTTGGAATATTTGGCAATTTATAGGCATCAGAGGCGGTGGAGAGGGGCCCCGAGGAGGGCACAACCCATCAGGGAACACCGGGGCCCCCCTAGCGCGCCCTGGTGGGTTGTGGTCTCCTCGGCCCACTTCTCCGGTACTTCTTTGGCCCACTGGGTGTCTTCTGGTCCAGAAAAAATCTCCAAAAAGTTTCGTCGCGATTGGACTCCATTTGGTATTGATTTTCTGCGAAGTAAAAAAAAAGCAAAAACAGCAACTGGCACTTTGGCACTATGTCAATAGGTTAGTCCCAAAAAATGATATAAAGTTGATATAAAATGATTGTAAAACATCCAAGAATGATAATATAACAGCATGGAACAAGCAAAAAATATAGATACGTTGGAGACGTATCAGGGTGCAGCCTCATCGGGTCCTGCGTTACCTCGAACTCCCACATGGGACGCGAGTGCACCTGGAGCGGCGCGATGCGCTGCCCCAGGAACTCCTTGACGATTATCGCCCCGACAGTTGGGTGTTCCCATGCGAAGCAATCCGTTCCAGGACAGACCCCGCCCCCGGGTCGGAGAGCGGCGCATGACTCCATCATGAGTGCTGCACCGGGAGAGCAGTGGGCATCCTCAGGAGCAGGTGGACTCGGAAGGCGTCCAGGTATACCCACCACTGCCGGTAGCCCTCCACCTTCTTCCCGACCTTCAGGCGGGTACTGGCGCCTTTGACATCAACGAAGGAGACACACGCCGGGAGCTGGTCCCTGGCGGTAAACCGCAGACTGTAGAAATGGCGGAAGAGCGCTACCGAGGGCCTCACACCCATGAAGGCTTCGTATTAAAAGGCATAGATGGACAGGAGGACAATCGAATTCAGTTGGAGGTGCAGGGCGTGTATCTGTTAATGGGAGATGATGGCGTAAAAAACTCGGAGAATGGCGGGACTAGCCCGGCGTAGACGCTGTGAAGGAAGAAGGCGTATGCGACGCCCCCAGGCCGCTCCGTGCCGCCGCACCCGGGGAGATCACGGTGTTCTTCCACTCGTTCTAGTCGCCTGCTATCAGCGGGCGCACCGGGTCTAAGTCCCCTTCCTTGGCAACGGAGGAGCCCAGGAGAGCTGCTCCGATCTCCTGGGGGCTGGCGGTCGGAGCCTTGGCCTTCGCCTTCTTCCCGCCCGGGCCATCCAAGCAGCAGAGCAGCAAGAAAGATGGGGAGGAGAGCGCTTCGCTCGAATTCGGATCTGGTGGAATCTCAGGCGGAGGAAGGGGACGCAACGAGACTGGCGCCGGGCGAGGAAAGGTAATGATAACCCAGCGCCGCGGGCCATCTTTATGCTAGCCTTGGCGGTTGTCGAGGCATCACATGGAGGTGGGGACGTCCTGCGCCCCGGCGCGCTCCACGTGTCGCGACTGGCCCACATGCGGTTGGAGCCCGCACCATTTCTCCCCCCAGCTGGCGCGAGCATGTGCGCTGCAGGCTCGGGGGCTACTGTCGGCCCACTGGGACAGGGGGTATCCAGGACCGTCTGCCTGAGGCCCGTCGCGGGGAACATCGTGAGGAAAAGCTTCGTGGGGCCCTCACTTTTGGAGGCGGCCCACGGGAATGCCTCCACGTCGCTCCCTGAAGGAGGCCTCAGGAAGTTGCCCTCTGGGGTGCCCTCGCGGGGCACTGGCCCTCGGCGGCTCTACAGGGGCGCGCAGCCTTACCCGTTCCGAGGGCAGTCCGCGCCCAGCCTAACATCGCTGGGCACCGTGACAGGAAGACCTTTCCTTTTTGGTGTTAAGGGAGCAGGCCCTGCCCGCCAGTTCCCAAAGTGGCGCCCAAAGGTTTCCCATTTGGTGTTAAAGGGCCAATGCTAGGGGCTCGCGAGGAAGGAGGTCATCCCCGAGCCCACCAGCGCGTCATGAGGGGAAGCTTTGATAGGCGGAGACCACTTTTGTCAGGATGGGACGAGTTCCTATCCCCTTTCAAAACCGGCCGTTGTGGTAATCCTTCCCGTCGAGAGTTTTCGGGGGAAGAGGGCCGACGCCTGGTATAAAGGGGAGTGGCAGCAATTGTAGAGGACACATTGTACTCACTCTCTACCACAACGCAATCCAGACAAGCAGGAGTAGGGTTTTACACCACGAGTTGGCCCGAACCTGGGTAGATCGTGTGTTCGTCGTTACTTCCCCCAAGCTCAAGCACGCTGGAGCATCGCCGTAGGTTAGAGAGAGAAAGAGCGAGGTTGGAGAGCCGGTGCACCCCAGAGTTCGAACCTCTCAAGGGTCCCCAGAGCCCCGATTCCGACACTTTGTGTCGAGAAATTTTCTAGACTCTGCTGCAGGTGGTACCTTCATGGAAATTACATTGGTAGAAGCTACAAAACTAATGGATAATATCATGACAAATTATTCTCAATGGCACACCGAACGAGATCCAACTGGTAAGAATGTCAATTCTGTTGAAGAAATCGCTACTTTTAGTGATAAGTTGGATTATCTTATGATTATGGTTAATAATGCTCATCTTGATCCCAATGATGTGCCACTATCTACTTTGATTGAGCAAAATGATGATGCTATTGATGTGAACTTTGTCTCTAGAAATAATTTCAATAACAATGCTTATAGAGGTAATTTCAATCCTAGACCGTATCCCGGTAATTCCGCTAATAATTATGGAAATTTTATGGTAACTCCTATGTTAATTCTTCCAATAATAATAATATGATACCCTCTTATCTTGAGAACACCATTAAACAATTTATTAGTTCTCAAATGATTTTCAATACTATGGTAGAAGAAAAACTACATAAAGTTGACGATATGACTAGAAACATGGATAGGATTGCTCATGACGTGGAAACTCTTAAAAGTAAAACTTTGCCACACAAGCATGATATTAATGAGTCTATTAAATACAACCAAATATCTATTAATGAAAGTAAGGAGAGGACCACTAGGTTGAGGGCTAAGCAAGAGTTCCTAGAAAAGGCGATTTCCTCCCGGTTTTTATCGTAATCATGATGAAGATATTAAAATGCATGGTGTTTCTCCAATTGAATCTTTGTTTACTAATCTGAAAATTTGTGATAAAGGGACTGGAGATGAGTCAAATTTAGCTAGAAGGCGAACCATTTGTCCGAGGGTGATGATCTTATTGACAAAAACGAAAAACGTCGGTTTGGGGAGGTCAAAACTTTAAAAGCTCATGAGGAGAAACTTGAGCTAGAGGTTTCAATACCTAGAAATTTGCATGATGAATGGGAACCTACTATTAAAATTAAGCTTAAAGATTATGAATGTAATGCTTTTTGTGACCTTGGTGCTAGTGTTTCTACAATACCTAAATCTCTATGTGATGTGCTAGGTCTCACCGATATAAATGAATGCTCCCTTAACTTTCATTTAGCGGATTCCACTATTAAGAAACCATTGGGTAGAATAAATGATGTCCTTATTCTTGCTAATAGAAATTATGTGCCCGTGTATTTCATTGTGCTTGATATTGAAGGCAATTTGTCTTGTCCTATTATACTTGGTAGGCCTTTCCTACAAACTATAGGTGTTATTATTGACATGAAAGAGGGTAAAATAAGATTCCAATTCCCATTAAAGAAAGGGATGGAACACTTCCCTAGAAATAGAATTGAACCACCTTATGAATCTATTATGAGGGCCACCTATGTAATTAATTTGAAGGATGACAATATTTGATACCTTGCATTATGCCTAGCTAGGGGCATAAAACAATAGCGCTTGCTGGGAGGCAAGCCAATAGTTATCTTTAAATTTTTGTTTTACTTTCTTTTTTCATGTGTTGAAATTATTATTGATACTGTAATGATTGTGTTTTTATGTTTAAGTTAGTGTTTGTGCCAAGTAAAGCCTTTGGGGTGATTTGGAAGATAGTAGAATTGATGCTATGCAGAAACAAAAACTTTTACGCCCGGTGCAGAATTTCTTTGATTTTGCTCGAATGTATTTTTTATATGAATTTTTTACAAAATATTGGCATACAATATTTTTAGGTTTTCCTATTTTTTAAGAATTTTTGGAGTTAGAGAAGTATGGTTTTAGTACAGACCACTGCAGACTATTCTGTTTTAGACGGATTTTGTTTTTGCTTGCATTGTTTGCTTGTTTTGATGATGCTATGGATTGTATCGGAGGGTATAAGCCATGGAGAAGTTATAATACAATACCTACTATGAAATAATAAAATATAAATTAGTTTATAACAGTACCTTAAGTATTTGATATATCTATTATACTAACGGATCTCACGAGGTTTTGCCGAGTTTTGTTTGCTGAACTTTTCAAGTTTTGGGTGAGACAACGATGGATGAAGGAATAAGGAGTGACGAGACCCTAAGATTGGGGATTCCCAAGGCACCCCAAGTTAATATCCAAGGAAGACCCAAGCGTCTAAGATTGGGGATGCCTCGGAAGGCATCCCCTCTTTCGTGTCCAATCTATCGGTATGTCACTTGGAGCTATATTTTTATTCATCACATGATATGTGTTTTGCTTGGAACGTTGTGTATTATAGTTTGTTTTTCTTTTAGTTTGCCAGAATCATTGTTTGTTGGACACACATATTTGAGAGAGAGACATGGTCATCCTAAGTTGTTGAAATACTCTATATGCTTCACTTATATCTTTTGAGCTAGGCACTTGCTCTAGTGCTTCACTTATATCTTTTAGAGCACGGTGGTGTTCAAATTTTATAGAAATAATTGAACTCTCATGATTCACTTAAATATTTTTGAGAGTCTAAGAAATAGGAACGGTAATGGGCATGTGTTATAAGACTAGTCCAAAAAGGATATGTATTCAAGGGGGATATATAATAAAATCTTTCATGTAGCTCACTAAAGAAGAAACATGGGTTAATTATATTGATGTAGTAATATGAAAGGGCATGAGTACATGATCATTGATTAGTAGAAACATCAGTATTTAAATCTTGTTATTTTTTATGCTTCTAAGTATTTACTATGGCATGGTGATAATGTGTGAGCATTTTTATATATGAAATGAAATCCTATCGTGTTGTTCGAGTCGGGGGCGCGAGATGGTTAACTCCTACCAACCTCCTCCCTAGGAGCATGCGGTAATACTTTGCTTCAAGAGAGCTAATAAGGCTTTACAATAATTATATGAGTTCTTTATGACAAATGTGAATCCATGGATATACGCACTCTCACCTTTCCGTAATCTGCTAGCCTCTTCGGTACCGTGCATTGCCCGTTCTCACCTCGAGAGTCGGTGCAACCTTCGCCGGTGCATTCAAACCCCATGATATGATACTCTCTATCACACATAAGCCTCCTTATATCTTCCTCCAAATAGCCACCATACCTACCTATCATGGCATTTCCATAGCCATTCCGAGATATATTGTGATGCAACTTCCACCGTTCCTTTATATGACTTGTGTGTTCATCATCATATTGCTTTGCATGATGATGTAGATGACATAGTATTCGTGGCAAAGCCACCATTCGTCATTATCTACATGTTATGCTAGATCATTGCACATCCTGGTACACTGCCAAAGGCATTCATATAGAGTCATATTGTTCTTCACTGAGTTGTAATATTGAGTTGTAAGTAAAAAAAGTGTGATGATTATAATTATTAGAGCAATATCCCACTGAGGAAAGGATGATGGAGACTATGATTCCCCCACAAGTCGGGATGAGACTCCGGATGAAAAAAGAAATGGGGGAGGTTGAAAAACAGCCCGCCTTGAAAAAATGAGAGAAAAGAGAGAAGGGGCAATGATATTATCCATTTACCACACTTGTGCCTCAAAGTGGCGCCATGTTCTTCATATAAAGTCTCCTGAGTTGTCACTTTCATATGCTAGTGGGAATTTTCATTATAGAACTTGGCTTGTATATTCCGATTACGGGCTTCCTCAAATGCCCGGGGTCTTCATGAGCAAGCAAGTTGGATGCACACCCACTTAGCTTCCGTTGAGCTTTCATACACTTATAGCTCTAGTGCATCTGTTGCATGGCAATCCTTACTCCTCACATTAATATTGATTGATGGGCATTTCCATAGCCCGTCGATCCGCCTAGTTGATGCGAGAATTTCTTTCCACTTTGGCTCCTTTTGGTCTCTACCACCATACTCTATTCCACCCATATGATATATCCATGGTTCACGCTCATGTGTTGAGTGGAGTTGAAAATGCTGAAGCGCGTTAGAAGTACGGTCCAATTTCCAGGTTTGACACGGGGGTGCTCACGGTTTATACTTATTGGGTGAAGACGGAGTCATGCCATGCTTGATATCATAAAATGAGTAGGGGATAACATTCTTTAAGGATCGTATATTTTGAAAAGTAATGATTATGTTGTTTATGTTTATGGATATTATTATGTTGATATCAATTAGTTCATCGTTTCTCATGATCATACATAAAAGAGATTACATGTTGGGTAGCATGTCGCATCAAAAATTCTATTTTTATCATTTACCTACTCGAGGACGAGCAGGAATTAAGCTTGGGGATGCTGATACGTCTCCAACGTATCGATAATATTTGATTGTTCCATGCTATTATATTATCAATCTTGGATACTTTATATGCAATTATATGCTATTTTATATCATTTTTTGGAACTAACCTATTAACCTAGTGCCTAGTGCCAGTTGCTATTTTCTGCCTGTTTTTGGTTTTCCAGGAAATCAGTACCAAACGAAGTCCAAACGCTGTAAAAGTTATTGACAATTTTTTTCTGGACAAAAGAGACCCTCAAAGCATGATCATGGTTTGTACTTGTGTTAGGAAGACGGAGTCCTGCCATGCTTACATGACTAACTGTGTAGGGATAACGTTCTTTAGCATCATTTATTTTCAAAGACATGATTGTTTGTTAGTAAACCTGAGTAGGATGTCTTTATGTCAAACGATAGACTATTTCCTTGAATCACTGTATTTTAATATTCATGCCATGATTAGATATTTGTTCAAGATTATGTTAGGTAGCATTCCACATCAAAAATTATCTTTTTATCATTTACCTACTTGAGGACGAGGAAGAGTTAAGCTTGGGGTTGCTGATACATATCCGTGGTATCTATAATTTTTGAATGTTTCATGCCATTATTTTACAACTTTTTATACTTTTGGCAACAATTTACATGATTTTCTTGGACTAACATACTGATCCAGTGCCCAGTGGCAGTTCCTATTTGTTGCACGTTTTTTGTTTTGCAGAAAATCCATATCAAACGAAGTCCAAACACGATAAAAATTACGAAGATTTATTTCAGAATATATGTGATTTTTGGGAAAATGAATCATTGCCAGACGATGTCCGAGTGGCCCACAAGCCATCAGGACGCGCCCTACCCCCAGGGCGCGCCCCCTGGCTTGTGGGTGCCTCGAAGGTAGGTTGGGGGTGTCCTTTGGCCGCAAGGAAGCTAATATCAGGATAAAAATCCCCTCAAAATTTCAGCCCAATCGGAGTTATAGAAAACAGGAACGCAGAACAGAAGAGAAACAGAGAATGAGAGATCCAATCTCGGAGGGGTTCCTCCCCTCCGGAGCCATGGTGGCCATGGACCAGAGAGGAAACTCTCCTCCCATCTAGGGGTGAGTCCAACGAAGAAGAAGGAGGGGGCTCTCTCCCCCTCTCTCCCGGTGGCGCCGGAGTGCCGCCGGGGGAACTAGGATGGCGGCGATCTACACCAACAACTCTGACGTCTTCCTCACTACCACCATCACCTTCCCTCATCTATTTAAAGTGGTTCACTCTCCCGCATCCTACTGTACCCCCTACTTGAACATGGTGCTTTATGCTTCATATTATTATCCAATGATTTGTTGTTATCCTATGATGTTGGAGTATATCATTTTTGTTCTATGGGTTGATTGATGATCTTGATTGGTTTGAGTTGCGTGGCTTATTTTGGTGTTGTCCTATGGTACCCGCCGTGTCGCGCAAGCATGTGGGATCCCTGCTGTAGGGTGTTGCAATACATTCATGATTCTCTTATAGTGGGTAGCGAGGGTGACAACAGCTTATACCCGAGTAAGTGGTTTTTTGCGTATGGGAGTAAAGGGGACTTGTTACTTAATGCTATGGTTGGGTTTTACCTTAATGATATTTAGTAGTTGCGGATGCTTGCTAGAGTTCCAATCATAAGTTCATATGATCCAAGTATGGAAAGTATGTTAGCTCATGCCTCTCCCTCATATAAAACTGCAATAATGATTTCCGATCTAATTATCGATTGCCTAGGACAATCTCACAAATCATACCACCACTTTTCCACACTCGCTACATTTACTTAGTTGTTCTTTTATTAAAACATCACCTAACTTTTAATTCCACGTTCTTTATTATCTTGCAAAACTATCTTATTACACTTGTAAAGTACTTCTAGTTTTATTCCCACGAAGTAGTTTATTTCTTGTACTAGGTATAGTGAACATTGTTGCGCGTAGAGTTGTATGGGTGGTCGATAGAACTTGATAGAATATTAATTCTACCTTTAGCTCCTCATTGGGTTCGACACTATTACGTATCGAAAAAGACTACAAATGACCCCCTATACTTGTGGGTTACCAATTCCTATGGTAATTCATCTAACAATAATAGGATACCTTCTGAATTTGAGAACAATATTAAGGAATTTATTAGTTCTCAAAAGATTTTCAATGCCATGGTAGAAGAAAAACTACATAAAGTTGACGATATGCCTAGAAAGATGGATATGATTGCTCATGATGTGCAAACTCTCAAAAGTAAAATTTTGCCACCTAAGCATGATATTAAGGATTCTATTAAATCTATCCAAGCTTCTATTAATGAAAGTAATGAGAGCACCGCTAGGTTGAGAGCTAAGCAAGAATTCCTAGAAAAGGCTATCCCACCCGGTTTTTATCGTAATCATGATGAAGATATTAAAATGATTGGTGTTTCACCTATAGAATCCGTGTTTAGTAATATAAAACTTCATGAAAAAGGGACTGGATATGAGTGAACTTTAGCTAGAAGGCATCCCAATTGTTCGAAGGGTGATGCTCTTAATGATAAAAATAAAAAAGTGGGTTTGGAGAGGTCAAACTTTAAATAGTGATGTGCCCACTACTTAGATTATTAATGTAACTCTTTGTGTGATCTTGGCGCTAGCATCTCTATGATACTCGTGATCTGCGTTGGGTTTTCTGTGAAGAGGAACGGGTTATCGCAGCACAAAGTGGGTAAGTATTTCCCTCAGTTATGAAACCAATATTTATCGAACCAATAGGAATATCAATCCTCAACCGTCTTCAGCGGCTACACACAAAAGAACAAAAAACTTGCACCCAACGCGGGCAAGAGGGTTGTCAATCCCCTTGATCTCGTTATTTGCAAGCAAATGAGTTGTGTAGATAATTGTAAATAATTGTTAATTGCAAAATAAAATAAAAGGTAAATAAAGGCAGCAAGGTAATAGTAGCATTTGTAAATATATAAGTGAATAGACACGGGGGCCTTAGTTTTCCCTAGCGGCATCTCTCATGTAGGCAGCATACGGTGGGTAACAAATTACTGTTGGGCAATTGATAGAAAAGCGGATAGTTATGCGATTTTCACGGCAATGATCATGTGTATATAGGCATCATGTCCATAAAAAAATATGCTGACTCCTGCCTGCACCTATTACTATTACTCCACTCATCGACCGCTATCCAGCATGCATCTAGAGTATTAAGTAAAACATAGTAATGCATGGAGAACGATGACATGATGTAGACAAAGTAAATTCAAGCAATATGAATGAACCCCATCGTGTTATGCTTAGTAGCAACAACACAAAGACGTATCTTGTCCCCTACTTTGTCACTGGGATATAGAAACTCGTCAGGTTGAACCTACCACAACGCACCACTCCCACTGAAGGTAGATCAATCTACTTGGCCAAAGCACATCAAAAAATCAGAGAGCATTACGAAGCTATAATGATCATGCAAATAAGAATCTTAATATTCAGAGGTGACTCGATCAATCTACTTGGCCAAAGCACATCAATAAATCAAAGAGCATTACAAAGCTATAATGATCATGCAAATAAGAATCTTAATATGCAGAGGTGACTCAAATACTTTTCATGAATAATCTGAACATAAACCCACAATTCATCGGATACCAACAAACACACCGCATAATAGGATTACATCGGATAGATCAAAGCGAAGATGCGATGACCATTGTATTGAAGATCAAGAGATAGAGAGATTGCCATCTAGGTACTAGCTATGGACCCGTAGCTCTGTGGTGAACTACTCACACATCATCATGAGGGCAGCAAGGTTGATGTAAAGGCCCTCCGTGATCGATCCCCCCTCCGGCAGGGTGCTGGAACAGAGCTCCAGATGGCCTCGCGATGGAACAGAGACTTGCAGCTGCATAAAAAGAGTTTCGGGACTGCCTCTAGGGTTTTTAGGATATATGGGAATTCATAAGCCAGAGTGGGGCGTCGGGAGACGCCCGAGGGAGGCACAAGCCATCGGGGCGCGCCCCCCAGGGCGCGCCCTGTTGGCTTGTGGTGCCCTCGTGTGGCTCCGGCCTCCTTTCGAAGCTTCCAGGTCGTCTTTTGGTCCAAAAAAATCATCAAAAAGTTTCATGGCAATTGAACTTCGTTTGGTACTGTAAACCTGAAAACAGCAACTAGCACTGGGCACTGGGTCAATAGGTTAGTGCTCAAAAATATTATAAATTGGTAATAAATACCCAAAAAGTATCCTAGAATGATAATATATTAGCATGGAACAATCAAAATTTATAGATACGTCGGAGACGTATCAAGCATCCCCAAGCTTAATTCCTGCTCGTCCTCGATTAGGTAAATGATAAAAACAATTTTTTTATGTGACATGCTATCCATTATGTAATCTTATGTATGTATTCTCATTGAGAAAGGATGAATCAACAAATATTAACATAGCAATAGTTAAAGTACAATAAACAAAATCATCAATCTTTCAAAGTATACGATCCTTAAGGAATGTTTACCCCCCCCCCCCATTCATCTTATTATATTAGGAAGGCATGGCTCCATCTTCACCACATTAATACAAATGTCAAGCACCACGGTGTCCAAGTCAGGCAATTGGATTGTACTTTTTCAATATGCATCAATTTTTTTTCTTCACGCAATACATGAGCATGAGCCATAGGACATAGCATTTAGGTGGAATAGAGTATGCTGGTAGATATCAAAGGGGCAAAAAGTGGAGAAGATAGTCTCACATCAACTAGGCATATCAACGGGCTATGGAGATGCCCATCGATAGATGTCAATGCAAGGAGTAGGGATTGCCATGCAAATGATGCACTAGAGCTATAAGTATATGAAAGCTCAAATGAAGCTAAGTGGGGTGTGCATCCAAATTGCTTTCTCATGAAGACCTCGGGAATTTGAGGAAGCCCGTCATAGGAATATACAAGCCAAGTTTGTAATAATGAAAAGAAATTCCCACTAGCATATGAAAATTACATATCATGAGACTCTACATGAGGAGAAAAGTGCCACTTTGAGGCACAAGTGTGGTAAAAGATAGTAGCAAAGTCCCTTCTCTCTTTTTCTCTCTTTTTTTCCAGAATGTTGGGCTCATTTGCCCCCCCCCCCATCTTTATTTCCTCACTGGGACAATGCTCTAACAATGATGATCATCACACTTTTATTTATAACTCGATATGGAGAATTGATATGAAGATATGACTCTATATGAATGCCTCTAGCTGTGTACCAGGATGTGCAAATGATCTAGCGTGACAAGTATCAAAAATATGATGCACGGTGGCTTTGCCACAAATACTATGTCAGCTCTATATGATCATGCAATGCAATATGATGATGAACGAACTAGTCATGTGAAGTGACGATGGAATTTGCATGTCAATATATCTCGGAATGGCTATGAAAATGCCATGATAGGTAAGTATGGTGGATGTTTTGAGGAAGATATAATGAGGCTTATGTGCAACAGAGCATATCATGTCACTGGGTTTGGATGCACCGGTGAAAGTTGCACCGATCCTCGAGGTGAGAATGGGCTATGCGCGGTACCGAAGAGGCTAGCAAATATGAGAAGGTGAGATTGCGTATGTCCATGGTTTCACATTAGGCATAAAGAACTCATATACTTATTGCAAAGTTTTATTAGTTTTATCCTAAATCAAAGTACTACTCGCATGCCCCGAGGGAAGAGGTTGGTAGGAGTTAACCATCGCGCGCTTCCGACCCGAAACAATACTAGGATTTCAACGAGGAATAGAAATGCTCACACATCATCACCATGCCTCTTTAATTTTTAGATGAACAAAAAGTTAACCTCTCTTAATATCGATACTTCTACGGATCAACAATTATAAACTTATACCTTTCTCATATTACCACATTAATATCATTAACCCACAATTTCTGTATATGTGCTACTTGATGGTTTTGATTATCGCTCATTGAATACCTAATATTTTTGGACTAGTCTTATGACCCATGAAAATTACCATAACTATTTATTAACTCTCAAACAAATATAAGTGAAGAATGAGAGTAAAATTATTTCTATAAAATCTTCACGCCACCGTGCTCAAAAAGATTTAAGTGAAGTACTAGAGCAACTGCTAGGCTCAAAAGATATAAGTGAAGCATATAGAGTATTCTAACAAATTATGATGAAGTCGTGTCTCTCTTAAATAGGTGTGTCCAGCAAAAAATGATTGTGGTAAACTAAAAGTAAAAGCAAACAAACACAAACGACGCTCCAAGCAAAACTCATATCATGTGACGAATAAAAATATAGCTTCAAGTAACATACCGATGGATTGAGACGAAAGAGGGGATGCCTTCCGGGGAATCCCCAAGCTTAGATGATTGAGTATTCCTTAAAATATTACCTTGGGGTGCCTTGGGCATCCCCAAGCTTAGGCTCTTGCCACTCCTTATTCCTTTGTCCATCATGATAACACCCAAAACTTGAAAACTTCAATCACACAAAACTCAACAAAACTTCATGAGATCCGTTAGTATAAGCAACATATTGCATACTTTAGGTACCGTTATAAATTTATTATTATTTCATAATTGCATAATAGGTACTGTATTCTAACTTCTCCATGGCTTATACCCCCCGATACAATCCAAAGCATAATCAAAACAAGCAACTATGCAAGCAAAAACAGAATCTGTTTAAAACAGAACAGTCTGTAGAAATCTGTAGACAACCAATACTTATGTAACTCTAAAAATTATGAAAAAATATTACAACCTCGAAAATTTGTATAAAAATACTGTGTAAATATTTCAGATCATTATCACTCTCCAGTAAAAAACGAAAATTCCTGTACTGGAGTCAAAGGTTTCTGCTTTGTTTCAGCATCGATTCTACTCATCTTGTGAGTCATCCCAAAGGCTTTACTTGGAAAAAAAACTAATTTAAACACAAAAACAAAATAATTACATAGGAAATAATCATGTTATCAAAAACAAACAGAAAGTTAAAAGCAAAAATTTAAAGATAACTATTGGGTTGCCTCCCAACAAACGCTATTGTTTTATGCCCCTAGCTAGGCATAATGCATAGTTTCTAGTGTTGTCATCTTTGACATTCCACCCATAAGTAGATCTCATGATTGATTCATAAGGTGATTTAATTCTCTTTCTAGAAAAGTGTTCCATCCCTTTCTTTAATGGAAATTGGAACCTTATGTTTCCCTCTTTCATGTCAATGATTGCACATATAGTTCGTAAGAAAGGTCTTCCAAGTATTATGGGACAAGTAGGATTGCAATCAATATCAAACACAATGAAATCTACAGGCACATAATTTTTATTTGAAATAATAAGCACATCATTAATTCTACCTAGAGGCTTCTTAATGGTAGAATCCGCAAGATGCAAGTTAAGGGAACAATCTTCAATATTAGTGAGACCAAGCACATCACAGAGATATTTAGGAATAGTTGAAACACTAGCACCAAGGACACACAAGGCATTGAATTCATACTTATTTATTCTTATTTTTATAGTAGGTTCCCACTCATCATGCAATTTTCTAGGAATAGAAACTTCAAGCTCAAGTTTCTCATCATAAGCTTTTATCATAGCTTATACTATATGTTCGGTAAAAGCTTTGTTTTGTTCATAAGCATTGGGTGAGATAATAATGGTTTGCCACAAGGAAATACATTCTAATAAAGATCAATTATCATAATTAAATTCCTTGTAATCCAAAATAGTGGGCACATCACTAGTTAAAGATTTGACCTCTCCAAACCCACATTTTCAGTTTTAGCATCAAAATCATCACCCTCCAAGCAAACGGGACGCTTCTCAACTAGAGTTGACTCATATCCATTCCCTTTATCATTTAAATTCAGAGAGGTAAATAAATATTAAATAGGAGAAGTACCAATCATTTTAAGATCTTCATCATGATTCCGGTAAAAACCGGGTGGAAGAGCCTTTTCTAAGAATTCCCGCTTAGCTCTCAACTTAGCGGCCCTCTCATTACTTTCATTAATAGATATTTGGATAGATTTAATAGACTCATTAAAATCAAGCTTGGGTGGCAAAGCTTTACTTTTAAGAGTTTCTACATCAAGAGCAATTCTATCCATGTTTTTAGCCAAAGCATCGACTACGTGCAATTTTTCTTCTATACCATAGTGTTGAAAACCTTTTGAGAATTAATAAATTCTTTAATTGTGTTCTCAAGATCAGAGGGTATCCTATTACATTTTGTAGAAGAATTTCCATAAGAATTTCCAAAGTTGTTAGAGGAATTACCGGGGTACGGTCTAGAATTGAAATTTCCTCTATAAGCATTTTTGTTGAAATTATTTCGCGAGACAAAGTTCACATCAATAGCATCATTATTTTTCTCAATCAAAGTAGACAAGGGCATATCATTGGGATCAACATGATAATTTTTTACTAGCAACCATATTCATAATAGCATCCACTTTTTCACTCAAAGTAGCAATTTCTTCAACATAATTTACCTTCTTACTGGTTGGAGCTCTTTCGGTATGCCATTGAGAATAGTTTGTCATAATATTGTCCAGAAGTTTTGTGGCCACTCCTAAGGTCACATCCATAAAGGTACCACCTGCAGCAGAATCTAGAAGATTTCTAGACACAAAGTTTAGTCCAGCACAGAAGTTTTGGATAATCATCCACAAATTTAAGCCATGAGTAGGACAATTTCTTATCATCAATTTCATTCTCTCCAAAGCTTGTGCAACATGCTCTTGATCTTGCTGTTTAAAATTCATTATTTTATTTCTAAGGGAGATGATCTTAGCAAGAGGAAAGTACCTGGCAATAAAAGCATCTTTACACTTATCCCATGTTCCAATACTATTACGAGGTAAAGATGAAAACCAAGCCTTAGCTTTATCTCTTAGTGAAAAAGGAAATAACTTTAATTTCACAATATCATTATCCATATCCTTTTTCTTTTGCATATCACATAATTCAACACAGGTATTAAGATGTGACGTGGGATCCTCATTAGGACTTCCCGAAAATTGATCCTTCATGACAAGATTTAGCAATGCATCATTAATATCAAAAGCCTCTGCACTAGTGGCAGGCGCTATAGGAGTACTAATAAAATCATTGTTATTAGTATTTGAGAAGTCACACAACTTAGTAGTATCTTGAGACATGGTGACCGAACAAGCAAAGCAACAAGCAAGACAAGTAAACTAGCAAGCGAAGAAGTAAACTAGTAACAAGCAAAGATAAATATTTTTGTGTTTTTGATTTTTATGCGACAAACTAAATATAACAGAAAATAAAAAGATAAACAAGTGAATGAAAATTTGTGTGAAGTTACTTGGTAGTTGATGATGATATTCCTCTGCAACGGCGTCAGAAATCCTTCCTGATACTCCGGATCTGCGTTGGGTTTTCCGTGTAGAGGAACGGGTTATCGCAGCACAAAGTGGCTAAGTATTTCCCTCAGTTATGAAAGCACGGTTTATAGAACCAATAGGAATATCAATCATCAACCGTCTTCAGTGTCTGCACACAAAAGAACAAACAACTTGCACCCAACGCGACCAAGAGGGTTGTCAATCCCCTTGATCTCGTTATTTGCAAGCAAATGAGTTGTGTAGATAATTGTAAATTGCAAAATAAAATAAACGGTAAAAAAAGGAATCAAGGTAATAGTTGCGTTTGTAAATATATAAGTGAATAGACCCAGGGGCCTTAATTTTCCCTAGAGGCGTCTCTCATGTAGGCATCATGCGGTGGGTAACAAAGTACTGTTGGGCAATTGATAGAAAAGTGGATAGTTATGCGATTTTCATGGCAATGATCATGTGTATATAGGCATCACGTTCATAAACAAATAGGCCAACTCCTGCCTGCACCTATTACTATTACTCCACTCATCGACCGCTATCCAGCATGCATCTAGAGTATTAAGTAAAACAGAGTAATGCATGGAGAACGATGACATGATGTAGACAAAGTAAATTCAAGCAATATGAATGAACCCCATCGTGTTATCCTTAGTAGCAACAACACAAAGACTTATCTTGTCCCCTACTTTGTCACTGGGATATAGAAACTCATCAGGTTGAACCTACCACAATGCACCACTCCCACTGAAGATAGATCAATCTACTAGGCCAAAGCACATTGTTGGTGCACTAGGACAGAGGTATCCAGTGCCCCTGACATATGCACAGCAGTAGTAGCAAAACCCATCAACACAAGCGCAAACCAAGCAAGCATTCAAGACCCGGACTCCGGCAGCAGCAACCTATAAAAGGCCAAGCAACGCCGGCAAGACCAATGCAACAAGCCCAGGACGGGCTCGGAACGCGCCAAGCCCATCCCCGGTGCCTGCCGGGGACCAAGGCAAGTGAACCTTCAGGAAGACCCAGCAAGCCATCCCCTGGCAAGTGCGAGCTGATCGGCCACCGCTCCACCGCATTGCAACGCCAGTCACTTGTTGATGCGGTGTCGATCCCCCAAGTGGCTAAGTGGCTCTCGCTAAGCACGTGGCGGCACGCTGGAAGACAGGTTATGCCCCCTTGACACCCGTCCTTAGGCGTGTCAAGCTGTGGTGCGATAGTTAGCTAGAGCGGTGGTAGAAGCTTGCCGGGGATGCACCCCCGCATGCCACATAGACTGCATTTATGGCATTTTGTCCTAAGTGCCAGAATTAGGTATGATAGCTCTTTTAGCTGTCTAATCATCAGACAATGTCTGTTTTGCCATTGTGGTTGCCCCTTGAGCTATAAAAGGAGGCCCAAGGTGACCTAGCTCAAGATACGGACCTTTGGACACTTGTACTCACGTAGCAGCTCTCCCCGATGGCAACCCTTGCCGGGATTGAGCGATGCGTGTTCTTCGTGTTCCTCTGATCAATCCACCAAAAGCAGGAGTAGGATTTTATGCTTCACAGCAGCCCGAACCTAGGTAAAAACACCAGTGTCCCGATCGTCGTGCTGCCTCATGATCACCGCTCTTTGTGCAACGTGACCTCCCCCGGCCGAACCACAAAGGGGCCTCTGGTCCCATAGGTGATCGTGTGCATCAGTGCCCCGACATCTTTGGCACGCCAAGTAGGGGGTCGCGTCGTTTGTGCGAACCCGAGTTCGTGAGCAGCGAGTCGATCTTGATCATCGTCTTCTTCATCCATGGCTCCAAAGAAGAAGTCCGGCGCGACCGTGCATCCCTCCACTTCAAAGGCTCCCTCGCATGCAACCGCGGGCTCCATTGGCACCGCGGCGGCTGCGAGTGAGGCGGGCATCGTGAGCGACGCGGCTGGCGCAGGCGGCGCCACCGTCGTATCCCCCGCGGCCGAAGATGGAGCGAGGAACGCCGGAGAGGAGCAACAACAACAACATCCTGGCGAGCACACCCCTGGTACCGCGGGCGGAGGAAACGACCAGTCTCCACCTCCCCGCCACGCGGATGGTCATGGCCGCCACAATGGCGCTCAATCCGGAGCAAGCCATGATCCTCCATCTACGCCCGTCACTAGCGCGGCTACTGGGCGCATGCCTCATCCAGAACAAGACGGAGCACTGAGCGGGGCCGTGAACCCATGGGCTCGGCCTCCCCCACGTCAGACCGCCCCGGCGAGCGGCGCACGGTGACAGGGACGCGTCAACGCCCCTCTTGGTTCCACCAGGAGTTGGGCAACGTCGCGGTCCGCCTCTTTCGCCATGCCGGACACGGCATCGGAAGCAATGGCGCGAGCCCAGTTGCTGCTAAACTTCCCGCCGGTGGCTGATAAGATGGATGAGGGGAGAGCTACCACCTAGAGCTTGATATTCTTCGTCGAAGCCAACAAATCTCAGCATGCAGAGCCATCGCGACGCACGCGTACGGCAACGGCGGCCCCGGGTCGGCGATCGTGTCGAGGGGGCCACACCAACGGTGCAGTCCCCTCCCCGACAACAGACCCAGGAGCGGCCATGGCGAGCTTCACATGCTGACGAGCTCGACAAGGCATCTATGGCCTCGTCCGGCCCGTGCAATCGCTAGGACCAGCGGCGTGTCCTGGAAGATCGGCGAAAAGAAGACGCACGCATCACCATAGAGCGGCACCGAGAAGCACACCGTCAGTTTGACAAGCGCAACGGCTCAGGTGCTGGCGACCCCGCGCCCAGTGCTGGCGGGTACCTGCCTTATGAGGTTGGGTGCCCTACCTTCACTCGCGAGCTGCGGCAGGTCCGCTGGCCATCGGCCCGAGCTTTCAAGCCAGAGCTGACGGAGAAGTATGACGGAAAACTGAACCCGACAGAATTCCTGGGCATCTACACGATAGCCGTTCAAGCTGCCGGAGGAAGGGATGACAAAGTGCTCGCCAATTACTTTCCTTTGGCACTCAAGCCAAACGTGAGATTGTGGCTGATGCACCTACCGAAGAACTCCATTTCATCATGGGCTGACTTGTGCAACAAGTTCGTTGGCGCCTTCACGGGTGGCCACCAGGAGCCAGGGCAGCCCAGCAACCTGCAAGTCCTTCCCCAGAAGGAGGGAGAGACTTTGCGGAAGTACATCCAGAGATTGAGTCGAGTGCACCGCAACATTCCAAAGATACACCCGCTGCCGTGATTGCCGCGTTCCATTCGAACATGCGCAACAGGAGGATGCGGGCCAAGATGAACGTCAGACTCCCCAAGACCGTCAATAAGCTGTACATATTGGCGGACAAGTGTGCTCGTGCTGAGGAAGGAAGGCGACTACCCGGAGAGGAGGCTGGCATCGAAGTCGATTCAGATGACGACGACGATGCCCCTGGCCTGAAGGGAAAGAGCCGAAAATGCAACAAGAAGCGTAAGGGAAAAGCAGTGTTGGCCGTTGAGGGCTCTGGTGATCTCAGTACCAGCAAGAAGGCCAAAGCCAAGACCCCCGAGAAGGGAGCTGTCGCGTGCGCTGATTGTCGGGAGGCCGTTGCCGTTGAGAAAACTGGAAAGTCCGACGGGCCATACTACAAAATCCACCATACTAAAGGCCATGATCTCCAAGAATGCCGCCAAGTGGAGCAGCTTGTCGAGAAGCAGAAGGCCGAGTACGAGAAGCGCGAAAGAGAGAAAGGCCAAGACGGTGCTGCCGGGAAGCGCCGTGGCGGCAGAGGAGGCCGCCGCGGCAAAGCTCCGCAGCAGAAGGAAAGGCCAGCCAAAGGCCGTGAGAAGAAAGAAGCGGAGGATATGAGTGAGGATGAGGATGACGAGGAGGATTCCAGTGATCGAGAATTCCAGAAGGCAATCGAAGCCATGTGTGTTGACGGGGGTGTATCTTTGCATTCCTCTCACCGACAGCTCAAGCAATGGGCGCGCGATGTCAACGCTGTGGAACCAGCTGCAAAGTTCAAAAGGCCACTCAAATGGCCCCGCACGCCTATCATCTTTGATGAAGAGGACCATCCTGATCGCACCACTGTGGTCGGATGTTTGCCGTTGTTGGTCTCCCCAACAATCCGCAACCTCAAAGTCACCAAGATGTTAGCTGACGGCAGGGCGGGATTGGACTTAATCTCCCCAAAAGTGGTTGAAAGGCTGCAGATCCCTGACGGAGAGCTTAAGGCTACGGGTACATTCCAAGGAGTCAACCCCGGCAGAAGCCGACCTAAGGGAAATATCACTTTGCCTGTGACGTTTGGCGGGGAGTTGAATTACCGAACTGAGAAAGTAGTGTTTGACGTGGTTGAGCTCCCTCTGCCTTACAATGGAATTCTCGGTCGCCCAGCCCTAGCAAAATTCATGGCAGCATCCCACTATGCTTACAACACTTTGAAAATGCCGGGCCCCGTTAGAATCATCTCCATCCCATCTGACAAGAAGGATGCAGCCATATGCGTGGACAAGATGTATCGGGACGCGGTAGCAGCTGAGGCTGAAGAAATCCTAGCTCCCGCCAAGGAATCGAAGAAAGAAAAGAAGCCTAGCACGAACGTCGGCAAGGACTCTGGGAAGCGCGCCTCTTTGGAGTGCGCTGCACCTGATGATGACCTGCTGGAGAGTTCCGCTAGCAAGAAGTCCAAGGCCACCTATCCTGAGACGAAGAAGATCCCGGCAGGGCTGGATGTCACTGGTGGCACATTCACCATCAGCGCCACCCTTACTGACAAATAGGAAAGCGCGCTCGTTGCCTTCCCGAGGGCGAATGTCGATGTGTTCGCTTGGCAACCATCTGACATCCCCGGTGTTCCCGGGGAGGTGATTGAGCACCACCTTGTTGTCTGCCCTCATGCCAAGCCCGTCAAGCAAAAGGTTAGGAAGCAAGCCTTGGAGCGGCAGCAGTTCATTGCCGAAGAAATCAAGAAACTCGAAGCAGTTGGTTTGGTCAGAGGAGTGTTGCACCCAACTTGGCTAGCTAACCCGGTAGTGGTGCGCAAGGCGAATGGGTAATGGAGGCTCTGCATAGATTTCACTGACTTGAACAAAGCATGCCCAAAGGACCCTTTCCCCTTGCCGCGCATCGACCAGATTGTTGATTCCACTTCCGGGTGCGACTTGCTTTCCTTCTTGGATGCATACTCCGGGTACCACCAGATTTTCATGACTAAGGAAGATGAGGAAAAGACCGCGTTCATAACTCCGTGTGGCACGTACTGCTTTGTACGGATGCCCTTCGGGTTAAAGAGCACTGGTTCTACCTTTGCCAGAGCCGTGCAGATTGGATTTGGACCTCAGTTGCACAGAAATGTGGAAGCTTACATGGATGACATAGTCGTCAAGACCAAGGATGAAGCGACTCTCATACAAGATTTGGAAGAAACTTTTGCAAACTTGCACAAGATCAATTTGAAACTCAACCCTGAGAAGTGTGTGTTTGGCGTCCCATCTGGCAAGCTATTTGGGTTCTTTGTATCTCAGCGAGGAAAAGAAGCCAATCCCGACAAGATCAAAGCAATCGAGCAGATACAAGCACCCAAGACCATCAAGGACATCAGACGTTTAACCGGATGCATTGCCGCGTTGAGTAGGTTCATCTCCAAATCCGCTGAACGCGCCCTGCCGTTCTTCAAGATTCTGAAGAAGGCTGGCCCGATAAAGTGGACCCCGGAAGAAGAGGCAGCACTGCAGGATCTGAAAACTTACCTTTCTTCCGCTCCCACCTTGGTCGCTCCTAAACTGCAAGAACCGTTACTGCTATACTTGGCGGCAACGAATCAAGTGGTTAGTGCAGCGCTGGTGGCGCAGCGAGAAGTGGATGAAGGTACAGCCGCTGCGGCTGATGTTGCCGGGGACAAAACTGAAGCATCCGTAGCAGGACCTAATGCAGACCCAGGGGAACCTCAGCAAGCTAGCGAAGGCAGTTCCAAGGAAGTGACGAAGAAGAAAGTGGTGCAGCGGCCAGTGTACTTTGTCAGCACCTTGTTGCAGGGGGCTAGGTCAAGGTACACTGGAGTGCAAAAGCGGATCTTCGGCCTCATCATGGCCTCGAGGAAGCTGCGCCACTACTTCCAAGCCCATGAAATTACAGTTGTCACTCGCTTTCCGCTACAGCGCATATTGAGGAACCCCGAAGCCACTGGCAGGATAGTTGAGTGGGCACTTGAGCTATCAAGTTTTGCATTGAAGTATGGGAGCACTTCCACAGTTCAAAGCAGGGCGTTGGCGGAGTTCATTGCAGAATGGACACCCAGGCCAGACGAAGAGGTTCCAGAGACAATTCTCCCCGGCAAAGAAGCACCCAAGGATTGGATCATGTACGTTGACGGTGCTTTCTCGCTCCAGGGTGCCGGAGTAGGCGTACTCCTCATCGCCCCCACCGGAGAGCACCTCATGTATGTGGTTCAGATGCACTTTCCCCGGGAGGAAGCCACCAACAACACCGCTGAATATGAGGGACTCCTTGCCGGACTCAGAATCGCGGTGGAGTTGGGAATCTAGAAACTGATCATCCGAGGAGATTCACAACTCGTGGTGAAACAAATCAACAAAGATTATCAGAGCCCATTGATGGAAGCATACGTGGAAGAAGTGAGGAAACTGGAGGAGCGCTTTGATGGGTTGCAAGGGAGCATGTGCCCCGTGCAGAAAACATCATCGCTGATCACCTATCAAAGTGCGCCGCGCAGAAGCTTCCTGTGGAACTAGGGACTTTTGTCCTCCGCCTCACTCAACCATCAGTATCCCCGTCAGCGATGGCCATGAAAAGAAGAAAGATGAACTCCGGCAAGCATTTCCCGACAGAGCTACCCGAAGCCGCTGGTAGAGAGGCTGTCGGGGGAAGTCCCGTTTCGGTTGGTGAGCAGCTCCGTCTCGCAGAACCTCAGGCTCTTGCGGTCGAGGTAAGCACTCCCACGAACGAGGAGATGCCTTTAGTCCTCGTTGTCGAGCCGCAGGCTCCAACCTGGGCACAACATATAGTCCACTTCCTCCAAGCAGGAGAACTTCCCGAAGAGCAAGAAGAGGCCGAAAAGTAGCCCGTCGGTCAAGTATGTACTAGCTTGTCGATGACACCTTGTACAGAAGACGACCGAACAGTGTGAAATTGCGATGCATCTACCGGGAGAATGGACTGAAGCTGTTGGCGAAGATTCACGGAGGCGTATGTGGCTCTCACATTGGATCTAGGGCTCTTGCTAGAAAAGCCTTCCGGCAGGGGTTCTATTGGCCCACTGCCCTCCAAGATGCAACTGAGTTGGTCACCAAGTGTGAAGCCTGCCAGTTCCATTCCAAGAACATCCATCAACCAACGCAAGCTCTCCAGACGATCCCTTTATCCTGGCCATTCTCGGTCTGGGGGCTCGATATTTTGGGCCCCTTTCCCCGCGCTGTCGGGGGCGTTGAGTTCCTGTTCGTAGCAATCGACAAGTTCACAAAGTGGCCTAAGGTAGAGCCAGTGAGGAAGGTGACCGCACAGTCAGCTATCAAGTTCATGAAAGGACTGGTGTGCCGTTTTGGAGTGCCCAACAAAGTGATCACCGACAATGGCACCCAGTTCACGAGTCGCGCCTTCATGCAATAAATCCAAAGCCTTGGAAGCAAGGTCTCCTTCGCCTCGGTTGCACATCCAAGAAGCAATGGGCAAGTCGAGAGGATGAAAGCTGAAGTGCTGCGAGGGCTCAAGACAAGGACTTTCAATAGACTGCGGAGAAGCGGCAAGCGCTGGATAGATGAGCTGCCGATGGCTCTTTGGTCCCTTGGAATGACACCGAATCGAGCTACCGGCCAGACGCCCTTCTCCCTAGTGTATGGGGCGGAAGCAATGCTCCCCACGGAACTCATATACGGGTCACCTCGAGTACTTACCTACGACGAAGTAGAGCAAGAGCAGCTACGGCATGATGATGCCATGCTCCTCGAGGAAGATCGTCTCCGGGCTGCTATGTGTGCTGCACGCTACCAGCAAGCCCTGTGCCGCTATCATAGCCGCAGGGTCCATGCCCGGAGCCTTGAGGAAGGCGACCTTGTCCTTAGGCGCGTTTAGTCCGCCAAGGGTACCAACAAGTTGATGCCGGGCTCAGTCCCCGGCAGCCACCTTTTGTACAAGCTTTGCCGAAGTTGCATGTAACCCTTTGTACAAAGCCAGGCGCAGACCCTGTGCAACAATAATAAAGCTAGGCATTGTATCATATCATAGCATCGCATGTTCGTTATGCATTTTTTATGATTGCAATATCATCGCCTTTTTAAGTTCTAGAGATTTGCTAGAGTACTTGTTGAGCCCAAAACCCTTGTTGCCGCATTCTCTCTTCAAGAGATAGAGGCCTCTTGCCCTCTGTGTTTGACCACTAGGAAAACATAGAAGGAGGGCAAAGGAACAAGGATGGCGGCCCAGCATACTCCAGAAAGGGATACTGCTTAAAAAGATAAGTCTAACCGCATATCCAAAGTTTCATGTTGTTCACTCCCTTAAAGGAAACCCTTGCTCTCTTTCGGATGTGTTCGGTGGAGTCCCCCACGTGATGAAAACCCTTGTCGGGACGAGCCGTCCCCCAGTTTCTGATACTTATCAGCTCTAGGGGGCCACGCCAATACCGACAAGGAGCCCTGCCTGGGAACAACGCCAGCCTGCTGCCGGGGGCTCGCTCCCTTTTTGGTGGTCGTGGTTAGTAGTGACCCGACAAGCGGTTCCGTGTGGCAAGGACAAACATACTGACACAGTAGAAACAAAGGGGGAAAAGGATAGTACTCAGGGAAGAGAAATAACATTCATTCATTCATTTTTTGATACAAAATGGATCAAGATACATTGGAGAGCTCCTTCCTAATAAATCTTTATTTGACTTTATCCCCTAGGAGCAAGCTACAAAAAGAAAAAGGACAAGGGAGTCGCAACCGGCTGCAGGGAGGGCCACACAGCCCGATGACAAACTCCAGTGTCGTGCTTTCAGTATGTTCCGCTGTTGCGGGAGACACCACCACCGGAGGAGGGTCAGAGGCGGTGCTCCGCCTCCCTCGGCCACAAGCTCCACGCTGGCCCCAGCCTCTTCTAGCTCTCCCACCGCGCGCACTGGAACCACCTCCCGTCACCGTGACTGAAGCAGCGCCATGCTCCCGAAGGGAAGCTCTCGTCACCCCGGTGGAAGCTGAGAGTCGTCCTCGCCCCCTCGCCATGGTGAGAACTAGCGCATCCAAAGACGAACCAGAAGAGGAGGACAAGCAACATGGATTTGGGAATAAGGAGGAGATGGAGATGGATGAGCATCGCCGCCGTGACCCCCTAATTTATAGGGGAGGGCACGGGGGCTGGTTCTCCTCCGCTCCAGAACGGCCGCCCATCTCCACCAATCCCACTACCCATGACTCACGGGTGAACAAGTAATCACCCCATTGCTCCAATCCATGGTGCTGCAGTTTCTGCCACGCCCAGGCTTTTAAGTCATGCGCACCCACCGCAAGCTCCCCTCAATGCATGCAGCGCGCATTGCGGAAACGGCCTGAGGTAGCGGGTCAGTGCTGACTAGTAAATTGGCGGTTACTCCCCCACATCGCGCGCCTGTGCATAAATTTTGGGCCTGACCCAACGGCACCGGGCAAGCGCGTGTGGGCCAGACCCAGGGGCTCCTGTCAGTGCACTAGGACAGGGGTATCCAGTGCCCCTAACTTATGCACAGGCAGTAGTAGCAAAACCCATCAACACAAGCGCAAACCAAGCAAGCATTCAAGACCCGAACTCCGGCAGCAGCAACCTGCAAAATGCCAAGCAACGCCAGCAAGACCAACGCAACAAGCCCAGGACGGGCCCGGAACGCGCCAAGCCCATCCCCGGTGCCTGCCGGGGACCGAGGCGCGTGCACCTTCAGGAAGACCCGGCAAGCCATCCCCCGGCAAGCGCGAGCCGATCGGCCACCGCTCCACCGCATCACAATGCCAGTCACCTGTCGATGCGGTGTCAAGCCCCCAGGTGGCTAAGTGGCTCTCGCTAAGCACGTGGCAGCATGCTGGAAGACAGGTTATGCCCCCTTGACACCCGTCCGTAGGCGTGTCAAGCTGTGGTGCGATAGTTAGCTAGAGCAGTGGTAGAAGCTTGCCGGGGATGCACCCCCGCACGCCACGTAGACTGCATTTATGGCATTTTGTCCTAAGTGCCAGAATTAGGTATGATAGCTCTGTTAGCTGTCTAATCATCAGACAATGTCTGTTTTGCCATTGTGGTTTGCCCCTTGAGCTATAAAAGGAGGCCCAAGGCGACCTAGCTCAAGATTCGGACCTTTGGACACTTGTACTCACGTAGCAGCTCTCCCCGACGGCAACCCTTGCCGGGATTGAGCGCTGCGTGTTCTTCGTGTTCCTCCGATCAATCCACCAAAAGCAGGAGTAGGGTTTTACGCTTCACAGTGGCCCGAACCTTGGTAAAAACACCAGCGTCTCGATCGTCGTGTGTTAGTGCATCTAGTGCCCTTTAGTGATTTTGGTGTATTGAAGACTTATAGGTTAAGAGACTAATGCGTTTGTAAGTGTACACAGGCTCTATAAGTCGCTGAGGAGTTTGATACATTCGGAGATTATCGACCCCTAAAAATGCATGTCTTCAACGGAAGACTTTGGTGAAGACTTTGGTGAAGACTTTGCTGAAGACTTTGGTATTCCCTGAAGACTTTGAAAAAGAAGAAGTTGGTGTGATCTTGAAGATATGAACGAGGACTATGAAGCGTGAAGACTTTTGTTTTCGTAGTTTCATTTCCTTTCTTTGAGTCATAGGAAACACCATACTGTTAAAGGGGGCCGAGGTAATACTAAGGAAAATTTCCAACTGATGCTCAACTCAATAGCCTCAACCTATCCAATCCTTCGAGTGAAGCCTTTGGAAATCTCCTGTAGTTCAGTCAAGTTCTTCAGTAACAGAGTCGATGATCTTCTGGTCTCTGAGGAAATTGGTCTGACTGAGGAGTTAGGATTTTGCCAGTGCGAATTGCCTACAAGTGAGGAATATGATAAGCCTGAGGACTTTCATAGTCCGAAATTCTGACCGTTGCTGTGCTAAGTGCCAGCTGTCCCCAATCATCCTATCCTCATAACGGTCATATCATTGGGGGCATTTTTGTCTTATCATGTTGGGTTGCACCCTGGCTATAAATAGCCACCCCCCACAACCACTAGTTGGTCGGCTGCTCCGAGAGAGAACTAACACTTGTCATTTGAGAGCATCCCATTCCTCAAGGACTTTGAGAGAAAATCATCAGTGAGGAAAAACCCCAAACCAAACCACCAAACCCAAAGTGATTGAGCATCACTGAAGAAATTGTTCCTGTGTGGAACCGACGCTTGTTACCTTTGAAGACTGTGTATCTTCCAGACGGTTAGGCGTCATGGTCTAGTGCATCCTGCAGTCAATTGGGGATCACGAAGTGACCTTGGTCTAGAGCATCCAGCAGTCAATTGTGGATCGCCGGGTGACCAGTTTGTGAGGGTTTTGGAAGTCTACCCTGAAGACTTACCACGAGTGTTGGGCGAGGTCTGTGTGACCTTAGCTCAAGGAGAATACGGTAATGACTGTGTGTCCTGGGACTGTGTGTCTTCTAGTTTAAATACCAGGCCGCTCCAAACCAGACGTACGACTGTCACAGCAGTTGGAACTGGGTCATCAAATCATTGTCTTCATCGAGCTACCTGGTTCTATTTCCTCAACCCTTTAATTTCCTCGTATACTTGTTGATGAAATTGATCGTTACTATTTGAAGAATTTGACTGAAGACTTTCTCAATTTCCTCACCTCAAATTCTTCAAGCTACCTTGTTCCTCACCTGCTTATCCTGTATCACGCCATCTATAATCTGTGCATGCTTTATTTCATCATGATGACTATGCGATCGCTATGCTTCGTATGCACTTGAGTACTTATTCCGCTGCTAGTTATTCATCACATTTCAAATTCCTCAAGTTGAAATTCCTCAGTGATGAATTTGTAAAAATCGCCTATTCACCCCCCCTCTAGTCGATATAACGCACTTTCAATTGGTATCAGAGCAAGGTACTCCCTTGTTCTATGTGATTTTGGTTTAACCACCTGGAGTTCTAGTTATGTCGACTGCAGGTATGATCAAGGTTTCCGCAGGTTGTCCTACCTTCGATGGGACGGACTACCCCTACTGGAAGAACAAGATGCGCATGCATCTTGAAGCTATTGACAACGATCTCTGGTATGTTGTGGAAAATGGTGTTCCCCGCACATCTCCGACTGTTACTGCTGCTGATGCGAAGAAATTGAAGCAACTCGATTCTCAAGCGAGGAATATCATCTGTGGCCATCTGAGGAAAGGTCAGTATGGCAGAGTGAGTGCTTTGGAGACTGCTAAGCTTATCTGGGATAGGTTGTCCAAAGTCAATGAAGGTGTTTCCACTCAACGTGACTCCCATGTTGATGTTCTTCGCAATCTCTTCAATCGCTTCAAAAGACTCGACAATGAAAATGTTCAGCAAACTTTTGATCGTCTCACTGATATCTCCAATGAGCTTCAAGCTCTGGGTGCCACTGACATCACCGACCATGGGGTGGTGAAGAAACTGCTAAGATCTCTTGATTCATCATTCGATACTCTGGCTTTGCTGATTCAAGAACGTGGAGACTACAAGTCACTTGATCCTGCTGATATACTTCAGAGACTCAATACTCATGAATTCCAACAAGCTGAGAAGAGAGACCTCTACGGACCAAGCTATGGAAGATCTCGTGCTCTGAAGGCAAAATCAATTTCCTCATCCGAAGACGAAGATTCTGATAGCAGCCTTGGTGATCCTGAAGAACTGAGTCAGGAGCTGACAATGCTTGTGAGGAAATTCCAGAAGTTCTCAAGGAGAGGCCAATTTGGAAAGTCATCAAAAAGTGGTTTGAGGAAATCAGATTCCTCAAGCGACTACAAGAAGAGAACTTGTCACAAATGCAAGAAGACTGGTCACTTTATCTCTGAATGTCCTCTCTGGGAAGAAGAATCAAAGAAGAAGAAATATAAGGACTACAGTTCTGATGACTCGAAGAAAAAGAAGAAATCTTCAAAGTCCTCAACTTCAAAGTCTTCATCTGCAAAGTCCTCATCGCACAAGAAGAAAGGTTCTAGAAAGGCTCGGGCTTTCATTGGCAAGGAAATGGATTCTGAAGAAGAATCTGAAGAATATGAAGAAGAGGAAGAATCTGAGGAAGAGTCTGACTCTGGTGTTGCTAGCCTTGCTCTCGCCACTGCTTTCGTCAGCAAGTCCATCTTCAACGATGAAGAAAATGACCACTCCAACGACTCTGACGTCAGCAACGATGAGTATGCTCCCACTTACTGCTTCATGGCAAAAGGTTCCAAGGTACACAAGCATCAATCTTCTTCTGAATCAAGTGAAGGTGAATCTGATGAATATGTGAAACCTAGCTATGCCAAACTTGCTAAAATTGTCACTAAGCAACAAAGTGGACTTGAAAAGCTTCGGAAATTGCTAGACAAAAGCGATGATCTGTTGAATGAGGAAGTGGATCGGACTCAAACTCTGTCTGATGATCTCAAAAGTCTTCAGACAAAGTATGATAACCTTCAGAGTCATCATAATGCTCTCTTAGTTGACCATGAGAAGCTTTCTTATGAATTTCTTCAAAGAAAGCAAGATCTTGAGAAACTAAGAGTGGCTCATGAGGATCTCCAAAGGGAAAACGATTCATTACTGGCTCAACAGATCAGTACCGCTCAGGAAGAATTTGTTCCACCATGTATGAAATGCATCGAACGTGAAACTGCTAATTCTTCACCTGAATGTTCAAATGCTTCTATTGGTGCAAATTCTTCAACTATCCCCGTGGTCACAAATTCCTCATCTGAGGATACCACAAGTATCACTGATGAAAATGTGGGGTTGAAGGAATTGTATGTGATAGGCATGTACAAAAGTCTCAAAGGGCATCAAACCCTTTGCGATGTGCTCAAAAAGCAGATTCTGAACAGGAACCCTAGGAAAGAGGGTATTGCATTTGAGAGGAAACTCAATGCTGATGGATCCTACTGGACACCTAAGCAGTACCCCAAAACCTCATGGGTTGCTGCAAAAGGACCTCCTGTGGATCCATCCACTTTATCTGGCTTTACTTGTGAAACTTGATATTCCTCTGATGAGTCACTTGACTCCAACTACAAATTCTTCAAAAATCAGAAAGGTGAAGTATTTGCCAGATTTGTTGGAACTAACTGCAGGAACGGTTCACCTATGAGGAAAATCTGGGTTCCTAAGAGCTGCTTGGAAAATCTTCAAGTGAATGTCCTCACGACACCACCCATGAAGAAAAGGAACCCTAGATCAAATTCCTCATATGGACCAAAGTCTTCACTTGGACCAAATTCCTCAAATGCTCAAAAGTATCATTCTCGTGCTAATGCATCTGTTCCGCTGGAAAAATCTAAGAGTTTTGAATATGTGCATTATTCTTCAAATCATTATGTTCATAAGTCCTCGAAGAATTTCTCTGCTTATTCATATGAGTACTCTAACCCTAGTCCTGTGAAACGAAGCGCACTAGCTTCAATGCCTCCCTTCTCATATGGAGCTCGCAGAATGATGAACTCTTTGCCACCCCTCCAGATGTGGGTGGTGAAGAAATGAACTAACTTCTTATGCAGGGTCAGGTCTCCAGACGAACTTGAACGTCTGATGAATTTGCTGGAGACCTAAGGAAATGCTTGAAAGGACGCAAGCTAATCATGCAGACATGAGTTCCTCATTTCTCACGTCCTCACACTGCTTTACTTACTATGTTGTGTGATGAAATTCTGCCTGATGAATTTGATGTCATATTCTTCACTCTGAAGCATATGAGTTCGTAAGTTGTTCTAATTCATCTGCAGGATGAAACCCCAAAAACTACTGAGTGGATCCTCGATAGTGGATGCACCAACCACATGACTAGTGACAAGAGTCTATTGATGAATATGCCACTTGCCCCATCTCATCTGAAGCATATCACCTACGCTGACAAAGGAAAAAGAAAGGTATTGGGTCTAGGTAAGGTTGCAATCTCCAAGGACCGACACATGGACAAGGTGATGCTTGTCGAATCCCTCGGGTTCAACCTTATGCCTGTCTCAATGCTTTGTGATCTTGATATGGTTGTCGTCTTTGGAAAATATCGTTGTGTTGTCATCATGGAATCTGACCATTCCAAAGTCTTCGAAGGCTTTAGGAGAGGAGACTTGTATATTGTTGATTTCTCTACAGGTCCTCAGCCTGCCACGTGCCTACTTGCAAAGTCCTCAGAAGGCTGGCTGTGGCATCGACGACTTGGACATGCTGGTATGAGGAACTTGCACACGCTCGTGAAGAAAAAGCACATCATTGGCATTGAAGGTGTCAAATTCCTCAAGGATCACCTCTGTGGTGCTTGTGAGTCTGGGAAGATGACCAGATCCAAGCATCCCTCGAAGACAATCATGACCACGACTCGACCTTTTGAATTGCTTCACATGCACCTCTTTGGCCCCACTCATTATTCCACACTAACAAATGCTTCAAGTTCGTATGGCTTTGTCATTGTTGATGATTACTCTCGTTACACTTGGGTGCATATTATTCTGTACAAGTCTGAAGTGCAGGATGTCTTCAGACAATTTGCTTCAAGGGCCTCAACAAACTTCGGCGTCAAAATCAAGCATATCAGGAGTGATAACGGGACTGAGTTCAAGAACACCAATCTTGATGAATATCTTGATGAACTTGGTATCACTCATGAGCTATCTGCCCCATATACTCCTCAGCAGAACCGCGTCGTGGAGCGCAAGAATAGGACTCTTGTTGAGATGGTTCGCACCATGCTTGATGAATACAAGACTCCTCGTCGCTTCTGGCCTGAGGCAACTGATACAGCATGCCATATCATCAACAGGGTATATCTTCACAAATTCCTCAAGAAGACATCATATGAACTCATGACCGGCAAGAAACCCAATAGAGCACCTGCCTTCTGTGCTAGATGAAAAGTCTCCTGAGGAATCCATTAAGTTGAAGGCTACTGAGGATGTAGTACCCATGGAAGAAAATCCTCAACCAACTGAGGAAGTCATTCCAATCAATGAAGACATTCATGCTGATACACCTGAAGAAAATGGTGCTAAAGAAAATCCTCAGCCACGTCAACCTGCTCATCCAAGAGTTGCAAATGAAGTGCAGATTGACAAAATCATCGACAACATCAATGCACCAGGTCCTCTCACTCGCTCAAGAGCTTCACATCTAACTAACTTTTGTGGGCATTTTGCTTTTGTCTCTATGATAGAGCCCACCAAAGTTGATGAAGCTTTCAAGGAGCCTGAGTGGATTCAAGCTATGTAAGAGGAATTGCATCAATTCAAGCTCAACAACGTGTGGGAACTTGTCAAGCGACCAGATCCTCGCAAGCATAACATCATAGGTACCAAGTGGATCTACCGCAACAAGCAAGATGAAAATGGCCTTGTGGTAAGGAATAAGGCTCGTCTTGTAGCTCAAGGCTATACACAGGTTGAAGGAATTGACTTTGATGAAACTTTTGCACCTGTTGCTAGACTTGAAGCTATTCGCATATTGCTTGCTTATGCTAACCATCATGATATCACTTTATATCAAATGGATGTGAAAAGTGCATTCCTCAATGGTAAGCTTGAGGAAGAAGTATATGTTGCTCAACCCCCAGGTATTGAAGATCCTAAGCATCCTGACAAAGTCTTCAGACTCAACAAGGCCCTCTATGGCCTCAAGCAGGCCCCTCGGGCATGGTATGACACTCTGAAGGAATTCCTCATGAAGAAAGGCTTCAAACCCGGTTCACTCGACCCAACTCTTTTCACCAAATCCTATGGCAATGAACTGTTCATATGCCAAATATATGTCGACGATATTATATTTGGCTGTACTGACAAATGTTACAGTGATGAATTTGCCTATATGATGAGTGAAGAATATCAAATGTCTATGATGGGAGAGTTAAAATTCTTCTTAGGTCTTCAAATTCGTCAGCAAGACAATGGCATCTTCATCTCACAAGAGAAATACCTCAAGGATGTGCTGAGGAAATTCAACATGCACGAATGCAAAGGCGTCAAAACTCCAATGCCTTCAAAAGGCCACCTCTGCACTGACGAAAATGGTAAAGATTTCAATCAGAAGGTATACCGCTCCATGATTGGCTCTTCATTGTATCTGTGTGCATCTAGCCCTGATATTATGCTGAGTGTTTGCATGTGTGCTCGATTCCAAGCAACACTGAAGGAATCACACCATAAGGCTATGAAACATATTCTTCGATACTTAGCTCACACACCAACGCTTCGATTATGGTATCCCAAGGGCTCAAATCTTCACCTCATCGGATACTCGGATGCTGACTATGCTGGAGATCATGTGGATCGCAAGTCAACCTCGGGCACATGTCATTTCCTCGGACGATCCTTAGTCTGTTGGTCCTCGAAGAAGCAGAACTGCGTGTCACTTTCTACTACTGAAGCTGAGTACATTGCTGCTGGTTCATGCTGCGCTTAGCTGCTGTGGATGAAGCAAACCCTCAAGGACTATGGCATCAAGGTGAAGAATGTGCCTCTCTACTGCGACAATGAGAGCGCTATCAAGATTGCTTACAACCCAGTTCAGCACTCCAAGACCAAGCACATCCAGATTCGTCATCATTTTCTTCGAGATCATGTACTCAAGGGCGACATATCCATCGACCACATCCCCACTGAAGAACAACTGGCCAATATCTTCACTAAGCCCTTGGATGAAAAGAGATTTTGCAAGTTGCTGTGTGAGCTAAATATCTTAGAATCTTCAAATGTTCTTTGAAAGGACACACATCCTAACACTTATGCAAAATTGATGACTTTGATGTGCAACACACGAAGTAACATTTTTCTTCAATCAATGAAGAATAACTCTCTAAGTGTGAAGAAATTAATGAAGAAGTTGATTCTCATAACCCTACGACAATTGTACGCGGTGTCTGAAATCATCATTTTTATACGGTGGGTCAAGCCACCAACAATAGTTGAAATTCTTTAGAGTTGAGTTTTTCATCATTTTGCAAATTCTTCAAATTTTCAAATTCCTCAAGTTTGCAAATTCCTCAACTTTTCAAATTCTTCAAACAGTGAAACTGATGTTCTTCATTGACTATATATATGTATATATTTGAGTTTTCAATGTCCTCAACAGCATTCACTTATTGCTAATTCTTCAAGTTGATTTTCATCTAAGTGAATGTGATCGGACCCGTTCCCCCTCTATGCTAAACTCAACCCAGCCTGTTCACAAATTCTTCATATGCGTTCTACTTTGAAACTCGTTCAAAGTCTTCACTGTATCCTTGACAGCTGAAGAATTTGCGAACGGAAACTTTAAAATTTTCACTATCAAATTTTTAGGCGCTTCCCGCTCAATCAGTTCCGATTCCCACGACTGGATAAGCCACGATCCCCCACTATCTCCACTACTCAGAACGTGGGTGACACCTGTCGCGTGGAGAGCAAGGGTCAGGGGCAATCTGGTCCAAAGTCTTCGGGCCGATTCCTTTTTACTGCCACTATATATACCCCCTCCCCTTCACTGTGCTCGAGTTACTCCTCACTCCCATCTCTCCTGAGCTCAAACCTAGCGCCGCCGCTAAAATCATCGCTGCCGGAGAGGAAGAGCTTCACTGCCTCGACCTTGCCGTCGCCGTACTCGCATCGGCCGCGGAAGTCTTCACCCCGCCGCCGCTGTAGCTGTCTCCCTCTGCCAAGCTAGGGCGTGGGAGATCTGGATGGACGAACTTCCCAGATTTCATCTCTCTGTTCGTCGTGTTCTTCATCAGGGTAAATAAAATCTAATTTTACTGCCCTTGTTTGATCTTCATGTCTTCCACAAAATCCTCAAAAATGTTTTTTTTCAAGAATCATCTTCTTAAGCACCTTACATGTTTCAATCCCTTGATGTTTTTCTCTAAGTTATGATTTTCTTCAAGATTCCTCAATTGTGTGGATCTACATATTCGCACAAATCTGGAACCTAAGACAAAGAACACTTAGTGAAATTCCTCAAGACATCTATGGTCAAAATCCTCAACTTGATGTATTTTGAAAAATTTCTGAGAACGCATATGACCTCTTCAAATTCCTCACACCTATACTCTGTTCACAGGTACAAATGTCTGTTGATGAATCACTAGGTTCTCATCAACTTAACTCATTTGCAGCGTTTCTTGAGGAAAAACTGTATTCATCTTCAGAATCATCAAGAGTTCAAAGTCATCAAGTGAAGAAAATGGCAGATGGTAAAAGACCTCGGAAGGGTGGAAAGAAGGCTGAACAGAACACTGCCTTTGAGATACCTGAGGATTTGTATGCTGGTTACTGTACTCCAGATGAGGCCATTCATGGCAAAGAAACGAAAGAGCAGAGGAAAATCAGAATTCAAAGAATTGAACGGAGGTGGGCAAAGGAGTGGAGAGACTATCGCTATGTCACTCCCAAGTATATGAAGAAATTCGTCCTCAAACCTCCTTGCAAAAGGGCTCCTCCTGCTGATGAACAAGAAGTCGATCCCACTAGTGTTGCTCGTGGTGAAGACTTTCCAGCTGAATGGGCAAAGCATCAACAAAAACTTCAGAAAACTGCCAAAGCTGTAGTGAAGCAATTCAATGAAGTTTTTGCTGCTGGTGCTGCCTCTGCCGGAGCCTCTGATAGTGCTCCAAAGAAATCATTAGTGAAGAAATCTGCAGTGAAGTCAAAGTCCTCAGCTTCAAAATCCTCACTGCAAAATACTCATGCAAATTCTTCAAAGGCTACTGCAATGCCTTCAGTAGCTGCACAATCATCAGCTGCTGCTGCAAAGTCCTCAACACCTGTAAATCTTACAACATGTCAGAGGACTACTGGCTTATCAATTGCTTCAGGGGCCTCTGCAAGTCCCTCAGCCCAAGAACAGTCTTCAACAAGTCCTACCTTGATGAAGATAAAGAGAACTGCTGGACGAGGTCAGAGACCAAGTCCTCACAAAAGCCAAGTTACTGTGAATGTACCCTCAGGGTCTGAGGATAATGATGATGCTACTAATGAAGAATTGGAAGAAATCATCAGAAACAGTCAGCAGAGAGCTGCAATAGCTAAGGGCAGCTCTGTTCCTCTTATGCTGGATCCAAAGATGATCCTCAACTTCATTGACATATGGCATGAGGATCCCAGCACTCCACTTTCCTCACTGAAGTTACCTCTTGGTGTTGACCATGTCCTCACCCACTTCATTGCTGAAGAAAAATGGAAGAGAGATCAAGCTCAGAGAGCTAAGAGGAGCACGGCCAGAAAGGAAAAGTTCCTGAAGAACAATGTGATGAATTTGACTCCTACTCAACTCATCACAGTTCAGTCTGAGATTCGCTGCCTGACTGATGAACAAGCAAAATATGATGCTGAATGGAAGGGCACCAAAGTAAGATTTGTCAGGGCAGCCCAAGCTGCAGTTAAAGATCACAACTCAAGGGTTGCAGCTCAATTGCAACAACAAATTCCTCAGGCTGAAGAATCTGCTCAGCCTGCTGAAGAAACTGCACGTGCAGCTGAAGAAATTCAGGCTGCTAAAGAACCTGTCAGGGCAACCTCCACTGTTGCGCTTGAAGAAACTGCCAGGCCAGCTGAAGCTTTTGCTGCGCCTGATGAAATTGAGACCACTAGGGCGACTGCATCAGTCGTTCCTGAAGAAACTGCTCCACCTTCACCCTCTGCTGAAACTGCAAAGTCCTCAAGGGTGAAGAACATCAACCTTCCTTCTGCATCAGAAGCGAAGAAAACAAAGGCTGCAGAGAAAATTGCTGCTCAGAAAAGAAAAGCATCAACTTCAGATTCCTCAGCAGTGAAGAAATTGAAGACACTGCCAAGTTCTTCAACTGAACCCATTGATGCAACCCCAATCTCCTCAGTACCTGGCTATGAAATAGTTCCATTTGGTGTCGAGTATGACATTCCAAATGTTGATGATGAAGAAGTTCATTCTGCTGCTTCCTCAGAGCAGATTGTTGAAGAAATTGAAGTGGAAGCAAATGCTTCAACTCCACTGGTATCATCGCCCCTGCCTCAGTTGACTGCTGAAGAGGCCGGCGTTGAAGAAATGGAAGAGGTCGTGGACATTGGCAACACAACTCCTCTAATCAATGATGAATATTGGGAAGCTGCACACCCAAATTCTCCAATGACCACACCAATTACTCAAATTCCTCAGTCTCCAGCCCAGACTGAAGAAATTCATACTTAAGATATTCCAGCTGCATCAGCTGAAGAAATTGCTGCTCAAACCGCAAATGAGGAAACTGCTATTCAAATACCTCAATCTGAAGAAGTTCCTCCTATGATTAAGGACATTGTGGGCCGCTTCAAGCCAAATCTTCAGCCGAAGCCAAAGTTGCCCCTCAAAGGCTCAAAGCGCCCCAAATTCATCAAGACCAACTTCTTCAACGAGCACATTTTCTTCAACGGGCCAAATCCTTATGACTCAGCAAGGACCGGTCGCACAAGATTCTGGACCCCTTCGCAGATGAATTTCTATGCATCAGTACTATTTGACAAAGAGAAAGTCTTCGAGCATCAGCAAATTCCTCATGTGGATATGGAATCCATTACGTGCTTCACACCTGTGCTAGCAGTTCTTCATGATGTTGGACTTCTTCCCTTCTGCGTTGACATATGCGACTGGAATGAAGAGCTAATTCTTCAATTCTATGCAACCTTGCATATCTCGGGTGAAGCTTCTGATGTCAATTCATGGATTCTGGACTGGATGACTGGATCTACTCACTACACTGCCCCAGCGACTGAATTGCTTCAGGCTGTGCCAATAGCAATTCCTTCAGAAGGAGCATGTTGCATCTATGATGAAACTGAACTGCCCAACCACTTGATGCAAGTGCTGATGAAGCCATGTACTCGGGGCCAACCTCAAAGGACTTCCTTCCTTGTGAAGGATTTGCTCTATCTGCCCAGGACAGTTTATCGCATTCTGACCAAAACCCTCAGTCCTCGGAGAATCATGAAGAACATGCTATTCAACATCATTCATGGGATTCCCGTAAATTACCATGATTTCTTCATGAGGACTTTGGCCAATGCTGCTTCAGCCCCATTTGAATTGAAGCCTTATGCTCCCTGGATCATGAAATTCATCAGATCAAGGTCTTCACTTCCATTCAAGGCTGACTTTCAGAATCACTTCAGCTTTCTGCCTCCAATTGAAGTCCTCAAGAGCTCATTTTCCTCAGTTGAGGGTAAAGGCAAAGCTGTCATTGATGAAGGTACTCGTCCATTGGATGGTCAATTTCGCAAAGCTGCATCCTATTCCACCAATGATGACACTGTTACCCAAGATTTTGCCGCAAAAGCCTCAGCGCAAAATCCTCAAGAAACTGCCCCTCGTGTGATGACTGGTCGAGAGCTTCTTCTAAGTCTTAATCAGAAGACTGATCGCAATCACAAGTGGATAAAGCGTCAGTTTGGTTCACTTCTTCAAGACATGACTGTCACGCACAACTCTGTGAGGAAGAACCACTATTATCTTCATGAAGTCTTCGACCGCACATGGGCCATCCAGTCTCACCTCAAGACTCCAGAAGAACTCAAGGAGATGGAATTTCAGCAGGACTTTGATTGGTCCATCCCTCCAAGGAAGAAATGGAAGAAAGTTCAAGTTCCTCCGCTGGTTACAAGCTCATATTCTTCATCACGCCAGGCGGATGAAGCTGAGGATATTGACGACACTGCTGCAGGCCCTACATCAACGAATGACCCCGACAACGCTGGCGCTCCTCCACCACCTTCAAGATGAAATTCTTCAGGGGCGTTAGTCCTCATTTTTCGTCCCTTTTGGTCTTCGATGACAAAGGGGGAGAAATTTTGAGTTAGTCTTCAAGCGGGTCTCTATATATTGGCTGTTTTTGTTTAAGTTACAACTCTCGCTCTTCTGAAGCTTTTGTTGGTTGAGTTGTAAACTTAAGTCCGATGGTGGTCTGATGCTTTTGAACTGCTTTCCGCATGCTATTTCCTCAAGTTATCTTAATGCACGCATGCTGAACTTCCTCAGACCCCATTTTCCATCATGCCTTTCAATTTCCTCATGATATATATTAAATGCGTGTATGGATTACAAGATATAGGGGGAGTTCTCCATGATTTTAACCTGCCATGTGCATTTGCAGTCCAAAGCAAATTCCTCAAATATGCACATCTTCAGGGGGAGTTCTTCTATATCTTGCAATCAAATTCCTCAAACTCAATACTTACACTTCATATTATTATCCCCGTTGAAAACTTAACCTATTTGTCATCGATCACCAAAAAGGGGGAGATTGTTAGTGCATCTAGTGCCCCTTAGTGATTTTGGTGTATTGAAGACTTATAGGTTAAGAGAATAATGCGTTTGTAAGTGTACACAGGCTCTATAAGTCGCTGAGGAGTTTGATACATTCGGAGATTATCGACCCCTAAAAATGTATGTCTTCAACTGAAGACTTTGGTGAAGACTTTGCTGAAGACTTTGGTATTCCCTGAAGACTTTGAAAAAGAAGAAGTTGGTGTGACCTTGAAGATATGAATGAGGACTATGAAGCGTGAAGACTTTTGTTTTCGTAGTTTCATTTCCTTTCTTTGAGTCATAGGAAACACCGTACTGTTAAAGGGGGCCGAGGTAATACCAAGGAAAATTTCCAACTGATGCTCAACTCAAAAGCCTCAACCTAGCCAATCCTTCGAGTGAAGCCTTTGGAAATCTCTTGCAGTTCAGTCAAGTTCTTCAGTGACAGAGACGGTGATCTTCTGGTCTCTGAGGAAATTGGTCTGACTGAGGAGTTAGGATTTCGCCAGTGCGAATTGCCTACAAGTGAGGAATATGATAAGCCTGAGGACTTTCATAGTCCGAAATTCCGACCGTTGCTGTGCTAAGTGCCAGTTGTCCCCAATCATCCTATCCTCATAACGGTCATATCATTGGGGGCATTTTTGTCTGATCATGTCGGGTTGCACCCTGGCTATAAATAGCCACCCCCCACAACCACTAGTTGGTCGGCTGCTCCGAGAGAGAACTGACACTTGTCATTTGAGAGCATCCCATTCCTCGAGGACTTTGAGAGAAAATCATCAGTGAGGAAAAACCCCAAACCAAACCACCAAATCCAAAGTGATTGAGCATCACTGAAGAAATTGTTCCTGTGTGGAACCGACGCTTGTTACCTTTGAAGACTGTGTATCTTCCAGACGGTTAGGCGTCATAGTCTAGTGCATCCTGCAGTCAATTAGGGATCACGAAGTGACCTTGGTCTAGAGCATCCAGCAGTCAATTGTGGATCGCCGGGTGACCAGTTTGTGAGGGTTTTGGAAGTCTACCCTGAAGACTTACCACGAGTGTTGGGCGAGGTCTGTGTGACCTTAGCTCAAGGAGAATACGGTAAGGACTATGTGTCCTGGGACTGTGTGTCTTCTGGTTTAAATACCAGGCCGCTCAAACCAGACGTACGACTGTCACAGCAGTTGGAACTGGGTCATCAAATCATTGTCTTCATCAAGCTACCTGGTTCTATTTCCTCAGCCCTTTAATTTCCTCGTATACTTCTTGATGAAATTGATCGTTGCTATTTGAAGAATTTGACTGAAGACTTTCTCAATTTCCTCACCTCAAATTCTTCAAGCTACCTTGTTCCTCACCTGCTTATCCTGTATCACGCCATCTGTAATCTGTGCATGCTTTATTTCATCATGATGACTATGCGATCGCTATGCTTCGTATGCACTTGAGTACTTATTCCGCTGCTAGTTATTCATCACATTTCAAATTCCTCAAGTTGAAATTCCTTAGTGATGAATTTGTAAAAATCGCATATTCACCCCCCTCTAGTCAATATAACGCACTTTCATCGTGCTTCCTCATGGTCTCCGCTCTTTGTGCAACGTGACCTCCCCCTGCCGAACCACAAAGGGGCCTCTGGTCCCATAGGTGATCGCGTGCATCCGTGCCCCAACACACATCAATAAATCAGAGAGCATTACGAAGCTATAATGACCATGCAAATAAGAATCTTAATATTCAGAGGTGACTCAAATACTTTTCATGAATAATCTGAACATAAACCCACAATTCATCAGATCCCAACAAACACACCGCACAATAGGACTACATCGGATAGATCAAAGCGAAGATGCGATGACCATTGTATTCAAGATCAAGAGATAGAGAGATTGTCATCTAGGTACTAGCTATGGACCCATAGGTCTGCGGTGAACTACTCACACATCATCATGAGGGCAACAAGGTTGATGTAGAGGTCCTCCGTGATCGATCCCCCCTCCAACAGGGTGCCGGAACGGAGCTCCAGATGGCCTCGCGACAGAACAGAGACTTGCGGCGGCGTAAAAAGTGTTTCGGGACTGCCTCTAGGGTTTTTAGGATATATGAGAATTTATAAGCCAGAGAGGGGCGTTGGGAGACGCCCGAGGGGGCACAAGCCATCAGGGCGCCCCCCAGGGCGCGCCCTGTTGGCTTGTGGGGCCCACGTGCGGCTCCCGGCCTCCTTCCGAAGCTTCCAGGTCTTCTTTTGGTCCAGAAAAAATCATCAAAGAGTTTTGTGGCAATTGGACTTCGTTTGGTACTGTAAACCTGAAAAGTGAAAAACATGAAGAAAACAGCAACTGGCACTGGGCAGTGGGTCAATAGGTTATTGCTCAAAAATATTATAAATTGGTAAATAAAGACCCAAAAAATATCCTAGAATGATAATATATCAGCATGGAACAATAAAAAATTATAGATACGTTGGAGTCGTATCACTCTACTATACCTAAATCTTCATGTGATGTGCTAGGTCTCGCCGATATAAATGAATGTTCCCTCAACTTGCATCTAGCGGATTCCACTATAAAGAAACCATTGGGTAGAATAAATGATGTGCTTATACTTGCTAATATAAATTATGTGCCCACTGATTTCATTATGCTTGATATCGAATGTATTCCGTCTTGTCCGATAATCTTGGTAGGCCCTTCCTATGAACCATAGGTGCTATTATTGATATGAAAGAAGGTAATATAAGATTCCAATTGCCATTAAAGAAAGGGATGTAACACTTTCCTAGTAAGATATTAAACCACCATATGAATATATCATGAGGACCACCTATGGAATTAATTTGAAGGATGTGAATATTTGAAACAATGCATTATGGGTAGCTAGGGGCATAAAACAATAACTCTTGTTATTTTTTGCTTTTACTTTCTATTTTGGTGTGATGACACTATTATTTCTACTGTAATGATTGTGTTTTTATGTTTTAGTTAGTGTTTGTGCCAAGTAAAGCCTTTGGGATGATTTGGATGATAGTAGAATTGATTCTGTGTAAAAACAGAAACTTTTATGCCTAATATTTGAATTTAGGTTTTTGACTGGAAAGTTATAAATTGCTAAAAAAAATACACGGTATTTCTCTACAAATTTCACAGGTTGTCCTAATTTTTCAGAATTGTTTGAGTTACATAAGTATGGTTTTAGTACAGATCATTGCAGATTATTTTATTTTAGACGAATTCTGTTTTTTGCTTGCATAGTTTGCTTGTTTTAATGATGCTATGGATTATATCGGGGGGGGGGGGTATAAGTCATGGAGACGTTAGAATACAATACCTATTATGAAATAATTAAATATGAACCTATTTGCAACAATACCTACAGTTTATGATATATCTATTATACTAACGGATCTCACGAGGTTTTTGTTGAGTTTTGTGTGCTAAAGTTTTCATGTTTTGGGTGAGACAATGATGGATGAAGGAATAAGGAGCGGGGCGACCCTAAGCTTGGGGATGCCCATGGCAGCCCAAGGTAATATCAAGGAAGACCCAAGCGTCTAAGCTTGGGGATTCCCCGTATGGTATCCCCTCTTTGGTCTACAATCTACCGGTATGTCACTTGGAGCTATATTTTTACTCATCACATGATATGAGTTTTGCTTGGAGCGTCGTGTATTATAGTTTGTTTTCTTTTTAGTTTTCCACAATCATTGTTTGCTGGACACACCTTTTGAGAGAGACACGTATTTATCATAATTTTTTAAAATACTCTATGTGCTTCACTTATATCTTTTGATCTAGGCAGTTGCTCTAGTGCTTCACTTATATCTTTTAGAGCATGACGGTGGTTATATTTTATAGAAATAGTTCCACTCCCATACTTCACTTATATTGATGTAGTAATATGAAAGGATATAGGTTCATGATCATGGGTCTTTTACATTTGTATCCCTAACTTGAACCCACTACTCATATTTGCCCCTAATTTCGAAGCATGCTCAAATTAGCCCCTGTGCCGTTAGTTGCACTTATAGAAATACCCTTGCGTGTCGTTTCCATCCAGTCAAAGCCGTTTGACCGCTATCTGGCCATTTCTTTGACATTTTTGCCCCTGTCTTCATGTGCCACTTACTGGTGGGACCCACTCTTAAAAAATAAAATGAAAACCACTTCCTCTCACGCCCTCTCTCAATGCGAGGGGGAGGGAGAGGGAAAACGTCCGTGTGACATTGAGGAGCTCACTAGGAGCATGACGACGATGCCACTGGGGCTCTAGGAAGACCGGGGCAAGGACTTCAACTATGGCGGCCATGGCAGAGCTCGGAGCTCATGGGAAAGACGACCCGAGGTCGGGAGGTTGCTATGGACGAATCCCAAATCTTCTGTGGTACATCAGGATGCCATAGGAACCGCCAAGATCGGACGGCGTGCTTCAATGGCGTCGAATCAAAGGCGTCGGTCCGAGCTCGGAGGAGGGGGAGATGCAACGTGGTGCTCTGTGCTGGACTTCTCTGGTCGAAATCGGAGGCTTTAAGGATGGATTCATGGCATACGAGCTTCCTGGTGAGGTGGCGATGCCTCGGGTCGTCGTTGGCCACCTGCTTGACAGACGCCGGCAACGGGGAGCTCTCTGGCGTGCTTGCGTGAGAGGGCTAGAGGGTGGGAAAGGAACGAGGGGGAGCGATAGAGAGAGAATAAGGGAGAGAAGCCAGCGGCGTTAGGGGAGGCCAGCGGCGGAGGTAACGCCCGTTCGTCACACTCACCGGAGTTGAGAGAGATGGTCGTCGGCCGTCGTTCGGTAGGGACAGAGATACTTTTTCCTTTTTATTTTTTATTTTTTTCTATGGATGAGTGGCCCGGCATGTAAGTGTGTGTGAGAGAGGGGGTGAGAGAAAGGGGTTTTCCATTTTATTCTTTAAGAGTGGGTCCCACTAGTAAGTAGCACATGATTATGATTACCTCTCTCGCAAGCATCCGCAGCTATGAAAGAAGAATTAAGGTAAATCTAACCATAGCATGAAACATATGGATCCAAATCAGCCCCTTACGGAATAGCGCATAAACTAGCGTTTAAGCTTCTATCACTCTCGTAACTCATCATCTACTTACTACTCTGCAATGCTTTCCCCCAGGCCCAAAGATGGTGAAGTGTCATGCAGTCGACGTTCACATGAGACCACTAGAGGAATCACAACATACATGTCATCAAAATATTGAAAGAATACCAACTTCACATGATAATTTGTAACAAGACTTCTCCCATGTCCTCAAGAACAAACGGAACTACTCACAAATAATATTCATGTTCATGATTATAGGAGATAAATATATGATTAATAATCTGAACATATGATCTTCCACCTAATAAACCAACTGGCATCAACTATAAGATTTAATCAACACTACTAGCAACCCACATGTACCAATCTAAGGTTTTGGGACAAAGATTGGATACGAGATATGAACTAGGGTTTGAGATGAGATGTTCTTGGTGAAGATGTTGATGGAGATGTGTCCTCCCACGATGAGAGGGATGATGGTGATGACGGAGGCTTCAATTTCTCTCTCCCAGAGGGAAGTATCCTCTGCCGGAGAGCAAAAGTGCCCCTGCCCAGGTTTCGCCTCAAGACGGTGATGCTTCGTCCCAAAAGTCTTCTCCTTATTTTTAGGGCAAATGGCTTCATATAGTAGAAGACAGGCACTGGAGGGCCCTAGTGGGCTCCACAAGGGTGGAGGGTGCCTCTAGGGGGGTAGGGCGCGCCCCTGCCCTTGTGGGCCCACGGTTGATTTTTGCGGAGTTTCTTCCTTCTAGTATTTTTTATATATTCAAAAAATAAATATCCAGAAAGTTTTAGGTCATTTGGAGCTCCGGGGAATAGCTATCTCTCTTGTTGCTCTTTTAGGTCCAGAATTCCAGCTGCCGATAAATTCCCTATTCAAGTAAATCGTGCAAATTAAGAGAGAAAATGCATAAGAATTGCATCATAATGATCAAAAACATATTAAGTAATAGTTGGAAATCATGATGCAAAATGGACGTATCGGTAACCACTTCTCACGCTCTCTTTTAATAACTACACTTTCTTTCTACTTCCGTAATTTTCCCTAGTTTAGTTCTAAGCGTGGGGAGGTTACTTTTCGTATGTTTAGTGTCGTGTGCAATGCTCTTCATCATAAGGTTTTCTTCCAATAGTGTGTCCTGCTATTTTGCCATGCTTGCTTTGTATTGTTTTCTTAGAATGTGGAGCTCTTGTTATCTTCTGAAAAAATTGCCATGTTCTTTTATGAAAAACCCAATAAAGGAGCCCATTGAACTGTTGCCTTTCTTTCACCTAATAACTTACGTTGGGGAATCAAGTGGCAGCTTGATTAGCAATTGAATGATTGTACAGGCTTTTTGCTGACAAACCTAACATCTTTGGTTGATCCGGGACGCTAACGGGGTTATCCCCGCCAAACTATCCCCTCGAGGTACTTAGATTTTGAGTTCTTTATGACTAAAGCAAGTTCAAAAACTTTGCGCTTCCGTTCATATTTTGTTGCTAGCCTCTATGGTACTGTGCATTGCCCACTCTCACATTGAGACATGGCGCATACTTCGCACGTACATCCAAACCCGTGGGAGGACTTTCTCTTGTTCTCCTACACATAAAACACCTAATCTCCACAAAACAACCATCATACCTATTGATACGTCTCCAACGTATCAATAATTTATGAAGTATTCATGCCATATTTGCCTATGTTTACAATACTTTTATATGGTTTTGATGCACTTTATATTATTTATTTAGAACTAACCCGGACTGACGTTGTTTTCAGCAGAATTACCGTGGTGTTGTTTTTGTGCAGAAAATGAAAGTTCTCGGAATCAACCGAAACTTTTTGATGTTTTGTTCTGGAGGAAATAAGCAATATTAGAGTGAAGAACCACCGGAGGGGAGCCACCTGTGGGCCACAAGCCATCACGGCGCGCCCCCAAGCCGCTCCCTGATGTGTGCTAGGGCCCACGTGGCTCCGTTGCGTGCGATTCCAACGCTAAACATTTCTATAAATACTAGAAACCCCAGAAGTAAAGAGAGACTCTCTGCTCTGCCGCCGTAACTCTCTGTATCGACGAAAAACCAATCTTGAGCCTTTCCAGTACCCTGTCAGAGAGGGAAATCATCATCCGGTGGCCATCTTCATCATCCCGGCGGAGGCCATGACGAGGAGGGAGTAGTTCACCCTCGGGGCTGAGGGTATGTACTAGTAGCTATGTGTTCAATATCTCTCTCTCTCTCCCTCTCTCTCTCTCTTGTGTTCTTGAGATGGCACGATCTTGATGTATCACGGGTTTTGTTAATATAGTTGGATCATATGGTGTGTTTCCCTTGTTATCTTGTTGTGATGAATTGAATCTTTCCCTTTGAGATCTCGCTATGTTGGATTGAATATTGGATTTGAGAACACTTGATATATGTATTGCATGTGAATACCCGTGGTGACAACGGGGTGTTCTATTGATTCACTTGATATATGTTTTGGTACTCAACTTGCGGATTCCCGAGGTGACATTGGGGTAATCTATGCATAGGGGTTGATACACGTTCTTGTCCTACGTTCTCCGATAGAAATCGTGTGGTGCTCCTTGAAGATCTTTGTGTTGGATTAAATATGATAGATTTGAAATTGTTTGATGCATGTCGCATAATTTACCCACGGATACTTCAGGTGACATTGGAGTATCTAGGTGACATTAGGGTTAATTGATATGTGTCATTGGTGTTATTTTAGTACGAACTCTAGGGCTGTTTGTGACACTTATAGGAATAGCTCAAAAGATTGATCGGAAAGAATAACTTTGAGGTGGTTCTACTACCTACACCGATTTCATCTTATGTTCTCCGCTAGATAGGAACTTTGGAGTGATTCTTTGTTGCACGTTGAGGGATGGTTATATGATTCAACTATGTTAGCATTGTTGGGAGATTGCACTAGTGAAAGTATGAACCCTAGGCCTTATTTCCAAGCATTAATATACCATTTTTCTTGTTGTTTACTATTTGTCACCTTGCTGTTTTCATATTTTCAGATTATGAAAACCTATATCTACCTTCCATATTGCACTTGTATCACCATCTCTTCGCCGAACTAGTGCACCTATACAATTTGCAATTGTATTGGGTGTGTTGGGGACACAAGAGATTGTTTGTATTTGATTGTGGGGTTGTTTGAGAGAGACCATCTTCATCCTACACCTCCCACGGATTGATAAACCTTAGGTCATCCACTTGAGGGAAAATTGCTACTGTCCTACAAAACTCTGCGCTTGGAGGCCCAACAAAGTCTACAACAATAAAGTTGCATAGTAGACATCAAGCCTTTTTCTGTGCCGTTGCTGAGGAGGTGAGTGCTTGAAGTTATATCTTTAGATCTTGCAATTAAATCTTTTAGTTTCTTGTTTTTCACTAGTTTGGTTTTATAAAATAAAACTACAAAAAAGTGGAGTTTAGTTTGCCTCAATTGCTTCGTCTTTTTAATGTCTTTCGTGAAAATGATGGTTCGGAAAATTGTGCTCAATTGGTAGAGGAAGAATTTATGAAAATACAATGAGAATTCCTTGAATTATGAGCATGATTTCAATGTTGCTAGTATGAATTCTCTGAATATCCATGCTACTAATGATATGCAAAGCCACAAGCTTAGGGATGCTATGTTTGATGAATATGATATTTTTAGTCCCCCAAGTTTTGATGAACAAATTTATTATGTTGATGGCATGCCTCCTATCTATGATAATTATTATGATGACATGTATGCTATAAAGAGTGATAGTAACCATGAAACTTGTCATCATGATTTTGATATAGAATTTGGTTATGCCAATCAAGTGTCTCATGATAGTTATTTTGTTGAGTTTGCTCCCACTACCATGGATGAAAAGGAATTTGCTTATGTGGAGAGTAATGAAAATTCTATGCTTGTGCATCATGAAAATAATGATTTATGTGATAGTTATATTGTTGAATTCCTTCATGATGCTACTGAAATTTATTATGAGGGAGGAACATATGCTTGTAGGAATTGCAATAATATCAAGTTTTCTCTCTATGTGTTGAAAATCTTGAAGATATGCTTGTTTTGCCTTCCTATGCTAGTTGATTCTTTCTCCCATAAATTGTTTTCTCACAAAATCCTGATGCATAGGAAGTGGTTTAGACTTAAATGTGCTTGCCATGTGAACCATGGTGCTCTTTTGCATGTTTCAAATACTATTCCTATGTGAGCATCATTGAAATCATCATGCCTAGCTAAAAAGCTTTAAAGAAAAGTGCTTGTTGGGAGACAACCCAACACTTTTACTTTATGTTTTTGAGTTTTCACATGATTAAGCTACTGTATTAATCATGTTTTGTGCCTTTTATTTCAATAATGTACCAAGTAAAGCCTTTGGGATAGTATGGATACTTGTTGATTTGATTCTGTGCAAAAACAGAAACTTTGCCTCCAGTAAATAATTTCTCTGATTTTAATGGAGCGTCAAACAATTATGGAATTTTTTCCATAGTATTTATATGCAAATTATCTAAGTTTTCCTAATTTTTCAGAATTTTTAAAGACAGGTAAATATGGTTATACTACACATCTTCACAGACTGTTCTGTTTTTTTCAGATTCTGTTTTGCATGCATAGTTTGCTTGTTTTTGTGTTCCCATGGCTTATATTCAGTGATATAAATCATGTGAATGGTAGAATACAGTAGGTATTGTGTGATAACAATTACGAATCTTGTCTTGTACCTAAGTGAATGATCTATCTTTATTACACTAACCCATCTCATGAAGTTCCGTTAAGTTTTGTGTGATTGAAGTTTTCAAGTTTTGGGTGAGACACCGATATGAGGAGAATAAGGAGTGAAAAGAACCTAAGCTTGGGTATGCCCAAGGCACCCCAAGGTAATATCCAAGGAAGACTCAAGCGCCTAAGCTTGGGGATTCCCCGGAAGGCAGCCCCTCTTTCGTCTTCAACACTATCGGTATATCTTACTTAGAGCTATATTTTTATTCGTCACATAATATGTGTTTTGCTTGGAGAATCATTTTATTTTGTTGTTCTATGTTATATGTTATTTATAATCTTGTTTTTCAATAAAAAGTTCCAAGAATTGCCTTTTAGGATGCTTGAATTGCATGTTTGATGTGTGTTGTGTAAAAACAGAAACTTTTGCTGTAGTGTTTGAATTTTCATATTTTACTGGAATGTGGAAAGTTTCCAAAATATTTACACAGTATTTTCATATAAAGTATTTATCATGTTCTTAATTTTCATAATTTTTGGAGATATATAAGTGCACTTTGTAAATTAATTGCTACAGGCTGTCCTGTTTGAACAGATTGCTTTCATAGTTTTGTTATCTACTTCTCCTATGGTTTTCATGACTTATATTGGTAGATATAAATTGTGAAAATGATAGTATACATTATATAATGTTTTAAAATTATTTTGCAACTTGTCTTGGCAGTACATGAAGTGTTGATTTATTCTTATGTGTACTAACCTATCTCACGAGTTCCTTCCAAGTTTTGTGTGGATGAAGTTTTTGAGACCTAGGTGAAACCGGGATATGAGAGGATTGAACGAGATACAAAAGCTCAAGCTTGGGGATTCCCAAGGCTCCCCAAGTAAATATTTCAAGAAGTCTCAAACATCTAAGCTTGGGGATGCTACGCATCCCACCTCTCTTCGTCAACTATCGGTTAGCCTATGTTGAGCCTAAACTTTTATTCGTTCACATGATATGTGCTATTCTTGGAGTGCTATTTTTGTTTAGTTTGCTGTTTGAATAAAATATTCAGATCTAAAAATATTTATTGAGAGAGAGAGAGTCCTTACATAGCTACTTTATTGTTTGACTACTCATTGAGCTTCACTTATATCTTTTGAGAGCATTTATCGATCCATCCATAAGGTAGATAGGCGGCTACTCCTCCGATGTGGAAGTAATTGTGCATCATTCACATACGTGTAGCAGCTTCAAATAGATCATATATTAATTCTCTCTCTCTCTCTAAAAATATAGAAAAAAGGAGTCTGTGCGCCGAGATCTTCCATAAAAGGTCCAAGCCATAGCAAGTGAGAAGCTATATGGCTTAACTCTAACATAATTACCCTAATATAACTGGCTCTTTGTGGTATTTGAATATTCTCCAAGAATTTTGGTGCATTTACTGTTATTGCTTCTGTAAACATAGTAGCTTTCGAAATTTACTCTTGTGCTTCACTTATATCCTAAGAGTAAACGTTGAATGAATTGAATGTCATAAATGTGAAATTATACATGCTTCATATTCTTGTCCCATGGGGAGTAGTAACTTCACATACTAGGAGTATAAGCGGTAAAATTTATTGGAAGTTAGCAAACATAGCATTGGTCATTTAAACAATTCATGAAAGAATATTGAAGGAAGAGAGGTTTCACATATAAATACACTATCTTGGACATCTTCTATGATTGTGAACCCCCATTAATTATTTTCCAACTTGATCAAGTAGTTGACGTTGGACAAGGAAGACAACGTAATGGTTATGTTTGTTTATATTCACGTAGCAGTTATATTGTCATGGATCCTCTAACATGGGATGCTTGTTTAGAACCTTTTGCTAGCCAAAACATTGTACTAAGTAGAAATATGTGATGCCCCCATTCTTGTCCGTACGCTAATCATGCACACAATGCGTACGACCAAGATTAGGGACTCACTGATTGATACCACAACACAACAAAAGACACAAATATAAAGGTCATACAGCTCCATATTACAAGCCAGGGGCCTCGAGGGCTCGAATACAAAGCTCGACATAAACACGAGTCAGCGGAAGCAAATATATCTGAGTACAGACATAAGTTAGACAAGTTTGCCTTAAGAAGGCTAGCACAAACTTAAGCACGGAACGAAAGAGGCGAGGCCTCCTACCTGGGAACCTCCTAACTACTCCTGGACGTCGGAGAAGTCTACGTCGTAGTAAGCTCCATCCTGCTGGTAGGGGCCTCCGTCGGGGTAGTAGTAGTCGACATCTCCAGCGTACTCCAACCCCTGGGCTCCATCGTCTGAACGCAGCAACGTATCAAAGGGGGAAAAGGGAAGCAAAGCAGCTGTGAGTACTCATCCAAAGTACTCGCAAGACTGACATCAGAACTATACTAGTATGCATCATTCTCAATAAAGGGTTATATCTAGACTGACTGCAGAAAGCAAGAATAGGGAGAAGGCCTAGTCCTATCAAAGACTAGCATCTTCAACATCTTGCAGCATTAGAAGAGTGCAGATTGGTATCTCATACATATAGTCATATCATTGTAGCAATTTTAATTAAGTAAACACGCCCAGAGATCCTTCCTCGACTCCCTGCGAGGAAGTAATCTCGGAGCCACAATTCATTTCAAATTAAATTACAGTTATAGTTGTATAGGGTCAAAGCACAACTCCAAGTCGTCCTGTTACCGTGGACACGGCTATTCGAATAGTTTACTTCCCTGCAGGGGTGCACCACATTACCCAACACGCTCGATAAGCTCTGGCCGGATACAATTTTCTGGTCATACCCGGCCTCGGCCGATCGACACGACGTAGTCCTACCTAGGCTCAACAGAGAGGCCAGCACGCCGGTCTACATCCTAATGGCTCGGGGTCTTGGGCCATCGCCCTCGCCATCCTGCACGTTACGCCCTCGGCCGGGATCAGTCCTAGCATGCCCTAGTAACAAGAGCCATGAGTCATCACGGGCCACCCGGGCGCGAGTCGAATCTCGTGGCATCTGAAGAGCTTTCGGGAGAATGTACGGCGTAGAGCAGCCCATACTGATTACCCCGCGTGGTGGTTAGTGCGTATTAGGCCAACAACCTAACTCAGATTAAATACTCAACCCATTAGCAATTTATTAGTGCGGGGCAAGCGCGAACCATAAGTGCAGTCCGTCGCCCCGCCAATAACACTCGGGTGCCTTACCGGCGCACCCCACCAAGTCTCCGGATGCCTTGCGGCACATCCCACCAATATCTCTCGCGGGTACCCTTGGGGCCGACCCGTCTTCAACATGTTTCTGTAACCAGGTCTTAGTAACTGTGTGTCTATACACCAAGTGGATATCCGAGGAATCACCCTCGATGGATTCCACTTGAGGTATGAGTAAGGCAAGAGTCGCTACCGGTAAATGGGAAGGAGGAATCACCCACGATAGCCATGACCGATAGCTACGCTACAGAATTAACACCGGGAGTGCTAAGTGAGGTATCACCCTCGGCACTCGGTAGTAGCTCTGCAGTGCCATACTTAAGGGGTGTGTGGTGATGTGTCGGTAACGGCTTGTCAGTCATGAAGACTGAGTCTTCTATCTTCAAGTCCTCGGTGTCGTCGATGAAAGCAGGGGCAACTGGGACTGAGGGGGTCTCAGGGGTTCACTGATCCACCTATGGTAAGCAATTGGTATGATTGCAGGTAAAGTAGCAGTTCATCAAAATTAGGCTATGCATCAGAATAGGAGCTAACTAATACAGTAGCAAAAATCTAATGCAAGCATAAGAGGGAGAGAGATGGGTGATATCGGAATGCTCAAGGGGGTTTTGCTTGCCTTGCTGCTCTGCGGCAAAGGACTGATCGTCAGGGGCGTAGTCTTATCCGGCAGCACCGTCAGCCTCGGGGTCTACCGGAGAGAAGAGGGGGAAGAAACAATAAATATAAAGCACACATATGCAACATGATGCATGACATGGCAATATGCTTAGCTAGGCATGCACTAACGCAGTACTACGCGTTGCAGACGAAGCGGGAGAATATCTGACGATATTTCCCGGGTCTTTGGATTTATCGGACAGACGATCCGGAGGGGAAGGTTCCATGTTCATCATGCTAGAAGCATGTGACAGATGAATGGATGGCATATTTGGATTCGTGGGATTTTTCTGATCAACTTTCATGTATACAGTTTTTTGATCTGAGCTACAGATTATTTTCTATGATTTTTCAAAGTTTAAAACAATTTCTGGAATTAATTCAATTATTAAATCCAACATTATCCAGAACAGTGTTTGATGACATCAGCATGACATCAATATGACGTCAGCAGGTCAACTCTGGCTGACCAGAGTCAAACCTGACATGTGGGGTCCACCTGTCATAGACTCAGGTTTATTCCAGGGTTTTAATTAAACTAACAGAGTTAATTAGCAGTGTGGGGCCCGTATGTCATCGACTGATTAGTGCTAATCTAATTATTTTTATTAACTTAATTACCAATTAACCATCTGACAGTGGGGGCCCATGTGTCATAGACACTGGGGGTGTGGCCCCACAGGTCAGTGGCTGGGGCCAGCCCAGTCAGCAGTTGACCTAGTCAACTGGGTCAACCGGGGCCGTTGGGGCCACTGGCAGTGACCCTGGGGGTGGCCCCAGGTCAACCACGCCGGCGGTGGCCGGCGACTGGCCGCCGGCGACCACAAACGCGGCGGAGGGGCTCGGGCGTGCGTCGGAAATCGTCTAGAGGGCGCCAAATCGAGCGGGGTTTGATCCTACGGGCTCCTGGCGACGAGCCGCAGCGAATGTCGGCGGCAGCTGGACCGGAGGTGGCCGGAATCGCCACAACGTCAACAATGGCCGCGGTGGCGATCGGCCGGTTTGGGTGCGGGCGAACCAGAGGGCAAACGAGGCGGGGCTAGCGCGGGATGGGCTCTACGCGACGCGGCGAGCGCGGTGGTGGTGCGCCCGTGACCAAAAGGTCACCGGAGGCTCGTCGGCGACGAGCTCCGCGGCGGATGTGTTCGGGTGCTCGTCGGAGCCGACGCTAGGAGGCACTAGCGGATGCGTGCGTGTGTGCGTCGTGCTCCTGGAAGCACCAGGAGCCCGACGGTGAGCTCAGGCGAGCGTGGCAGCGACGGTGGGGACGAGCAGAGCTCGGGCGCGGTGGGAAGCTGGCTGCGGCGGCGGAAACGCACGGGGAAAGGGAGAGAGAGTGGCGGAGCTCACAGCGGGGCGTAGCCGTTCAAGGTGGGCTTGGGGGAGGCTCGACGGCAGCAAATCGATGGCGGCGAGGTCCAGGTGCCCGAGGAGGAAGACGACGCGGGGAGGGCGATGTAGAGGCGCAGGAGCTCGAGCTCGGGGTCGAGGAGGACGAGCAGGTCACGGCGGAGCCCGTGGACGCGACGGCGAGGCGCGAGAGGGACTGCGGCCGCGGCTATGCCGGAGCCATGGCAATGGCGGCGCAGATGCGAGCGAGATCCGGAGGGAGAGAGGGAGGAGAGCGAGGGGCGAGGGAGAGGAGTGGCCAGGGAGGCCATGGGGGAGGGACGGGCCTCGCCCTTATCCTCTCGCCCACCAGCTCCGTCGCCGTGGCGGCCAGTGGCCGGAGCGAGGTGCGCTCGGCCACGGCGGGGGCGACACGGGGGCGGGAGCAGGTAGGAGACGACGGTTGGGCTGGGCCGGCGCGGCCCAGTCGCCAGGTAAGTGGGCTTTGCCCTTTTTCTTTTATTTCCCTTCTGTTTTCCTTTTAATCTTTCTGTTTTACTTATTTTTGACCAATATTATTTATTGAAAAAATGTGCCACTGGTCCCAATTAATATGTTGCAATATTCCCTAGGGCCACAATAAGTTTGAGTATTTTTGGAAGCTATTTGCATTTTCCAATTAATTTTTGAAGCACTTTAAAATGGTTTAAGTTGCTGTTATCAATGGTGGGGTCCACACCATGAGCTTGGTGATGTTGTTTTCCTCAACAACATTTGTTTTATGATTTGTCACAAATATGCAACATTTTATTTAGGCTGTTTGAGGATTTAAATTTATCACATAAAATCCTAGAGCATTTGAATTGAAATTTGAACTGGAATTTGAAATTCAACTTGATCAAACTTCACTTAGCAAAATGTTTAGGTACTGTTCATGATCATCACTGTAGCTTAATTACAATGATCACTGTAGCATAACACCAGGGTATCACAATTCTCCCCTACTAAAAAGAATTCTCGTCCCGAGAATTAAGAAGTAGAAGGGCAGAGCCCGGGGTATTCTGCACGAAGATGATCTTCGCGTTCCCAAGTGGCTTAATCTTCAGAATGATTTGCCCACTGCACTTTAAAGAACTTGGTAACCTTCTGACGAGTCCGACGTTCAGTTTCATCGAGAATGCGGACTGGTTGCTCCTTGTAAGAGAGGTCTTGTTGCAGTTCCAGCATCTCATGGTCCACTGCTCGGATAGGATCCTTGAAACAGCGACGAAGCTGTGACACATGGAACACATCGTGAACCTAAGACAGGTTTGGCGGTAGTTCCAGTTGATATGCCACTTTACCACGTCTTTCAAGAACAGTGAAAGGACCAATATAACGAGGAGCCAGCTTGCCCTTGATTCCAAATCGGTGTGTACCTCTCATTGGCGTGACTTGAAGATAAGCCTTTTCGCCAGGTTGATAGACCATATCTTTGTGATGACGGTCATACTGACTCTTCTGACGAGACTGAGCAGCCTTAAGATTTGCTTGAATGATGCGGACTTGATCTTCGGCATGTTGGATTATATCCGGACAAATAAGTGTATGTTCCCCAGTTTCTGACCAATTCAAAGGAGTCCGACACTTACGTCCATATAATACTTCAAAGGGAGCCATCTTCAAACTAGCTTGGTAGCCATTGTTGTAGGATAACTCAGCAAACGGAAGAGATTCTTCCCATTTCTTGCCGAAAGAAATGACACAAGCTCGAAGCATGTCTTCGAGAATCTGGTTGACTCTTTCAACTTGTCCCTGGGATTGAGGGTGAAAAGCGGTGCTAAAAGACAAACGAGTGCCCATAGCTTCCTGAAAACTTGTCCAGAACCTTGAAGTGAACAAGTTGCCACGGTCTGAACTGATAATCAGTGGAATACCGTGAAGTGAAACAACTCTGGACATATATAGATCTGCCAGCTGACTAGCAGTAATAGTTTCCTTGACAGCCAGAAAATGTGCAACTTTGGACAATCGGTCAATGACGACAAGAATAGCATCATTACCTTTCTGCGACCTAGGAAATCCAATAATGAAGTCCATTTCAACATGATCCCATTTCCATTCAGGAATAGAAATAGGTTGCAGAGTTCCAGCAGGCCTTTGATGTTCTGCTTTGATCCGACGGCAAATGTCACATTCTGAAACATAGCGAGCAATGTCTTGTTTGATGTTAGACCACCAGTATCTTTGACGAATGTCTTGGTACATCTTGGTACTACCAGGATGAATAGAGAGCGGATTGTCATGTGCTTCCTTCATGACCTCCGGAATCGCATCTCTTGGTACCACTAGTCGGTTATTGTAGTACAAAGTGCCATCTTCAGTAGTGGTGAAGGGTGAGGGCTTTCCTTCTGAGAGCTCGAGTTTAATCCTCCTAATTCCATCATCACACTTCTGGTTCCACTTGATGACGTCCTCGAGATCTGGTTTAGCAATCAGGTTATTAAGAGAACCCTGGGCAACAACGTGGAGGTAAATCTTGAAGAACTCCTCAGGAGGAGGAGCGAGATAACCCTGAGGGACTATATGGAGGTTCAGCTTGCGAAACTCTTCTTGAAGCAGGGGGTGAACCTTGTGAACCTGAAGGTGGTTGCAGTATGACTTACGGCTCAAGGCGTCAGCCATTACATTAGCCTTGCCAGGGGTATATGAAATACCGAAATCATAGTCTGTGAGGGATTCCATCCATCTTCGCTGGTGGAGATTCAAGTCCGGTTGAGTAAACAAGTACTTTAGACTTTGGTGGTCGGTATAGATCTCGCAACGATTACCAACAAGGTAATGTCGCCAATTCAATAGAGCATAGACCACTGCAGCTAACTCGAGATCATGAACTGGATAGTTCTCTTCATGAGGACGCAACTGTCTCGAGGCATAAGCAATTACTCTGCGCTCTTGCATTAGGACACATCCTAATCCTTGACGGGAAGCATCGCAATAAATGGCAAAGTCCTTACGAGTATCCGGCGGAGCAAGCACTGGGGCAGACGTCAGTTTGTCCTTAAGTGCCTGAAAGCTCTCCTGACACTTTTCTGTCCACTCATATTTAACACCTTTGTGAAGCAAATTGGTTAAGGGCTTTGCAATCTTGGAGAAGTTCTCGACGAATCGACGGCAATAGCTGGCGAGACCGAGAAAACTTCTGACTTTCTTAACATTTTTTGGTGGAGTCCAGTCAAGAATAGCCTGAACTCGTTCAGGGTTGACGGCAATACCATCCTTGGAGATCACATGACCAAGGTAAGTTACTTCATTTAGCCAGAACTCACACTTAGAGAACTTTGCATATAGTTGATGTTCTCGAAGCCTTTCGAGCACAAGACGAAGATGTTTGGCATGCTCTTCTTCATTCTTGGAATATATCAGTATGTCATCCAAATATACCACTACAAACTTGTCGAGATAATCCATGAAGATATAATTCATCAACCGAGAGAAGGTTGCTGGGGCATTTGTTAAGCCGAAAGACATGACGGTGTACTCATATGAACCATAGCGAGTAACAAATGCTGTCTTTGGAATATCTTCTTCACGAACACGGATCTGATGATAGCCCAACCTCAAGTCGAGTTTAGAGAACACTGATGATCCAGCAAGCTGATCATACAGGTCATTGATCCGGGGAAGCGGATATTTGTTCTGAATTGTTGCATGGTTGACAGGCCGGTAATCTTGAACCAATCGATTCGTACCATCCTTCTTCTTGACAAAGAGAGAAGGTGCTCCCCAAGCTGAGGAACTAGGACGAATAAAACCCTTGCGAAGCGATTTGTCAATTTCTTCCTTAAGCTCAAGAAGTTCATGAGGAGGCATTTTATAAGGTCGCTTGGCTATAGGAGTGGTACCAGGTACCAAGTCGATGACAAACTCGACAGCTCTAGCAGGGGGAATCCCTGGAAGCTCTTCTGGAAACACATCTGGGAAGTCTCGAACCACTGGAATGCTTTCGATCCCTTCAAGAGGTGAAGCATTCAATGCATTCATGTAATGTATCTGGGTCTCGGCATTACGAACGAGACGAGCGGTATGAACCACTAACTCGTTGGAAGGGTGCAGAAGGTGCACGGTTTTAGTGGCACAAACGACTGAAGCACTATGTGCTGTCATCCACTCCATTCCCAAGAGTAAGTCAATATTGGAAGATGCCAACACAATGGGCAAGACAAGGAACTCTAGTCCTTCGATTTCAACGGCGACGTTGGGACATATCATAGAAGTCTGACAATTTCCCGCGGGTGTGGATACCATTATTTGAATGTCCATGTTCTCGCTCTTAAGGTTATGCTTACATGCAAATTCTTCCGACATGAATGAATGCGATGACCCAATATCAAATAATACGAATGAGGGTATTGAGTTAACAAGAAGTGTACCCATCACAATAGAAGGCTGATCTTGAACTTCATTCAGATCAACATTGTTAGCCCGAGCACGACCCTGAGCAGGCCTGGCATTGTTGTTGCGGGGCTGGTTGGTAGGCAGTGCAAGTTGATTCTGACCCTGCCTGCAGTCTCTAGCACGGTGTCCTGGGCGACCACACTTGAAGCACAGCCCATCCTCAGGACGGGAAGGTGGAGGCTGAGGTGCTCTTGGCGGTTTTGCTCTTGGCTGTCTTGGCGGTGGAGGGGGCAGACGAGGCGCCACATAGGATGGCCTCGGGGCATATGCAGGTGGACGGTAGTTGTTGGGGATCCAGATCCTTTGCTTCTGAGGACGTGGGCCCGAAGATGAACCCACGTCAATCTTGCGCTTAGTGTGATCCTTGTACCTCTGCAGACATGTCTCAATCTGGATAGCCTTATTCACCAAGGTGGCAAAATCAGGGAAGTCGTGAGCCAGAAGAGCAAGGTGAATATCTGGGTGAAGACCTTCACGGAATTTCTCCTGCCTGCGAGCATCAGTTGCAATGTCTTCCTTAGCATAGCGAGATAAGTCCAGAAATTCCTACTGATAAGCATCCATAGTCTTGTTGCCCTGGACTAAGTTGCGGAATTCATGCTTCTTCTTGTCCATCATTCCCTGGGGAATGTGACGAGCACGGAACGCATCTTGGAACTCCAGCCAGGTGATGATTGTTCCAACAGGCTGAGAGCGCCTGTGGCAGTCCCACCATTGAGCAGCGGGACCCTTCAGAAAGTACGAGGCAAAGGTGACATAGCTAGCCTCTGGGGCGCCTGAAGATTCCAGCTCATAAGTGATGTCACGGAGCCCGTCATCAGCGTCAAGCGGCTGAGTTGAGCTACGGTAGATCGTAGGGTTGAGGCGCATGAAGTCTTGCAGAGTTATTGGGGCTGGCTGCTGATTCATATTCGGCCTCGGGAAATGGTCCATAAGCCCTTGCATAAACTGGCGATTCAGTTCAAACTGTTGCATCATACCAGCCATGTAGTCTGGTGGTGGCGGTGGCTCAGGCGCACCACGACCACGACCAGCTGGCCTAACCATTCTATCAAATTTAACAGTGGTAGTTTAGCACTTGGTAATTGCAAAATCAATGAATCATTCATGAAGTAAATTGCACAAAGAAGGAAGTGCAATAGATACAACATAGTAGTTCAAACTTCAACACACAGATCCATACACATGTCTATTACAAACCATAAGTTCGTTACAAAATAGACGTTAGATCCGGCAAGAAATTAACCTAGATAACTAGGCGGTACGCGGTGGAGGGATACAACAACGCATCAGCGTCAGGGACAATGAAAGTAGCCCGGGAACTGCAGGTGACTCTGAAATCTGGTGAAGGAGTACTGCATCCCGTGTACACCCTGATGCAGTATCTGCATATCAACCGGAAGCCTAGGCCCAAGTGCGGGGCACGACCTCCAACAGCAGGCCACTCAAGACCTGGAGGAAACTCAGTCGGACGCGGGTGAAGAACAAACTCCGTATGCATTCCCGCAATGACTGTTGGCCTCAACTGCTCCAAAGCCCGGTAAAGACGAGCACGGGTGGCGTACAGATCAAAGTTAAGAGCCCTGACAGTGCGATCCAGAGCCTCAGTGTACTGAACCAGAACCCGTGGGTCGTAACGACAACTCACGTAGGGGGCGTAGATATCAGTGTAGGATCGGTCGGTACGCTGCCATGCAAAAGGGGTCAAGACCTCAGCGTCGGCAGCAGTATCAACTCCAGCAGGGACATACGGGATGTATCTGTATGCCGTCTCCTCCAAACTGGGGTTCGCTGCACGGAGACGAACAATAGCAGCATAAGCAGCATCCTGTACTGCCATCTCAACTGTCACTCCAATGCCACGGAAGGTGTGCAGCTCAGTGATGGAGCGATCCCATCGATCCCAGATAACCATCACAGCCTCATACTGTTCCTGGTTGAACTCGTGGTAGTCCTCATAAACAGTGTACTCGGGGTACCAACGATAACCCAGCGTCTTCAAGAGGCCGTTCAGAATGGCCGGGAACCCAGTCGTATCGTGCGCAAAGGTCAGACGGACGATCTGCCTAGCGGGACGCATCTGTAACAAGGAGATTCAATATGTCAAATGACAGTGTGTGCATCATAACTTCAAAGAAGACAACTTTCGACGAAACAATTCTCCCGTGGATGTGATCACGAGAACCTAATGTTAGATTTTTAGCAAAATCTTTAACCCAAAATAGAAGAGAGATCAGAACCTAGAGTATAGACGAGGAATAAAAGATCCTAATACCACCCGATTGAGATGTGGGCCCGTAAGCCACACAGCCAGGTTAGTAAAACAGTTTTCTTTGACTAGACTCAACTTCGGCCAAGGAGTTGGAAAGGGGGCTACCTACAGGCAGTCGGCTCTGATACCAACTTGTGATGCCCCCATTCTTGTCCGTACGCTAATCATGCACACAATGCGTACGACCAAGATTAGGGACTCATTGATTGATACCACAACACAACAAAAGACACAAATATAAAGGTCATACAGCTCCATATTACAAGCCAGGGGCCTCGAGGGCTCGAATACAAAGCTCGACATAAACACGAGTCAGCGGAAGCAAATATATCTGAGTACAGACATAAGTTAGACAAGTTTGCCTTAAGAAGGCTAGCACAAACTTAAGCACGGAACGAAAGAGGCGAGGCCTCCTGCCTAGGAACCTCCTAACTACTCCTGGATGTCGGAGAAGTCTACATCGTAGTAAGCTCCATCCTGCTGGTAGGGGCCTCCGTCGGGGTAGTAGTAGTCGACATCTCCAGCGTACTCCAACCCCTGGGCTCCATCGTCTGAATGAAGCAACGTATCGAAGGGGGAAAAGGGAAGCAAATTAAGCAGCTGTGAGTACTCATCCAAAGTACTCGCAAGACTGACATCATAACTATACTAGTATGCATCATTCTCAATGAAGGGTTATATCTAGACTGACTGCAGAAAGCAAGAATAGGGAGAAGGCCTAGTCCTATCGAAGACTAGCATCTTCAACATCTTGCAGCATTAGAAGAGTGCAGATTGGTATCTCATACATATAGTCATATTGTTGTAGCAATTTTAATTAAGTAAACACGCCCAGAGATCCTTCCTCGACTCCCTGCGAGGAAGTAATCTCGGAGCCACAATTCATTTCAAATTAAATTACAGTTATAGTTGTATAGGGTCAAAGCACAACTCCAAGTCGTCCTGTTACCATGGACACGGCTATTCGAATAGTTTACTTCCCTGCAGGGGTGCACCACATTACCCAACACGCTCGATAAGCTCTGGCCGGATACAATTTTCTGGTCATGCCCGGCCTCGGCCGATCGACACGACGTAGTCCTACCTAGGCTCAACAAAGAGGCCATCACGCCGGTCTACATCCTAATGGCTCGGGGTCTTGCGCCATTGCCCTCGCCATCCTGCACGTTACGCCCTCGGCCGGGATCAGTCCTAGCATGCCTTAGTAACAAGAGCCATGCGTCATCGCGGGCCACCCGGGCACGAGTCTAATCTCGTGGCATCTGAAGAGCTTTCGGGAGAATGTACGGCGTAGACCAGCCCATACTGATTACCCCGCGTGGTGGTTAGTGCGTATTAGGCCAACGACCTAACTCAGATTAAATACTCAACCCATTAGCAATTTATTAGTGCGGGGCAAGCGCGTACCATAAGTGCAGTCCGTCGCCCCGCCAATAACACTCGGGTGCCTTACCGGCGCACCCCATCAAGTCTCCGGATGCCTTGCGGCGCATCCCACCAATATCTCTCGCGGGTACCCTTTGGGCCGACCCGTCTTCAACATGTTTCTATAACCAGGTCTTAGTAACTGTGTGTCTATATACCAAGTGGATATCTGAGGAATCACCCTCGATGGATTCCACTCGAGGTATGAGTAAGGCAAGAGTCGCTACCGGTAAATGGGAAGGATGAATCACCCTCGATAGCCATGACCGATAGCTACGCTACAGAATTAACACCGGGAGTGCTAAGTGAGGTATCACCCTCGGCACTCGGTAGTAGCTCCGCAGTGCCAGACTTAAGGGGTGTGTGGTGATGTGTCGGTAACGGCTTGTCAGTCATGACGACTGAGTCTTCTATCTTCAAGTCCTCGGTGTCGTCGATGAAAGCAGGGGCAACTGGGACTGAGGGGGTCTCAGGGGTTCACTGATCCACCTATGCTATGCAATTGGTATGATTGCAGGTAAAGTAGCAGTTCATCAAAATCAGGCTATGCATCAGAATAGGAGCTAACTAATACAATAACAAAAATCTAATGCAAGCATAAGAGGGAGAGAGATGGGTGATATCGGAATGCTCAAGGGGGTTTTGCTTGCCTTGCTGCTCTGCGGCAAAGGACTGATCGTCAGGGGCGTAGTCGTATCCGGCAGCACCGTCAGCCTCGAGGTCTACCGGAGAGAAGAGGGGGAAGAAACAATAAATATAAAGCACACAGATGCAACATGATGCATGACATGGCAATGTGCTTAGTAGGCATGCACAAACGCAGTACTACGCGTTGCAGACGAAGCGGGAGAATATCTGACGATATTTCCCGGGTCTTTGGATTTATCGGACAGACGATCCGGAGGGGAAAGTTCCATGTTCATCATGCTAGAATCATGTGACAGATGAATGTATGGCATATTTGGATTCGTGGGATTTTTCTGATCAACTTTCAAGTATAAAGTTTTTTGATCTGAGCTACAGATTATTTTCTATGATTTTTCAAAGTTTAAAACAATTTCTGGAATTAATTCAATTATTAAATCCAACATTATCCAGAACAGTGTTTGATGACATCAATATGACGTCAGCAGGTCAACTCTGGCTGACCAGAGTCAAACCTGACATGTGGGGTCCACCTGTCATAGACTCAGGTTTATTCTAGGGTTTTAATTAAACTAATAGAGTTAATTAGCAGTGTGGGGCCCGTATGTCAGTGACTGATTAGTGCTAATCTAATTATTTTTATTAACTTAATTACCAATTAACCATCTGACAGTGGGGGCCCATGTGTCATAGACACTGGGGGTGTGGCCCCATAGGTCAGTGGCTCGGGCCAGCCCAGTCAGCAGTTGACCCAGTCAACTGGGTCAACCAGGGCCATTGGGGCCACTGGGAGTGACCCTGGGGGTGGCCCCAGGTCAACCACGCCGGCGGTGGCCGGCGACTGGCCGCCGGCGACCACAAACGCGGCGGAGGGGCTCGGGCGTGCGTCGGAAATCGTCTACAGAGCGCCAAATCGAGCGGGGTTTTATCCTACGGGCTCCTGGCGACGAGCCGCAGCGAATGGCGGCGGCAGCTGGACCGGAGGTGGCTGGAATCGACCACAACGTCGACAATGGCGGCGGTGGCGATCGGCCGGTTTGGGTGCGGGCGAACGAGAGGGCAAACGAGGTGGGGCTAGCGCGGGATGGGCTCTACGCGACGCGGCGAGCGCGGTGGTGGTGTGCCCGTGACCAAAAGGTCACCGGAGGCTCGTCGGCGACGAGCTCCGCGGCGGATGTGTTCGGGTGCTCGTCGGAGCCGACGCTAGGAGGCACTAGCAGATGCGTGCGCGTGTGCGTCGTGCTCGTGGAAGCACCAGGAGCCCGACGGTGACCTCAGGAGAGCGTGGCAGCGACGGTGGCGACGAGCAGAAGCTCAACGGCGGTGAGCAGAGCTCGGGCGCGGTGGGAAGCTGGCTGCGGCGGCGGAAACGCACGGGGAAAGGGAGAGAGAGAGTGGCGGAGCTCACAGCGGGGCGTAGCCGTTAAAGGTGGGCTCGGGGGAGGCTCGACGGTGGCAAATCGACAGCGGTGAGGTCCGGGTGCCCAAGGAGGAAGACGACGCAGGGACGGCGATGTAGAGGCACAGGAGCTCGAGCTCGGGGTCGAGGAGGACGAGCAGGTCATGGCGGAGCCCGTGGACGCGACGGCGAGGCGCGGGAGGGATTGCGGCCGCGGCTATGCCGGAGCCATGGCGACGGCGGCGCGGATGCGAGCGAGATCCAGAGGGAGAGAGGGAGGAGAGCGAGGGGCGAGGGAGAGGAGTGGCCAGGGAGGCCAAGGGGAGGGACGGGCCTCGCCCTTATCCTCTCGCCCACCAGCTCCGTCGCCGTGGCGGCCAGTGGCCGGAGCGAGGCGCGCTCGGCCACGGCGGGGGCGACATGGGGGCGGGAGCAGGTAGGAGACGACGGTTGGGTTGGGCCGGCACGGCCCAGTCGCCAGGTAAGTGGGCTTTGCCCTTTTTCTTTTATTTCCCTTCTGTTTTCCTTTTAATCTTTCTGTTTTACTTATTTTTGACCAATATTATTTATTGAAAAATGTGCCACTGGTCCCAATTAATATGTTGCAATATTCCCTAGGGCCACAATAAGTTTGAGAATTTTTGGAAGCTATTTGCATTTTCCAATTAATTTTTGAAGCACTTTAAAATGGTTTAAGTTGCTGTTATCAATGGTGGGGTCCACACCATGAGCTTGGTGATGTCGTTTTCCTCAACAACATTTGTTTTATGATTTGTCACAAATATGCAACATTTTATTTAGGCTGTTTGAGGATTTAAATTTATCACATAAAATCCTAGAGCATTTGAATTGAAATTTGAACTGGAATTTGAAATTCAACTTGATCAAAGTTCACTTAGCAAAATGTTTAGGTACTATTCATGATCATCATTGTAGCTTAATTACAATGATCACTGTAGCATAACACCAGGGTGTCACAAAATACTACTTGTGCATCCAAATCCTTGAGCCAAGTTTCTTCCATCAGAGTCCACCATACCTACCTATATATGGTATTTCACTGCCATTCCAAGTAAATTTGCATGTGCCACCTCTAAACATTCAAATAAACATCTGTTTTGTGTGCTCGTACCGCTCATGGAGCGACGGGGCAGTCATTAATTATCTTCCATGCTAAGCGGGTTATTCTCGGGATAAGTGTTTATTCACTTTTCAATGCACGAGAGAGGCTGGTAAAAAGGATTCCTAGTCCTGCATATTACAAAAATAAATAAACAAGAACTCCCCCTAGAAAGTTGATTGTTTGGATGGTACCCGTGGATATGGCTAGCCATGGAATGTGTTTGAATGGTGGAGGGGGGGTAAAATTTCAATTCTGTTTGGGAACCGCCAATAATGTGATTAGCATGGAAGATGTTGAAATCTCTTGTCGTGACATTGACAGGAAAGGCACACCACCAAAAATATATTCATCTCTATTTTAAGCAATGAACTCTGGCACCTCTGCAAATCCCTGCATCCCTCTGCGAAGGGCTTATCTTTTATTTTTCATGTTGAGTCAACTTCTTATTCCAACCTCAATTCTTTAGTTGGCAAGCATCATGTGGTGGGAAAGATCCAGACACATATATCCAGTTGAATATAGGTGATCATGATTTATTATTTGTTGACATTATCCCCGAGATAAATAAGTTGGGAGGCGAAACATTAAGCACCTATCTTCCTATGTGTTTGACTGAAACTATTTGTTCTAAAAATATGCTTTGAGTGTCAGCAATCATGGAAGACTAAATGATAGTTGATTATGTGGGATTTGCTAAACCAAAGCTCTTACATAGACCCTTCCCGAAAATAAGATGATTTGTAATTGTTTGATGACTGAAAACATAGTTTGCTAGTTTTCAAGAAAGTTTATGGTATATACTTTAACATGTGAATAACTTGCTACTTGATTATGAGAAGTTCTATGAGAAATACTTGCTGGTTTTGATGCTAGAAAAGTGGCTGAAATTATCCTTGATCAATATTATACATTATGCTAGCATTCACACTTCATAAATTACTTCTTTTATCATTTACCTACTCGAGGACGAGTAGGAATTAATCTTGGGGATGCTGATACGTCTCCAACGTATCGATAATTTATGAAGTATTCATGCCATATTTTCCTATGTTTACAATAATTTTATATGCTTTTATGCACTTTATATGATTTATTTAGAACTAACCCGGACTGACGTTGTTTTCAGCAGAATTACCGTGCTGTTGTTTTTGTGCAGAAAACTTTTTGATGATTTTTTCTGGAGGAAATAAGCAATATTGGAGCAAAGAACCACCGGAGGGGAGCCACCTATGGGCCACAAGCCCCCAGGCCGCGCCCTGGTGTGTGTTGGGGCCCACGTGGCTCCGTTGCGCGTGATTCCAACGCTGAAAATCCTATAAATCCCAGAAACCCCAGAAATAAATAGAGACTCTCCACTCAGCCGCCGCAACTCTCTGTTTTAACGAAAAACCAATCTGGAGCCTTTCCGGTACCCTGCCGGAGAGGGAAATCATCATCCGTTGGCATCTTCATCATCCCGACGGAGGCCATGACGAGGATGGAGTACTTCACCCTCGGGACCGAGGGTATGTACCAGTAGCTATGTGTTCAATCTCTCTCACTCATGTTCTTGAGATGGCACGATCTTGATGTATCACGAGCTTTGTTAATATAGTTGGATCATATGGTGTGTTTCCCTTGTTATCTTGTTGTTATGAATTGAATCTTTCCCTTTGAGATCTCTTTATGTTGGATTGAATATTGGATTTGAGAACACTTGATATATGTCTTGCATGTGGATACTCGTGGTGACAATGGGGTGTTCTATTGATTCACTTGAATTATGTTTTGGTACTTAACTTGCGGATTCCCGAGGTGACATTGGGGTAATCTATGCATAGGGGTTGATACACGTTCTTGTCCTACGTTCTCCGATAGAAATCTTGGGGTGCTCCTTGAAGTTCTTTGTTATGGATTGAATATGATAGATCTGAAATTGTTTGATGCATGTCGCATAATTTACCCACGGATACTTGAGGTGACATTGGAGTATCTAGGTGACATTAGGGTAGTTGATATGTATCATTGGTGTTATTTTAGTACAAACTCAAGGGCTGTTTGTGACACTTATAGGAATAGCTCAAAAGATTGATCAGAAAGTATAACCTTGAGGTGGTTCTACTACCTACACCAATTTCATCGTATCTTCTCCGCTAGATAGGAACTTTGGAGTGATTCTTTCTTGCACGTTGATGGATGGTTATATGATTCAACTATGTTAGCATTGTTGGGAGATTGCACTAGTGAAAGTATGAACCCTAGGCCTTGTTTCCAAGCATTAATATACCGTTTTGCTTGTTGTTTACTATTTGCTACCTTGTTGTTTTTACATTTCCATATTACAAAAACCTATATCTACCTTCCATATTGCACTTGTATCACCATCTCTTCGCCGAACTAGTGCACCTATACAATTTGCCATTGTATTGGGTGTGTTGGGGACACAAGAGATTCCTTGTATTTGATTGCAGGGTTGTTTGAGAGAGACCATCTTCATCCTACACCTCCCACGAATTGATAAACCTTAGGTCATCCACTTGAGGGAAAATTGCTACTGTCCTACAAAACTATGCGGTTGGAGGCCCAACAAAGTCTACAAGAATAAAGTTGCGTAGTATACATCACCTACCTACATGTCATTTTCATAGCCATTCTGAACATATCACCATGCACTACCATCATTTTATATCACATGATTAGAGACATGTGTTTAACTTTGCCTTGCATGATCACAGTATGGCTATCTAAATATGTTCATAGCTTGTCCGTTTTTTTATGTCTATGCTACGCCGGATCATTGCACATACTGATACACTATCAGAGGCATTCATCATATATAGTTTCTCTCATGTTTTCACTTTTGAGTTATGATTACATTGAGCTAAAGTGAGTCATTATAAAGTATATTGATCATCATTGTAAGGTGTTGCTTCTACAAAAAGGAGAGGGGAAATAAAAGATGCGCCATAGAGGTGCCACAAAAAATAGAAAAGAGAAAGAAATAAAGAAATAAAGAAAAAGAAAAAATAAGAAGAAGAAGAAGAAAAGAGAGGAAGAGAGAAGGAGCAACACCATTATCCTTTTTAGCGTGCACTTGTGCTTCAAAGTAGCACCACTTCATTCATTGTCAAGTAGAAAGGTTCATGAGCTTAATGTTTCATACTAGTGGGGAATTTACATTATAGAACTTGGCTTGTATATTCCGATGATGAGCATCCTTAAAAGCTCGAGGTCTTCATGAGCAAGCAATTTGGATGCACCCCACTTAGTCCATAGGAGAGCTTTCATATATTCATAGCTCTATGTGCATCCTAGTTGCATGCCGATCACTACTCCTTGCATTAACATCGATCAAAAGGCCTCTCCATAGCCTAATGGCCTGTTGTGTTGATGCAAGCCTTTCTTTGTTTTTGACTTCTCAAAACCCCAACATTTTCTATCTTTCCCTTAAGTGTAAGGCTTGCGTATGTAGTTGAGCGGTTTAATAACACAGACAGACAATCTTGCTATTGTACCTGGTATGCCTCGGGTTAGTGTTTTTGAAGCGATTGCCAATTCTTGATTTCTTTTGCCTATGATCATTATTGATGTGCTCCTAACATAATATTGACCTTCTGTCTAAACCTTTGGCAATGGGAATTTGGGCTACACAAAAATATTTTCCTGTTTCTCAACCTCCATGGCAATGTAACTAAGGGGATAACTTGTATCACTCCCTTGTTGGTTAACTTTTTCATGCTTGCACAATGAATATGGACATCGGTTTTGGGGTTTGGTTCAATGTAAGCTTTAGAGTTGGTAGCAATGAGCTTTTCGTAGTCAACTTTCTTACTCGAGGACTGTGATAGCCTGGCTTATAAGGGATGGTAGACTAGTCATATAAATAAGGAATTCCTTCTTTTTTGGGAGCCCATTTGGGAAGAACTCCCAAGTTAAGCATGCTCAGCTTGGAGTAATTTCAGGATGGGTGACCAACCGGGAAGTTGTTCCCGGGTGCGCACGAGTGAGGACAAAGTGCTAGGAAAGACTAGTGTTCGTTTGTGGGGTCAGTCTAGATCTCGCCAGGGGTAACGGCCAGTGGTGGGTGTGCCCCAGGCGTTACAAGGACGAGCAAGTTTCAAGCATGGGGAGGTTTATGGCTCTATATTTTATGCATTTTAGTGCTCATTTGTTGCATGTTCTCTCCATATATTATGTCCCATTGAACCAAATAGTTGTCCATTATGCATGATTATCGATATTTACACTAGTCCTTGTGAGCATTGCACATTTGGTATTTTAGTTGGTTTTCTTTGTTTTCTTGTGTCTACATGTGTTTGGGAGTAACCTAGGACCAAACACGATGAAAGGACCAAGGATGGGTTCAATACGGAGACACCCAGGGGCCAGACTTAGCCATTCCGAAGGTCAGGAAAAGTTTTTTTTCCAAGGTGCTCCAAATCAAGATCTAAGACCAGTAATGGATTACGCCGTTCATACAAATCCAACGAGCCCGAGAACGTCAAATTCCCAGTCCGTGTGAACAAATGGCGGCAGATTTTCTGGAGAGGGACAAATTAAAATATGACCTTTCATGCGACGGTGGCTGGTCGTTTGGCTAGTCGTATGACTTGCATACAGCTCTGAAAGTTGCCCTTTCAGACACGATTCTTCACCGATTTCCTCCCCAATTGTTCCCACGAGATCCTTGGCTCATAATGAAGAGATTGGGAATGGATAAGGCTCATCTTGAGCCCTTCAATGGAGGAGGAGGATCTACATCAGCGGTGGAGACCCGAGAAGGCCTCGTATATAAACTTCTCCAACCCTAGACACCACGCTAAGACATCATCATTCACCACAACCCCGGGAAGGGCCGGGAGGTTCTCCCCCTTGGGGGAGTCTTTTCCCTTCACAACTCCACCATGCCACGCAAGGAGGAGGCGGCGGCCTCATCACCACCACTGTCACCGGGCACCGGTCCTGGCTTGGCTGTGTGCGCCAATGTCCATCTCCCTCTCGATCTCCATCCTCACACCTGTAATTTGTAAGATTGAACATGTGATTATATTAATGAAGCATTACTCTTTGTGCTATTCATCTATGTTTGAGTGATTGATCCAGCTCTAGGTTGAGGTATGATCTAGTATGCAAAATTATTCTTTGTGGCATGATCCAGTATTACTCGCGTTGCACGTAATGTTGGGAGACGTCCTTTCTTGTGATCTTGTTATCACTTGCACGTATACTTGTACTAGTATTCCGCGGCAACTAAGGTGTCCCTCTAGTACTAGTAAGACCGAAGGCTAGACACCTCCTTTCTCCCTGTGCAATCCTACAGTTACAAAACCGCTTATTTACTTTATGTTCTAACTAAGTTTATTTCCACATTCTAACATTTAGTTTATTAAAATCCCTTTTATTCTTGCTTTCCTAGCAACTGATAGAATAAACTATTTCCAAACTACGGTTTGGGTGCAAACACATTGCGCAGACAACGTATTGTTGGTAGTGTCTACCTATTCGCTCCCTGAGGGATTCGCGTGGGATCGAGAAGAGGCATATAGAGGGGGGTAAATCGACAACTTCACCAAATAAAAACCTAAAATTTTCCCAATTTTAATTGTTGGCAAGATTTAGCAATTTTATCAAGTCTAGCACACCCTACACATGCAAATCTACGAGTATAGCAACGAAAAATAAATACATGCACATGTAAGTAAGGAGTATAGATAGGAAGATCAAACGCAATAGGTACTCAAAGTTTTTCCCGTGGTTCCGATAGGTGGTGCTATCGTACATCCACGTTGATGGAGACTTCAACACACAGAGGGTAACGGTTGCGCGAGTCCACGGAGGGCTCCACCCACAAAGGGTCCACGAAGTAGCAACCTCGTCTATTCCATCACGACTTACGTCCACGAAGGACTAGCCTCACTCGGGGTAGATCTTCACGAAGTAGGCGATCTCCTTGCCCGTACAAACTTCTTGGTTCAACTCCACACGAATTGGAGGCTCCCAAGCGACAACTAACAATTCTAGGGGACACCACTCTCCAAAAGGTAATAGATGTGGTATGGATGATGAACTCCTTGCTCTTGTGCTTCAAAAGATGGTCTCCTCAACACTCAATCACTCTCTCATAGACATTGTCTTGGTAGAAGAGATTGATTGGGTGCAAAGCAACTTGGGGAGGCTAGGAACCAAGATTCATATGGTTGGAGTGGAAGATCTTGATCTCAACACATGAGTAGGTGGTTCTATCGCAGAAAATAAATGGTGGAAGTGTTTGCTTATTATGAGTGCTCTCTCTGTCAATGAGAGGGAGGTGGAGGGGTATATATAGCCATCTCCAAAAATCCAACCGTTACAACATTATTGCCCAACTCGTGGAACCAAAGTAAAAACTCGGTTGCACCGACTAGTGCAAAATGCTCTAACTTTAGGCTTTTCGGTGAGATCGATATACAGCTTCTCGGTGAGTCCGATTCAGTTAGCCTGGGTAGTTCCTCACTTCGGTAGCACCGATTTGTAAAACTCGGAAATTCCAATATTTAGGAAATGGATACCAGAAGGTTGGTCACTGCTTTTCAGTTATACCGGGATGGAACTTGGTTACACCGAGTTGATAGAGTTTGGCTTTGGATTCTGTCTAAGGAAAACTCGGTGGGGCCGATTGTGGAAAGTTGGTGGCACCGAATTTGACTTTTAGGATTTTGATAGAATATTTTGTGGGAGAATTCTTGAGGGTTTTTAGTGGCTAATCTCTAAGCACTTGAGCAACCAAATCATCATGAATACCCCATCCCCTTTTAATAGTATTGACTTTCCTATGGACAGAAATGTGATTTCTCACATAAATATAAAATGTAGAGTCTTGAAGGTTTAAGCTTAACCAATCATGTCCTTTCCTTCTTGGGGTCCCTCCTCACACATTCCAGCCACAACATTCTTTTGGACTTAATCTGAAACACTAGGTAGAACCATTAGTCCAAAAGATAATGTATGTTGTCATGAATTATCAAAACCTCCAAGGGAGAAATTGTGCTTTCAATCTCCCCCTTTTTGGTAATTAATGACAACATACAATGAAAGCTTCAATTTAAAGTAAGTAGTAGTATATGACAGCTCTGAGAGACATATGACTAATACAAGCTCCCATTAGTTCTATGATTGTGAGTGCCATTTTAATCGATATCAGTAGTAATATGTTACAAAATTTGTTCATGTACATACATAACACTATTAATTTGTTCTCATTCAAACACTGCCAATGTGCATCTTGTACTACAAAGACTGTTGCATTTATAGCTTCCTCGTAAAATTGACAATTTGTTATTACACATGACAGAAACAAAGGAGGGGTGAGAACCAGAGCATCCTACTACATAGACTCTTCGAGTAGAACCATGGCATGGCTGATGAAGAAATTGACATGACTCTATCTAAGAATAAAGCAGGCCCATGTGAAGCATGCAAGTACAAGCATGGCTAGCCATTTCTTGTTGGCGAATACTTTGAGAAGTGCAGTTCCACTTGTCGCAAGTTACATAAATATTGCATGGACAAAATGTCAGAAGTAGAAGATACTAACATTCTACAAGTGCACTACGACATTAGGCATTTCAATCATCTTCCGGGTACCATCAATGTGGAATTCGAGGACTTTCATCTCTTCTTCAACTTCGATGAGCTTGCTGCCACTCTTGTCAAATGCTTGATGTTGTAAGTACTTCACAAACTCTGATCAACATCTCCATACAAGGCTGTAAACGAACAAAAGCTAATTGTATTGTATTCCTCTCAGGGGGATTGACGTTGCGGAGATCATTAAGGGTGCATGCGTATTTCATAGATCCTGATTTAGCAAACGGCATTTTGTTACATAATAATTATACATGCAAGTCTTCCATTGAACATGTCGCCAATATCTTGTGGAAGTTACAGCTGGCAGAATTCTTCATGTGGCCATATCATGAATGGTAAGTTAAATATACAACCACACATACATTGATCATCTTTCAGTTTTTGACATAGTTCGTAAGTTCAAGGTTTTGTAAACTATAGCCATCACAAGATCTTGGTGGTCATTGTTCCAAAATGCAACACAGGTTACTAGCTGGATTCTCTTAGAGATTCAAATAAGCATCAGGATCTGAATCATCTTCAGGATTTCATTGATAGGTCTTGAATTCTTTGAAGTTAATATGTTGTGTTCATATCTAGTTCAAGAATTGAGTATGTGAAAATTCATCTTCAGTTGTAGTGTATTGTCAAAAAACATAATTTAGGAGGGATACGGTTCGATCGCCAACTACCTCTGCAACACATGATCGTTTCTCCGATAAGACAACGAAATCCGTTATTTTCAGAAAATGCTAGTCAGATATTCAAGTTTCTAAGTAAACCTCTTTCTATTTCTCTCCAAAGAAAAAAAGAAACAGCTTACACCGGTTAGGTTGTTCCTAACAGGGAAGTACATGACTAATAATGTACAAAAAAATTCAGTGTCCTCAACAACAAGAAGGGACCAACCTATGTGGATACTACGTTTGCGCACACATGATGAACCTATGCAAACATGTTGAATGTGGTGCCGATGCTAACAAAATAGAACCAGTAAGTATGTTTCTTAATTACTATCTTCTACTCCACACATATGTCACATTCTGATATAAAAATCTTGAAGTTGATATTCGGACCGATGACCTCAGAACCGCTCGCCGCAGATGAATTGTTGTCTGTTAGGAAATTTATCAGCACCTTCTTTGTGAAACACTATATCAAGCCCAGTCCAGCCTGTGAAGATTTCAACATTCATATCTCCCAAGAATAAGTATGCATTCATATGGTGTTATCATCTAAACATATACGCATGGATGCATTGTTTTCCATGTGATCATTTCTTCGTATTTCATACACTATGATTATGTACTACGTATGTCGGTCATACATCTATGGAATTTAGCTAGCATTTGTTCAATTAAATATTGTGGCGAATTTTGATGAATGTTCTTCCTGTGGACACTATTTATTCAATTGCATATTGTGGCGAATTAAGACGAATGTTCTTCATGTGGACATTATTTGTTCGATTGCATATTATGGCGAATTTGCTAATCATAGGGTGCTTCAAATGCGATATTTTACAATAACATGGCCATTTCAGCACACACGGTTCAAGCAACTAAGCGTGTGTGATCCAAAATGGAAAGCAGATGCAACTCATAGCGCACTTGTATGTGATCTAAAGAAAAGCACACGAGATATAAACTGAAACATTGGTGATACATAAGAAATCACAGGCGATTTGCAACACTTCTATGTGTGTGTAGGAGCTCCTCAATCATTTGCGATAGCACCTTATCTCACACGTGAGCCAACGGGAAACCGTGCCCAATGCAAAGACGATCCCACGCGTAAATTGTTCAGGAAACGTGTGCAATGATATCATGCATGGCAGATGCTTGCCAGAGAAAACTCGTGTGCGATGATGCAGATATCACACACAGTTTCTACGATGGCCCGTGTGGATTAGGTAATGTTTCGCAACGGTTAAAGGTCAAACGTTGTTTGTTTTCCATGAGCAATTAGATGTGTTTGACTCGTGATAGACGTGTGTGATTGATCCCCAATCCCACACGTACGCCCAAAATATCGTGTGTGCGATATGTTCATGCATCGCACACGATTATACTTGGGAGAACGTGTGCACCATCGCCGACAATTTTTCCGTATCGTGTGGGATGGACCCCTGTATCGCCCACACAGGCAAGGCGATGGTTTAAACATTCGTCGCGGAAAGGGGTTAAAACCGTTTGTATAACACGTCATTGCACCGGTGCTTGTTCTAAGTGCTCTCTCTACGAATCAGAGGGAGGTGGAGGGGTATATATATCCATCTCCAAAAATCCAGCCGTTACAACATTATTGCCCAACTCAGTGGAACCGAAGTAAAAATTCGGTTGCACCGACTAGTGCAAAATGCTCTAACTTTAGGATTTTCGGTGAGTCCGATTCGGTTGACCTGGGCAGTTCCTCACTTCGGTAGCACCGATTTGTAAAACACAGAAATTCCCATTTTTAGCAAATGGATACCAGAAGGTTGGTCACTGCTTTTCGGTTGTAGCGAGATGGAACTTGGTTACACCGAGTTGCTAGGGTTTGGCTTTGGAGTTCGTCTAAGGAAAACTCGTTGGGGCCGATTGTGGAAAGTTGGTGGCACCGAATTTGACTTTTAGGATTTTGACAGAATATTTTGTGGGAGAATTCTTGAGGGTTTTTGGTGGCTAATCTCTAAGCACTTGAGCAACCAGATCATCATGAATACCTCATCCCCTTTTAATAGTATTGGCTTTCCTATGGACTAAAATGTGATTTCTCACATAAATATAAAATTTAGATTCTTGAAGCTTTAAGCTTAGCCAATCATGTTCTTTCCTTCTTGGGGTTCCTCCTCACACATTCCAGCCACAACAATCTTTGGACTTAATCTGAAACACTAGTTAGAACCATTAGTCCAAGAGATAATGTATGTTGTCATGAATTATCAAAACCTCCAAGGGAACATATGTGCTTTCAATCTCCCCCTTTTTGGTAATTAATGACAACTTACAATCAAATATTCAATGTAAAGTAAGTGGTAGTATATGACAGCTTTGAGAGACATATGACTAAGACAAGCTCCCCCTAAATGTGTGCAATTCCTTTGTAAGGAATAGTTGATTTGGAATGCATGAGTGCACACATAGTAGACAGGACATGACAAGTCATATGTACCTTTGCTATATGCATCCGATAAATAAGAATGAAGTGTCTCCATGTTCAGGACTCGTTCTTACAAAACAATATGTGCAAGAAGCAAGAGGTTATCTTGACCAAGGGTATGATGCATATACTTACCTTGAAGTTCTGGAGCATTTTACTATGGAAACACACTTGAGAAAACTGGGTTATATAACACAAGGATATTTCTTTCATAAAGATGCAAGGAACTTCAATTGCACCAAGGTTTGGAAGACATGTAGATGATAGTATTCTCTCAAGATTAACATGTATCCAATTATTTTAGAGCTTGCTCCCCTGAATGTAGATTTTAGTTTCTCCTCTCCCCCAGAATCTTAGCATGTAGATATGGGAGTAGGTAAGGTGATAAAAGTCCAACGAGAAAAATAAAGCACAAAACATGAATCCATGTCACTTAGTCTTTTATCTCTCTCTCTCTCTCTCTCTCTCTCTCTCTCTCTCTCTCTCTCTCTCTCTCTCTTTCCTTTTAATAATATTGAAATGAGTTGATCTCTCCCCCTAAATGATTAGCTTTGAGCTTTGATATTCTACCCCTGAAGCTTTTAATTTAAGCTTTGATCTTTCTTCCCCTTTGGCATTAATTTCCAAGAAGGGTCAGAGGGTAGGTTTCATCGTTTTGTCACAACAGATGTCCTTGTGAAAGGACTAAGTTGTGAGGCCATCGCAACTAGGTGGTAGCATGAACGAGGTTATTCACAATAGAGAGACACGAGTTTTACCCAGGTTCGGACCCTCGCGGTGGAGGTAAAAGCCCACATCCTGCTTGATTGCTATTGCTGATAACGATGATCTCGATTACAAGGGTGCTATTTCGCTACCTCTAGTCTCGAGAGCTTATACTTTGATCTTGTCTAAGACTTGTCTGGAACCTGTCATTTAGATGACCCAGGAGCCCACTTTATATAATAGCAGGGTCCGTGGGGTTTACAATAGGTTTCCGGGTTCTACCCGTAGTCGGAGTCCTACTCTAAGTCTCATAACCTTATGTGTCTTTCAAGTTAGGTGGACTCCTTCCAGTATTGGGACTCCCATAAGCCGCCAGTTGTGGTGCTCATGGACGAGCCGGCCTGATGGGCCGGGTCTTCTTCATGCTGAGTCTAATTTCTCTAGCCCTTCTCCTTCTGGGCCTCACCGTGAGTCGGCCCATTGGTTTCTTCTGTGAGTCGACCTTCTGTCGGGTCTGGCCTTGGGCTTCAACTTGCTTTTGTCACGAGCCGGAAATGATGTGACTCACTGAGCCTCGACGCTCAGGGCCAGGTCACACTCATGCCGAGTCTCAACCGTGGGGAACATCCCCAACATTAGCCCCCAAGTTAGCTTGAATTTATTCATGCTAAGCTCCGGAAAATAAGAATAATTAATATGTTTAAGAGATCAGCTCGCTCAAAAGGCCGCCTTATTCAATGAAACAACTTCTGGAAAATCCTGGTTTCTTTGTCATATCAGTGGGCCAGCTTCACAATCAACTTGCTGATGCTTGTCCTTTGCAAGAAAATATTGGAAAAATAACACATTTGACGTTGAGCCGACTTCCAGTGCCTTGGCTTGCTGAAAATATTGGGAATCAAAAATTTCGTCTGATGTTGAGCCGGCTTTCAATGCTTCGGCTTCATAAAAATTTGGGAATAAGAAATCCGTCTGATGTTGAGTCGGTTTTTAATGCTTCTGGGCCTTCTATGAATAACTTGGAGGAGATGAACTTTGCAAGCCGCCACCAAGAAAATGAGATCCGGCTTGCTCAAATTTGACAACTTGAAGGTGTTCTTCTATGTTTTTTATCTCCGTATTACCTGTAGCCCCCAACCTCCGAGTTTATCAGTTCATGATGACTTGGTGCTTTGTATATAAATAATAGCTTGACTTTGTAGCCCCCAAGTGTCGAGTTGTCTTGCCTGTAGCCACCTAGGACTTGAACTTTGTTTTTTAGATATACAACTGCAAATAGTGTAGCCCCCAAGTCTTAATCGTAGTGTGATTGCTTAAGACTTGCTTAAATATAAATGTTTGCAACTTTGGAGAAATCCGAGTTGTTCATTTGAGTCACCAGTCATAAACTGAATGTTTTGCATTTCACATGTGTAGCCCCCAAGGGCCGGCTTATCAGTATGGGATGGGTCGGATCTTCAATTTGGACCTTATGATCTGTTTAAACAATTGAACGTTGTAGCCCCCAAGTGTCGGGTCGCATGCTTGAAGCAACTTGGTACTGTTAGAAAATTTGTAGATCGTGAACTGAGTAGTGTAGCCCCCAAGTGTCGGGTCGTATGCCTGCAGCGACTTGGGACTTACATGTACTTCTCCTTTGAAAAGAATACCATCATATGATGTAGCCCCCAAGTGACGGGTCGCATGCCTGCAGCGACTTGGGACTGTTGTGATAATAATATAACCCCTCTGTATTTATACAAGCAATGCTAAATCAGGCCAGCTCAGAAATTTTTGAGTTTGAAGGAGGAGGACTTGTTGCTTTATCTGGCAGTGCCATAATGCACTTCAGAAATTCTCTTGAATTGATATTAATCTGACTTGAATGAATCCTTGACCGTGGTTGCAATGCAACCTGGTAATTTATTGTTTGTACGAATATCCTGGAATATTGCCTTTATGCTTGAAATGAAATCCTTGCCCGTGGTTGCGGTGCCACCCGACAATTGACTTTACAAGCTTGTTTTGCTTGGAATAGAAAACCATGAATCCTGGTTGTCATGCAACCCGACAAATCATGTTGCCATAATCTTATATTTACTAATTGGATGTACCATACAAGCCTCCATATTAATCATCGTTATTAAAAATATCTTAACCATTCAATTTAAATAATGATAAACCTTAACCCTACGATTTACGTTGCTCTGTAGAAAAAAATAAGGACAACCTGACACGACCAGAAAATAATACACAATTTGTACCATCAAGAAAAGCAAAAGCTACACATGGATGACTCGATACAATCTATTAAAAAATATGAAGACCGTCTTATAGAAAAAATGTACAACATCATGTTAAAAAAAGGTACACAGTCCTATCATGCTCTCCCACTAGCACGTTTACATTCTTTTAAAATGTCACACACGTCCTGTGTTAAAAGAAAAGATGATTGACTCGATACAACATGTCAGAAAATAATATGATTTTTTGCAAAATAAATAAATAAATAATAATATGAAGACCGTCTTATAGAAAAAATGTACAACGTCCCGTTAACAAAAAGTACAGAGTCCTATCATGTTCTCCCACTAGCACGTTTCCATACTTTTAAAAAGTCACACACGTCGTGTGTTAAAAGAAAAGATGGACATTGTTTTAAAATAACCATTAGATTTTCATTGTGCGTCTAGGATTAAACGAGATATTGAAAATCTTTTTTTTTGAGAGAGAGAAACTCACGTTTACAAGGGATGTCCTATAGGCCCAAGAGTCCAACATGTTTATTTCAAAACAATAGAGTCCAGATCAATTTAGACAGTCTTGTTTGGCACATAATGAGTACTGAAAAGGAGTTCTTGCAGTACTTTGGGAGTAAGAAGCAGCTTAAGCAAAATACCAAGTTATGGTGCAAACCACCGCAGGACTAACTCAAGATCAATACTGATGGCAGCTACAACAGTGGCAACGGATCAGGAGGTTGGGGCTACGTGATCAGGGATTCGGATGGAGAAGTGGTCATAGCAGGAGCTGGTGGTATGGAGTATGCACAGGATGTGCTGCATACAGAGGCTGTCAGGCTGAGGCATGTGTCCAGGCAATACATAAAGCGCAGGAACTTGGCATTAGCAAGGTGATTTTGCAAACAGATGCTACACTTTTGGTTCAGGCGATCAAGTCATCAGCTTATGATTTGTCTCCCAATGGAGTGCTTTTTAGAGAAATTAAGTCTTTTGTTTCGTCGAACTTTCCTTTTGCATTTTTTTTTGAACACAGCACAGACGCAAGCGCTCATATACACGCGCATACACTCACCCCTATGAACGCACTCACGCACACCTTACCCCTATGAGCATCTCCGAGAGACTAAGCTGGCATATCATCTTGAGATTTACGAAGTCACCGTAGGCGCCTCGTCGTCGACGGGAACGTCTCCTCCCACTGAATGCGCATCGCCGGAAATCCTGAAATAAATCCAGAAATAATGCAAGCACCAGGACTTGAACCCTGATGGGCTGGGGATACCACTGTCCCTCTAACCATCCAACCACAGGCTGGGTTTGCATTTCCTTTTGCATTGATCATTGCCCACGGACATGTAATAAGGTAGCATACGCTATTGCGCTGTATGGGTCGAAGATGGTGCATGCACCCCCGACTGTATGGTTGGGTGATGTTCCTACCTCCGCCCAAGTTCTTGTTGCCAGCGATTTAGCTCGGCACGTTGAGTAATGGAATACATTTTTCCAGGTTAAAAAAAAACGTGTTATACATGGAAACAAATGTGTAAAAAGAGAAGAAAAAAATAAAAATGTACAAGGGACCAACGTGTTATACCAGGAAAGAAACGCCCAGATTGAGAAAGACAAGAAGTATAAAAGAAGAAGCAAACGTCACTTCCCTGAAAAATACTAGGAAACGTCCAAATTGTATCTAAGATTACCTAACAAACTATAGTTCTTCTTTCCCGAAAATACTAGCCAAGTTACCCATGCATGCATCAACGTCACAGACTAACGTCTCTTTACTAAAAAAATATGCGTATAGTATTTTCTTTTAGACAGACCTACGTACAGTATTTAAGTGTGTGGTGCGTTCATCCAGGTACGTGAAATATTTGTTCTCACCAAATCCCCACCCACACAACCAAAAGGGCTATATGCATGTACAAACAAAATCAACCCCGTCTACAAATCACACAGACATATATCTCTGAAATTTGTTTGGGACATGCACATAGTTCTCTGAAAATGAAAAAAAGGTGTCGAAATATTTTCAAATCTATGTCACAAATATATTAATAAATAGATCTAAGATTATATTTTAAAAAATCAAAATTGTGAAATTGTGCAGGCGCATTAGAAAATGCACTGTTGTTTAGAAGTCTAGACATGCCGCTTAAGTGTAATAAGCAATAAGACCACAATAATGTGAGAGCACTTAATTAATAAAAGCAAAAGTTTAATAGTAGCCAAAAGGAGAAATAAAGCTATATATCATGGGCTCAGACACCGACTAGCTAGCGGTCATCGCCTCAAGAAAAATAGCATAACTACTTTTCCCATTGACTTAGTTGAGATTTAAGAAGAATGGATTTTAGAAAATGTACAAAGTAACTTTTGAAATCGTATGGGTGGGCATCCAATAATTTGGGGGAATTTTTGGATAACACAAGTGTGAGCTTTTAGATTATTCAAGCAGACTTTCAAATTGCAATGCTGAAATAATATAAGTATGGTTTCCGGAACATTACAATCAAGTAAAAGAAAGATTCAATCAGAAATATAGAAATATAGCAAATTATTTAAAAGGCAAAAAACGCTTCCACGAGTTTAAACACAAATCTCAAGAAGTTCAGTGACCTTCCAAACATTTGAAAAGTAAAAAAGGATAAGCTTGGACTGAGTCGCGACCGTTATTTTGTAAGGCGTAAAGCTCACGTGCATGTTGAACTGATAAGCACTTGGTTGGTAGGGGAATCAATGAATTAGATATGGATATGTGGACCATAGACGAGATGTAGAGCGATCAGACATAAGATAATGTCGTAGAAGCGTTTGTTGCACCATGTCTTTAATGGAATATTTTAACCACGTGTATGCATGTGGAACCATGGAGTGACCATGCCAATAGTAACCGGTAGAGATAAAACACATAGATCATATATGTATAATTATGTAAAAAAGAAAACACATCTTCATATGTCTTCAGTAACTGTAGAAATTAGGAGTCGCTAAATATATATAATGGTGTCACTAATTTTAGTTGTGGCACAAAGTTGAAAACAAGTAGTAAATAGTAAAATGTTAATATAAATGTATTTTATTTCAAACTTCAACAAGATTTTAGACAAAATAGTACTTACAAAAACTCTATGTATAATATTATAATTTTCCAAAAAATTCCTAGCCCGTGCAGTAGCACGGGTTGACGACTAGTTGCTATAACTTGGAAATTTATTTTAAGACTCGGCCTTCCATAACATAAAGCCTACTCCTGTTTGATCAACCCGGTCATATAGACTTGATGTTGTTGATTGAATCCTTGGCCATGGTTGCAGTGCAACCCAGCAAATATATGTTTGAGAAATCCATAAGTGTTGTAGTTTAGTACAAAGCACAAGTTGAAAAAAATCCAAGACCCGGTCAATTAAATGACCCGACATTATATGTGACCCGGCGGATTTGTAACCCCGGAACTTAGAAAAATATACATGCGAGGAAAATGCAGAGATAGGCATAAAGACCGACTTTCGAAGCTTGAGTTGGATATATATATATATATATATATATATATATATATATATATATATATAGAGAGAGAGAGAGAGAGAGAGAGAGAGAGAGATAGAGAGATAGAGAGAAATAAATAGCATATGACATATAAAAAATAAATAACAAGTCGGCTTTCAAGGCACGAAATAAAGACCGACTTTCAAAGCTTGAGTCGGATTCGCTTCTGTGAAGCAGGCCTTGTAGCCTCTTATGGTTTATCCTAGCTCTCTGAAAGTCGGATCTCACGTGACTTAAGCCTGTGTTTTAACTTTGATAAGTTCACGGTCAACACAGTCCATGATAGGCATCAGTGTGATTGACTTATCGAAAGGACAACCGGGTCACCCACTAGTAGAAAACAGGCCTTTGGACCGGAGCATTAGTCCTGGTCGGGTTTTGCACCGGGACTAATGCGCCCACTAGTCCCGGTTCATCAGCCTATGCTTTAGTCCCGGTTCGTGAGGAACCTTTAGTCCCGATTGGTGTTACCAACCGGGACTAAAGGGGTGGTGGCAGGATTGCGATTAGCTGGGGCCCATGCGAGACCCTTTAGTCCCGGTTGGTACCACCAACCGGGACTATAGAAATTCCTATATGTAGATGCTTCTTCCAGCCCGAGCCCAAGCTCTCCTTTCTATCCTCTTTGTTTTCTTCCTTCCCCTGAGCTCATGAGGATTTGCCAAGATTTGTGAAGATTGGAGGCACCCATCCATTTTTGCCAAGATTTGTGAAGATTGGAGGTACCCCATCGTTCTAAAAGGTTAGCAACTTCATGCTTTCATCTCTCATTACTGTTTGGGAATAATTATGTGGGAGTTCATTTGATTTATACGCATGCAATTTGAGCTGAAATCCTCTTCTTAGTTTGCATGTGTAGGTGTGGTTTACTTAGTGCCTTCCCGTCCCCGTCCTCAGTTTGAGCTCAAATCCTCTTCTTAGTTTGCATGTGTAGGTGTGGTTTACTTAGTGCCTTCCCGTCCCCGTCCTCAGTTTGAGCTCAAATCCTCTTCTTAGTTTGCATGTGTAGGTGTGGTTTACTTAGTGCCTTCCCGACCCCGTCCTCAGTTTGAGCTCAAATCCTCTTCTTAGTTTGCATGTGTAGGCGTGGTTTACTTAGTGCCTTCCCGTCCTGGGCTGATGACGACGATAAGATCCAAGCGTGTGAACTCTGCGGCGAAGATAAGGGTCTTTGCGACCAGCCTAGGCTGCGAGACGGCAGGTTCTTCACCATGAAGCTTTACGAGGACTTCGATATTTCTATGGTACGCAAAGATGACAACTATTTTTTCGTAATTAAGCATGACTTCTGTTTCTTTGCTTCAACGTGTAATTTCTTCTTTATACAATTCGACTAGTTCATCCCCTGTCATGCAAGACGGTATTTCTTGGAGAGGCTCGGTTTCGAAGAGCACGAGAGTTTCGAGACGAGGAGAGCCAACCTGAGGACTAAACATGGTCACACATTTCTGGTCAAAGTAATGAATGCAGTTAATAACACAGAATTAGGGTGCTCAAATTGGGAAGCTCTTTGCAAGGCATATGGATTTCAGGAGGATATGGAAATAACCTTCGATCTTCGTCCTGAAGATCATATTGAAGGTAACATCGACATTTGGGTGGATGTCGATATGCTTCCTGTTTTACCTCCATGTGAGTTTATCAACCATGCATATTTGTCAACTAATTTGCATTCTATATTTAAAAATAGTTGGTGTTCATCCATACTAAATTTGTTAATTTATAATTTACAACTTATTTCGTTTCCTCGAGTGAAACACATAACATAATTGACACGACACACTACACTTATGGATCACATCTAACTTGGGAGGAGAAGGATGATCTTATCAACTTTGTTATTGGTGTCCTAGTTGGTAGGGAGATCTTCCCGTATAATTTGGGAACTATCCCAAATTATACATTGTACAGGACAGTAGTGCATAGGTTGAGGGCGGATGACATTCGCCGAAATATCTTGGTAAGAGTTGCTAATTAAGTACACTACTGTTGCGAAAATTGTATTGATTACATTTCTAACTAGGCTACTATTATGTTCTTCAACAGAAACTGCCAAATGAAGTTGTGCCTCTGTTGATGCAAGCCGAAGATAATATGACAATTAAAAGCCCCTTCCAGCCCAAGTTCTCTTTTGCATACTCGACTGAGCGTAAACCACCAAAACGGCTCCAAATTGAAGCATGGGGACAAATAAAGAAGGATCGCAAGCCACAAGTTGGAGACCGTTGGATCTCTTTGCTTCATCATGGAGACATAGGTGTTATTCTATTTTATGTCATTTTACCTAGGAGGAAGGACTAGGTCCTATGAGAGAGAAGTTTTTCTGGTTTATATTAACTTGCATGATCGATTAGGATGATTATTGTTATGATGTTTTTTTGTTTTATGAGATTTTGACTTGGTATGATTAAGATGATGATGAGTTGTTAGATGAGTAAGATAATGATGAGTTATATGACATATATTTGATTAAAGTGGATGGATGCAAGTGATCATGTTGAATTAGAGGAAAAAATCAAATGGAAAACACAAAGTGAAAAGGAAAAATAAACAATGAAGCCTTAACCGCTAGGCCTTTAGTCCCTGTTGGTGTTACCAACCGGGACCAAAGGTCCCCATGCCCTGGCGCGCGCTGCAGACCACATGGCCAGGGTTTAGTCCCGGTTCGTAGCCAACCGGGACTAAAGGCTTGGACCCTTTAGTCTCTATACTTTAGTCCCAGTTGTGGAACCGGGACTAAAGGCCCTTCCCAACCGGGACTAATGCCCTGTTTTCTACTAGTGACCTTTTCGGAGTAGCATCAAGCTAACAGGTAGGTTTAACCAAGTATTATGGTGGCATATCCCGGGTTAAGAGGGATGTTAATAGCTACACTCGATCAGTTGGAAGCCCCCAAGTGACCGTATGATCATGGAAAAGCTCAGCATAGGATATACAGGAGACAATGCTACTGCTGGAGAACATATGGGGTCCAGATAAGCCGGCTTTATTCCATTGATCATAATATGATGAGCCAATAAGGCAGGATACCTATGTTTGAACAGCGCATCATGGCAGCTAGTCCTCTTTGGCAACCTTTAATTTTTTTGCCAATAAGGTAGGGAACCCATGTTTGAACTACGCATCGTGGCAGCATGTCCTCTTTGGCAACCTTTAATTTTTTGCCAATAAGGCAGCAGCCTTCGGGACCGAGTTGTCTTCCATGCAACGACCCGGGTTTCTTGTATTTTTTGAAAATGGCCAAATCTTCCAAGCCATGTCTGTGTAGCCCCCGAGTCTTAAGTCGACTCGAGGAGTCGGCTTGAGATTCTTCATACTTGGCTGTGGCATAAGCCGACGTAGAGTTGACGGCTGAAAGATGAAATTTATTTAAGCCAGAGGTGATGTGGCGAGTTCGTGATCTTCATGATGCTCGTCGTACATCCTCAGCATATGTCGTTAAATAAAGCCATTTTTGCCCAAATTGGGTTCATATGCCTCTTGACCCATTCCTTGCTATTCTCTCTCGGTCCGTAACATCCCAAAATTCAAAATTTTGGAATGTTATATTAAATAAGTAATTATGATTGATTGTTTGATTGTTATGTGATTGATTGTTTGAAATTGAGTGGAAATTTGAAAAAAATTGAAAGTTAATGAGAGGGAATGGAACGACTTTCCCAAACTTTCACTTTGAATTTTGACCTCAAGGAATTCAAATTCATTTCATCACAAAACCCTAGAGTGAAGATGATATGACTTCTTCCATTAAAAAGATATGAAAAGGGATATGAACATGATTTGAATTCCATTTGAAATATTTTCAAACCAGAAACTTTATGCAACTCAATGAATTTCATGAGAGAAAATAAAATGACTTCTTCCAATTCTAAGAAAGAGTGTTGGAAGTTTCAAAGAATCATTTTGAAAGTCATTTTTGAAACCCACTTTCATTCTGAAGTTATTTGAATTTCCAAATTTCAAATTCTTTGAAAGTTATTCAAAATGAGAGGAGTAATATGACACTTCAACATCAGAGGCATTTGAAATATATTTGATAAACGGAAAAATCAGAAAAGTTTTGGGAAAGTTTTGGAATTCAAATTCAAAGCAATTTTTGGAGTGGTTTTCAAATTATTTTCTCCAAAGTTAAAATATATTGAAAATAGGGTGAAATTATTCCCTTAAATAGAAACTTGGTGAAAGATGAATTTGAAATCATTTTGGAATTTTAAAAATATTTTTTTTGGATTTTATTCAAACACCGGCACTATTTGAATTTTGAGATTTTATGTGGAATTGATTTGCATTTGAAAATATGTTCATAATTTAGGAAATCTTTTTCTAAAAAAAATTGACATACAATATGCCTATATAAAATGTATTTGTTTTTTGTTTATTTATTTTTTTCCTTGTTGTTTGGAAAAAAACAACCCACGTGAGGTTGGGCCAACCACCTCAGGAGGTCGTCCTCAACCTCACGATAGGAAGCTCCAGATCGCCATGGCTGCGCGATCCCCGCGCCCGGGGCCCCCCTTTCCTTCCCCCCTCACCCCAGGAAGCTTCCCCACCGCTCCGCACCTTCCTTCTCCGCCTCCCCGTGCCTTTATGGCCATCAAGTTCGAGATTCTCGCTCGCCAGAAATCTGGTAATGGCCGTTTTTTCTCGGCTTGCCGCTGCGCCCTAGGCCCTCCCCGCCCATATATAAAGCTTGCCCGAGGTCCCTCTATTTACCCTCGGCCGATTTTACCCTTGGGAGCCCAAACCACCCTCGCCATCCAGAGCAATAGCTCGTCGTAGTTCGTCAACTCCGGCGACCATTCCACACCGACAAAGGCTCGGACCGGACCTGATACGGCCTCCCCTGAGGTTGTTGAGACCTCCTCTTCCACGTACCTGACTCTCCCTTCGTGGGGGACCAGACCATTGCTGGATCCAAGCTGATCTACATCATCTTCCCCAACTCCGGTAACTAACTCCGGTGAGCTGCAGAAATCACGTAATTGAATTTTCAGCAAAAATAGCAATCTTAGAAAATTCATATCTATTAGTATACTTATTCAAATTGAGTGATTTCAATTGCTACGGTTTCAAAAAAATGTGTAGTTTCTGTTAGATCTAAAAGTTTTCATGTTTGAACAATTAAAAATTGAAGTTGGACAGATTTTCTTTAAAACCTAGATTGGTAATATCTTTTAATAGAAAATAGGTTTTCATTTGTTTCCTTTTGAAATTTGTCACTAGATCTTTTGCCTATCCAGTAATATTTCACCAGCTATTTTTGGAAGAATTTAAAGTTGAGTTAAACCAAAAAACAATAATGTTTTGACTATAGATTTGTTTTATTCTTAAACTATTTGTTTTTAATTGTTTTTAAGTATTTCTTTTTTTCACTTTCGAAAAATTATAATATGTGTATGTTAGACATCAGTATACAATTTTATTAATTAATTAATTTTACTACTGTTTTGTATTAAAACTTGTATAGTTCATAACTAGAGTTTTATAATAGCAATTAAATTGATTGCTTTTGCTAATAAAATTTTGAGTAAAATTCCTTCTGTTAAGATTAATAAAAATCTTTTTTTCTGTTAATAATTGCTATACTACAGAAAACTATTTCTATTTTTTTTACAACTATCGAAGTTTTCGAAAGTGTTTTCTAGAGATTCCTATGAATTGATCTTTGTGTTTATTTTGGATTTCACTTTTGGCTTTCTTCATGTAATGCATTTTAAATTACTTGTTGATGCCCTTGTATGAGTGTTTGCTTATGTATGCATTTTTTTGCTTTGTTAGACTATCTGATGTGTGAAGCTTGCTGCTATGAATCACTAGGGTTTCAAGGACATCACCAAGGCAAGTCACAGTTGATCATATTGTCGATATACCCATGTTTTCATTGCATTAGATCCAATATTTCCACCATGCATTCAAGTAGGTAAATTTGAAATATTGGTTCTTGAGTAGTATCATGAGGTAGGAACCCATACCCTTGTTACTGAGCCCCGAGAATCGATGGATAGTTGTTATTGCTAGGCTTTAGTAGACGGGGATTGGTATGAGTGATTCATGAAAGTTGTGAGAGTGAAGATGATCTACATCAACCTCAAGACTTCAAGACTTCAACGATTTCAATACACCTATGGGTGGAATAATTGCAAGGACGGGGAATCACTGGTGCAACGACGTGCTATACAAACGGTTTTTAACCCCTTTCCCCGACGTAGTTCTAAACCGTCGCCTTGCATGTGTGGGCGATAGGAGGGTCCATCCCACACGACACGGAAAACCCATCGACGATGGTGACCAACGAACGCAAACGATATGCAAATATAATTGTGTGCGGTGCAGGAACATATCACACACATGATATTTCGGGCTTACGTGTGGGATTTGGGATCAATCACACACGTGCAAGACGAGTCAAACGCGTCTAATTGCTCATGGAAAACAAACGGAGTTTGACCTTTTACCATTTGCGAAACCTTACCTAATCCACACGGACCATTGTATAAACTATGTGTGATATGTTCATCATCGCACACGAGATTTCTCTAGACACCGTCTGCTCATCGGACACGTTTCCCGAGAAAAGTACGCGTGTGATCGTCTTTGCATCGGGCATGGTTTCCTGTTGGATCATGTGTGAGATACGGTGCTATCGCAAACATTGAGGAGCTCGTACGCACAAGTACGAGTGTTACAAACCGTTTACGATTACTTATGTATCACCAACGTTTTAGATTATATCTCGTGTACTTTTCCTGTGGATCACAGGCGGTTGCACTATGACTTGCGTGTGCTTTCCGTTCTGGACCGCACACGCTTAGTTGCTTGAACCGTGTGCGCTGAAATTGCCAGGTTATTGTAAAATATCGCATTTAATTCACCCTGCAAATAGCAAATTCGCCACAATATGCAATCGACAAATAGTGTCCACATGAAGAACATTCATCATAATTCGCCACAATATGCAATTCAACAAATAGTGTCCACAAGCAGAGGATTCATCATAATTCACGACAATATGCAATTGAGCAAATGCTAGCTAAATTGGACAGCTGTTAAACCGACATATGCAGTACATAATCATAGTGTACAAAATACGAAGACATGATCGCATGGAAAATAATGCATCCATGTGTATATGTTTAGCTGATAACACTATATGAATGCGTACTTATTATTCAGGGATATGAAGCCGGAAATCTTCGATGTCATCATTGGGCTTGATATAGTGTTTCACAAAGAAGGTGTTGATAAATTTCCTAACAGACATCAATTCATCTGTAGCAAGCGGTGAAGAGGTCATCGGTACGAACATCAACTGCATGACTTTTAGATCAGAATGTGACATACGTGTGGAGTAGAAGATAGTAATTAAGAAGCAGACTTACTGGTTTTATCCTGTCAGCATCGACACCACATTCAACACGTCTGCATAGGTTCATCATGTGTGCACAAACATAGTATCCAAATAGGCTGGTACCTTGTTGCTGAGGACACTGAAATTTTTTGTACAGTATTAGTCATGTATTTGCCCTATTAGGAACAACCTAACCGGTGTAAGTTGTTTATTCTTTTTTCTATGGAGAGAAATAGAAAGAGGTTTACTTAGAAACTTGAACATCTGACTAGCATTTTCTGAAAATAACGGATTTCGTTGTCTTACCGGAGAAACGATCACGTGCTGCAGAGGTAGTTGGCGGTCGAACCGATTCCCTCCTAAAGTTATGTTCTTTGACAATACACTGGAAATGAAGATGAATTTTCACACACTCAATTCTGGAACCAGATATGAACACAATGCATTAACATCAAAGAATTCAATACATATCCATGAAATCCTGAAGATCACTCAGATCCTGAGGCGCATTTGACTCTCTAAGAGAATCCATGTAGTAAACTGTGTTGCGTTTTGGAACAATGACCACCAAGATCCAGTGACCTCTATAGTTTAAGAAAACCATGAACGTACAAACTATGTCTGAAACTAAAAGACGATCAATGTATGCGTGGTTGTATATTTAACTTACCGTTCATGATATGGCCACATGAAGAATTCTCCTATCTGTAAGTTGAACAAGATCTTGGCCACATAATCAATGGAAGCCTTGCGTGAGCCATTATCTCGTAACAAAACGCCGTTTGCTAAATCAGGATCTATGAAATATGCATGCACCCTTGTTGTTCTCTGCGTTGTCAATCCCCTGAGAGGAATACAATACAGTTAGTTTTTTTGTCATTTACAGCCTTGTATGGAGAAGTTGGTCAGAGTTTGTGAAGTACTTACAACATCAAGCATTTGACAAGAGTGGCAGCAAGCTCATCGAAGTTGAAGAAGAGATGAAAGTCCTCGAATTCCACACTGATGGTACCTGCAACGTGAGAGAAATGCCAGCTATCGTAGTGCACTTGCAGAATGTTAGTATCTTCTCCTTCCGACATTCTGTCCATGCAATATTTATGTAACTTGCGAGCACTGGAACTGCACTCCTTCTAGAAATCGCCAACAAGGAATGGCTGGCCATGCTTGTACTTGCGTTTCTCAAATGTGACTATTTCCTTACTAGAAAGTTGCTTTTCAAGGTCTGCTTCAGACATGTGGCCAGAACTAGGATTACCCAGCCCTTCGAAAACCTTGTTGTTAATTTGGGTATAGCCGATGATTCTTTGTAGAAGGAGGCTCTTGGTCCCATCCCTCCTCGCTTTTGGGAGGCCCGACTTCCTGTGTGAAACCGTGGCCGCTTTCGTCTTCTTAGCTGAAGCACTTCTTGTTTGACGTCTGGTTTCATCAACGACATGCTGCTGAGAAGCTTGTGAAGGTACGATGGAGTGCTGAACAGATGATGCCGCTGTGACGGACTGCTGAGCTATAGTGCCAGAGTAGACGGACAGCTGACCCGCCGTTGAAGCTATTCTGGGCTTATGAGCAGCTGGTGCCAATGTGTCGGTGTGTTGATGCGGCTGTGACAACGTGTTGGTTTGCTGAGCAGGCAGTGCCGACACATCGGTATGCTTATCAGGCGGCTGCGAACCGCTAGACTGATGAGCAGGTGGGTCCTAACTTTCGGAGTGCTTAGCAGGCGGTCCCGGACTTTCGGACTGCTTAGCAGGCGGTTCCAGACTATCAGACTCCTTAGCACACGGTTCGATTGGGTTTGTCTGGTGAGGATGCAGTGCCGATGTGTCTGCACTTTTTGCTTCAGTGGCCGGCATCTGAACCGATGATACGTCTTCAGCACGTGTAAGCCTTGCCACGGGCTGCTCAGGAGCGGACGATGACCTGGCCTCTATGGTAGGAAGTCGGTCGGGCTGATCACAGGTTGATGCCTCGGGCATCGGATTCCCAAGAGTATGTTCATCAGGGGAATCACACAAGATCTGCTGTGGCGAGAGGAGAGTCACCGGTTCGAGGGGGACATTGGTTGCTTTTGGGGGGGCTGGAGGGATCTCATCCAGGAAGTATATTTCTTTCCGTGGCCAGTGGATATGATTTAACTATGTTTCTTCCAAGGTCCTCTGCTCATCAGGGTCCCCAAGGACATTCTTCAGGGCAAACTTACTGAATCCAGGCTTTATTTCAGGCACGTAGCACTTCACACAACCCGGCATCAACGACGCATTGTCCAACAAGAGTCCCCCGTCCAAGTCAGGGTAGTAAACCCACGCTGTTGCACATTGTAAAGTACCTTCATAATGTGTATGCACGGCCTTCAATCTCCCCCCTGTCCATATAGATCAGATATAGCACCATCATGTCCAGCTGCAGCATCATTGTCGCTGGGGTCAGCTGATGCACAGCTACTCTTGTGTGGTGTTGTCATACAATAAGTGGCATCATCCATGCCGACATACCCTTATGTCTCTTGGCTCTCTCTCATCATTAGTGTCGTCTGCTGCATATATGACTCCTCAACTTCCTTTTGAATTCTAGGATATAGGTCCCTCTTAATACTTTCACGCAAGTCTTTACGCTTACCCTCACTCCTAGCTTTTTTCATGCTGAGGCTCTCTTCTTTGCTTAGTGAGAAAGCCCTCTTGTGTGGGACATTGACCCCAATACCCCTTGCACGGCCAGGGGGCTCTTTGGTAGTCAGAGCCTCAAACAAAATGTCACATGGCCCTGAGTTCCTGTAGCACCTTCCAGTGTTTTTGGAAGCCTTTGCCATCACATCATACAGTTCTTGGTCTGTTGAGTTTTCAAAGTAATAAGAACCGTCTCCATGCCTCTTTGCACGTGCCCGCAAGTAGTCCCTAGCGCGAGTGCCCCTAATTTCACTAAAGGTCGGGCTGCCACCCGCAGCTACTGCTTCTTTGTCCTCTTGCTCCCATATCGGTTTCATGTCGTAGTATCCAGCCACACCCATACGGTGGGGGTGTGTGTTCTTCTTCTAGAGTTCTGATTGCTTGGCCCTCTTCTTAATAAACCTTCACTGGCCCTGACCCTTTTGAATTCTGTCCAGTCTTCCTTTGTAATTTGGGGGTATGAGGGGATTGGGTCCTTGCCTTAACCCAAGAACTTCTTGTACAACACATGCTTCCAGTTTCTCCAAGCATCCCTGGCCTTCTTCAGTGCAGCGTCTTGCACCTGCTCTCTCCACTCCTCAGGAACGTTGAAGTGCTCCATGATCTCCTGGACTATCCGCTGCCGTGTTTCTGCACCAGCCTTTTGAAACCCGACAGATTAATGTTTAGCCTTGCCCTGCCAAGAAATCCACACACACTCCTGAACCTCGTGCATGCTTTATCTGGTTTAGTTGGAGCCCAAGACTTCAAATCGATGTTAGTTACTTCGTATACACCTTTAGGCTAGTGTGTGGGCTTTCTTGGAGCACTCTTCCGGCTCTTGACCGGATGGGTGATTGTGGCAGCTTTATCCCGTTCATCATTTCTTCATACACGAACATCTGTTGCAGACATGTTGGCTTCAGACTCAGATGAAGATACCTCGGCAGATGTTTGACTGTCGTCGCTGCTAATAGACATCTACAAAGGACACATGTGAAATTCAGAAAAGGGGGATAATCATAAATAAAATGTAACAGCTTGGCAGCAAGCTATCTAAACATGGCATGTGATAATTTGGAAATGTACGGCTAATCTGTTCATTTTTTGTGACTCGTGCGCACATGATATGTAACTCGACAATAACTAATTGGAATAAATACAGCTTATGCGTTAAAGGGTAGATGATGAACATAAATACACTCTCCATTATTTTATAATCATTTTGGGGACAAACCGAAGGAAATAGGAAAAGGGATCACGAGATAATAGACCTCACCTCGATGGAGGGCAGCAACTGACCGTTTTTTTGCGCAAATCCGGCAGGAGAGGCGAGGGTACAGGATCGATATGCTCGAGGGCGGCTGGCGAGCAAATGAAGACGGCGAGGCGTGGGCAGCCGCGTGTTCGGAGCGGCAGTGAAGGGTAAGGTTGACGACGGGAAGCGGGTACATGGCCGGGTTGAGCACGGCGGCGTCGGAAAGGGTTCTGGTGTGGATCTGGGGGCTGGGAGGGGAGGGAGCTAGCCGTTGATGGAGTTTGGGCAGAATCCGCGCACAGTTGAGCGAAACGGGGGAGGGCGTGGGTTTTTGTGGGGGGGGCATGTTGGCGGCTTCGGTGAAAAGGGTGAAAAAAGATCGTCGTGCGCCCCGCGGAAAGGCCTATGCAAACGGTTTCATATAGTAACCCGTGTGCACAAGCAGCATTTATTTGTTCGAAATGAAAACCTCACAACTTTGAAATGTAGACGTGTCTTCATCGCCTCTCCTCCAACTTTTACCCCACGGTACTCAATCATCATTATACGCCTGGTTTGATTTTCTAGCACATTTATGGGCTCGGTTGATATTTTTTCAGCATTTTTTACCATTTACAGGGCATTCAGTGCATATACATCAAATTCCAGCTTCAACAACGTGTGTTGACGAGAGGTATAAGGACAGCCGTTCGATCCGGGTGAATCCTACGGTGCAGACGTACGATCCGTGTGGTTTGGGTTTTGGCCAATCAAAACGCACCACTCACTTTGCGCGCACTAGGTGCCATCGTCCACGGTTTAGAAAGCACACGGTTTTGTGAACCAACCGTGTGCTATTTGTTTATGCACAACAATCATATTTTCATTTCAAATGAATTTGTGACTTCATCATTTCACCTTGAATTATTTTCATCGGCAAACGATCACCTATTAACCCATGTATTGATTTTCGGCTGCATTTCATGACTTGTTTGCTAGTTTTAAGACATTTTTTCCACCAACATTGGGCTTGTTAGTAATTGAATTGGAGGAAATGCAGATGTATTCCAAAAATCACGAAAATGGGCGTGTCGCCGTGGCATGATGTGAATACCCCGTGGAAAAAAATTGGTAATGTCTGGCGAAAGTTGTTATGTATAGCCCTTTGAAAACCAAGGCATCTCACACAAAGGATCATATTTTCCAAATGTAGAGTTGGCATTTTGGACTCTCCAATCTATGTCAATCTCATCCTTTCGCCTCGATTTTTCCCATGGTACGCAAACATCATTGTACTCATATTATTGATCTTCTAGTGGATTACATGGCTCGTTTGTTATATCTAAGTCATCCTTTTGTATTTACCATGTTAATTAGTTCTTATAAATAACATATCCCAACATGAATTACGTGTGAATGCTCGCAAAGAATCACTTACACAATCATTTGTGTGTCACTTTGTGTGTTTTTCGTCATTGTGCAATCGAATGGGAAGAATTTTCAAACATTTTATGATGGGAGATGCGTAAATGTTGGTAATTTAATTACAGGAAATGCAAATGGACTCAAGAAAATCACGAAAATTGGTGTGTCATCGTGGTGTGATCTCGAAACACCGTTGAAAAAAAATGGTTATTATTGGCACAAGTTACGATGATCGCTCCTTGGAAACCGTAGCATCTCACTAGAAGGATCATAGTTCCAAACGGAGAAGTGGCAAATCGAACTCCAATCGACGGTGTCTTCATCGCCTCTCCTCCAACTTTTATCCCACGGTACTCAATCATCATTATACGCCAGGTTTGATTTTCTGGCGCATTTATGGGCTCGGTTGATATTTTTTTTAGACGAGAGGTATAAGGACAGTCGTTCGATCCGGGTGACTCCTACGGTGCAGACGTATGATCCGTGTGGTTTGGGTTTTGGCCAATCAGAACGCACCACTCACTTTGCGCGCATTAGGTGCCATGGTCCACGGTTTAGAAAGCACACGGTTTTAGTGAACCAACCGTGTGCTATTTGTTTATGCACAACAATCATATTTTCATTTCAAATGAATTTGTGACTTCATCATTTTGCCTCGAATTATTTTTATCGGCAGATGATCACCTATTAACCCCTGTATTGATTTTCGGCCGCATTTCATGACTTCTTTGCTAGTTTTAAGACATTTTTCCACCAACATTAGGCTTGTTAGTAATTGAATTGGAGGAAATGCGGATGTATTCCAAAAATCATGAAACTGGGCGTGTCACCATGGCATGATGTGAATACCCCGTGGAAAAAAATTGTAATGTCTGGCGGAAGTTGTGATGTACAGCCCTCTGAAAACCAAGGCATCTCACACAAAGGATCATAGTTTCCAAATGTAGAGTGGCATTTTGGACTCTCCAATCTATGTCAACCTCATCCTTTCGCCTCGATTTTTCCCATGGTACGCAAACATTATTGTACTCATATTATTGATCTTCTGGTGGATTACATGGCTCATTTGTTATATCTAAGTCATCCTTTTGTATTTACCATGTTAATTAGTTCTTATAAATAAAATATCCCAACATGAATTACGTGTGGATGCTCGCAAAGAATCTCTTACACAATCATTTGTGTGTCACTTTTCGTGTTTTTCGTCATTGTGCAAGCGAATGGGAAGAATTTTCAAACATTTTATGATGGGAGATGCACAAAGGTCAGTAATTTAATTACAGGAAATGCAAATGGACTCAAGAAAATCACGAATATCGGTGTGTCATCGTAGCGTGATCTCGAAACACCATGGAAAAAAATGGTTATTATTGGCACAAGTTACGATGATCGCTCCTCGAAAACCGTAGCATCTCACTAGAAGGATCATAGTTCCAAAGGGAGAAGTGGCAAATCGAACTCCAATCGATGGTGTCTTCATCGCCTCTCCTCCAACTTTTATCCCACGGTACTCAATCATCATTATACGCCAGGTTTGATTTTCTGGCGCATTTATGGGCTCGGTTGATTTTTTTTCAGCATTTTTTACCATTTACGGGGCATTTAGTGCAAATAAATCAAATTCCAGCTTCAACAACGTGTGTAGACAAGAGGTATAAGGACAGCCGTTCGATCCGGGTGAATCCTACGGTGTAGACGTACGATTCATGTGGTTTGGGTTTTGGCCAATCAGAATGCACCACTCACTTTGCGCGCATTAGGTGTCATCGTCCACGGTTTAGAAAGCACACGGTTTTAGTGAACCAACCGTGTGCTATTTGTTTATGCACAACAATCATATTTTCATTTCAAATTAATTTGTGATTTCATCATTTCGTCTCGAATTATTTTCATCAGCAGACGATCACCCCTGTATTGATTTTCGGCCGCATTTCATGACTTGTTTGCTAGTTTTAAGACAAATTTTCCACCAACATTGGGCTTGTTAGTAATTAAATTGGAGGAAATGCAGATGTATTCCGAAAATCACGAAAATGGGTGTGTCGCCGTGGCATGATGTGAATACCCCATGGAAAGAAATTGGTAATGTCTGGCGGAAGTTGTGATGTAAGGCCCTTTGAAAACCAAGGGATCTCACACGAAGGATCATAGTTTCCAAATGTAGAGTTGGCATTTTGGACTCTCCAATCTATGTCAACCTCATCCTTTCGCCTCGATTTTTCCCATGTTACGCAAACATCATTGTACTCATATTACTGATCTTCTGGTGGTTTGCATGGCTCGTTTGTTATATCTAAGTCATCCTTTTGTATTTACCATGTTAATTAGTTCTTATAAATAAAATATCCCAACATGAATTACGTGTGGATGCTCGCAAAGAATCTCTTACACAATCATTTGTGTGTCACTTTGCGTGTTTTTCGTCATTGTGCAAGCGAATGGGAAGAATTTTCAAACATTTTATGATGGGAGATGCGTAAATGTTGGCAATTTAATTACAGGAAATGCAAATGGACTCAAGAAAATCACGAAAATCGGTGTGTCATCGTGGCGTGATCTCGAGACACCGTGGAAAAAAAAAGGTTATTATTGGCACAAGTTACGATGATCGCTCTTTGGAAACCATAGCATCTCACTAGAACGATCATAGTTCCAAAGGGAGAAGTGGCAAATCGAAATCCAATCGACGGTGTCTTCATCGCCTCTCGTCCAACTTTTATCACACGATACTCAATCATCATTATACTCCAGGTTTGATTTTCTGGCGCATTTATGGGCTTGGTTGATATTTTTTCAGCATTTTTTATCATTTAAGGGGCATTTTGTGCATATAAATCAAATCCCAGCTGCAACAACGTGTGTTGACGAGAGGTATAAGGACAGGCGTTCGATATGGGTGAATCCTACGGTGCAGACGTACGATCCGTGTGGTTTGGGTTTTGGCCAATCAGAACGCACCACTCACTTTGCGCGCATTAGGTGTCATCGTCCACGGTCTAGAAAGCACACGGTTTTAGTGAACCAACCGTGTGCTATTGGTTAAACCAAACTGCACATGTTCAGTTCATACATACCGGAGTGAGATCAACTGAGCGTTCTAGCTATAGGGTAAATTATCATAAATATTTCAAATTCATTGCTACAGTTGACAACATATTAATCTAGATCAACATAAGGCTGGGCATACCTCACAAATCACAATACAGTACATGGGAAAACTTCTTACAGAACGAACTCAGTATACATCGCTCACGATTCAGTACAGTAGACATAATGATTAGTTTTTTGAATCAATTCCCATGTACATGGGGTGATCGCGATCATTAGGTTGACCCCTAATGAACTTAGGATTTCTGATGATTTTACGCTTCTCCTCTTTAATGTTGCATGGCCCCTCAGGTGGCAACTCATCATATTGATTGTACTCCTCCTCATCACCAACATTCTTGACGCCTAGTACCTGATAACTCACAAGTATAGGGGATCACAACAGTTTTCGAGGGTAGAGTATTCAACCCAAATTTATTGATTCCACACAAGGGGAGCCAAAGAATATTCTCGAGTATTAGCAGTTGAGTTGTCAATTCAACCACACCTGAAAGACTTAATATCTGCAGCAAAGTATTTAGTAGCAAAGTAGTATGGAAATAATGGTAACGATGGCAAACGTGACAGTAGCAGTTTTGTAGTGATTGTAACAGTAGCAACGGAAAAGTAACTTAGCAAGATCAATATATGAAAAGCTCGTAGGTAACGGATCAGTGATGGATAATTATGTCGGATGGCATTCATCATGCAACGGTTATAACATAGGGTGACACAAAACTAGCTCCAATTCATCAATGTAATGTAGGCATGTATTCCATATATAGTCATACGTGCTTATGGAAAAGAACTTGCATGACATCTTTTGTCCTACCCTCCCGTGGCAGCGGGGTCCTAATGGAAACTAAGGGATATTAAGGCCTCCTTTTAATAGAGAACCGGACCAAAGCATTAGCACTTAGTGAATACATGAACTCCTCAAACTACGGTAATCACCAGAAAGAATCCCAGTTATTGTCACCCTGGGGGATGCGGATCATAACTCGTAATAGGTGTCTACAACTTGCAAGATAGGATCAAGAACACATATATATTCATGAAAACATAATAGGTTCAGATCTGAAATCATGGCACTCGGGCCCTAGTGACAAGCATTAAGCATAGCAAAGTCATAGCAACATCAATTTCAGAACATAGTGGATACTAGGGATCAAACCCTAACAAAACTAACTCGATTACATGGTAAATCTCATCCAACCCATCACCGTCCAGCAAGCCTACGATGGAATTACTCACGAACGGTGGAGAGCATCATGAAATTGGTGATGAAGGATGGTTGGTGATGATGACGACATCGATTTCCCCTCTCCAGAGCCCAAAATAGACTCCAGATCTGCCCTCCCGAGGAAGAACAGGAGGTGGCGGCGGCTCCGTATCGTGAAACACGATGAACTCTTCTCTCTGATTATTTTTCTCCCCGAATAGGTTTATATGGAGTTGGAGTTGAGGTCGGAGGAGCTGTAGGGGGCCCACAAGCCACCTGGGCACGCCCTAGGAGGGGCGCGCCCCCTTGGCTTGTGGCCGTTGGGTGGGGCCCCTCCGGTTGATTCTTTCGCCAGTATTTCTTATTAATTCCAAAAATATTCTCCGTAAATTTTCAGGTCAATCCGAGAACTTTTATTTCTGCACAAAAATAACACCAAGGCAATTCTGCTGAAAACAGCTTCAGTCTGGGTTAGTTCCATTCAAATCATGCAAATTAGAGTCCAAAACAAGGGCAAAAGAGTTTGGAAAAGTAGATACGATGGAGACGTATCAGTACCCTCCTCTTCCCATACATCACTACATTGCAGTGCGTATGCAAGAGGTCTTTCACAAAGAAAATCTGGGTAGCATCGCTGGCAAGTATAAATGGGTCCTTGTGATATGCCATAACTCTGCGGTCAACATATGTCTTCCTGCTGTAAGCATCAACCTTTACGCTACTAAGAGGGACCCATCTGCACTTGAATAATGCCACCTTCGTTGGCACATAGTTAAGCTCCCAAACCTCTTCAATGGTTCCATAGTACACCTATTTATCATCCCCCTCTACAATTAGGCATTCTATTCGGACAGAGATGTTCTGATACGAGGTCTTAGCATCACGTTCCTCAGTGTAGAACGTGTTGCCATTTATGTCGTACGCTTGGTACTTCATAATCGTCGTTGATGGCTTTTGTGCCAACCACGTTGCAAGGTCTTGATCGGATCCGCTTGCCAAATGAACCTTCAACCATCTTACATAGTCCTTATTGTGTGCATTTGTCTCGGCAGCTAGTGACAACACATTTGGTAAGTTTCTTCGTCGTATCTCCTCCATGTGTTCTGCAGCATAAGCATCGAGTATCGGGCTGTTAAGCAGTACCGTCAAATGGGCTTGATCGGTCATATCTCTAGGTGCACAAAGCTACGAGCCAGCAAGGACCGGCTTACCAGCCAACCTTCCCTCATGGCGAGAGAGGGGCACACCTATAGGTCTATGTTTCATGTATTCGGTGCAAAACTCAACCACCTCTTCCGCGGTATAACCTTGTAGGATGCTTGCCTCTGGATGACATCGGTTCCGAAAACAGCGCTTCAATATTCCCATGTACCGCTCGAAGGGATACATGTTGCAAAGAAACACGGGACCACAATACTTTATCTTGTCCACAAGGTGCACGGTGAGATGGACCATGACATCAAATAATGACGGTGGGAAGAACGTCTCTAAGTTTGACAATATCCTTGCAATATCAGCTTGCATATTATCCAGCTCTTCAACATCTACCAACTTCTGCCATAGTTTGTTGAAAAAATCACAGAGATCAATCAATGTGTTTCTTATGTCTGTGTCCATCATATTCCTTATGGCCATCGGGAGGATTTGTGTCAACATTACGTGGCAATCATGTGACTTCATGTGAGACAACTTCTTTCTAGCCAAGCTGTCATCCACGAGACTTCTGATGTTTGCAGAGTAGGAAGAGGGTCTCTTAATTGACAAAAAAAATTGGAAGAACTATTTTGCTTCTGCTGTAGTGAAATTGTAACTCTGGTGTTGCTGGAGCAATTTGTCATCATATTCTGCTTCATACATGCGTCAATTAAGATTGATATGATTGATCACCAAGCATATCGAGTTGTGCATCGTCACCATCCTTTCTTTTGCCTTTAATCTTGAGCAGAGTACCAAGGATGCTTTCACATACATTCTTCTCTACGTGCATGACATCAATGCAGTGACGTACACTTAGGAACTCCCAGTAAGGTAATTCCCAGAACACTGATTTCTTCTTAAACACTTGGTCCCTGGGTGTTATTTTTGACGTCGAACCGGATCCCTTGCCAAGCACAACTTCAATTTTTTAACCATGTTGTGGACTACTTTCCCATCATAGGGTCTTGGGCCCGTTCCTTTCTCTACCGTACCATCAAATTCAGCTGTCATTTTTCGGTAAGGGTGACTTTTCCTTAAGAACCTTTGATGACGCAAATACACGGTTTTGCACGAGTTGGAAAGAAATCTACTTGATGTCCTATCCATGCATGTGACACATCCTACTGGTCCCCTTGTTTTCTGCCCCGAACTGTTGCCTAATGCCGGCATATCTTGAATGGTGTGCAGCAGCAACACATGTAGCCGGAAAAACTCCTTTGCGTAGGCATCATAACAGTTCACACCAGGCAACCACAATGTCTGCAGTTCTTCTACCAGTAACTGAAAGTAAATGTCGATATCATTTCCAGGTTGCTTCGGGCCTTGGATAATCATCGACATCATGATGTATTTTTTCTTCATACACAACCAAGGAGGAAGGTTATATATGCACAGAAGCACCGGCCAAGTGATGTGTTTGGTGTTCATATCGCCAAATGGATTAAATCCATCAGTACACTCCCCTAGCCATATATTTCTAGGATCCTTTGCAAAATCTTTAAACCTGACCGCGATTTGTTCCCACTGAGCCCCATCTTTCGGGTGCCTCATATATTTATCCGCAGTTCGCTCATCATGATGCCACCGCAACCTCTTTGCCTCTCTAGGGTTTGCAAACAAACGCTTCAACCTTGGAATTATAGGCAAGTACCAAACAACCTTGAACGGGATTCCGGTCTTGATCTTTTCGTCCATTTTGTACTTGTCCTTTGTTCTCCTGCGCTTGTATCGTGCATGCTTGCATATGCGACATGAACGCAAATCTTTGTAGTCATCGCGTTACAACATACAGTCATTCACACAAGCGTGTATCTTCTGGACTTCAAGTTCCAATGGACGAACAACTTTCTTCGCTTTGTTCATGCTTTTGGGGTGCACATTATCTTCTGGAAGAATGTCTTTGAAAAGAGTCAACAACTGTGTGAAGGCCTTGTTTGATAGACCGCTTTCTGCTTTAAATCTGAGAAGCGTCAGAGTGACACTCAACTTGGAATATTTCTTTTTGCAACCTGGATACAAATCTTTCTTGGAGGCCACATGAATGCTTGGCAGCTCCTTGTACCCGGCCATTTCTTTATCTGGGCCCTGGAAATCTATAATCGGAGCAGCAAAATCTGGCATATCATCAAGGTCGGTGATGTCTACTTCACACTCTTGGTTTTTCTTTGTTTTTTTTGGCATGCCAGTCTTCTGTCTGTAGCTTGACGTCTCAGCCCCGAGGTTAAATTCAACACCCATGCGACTCTGATCGGAGTTTGGCACCTCGCCGACATGCACGTTATTCCCTTCATCCATAACCGGCTCTTCACCGTGTTTAGTCCATATTGTGTATCCACCCATGAATCCCCTCTTGTATAAGTGTAACTCGACCCTATCAATTGCAACTGACACCGTATTGGTACAATCCTTGCATGGACAGAGGACGTAATCTTCTTTGCCAATTCTCTTCTTTGTCGGTTCAGCCAAAACAATTAACTCCTCAACGCCAGCCCTATACCTTGAGGTTGTCTGATCCCTCATCCATTCATATCGTTCCATCTGCACACGTTCCATCCTTAATGGATGGACAAAGATATGGGTGAATAAATCAAAATAATTTATTTCAAAATTTATGAAGGGCACTGCATAATGTTATCCAACCGTGCAATGACACTAATCAACCAGCCAATTTACACGCATCATTAGTAGTAGTGCCCTTATATGAATTTAATACCTTAATAAGTCCACTAAGGAAAAGAATACCTTAATTGATTAGCAGCGGCACGGCGAGACAACACGGTCGAGGAGCAGAGCTTAGCGGGGCATCTGCCTGAAGTCCGGGCTCCACTATCCCGCATACGACCGCGAGGGACGTGCTCCAGTCACGCCGGCGCCGACCACGAGGATTGAGCTCCTCCTATATCTCCCGCCGCTGACCGAGAATTGACCTCCTATCACGCCGCCACCGCCGACCGACCGAGGATGGACTTCCTATAACGCCGACACCACCGACCGACCGGGGATTGACCTCCTATCCGGCAGTCGCTGCCTCGGTCGCCGCCGACACCTCTATCAGCATAACGTTTTTTGGGGGGTTTCCGGAGAGCGGCTGTTTATCGCACCCATATGTACCGGGAAGCACAGCACAAACGGTCATGTTACGGAAACCGTGTGCCGTATACAACATAATGCGATAAATAATTCCCCGACCGTTATCATCAGATCCCCATAGTTTCCCCGTCTTCCCCAAATCTCTAAATAGCTTCCAAATCCCTAGCGCCGAAATTCCCTAGCGCGGCGCTGACATTGGGGGAATGCGGACGAGTGGTACTGATGGTTTCAGTGCAGCTGCACCGGTACGTACAGTCGCTCTTGGCAGCTCCATTGTCGATGCCACCACGATAGTGGTCACCGCCGTGCACTTGCCTAAGGTCACCAGGAGGCCGGTGTACTACGGGTCCGAATCGTCTTGTCAGGTCCCAATCTTTCCTCATCTTTTTACCATGTCCAAAGAAAGCAGCTCACTCAGTTCGTCCTGAATTGGACCCCCCCCCAACCCCCCCCCCACACACACACAGGAAAGCGATCAAATGTCAGATCCAGAGTATGACTCCAGCAGACTCCCGCAACATGAGTTCGATTCCGAGTTTTGCGCCACTGAGAAGTACCAAAAGCTGAGTTGTGGGCACGGACACTCTCCCGCTCGACGTGTATGCACAGAGGGATTCGACATTGGCAGATGGTTTCTCGGTTGCCCCTTAGAGGTTAGTGATAAGTTCTTCCCTAAGTTCAGTTAATGCCCCCATTGATCCTGATTATTTAACATTCGCAGGGATATCAGGCTTGTGCCTTTGTTAACTGGTTGGATGATGAATGGCATGGCAGGGCTCGGAGTGTTATCACCAAGCTTGCAGAAGATAACGTAAAGCTGAAGAAGAAACTGACTAATCTGGAGTGTACAATCAGCACGATGAAGTAAGAAAGAATCAATCACAAGCAACAGATGAAAGCAAGAGACAAGAAGGAACTAGCATGTGTAGTTGTAGTTGCCGCATTAGCCATCTTCTATGCGCTGTTTGCAATGATCATTAGGGGTTTCGTTTGATTATTAATGGCTACATCAATAAGCAGAGCTCATCTATATATATTGCTTACCAACTGTCCTATGTTAAATGCTTACTATTTCACACCCATTGTGTTTCATATAAGCATGTGGGTAGTTAAACAAAGCATCTAGCGAACCGTGTGAACTCCTAAAATGTACACATGTGAAACATTTGGCATATTGAGAACTGCACAACAGCGGGAATTTAGAGCGACGGCCGGGTGCACACAATTGCGGTTGATTATATCAGAATTCTAACCGCTTGCCAAGGCACCAATATAATCCGTCAATCCCCCGCTTCAATTGCCATTCCTCCTTTCTTCACACCATGCTTCAGTTGCCACCATCTTCATCGTCTCGGCCGGCCACTCTACACTTCCACACACTCTGCAATCTCGCTTTCTCGCCGGTTGTTTAATTACGTAGCGCAGCAATGTCGAGCGACAGCGAGGATGACAGTTCCGCCAGTCTGGGGTCAACCACATAATCATCGCGCTCGTCTTCCATGAGTCCGACATCAAGCCCTAACCTCCATTTTATCCGGCTCATGGAAGGGATGCCGCCGCCGGAGTCATCGGATGACGACCAGACGGACGACGAGCCGCCGAAGGATGAAGAAGACGACAACAATGAGGAGGAGGAGGAATGGTCGGACAAGGAGGAGGGCGACGAGGAGCCGCCGAAGGATGAAGATGACGACGACGATGAGGAGGAGGAGGAATGGCCGAACAAGGAGGACGACGACGAGGACATCAATGACGATGGCGATGAAAATCCAACGGTCAGCAGCAAGAAGCGTCCACGTCAAGACGATGGCGCGGGGCCATCTAACAACAACAAGAAGAAGTAAAACAGACTGTACTCCTTAAATCTGTTGTCGTTTGCTCATATTTATTCCTTAACTCTGTATACCCTCTCGATCTCATCGCAAACGGTTCAGAATAAAGATTAGTTAGTGATCGTTCACAATATCGCACACATTTGGTTTCTTGAATTGTGTGCCCTGTCGAGCACACAATTCAGAACAACAAATCGTATGTGTTTTCCGGAATTATAGCACACAGTTCTGATTATCGAACTATTTGCAGCCTATCACACACACCTTGTTACACCTAACCATTTGTGTTCTTCTGTATCATCGCAAACAGTTCATCTGAGGGACCTGTATGCCGTACATCACACACATCTATGTTTGATTAACCATTTGTGCCATTTCGCCTCATCACAAACAGTTTTTAAAAGTAAATTGTCTGCCATAGATCGCACACGCAAATATTTTCCGAATCGTATTTGATGGATCCTCTATCGCACACAGTTCATGTCATTGGTGACGGAGCTTGAACTATACCGTTTGCGATTCATGCATCGCACATAGTTTCGTCGAAGGGTCTTTGATTGTAGTGTCGCGTTAGCAGCATCCTCCAGTAGTGAATCCTGGGGATGGACTAGCGATCACCTAGGGGATCATGGAGATGGACCAATGATCACCCAGTTCTACGACCTTGTCAGGGGATCCTGCAGATGGACCAGTGAGCACCCAGTTCTACAACCTTAGCAGGGGATCCTGGAGATGGACCAGTGATCACCCAATTCTATGACTGTGCCAGGGGATCCTGGAGATGGACCAGTGATTGCCGAGATTTTAAAGGCCACCCAGGCTCAAAGAGTTTGATGGATCTTTCAATACCACAAGGTTTCATGTGCAGCCGCAAGCTACTATCGGCTCTAGCATAGTTGAGTACTTCGGAAAGACTGTGTGTCGGTCATCCTGTTCTCAAACACCAGACAGTGCGAGGACTTCAAAGGAGGCGATCGAGTCTTGCGGGAAAAGTGTGCAAACCTCTGCAGAATGTTAAACTAATCGATTAGCCGTGTCCCCAGTTACGGACAATTTGAGCGACTGAAATTGGATTATTTGGATATTCTCAACATTGTTACCGATTAAATGAATTTTGGATTTTAATTATTTGGGGTTGAGAATTGGTTGGTGAAACCATCTCATAAATAACATCCATGTAGTATTAAAATGCAAAGGAAAACTTTGAGTTAGGACAAAACTGGCTTTTATGCAAAAACTCAGACACAGAGCCACAAAGCCATGGTGCATATAGAATATTTTTATCATCTGCTTTCTTATTGTGATCTTGCCGGTACATTCAATGTACTGACCTACACGGCTGCAATGTATCATATTGCTAGAATTTCTACGAGGAGTAAGAGTTACGTTGTAGGGTTACGGTCTGCACTCAACTTGCCGTTGGCATTGATGGGACTCCACACCCTTAATGTTTTGTTTCCGCTGTGATATAAGGTATACATTGGATCTACAGTATTTATTTTACATGTGATGTTATGGTATTTCATCAAAGTACTGTATGTGTCAGCATACTGATCTAGAGATGGCACACAAAGCAGAAAGACTTGACCGTATTGGGTCGGGTCACTACAGAGATAGTATCAGAGCACATGTTAACTGTAGGACGTTACCCTAGAAACTAAAAAGCCCCTAGGATAGGACATCTCCATTTTTTTCAAAAAGATCCTTTACTTCTCGTCTTCTTTGATTTTATCAAATAGCCCCTCTTACCTCAAATAGTTAGAATATAACACTTTCCCTTTTGACCTCACAGAGGATCAACTGAGGACCACTTCAGAGTAAAGGGAGTTCATCATGGAGAATTGCAGCTACAGCAGTTGAAGACTCCGAAGACCCTGAACAATCCCAATATTTATATGACCTTTAGAAGACCCAACCCCATGTTTTATACTCACGTTAGATGCGATGATTTGTGAGCTGTCATTTTGTGGTTTTCTGACAGCAACAGATAAAACATATTTTGCAAAGCTATATTGTTTGTATGGGTATCTTTCTCACTCTCTCCCCAACCTTACCTCATCGCTTCTAAACCCATAAAATGCCTCCAAGACATGACCTAGGATCCAACTTCCCACCCGAACTTACCCAGTTGATCCAGAACCCGAATGCCCTCATGCAGATGCTCATCCAGAACCAGAAAAACAACCCACCACCACCAGTTGATAACCTTACCTGTTTCTTGAGGTTGAATCCACCTGTGGTCTCAAGCATCATCGAGCCGATTATCGCAGATGACTGGCTCTGCAAGATAGGAAGAGAACTGAGCACCGCAGGATGCACTGATGCTGAGAAGGTGCACTTTGCCACACATCAACTGGAGGGACCATAAGCTTCATGGTGGGAGAACTACACCGCCACATTCCCCATGGCAAATGTGACATGGAGCCAGTTCCAATAGGCATTCCGTACCGCACATGTCTCAGCTGGGGCAATGAGTTTGAAGAAGCATGAGTTCCGCAACTTACGCCACGGAAATTGTTCTATCGCCGAGTATGTGGATGAGTTCAGCAAGTTAGCCCGTTATGCTCCAGGAGACGTGTCCACCGATGCAGCTAAACAGGAGAAATTTTTGGAAGGTCTGAATGATGAACTTGAAGTTCCGTTGACCGTTCTCACTTTGAGAATTCCAGGAACTAGTGCTATTTTGATCCGACATGGGTAGCATCAAGTGCCACTTAGAACCGGTCAAACCAGTGGAATTTCTACATGGACAATTTTTGCGTGAATACTTATGGCACTTTCCTTTGATCCTCGTGCAATTTTTTGTCATCTGGTGGAGTCATGGATTGAAACGGATAGGGTATGCGGCACCCAGCCATGGATGGGCATGCAGCAGCAGATCAACCGAGAAGTAGGGCCCAACTATCCCGTGCGACACTGGTGTATTTTTATCTGTAGACACCGGGTTTTGAGAAGATTGGCGGTGCGTGGTGGAGAGGTGCAATTCCCCTTTTTGTCTGTCTCGATCTGGGTCAAACCGAAACCGATATTGATTATGTCCTCCGTTGTAGCTTCCACCGACCAACTACGCTTTTTATTTTAGGAGGTCCCCTTGGCCGTAGCAGAGACTGAATCGAACCGACGGGAGTTGCCGCGTTCGCGCACCGTAGCTAAATTTTCTTCCGTTTTTTTATCTGGAGACGGGAATTGATTTTGATTTGTGATGACTTTGCCAACAAAACCGACACACGCCGCTGAAGTTTCTTTTTGATTCTAATCTGATTTATGCTGCCGCTAGAAGTGATCACCTGGACGTGTTATGATAGATAGGCCACCCGCCCTTGCTTCCTTTTGGACGTGGGAGGCCACGCGTAACAGCACACCTCGGCATCCTTTCCGCCGGCCGTCATGATTTCTCTCTCTCTCTCTCTCTCATTTTTTTAGAAGTAGGCTCGGCTGCAGCGAGGTGAGCTCTGTGCTTATCCGCTTGGAAGCTCATTGTGTGAGTGGACGCGAGGATGGCCTCGCGCTGAATCGGACGAAATCACTGTTCTGACCTTATCAGAAAACTATAGCACAAAATGAACTCTTTACGAAAGTATTTCACAATCTGACCCTTTTTGCAACGCCAGGAACCGTGGCGTTGCTGTTTCACATTGAAACGCCGAGCTAGACAGCGTTGCTGCTCCACATGGAAACGCCGAGCTAGACAACGTTGCTGCTCCAGATGGAAACACTGGGGGCTTTGGCGTTTTAAGCTTTTCTGGCAACGCCAAAGGCTTTGGCGTTTCTTCCGCTCCTCCTCAGGCTCAGACTCAAAGTGCCCTAGCTAGCTAGCTAGCTAATCCCTCCCCTCCTAGCTAGAAACGCCAAAGCCTTTGGCGTTGCCAGAAAAGCTTACAACGCCAAAGCTCCCGGCGTTTCCATGTGGAGTAGCAACGCTGGCTAGCTCGGCGTTTCCATGTGGAGCAACGCTGTCTAGCTCGGCGTTTTCATGTGGAGCAGCAACGCTGTCTAGCTCGGCGTTTCCATGTGGAGCAGCAACGCCACGGTTCCTGGCGTTGCAAAAAGGGTCAGATTGTGAAATACTTTCGTGGAGAGTTCATTTTGTGTTGAAGTTTCCTGACAAGGTCAAAACAGTGAAAAAGTCCCGCTGAATCATCTTCGGACTATGGCTGAAGTAGTACTTTCTTGTCTTTATGTGAAGAAAGGATTTAGGCCTCCAATTACACCACATTGAGTAGTACTAGTACTATACTCTTTTCTGGTTTGGTGCTCTCCGCTAGGCTCAAAAAACAGGATTTTTCATCTGACGTTGGTTAAGTTCCATGCGGTGTTTTCTTTCAATAGTAGTTGGCAGTGATTTCAATTGATTTGATCTCCTAAGCACACATGGGCTGAGACCCCCATCGGGACTTGGAGCTAATTTTCCTGCATATGACTTTTCTTGATTTTTCTTGAGCCGCGTGTGAGTGGGCTGGTTCATCCGATCCTGAAGATGTTGTGTTGCTTGCACCGACGAAGTTTGTGGCTAGTGGCAGCCCCGATGCTATTGTCCGCTCGCGTGCGTAGATGGATGCATAGGTCGATGCAGACCGGTTGAGACACCGCAACACCTAATTTCTGGACTGGGTCATCCCGACTGCTTGATACGCGGACGCGGCCGCAAAAATTTCTCCGGATTCTCATCGCAAGATCGGAGTTGATGATGACAAAAAAAACCATCTGAACATGTTGATCTATGCGCACGAGGCCCCACGGTTTTCCAATGTCGGGTTATCCTGTGCGATTGTTCCGTGTCGGCTCTTCTTCATCCGACCAATCACGGGCTTCTTGGTCCCTGGAGAGATCCCATCAAGAACATAACACCAACGTTGCAGGCCCCACGGTGGGCGCCAACTGTCGTGGTTTTGTCACGGCAGATGTCCTCGTGAAAGGGCTGAGTTGTGAGGCCATCGTAACTAGGTGGTAGCTTGAACGAGGTTAGTCGAAATCGCGAGAAGCGAGTTTTACCCAGGTTTGGCCCCTCACGGTGGAGGTAAAAGCCTACATCCTGCTAGATTGCTATTGCTGATGATGATGAACTTGATTACAAGGGTGCTATTTCGTACCTCTAGTCTCGAGAGCTTCTACTTTGATCTTGTCTAAGACTTGTTTGGAACCTTTCCTTTAGACAACCCAGGAGCCCACTTTATATAATAACAGGGTCCGTGGGGTTTACAATAGGTTTCCGGCTTCTATCTATAGTCGGAGTCCTATTCTAAGTCTCGTAACCTTCTATGTCTTCCAAGTTAGGTGGACTCCTTTCAGTATTGGGACTCCCATAAGCCGCCAATCGTAGTGCTCATGGCCGAGCCGGCCTGATGGGTCGGGTCTTCTTTGGGCCGAGTCTAATTTCTCTGGCCCTTCTCCTTCCGGGCCTCACCGTGAGTCGGCCCACTGGTTTCTTCTGTGAGTCGGCCTTCTACCGGGTCTGGCCTTGGGCTTCCACTTGCTTTTGTCACGAGCCGAAAATGATGTGACTCACTGAGCCTCGAAGCTCAAGGTCGGGTCACACTCATGACGGGTCTCAACCGTGGGGAACGTCCCCAATAGTAAGGGATCTTTGAGAGTAAGGGTCATGGAGAACATTTTCTGAAAAAGCTAAAAACATGGCAAGGAACACAAGCAGTAGCAAAAGTCGGAGGCTCCGAGTCGAAATGGATCGGTATAACCGATAAGAATTTAGGGTTCTGGGTGAAATCGGTATAGCCGAAGAGAATCATGTCGGTGATACCGAAGAAGCTCTAAGCAGTTCATCTACCACATCGGTGAAGCCAAGTACCCTAATTCAGAGTATCCGAGTTGAAAGCAGAAACTTGGCAAAAATATTCTTGGCCATTTTGTCAAAGTAAACTTTCAGAAGGACTTAACACAATTTTGCCAGAGATTTTCAATAAGATTTGCAAGGAATTTTTTCAAAATATTTGCAAGGAATTTTCAAAAGATTTGCAAGGAATTTTCAAAAGATTTGCAAGTAATTTTCATCTAGGTTAGAATTGAATGGAAGCAACAAAGTAGGCAACAAAAGAGAAATTATCCATTCAAGTTTCATATCTAGATGTTGGGCGGTGACTAGGTCATCTATATTAGAGTATATTGACTTAAGGAGCCAAGCAAGAATGCTTTATCATAGGTCATACTCATCGTTAAGCTCAAAATGGGTTTACCATTTTTTGTTTAAGCATTTTAATGTCTTCATATCTCTTAGAATTGCTTTGACTCATGACTTGGAGTAAAGCTTCTTCAAGGATATTAGTACATACCTTTGAATGGTGTTGATGACGTAGCATATGTAGGTGGACTTGTTGTAGATGCTCAAGGTTGATGAAGATCATCTTGAGTTGGGAGCAATCCTTGTTTGTTTCGTACACTTCTCACCTACATGGGTTAGTATGCAAGGAAGAACATGATATATCCAAATGACAAGAGTGAGGTTTTCATCAAATGTTTGCCAAGGATATGGTTTGTGTTGTCTTCTTCCTCCATGTCAAAGTAGGGATGTTGATACTTGGCCATAACAAGATTGCTTGTGGTATGAGTTGATGGCAATCTTGTGGAGTGTAGTTCTTCCAAGTACCTACAAAAGGTTAGATGCAATACAAGGGAGCATAGTTTTCCAAGATGTAAAATAGTGTCATAACAATATTATCAAGGAATAGTAAAAATAAGGTCATGCCCTTGCATGCATCCGAGTGAGTCTAGCTTAACTTTGAAGCATTAATGATGTTCAACTCACTCCTCAAGTGGCAAAATATTTTATCATCGAGTGGCTTTGTAAAGATATCCGCCAATTGTTTGTCGGTACGAACACGTTTGAGATTAATATCTCCTTTGGCAACATGATCATGAATGAAATGATGACGACCTTGAATATGTTTAGTTCGAGAATGTTACACGGGATTATGAGCAATCTTAATAGCACTCTCATTGTCACAAAACAATGGAACAAGTTTCACATGTATACCATAGTCCTTAAGAGTTTGAGTCATCCATAGCAATTGCGCACAACATGATCAGGCGGCAATGTATTCCGCTTCGGCGGTAGATAGAGATACCGACTTTTGTTTCTTGGATGACCAACATACAAGAGATCTCCCAAGAAATTGACAAGTATCCGAGGTGGATTTTCTATCAACCTTATCTCCGGCATAGTCCGAGTCGGAATAGCCCATAAGATTAAAAGAAGATCTCTTGGGATACCAAATGCCAAAGTTTGGTGTATGTATCAAGTATCTCACAATTCTTTTCGCGGCCTTAAGATGACACTCTTTGGGTGCCACTTGATATCGGGCACACATGCACACACTAATCATGACATCGGGACAGGAGGCACATAGATATAGCAATGAACCGATCATTGATCGATAAACTTTTTGATCAACCGGTTTGTCCTCCTTGGTGAGGTCAACATGTCCACTAGTAGGCATGTAAGTTTTTATACCTTTACACTCTTGCATGTTAAACTTCTTGAACAAGTCCTTGGTGTACTTGGGTTGAGAGATAAATGTACCTTCTCTCGTTTGCTTGATTTGCAAACCAAGGAAAAATTTCAGCTCACACATCATAGACATCTCATATTTTCCGGACATCAACCTTCCAAATTTCTCACTATAATGTGGGTTGGTAGATCCAAAGATAACATAATCCACATAAATTTGGCACACAAATAATTCACCATTAACTTTTTTAGTGAACAAGGTTGCGTCAATTTTACCAATCTCAAAACCTTTTCAATGAGAAACTTTGTTAAGCATTTCTACCGAGCTCGTGGGGCTTGTTTAAGACCATAGAGAGCTTTACAAAGTTTATAAACATGATTAGGTTTCTTAGGGTTCACAAACCCGGGTGGTTGTTTAACATATACGTCTTCCTCAATTTCATCGTTTATAAAAGCACTTTTGATATCCATTTGGTAAATAGTAATATCATGGCGATTGCCATAAGCAAGAAGTATGCGAATAGCCTCAAGTCTAGCAATGTGGGCATAAGTCTCACCATAGTCCATACCTTCGACTTGAGTCTAACCTTGAGCTACGGGACATGCCTTGTTGCGTACCACTTGACCATCTTCATCTTGCTTGTTCCGAAACACCCATTTTGTTCCAATGATGTTGTGCTCGTCCTTGGGCTCCTCTCAAAGTTGTGTAGCTCCCCGTGCATGGCATTCACCCAATCGGGGTCTTCAAGTGCTTATTCTACCTTCATAGGCTCAATACTCGAGATAAATGAGTAATGCTCACAAAAGTTAGCTAAACGAGTTTTAGAGCGAGTAATTCTAACGGTTTGTATGTCGCCGAATATTTGCTATAAGGGATGATTCTTGTCAACTCTTGATCGAACTCGTGGTAGCTTTTGCTTGTTGGACGATGGAGCTTCCTCGTCATCATCTTCCTCTTCGTTGTTGGTGAAGGTGTCGTTTCCTTGAGGAGGTGGTGAAGGAGGTTGAGTTGGATCGTCTTGATGTACTTCTTCCTCCTCTTCATCTTGGTGTATGCCGCTTGTGGATGCCCCATGTCGTTTTGTGGTTCGCCTTGGCGCGAGGTAGGAGCTTCCACTTGCGTAGAAGAAGTGCTTTCCTTCATCTCCATGGGACGTATCTTGCCGATGGGCAAGTCTTGAATGGCTTCTGAAGGCTCCTTATATCCTACATCATTTGGCAATTGTTCGACTTGCGAACCATTAGTCTCATCAAACTTCACATCTACCGTCTCTTCAACTTTTTGAGTGAAGTTGTTGTAGACATGGTAAGTGTGAGAGTTTGATCCGTAACCAAGTAGGAAACCTTCATGAGATTTAGGAGCAAATTTAGAACGACGATGCTTATCAAGAATGTAGGACTTTGAGCCGAATACCCGAAAGTATCCCACTTGGGGTTTGTTACCTGTGAGTAGCTCGTATGTCGTTTTACCGAGAAGCTTGTGTAGGTAGAGTCAGTTTGTGGCATGAAAAGTTGTTTCCACGGCTTTCGCCCAAAAGTGTCTTGGCATTTTCTATTCGTCGAGCATCGTTCTAGCCATCTCTATGATAGTCCGGTTCTTCCTCTCAACAACTCCATTTTGTTGTGTGTACATAGCCGAGAACTCATGTGAGATACCTTCTTCGTTAAGAAAGCTATCCACAATAGTGTTCTTGAACTCTGATCTGTTGTCACTCCAAACTTTCTTGATCTTCACTTGAAATTGATTTTGGGCTTTGCGAGCGAAGTTCTTGAAGATCTTTTGTACCTGTGACTTGTCATCAAGAAAAAATACCCACGTAAATCTAGAAAAATCATCAACTATAACTAGACCAAAGGAATTTCCACCGAGGCTCTTGTAAGCATTGGGACCAAAGATATCCATGTGAAGCATCTCAAGTGGTCTCCTAGTAGTCATGATGTTCTTTACGGGATGACTTCCACCCACTTGTTTTCCTGCTTGACAAGCACTACATAGTCTATCTTTGTCAAACATAACATCTTTAACACCAAGTATGTGATCACCTTTGATGAGCTTGTCTAGATTACGCATACCAACATGTCCTATCCTTCTATGCCATAGCCAACTTTTAGAAGATTTTTCAATAAGACAAGTATGAGGTTGAGCTCTCTTAGTGAAATCGACAATGTATAGATCACCTCTACGGATACCGGTAAAGACCATATTATGATTGTCTTAATGAAACACTTGGCAATCTACTTTAGTAATAGCACATTGAAACCGTAGTCGGATAGTCTAGATATGGAAAGAAGATTGTAGCCAAGGGATTCAACAAGCATGCAATTTTGAATGAAACTATCATGAGATATGGCCACCTTACCAAGACCAAGTACCTTACCCTTAGAGTCGTCTACAAAAGTCACATACCTCCGTGGTCCATGATTTGGTGTGATCTCATGAAACATGTCTCTATCTCCGGTCATATGATCAGTGCATCCACTATCGAGAATCCATTCCTTTCCTCCGGACATGTAGCCTTTGAAGTTTGCCATGAGACTTAGATTCTTCATAGTCTTCTCATACTCAATGTCAAACTTCTCATCTTCATCATAGTAGCCATGTCCCACATTGTCATCATCAAATGGAATAACCTCTTCACAAAGATCAAGAGATTTGTTAGAATTGTGATCATGACAATGTTCAAGATTATGAGTGCGAATGGCTTCAACAATGATGTTTTTGATGGTTATGACATCTCCTTTAGCACGCATGAGGTCACGAAGCTCAAATAAGTATTTATCAAAGTTTGGATCACTAGGCTTCATTTTGTGAAAGGCAATATTTTTATGGAGAATGACATCAAGATTTTTCAAAGAGTAGTTTGGATATCTGTTCTCCAAATCTTTCCACAAAGTACAAGCACACTCAAAGTTTTTCATTTGATCAAACACGATTCTTGGTAATCCTATAATGATAAGATTGATGGTTCTAAGATTACGAAACATATCAATTTCTTCCTCGTGAGAATGATGTAAGGGATCAATGGGAGGCACATAGGGGCTATCAACATACTTGCTCAAGTTGAATTCATCAAATAGATCAAGCATTTTGTCTTTCCATTGACTATAGTTGTAACGCCCAAGATGCGGTCCTATCCATATTTTGGCTCGAGGGCCTCGATAGGGATAGAAGCGCATCTCGTCATTTCGCAAGAATGCATATCATTACAAGTACATGTAAAGAGGAGATGAGTATAAGAAATTGTCTTACACTCGCCACAAGCTAATCATGAACATCTCAAATACAACAATACATTCAATCACCATACAGAAGAGCAGGGTCCGACTACGGACGAAATCAAACGATAAAAGCGACATCCATCCTTGCTAATACCAGGCTGCCGACCTGGAACCCATCCTATGATCAATGAATAAGAAGAAGAAGAAGAACTCCAAATCAAACAAGCATAGCTCTCACGTCAAAGCATCGCATTACCTGTACCTGCAGCTGTTGTTGTAGTAATCTGTGAGCCACAAGGACTCAGCAATCTCATTTCCAAGGGTATCAAGACTAGCAAAGCTTAATGGGTGAGGTAAGGTTAGGTGGTGAGGTTGCAGCAAGCACTAAGCATTTATTAAGTAGCTAACTTACGAGTAAAATAATAAGAAGGGTGATCTACGCATAAACGGACATGGACTAGTAATGATCACTAAGTGATCCTGAACACCTACTTATGAGTCAAACATAACCCCACCGTGTTCTCTCTCGGTTCAGAACTCGCGAGTAGAGACAGTCATGGTTACGCACACGGTTGGTGTATTTTAATTGAGATTACTTTAGGTTATCTATGACCGGATGTTAAACAAATTTCCAAGTTGCCACATAACCGTGGGCACGACTTTCAAAAAGATTTAACCCTGCAGAGGTGCTCCAACTCATCCATCACAAACTAACCACATGCTGCATGGAAAACCTCAACCATGGGATAGCCCGTAGTATCCTCAGAATTCCGGTGGAAAACCTCAACCTCGAGATAGCCCAAAGTATCCTCGGAATCCCGTGCACAAGACGTTCGAGAAAGGTAAAACAAATCCAGCAAGACTGCTCGATGTGTCGATGAACCCGATAGGAGCCGCATATCTCATTCTCAGGACACGACGGATGAGCGACGGTTACCACGCCAATCACCGAGTTACCTCGAGCGGCCTTAATAAGCTTATCTGGGTTGGACCAACACTCATGAGGAGCACTGGCCCGGGGGTTGATTAATTATCCACGGGGTCCATAAAGTCCCTACGCAAGTTTTATTAGTTAGGCAAATGTAGTACCAATGTTTGGCCTTGCCAGAAGAGTTTTATCCCAAAACAAAAATCAAGGGGGTCCCCATAACAACCCCAAGCATATTAGGAGCGTTCAATATGGAACATAACATCGGTACACAAGTAACTAGGGCGGTAAAGGTGGAACAAAACACCGAGCAAAAGGCCAAGCCTTCCACCTTTTACCAAGTATATATGTGCATTAAATTAAATAGCAATAATATTGTGATATCTCAAGATATCCATGTTGTCACATGTAACAACCTGCACCTACAACTAGCAACGCTATAAGAAGGGCTGAGCAAGCGGTAACATAGCCAAACAATAGTTTGCTGGGATGTGGAGGGTTAGAGGCTTATCATAGCGATAGAAACGAGACAACTAGCATGGCAATGATAGTAGTGGTATACAGGGAAATGTTCATCTTGCCTGAGATCCCTCTTGGAAGAAAAACGAATCCGTGAAGTAGACGAACGGGACATAGTCAAAATGAATCCTCACACTCCGAACGCTTTCGAAACTCTATCGAGGAGAAGCAATCCGGAAACAAGCAAATGACACGGTAAACACCACAACATAGGCATGAGATGATGCACAAACAAGGATGATGCATGTCAGGTTTAATTATGCATGGCATGGCAAGATGCAACAATCAGACACTACAAATTAAGTGAACTTCCATATGCAATGAGTTGCATATTGACAAAACTCCACGTTCGAATTATTTAGTTCACTCTCGTTTATTTACATGACAAGATTAAATGTTTTTAAACATGGCAAACGGTGAAGCATAAAAAACTACATCATCTAGGTATTTTAAATGAAGCCGGAAGCAACATATAGCATTTTCGAAATGACCTCATATGCAAATTTAGAAATTAGTCCAGATCTGTCCTAAACATAACTTATATTTATTAAACAACAAAATAAAGTGCACCATGTGATTCTACACATTTTTCTAAGCAAGTTACATATGTGTATCATTTTAATCGGAGCTACAGTTATTTAGTTATGATACAAACCATTTTACATGGCATTTGTGCAAATTTAAACAAACAACAAGTTTAAACATTTTTAGCATGGATGAAAGTTGGATTTTATGAAACTACACAAAATTCTAAAAAATTTACATGTATGAATTGTTTTATTTGAACTAGACATATAAAAGATATGATCACCTAAAAATGCATGCAATCTGCCAAATATGAAATATATAGCAAAGGGAAGAAAAGAAAAAAACACTAGGGAAAACATTGGACCGAATCGCTGGACTTAGTGTGTCCCAGCACTGATTTGAGCCCGTGCGGATGCGGCTGTGTGTGTGTGCGCGCGCGCGCGCGCAAATGGAACAGAACAGAGGATAAAATAAAACAAAAATAACATAACAAAAAAGGGTAGATGGGATTTGAACCCAGATCCCTGGGTGTGTAAGGATGGGCTGACTAGTTGCTCTACAAGATTTGTGATCACAGATGCGTTCTGGTGAATATGAGACAGAACCTCGAGCTAACTAAACTGAAGAAAACAAAAATAGGGGCGCCTGGGATTCGAACCAGTGGGCTGCTCTTATGATTGTGGTACATACAGCAAGCGACGCTATAAGATCATACATAAAAAGGTCGAGCTTTGCCATGGCTGCACGGGGAACACCGGCGCCGGCAGTGACGAGCTCGGAGACACGGCTCGTGAAGCAGAGCAGCAGCGGGCCTACGGGAATGGCGTGTATATGCGCGCGAGCATGCGGCAAGGGGCGGCGTGAGCAAGGCCGGGAAGCTCGCAAGCTTTTGGCCATGGTGGCTTCGGCTTCGTGTCATGCGTGATGGGATCGGCGGCTACCTCGACAGAATCAAACAGGAAAGAGAGATGGGGAGGAGTGGGGCTTCACCGCGGGGTGCTGCTGGAGTCATCGAACTCGCCGATGAAGCACAGGAGGAAGCCGGTGCTGGTCTTCTTCGTGCTCGAGCATGATGGCATGGCAGCAGAGAGTGGCCGGGTCGAACAAGGAGAGGCCGGGGACGGCATGATCCGGACGGAGGTGAGGCGTCGGCAGCGAACTTCAAGAACGACGGTGGGGCTGCTGCTCCATGGCACGGCTTCCCTTGGGGCGAGGGTGTTTGCTTCATGTCCCTGACGAAGAAATACAGAGAGATGAGAAGGAGAGCAGGGGAGGTCAGAGAGGGAAGGGAGAGCGAGAGAAATTGGGGACAAGCGGCAGCGGGGTCTCACTGGCGTGGTCCGGCGTGAGATGACGCGGACGGGAGGCTGCAAGGAGCTCCATGGCAGGTGTCGGGCATGGCGGCTGCAGAGCTTCAAGTGGCGCCATGGCTCTCCTGTAGAGAGAGAGAAGAAGAGAAAGAGAAATCTGAGAGACCAAAAAGAAACGAGGGGACCCAAGAGAAGAAATGGAGGAGGCAGAGGTGAGGGACGGCGCTGGTGCTGGGCGCTAAGGGTGGTGCTCCGGTGGCCGGCCGGAGCTCGGGGTGGCCTCCTGCTAGGCGACTGCAGGCAGATGAATGGTTGGGTTTTGCTGTGGACGACGGACACGTCCTCGCGGCGTGGGATGGCTCGATTGGTTTGAATCGGGGAGGATTCCGACGAGTAGTTTGGGTTGAGGGTTGGATCGGGAGGAAGAGATGGTTGGCACGATGGGGAAAACGAGTAAGATGTGGTGGCGGCGAAAAGGATGGATGGATGGGACAGGCATCCTAGATTTTAGGGTTGGACTGATATATATATATATAGTAGGTGATATATAGGAGGGAGTTTTGGGGCAATTTTGATCATCGGATTGCGATTGGACGATCCGAGTTAGATGGAGGTTTAAGTGGGCTGAAAATTAGAGATGTTTTGGATGGGCTTGGTTTAGGATGAGACGGAACACAAGCAGCCCGGCGACAAGTTTTATAAAATGAAAACGTGTGCGATTCAAACCGACTATAGTGTTGGTATAGGTTTATCTGTTGGGGTATCAAACAACCTCCGAATGCGACGAAATTTGGCAAGCGGTCTATCTACAATATAATATGACCGCACGCCAACTTTTGACCCATTCCGAGAAAGTTTTATACGCACTTTAAAATAATATTTTTCTGATGCCGCGGGCGCGTGCGTGTGTGGTTGGTCTCGAAACGGTCGTCGACGAAAACGGGAAGAACCGGCAACTACTAACGGATGCAAGTTTTGAAAAAATGACGGCAACGAAGTGCCGATGCAATGCGGATGATGCGAATGATGCGATGATGAATGCGACAAACAAACGAATCACGCGGGGAAAAACAGGAATCTTCTGGAGCGTCAGTCTCGGGCTGTTACAACTCTCCTCCACTAACAAGAGATCTCGACCCGAGATCTTAGAATGAGAAGAGAAAGAGGAAGAGGAAACGAAGAGGTAAAACTTAGTTGCTTCTTTGACAAACGAGTGAGACCATAGAACCTTGAGGATGCAAAGAGAACAAGAATGGCGTGAGGAATAGGCAAGAATTCAAAAGAAATTTGGGCAGCACTTCAGTAGAAAAGAGAGGCAAAACTTGATAAGATGGAAAGAACTTGAAAAGATGACACAACACTCCGGTTAAATGGATAAGCAAGGAAAGAACATGATCTTGACAAACGAGATGATGGGTCAAACAGAACAACATCACAATGCCTCTGGAACAAAAGAATAGAAGCTAGATCGAGAAGAAAATGACAACTTCTAACACAAATGAATTTGGAAAACATAAGTACAAAGAAGGATTGGACGGAGTTGTTGGAAAATCAACAACGAAAAGATTTAGCTTGTAGTGGACTTATGGAAAACGTCTCAAAATTCTGAGGTGGAAACCTGACACTAACAGAAACAAAGATTGCTTGGGAGCAACTAGATATGCAAACTTCTTACACCAAAAGGATACATAGAGAACTTGTATCATTGATGAGCACCATGATAGCAACAATCCTTAGGAAATGCTTTTGGTGAAATCCAATCCAAGATAACTCCAAGAAAGAAATGATGGGTTTAAATATCTCATTCTTGAAACAAATTCTCTTCGAGGCTCCTCATGAATCAAGAATGCTATAACACCATCTCAAAGATAATGGAGAAAGAATTGCTCTTTGAAATGCAAGATAAAGAATGCTTGAGGTACTACCACAAGAATCTTGAAGAATACTTCGAGAAAGAATTACATCCTTAACAAACCACCATGAAGAACTTCTTCAGAGAACTCTGAAATGAAAGGATGATAGAAAAGAATTGAAGGTTGCAAAAAGAACAAGATTTAGGACATGCAAAGATTTAGATGGAATTTCGCGAAGAGATGCTTGAGAAAACTTGGAACTCCGGGAAAGAAAAGATAAGCAACTATAATCAAGAATTTGATATCATCAACAAACTCCGGAAGAAGGATTGAAATCACCTCGATGAAACTAGAATAAGAATTATGTTATGCTTATCCTTCATCAAGTTAAATTGATGACAAGCAACGGAGTTCACATACTACTTATTCTTCTTGAAAAGATTGAAGAGAGATTTACAAACTTGAAGAAGTCTTGAACGAACCACCTGTAAGAATTTAGAATGAATGAGGATAATCAAATGAATGGGAATACATGAGAACAAAGAGATCATGATCCGACAAAAGAACACTAGAATGAGCCACCGGTAAGAAATGAGATACAAACGAAGAGACATCAATTGAGAAGAATTTGAAAACGAAAGCTAAAAACTGAGGACGAAGAAATCTTCTAAAATGATGGCCTTCGAAGGATCGAGGAATGAAAACAACTCTGAAATGCTCCAGATAGATATGGAAGGAATTTATCATGATCGAAAATAGTTTGGGAGGATAGCACAAAGCTGGAACCATGAATCTTCGAGAGAATGGACAAAGATTTAAGAGAAACTCTTCTTCAGTCTTCAAGCTGAGAATGATGACAAGTAACAACATTGATATTGCTGAGACACTCCAGAACAATGAATAAGGAAAGGTTGAGGCAATGATGAAAATGATTTAGTAGCGATCTTCGAGAAGGAATCTGACTGGTGAAAATCATTCTTACGTCATATTTGAAAAGAAGTTGAGATCTCCGAAAAAGATTAGAAGAGCCAGGTAAGATCCTGGGAAAAACCTGTGGGTTATGGGCCCGCTCAAAGAAAACACCGTTGAAAGATTGATTAGAAGGAGAGATCGCACCGGTACAATTGAATCTTTGATGAGGTGAGACCCTTGAAATAATTTGAAAGCATTTAGAATGGAAACATGAATATTCTAAGAAATCTTCAGCACTCCGGATAAGAATGGAGAGAGATGAATAAATAAGAGAGGCTTGGACTAGAATTTCCAATATGGGCATGCATTTAATGAATGAAAAGATATGATGAACACGAAGAAGTTGAATCGAATCCACCGAAGAAGAAAACAAGAGTGACGAATGATGAACTTGAAGCTCCTGAGCATCTTCACATGAATCACCGGAAACAATACGGAAGAAAAGATAGTGGAAGCATCAATGAAAAGAAAGGCACTTGACTCGAAGATTTAATCATTGAAGAAATGGGCGGGAGGGTGGGAAAAACAAAGAAAACTTGGGAGGGCTGAAACGAACTCCGGAAAGAAATATGAGGATTGATCTTGCAAATATTGAAATAGGATTGAATTATCTTGAATAGAATCACAATGGTTGGAAAAGACTTGACATGACAATTGATTGATCAAAAGAATTAGCGCTCCCATAGAAATATGAGGACACTACTTAGGAAGATATGAAATCAAGACTTGACAACGAAGCAACTCGAATTACCATATTCCAACAAAACAAAGGATGAGGCTTACGAAACAAGCCAGAATAAATGCATGACCCATTATGCATTTCTTGGAAGGACAATTCTAGGTAACTACTTGAATTCCCACCTGAGAACTTTCGAAATCTTTGGTTATGCAATCGGGTCCACGGATACATGGAGTAAAATCCATCACTCAACTCCTAGCAGCAATACTACTCTCCAATGTATCACATCCGTCAACACATAACCAGAGGCCACGGAAATTCATCTACCTTAGACCCTCGTAATCACAACGATACCAATTATGGGAGTATATCTGGATGCTCTCCCCAGTACTGGGTGACGCCAAACTCCTCTCGCCACAAATAGTATTGAAGTAATTTTGAACATCCGCGTTCTGAGATACTAAGGAAACTGAATGATAGCGTGTGACAAGAATCCCTTGGAGCTCAACTCCCCAGAAACAGGAGACACCAAGAACATAATTCCGGTCACATCAGCATCATAGAGGTTCCAAAATACCCGTGTGATCCTAAAAAATTTTGAGTGGGAAGAGAGTAGAATTAAAATTCCTACGTCACGATTCCTCACCAGAGCGGGGAAGAGGAGTAAAGAGAATCCTACTCTCTGATATATAACTAGACTCAAAGTAGTTTATTCACTAGACTCAACTCGGCCAAGTTCGATCAATCAAAGGGGCTCCTACGTCGGTACTGCTCTGATACCAACTTGTAACGCCCAAGATGTGGTCCTATCCTTATTTTGGCTCGAGGGCCTCGATAGGGATAGAAGCGCATCTTGTCGTTTTGCAAGAATGGATATCATTACAAGTACATGTAAAGAGGAGATGAGTATATGAAATTGGCTTACACTCGCCACAAGCTAATCATGAACATCTCAAATACAATAATACATTCAATCATCATACAGAAGAGCAGGGTCCGACTACGGAGGAAATCAAACGATAAAAGCGACATCCATCCTTGCTAATCCCAGGCTGCTGACCTAGAACCCATCCTATGATCGATGAAGAATAACTCCAAATCAAACAAGCATCGCTCTCATGTCAAAGCATCGCATTACCTGTACCTGCAACTATTGTTGTAGTAATCTATGAGCCACAGGGACTCAGCAATCTCATTTCCAAGGGTATCAAGACTAGCAAAGCTTAATGGGTGAGGTAAGGTTAGGTGGTGAGGCTGTAGCAAGCGCTAAGCATTTATTTGAGTAGCTAACTTATGAGTACAAGAATAAGAAGGGTGATCTACGCATAAACGGACGTGAACTAGTAATGATCACTAAGTGATCCTGAACACCTACTTACGAGTCAAACATAACCCCACCGTGTTCTCTCTTAGTTCAGAACTCACGAGTAGAGACAGTCATGGTTACGCACACGGTTGGTGTATTTTAATTGAGTTTACTTTAAGTTTTCTATGACCGGATGTTAAACAAATTTCCATGTTGCCACATAACCGTGGGCACGGCTTTCAGAAAGATTTAACCCTGGAGGGGTGCTCCAACTCATCCATCACAAACTAACCACAAGCTGCGTGGAAAACCTCAACCACGGGATAGCCAATAGTATCCTCAGAATTCCGGTGGAAAACCTCAACCTCGATATTGCCCAAAGTATCCTCGGAATCCTGTGCACAAGGCGTTCGACCACCCGATGTGTCGACAAACCTGATAGGAGTCGCATATCTCGTTCTCAGGACACGACGGATGAGCGATGGTTACCACGCCAATCACCGAGTTGCCTCGAGCGGCATTAATAAGCGGCTCTGGATTGGTTCTGTTGGAAATATGCCCTAAAGGCAATAATAAATTGCTTATTATCATATTTCCTTGTTCATGATAATCGTTTATTATCCATGCTATAATTGTATTGATCGGAAACTCAGATACATATGTGGATACATAGACAACACTATGTCCCTAGTGAGCCTCTACTAGACTAGCTCGTTGATCAAAGATGGTCAAGGTTTCCTGACCATAGACATGAGTTGTCATTTGATAACAGGATCACATCATTAGGAGAATGATGTGATGGACAAGACCCAACCGTAAGCATAGCATTTGATCATGTTAGTTTATTGCTACTGCTTTATCCATGCCAAGTATCCGTTCCTAGGACCATGAGATCATGCAACTCCCTGACACCAGAGGAATGACTTGTGTGTATCAAACGTCACAACGTAACTGGGTGACTATAAAGGTGCTCTACAGGTATCTCCGAGGGTGTCTGTTGGGTTGGCGTGGATCGAGACTGGGATTTGTCACTCCGTATGACGGAGAGGTATGTCTGGGCCCACTCGGTAATACAGCATCACAAGAAGCATGCAGGCAATGTGACTAAGGAGTTATGTCGGATTTCGGGCTCCGCAAAACCCTCAAGGTTCTAACACAGGGGCGTGTGCGAAGCTTCCCTGTGGCCTCGCCCTACTTAGCTCACTACACGGTGGTTACTACGGCGAACTCGCACGATGATGAGGAAGAAGATGAACACGGTGGTTTACCCAGGTTCGGGCCGCTGCGAAGCGTAATACCCTACTCCTGCTTTGGTGGATTGCCTCTTGGGGAGGTGTGGTGGATGAACTAGTACAGTGGTCTCGAGCCTCGCGAGGGCGCTCGAGTGGTGTTCTTGGCTCTCTGCCTTGTCTTGTCCTCCCCTCTCTACGCTGCAGCCTAGCCTCTATATATAGCTGAGGCCCGGGTCCTCTTCCCTTATCACAATGGCGGGAAGGGATCCCACAACGGCCAAATTTGAAGGGGGACAGGAGTACATCCCCGCCCTGTCCAAAGGTGGTCTTCGCCTGCAAAGTAGTTGTTGCACCAGAATGGAAACCTTTGGGGGATGCTTTGGGAACCCGCGTACGTCCTTGCTCCCTTTGCACTAAAGGGGAAACTGCACTGCCTGGCGCGCTGGCGCCCACCTGTCCTTCCTTGCGTCATCCTTGACTCCTGAGGCCGGGTCCTGCATAGAGATCTCCGCCGCTCCGGAGGGGGCCTGAGGAGGCCCACCCCTTGCTGGTCTTGGTGTCGCCTCCCTCGCGAGGCTAGGGCCCTCGCGAGGGCCTTGCCTTGAGTGGAATCGTGCCAGGCCGTGTTTGGCTGACGAGGTGGGCCACGTCCTGGGCCGCAGGCAGGCAGGTCTGGGTACCCCCGTTCCCAGAACGCTGACAGTAGCCCCCGGGCTCAAGGTGCGCTCGAGCTGGCTTCCGGGTGAAGCCCTGAGGACGGCCCGAAGCGCCGCGGGCTCCAAACGCCTGCGGGCCAGGCTTTACACGCATCGAACGCCTGTGCGGCAACGCCCCCGCTCCCCGAAGGCATCGTGAACCGCCCCAAGTCAAATTGACGCGATACCCGCGTGGAGCGCCGGCCATCATTGCCCTTCCTTGAATGCTGTTGTTCCCTTGGCCTTCTCTCCTTGGGCCACGCAGATGTGACCCTTCAGAGACTGATCCTGCCGAGTGAGTGTCGGCGCGCCGACGCCGGGGCTCCCAACGCAGCAGCCCCCGTGGGGGCTTTCTTACTTTCTTTCTCCTCCTCCTTTCCTGCTCCTGCAATCAAAGAACCAAGGAAGGCCCTGCGGGCGTGTAATGAATTTGGGTGCTTGCCTCTTTTTATCAGCGCTTCTGTCACGTGTCCTGGCCTTTGCGTTTTTGTTAAGTGAGACCACCTTCCGGTTGCGATTAGGGCACTTAGCTTGACATGCTCGCGGTAGGCTCCAGGGTCGGGGAGGCGTGGCTGGCGCTTGGGGAGTCCGGACGTCCTGTGGACCTCTTCTTCCTACGGGTGAGGCAGGTTGGGAGCCCTTTCGGCACTCTGTGTCTGCAGGCCCCAGTCCCGCACATTTCCCGACCACCGTAATGCACGACCGGATCACCAGGATGCACTTACGAGGTTAGGCCTCGACACCCTTGATGCCGACCGGATCACCTGGACGACATCAAGGGGCGAGTGGCTATATGACCGGTAAGGCTCCTGAGGCGCGCTGCTCAGGAGCCCCCTTCGACGCTCAAGCAACTCTACGTCGGTAGGTCCCTGTCCCGCACATTTCCCTACCACCGTAATGTACGACCGGATCACCAAGGACGCAACTACGGGGCGAGGCCTTGATACCCTTGATGCCGACCGGATCACCAAGGACGACATCAAGGGGCGAGTGGCTATATGACCGGTAAGGCTCCCGAGGCGCGTTGCTCAGGAGCCCCCTTTGATGCTCGAGCGGCTCCCCAAAAAAAATTGTTTCCTGCCCCGGGAGGGGTGGGCCTCCCGAGGCTCCGAGATGGCGCGTCGGGGCGTGAGTGGAGCCCCCGAGTGAGTATGAAGCGACACGCGCCTGCTAACTCATCCGGGAGTACCACGCGAGGATCCGGGCGCCAAGGCCTTGGTGAGGTGCGAGCACCGTGCCCCCCAGCCCCCGCTCGCGGGGTGCGAGGGGGAGGGGAGCAGGCGAGTGCTCGACCTGAAGAGAGAAAATCCAAGACAGGCAATGGCGATGAAAACAAATCCCTGACCCGTTTCTTTAAAACATGATTTGGAAAAAGCCCCGAGTTTTGCTCCAGAAAAGTTGGCAAATCCAAACATGAGAAAGGCAAATAACAGCCGCGTTCGGCACCTAAGCTAGTCTTCGTCTTCCCCCAGCGTTGAGCGTAGGGCATCCACGTTGCATGGGCATAGCCATTGGAGGGCAGTGTTGTCCGCCAGCGCGGAGCTGTGGCTTCCACATTGCGTGGGAAGGAACCCCTCCGCGTCCTCGGGGGACTCCGGGCGTATACAGCCCACTCATTATTACGTGAGAGTGTCACAGGTAGAACTTCCGGAGGTGCTGGATGTTCCAGGCATTCTGGATGGGGACCCCGTCCTGAGTCTCCAGGCGCACGGCGCCAGGCCTGGAGACATGAGCGACCTTGAACGGGCCCTCCCACATGGGCGAGAGCTTGTGCAAGCCCTCCCTGGAGAGAACCCGCCTCAGGACGAGGTCTCCGACTTCGAGGGTCCTGGAGCGGATATTACGGCAGTGGTAGTGCCGTAGCGCTTGCTGATACCTCACAGCTCGGAGCGAGGCTTGGCGATGCGCCTCCTCCCCAAGCACGAGGTCCGTTCCTCGCGCGTCATCCTGACGCTCCTCGTCGAATGCCAAGACCCGCGGGGAACGGTGCTTGACCTCGTGGGGGAGGACGGCTTCGGCTCCGTAGACGAGGAAGAACGGGGTCTCGCCGGTGGGCTTAGTCACGGTGGTGCGGATGGACCACAGTACGGACTGGAGCTCATCGACCCAACCCCTGTCGCAAGCCTCCAGTTTCTTCTTGAAGCTCCTTGTCTTGAGGCCTCGCAGGACTTCCGCGTTGGCGCGCTCCGCCTGGCCGTTGCTCCTGGGGTGGGCTACCGAGGCGTAGCAGATCTGCGTTCCAAGGTTAGTGCAATAGGTCTTGAAGAGGTTACTTGTGAACTGCGAACCATTGTCGGTGATGATGCAGTTGGGGACGCTGAATCGGCTTACGATGCCCTTGATGAACTTGACGGTCGATCCAGCCGGGATGGTGCGCACTGGCTCCACCTCCGCCCACTTGGTGAACTTGTCGATGGTGACGTAGAGGTAGCGGTACCCGCCCGCTGCCCGTGGGAAGGGCCCCAGTATGTCCAGCCCCCAGACCGCAAAGGGCCAGGAGAGCGGGATAGTCTAGAGGCCCTGAGCGGGCTGGTGAATTTGCTTGGCGTGGAACTGGCAGGCCTCGCAAGACCGGACCAGCTCGATGGCGTCGTTAAGCGCCGAGGGCCAGTAAAAGCCTGATCAGAACGCCTTCCCTGCAAGGGTGCGCGACGAGGAGTGGTGCCCACAGTCCCCTCCGTGGATGTCTGCCAGCAGCTCGCACCCCTGCTCCTTGGAGATGCATCGCAGTGCGACGTGGTTCGGGCGTCTGCGGTACAAGTCGCCGTCCTGCAAGCAGTAGGCCGTGGCCTGCCGGGCTACGTGCTCCGCGTCTTCCTCCTTTTCCGGTAGCATGCCATGAAGCAGGTATGCCCTGAACTCCTGCATCCAGTCATCATCCTGAGGCTCCATTGCCAGGAGCAGCCGAGCTCCTGAGGCCTGGCCGCAGTCCGGAGCCCCCAAGGGTGGCGCTGGGGGGAGCTCCTCGCTTCGGGGTGCCAGGTCCTCAGTGGGTGGCGCCGCGGAGGGTTTGAAGAGCCGCTCCTCGAAGACGCCCGGCTCCTGGGGCTCACGGCGTGACGCCCTCTTGGCGATGTCATCGGCCTCCTTGTTCGCGCTGCGTGGGATGTGCTGCAACTCCAAACCCTGAAAACATTTTTCAATTTTACGTACCTCTTCCAAGTACGCTTCCATATGCTCGTCCTTGGGTGTATACTCTTTGTTGGAGAAGTTGACGAGGAGCTGGGAGTCGCCCATGACGGTGAGGCGCCGAACCCCCAAGGCCGCCGCTGACTTGAGGCCGGCGATGAGGCCCTCGTACTCCGCGATGTTGTTGGAGACCTTCTCTCCATGCTGGAAACAGAGTTGCACAGCGTACCGGAGCTTGTCTCCTGCCGGGGAGGTGAGCACGACCCCAGCCCCTGCTCCCATGCGCGTGAAGGCGCCGTCGAAATGCATGATCCAACCCTCAGGTGTCTCATCGCCAGGGGTGAGGGAATGGCTTCCATCCAGCCCCCGGTCAGGGGCGTCCGTCCACTCCGCCACGAAGTCTGCCAGGGATGCCCCTTTAATGACCCTGGTCGTGCTGAACTCTATGTTGAAGGCCTGCAGCTCGATGTTCCATTCGGCGACTCTTCCCGCCGCGTTGGGGTTGCGCAGGACCTTCTCCAGGGGGTATGCGGAGACGACCTTGATGGGATGTCCCTGGAAGTAGTGGCGCAGTTTCCTCAAAGCGACAAGGAGCGCTGGGAGGAGCTTCTGTTGCATGGGGTAGCGCGAGCGCGCGTCCCGTAGCACTGTACTGACGTAGTACACCGGGTGTTCGATGAGGGTGAGGCCTCCTGCGGTGTCTTGTCCCGCGGCGGTCTCAAGAGGCTTGGGCGCCACGGGGGCCGTCGGTGCGGCCGGGGCCTCATGAGGGTTGAACGCTTCAGGGGCTGTCGGAGCGGCTGGGACCTCATGAGGGCCGACATGGGGAGAAACGGACTCCTTGGGATCCTGCGAGTCCCCTTGTTCCATGCGTGGGGGCCCGCCGGCGTCCGTCGATGTGGCGCGGGTGTCGGCTCGCTCCTCCTTGACCGCCACCAACGCAGCATTGGCGGAGTGGGGGTGGCAGCCAGGTATAGCAATAGGGGCTCCCAGGGGCGAGGCGCCACCATCACCAACGGGCTCGTGAGGTACTGCTTGAGTTCCTCGAAGGCTGCGTCCGCCTCCGGGGTCCATTCGAAGGGGCCCTTCCTTTTCATGATCTTGAAGAACGGTAGGGCCCGTTCACCAAGCTTGGAGATGAAACGCCCCAAGGAGGTCACGCAACCCGCCAATTTCTGCATTTCCTTGAGGGTCTGGGGCGCGCTCATCTTGCTTATGGCCTTTACCTTCTCCAGGTTCGCCTCGATTCCTCGGTGCGACACCAGGAAACCGAGCAGCTTGCCCGAGGGGACCCCGAAGACGCACTTCTCGGGGTTGAGCTTCAGGTTCACTTCCCTCAGGCTGGCGAATGTCTCTTCTAAGTCCTCGATCAGGGTCTTGGCCGCCCTGGACTTGACCACGATGTCGTCGACGTAAGCTTCTGCATTCCTCCTGAGTTGCGGCCCCAGGGCGATGTGCATCAGCCTCTAGAAGGTCGCCCCGGCATTCCGCAGCCCGAAGGGCATGCACGTGTAGCAAAACACCCCGCACGAAGTGAGGAAGGCCGTTTTCTCGACGTCCTCCATTGCCATTTTGATCTAATGGTAGCCTGAGAAAGCGTCCAGGAAGCATAGGAGGTCGCACTCCGCGGTGGAGTCCACGATCTGACCGATGCGCGGCAGCGGGAATGGGTCTTGGGGGCAGGCTTTGTTGAGGCTCGTGAAGTCGACGCACATCCGCTCCTTCCCGCACTTCTTCGGGACGACCACCGGGTTGGCAAGCCCCTCCGGGTAGCGCACCTCCCGGATGACCCTGGCTTCCTTCAGCTTGCCGACCTCCTGAGCGATGAACACCTGTTTCTCCTGAGCTTGCCTTCTTGCCTTTTGCTTCACTGGACGCGCGTTCGGGCACACCATGAGGTGGTGCTCGATCACGTCCCTCGGGACCCCCACTAGGTCGGAGGCGCTCCATGTGAACGCGTTCTTGTTCGCACGTAGGAAGGCCACCAACGCCTTCTCTTGGTCCTGGGGCAAGTCGGCGCCGATGGTGAAGGTAGGGCCAGGGTTTCCTTCGTCCACAGGCAATTGCTTCGTCTCCGCCCGACTCTGGGAGAACAGCTGACTCTTCTTCACCGGCACGACATCGAGGACGCCCCCGGAATCCTTCGTGGCCTGCGCAGCGTCCCCGGCACTGGGGCATGCCGCGGCCGCTGCTTTGTAGGTGAGCTTGAGCGCGTGGGATGCATCCTTGACATTTCCCACGACGGTGAGGATGCCACCGCTTCCGGGCATCTTGACGACGTTGTAGCCCGGGTGTGTTGCCGCCATGAACTGGGCGAGGGCGGGGTAGCCAAGTATCGCGTTGTATGGGAGGTGGATGTGGGCGACGTCGAAGTCGACCTGCTCGGTGCGGAAGTTGGAGCGGGTGCCGAAGGTGACGGGGAGGCGCACCCGCCCCACGGGGACGACGGACCCCCCGACCACCCCAGAGAAGGGCCTTGAAGACGCGAGTTGGTCTCGAGGTAGCTGCAGCACGTCGAAGGCCTCCACGGAGATGACGTTGAGGCCGGCGCCACCGTCTATTAGGGTCCTGGAGACAGCCACGCCGCTTATGGTTGGCGTGCACAGCATGGGGAGCGTCCCGGCGGCTGTCGTCGTCTTGGGGTGGTCGTCGGGGCCGAAGGTGATGTCGGTCTCCGGCCACGTACGGGGCGGCGTGGGCTCAGGCCGCGTCCGAACTGCTCCAACGTGGCGGAGGAACTGCTTGACCTGGTGGTTGGAGGAGGGCGCCTGCGACCCGCCGAGGATGCAGGCGACCGCTGAGCCGGCCCTGCGCGTCACGGCACCCCCGCGCGCCAAGGGCCGGCCGGCGTCAGGGATCTCGTTCGTCATGGGGTTGTCAAACCAGGGCTCGACTGTCGCCGCGAGACGGGAAGCTTCGATACGCCCCCTACCTGGCGCGCCAAATGTCGGATTTCGGGCTCCGCAAAACCCTCAAGGTTCGAACACAGGGGCGTGTGCGAAGCTTCCCTGCGGCCTCGCCCTACTTAGCTCGCTACACGGTGGTTACTACGGCGAACTCGCACGATGATGAGGAAGAAGATGAACACGGTGGTTTACCCAGGTTCGGGCCGCTGCGAAGCGTAATACCCTACTCCTGCTTTGGTGGATTGCCTCTCGGGGAGGTGTGGTGGATGAACTAGTACAGTGGTCTCGAGCCTCGCGAGGGCGCTCGAGTGGTGTTCTTGGCTCTCTGCCTTGTCTTGTCCTCCCCTCTCTACGGTGCAGCCTAGCCTCTATATATAGCGGAGGCCCGGGTCCTCTTCCCTTATCACAATGCCGGGAAGGGATCCCACAACGGCCAAATTTGAAGGGGGACAGGAGTACATCCCCGCCCTGTCCAAAGGTGGTCTTCGCGTGCAAAGTAGCTGTTGATGATGCAAGAGTGGACTCGGCGATGACATCCGCCCTGCGGGGCTCGTGGTCGTGGTCTCGTTGCACTAGAATGGAAACCTTTGGGGGATGCTTTGGGAACCCGCGTACGTCCTTGCTCCCTTTGCACTAAAGGGGAAACTGCACCGCCTGGCGTGCTGGTGCCCACCTATCCTTCCTTGCGTCATCCTTGACTCCTGAGGCCGGGTCCTGCATAGAGATCTCCGCCGCTCCGGAGGGGGCCTGAGGAGGCCCACCCCTTGCTGGTCTTGGTGTCACCTCCCTCGCGAGGCTAGGGCCCTCGCGAGGGCCTTGCCTTGAGTGGAATCACGCCAGGCCGTGTTTGGCTGACGAGGTGGGCCACGTCCTGGGCAGCCCCGTTCCCAGAACGCCGACAAGTTAGTCATGGAATCTTGTATTATGGAACGAGTAAAGAGACTTGCCGGTAACGAGATTGAACTAGGTATGGAGATACCAACGATCGAGTCTTGGGCAAGTAGCATACCGCTGGACAAAGGGAACTGCATACGGGATTAATTGAATCCTTGGCATCGTGGTTCGACCGATAAAGATCTTCGTGGAATATGTGGGAACCAATATAGGCATCCAGGTCCTGCTATTGGTTATTGACCGGAGTGGTGTCTCGGTCATGTCCACATGATTCTCGAACCCGTAGGGTCCGCACGCTTAATGATCGGTGACGATATAGTATTATTGGGTTATGTATGTTGGTGACTGAATGTTTTGCGGAGTCCCAGATGAGATCCTGGACGTCACAAGGAGCTCCAGAATGGTCCGGAGGTAAATATTTATATATGGGAAGTCATATTTTGGCTACCGGAAAAGTTTCGGGGTTTTCCGGTATTGTACCAGGAAACTTGTAGAAGGTTCCGGAAACTTCCGGAGGAGTCCGGAAGTCCACCAAGGGTTCCACCACGTCCCAAGGGTTTGCATGGGCTGAGGGGAGGCGTCCTGGCCTTATTGGGCCAGGCGCACAAGTCCCTCAAGGCCCATGTGCCTTGGGAGAGGTGGAAAGTCCACCTGTGTAAGGAAAGGGAGGGAATTGGACTAGGAGTCCAACTCCTCCCCCTTGGCTGCGCCCTAGGTCTTGGAGGGGCTGATCCCCATGCCCCTCCACCTATATATAGAGGGGAGGGGCGCCCCAAGAGGACACACCAAGCCCTTGACGCCTCCCTCTCTCCCTAGATCGTTTTCTCCTCCGTTCGCGGTTTTGGTAGCGCTTGGTGCAGCCCTGCTGGCACTGCACCACCACCACCTCCACCACGACGTCGTGCTGGTTGAGAGCCCATCTACTACTCTTCCCTCGCTCGCTGGATCGAGGAAGCGGAGACGTCATCGAGCCGCACATGTGCTGAATGCGGAGGTGTCGTCCGTTCGGCGCTAGATCGGGACGGATCGCGATTGGATCGTGAAGACGTACGACTACATCAACCGCGTTATATATGCTTCCGCTTAGCGATCTACAAGGGTATGTAGATACACTCCCTGCTACTTCTTGAGCTTGCGTTGGTTTTCCCTTGAAGAGGAAAGGGTGATGCAGCAAAGTAGATAAGTATTTCCCTCAGTTGTTGAGAACCAAGGTATCAATCCAGTAGGAGGTACAAGCAAGGCCCCAATCTTTGCACCTACACAAACAATCAAACACTTGCACCCAACGCTATAAAGGGGTTGTCAATCCCTTCACGGTTACTTGCAAGGATGAGATCTGATAGAGATAAATATAAAAGATTACTAAAACGAAAAGTAAAATAAAAGTAAAAAGATTGCAGCAAAGTATTTTTGGTATTTTTGGTTTATAGATCTGAAAATATGATATAGAAAATAGACCCGGGGGCCATAGGTTTCACTAGAGGCTTCTCTCTTGAAGGAAAATAATACGGTGGGTGAACAAATTACTGTCGAGCAATTGATAGAAAAGCGCATAGTTATGACGATATCCAAGGCAATGATTATGCATATAGGCATCACGTTCGTGTCAAGTAGACCGAAACGATTCTGCATCTACTACTATTACTCCACACATCGACCGACTCCGGCCTGCATCTAGAGTATTAAGTTCCTGAAGAACAGAGTAACGCATTAGGTAAGATGACATGATGTAGAGGGATAAACTCAAGCAATATGATGAAAACCCCATCTTTTTATCCTTGATGGCAACAATACAAATACGTGCCTTGCTACCCCTACTTTGTCACTGGGTGAGGACACCGCAAGATTGAACCCAAAACTAAGCACTTCTCCCATTGCAAGAATTACCAATCTAGTTGGCCAAACCAAACCAATAACTCGAAGAGACTTGCAAAGATATGAAATCATGCATATAAGAATTCAGAGAAGATTCAAATAATATTCATAGATAATCTGATCATAAACCCACAATTCATCGGATCTCGATAAACACACCACAAAAGAGTATTACATCGGATAGATCTCCATGAAGATCATGGAGAACATGGTATTGAAGAACATAGAGAGAAAAGAAGCCATCTAGCTACTAGCTATGGACCCGAAGGTCTGAGGTGAACTACTCACGCATCATCGGAGGGGCAATGGAGTTGATGTAGATGCCCTCCGTGATCGAATCCCCCTCTGGCAGATTACCGGAAAAGGCCCCAAGATGGGATCTCACGGGAACAGAGGCTTCCGGCGGCGGAAAAGTATTATCGTGGCTCTCTTTGGTATTGGGGGAATATTTGGGAATTTATAGGAGGAAGATTAGGGTTAGGAGGCCTGCATAGGGGCCACAAGCCAGGGAGGCGCCCCCCCCTAGGGCACGCCCTGTAGGCTTGTCGTCTCCCGGCAGGTCTCCTGCCCCCCTCTCCAAGTCTGGTAGGTTTCTTCTGGTCCAAGAAAAATCATCGCGAAGATTTTATTCCGTTTGGACTCCGTTTGATATTCCTTATCTGCAATACTCAAAAACAAGGAAAAAACAGAAACTGGCATTGGGCTCTAGGTTAATAGGTTAGTCCCAAAAATAATATAAAATAGCATATTAATGCATATAAAACATCCAAAACAGATAATATAATAGCATGGAACAATCAAAAATTATAGATACATTGGAGACGTATCAAGCATCCCCAAGCTTAATTCCTGCTCGTCCTCGAGTAGGTAAATGATAAAAACAGATTTTTTGATGTGGAATGCTACCTAACATATTTATCCATGTAATATTCTTTATTGTGGCATGAATGTTCAGATCCATAAGATTCAAAACAAAAGCTTAATATTGACATAAAAACAGTAATACTTCAAGCATACTAACAAAGCAATTGTGTCCTTTCAAAATAACATGGCTAAAGAAAGTTATCCCTACAAAATCATATGGTCTGGCTATGCTCCATCTTCCCCACACAAAGTATTTAAATCATGCACAACCCCGATGACAAGTCAAGCAATTGTTTCACACCTTTTATGTTCTGAAACCTTTTCAACTTTCACGCAATACATGAGCGTGAGCCATGGATATAGCACTATAGGTGGAATAGAATATGGTGGAGGTTGTGAGGAAAAGGAGAAGATAGTCTCACATCAACTAGGCGTATCAACGGGCTATGGAGATGCCCATCAATAGATATCAACGTGAGTGAGTAGGGATTGCCATGCAACGGATGCACTAGAGCTATAAGTGTATGAAAGTTCAAAAAGAAACTAAGTGGGTGTGCATTATAATGAAAAATTCCCACTAATTATATGAAAGTGACAAAATAGGAGACTCTCTATCATGAAGGTCAAGGTGCTACTTTGAAGCACAAGTGTGGAAAAAAAAAGATAGTAGCATTGTCCCTTCTCTCTTTTCTCTCATTTTTTATTTATTTTGGTGGGCATCTTTGGCCTGTTTTTTTTATTTGGGCTTCATTGGCCTCTTTTATTATTTGTAAAGTCCAGAGACTCATCCCAACTTGTGTGGGAATCATAGCTTCCATCATCCTTTCCTCTCATGGGACAATGCTCTAATAATGATGATCATCACACTTTTATTTACTTACAACTCGATACCTAGAACAAAATATGACTCTATATGAATGCTTCCGGTGGTGTACCGGGATGTGCAACGATCTAGCATAGCAAATGACATCAAAAAATGGACAAGCCATGAAAATATCATGCTAGCTATCTTACGATCATGCAAAGCAATATGAAAATGATGGTGCGTGTCATAATAAACGGAACGGTGGAAGTTGCATGGCAATATATCTCGGAATGGCTATGGAAATGCCATAATAGGTAGGTATGGTGGCTGTTTTGAGGAAGGGTATATGGTGGGTTTAATGCATCGGCGAAAGTTGCGCGGTACTAGAGAGGCTAGCAATGGTGGAAGGGTGAGAGTGCGTATAATCCATGGACTCACATTAGTCATAAAGAACTTACATACTTATTGCAAAAGTCTATTAGTTATCGAAGCAAAGTATTAGATGCATGCTCCTAGGGGAGAGGTTGGTAGGAGTTAACCATCGCGCGCTCCCGACCCTCACACAAAGGATGACAATCATTAAACAAATCATGCTCCGACTTCGTTACATAACGGTTCACCATACGTGCATGCTACGGGAATCACAAACTTTAACACAAGTATTTCTACCAATCCACAATTATGCACTAGCATGACTCTAATATCTCCATCTTTATATCTCAAAACTATATGCAAGGAATCAAACTTCTCATAGTATTCAATGCACTTTATATGAAAGCTTTTATTATATTCCTCTTGGATGCCCATTATATTAGGAATAAATTCATAACCTAAACCAATTACCATGCTGTTTAAAGACTCTCAAAATAATATAAGTGAGGTATGAGAGTTCAATTATTTCTATAAAATAAAACACCACCGTGCTCTAAAAAGATATAAGTGAAGCACTAGAGCAACATTGCCTAGCTCAAAAGATATAAGTGAAGCACATAGAGTATTCTAATAAATTCACGATTAATGCGTGTCCCTCTAAAAAGATGTGAACAGCAAGGATGATTGTGGCAAACTAAAAAGCAAAGACTCATATCATACAAGAGGCTCCAAGCAAAACACATATCATGTGGTGAATAAAAATATAGCCTCAAGTAAATTTACCGATGGATTGAAGACGAAAGAGGGGATGCCTTCCGGGGCATCCCCAAGCTTAGGCTCTTTGGTATCCTTGAATATGGCTTGGGGTGCCTTGGGCATCCCCAAGCTTAGGCTCTTGCCACTCCTTATTCCATAGTCCATCAAATCTTTACCCAAAACTTGAAAACTTCACAACACAAAACTCAACAGAAAACTCGTGAGATCCGTTAGTATAAGAAAAATAAATCACCACTTTAGGTACTGTTGTGAACTCATTCTTTATTTATATTGGTGTAATATCTACTGTATTCTAACTTCTCCATGGTTCATACCCCCCGATACAACCCATAGATACATCAAAATAAGCAAACAACACAAAGAAAACAGAATCTGTCAAAAACAGAACATTCTGTAGCAATCTGTAAACTTGGAATACTTCTGTAACTCCAAAAATTCTGAACACTTAGGAAAATCTGGGAAATTTGTATATCAATCTTGTGTAAAAATTTCAGACTCATTCGACGCTCTGGTGAATTTATAAAATTCCTGGACTGAGTGCAAAAGTTTCTGTTTTTCAGCAAAATCAAATCAACAATCACTGTAGACCATCCCAAAGGTCTTACTTGGCTCAAACACTAATTAAAACAATGAAACACAATTACTACAGAGGTAATAATATGTAAAGCACTCAAAAACAAAAACAAACACAAAAAACATAAAATAAAATTGGGTTGCCTCCCAACAAGCGCTATTGTTTAATGCCCCTAGCTAGGCATAACGCAATAGATCTAGGTATTGTCATCTTTGGTTTTGGCAACTTTTGTGAGGGCCTTCTCGAATCCGAGGGGCTCTTTCCGCTTCCCCAAATTTTTAGGAGAAGAAACCATCTTAAGATCCAAAATATCCAAACGCTTATTGCAGAGGGCAATCAAAGTGTTCAAGCGACTGAGGTTCCCACTAATATGATTGAGGGGTTCGTGATATTTTTGTAACTCGACTAAGTGCTTATGTAAGTCACCCAATTTGTCGAGAATTTGAACTCCCTCTTGTGAAAAGGCAAGCCCTTTTTTTGTGGGGGAACCCCCAAAATCCCTTCCAAAACTTCATAAGTGGCATTTTCATCAAGTTCGATAAAATCGCCCTTTGAGGCAAAATCCAAAAGCTTTCTATGATGCAAAGCCAATCCAATGTAAAAATTTCTAAGCAAAAGTTTTGTGTCTCCTTTTAGATTGGAAATACGATGGGATTCCATTAGCCTATACCAGGCATCTTTCAGATGTTCCCCTTGTTTTTGTTTGAAGTATAGAACTTCAAAGTCTGGTGACAAAGGGGGGTAGTAACGCTAATCATAGCAACAAGCAAGAGATCCGGCAAAAAGGGCAAACGAAAAAGAGAAGGCGAATAAAATGGCAATTCTTTTTGGTTTTTTCTGAAAATCGTTTTAGAAGTGGGGGAGAGAAAAACGAGAGGCAAATGGCAAATAATGTAAATGCAAGAGATGAGTTTGTGATGGGTACTTGGTAGGCTTGATGTAGACCTCCTCGGCATAAAGATGGCTGGCGGGTGTCTGTCTCTCCCACTTTAGTTGAATTGGATCTGACAGAGGCGGTCCTTGTAGAAGGTTAAAAGGCAACTTGATTATCACCGTTGTGGCTTTGCGTAGGTAAGAACGGTTCTTACTAGTTGCCAACAGCAGCCACGTAAAACTTGCAACAACAAAGTAGAGGACATCTAACTTGTTTTTGTAGGGCATGTTGTGATGTGATATGGCCAAAGACATGATGTGATATATGTGATGTATGAGATGATCATGTTTTGTATATATTATCACGACTTGCATGTCGATGAGTACGGCAACCGGCAGGAGCCATAGGGTTGTCTTTAATTATTTTCACCTTTTTTTCTTTACTTTATCGCTATGAGTTAGCAATAGTTGTAGAAGTAATAGTTGGCGCGACAACCACGTGACGACACGATGATGGAGATCATGGTGTCATGCTGGTGATGATGGAGATCGTGCCGGTGCTTTGGAGATGGAGATCAAAAGCACAAGACGATGATGGTCATATCATGTCACTTATATGATTTGCATGTGATGTTTATCCTTTATGCATCTTATTTTGCTTAGGACGACGGTAGTATTATAAGATGATCCCTCACTAAAATTTCAAGATAAAATTGTGTTCTCCTCGAGTATGCACCGTTGCGAAGGATTGTCGTTTCGAAGCACCTTGTGATGATCGGGTGTGATAGACTCTGCGTTCGCATACAACGGGTGTAAGCTAGATTTACACACGCGGAATACTTGGGTTAACCTTGACGAGCCTAGCATGTACAGACATGGCCTCGGAACACAGGAGACCGAAAGGTCGAAAATGAGTCATATAGTAGATATGATCAACATGGAGATGTTCACCATTGAAGCCACCTCATCTCACGTGATGATCGGACTTGGGTTGGTGGATTTGGATCATGTCACACTTAGACAACCTGAGGGATGTTGATTTGAGTGGGAGTTTTTTAGTAATATGATTAGTTGAACTGATTATCATGAACATAGTCGAAATGTCTTTGCAAATTATGTTGTAGATCAATAGATCGCGCTGTAGCTCCCCAGTATTTTGATATGTTCCTAGAGAAAACCAAGTTGAGAGTTGATAGTAGCAATTATGCGGACTGGGTCCGTGATCTGAGGATTGTCCTCATTGCTGCACAGAAGGCTTATGTCCTCGATGCACCGCTCGGTGCGCCACCCCCTCAAGCATCGTCTGTGGATGTTGTGAACGTCTGGCGGACACGTTCCGATGACTACTTGATAGTTTAGTGTGCCATGCTTTACGGCTTAGAACTGGGGCTCCAAAGACATTTTGAACGCCATGAATCATATGAGATGTTCCAAGAGCTGAAATTGGTATTCCAGGCTCATGCCCGTGTTGAGAGGTATGAGACCTCTGACATGTTCTTTGCTTACAAGATGGAGGAAAATAGCTCAGTCAGTGAGCATGTGCTCAGAATGTCTGGGTGCTACAATCGCTTGAATCAAGTGGGAGTTCATCTTCCAGATAAGATAGTGATTGACAGAGTTCTCCAAGTCACTGTCACCAAGCTACTAGAGCTTCGTGATAAACTATAACATGCAAGGGATAGAGAAGATGATCCCTGAGCTATTCGCGATGTAATACGATGCGAAGGTAGAAATCAAGAAGGATCATCAAGTGTTGATGGTAAGACCACTAGTTTCAAGAAGGGCAAGGGCAAGAAGGGAAACTTCAAGAATGGCAAAACAGTTGCCGCTCTAGTGAAGAAACCCAAGGTTGAACCCAAACCTGAGACTAAGTGCTTCTATTGCAAGGGGAACTGTCAATGATAGCGGAACTACCCCAAATACTTGGTAGATAAGAATGATGGCAACGTCAAAAAAAGTATATTTGATATACGTGTTATTGATGTGTACCTTACTAGTACTCCTAGTAGCACCTGGTTATTAGATACCGGTTCAGTTGCTAATATTGGTAACTCAAAATAAAAGCTACGGAATAAACAGAGACTAGCTAAGGGTGAGGTGACGATGTGTGTTGGAAGTGTTTCCAAGGTTGATGTGATCACCATCGCACGCTCCCTCTACCTTCGGGATTAGTGTTGAACCTAAATAAATGTTATTTGGTGTTGGCGTTGAGCATGAACTTGATTAGATCGTGTTTATTGCAATACGGTTATTCATTTAAGTCAGAGAATAATGGTTATTCTGTTTACATGAATAATACCTTCAATGGTCATGCACCCAATGTGAATGGTTTATTGAATCTCGATTGTAGTGATACACATGTTCATAATATTGATGCCAAAAGATGCAAAGTTAATAATGATAGTACCAAAGTTAATAATGATAGTACCACATACTTGTGGCACTGCCACTAAGCTCATATTGGTGTAAAGCGCATGAAGAAACTCCATGCTGATGGATCTTTGGACTCACTCGATTTCGAATCGGTTGAGACATGCGGACCATGCCTCATAGGCAAGATGACTAAGACCTCGTTTTCCGATATGATGGAGCGGGCAAGTGACTTATTGGAAATAATACATGTTGATGTATGCAGTCCAAATGAGTGTTGAAGCGTGCGGCGGATATCGTTATTTTCTTACCTTCACTGATGATTTGACTAGATATGGGTATATTTAGTTAATGAAACATAAGTCTGAAACGTTTGAAAAGTTCAAGAAATTTCAAAGTGAAGTTGAAGATCATCGTGACAAGAAGATAAAAATGTCTATGATATGATCGTGGAGGTGAATATCTGAGTTACGAGTTTGGTATGCAACTTAAGACAATGTGGAAATTGTTTCACAACTCATGCCGCCTGGAACACCATAGTGTAATGGTGTGTCCGAACGTCGTAGTCGTGCTCTATTGGATATGGTGCGTACTATGATGTCTCTTACCGATTTGCCACTATCATTTTGGGGTTATGCATTAGAGACAACTACATTCACTTTAATAGGGCACCATCTAAATCCATTGAGATGACACCGTATGAATTATGGTTTGGCAGAAACCTAAGCTGTCGTTTCTTAGAGATTGGGAATGTGACACTTATGTCTGATAAGATCGAACCCAAAGTGGAAAAGTGCATCTTCATAAGATACCCTAAAGCAACAATTGGGTATACCTTCTATCACAGATCCAAAGGCAAGGTCTTTGTTGCCAAGAATGGATCCTTTCTAGAGAAGGATGGTCTCTCGAAAGAAGTGAGTGGGAGGAAGGTAGAACTTGATAAGGTTGTCGAACCTTCACTTGAATTGGAAAATTAGCGCAGCACAGAAAGGTGTTCGTGTGATGCGTAAACCAATTGAAGAGGAAGCTAATGATTATGATCATGAAACTTCGGATCAAGTTACTACCGAACCTCATAGGTCGACAAGGACACGTACTGCCCCGAACGATCTGGTGGTCCTGTCTTGGAGGTCATATTTTTAGACAACAGTGAACCTACGAGCTATGAAGAAGCGATGGTGGGCCCGGATTCCAACAAATAGCTAGGAGCCATGAAATCCGAGATAGGATCCATGTATGAAAACCAAGTATGGACTTTGGTAGACTTGCCCGATGAATGGCATGCCGCTAAGTACAAATGGATCTTTAAGAAGACAAACGCTGATGGTAAATGTCGCCATTTATAAAGCTCGACTTGTCGCAGAGTGGTTTTCGACAAGTTTAGGGAGTTAACTACGATGAGATTTTCTCACCCGTAGCGATGCTAAAGTCTGTTGGAATTATGTTAGCAGTTGCTGCATTTTTTGATTATGAAATCTCGCAGATGGATGTCAAAACAGAGTTTCCTTAACGGTTTCCGTGAGGAAAGGTTGTATGTGATACAACCAGAAGGTTTTGTCGGTCCTAAGGATGCTAAAAGGTATGCAAGCTCTAGCGAGCCTTCTATGGACTGGAGCAAGCATCTCGGAGTTGGAATATATGCTTTGATGAGGTAATCAAAGCTTTTGGGTTTATACAAAGTTTATAAGAAACTTGTATTTACAAGAAAGTGAGTGGGAGCACTAAAGAATTTCTGATAGGTATATATGGATGACATATTGTTGATCGGAAATAATGTAGAATTTCTGGAAAGCATAAAGGGTTGTTTGAAAGGAGTTTTTCAAAGGAAGACATGCATAAAGCTACTTAAATATTGGGCATCAAGATCTATAGAGATAGATCAAGACGCTTGATAAGACTTTCAATGAGTACATACCTTGACAAGATTTTGAAAGAGTTCAAAATGGATCAGTCAAAGGAGTTCTTGCCTGATTTGTAAGGTGTGAAATTGAGTAAGACTCAAAGCTCGACCACGGCAGAAGAAAGCGAAAGGACGAAGGTCGCCCCCTATGCCTTAGCCATAGGCTCTATACGGTATGCCATTCTGTGTACCGCACCTGATGTGTGCCTTGCCGCGTGTCTGGCAAGGGGGTACAAGAGTGATCCAGGAGTGGATCACTGGACAGCAGTCAAAATTATCCTTAGTAACTGGAGGACTAAGGAAATGTTTCTCGCTTATGGAGGTGATAAAGAGTTCATCATAAAGGCTTACGTCGATGCAAGCTTTGACACCGATCCGGATGACTCTGAGTAGCAAACCGGATACGTATAGTTGAGCGGACATTTGGAATAGCTCCAAGTGGGGCGTAGTAGCATCTTCTACAATATGACATAGAGATTTGCAAAGTATACACGGATCTAAATGTTGCAGAACCGTTGACTAAAACCTCTCTCAAAAGCAAAACATGATCAAACCCCAGAACTCATTGGGTGTTAATCACATGGTGATGTGAACTAGATTATTGACTCTAGTGCAAGTGGGAGACTGTTGGAAATATGCCCTAGAGGCAATAATAAATTGCTTATTATCATATTTCCTTGTTCATGATAATCGTTTATTATCCATGCTATAATTGTATTGATCGGAAACTCAGATACATGTGTGGATACATAGACAACACTACGTCCCTAGTGAGCCTCTACTAAACTAGCTCGTTGATCAAAGATGGTCAAGGTTTCCTGACCATAGACATGAGTTGTCATTTGATAATGGGATCACATCATTAGGAGAATGATGTGATGGACAAGACCCAACCGTAAGCATAGCATTTGATCGTGTTAGTTTATTGCCACTGCTTTATCCATGTCAAGTATATGTTCCTACGACCATGAGATCATGCAACTCCCTGACATCGGAGGAATTCCTTCTGTGTATCAAACGTCACAACGTAACTGGGTGACTATAAAGGTGCTCTACAGGTATCTCCGAGGGTGTCTGTTGGGTTGGCGTGGATCGAGACTGGGGTTTGTCACTCTGTATGATGGAGACGTATCTCTGGGCCCACTCAGTAATACAGCATCACAAGAAGCTTGCAAGCAATGTGACTAAGGAGTTAGTCATGGGATCTTGTATTATGGAACGAGTAAAGATACTTGCCGGTAACGAGATTGAACTAGGTATGGAGATACCGACGATCGAGTCTCGGGCAAGTAACATACCGCTGGACAAAGGGAACTGCATACGGGATTAATTGAATCCTTGGCATCGTGGTTCAACCGATAAAGATCTTCGTGGAATATGTGGGAACCAATATGGGCATCCAGGTCCCGCTATTGGTTATTGACCGGAGAGGTTTCTTGGTCATGTCCACATGATTCTCGAACCCGTAGGGTCCGCACGCTTAACGTTCAGTGACGATATAGTATTATTGGGTTATGTATGTTGGTGACCGAATGTTGTTCGGAGTATCGGATGAGATCCCAGACGTCATGAGGAGCTCCGGAATGGTCCGGAGGTAAAGATTTATATATGGGAAGTCGTATTTTGGCTACCGAAAAAGTTTCGGGTTTTTCCGGTATTGTACCGGGAAGCTTCTAGAAGGTTCCGGAAACTTCCGGAGGAGTCCAGAAGTCCACCAAGGGTTCCACCACGTCCCAAGGGTTTGCATGGGCTGAGGGGAGGCGCCCTGGGCTTATTGGGTGATGTCTACTACGCAACTTTATTCTTGTAGACTTTGTTGGGCCACCAAGCGCAGAGTTTTGTAGGACAGTAGCAATTTTCCCTCAAGTGGATGACCTAAGGTTTATCAATCCATGGGATGTGTAGGATGAAGACGGTCTCTCTCAAACAACCCTGCAATCAAATACAAGAAATCTCTTGTGTCCCCAACACACCCAATACAATGGCAAATTGTATAGGTGCACTAGTTCGGCGAAGAGATGGTAATACAAGTGCAATATGGATGGTAGATAAAGGTTTTTGTAATCTGAAAATATAAAAATATGATACGTATCCAACGTATCTATTATTTTTGCTTGTTCCATGCTATTATATTATCATTCTTGGATGTTTTACAATCATTTTATCACAACTTTATATCATTTTTTGGGACTAACCTATTGACATAGTGCCAAAGTGCCAGTTGTTGTTTTTGCTTGTTTTTTACTTCGCAGAATATCAGTACCAAATGGAGTCCAATCGCGACGAAACTTTTTGGAGAATTTTTTTGGACCAGTAGACACCCAGTGGGCCAAAGAAGTGCCAGAGAGGTGGGTTGTGGAGGCCACAACCCACCAAGGCGCGCCAGGGGGCCCCCGGCGCGCCCTGGTGGGTTGTGCCCTCCACGGGGCCCCCCTCCACCGCCTCGGACGCCTATAAATACCCAAATATTCAGAAAACCCTAGGGGAGTTGACGAAAAACACATCCAGCCGCCGCAAGTTCCAGAGCCTCAAGATCCAATCTAACACCATCACGGAGGGGTTCTCTTCCTCATAGGTGCCTCTCCGATGATGCGTGAGTAGTCCACCATAGACCTACGGGTCCGTAGGCAGTAACTAGATGGCTCTCTCTCTCTCTTTTGATTCTCAATACAATGGTCTCTTGGAGATCTATTTGATGTAAACTTTTGCGGTGTGTTTGTTGGGATCCGATGAATTTTGAGTTCATGATCAGTTTCTATCCATGAATATTATTTGAGTCTTCTTTGATCTTTTATATGCATGATTACTTATAGCCTCGTATTTCTTCTTCGAATCTTTGGTTTAGTTGGGCCAACTAGATCATTTTTTCTTGCCATGGGAAGAGCTGCTTTGTGATGGGTTCGATCTTGCGGTGTCCTTTCCCAGTTTCAGAAGGGGCAGCAAGGCACGCATGTATCGTTGCTATTAAGGATAACAAGATGGGGTCTATTCCTACATGAATAGATCTTGTCTACATCATGTCATCGTTCTTATTGCATTACTCCGTTTTCCATGAACTTAATACACTAGATGCATGTTGTATAGCGGTCGATGTGTGGAGTAATAGTGGTAGATGCAGGCAGGAGTCGGTCTACTTATCTTGGACGTGATGCCTATATAATGATCATCGCCTTGGATATCGTCATTATTATTTGATCTTCTATCAATTGCCCAATAGTAATTTGTTCACCCACCGTGTGCTATACTCATGAGAGAAGCCACTAGTGAAACCTACGGCCCCCGGGTCTACTTTTCCAACATATTGCTTTCCGATCTATCTTTTTGCCTCTTTGTTTTCAGATCTACTATACCAAAAACCCAAAAATAGATTGCTGCACTTTTTATTTGCCCTTTTTATTTTGTGTTCTTGAGAGATCTATCTCTCCTATCTATCATTACCTAATCAATCTTTTTACCGTAGAGAGATTGACAACCTCTCTTACGCGTCGGGTTGCAAGTATTTGTTATTTGTGTGCAGGTGCTGCTTATTAGGTGGTGGTGATCCTCCTACTGGTTCGATACCTTGGTTTCATAACTAAGGGAAATACTTACCGTTGCTGTGCTGCATCATCCCTTCCTCTTTGGGGAAATACCGACGCAGTCTCAAGCCAAGTCAAAGGAATTTCTGGCGCCTTTGCCGGGGAGGAAGCGGTCTCTTCTACGTGCCAATCTCAGGCACCGAGGAGACACCATCATCATCTACCAGGTTCCTAATCACAGATCTCATCTCCTTGTAATTACATTATTTGCCATTTGCCTCTCGTTTTCCTCTCCCCCACTTCACCAATTTACCGTTTTATTCGCCCTCTTTTTCGTTTGCCTTTTTCTCGTTAGATCTCTTGTTTGCCTATCTTGTTGCTATGACTAGCGTTACTACTCCCCCTTTGTCACCGGATTTTGAAGTTCTATACTTCAAACAAAAACAAGGGGAAATTTTGAAAGATGCCTGGTATAGGCTAATGGAATCCTATCATGTCTCCAACCTAAACGGAAACGCAAAAATTTGGCTTAGAAATTTTTACATAGGATTAGCTTTGCATCATAGAGAACTCTTGGATTTTGCCGCTAAAGGGAATTTTATTGAGCTTGATGCAAACACCGCTTATGAAATTTTGGAAGGGATATTGGGGATTCCTCCATTAAAAAGGGACCTTCTTTTACACAAGAGGGGGTTCAAATTCTCGACAAATTGGGTGACTTACATAAGCACTTGGTCGAGTTGCAAAAATATAATGAACCTCTCAAACATATTAGTGGGAACCTCAATCGCTTGAATACTTTGATTACTCTTTGCAACAAGCGTTTGGATATTTTGGATCTCAAGATGGTTTCTTCCCCTGAAAATTTGGGGAAGCGTAAAGAGCTCCCCAAATTCGAGAAAACCCTCACAAAGGTAGCCAAAACTAAAGATGACAATACTTGAAACTATGTGTTATGCCTAGCTAGGGGCGTAAAACGATAGCGCTTGTTGGGAGGCAACCCAATGAATAAATTTATTTTTGCTTTTTCCTTTCTGTTTTTGAGTGTTGACACAATTATGCCGCTGTTATGAATGTGTTTTTATGGTTTATTTAGTGTTTGTGCCAAGTAGAGCCTTTAGGACGATTCATAAGATGGGTAGAAGCGATGCTGAATCTGAAACCGAAACTTTGCGTCCAGTGTTTGAATTTTCATTTTTTTTACTGGAACGTGATCTTGAGCTGAAATTTTAACACAATGTTGCTATACAAATCTTTACGTTGTCCTAATTTTTCAGAATTTTTAGAGTTACAGAAGTATGGTTAGAGTACAGATTACTACAGACTATTCTGTTTAAGACAAATTCTGTGTTCGTTGCATTGTGTGCTTATTTTGATGAATCTATGGGTTATATTCAAGGGTACGAGCCATGGTAAAGTTAAAATACAGTAGGTATAATGCAATAAAAAATATGAATGGGTTTGCAACAGCACCTAAAGTAGTGATTTGCTTTATTATACTAACGGATCTCACGAAGATTTTGTTGAGTTTTGTGTGATTGAAGTTTTCAAGTTTTGGGTGAGATCACGATGGATGAAGGAATAAGGAGTGAAAAGAGCCTAAGCTTGGGGATGCTACAGCACCCCCAAGATATATCCAAAGAGAAACAAGCAACTAAGCTTGGGCATGCCCCCGGGTGGCATCCCCTCTTTCTTGTAACGACCATCGGTATTTTACTCGGAGCTACATTTTTATTCGTCACATATCATGAGTTTTGCTTGGAGCGTCTTGTATCATTTGAGTCTTTGCTTGCTATGCATTTTAGTTTGTCACTTGTATCCTTGCTGGACACACCTATTTGAGAGAGCCAAAATTATGCTATGATTTGTTAGAATTGCTCTATATGCTTCACTTAAACTTTTTAAGCTATAGAATTGCTCTACTGCTTCACTTATATCTTTTTGAGCACGGTGTGCTTGGAAGCTTTTGAAGAAACACTCTCATGCTTCACTTAGATTATTTTGAGAGTTGGTAAATTTTGAATAAATCCTCTCATGCTTCACTTATACTTTTTTGAGAGATGAAACTTTTAAGCTCATGTTCTTCACTTAAATTTGTTTGAGCTTGCCAAAAGCAATGGCAATATATGAAACTAGTCCCAAAGTGATAGATATCCAAGGAGGATATAATAAAAACTTTCATGAAGATCATTGGACAAATTAAACTTGATTCCTTGTAATAGTTTTGAAACATGATGATAGTAATCTGTGAGTCATGTTGGTGAGTAATTATGCTTTAGTAGGAATATTGGTGTTAAGGTTTGTGATTCCCTATGCAAGTATGAAAGTCAATAGTTATGCAATGAAATTACATCCTACTTATGGTGCATTATTCGGTGTTAGTTATGCTCAATGCTCGCTTATGTGAATTTCCGTTTCTTGGTTTGGTTGCTTCTCAATCTATTTCCTAGCCTCCATTTGTACTAAGTAGAAATACTACTTGTGCATCCAAAATCCTTAAACCAAGTTGTGCCTTATGAGTCCACCATACCTACCTATATGCGGTATTTCCATGCCGTTCCAAGCAAATTTGTATGTGCCATCTCTAATTTTCAAAATAAATTTCTCTTATAAAGCACCAACTAGGGGGCACTATGATCGTACGTGAGCATTGGGCATAGCTAATATTTGAGTGTGTTTCATGAATGGATCAATGATTGAGCATTATGGGCTAGGGATAACTTTCTTTAGTGTTGATATTTTGAAAGACATGGTTGCTTGTTGGCATGCTTGAGTATTGAAGTCATTATGTTAAAACTAGACTATTGCTTTGAATCATCTATAAGTCCAAATGTCCATGCTATACAAAAAAAGAATCTGAGATGAACATTTTAGGCAGCATTCCACATCAAAAATTCTGTTTTTATCATTTACCTACTCGAGGACGAGTAGGAATTAAGCTTGGGGATGTTGATACGTCCAACGTATCTATAATTTTTGCTTGTTCCATGCTGTTATATTATCATTCTTGGATGTTTTACAATCATTTTATAACAACTTTATATCATTTTTTGGGACTAACCTATTGACATAGTGCCAAAGTGTCAGTTGCTGTTTTTGCTTGTTTTTTTCTTCGCAGAATATCAGTACCAAACGGAGTCCAATCGCGGCGAAACTTTTTGGAGATTTTTTCTGGACCAGAAGACACCCAGTGGGCCAAAAAAGAGCTAGGAAGGTGGGCTGTGGAGAGCACAACCCACCAGGGCACGCCAGGGGGCCCCGGCGCGCCCTGATGGGTTGTGCCCTCCACGAGGCACCTCTCCGCCGCCTCTGATGCCTATAAATTCTCAAATATTCAGAAAACCCTAGGGGAGTCGACGAAACACAATTCCAGCCGCCGCATGTTCCATAACCTCGAGATCCAATCTAAACACCATCACAGAGGGGTTCATCTTCTTCATAGGTGCCTCTCCGATGATGCGTGAGTAGTTCACCATAGACCTACGGGTCCGTAGGTAGTAGCTAGATGGCTTTCTCTCTCTCTCTTATGATTCTCAATACAATGGTCTCTTGGAGATCTATTTGATGTAAACTTTTGCGGTGTGTTTGTTGGGATCCGATGAATTTTGAGTTCATGATCAGTTTATATCCATGAATATTATTTGAGTCTTCTTCGATCTCTTATATGCATGATTACTTATAGCCTCGTATTTCTTCTTCGAATCTTTGGTTTAGTTCGGCCGACTAGATCGATTTTTCTTGCCATGGGAAGAGGTGCTTTATGATGGGTTCGATCTTGCGGTGTCCTTTCCCAGTGACAGAAGGGGCAGCAAGGCACGCATGTATCATTGCCATTAAGGATAACAAGATGGGGTCTATTCCTACATGAATAGATCTTGTCTACATCATGTCATCGTTCTTATTGCATTACTCCATTTTTCCATGAACTTAATACACTAGATGCATGCTGGTGTGTGTAGATCTTGTCTACATAGTGGTAGATGTAGGCAGGAGTCGGTCTACTTATCTTGGACGTGATGCCTATATAATGATCATCGCCTTGGATATCGTCATGATTATTTGATCTTCTATCAATTGCCTAACAGTAATTTGTTCACCCACCGTGTGCTATACTCATGAGAGAAGCCACTAGTGAAACCTACGGCCCCCGGGTCTACTTTTCGAACATATTGCTTTCCGATCTATCTTTTTGCCTCTTTGTTTTCAGATCTACTATACCAAAAACCCAAAAATATATTGCTGCACTTTTTATTTGCCCTTTTTATTTTGTGTTCTTGAGAGATCTATCTCTCCTATCTATCATTACCTAATCTATCTTTTTACCGTAGAGAGATTGACAACCTCTCTTACGCGTCGGGTTGCAAGTATTTGTTATTTGTGTGCAGGTGCTGCTTATTAGGTGGTGGTGATCCTCCTACTGGTTCGATACCTTGGTTTCATAACTGAGGGAAATACTTACCGTCGTTGTGCTGCATCATCCCTTTGGGGAAATACCGACGCAGTCTCAAGCCATGTCAAAACAGTAATGTAACAAGTGTAAAACAGCGAACAAAACGGTATATTAATGCTTGGAAACATGGCCTAGGGTCCGTACTTTCACTAGTGCAATATCTCAACAATGCTAATATAATTGGATCACATAACCATCCCTCAACGTGCAACGAAGAATCACTCCAAAGTTCTTATCTAGCGGAGAACATAAGAAGAAATTGTTTGTAGGGTACGAAACCACCTTAAAGTTATCCTTTCCGATCGATCTATCCAAGAGTTCGTACTAAAATAACACTAAGTTATCCTTTCCGATCAATTTATCTAGAATTCGTACTAAAATAACACCATATGATATGCATCAACCAACTCTAATGTCACCTAGATACTCCAATGTCACCACATGTATCCATGAGTTAATTATATGATACGCATCAAACAATTTCAGATTCATAATACTCAATCCAACACAAAGAACCTCAAAGAGTGCCCCAAGATTTCTATTGGAGAAAGTAGGACAAAAACGTGCATCAACCCCTATGCATAGATTACCCCAGTGCCAAGACATAGATCAAGTGCTCTCAAATCCATAAAAGTATTCAATCCGCTAATAATAAAATCTCAAAGGGAAAACTCAATTCATCACAACAAGATAGAGAGGGGAAAACACCATATGATCCAACTATATTAACAAAGCCCACGATACATCAAGATCGTGACATCTCAAGAACACGAATTGAACAGATAGCTACTGGTACAAACCGTCAGCCCCGAGGGTGGACTACTCCCTCCTCGTCATGGCCTCCGCCGGGATGATGAAGATGGCCACCGGAGATGATCTACCCTCTCCGGCAGGGTACTGGAACGTCTCCAGATTGGTTTTTCGTCAATACAGAGAGTTGCGGCGGCGGAACTTCTCGTTTAGGGTTATTTCTGGGGGTTTCTGAATATATAGGATTTTTGGGCATCCGTTTCACGTGAAGATGAGCCACGAGTGGACCACAAGACACCAGGGCGCGCCAGAGGGGCCTGGCTCGCCCTGGTGGGTTGTGCCCACCTCGTGGCTCTCCTGGCCCTCCAACGAAGCTTCTAGTGCCTCTTTTGTTCCAAAAAAAACCATCAAAAAGTTTCGTTGCATTTGGAGAACTTTGATTTCTGCACAAAAAACAACACCACGGTAGTTCTGCTGAAAACAGCGTCAGTCCGGGTTAGTTCCAAAAAAATGATATAAAGTTGCTATAAGATGATTATAAAACATCCAAGAATTATAATATAACAACATGGAACAATCAAAAATTATAGATACGTTGGATACGTATCAGCATCCCCAAGCTTAATTCTTGCTCGTCCTCGAGTAGGTAAATGATAAAAACAGAATTTTTGATGTGGAATGCTGCCTAACATGTTCATCGCATATTCTTTCCTTTTGTAGCATGGACATTTGGACTTTTAGATGGTTCAAAGCAATAGTCTATATTTGACATGAAGACATCAATACTCAAGCATATCAACAAGCAACCATGTCTTTCAAAATATCAACACTGAAGAAATTTATCCCTAGCCCATCATGCTCAATCATTGATCCATTCATGAAACACACTCAAATATTAACTACACCCAATGCACAAGTATGATCATAGTGCCCCCTAGTTGGTGCTTTATAAGAGAAGATGGAGACTCAAATTAAAATAAAAATTGCATAAAGTAAATAGATAGGCCCTTCGCAGAGGGAAGTAGGGATTTGTAGAGGTGCCAGAGCTCAAAGCTTAAATTGAGAGAGAGAAATATTTTGGGAGGCATGCCTTTCCTGTCAACGAAAACGACCGAGTAGTTCTCAATACTTTCCATGCTAGATACATCATAGGCGGTTCCCAAGCATAAAATAAAGTTTATTCCTTTTTCCACCATTCTTTAACAATCCATGGCTAGCCATATCCATGGTTGCCTTCCGTACCAACACTTTCCAAGGAATTTATTATTTGACAACATAAAGTAAATTTCTTTTTCATTTCGGGACTGGGCATCCCTATTACCGTTGTACTCTCGTGCAATGACAAGTGAATAAACACTCATCTTGAGAATAACACATCTAGCATGGAAAATTGTTGGACACCCCCTACCGTTTCATGAGCGGTAAGAGCACACAAAAAGGAAAATTCATTTTGAAAATTAGAGATGGCACATACAAATTTGCTTAGAACGGCACGGAAATACCGCATATAGGTAGGTATGGTGGACTCATATGACAAAACTGGGTTTAAGGATTTTGGATGCAGAAGTAGTATTTCTACTTAGTACAAGTGGAGGCTAGCAAATAGATTGAGAAGCAACCAACCAAGAAACTAAAATTCACATAAACGGGCATTAAGCATAACTAACACTGAATAATGCACCATAAGTAGGATGTAATTTCATTGCATAACTATTGACTTTCGTGCTTGCATAGGGAATCACAAACCTTAACACCAATATTCTTACTAAAGCATAATTACTCACTAACATGACTCACATATTACTATCATCATGTCTCAAAACTATTACAAGGAATCAAGTTTAATTTGTCCAATGATCTTCATGAAAGTTTTTATTATATCGCTCTTGAATATCTATCACTTTGGGACTAGTTTCATATGTCGCAATTGCTTTTGACAAGCTCAAACAAATTTAAGTGAAGAACATGAGCATAAAAGTTTTCATCTCTCAAAATAATATAAGTGAAGCATGAGAGAATTTCTTCAAAAATTTACTAACTCTCAAATAAATCTAAGTGAAACATGAGAGTATATGACAAGCTACTCTCAAAAGATATAAGTGAAGATCAATGAGTAGTCAAACAATTAAGTAGCTATGTGAGGATTCTCTCTCGATAAAGATTTCAGATCTGAGTATTTTATTCAAACAGCAAACTAAATAAAAATTCATTCCAAGAATAGCACATATCATGTGGACAAATAAAAATTTAGGCTCAACATAGGCTAACCGATAGTTGACGAAAAGAGGTGGGATGCGTAGCATCCCCAAGCTTAGATGCTTGAGACCTCTTGAAATATTTACATGGGGTGCCTTGGGCATCCCCAAGCCTGAGATTGTTTATCTTGTCCAATCCTCTCATATCATGGTTTCACCTATTCTCAAAAACTTCATCCACACAAAACTCGAAAAGAACTCGTGAAATAGGTTAGTACACATAAGAATAAATCCACACTTCATGTAATGCTAAGACAAGTTGCAAAATAATTTTCAAACTTCATATACTTTTTACTATCGTTTCCACAATTTATATCTACCAATATAGGCTATGGAAACTATAGGATAAGTAGATAACAAAACTATGACAGCAATCTGTCCAAACAAAACAGTCTGTAGCAATTTATCAAAACAGTGTACTTCTGTAACTCAAAAAATTATGAAAATTTAGGACTTGATAAAGAATTTATATGAAAACACTGTGTATAAATTTCAGAAACTTTCCACGTTCTAGTAAAATATGAAAATTCAAACACTACACAGAAAGTTTCTGTTTTTACACAGCACACATCAAACATGCAATGCAAGCATCCTCAGGTAATTCTTGGAACTTTTTATTGAAAAACAAGATTATAAATAAAACCTAAGAGAAAATAAAAAAATATAGTGACAATCCAAGCAAAGCACATATTATGTGACGAATAAAAATATAGCTCCAAGTAAGATATACCGATAGTGTTGAAGACGAAAGAGGGGATGCCTTCCGGGGCATCCCCAAGCTTAGGCGCTTGAGTCTTCCTTGGATATTACCTTGGGGGTGCTTTGGGAATCCCCAAGCTTAGGTTCTTGTCACTCCTTATTCTCCTCATATCGGTGTCTTACCCAAAACTTGAAAACTTCAATCACACAAAACTTAACGGAACTTCGTGAGATGGGTTAGTATAATAAATAAAGATCATTCACTTAGGTACTGTCAAGACAAGATTCATAATTGTTATCACATAATACCTACTGTATTGTATCATTAATTCCCATAATTTATATCACTGAATATAAGCTATGGGAACACTAAAACAAGCAAACTATGCATGCAAAACAGAATCTGTCAAAAACAGAACAGTCTTTGAAGATCTGTAGTATAACCATACTTCCCTGTCTCTAAACATTCTGAAAAATTAGGAAAACCTGAAGATTTTGTATATAAACACTGTGTAAAAATTTTAGATCTAAAAAATTAAAATTCCTGTACCTGAGTCAAAAGTTTCTGTTTTGGTTCAGTATCAATTCTACTCATCTTGTGAGTCATCCCAAAGGCTTTACTTGGCACTTTAATGAAATAAAAGACACAAAACATGATTAATACAGTAGCTTAATCATGTGAACACTCAAAAACAGAAATTAAAAGTGTTGGGTTGTCTCCCAACAAGCGCTTTTCTTTAATGCCTTTTAGCTAGGCATGATGATTTCAATGATGCTCACGTAGGAATAGTATTTGAAACATGTAAGAGAGCATCATGAATCTCATGACAAGCACATTTAAGTATAACCCACTTCCTATGCATAGGGATTTTGTGATGGGAACAAGAATCAACTAGCATAGGAAGGCAAAACAAGCATAACTTCAAAACTTTGAACACATAGAGAGGAAACTTGATATTATTGCAATTCCTACAAGCATACGTTCCTCCCTCGTAATAATTTTCAGTAGCATCATGAAGGAATTTCACAATATAACTATCACATAAAGCATTCTTTTCATGATCTACAAGCATATAAAATTTATTACTCTCCACATAAGCATATTTCTTCTAATTCATAATAGTGGGAGCAAACTCAACAAAATAACTATCATGGGATACATGATAGACATAACCACATCCAATATTAAAATCATGATGACAAGTTTCATGGTTACTATCACTCTTTATAGCATAAATTTGATCATCATAATCATCATAGATAGGGGGCATGTCATCATCATAATAAATTTGCTCATCAAAACTTGGGGGACTAAAAGTATCATCTTCATCAAACATAGCATCCGCAAGCTTGTGGCTTTGCATATCGTTAGCATCATCGATATTCAGAGAATTCATACTAGCAACATTGCAATCATGCTCATCATTCAAGGAATTCTCATTAAGTATTTTCATAATTTCTTCCTCTACCAATTGAGCACAATTTTCTGAATCCTTATTTTCACGAAAGACATTATAAAGACGATACAAATGATGCAACCTAAACTCCATTTTTTTTGTAGTTTTCTTTTATAAAACCAAACTAGTGAAAAACAAGAAACTAAAAGATTTAATTGCAAGATCTAAAGATATACCTTCAAGCACTCACCTCCCCGGCAACGGGGCCAAAAAAGAGCTTGATGTCTACTACACAACTTTATTCTTGTAGACTTTGTTGGGCCTCCAAGCGCGGAGTTTTGTAGGACAGTAGCAATTTTCCCTCAAGTGGATGACCTAAGGTTTATCAATCCGTGGGAGGTGTAGGATGAAGATGGTCTCTCTCAAACAACCCTGCAATCAAATACAAGAAATCTCTTGTGTCCCCAACACACCCAATACAATGGCAAATTGTATAGGTGCACTAGTTCGGCGAAGAGATGGTAATACAAGTGCAATATGGATGGTAGATAAAGGTTTTTGTAATCTGAAAATATAAAAACAGCAAGGTAACAAGTGTAAAACAGCGAGTAAAACGGTATATTAATGCTTGGAAACAAGGCCTAGGGTCCGTACTTTCGCTAGTGCAATCTCTCAACAATGCTAATATAATTGGATCACATAACCATCCCTCAACGTGCAACGAAGAATCGCTCGAAAGTTCTTATCTAGTGGAGAACATAAGAAGAAATTGTTTGTAGGGTATGAAACCACCTTAAAGTTATCCTTTCGAATCGATCTATCCAAGAGTTCGTACTAAAATAACACCAAGTTATCCTTTCCGATCAATCTATCTAGAGTTCGTGCTAAAATAACACCATATGATACGCATCAACCAACTCTAATGTCACCTAGATACTCCAGTGTCACCACAAGTATCCATGAGTTAATTATACGATACGCATCAAACAATTTCAGATTCCTAATACTCAATCCAACACAAAGAACCTCAAAGAGTGCCCCAAGATTTCTATCGGAGAAAGTAGGACGAAAACGTGCATCAACCCCTATGCATAGATTACCCCAATGTCACCTCGGGAATCCGCGAGTTGAGTGCCAAGACATAGATCAAGTGCTCTCAAATCCATAAAAGTATTCAATCCGGTAATAATGAAATCTCAAAGGGAAAACTCAATTCATCACAACAAGATAGAGAGGGGAAAACACCATATGATCCAACTATATTAACACATCCCACGATACATCAAGATCGTGACATCTCAAGAACACGAGAGAGAGAGATTGACCACATAGCTACAGGTACAAACCATCAGCCCCGAGGGTGGACTACTCCCTTCTCGTCATGGCCTCCGCCGGGATGATGAAGATGCCCACCGGAGATGATCTACCCTCTCCGACAGGGTACTGGAACACCTCCAGATTGGTTTTTCGTCGATACGGAGAGTTGCGGTGGTGGAACTTCTTGTCTAGGGTTATTTCTAGGGGTTTCTGAATATATAGGATTTTTGAGCGTCGGTTTCACGCGAAGATGGGCCACGAGTGGACCACAAGACACCAGGGCGCGCCAGAGGGGCCTGGCTCGCACTGGTGGGTTGTGCCCACCTCGTGGCTCTCCTGGCCCTCCAATGAAGCTTCTAGTGCCTCTTTTGTTTAAAAAAATCGTCAAAAAGTTTCGGTGCATTTGGAGAACTTTGATTTCTGCACAAAAAACAACACCACGGTAGTTCTGCTGAAAACAGCGCCAGTCCGGGTTAGTTACAAAAAATGATATAAAGTTGGTATAAGATGATTATAAAACATCCAAGAATAATATAACAGCATGGAACAATCAAAAAATATAGATATGTTGGAGACGTATCATTGGGCCAGGCGCACAAGTCCCTCAAGGCCCATGTGGCTTGGGAGAGGTGGAAAGTCCACCTGTGTAAGGAAAGGGAGGGAATTGGACTAGGAGTCCAACTCCTTCCCCTTGGCTGCGCCCTAGGGCTTGGAGGGGCTGATCCCCACGCCCCTCCACCTATATATAAAGGGGAGGGGGCGCCCCAAGAGGACACACCAAGCCCTTGGTGCCTCCCTCTCTCCCTAGATCGTTTTCTCCTCCGTTCGCGGTTCGGGTAGCGCTTGGCGAAGCCCTGGTGGCACTGCACCACCACCAGCTCCACCACGCCGTCGTGTTGGTTGAGAGCCCATCTACTACTCCGCCCTCGCTCGCTGGATCGAGGAGGCAGAGACGTCATCGAGCCACACGTGTGCTTAATGCGGAGGTGTCGTCCATTCGGCGCTAGATTGGGACGGATCGCGATTGGATCGTGAAGACGTACGACTAGATCAACTGTGTTATATACGCTTCCGCTTAGAGATCTACAAGGGTATGCAGATACACTCCCCCTCTCGTAGCTATGCATCTCCATGGATAGATCTTGCATGTGCGTAGGAAATTTTTTGTTTCCCATGCAACGTTCCCCAACAGGACCAACACTCATGAGGAGCACTGGCCCGGGGGTTGATTAGTTATCCACGGGCCCCGGAAAGTCCCTATGCAAGTTCTATTAGTTAGGCAAATGTAGTACCAATGTTGGGCCTTGCCAGAAGAGTCTTATCCCAAAACGAAAATCAAGGGGGTCCCCATAACAACCCCAAGCATGTTAGGAGCATTCAATATGGAACATACCACCGGTACACAAGTAACTAGGGCGGTAAAGGTGGAACAAAACACCGAGCAAAAGGCCAAGCCTTCCACCTTTTACCAAGTATATATGTGCATTAAATTAAATAGCAATAATATTGTGATATCTCAAGATATCCATGTTGTCACATGGAACAACCTGCACCTGCATTTAGCAATACTATAAGAAGGGTTGAGCAAGCGGTAACATAGCCAAACAATGGTTTGTTGGGATGTGGAGGGTTAAAGGCTTATCATGGCATTTTGGGAGGTTTGACAAACAAGTGGTAGGTAGTGAGACGTAGCGATAGAAACGAGACAACTAGCATGGCAATGATAGTGGTGGTATCCAGGGAAATGTTCATCTTGCCTGAGATCCCGTATGGAAAAAGAACGAATCCGTGAAGTAGACGAACGGGACGTAGTCGAATGAATCCTCACACTCCGAACGCTTTCGGAACTCTATCGAGGAGAAGCAATCCAGAAACAAGCAAATGACACGGTAAACACCACAACATAGGCATGACATGATGCACAAACAAGGATGATGCATGCCAGGTTTAATTATGCATGGCATGGCAAGATGCAACAATCAAACACTACAAATTAAGTGAAGTTCAATATGCAACGAGTTGCATATTGACGAAACTCCATGTTCGAATCATTTAGTTGACTCTCGTTTATTTACATGACAAGATTAAATGTTTTTAAACATGGCAAACGGTGAAGCATAAAAAACCACATCATCTAGGCATTTTAAATGAAGCCGGAAGCAACATATAGCATTTTCGAAATGACCTCATATGCAAATTTAGAAATTAGTCCAGATCTGTCCTAAACATAATTTATATTTATTAAACAGCAAAATAAAGTACACCATGTGATTCTGCACATTTTTCTAAGCAAGTTACATATTGGATCATTTTAATCGGAGTTACGATTATTAAGTTATGATACAAAGCATTTTAACATGGCATTTGTGCAAATTTAAACAAACAACAAGTTTAAATATTTTTAGCATGGATGAAAGTTGGATTTTATTAAACTACACAAAATTCTAACAAAAATTACATGTATGAATTGTTTTATTTGAACTAGACATATAAAAGATATGATCACCTAAAAATGCATGCAATCTGCCAAAGATGAAATATATAGCAAAGGGAAGAAAAGAAAAAAACACTAGGGAAAACATTGGACCGAATCGCTGGACTTAGTGTGTCCCAGCACTGATTTGAGCCCATGCGGATGCTGCTGTGTGTGTGCGCGCGCGCGCAAATGGAATAGAATAGAGGATAAAATAAAACAAAAATAACATAACAAAAAAAGGGTTGATGGGATTTGAACCCCTGATCCCTGGGTGTGCAAGGATGGGATGACTAGTTGCTCTACAATCGATTTGTGATCACAGATGCGTTCAGGTGAATATGAGACAGAACCTCGAGCTAACTAAACTAAAGAAAACAAAAATAGGGGCGCCTGGGATTTGAACCAGTGGGCTGCTCGTATGATTGTGGTACATACAGCAAGCGACGCTATAAGAACATACATAAAAAAGGTCGAGCTTTGCCATGGCTGCACGGGGAATGTTGGAAGTCCGCTGCACATACAGCGCAGGAGGGGCAACGGCCTTGACCGACTCCTGCGGCTCGATCACCAGAACGTGCACTTCGTGCGCACGTCCACCTCGCATGCATGGCATGCTCGGCCACGGCCGTTGTACACGATCTCTCTCTCACCCCCTTGTAAACTCTGTTGTATAAATACCCCATGAGACATGAATACAAGGTGTGCAGTGAGTTCAGTAATCCAACTTGGTACCTGAGCAGTTCCGATCCCAACCCCACGCTTCCGCCATGTATCGCCTGCTCCGCCGCTCCCGCTCAGCCGACCTCGACGCGGCGGCCAACCTCCCTCCTTTAGCTCCTCTTGCTGCCGTCCCACCCGCCCCTGCAGCTCCCGGCGCGGGGCCTCTCCCTCAACCTCCGGCGCCCGCTCCGGTGCGCCTCGGCGGCAACGTGGCCGCCGCACCCGCGGCCGCCCAGGCCGCCCCCGCTGTGGTTCCCCTGCGCCACGGCGTCGGCCGTGAACTCGTCCCCTGCCTGGCTGCTGAGGATGCGCAGGCGCCCCCGCCGGCGCCGGCCGACGGTCTCCCTCCCACCATCACGCACTTCCTGCGGTTCAAGCTCGACCTCGCCGCCGGTAATTACTCCAAATGGCGCCACCTCTTCTACTGTATCCTCTGCAAGTACAACGCACAGCACCATGTAGATCAAGACCGGGACCCCCTCCACGAGGATGCGGTGTGGAGGAACGACGACATCACCATCGTCTTGTGGATATCCTCCACGATCTCCGATGACTTGTACGACGTCGTCGTCTCTCCCCCGAACATCCCCACGGCGTACAAGATATGGCAGACCCTCCGGCTGTTCTTCCTCGACAACCAGGCCGGCCGGGCGATCCACCTCTCTGCTGAGTTCCGCAGCATGGTGCAAGGTGACCTGCCGGTGGCCGAGTACGCCCGCCGTCTCCAAGCACTGGCGGTCGCGCTCGCCGACGTCGAGGAGCCCGTCACCGACCGCACCCTGACGCTCCAGTTCATCCACGGGCTCAGCCGTCGCTTCCACGTGTTGGCGACGGTTCTCCCTCTGCAGGTGCCGTTCCCCAACTTCGCCCAGGCCCGGTCACGCCTCCTCCTCGAAGAGATCACCCAGAACGAGCGCGCTCGGGCTGACGGGCGCTCGGACGGCGCCACCGTGCTCTCCATCGGCAACACCTCCGGCGGCTCCTCCGAGGGCGCGCGCGCCGGCCGCGCCAACACCTCCACGGACAAGGGCAAGGCGCCCGCCGAACCCTCCTCCGACGGCGACCGTGGTCGTGGCCGCGGGCGCGGGCGTGGTCGCGGACGCGGTCACCCTGGCGCAGGCAGCAGCTCCGCCGCTCCTGCAGGCCGTGGCTCTCCCCAACCCTGGATGGGCTACTTCGCGCCGTACGGGAGTCCCTTCCCGCCTCCACAGCAGCCTCGCGCGCCCTGGTCGGCGCCCAACTCCGCCGGCGTGCTCGGCCCCCGCCCGGGCCAACACCACCAGGTCTACAACACAGGCGCCTCCAGCTCCTCCAACCCCGCCACCTGGGACAACTACGCCGCCCTCCACGCTGCCCTCAACAACATCTCACAGCAGCAGCAGGAGCACGGCGTCGGCGAGTGGTTCTTCGACACAGGCGCGACTTCCCACGTCACCGGTGAGACTGGTAACCTCTCTCAGTTGTATTCTGCTCTTCCGCGTTCTTCCTCTAGCATTGTAGTTGGTAATGGTTCTCGGATTCCGTCGTTGCTGCCGGTTCCACCCGCCTAGGACCTTTCTCACTCTCCGACGTTCTTGTCTCTCCCACACTTATCAAAAACTTGATTTCCGTTCGTCGTTTTACTCGCGAAAACTCTTGCACCATTGAATTTAATCCTTTCGGTTTTGTTGTGAAGGACCTCAAAACCCGTCGAATCCTAATGACGTCCAGTAGCCATGGAGATTTATACCCCTTCTTCAGCTCCGACCCAGTGCAGCAGATCCTCTCCGTTGATGGCAGCTTGTGGCACCAACGCCTCGGACACCTTAGCAGCAGTTCCCTTTCCACTTTAGCAAAAACTTTTCTTCAATCACCATGTAATAAGAATAGTTTGAATTCCCATGTATGTGAATCATGCCAATTTGGCAAGCAATCAAGATTACCATTTACTTCCTCACGTACATGTACTACTGCTGCCTTCGATCTGATTCACTGCGATCTCTGGACGTCCCCTGTAGCTAGTGCATCTGGTTACCTATTTTACCTCGTCATCCTTGATGACTTCACCCATTTTTCATGGACGTTTCCATTGCGCGCCAAATCCGACACGTCCATCACGTTGCTCCGTTTTTTCGCGTATGTAGCCACCCAATTCCGTACGACCATCAAATGCATACAATGCGATAACGGCGGGGAGTTTCTCACCACCGGGCTACGTGACTTTCTCTCCTCTCGCGGATCCTCTCTGCGCCTCTCCTGTCCGCACACCTCGCCATAAAACGGCAAGGCCGAACGCATGATTCGCACGACGAACGACGTGCTCCGCACCCTTCTCCTTCACGCCCATCTTCCCCCTAATTTTTGGGTCGAAGCTCTTCATACGGCTACGCACCTCCTCAACCGAAGACCTTCGTCAGCCATCCGCAACAACACGCCTTTCCTTAGACTCTACGGTAAAAATCCCACATACGATCACCTCAAGGTTTTTGGGTGCCTATGCTTTCCCAATGTTTACCCCACCACCGAACACAAACTCTCGCCTCGCTCTGTTCGTTGCGTTTTCATCGGGTACCCATTGGAACACAAAGGATATCGTTGTCTTGATTTACACACCCGTAAGGTCATCATCTCACGTCATGTTACCTTTGACGAGGGCGTTTTTCCCTTCGTCCCAACCACACCTCCCCCTCCAACAGCGCCCACAGCCACCGAAAATCCCAGCCACTTGATCCTCCCCGAGCGGCGTGCGCACGTACCTCGTACCGGTCCTACCCGGTCCCTCCCTCCAATCCCGCAGCCGCCGCTCCTACGGCAGGAAAATCCCCTGCCGCCCGCGGGATCAGCGCCTGCCGGTGCACCCGCACACGACCTGACTCCCGCAGGATCCGCGCCCGCTCGCCCAACCCCCATCCCTCGCTCGCCAGCTGACCCCGTGCGCCCGACCTCCCCGCCCGCACCTACGCCCACGCCCGACCGCGCTAGCGCAGCCGATCCCACCTCGCCAGCTACGCCAGCCGCACATGTTCCCTGCATGCCGGCCAGGGCTGTGCCCGTTGCTCCTCCAGCCAACATGCACACTATGCGCACGCGCGCCAAGTCAGGCTTTCGCCTTCCCAAAAACCAGCTGAGCCTCCACGCCACCACATCCACGATCAGCCCCATTCCATCCTCCTACCGCGCGGCACTGAAAGATCCGAACTGGCACCGTGCAATGTTAGAGGAATACAACGCGCTTTTGCAGAATAACACTTGGGATTTGGTTGCTCGTCCTGCAGGTTCTAACGTGGTCACCGGCAAGTGGATCTACCGCCATAAGTTTCATCCTGATGGCTCGCTGGCGCGCTACAAAGCTCGCTGGGTGCTCCGCGGGTTCACGCAGCAGGCCGGCGTCGACTACGGCGAGACGTTCAGTCCCGTGGTCAAACCGGCGACGATCCGCACCGTCCTCAGCGTCGCCGCCGGGCGTTCTTGGCCGATCCACCAGCTCGACGTCAAGAACGCCTTCTTGCACGGTCATCTCGCCGAGACGGTGTACGCCCAGCAGCCTTCCGGCTTCGTCGACGCCGTCGCCCCCACGAGTGTGTGCCGCTTGAACTGCTCGCTCTATGGGCTGAAGCAAGCGCCGCGAGCATGGTTCTCCCGGTTCACCACGTATCTGCTCCAGCTCGGCTTCGTGGCGTCTCGGTCCGACTCCTCGTTGTTAATCCTTCGCCGCGGCACGCAGCTCGCTTATCTGTTGCTATATGTCGACGACATCATCCTCACCGCGAGCACCGCCTCTCTACTCCAGTCCATCATCTCCTCGCTCCACCGCGAATTCTCCATGTCGGATCTTGGTCCGTTGCACCATTTCCTTGGCATTAATGTCACCTCCACCACCGCCGGCCTCTTCCTGTCACAGGAGCAGTATGCCCTGGAGATCCTTGATCGCGCTGGCATGCTCAATTGCAAGCCCATATCCACACCTGTCGACACGCATGCCAAGCTCCCCGCTGACACCGGCCCCTTCTTTCATGATCCTTCTCTGTATCGGAGTATCGCCGGTGCCCTCCAGTACATCACTCTCACTCGGCCGGACCTGTCCTATGGTGTTCAGCAGTGTTGCCTCTTCATGCACGCTCCTCGCGACTCCCACTTCCAGCTGCTGAAGCGCATCATGCGCTATCTCCGTGGCACCACGCATCTCGGCTTGCAGTTCCACCGCTCCGCCTCCACCGAGCTTGTTGCCTACTCCGATGCCGACTGGGCGGGGTGCCCCGACACCCGCCGCTCCACTTCCGGGTATTGTGTGTTCCTTGGCGGGAACCTTGTGTCGTGGTCCTCGAAGCGACAACACACCGTCTCGCGTTCTAGCGCGGAGGCCGAGTACCGCGCCGTCGCGCACGCCGTGGCAGAAATCGTCTGGTTGCGCCAACTCCTTGGCGAACTCCGTCAGGCTCCCGAGCGCGCCACGGTGGTCTACTGCGACAACGTGAGTGCAATGTACATGACAACGAACCCGGTGCAACACCAACGCACGAAGCACGTGGAGATTGACTTGCACTTCGTCAGAGAGCGTGTGTCGCTCGGCGAGGTGCGCGTGCTTCATGTTCCGACGAGCTCTCAGTTCACCGACGTCTTCACCAAGAGGCTGCCGACGAGCATCTTCCTCGACTTCCGGTCCAACCTCAACGTCCGGGAACCCCACGTTTCGGCTGCGGGGGGCTGTTGGAAGTCCGCTGCACATACAACGCAGGAAGGGCAACGGCCTTGACCGACTCCTGCGGCTCGATCACCAGAACGTGCACTTCGTGCGCACGTTCACCTCGCATGCACGGCATGCTCGGCCACGGCCGTTGTACACGATCTCTCTCTCACCCCCTTGTAAACTCTGTTGTATAAATACCCCATGAGACATGAATACAAGGTGTGCAGTGAGTTCAGTAATCCAACTGGGAACACCGGCGCCGGCGGTGACGAGCTCGGAGACGACGGCTCGTGAAGCAGAGCAGCGGCGGGCCTGCGGGAATGGCGTGTATATGCGTGCGTGCATGCGGCAAGGGGCGACTTGAGCAAGTCCGGGAAGCTCGCAAGCTTTCGGCCATGGTGGCTTCGGCTTCGTGTCGTGCGTGATGGGATGGGCGGCTACCTCGACGGAATCAAATAGGAGAGAGAGAGATGGGGAGGAGTGGGGCTTCACCACGGGGTGCTGCTGGAGTCGTCGAACTCGCCGATGAAGCAAAGGAGGAAGCCGGTGCTGGTCTTCTTCGTGCTCGAGCGTGATGGCATGGCAGCGGAGAGTGGCTGGGTCAAACAAGGAGAGGCCGGGGACGGCAGGATCCGGACGGAGGTGAGGCGCCGGCAGCGAACTTCAAGGACGACGGTGGTGCTGCTGCTCCATGGCACGACTTCCCTTGGGGCGAGGGTGTTTGCTTCCTGTCCCTGACGAAGAAATACAAAGAGATGAGAAGGAGGGCAGGGGAGGTCAGAGAGGGAAGGGAGAGCGAGAGAAATTGGGGACGAGCGGCAGCGGGGTCTCACTGGCGTTGTCCGGCGTGAGATGACGTGGACGGGAGGCTGCAAGGAGCTCCATGGCAGGTGTTGGGCGTGGCGGTTGTAGAGCTTCAAGTGGCGCCATGGCTCTCCTGTATAGAGAGAGAAGAAGAGAAAGAGAAATCTGAGAGACCAAAAAGAAATGAGGGGACCCAAGAGAAGAAACGGAGGAGGCAGAGGCGAGGGACTGTGCTGGTCCTGGGCGCTGAGGGTGGTGCTCCAGTGGCCAGCCGGATCTCGGGGTGGCCTCCTGCTAGGCGACTGCGGGCAGATGAATGATTGGGTTTTGCTGTGGACGACGGACGCGTCCTCGCGGCGTGGGCTAGCTTGATTGGTTTGAATCGGGGAGGATTCCGACGAGTAGTTTGGGTTGAGGGTTGGATCGAGAGGAAGAGATGGTTGGCTCGATCAGGAAAATGAGGAAGATGTGGTGGCGGCGGAAGGATGGATGGATGGGACAGGCATCCTAGATTCTAGGGTTGGACTGATATATATATAGTAGGGGGTTTTGGGGCAATTTTGATCATCGGATTGCGATCGGACGATCCGAGTTAGATGGAGGTTTAAGTGGGCTGAAAATTAGAGATGTTTTGGACGGTCTTGGTTTAGGATGAGATGGAAAACAGGCAGCCCGGCGACAAGTTTTATAAAACGAAAACGTCTGCGATTCAAACCGGCTATAGTGCTGCTATAGGTTTATCTATTGAGGTATCAAATGACCTCCAAAGGCGACGAAATGTGGCAGGTGGTCTATCTACAATATAATATGACCGCACGCCAACTTTCGACCCATTCCGAGAAAGTTTTATACACACTTTAAAATAATATTTTTCTGATGCCGCGGGCGCGTGCATGTGTGGTTGGTCTCAAAACGGTCGTCGACGAAAATGGGAAAAACCGACAACTACTAACGGATGCAAGTTTTAAAGAAATGACGGCAACGAAGTGTCGATACAATGTGGATGATGTGAATGATGCGATGATGAATGCGACGAACAAACGAATCACACGACGATAATGGAATAAGACATGAATCTTCTAGAGCGTCGGTCTTGGGCTGTTACAATAGTACTCCCCATTGAGAATAGACACTTTACAACTAAGACTCCCCAAACTAATCACATCCATGTTCCTCCAACGGTGATAAAACCAAGGCTATGGAGATCAAAGCTCTCATACCAATTGTGGGATCGAGAAGAGGCGTCTAGAGGGGGGTGAATAGACTACTTGACCAAATAAAAACCTAACATTTTTCCAATTTTATTGGTTGGCAAGTTTTAGCAATTTTATCAAGTCTCGCACACCCTACACATGCAAATCTACGAGTATAGCAGCGAAAAGTAAAGACATGCACATGTAAGTAAGGAGTAGAGGTAGGAAAATCAAATGCAATAGGGATTCGAAGATTTTTCACGTGGTTCCGATAGGTGATGTTATCGTACGTCCACGTTGATGGAGACTTCAACCCACGAAGGGTAATGGTTGCGCGAGTCCACAGAGGGCTCCACCCGTGAAGGGTCCACGAAGTAGCAACCTCTTCTATTCCATCACGGCTTACATCCACGAAGGACTAGCCTCACTCCGGGTAGATCTTCACGAAGTAGGCGATCTCCTTGCCCTTATAAACTTCTTGATTCAACTCCACACAAATTGGAGGCTCCCAAGCGACACCTAACCAATCTAGGAGACACCACTCTCCAAAAGATAATAGATATGGTATGGATGATGAACTCCTTGCTCTTGTGCTTCAAAATATAGTCTCCTCAACACTCAATCACTCTCTCGCAGAATTTGTCTTAGTAGAAGAGATTAATTGGGTGGAAAGCAACTTGGGGAGGCTAGAAATCAAGATTCATATGGTTGGAGTGGAAGATCTTGATATCAACACATGAGTAGGTGGTTCTCTCTCAGAAAATGAATGGTGGAAGTGTTTGCTTCACTGCTACAGGAAGGTCCAAAGACAACACATCAATCAGAGACCCTTCGACCAAACTGTGTGCGATGCATGAATCACAAACGGTATAGTTCTAGCTCTATTGCCAATAAAGCAAACTGTGTGCGATGGTGGATCCATCAAGCACGATTCAAAAAGGACTTACGTGTGCGATGTGTGCCATACAGTTCTTCCATACGAACTGTTTGTGATTAGCTAAAATAACACAAATGGTTATAAAGATCCAGATGTGTGCGATAGAAGGCACACAGTTCACTATCAAAAATTGTGTGATGATACAGGAAAGCACACACGATTTAGCGTAAGAAGGTGTGTGTGATATGCGGCAAACGGGTCAACAATCAGAGTCATGTGGGAAGACCGATAATAACACAGACGAGTCATCTTGACAAACTTTGTGTGTTGTGGGCAGACGGTGGCTGGTAAAGAATTGTCAGCGATTGTTGAAATCATTGCCGACGTGTTCCTTAATTTAATCATATGAGATGTGATTTGCTCTGTTTGCACAACATCTATATGACGTGTATACAGAACAACAACATATGTACTTATAAAAACATGATTGTATAACCAAAAAAGAACACAATGCCATTTCAAATATTGTATCACAAATACCAGAAATATTACAAGGTTCAAATTCCAGCTTTACAAGGCCCAAATTAAAAGATTAAAAGGTTCAAACTGATATTAAAAATCAAATTCATCTACTTCAGAATCTGAGTCATGCAATATTTCTGCAAAGGGATCCGCCACCGAGAAGTCATATATCGGCTTGATACAGTGACTTCCGAATAATCTGTCATTTGAAGTTCCAAACTGAATTTCAGCTTCTGCAAAGGCTTTCCATTCAGCTGTAGACGCCTTCGATGATCAGCAAACTATTCATTTAGGCGCACTAAATATAGGTCAAACCTCATTACCTTGAGCACCCTTGCTTTCTGAACAAAGAACCTCGCTAATTGAATCTCTGGTTTGGTGCCTCAGTACTGGTTAAAAGTAATTTCTTTGAGATGGAAATCAAGGCATTCGATGGGATTGTTATATTGCGCCACATTTTCCACTTTCGGGCCTGCTTGTATCTGCAAATGAAGACAACATATCAATGCCTAGATGTAGTTTTGTACACTATGTGCATCTTTGATTTGCAGGATTTCTAAAATACACTAATACATTGAGATGTGATCCTCAATCGTTCATGATTAACATCTCAAAAATATGTATTGGAATCCTACAAATTTCCTTTAGAAATCATTGTACATTTGTCATTGTAATGATGGGTAAAGTACCAAAAAATTGAACTCCATTGTGGTTAACAATTAACAGGAAAGAAGCATCACCTCGATGTATAGCTTCTCTATGCACAGAAACCATATAAGGAATCTAACAATTTCATCCAGATTGGGACCGATAGATTGTAGTGCCAGGATCTTCACTGTGTGCATAGACAGGGTGAAGCCTGTGGGAGTCAATTTCTGCATGACAGCCAAACATAGGTTAACAAAAATTATATAAAATGTGATGTACAATAATAAGAAGGAGAAGAAGAATGTTGTACCTGAACGGGTATGGATCCAGCTATAACAACTTTGGAGAATTCAGCAAACGAATAGCCCAACACTTTCAATTTTGGTGTGTCAATGACCCTGATTCTTGTTGGACTTACTTTATCAAGTACAAACAATCTCTCAAGGAAAGGCGCTTTCTCAATGACCATATTGTGAAACACATCAGCTGACCGCATGTTACGGCACCAGCCATGCACATAAATGGTACGGGCATTCGTCGTACCAATGTGGAGGCTATTAACCCAAACATCGCCTGAAGACGAAGGTACTCGAGCGCAGTACAACCATGAAGCAGGACCTCCAGATCCTCCTTCGAGATGTTGACGACAATGAGCTCGGGGTCCTTCAGTTTAGAGAGATGAAGGGTGTGCGCGGCATTAATCCGGGGTAAAAAGCACTCCCTAAACGTAGCGCGGTGCAGTGTGGGCGCGAGGCGAAGCACGGATGGAGGCAGCGAGCGCCCATGTCCAACTGCAAAACTGAGCTCCTCGAGCTGATCTAGGGCGGGGGATAAGAACCACTCATGAAACTTGGGTTCGACCTTGCAGTTGGAATGGAACTGCCGATGGCAAGGCGTCTGACTGGCGCAGTGTGCGTGGCGAGGATGTGGGACAATGCGTCCAAGCATTTGCGATCCTTGCTGCAGAGCTCGTCGTCGTCGAGGAGGTCAAGGGGGTGGAGTACCATAAGGGGCGCCACTGCCTGGAGAGGATGGTGGTCTGCACGATAGATTTGATGGGGAGGAGGGACATGATGGTTACCAACATCTTGTCAGGGATGTTGCTAATGAAGTCCACGCTTGCCGGAGGCTCTTGTGGTTCAGCCTCGACCCGCCCCCGCTTGTTCGCCACCTCGTCCTTCATTGAAGAATGAGGCGATCCTCGGTGGAAGCCCTTATAGATAAGAATGGAGGAGAAGGTGGAGCATTAATGGAGAACTTGGGAGCGAGGCGAGCTGTGGGTGGAGGTCAAAGGGCTCGATTCCCGGCGAGCCAGCTACGCCTATGCGGCGGACTGCTCGCATGTGTCCCTCTAAGCCTGCACGACGGACTGCTCGCACGTGTCCCATCTAATCAAACCTGCACCCACAACACCTCCTAGCTAATAAAATAAGGGGGTGCATGGCGGCACGTAAACGGTTAGTGCATCACAGACGTTTCTTTTATTAATAATCGCGTTTGTGAACTTACCAATTCTTCCTCCTCTGTCCCGTCTTGTCACCGCGTTGCCGCCCGAGGAATCTAGTGCACGCTTCGGCACCGCACATGCGTTTCTTTTGGCCACGTTCCCGCGTGCAACCGCGCAGGTTCCCGCGCAAGCTTCCCCATCGGTTTCCCGCCACAAGCGAATGAGCATAAGAGTCGGCGCACGACACACGCGGATGCCCACCTAGTGCAGCCTAGACCATCTACCAAGCATGCCAACCCGACTAAGGGTCGCCTCTGCCATCAATCTCCTCGACGACGAAAACGATCCGGTGCAGGTGCAACGGCCCGTCGAGGCCGATGGTGTGCCCGGCGACGCGCTGGACAACGCTGTGTTGCGCGTCATCGGAAGGGTTGAGCAGACCCTTGGCGCAGGGTGTGGCAACGCCGCTTTGCAACATAGCCGCCTCACCGCCAAGAGGCTGCAGCACGTCGCACAAGAAGATCATCAGTGGTACTCCGTAGAGCAAAACATGCGCGTCCGCGCCGAGAGGGTAAGGCGCGCCACACATCAAGACCGATGGAGGGTCACAGAGCGAGAGGCGCGGCGCACAACAAAGTAAGAGCGGTTCCATCCCTGCATGCCTGCTGTGCCACCTGACATGATGTTGCAGTTGTGTCCACGGCACGTCAGTAGCCTGATTTCTCGCCAGGAATTGCCAGCGACCGTCTGCGCCGTAATTGCACTAGAGCCCGACCGCACCATACTTGCACCGGACACCGGCCGCGCCGTTCGCCTTGTCCGCGGTCCCCTCGATGCCAATGGGCTGGTCGGTAGGCTCGAGCGCCTCCTTAGCCCAGGTGTCTAGCGGGGAGCAGTAGAAGAAAGTGGCCGTCACATCCTCAAGATGGTAATCTCCGACGAAATAGCCATCTTGGAGCTCGAGATCGCGCTCCAGTTGTACAGCGAGCGTGTCAACCGCATGAACGAACGCCTGACCGAGTTCAGACAGAGCCAAGAGCTTCTGTAGATTAGGGCGGTAGTGAGGGATCACTAGAAGAGTGTCTAGAGGGGGGGTGAATAGACTACTAGCAGGAATTTAAAACCTAACCTTTTCCCAAGTTAATTGGTTGGCAGATGTTAACAATTATAGCAAGTCTATCACACCCTGCACATGCATGTCAACAAGTATGGCAGCGGAAAGTAAAGACATTGCACATGGAAGATTTTGCTATAAGACAAGTACGAGGTTTGGATCTCTTAGTGAAATCGACAATGTATAGATCACCTCTACGGAAACCGGTAAAGACCATTTTATGATTATCTTGACGAAACACTTGGCAATCTACTTTCGTGAATAGCACATTAAAACCAAAGTTGGCAAGTCTAGATACGGAAAGAAGATTGTAGCCAAGGGATTCAACAAGCATGACATTTTTAATAGAGCTATCATGGGATATGGCCACCTTACCAAGACCAAGTACCTTACCCTTGGAGTTGTCTCCAAACGTTACGTACCTTCGCGGTCCATGGTTTGGTGTGATCTCTTCAAACATTTCTCTATCTCCGGTCATATGATCGGTGCATCCGCTGTCGACAATCCACTCTTTTCCTACGGACATGTAATCCTTGAAGTTTGCCATGAGACTTAGATTCTTCATGATCTTCTCATACTCGATGTCGAACAGCTCATCTTCATCATAGTAGCCATGTTCCACATTGTCATCATCAAGTGGGAAATCCTCGTCACAAGGAATAAGAAATTCGTTAGGGTTGTGATCATGACAATGTTCAAGATTATGAATGCAAATGGCTTCTACAATGATGTTGTTGATAGTTATGACATCTCCTTTAGCACGCATGAGGTCTCTAAACTCAAATAGATAGTCATCAAACTTGGGATCACTAGGTGTCATTTTGTGAAAGGCAATAGTTTTATGAAGAATTTCATCAAGATTACTCAATGAATAACTTGGATATCGTATATCCAAGTCATTCCACAAAGTATAAGCACATTCAAAATTCTTCATTTGATTAAGCACATTTCTAGGCAATCCTCTAACGATAAGATTAACAGTTCTAAGATTGCATAGCATATCAATTTCCTCTTCGTGTGTGGGATGTAAAGGATCAATGGGAGGTACATAGGGGCTCTTGACATACTTGCTCAATTGAAATTCATTAAATATCTCAAGCATCAAAGTTTTCCATTGACTATAGTACTCTCCATCAAGAATAGGCACTCTACAACTCAAACTCCCTATACTAGACACATCCATCTTCCTCCACGGTGATTAAACCGAAGCAATGGAGACCAAAGCTCTAATACCAATTGACGGATCACTAGAAGAGTGTCTAGAGGGGGGTGAATAGACTACTAGCAGGAATTTAAAACCTAACCTTTTCCCAAGTTAATTGGTTGGCAGATTTTAACAATTATAGCAAGTCTATCACACCCTGCACATGCATGTCAACAAGTATGGCAGCGGAAAGTAAAGACATTGCACATGGAAGTAAAGAGTTGAGATAGGGAGATCAAACGCATGAGGGACACAAAGATTTTTCCCGTGGTTCCGATAGGTGGTGCTATCGTACGTCCACGTTTATAGAGTCTTGAACCCACGGAGGGTAACGGTCGCGAGAGTCCACGGAGGGATCCACCCATAAGGGTCCACGAAGTAGCAACCTTGACTATTCCATAACGGCTTACGTCCACGAAGGACTAGCCTCGCTATGGGTAGATCTTCACGAAGTAGACGATCTCCTTGCCCGTACAAACTTCTTGGTTCAACTCCACAACACGAAGTAGGAGGCTCCCAAGCGACACCTAACCAATCTAGGAGGCACCACCCTCCAAAAGGTAATAGGCTCGGCAATGTTGATGAACTCCTTGCTCTTGTGCTTCAAGATGATAGACTCCTCAACACACAATCACTCTCTCACAGATTTGGCTATGGTGGAAGAGATTGATTTGGTGGAAAGCAACTTGGGGAGGCTAGAGATCAAGATTCATATGGATAGAGTGGAATGGCTTGATCTCAACACATGAGTAGGTGGCTCTCTCTCAGAAAATATGATGGGGCAAGTATGGAATAGTTCTGAGTGCTTCTCTTTCGAGTGGGTGGTGGTGAAGGGGTATATATAGGCATCTCCAAAAATCCAACCGTTACACCTAAAGTGACCAACTCGATGACACCGAAGTGTAAAACTCGGTGGTACCGAAGTGACCAAAAGGTGACAACTTTTGAATCTCGGTGAGACCGATATATAAGTTTCGATGGTACCGATTAGGTGACCAACGGTCAGATTGCGCAACTCGGTGACGCCGATCCAACAAACTCGGTGGTACCGATTTTGTGAATCGAGGTAACATAAAGTTGGCAACCCAAACTCGGTGGCACCGAAGTGGAATCGGTTGCACCGATGTGCTAGGGTTTGGCATGGGTCTGTCTGAGTTTGGGAATCGGTGGCACCGAGTGGAAAGTGTTGGTTGCACCGATTTGGATATTTGACTTTGGATAGACTTTTGTGGAAGAGCTTGTGGGTGCTTTTGGTGACTATCACTTGTGCACGTATGAGCATTTTGTTCACCAACAATACCTTACCCCCTTTTAATAGTATTGGCTTTCCTATGGACTCAAAGTGATTTCTCACAAAGTAAAATGTAGAGTCCTATTGCTTGAAGCTTTGCCAATACATTTCCTTGCATCTTGGGGTTACTCCTCACAACCCTTTTTGCCAACCCATCTCTCCATGGACTTTATCTGAAATACACTAGGTAAAAGTATTAGTCCAAGAGACAATGTATGTTGTCATGAATTATCAAAACCACCAAGGGAGCATGTTGTGCTTTCAATCTCCCCCTTTTTGGTAATTGATGACAACATACAATCAAAGCTTCAAATAAATATGTGCATGGATATAATGAAGACTTTGAGAGACACATGACTTAAACTTGCTCCCCCTAAATGTGTGCAATCCCTTTAAAGGATAGTTGCTTTGGAATGCATGAACACACATATAGTAGAAGGGATATAAGGAGTCATGTGTATCTTGGCTATATGCATCAAATATATATGAATGAGATGTATCCTTGTTCGAGACTTCAGTCTTGCAAACAATATGTGCAAGAAGCAAGAGATCATCTTGATCAAGGGTATGATGCATATACTTACCTTGAGTTCTTGAGCATTCTTGTAGTAGAAACACACTTGAGAAAACAATGTTAGGAAACACAAGAGTATTCTACTAATCAAAGGCAATAGAGCTCAATAGTACCAAGATATGGAGAACATATAGAAGATAGTATTCCTTAAGATTGATATGTCTCCAAGATCATCTAGAGCTTTCTCCCCTTAGATATGAAAATAGTAGATCATCCTCTCCCCCTGAATCTTAGCATGTAGATATTGTGATTGGATAGGGTGAGAAAAGTCTAACCTGAGTAGTCAAATGAAATAAACATATTTTTCTCCAAACATATTTTTCTCCCCCTACTTTGGTATTCTCCCCTTGTCTATATAAGTGTAATTTGATATTCACCTCTCCCCCTTGATTATATCTCCCCCTTTGCGTAAGCATGTATCTTCCCCTTTAGCTTGAAGCTTTGGTATTTCTCCCCCTTTGGTATTAATTTCCAAAAAGGTCATACACAGGGTCAGATGCAGGGATCATTGATTAAGAAGGGATCCTTGAGAACAAGGGTCATAGATTGTAGGGTTCATTGAAATAAGAATCATAGATAGAATTAAAACTGAGGGAATCATGGAAAATAATTTCTCTCCCTTTGGCTGATCTGAGAGCTTGTAAGACTTCTCCTCCTTTGAGTTAGGGATCCTTGACTAAAGTTTTCTCCCCCTATTTTTTTAAGAAGGGATCATCGAAGAATTGAAAATATCACAATAGGATCACAAAGGAAACAAAGATTCACTAACATGAACACAGATTAGAGAAGAAATCAAATCGGTGGCTCCGAGACAAACAAGTCGGTGGTACCGAGACGTTGTGTTGCAGCTCATCTGCTAATTCGGTAGAACCGAGTTATTTGTATCGGCGACTCCGAGGCTAAAACAGAAACTTGGCAATGTTTGAGAACCTTGCAAATAAGTTTAGAAAGCTTGTAACAGAATGTCGAAATAAATTTTCAAAGGAAAATGCAAAAGATTTTGCAAAAAGATATCAACTAGAGAAGATTTGAGTGGTTCCAAGAAATCTTGCAAAATAGAGAATGAACCAACCAAGATACTTAACTAGATGATGGGCGGTGACTAGGTCACCTATATTAGAGTATATTGACTTAGGAGCGAAGCAAGAATGCTTGATCATAGGTCATACTCATCGTTAAGCTCAAAATGGGTTTACCATTTTTCGATTAAGCGTTTTAATGATTTCATATCACTTGAGTTGCTTTAGCTCATGACTTGGAGTAAAGACTTTTCAAGGATATGAGTACGTACCTTTGAGTGATGTTGATGACGTGGCTTGTAGGTGAACTTTGATGAGGATGCTCGAGGTTGATGAAGATCATCTTGAGTTTGGAGCAATCCTTCTCGTTTTAGTACACTTGTCACCTACATAGGTTAGTCATGCAAGGAAGAACAATATATATATATCCATTTTACATGATACCAATTGTGAAGTACAAATTTGTGTCAAGGATATGTTTTTGTTGTCTTCTTCCTTCCATCATCAAGAGAGCTTGTGGATACTTGGTCATGACAAGATTGCTTATGATTGGTGTTGTTGGCAATCTTGTGGAATGAAGTTCTTCCAAGTACCTACAAAAGGTTAGATGCAATACAAGGGAGCATAGAATTCCATGGTATAAGATAACATGTCAAGTGAATCATGGAAGTATCAAGAAGGCTCATGCCCTTGCATGCGAAAGAGTGAGACTAGCTCAAGTTTGAAGCATCAATGATGTTCAACTCACTCCTCAAGTGACAAAACGTTTTCTCATCAAGTGGCTTAGTAAAGATATCGGCCAATTGCTTATTAGTACGAACATGCTTAAGATCAATATCTCCTTTGGCAACATGATCACGAATGAAATGATGTCTAACTTGAATATGTTTAGTTCGAGAATGTTGCACAGGATTATGACCAATTTTAATAGCACTTTCATTGTCACAAAGTAATGGAACATTTTTAACATGAATTCCATAATCCTTAAGTGTTTGTGTCATCCATAGTAATTGTGCACAACACGATCCGGCAGCAATATACTCAGCTTCGGCAGTAGATAGAGATACCGAGTTTTGTTTCTTGTAGGACCAAGACACAAGATATCTACCAAGAAATTGACAAGTACCCGAGGTGGATTTTCTATCAACCTTGTCACCGTTATAGTCCGAGTCGGAATAGCCAACAAGGTTGAAGGAAGATCCCTTGGGATACCAAATGCCAAAGTTTGGTGTTTGTATCAAATATCTCACAATACGTTTCACGGCCAAAAGATGACACTCTTTAGGTGCAGCTTGATATCTAGCACACATGCAAACACTAAGCATAATATCAGGACGGGAGGCACATAGATATAGTAATGAACCAGTCATAGATCGATAAACCTTTTGATCAACCGGTTCATCCTCCTTGGTAGGATCAACATGTCCACTAGTAGGCATAGGAGTTTTCATACCTTTGCACTCTTGCATATTGAACTTCTTGATCAAGTCCTTGGTATACTTAGTTTGAGAGATGAAAGTTCCTTCTCTTGTTTGCTGGATTTGCAAACCAAGAAAGAATTTCAGCTCACACATCATGGACATCTCATACTTCTCGGACATGAACCTTCCAAATCTTTCACTAAATTGTGGGTTAGTAGATCCAAAGATAATATCATTCACATAGATTTGGCACACAAATAATTCACCATTAACTCTCTTAGTGAATAAGGTTGCGTCAATTTTACCAATTTCAAAACCTTTTTCAATGAGAAACTTCGTTAAGCATTTGTACCAAGCACGAGGGGCTTGCTTAAGACCATAAAGTGCTTTACGAAGCTTGTAAACATGATTAGGTTTCTTAGGATTCACAAAACTAGGTGGTTGCTTAACATAGACCTCTTCTTCAATCTCACCATTTAAAAAGGCACTTTTAATGTCCATTTGATAAAGCGTGATATCATGGTGATTGGCATAAGCAAGAAGAATGCGAATAGCTTCAAGTCTAGCGACGGGGGCATAGGTCTCACCGTAGTCCATACCTTCGACTTGCGTATATCCTTGGGCTACGAGACGTGCCTTGTTGCGTATGACTTGACCGTCTTCATCTTGCTTGTTCTGAAACACCCATTTGGTTCCGATGATGTTGTGCTCGTCCTCGGGCTTCTCCACGAGTGTCCACACTTCGTTCCTCTCGAAGTTGTGAAGCTCTTCATGCATTGCGTTCACCCAATCCGGGTCTTCAAGAGCTTGTTCTACCTTCAAGGGTTCAATGCTAGAGATGAAAGAATAATGCTCACAAAAGTTAGCTAAGCGAGTTTTAGAGCGAGTGATTCTCCCGGTTTGTATGTCACCAAAGATTGGGTTTAGAGGATGGTTCTTGGTCACTCTTGCTCAAACTCGGGGTAGCTTAGGCTTGTTGGATGGTGGAGCTTCTTCATCATCATCATCTTCATCTTCGTTGTTGTTGAAGGTGTCGTTCCCTTGAGGTGGTGGTGAAGGAGGTTGTGGTGGATCTTCATGATGTACTTCCTCCTCTTCATCATCTTGTCGTGTACCGCTTGTGGATGCCTCCATGTCGTGTTGAGGTTCACCTTGACGTGAAGTAGGGGCTTCCACTTGAGTTGACGAAGTACTTTCCTTCACCTCCATCGGACGAATCTTGCCAATGGACAAGTCTTGAATAGCTTCCGAAGGGTCCTTATCACCTACATCATTTGGCAATTGTTCGACTTGCGAACCATTAGATTCATCAAACTTCACATCTACCATCTCTTCAACTTTTCGAGTGAAGTTGTTGTAGACACGGTAAGTGTGAGAGTTCGATCCGTAACCGAGTAGGAATCCTTCATGAGATTTAGGAGCAAATTTAGTACGACGATGTTTATCAAGAATGTAGCACTTTGAGCCGAATACCCGAAAGTATCCAACTTGGGGTTTGTTACCGGTGAGTAGCTCGTATGCCGTTTTACCGAGAAGCATGTGCAAGTAAAGTCGGTTTGTGGCATGACATGCTGTTTCCACGGCTTTTGCCCAAAAGTGTCTTGGCGTCTTGTATTCGTCAAGCATCATTCTTGCCATCTCAATAAGCATTCGGTTCTTCCTCTCAACAACTCCATTTTGTTGAGGCGTGTACGTAGCCGAGAACTCATGTGAAACACCTTCTTCGTCAAGAAAGGTATCCACATGGGTGTTCTTGAACTCCGATCCGTTATCGCTCCAAACTTTCTTGATCTTCACTTCAAACTGATTTTGCGCTTTGTGAACGAAGTTCTTGAAGATCTTTTGTACCTACAACTTATCATCAAGAAAGAATACCCACGTAAATCTGGAAAAATCATCAACTATAACTAGACCATAGGAATTTTCACCGAGACTCTTGTAAGCATTGGGACCAAAAAGATCCATGTGAAGTAACTCGAGTGGTCTCCTAGTAGTCATGATATTCTTACCAGGATGACTTCCACCTACTTGCTTTCCAGCTTGACAAGCACTACAAAGTCTATCTTTGTCAAAGATAACATCTTTAACACCAAGTATATGATCACCTTTGATAAGCTTGTCTAGATTACGCATGCCAACATGTCCTAGTCTTCTATGCCAAAGCCAACCTTTAGAAGATTTTGCTATAAGACAAGTACGAGGTTTGGATCTCTTAGTGAAATCGACAATGTATAGATCACCTCTACGGAAACCGGTAAAGACCATTTTATGATTATCTTGACGAAACACTTGGCAATCTACTTTCGTGAATAGCACATTAAAACCAAAGTCGGCAAGTCTAGATACGGAAAGAAGATTGTAGCCAAGGGATTCAACAAGCATGACATTTTTAATAGAGCTATCATGGGATATGGCCACCTTACCAAGACCAAGTACCTTACCCTTGGAATTGTCTCCAAACGTTCCGTACCTTCACGGTCCATGGTTTGGTGTGATCTCTTCAAACATTTTTCTATCTCCGGTCATATGATCGGTGCATCCGCTGTCGACAATCCACTCTTTTCCTCCGGACATGTAATCCTTGAAGTTTGCCATGAGACTTAGATTCTTCATGATCTTCTCATACTCGATGTCGAACAGCTCATCTTCATCATAGTAGCCATGTTCTACATTGTCATCATCAAGTGGGAAATCCTCGTCACAAGGAATAAGAAATTTGTTAGGGTTGTGATCATGACAATGTTCAAGTTATGAATGCGAATGGCTTCTACAATGATGTTGTTGATAGTTATGACATCTCCTTTAGCACGCATGAGGTCTCTAAGCTCAAATAGATAGTCATCAAACTTGGGATCACTAGGCGTCATTTTGTGAAAGGCAATAGTTTTATGAAGAATTTCATCAAGATTACTCAATGAATAACTTGGATATCATTTCTCCAAGTCATTCCACAAAGTATAAGCACATTCAAAATTCTTCATTTGATTAAGCACATTTCTAGGCAATCCTCTAACGATAAGATTAACAGTTCTAAGATTGCATAGCATATCAATTTCCTCTTCGTGTGTGGGATGTAAAGGATCAATGGGAGGTACATAGGGGCTCTTGACATACTTGCTCAATTGAAATTCATTAAATAGCTCAAGCATCAAAGTTTTCCATTGACTATAGTACTCTCCATCAAGAATAGGCACTCTACAACTCAAACTCCCTATACTAGACACATCCATCTTCCTCCACGGTGATTAAACCGAAGCAATGGAGACCAAAGCTCTAATACCAATTGAGGGATCACTAGAAGAGTGTCTAGAGGGGGGGTGAATAGACTACTAGTAGGAATTTAAAACCTAACCTTTTCCCAAGTTAATTGGTTGGCAGATTTTAACAATTATAGCAAGTCTATCACACCCTGCACATGCATGTCAACAAGTATGGCAGCGGAAAGTAAAGAAATTGCACATGGAAGTAAAGAGTTGAGATAGGGAGATCAAACGCATGAGGGACACAAAGATTTTTCCCGTGGTTTCGATAGGTGGTGCTATCGTACGTCCACGTTTATGGAGTCTTCAACCCACGGAGGGTAACGGTCGCGAGAGTCCACGGAGGGCTCCACCCATAAGGGTCCACGAAGTAGCAACCTTGACTATTCCATAACGGCTTCCGTCCACGAAGGACTAGCCTCACTATGGGTAGATCTTCACGAAGTAGGCGATCTCCTTGCCCGTACAAACTTCTTGGTTCAACTCCACAACACGAAGTAGGAGGCTCCCAAGCGACACCTAACCAATCTAGGAGGCACCACCCTCCAAAAGGTAATAGGCTCGGCAATGTCGATGAACTCCTTGCTCTTGTGCTTCAAGATGATAGACTCCTCAACACACAATCACTCTCTCACAGATTTGGCTATGGTGGAAGAGATTGATTTAGTGGAAAGCAACCTAGGGTGGCTAGAGATCAAGATTCATATAGATAGAGTGGAATGGCTTGATCTCAACACATGAGTAGGTGGCTCTCTCTCAGAAAATATGATGGGGCAAGTATGGAATAGTTCTGAGTGCTTCTCTTTCGAGTGGGTGGTGGTGAAGGGGTATATATAGGCATCCCCAAAAATCCAACCGTTACACCTAAAGTGACCAACTCGATGACACCGAAGTGTAAAACTCGGTGGTACCGAAGTGACCAAAAGGTGACAACTTTTGAATCTCGGTGAGACCGATATATAAGTCTCGGTGGTACCGATTAGGTGACCAACGGTCAGATTGCGCAACTCGGTGACGCCGATCCAACAAACTCGGTGGTACCGATTTTGTGAATCGAGGTAACAGAAAGTTGGCAACCCAAACTCGGTGGCACCGAAGTGGAATCGGTTGCACCGATGTGCTAGGGTTTGGCATGGGTCTGTCTGAGTTTGGGAATCGGTGGCACCGAGTGGAAAGTGTTGGTTGCACCGATTTGGATATTTGACTTTGGACAGACTTTTGTGGAAGAGCTTGTGGGTGCTTTTGGTGACTATCACTTGTGCACGTATGAGCATTTTGTTCACCAATAGTACCTTACCCCCTTTTAATAGTATTGGCTTTCCTATGGACTCAAAGTGATTTCTCACAAAGTAAAATGTAGAGTCCTCTTGCTTGAAGCTTTGCCAATCCATTTCCTTGCATCTTGGGGTTACTCCACACAGCCCTTTTTGCCAACCCATGTCTCCATGGACTTTATCTGAAATACACTAGGTAAAAGTATTAGTCCAAGAGACAATGTATGTTGTCATGAATTATCAAAACCACCAAGGGAGCATGTTGTGCTTTTAGGTAGTCATGGACGCGTTTTATTTTGTTGAATCATTTTGATGTCGATCCCAAAGTCCGCATAACAATCATAATATTGATATGTTTTGATGTGTGAATGATTTATGTTCTATTGTTATGTTTCAATATGTGTAACAGTTAGAGCTAGAAAAGGAATACGAAAACAGATAGAAATGTGAAACTAATAATATATATTAATTGTTCAATAGCTCATAAGACATCATACATATATCATCACATATACGTGATGATACTACTTAACTAATATGTACAATGAATAAAAACTAAACTAATAATAACCCCTCCTTGAGCGGGGAGCATTAAAGCGACAACCTCTCGCCAGCAGCTCCCTGGTGCGTGGCGGCTTCCCAACATGGAGGGAGTTCGCCGCCTCCTCCGCCTCGCAACGCTTGACGTGCCGACTAACCTCTTGCAGGAGGAGGCGCGCGACCATGCAGGATATTTCACTCAGCGCCCACCGAAGCTCTTTGGCGGTGGCACGATCGAGCTTATCGGCCCACACCCACACAGCAGTGAGGCGCCTAGCGCCTCTGGCTTTCATTGCGTGGTACTGGACGTCTTCGTACACCTCCTCCGCTCGTTGACGCACTCGCCGCCAAAGCTCCAGCTCTTCCTTTTCCGATGCGGCACTAAGGGCATTCCAGACCGCGAGGTCCATGGCACGCTCGTGAGCCTGCTCCTTCTTGAAAGCCACATGCCTGGCTTTCTCAGTCGGCAGCACCACCTTCCACAAAGCTAGATTGTACTGTCCCCAAAACCAATCTTCAGTTGGGGGGTCCGACGCGACCTCGTCTGAGGGCGCGAAGGGGTCGTCCTCCTTGCTGCGTTGCGCCCTATCCTCGCGGGGTGGCGCCTCCTCCTCTGCTTGTGCGGAGACCGGCCGTGCCATGGCAGAGTTTTGTGCGAGGGGTGGGGGAGAGAGACGAGAGAATGCAGGCGGGATGACGTCTCGACGGGCAACACTTATAGGCGGCTGGAATCTTGATCGACGCCAGCAGAAAAACGGGGGGGGGGGGGGGATGCAACGGACGCGTCGGTCGCCGGAATTCAATGGCCTCAATTGCACACGATTGCTGAGTCAACAGTCGTGTGTGACTTAACATCATCGACGGTTCCCAATGCATAACTATGTGGAATTAATAGCCCGCGAAAATTGGCTTCGAAAACTCAAAACGCGAAACAGAGCACCAATCATGTGGGACCCGGTTGTCTTGCCACATATTTACATTTTCTATCCAAATGTAATGCATGTGTGCCATTTGTGTTACTACTAACTTACTATACTTTGGTAATATTGCAAAATTTAATAAATAAATACTTTTGTGTGACTCAAATATGAAGAAAAAATGCCATGTCATCTTGGTGCTTTTCAGATCATTTTCTATTATCTCGGATTTGAAAATCCATATTATTTAATATGATTTTTGTGTTGCGGAAGCAAGTGTAGTACTTTAACCATGACATTTGGGCCACATGTCGGAAAATCATGCAGATTTTCATGTACTTCAAAGCATTTTTTTTTGAATTTAGAAACCTAGATTCTCAATGCTTGTGTCCAAACCGTTACTCAAGATGTTTGGAAATCCTTCAAATTTATTGCATGGGGCATATATACAGAAGCAAGTATGTAAATATGATTTTTCCAGCAGTTTTTGCTTCATCTTGCATATTCATGTGTTTCAGTGTTGAACTATGGCCATTAAATTTCTAGAAACTAACTTAATGTATAAAAATGCCAATAAAACGCCGATTTTTTTAAATTTTAGGATGTCGGTCGTATTTGTGCATTCTAATGATGGAAAAAAACGAGGCCGAATGAGGCAGCGATTGGCGGTTCATCATAACACAAGGCCCCACGTTCCCTCTCGGAACCACGAACCTTCGCGTGATGCTTCGATTTGTGAGAGGCATGTGTCAAAGCTTATCTCGAACAAGTCATTACTTTAACCACGACATCTTGGCCCCATGTCGGGAAATCATGCAGTTTTTCATGTACTTCAGAGCATTTTTTTTCATTTTTTGAATTTAAAATCCTAGATTCCCAATGTTTGTGTCCGAACTCTTACTCAAGATGTTTAGAACTCATTCAAACTTATTACAGGTGGCATATATACGGAAGCAAGTAGTACATAAATATGATTTTTCCAGCAGTTTTTGCTTCATCTTGCATGTTCGTGTGTTTCAGTTTTGAATTATGGCCATTAAATTTCTAGGAACTAAATTCATGTATAAAAATGCCAATTGGACCCCGATATTTTCCAAATTTTAGGATGCCGGTCATATTCGTGCATTATAACGATGAAAAAAACTAGGCCAACTAAGGCAACGACTAGTGGTTCGTCATCAAACAAGGCTTCATGTTCCCTCTCGGAACTACGAGCCTTCGTGTGATGCTCCGGTTCGTGAGAGGCATGTGTCAAAGCTTATCTCGAACAAGTCGTTACTTTAACCACGACATCTTGGCCCCATGTCGGGAAATCATGCAGATTTTCATGCCCTTCGGAGCATTTTTTTTCATGTTTTGAATTTAAAAACCTAGATTCTCAATGCTTGTGACCAACCCGTTACTCAAGATGTTTATAATTCCTTCAAATTTATTGCACGTGGCATATATACGGAAGCAAGTAGTGCATACATATGATTTTTTCCAGCAGTTTTTGCTTCATCTTGCATGTTCATGTGTTTCGGTATTGAATTATCGCCATTAAATTTCTATAAACTAACTTAATGTATAAAAATGCCAATTGAACCCCGAAAATTTTCAAATCTTAGGATGTCGTTCGTGCATTGTCACGGTAGGGATCTTTTTCTTACAATTAAAACAATATCCGTTACCGTTGTACCCCAAAATAGTTTTACAATTCAATACAAAAAGTGAACTGCATACACACGGTTCTATATAGGAACCGCTTGCGATGAAAATTCATGGATCTATTCATGGCTTACGAGGGAAGCTTCATCTGCTTCGTCTAGCTCGGATCAGCCTGCCGCTTTACAATCCCCAATTCCAAGGAATGGAGCGGGGTAGCTGCCCATTCGTGAAGTTACGAGCTTTTGAATCTGGGTACAGTGGGAGGAAGTTTTTGGGACGTGCAAAGAAGGTTAGCCTAACTCTTGTTGTTAGAAATCATTTGTTATATTAGGTGTGATTCAGACACTTCTTGTGTGCTATTTGATTCTGGATGTGATTAAGACATTGTCGCAGTTCTATGATTGTGAGTGCCATTTTAATTGATATCAGTAATAATATGTTCATGTACATACCTGTCACTATTAATTCGATCTCATTCAAACACTGCCGATGTGCATCCTGTACTACAAAGAGTGTTGCATTTATATTTAGCTTCCTCATAAAATTGGCAATTTGTTATTACACATGACAGAAACAGAGGAGGGATGAGAACCAGAGCATCCTACTACAAAGACTCTTCGAGCAGAACCATAGCATGGTCGATGAAGAAATTGACATGACTCTATCTAAGAATAAAGCAGACCCATGTGAATCACACAAGTACAAGCATGGCCAGCCATTTCTTGTTGGTGAATACTTTGAGGAGTGCAGTTCCACTTGTCGCAAGTTACATAAATATTGCATGGACATAATGTCAGAAGGAGAAGATACTAACATTCTACAAGTGCACTACGACATTAGGCATTTCAATCACCTTCCGGGTACCATCAATGTGGAATTTGAGGACTTTCATCTCTTCTTCAACTTCGATGAGCTTGCTGCCACTCTTGTCAAATGCTTGATGTTGTAAGTACTTCATAAACTCTGATCAACTTCTCCATACAAGGTTGTAAGTGAAAAAAAAGCTAACTATATTGTATTCCTCTTAGGGGATTGACGACGCAGAGATCATTAAGGGTGCATGTGTATTTCATAGATCCTGATTTAGCAAACGACATTTTGGTACATAATAATTATACAGGCAAGGCTTCCATTAAACATGTCGCCAATATCTTCTGGAAGTTACAGCTGGCAGAATTCTTCATGTGGCCATATCATGAATGGTAAGTTAAATATACAACCACGCATACATTGATCGTCTTTTAGTTTTTGACATAGTTCGTAAGTTCAAGGTTTTCTTAAATTGTATCCATCACTGGATCTTGGTGGTCATTGTTCCAAAACGCAACACACTTTACTACCTGGATTCTCTCAGAGAGTCAAATAAGCCTTAGGATCTGAATCATCTTCAGGATTTCATGGATAGTTATTGAATTCTTTGATGTTAATATGTTGTGTTCATATCTGGTTCAAGAATTGAGTATGTGAAAATTCATCTTCATTTGTAGTGTATTGTCAAAGAGCATAACTTTAGGAGGGATACGGTTCGACCGCCAACTACCTCTGCAGCACGTGATTGTTTCTCTGGTAAGACAACGAAATTTGTTATTTTCAGAAAATGCTAATCAGGTGTTCATGTTTCTAAGTAAACCTCTTTATATTTCTCTCCAAAGAAAAAAAAAAGAAACAACTTACACCAGTTAGGTTGTTCCTAACAGGGCAAATACATGACTAATACTATACAAAAAAAAATCAGCGTCCTCAACAACGAGAAGGGACCAACCTATGTGGATACTATGCTTGCGCACACATGTTGAATGTGGTGTCGATGCTGACAAAATAGAACCAGTAAGTCTGTTTCTTAATTACTATCTTCTACTCCACACGTATGTCACATTCTGATCTAAAAATCCTATAGTTGATCTTCGGACCGATGACCTCAGAACCGCTCGCCGCAGATGAATTGATGTCTGTTAGGAAATTTATCAGCACCTTCTGTGTGAAACACTATATCAAGCCCAGTCCAGCCCGTGAAGATTTCAGTATTCATATCTCCCATGAATAAGTATGCATTCATATAGTGTTATCAGCTAAACATATACGCATGGATGCATTGTTTTCCATGTGATCATGTCTTCGTATTTCATACACTATGATTATGTATTGCATATGTCGGTCATACATCTATGGAATTTAGCTACATTTGTTCAATTGCATATTGTGGCAAATTTTGATGAATGTTCTTCATGTGGACACTATTCATTCAATTGCATATTATGGCGAATTATGATGAATGTTCTTCATGTGGACACTATTTGTTCGATTGCATATTGTGGCGAAATTACTATTTGCAGGGTGATTTAAATGCGATATTTTACAATAACCTGGCCATTTCAGCACACGGTTCAAGCAATTAAGCGTGTGCGATCAAGAATGGAAAGCACACGCAACTCATAGCGCAACCGCCTGTGATCTACAGGAAAAGCACACGAGATATAAACTGAAATGTTGGTGATACGTAAGAAATCGCAGACGATTTGTAGCACTTCTACGTGTGCGTAGGAGCTCCTCAATCGTTTGCGATAGCACCTTATCTCACACGTGAGCCAACCAAAAACCATGCCCGATGAAAAGACGATCCCACGCGTAAATTGTTTGGGAAACATGTGCGATGATATCATGCCTGGCAGACGCTTGCTAGAGAAAACTCGTGTGCGATAATGTAGATATCACACAAAGTTTCGATGATGGCCCGTGTGGATTAGGTAATGTTTCACAAACGGTTAAAGGTCAAACGCCGTTTTTTCCATGAGAAATTAGACGTGTTTGACTCGTTATAGACATGTGTGATTGATCCCCAATACCACACGTAAGCCCAAAATATAGTGTGTGCGATATGTTCCTGCATCGCACACGATTATATTTGGCAGAACGTATGCACCATCGGTCACCATCGCCGACGATTTTTCCGTGTCGTGTGGGATGGACCCTCCCCCCTATCGCCCACACATGCAAGGCGACGGTTTAAACATTCGTCGCGGAAAGGGGTTAAAAACCGTTTGTATAGCACGTCGCTGCACCAGTGCTTGTTCTGATTGCTCTATGTGCGAATGAAAGGGAGGTGGAGGGGTATATATAGCCATCTCCAAAAATCCAACCATTACAACATTATTGCCCAAGTCGGTGGAACCGAAGTAAAAACTCGGTTGCACCGACTAGTGCAAAATGCTCTAACTTTAGGCTTTTTGGTGAGACCGATATACAGCTTCTCGGCGAGTCCGATTCGGTTGGCTTGGGCAGTTCCTCACTTCAGTAGCACCGATTTGTAAAACTTGGAAATTCTGATTGTTAGCAAATGGATACCAGAAGGTTGGTCACTGCTTTCGGTTGTACCGAGATGGAACTTGGTTACACCGAGTTGCTAGGGTTTGGCTTTGGATTCTGTCTAAGGAAAACTCGGTGGGGCCGATTGTGGAAAGTTGGTGGCACCGAATTTGACTTTTAGGATTTCGACAGAATATTTTGTGGGAGAATTCTCTAGTGTTTTTGGTGGATAATCTCTAAGTACTTGAGCAACCAGATCATCATGAATACCTCATCCTCTTTTAACAGTATTTGCTTTCCTATGGACTCAAATGTGATTTCTCACATAAATATAAATGTAGAGTCTTGAAGATTTAATCTTAGCCAATCATGTCCTTTCCTTCTTGGAGTTCCTCCTCACACATTCCAGCCACAACAATCTTTGGGACTTAATCTGAAACACTAGGTAGAACCATTAGTCCAAGAGATAATGCATGTTGTCATAAATTATCAAAACCTCCAAGGGAGCATATGTACTTTCAATTTGACACTTACTTATCACGAAACTTACTTATCACGGAATGCAATAACCATGTGCCCTTGCAGGTCATCACCCTCCAACAAATACATCGAGTTGTAGGGCTATGCCTCAACCCATGAACTTACCAAACTACTCACATATGGAGATCAGATCACAAGGAGAAACCATTGAAGAACACATTATGAAGATTGATTGATTGATAATATGTCTTACAATAGTTGCCGGATGTGATGCACAATTACAAAGTATGGCTAGTTGGATGAGTGCTTCGGTGGTGGAGATGGTGGCCGCTATGGAGGTGAGAAATGGCGACGGCTAGGGTTGTTGCTGATGATGAAGGTCTCGACGATGGTTTTCGGCTTTGTTCTGCAGCTCTTCTGGCATGGGGCCCTTTATAAAGTTTGTTCAGGTGGATCAGGGGACACCTCTGGCAGTCCATACGACAGCGCATACAAGCACGTGCGGTCATATGGAATGTCGTCTTGTGCTTTGTTGCTTCCTGGTACGCCTCCCACTTGATTTCCTCTATCTGCTCTTTATTTATTTCCATGTATTGGCTTGATTTCGTCCATAAATAGCCCATTTTCGGTGGAAATACAATAAAGATAGGATATTTGGAGTCCTTTGCATTCATTGGTCACTGGTAGCCATATCAGAGCGGATATCTTGATTTTTATGAAATAACTCGGTTTAAACTCGGGTTTGATGAGCACAAAAATAACACTCATCTGGGGCCTCTGCCACCCTCTCTTCTAGTGGCGCCGGAGCGCCATCGGGGGAACCATCATCACCGACATCTCAATCACCTTCCTCCACCTCTATTCAATGGTCCACTCTCCCGCAACCCGTTGTAGTCCCCTACTTGAACATGGTGATGGATGCTATTAATTATTATATGATGATTTTTTGCATCTTCTTTATGTCTAAGTAGATTATTTTTGTTCTGTTGGTTAATTGGTGAAGTGCTATGATTCGTCTGAGTTTCATGTGTTTATGTTATTGTCCTTCGGTGCCTATCATATGAGCGCGCGCATGGATCACACCTTAGGGTTAGTTGTATGTTGAAGAGAACTAGGCATAGGCCGACCGGAGTGATAGATATTACCGAGGTTGAGTGTAGGGATCGATACATATGGCGTGAAGGGGGGCCAGTTTATCTTAATACTATGGTTGGGTTTACCTTAATGAACATATTAGTCTTTGTGAATGCGTGAAGTTTTCCAAATATGTGATTTTTTTTGAAATCTATGAACTTTTTCTCAAACACGCAATTTTTTCTCAAATAAATGTACATTTTTTTAATTTGCCACTAAAAATCAAATATATGATGTTGTCTAAAAAAAGTCAAATGTTGAGTGGTCAACCATGAACGAAGAGAACCCAGCGGTGTGCGAGTGAACTAAGGAGGTGTTTGGTTCGACTCTTTCGAACCGTTATCCGATTACAGTGTTAACTGATTCCTTTAAAACGTGTTTGGTTAGCTCGGCATGTAAACACATACCGCGTTAATAGATAACAGCTCAAGTTAACTTTGATTCCACCCAACCCCCACCATTAACAGATTGCGTTACCAGCGGCGGCTCCAATAGACCAACGAACTGACGCCCCCGATCCCGTCCGACTTTGGCCTTCTTCCTCTAGTCGCAGCGGCGGCAGTGGAGGCCCCGATCCCCAAATCCCCGCTCCCGCCGTCCCTCAACTTCCTCGTCATCACGACATGAGGAGTGGCAGCGCCGCCGTGGGCCTTTGTCAATCTCTATCGATCGGGAGGCAGCGACACGAATCCAGCTCCTCCATCGTTTCGGTTGCGGTAGTAGATCCGATAGCTGTGCTAAATCGAGAGAGGAAGGGACACTGCCGAGGAGAAGCTCCTGCTTGTGAAAGGCGCATCTGTCGACAGACGCCATGGAGGCCTTGAGCGAGGAGTGATGCGTACAACGTCTCCTCGCGGATGGCTCGTCGTGGGATGGTGTATTTGTATCGTACTCCCTGAACCAAACATCATACAGTATTTCCATACCGTTACCTTCCTGACCCAAACAAAATCAGTGTTCACCCATTCCATTTGTGATGACGGTGTATTCTGAAACCGTTACCGTTACCATTACATTTTCTGCAACCAAACACCTCCTAAGCGGCAAGCCAGGAATTAGCGTATTTGCTGGCCTGGCCCAACTGACCGCCTACATGTGTGCCTTTGTGCAAACGCACGCCTAAGGTGCCGATTAGGAGCTCCTTCCCATCGCCTGCCTGGTCGGAATATCCTATTCGCCGCTCACTGCGTCAAGCTGCCGGGCGCTACGCACAGGCGAGCGACCGAGCTGCGACGCAATGGGCTTGCCCAGTTTCGCTTAGCCAGTCGGTTTGAGGAACCTTCTCAGAGGTTCCCTGAACTGGTTGTTTTATTTTTTTTACCGTTTTTTTGTTTATTTTTTTGATTTTCTGTTTCTTTTTCTTCTTTCTTTTTTCTTTTTTTTTCTTTTTCTCCTTTTTCCTTTTTTCAAGGTTATTTTATCTTTTTAAACTAAGTTCATGTTCGAAAAATGTTCTTAAAATTAGAAAAAAATTCTTGCTTTTAAAAATATGATCTAAATTTGAAATAATCGTCGTTTTTCAAAAACTATTCATAACATGGAAAAATGTTTGGGATTTTCAAAAAATATTCTTGTATTAAAAAAATATTCTATTTTTCGTTTTAATTTTTTTTCCTTTCCTTTTTTTCTTTTTTACTTTTCCTATTCCTTTTGTTTAACGTTTTAAAAAATTTGTTCTGAATTTCAAAAAATGTTCTCGAGTCAAAATTTTGTTCACAATTTTTTAAAAATATTGTGCTTCAAAAAATAACCAGGAATTGCAAAAAATGTTCCTGCTTTCAAAATGTGTTCATATTTTAAAAAATGTTCGTGATTCAAAAATTGTTCTCGTATTCAAAAAACTGCATGATTTTGCAAAAATGACCGTGTTTTGAAAAAAAAATCACGGATTTAACAAACTGTTCTTGTTTTCAACAAAAAAATCATGATATCATAAAAATATTTGTGTTTCAAAAATTGTTCTCCGTTTCAAAATTTCTTGATGATTCTCATAAAATGGTCGTATTTAAAAAAATAGTCTTATTCTCAAAATGTGATCACGATTTTCATAAAAATGTTTGTGTTTCAAAAAGTGTCAAGGAATTAAAAAAAAACCTCTTTTTTTAAATTTGTCCAAATTTAAAATCCTGAAAATATTTTATGAAACTCCCAAACAAATTTGAAAACACGAACATTTTTTGAAAATCCCGAACATTTTATGTAAATCCCGAACAATTTTTAAAGTTATGAATACTTTCTGAAAGGTGAACATTTTTTTAAATATGCAAACATTTATTGAATTTTTGAATAAAAAATGATAATAGGAACATTTTTTGGAATTTTGAAAAAAAAATGAAATTTTTGACGAACATGAAAGAGAAGGAAAGGGAATTAAAAATAAATATATAATGAAATAAATATCTGAAAAACGGAAAAAGAATACGAAAAAATCAGAATAAACGATAGAGTACCCGCACGCCTGCTGGGCCGACCCAGTTGGGGGGCGCCCTGTGTGAAGCCCTGACTGGTTGCCAGAGTAAGCGGCACATAGGTGCTCCCGCCACGCGCGTCCAACATTTCGTGTTGGTGCGCTTCTCGTGCCACATGGGCCTACGGGCCAGCACGTTTAGCTATGAGCTGTGCCTGGGCCTCGGAGGCCAGCACGCGTGACGTCCCAGCACGACCCGAGTAATAAGCGTTCCTGGCCCATTTAAACCAGGCCGTGTCGGGTCGACCCGTTTGGCCAGGTATGCGCTGGCTAGAACAGACCAGAACGCACGCACGCAACTCTCTTGCTTGAGAGCCCCTAGCTGACGCTCGTAGGCGTCAAAAACACGAGCTTCCATGCAGGGCGTGACCTGAGCGGGCCGACCCACTCCCTGGGGTCCTAGCGAGGCAGTACTAAAAATCCTAAAAACCATACCACTTGAGCAACTGCACCATAATGATTAGTATGCTGCATTAATTCTTTAAAAACTAAATATAGTGACAGATCCAAAAAAGTGAATTTTTTCAACCATTGAACAATTATAGTATACATTGAACTTTTTCGTAATATACAATGAACATTTCTTAAATACACATTGAACATTTTTGTGATATATGTTGAACAATTTGAAAATACACATTGAACATTTTTGTGATATATGCTGAATAATTTGAAAATACACAATGAAAATTTGTTATATACACTGAATAATTTGAAAATACGCATTGAACATTTTTTAATATATGTTGAACATTTTTTAAATACACAATAAATACTTTTTTAATATACGGTGAACCTTTTGTTAAATATATGATGATCATTTTTGTAATACATGATGAACTCTTATATAATACACAAAAATAGAAAAAAGTAAAATAAATAGAAGAAACACAAATTATTCAACATGATAAAGTACTAATGCAAAAATACAGGACAGAACATTGCCTTAAAATATTAATGGACGAAAAAGGAAAGGAAAAAAGAAAAGAAAGAGAAAGAAAATAAAGAGGAAGATAAAACCAGAAAGAAATCAAAAACAGAAAGAACATGAAAGAACCAGAGAGGTACAACAAAGAAAAAATGGCATCAGAAGAAACCACAACAAAACCATTGAAAAACCGGACAAAATATTGAGAAAATCGAAAGCAAAACACCACTGAAGAAGAAAAAAAACACAGGAAACAACGCAGGAAACAACAGCGGACGAATAAAACACGAATCCCGTCTGTGGACCGGCCCAACCGGATGCTGGCCTCAGCGAAGGCTCAACATTCTGACGCTAACGAGCGTCAAATCTTCTCAAAAAAAAAAACGAGCGTCAAATAGGATCTGCCTACCTGGTGCACCTCCGCTCAAAAAAAAAAAAAGCCTACGTGGTCCTCCTATTCTGCGAACGCACTGGTCGATGCACGGGGCAGGATGCCCACTATTTATCGAAGTAATTCAGGGTTTCAAAAAAATTGAATGCTGAAGAATTAGTAAAGAAACATAAAATATTCGTGGTTTCAAAACAAATGCTCGTCATTTTAAAAAATAATATCCGCATATTAAAAAAAAGTGTTTACAATTTAATGTTCAGGAAATCAAAAAATTATTCATGATTTAGAAAATCATCGAATGTTCAAAAAATGATTTTGAATTTTAAAAAATATTCAAAAAAGTCAAAAAATGTTCCTGAATTACAAAAAAATGTTCATTTTTTTCAAAAAAAAAGTTCATACTTTTCAAAACTATGTTGGTAAAAAATCAAATGTTATCCAATTTTAAATAATTTTGCTGATTCATAAAATGTTATGAGTATTAAAAAATCATTAATTTATCAAAAAAATTAGGGAGTTAGAAACAAGATTTAATAAAAAGGTTAGTGGATTTGTCAATAAGGTTCCACAATTTGAAAATTGTTCATGAATTCAAATAGAGTTCATGATTTCAAAGTGTTAACGATTTTGAAATAATTTTCATTAATTTCAAAAGTTTTTCACAGAAAGAAAAGGAAAGCGATAAAAACAAAGAAAAATGAAGAAGAAAAGGGAAAGTAACAAATTAATGGAAAGAACGAAAATGAAAAAAAATGGAAATATCATAAAGGAAAGAACTTGCAAAAAAAGAAAGGAAATAACGTGCATTTTGTTTACTCGCGCACTCTGACCTGGACTGACCCATATACCATTTTATTTTTGTGAACTAACAAAAAAGGTGCGGCGACCAGCTTCGAACTCGCAACCTTTGCGCTCGATGGAAAGCGCACTAACCACTAAGATATCCACTCGTTGTGAAACACTTGCCTTTTCCCTATTTTCTTTCTTTCTTTGATTCCTGGGTTTCTTTCGGATATTTTTTTTGGTTTTATTTTTCCGTCTTTTTGCCTTTTCTTTATACTTAAATGCGTGGATTCTTTTCAAATTTATGATTTTTTCCTTAAAATTATTGAAACCTTTTGTCCAAAATCCACAAACTTTTATTCCAATTCATGAACTTTTTTTTGCATATGCATGAACATGAACTTTTAAAATTTGTGAACTTTATAAAAAAAAAATTGCCTCTTTCCAATATTTCAATGATTTTTTTTCAAATTTGATAAAATTCTTTCAGAATAGATGAAGTTTTTTATGATCTTTTTTCAAGGTTGTAATATCTTTTGTATAAATTGATGCACTTCATTTGAAATTGACGATTGTTTTCAAATTTCTGAACTTTTATAAACAAATGATGATTTTTTTCAAATTCCTTGAACTTTCTCAAAATTAGTGAAATGTTTTTCAAATTTGTGAATTTTTTGAAGTTTGTGATCTTCTTTTTCAAAATCCATGGAAATTTTGAATTCACGAATTTTAAATTTTTTGGATTTTTATTTTTTTTCTTATTTGTTCGAAAGTCAACGGTTAACTGATGAACTGATCAAGTGTCGATCGAGCGAGCGAGCGACTGCGTGTTTTATGCCAGCGAGCGAGGGACTGTTGAGCCGGCCCACAGGAGCGGGTGCGTGAGCGCCAGCTTCCCGAGTTATTGGCATCATAAGCGCGGATTAGGAGCACCCGTGGGTAGGGGGTTGGTGCAATGCATGGTCGCCAACCAGCGGCCTACGCACCAAATAGTTAGGACCCATAGCCCTATCCGCAGAAAAGGTACTCCTCGTAGGAAACTGGACATGTGTATATATCGCCATGTGCGAGACAGAAGGCAAGCCAATCTACATGAGCCTATAGCAAGCTGGCCCAGTAGCCATCTGGTTTCGTCCGATGTCACCTAGTACTACTTTTTTTTACCCTAAAAAACTATTTTTTTCTGTTTTACTTGCGTAATAATTTGTAATATAATAAATATATATATATTATAAAAAATATTTGTTACATTAAAAGTGTTCATGATAAGTTTAAAAAATGTTCATGTAATGTCCAAAAATGTTCCCACAACGTTTGAAAAGTTTTGTACCATTCAAGACACAATGTATGTGACATTTCAGAAAAACAATTGTGCATTTAAAAAGACTTGACATTTTTCTAAAAAGTTGTACAATATAAAAAAAATGTTATTCCAAAAATATATTTTGTACATTTTAAAAATGCTTTTTATATCGGTTAAAATTGTACACGTATACCATAAATATGTCGTGATATTTTCTAGAAAAGATATAAAATATGTAAAATATTCACATACTTTAAATAAATGTTTTGAAACATTAAAAAACTGTTTCAACCAGTATTTCAAATATGTTTAACACATATTGAAAACATGTATTTGAAAAATGTTAACTCTACAAATTTATCCATAATTTATAATCGAATGTGTATAAAAAAAGTAGACATCAAAAAATATATTTGAAAAAGTGTTAAACATGTATTTGAAGAAATTTAAGCGTATATTAAAAAATTATCATGTATAAAAACAATGTACAATGTGTCCTAAAAATTCCAGAAGAAAAAAACCGGACGGGAAAAACCGTGCCTCTCACGGAAGGAAAAAAAGAAAACGCGTTTTTCTTCCGTTTTCGAGAGGCACGGCCATGCCTCTCACGGAAGAAAATCTGTGACTGGATCTTGGTGGTGGTTGCTAAGTTTACTAAGTGGGTTGAGGCAGAGCCGGTCACTAAGTGCGACGCAGCAACAGCAGTTTAGTTCGTTAAAAAGCTGATTTTTCGGTTCGGTTATCCTCATAGTATCATTACAGACAATGGTACAAATCTGTCCAAGGGCGCTATGAAAGAGTTTTGTGACAGTGAACACATCCGCCTTGATGTTTCTTCCGTGCCTCACCCACAGTCTAATGGCCAACCAGAGCGTGCTAACCAGGAAATTCTGAAAGGGATAAAACCCCGGCTTATGGTTCCTTTGGAACGGACGCCGGGTTGCTGGGTGGAAGAGTTACCTTCAGTCCTTTGGAGCATTAGAACCACCCCCAACAGATCAACAGGCTACACGCCTTTCTTCATGGTTTATGGCGCAGAAACTGTTCTCCCTAGTGATATCCATCATGACTCGCCCAGGGTGGCGGCTGACGTGAAAACTGGTAATGAGACGGCGCGCCAGGATGCACTGAACGCCTTGGATGAAGAACGGGATCTTGCAGCCTCACGTTCGTCGATTTATCAACAAGATTTGCGTCTCTATCATAGCCGCAGAGTCAAGATCCGGACGTTCCAAGAAGGCGACTTAGTGCTTCGTCTGATTCAAGACCAGAAAGATATGCATAAGCTATCACCCCCCTGGGAAGGACCTTTTGTGATCAGCAGAAATCTCAACAATGGTTCCTACTATCTCATTGATGTGCGGGAGAGCGACAAGTCACGCACTTCTGGGGAGGAGACTGCCAGGCCGTGGAACATTGCTCATCTTTGGCCTTACTACACTTGAGCCGCCGGCTCTCATCAATGTACATACTTCTGTCATTGTATATATCACCCTTTATAATATAATAAAGTTGGCATTCCCATAATTTGGGGCCTCTGCCGTGTTCATACAACAGTTGATGGTGCAAAGAGTTGATTCTTCATAAGGTCACTTGGGGGCTTCCAACCCACTGGGTTTAGCTTTCATACCCTCTTGACCGGCTTTATATGCCATATTTGAGTTAAACCTGCCTGTTTGCAACTTGCTACTCCGCCAGGAGACCCGCCGAACGTTTGACAGTCAATCTTTTTTAAGACCCTGAACTTGTCAAAGTTAAACCGGCGGCTTATGTCACGTAAGAGCCGGCTTACAGAGAGAGAGAGGATAAACTCACCTATTTGTCGTAGTCTCTCCGCTATGTGGCCCGTTCGTACTCTTAACAATCAATCTTTTTTAAGACCATGAACTGGTTAAGGTTAAAACGACGAATTTATGTCACGTGAGAGCCGGCTTATGGGATTTTAGGCCATCATGCCTAGCTTATTGCAAGCACAAAAATTGCGTTTTTTCTAAAAACATAAGAGTTGATCTCTTTGGGCTGTGCCTTCAAAGCCACCTAAATTATACATGTATTTTTTGCTTGTTTTTTTGCAGGAGTTTTTCATGATAAGATCCTAAGTTTCTGGGTAATCCCGGCTTAGCATTGCTCATGGATTATAACCCGCTAGTGGGAATTGATGGCTTGATACTGAGGCAAATAATCATATCAAAACATTCACACTGCGGAAAAACTTTGATACGCCAAAGCTGCCGGAATATGAGTTGTTAAAGCTCACAAACGTGCACGAAGGCACGGCACAGGCAATCAAGTTTTTTCTCTAAGGCTATTACAAGGCTCCAGAGGGCCCAAAATGTGTGGACTCAAGTTTTTTGCACAAGTTATAACCCGGCGGCTTAGCATCGCCCGGGTTAACTTCATTGAAGACCAGTTCCTCGCCTAGCTTGTCGACGGGTCATCCTGTGTCGGGTCTTCATGTTCCTGGATCTGAAGGTTGTCCACATCCCAGTTGCAATTGAGTAAAGCTTCAAATTCAACTTCATCATGCAAGATTGAAGACGGGTCAACATCAGGGGCAAAGATGTGCTTACAACGTTGAGGAGTCAGATCCTTCGGCTCAAATGTCGGCGCCCGGACTCGTAAGTTGTTGTTGTCGTAAGCCGCCTGATATGTCTTCAGATCAGCTTTTGCGGCTAACTGGTTGGCCAATACTCTAGACGCTCTGAAGCAAAGAGCATAGTCGTCTTGCGTAAATTCTGACCCATCAGCCTTCAGCGCTGGAAAACCTCCCGTCATCTCCTTCGGTTTAAGTTTCGGCGCATACGCCAACGCCCGGCTTAAAGCAGATATTGCGCCCTTGCGGGCGGCTGATTTCTTCATTTCTTCAAAATGCTTGGGGACGGTGGAGAGGCACTTCAACACATCCTTGATCAGCTTTGGCACCCCTTTTTCGCCAATAACAGCCCTGATGGTGAAAAGGATTCCGGCATACAGCTGTTCCGTGAAGGCGTATAAAGCCTTCAGCTTCAACAAGCTGTCGTCCGGAAGTTGGCGAGTTCGTTGGCCTGCAAACAGATCAAATTTGTAAGACGCCGGGCGTATCTCTATAAGCATATTTGAAAACGAATACTCATAATATAGTCAGCAATCCTTACCGAAGACAGTTTCAGTCATCCGGGCTATATGGCGCTTCAAGCTGGACAGTTCTTCAGTAACGGGCTTAAGCCGGCCCTCGGCGTCTTCTGCGCGTTTGGTCAAGGCAGCTTGGTTCGCTTCAATAGATTTTTTGTACGCCTCAAAATCTGTTTTGATCTTTTCCAATTCCGCTGCGGAGAGCCGCCACTTTGTGTCAGCTTCAGCTCGGGCGTCTTGTTGTAAGGCCAATTTTTTCTTCAGGTCGGTCAAATTAGACTCGGCCACATTTAAATCCTCCTGCACAAGACAAATTGTCAACAGCAAGTTTATTAATTTTAAGCCGCCAATCCGGTTTAAATAGAACTTGGAAATACTGAAGAAAGTTGTCGCAAGTCTCAAGCAGATTGCACGCAATATACTTGACACTTGGGGGCTAATGTATATCAGTTCTTTCAAAGTCTACAATACAAACAAAGACCTGGATCATCTTCAAGAAGATAACCCGGCCCTTGGGGGCTACACATTGCGGTTGATAAGTTTACTAAGTTCGTAAGTTCAAGGTTTTCTTAAACTGTATCCATCACTGGATCTTGGTGGTCATTGTTCCAAAACGCAACACACTTTACTACCTGGATTCTCTCAGAGAGTCAAATAAGCCTTAGGATCTGAATCATCTTCAGGATTTCATGGATAGTTATTGAATTCTTTGATGTTAATATGGTGTGTTCATATCTGGTTCAAGAATTGAGTATGTGAAAATTCATCTTCATTTGTAGTGTATTGTCAAAGAGCATAACTTTAGGAGGGATACGGTTCGACCGCTAACTACCTCTGCAGCACGTGATCGTTTCTCTGGTAAGACAACGAAATCTGTTATTTTCAGAAAATGCTAATCAGGTGTTCAAGTTTCTAAGTAAACCTCTTTATATTTCTCTCCAAAGAAAAAAAGAAACAACTTACACCGGTTAGGTTGTTCCTAACAGGGCAAATACATGACTAATATTATACAAAAAAAATCAGCGTCCTCAACAACGAGAAGGGACCAACCTATGTGGATGTAGGAGATATGCCCTAGAGGCAATAATAAATGTTATTGATTATCTCCCTGTTCATAATTAGGTTTATGTTCCATGCTATAACTGCTATGGTTCTCGAGTCTGCAATAACCACGAGGCTCGGAGGAAGACTCATATGCACGTGTGGGATAATAAACGGTAAAATGTATTCCTAGTCAAGCCTCTAGGACTGGCTCAAGTATTGCATGATGATCCTGTTTTCCTGATCATGGGCATGGCTATGCCGGCAATTTTGAGGGCACAATTGTTGGTAGAACACTTGTGTTGAATCGACCCGATTGATGTTATGCTATGAGATACATTCGTCATAAGTTAATGGTTAATAACACAGAGATGGTTAATGTTTGCATGATTCCTCAGACCATGAAAGTATCGAGTTTCTTCATGCTTGCTTCATGAACTTTGGGGTTTGTTAAACGTCATCCGTAAATGGGTGACTATTAAGGCGGCTTACGGGTTCATGGAAAAGTATGTCAAGTAACTTGATAGCTCAAGATTGGGATTTGCTCCTCCGACGATGGAGAGATATCTCTGGGCCCTCTCGGTGTTACGGTATCCATCATCGTCTGGCCAGACACAGGGTGATTTGATCACATGGATGCCGGAACACGGGAACGAGAAAAGAGAACAATACCGGCAACGAGGTAACTGGCATAGTGGACAAGTTGTTGATCCACGGGGATGCCAACGTGTCTCACCTCGGGTATTTGTAACATATCGCGAAGCAACAGGAATAGCACACGGCAACTAGAGGTTCACTCGAATATTTATTTGTGTGGGTATAGGGATCGATATGGGTGTCCACGGCTCCGATGTTGATCATTGATCGGAAGGGGTTCCGGGTCATGTCTATACTTCACCGAACCTATAGGGTCACACGCTTAAGGGTCATCTATCTGCTGAATACTAGACAGGGAGTCTGAGAGAAAATCACCGAAAAAGTTTCGGACACCGAAAAAGTTTCGGACAGCGGAAAAGTTCCGCAGAGAGAACACCGGAACAGTTTCGGTGAAACTGAAAAGTTGTTTCAAAGGATACCATAAAGTCAAATTGGTTTTGGCACATGCCTGATAATTCTTGGAGGGTGCCAGAATCATTCTGGAAACTTTCTGGAATTTTCCGGAATGAAAACCGGAAATGTTCCGGAGCTGCCGAAACCGCTTCAGATGCTTTTCGCAGATGAAAATCACTAAACTGGAATTGTTCCGGCTCGCGTTGAAAATTATTTTGGTGGGTACTGGAAATGTTCTAAGCCCACATGAATATTTTCAGTTCGATCGGACGCTGAAAATTGTCGTCGTGAATAGTGAAAGTGCTTTTTGGGATATTTTTGGAAAGCCACCTTTTGGGGCTTTACTCAAAAGATCTAGGGATGACATGGAAGGATTGGGTGCCCCTCATGGGGGCCCCCCCCATGGTGTTGGCCGGCCACACTTGGGGCTCCTCCTTGGAGCCCCTCTTGTTCCTTGGTTTCACCATTATGCCCTTGTGGAAGGACTTCATTCATGTGCTTTTGGGTTTTATTGTAAAACCACCCTACCCCTTGGGATTTCCTATAAATAGAGGTGGAGGGGCAGCCCTCCACACTCACTCTTTCTAACATACAAGTGCCATTGCAATGATCTGGCTTCTTCTCTCCCTCCCAGCGAAATAGTTTCGTAGAGCCGAAAGGCTGTCTGGGTTCCGGCAGGAACTAGTTCTGGACGGCGAAGCCCTGCTGGATAGATGACACCGTATGTGTGCAACTCTGTAGAGAGATCGTAATTTCGGTCTTAGTTCGAGAGTGCCTCCCGAAGGGCTGTCCGTGTGACCGTCTGAGTTTTGGAGGTCCTCCCGAAGGGCTGTCCGAGTGACAGTCCAAGTTTCGGAGGTCCTCCCGAAGGGCTGTCCGCGACACCGTCCGGGGGGGCTGTGCGACCGCCTCCCGGAGGGCTGTCCGAGGGGCGGATGAGGGTATACATCCTCGCGGTTGGGAGGTTGTAAATCCTAGCTGCGGGGATCTGCACCGCCGATCGTCATCGACTCTACTTCCGCTGCGCTACGAGTCGGTAACGAAAAAGATCAAACCATGTATGCAGTCTCCATAGTGGTCCTGGGCTGGTGCGTAGGTCGAATTTTTTTGTTTTCTGCTGCGTTACCCTACAGTGGCATCAAGAGCCAGGCTATGCGTAGATGCAGGTTGCGATCTAGAATACATAGAGATGTATGGATGTTGCACAATATAATTAGGTAGTAGATGAGTTCTATTACTGAAAATTATTTGTGCGGGTAGCAGATGAAATCTGTTACCCGATGTTCTTGTTGCTTCCCTGGAATTTGCGTAGTCCTGATCTTGACGGCATGGTGGAATCTCACAAAGTTCTGGCAATCCGCGATCCTTTCATGCTGCTCCTGAGTATGCTGATTGACAGATCAACGAAGTGCTAACAGTTCTTTGGGTTCCACCATAGTTGAGAAAGATGGATGTTTTGCAGACGAAAGGGCAATGCAGATATGATCTGCACGGGGGTCACGCGTATGACGAAGTTCAGTATGGGGCTCGAGATTTTATTATCTCGTGTTTCATACACCCCGCAATGTTAATCTAGCGACTTGGATCATCATACTTGATGATGAACGTTGGTAGCTTCGGTTTGTTTCGAAACCTTAGAAGCCACGTAAAACAAGTTTTTGCATGAGCCGATTAGAGGCGTCTAACTTGGTTTTGCAGGATGGTTTGCATGTGCATACGATGTGGTATAGCAGTGCTCATAATAATTTGATTATGTATGAGATGACTATATGATGTAATTTGATTAACATGACCTGCGTGTCATGATTCGGCATGATGGCTGGAGCCATATGATTGCACTTTAATGACCTGCGTGTCAACCTTAAGTAATGCACTTATTTTATTAGCTATAGAGATAGCAATATTATCTGGTGCATCGACAAGGTGGTGGCAATGTTCGCGAAGGTGAACACCGGCGCGAATGCCGAAGACGAAGAAATGAAAGACTTCTCCGTCAGAAAGGGCTATACCATATCATGCTATTATGAATTGCCTGAGATGTTTATCCCTTATGATGCACCCTTCTTGATTGCGCGGTTGTCGCTTTTTATTAGGGTGATCTCTCACAAAAATATCAAGTAGTTAGTGTTCTCCCAAGTGTAGCACCGTCACGGCACCTAACTCTTCGGGGTACGACATGTACACATGAGTACGAACGATTAGGGATGTGTGAGGCGGGTGAGGTCAGACCTCGCAGCGAGATCACTTGGTTGTCTTGACATTCAGGCAGGACAGTCCTGAACTCGGAACACACGCATCGAAAGATGAACAAGAGTCACATAGAGATGTGATTGGCAAGTTGGCCTACCGATTGAAATTCACGTCATCAGTGACGAACCCGTCAATGGCGTCGAATTGAAATGCGGATCTTGTATCACTCACAATCAATTATGAGAGATATTGATTTGAGTGGGAGCGCACTGTTGAATTAACTTATTTTAATTCTCAGTGCAATTAATTTTGAACACTGTCTAAGTGTGATTTGCAAAATAGTTGTAGAATAATGGCTCGCGTTTCCACCTTCCCTATTAAAATTGAATAGCTGTTAAATATCTGGTTAAAACTTTACGGTTGGTAACGTAATGTGAGGATTGTCCTCAAGAGTGCCGAGAAGGACTTTGTCCTATCGCATGCTTTCGGTATTCTCCCGCTAATGCTATGGATCATGTGACTCTCGTCCTTCGATCCAAAAGCTAGAATTCCTTTTCAGTCAAAGTGCAATATGTTTGCTTCCATGAGACCCGAACTTCGAAAGTTTGGATAGTTATGTGATATTCATGGAATCCGAAAATCATTTTCAGAGACAGACAAAGACTAAAAGATATGAGATATCCAAAGCAATGTTTGTTTGCGAACTGTTAGTAAAGGAGTTTACTATGCATTAGACTGATAAGACATGGATCCAGAAGAACGCCTGTCATATGATGATGGTGAATAAAACAACAACTTAAAGAGAAAGGAAGTGTCCGAAGGGTGTTAGTGAAACTTTCACGCCTAGGAAGTCCAGGGCTAACGCCACTCTTAAGTTGGGTGCTTCTTCTGAGAGTAGGAGAAATACTGAAAGTTAAACTGTTAGAAGTATAATGGCAGAAAGAAAGAAGACTGGAATATCCAGCTCATGTATGAATGTCATACAAGTTTTTGATGTATAGAAGGCTGGTCAAAAATATAGTTCTTGGGAATTATGGTTAAACATGTTAATCACTAAATTCTTGGGTATTGTGAGTTATCACAAAGATACCCGCTCGATTGCATTCTGTTGCGACTCGATGCAAGAACTACTATGGCCTAAAAAGACTAGCCAGGAATGAGGTTTAGATACACGCAGGGAACATAGTAAATGTTACTATGCCTTCCATCGGTGTATTCCCTATGTATTTATTTTCATAATTCATTTTAGAGTTTCACACTCTAGCCCTTTGCATAAGGTATCTTGCAAGAATGTTGTTCATAAGAGAACTTTTGATGTTCGGTGTTATGAATAACATAAGGGCCATACTTTCATTATGAATGAGATGTATGTTATGAATATTGATAATAATACATTACCTCTGGGGTTTACTTTCATAATTCATTTTAGAGTTTCATACACTCTAGCCCATTGCACAATGTTTGTTGCAAAAGAGTTGTTCATAAAACAACAATTGTTGTTCAGTATTATGAATAAAATGAAGGGCCATGCTTCCATCCAAGATGGGATGTATGTTATGAATATTGATGGAAATATGATACATCCATAACACTGACGCTAAATGTCGCAAGACTAAAAGAATACCACACAAGTGTGGCACTGCATTTGGTCACATTGGAGAAACCCGCATGGAAATTCCATTATGATGGATCTTGAAGTCATTTGATTTTGAATCATCTGACACTTGCAACTTTCCTCTGAAAAGTGAAGTGACTGAAATACCGTTCACAGGCCATAAGGAACGAGCAAAGAACATATTGGTGATCATACATTATGATGTGTGTAGTCCAATAAATGTTATTGCAAGTAGTGGATTTATCTATCTTCAGAAATGACTCAAGTAGATATGTGGATATTTACTTGATGAGACGTAAGTCTGGATCTTTTGAAATCATTCGAAAGGTTTTCAAAAATAAAGTAGAAGTTGTTGTAACAAGAAAATTATGTTTCTACAATTCGATTGCAGAAAGGAATATTTGAGTTACAAGTTTAGCGAATGTCTGATGAGTTGTGAAAGGGGTTTCATAACTTGCACCTCCCGGAACACCACTGCAAGTGAAGAGTCCGTGTAGATGTAATCGAACCATTTATGACATGGTAAGATCAAAGATTACATAAATAAATTTGCCAATACCCCTTTTAAAGAGTGATGCTTTAGAGACTACGGCTTTTACACTGAAAAGAGATCCATCAGGTCTGTTGAAATGACGCCATGGTATGGTACGCCCAACCATGTTATATCTTTTCTTAACATTTGGAATATGGGGCTTGTGTAAAAGGTTACAAACCTATTCCAAATCAGACAAGTGCTACTTTGTAGGTTATCCCAAGTCATTGGGTATTCCCCCACCACTATACCAAGGCAAAGGGTTTTGCCACAAAACGGTATGCTTTTAAAGAGAATAGTTCTTACAAAAGGTGAGTGGGAGGACAGTGCAACTCGACGAGATAACCAGTATCTTCGTCATCAGATCAAAGGAAAGGAACCTTGGAAGTGATTCCAGGGTTTCCTACTGCGACTGATACGGAAGTCTCTACAATAAAATGTATGGACTTCGGTCGAACTTGCAGCTGAACCACGTAGGCAAAGCTCGTGCAAACCTATCAGGTGCGCAAACGAGATATTGTTGTTAGACAACAGTATACCTACGATACACAAGGAAGCGTTGATGGGCCCTGACTCCGGAATTGGCTAAATGCCAATACAATCCGAGATAGTTTCCATATAAGTGATTAGAGATTAAAATCTTGATACACCTTTCGGAAGACTTAGAGTCTAACGAATATTTATGGAACTAAAAACTGATACGGATAAAATGTTTTATCCATAAAGCTCGACTTGTTGCAATAACAAGTTCAAGGAGTTGACTACGATGAGATTGTCTCACCGTAGCGATGCTTGAAGTCGGTTCGGGTTGAACTAGCAATTAATACATATTTCAATCATGAGATATGAAACATGGATGACAAAAAGATTTTCCATCTGATGGGAATGAAACCTAGGACTTGTATGTGATACCGTCCAAAGTAATTTGTCGATCCAGAGGATGCTAGTAAGTATGCAAACTTCAGAGTTCCAGCGATGGACAGAAGAGAGCAAAGTGGAGTTGGAATCTTCGTTTTTGATGGAATGGTCAAAGGGGTTTGACTTCATCAAATGGGTATCGAAGATGCTTGTGATTCAAGAAAGTAAGTGGGAGCATAATAATATTTCTAAAAACCTTGTGTACTTGACACATTGTTAATTGGAAATAAATTTCTTGACACGAATTAGGACTTCATTTGAAAATAGTTTTTCGATGAAGTGCTTAGGCTAAATAGCCTCAATATTAGGCATGATGATCTATGGAGATAGATTTACCTAATGGGGCTAAGCAATGAATACATATTGACAAGATGCTAAAACCTTTTAGCATTTAAAACGCCAAGGAGTGATTCTTGCCGAAGTCACATGGAAAGAGTTTTTGCAAGACTCGGTGTCCCAAAACACTGATGAGTAAAATACATGATGGAGATTCCACACACTCTTGTGTTTGGATTAATCATGTATTCCATGGTATGTAAAAACAACCAGATATGTCCAATACTCCAAAGTTGTTGCGAGTATAGATACCATAGTGATCAAAGTACTGATCATGGGACAACAGTGAAAGATGTCATTGAGTACTAGAGCAGTACCGATGACATGTTTTCTCGCAAGCGGAGATCATGAAGAGTTCGCTGTAAAAGGTTACATCGAAACAGTCTTCATCAATGCTCCATGCGATTTTCGATTTAGATTGAGGGTTTTGTGTGATACACAATATGGTGGCACGGTGGTTGGAAATTGTTCCAAACAAGATACTGTGGCGAATTCTATAACAAAGGCTAAGTATGTTGATGCTTTAGAAGCGACAAAGAAGATGTTGAATCATATAGTTCATTCATGAACTTAGTATGGTTCCAAGATGGCTTTGATCAATGGGACACTATTGCAGATAGTTGCTCCATAGCTCAGTCTGAGGAATCAAGGTTTGACCTGTGATTCACATATATACAAAGCCAAGTCCACACAAAATATGAATTTTGTGAAAGCGTGAAAACGCAAGGATATGCAAAGTTACACACGGAGCTGAAGTCGTCAGATCCGTTGGATATCAGGCTATACCACATGCGAAGCATATTTTACACCAGTATGCCATAGGTGTAAAGTGCATTAGCATTGACTAGATTATTGACTCTAGTGCAAGTGGGAGTCTGTAGGAGATATGCCCTAGAGGCAATAATCAATGTTATTGATTATCTCCCTGTTCATAATTAGGTTTATGTTCCATGCTATAACTGCTATGGTTCTCGAGTCTGCAATAACCACGAGGCTCGGAGGAAGACTCATATGCACGTGTGGGATAATAAACGGTAAAATGTATTCCTAGTCAAGCCTCTAGGACTGGCTCAGGTATTGCATGATGATCCTGTTTTCCTGATCATGGGCATGGCTATGCCGGCAATTTTGAGGGCACAATTGTTGGTAGAACACTTGTGTTGAATCGACCCGATTGATGTTATGCTATGAGATACATTCGTCATAAGTTAATGGTTAATAACACAGAGATGGTTAACGTTTGCATGATTCCTCAGACCATGAAAGTATCGAGTTTCTTCATGCTTGCTTCATGAACTTTGGGGTTTGTTAAACGTCATCCGTAAATGGGTGGCTATTACGGCGGCTTACGGGTTCATGGAAAAGTATGTCAAGTAACTTGATAGCTCAAGATTGGGATTTGCTCCTCCGACGATGGAGAGATATCTCTGGGCCCTCTCGGTGTTACGGTATCCATCATCGTCTGGCCAGACACAGGGTGATTTGATCACAGGGATGCCGGAACACGGGAACGAGAAAAGAGAACAATACCGGCAACGAGGTAACTGGCATAGTGGACAAGTTGTTGATCCACGGGGATGCCAACGTGTCTCACCTCGGGTATTTGTAACATATCGCGAAGCAACAGGAATAGCACACGGCAACTAGAGGTTCACTCGAATATTTATTCGTGTGGGTATAGGGATCGATATGGGTGTCCACGGCTCCGATGTTGATCATTGATCGGAAGAGATTCCGGGTCATGTCTATACTTCACCGAACCTATAGGGTCGCACGCTTAAGGGTCATCTATCTGCTGAATACTAGACAGGGAGTCTGAGAGAAAATCACCGAAAAAGTTTCGGACACCGGAAAAGTTTCGGACAGCGAAAAAGTTCCGTAGAGAGAACACCGGAACAGTTTCGGTGAAACTGAAAAGTTGTTTCAGAGGATACCATAAAGTCAAATTGGTTTTGGCACATGCCTGATAATTCTTGGAGGGTGCCAGAATCATTCTGGAAACTTTCTGGAATTTTTCGGAATGAAAACCGGAAATGTTCCGGAGCTGCCGAAACCGCTTCAGATGCTTTTCGCAGATGAAAATCACTAAACCGGAATTGTTCCGGCTCGCGTTGAAAATTATTTTGGTGGGTACTGGAAATGTTCTAAGCCCACATGAATATTTTCAGTTCGATTGGACGCTGAAAATTGTCGTCGTGAATAGTGAAAGTGCTTTTTGGGATATTTTTGGAAAGCCACCTTTTGGGGCTTTACTCAAAAGATCTAGGGATGACATGGAAGGATTGGGTGCCCCTCATGGGGGAACCCCCCATGGTGTTGGCCGGCCACACTTGGGGCTCCTCCTTGGAGCCCCTCTTGTTCCTTGGTTTCACCATTATGCCCTTGTGGAAGGACTTCATTCATGTGCTTTTGGGTTTTATTGTAAAACCACCCTACCCCTTGGGATTTCCTATAAATAGAGGTGGAGGGGCAGGCCTCCACACTCACTCTTTCTAACATACAAGTGCCATTGCAATGATCTGGCTTCTTCTCTCCCTCCCAGCGAAATAGTTTCGTAGAGCCGAAAGGCTGTCTGGGTTCCGGCAGGAACTAGTTCTGGGCGGCGAAGCCCTGCCGGATAGATGACACTGTATGTGGGCAGCTCTGTAGAGAGATTGTAGTTTCGGTCTTAGTTCGAGAGTGCCTCCCGAAGGGCTGTCCGTGTGACCGTCTGAGTTTTGGAGGTCCTCCCGAAGGGCTGTCCGAGTGACAGTCCAAGTTTCGGAGGTCCTCCCGAAGGGCTGTCCGCGACACCGTCCGGGGGGGCTGTGCGACCGCCTCCCGGAGGGCTGTCCGAGGGGCGGATGAGGGTATACATCCTCGCGGTTGGGAGGTTGTAAATCCTAGCTGCGGGGATCTGCACCGCAGATCGTCATCGACTCTACTTCCGCTGCGCTACGAGTCGGTAACGAAAAAGATCAAACCATGTATGCAGTCTCCATAGTGGTCCTGGGCTGGTGCGTAGGTCAAATTTTTTTGTTTTCTGCTGCGTTACCCTACAGTGGATGCTACACTTGCGCACACATGTTGAATGTGGTGCCGATGCTGACAAAATAGAACCAGTAAGTCTGTTTCTTAATTACCATCTTCTACTCCACACGTATGTCACATTCTGATCTAAAAATCCTGTAGTTGATCTTCTGACTGATGACCTCAGAACCGCTCGCCGCAGATGAATTGATGTCTGTTAGGAAATTTATCAGCACCTTCTGTGTGAAACACTATATCAAGCCCAGTCCAGCCCGTGAAGATTTCAGTATTCATATCTCCCATGAATAAGTATGCACTCATATAGTGTTATCAGCTAAACATATACGCATGGATGCATTGTTTTCCATGTGATCATGTCTTCGTATTTCATACACTATGATTATGTATTGCATATGTCGGTCATACATCTGTGGAATTTAGCTAGCATTTGTTCAATTACATATTGTGGCGAATTTTGATGAATGTTCTTCATGTGGACACTATTCGTTCAATTGCATATTATGGCGAATTATGATGAATGTTCTTCATGTGGACACTATTTGTTCGATTGCATATTGTGGCAAATTTGCTATTTGCAGGGTGATTTAAATGCGATATTTTACAATAACCTGCCTATTTCAGCACACGGTTCAAGCAATTAAGCATGTGCGTTCAAGAATGGAAAGCACACGCAACTCATAGCGCAACCGCCTGTGATCTACATGAAAAGCACACGAGATATAAACTGAAACGTTGGTGATACGTAAGAAATCGCAGACGATTTGTAGCACTTCTACGTGTGCGTAGGAGCTCCTCAATCATTTGCGATAGCACCTTATCTCACACGTGAGCCAACCAAAAACCATGCCCGATGAAAAGACGATCCCACGCGTAAATTGTTTGGGAAACATGTGCGATGATATCATGCCTGGCAGACGCTTGCTAGAGAAAACTCGTGTGCGATAATGTAGATATCACACAAAGTTTCGATGATGGCCCGTGTGGATTAGGTAATGTTTCACAAACGGTTAAAGGTCAAACGCCATTTTTCCATGAGAAATTAGATGCGTTTGACTCGTTATAGACATGTGTGATTGATCCCCAATACCACACGTACGCCCAAAATATAGTGTGTGCGATATGTTCCTGCATCGCACACGATTATATTTGGCAGAACATATGTACCATCGGTCACCATCGCCGACGATTTTTCCGTGTCGTGTGGGATGGACCCTCCCCCCTATCGCCCACACATGCAAGGCGACGGTTTAAACATTCGTCGCGGAAAGGGGTTAAAAACCGTTTGTATAGCACGTCGCTACACCAGTGCTTGTTCTGAGTGCTCTATGTGCGAATGAAAGGGAGGTGGAGGGGTATATATAGCCATCTCCAAAAATCCAACCATTACAACATTATTGCCCAAGTCGGTGGAACCGAAGTAAAAACTCGGTTGCACCGACTAGTGCAAAATGCTCTAACTTTAGGCTTTTTGGTGAGACCGATATACAGCTTCTCGATGAGTCCGATTCGGTTGGCTTGGGCAGTTCCTCACTTCAGTAGCACCGATTTGTAAAACTTGGAAATTCTGATTTTTAGCAAATGGATACCAGAAGGTTGGTCACTGCTTTCGGTTGTACCGAGATGGAACTTGGTTACACCGAGTTGCTAGGGTTTGGCTTTGGATTCTGTCTAAGGAAAACTCGGTGGGGCCGATTGTGGAAAGTTGGTGGCACCGAATTTGACTTTTAGGATTTCGACAGAATATTTTGTGGGAGAATTCTCTAGTGTTTTTGGTGGATAATCTCTAAGTACTTGAGCAACCAGATCATCATGAATACCTCATCCTCTTTTAACAGTATTTGCTTTCCTATGGACTCAAATGTGATTTCTCACATAAATATAAAATGTAGAGTCTTGAAGATTTAATCTTAGCCAATCCTGTCCTTTCCTTCTTGGGGTTCCTCCTCACACATTCCAGCCACAACAATCTTTTGGACTTAATCTGAAACACTAGGTAGAACCATTAGTCCAAGAGATAATGTATGTTGTCATAAATTATCAAAACATCCAAGGGAGCATATGTATTTTCAATTTGACACTTACCTATCACGAAACTTACTTATCACGGAATGCAATAACCATGTGCCCTTGCAGGTCATCACCCTCCAACAAATACATCGAGTTGTAGGGCTATGCCTCATCCCATGACCTTACCAAACTACTCACATATGGAGATCAGATCACAAGGAGAAACCATTGAAGAACACATTATGAAGATTGATTGATTGATAATATGTCTTACAATAGTTGCCGGATGTGATGCACAATTACAAAGTATGGCTAGTTGGATGAGTGCTTCGGTGGTGGAGATGGTGGCCGCTATGGAGATGAGAAATGGCGATGGCTAGGGTTGTTGCTGATGATGAAGGTCTCGACGATGGTTTTCGGCTTTGTTCTGCAGCTCTTCTGGCATGGGGCCCTTTATAAAGTTTGTTCAGGTGGATCAGGGGACACCTCTGGCAGTCCATACAACAACGCATACAAGCAGGTGCGGTCATATGGAATGTCGTCTTGCGCTTTGTTGCTTCCTGGTACGCCTCCCACTTGATTCCCTCTATCTGCTCTTTATTTATTTCCATGTGTTGGCTTGATTTCGTCCATAAATAGCCCATTTTCGGTGGAAATACAATAAAGATAGGATATTTGGAGTCCTTTGCATTCATTGGTCACTGGTAGCCATATCAGAGCAGATATCTTGATTTTTATGAAATAACTCGGTTTAAACTCGGGTTTGATGAGCACAAAAATAACACTCATCTGGGGCCTCTGCCACCCTCTCTTCTAGTGGCGCCGGAGCGCCACCGGGGGAACCATCATCACCGACATCTCAATCACCTTCCTCCACCTCTATTCAATGGTCCACTCTCCCGCAACCCGTTGTAGTCCCCTACTTGAACATGGTGATGGATGCTATTAATTATTATATGATGATTTTTTGCATCTTCTTTATGTCTAAGTAGATTATTTTTGTTCTGTTGGTTAATTGGTGAAGTGCTATGATTCGTCTGAGTTTCATGTGTTTATGTTATTGTCCTTCGGTGCCTATCATATGAGCGCGCGCATGGATCACACCTTAGGGTTAGTTGTATGTTGAAGAGAACTAGGCATAGGCCGACCGGAGTGATAGATATTACCGAGGTTGAGTGTAGGGATCGATACATATGGCGTGAAGGGGGGCCAGTTTATCTTAATACTATGGTTGGGTTTACCTTAATGAACATATTAGTATTTGTGAATGCTTTATAATACTTCCAATCATAAGTACATATAATTCAAGTACGGATAGTATGTTAGCAAAGGCCTCTCCCACATACAAAACTACAGTGATGACGATCGGTCTAGTTACTTAGCTAATTGCCTAGGGACAATTTCGCACATCCTACCACCACTTTTCTGCACTCTCTATCTTTATTCATTGAACATCACTTATAATTTTATTTACAATTTCTTTATTATCTTGCTAACAAAAAAAATTTATACCTGCAAAGTACTTCTAGTTTTATTTCCTAGGTAAAGGAAACGTTCGACGTACGAAGGGTTGTATCAGTCGCAGAGAGGACATGAGAGAATACCAATCCTACCTTTAACTACTAGTGGGTTCGACATTCCATACTTACCACCTCCATCATTAAAAAGTGATACAACAATTCCTTGCACTTGGGGATCATCGGCGCGCAAGGTCGAAGAAGTTGCCCGAGGTTGCCTCCCCGGGCCACAATACCTTGAAGATGCTCTCCATCGACGGTCTGGCAAGCTTGTATAGTTCCCCGAGCTACTTCAGCTTGTCTCTAAGAAGCACATGCCGCGTCGAATCCTGGCACTTAAACCAGAAGGCCCGGTCCTGCCCGTGCGCAGGATCATGGCTGCCATTGTAGAAATGGTAGACCTGTTGGACACTCTAGGGCAGTCGGAGAAGCCAGTTGGTGTGTGCCATACTTAGGTTTGAAGATACACTGCAAGAGATATGGCTTACCGGATATAATCTTTGTTGCCTGCTTCACCTCCTCCTCGGCATTGGCCAGGCGCGGCTTGGTCTCCTTGAACTCCAACGCCTGCTTCTTAAAATCCTCGACCATGGAGTCATTATCCAATTTCACCTAATTGTATTGTTGCATATGACGTCTAAGGTCGTCCTTGACGACGAACAACTGGTCCTGGGTTGCGCGACACGCCTCATCCTCATCCTGCTAGAGGAGGCCAGCTAACTTTCACGCCTCCTCTTCGGAGTGAAGTGCTTCATCCGCACATCTTGGTCTTGCTCTTGGGCAGTCTGAAGCTTGGCTACCAGCGTTGCTTGACAATTGTACTGAAAAGAAGAAGAAAATCATTTTTATATTCATGAACGTGTTTAAATTGGTGAAACATTTCTATATTCATGAACTTTTATAATTATTTTTAAAATATTTTTAAAATATATAATGTAGAACATTTTTGTAATTCCTAAACATTTTTTTTAAATGAAACATTTTCAACACCAACGGACCGAAAAGAAGAAAAATACTAGCTAAAGATATCGCTCAAAAACTGTCATGCTAGCATACACTAGGCCGGCCCATTTAATGTTTCATAAGGAGGGGTGCGCCTTTGGGCGACTCCCATCACGGCAAATGCTATTTGGCGCTTCAGGCGCACGATTTAGTTATTTTCATACACAACGCTCATGTTTTTTTCTTTTGGGGAATACACAACGCTCATGCTCCTTCCGATGCGTTTCTAAGCAAATTGACCCATAGTTCCCACTCCCATCACCACTGATTTTGGAAGAAGGTTCCCACCACTTACCTTGGACTAGTTCCTCATTGGTTTTGCAGGCTTGGTTTTGTTTTCTCTGTTTCCTTTTTCTTTTTCATTTTTCTCTTTATTTTCCTTTTTCATTATTTCTCATTCTTTCCTTTTCTTTCAAATTCATGAACTTCTTTCAAGTACACACTCTTTTCAAATTAATGAACGTTTTATAAATCTGTGAACTATTTCCCAAATTTTGTAATTTTCTAACCGTGAAATTTTCAAATTCATGAACAGTTTTCAAACCGCAAACTTTATTTTCAAATTCGCTAACCTTTTTTCCAAACTCCTTAACCTTTCCCAATTCATGAACCTTTTCAAATCGGTGAGCGTTTTTTGTAGATTTTCGAATCCGCAAACTATTTACAAATTCGTAAACCTTTTGAAATATTTGAATATTTTCTAACACCAGACTTCCAAATCCGAGAACATTTTTAAAATCTGGGATTTCTTTTCAAATTTATGAACTTTTTAAATCTAGGAATATTTTTCAAATCCATGATCTATATCCAAATTCATGAAAAAAAAATCAAATCCATGAAAGAAAATTAGCTCGTATTTTGTCAAATTTTCAAACTTTTTTAAAAATACGTGAAGTTTTTCCAAATATGTGATTTTTTTTGAAATCTATGAACTTTTTCTCAAACACGCAATTTTTTCTCAAATAAATGTACATTTTTTAATTTGCCACTAAAAATCAAATCTATGATGTTGTCTAAAAAAGTCAAATGTTGAGTGGTCAACCATGAACGTAGAGAACCCAGCGGTGTGCGAGCGAACTAAGGAGGTGTTTGGTTCGACTCTTTCGAACCGTTATCCGATTACAGTGTTAACTGATTCCTTTAAAACGTGTTTGGTTAGCTCGGCATGTAAACACGTACCGCGTTAATAGATAACAGCTCAAGTTAACTTTGATTCCACCCAAGCCCCACCATTAACAGATTGTGTTACCAACGGCGGCTCCAATAGACCAACGAACCGACGCCCCCGATCCCGTCCGACTTTGGTCTTCTTCCTCTAGTCGCAGCGGCGGCAGTGGAGGCCCCGATCCCCAAATCCCCGCTCCCGCCGTCCCTCGACTTCCTCGTCATCACGACATGAGGAGTGGCAGCGCCGCCGTGGGCCTTTGTCAATCTCTATTGATCGGGAGGCAGCGACACGAATCCAGCTCCTCCATCGTTTCGGCTGCGGCAATAGATCCGATAGCTGTGCTAAATCGAGAGAGGAAGGGACACTGCCGAGGAGAAGCTCCTGCTTGTGAAAGGCGCATCTGTCGACAGACGCCATGGAGGCCTTGAGCGAGGAGTGATGCGTACAACGTCTCCTCGCGGATGGCTCGTCGTGGGATGGTGTATTTGTATCGTAATCCCTGAACCAAACATCATACAGTATTTCCATACCGTTACCTTCCTGACCCAAACAAAATCAGTGTTCACCCATTCCATTTGTGATGACGGTGTATTCTGAAACCGTTACCGTTACCATTACATTTTCTGCAACCAAACACCTCCTAAGCGGCAAGCCAGGAATTAGTGTATTTGCTGGCCTGGCCCAACTGACCGCCTACATGTGTGCCTTTGTGCAAACGCACGCCTCAGGTGCCGATTAGGAGCTCCTTCCCATCGCCTGCCTGGTCGGAATATCCTATTCGCCGCTCACTGCGTCAAGCTGCCGGGCGCTACGCACAGGCGAGCGACCGAGCTGCGACGCAATGGGTTTGCCTAGTTTCGCTTAGCCAGCCGATTTTAGGAACCTTCTCAGAGGTTCCCTAAACCGGTTGTTTTATTTTTTTACCGTTTTTTTGTTTATTTTTTTGATTTTCTGTTTCTTTTTCTTCTTTCTTTTTTCTTATTTTTCCTTTTCTCCTTTTTTCCCTTTTTCAAGGTTATTTTATCTTTTTAAACAAAGATCATGTTCGAAAATTGTTCTTAAAATTAGAAAAAAATTTGTTGCTTTTAAAAATATGATCTAAATTTGAAATAATCGTCGTTTTTCAAAAACTATTCATAACATGGAAAAATGTTTGAGATTTTCAAAAAATATTCTTGTATTAAAAAAATATTCTATTTTTCGTTTTAATTTTTTTTCCTTTCCTTTTTTTCTTTTTTACTTTTCCTATTCCTTTTGTTTCACGTTTTAAAAATTTTGTTCTGAATTTAAAAAAATGTTCTCGAGTCAAAATTTTGTTCACAATTTTTTAAAAATATTGTGCTTCAAAAAATAATCAGGAATTGCAAAAAATATTCCTGCTTTCAAAATGTGTTCATATTTGAAAAAATGTTCGTGATTCAAAAATTGTTCTCGTATTCAAAGAACTGCATGATTTTGCAAAAATGATCGTGTTTTGAATTTTTTTTACGGATTTAAGAAACTATTCTTGCTTTCAACAAAAAAAATCATGATTTCATAAAAATATTTGTGTTTCAAAAATTGTTCCCCTTTTCAAAATTTCTTGATGATTCTCATAAAATGGCCGTATTTAAAAAAATAGTCTTATTCTCAAGATGTGATCACGATTTTCATAAAAATGTTTGTGTTTCAAAAAGTGTCAAGGAATTAAAAAAAATCTTTTTTAAAATTTGTCCACAATTTAAAATCATGAAAATATTTTATGAAACTCCCATACAAATTTGAAAACACAAACATTTTTTGAAAATCCCGAGCATTTTCTGTAAATCCCGAACAATTTTCAAAGTTATGAATACTTTCTGAAAGGTGAACATTTTTTTAGATATGCAAACATTTATTGAATTTGTCAATAAAAAATGATAATAGGAACCTTTCTTGGAATTTTGAAAAAAATTGAAATTTTTGACGAACATGAAAGAGAAGGAAAGTGAATTAAAAATAAATATATAATGAAATAAATATCTGAAAAACGGAAAAAGAATACGAAAAAATCAGAATAAACGATAGAGTACCCGTACGCCTGCTGGGCCGACCCAGTTGGGGGGCGCCCTTTGCGAAGCCCTGAATGGTTGCCGGAGTAAGCGGCACATAGGTGCTCCCGCCACGCGCGTCCAACATTTCGTGTTGGTGCGCTTCTCCTGTCACATGGGCCTACGGGCCAGCACGTTTAGCTATGAGCCGTGCGTGGGCCTCGGAGGCCAGCACGCGTGCCGTCCCAGCACGACCCGAGTACTAAGCGTGCCTGGCCCGTTTAAACCAGGCCGTGTCGGGTCGGCCCATTTGGCCAGGTATGCGCTGGCTGTAGGAGATATGCCCTAGAGGCAATAATAAATGTTATTGATTATCTCCCTGTTCATAATTATGTTTATGTTCCATGCTATAACTGCAATGATTCTCGAGTCTACAAATAAAACGAGGCTTGGAGGGAAACTCATGTGCACGTGTGGGATAATAAACGGTAAAATGTATTCCTAGTCAAGCCTCTATGACTGGCTCAAGTATTGCATGATGATCCTGTTTTCCTGATCATGGGCATGACTATGCCGGCAATTTTGAGGGCACAATTGTTGGTAGAACACTTGTGTTGAATCGACCCAAATTGATGTTATGCTATGAGATACATTCGTCATAAGTTAATGGTTAATAACACAGGAAGTTAATGTTTGCATAATTCCTTAGACCATGAGAGTATCGAGTTTCTTCATGCTTGCTTCATGAACTTTGGGGTTTGTTAAACGTCATCCGTAAATGGGTGGCTATTACGGCGGCTTACGGGTTCATGGAAAAGTATGTCAAGTAACTTGATAGCTCAAGATTGGGATTTTCTCCTCCGACGATGGAGAGATATCTCTGGGCCCTCTCGGTGTTACGGTATCCATCATCGTCTGGCCAGACACAGGGTGATTTGATCACAGGGATGCCGGAACACGGGAACGAGAAAAGAGAACAATACCGGCAACGAGGTAACTGGCATAGTGGACAAGGTGTTGATCCACGGGGATGCCAACATGTCTCACCTCGGGTATTTGTAACATATCGCGAAGCAACAGGAATAGCACACGGCAACTCGAGGTTCACTCGAATATTCATTCGTGTGGGTATAGGGATCAATATGGGTGTCCACGGCTCCGATGTTGATCATTGATCGGAAGGGGTTCCGGGTCATGTCTATGCTTCACCGAACCTATAGGGTCACACGCTTAAGGGTCATCTATCTGCTGAATACTAGACAGGGAGTCTGAGAGAAAATCACCGAAAAATTTTCGGACGCCGGAAAAGTTTCGGACAGCGGAAAGGGTCATCTATCTGCTGAATACTAGACAGGGAGTCTGAGAGAAAATCACCGAAAAAGTTTCGGACGCCGGAAAAGTTTCGGACAGCGGAAAAGTTCCGCAGAGAGGTCACCGGATGAGTTCCGGTGAAACTGAAAAGTTGTTTCAGAGGATACCATAAAGTCAAATTGGTTTTGGCACATGCCTGATAATTCTTGGAGGGTGCCAGAATCATTCTGGAAACTTTCTGGAATTTTCCGGGATGAAAACCGGAAATGTTCCGGAGCTGCCGAAACCGCTTCAGATGCTTTTCGCAGATGAAATCACTGAACCGGAATTGTTCCGTCTCGCATTGAAAATTATTTTGGTGGGTACTAGAATTGTTCTAAGCCCACATGAATATTTTCAGTTCGATCAGACGCTGAAAAATGTCGTCGTGAATAGTGAAAGTGCTTTTTGGGATATTTTTGGAAAGCCACCTTTTGGGGCTTTGCTCCAAAAGATCTTGGGGATGACATGGATGGATAGGGGCCAATTTTGGGGCCCCACATGAGGGTGTGGCCGGCCACATGGTGGACTCCTTCATGGAGTCCCCCTTGTTCCTTGGTTTCACCTTTTAGGTCCTTGGGAAGGACTCCTTTCCATGTGGGTTTTGGGTTTTCTTGTAAAACCACCCTACCCCTTGGGTTTCCTATAAATAGGAGGTGTGTGGGCTGCCATAAGACACACTCTTGCTCTCATTCACAAAGCCATGCATGATCTGGCATTCTTCTCTCCCTCCCAGCGAAATAGTTTCGTAGAGCCGAAAGGCTGTCTGGGTTCCGGCAGGAACTAGTTCTGGACGGCGAAGCCCTGCTGGATAGATGATACCGTATGTGTGCAACTCTGTAGAGAGATCGTAGTTTCGGTCTTAGTTCGAGAGTGCCTCCCGAAGGGCTGTCCGTGTGACCGTCCGAGTTTTGGAGGTCCTCCCGAAGGGCTGTCCGAGTGACAGTCCGAGTTTCGGAGGTCCTCCCGAAGGGCTGTCCGCGACACCGTCCGGGGGACTGTGCGACCGCCTCCCGGAGGGCTGTCCGCGGGGCAGATGAGGGTATACATCCTCGCGGTTGGGAGGTTGTAAAATCCTAGCTGCGGGGATCTGCACCGCCGTTCGTCATCGACTCTACTTCCGCTGCGCTACGAGTCGGTAACAAAAATGATCAAACCTTGTATGCAGTCTCCATAGTGGTCCTGGGATGGTGCGTAGGTCAGAAAATTTTGTTTTCTGTTGCGTTCCCCTACAGTGGCATCAAGAGCCGTGCTATGCGTAGATGCAGGTTGCGATCTAGAATACATAGAGATGTATGGGTGTTGCACAATATAATTAGGTAGTAGATGAGATCTATTGCTGAAAATTATTTGTGCGGGTAGCAGATGAAGTCTGTTACCCGATGTTCTTGTTGCTTCCCTCGAATTTGCATATTTCTGATCTTGATAACAGTATGGTGGAGTTTCAATGTTCTGGCAATCCGCGATCCTGATTGATCAACGAAGTGCTAACAGTTCATTGAATTCCACCGTAGTTAAAAAGAAAGATGAAATTTTGCAGACGAAAGGGCAATGCAGATGTGATCTGCACGGGGGTCACGCGTATGACGAAGTTTAGTATGGGGCTCGAGATTTTATTATCTCGTGTTTCATACACCCTGGAATGTTAATCTAGCGACTTGGATTATCATGCTTGATGATGGACGTTGGTAGCTTCGGTTTGTTTCGAAACCTTAGAAGCCACGTAAAATAAAATTTTGCATGAACCGATTAGAGGCGTCTAACTTGGTTTTGCAGGATGGTTTGCATGTGCATGTGATGTGGTATAGCAGTGTTCATAATAATTTGATTATGTATGAGATGACTATATGATGTAAATTGATTAACATGACCTGCGTGTCATGATTCGGCATGATGGCTGGAGCCATATGATTGCACTTTAATGACCTGCGTGTCAACCTTATGTAATGCACTTATTTTATTAGCTATAGAGATAGCAATATTATCTGGTGCACCGACAAGGTGGTGGCAATCTTCGCGAAGGTGAATACCGACGTGAATGCCGAAGACGAAGAAATACAAGACTTCTCCGTCGGAAGGGCTATACCAAATCATGCTATTATGAATTGCCTGAGATGTTTATCCCTTATGATGCACCCTTCTTGATTGCGCGGTAGTCGCTTTTATTAGGGTGATCTCTCACAAAAATATCAAGTAGTTAGTGTTCTCCCAAGTGTAGCACCGTCACGGCACCTATCTTTTCGGGGTGCGCCGTGTCACACGGGTACGAACGATTAGGGATGTGTGAGGCGGGTGAGTTGAGACCTCGCAGCGAGATCACTTGGTTGTCTTGACGTTCAGGCATGACCGTCATGAGCTCGGAACACACGCATCGAAAGATGAACAAGAGTCGCATGGAAGATGTGATTGGCAAGTTTGCCTACTGGTTGAGATTTTCGTCATCAGTGGTGTTACACCAATGGCGAACAATTGATACGTGGGTCTTGTATCACTCACAATCAATTATGAGAGATATTTATTTGAGTGGGAGCGCACTGTTGAATTAACTTGTTTAATTCTCAGTGCAATTAATTTTGAACACTGTCTAAGTGTGATTTGCATAATAGTTGTAGAATAATGGCTCGCGTTTCCACCTTCCCTGTTAAAATTGAATAGCTGTTAAATATCTGGTTAAAACTTTACAGTTGGTAACGTAATGTGAGGATTGTCCTCAAGAGTGCCGAGAAGGACTTTGTCGTATCGCATGCTTTTGGTATTCTCCCGCTAATGCTATGGATCGTGTGACTCTCGTCCTTCGATCCAAAAGCTAGAATTCCTTTTCAGTCAAATACAATATGTTTCCTTCCATGAGTCCCGAACTTCGAAAGTTTGGATAGTTATGTGATATTCATGGAATCTGAAAATTATTTTCAGAGATAGACAAAGGCTAAAAGATATGAGATATCCAAAGCAATGTTTGTTTGCAAACTATTAGTAAAGGAGTTTACTATGCATAAGACTGATAAGAGAGGGATCCAGGAGAACGCCTGTCATATGATGAAAGGTGAATAAAACAACAACTTAAAGAGAAAGGAAGTGTCCGAAGGGTGTTAGTAAGACTTTCACGCCTAGGAAGTCCGGGGCTAACGCCACTCTTAAGTTGGGTGCTTCTTCTGAGAGTAGGAGAAATACTGAAAGTTAAACTGTTAGAAGTATAAAGGCAAAAGGAAAGAAGACTGGAATATCCAGCTCATTTATGAATGTCATACAAGTTTTTGATGTATAAAAGGCTGGTCAAAGATATAGTTCTTGAAAATTATGGTTAAACATGTTAATCACTAATTCTTGGGTATTGTGAGTTAATCACAAAGATACCCGCTCGATTGCATTCTGTTGCAACTCGATGTAAGAACTACTATGGCCTGAAAGACTAGCCAGGAATGAGGTTTAGATACACACAGGGAACATAGTAAATGTTACTATACCTTCCATTAGTGTATTCCCTATGTATTTACTTTCATAATTCATTTTAGAGTTTTACACTCTTGCCCATTGCATAAAGTATCTTGCAAGAAGGTTATTCATAAGAGAACTTTTGATGTTCGATGTTATGAATAACATAAGGGCCATACTTTCATTATGAATGAGATGTATGTTATGAATATTGATATTAATACATTACCTCTGTATTTACTTTCATAATTCATTTAGAGTTTCATACACTCTTGCCCATTGCATAAAGTATCTTGCAAGAAGGTTATTCATAAGAGAACTTTTGATGTTCGGTGTTATGAATAACATGAAGGGCCATGCTTCCATACAGGATGGGATGTATGCTATGAATATTGATGGTAATATGATACATCCATAATACTGACGCTAAATGTCGCAAGACTAAAAGAATACCACACAAGTGTGGCACTGCATTTGGTCACATTGGAGAAACCCGCATGGAAAATTCCATTATGATGGATTTTGAAGTCGTTTGATTTTGAATCATCTGACACTTGCAACTTTCCTCTGAAAAGTGAAGTGACTGAAATACCGTTCACAGGCCATAAGGAACGAGCAAAGAACATATTGGTGATCATACATTATGATGTGTGTAGTCCAATAAATGTTGTTGCAAGTAGTGGATTTATCTATCTTCAGAAATGACTCAAGTAGATATATGGATATTTACTTGATGAGACGTAAGTCTGGATTTTTTGAAATCATTCGAAAGGTTTTCAATACGAAGAAGAAAATATTGTAACAAGAAAATTATGTTTCTACAATTCGATTGCAGAAAGGAATATTTGAGTTACAAGTTTAGCGAATGTCTGATGAGTTGTGAAAGGGGTTTCATAACTTGCACCTCCCGGAACACCACTACAAGTGGAGAGTCCGTGTAGATGTAATCGAACCATTTATGACATGGTAAGATCAAAGATGACATAAATAAATTTGTCATTATCCCTTTTAAAGTGATGCTTTAGAGACTGCGGCTTTTACACTGAAAAGAGCTCCATCGGGTCTGTTGAAATGACGTCATGGTATGGTACGCCCAACCATGTTATATCTTTTCTTAACATTTGGAATATGGGGCTTGTGTAAAAGGTTACACCTATTCCAAATCAGACAAGTGCTACTTTGTAGGTTATCCCAAGTCATTGGGTATTCCCCCACCACTATACCGAGGCAAATAGGTTTGCCACAAAGAACGGTATGCTTTTTGAAGATAATAGTTCTTTCAAAAGGTGAGTGGGAGGACAGTGCAACTCGACGAGATAACCAGTATCTTCGTCATCAGATCAAAGGAAAGAAACCTTGGAAGTGATTCCGGAGTTTCCTACTACGACTGATACGGAAGTCTCTACAATAAAATGTATGGACTTCAGTCGAACTTGCAGCTGAACCCCGTAGGCAAGGCTCGTGCAAACCTCTCAGGTGCGCAAACGAGATATTGTTGTTGGACAACAGTATACCTACGATACACAAGGAAGCGTTGATGGGCCCTGACTCCGGAATTGGCTAAATGCCAATACAATCCGAGATAGTTTCCATATAAATGTTTCAAGATTAAAACCTTGATACACCTTTCGGAAGACTTAGAGTCTAAACGAATATTTATGGAACTAAAAACTGATACGGATAAAAATGTTTTATCCATAAAGCTCGACTTGTTGAAATAACAAGTTCAAGGAGTTGACTGCGATGAGGTTGTTTCACCGTAGCGATGCTTGAAGTCGGTTCGGGTTGAACTAGCAATTAATACATATTTCAATCATGAGATATGAAACATGGATGACAAAGGGACTTCCATCTGATGGAAATGAAACCTAGGACTTATATGTGATACAGTCCAAAGTAATTTGTCGATCCAGAGGATGCTAGTAAGTATGCAAACTTCAGAGTTCCAGCGATGGACAGAAGAGAGCAAAGTGGAGTTGGAATCTTCGTTTTTGATGAAATGGTCAAAAGAGTTTGACTTCATCAAATGGGTATCGAAGATGCTTGTGATTCAAGAAAGTAAGTGGGAGCATAATAATATTTCTAAAAACCGTGTGTACTTGACACATTGTTAATTGGAAATAAATTTCTTGACACGAATTAGGACTTCATTTGAAAATAGTTTTTCGATGAAGTGCTTAGGCTAAAATGGCCTCAATATTAGGCATGATGATCTATGGAGATAGATTTACCTAAATGGGGCTAAGCAATGAATACATATTGACAAGATGCTAAAACTTTTTAGCATTTAAAATGCCAAGGAGTGATTCTTGCCGAAGTCACATGGAAAGAGTTTTTGCAAGACTCGGTGTCCCAAAACACTGATGAGTAAAATACATGATGGAGATTCCACACACTCTTGTGTTTGGATTAATCATGTATTCCATGGTATGTAAAACCAACCAGATATGTCCAATACTCCAAAGTTGTTGCGAGTATAGATACCATAGTGATCAAAGTACTGATCATGGGACAACAGTGAAAGATGTCATTGAGTACTAGAGCAGTACTGATGACATGTTTTCTCGTAAACGGAGATCATGAAGAGTTCGTTGTAAAAGGTTACATCGATACAGTCTTCATCAATGCTCCATACGATTTTCGATTTAAATTGAGGGTTTTGTGTGATACACAATATGGTGGCACGGTAGTTGGAAATTGTTCCAAACAAGATACTGTGGCGAATTCTATAACAAAGGCTAAGTATGTTGACGCTTGAGAAGCGAAAAAGAAGTTGTTGAATCATATAGTTCATTCATGAACTTAGTATGGTTCCAAGAAGGCTTTGGTCTATGGGACACTATAGCAGATAGTTGCTCCATAGCTCAGTCTGAGGAATCAGGTTTCGACCAATGATTCACACATATGCAAAGCCAAGTCCACACAAAATATGAATTTTGTGAAAGCGTGAAAACGCGAGGATATGCAAACGGAGCTGAAGTTGTCAGATCCGTTGGACATCAGGCTATACCACATGCGAAGCATATTTTACACCAGTATGCCATAGGTGTAAAGTGCATTAGCATTGACTAGATTATTGACTCTAGTGCAAGTGGGAGTCTGTAGGAGATATGCCCTAGAGGCAATAATAAATGTTATTGATTATCTCCCTGTTCATAATTATGTTTATGTTCCATGCTATAACTGCAATGATTCTCGAGTCTACAAATAAAACGAGGCTTGGAGGGAAACTCATGTGCACGTGTGGGACAATAAACGGTAAAATGTATTCCTAGTCAAGCCTCTATGACTGGCTCAAGTATTGCATGATGATCCTGTTTTCCTGATCATGGGCATGACTATGCCGGCAATTTTGAGGGCACAATTGTTGGTAGAACACTTGTGTTGAATCGACCCAAATTGATGTTATGCTATGAGATACATTCGTCATAAGTTAATGGTTAATAACACAGGAAGTTAATGTTTGCATAATTCCTTAGACCATGAGAGTATCGAGTTTCTTCATGCTTGCTTCATGAACTTTGGGGTTTGTTAAACGTCATCCGTAAATGGGTGGCTATTACGGCGGCTTACGGGTTCATGGAAAAGTATCTCAAGTAACTTGATAGCTCAAGATTGGGATTTGCTCCTCCGACGATGGAGAGATATCTCTGGGCCCTCTCGGTGTTACGGTATCCATCATCGTCTGGCCAGACACAGGGTGATTTGAACACAGGGATGCCGGAACACGGGAACGAGAAAAGAGAACAATACCGGCAACGAGGTAACTGGCATAGTGGACAAGGTGTTGATCCACGGGGATGCCAACATGTCTCACCTCGGTTATTTGTAACATATCGCGAAGCAACAGGAATAGCACACGGCAACTCGAGGTTCACTCGAATATTCATTCGTGTGGGTATAGGGATCAATATGGGTGTCCACGGCTCCGATGTTGATCATTGATCGGAAGGGGTTCCGGGTCATGTCTATGCTTCACCGAACCTATAGGGTCACACGCTTGAGGGTCATCTATCTGCTGAATACTAGACAGGGAGTCTGAGAGAAAATCACCGAAAAAATTTCGGACGCCGGAAAAGTTTCGGACAGCGGAAAGGGTCATCTATCTGCTGAATACTAGACAGGGAGTTTGAGAGAAAATCACCGAAAAAGTTTCGGACGCCGGAAAAGTTTCGGACAGCGGAAAAGTTCCGCAGAGAGGTCACCGGATGAGTTCCGGTGAAACTGAAAAGTTGTTTCAGAGGATACCATAAAGTCAAATTGGTTTTGGCACATGCCTGATAATTCTTGGAGGGTGCCAGAATCATTCTGGAAACTTTCTGGAATTTTTCGGGATGAAAACCGGAAATGTTCCGAAGCTGCCGAAACCGCTTCAGATGCTTTTCGCAGATGAAATCACTAAACCGGAATTGTTCCGTCTCGCATTGAAAATTATTTTGGTGGGTACTAGAATTGTTCTAAGCCCACATGAATATTTTCAGTTCGATCAGACGCTGAAAAATGTCGTCGTGAATAGTGAAAGTGCTTTTTGGGATATTTTTGGAAAGCCACCTTTTGGGGCTTTGCTCCAAAAGATCTTGGGGATGACATGGATGGATAGGGGCCAATTTTGGGGCCCCACATGAGGGTGTGGCCGGCCACATGGTGGACTCCTTCATGGAGTCCCCCTTGTTCCTTGGTTTCACCTTTTAGGTCCTTGGGAAGGACTCCTTTCCATGTGGGTTTTGGGTTTTCTTGTAAAACCACCCTACCCCTTGGGTTTCCTATAAATAGGAGGTGTGTGGGCTGACATAAGACACACTCTTGCTCTCATTCACAAAGCCATGCATGATCTGGCATTCTTCTCTCCCTCCCAGCGAAATAGTTTCGTAGAGCCGAAAGGCTGTCTGGGTTCTGGCAGGAACTAGTTCTGGACGGCGAAGCCCTGCTGGATAGATGATACCGTATGTGTGCAACTCTGTAGAGAGATCTTAGTTTCGGTCTTAGTTCGAGAGTGCCTCCCGAAGGGCTGTCCGTGTGACCGTCCGAGTTTTGGAGGTCCTCCCGAAGGGCTGTCCGAGTGACTGTCCGAGGTTCGGAGGTCCTCCCGAAGGGCTGTCCGTGACACCGTCCGGGGGACTGTGCGACCGCCTCCCGGAGGGCTGTCCGCGGGGCAGATGAGGGTATACATCCTCGCGGTTGGGAGGTTGTAAAATCCTAGCTGCGGGGATCTGCACCGCCGTTCGTCATCGACTCTACTTCCGCTGCGCTACGAGTCGGTAACGAAAATGATCAAACCTTGTATGCAGTCTCCATAGTGGTCCTGGGCTGGTGCGTAGGTCAGAAAATTTTGTTTTCTGCTGCGTTCCCCTACACTGGCTAGAGTAGACCAGAACGCACGCACGCAACTCTCTTGCTTGAGAGCCCCTAGCTGACGCTCGTGGGCATAAAAAACACGAGCTTCCATGCAGGGCGTGACCTGAGCGGGCCAACCCACTCCCTGTAGGAGATATGCCCTAGAGGCAGTAATTTCAGTTATTTTTGTATCTCCGAGTTTGTAATGAATGTTTATGATCCATGCTATAACTGCAATGATTCTCGAGTCTACAATAACCACGAGGCTTGGAGGGAAACTCATGTGCACGTGTGGTATAATAAACGGTAAATTGTATTCCTAGTCTTGCCTCTAAGACTGGCTCAAGTATTGCATGATGATCCTGTTTTCCTGATCATGGGCATGGCTATGCCGGCAATTTTGAGGGCACGATGTTGGTAGAACACTTGTGTTGAATCGACCCAAATTGATGTTATACTATGAGATATATTCGTCACAAGTTAATGGTTAAATAACACAGAGATGGTTAACGTTTGCATGATTCCTTAGACCATGAGAGTATCGAGTTTCTTCATGCTTGCTTCATGAACTTTGGGGTTTGTTAAACGTCATCCGTAAATGGGTGGCTATTACGGCGGCTTACGGGTTCATGGAAAAGTATGTCAAGTAACTTGATAGCTCAAGATTGGGATTTGCTCCTCCGACGATGGAGAGATGTCTCTGGGCCCTCTCGGTGTTACGGTATCCATCATCGTCTGGCCAGACACTTTGTGATTTGATCACGGGGATGCCGGAACACGGGAACGAGAAAAGAGAACAATACCGGCAACGAGGTAACTGGCATAGTGGACAAGTTGTTGATCCACGGGGATGCCAACATGTCTCACCTCGGGTAATTGTAACATATCGTGAAGCAACAGGAATAGCACACGGCAACTGGAGGTTCACTCGAATATTCATTCGTGTGGGTATAGGGGTCAATATGGGTGTCCACGGCTCCGATGTTGATCATTGATCGGAAGGGGTTCCGGGTCATGTCTATGCTTCACCGAACCTATAGGGTCACACGCTTAAGGGTCATCTATCTGTTGAATACTAGACAGGGAGTCTGAGAGAAAATCACCGAAAAGTTTCGGACACCGAAAAAGTTTCGGACAGCGGAAAAGTTCCGCAGAGAGAGGTCACCGGATGAGTTCCGGTGAAACTGAAAAGTTGTTTCGGGGGATACCAAAAAAGTCAAATTGGTTTCGGCACATGCCTGATAATTCTTGGAGGGTGCCAAAATCATTCTGGAAACTTCTGGGAATTTTCCGGAAGAAAAACCGGAAATGTTCCGGAGCTGCCGGAACCGCTTCAGATGCTTTTCGCGGATGAAAATCACTAATCCGGAATTGTTCCGGATCGCATTGAAAATTATTTTAGTGGGGTACTGGAATTGTTCTAAGCCCACATAAATATTTTCAGTTCGACCCGACGCTGAAAAATGTCGTCGTGAATAGTGAAAGTGCTTTTTGGATATTTATGGAAAAACACCTTTTTGGATATTTCCAAAAAGGCTTCTAGAAGGGATTGGGGAGCAAGCAAGCTCCTCATGGGGGGGGGGGCCCAAGGGGTGGCCGGCCAAGGGTGGTGCTCCTCCATGGAGCTCCACATGGCACCCCTTTTTCCTTCTTATGATTTTTATGTGTGACATAAAGTGGGATATTTTGGTACTTGAAGTGACCATCCTACCCCTTGGTTTTCCTATAAATAGGAGGTGAGTGGGCTGCCCACTTTCTCATCCTTTTGCTCTCATACACATGCTATGCTTTGCTAGCTCTCTCTTCTCCCTCCCACGAAAAGAGTTTTTCGTAGAGCCGAAAGGCTGTCTGGGTTTCGGCAGGAACTAGTTCTGGACGGCGAAGCCCTGCCGGTTAGATGACACCGTATGTGTGCAACCCCGTAGAGAGGTCGTAGTTTCGATCTTTTGCCCGAGGGGCTGTTCGTGTGTCCTCCCGGAGGGCTGTCCGAGTCTCCGTTCGAGTTTCGAGGGTCCTCCCGAAGGGCTGTCCGCGACATAGTCCGGGGGACTGTCCGACCGCCTCCCAAAGGGCTGTCCGACGAGGGAGTACATCCTCACGGTTGGGAGGTTGTAAAATCCTAGCTGCGGGGATCTGCACCAACGATCTCCACCGACTCTTCTTCCGCTGCGCTACGAGTCGGTACGGATCAGATCAAACCTTGTATGCAATCTCCATAGTGATCCTGGGCGTGCTCGCTATACCGAATTTTTTTGTTTTCTGTCACGTTCCCCAACAGTGGTATCAGAGCCAGGTTATGCGTAGATGCATGTTATGATCTAGAATACATGAGATGTATGGGTATTGCATAGTATAATTTTGTAGTAGATGAGATCTATTGCTGAAAATTATTTGTGCGGGTAGCAGATGAAATCTGTTACCCGATGTTCCTGTTGCTTCCCTTAAATTTGCGTAGTCCTGATCTTGACGGCATTGTGGAATCTCACAAAGTTCTGGCAATCCGCGATCCTTTCGTGCTGCTCCTGAGTATGCTGATTGACAGATCAACGAAGTGCTAACAGTTCTTTGGGTTCCACCATAGTTAAAGAAAGATGGATGTTTCGCAGACGAAAGGGCAATGCAGATATGATCTGCACGGGAGTCACGCGTATGACGAAGTTTAGTATGGGGCTCGAGATTTTACCGTCTCGTGTTTCATACACCCTGGAAAGTTAATCTAGCAACTTGAATTATCATACTTGATGATGAACGTTGGTAGCTGCGGTTTGAGTCAAAACTTTAGAAGCCACGTAAAATAAAATTTTGCATAAACCGATTAGAGGCGTCTAACTTGGTTTTGCAGGATGGTTTGCATGTGATGTGGTATAGCAGGTCTCATATTAATTTGATTATGTATGAGATGACTATATGATGTAATTAACATGACCTGCGTGTCATGATTCGGCATGATGGCTGGAGCCATATGATTGCACTTTAATGACCTGTGTGTCAACCTTATGTAATGCACTTATTTTATTAGCTATAGAGATAGCAATATTATCTGGTGCATCGACAAGGTGGTGGCAATCTTCGCAAAGGTGAACACCAATGCGAATGCCGAAGACGAAGAAATACTTGACTTCTCCGTCAGAAGGGCCTATACCATATCATGCTATTATGAATTGCCTGAGATGTTTATCCCTCTTGATGCACCCTTCTTAATTGCGCGGTAGTCGCTTTTTATTAGGGTGATCTCTCACTAAAAATATCAAGTAGTTAGTGTTCTCCCAAGTGTAGCACCGTCACGGCACCTATCTCTCGGGGTGTCACATGCTAACATGGGCACGAACGATTAGAGAAGTGTGAGGCGGGTGAGTTGAGACCTCGCAGCAAGATCACTTGGTTGTCTTGACGTTCAGGCATGAAAGTCATGAGCTCGGAACACACGCATCGAAAGATGAACAAGAATCACATAAAGATGTGATTGGCAAGTTGGCCTACCGGTTGAGATTTTTCGTCATCTGTGATGCTACCATCGTTGCGAACAATCAAAACTCGGGTCTTGTATCACTCATAATCAATTTTGAGAGATATTGATTTGAGTGGGAGCGCACTTTAGAATAAAATTGTTTATTCACTAGTGCAAAAATCATTATGAACAAAGTCTAAATGAACTTGTGTTTTCCGTTGTAGATCAAATGGCTCGCAACGGCGCGTTCAACTTAGGCCCTATGTTAGAGAAATAGAAGTTAGCTGCGAATGGAAACAACTATGCGGACTGGGTCCGTACCCTGAGGATTGTCCTCAGGAGCGCTAAGAAAGTGTACGTGCTTGACGGACCTCTTCCACCTAAGCCGGCGGAAACAGCCGCGGCAGACATACAAAATGTCTGGGCCACTAAGGATGATGATTTCAACTTAGTGCAGTGCCTCATGCTGTCTTGCATGAGTTCAGAGCTTCAAAAACGTTTTGAATTCCATAACTCCTTTGATATGATCAAGGATCTGGATGCTCTGTACAAGTTTAATGCACGGTCTGAACGTTTTGATATCATGAAAATGATGGCGGAGACCAAGATGGCTGAGGGCAGCTCAGTTGGCGAGCACGTAGTCAATATGATTGGCTACGCTGAAAGGCTTAAAACCCTGGAATTCCCACTTCCGAAAGAGCATGTTATGGACTTGTTGCTAGGTTCACTCCCCCCGTCTTATGGCGGTTTTATCATGAACTATAACATGAATGGGTTGGACAAAACAGCAAATGAGGTGCTTGCCATGCTGAAAACTGCTGAAGGAGGACTGCAGAAAAATCGCAAGCAAGTGTTGCTTGTGAATAAAACTGCCAGTTTCAAAAATAATGGCAAGCCAAAGAAGGGCAAGGGCGCCGGTAAGACCGGATTCCAACGCAAATCTAAGGGCGGAGCCAAGAATGAAACTGGGTGCTTCTACTGCAAGGGCACAGGACACTGGAAGAGAAACTGCAAGAAGTATCTGGAAGATAAGAAGTCCGGGAAAACCGGAAAAGGTATAATTGTTATACAAGTTAATGTCATTGACGTTTTGCTTGCTAGCGAAAATTCTAAGTCTTGGGTATTTGATACCGGATCGGTTGCTCACATTTGCAACTCGATACAGGGGCTTCAGAAGGTGCGCAAGCTGGCAAAGAATGAAGTCGTGATGCGTGTCGGGAACGGCGCAGGGATCGCCGCTCAAGCCGTCGGCATTATGCCTCTACGTCTCCCTTCAGGATTTATTTTGGAACTTAGTAACTGTTATTTTGTTCCGTTGTTGTGTAGAAACATTATCTCCGGATCATGTTTAGTACACGATGGGTACTCCTACAAGTCTGAGAACAATGGTTGTTCACTTTATTGTAAGGATATGTTTTATGGATTTGCACCCATTGTTGGGGGCCTTTTCATTCTAAATCTTGAATGTGAAAATGATGTCTTTAACGTGAATGCTAAATGCCTTAGGAAGGCTGATACCACCACCACTTTCATGTGGCACTGTCGCCTTGGCCACATCGGAAAGAAACGCATGCAAAGACTCCATAAAGATGGAGTTTTACCGTCCCTTGATTTTGAATCATTTGACACATGTGAAGCTTGCTTGATGGGAAAAATGACCAAGACGCCGTTCACGGGTCATCCTGAACGGGCGAGTGAATTGTTGGAAATAATACATAGTGATGTATGTGGTCCAATGAGCACAATCGCACGGGGTGGGTATTTCTACTTCGTAACCTTTACTGATGATTTAAGTAGGTATGGACATATCTACTTGATGAAGCATAAGTCTGAAACCTTTGAAAAGTTCAAAGAATTTCAGAATGAGGTAGAAAATCATCGTAACAAAAAGATTAAGTTTCTGCGGTCTGATCGCGGAGGCGAATATCTTAGTCACGAGTTTGGCCAACATCTGAGTGACCGTGGAATCGTTTCACAGCTTACGCCTCCCGGAACTCCGCAGAGAAACGGAGTGTCGGAAAGACGTAACCGAACCCTGTTAGACATGGTAAGGTCGATGATGTCTCTTACAGATCTACCGATATCTTTTTGGGGTCACGCACTACTCACTGCCGCTTATACACTAAACAAAGCACCGTCAAAGTCTGTTGAGACGACGCCATATGAGTTATGGTATGGGAAGAAACCCAGTGTGTCGCATCTCAAGATTTGGGGTTGTGATGCATATGTAAAACGTTTACAGCCTCAAAAACTTGATCCCAGATCAGACAAATGTTACTTTGTAGGTTATCCCAAGGAAACTTTTGGGTATTCCTTCTACCACCCATCCGAGGGCAAAGTATTTGTCGCCAAAACCGGAATCTTTCTCGAGAAACAGTTTCTCGCTAAAGAAGTGGGTAGGAGGACAGTGCAACTTAATGAGATTAGTGAATCTTCGGCAACCGTTGATATGGCTAAGGAACCGGAAGAAATTCCGCTAATTATCCCTACAACCGAGCCGGAAGTTGTCGCATGTGATGCGGAAACTTCAAACACTGTTGTAACTGAACCGCGCAGATCAGGTAGAGCTATCCAGCCACCTGAGTGGTTTCATAACGAAATCTTCATTCTTGAAGACGATGAACCTGCGCACTACAAGGAAGCGATGGCGGGGCCTAGCTCAAGGGAATGGCACAAAGTCATGAGATCCGAAATGGAATCCATGTACGAAAACCAAGTTTGGAACTTGGAAGAACTTCCAGATGGCGTAAAACCCATTGGATGTAAATGGATTTTCAAAAGAAAGACGGACGCGGATGGTAACATTACTATCCACAAAGCTAGACTTGTCGCGAAAGGGTTCACGCAAGTTCCAGGAGTGGACTACGACGAGACTTTCTCGCCCGTAGCTATGCTTAGGTCTGTTCGGATATTACTAGCAATTGCTGCTTATTTCGATTATGAAATATGGCAGATGGATGTCAAAACGGCTTTCCTAAATGGAAACCTTGAAAGGGATGTATACATGATACAGCCAGAAGGTTTTGTCGATCCTAAGAATGCTGGAAAAGTATGTAAGCTTCAGAAAGCAATTTATGGTCTGAAGCAAGCAGCAAGGAGCTGGAACATTAGTTTTGATGAAGTGGTCAAAGAGTTTGGCTTCATCAGGAACGATGAAGAATCTTGTGTTTACAAGAAGTTTAGTGGGAGCGCAAAAGCATTTCTAATCTTATATGTGGATGACATATTGTTGATTGGAAATGACGTGAATTTTCTTAGCGAAATAAAAGACTCATTGAAGAAGAGTTTTTCAATGAAAGACTTAGGCGAAGCGGCATATGTATTGGGCATTAGGATCTATAGAGATAGATCAAGACGCCTAATAGCGCTTAGCCAAAGCACGTACATTGACAAGGTGTTGAAAAGGTTCAACATGGAGAACTCCAAGAAAGGCCTACTCCCCATGTCACCTGGCACAGTGCTTTGCAAGAATCAGAGTCCTCGGACCCTCGATGAGCGAGTACAAATGAATGATATTCCATATGCTTCGGCAGTTGGTTCTATTATGTATGCCATGCTATGTAAAAGACCGGATGTTTCCTATGCGCTAAGTGTTAGCAGCCGGTACCAAGGTGATCCAGGATTGGAACATTGGGCCGCAGTCAAGGGTATTCTTAAGTACCTCAGAAGGACCAAGGATTTACTCCTTGTGTACGGAGGTGATGAAGAGCTCATTGTAAGTTGTTACACTGATGCAGGCTTCATGACTGACCCAGATGACTTCAAATCTCAATCAGGCTATGTTTTCATATTGAACGGCGGCGCAGTTGATTGGAAAAGTTCCAAACAAAAGACTGTGGCGGATTCTACGACGGAGGCGGAATATGTTGCTGCTTCAGAAGCCTCCAAGAAAGCTGTCGGTATCAAGCAATTTCTTGAAGACCTTGGTGTGGTTCCAAGTGCTCTGGACCCGGTGGAGATCTATTGTGATAATAGTGGCGCCGTGGCTCAGGCAAGGGAGCCATGTTCGCACCCTAGACAATGCATATTCAACGCAAATTTAAACTCATTCGACATCATGTCGAAGAAGGTTTAGTGAAAGTACGCAAGGTTCACACGGATCTGAATGTGTCAGACCCGATGACTAAGCCTCTACCATGAGCAAAGCATGAGCAACACCGGATAGCCATTGGTGTTAGGGAAGCCATGTAACTGGATTATGACTCTAGTTCAAGTGGGAGTCTGTAGGAGATATGCCCTAGAGGCAGTAATTTCAGTTACTTTTGTATCTCCGAGTTTGTAATGAATGTTTATGATCCATGCTATAACTGCAATGATTCTCGAGTCTACAATAACCACGAGGCTTGGAGGGAAACTCATGTGCATGTGTGGTATAATAAACGGTAAATTGTATTCCTAGTCTTGCCTCTAAGACTGGCTCAAGTATTGCATGATGATCCTGTTTTCCTGATCATGGTTATGGCTATGCCGGCAATTTTGAGGGCACGATGTTGGTAGAACACTTGTGTTGAATCGACCCAAATTGATGTTATACTATGAGATATATTCGTCACAAGTTAATGGTTAAATAACACAGAGATGGTTAACGTTTGCATGATTCCTTAGACCATGAGAGTATCGAGTTTCTTCATGCTTGCTTCAGGAACTTTGGGGTTTGTTAAACGTCATCCGTAAATGGGTGGCTATTACGGCGGCTTACGGGTTCATGGAAAAGTATGTCAAGTAACTTGATAGCTCAAGATTGGGATTTGCTCCTCCGACGATGGAGAGATGTCTCTGGGCCCTCTCGGTGTTACGGTATCCATCATCGTCTGGCCAGACACTTTGTGATTTGATCACGGGGATGCCGGAACACGGGAACGAGAAAAGAGAACAATACCGGCAACGAGGTAACTGGCATAGTGGACAAGTTGTTGATCCACGGGGATGCCAACATGTCTCACCTCGGGTAATTGTAACATATCGTGAAGCAACAGGAATAGCACACGGCAACTGGAGGTTCACTCGAATATTCATTCGTGTGGGTATAGGGGTCAATATGGGTGTCCACGGCTCCGATGTTGATCATTGATCGGAAGGGGTTCCGGGTCATGTCTATGCTTCACCGAACCTATAGGGTCACACGCTTAAGGGTCATCTATCTGTTGAATACTAGACAGGGAGTCTGAGAGAAAATCACCGAAAAGTTTCGGACACCGGAAAAGTTTCGGACAGCGGAAAAGTTCCACAGAGAGAGGTCACCGGATGAGTTTCGGTGAAACTGAAAAGTTGTTTCGGGGGATACCAAAAAAGTCAAATTGGTTTCGGCACATGCCTGATAATTCTTGGAGGGTGCCAGAATCATTCTGGAAACTTCTGGGAATTTTCCGGAAGAAAAACCGGAAATGTTCCGGAGCTGCCGGAACCGCTTCAGATGCTTTTCGCAGATGAAAATCACTAATCCGGAATTGTTCCGGATCGCATTGAAAATTATTTTAGTGGGGTACTGGAATTGTTCTAAGCCCACATAAATATTTTCAGTTCGACCCGACGCTGAAAAATGTCGTCGTGAATAGTGAAAGTGCTTTTTGGATATTTATGGAAAAACACCTTTTTGGATATTTCCAAAAAGGCTTCTAGAAGGGATTGGGGAGCAAGCAAGATCCTCATGGGGGGGGGGGGCAAGGGGTGGCCGGCCAAGGGTGGTGCTTCTCCATGGAGCTCCACATGGCACCCCTTTTTCCTTCTTATGATTTTTATGTGTGACATAAAGTGGGATATTTTGGTACTTGAAGTGACCATCCTACCCCTTGGTTTTCCTATAAATAGGAGGTGAGTGGGCTGCCCACTTTCTCATCCTTTTGCTCTCATACACATGCTATGCTTTGCTAGCTCTCTCTTCTCCCTCCCACGAAAAGAGTTTTTCGTAGAGCCGAAAGGCTGTCTGGGTTTCGGCAGGAACTAGTTCTGGACGGCGAAGCCCTGCCGGTTAGATGACACCGTATGTGTGCAACCCCGTAGAGAGGTTGTAGTTTCGATCTTTTGCCCGAGGGGCTGTTCGTGTGTCCTCCCGGAGGGCTGTCCGAGTCTCCGTTCGAGTTTCGAGGGTCCTCCCGAAGGGCTGTCCGCGACATCGTCCGGGGGACTGTCCGACCGCCTCCCGAAGGGCTGTCCGACGAGGGAGTACATCCTCATGGTTGGGAGGTTGTAAAATCCTAGCTGCGGGGATCTGCACCAACGATCTCCACCGACTCTTCTTCCGCTGCGCTACGAGTCGGTACGGATCAGATCAAACCTTGTATGCAATCTCCATAGTGATCCTGGGCGTGCTCGCTATACCGAATTTTTTTGTTTTCTGTCGCGTTCCCCAACAGTGGTATCAGAGCCAGGTTATGCGTAGATGCATGTTATGATCTAGAATACATGAGATGTATGGGTATTGCATAGTATAATTTTGTAGTAGATGAGATCTATTGCTGAAAATTATTTGTGCGGGTAGCAGATAAATCTGTTACCCGATGTTCCTGTTGCTTCCCTTAAATTTGCGTAGTCCTGATCTTGACGGCATTGTGGAATCTCACAAAGTTCTGGCAATCCGCGATCCTTTCGTGCTGCTCCTGAGTATGCTGATTGACAGATCAACGAAGTGCTAACAGTTCTTTGGGTTCCACCATAGTTAAAGAAAGATGGATGTTTCGCAGACGAAAGGGCAATGCAGATATGATCTGCACGGGGGTCACGCGTATGACGAAGTTTAGTATGGGGCTCGAGATTTTACTGTCTCGTGTTTCATACACCCTGGAAAGTTAATCTAGCAACTTGAATTATCATACTTGATGATGAACGTTGGTAGCTGCGGTTTGAGTCAAAACCTTAGAAGCCACGTAAAATAAAATTTTGCATAAACCGATTAGAGGCGTCTAACTTGGTTTTGCAGGATGGTTTGCATGTGATGTGGTATAGCAGGTCTCATATTAATTTGATTATGTATGAGATGACTATATGATGTAATTAACATGACCTGCGTGTCATGATTCGGCATGATGGCTGGAGCCATATGATTGCACTTTAATGACCTGCGTGTCAACCTTATGTAATGCACTTATTTTATTAGCTATAGAGATAGCAATATTATCTGGTGCATCGACAAGGTGGTGGCAATCTTCGCAAAGGTGAACACCGACGCGAATGCCGAAGACGAAGAAATACTTGACTTCTCCGTCAGAAGGGGCTATACCATATCATGCTATTATGAATTGCCTGAGATGTTTATCCCTCTTGATGCACCCTTCTTAATTGCGCGGTAGTCGCTTTTTATTAGGGTGATCTCTCACTAAAAATATCAAGTAGTTAGTGTTCTCCCAAGTGTAGCACCGTCACGGCACCTATCTCTTCGGGGTGTCACATGCTAACATGGGCACGAACGATTAGAGAAGTGTGAGGCGGGTGAGTTGAGACCTCGCAGCAAGATCACTTGGTTGTCTTGACGTTCAGGCATGAAAGTCATGAGCTCGGAACACACGCATCGAAAGATGAACAAGAATCACATAAAGATGTGATTGGCAAGTTGGCCTACCGGTTGAGATTTTTCGTCATCTGTGATGCTACCATCGTTGCGAACAATCAAAACTCGGGTCTTGTATCACTCATAATCAATTTTGAGAGATATTGATTTGAGTGGGAGCGCACTTTAGAATAAAACTGTTTATTCACTAGTGCAAAAATCATTATGAACAAAGTCTAAATGAACTTGTGTTTTCCGTTGTAGATCAAATGGCTCGCAACGGCGCGTTCAACTTAGGCCCTATGTTAGAGAAATAGAAGTTAGCTGCGAATGGAAACAACTATGCGGACTGGGTCCGTACCCTGAGGATTGTCCTCAGGAGCGCTAAGAAAGTGTACGTGCTTGACGGACCTCTTCCACCTAAGCCGGCGGAAACAGCCGCGGCAGACATACAAAATGTCTGGGCCACTAAGGATGATGATTTCAACTTAGTGCAGTGCCTCATGCTGTCTTGCATGAGTTCAGAGCTTCAAAAACGTTTTGAATTTCATAACTCCTTTGATATGATCAAGGATCTGGATGCTCTGTACAAGTTTAATGCACGGTCTGAACATTTTGATATCATGAAAATGATGGCGGAGACCAAGATGGCTGAGGGCAGCTCAGTTGGCGAGCACGTAGTCAATATGATTGGCTACGCTGAAAGGCTTAAAACCCTGGAATTCCCACTTCCGAAAGAGCATGTTATGGACTTGTTGCTAGGTTCACTCCCCCCGTCTTATGGCGGTTTTATCATGAACTATAACATGAATGGGTTGGACAAAACAGCAAATGAGGTGCTTGCCATGCTGAAAACTGCTGAAGGAGGACTGCAGAAAAATCGCAAGCAAGTGTTGCTTGTGAATAAAACTGCCAGTTTCAAAAATAATGGCAAGCCAAAGAAGGGCAAGGGCGCCGGTAAGACCGGATTCCAATGCAAATCTAAGGGCGGAGCCAAGAATGAAACTGGGTGCGTCTACTGCAAGGGCACAGGACACTGGAAGAGAAACTGCAAGAAGTATCTGGAAGATAAGAAGTCCGGGAAAACCGGAAAAGGTATAATTGTTATACAAGTTAATGTCATTGACGTTTTGCTTGCTAGCGAAAATTCTAAGTCTTGGGTATTTGATACCGGATCGGTTGCTCACATTTGCAACTCGATACAGGGGCTTCAGAAGGTGCGCAAGCTGGCAAAGAATGAAGTCGTGATGCGTGTCGGGAACGGCGCAGGGATCGCCGCTCAAGCCGTCGGCATTATGCCTCTACGTCTCCCTTCAGGATTTATTTTGGAACTTAGTAATTGTTATTTTGTTCCGTTGTTGTGTAGAAACATTATCTCCGGATCATGTTTAGTACACGATGGGTACTCCTACAAGTCTGAGAACAATGGTTGTTCACTTTATTGTAAGGATATGTTTTATGGATTTGCACCCATTGTTGGGGGCCTTTTCATTCTAAATCTTGAATGTGAAAATGATGTCTTTAACGTGAATGCTAAACGCCTTAGGAAGGCTGATACCACCACCACTTTCATGTGGCACTGTCGCCTTGGCCACATCGGAAAGAAACGCATGCAAAGACTCCATAAAGATGGAGTTTTACCGTCCCTTGATTTTGAATCATTTGACACATGTGAAGCTTGCTTGATGGGAAAAATGACCAAGACGCCGTTCACGGGTCATCCTGAACGGGCGAGTGAATTGTTGGAAATAATACATAGTGATGTATGTGGTCCAATGAGCACAATCGCACGGGGTGGGTATTTCTACTTCGTAACCTTTACTGATGATTTAAGTAGGTATGGACATATCTACTTGATGAAGCATAAGTCTGAAACCTTTGAAAAGTTCAAAGAATTTCAGAATGAGGTAGAAAATCATCGTAACAAAAAGATTAAGTTTCTGCGGTCTGATCGCGGAGGCGAATATCTTAGTCACGAGTTTGGCCAACATCTGAGTGACCGTGGAATCGTTTCACAGCTTACGCCTCCCGGAACTCCGCAGAGAAACGGAGTGTCGGAAAGACGTAACCGAACCCTGTTAGACATGGTAAGGTCGATGATGTCTCTTACAGATCTACCGATATCTTTTTGGGGTCACGCACTACTCACTGCCGCTTATACACTAAACAAAGCACCGTCAAAGTCTGTTGAGACGACGCCATATGAGTTATGGTATGGGAAGAAACCCAGTGTGTCGCATCTCAAGATTTGGGGTTGTGATGCATATGTAAAACGTTTACAGCCTCAAAAACTTGATCCCAGATCAGACAAATGTTACTTTGTAGGTTATCCCAAGGAAACTTTTGGGTATTCCTTCTACCACCCATCCGAGGGCAAAGTATTTGTCGCCAAAACCGGAATCTTTCTCGAGAAACAGTTTCTCGCTAAAGAAGTGGGTAGGAGGACAGTGCAACTTAATGAGATTAGTGAATCTTCGGCAACCGTTGATATGGCTAAGGAACCGGAAGAAATTCCGCTAATTATCCCTACAACCGAGCCGGAAGTTGTCGCATGTGATGCGGAAACTTCAAACACTGTTGTAACTGAACCGCGCAGATCAGGTAGAGCTATCCAGCCACCTGAGTGGTTTCATAACGAAATCTTCATTCTTGAAGACGATGAACCTGCGCACTACAAGGAAGCGATGGCGGGGCCTAGCTCAAGGGAATGGCACAAAGTCATGAGATCCGAAATGGAATCCATGTACGAAAACCAAGTTTGGAACTTGGAAGAACTTCCAGATGGCGTAAAACCCATTGGATGTAAATGGATTTTCAAAAGAAAGACGGACGCGGATGGTAACATTACTATCCACAAAGCTAGACTTGTCGCGAAAGGGTTCACGCAAGTTCCAGGAGTGGACTACGACGAGACTTTCTCGCCCGTAGCTATGCTTAGGTCTGTTCGGATATTACTAGCAATTGCTGCTTATTTCGATTATGAAATATGGCAGATGGATGTCAAAACGGCTTTCCTAAATGGAAACCTTGAAAGGGATGTATACATGATACAGCCAGAAGGTTTTGTCGATCCTAAGAATGCTGGAAAAGTATGTAAGCTTCAGAAAGCAATTTATGGTCTGAAGCAAGCAGCAAGGAGCTGGAACATTAGTTTTGATGAAGTGGTCAAAGAGTTTGGCTTCATCAGGAACGATGAAGAATCTTGTGTTTACAAGAAGTTTAGTGGGAGCGCAAAAGCATTTCTAATCTTATATGTGGATGACATATTGTTGATTGGAAATGACGTGAATTTTCTTAGCGAAATAAAAGACTCATTGAAGAAGAGTTTTTCAATGAAAGACTTAGGCGAAGCGGCATATGTATTGGGCATTAGGATCTATAGAGATAGATCAAGACGCCTAATAGCGCTTAGCCAAAGCACGTACATTGACAAGGTGTTGAAAAGGTTCAACATGGAGAACTCCAAGAAAGGCCTACTCCCCATGTCACCTGGCACAGTGCTTTGCAAGAATCAGAGTCCTCGGACCCTCGATGAGCGAGTACAAATGAATGATATTCCATATGCTTCGGCAGTTGGTTCTATTATGTATGCCATGCTATGTAAAAGACCGGATGTTTCCTATGCGCTAAGTGTTAGCAGCCGGTACCAAGGTGATCCAGGATTGGAACATTGGGCCGCAGTCAAGGGTATTCTTAAGTACCTCAGAAGGACCAAGGATTTACTCCTTGTGTACGGAGGTGATGAAGAGCTCATTGTAAGTTGTTACACTGATGCAGGCTTCATGACTGACCCAGATGACTTCAAATCTCAATCAGGCTATGTTTTCATATTGAACGGCGGCGCAGTTGATTGGAAAAGTTCCAAACAAAAGACTGTGGCGGATTCTACGACGGAGGCAGAATATGTTGCTGCTTCAGAAGCCTCCAAGAAAGCTGTCGGTATCAAGCAATTTCTTGAAGACCTTGGTGTGGTTCCAAGTGCTCTGGACCCGGTGGAGATCTATTGTGATAATAGTGGCGCCGTGGCTCAGGCAAGGGAGCCATGTTCGCACCATAAGACAATGCATATTCAACGCAAATTTAAACTCATTCGACATCATGTCGAAGAAGGTTTAGTGAAAGTACGCAAGGTTCACACGGATCTGAATGTGTCAGACCCGATGACTAAGCCTCTACCATGAGCAAAGCATGAGCAACACCGGATAGCCATTGGTGTTAGGGAAGCCATGTAACTGGATTATGACTCTAGTTCAAGTGGGAGTCTGTAGGAGATATGCCCTAGAGGCAGTAATTTCAGTTACTTTTGTATCTCCGAGTTTGTAATGAATGTTTATGATCCATGCTATAACTGCAATGATTCTCGAGTCTACAATAACCACGAGGCTTGGAGGGAAACTCAGGTGCACGTGTGGTATAATAAACGGTAAATTGTATTCCTAGTCTTGCCTCTAAGACTGGCTCAAGTATTGCATGATGATCCTGTTTTCCTGATCATGGGCATGGCTATGCCGGCAATTTTGAGGGCACGATGTTGGTAGAACACTTGTGTTGAATCGACCCAAATTGATGTTATACTATGAGATATATTCGTCACAAGTTAATGGTTAAATAACACAGAGATGGTTAACGTTTGCATGATTCCTTAGACCATGAGAGTATCGAGTTTCTTCATGCTTGCTTCATGAACTTTGGGGTTTGTTAAACGTCATCCGTAAATGGGTGGCTATTACGGCGGCTTACGGGTTCATGGAAAAGTATGTCAAGTAACTTGATAGCTCAAGATTGGGATTTGCTCCTCCGACGATGGAGAGATGTCTCTGGGCCCTCTCGATGTTACGGTATCCATCATCGTCTGGCCAGACACTTTGTGATTTGATCACGGGGATGCCGGAACACGGGAACGAGAAAAGAGAACAATACCGGCAACGAGGTAACTGGCATAGTGGACAAGTTGTTGATCCACGGGGATGCCAACATGTCTCACCTCGGGTAATTGTAACATATCGTGAAGCAACAGGAATAGCACACGGCAACTGGAGGTTCACTCGAATATTCATTCGTGTGGGTATAGGGGTCAATATGGGTGTCCACGGCTCCGATGTTGATCATTGATCGGAAGGGGTTCCGGGTCATGTCTATGCTTCACCGAACCTATAGGGTCACACGCTTAAGGGTCATCTATCTGTTGAATACTAGACAGGGAGTCTGAGAGAAAATCACCGAAAAGTTTCGGACACCGGAAAAGTTTCGGACAGCGGAAAAGTTCCACAGAGAGAGGTCACCGGATGAGTTCCGGTGAAACTGAAAAGTTGTTTCGGGGGATACCAAAAAAGTCAAATTGGTTTCGGCACATGCCTGATAATTCTTGGAGGGTGCCAGAATCATTCTGGAAACTTCTGGGAATTTTCCGGAAGAAAAACCGGAAATGTTCCGGAGCTGCCGGAACCGCTTCAGATGCTTTTCGCAGATGAAAATCACTAATCCGGAATTGTTCCGGATCGCATTGAAAATTATTTTAGTGGGGTACTGGAATTGTTCTAAGCCCACATAAATATTTTCAGTTCGACCGGACGATGAAAAATGTCGTCGTGAATAGTGAAAGTGTTTTTTTGGATATTTATGGAAAAACACCTTTTTGGATATTTCCAAAAAGGCTTCTAGAAGGGATTGGAGAGCAAGCAAGCTCCTCATGGGGGGGGGGGGCCAAGGGGTGGCCGGCCAAGGGTGGTGCTCCTCCATGGAGCTCCACATGGCACCCCTTTTTCCTTCTTATGATTTTTATGTGTGACATAAAGTGGGATATTTTGGTACTTGAAGTGACCATCCTACCCCTTGGTTTTCCTATAAATAGGAGGTGAGTGGGCTGCCCACTTTCTCATCCTTTTGCTCTCATACACATGCTATGCTTTGCTAGCTCTCTCTTCTCCCTCCCACGAAAAAAGTTTTTCGTAGAGCCGAAAGGCTGTCTGGGTTCCGGCAGGAACTAGTTCTGGACGGCGAAGCCCTGCCGGTTAGATGACACCGTATGTGTGCAACCCCGTAGAGAGGTCGTAGTTTCGATCTTTTGCCCGAGGGGCTGTTCGTGTGTCCTCCCGGAGGGCTGTCCGAGTCTCCGTTCGAGTTTCGAGGGTTCTCCCGAAGGGCTGTCCGCGACATCGTCCGGGGGACTGTCCGACCGCCTCCCGAAGGGCTGTCCGACGAGGGAGTACATCCTCGCGGTTGGGAGGTTGTAAAATCCTAGCTGCGGGGATCTGCACCAACGATCTCCACCGACTCTTCTTCCGCTGCGCTACGAGTCGGTACGGATCAGATCAAACCTTGTATGCAATCTCCATAGTGATCCTGGGCGTGCTCGCTATACCGAAATTTTTTGTTTTCTGTCGCGTTCCCCAACACTCCCTGGGGTCCTAGCGAGGCAGTACTAAAAATCCTAAAAACCATACCACTTGAGCTACTGCAACATAATGATTAGTATGCTGCATGAATTCTTTGAAAACTAAATGTAGTGACAGATCCAAAAAGTGAATTTTTTCAACCATTGAACAATTATAGTATACATTGAACTTTTTCGTAATATACAATGAACATTTCTTAAATACACATTGAACATTTTTGTGATATATGCTGAGCAATTTGAAAATACACATTGAACATTTTTGTGATATATGCTGAACAATTTGAAAATACACAATGAACATTTGTTATATACACTCAATAATTTGAAAAAACGCATTGAACATTTTTTAATATATGTTGAACATTTTTTAAATACACAATAAATACTTTTTTAATATACGGTGAACCTTTTGTTAAATATATGATGATCATTTTTGTAATACATGATGAACTCTTATATAATACACAAAAATAGAAAAAAAGTAAAAATAAATAGAAGAAACACAAATATTCAACATGATAAAGTACTAATGCAAAAATACAGGACAGAACATTGCCTTAAAATATTAATGGACGAAAAAGGAAAGGAAAAAAGAAAAGATAGAGAAAGAAAATAAAGAGGAAGATAAAACCAGAAAGAAATCAAAAACAGAAAGAACATGAAAGGTACAACAAAGAAAAAATGGCATCAGAAGAAACCACAACAAAACCATTGAAAAACCGGACAAAATATTGAGAAAATCGAAAGCAAAACACCACTGAAGAAGAAAAAAAAACACAGGAAACAACAGCGGACGAACAAATCACGAATCCCGTCTGTGGGCCGGCCAACCGGATGCTGGCTTCAGCGAAGGCTCAACATTCTGACGCTAACGAGCGTCAAATAGGATCTGCCTACCTGGTGCTCCTATTCGGGACGCCCTATACGCCGCTCGCTGCGGTACCAGTCGGGGCTTCGCACAGGGCGACCCCCGAATGGGCCGGCCCAGCAGGCGCGCAACATTTTCTCTTTCATTTCTGTTTCTTTTTTCCTTTTCTGCATATTTCTTTTTTGGGTCGTTTTTCTTCCCGTTTTTATTTTTATCTTTTTCTTTTTATCATAACGATCAAACATGAACGTTTTTTAAAATAGAGAACAAATTTGAAAAAATGAACAGTTTTGGAAACCCCGAACAATTTTGGAAGCATGAATAATTTTTTGAAAGCAAGAACATTTTTTGAATGTTGAGAACAAATTTTGAAAAATCCTGAACAATTTTTGAAAACACGAACATTTTTTGAGTCCTGAGAACAAATTTCCAAAAATAAGAACATTTTTCTAAAAAGCAAAAACATTTTTTGAATTTTGATAACCCCAAACAAATTTGGAAGCATGAACAATTTTTTAAAAGCACGAACATTTTGAAAATTTTGAGAAAAATTTTGAAAAATCCTGAACAAATTCATAAACGTGAACTGTTTTTGAAAATACGAACATTTTTTGAATTTTGAGAACAAAATTCGAAAATCAAGAAAAAAATTTGGTAAACATTTTAAAAAATACAGAACATTTTATGAAAATTAAGAACATTTTTCGAAAATTCAGAAAAAATTCTGAAAAGAAAAACTGTTTTCGAATTTGAAGAACAATATTTGAAAATCTAGAACATTTTTTTGAAAAAAAAGCAGAAACATTTTCTGAATTTGATGAACATTTTTTGAAAACCCAGAACATTTTTTGAAAATCCATAACATTTTTCTAAAAAACAAAACATTTTAGAATTTGAAGAACAATTTTTGAAAATCCCGAACAATTTTTTAAAATCTAGAACATTTTTTAAAAATCCAGAACATTTTTTGAAACAGAAACAGAAAAAAAAACAGAAAAGAATAAAGAAAAAAAAACGAAAAACAAAAAGAAAAAGCGGTTCAGGGAACCTTCTAGAAATTTCCCAAAAACGGAAAAAACCGGCTGGAAACAGCATAGAAGGTTCCTAAAACCGCTGAAATGCTAAACGGGGCTGCCCATCCCCGATCGGTCGCTCGATCCCGTATGCGAAAGCGCAACTCCTTGCCGCAAAGAGCAGCAAATAGGATTTTCCCTCCTATTCTGCGAACGCACTGGTCGATGCACGGGGCAGGATGCCCACTATTTATCGAAGTAATTTAGGGTTTCAAAAAAATTGAATGCTGAAGAATTAGTAAAGAAACATAAAATATTCGTGGTTTCAAAACAAATGCTCGTCATTTAAAAAAATAATATCCGCATATTAAAAAAACTGTTTACAATTTAATGTTCAGGAAATCAAAAAATTATTCATGATTTAGAAAATGATCGAATGTTCAAAAAATGATTTTGAATATGAAAAAATATTCAAAAAAGTCAAAAAATGTTCGTGAATTAAAAAAAATGTTCATTTTTTCTAAAAAAAGTTCATACTTTTCAAAACTATGTTGGTAAAAAATCAAATGTTATCCAATTTAAAATAATGTTTTCTGATTCATAAAATGTTACGAGTATTAAAAAATCATTAATTTATCAAAAAAATTAGGGAATTAGAAACAAGATTTAATAAAAAGGTTAGTGGATTTGTCAATAAGGTTCCACAATTTGAAAATTGTTCATGAATTCAAATAGAGTTCATGATTTCAAAAAGTGTTAACGATTTTGAAATAATTTTAATTAATTTCAAAAGTTTTTCACAGAAAGAAAAGGAAAGCGATAAAAACAAAAAAAAATGAAGAAGAAAAGGGAAAGTAAAAAAATTAATGGAAAGAACGAAAATGAAAAAAAACGGAAATATCATAAAGGAAAAAACTTGCAAAAAAAGAAAGGAAATAACGTGCATTTTGTTTACTCGCGCACTCTGACCTGGACTGACCCATATACCATTTTATTTTTTTGAACTAACAAAAAATGTGCGGCGGCCAGCTTTGAACTCGCAGCCGTTGCGCTCGATGGAAAGCGCACTAACCACTAAGATATCCACTCGTTGTGAAACACTTGCCTTTTCATTATTTTCTTTCTTTCTTTGATTCCTGGGTTTCTTTCGGATATTTTTTTTGGTTTTATTTTTCCGTCTTTTGGCCTTTTCTTTATACTTAAATGCGCGGATTCTTTTCAGATTTATGATTTTTTTCTTAAAATTGATGAAACCTTTTGTCCAAAATCCACAAACTTTTATTCCAATTCATGAACTTTTTTTGCATATGCATGAACATGAACTTTTAAAATTTGTGAACTTTAAAAAAATTTTTTTGCCTCTTTCCAATATTTCAATGTTTTTTTTTTAAATTTGATAAAATTCTTTCAGAATAGATGAAGTTTTTTATGATCTTTTTTCAAGGTTGTAATATCTTTTGTATAAATTGATGCACTTCATTTGAAATTGACGATTGTTTTCAAATTTCTGAACTTTTATAAACAAATGATTATTTTTTTCAAATTCCTTGAACTTTCTCAAAATTAGTGAAAAGTTTTTCAAATTTGTGAATTTTTTGAAGTTTGTGATCTTCTTTTCCAAAATCCATGGAAATTTTGAATTCACGAGTTTTAATTTTTTTGGATTTTTATTTTTTTTCTTATTTATTCGAAAGTCAACGGTTAACTGATGAACTGATCAAGTGTCGATCGAGCGACCGAGCGACTGCGTGTTTTATGCCAGCGAGCGAGGGACTGTTGAGCCGGCCCACAGGAGCGGGTGCGTGAGCGCCAGCTTCCTGAGTTATTGGCATCATTAGCACGGATTAGGAGCACCCGTGGGTAGGGGGGAGGTGCAATGCATGGTCGCCAACCAGCGGCCTACGCACGAAATAGTTGGGACCCATCGCCCTATCCGCAGAAAAGGTACTCCTCGTAGGAAACTGGACATGTGTATATATCCCCATGTGCGAGACAGAAGGCAAGCCAATCTACATGAGCCTATAGCAAGCTGGCCCAGTAGCCATCTGGTTTCGTCGGATGTCACCTAGTACTGCTTTTTTTTACCCTAAAAAAACTATTTTTTTCTGTTTTACTTGCATAATAATTTGTAATATAATAAATATATATATATTATAAAAAATATTTGTTACATTAAAGGGAAAGTCTAACACTCAGCCGGCGGATTCAACCTGGGGCATCCGCCACCACTAACGCTTGACACGTGTCCTCTATTGGCCGGTCACTGCTCTACTCTCGCTCAGCCAATTTGCTTTTCTCCACCGCTTGGCTCCCTGCTCCTCTTTCTGCAACATGATCTCTGCTGCAAAAAAAATTGTAACATGATCTGTGTTGCAAAAATTTCTGTAGCATGATTTATGTTACAAAGGTTTCTGCAACATGATCTTTGTTGCAAAAATAAAGGACCACACGCGACCGCTAGATTGCAAGATTTGATGGCGATCCGCCGACTGTTTGTTTCAGGAGTTTTTTCTGCAACGCGCTCGTTGTTTCTGCAACGCCACTGTTGTTTCAGGAATTGTTTCTACAACATGGCCATTGTTTCTGCGACGGAGATGATGTTTCAGAAATTAACCCAGGCTTCTCGATGCCATCTGCTGGAAGATGGCAGTTTAGCTCCTGCACGCCGGCAGCGGGCTGATTTTGCGGCGGGCTGGCGACGGCGCCGCGCGGGGCGCAACTCTGTCGGGCGGCGGCGCCGCGCGGGGTGCATCTCTGTCGGGGCCGAGGAAGAGTGTCTAGTTTCTGCAACAGATCGTTTGTTGCGGGAAATAACGACTAACCATGCGGCGGGATGCGGACGCTAGATCAAACGGCTGTCAGCTCTGGCATCCAACGGCTGCCCAGGTGACGGATAATTTTTAGAAATCAACCGGCGGACGCGTAGCGTTCCCCTACATTAAAAGTGTTCATGATAAGTTTAAAAACTGTTCATGTAATGTCCAAAAATGTTCCCACAACGTTTGAAAAAGTTTTGTACCATTCAAGACACATTGTATGTGACATTTCAGAAAAACAATTGTGCATTTAAAAAGACGTGACATTTTTCTAAAAAGTTGTACAATGTAAAAAAAATGTTATTCCAAAAATATATTTTGTACATTTAAAAAATGCTTTTTATATAGGTTAAAATTGTACACGTATACCATAAATATGTCGTGATATTTTCTAGAAAAGATATAAAATATCTAAAATATTCACATACTTTAAATACATGTTTTGAAACATTAAAAAACTGTTTCAACCAGTATTTCAAATATGTTTAACACATATTGAAAACATGTATTTGAAAAATGTTAACTCTACAAATTTATTCATAATTTATAATCGAATGTGTATAAAAAAGTAGACATAAAAAAAATATTTGACAAAGTGTTAAACATGTATTTGAAGAAATTTAAGCATATATTAAAAAATTATCATGTATAAAAACAATGTACAATGTGTCCGAAAAATTCCAGAAGAAAAAAAACGGACGGGAAAAACCGTGCCTCTCACGGAAGGAAAAAAAGAAAACGCGTTTTTCTTCCGTTTTCGAGAGGCACGGCCATGCCTCTCACGGAAGAAAATCTGTGACTCTCGCGAAACCAAAACCGTGCCTCTCGCGAAAGAAACAAAAACAGAAAACGCGTTTTTTTTCTGATTACGAGAGGCACGGCCGTGCCAGTCACCAAAGCAAAACCGTGCCTCTCGCGTAAGCAAAATCGTGCCTCTCATGGAAGAAAAAAAAAGACGTGTTTTTTCCCTCTCGCGGAAGCAAAACCGTGCCTCTCGCGAAAAAAAAGAAAAAGAGAAAACGTGTTTTTTCCTGTTTCTGTCGTGGAAGAAAAACCGTGCTTTTCGAGAAAGAAAGATAAAAAGAAACGCGTTTTTTCGCAAAAAAAAATTATTCGTCCAAAAGCTAAGAAAGACCAGTGAAAAACCGGAACACCGAAAAAACTGAAAAAAAATCACCTAAAAAACTGAAAACGAGTTTGGAAAAATAAAAATAAAATAAAATTTTGAGGAAACGCTCATAGCGCGACACGTGGCACCAGCTGAGAACACATCAAGTGACGACGCGTGGGAGTAATCGTTGGGAGGCTCCCGAAGGAGCGCTCGCCAACTAGTTGGTCTTTAGCTCTGGGACCTCTTACGATTACGTGCTATAATGTTTAATTGGGTCAACCCAGTTAACTATCTTGCGTGTGCTTGGAAAAGTCAAAACTATTGAAAATAAAACGCTGCCAGGTACACCCCAAAAAATCATTTAAGTTTAATTTATGGATCTGAAAAAAATGTATTTTAAAATATATTTGTGATATTGAAAATTTGTAGCAATTTTAGAAACATACATAATTTTTAGAAAATCGTTGCATTTTAACTAATGTTAATGAAATAGAAAATATTTTGTTTTTCAAAATAATTATGCATGATTTTTCTTAAAAGCATAAGTTTTGCAAATGTTTTTAATTTTTAAAAAATATTTTCCTAATTTATATCAGTGGTATTGAATTTTTTGAAAATTTAAAAAAAATGTATTGCAAAATACTAAAAGAGAAAAGGACCAAAATGTGAAAAAAATGAGAATCCAAAAGAAGAACGAAAACAGTAGAAACTTATGAAACCAACGAAATAAAAAATTATACCATAGGAAGCAGCCATGCTCTGCTACGCTACTTGGGCAAGCACATATACATTGTCACATGTGTGAAGATTATTGCATACTATCCTACACACCTGGCCTAGAATGATAGGATGTTTCATCTATCTCATCTTTTCCTGGCAAGTTGGGCCATCTCTCACCTACAAGTTTCCCACTCCTCATAACCAACCCATGACGGAAGCACTAACCAACGGTTACCCCTTGGGTGGGAGTTCGCAAGGGTCACTTTTATGTTCTGGGAGTGTGTGAAGTGTTCAGTTCACCCACCACCACGTGTCGTGTGTTGCGCGCTTCCTATGGGTTTCATTTTTTTATATGCCTTATCAGGTTTTAGATATGTCTTTAGGGATTAGCCTTTTCGATTTTTGCCTGCTTTTTTCTAGGTTTTGAAAAAAATATTTTTAAATATATTTTTGGAACCACAACTGTGGTTTTAAAAAACAAAGTTGTGTTTTCACAAGAAGCACAGTTGTGTTTCTCGTGGATGCATAAATTTGTTTTTCGCGATAAGCACAACCTGTACTTCTCCGAAAAAAAGGAAAACATAATTTTTGCCTGCAAAAAAAGTGAAAACCATGCTTCTCAGCTTCGGATTTTTCGGTATTCATTTTATTCGGTTGCAAAAGAAAAATCATTTTTCGAAATTTATTTTTTCGGTTTCTACCTTTTCCTTGGTTTTAGTTCCTTTTGTTTTAAAAAATCACCGAAACTTATTAGCATGTGATCTAGTTTAGAAAATATCGACGTAAGAAATGCAACGATGCAAATAGTTCGGTATTTGAACGCATGTGATAAAATTTCTGAATAAACTATTCTTCGAAAAAAAATCTTCGAGGTTGCGACAAGTAACGCACATGTAATGCGCCACTTGCCACCACGTGAGATGGTGGGGTGTGACCTTTGTAAGAAGTAACCGTTAACTAGTGATTTCGACCCATGACTCATCTATGGGATTGATGATGCAGTGCTAACCATCAATGACCGCAAACACTCAGACTTAGCAAAACCGCCAATTCTGCTAAGCATCTACAACCGGACTGAGCTAATTTAACATCCTATGCGTGTGCAGACGTGTGCAAACATGACTGGGCGTTGTTTGTCGACATACTACGCTTGATCACCCCTCATTTGCTTACGTCCTCGGTTGTCTCTTTTATACGTGAACCCTCAAATTCATACAATCTCATTCAACGTAAATCAAACAGCTTACTTGTCGTGGTTTTGTCACGGCAGATGTCCTAGTGCATGGACTTAAGGGTGAAACCATCGCTACGGCGGTTAACTCGAAGGGGTTGATCGTTACGAAAGACACATGTTTACCCAGGTTCGGCCCCTCTCGAAGGAGGTAATAGTCTACGTCCTGCTTTGAGTTGTATTGATTGGGTATCGATTACAAGGGAGCGGAATACGCTTGACCTAGCACTCGATCAGAGGTTTCGTGGCCTAAGCCGCCCAGGGAACCTGCCTTTATATACACAGGTCGAGGCCCAGGCTTACAAGAGTCTGGGCCTGGTTACCTCTAGTAACCGACCTTATCTCTAACTATCCTTGCCTTGTCTGGCAAGCCGTCTACCGGCGGCTTACGCCTCCGGATCACATGTTGCCTTCCGGCTCTGGGCCTCCACCAGGCCCATCTGGCGAGTCGCTTCCAGGCCTTGTCTTGATCTTCCAGCCCGTTTAAGGCCTCATTGATAAACCGCCAACCTCGTGACCTGGCCCTCCTGGGCGGGTCTCACCACGGGGTTATGTCCCCAACATTAGAGCATCTACAGCCGGACCCCCTATATGCTCCTCAAACACCCGGAACGCCCTCCCGGTCACTGACCGATCACAAAATTGCGACCCAACCGGACCCCTCATATCCGTCTCAAACGCCCGGACTGACCGGCACCCCTCATATCCATCTCAAATATGGGGACGATATGAGGGCTCGCGGACGCGCCCGGACACGCCCGGTCAGTCCGCCACGTAGGACGCGACCCCACTCCGGACCACATTTTCTCTTTTCTTATTCATTATTTTCTTTCTCTCTCTTCTTCTCCACCAATCACGTGCAAGTGACCGGACATATGATAAGAAAAATGAGAAGTGTGGCTGCGCGGACCAAATTATAGGGGCTCAAAACGGACACGCCCGGTCACTGACCGGGCGCGTCCGCAGGCGTTTAAGGGGTCAGATTTGCTAGGTCTGGCTGTAGATGCTCTTAGGCCCCAGATTGATTTGAACTTGTTCATGTCAATCTTCAAGTCTTCAAGTTGGCGAGTCTTGCATTCTTCATAATCACCTGACCTGAAATAAATCTTCATGACCCGCCATGGATGACGTCATCTCTGATAAAAGATCTTAATGACATCACAACGGATCTTTGCATTAACTGGTCAACCCGAGAATCGAGGCGTTTTCTTGGTCAATCATCATTTTGTCTCCTCGATTCCCGCGTCGGACTATTGATATTCCATTCCCCCTTATAAATAGGCGCGCGGGGGGGGGGGGGGTCTTTATCCTTTTCACTTTTCCCCCACCGCCACTTCTCTTCTTCTTCTTCCTCCCGACGCTCGTGCGACTGGAGCTTCACCGCGCCGTCCGGACCTCGCCGTCGTCATCAATAAGGCCGCTGCATCGCCCTGACTGTGTCCAGAACCCGCCGGTGCTTACCCGCATCTCCTGCACCTCATAGGTTCCATTCCCTTTTCCTCCTAGATCTGCATTAGCTCGCCGGCGTTCTTCCGAGTCCGCCGCTGCTCATTGAAGCTCTTGCCGTAGATGGTAAAGGAAACGCCTTTAGGCCTTCAATCGCTAACAAAATTCCACGGCACTCCACTTAATGCGTTTTCCATACCCATCGTAGGTCATCCCTCCATGGGAAACTCATATATGAACTGTCTGTTTTTCGCTGTCATTTTAGGTTTAAGAAAATATTTTCCTTTTGTTTCCTTCCGTATATCTTAAAACGGTAGCTGTAATCGGTGAAACCTGTTTGTCCACACTTAGCGATTTTTTCAACACTTGCTGTCCATTTAACCCGCCATCATGCTGCCGGCTCTCCTTGTAGCGATGTAATCCGCCTCATTCCTGTACTTGGCGGCGGCTCATAATTTAGTAATGACCTGCCAAATAGCGTCGTCGTTTTTAGAGCCATAGCTATTTTGGTCATGCAACGTTTTTAACCCGCCACATTTTCATGCCCTTCCACAGCCTTTTAACCTGCCGTCATGGCTAAAGCCCCCGCTTCCCGCGATTGGGTAGGCTCTGGGGTTACCGAGGAAATGCTCAACGATTTTGTAGTCATGGGAGTTTTGCCGGCTTAGGATGTCATCCAATGGCGGGTCCCTGGTGATGAGATCACCCCTGAACCCAAGGATGGGGAGGTTATCGTCTTCACAGACCATCTTCTCCGCGGCTTCTCACCGCCCGGATCAAAGTTCTTCCGGGATGCACTACACTTTTACAAGCTGCACCCTCAAGACATTGGCCCCAACTCTGTTACCAATTTGTGCCAGTTCCAGATATTCTGTGAAGCATATCTGCAAGAAGAGCCATCCGTTGACCTCTTCAGGGATTTTTTCTATATCAACCACCAAACTGAAATAGCTGATGGGCCAAGCCTTACTCTCGGTGGCGTTTCTATTCAGAGGCGGAGGGATGTGTCTTTTCCTGTGGCGACTCTGCCTAGCCACCCCAAGGACTGGAATCATACTTGGTTTTACTGCAAGGACACTTCTCCAGACGGAGAGAATCCTCTGCCGGGTTATCGTCCCTACCGGCTTTGCACCGACAGTGAACTTTCAGACCGGCTAACTGCCATTGAGCGTGCCCAATACGGTCCAACATTTTCAAAGATAAGGGCCCTGTTAGCCAATGGGTTAACTGGTGTTGATCTGACCCGCTGCTGGGTTTCTTGGAGAATTCTACCGCTGAGCCGCCGTGACGGCTTAATGTGCCAATATACTGGTGAGGTGAATGACCCTCAGCGCTTCAACCAGACACCACTAACAGACAAAGATCTTAATGCAATCGTCAAGTCACTGCTCGGAGAACCTCAAGAAGTTTGCAACAAGACGGGGTTAAGCCCCTTTTATGCTCTTAATCCGGCTCCTGAGGTGAACTTTACCTTAACCTTTTCACTTTTCTTTCTTTAGATGCTGCATTTCACATGCCTTGTTTAATCTTTCCGCCAATCCACTTATCATATGCATGCCGGCTCTCCCTTCTGGAAAAAGAGACTCACCACAGCCTCCACTTGCAAGAAGAAGAAGATAGCAAACAAGACCCGGGCTCCGGCTCGTAAGAAGAAACCATCAGCTCAAGATCTGCTTGAATTGGATGACTCAGAGGTAGAACTTGATTCCCTTGGTTTTCTTTTCATGCAACTTATTGACGCTGAATCCTCTCAGGGTGACGCGGAGGCAAGCGAAGCCGGTGCTGCAGAGGTAACTATCATTTCCTCCGACTCGGAACCGCTGCCAACAGAGAAAATCCGGCGGGTCATCCGGAAAGTAAAGTTTTCACATCCTCTTGCTCACTTGGATCCCGACTTTCTTTTGAAGAAGCAGCAACATGACGCTAGACGTCAGACCCGGAGTGGCGGCTCTGAAGATCTGGTGGCCGGCTTACCTGACACTCTAGCTCGTCGGAAACGCCGCAACAAGGTATTTCATAACTTATATTTTCACTTCTTCTGCATATTAGTCTTGTGCTGTCACTTGCTCATTCTGCTTAATTTAACTGTGTCAGGAGTCACCTCCTTCGTCTGGTGACTCAACCGCCTCCAAATTGCCTCCCCTTGTTATCAACCCGGGGTAAATTCCTTTGCATCTCCTTTCTGCTTATTGCTATTCTGTCCTTGCATATGACTAATGATGAAATCTTTGTTCACAAAGCCCAAGCTAAGAAAAGGAAATTAAGCGGGTCATCTTCCCGTCCGGATGTCCCAGAGTCGGAGAATCTGAAACTTGGCACTCCTGAAGTCCAAGTAGAGCCCTCCGAAGCTGATCAAGGCGCTTACGATGAGACTCCCCAGCCTACTGAGCCGGCGGATGTTGACATTGTGCTTCCTGAGGCTAATCCGGAGGCTGATCCTAAGCCGCCCAGCCCTTCACTGACAGCTCAAAAAGCGACTGCTCATGAAGAAGAGCTTACCATCACTGGAACAGCCTTCATCGCTCCAGCCCCTTCCCACGTACTGACCAAGCACATCACCAAGGATGAGGTGCCTTCTCCTGAGAAGGAGAGGGCCAAGCTTGCTCTGCCCATGATACGTCTCCATCGTATCTACTTTTCCAAACTCTTTTGCCCTTGTTTTGGACTCTAATTTGTATGATTTGATTGGAACTAACCCGGACTGACGCTGTTTTCAGCAGAATTGCCTTGGTGTTATTTTTGTGCAGAAATAAAAGTTCTCAGATTGACCTGAAAATTTACGGAGAATATTTTTTGGAATTAATAAAAAATATTGGCGAAAGAATCAACCAGAGGGGGTCCACACATTGGCCACAAGCCAGCCCCCCCCCTAGGGCGCGCCCTGGCGGCTTGTGGGTCCCACAGACCTCCTCCGACCCTAATTCCAACTCTATATATTCACATCTGTGGAGAAAAAAATAGAGGAGAAGAGTTCATCGCGTTTCACGATACGGAGCCGCCGCCACCTCCTGTTCTTCCTCGGGAGGGCAGATCTGGAGTCCGTTTTGGGCTCCGGAGAGGGGAAATCGACGCCGTCGTCATCACCAACCATCCTCCATCACCAATTTCATGATGCTCATCGCCGTGCGTGAGTAATTCCATCGTAGGCTTGCTGGACGGTGATGGGTTGGATGAGATTTACCATGTAATCGAGTTAGTTTTGTTAGGGTTTGATCCCTAGTATCCACTATGTTCTGAGATTGATGTTGCTATGACTTTGCTATGCTTAATGCTTGTCACTAGGGCCCGAGTGCCATGATTTTAGATCTGAACCTGTTATGTTTCCATGAATATATATGTGTTCTTGATCCTATCTTGCAAGTTGTAGACACCTATTATGTGTTATGATCCGCATACCCCAAGGTGACAATAATTGGGATTCTTTCCGGTGATTACCATAGTCTGAGGAGTTCATGTATTCACTAAGTGCTAATGCTTTGGTCCGGTTCTCTATTAAAAGAAGGCCTTAATATCCCTTAGTTTCCATTAGGACCCCGCTGCCATGGGAGGGTAGGACAAAAGATGTCATGCAAGTTCTTTTCCATAAGCACGTATGACTATATACGGAATACATGCCTACATTTCATTGATGAATTGGAGCTAGTTCTGTGTCACCCTAGGTTATAACTGTTGCATGATGAATGCCATCTGACATAATTATCCATCACTGATCCATTGCCTACGAGCTTTTCACATATTGATCTTTGCTAAGTTACTTTTCCGTTGCTACTGTTACAATCACTACAAAACTGCTACTGTCACTTTTGCCATCGTTACCGTTACTTCCATACTACTTTGCTACTAAATATTTTGCTGCAGATATTAAGTCTTTCAGGTGTGGCTGAATTGACAACTCAGCTGCTAATACTTGAGAATATTCTTTGGCTCCCCTTGTGTCGAATCAATAAATTTAGGCTGAATACTCTACCCTCGAAAACTGTTGTGATCCCCTATACTTGTGGGTTATCAGCCTAATCTGGAGAAGCTTACCGCTGATGAGCTGCACTCTGGCTATCTGAGCTGTCTCGCCGCAAGCCGGGACATGGAGGCCAACTTAGTTGGCATGATGAAGAAGAAATATGAGGTACTTAACTTTTCTTGCCTTCCATATATCCTTACATAGCCCCCAAGAGCCGGCTTATGTTCTTGAAGATAAGCCGGGTCTTTAGTAATATGTAGAATTCAATATATCAATATGTAGCCTCCAAGGGTCGGGTCATTATGTAAATAATGAGCCGACACTTACCGCATTAATAGAAATAAAGTGCCAAGTGTAGCCCCCAAGGGCCGGGTCATTATGTAAATAATGAGCCGGAACTTCTTGTAGATCTGATCATATAAACTTGAGGAGCAATGTGTAGCCCCCAAGGGACGGGTTATCTTCTTGAAGATGATCCGGGTCTTTGTTTGTATTGTAGACTTTGAAAGAACTGATATACATTAGCCCCCAAGTGTCAAGTATATTGCGTGCAATCTGCTTGAGACTTGCGACAACTTTCTTCAGTATTTCCAAGTTCTATTTAAACCGGACTGGCGGCTTAAAATTAATAAACTTGCTTTTGACAATTTGTCTTGTGCAGGAGGCTTTAAATGTGGCCGAGTCTAATTTAACCGACCTGAAGAAAAAACTGGCCTTGCAACAAGACGCCCGAGCTGAAGCTGACACAAAGTGGCGGCTCTCCGCAGCAGAATTGGAAAAGATCAAAACAGATTTTGAGGCGTACAAAAAATCTGCTGAAGCGAACCAAGCTGCCTTGACCAAACGCGCAGAAGACGCCGAGGGTCGGCTTAAGCCCGTTACTGAAGAACTGTCCAGCTTGAAGCGCCATATAGCCCGGATGACTGAAGCTGTCTTCGGTAAGGATTGCTGACTATATTATGAGTATTCGTTTTCAAATATGCTTATAGAGATACGCCCGGCGTCTTACAAATTTGATCAATTTGCAGGCCAACGAATTCGCCAGCTTCCGGACAACAGCTTGTTGAAGCTGAAGACTTTATACGCCTTCACAAAACAGCTGTATGCCGGAATCCTTTTCACCATCAGGGCTGTTTTTGGCGAAAAAGGGGTGCCAAAGCTGATCAAGGATGTGTTGAAGTGCCTCTCCACCGTCCCCAAGCATTTTGAATAAATGAAGAAATCAGCCGCCCGCAAGGGCGCAATATCTGCTTTAAGCCGGGCGTTGGCGTATGCGCCGAAACTTAACCCGGAGGAGATGACGGGAGGTTTTCCAGCGCTGAAGGCTGATGGGTCAGAATTCACGCAAGACGACTATGCTCTTTGCTTCAGAGCGTCTCGAGTATTGGCCAGCCAGTTAGCCACAGAAGCTGATCTGAAGACATATCAGGCGGCTTACGACAACAACACCTTACGAGTCCGGGCACCCACATTTGAGCCAAAGGATCTGACTCCTCAACGTCGTAAGCACATCTTTGCCCCTGATGTTGACCCGTCTCCAATCTTGCATGATGAAGCTGAATTTGAAGCTTTACTCAATTGCAACTGGGATGTGGACAACCTTCAGATCCAGGAACACGAAGACCCGACGCAGGATGACCCATCGACAAGCTAGGCGAGGAATTGGTCTTCAATGAAGTTAACCCGGGCGATGCTAAGCCGCCGGGTTATAACTTGTGCAAAAACCTTAAGTCCACACATTTTGGGCCCTCTGGAGCCTTGTAATAGCCTTAGAGAAAAAACTTGATTGTCTGTGCCGTGCCTTCGTGCACGTTTGTGAGCTTTAACAACTCATATTCCGGCATCTTTGGCGTTTCAAAGTTTTTCCGCAGTGTGAATGTTTTGATATGATTATTTGCCTCAGTATCAAGCCATCAATTCCCACTGGCGGGTTATAATCCATGAGCAATGCTAAGCCGGGATTACCCAGAAACTTAGGATCTTATCATGAAAAACTCCTGCAAAAAAACAAGCAGAAAATACATGTATAATTTAGGCGGCTTTGAAGGCACAGCCCAAAGAGATCAACTCTTATGTTTTTAGAAAAAAACGCAAATTTTGTGCTTGCAAGAAGCTAGGCATGATGGCCTAAAATCCCATAAGCCGGCTCTCACGTGACATAAATCCGTCGTTTTAACCTTAACCAGTTCAGGGTCTTAAAAAAGATCGCCTGTTAAGAGTACGAACGGGCCACATAGCGGAAAGACTACGACAAATAGGTGAGTTTATCCTCTCTCTCTCTGTAAGCCGGCTCTTACGTGACATAAGCCGCCAGTTTAACTTTGACAAGTTCAGGGTCTTAAAAAATATTGATTGCCAAACGTTCGGCGGGTCACCTGGCGGAGTAGCAAGTTGCAAACAGGCAGGTTTAACTCAAATATGGCATATAAAGCCAGTCAAGAGGGTATGAAAGCTAAACCCAGTGGGTTGGAAGCCCCCAAGTGACCTTATGAAGAATCAACTCTTTGCACCATCAACTGTTACATGAACACGGCAGAGGCCCCGAATTATGGGGATGCCAACTTTATTATATTATAAAGGGTGATATATACAATGACATGAGTATGTACATTGATGAGAGCCAGTGGCTCAAGTGTAGTAAGGCCAAAGATGAGCAATGTTCCATGGCCTAGCAGTCTCCTCCCCAGAAGTGCGTGACTTGTCGCTCTCCCACACATCAATGAGATAGTAGGAACCATTGTTGAGATTTCTGCTGATCACAAAAGGTCCTTCCTAGGGGGGTGATAGCTTATTCATATCTTTCTGGTCTTGAATCAGACGAAGCACTAAGTCGCCTTCTTGGAACGTCCGGGTCTTGACTCTGCGGCTATGATAGCGAAGCAAATCTTGTTGATAAATCGACGAACGTGAGGCTGCAAGATCCCGTTCTTCATCCAAGACGTCCAGTGCATCTTGGCGCGCCGTCTCATTACCAGTTTCCACGTAAGCCGCCACCCTAGGCGAGTCATGACGGATATCACTGGGGAGAACAGCTTATGCGCCATAAACCATGAAGAAAGGCGTGTAGCATGTTGATATGTTGGGGGTGGTTCTAATGCTCCAAAGGACGGAAGGTAACTCTTCCACCCAACAACCCAGCGTCTGTTCCAAAGGAACCATAAGCCGGGGTTTTATCCCTCTCAGAATTTCCTGGTTAGCACGCTCTGCTTGGCCATTAGACTGTGGGTGAGCCACGGAAGGAACATCAAGGCGGATGTGTTCACTGTCACAAAACTCTTTCATAGCCCCCTTGGACAGATTTGTACCATTGTCAGTAATGATACTATGAGGATAACCGAACTAAAAAATCAGCTTTTTAACGAACTGAACTGCTGTTGCTGCGTCGCACTTACTGACCGGCTCTGCCTCAACCCACTTAGTAAACTTATCAACCGCCACCAAGAGGTGTGTCTTCTTATCTTTAGACCTCTTAAACGGTCCAACCATATCAAGCCCCCAGACCGCAAACGGCCAGGTGATTGGAATCATCTGTAATTCTTGAGCCGACACATGGGCACGTCGTCCAAATTTCTGACACCCATCACATTTGCTGACCAAGTCTTCTGCATCTGCATGAGCTGTTAACCAGTAAAAACCATGCCGAAAAGCTTTGGCCACCAAGGATTTTGAGCCGGCATGATGACCACAATCGCCGGCATGTATCTCGTGTAAGATTTCACGGCCTTCCTTAGGAGAGACACAACGCTGAAAAACGCCAGTCACGCTGCACCTGTGCAACTCGCCATTGACAATAGTCATAGATTTAGATCGCCTCATAATCTGTCGTGCCAGGGTCTCGTCTTGGGGTAACTCACCGCGAGTCAGATATGCCAGATAAGGCAGCGTCCAATCAGGGATAGCGCGGAGAGCTGCCACCAATTGTCCTTCCGGGCCAGGTATAGCAAGATCCTCCTCGGAAGGTAACTTAACCGACGGGTGATGCAATACATCCAGAAACACATTAGGTGGCACCGGCTTACACTGAGACCCTAGTATTGATAACGCGTCAGCCGCCTCATTCTTCCGACGATCAATATGATCCACCTGATAGCCCTTAAAATGACCAGCGATGACATCAACCGCCTGGCGATAAGCCGCCATGCGAGGGTCCTTAGAATCCCACGAGGGTCCTTAGAATCCCACGTGCCCGAGACTTGCTGTGCCACCAGGTCTGAGTCGCCGAGACATCTGACCCGGCTCAAATTCATCTCCTTGGCCACACGGAGCCCATGAAGCAAGGCTTCATATTCAGCTGCATTGTTAGTACAAGGAAACATTAGCCATAATACATAACAAAATTTGTCACCTCGCGGGGAAGTTAAAACAACTCCAGCCCCCGAGCCTTCCAACTGTCTGGATCCATCAAAATGAATCGTCCAATATGTGTTGTCCGGCTTCTCCTCGGGTGCTTGACATTCTATCCAATCATTGATAAAATCCACCAGGGCTTGAGATTTAACAGCCGTCCGAGGTACATACTTCAGATTAAGAGGCCCAAGCTCAATTGCCCACTTAGCAATCCTGCCGGTGGCTTCTCTATTGTGAATGATATCTCCCAAAGGGGCAGAGCTGACCACCGTGATTGGATGCCCAAGAAAATAATGCTTCAGCTTGTGATTCGCCATGAACACTCCAAACACCAGCTTTTGCCAATGCGGGTATCGTTGCTTGGACTCTGTCAAAACCTCACTGACGAATAAACCGGCCGCTGGACTGGATACTCCTTGCCTGCCTCCTTGCGCTCCACAACAACTGCAGCACTGACGACTTTATTATTGGCCGCCACATACAGGAGCAAAGGCTCTTTTTCCACGGGAGCAGCCAAGACGGGCGGCTCAACCAACTGCTTTTTGAGCGCCTCAAACGCGTCATTGGCAGCGTCACTCCAGACAAAGTCATCCGTCTTCTTCATCATCTGATACAAAGGAATAGCTTTCTCACCAAGGCGGTTTATGAACTGGCTTAAAGCGGCAATACGACCCGCCAAGCGCTGGACATCATTAATGCACGCCGGCTTAGACAAAGAGGTGATGGCCTTTATCTTATCCGGGTTAGCCTCGATGCCCCGCTCGGAGACCAAAAAGCCCAGGAGCTTGCCTGCAGGCACACCAAACACACACTTAGCCGGGTTAAGCATCATCCTGTAAACCCGCAGTTTATCAAAAGTTTCTTTCAAATCATCTAGCAGAGTCTCCTTCTTCCTTGACTTGACCACAATATCATCCACATAAGCATGAACATTGCGCCCAATTTGACCATGAAGACAGTTCTGCACACAACGTTGATAAGTCGCCTGCGCACTTTTGAGTCCAAAAAGCATAGACACGTAGCAGAAAGCTCCAAAAGGTGTGATGAAAGACGTCTTCTCTTGGTCTTTGACTGCCATCTTGATCTGATGATAACCCGAATAAACGTTCAGGAAACATAAACTCTCACAACCCGCCGTTGCATCAATGATCTGGTCGATACGGGGGAGAGCAAACGGGTCAACCGGACACGCCTTGTTGAGATCTGTGTAGTCCACACACATGCGCCACGTGCCATTCTTCTTAAGTACGAGCACGGGGTTGGCCAACCACTCCGGGTGAAAAACCACCACGATAAACCCTGCTGCTAAGAGCCGGGCTACCTCTTCCCCAATAGCTTTACGCAGCGCTTCATTGAAACGACGGGGGAATTGTTTAACTTGCTTAAACTTTGGATCCACATTAAGGTGGTGCTCAGCGAATTCTCTCGGTACACCCGGCATATCAGAAGGCTTCCATGCAAAGATGTCCCGATTCTCACGGATGAATTCGATGAGCGCGCTTTCCTATTTGGGGTCCATATTGGCCCCGATAGTGAACTGCTGCGATGAGTCGCCAGGAACAAAATCCACCAACTTGGTATCTTCTGCCACAAACTTCAGGGGCGGGTCAGATTCCGTGCTGGGCTTCTTCAGCGGGGTCATATCCGCCGGGTCAACATTGTTTTTATAAAACTTTAGCTCTGCCTCAGCACAACTTGACTCCGCATACGCAGCATCACCTTCCTCGCACTCAAGACCAATCTGCCGATCCCCATGCATTGTAATCGTTCCCTTTAAACCAGACATCTTGAGCTGCAAGTATACATAACACGGCCGGGCCATGAACTTGGCGTAAGCCGGCCGTCCAAACAGAGCATGATATGGGCTCTTTATTTTAACCACCTCAAACCATAAGGTCTCCACCCTATAGTTGAACTTATCACCAAAAGCTACCTCAAGGGCAATTTTTCCAACTGGGTAAGCCGATTTGCCTGGTACCACACCATGAAAAACTATAGATGACGGCTTGAGATCCTTGTCAACCAGGTTCATTCGACGGAAAGTGTCATAGTAAAGGATGTTGATGCTGCTGCCACCATCCATCAGCACTTTGGTGAACATGTAGCCTCCTACCTGAGGGGCTACCACAAGGGCCAAGTGCCCCGGGTTATCAACTCGTGGCGGGTGATCCTCCCGACTCCATGATATCGTGTGCTCAGACCACTTTAAGTATTGCGGAAGAGCCGGCGTGGCTGCGTTAACCGCCCGCTTGCGCACCTTCTGATCACGCTTATCAAGGCTTGTTGTGAAAACGTGATACTGGCCTCCATTAAGCTGCTTTGGGTTACTCTGATACCCTGATTGGTTGTTTTGCTGCTGACCACCATTGCCAGACTGCTGATTATGACCTCCATGGTTACCTTGACCTTGATAACCAGAGCTTGAGCCGCCTGCACCAAAGCCGGACCTATGAGAGCCGGAACCTGACCCGCCGGGCGGTCCATTGCCATTACCGTGATGCTGGTTAAGGCTGTAGTTCCAAAACTCCCGCATGATATAGCAATCCTTCCAAGCATGAGTGGATGGTTTATTGGGAAGACTATGCTTCAGGCAGGGGTCGTTAAGCATTGCTTCCATGTTGAAAGGCTTACCCTTACCGAAAGGTGGTTTACCATTGCCCTTGCCACGGTTATTCCCAGTGTTGGTATTGGCCACCAGATCTGACCCGCCGTCTGGATGCTTCCGTTTACCACCATTGCCTGGGTTATTGTTTCCTGCCCCATTCTGCTGCTGAACTTTGCCGTTGCCATTCTTCTTACCCTTAGCAGATTTCTCATCATCAGACCCAGGATCCTTCGTGCTATCAGAATCTGCATATTTAGTGAGAGCCGCCATGAGCGCGCCCATGTCCTGGCAAGAACGCTTGAGCCATCCAAGCTTCTGCTTAAGGGGCAAAAAATGACAATTTTTCTCCAGGATCAGAACTGCCTGAGCCGCCGTGATATTGTCAGACGAATGAATAATGGTGGAAACCCACCGGACCCAATGATGGGCCGACTCATCCTCACGCTACATGCAATGATCCAAATCAACGATCGTCATAGGCTGCTTGCACGTCCCTTGAAAATTCTTGATGAACTTTGCTTTCAACTCGGCCCAGGAATTGATGGTATTGGGTGGAAAACCCTTTAACCATGTACGAGCTGGTCCTTCCAACATCATGATGAAGTACTTAGCACAAACTGCATCACTGACGTCTAACATCTCCATGGCTAGCTCATAACTCTCGATCCAGGCTTCTGGAGGCAGATCAGCTATATAATTAGGCACTTTGCGCGGACCCTTAAAATCCTTTGGCAGGCGCTCGTTCCGCAGAGCCGGTGCTAAACACGGCACTCCCACAACTCTGGAGGTGGCTCCGGTTCCCACCGAAGTTGAAGGGGTCATCGGGGGCGGCTCTTGGAAAGCTGCCGCGGCCGCCGCCTCCCGCTGAGCTCTAGCATTATCCACAACGCTTGAGCATCAACAAAGGGCGGGTCATCGCGGGGCGGGTTCCGACGTCGCTCACTGTTGGGGACCGCCGGTGACTCCAAACGCCGGCTATAACTGCGGCTTGGGATGGGGGTTGAGTGCACACGACTTCGGCTGTAAGCATACTTCTCCTGTTGAGCCACGGCTGTCTGCAAGTACCCAATGGCATTCCTTGCCTCTTCAGCGAAGGGTGTCCCATCAGCAAGGGGGAGCGGATTGAGCCTGGCAGCCGCTGCTATCATGTTCTCCACCGGGTTAGAGTAATGAACAGGTGGTGTCAGAAAACGCTGCGGCGGAGTCTGATTCCTGCGGGGCGGATCTGGCTGTCGATGCTGAGTCGCCGCCCTATTCCCAGGCACTTCCGCCGTTCGGGTCACGGTCAGAGATGCGTTCTGTCCTGCCCTGGCGTGTTAAACAGGTTTCTGGGCTCATACTGATCAGGCAGACTGGTCTGATGCCTCATCCGAAGAACTGCCTCTGAGGCTTGTTGATCCAGATTAAGGCGAAAAGCTTCAGCCCTAAGACGCTCCGACTCAGCACCCATCTGAGCCTGCAGCGCATTGATCTCCTCCTGGGCCCTGGCCATCTGGTCCTTCAGCCTCGCGATCTCTGTGTTACGGCTTGCTTGGTTTTCCGCTGTGACCTCGGTTCCCATCAGAGCTATCAGCTCGTTCATCAGATCTAGCAAAACTTGAGCCGGCGGCCTGGTTGACCCGGATCCTGCCGCGCCGGCCGCTGCTGTCCCGGCCACCGTGCTGCCAGAAGCCGGCACCGATCCAGCCATGAAGACGGCGGCTTGGCTCGGCGGCTCATAGGGCTCCGGAAAACTGTCACCATCAAAGTAGCCCCCAAGCCCGCCGTTATGAAGCTGGTAGATTGATTCCGCCTCCCTGCTCGAGGATCCATCCTCTGAGCAGATGAGGGTCTCTTCCCGTGACACGGAACCTTCCTCAAGCTCCGCGCCCTGGGTGAAGCCGACGAAGACGTGCTTCCGGCCCGGCTTGATCCGGGCGGGTTGCGTGCGCTGGGCCGACTCGACGAGGTTGGTGCAGATGTCCGGCCCGGGCTTAGATCCGCCGATCTTGCCAATGAAAATGTGAATTCCGCCGAAGGGGACCCGGTACCCGTACTCGATTGAGTCGGCCTCGGGGCCCCAGCCAGCGTCGTCGATGTAGAGCTTGCCACGGCTACTCTTGGTCATCCTGCCAATGGCGTATCCCTCGATCCCTAGGAGAGAGCCCTTCGAGTACTCCAAACCACCGCGCATCTACCCCACGGTGGGCGCCAACTATCGTGGTTTTGTCACGGCAGATGTCCTAGTGCATGGACTTAAGGGTGAAGCCATCGCTACGGCGGTTAACTCGAAGGGGTTGATCGGGACGAAAGACACAGGTTTATCCAGGTTTGGCCCCTCTCGAAGGAGGTAATAGCCTACGTCCTGCTTTGAGTTGTATTGATTGGGTATCGATTACAAGGGAGCGGAATACGCTTGACCTAGCACTCGATCAGAGGTTTCGTGGCCTAAGCCGCCCAGGGAACCTGCCTTTATATACACAGGTCGAGGCCCCAGGCTTACAAGAGTCCGGGCCGGGTTACCTCTAGTAACCGACCTTATCTCTAACTATCCTTGCCCTGTCTGGCAAGCCGTCTACCGGCGCCTTACGCCTCCGGGTCACATGTTGCCTTCCGGCTCTGGGCTTCCTCCAGGCCCATCTGGCGAGTCGCTTCCAGACCTTGTCTTGATCTTCCAGCCTGTTTAAGGCCTCATTGATAAACCGCCAACCTCGTGACCCGGCCCCTCCTGGGCGGGTCTCACCACGGGTTTATGTCCCCAACATTACTCATACTAATCCATACAAATATAATATGTTTTGAATATTTTAATACAAACTACATATAAATTGAAATGAGTTGACAAACACATTAAAACATGTCTATATACATCCTATTCTAGAAAAAGTTAGAACATCTTATATTTGTGAACGAAGGGAGTAGATCATAGATTCATAACACTAGTTCAGACAAGACAAGCGTAGGGTGGTTCATCCTACATGCCATCGGATTATCAAAATTAGGCATGTTCGACTAGTTAACGAGCTATGGAGAAAACTTATCCATTGCAACCCTTGCCCTTACACATGCCCCTTTTTGGTTGGTAGAGATCGTCGCACTCGAAGATGACGTAGGGGGCGAGGAGGATCTGCCCGGCGGCGGAGTTGTAGGTATCGGATTTAGCACATTTCTCTTCCTCGTCCTCCTCCCCATTGGGAGGTGGGCCGGCGATGGCACGAACGACACGGGTTTGCTCCACCCCTAGCACATGTCGCCCCGGCTTGCCGCTTCGACAGGATCCAGGCACGGATATCCTCCATGTCCTTGTCTCACATGGCATGGTGCGAGTTGCCCTCTACGGCACCGTGCGCCTTGGCCCTCTCACGGTGAGCACACTTGGCCTCGGACCCAAAGTCTGACATCGTAGGGACATGGACTCTGCATAGGGGTTGCTCGGCCGCCACCCGCGATCGGGGTTGGCTCCGTCTCCAGAGTGGACACGCACCTCGAGCCATCGGCGAACGCATTTCCGCCGTGTCATTGGGTGTCCTCCCGGGACCGGCTGGGAACTAGTCAGACGGCTAGCTCCTCCTCGTCCGTCCAGGGGACGAGATCCCAGTCGACGGGTACGAAGTTGTCGGACTCACATTCGTTACCCGCAATGCCGGAAATAGCCATAGATCATTAGAAAAGCCGGATGAATCCGTCTGGAAGTAGGGTGAAATGGCAACAGTGGCTAATGTTTGGTTTGGGGTAGGAAAGTACAAATAGCGATGGGATTTATGTGGGTCGAGGTGGCCCGGTTCGGCGTGAGAGGCGCAGCCTGCGCCCGGGCAGCCCTTGATCCATCCTACATATGGGCTATGTTTGAGAGGTGACATATGGTCCGTATATTTGGACTGGATATGGAGGGCAGCTGGGTGGCGATTTTTTGACATAGTTTCTTGCGAGAAGATTTTGGGAGAGTTTGACGGGCCCGGTTGTTAATGCTCTAGTGGATATACCCGCCTATACTTTCCAATAAAAAAACACATATACCTATTTTTCTTCGAGATTCTTATTAAAAAAATCTTACTTTTTTCCTTGGATATTTCTGTGTTTTTTTACTTCTGCTCATTCACCTATTTCAATATACAGGAGTGCCTCACACCTGGTACGAACGCACATGAATATCGAGTGCTATCATATCACATGCTCCTATGATACCACATTTTGAAACTTCAATATAGGAGTGGATATCCAGTGCTACCATTCATCACAAGCTTCCATGATACTACATATCAAAACTTCAATTTAAATGTTTCAAGAAAGTCTGACTTGTTTTGTGGATGTCTATTTTTCCAAAAAGGGGATTACCCCGGCCTCTGCATCATAGGATGCACACAGCCATGATGTTCATGAGACATGAGTACAACTCTTGAAAATTTCAGGTCCAAATTCCAAATATACATTAAAAATAAAAAAGACAAATCTAAGACAACCGTATTCTTGATGTATGATTCTAATCTAGATCTGAAATTTCTGAAGGTTGTAGACACATATCTCATAAACCTTACTAAAGTTACATCAATTAATTTGGATCGAATGGAGTAGTATCATAGGGACGGTAGGACTAGATATCCTCCTCGATCAACTCAGACCTATCCGGATCGTTCGTAGGAGAGGAGACGCCTAGTGTCTACTGTCTATGTACTAAAATGTAAGACATTTTTAGCCTACAAAAACATCTTATATTTCATACGGAGGGAGTAGTTTAGTTTTAGTTTTAGTTTTTTTCTTTTCGAAATGACAGTTATCCTGCATTCATTAAGAAGAAAAGAGTTGCTCGGTTAATTAGGGAAAACCGAGCGAAAACCAGTTGCCCAGTTAATTATGGAAAACCGGGCAAAAAACCGTTACAACCGTTGAGCGGCACACATAAAAAAGAAAGCCCACACACACCACTCCAAGGAGGGTCTCGGCGAGACAGCACGCAGGCGTCATCGTCATCACTCCTCCTCTAGAGGCGTCATCACCATCCCTACACTTTGAGCAAACGACTCCGACTCCGCCGTAGGCGGTCGTCAACCCAACCCACATTGTAGTGGACACGTGAAGCTGCATGAAGATCTATGCCAAAATCTCAACCACCTGCGACCAGACGACACAACTCCGACTCTGACGAAGAACTCTGTAGGACAAAACCAGGCACGGCTGGCGCCACGGGAGATCGCCGAACGGGCTACCTGCAGCCAGTCATCGTATACCGCAGGGCCCCGCCGCCGCAGCTTCGACTCCATAGCAACAAACAAACCGAGGCAAAACCGTGAACACGCCGAAGAAGAGCCGACTACCGCAACCATTGCCGCGTCGCCGACATCGCTCCCACCATCATCATTACCACAGAAGTCTGGACGCCACACCCGCCGCCAACCGCCATCCACGGGTCCTGCTCGCCAACGCCAAGCTCCCAAGACGAAGCCCCCAAGAGGGAATACGACACCAATACGCCGCCATCGTCCGATCACAGATCAAGGTTTCCCCCGGAGAGGCCGGAATGGCCAGATCCGCACAGGAGGGGTGGAAGAACAAGCAACGCTGCCTCCAAGAAGGTCAACGACGGCCACAGCCGCCGCCATCGTTGGTCACGGCACGAGGCCAAGACATGGTTTTCACCAAGCTCCACACCACCTCAGCCGCACAATGATTTGAGAGACATAGCATCTAGCTTCTGGACTAGAGCTAGATACAATGATTTGTCCTGCTGATCCCTGGCCGGTCTGCTGGGCTAACCAAACGACACACGGACATGTCCTTTCACCGTATGCGCTCCATCAGTGTGTGCACAAAGAGTCTATCAAGGGCTACTACTTGTAGCCAGTACAAAGAGCGCAATTCGTGAGCAGTGAGCCAGTAACAGCACGTACGTACAGGCCCGAGCAAGGGCACCATACCATGAAGCAGGCAACGCCGTGCTGCCGCCCATTACTGTTGCTGAAGATAAGCAAGTAGTAGTACGTAATGTTCGTATGTTACGTAGCAGGGCACTGTTCCATGGGTGGCAGAAAGATAGAGTACTGTAGGGGGCAGTGGGCGACTGGCGCGAGAGGAACTGTGGCCGTGGTGCCTGTGTATCGCCGTGTACTCGTGTCGCGTGTCCAACCAATGCCCGTCCATGCTGGCTCGCCTCTCGGCTGTTACGTAGACTACTCACCATCAAACACGCAGTACAGTATTTAGGCCTCAAGATTGGTTGTCCCCTTCCCCGATTGCTTCTGTCTCTGACTCTCTCGAACGATCTTATTTCGCCAGTTCCAACGATCACGAATTCTGCAACTCTTGAGTGATCCAACTTGCTCAAAACGGTCAGAAATCACAATAGGACTAGTAGTACGAGCAAAGCAGCAGTAGGCCCATCAAATCAAAATCGGCATACACTACTGTCTGTCACTCACTCGCTATATGGTTCGTGAGCCAATCACGCTGCGACTTTGATTCCGATACTGCCTGCAAGCGGACAAGTAGTAGAATAATCTCCCATCTTTCTGGCCGCCGTGTCATGCGAAAACTTTCAGGATAGGCTCTATACTCTGGCTCTCCTGTCCTTGAGAGGACGACGATTTGACGAAACGACCTAACGGCCAGCACCAAAATTTTCCCTGCTCTGCAATTAACAGCTGTAAAGCCAAGTGCGGCTCCATCCTCTCTCTCTCTCTCTCTCTCTACTGTATGGTATCGTTGCAATTGTTTTAGCCACGGCATCCAAAACAGATCCCCTCCCAGAGTGGAGACACCCAAACGCAACTAGCAGCAACCTGCTCAGCCACAGTTCCTCTCGCACCAGCCACATCGCCGCATTGGCTCGCATGATGAACACGTACGTACTACTATGTGGAATGTAGACTTGGAGCACGGCGTAACAATGGGCCTGAAGATTGTTCATCACGGCAAAGCTCCAGCTGAACGTTGGTTGGTTGGTGGCACCAAATCTGAGGACAGGAGCCCAAGTTCCCAGCATCACCCAACAGGAATTCAGCGAGTTGTCATCGTCCAGCCGTGCTCTCTTCTCGTCGCTCACCACACGACACCCACACCGACAGCGAATCAGCTTCTCCAGGGAACTGCCCACCGGTTCCCCGATGGTTCCATCCGCTCGGGCTTCTTTTCTTGCGTGCCGAGCGCTTCTCGAATCTGCAAGCGCCAAATTCGAACAAACTTTCCAACTGAAAACCGAACTTGCAACGAAGCCACCAGGGACTTTTCTTTTGCGGGAAAAGGCCGTCTGACGTCTTACCGCATCCCCATCAAGGAATTTCCACAGTCCGGCACATTAGGATAACCCCACGCATATATGCTTGCTGGAATTTCTGTGCTTCATAGCGGCGGATATGTTCTTGGATAGATAGATAGATTAACCAGTATATATAGATGAAAGCCCTTTTGTTAAGCAAGAACGATAAACACGAGGGAGCAAAAGAACAACTTTGGAACGAAAATGTTTAAACGATGGGGATATTCGACTGACGTATAGTGGCGTGGCCATAGAAAATAGAGTGGCATTCGATCGGTGCCTCCAACAGTTGCAGTGGAGCAGTGTCTCCATTTGAAAGGGAGCATAATTGCCTCTACGTCGTACGCGGCGGCCGGCAAGTGACCCACTTCCACTGGTCATCAGGAGATTATCAATCCAACACACTCCTCGTTGCTTATCTGCACGCATGGATCGCGTCGCGCCATTTCATGTCTTTCCTCGCTGACCAGTTGAAGCATATATGGGTTCCACAAAAGGTGAAGCATATGTATGTCATCTGTTAGTCTATTCAGACTCTACCAATAGCGCATTGGTTCTGCATGCTCATTAGTCATTAGTTAGTCCTCGTCTTGACAGGTTTCATCTACACAAAAGATTCGTCCCCTTTCTGTTACAGTGGTGTCCTTTAGGGTGTGGTAACCAAATGCTTGTTTGATCGCCGGATCAACTACTCTCGATCAAAGATAACTTCGCCATTATGGTAACAAAATTGGGATCTGTTCTCAAGAAAACAAAGGGATCTCTGTAAGTTTGTATGTTGATTGTATCCTCTGTTTTTGAACATAATACCAAGTGGTGAAGAAAATTAATAGCAAGTTGTATAGACATGAAGGTTTACAAAAATGAGAAAATCTCAGTTTTTCTAACACTAATAATTGTGTTTGTGCAATGCTCACTAAGAGCAAGTATAATAGTGGGCTTATAGCCCGTTTACATGGCAAAAGTGCCTATGTGGAGGAGAGAGATGTGAAAAAGTAAGAAGAGTGGGCTCTTATGTAAGAGTCTAGCTACATATGTATTCCTAAGTAAATGCAATAAATGTGAAGAAAGAGATAGAGAGAAGATGAAAGAAAGTACTAATGTAAGAGCCAACCTTATAGCCAACATTATTGTACTCCCTCCGGTCCTTTTTAGTGTGCATATAAGTTTTGTCTGAAGTCAAAGTATCTCTACTTTGACAAAGCTTATAGAAAAAAGTATCAACACTCATGATGTTAAACTAATATTGTTAGATTCATTATGAAATGTAGTTTCATAATATATGTATTTGGTATTGTAGATGTTGATATTTTTTAGTATAAATTTGGTCAAACTTTATAAAGTTTGACATGACACAACTCTAATATGCAGAGTAAAAAGGATCGGAGGGAGTATGAGTGTTCATAGATGATGGCAATAGATGACACAGCAATTCCTTATAGCCACCAGCTGGCTATATTATTAACCATGCTCTAAGGGCATCTCCAACAGTTTGTTGGTTAGCTTGTTGGTAAAATATGCCATGTCATCAACCAACACCTTAACTTACAACTACTTCAATAGGTTGTATCTAGTTTGTCCAATAGGATGTAAGATAATAAATAAGGTGTTCTCTCATTCGACATTGGAGCTTGTGCAAGGGGTGTTGGTTAATTTACATACAATCTTGCTCTCTTTCCTCATTTATTGTATGACACATCATCAAAAATCCTATGTGGCAAAGACTACGAACAACTATCTTACAACCATTGGAGATGACCTAATAGTATTAGTCAAGATATTAATTGCATTGCACATTAATAGTAGACAAGATATAAATTAGATGTTAATATTAGCTAGGGTATAATTACTTGGTTAATGCTCACATTGATATTAGGCATGATATTAATTAGTGAAAGGTACTAAACACGTTTAATGTTAAACATCGGAGCGACGTAGACCATTGCATACATGGGTTTGAACGGGTGAGATTTGTTGGATCTCCGTAACACGCTCTTTTTTATACTGGTATAAAATATATGTAGAAATTTCTTTTTCATCTCGACTGGGTGGGAATCAATATATTTTTATGATCAATAATTATGCAATTTGTTTATTAAAAATTGAGGGGACCTATTCTCACGTGCCTGAAAAAAACATCATCAGTCAAGCTCGTGGAACGTTGGATCAAAATCGGATGGCGCACAGTCTTCCTTCAACCTTTAAATCATTTTCCTCCCACGAAAAGTTTTCTTGAGCATCTCGACACTCTGCCGCCCTCCGAACCAACCCTATTCGCCAGCCTCCGCTACCCGCGACAAGGGAGCTACCGTGTGCTGCTTCGTCGTCCCGCCATCCCCTCAACCGCCTCCCCCCCCCCCAACACATACACAAACACTGTGACAATCCATGCATGCCCTTCTTTATGTAAAGCGACGGCAACCACCCTGCACCCTAGGATGTTACTAGTAAAGCACCAGCGACCACCCTGCCATCTGCTCTTTCACGGCTCACACTTTTGTCGTGGATCATATGGCCTCCCCATCTCGTGCTCAAAGCGAAGCAGGAAAAGGTGCATGGTGTGAAATTTGTTTTCAGTTAATGTTAGCAAACCCGTCGAAATATAAAGTTTTCTTAGCCCCAGCCTTTAATTGCATTTTTGTGTGGAAATCCCTTAATTGCATTGTATGGCGGGTACAACAAAATTATGTTATGTAGCCTTATTACATCATCAAAATAGGAAGTCGTATAAGTAGAAATAGTGTGACAAACAACACTCAGCAATTAAAAATATATCAGATAGTCCCTCCATTCCAAAATGCAGTGCATATTTTGTTTTCTATGTTTGACCAAGTTTAAAGAAAAATCAACATCCACAATACAAAATTAGTATCAATAGATTCATCATGAAGTATACTTTCATATATTTTTATTTAGTATTTTAGATGTTGATAGTTTATTCATAAATTTCGTCAAATATAAAAATGTTTAACTTCTGAAAAAGGAAATATGCACTACCTTGTGGAACATATAGATTACTAAGGAATCACTCACATGCCTACCCAAACCTGAACATAAAACTCCCAGATGAGCCACTCAAAACTCTTAGCAAATTCTCCACCCAGGGCACTATTCCACGATTGTTGTAGAATAGACCATTACCGACAAAAGTGGGTACTTCCAGGTGCAGAAAACAACTAATCCGCAATTAGTGGAGTCGCCCCCATGTCGTTCTTGGCGACTTGGGTGGTAATCCCGAGGTGACAAGAACCGCTGATACCTCCCTCCACCCCTCCCCTTGTCACCGCCAGAGGGCGTGGCTAGTAAAGTTATGCGGTGGCGGCATGACGGTGCGCAGTCCAGGTGAGGCGTGCCACTCAATCCGGGATGGTGCTCAATCCTGACAAGGGGGGCATGCTCGGTGTTGGCATGGGGTTTTCCATCAGTGCTCTAGCGCTACCATAATGGTTGGTTGATCGCCGTGTGTGCTAATGTGGCCCCTACTTGCTCTGTGGTGGTGGTCGGCTTGGGTTCATCCGATGGGGGCGTGGTAGCCAGTTCTGGTGCGAGAGGCCGGTGGCCATGTAAGGCGGTTTGCTTCGTCCCCAGACTTGGTGGCTCAGAGGTGGATTGCTTCGTCTAGGCTAGGGCTGATGTGTTGGAAATATGCCCTAGATGCAATAATAAAGTGGTTATTATCATATTTCCTTGTTCAGATAACCGTTTATTATCCATGCTAGAATTGTATTGACCGAAAACTCAGATACATGTGTGGATACATAACCAACACCTTGTCCCTAGTGAGCCTCTACTAGACTAGCTCGTTAATCAAAGATGGTTAAAGTTTCCTAACCATAGACAAGAGTTGTCATTTGATAACAGGATCACATCATTAGGAGAATGATGTGATGGACAAGACCCAACCGAAGCTTAGCATATGATCGTATCACTTAAGTTTATTACTACTGTTTTGTACATGTCAAGTATCTGTTCCTAAGACCATGAGATCATGCAACTCCCTGACACTGGAGGAATACCTTGTGTGCTATCAAACGTCACTTCATAACTGGGTGATTATAAAGGTGCTCTACAGGTATCTCCGATGGTGCCTGTTGGGTTGGCGTGAATCGAGATTGGGATTTGTCACTTCGTATGACGGAGAGGTATCTCTGGGCCCTATCGATAATACAAGATCACAAGAAGCTTTCAAGCAATGTGACTAAGGAGTTAGTCGTGGGATCTTGTATTACGGAACGAGTAAAGAGACTTGTCGGTAACGAGATTGAACTAGGTATGAGATACCGACGATTGAATCTCGAGCAACTAACATACCGATGGACAAAGGGAACTGCATACGGGATTGACTGGATCCTTGACATCGTGGTTCGACCGATGATCATCTTCATGGGATATGTGGGAACGAATATGGGCATCCAGGTCCTGCTATTGGTTATTGACCGGAGAGGTATCTCGGTCATGTCTGCATGATTCTCGAACTCGTAGGGTCTACACGCTTAACGTTCGGTGACGATAGAGTAGTATCGGGATATGTATGTTGGTGACCGAATGTTGTTCGGAGTCCCGGATGAGAACCCAGACGTGACTTGGAGCTCCTGAATGGTTCGGAGGTAAAGATTCATATATAGGAAGTTCCATTTTGGTCACCGGAAGGATTTCGGGCATTACCTGCAGTGTACGGGGAGTGCCGGAAGGGTTCCGGTGTTCCACCTGAAGGGGTCCACCCACCCCGGAGGGCCACATGGGCAGAGAGGGAGGCATACCAGCCCCTGGTGGGCTAGGCGCCCCTTCCCCCTAGGCCCATGAGGCTAGGGTTGGTGAGAGGGAACCCTAGAGGGGGCGCCCCCTAACTTAGGGGCCACTCCACCCCCTAGGCCGCCTCCCCCCTTCTTGGAGGAGGGGTTGATGGCCCGCGCCCCTCCCTTGCATGGTCCGTCCTCGTGAGTTGATCCACCCGCACATGGGACTTTGTGTAACACCCCTGTAATTAAGCTACAGTAATCCCTCTATGATTAGGCTAAGGCTTTTTGTTAAACAGTGCTTGATCATCTTTGATCCATATCTCATTTCAAATTCCACTTTAAATTCAAATTCAAATAATAAGTGAAATAAAGAAATTCACAAACATGAAAACTAAAATGTTCTCAGTGTTGCAAATAATCCCTGGATATTTGTCATGGCGAAACCAACTTTTTTTAAAGTGGTTAAAAGCCCTAAAACATTTAAAACAGAGGTCAAAACCATAATCTAAATTTCTTTTAAATTATGAAAATGCCAAACTACTTTAAATAAATCTCAACCTTTTTGTGGCAGTGCATAATATTGCATTACTAATAATGGGCCAAGTTCCATAAATTGCAAAAGTCAAATGGTATTAAAAATAAATGCAAAACAAAAAAGGAATAAGAAAACAGAAAATAATAAAGAAAAGAGATAAGCCTACCTTTTCACATGGGCCTCTAGTGCACAGGAGAGGCCCAGCCCACCAGCGCCCCCTTCTTCAACCCCTGTTCACCAGGGGCGCACTGGCCGCGAGCGCAACGTCCGCGCCCCGGATCGCCACGCGCCGTCCATCCGCGACCTCCCCGTCGCCCTTCCGCATGCATAAGGTCGTCGTCGACCCCCCTGGGCAAACCCTAACCCTTAGATCCCCTTCCCCCTGCTGCTTTCTTCTCCCACGCGCACACCCGATCCACCGTCGCCATGGCCGACCTCTCTCGCACCCTCACCGTTGTCCCTGCGGGCTAGTAGCGTGTCCACGAGCTCCGCCGTGCTCCTCTTCATCTTTCTCGCCCACGAGCTCGAGCCCGGAGCCCCCACTGCGCCTCCCCGCCGTCAGGACGCTGCCATAGCCGTCTTCGATTCGGCCGCACCGAGCCTTCCCCGAGCCCGCATTGCACCCCTACAGGCTCACCGTGAGCCTCCCTCGCTTTCCTCTCTCTCTCTCTACGCTCGCCACGCCCCGTAGCCCCTCGCCACCATGGCCGAAGCTCGCCGCCGTGCGAGCTCGTCGACGGCACGTCTCCGGTGACCTTTTGGTCAAGCGCGTGCGCCCGTTGGCTTCACCGCGTCGCGTAGACCCACTAGCCTTTTCGTTTGCACGATTGCGCGCCGTAGCGCCGTCCCCGTCGAGGCCCGAGCTCCGACCGCCGTTGTCGTCGACGCCTTGGTCAGCTCCGGCCACCCCAGCAGCTGCCACCACCATCATCAAACGCGGCTTGCTCCGCTCATTCGATCCCGACCGGCCCCGTGCAAAATGGCGACCTATAGACGAATCCCGACGGCCTCCCGAGCCGCTCCGCCGCGGAAATGGCCGCCGGAGCAACCCCGGCGCCGCCCGCCGACGTGGCCGGCCACCGGGGCCCACCTGGGTCCTTGCCAGTGGCCCCCCTGGCCCCAGTTGACTGGGTTGACCCAGTCAATTGTGCGATTGGGCAGCCCCAGTCACTGACTGGTGGGCCACCCCCTAATTAACCAGTTAACTAATTAAAATAATTAGTTTAAGTTAACAAGTCACTAACATGTGGGACCTACTCGCTAATTAATGCATTTTAGTTAAATCAAACCCTGTTTAACTCCAGTGTGTATGACATGTGGGACCCATTTGTCAGGTTTGACCTAGACCGGCTGGGTTGACTGTTGACGTCATGCTGACATAGTGCTGACGCAATAAATGATTTTTGAATTAATAATAATTCCAGAAAATGATTAAAATTTTGAAAAATCATATAAGATAATCCATAAGTCAGATGAAAATAATCTATATATGAAAGTTGCATAGAAAAATATAACGAATCCGAAAACGCTATTCGTTCATATGTCACATGCTTCTAGCACGATGAACATGGAACTTTCCCCTCCGGATCATATGTCCAATAAATGCCTAAGACCCGGGAAATATCCATAGATATTTTCCCGTTCCGTATGTAACACGTACCACTACGTTAGGTCAACACCTAGCACTGCATATTGTCTCGTCATGCATCGTGATGCATTTGTTTTCTTTATATTTATTGTTTCTTCCGCCTCTTCTCTCCGGTTGTCGGGACCCCGATCCTAAGCCATATGAATCCAGCCTGTAACATGTCACACCACTTTGCGGCCTCACGCATGGTAACCCACGGCTGTCACCTTACCTTGGCCGGGACCGTTTGCGCCTTTTGGCTCACGGATATGAACATGTCGCTAGCATTCACACGTCAAAGAACCCGGGTCGACATGACTAGTTATAGACCCAAGTGGCACAACCATACAGGGACAGGCATACGTAACCCAACAATGCAGGTGTCGGCCATCAGCGTGTGTAGACGAGTCGTAGCAAGCTACAAGGACTCCATTACACCGCGTGACATTTCCCCGTAGGGACAGACACAACAGCAAAGAAGGATACACGCCGGTCAATCAATGTGTCCAGAGCAGTAGCAAGCTACCAAGGCTCATGGAAGCACAAAGAGGCATTTCCCCGTAAAGAAGGATACTAAAGGCACACAACTAGGTGTCGAATCCCACACATACCAATGCATTTCAATCATACACGCACTATGCACGATATGCGTAGATACAACATGGCATCACAACAAAACTCTACAACATAACATTTATTTTGGAGGCTCCGAAGAGCCAACATAGTATAACGTTACAAGTAGGAGGGGTCACATGACCCAACATTCAGAGCATACAAGCAACAAGCGGAAGTTACATGTCTGGGTACAGACATCTAATAAAAGCGGCTGGAAGAGCCTGAAAAGCTACAACGACCCTACCATAGGAGCTAGACCTCTGTCTGGGATTCCCAAGCTATTCCGGACAACGTTGAACTTCACGTCATAAAAATCACTAATGAGACTTAAGTCTCATCTGCAAAAACATAAATTAAGCAACCGTGAGTACAAAGGTACTCAGCAAGTCTTACATCAGAACTAGCTACATATGCATCATTGTCAACAAAGGGGGTTGTGGAGTTTATTGCAGCAAGCCAGCTTTGACTCTTGGCTAACCTGTACTACGACTACAAGTGGTATCTTTGAGGTGGGACAACGCACACGAGTCCACATATTCACCAAATCAATACACCACTATAGATCCACTCCCGTCTCCCTACGAGAAGGCCATCCATAGCACTCACACTTATCTTGCACATTTTAGAGTATCCATTTCACTTGTCTATGAACCACATAAGTTTTCCAAGTAGTCCATATCCGAGGACGCGACTGTTCGAACAGATTAATTCACCCTGCAGGGGTACACTTCTTCACACACGCTCCCGCCACTTACCGCCATGTGCACGTAAAAAGGCACCTCGGCAACCTTCAAGCGGAAGCCCAGCGAGGGAGTCGGCCACGACCGTTAACCACACAAGACTCTAGTCCAGGTATATCGCCTATTTGAGACTGAACCCGCAAGGAAGTCCCGCCGAAGTTTCCATTACGGCCCCAAACGATGTGTGCAGGGTTCCCAAGCCCACCTCGACGGATGGTACTACGCTTGGTACACCGGGCCACGGTGCATCTACCGCGCCATAGCCTACCCCTCCGGTCAGCGCTATGCACGGCCGCCAGCACATCCTACAAACACCAGAAACTAGTTGCAACTCCTGGACAGAGATCAAGGCGATTAATAAGCCGAGAGGGTCCATTGGTTTCGGGCCCAATGCATGGTAGTATCTTGTCTTGGATAAAATACACATAACTCAGTTCTTAAGGACGGTCCCAATGAGACAACCCGCCATGTACTCCTACATGGCCTCTAGTCGCTACCTTTACCAAATCGGGTTCACACACTTAACTCTCACACAGTAGGACATGAACACACCATTCCGATTCATCGCCCAGATGGATCAGACCTGACACGACTCTAAGCATAGCAGGCACGGTAAGCAAGCATGGATGAGTAAGCACAACAAGGCTCAAGTAGTTGCTACTCATGCTAAGTGGTTTCAACTATTTACTGTGACAAAGACAGGTCATGCAAAGGAATGGGTTCAACTACCGAGAACATGTAACAGTTGAATCGTTGTTGTCCTAATGCAGTAAAAGAGAACAGGAGCGAGAGAGTAGGATTTTATCAGGATGCTCAAAGAGGGGTTGCTTGCCTGACACTTCTGAAGATAACAATGAGTCTTCATCGGTGACAACGATCTCAACCCCGGAACCATCGTCTACCGGGAAGGAACAACACCAGCAAACAGGGAAATGAACACATTCAATGTGATGCAACAAACATGATGTATGCTATGTCATGTTAAGGTACGGAATTCACCTAGTTCAATATTTGATCATATTAATTGAAGTGGAATTCAAATAGGCATCAAATTCCAACTCCAAACTATTTATCAAATTTGTCCTAATCATGAAATGTCTTAGATGGTGATGTTAACTTGCTCAAACATGCATGAACATGGCATAAACAGATTAATTGGATTTGTCTGATCATTTTTCATATATAAATTATTTTCATCTGAGTTACGGTTGAATTTCTATGATTTTTCAAAGTTTATAACATTTTTTGAAATATAATAAATCATATAGTATTTATTTAAAATCCAGAAACATTTATTGCGTCATCATGATGTTAGGGTGACCTTAGCAGGTCAACAGGGCCGTCCAGAGTCAAAACTGACCAGTGGAGCCCACTGGTCAGTGGCTCAGGGTCAGCCACAGAGGCTGACCGGTGGGCCCAGGTCAACCCTGACACGGGGGACCCGCATGTTAGTGTCTCTTTGTTTTAACAATGATTTAATTAAGTTAAACCAGGTTATTTAGGATGTGGGGCCGCCCTGTCAGTGTCCCATGGTGCTAATTAAAGGGGGTTAGGCCCTAATGACGGTGCCACGTTAGCGTCGTCGGCGGCTGAACACTGGCGACCGAAAAACGCGGCGGCGACTTGCCGGACTTGCACTCCCAGCACCCATTTAGCGAGCTGAGGGCACCAGGGGGAGCTCTTGCTCGTCTGCACCCGATGGAGCAAACGGGAGGCCCGAGGGTCGCCGGAGACGACGGCGGCAAGCTCATCCGCGGTGGCCGGAGCACGGGGCTCAGCCGTCGCGAGGCTACAGTGCACGGATCAGAGCGCTGAGGCATTCTACAACCTCGGGTGGACGCGAGGAGCACGGTGGGGTGCTCGGACGCGTTGTGTTGGGCTCTGGCCACGGCGGCGACAAACGAGGCGGCGGGCGGAGTTCGGGCATGGCGGGGCTAGGGCCTCGAGGATGAAGTAGAGCAGAGGAGAGGACGGGGTCGCCATGGGAGCTCACCGCGAAGCTAGCGGGCTCGAGGGCGAGGTCGGGGGAGGTCTGGAGCCGATGAATTTGACGAGGACGTTCGGTGGTCTGGAGCTTGAAGATGATGACGATTTGCACGGTGCAGGGCGAACGGGGGCTCGATCTTCGTCCTGCAGGCGCGGTGCTAGACGACGGAGCTTCTGGGCACGATGGCTTGACGGCGGATGGCCGATGGCTGCGGGGACGACGGACGGCGGCGACGACTGCGCTCGGCTGTGCTGCGTGGAGAGAACAGAGGGGGGGGGAGAGCACGAGGAGAGTGGGATGAGGTGATGGGGCACCTACAGGCGCGAGGAGATGAGCACGGGGGAGCCAAGCACACTGGGAGGAGGTGGCCGCGGTGCAGGCATGCCCGGCACGCAGGTGCTTCTCCTCCTGGCAAGAGGAAGAAGACACTGATGCCCTTGGTGGGCTGGGCCGCCTTCTGGGACAGGTAAGTGGCTCCCTTTTTTTTCTATTTCCCTTTTTGTTTCTGTTTTTCTAATATTTGCTCTCTGTTTTAAAATGTTTGGACAAAACCATAAAGACAAAAACCCTCAAATTTATTATGGGGTGTAAGTATATTATTTCCAAACCCCTAAATAAGTTTCAGCATTTTTGGAGGAACTAAAATATTTATAGTCATTTAGTTATCATTTTCAGATGCATTTCTGTTTTATTTAAAATGACAAAAAAGTTGTTTAAAAATTCATCACCTCTGGTATGTTGTTTCCAACATTTATCAGAAATGGTGAACATTTTCTAAGGCCATTTTAGGTTCATTGGAAATCTTAGCTACTTTAATTGGTTTGAATAATGGAGTGCTAGGGTTTTGACAATCCCCATTTCAAGTTCATTTGAATTTAAACATGATGACATGTTGACTAATGCAATGACAAGCAATGTCTAGCTAGGGCTGTGACACCGGTAGACCCCGAGACCGACGCTGCTACCGGGTACGACTACACCACTGACGTCTAGCCACTTGCAGCAGAGTTTCCAGGCAAGCGAAACCCCTTGATCATTCCTATATCGCCCATTCCTTCTCTCTCATACTTGCATTAGATTTTGCTACTGTTGTTAATAGCTCATATTCTGATGCATACCCTATTTTTGTAACCTGCTGATGTACTTTACCTGTCTATCCTAAATGGTTAGTATAGGTTGGCTAGTGATCCATCAGTGGCCCCTCACCTTATCCCTATTTCCCCTGCTTCATCATCAATGACTCGATCCACCTGATCGACGCCCTAAGACCGACACATCACCTCACCCCCCCTTAGTTGTACGACTCTGCAGAGCTACTATCGAGTGTCAAGGGTGATACCTCGTAACACACTCCTGATGATAACTCTGTAGCGAAGCTAGTCGGACATGGATTACGGAGGGTGATTCCTCCTTCGCCACTCCCGATAATGACTCTGTCGTGCAACACCTCAAGTGTGAACCCTTTGAGGGTGATTCCTCCAAGGTCACCTTGACGGTTTCATTGAGTGGAATCCTCCGAGGGTGATTCCTTAGATTCCCCCTTGATGTTATGGACACACGGTTACTTTGACTTTACCCCAAAACCACGTGAAAGACGGGTCGGCCCCGAGGGGTACCCATGAGGGAAATGTGAAAGACGGGTCCGCCCAGAGGGGTACTCGCGAGTGATGTGTAGTCAGGTTGACGAGGAAAGTACCCGCGAGATAACTACGCGGCACGGCCGAGCATTCTTAGCCCTTGCCGTAAGTCCGGGAGACGGGGCGACGGGACCATAGATCGTGGATCATTGATCATCTCCGCGCGCGCTTGTGAAGACACTAACGGGTTTGGATATGTGATCTGAGTAGGCGTCTGGCCTTTTTTGCACTAACCACCACGCGGGAATAAGTATGGGCACTCTGCGTCGTACATTCTCCCGAAAGCTCTTCAGACGTCGCAGTGAGCAGCACGTGACCGGGTGGCCCACGTAAGCACCTGCTTTGTATAAAGAGGTTCCAGGACTGACACCGGTCGTCCTCGTAACGTGCATGAGTGCTTAGGGTGATGGGCCCATGACCCTGAGCAATTAGGATTTAGACCGGCGTGTTGACCTCTCTGTTGAGCCTAGGTAGGACTACGACGTGTTGATCAGCCAAGGCCGGGCATGACCTGGAAAATGTGTCCGGGCGGAGTTAATCGAGCGTGTTGGGTATGTTTGTGCACCTTTATAGGGAAGTTTATCTATTCGAATAGTCATGTCCATGGTAATGGACGCTCGGAGTTGTATCCCGATCTATACAACTAGAAGTGGATACTTGTGACATTAAAATGGAATTGATGGCTCTGGGATTGCTTTCTCGCAGGGAGTCGAGGAAGGATATCTGGGCGTTACTACAACATACTTATAATATGCTAATCTACACTCTTCTAATGTTGCAAGACACTGAAGATGCTAGTCTTCGATAGGACTAGGCCTTCCCTTCTATTCTGGCATTTCTGCAGTTCAGTCCAAAGATATAGCCCCATTCCTTTTATACTGATGCATACTGAAAGGACGTGGATGTCGCCTAGAGGGGGGTGAATAGGCGCTTTAAAATAATTACGGTTTAGGCTTGAACTAATGCGGAATAAAACTAACGTTTAATTAGTCAAGCACAAAACCTAAAACAACTAGGCTCACCTATGTGCACCAACAACTTATGCTAAGCAAGATAAACAACTAAGTGATAGCAAGATATATAACAAGAAACAATATGGCTATCACAAAGTAAAGTGCATAAGTAAAGGGCTCGGGTAAGAGATAACCGAGGCACATGGAGACGATGATGTATCCCAAAGTTCACACCCTTGCGGATACTAATCTCCGTTTGGAGCGGTGTGGAGGCACAATGCTCCCCAAGAAGCCACTAGGGCCACCGTAATCTCCTCACGCCCTCACACAATGCAAGATGTCATGATTCCACCAAGGGACCCTTGAGGGCGATCACTGAACCCGTACAAATGGCAACTCTTGGGGGCAGTCACCGAACCCGTACACTTTGGCAACCCTTGGGGGCGGTCACCGGTACCCGTACAAATTGCTCGGGGCAATCTCCGCAACCTAATTGGAGACCCCGATGCTTACCCAGAGCTTTACACCACAATGATTGAGCTTCGAGACACCACCAACCATCTAGGGTGCCAAGGCACCCAAGAGGAACAAGCTCTAGGGTGCTCAAACACCCAAGAGTAATAAGCTTCTCAAACTTCACTTCCACGTATCACCGTGGAGAACTCAAACCTATGCACCAAATGCAATGGTAAGGGCACACAGAGTGCCCAAGTCCTTCTCTCCCAAATCCCACCACAACAACTATTGTTATGGAGGAAAATGAGAGGAAGAACGAAGAAGAACACGAAGAACTCCAAGATCTAGATCCAAGGGGTTCCCCTCACATAGAGGAGAAAGTGATTGGTGGAAATGTGGATCTAGATCTCCTATCTCTTTTCCCTCAAGAACTAGCAAGAATCATTGGAGGGATTGAGAGATAGCAAGCTCGAAGAAGGTCAACAATGGGGGGGGGCAAACTCGAGCTCAAAGGATAAGAACCTTTGGGGAAGAAGACCCCCTTAAATAGGTGGGGGGAAATCCAACCATTACCCCCACAACCCGCACACAAGCGGTAGTACCGCTTGCCGGGGCGGTAGTACCGGCTATAAGCGGTACTACTGTGCTGGCCAAGGCGGTACTACCGCCCACCAGTAGAACAGAGCAGCAGTACTAGGGGCAGCGGTAGTACCGCTTAGTACTACCGCCCTACTACCGCTCCTCGTGGCGCGGGTCACCAGACATGTGTCTGGTGCCCCGCGAAGGGGCCCGTGCCAGCCCAAGTCCCCCAGTGGTACTACTGCTGGCCAGGGCGGTAGTACCGGCTATAAGCAGTACCATCGTGCTGGCCAGAGCGGTACTACCGTGGGAGAGCAACAAAGAACCCAAGCAACCAGATGGATACAATAAAACCTGAACTGCCATAATATTCGCATTTGAGCTCCGAATTGAGCAAACTCAAGCTTGTTGGATTCAGGACGACAAGAGCTATCCAACAACGTGACCTCGGGCATATGGACTCCATTTTCGATGAACTCGAGCTTGTCATGAAGATGACCATAAGCTCTAAAACTCTCAAAGGGAAACACCAAACAAGAACCAAGAAAGATGATGCAAGGATGCAAATGGTTTGAGCTCTCAACGAACGGTACGATCAAGCTACTCACTTGAGAGCCCCCCTTGATAGTACGGCAATCGATCCTATAACCCCGGTCTCCCAACTACCACCATGAGACCGGTAAACTAAAAAACCTATCAAGGGCAAACCTATACCTTGCACATAGTCCACTTGAGCTAGATGATGACGATCTTGACTTCATCAAGATGGACCACCTTTCTTGATTGCTTTGGCTCAATGAAGACTGGTTGATTGCTCCCCCATACTCCACTATGGATGAGCCACTCTTCGGCACATCTTCACAAGTCCATTGTCACCACAATGAACGGCAAGCTTCAAGCATGATCTCTCCGTGATGCTCTACTTGAACTTGCACATCGCAATCTTGATGACGATCACCGCTTGATGTCCTTCTCCATGGGTTGTATGAGATCTTCCACTTGATGCAAGCCCATGGAAACATACCTAACCCCACACAGAACTCTCATGTAGACCATGGGTTAGTACACAAAGAGTAATGGACAATACTTACCGTACCATGAGATCACTTGATCCCACTTGGTACATCTTGTACACTTTGTGTGTTGATCAACTTGATTCACTCTTTGACTTAGTCTTGATCAAGCTTGTATCATATCTTCTCTATGACAAATCTTTGGATAAAACCTTGAATACCACCTTGGTCACCATATAAACTCCTTGAAACCAACAGATGGACTTCAAGAAGTGCATATGGACAAATCCTTCGAATATAACTCAAGGCAACCATTAGTCCATAGGGATTTTCATCAATTACCAAAACCACACATGGATAAATGTGCTCTTACACATACTTAGCATAGATCTGATGTAAGTCTTGGGAGTACTTTGGATGAGTACTCATAGTTGCTTTGCTCCCCTTTTCCCCTTGGTATGACTGCTGCGATCAGATGACGGAACCCAGGAGCCAGCTGATCCCGCCGACGGCTACTACTACTCCGACGAAGCCTACTATTACGTGGAGGTTGCCCCCAACGAGCAATAGATAGGAGGCTCCCAGGCAGGAGGCCTTGCCTTTTCGATCCATGTTGATGTTTGTGCTAGACTTCTTAAGGCAAACTTGTTTACTTATGTCTGTACTCAGATATTGTTGCTTCCGCTGACTCGTTTGTGTCCGAGCTTATGTATTCGAGCCCTCGAGGTCCCTGGCTTGTAATATAAAGCTTGTATGACTTTAATTTGTGTCTAGAGTTGTGTTGTGATATCTTCCCATGAGTCTCTGACCTTGATCATGTGCATTGCGTGCATGATTAGTGTACGATCAAGGCGGGGGCGTCACAAGTTGGTATCAGAGTCGACTGCCTGTAGGAAGCCCCTATCCAACTCCTTGGCCGAAATTGAATCTAGTCATTGAAAAACTATTTACTAACATTGTTGTGTGGCTTACGGTCCCACATCGCAAATGGTTGGGATTAGGATATTTTATTCCTCTTCTTTACAGTGGGTTCTGATCTCTCTTCTTTTCGGGTTAAAGATTTTGCTAACTCTAACATTAGGTTCTTGTGATCACATCCACCTGGAGAGCCGTTTGATCGACAATTGTTTCCTTTGAAAGTATGATGCACACACTGTCATTTGACATCTTTGAACCTCCTTGTTTTAGATGCATCCCGCAAGACAAATCGTACGCCAGACTATGGATGTCGATGCAACTGGGTTCCCGGCCATTCTAGTCGACCTCTTGACCAGGCAGGGCTATCACTGGTACCATGAGTACACAGTTCACGAGGACTACTGCAAGTTCAACCAGGAGCAGTACCATGCTCTGGTTCATATCTTCGATCGGCAGAACATCTCCATCACTAAGTTGCACACCTATCATGGTGTTGGAGTGACCGTTTATATGTCAGTCCATGATGCTGACTATGCTGCTATCGTCCATCTCCATGGAGAGCATCCCCGCTTGGAGGAGACTGGATTTAGATACATCCCGTATGTCCCTGTTGGGGATGAGACTGGATACTACACCGCTGTCTGCACCCCTTACGGGCGACGTCGTTACGACCCGCTGGTTCTGGTTTAGTACACCGAGGCTCTGGATCGTACTGCCCGAGCTCTTGCTTTCGAGTTGTACGCCACTCGTCCTCGTCTTCGGGATGCTCTAACATAGTTGCTGCCAGCAATCAGTGCGAGGATGAATCCTGAGTACATCCTTTACCCGCGCAGGACAGAGTTTCCACCAGACCTTGAGTGGCCTGCTGTTGGAGGTTGTACTCCTCCACATGGGCCTCTGCTCCCCGTACGGGACTAATACGTCTCCAACATATCTATAATTTTTTACTGTTCCATGCTATTATATTATCATTTTAGGATTCTTTTTGAGTAAGAATTTACCAATTTATATTTTTTTGAGCACTAACCTATTGACCCAGTGCCTAGTGCGAGTTACTATTTTCTGCGTGTTTTTTACTTTTCAGGTTTACAGTACCAAACGAAGTCCAATTTCCCAAAAACTTTTTTATGATTTTTCTGGACCAAAAGAAGACCTGGAAGCTTCGGTAGAAGACCGGAGGTCGCATGAGGGACGCACAAGCCAACAGGGCGCGCCCTGATGGCTTGTCCCTCCCTGGTGGCCCTCCTACCCCCGTTCTTTGGCATATAAATTCACATATATTGCAAAAACCCTAGAGGGCATCCCGAAACACTTTTTTCGCCGCTGCAAGTCTCTGTTCCATTGCGATCCCATCTGGAGCTCCGTTCCGGCACCCTACCGGAGGGGGGATCGATCACGGAGGGCCTCTTCATCAACCTTGCTGCCCTCATGATGATGTGTGAGTAGTTCACCATGGACCTACGGGTCCGTATTTAGTACCTAGATGGCTATCTCTCTCTCTTTTGATCTTCAATACAATGATCATCGCATCTTCGCTTTGATCTATCCGATGTAATTCTTTTGTACAGTGTGTTTGTTGGGATCCGATGAATTGTGGGTTTATGTTTTAGATTATTCATGAAAAGTACTTGAGTCACATATGAATATTATGATTCTTATTTGCATGATCATTATAGCTTCGTATATCTCTCTAATCTATTGAAATAGTTTGGCAAACTAGATTGATATTTCTTCAGTGAGAGGGGTGTGATGTAGTGGGTTCAATCTGGCGGTGCTCTATATCCCAGTGACAGAAGGGGACAAGACACGTCTTTGTATTATTGCCACTAAGGATGAAATGATGGGGTTAGTTTATATTAATTGAATTCTCTTTTCCTACATCATGTCAATGTTCTCCAAGCATTTGTTTTACTTAATACTCTAGATGCATGCTGGATAGCGGTCGATGGGTGGAGTAATAGAAATAGGTGCAGGCAGGAGTCGGCCTATTTGCTTATGGACGTGATGCCTATATATACATGATTATTTCCGTGAATATCACATATCTATGCGTTTTTCTATCAATTGTCCAACAGTAATTTGTTTACCCATCGTATATTGCCTACATGAGAGATGCCGCTAGGGAAAACTATGGCCCCCGGGTCTATTCACTTACATCTTTACAAAACCTATCATTACCTTGCTGCCATTTTTTACCTTTTATTTTATTTTGCAATTATCTACACACTTCACTTGCTTGCAAATAACGAGATCAAGGGGATTGACAACCCTCTTGCCGCGTTGGGTGCAAGTTGTTTGCTCTTTTGTGTGCAACTGCTGAAGACGGTTGAGGATTGATATTCCTATTGGTTTGATAAACCTTGGTTTCTTAACTAAGGGAATACTTATCCGTATTGTGATTTAATTAGCCGTACCTCTTCATGAAAAACCCAACGCAGATCACAAGTATCAGGGACCAAGTTCTGAATCAGAGTCTTCACGGAGCGCATGATCCTTATATCGAGGGCACCCTGCGTCGTCACCTGCAACTACCTGGCTTCAGTGGTTGTCCCCGACGTTGATGTAGCAATCGCTATGTCCCGTTGTTGTATCCCTCTACCGCGTGCCTGCGTGCTGCCTAGTTTGTCTAGGTTATTTTCCTTTCCGAACTTATGACCGCTGGCTTGTAATAGACCTATGTATGGATCTGTATGTCATGTTTGACTACTATGACGTATCTACTGCAGTTCTTTCTTTGTGGATGTTACCTCATGAATGATTCCTTGTCTTTGCTTTTACTCAATGCTAAACTACCACTGTTACAATTTGACAGAATGGTTAGACCAGTTGGTCGTGACCGTGGTGCCAACGCGCCACCAATGCCCGAATATATGGCTAGAATGATACAACAGTTTGAGCTGAACCGCCAGTTTATGCAAGAGCTTATGGATCAATTCCCGCGGCCGAACATAAATCAGCAGCCATCCCCAATAACCCTGCAAGACTTTGTGCACCTCAAGCCTGTTGTCTATCGTATCTCAACTCAACCCCTTGATGCTGATGACTTGCTCCGCGACATCACGTATGAATTGGAGTCTGCCAACGTCGCCCTTGCCAACTATGTCACCTTTGCAGCTTACTTCCTGAAGGGTCCCGCTGCTCAATGGTGGGACAGTCACCGGCATTCATAGCCTGTTGGAAGCATCATTACCTGGCCGGAGTTCCAAGCCGCCTTTCGTGCTCGCTACATTCCTCACGGAATCATCGACAGGAAGAAGCGAGAGTTCTGCAACCTCACACAGGGCAACAAGACCATAGATGCTTATCAATGGGAGTTCCTTGAGTTGTCTCGCTATGCTGAAGAAGATATCGCTACTGATGCTCGCAAACAGGAAAAGTTCCATGAAGGACTTCATCCTGATATCAAGCTCGCGCTCCTTGTTCAAGACTTTGCTGACTTTGCCACCTTGGTGAACAAGGCCATTCAGGTTGAGACTGGTCTGCAGGAATACATGGAAGGCATCAAGCGCAACTGTGACGTGGGTCCATCTTCGGGCTCATCATCATAGAAGCGTCGGATATGGATTCCCCACAACATGTACCATGCACCTGCTCCTGCTCCAAGGCCGTCCTATGTTGCGCCTCGTCTGCCTCCTCCACCACCTAGGCAGCCGAGACTTCCAGCTGCACCACCCCGAGCTCCTGCTCTCCGTCCCAATGACGGGTTGTGCTTCAAGTGTGGTCGTCCAGGTCATCGTGCCAGAGAATGCACGCAGAATCAGAATCAGCTTGCACTGCCTTCAACTGGCAGTGGTAACAACCAACCCTGCAATAACAATGTCAGGCCTTCTTATGTTCGTGGTTAGGCTAACAAAATTGAACTGAATGAAGCTCAAGAACAGCCTGCTACTATGATGGGTACTCTTCTTGTTAACTTAGTACCAGCTTCTGTATTGTTTGATACAGAAGCATCTCATTCTTTTATGTCAGAAGATTTTGCATACATGCATGGCATTAAATACGAAGAGATGAACACTCCACTAGTGGTATACACCCCCGCAGGCCAATGTTGAACCTCCATGGTTAGCCAAAACGTCACCATTGAAATTGAAGGGTTGGAATTCCATGTCTCTCCCATTATTTTGAAGTCTTCCAATATTGACCTCATTCTAGGAATGGACTGGTTGAAAACTCATACTACTTCAATCGTTTGCGCCACAAAAACCGTCCATCTCCTACATCCATCTAATGAGATAGTAAGCTACCATGCTCATCTTGTTCAAGATGCCAAAGCCCGGATTTATTTATTAAATGCATTGAATGCGTCACCTCTTGAGGGGATTGAAGGCATTCCAGTTGTTTGTGACTTCCAAGATGTCTTTCCGGAAGAACTTCGAGGAGTTCCCCCTGTTAGAGTTGTCGAGTTTGTCATCGACTTAAAACCAGGCACCACTCCTATCGCCAAACGACCTTATAAGATGCCTCCTCACGAACTCCTTAAACTTAAGGAAGAAATCGACAATTCACTTTGTAAAGGTTTCATTCGTCCAAGTTCCTCTGCCTAGGGAGCACCTTCTCTCTTTGTCAAGAAGAATGATGGTACAAATCGTCTGGTCCAAGACTACCGACCCATCAACCAAGCAATAATTCAGAACAAATATCCACTTCCTCGGATCAACGATCTGTATGATTAACTTGCTGGTTCCTTCGTATTTTCTAAACTCGACTTGTGGTTGGGTTACCACCAGATCCGAGTTCGTGATGAGGATATTCCAAAGACCGCATTCGTTACTCGCTATGGTTCATATGAGTACACCGTCATGTCTTTCGGTTTAACCAATGCTCCAACAACATTCTCTCGTTTGATGAACTATATCTTCATGGAATACCTCGACAAGTTCGTCGTGGTTTATCTGGATGATATCCTGGTGTTCTCCAAGAATAAACAAGAACATGCTGAACATCTTCGTCTTGTATTGGAAAAGCTTCAAGAGCATCAACTATATGCCAAATACTCCAAGTGTGAGTTCTGGTTGTTCAAAGTGACCTACCTTTGTCATGTGATCTCTAAGGACGGTATTGTGGTTAACCCAGAACGCGTTCGGGATATTCTTGACTGGACTCCCCCGAAGAATGTCAAGCAAGTCAGAAGTTTTCTTGGACTCGCTAGCTATTGCCGCCGTTTTGTCGAGAACTTCTCCAAAAATTCCAAACATTTAACTTATCTGCTTCAGAAAGGCGTTACGTTTGAGTGGACAGAAAAATGTCAGGAAAGTTTCCAGGCACTCAAGAACAAGCTGACATCTGCTCCAGTGCTTGCTCATCCATATTCTCGTAAGGACTTTGTCATTTATTGCGACGCATCCCGTCAAGGAGTAGGCTGTGTCCTAATGCAAGAGCGTAGGGTGATTGCTTATGCCTCACAACAGTTGCGCCCTCATGAAGAGAACTATCCATGGCTACGATTATCTATGCACTCTTATTATGGTGACATTACCTTCTCATAATCGTTGTGAGATCTACACCGACGTTCAAAGTCTAAAGTATCTATTTACTCAACCAGATCTGAATCTCCGTCAGAGGCGATGGATGGAGGCAGTTATAGACTATGACTGTGGTATTTCTTACACCCCTGGCAAGGCTAATGTCATGGCCGATGCCTTGAGTCGAAAAGCTTATTGCAACAACCACATGGCTCAGAAGGCTCAACCCCGCCTTCATGAAGAACTTCGCAAGTTGAACCTTCACATTGTTCCACAGGGTTCTCTTAATAACCTTGTCCTGGAACCGACTCTTCAAAAAGCTATCAAGTCCGCACAAGATAAGGACACTAAAATTGATGGGATTAAAAGTGATCTTGCCTCTGAGAAAGCCAAGGACTTCTCGTTGGATGAAGGTGGAGCTTTGTTCTTCATAGATCGCCTTGTGGTACCTCAATTCGACCTTATGACAGAGAATGTAATGAAAGAAGCACATGACACACCCCTGTCTATTCACCCGGGAAGTACCAAGATGTATCTAGACATTCGTCCGAAATATTGGTGGTCTAAGGTGAAACAAGACATTGCTCGCTATATTGAAGAATGTGACGTTTGCCATCGCGTCAAAGCAGAACATCAGAAACCTGCTGGACTTCTGCAACCACTGCCTATTCCTGAATGGAAGTGGGATAAAGTTCAAATGGATTTCATCACTGGCCTCCCCAAATCACAACAGGGTCATGATGCTATTTTTGTCGTCATCGACCAATTCTCCAAAGTTGCACACTTTCTGCCAGTTAAGGAAACTATCACTGCTAGTCAATTAGCGAACTTGTATATCTCCAGAATTGTGTCACTCCACGGCATTTCGAAAGAGATCAGTTCAGACCAAGGCAACATTTTCACCTCGAAGTTCTGGGATAGTCTCCAAGAAGCTATGGGAACTCATATAACCCGGAGCACTGCTTATCACCCCCAGTCCCAAGGTCAAGTTGAGCGAGTTAACCAAATACTAGAAGATATGTTGCGTGCTTGTCTCATCTCCTTTGGCAAGAAGTGGGAAGAATCTCTCCCGTATGCTGAATTTTATTATAACAACAGCTATCAAGCTAGCTTCAAGATGCCCCCCTTCAAGGTATTATATGGACGTAAATGTCGAACCCCTCTGAATTGGTCAGAAACTGGGGAACGACCACTCATCGGTCCGGATATTATCCAACAAGCGGAAGAGCAAGTTCGCATTGTCCGGGATAATCTCCAGGCGGCCCAGTCCCGTCAGAAGAGCAATTATGACCATAAACATTGGGGACATACCTATAACCATGGTGATCAACCTTATCTGCGTGTCACTCCTATGAGATGCACTCATCGTTTTTGTGTAAAGGGCAAGTTAGCTCCTCGCTACATTGGTACTTTCCGCATTCTCACCAGGCGTCGATATATGGCTTATAAATTGGAACTGCCACCGCAATTCTCTCATGTCCATGATGTCTTCCATGTTTCGCAACTTCGTCGTTGCTTCAAGGACCCGCACCGGGAAGTGGATCCTGACTTGATCGAAGTGCAAGATGATCTCACTTACAAAGAGCATACGATCCGCATACTTCAAGAAGCTGAACGTCGAACCCGCCAGAAGGTTGCCAAGTTCCTCAAAGTACAGTGGTCGAATCATACTAAAGATGAAGCCACTTGGGAACGCGAAGATAATATGCGTGCGGAATACCCCGATCTTTTCCCTTCTACCTCTTAATTCTCGGGCGACGAGAATTTCTTTTAGAGGAGGAGAGTTGTAACACCCCTGTAATTAAGCTGCAGTAATCCCTCTATGATTAGGCTAAGGATTTTTGCTAAACAGTGCTTGATCATCTTTGATCCATATCTCATTTCAAATTCCACTTTAAATTCCACTTCAAATAATAAGTGAAATAAATAAATTCACAAACATGAAAACGAAAATGTTCTTAGTGTTGCAAATAATCCCTGGATATTTGTCATGGTGAAACCAACTTTTTATAAAGCCCTAAAACGTTTAAAACAGAGGTCAAAACAATAATATAAATGTCTTTTAAATTATGAAAATGCCGAACTACTTTAAATAAATCTCAAACTTTTTGTGGCGGTGCATAATATTGCATTACTAATAATGGGCCAAGTTCCATAAATTGCAAAATTCAAATGGTATTAAAAATAAATGCAAAACAAAAAAGAAATAAGAAAACAGAAAATAATAAAGAAAAGAGATAAGTCTACCTGTTCACCTGGGCCTCTAGTGCACAGGAGAGGCCCAGCCCACCAGCGCCCCCTTCTTCAACCCCTGTTCACCAGGGACGCGCTGGCCGCGAGCGCAGCGTCCACGCCCCAGATCGCCATGTGTCGGCCATCCGCGACCTCCCCGTTGTCCCCCCGTGCGCACAAGGTCGTCGTCGACCCCCCCCCCCCCCGAGCAAACCCTAACCCTTAGATCCCCTTCCCCCTTCCCGCTTTCTTCTCCCACGTGCACACCCGAGGTGCCGTCGCCATGGCCGACCTCGCTCGCACGCTCACCATCGTCTCCGCGGGCTAGTAGCGTGTCCACGAGCTCCGTCGTGCTCCTCTTCATCTTCCTCGCCCACGAGCTCGAGCCCGGAGCCCCCACAGTGCCTCCCCGCTGTCGTCTTCAACCTCGGGACTCCGCCGTCGCCATCTTCGATTCGGCCGCACCGAGCCTTCCCCGAGCCCGCATTGCACCCCTACATGCTCATCGTGAGCCTCCCTCGCTTTCCTCTCTCTCTCTCTCTGCGCTCGCGCACGCCCTCTAGCCCCCCTCACCACCATGGCCGAAGCTCGCCGCCGCGCGAGCTCGTCGACAACACGTCTCTAGTGACCTTTTGGTCACGCACATGCGCCCGTTGGCTTCGCTGCGTCGCGTAGACCCCTCTAGCCTTTTCGTTTGCACGTTTGCGTGCCGCAGCACCGTCCCGTCGAGGCCCGAGCTCCGGCCACCCCAGCAGTTGCCACCACCACCATCGAACGTGGCTTGCTCCGCTCGTTCGATCCCGACCTGCCCCGTGTAAAATGGCCACGTGTAGATGAATCCTAACGGCATCTCGAGACGCTCCGCCGCGGAAATGGCCACCGGAGCAACTCCAGCGCCGCCTGCCGACGTGGCCGGCCACCGAGGCCCACCTGGGTCACTGCCAGTGGTCCCCTGGCCCCAGTTGACAGGGTTGACCCAGTCAACTATGCTGATTGGGCAGCCCCAGTCACTGACTGGTGGGCCACCCCCTAATTAACTAGTTAACAAATTAAAATAATAAGTCACTCACATGTGGGACCTACTCGCTAATTAATCCATCTTTGTTAAATTAAACCTTGTTTAACTCCATTGTCTAGGACATGTGGGACCTAGCTGTTAGGTTTGACGTGGACCAACTGGGTTGACTGTTGACGTCATGCTCACATAGTGCTGATGCAATAAATGATTTTTGAATTAATAATAATTCTAGAAATGATTAAAACTTTGAAAAATCATATAAAATAATTCGTAAGTCGGATGAAAATAATTTATATATGAAAGTATCTCAAAAAAATAAAACAAAATCCGAATACGCTGTCCGTTCATCTGTCACATGCCTATAGCATGATGAACATGGAACTTTCCCCTCCGGATGATCTATCCGATAAATGCCTAAGATCCGGGAAATATCCACAGATATTTTCTCGTTCTGTCTGTAACACGTAGCACTAGGTTAGGTCAACCCTTAACACTGCATATTGTCATGTCATGCATCGCGATGCATTTTTTTGCTTTATATTTATTGTTTGTTAGCCCTCTTCTCTCCTATAGACCGCGAGACCGACGCTACTACCGGGTATGACTACACCACTGACGTCCGGCCACTTGCAGCAGAGTTTCCAGGCAAGCAAAACCCCTTGATCATTCCTATATCTCCCATTCCTTCTCTCTCATGCTTGCATTACATTTTTCTACTGTTGTAAATAGCTCCTATTCTGATGCATAGACTGTTTTTGTAACTTGTTGTTGTACTATACCTGTCTATCCTAAATGCTTAGTATAGGTTGGCTAGTGATCCATCAGTGGCCCCTCACCTTGTCCCTGTTGCCCCTGCTTCATCATCAATGACTCGATTAACGTGATCGACGCCCTAAGCCCGAGACATCACCTCACACCCCCTTAGTTTTATGACTCCGCAGAGCTACTATCGAATGACGAGGGTCATACGTCGTAACGCACTCCTGATGATAACTTTGTAGCGAAGCTAGTCGGTCATGGATTACGGAGGGTGATTCCTCCTTCGCCACTCCCGATAACGACTCTGTCGTGCAACACCTCAAGTGTGAACCCTTCGAGGGTGATTCCTCCAAGGTCACCTTGACGGTTTCATCGAGTGGAATCCTCCGAGGGTGATTCCTCAGATTCCCCCTTGATGTTATGGACACACGGTTACTTTGACTTTACCCCAGAACCACGTGAAAGACGAGTCAGCCTCGAGGGGTACCCGCGAGGGAAATGTGAAAGACGGGTTGGCCCCGAGGGGTACCCGCGAGGGAAATGTGAAAGACGGGTCACCCCGAGGGGTACCCGCGAGTGATGTGTAGTCGGGTTGACCAAGAAGGTATGCGCGAGATAACTACGCGGCACGGCCGGGCATTCTTAGCCCTTGACATAAGTCCGAGAAATGGGGCGACATGACCATAGATCGTGGATCATTGATCATCTTCGCGCGCTTCTCAAGACACTAACGAGTTTGGATATGTGATCTGAGTAGGCCTCTGGCCTTTTTCGCACTGACCACAACGCGGGGATAAGTATGGGCAGTCTGCGTCGTACATTCTCCCGAAAGCTCTTCAGATGTCGCAATGAGCGGCATGCGCCTGGGTGGCCCGCGTAAGCACTTGCTTTGTATAAAGAGGTGCCAGGACTGACACTGGCCATCCTCGTAACATGCAGGAGTGCTTAGGGTGATGGGCCCATGACCCCTGAGCACTTAGGATTTAGACCGGCGTGTTGACTTCTCTGTTGAGCCTAGGTAGGACTACGACGTGTTGATAGACTGAGGCCGCGCATGACCTGGAAAGTGTGTCCGGCCAGAGTTAATCGAGCATGTTGGGTAAGTTTGTGCACCCCTGCATGGAAGTTTATCTATTCGAATAGCCGTGTCCACGGTAACGGACGCTCGGAGTTGTATCCCGATATGTACAACTAGAATTGGATACTTGTGACATTAAAATGGAATTGGTGGCTCTGGGATTGCTTTCTCACAGGGAGTCGAGGAAGGATCTCTGGGCATTACTACAACATACTTATACTATGCTAATCTACACTCTTCTAATGCTGCAAGACTCTGAAGAGACTAGTCTTCAATAGGACTAGGCCTTCCCTTCCATTCTGGCATTTTTGCAGTTTAGTCCAAATATATAGCCCCATTCCTTTGATACTGATGCATACTTAGCATAGATGTAATGTAAGTCTTGCGAGTACTCTGGATGGGTACTCACAGTTGCTTTGCTCCCCTTTTCCCCTTGGTACGATTACTGCAATCAGATGACGGAACCCAGGAGCCAGCTGATCCTGCCGACGGTGACTACTACTCCGACGGAGCCTAATATTACGTGGAGGCTGCCCCTAACTAGCAGTAGATAGGAGGCTCCCAGGTAGGAGGCCTTGCCTTTTCGATCCATGTTGATGTTTGTGCTAGCCGTCTTAAGGCAAACTTGTTTACTTATGTTTGTACTCAGATATTATTACTTCCGCTGACTTGTTTAAATCTGAGCTTATGTATTTGAGCCCTCGAGGCCCCTGGCTTGTAATATAAAGCTTGTATGACTTTAATTTGTGTCTAGAGTTGTGTTCTGATATCTTCCCGTGAGTCTCTGACCTTGATCGTGCGCATTGCGTGCATGATTAGTGTACGGTCAAGGCGGGGGCGTCACACTTTGTCCTCGGCAATGACACCTAGGTCGCCGCCATCACCTGGTGCTTCTTCCCGACCGCCACACCTGCTGCATCTCCTATACGTGCATCATCTCCACTGCCTGCTCCAACTCCTGTGGTTTCGGGACCTCACACACGCAGTCACAGTGACATTGTTTGTCCCAAAGAACGTATTGATGGCACGGTTTCTTGGCATGCAACTTGTATGGCTCATGCGGTCTCGGATCCAACAATTGAACCCCGTCATTATCAAGCTGCTGTGAGTATTACACAGTGTCGGGCTGTTATGGATCAGGAGTATCATGGTCTCCTCCAATAACACATGGTGTCTGGTTCCTCCTTCACTTGGTGTTAATATCATTGACTCCAAATGTGTGATTAAAGTGAAGAAACATCTCGATGGCTCCATTGAGCGCTACAAGGCCCGCTTGGTTGCAAAAGGTTTCAAACAACACCACGGTCTTGACTATTAGGATACTTTCGCCGACTTGTCAATCCCACTACCATTCACCTCTTGTTATCTGATACGTCTCCAACATATCTATAATTTTTTGATTGTCTCATGCTATCATATTATCAATCTTATATGATTTAGAGGCCATTTTATATCATTTTTGTGAACTAACCTATTAATCTAGTGCCAAGTGCCAGTTCCTGATTTTTGTCTATTTTTTGTTTCGCAGGAAACCAATACCAAACGAAGTCCAAATGGAACGAAGTCCAAACGGAGGGGGAATCTATCATGGAGGCTATCTTCATCAACTTTGTTGCCTCCATGATGATGCGTGAGTAGTCCCACACACCTATGGGTCCATAGTGATTAGCTAGGTGGCTCTATCTCCCTCCCTCTATCTTTGATCTTCAATACAATGTTCTCTTCGGAGAACTATCCGACATAATCTTATTTTGCGGTGTGTTTGTTGGGATCCGATGAATTGTGGGTTTATGATCAAATTATTCACTGAAAGTAATTGAGTCAAGTCTGAACTTTATTACGTGTGATTGTTATAGCTATGTATGCTTTCTGATCTATGAGTTCGCCAAGTGAGTAGATCATTAGAGGGAGTAGTGTAATCTTGCGGTGTCCTCACCTCGTGACAAAAGGGGTAGCGAGGCATGTATTTGTATTGTTGAAACTAAGGATAAATCGACGGGTTATGAACATATTGCTTGTCTTACTTTGTCTACATTATGTCATCTTGCTTAAAGTGCTACTCGGTTTGTCATGAACTTAATACCATAGATGCATGCTAGATAGCTGTCGATTGGTGGAGTAATAGTTGTAGATGCAGAATCGTTTCGGTCTACTTGTAATGAACGTAATGGCTATGTACATGATCATGACATGAATAACGTCATAACTATGCACTTTTATATCAATTTCCCAATAGTAATTTGTTTACCCACTGTATGCTATGTTCTTGAGAGAGATGTTGTAGATCACTAGAAGTGTGTGTCTAGAGGGGGGGGGGGTGAATAGACTACTTGCAAGAATTAAAACCTAAAATTTTCCCAAGTTAATTAGTGGACAGTTTTAGCAATTATAAAAAGTCTAATGCACCCTACACATGCTAGTCAACAAGTATGGTAGCGGAAAGTAAGACAAGCACATGTAAGAGAGAGTGGAGATAGGAAGATCAAACGCAATTAGGGGACGCAAGGATTTTTCCCGTGGTTCCGATAGGTGGCGCTATCGTACATCCACGTTTATGGAGTCATCAACCCACAGAGGGTAACAGTCGCGAGAGTCCACGGAGGGCTCCACCCATAAGGGTCCACGAAGTAGCAACCTTGACTATTCCATAACGGCTTCCGTCCATGAAGGACTAGCCTCACTATGGGTAGATCTTCACGAAGTAGGCGATCTCCTTGCCCGTACAAACTCCTTGGTTCAACTCCACAATACGAAGTAGGAGGCTCCCAAGCGACACCTAACCAATCTAGGAGGCACCACCCTCTAAAAGGTAATAGGCTCGATAATGTCGATGAACTCCTTGTTCTTGTGCTTCAAGATGATAGACTCCTCAAAACTCAATCACCCTCTCACAGATTTGGCTTTGGTGGGAGAGATTGATTGGGTGGAAAGCAACTTGGGGAGACTAGAGATCAAGATTCATATGGATGGAGTGGAATGGCTTGATCTCAACACATGAGTAGGTGGCTCTCTCTCAGAAAATCTGATGGGATAAGTGGGGATCTGTTCTGAGTGCTTCTCTTGCGAGTGAGTGGTGGTGGAGGGGTATACATAGGCATCTCCAAAAATCCAACCGTTACACCTAAAGTGACCAACTCGGTGACACCGAAGTATAAAACTCGGTGGTACCGAGTTACTCCAAAGGTAGCAACTTTTGAATCTCGGTGAGACCGATACAATGATCTCGGCAGTACCGATGAGGTGACCAACGGTCAGTTTCCACAACTCGGTGACGCCGATCCAAAATCTCAGAAATTTCGATTTTAAGAATCGAGGTAACAGAAAGTTGGCAAGCTGAACTCGGTGGCACCGAAGCGGAATCGGTTGCACCGAAGATCTAGGGTTTGGCATGGGTCTGTTTGGGGTGGGAATCGGTGGGGCCGAGTGGGAAATATTGGTAGCACCAATTTTCATGATAGGCTTGGACATACTTTTGTGGAAGAGCTTGTGGGTGTTTTTGGTGACTATCACTTGTGCACGTGGAGCATATTGTTCACCAACAGTACCTCACCCCCTTTTAATAGTATTGGCTTTCCTATGGACTCAAGGTGATTTCTCACAAAGTAAAGTGTAGAGTCCTCTTGCTTGAAGCTTTGCCAATCCAATTCCTTGCATCTAGGGGTATCTCCTCACAATCCTTTTTGCCAACCCATCTTCCTCTATGGACTTTTATCTGAAATACACTAGGTAGAAATATTAGTCCAAGTGACAATGTATGTTATCATGAATTATCAAAACCACCAAGGGAGCATATTGTGCTTTCAGATGCCTCTAGTGAAAACTCTGGTCCCCTGGGTCTATCAAATATATTTACTAAAAACCTATTTACCTTCCTGTAAATATTTACCTTTTATTTTATTTCAGTTATATATTTATCTATCTACCACTATCAAATTTGATATTTGCAATTTATGAGTACAAGGGGAGTGACAACCCTCTTGCCCATGTTGTGTGCAAGTATTTTGTTCTTGTGTCTGTAGGTACTGTTGACGGGTGTTTACTTTACCCTACTATTGGTTCGATAAACCTTGGTTATCACTAAGGGAAATACTTGTTACTATTTAGTACATCCATCCCTTCCTCTTCGGGGAAAAACCCAACGCATATACACAAAGTACAATTATTATGTCGGTTACTCATGGTTGGTCACTTCGACAGTTGGATTTCCAGAATGCTTTTCTTCATGGTGTATTCGAGGAGGAAGTTGACATGATATAGCCACCAGGGTTTGTTGATCCTGGTAATCGTCGTCACGTTTGTCGCTCGGGAAAAGCACTATATGGTCCGGAGCAGGCTCCTCGTGCTTGGCATGCCCGTCCTGCGACTGCTCTACATGCTCATGGTTTTATTGCATCTATGTCTGATACATCACCGTTTCTCTTCCAGCATTCATATGTCACTATGTATGTTTTTGTTTATGTTGACGATATCATTCTTGTCAGTTCCTCGGTGCCTTCTGCCAGCCATCTTCTGTCAGCTTTTCATTTTGATTTTGCTATTAAGGACCTTGGAAAGCTTCTTTTTTTTGTTGGGCTTGGAGGTTGCTCACACTTCAAATGGACTATATCTCACTCAGAAGAGGTATTTCTTGAATCTCTTGCGTCGTGCCGGTATACTCAAATGCAACCCCTCCTCCACACCCATGTCCGCTACTGACAAGATTTTTGTTGTTGATGGTGATCATCTTTCTCGAAAATCCCGATGATGCTACTCAGTATCGTAGTCTTGTTGGTGGCGTGCAATACCTCACTACCACCGGACAAAATATTCTCTTTGCGGTTAATCGTGTTTGTCATTATCTTCATGCACCACGAGACTCGAATCAGTCTGTTGTGAAGTGCATTATTTGTTATGTTCGCCTCACAGCCTCGTATGGATTACACCTTCGGATTGCTCCTGGTGATGAGGTCACCTACCCTTGGTAGGGTCATGGACCTTACATCTAGGACACACCTGGAGTCCTACAAGTTCATGGAAGTCTCTGGACTAACTTGGCATTCGGACGAATGTACTAGATCTACTCGGATCCTTGGAAGTCACTCGGACGTCGTTAGCCAGTCGACCAGTCTTTGGCACTTGGACGTGAAGAAGCAGAGGCGACGTGGGAGCTACAACGTTCGAGGGACTTAATTAGTATAAAGTGCTGTGAAGACTACGTTACCTGTAACGCGTCTAGTTTGTTGGGTTCTACCGTAGGTGCATCGTATGCGAATTAAAATTTTCCTACGCGCAGAACATCCAAGAACATGCTATGGAGATGGATCAATGTTCGTTACCACTAGACGCACAGTGCCGCGCAGCGGAAGTAGAGTTGGGGAAGCGCGTTCGCGTTGTCCGTCTCCTCCTCGTCCGATATCCCTTGAGCAGCCGATCCGATCTCCCTCACGCAGCCGATCGCCGGATCCCAAGTACAGGTGCGCATGCAGGAGGAACACCGTGCGGCGGACTGCTAGGTCCGATCACACAGTCGGCGGCGGCAAGTGGAGGTGGCTAGTTGCAACACATGCAAAGCCCTAATGACGGCACCGAAGCAATCAACCACATGTGTGTGCTGCACCTCCACTATATATAGGCATCCGGCGCGGGCTCAACTCTTGGGCCTCGCACGGATCCTAGAGCCCACGTGTTCCTTCCCTTAAGCGCGTGACCCCTGAGGTTCTCATTCACTTGGTCGCGAGTTAGATCACATCCGACTCGACTAGTCGGTAGCGGCCTCTAGCAAAGCGTGCTGACTCCAAGTGTCCGATGAAGCTGGTTAGGCGAACCTGTACATCACACTTCTGTTCCCTTTGCGACACGATATATGTTGTCCTGCTCAAGGCGACATGGTCATCCTTGTGCAGCACGACCTCTCTCTCATTTTGGTGAATCCGACCAACACTTTGGATTATCTCATAATCCTCATAGCATGGCCATGCTTATCCAGGTCGGATCACCCGAGGGGCCCAGAGTATATCTCTCCTGATCGGAGGGGCAAATCCCATCTTGCTCAACCATCTCTCGCAGCATTGGTCAGGACAAACCCGAAACCCACCTTTATAACTACCCAGTTACGGAGTAGCATTTGGTCATCCCAAAGCAGGTCTATCACCATCCCGAGTACATGCGTCAGCTCATGTCTTAGGACATAGACCGTATGTTGTACTAGAGACTCACAAATGACCTATCGTTGCGTCTCATAGTTGGGTCTGTCCAACTCAGACCTTATCTCGACTGGGATCCGACTACGTGGAATCTGACCAGATCTTTCTGAGTCCATATTATCCGGTTAGCATCCAGTGCTATATGGTCAGCGAGACCGGACCATCCACCGTGTCATATGCTAGTCTAACTGGTTGCGCGTCCACACAACCCTTTCGACTAGGGACCATTTAGGACAGTCATCATACAATGCGTAGTCTCACAAACAAGTCACGTACTTGTTAATACACATCATTGATAATGTCCAAGGACTATCTTTATTCATAAATACATAGGAAATATCATCATACATGATTGCCTCTAGGGCATATCTCCAACATAGTGAACGCAACCGTTTCTAGTAACTCCAGCAGTTACCGTCATTTATTGCCCTAGTAATGGCACTCGGCTGGAGGTGGCGCACTCTATATAAGCCACCCCCTGGTGCCAGAGCGAGGGTCACGAACTCTCTGTATTCAGATACATACATAAGCAAACACTAAGCCCCCGGGCTTGAGACGCAGGGTCTTTACCACTTCCGAGTGGGGCCTGAACTCGTACATCCGAGTGTTACACTTGCGCCATAGCTAGGCTTCGCCCTTACTCTTACGTACCTGTGACGCCCCCATTCTCGTCCGTACGCTAATCATGCACACAATGCGTACGACCAAGATTAGGGACTCACTGATTGATACCAAAACACGACAAAAGACACAAATACAAAGTCATACAGCTTCATATTACAAGCCAGGGGCCTCGAGGGCTCGAATACAAAGCTCGACATAAACACGAGTCAGCGAAAGCAAATATATCTGAGTACAGACATAAGTTAGACAGGTTTGCCTTAAGAAGGCTAGCACAAACATAAACAACGGATCGAAAGAGGCGAGGCCTCCTGCCTGGGAACCTCCTAACTACTCCTGGACGTCGGAGAAGTCTACGTCGTAGTAAGCTCCATCCTGCTGGTAGGGGCCTCCGTCGGGGTAGTAGTAGTCGGCATCTCTAGCGTAGTCCACATCCTGGGCTCCATCGTCTGAACGCAGCAACGTATCGAAGGGGAAAAGGGGAGCAAAACAGCTGTGAGTACTCATCCAAAGTACTCGCAAGACATACATCAGAATTATGCTAAGTATGCACCATTATCAAGGGAGGGGTTATATCTGGACTGACTGCAGAAAGCAAGAATAGGGGGAAGACCTAGTCCTATCGAAGACTAGCATCTTCAACATCTTGCAGCATTAGAAGAGTCCAGATTGGTATCTCATACATATAGTCATATTGTTGTAATAAATTTTAATTAAGTAAACTCGCCCAGAGATCCTTCCCCGACTCCCTGCGAGGAAGCAATCTCGGAGCCACAATTCATTTTTAATTAGTTTATGATTATAGTTGTAGTAGGTCAAAGCACAACTCCAAGTCGTCCTGTTACCGTGGACACGGCTATTCGAATAGTTTATTTCCCTGCAGGGGTGCACCACATTACCCAACACGCTCGATAAGCTCCGGCCGGATACAATTTTCTGGTCATACCCGGCCTCGGCCGATCGACACGACATAGTCCTACCTAGGCTCAACAGAGAGGCCAGCACGCCGGTCTACATCCTAATGGCTCGGGGTCTTGGGCCATCGCCCTCGCCACCCTGCACGTTACGCCATCGGCCGGGACCAGTCCTAGCACGCCCTCCATCAGGGTCCCTGCGTTCCAGACCACCCGGGCGCGAGTCGAAAAATGTGGCATCTGAAGAGCTTTCAGGAGAATGTACGCCGCCGAGTAGCCCATACTGATTACTTCGCGTGGTGGTTAGTGCGTATTAGGCCAACGACCTAACTCAGATTAAATACTCAACCCATTAGCAATTTTATCAGTGATCAATAACACTCGGGTGCCTTCCGGCGCACCCCACCAAATCTCCGGATGCCTTGCGGCGCATCCCACCAAATCTTTCTCTCGCGGGTACCCTTGGGGCCGACCCGTCTTAACAAGTAACAGTAACGAGGTCATAGTAACTGTGTGTCTATACATCAAGTGGAGATCCGAGGAATCACCCTCGATGGATCCCACTCGAGGTATGAGTAAGGCAAGAGTCGATACCGATAAATGGGAGGGAGGAACCACCCTCGATACCCATGACCGATAACTACGCTACAGAATTAACACGGGGAGTGCTAAGTGAGGTATCACCCTCGGCACTCGGTAGTAGCTCTGTAGTGCCATACTAAAGGGGTGTGGGGTGATGTGTCGGTAACGGCTTGTCAGTCTTATCAACTGAGTCTTCTGTCTTCAAGTCCTCGGTGTCATCGATGAAAGCAGGGGCAACTAGGACTAAGGGGTCTCAGGGGGTTCACTGATCCACCTATGCTAAGAAGTGGTATGATTGCAGGTAAAATAACAGTTCATCCAAAAACAGGCTATGCATCAGAATAGGAGCTATCTATTACAGTAGCAAAATCTAATGCAAGCATAAGGGGGAGAGAGATGGGTGATATCGGAATGCTCAAGGGGGTTTTGCTTGCCTTGCTGCTCTACGGCAAAAGGCTGAACGTCAACGGTGTAGTCGATCTCGGCAGCTCCGTCAGCCTCGGGGTCTACCAAAGAGAAGAGGGGGAAGAAACAATAAATATAAAGCACGCAGATGCAACATGATGCATGACATGGCAATAGGCTTAGCTAGGCATGCACTAACGCAGTACTACGTGTTGCAGACGAAGCGGGAGAATATCTGACGATATTTCCCGGGTCTGTTGGTTTATCGGGCAGACGAATCGGAGGGGAAAATTCCAGGTTGGCGGTGCTAGAGGCATGTGCCAGTTAGGAAGCAGTGCAGGGTTGCCTAAAATCATGTCTAAGTCATACTAGTTATTTTTAGCATTTAATTTGGATTTACTAATCGGTAGACATGCACTATTCATCTATCCGAAACAGGCAAAAAGTTGCATGTTCAGTTAGCTAGGGGCATGTGACATATGAATGGATGGCATATTTGGATTCGTGGGATTTTTCTGATCAACTTTCATGTATAAAGTTTTTTGATCTGAGTTACAGATTATTTTCTATGATTTTTCAAAGTTTTAATCAATTTCTGGAATTAAATTTATTAAATAAATTCAACCTTATCCAGAACAGTGCAGTGTTGACGCCAGCATGACATCAGGATGACATCAGCAGTCAACAGTGGCTGTTACTATTTGAACCTGACATGTGGGACCCACATGTCATAGACTCATTTTAATTCTAGTGTTTTAATTTAACTAAACAGAGTTAATTAGCAGTGGGGCCCATTTGTCAGTGACTGATTAACCTACACTAAATATTTTAATTAATTTAACTAACTAATTAGTGGCCTGACAGGGGTGGCCCACCTGTCATAGACACAGGTGGTAGGGGCCCCACTGGTCAGTGATCGGGCTGTGCCCAGTCAGCCAGTTGACCAAGTCAACTGGTCAACTGGGTCGCCCTGGCCCACTGGCCAGTGTCACTGGGGGTGGCCCCGGTCGGCCAGGACAGCGGCGGCGCCGGCCGGTCGCTGGAACAACGCCGGCGAGCACCCGAGACGATGGGGAGGCTCGGAAATGGCACACAGGGCACCATTTCGAGCGCGGCCGGGCGCGTTCGAACGCTGGTGGAGCCGCCGTTCCATTCCGGCCATCGGGGTGTGCTAAGGTGGACGGTGGCAAGCGCTAGGACCTCGCCGGCGGCGAGCCTTCTCGGGTGAGCAACGGGGACGGCGATGCGTTGCGCGAGCGGGCGTTCTAAGCAGCTAGCGATGACCTACGCGCGGGTGCGATCACAACGGCCACGAGCCCGTGACCAAAAGGTCATCGGAGCTACGCCGGCGACGAGCTCGAGCGGCGGCGCATTGGGGCACGATATGGAACGGCGTCTACGACGAGCTAGCGGGCACGAGAAAGGGCAGAGGAGGATGGGGACGCTCACAGTGAGGTGTGGCCGTTCAAAGCGTGCTCGGGGAGGGCTCGACGGCGACGAATTCGACGACGGCGAGCGGCGGGTCCCGAGGTAGAAGACGACGGCGCGGGGGCATTGCAGGGGCGCAGGAGCTCAGGCTCGTGCTCGAGGGGGTCGAGGAGGTCGCGGCGGAGCTGCTGGACGCCTCAGCAGGGCTCAGGGGTGGCTGTGGCCGTGGCTAGCCGGCAGCCATGGCGACGGCGGCGCGGATCTGGAGGGAGGGAAGGGAGGAGAGCGAGGGAGAGGGGGAGAATGGGGAGGAGGGCGTCCAGGGGGAGGCCTGGGCGCGGCCTTGTCCTCCCGCTCACCTGCCCCCGTCGCCGTGGCGAGCGGTGGCCGGCGCGAGCGAGCTCGGCCACGGGGACGATGACACGAGAGGGGGAGCAGGTGAGCTGGGCTGGGCCTGGCCGGTTCGGCCCAGTTGGCCAGGGCCTTTTTTCCCCTTTTTCTTTCTCTGTTTTTATTTTCCAATTCCCATTTTTATTTTCTTTTGGCATTTACTCTTCACACAAAAATGTGAGACATAGCCCAAATATTTAGTTGCAATATTACAAGGTCCACAGTAGCTTTGAGGATTTTTAGCAACTGTTTGTAGTTTAAAATTGAATTTAAATGCATTCAAAAATACTTTCAGCTCCTGTTTTATTTGGTGGGGGTCCACACCACATGTTTGGTGATGTTGCTTTCCTCAACATTATTTGTTTTGGAATATTCCACAATTTTGGAACATTTTATCTTTGATGTTTGAAAATTTAATTTCATCACATAAAACCACAAGGCATTTGCATTGGAATTTGAATTGGGTTTTGAATCCAACTTGATCAAACTTCACTTAGCAAAATAACTATGCACTGTTCATGATCATTACTGTAGCTTAATTACAATGATCACTGTGGCATAAGCCCAGGGTGTCACAATTCTCCCCTACTAACAAGAATTCTCGTCCCGAGAATTAAGAAGTAGAAGGGAAGAGCCCGGGGTATTCTGCACGAAGATGATCTTCGCGTTCCCAAGTGGCTTCATCTTCAGAATGATTTGCCCACTGCACCTTGAAGAACTTGGTAACCTTCTGACGAGTACGACATTCAGTTTCATCGAGAATGCGGACTGGTTGCTCCTTGTAAGAAAGGTCTTGTTGCAGTTCCAGCATCTCATGGTCCACTGCTCGGATAGGATCCTTGAAGCAGCGACGAAGCTGTGACACATGGAACACATCGTGAACCTGTGACAGGTTTGGCGGTAGTTCCAAATAGTATGCCACTTTACCACGCCTTTCGAGAACAGTGAAAGGACCAATATAATGAGGAGCCAACTTGCCCTTGATTCCAAATCGGTGTGTTCCTCTCATTGGCATGACTCGAAGATAAGCCTTTTCGCCAGGTTGATAGACCATATCTTGGTGATGACGGTCTTACTGACTCTTCTGACGAGACTGAGCAGCCTTCAGATTTGCCTGAATGATGCGGACTTGATCTTCGGCATGTTGGACAATATCCGGACCGATAAGTGTACGTTCCCCAGTTTCTGACTAATTTAGAGGAGTCCGACACTTACGTCCATACAACACTTCAAAAGGAGCCATTTTCAGACTAGCTTGATAGCTATTGTTGTAGGAGAACTCAGCAAATGGAAGAGATTCTTCCCATTTCTTGCCGAAAGAAATGACACAGGCTCGAAGCATGTCTTCGAGAATCTGGTTGACTCGTTCAACTTGTCCCTGGGATTGAGGGTGAAAAGCGGTGCTGAAGGACAAACGAGTCCCCATAGCTTCCTGGAAACTTGTCCAGAATCTTGAAGTGAATAAACTACCACGGTCTGAACTAATCACCGATGGGATACCGTGGAGTGAAACAATTCTGGACATGTATAGATCTGCCAGCTGACTAGCAGTAATAGTTTCCTTGACAGCTAGAAATGTGCAACTTTGGACAATCGGTCAATGACGACAAGAATAGCATCATTACCTTTCTGCGACCTGGGAAAACCAGTAATGAAGTCCATTTCAACATGATCCCATTTCCATTCAGGAATAGAAATAGGTTGTAGAGTTCCAGCAGGTATTTGATGTTCTGCTTTGATCCGACGGCAAATGTCACACTCTGAAACATAGCGTGCAATGTCTTGCTTCATCTTTGGCCACCAGAACCTCTGACGGATGTCTTGATACATCTTGGTGCTACCAGGATGAATAGAGAGCGGAGTGTCATGTGCTTCCTTCGTGACCTCCGGAATCACATCTCTTGGTACCACTAACCGGTTTTTGTAGTACAAAGTGCCATCTTCAGTAGTGGTGAAGGGTGAGGGCTTTCCTTCTGAGAGCTCGAGCTTAATCCTCCTGACTTCATCGTCACACTTCTGGTTCCACTTGATGACGTCCACAAGATCTGGTTTAGCAATCAGGTTATTAAGAGAACCCTGAGCAACAACGTGGAGGTTCATCTTAAAGAATTCCTCAGTAGGAGGAGTGAGATAACCCTGAGGGACTATATGGAGGTTCAGCTTGCGAAACTCTTCTTGAAGAAGAGGGTGAACCTTGTGAACCTAAAGGTGGTTGCAGTATGACTTACGGCTCAAGGCGTCAGCCATTACATTAGCCTTGCCAGGGGTATAAGAAATACCGAAATCATAGTCTGTGAGGGATTCCATCCATCTTCGCTGGCGGAGATTCAAGTCCGGTTGAGTAAACAAGTACTTTAGACTTTGGTGGTCGGTATAGATCTCGCAACGATTACCAACAAGGTAATGTCGCCAATTTAATAGAGCATAGACCATTGCAGCTAACTCGAGATCATGAACTGGATAGTTCTCTTCATGAGGACGCAGCTGTCTTGAGGCATAAGCAACTACTCTGCGCTCTTGCATTAGGACACAGCCAAATCCTTGACGAGAAGCGTCGCAATAAATGGCAAAGTCCTTACGAGTGTCTGGAGGAGCAAGCACCGGTGCTGATGTAAGCTTGTCCTTGAGAGTTTGGAAACTCTCCTGACATTTGTCTGTCCATTCAAACTTAACACCCTTGTGAAGCAGATTGGTCAGGGGCTTTGCGATCTTGGAGAAGTTCTCGATGAATCGACGGCAATAGCTGGCGAGACCGAGAAAACTTCTGACTTGCTTGACATTCTTCGGGGGAGTCCAGTCAAGAATAGCCTGAACTCGTTCAGGGTTGACGGCAATTCCATCCTTGGAGATCACATGGCCAAGGTAAGTCACTTCACTTAGCCAGAACTCACACTTAGAGAACTTTGCATATAGTTGATGTTCTCGAAGCCTTTCGAGCACAAGACGAAGATGTTCGGCATGTTCTTCTTCGTTTTTGGAATATATCAGTATGTCATCCAGATATACCACTACAAACTTGTCAAGATAATCCATGAAGATATAATTCATCAACCGAGAGAAGGTTGCTGGGGCATTTGTTAAGCCAAAAGACATAACGGTGTACTCGTATAATCCATAGCGAGTAACAAATGCTGTTTTTGGAATATCTTCTTCACGAACACGGATTTGATGATAACCCAACCTCAAGTCGAGTTTAGAGAACACTGATGATCCAGCAAGCTGATCATACAAGTCATTGATCCGGGGAAGCGTATATTTATTCTGAATTGTTGCTTGGTTAATAGGCCGGTAATCTTGGACTAGCCGATTAGTACCATCCTTCTTCTTGACAAAGAGTGAAGGTGCTCCCCAAGCTGAGGAACTAGGACGAATAAAACCCTTGCGAAGCGATTTGTCAATTTCTTCCTTAAGCTCAAGAAGTTCATGAGGAGGCATTTTATAAGGCCGCTTGGCTATAGGAGTGGTACCAGGTACCAAGTCGATGACAAACTCAACAGCTCTAGCAGGGGGAATGCCTGGAAGTTCTTCTGGAAACACATCCGGGAAGTCTCGAACCACTGGAATGCTTTCAATCCCCTCTAGAGGTGAAGCATTCAATGCGTTCATGAAATGAATCTGGGTTTCGGCATTACGAACGAGACGAGCGGTATGAACCACTAACTCGTTGGAAGGGTGCAAAAGATGCACGGTTTTGGTGGCACAAACGACTGAAGCACTATGTGCTGTCATCCACTCCATTCCCAAGAGTAAGTCAATGTTGGAAGACGCCAATACAATGGGCGAGACGAGGAACTCTAGTCCTTCGATCTCAACGGCGACGTTGGGACATACCAAAGAGGTCCGACAATTTCACGCGGGTGTGGATACCATTATTTGAATGTCCATGTTCTCGCTCTTAAGGTTATGCTTACATGCAAATTCTTCCGACATGAATGAATGCGATGACCCAGTATCAAATAATACGGATGCGGGTATTGAGTTAACAAGAAGTGTACCCATCACAGTAGCAGGCTGGTCTTGAGCTTGATTCAGATCAACGTTGTTGGCTTGAACACGACCAGTGTTAGGCCTGGCGTTGTTGTTGCGGGGCTGGTTGATAGACAGCGCTTGTTGATTCTGATTCTGCCTGCATTCTCTAGCACGGTGACCTGGACGACCACACTTGAAGCACAGCCCATCCTCAGGACGGGAAGGTGGAGGCTGAGGTGCTCTTGGTGGTACAACTCTTGGCTGTCTTGGCGGTGGAGGGGGCAGACGAGGCGCCACATAGGATGGCCTCGGTGCATAAGCAGGTGGACGGTAGTTGTTGGGGATCCAGATCCTTTGCTTCTGAGGACGTGGGCCCGAAGATGAACCCAGGTCAATCTTGCGCTTGGTGTGATCCTTGTACCTCTGCAGACCTGTCTCAATCTGGATAGCCTTATTCACCAAGGTGGCGAAATCAGGGAAGTCGTGAGCCAGAAGAGCAAGGTGAATATCTGGGTGAAGACCTTCACGGAATTTCTCCTGTCTGCGAGCATCAGTTGCAACGTCTTCTTCCGCATAGCGAGATAAGTCCAGAAATTCCCGCTGATAAGCATCCACAGTCTTGCTGCCCTGGACTAAGTTGCGGAATTCACGCTTCTTTTTGTCCATTGTTACCTGGGGAATATGGCGAGCACGAAACGCAGCTTGGAACTCTGGCCAGGTGATGATTGTTCCAACAGGCTGAGAGCGCCTGTGGCTGTCCCACCATTCAGCAGCGGGACCCTTCAGAAAGTACGAGGCAAAAGTGACATAGCTAGCCTCTGGGGCGCCTGAAGCTTCCAGCTCATAAGTGATGTCACGGAGCCAGTCATCTGCGTCAAGCGGCTGAGTTGAGCTGCGGAAGATCGTAGGGTTGAGGCGCATGAAGTCTTGCAGAGTCACTGGGGCTGGCTGCTGATTCATGTTCGGCCTTGGGAAGTGATCCATAAGCCCTTGCATAAACTGGCGGTTCAGTTCAAACTGTTGCATTATAGCAGCCATGTAGTCCGGCGGCGGTGGTGGCTCAGGCGTACCATGACCACGACCAGCTGGCCTAACCATTCTGTCAATTTTAACAGTGGTAGTTTAGCATTTGGTGATTGCAAAATCAATGAATCATTCATGAAGTAAATTGCACAAATAAGGAAGTGCAATAATTACGACATAGTAGTTCAAACTTCATCATACAGATCCATACATAAGTCTATTACAAACCATAAGTTCGTTACAAAATAGACGATAGATCCGGCATGAAATTAACCTAGACAACTAGGCGGCACGCAGGCACACGGTGGAGGGATACAACAACGCATCAGCGTCGGGGACAACGAAAGTAGCCAGGAAACTGCAGGTGACCCTGAAATCTGGTGAAGGAGTACTGCATCCCATGCACACCCTGATGCAGAACCTGCATATCAACCGGGAGCCTAGGCCCAAGTGCAGGAGAACAACCTCCAACAGCAGGCCACTCAAGACCTGGAGGAAACTCAGTCGGACGCGGGTGAAGAACAAACTCCGTATGCATTCCCGCAATGACTGCTGGCCTCAACTGCTCCAAAGCCCGGTAAAGACGAGCACGGGTGGCGTACAGCTCAAAGTTAAGAGCCCTGACAGTGCAATCCAGTGCCTCAGTATACTGAACCAGAACCCGTGGGTCATAGCGACGACTCACATAGGGAGCGCAGATAGCAGTGTAGGATCGGTCGGTGCACTGCCGTGCAAAAGGGGTCAAGACCTCAGCGTCGGCTGGCGAATCAACTCCAGCAGGGACATACGGGATGTACCGGTGTGCCGAATCCTCCAAGCTGGGGTTCGCTGCACGGAGGCGAACAATAGCAGCATAAGCAGCATCCTGTACTGCCATCTCGACAGTCACTCCAATACCACATAAGGTATGCAGCTCAGTGATGGAGCGATCCCATCGATCCCAGATAACCATCACAGCCTCATACTGTTCCTGGTTGAACTCGTGGTAGTCCTCATAAACAGTGTACTCGGGGTACCAACGATAACCCAGTGTCTTCAAGAGGCCGTTCAGAATGGCCGGGAACCCAGTCGTCTCGTGTGCATAGGTCAGACGGACGATCTGCCTAGCGGGACGCATCTGTAACAAGGAGATTCAAGATGTCAAATGACAGTGTGTGCATCATAACTTCAAAGAAGACAATTTTCGACGAAACAATTCTCCGGTGGATGTGATCACGAGAACCTAATGTTAGATTTTAGCAAAATCTTTAACCCGAAAGAGAAGAGAGATCAGAACCCAGAGTATAGACAAGGAATAAAAGATCCTAATACCACCCGATTGAGATGTGGGCCCGTAAGCCACAACACCAGTGTTAGTAAAAGTTTTCCAATGACTAGACTCAACTTCGACCAAGGAGTTGGAAAGGGGGCTACCTACAGGCAGTCGGCTCTGATACCAACTTGTGAAGCCCCCATTCTCGTCCGTACGCTAATCATGCACACAATGCGTACGACCAAGATTAGGGACTCACTGATTGATACCACAACACGACAAAAGACACAAATACAAAGTCATACAGCTTCATATTACAAGCCAGGGGCCTCGAGGGCTCGAATACAAAGCTCGACATAAACACGAGTCAGCGAAAGCAAATATATCTGAGTACAGACATAAGTTAGACAGGTTTGCCTTAAGAAGGCTAGCACAAACATAAACAACGGATCGAAAGAGGCGAGGCCTCCTGCCTGGGAACCTCCTAACTACTCCTGGACGTCGGAGAAGTCTACGTCGTAGTAAGCTCCATCCTGCTGGTAGGGGCCTCCGTCGGGGTAGTAGTAGTCGGCATCTCCAGCGTAGTCCACATCCTGGGCTCCATCGCCTGAACGCAGCAACGTATCGAAGGGGAAAAGGGGAGCAAAGCAGCTGTGAGTACTCATCCAAAGTACTCGCAAGACTTACATCAGAACTATGCTAAGTATGCACCATTATCAAGGGAGGGGTTATATCTGGACTGACTGCAGAAAGCAAGAATAGGGGGAAGACCTAGTCCTATCGAAGACTAGCATCTTCAACATCTTGCAGCATTAGAAGAGTGCAGATTGGTATCTCATACATATAGTCATATTGTTGTAATAAATTTTAATTAAGTAAACTCGCACAGAGATCCTTCCTCGACTCCCTGCGAGGAAGCAATCCCGGAGCCACAATTCATTTTTAATTAGTTTATGATTATAGTTGTAGTAGGTCAAAGCACAACTCCAAGTCGTCCTGTTACCGTGGACACGGCTATTCGAATAGTTTACTTCCCTGCAGGGGTGCACCACATTACCCAACACGCTCGATAAGCTCCGGCCGGATACAATTTTCTGGTCATACCCGGCCTCGGCCGATCGACACGACGTAGTCCTACCTAGGCTCAACAGAGAGGCCAGCACGCCGGTCTACATCCTAATGGCTCGGGGTCTTGGGCCATCGCCCTCGCCATCCTGCACGTTACGCCATCGGCCGGGACCAGTCCTTGCACGCCCTCTATCAGGGTCCCTGCGTTCCAGACCACCCGGGCGCGAGTCGAAAAATGTGGCATCTGAAGAGCTTTCGGGAGAATGTACGCCGCCGAGCAGCCCATACTGATTACCCCGCATGGTGGTTAGTGCGTATTAGGCCAATGACCTAACTCAGATTAAATACTCAACCCATTAGCAATTTTATCAGTGATCAATAACACTCGGGTGCCTTCCGGCGCACCCCACCAAATCTCCGGATGCCTTGCAGCGCATCCCACCAAATCTTTCTCTCGCGGGTACCCTTGGGGCCGACCCATCTTAACAAGTAACAGTAACCAGGTCATAGTAACTGTGTGTCTATACATCAAGTGGAGATCCGAGGAATCACCCTCAATGGATCCCACTCGAGGTATGAGTAAGGCAAGAGTCGATACCGGTAAATGGGAGGGAGGAACCACCCTCGATACCCATGACCAATAACTACGCTACAGAATAAACACCGGGAGTGCTAAGTGAGGTATCACCCTCGGCACTCGGTAGTAGCTCTGCAGTGCCATACTAAAGGGGTGTGGGGTGATGTGTCGGTAACGGCTTGTCAGTCTTATCAACTTTGTCTTTTGTCTTCAAGTCCTCGGTGTCGTCGATGAAAGCAGGGGCAACTAGGACTAAGGGGTCTCAGGGGGTTCACTGATCCACCTATGCTAAGTAGTGGTATGATTGCAGGTAAAATAACAGTTCATCCAAAAACAGGCTATGCATCAGAATAGGAGCTATCTATTACAGTAGCAAAATCTAATGCAAGCATAAGGGGGAGAGAGATGGGTGATATCGGAATGCTCAAGGGGGTTTTGCTTGCCTTGCTGCTCTGCGGCAAAAGGCTGAACGTCAACGGTGTAGTCGATCTCGGCAGCTCCGTCAGCCCCGGGGTCTACCGAAGAGAAGAGGGGGAAGAAACAATAAATATAAAGCACACAGATGCAACATGATGCATGACATGGCAATATGCTTAGCTAGGCATGCACTAACGCAGTACTACGTGTTGCAGACGAAGCGGGAGAATATCTGACGATATTTCCCGGGTCTGTTGGTTTATCGGGCAGACGAATCGGAGGGGAAAATTCTAGGTTGGCGGTGCTAGAGGCATGTGCCAGTTAGGAAGCAGTGCAGGGTTGCCTAAAATCATGTCTAAGTCATACTAGTTATTTTTAGGATTTAATTTGGATTTACTAATCGGGAGACATGCACTATTCATCTATCCAAAATAGGCAAAACGTTGCATGTTCAGTTAGCTAGGGGCATGTGACAGATGAATGGATGGCATATTTGGATTCGTGGGATTTTTCTGATCAACTTTCATGTATAAAGTTTTTTGATCTGAGTTACAGATTATTTTCTATGATTTTTCAAAGTTTTAATCAATTTCTGGAATTAAATTTATTAAATAAATTCAACCTTATCCAGAACAGTGCAGTGATGACGCAAGCATGACATCAGGATGACATCAGCAGTCAACAGTGGCTGTTACTATTTGAACCTGACATGTGGGACCCACATGTCATAGACTCATTTTAATTCCAGTGTTTTAATTTAACTAAACAGAGTTAATTAGCAGTGGGGCCCATTTGTCAGTGACTGATTAACCTACACTAAATATTTTAATTAATTAACTAACTAATTAGTGGCCTGACAGGGGTGGCCCACCTGTCATAGACACAGGTGGTAGGGGCCCCACTGGTCAGTGACTGGGCTGTGCCCAGTCAGCCAGTTGACCAAGTCAACTGGTCAACTGGGTCGCTCTGGCCCACTGGCCAGTGTCATTGGGGGTGGCCCTGGTCGGCCAGGACAGCGGCGGCGCCGGCCGGTCGCCGGAACAACGCCGGTGAGCACCCGAGACGACAGGGAGGCTCGAAAATGGCGCACAGGGCACCATTTCGAGCGCGGCCGGGCGCGTTCGAACGCTGGTGGAGCCGCCGTTCCATTCCGGCCATCGGGGCGTGCTAAGGTGGACGGTGGCAAGCGCTAGGACCTCGCCGGCGGCGAGCCTTCTCGGGTGAGCAACGGGGACGGCGATGCGTTGCGCGAGCGGGCGTTCTAAGCAGCTAGCGATGACCTACGCGCGCGTGCGATCACAACGGCCACGAGCCCGTGACCAAAAGGTCATCGGAGCTACGCCGACGACGAGCTCGAGCGGCGGCGCGTTCGGGCACGACAGGGAACGGCGTCTACGGCGAGCTAGCGGGCACGAGAAGGGGCAGAGGAGGATGGGGAGGCTCACAGTGAGGTGTGGCCATTCAAAGCGTGCTCGGGGAGGGCTCGACGGCGACGAATTCGACGACGGCGAGCGGCGGGTCCCGAGGTAGAAGACGACGGCGCGGGGGCATTGCAGGGGCGCAGGAGCTCGGGCTCGTGCTCGAGGGGGTCGAGGAGGTCGCGGCGGAGCTGCTGGACGCCTCAGCAGGTCTCGGGGGTGGCTGTGGCCGCGGCTAGCCGGCAGCCATGGCGACGGCGGCGTGGATCTGGAGGGAGGGAAGGGAGGAGAGCGAGGGAGAGGGGGAGAATGGGGAGGAGGGCGTCCAGGGGGAGGCCTGGGCGCGGCCTTATCCTCCCGCTCACCTGCCCCCGTCGCCGTGGCGAGCGGTGGCCGGCGCGGGCGAGCTCGGCCACGGGGACGATGACACGAGAGGGGGAGCAGGTGAGCTGGGCTGGGCCTGGCCGGTTCGGCCCAGTTGGCCAGGGCCTTTTTCCCCCTTTTTCTTTCTCTGTTTTTATTTTCCAATTCCCTTTTTTATTTTCTTTTGGCATTTACTCTTCTTACAAAAATGTGAGACATAGCCCAAATATTTAGTTGCAATATTACAAGGTCCACAGTAGCTTTGAGGATTTTTAGCAACTGTTTGTAGTTTAAAATTGAATTTAAATGCATTCAAAAATACTTTCAGCTCCTGTTTTATTTGGTGGGGTCCACACCACATGTTTGGTGATGTTGCTTTCCGCAAGATTATTTGTTTTGGAATATTCCACAATTTTGGAATATTCCACAATTTTGGAACATTTTATCTTTGATGTTTGAAAATTTAATTTCATCACATAAAACCACAAGGCATTTGCATTGGAATTTGAATTGGGTTTTGAATCCAACTTGATCAAACTTCACTTAGCAAAATAACTAGGCACTGTTCATGATCATTACTGTAGCTTAATTACAATGATCACTGTGGCATAAGCCCAGGGTGTCACAGTACCCCCCGTACTACTATCAGTATTACTCCCCCGACAGTTTGCGCCCACCGTGGGGCAGCACGTCTAGCAAACTCCGGCACAAGTGGAAATCTAGTTTTCCCTGTCATCATGTTGGTACTCGGCGGTGAGATCCTTTTCGGCAGCCTCCGCTTCGTCGCTGACGGTTCAGCTTGGTTGCACGAGGCACCACTGGACCCGGACGTGTTCCCCACCCACGGGGCGATGCACTTCAGTGCGGTGGCACACGGCGTCCTTCTGCGATAGCCATCGGAGCCTTATGGCTCTGTGCTGGCTCGTCCGGCTTCAAGTCGCCGCAAGCGCTCCGGGCGTTCGCGGCCACAGCGGTGGCTCAAGCACGTCATGGTGCGTCAGCCTGCCTCCGAGCAGATGGCCGTACTTGACTCCGGTGAACCTACCGTCAGCTTGTCCCCCATGACGGCGGATGAGTTGTCCGATGAGTCCGAGTACGAAAGCAACGAGAACGCTGCAGAGATATTGATGGCACACACCACTAACCACGGACCTCCTGGGTACTCTGCAGGAGGCTCCCATGGCCGAGATGGTGGCCGCAACAACAGCCACACCGACACCTATTTTCCCCAGCCTCTCAGTCGGGAGCAGCGGGAGGAGAGGAGGAGGAGGGACGACGAAGTCCTCCTCATCCCCATCACGGGAACTTCCCCAGAGGAGATAGCCCAGGAGGCTACGCGCCAAGACACGTTGGCTGAGCACGAGAGCCTTGAGTTACTCCAGCGGTCACTCGACGACCGCGCAGCCAGGGAGCAACCCAACTTCAGTCATAGTCTGCGACTGTTATTCCCGGATGACAGGATACCCAAGATCCCAGTGATGCGCACACTGATGGAGAACCTGGCCGCGGCCACTCGGATAGCCGAATCTATTCAGCCATCCGGTTCTGCGGCTGGAGAGGGCATTCGGCAGATTCAGACTCTGCTGAAGACCGCCATGAGGCAAAATTCAGAGATGTCCCAATCGCACCAGCACATCTACAGCAAGTCCGCTCGGGCTGACATAGTTCAGTCCGTGCATAGCCAGTATGCTCATGGGAAGCGTCGATATTCTCCACCTCCTCCGAGAGGCCAGCATGGAGGACGTTGGCATGACGACCGCGACGTCAGTCGGACGCCCCCTCCGAGGGGCGATTCGTATGGCAAGCGGCCCTATGACGGCGGGCGACCTCACCGAGAGGACTGCAATCGGAGTCCCGCTCGGCCCAGGGGCTACGAAGAAGGTGGCCGGCAGACCCCGCTGCTCAACATCAGATCTATCATCACGCAAAACGTGGTGGACAAAAACCGGTTGGTCAAAGACCGAGTGAGCGGATGGGGGACATCAGGGCTCGAGTGTTTCAGTAGGTACATCCGAGACGCCGAGATTCCCTCCAACTACAGGTTGGCAACGGGGTTCGGAAAGTTTAACGGCGAGTCCAAGCCGGAAACATGGCTCGACGATTACCGAGTGGCCGTTCAGATTGGGGGCGGCGACGATTTTGTGGCGATGAAGCATCTTCCTCTCATGCTGGAGGGATCTGCACGAGCCTGGTTGAACCAGTTGCCTTCTAGCAGCATCTACTGCTGGGAGGACCTGGCGCAGGTGTTCATCAAGACGTTTGAAGGCACCTACAAGCGTTCGGGTGGACTGACAGAACTACATCACTGTGTCTAGAAGAACAATGATACTCTTCGGGAGTACATTCAGCGATGGACTACGTTGCATAACATGATTGAAAACGTTACCGAGCATCAGGCCGTATGCGCCTTCAAGGCAGGCACTCGGTATCGAGAGCTCATCCTGAAGTTTGGTCGATCGGGAGATCTGTCTCTCAGTCGGGTCATGGAAATTGCTAACAAGTATGCCAATAGCGAAGAAGAAGACCGCCTCCGAAGCGGCAAAGGACGAGCTGACGACACTCCTCAGTCGGGGGAAATGCAGGCAAAAAGCAGAAACGGAAAGCCGATCCTCCAGGACAGGCAGAAGTTGCTGTGGTTCCAGGCCAAGGGAAGCCTAAGCCGAAGAAAAATAAAAAGAAGGATTGGGCTAATAAGAAGAAACCCGAGTACAAAACGGAGGTATTGGATCAACCATGTGTTGTCCATACTAAGAAAGACGAAGAGGGCAACATGATCTACCCTAAGCACACCACTCGGGAGTGCCGAATGCTCGAGCCAGAGATGGGTAGAGAGACCTCTGCTAAGAAGGACAACGACGAGGAAGGTGAGGATGCTCCCGAGTATCCGAACATCAACAAGGTCCTGAACATGATCTTTGTTGACGTCGAAAGCAAGAGCCGGTTGAAGGTCGTCAATCGGGAGGTGAACATGGCAGCTCCGACTGCCATCAAGTACCTCAACTGGACGAAGACTCCCGTTACCTTCGACTAGTCGGATCACCCAGCCCACATAGCCACCCCTGGGAGGCAGGCGCTGGTTGTCGATCCAGCTATGAATGGAGTCCGACTCCGCAAAGTCCTCATGGACGGGGGCAGCGGGCTCAACATAATCTACGCGGACACGCTCAGAGCAATGGACATTCTGATGTCCCGACTGAGCAAGAGTAACATGCATTTCCATGGGGTCATCCCCGGGAAGAAAGCCGAGTCACGCGGCCAGATCGCTCTGGACGTCGTGTTCGGAGGGGAAAAGAATTTCCGAAAGGAACGCTTGACGTTCGAAGTGGTGGACTTTCGGAGCGCTTATCACGCCATCCTGGGTAGGCTTGCCTACGCACGTTTCATGGCCCGTCCATGTTACGTGTATCTTAAACTTAAGATGCCTGGGCCGAGAGGAGTTATCACGGTGACCGGTGATCGGATAGTCACCGAGGAGTGCCTCCAACAGGGCTCCAAGATTACCAATGAACAAGTACTCGCGGTGGAACTCGACGGGTACAAGAAAGCGGTGGACACGGCGGATCTGCTCAAGTCCAAACGGCCGGCAACGGAATGAGATTTCTAGTCGGCCGGTGAGACCAAGCAGGTTCACATTCACCCAAACGATCCGAGAGCTGCTCCAACCAACATCTCGACGACACTCGGTGAAAAATAGGAAGCCAAGCTCATCCAGTTCCTCCGTGAGAACTGGGATATCTTTGCAAGGAAACCGCCTAACATGCCGGGGGTTCCCAGGGAGCTGGCTGAGCACCGACTCCGAGTCGATCCGAATATCAAGCCGGTCAAGGAGCACTTGCGTCGATCCTCCATCGAGAAGCGCAAGGCGATTGGTAAAGAGATCGCTCGGCTCCTAGCTGCCGAGTTCATTCGCGAAGTTTACCATTCCGAGTGGCTGGCAAACGCTGTGTTGGTGCCCAAGAAGGACAAGTCCCTCCGGATGTGCATCGACTTCAAGCACCTCAATCGGAACTGCCTGAAAGATCATTTTCCTCTTCCCCGCATAGATCAGATAGTAGATTTCACTGCTGGATGTGAACGCTTGTCGTTCCTGGATGCGTACTCCAGGTACCACCAGATCCGAATGTATGGATGATACGTCTCCAACGTATCTATAATTTTTGCTTGTTCCATGATGTTATATTATCGTTCTTGAATGTTTTACAATCATTTTATAACAACTTTATATCATTTTTTTGGGACTAACCTATTGACATAGTACCAAAGTGCCAGTTGCTGTTTTTGCTTGTTTTTTACTTCGCAGAAAATCAATACCAAACGGAGTCCAATCGCGACGAAACTTTTTGGAGAATTTTTCTGGACCAGAAGACACCCAATGGGCCAAACAACTGCCAGAGAGGTGGGCTGTGGAGAGCACAACCCACCAGGGCGCGCCAGGGGGGCCCCGGCGCGCCCTGATGGGTTGTGCCCTCCTCGGCCCCCTTCTGCACCGCCTCTGATGCCTATAAATTCCCAAATATTCCAAAAACCCTAGGGGAGTCCACAAAACACAATTCCAGCCGCCGCAAGTTCCAGAACCTCGAGATCCAATCTAAACACCATCACGGAGGGGTTCATCTTCCTCATAGGTGCCTCTCCGATGATGCGTGGGTAGTCCACCATAGACCTACGGGTCCGTAGGCTGTAGCTAGATGACTTCTTCTCTCTCTCTTATGATTCTCAATACAATGGTCTCTTGGAGATCTATTTGATGTAAACTTTTGCGGTGTGTTTGTTGGGATCCGATGAATTTTGAGTTCATGATCAGTTTCTATCCATGAATATTATTTGAGTCTTCTTTGATCTCTTATATGCATGATTACTTATAGCCTCGTATTTCTTCTCCAAATATTTGGTTTAGTTAGGCCGACTAGATCGATTTTTCTTGCCATGGAAAGAGGTGCTTTGTGATGGGTTCGATCTTATGGTGTTCTTTCCTAGTGACAGAAGGGGCAGCAAGACACGCATGTATCGTTGCTATTAAGGATAACAAGATGGGGTCTATTCCTACATGAATAGATCTTGTCTACATCATGTCATCGTTCTTATTGCATTACTCTGTTTTTCCATGAACTTAATACACTAGATGCATGCTGGATAGCGGTCGATGAGTGGAGTAATAGAGGTAGATGCAGGCAGGAGTCGGTCTATCTATCTTGGACGTGATGCCTATGTAATGATCATCGCCTTGGATATCGTCATGACTATTCGATTTTCTATCAATTGCCCAACAGTAATTTGTTCACCCACCGTGCGCTATACTCATGAGAGAAGCCACTAGTGAACCCTACGGCCCCCGGGTCTACTTTTCCATCATATTGCTTTCCGATCTACGTTTTTGCATTCTTTGTTTTCAGATCTACAAAACCAAAAACCCAAAAATATATTGCTGCATATTTACTCTTTTTATTTGTGTTCTTGAGAGATCTATCTCTCCTATCTATCACTACCTAATCTATCTTATTACCGTAGAGAGATTGACAACCTCTCTTTCGCGTCGGGTTGCAAGTATTTGTTGTTTGTGTGTAGGTGCTGCTTATTGGGTGGCGGTGATCCTCCTACTGGTTCGATAACCTTGGTTTCATAACTGAGGGAAATACTTACCGTCGCTGTGCTGCATCATCCCTTCCTCTTTGGGGAAATACTGACGCAGTCTCAAGCCACGTCAAAGGAGTTTCTGGCGCCATTGCCGGGGAGGAAGCGGTCTCTTCTATGTGCCTATCGTAGGCGCCGAGGGGACTCCACCACCTTTTACCAGGTTCCCAATCACAAATCTCATCTCCTTGCAATTACATTATTTTCCATTTGCCTCTCGTTTTCCTCTCCCCCACTTCACCAATTTGCCGTTTTATTCGCCCTCTTTTCCGTTTGCCTTTTTTCTTGTTTGCTATCTTTGCTTGTGTTGCCATGTGCCTTCTATTTGCTTGCATCTTTGCTTGCTAAAAATCTATTGATATGGATCTTCATCCACTTGCTAATCTTTTCAAAAAGCCAAATTATGATGAACCAAGTGCTAGTGAGTTGAGTGCACTTGATTATCTCTATGAAGTTTTGTTTGAAAATCATGAATCTGAAATTTTTGATGAAGTGTTGAAAGAAGAAATTTATAAGGTGATTCATGATAGTTCCTAGAATGATGAGCATGATTGCAATGTTGCTAGTATGAATTCTCAAAATATCCATGATGCTAATGATATGCAAAGCCACAAGCTTGGGGATGCTATGTTTGATGAAGATGATATTTCTGGTCCCCCAAGTTTTGATGAGCAAATTTATTATGATGATTGCATGCCTCCAATTTATGATGATGGTAATGACACGTATGCCAGAATGAGTAATGATAACCATCAAACTTATCGTCATGTTTTTAATTTGCAATGTGATTATGTCAATCAAGTGTCTCATGATAGTTATTTTGTTGAGTTTTCTCCCACTACCATGGATGATAAGGAATTTGCTTATGTGGAGAGTAATGAAAATTCTATGCTTGTTTATCATGAAAAGAATGATTTATGTTGATTCTTGTTCCCGTAAATTGTTTGCTCACAAAATCCCTATGCATAGGAAGTGGGTTAGACTTAGATGTGTTTTTCATGCTATTCATGATGCTCCTTTGCATTTTTCAATTACTACTTTTTATGTGAGCATCATTGAAATCATTATGCCTAGCTAGGGGCGTAAAACGACAGCGCTTGTTGGGAGGCAACCCAATGAATAAATATATTTTTTTGCTTTTTTCCTTTCTGTTTTTGAGTGTTGACACAATTATGCCTCTGTTATGATTGTGTTTTTATGGTTTATTTAGTGTTTGTGCCAAGTAAAGCCTTTAGGATGATTCATAGGATGAGTAGAAGTGATGCTGAATCTGAAACAGAAACTTTGCGTCCAGTATATGAATTTTCATTTTTTGCTGGAACTTGATCTTGAGCTGAAATTTTAACACAGTGTTGCTATACAAATTCCTTACGTTTTACTAATTTTCAGAATTTTTAGAGTTACAGAAGTATGGGTAGAGTACAGATTACTACAGATTGTTCTGTTTAAGACAGATTCTGTTTTCGTTGCATTGTGCGCTTGTTTTGATGAATCTATGGTTTGTATTGGGGGGTATAAGCCATGGTAAAATTAAAATACAGTAGGTATAATGGAATAATAAAATATGAATGGGTTTGCAACAGTACCTAAAGTAGTGATTTTCGTTCTTATACTAACGGATCTCATGAAGATTTTGTTGAGTTTTGTGTGATTGAAGTTTTCAAGTTTTGGGTGAGATCACGATGGATGAAGGAATAAGGAGTGATAAAAGCCTACGCTTGGGGATGCTACCAGACCCCCAAGATATATCCAAAGAGAAACAAGCAACTAAGCTTGGGGATGCCCCCGAGTGGCATCCCTTCTTTCTTCTAACGACCGTCGGTATTTTACTTGGAGCTATATTTTTATTCGTCACATATCACGAGTTTTGCTTGGAGCGTCTTGTATGTTTGCTTGCTTTGTTTGTTAGTTTTTCCTTTGTACCCTTGCTGTACACACCTATTTGAGAGAGCCACACTCATGCTATGATTTGTTGGAATTGCTCTATGTTCTTCACTTAAACTTTTTGAGCTATAGAATTGCTCTATGTGCTTCACTTATATCTTTTTGAGCACGGTGTGCTTGGAATTTTTTGTAGAAATACTCTCATGCTTCACTTAGATTAATTTGAGAGTTAGTGAATTTTGAAGAAATCCTCTCATGCTTCACTTATACCTTTTTGAGAGATGAAATCTTTATGCTCATGTGCTTCACTTAAATTTATTTGAGCTTGCCAAAAAGCAATGGCAATATATGAAACTAGTCCCAAAGTGATAGATATCCAAGGAGGATATAATAAAAACTTTCATGAAGATCATTGGACAAATTAAACTTGATTCCTTGTAATAGTTTTGAAACATGATGATAGTAATATATGAGTCATGTTAGTAAGTAATTATGCTTAGTAGGAATATTGGTGTTAAGGTTTGTGATTCCCTATGCATGCACGAAATTCAATAGTTATGCAATGAAGTTACATCCTACTTGTGGTGCATTATTCGGTGTTAGTTATGTTCAATGCTCACTTATGTGAATTTTCATTTCTTGGTTTGGTTGCTTCTCAATCTATTTGCTAGCCTCCATTTGTACTAAGTAGAAATACTACTTGTGCATCCAAAATCCTTAAACCAAGTTTTGCCTTATGAGTCCACCATACCTACCTATATGCGGTATTTCCATGCCGTTCCAAGCAAATTTGTATGTGCCATCTCTAAATTTTCAAAATAAATTTTCTCTTTTGTGTGCCCGTATCGCTCATGAAACGGTGGGGAGTATCCAATATTTTTCCATGCTAGATGTGTTATTCTCAAGATGAGTGTTTATTCACTTGTCATTGCACGAGAGTGCGGCGGTAATAGGGATGACCATTCCCGAAATGAAAAAAGAAAAAAAATATTTACTTTATGTTATTGTAGGACCGAAAGTATGTCTAGAGGGGGGGGGTGATTAGACTACTTGACCAAACAAAAATTCTACCTTTTCCCAAATTTTAGAGTTGGCAGATTTTAGCATTTCATGGCAAGTCAAGTACACCCTACACATGCAAGTCTAAGAGTATAGCAGCGAAAAGTAACAACAAGCATGAGTAGAAAGGATAGGGTAGGAGGATCAAACGCAATAGTAGACACGATGGTTTTCCCGTGGTTCCGATAGGTGGTGCTATCGTACATCCACGTTTATGGAGTCTTCAACCAACGGAGGGTAACGGTCGCGAGAGTCCACGGAGGGCTCCACCCATAAGGGTCCACGAAGTAGCAACCTTGACTATTCCATAACGGCTTCCGTCCACGAAGGACTAGCCTCACTATGGGTAGATCTTCACAAAGTAGGCGATCTCCTTGCCCTTACAAACTTCTTGGTTCAACTCCACAACACGAAGTAGGAGGCTCCCAAGCGACACCTAACCAATCTAGGAGGCACCACCCTCCAAAAGGTAATAGACTTGGCAATGATGATGAACTCCTTGCTCTTGTGCTTCAAGATGATAGACTCCTCAACACACAATCACTCTCTCACAGATTTGGCTTGGTGGAAGAGATGGGATTAGTGGAAAGCAACTTGGGGAGGCTAGAAATCAAGATCCATATGGTTGGAGTGGATGATCTTGACCTCAACACAAGGGTAGGTGGCTCTCTCTCAGAAAACTGGATGGGGCAAGTATGGAATAGTTCTGAGTGCTTCTCTTTCGAGTGGGTGGTGGTGAAGGGGTATATATAGGCATCTCCAAAAATCCAACCGTTACACCTAAAGTGACCAACTCGGTGACACCGATGTGTTAATCTCGGTGGTACCGAAGTGACCAAAAGGTGGCAACTTTTGAATATCGGTGAGACCGATATAGGAAACTCGGTTGCACCGATAAGGTGACCAACGGTCAGATTGCCCATTCTCGGTGACGCCGATCCAACAATCTCGGTGGTACCGATATTGTGAATTTGCGTAACAGAAAGTTGGCAACCTAAACTCGGTGGCACCGAAGCAGAATCGGTTGCACCAAAAGGCTAGGGTTTGGCTTAGGTCTGTCTGAGATTGTGAATCGGTGGCACCGAGTAGAAAGTGTTGGTTGCACCAATTTTGGATATTTGACTTTGGACAGACTTTTGTGGAAGAACTTGTGGGTGTTTTTGGTGACTATCACTTGTGCACGTATGAGCATTTTGTTCACCAACAGAACCTTACCCCCTTTTAATAGTATTGGCTTTCCTATGGACTCAAAGTGATTTCTCACAAAGTAAAATGTAGAGTCCTCTTGCTTGAAGCTTTGCCAATCCATTTCCTTGCATCTTGGGGTAATTCCACAATGTCCACAATCCTTTTGCCATCCCTATCATTGAACTTTTCCTGAAATATACTTAGTGGAAACATTAGTTCAATGACTTATATGTTGTTATTAATTACCAAAACCACCAAGGGAGCAAATGTGCTTTCAATCTCCCCCTTTTTGGTAATTGATGACAACATATAGATCAAAGCTTTGACATATGATATAATCAATGAATGTAATCATCGCTTTGAGAAGTATGTGATAAGCAAGAGCTCCCCCTAAATTTGTGCTTTATTTATAAATTTGCGTTTGAATGCAAATGCACAATCGATTAGGTACATGGGGCACTTCTTCCATGTCACATACAACTTGGTGGTGTGCGAGAATAATAAGAGTGAACATCATGGCACAACACAATCAAGCAAAGGTGAAAGATCATCTCATAAGTAGCATAATGATAGGAAATAGTAGCAGCACACATTAAGCGTATGATCAAAACACCACAAACGTGTATCACAAGCAACCAAAAGACAAATGTTTTTGAAAAAGCAATAAAAACCAAACGCTCTCTCACTCGAAGCCTAAAGATCTATATACACTTCTCCCCCTTTGGCAACAAGTTACCAAAAAGTTCAAAGGCATATATCTAAGCGTTCTTGGGCTGATCTCCTCCGGTTGTTGATGAAGGAGTCGAGAGAACAGCGTCGGCGAAGATCTCTGCAGATGTCGTGGATGGAGTTGGAGTGGCAACTGGAGGAACTGGAGCTGATGGAGCTGAGGTGACAGTAGCAGGAGCTGATGGAGCTGAGGTGACAGTAGCAGGAGCTGATGAAGAGGGCCTCAAGTCTGGAGCTGGCACGGTGGCTGATCTGGCCTGAGTAGTGAATTGTGTGCCTGGCCTGAGAGGTGAGTCATCCTCATCATCATCATCATCATCATGTGAAGAATGAGGAAGAGGCACTGAGTCAACTTCCTTCTTGAGCTCATTGACTGTCTTAGTCAGCCCATCCACCTTATCATTAAGGGTCTTGATCCTGTTCTCAAAGATCCTGACAAGACTGTTTTGATTGTCCAAGATGTCCTTAATGTCCTTCTGCATGCCCTGAACTGATGATATCAAAAGATCCATTTGCTCGTTCCTGGATCTAGGGACTTGAGCACTAGTGGCTCTAGCTGCCTCTGCCTCTGCCTGAGCTGCAGCAGATGTGGGATTTTCTGGGTCGATCACCACAATGTTGTCCTCTAAATCTGGATGTAGGAGCAAGTGGGGCCTGTCAAGAGCAAAGATGTGCTTCTCCAGCTTGGAGTTGATAAGCATCTGGATATAGGGTGCATAGCAGCAAGAGCGCTTCTGATCAGCAGCAACCCTCTTAACTGTCTCAACAATCAAGTCCATGACTCTAATCCTGGTGTGTCTGTCAAGATGGATTAGCATGTTGATGGAGTAGCCTCGGATCATCTTGTCATCTCCTGACTTGGGCATCAAAGTATGCCTCGGAATGGTGTTCATGGTACGAAGGCTAGCCTGGAGAACGTAGATGGATCCTAACTTGTGAGACTTCACATGAGCAGCAGGGATCTCATTGTACATATTGGCCATAGCATTGTGGCTCTCCTTGGATTCTGAGTATACATCCAAGTCACCATCCTGTACCTCTGGGACTCCCAAGATTGCAGCCCATTCATCAACAGTGGACTCATATCTTGCTCCTTCAGTCATCCATACAATCCTACCATCTCCATAGAAATGTGCAGTGGAGTAGAATTGCATGATCATCTCATCATTCCATGCTGTAAATTCTCTGCAGACAAACTCATCCAAACCAATGTAGTGAAAGTTGTCTTGGACACTTGGAAAGTAGTCTTCATTCTCCTTAATGAATTTCCAGTCCACATATCTCATGTCACTCACAGCTGGACTCTTGTCAAACAGCACAGTCTCATAAAAATCCTATTGCTCCTTGGTATAGAATCTGTAGTCCACAGCTGTCTTTCTCCTTTGGGCATATGGATCAGCAGCTCTCCATGCCCTCAAGCCAGAATCCTTCCTCTTCTTCATATCTTCAGCAAGTGGATAGCTGGCATTATGTACTGGAAGGTATGGTCTAAGCTTCATCAAAGCAGACATAGCATCTTCATCCTCAACTCTGGAGGTAGTTCCCTTATTCTTTTCAGAAGCAGGAATCTGCCTGGACAATCTCTTGGGCTTTTCAGCAGCAGCCTTCTTGGGGACAGACTTGGTGCTCTTGGATGTGCCACTCTTGGGCATAGCATTAGCCATAAGTTTCTTTTTCTTCTTAGGAGGGGCCTTCTCAACATGTTCTTCCTCCTCCTCAGCAGCAGCACCAGCAGCCTCCTCTGGATCTTCATACATGGAAGTTTGCCTGCCAACAACATAAACAATCCTTTTCCTAGCTCTCTTCTTCTCCCCTGCCTTCTTAGGCATAGACTTCTTTGGGGGTGACTCAAGGTGAAGATCCATTTTTGCCCTAGCACCCTCAGGTGCTCTCATAGCTTGTGAGCTGGCATACTCCTTCCTGACAGCTCTCCTTGAAGAGGTAGCTTCATTTGCAGATTTCTTGGCAGCCTTCTCTTGCTTCTTGGCAAGAATATCCTCTGGCACAAAGTCTGAATCCTCCTCATCTGAATTCAGCTTCTTCCTGGCCCTTGTAGCAGCCTTGGGCAACCCATGAGAACTGGGAGTGCCTGGATCTGAAGGTGAACTAGACTCAGGACTAGTGCCTGAACCCATGACAATGTTCTCCTCTTGGAAGTTGTTCTCACTGTCCTCAGCACTTGACATACTGACCCTGTGAATAGAGTATAGAGGAGCAGAAGAAGATGAGTCATCACAAAATTGCAGCTAGTTTTGAAAGTTTGAACAAAAGATTCTCAAGGTTTACATTCTGTCACATGAAAATCGGTATAGCTGAAGCAAAGATTTCAGTGCTACCGAGACTGACTTTCTCCTTAACAGAAACTTGGCACTCTTTTCAGTGAGACTGAAAAGAAGTACTCGGTTTCACCGAGATAGTTCTCAGCACCACAGACAGGCAAATCGGTGACACCGATTTGTTCGCTTCGGTTCCACCGAGTTCCATCGGGCGGACGGTAAACCCTAGAAAATCGATCATTCCCTAATCTATGGAATTTTCTCGTGGATAGGAAGACGTGCAAACAGTGACTTATAGATAAAATAACTTCAATGCGCAAGATTCGGACGGGGAGCGCAAAGAAAGATCGAATCCGTACCCTAGCTTGGTGACGGATCCGCTACGGCGGCGACGGCGGCAAAGATGCCCGTCGATGGCGAGGATCCAAGCGGCGGAGGAGCGCGGGGAGATAAGGGCGACGACCAGGGGGTCCTTTTGCGACAGCTTAGGGTTTGGGGCGCGGCGATTGAAGATTGAATTTTCGAATCGTCAGGACCACAGCTTATATACCCCTCACTGTCGGTGACGCCGATTCTAAATTTTCGGTGTCACCGAGTTCCTCAACTGTCAGCTGACAGGGAAACTCGGTGTAATCGAGAATATGGAATCGGTAGTACCGAGATTGAAAACCAGATCAACCCTAGGCATTCGGTGAGACCGAGAATTTTGGGTTGGTTCCATCGAGATGCACTTGGGAGGTTTTAATGGTCAGTCCTTGTCGATACGGAACTCCGAGTGCTCCACACACAGAGGGATCAAAAAGTACTTGTTCAAGTTTTGTGATGCAGCATGAAAGGAATGTGAGGTGAGAAAGCATAGATAGCTAAAGAGTGGTCCTAGGCATTCTTGTCCATCCAATTGGCAAAGGATAAATCAAAAACCAAATAGCAACAATTGGATGTCCTCGAATGAGAAAATAAATGCAGACCAACATGCTCACATAATAAGATGTCAAATGAAATCATGACAAACATGCATAAACATACTAGCATCTAACAAGCACTTGGGCGATGACAAAGCCATCTATATATGAGTATATTGACTTAGGAGCCAAGTAAGAATACTTGATCATAGGTCATGCTCATCGTTTAAGCACAAGTGGGGTTACCACTTTTACATAAAGCATTTAATGTTGTCACATGCTAAGAGATGCTTTAACTCAAGTCTTAGAGTAAAGCTCCCCCTTGATGTGACACCCCCCCATAAGAGGGATAAACTAACCTTGGGTTTTGTCGATGAAGACCTCATGTTGGTTAGGTAGTGGTGGATGCTCAAGGTTGATGAAGATCACTAAGAGTTGGGAGCATCCTTGTTGTTTCTTTACTCTTCTCACCTACATGTGTTAGTCCCAACACACAAGAGACAAATACAAGGATATCTATGGACATGGAGTGCAAAGCATGTGTAATGATGTCCATTGATTTGTAGATTACCTTGTCCCTTGCTTACCTTTGAGGGAATGTGTGACTCCTTGAACTATTGCATAGAGTTGATGTTGATTGCGAATAATTCTTGCCAATAATGAATGTGAGTGAATTTCATTGGCGGAGTCACCCCTCAAGAACTCTCTAGTTCTTCTTCTTGGGGACCCACATCAAGTTGATGGGGATCCTTGGTGTTGAAGTAGCCTTTGTAGAAGTTGAGCTTGAAGTAGCCTTGGGAACCCACTCCACCAAAGCTAGGGATTCATCTTCATATGAGTCAATATCCTCTTGAAGCTTGTTCTTGCCCTTGAGCTTGTGGTCTTGTGGTGGAAGGTCATCTTGTGTGTTTGTTCCCTTGGAAAGAGTATTTTCATACTTCTCCTTTTGAGGAACAAACTTGGGCTTGGGGTATTGACCTTCTTCCCATTCAACCCCATTAGCGTTGAAGTAGCCAACACCATGGTTCTTTCGGTATCCTCTGTGCTTGCGTACAATTTCCTCAAATTGCTTACACCCGGCAAGACTCTTGTAGATACCCTTTTCTATAATTCCTTTCAATAAAGCATTTTCTTGCTCAAGTGTAACTTGGCTAAGAGAATCATCATTAGTGGAATCAATAGAACTACTAGAAGCAACATCATTTGGTTTAGCATTTTTATTGTTGCTACTAGATGAAGAACCTTTCTTGCCTTTGTTACTAGTTTGCTTAGTTTTAACTTGAGGCATGAATGTAGACAAGAGTAGTCGTTTGTCTAGATAAGATGAAGTCTTCTTTCGGAGATCGTCATTGATAGCTTTAAGAAACTCATGCTCTTGCTCCAAGTTGAGCTTCTCGAAGCGTAGCTTCTCATGAGTTCTTACAAGCTCTCTATGATATTCAAGAGTAGATTCATGAGCTAACTTAAGAGTGTTTAGTTCTTTAGTTAGTTGTTCTATTTTCATCTTATCATCATCAATTGACTTATCTTGACTAGCATGAGAATTATCAAGTTCATTTTGACTAACATCACTAGTTTTATCAAAGAGCAAGTCATCATCACAAAGCAAGTCATCTTCATCACTATCAAAATCAAGATACTCGGGGTGTGATACCTTGGGGCCTTTAGCCATGAAGCAACTTCCACTCCCTTCATTTGGTGAATCAAATAGATCATAGGAGTTGGTAGTCACTAGAGCAATTCCGGCAACACCTTCATCTTGACTATAGTCGGAATCGGAGTGATAGCTTCTCTCGGAGTTGTTGTCGGAGTCGGAGCCGAAAACCCATTCACCAACATGAGCTTGATGTTTTCTTCTTGTGTAGCTCTTGGTGTACTTGTCCTTCTTCTCCGAATCTCTACTTCTCCTTGAGTGTCTTCGTTCATAACGATCATCTCTACTCCTTCTCTCTCTTTGAGGTGATTCATTCCTTGAGCTTCGTCTTCGAGGTGACTCTTCTCTTCATTTGTAGGGAGCCGTGCACTCATTGGAGTAGTGTCCGGGCTTCCCACAATTGTAGCAATTGCGGTCACGACTTGACGAACGCTTCTCATCATATCTTGAGTTGGAGCTTCGTTCTTTGGCTCTATTCTTGTAGAACTTGTTGAATTTCTTGACCACGAGGCTTATCTCTTCATTGGTGACAAGGTTGACGCTTGAAGTTGCGGGAGCATCACTTGTGGCTTTGTAAGCACCGCTAGACTTGTGGTGAAGCTCTTCTTTGTCTTTGAGTGTCATCTGATGAGCAACAATCCTTCCAATGACTTCCGTAGGCTTGAGATCTTTGTAGTTGGGCATCATTTGGATCAATGTGCACACGGTGTCATATCTCTCATCCAAAGCTCTAAGTATCTTCTTGATGATGAATTTCTCGGTCATTTCTTCGCTTCCTAAGCCGGCAATCTCATTGGTGATGAGAGCTAGCCTAGAGTACATCTCTGCGACTCCTTCACCATCCTTCATCTTGAACTTGTCAAGCTGACTTTGAAGAACATCTAACTTGGATTCTCTCACGGACTCGGTTCCTTCGTGCATATCAACCAAAGTATCCCAAATCTCTTTTGCATTCTCAAGACGGTTGATTTTGTTGAACTCTTCGGGGCATAGGCAGTTGAAGAGAATGTCGCATGCTTGAGCGTTGTATTGCAACATCCTCAACTCATCCGCGGTCGCTTCACGATCCGGTTCCTTTCCATCACCAAAGAATTCACCTTGCAAGCCAACACGAACAACAGCCCAAACGGCGGGGTTATGCCCAAGAATATGCATTTTCATTTTGTGCTTCCAACTAGCAAAATTAGTGCCATCAAAGTACGGACCTCTACGGTGATAATTTCCCTCACTAGACGCCATACTCTCCTAGGTTGTGAGACCAATGCAATGGAGACCAATGCTCTGATACCACTTGTAGGACCGAAAGTATGTCTAGAGGGGGGGTGATTAGACTACTTGACCAAATAAAAATTCTACCTTTTCCCAAATTTTAGAGTTGGCAGATTTTAGCATTTCATGGCAAGTCAAGTACACCCTACACATGCAAGTCTAAGAGTATAGCAGCGGAAAGTAACAACAAGCATGAGTAGAAAGGATAGGGTAGGAGGATCAAACGCAATAGTAGACACGATGGTTTTTCCCGTGGTTCCGATAGGTGGTGCTATCGTACATCCACGTTTATGGAGTCTTCAACCAACGGAGGGTAACGGTCGCGAGAGTCCACGGAGGGCTCCACCCATAAGGGTCCACGAAGTAGCAACCTTGACTATTCCATAACGGCTTCCGTCCACGAAGGACTAGCCTCACTATGGGTAGATCTTCACAAAGTAGGCGATCTCCTTGCCCTTACAAACTTCTTGGTTCAACTCCACAACACGAAGTAGGAGGCTCCCAAGCGACACCTAACCAATCTAGGAGGCACCACCCTCCAAAAGGTAATAGACTTGGCAATGATGATGAACTCCTTGCTCTTGTGCTTCAAGATGATAGACTCCTCAACACACAATCACTCTCTCACAGATTTGGCTTGGTGGAAGAGATGGGATTAGTGGAAAGCAACTTGGGGAGGCTAGAAATCAAGATCCATATGGTTGGAGTGGATGATCTTGACCTCAACACAAGGGTAGGTGGCTCTCTCTCAGAAAACTGGATGGGGCAAGTATGGAATAGTTCTGAGTGCTTCTCTTTCGAGTGGGTGGTGGTGAAGGGGTATATATAGGCATCTCCAAAAATCCAACCGTTACACCTAAAGTGACCAACTCGGTGACACCGATGTGTTAATCTCGGTGGTACCGAAGTGACCAAAAGGTGGCAACTTTTGAATATCGGTGAGACCGATATAGGAAACTCGGTTGCACCGATAAGGTGACCAACGGTCAGATTGCCCATTCTCAGTGACGCCGATCCAACAATCTCGGTGGTACCGATATTGTGAATTTGCTTAACAGAAAGTTGGCAACCTAAACTCGGTGGCACCGAAGCAGAATCGGTTGCACCGAAAGGCTAGGGTTTGGCTTAGGTCTGTCTGAGATTGTGAATCGGTGGCACCGAGTGCAAAGTGTTGGTTCCACCGATTTTGGATATTTAACTTTGGACAGACTTTTGTGGAAGAGCTTGTGGGTGTTTTTGGTGACTATCACTTGTGCACGTATGAGCATTTTGTTCACCAACAGAACCTTACCCCCTTTTAATAGTATTGGCTTTCCTATGGACTCAAAGTGATTTCTCACAAAGTAAAATGTAGAGTCCTCTTGCTTGAAGCTTTGCCAATTGTTGACACCAGATTTTGGCATGGTCAAAAACATAATTAAGAAGGCCTCAAATGGAAAAGTGCTCATGGTGAGAAAGTTCCTTATCATCGAAAGGAGAAACTTTGATATTTGGGCCATAGCCATCCGATCTCATCTCTAAGGCCGAAGTTGTGTTTGAAGTGTATGCAGAACACTATTCGGCTGATTACGCCCCCAAGACGGCCTTATATGAGAATAGTTTCTACACAGATTGTCTTTGTCTCGTCGAATCGGTCGATTTTGATATAAAAATCGTCTCAATCCGAGTTCGTATGCAAAAGTTACGACCGTTACAAGATTGCTGATACAGCAGAGAACGGTACTACCGCTCCAATAAGCGGTACTACCGCTTGAGCGGTAGTACCGCTCCTACTACCGCGTCTACTACCGCTTACGAAAAAGTTTCTGGCATCCCGAGACCCTAAGCGGTACTAGAGAGGTACTAGAGAGGTACTACCGCCCAGAACGGTACTACCGTGCCCAGAACGGTACTACCGCCTCCCTATAGCCGCACAGACTCGGGCAGACCGAAAAAGTCCGAGTTTGGCTGCGTTTTTGACCCTTTGGAAGGAAATCTGGGTCCGTGTCTTGTACGGGAAGTCCAACCCCCTCTTAAATAGAAGAGGTGATGGCCGATTGAAACAACACACAATCGAACAAACACATCTACATCTTTTTACCCTACTTTTATCCCTCTCCCTTGTATCTTTCTTCTCGTTCTTCGTTCGTTCTTCGTATTGAAGTGCGGCGATCCTCGAGGCCCTAGGGGCGAGCGAATCGACCTAGGGCATCCCATCGTCCATCCGTGACTCCTGACGGGTTCCATCCCGGAGAAGCGGTGCGTCGGGTCTCAAAAGCGTCCGCAGGATTGCTTGCGTACCGCGCTTCCGGACGGGCCTCCTTCGACATGAGCTGCGGTGCATCACCCCCGGCGTCGAGGGTACGTGTGACGCGTTCGTGTGCGAACACACTTTTTGGCGACTCCGCTGGGGACGATAGATCAAGAATCATCATCAACCATGTCTAATCTCCCCAAACCCTCAGAAGTTAACGCCGATAACATCATTAAGCCCGGTCTTGACGAGCTATCGGAGGAACATCGCCAGGCCTACGAAGCGCTCAAGAAATAGCGTGAAGAGGTTTTTGAGGCGCTCAAGAAGAAGCGCGAGGAGGAGGATTTGGAGGCGTTTCTTTCAAGTTTCAAGAAGGACTGCCAAGGCAACATCACTCCGATTGGAGAAATCAGGTTACCTCCTCCCATTGATGAACAAGATGAAATCACTGTGAGCAAAGTTTTTTCTCCTGAGCAACTGGCTGTGATTGAAAGTCTTGTTAGTAAGGGTAATGTGATGGCGTACAATTCTTTCGTGGAAAATACCAATGCTCAGAAAATATGCCGCCGTCATCTAGTGGTAATGTTGGTGTATCCATTAACCCAGAAAAACCTAATCCAACTTTACCTATTTCATCGGCACCTCCCATGCAACAACATTACAATTTGCCGATGAATTTTTATCCTAGCCAAACCAATCAACTTGTGGCCGCACCTGCATACCCTAATCCTATTATGAGTGTGCCCAATTCGGCGTCTACGCCGAATTACTTTGTCACATCACCTATGAATACAAGCATGTTTGGTCTTCCGCCGAATTATGTTTCGGCGCCTACTCCACAAGTTGCATCACTAGCTAGTTCCCAAGTTGCTCCTATGTCATTGCCACAAGCGTCTTCATCTACCTCGGATCCAATTTTAGCCAAATTAACGGAGGATTTGCATAAGATGTTTCAAGAAACTTTCGGAACGAGCCGAAAGTAAAGAGTCGTGTGTATCAAAAGCCTTATCCTGAACACTTCGACGCAGTTTTGTACCCTCCAGGTTATAAGGTTCCTGATTTTGTCAAATTTAGTGGAGAGGGCACAAAAACAACTTGGGAGCATGTGAGTCAGTATCTAGCACAGTTGGGTGAAGCAAGTTCCATAGAAGAATTGAAAGTGCGGTTATTTCCCTTATCTTTAACTGGCACCGCATTTTCATGGTTTGCTGCTTTGCCACCTGGCTCAATTCTCTTATGGTCGCAACTAGAACAAAAGTTTCATGATCATTTTTATAGTGGCAACAATGAGCTTAAGTTATCGCATCTTACATCGGTTAGGCAAAAACATGATGAATCGGTCACCGATTATGTCAAAAGATTTAGAGATATAAAAAACCGATGCTATAGCTTAGTGATAACCGAAAGAGACTTGGCGGATCTTGTCCTTAATGGTTTGAAAACTCACATTAAGGAGAGGCTAGAAAGTTATGAATTTTTAAATATTAACCAAGTCTTGCAGAAAGCTTTGGCTCAAGAAAGCCGAAGTAAAGAGATTCATAGGTCAACAACCAATCGTCCTAGAATGCATATGCTTGATTATAATGATGAATATTCGGACGATGAGGTTGATGTCTATACCACTGAATTTGTTTGGTCCTCAAAGGCCAAACCCTATGCATGCAATGCTCTTAAGCCGATTCGTAAGAATTGTGATGAGGAGATGAAATTTACTTTTGATATATCCAAGTGTGATAGAATATTTGATGCTCTCTTGCAAGAAAAGATGATTAGAATATCACACACCATACCGCCGTTTGAGGAGCTGAAACGGCGTGCTTATTGCAAATATCATAATTCATTTTCTCATGCTACTAATGATTGCAATGTTTTTCGGAGACAGATACAATCGGCCATTAATGACGGACGATTGAGTTTTTCTGAGATGCAAGTTGATAGACAGCCCTTCCCAATGAATACCATGACTTTGGAGGGGAAGAAAATGTTAATTCGGCCTAACATAGCCGGATCAGCTAATAAAGATAATATTGTCATTGGTGAGCCCAGGAAGAACAAAGATGGCGACAAGATCTTGGGGAGGCAAGTCGTGCTTGAGAAGCAATCCGATGGTGGAGAGGTAATCAAGATCACCATAAAAAATCCTGCACTCGGGGGGCAACCGCAAGTACAAGAGGATACTCATGTTGAATTTATCAAGCCCAAGAATTCAGAAGTTGGAAAGTGTAAAAAGAGTGAAGCTAAGCGCAAGCGAATCAAGCCAACTTTTGATATGTTGCTATCCAAATATGCAAGTCAAGCGGCCGGTTCTAGCTCTAATCGGCCATCATATTCCAAGCGTTCAAGATCACCTCCGAAGCAAGAGTCGCGACACTATGCAAGGCCATATGGGTCATGGGCACTGGCACCATGGATGCTACCACTCCCCTATGCGCCATATTACATGGGAGACTTCAATGGAGGATGGGGGCAGCCCCCAATGGCTCCTTATGCTTTTCATATGGGGTGGACAACACCTAGAAGGCCTGCTCACAAAAAGCTTTATTATCCTACACAAGGCCGTTCAAGCCATGGTGCTAATCGTCCAACAAAAAATTCTCCAAGCGAAGCAGAATCTAGGGATCCCAAGTATATTCAACCTAAGTGGTGTCCTCCCGGTCTGTCCAAGACACAAAAAAGGAGATTACAACGTATGAGAAGCCGCGAGAAGGCGGCACATGAAGTAGAAGAGCAAAAGGACGAATTGTTCAATAAAATTCGGCCCGTGGCGCCCAGAAAACAAGTGTGGAGGCCTAAACAAAAAGGGAACGCAGATGCCTCTACACTAGCTACAACAGCACCTACGCCACCAAAAAAGGATGATGCAGCCCTTATTACATCGTCCACGCCACCTGAAACATCCCCTTTGATTGAAGAAATTTTAAGTCCAATATACACATTGGGAGATGAAGATGAGATGGAGGATTTTGAATCTACGCCGGTTCGGGATGGTGGCAATCGACTTCAAGATGTATACTTATCATCCTAAGCACAAACATGGCCGATATATGATTATCGCCCTAAGAGCAAACATGGCCGATATATGATTATCGCCCTAAGCACATATAAATGGCCGATGGAGTGTTGACATCGTCCTTAAAGAAATCTCTATGCAAATTATTTTTCGGCACACAAGTTTTGCCGAAAAACAGGGGGGCATGTGTTGACACCAGATTTTGGCATGGTCAAAAACATAATTAAGAAGGCCTCAAATGGAAAAGTGCTCATGGTGAGAAAGTTCCGTATCATCAAAAGGAGAAACTTTGATATTTGGGCCATAGCCATCCGATCTCATCTCTAAGGTCGAAGTTGTGTTTGAAGTGTATGCAGAACACTATTCGGCTGATTACGCCCCAAGACGGCCTTATATGAGAAAAGTTTCTACACGGATTGTCTTTGTCTCGTCGAATCGGTCGATTTTGATATAAAAATCGTCTCAATCCGAGTTCGTATGCAAAAGTTACGGCCGTTACAAGGTTGCTGATACAGCAGAGAACGGTACTACCGCTCCAATAAGCGGTACTACCTCTCCTACTACCGCGTCTACTACCGCTTACGAAAAAGTTTCTGGCATCCCGAGACCCTAAGCGGTACTAGAGAGGTACTACCGCCCAGAACGGTACTACCGTGCCCAGAACGGTACTACCGCTTGCCTATAGCCGCACAGACTCGGGCAGATCGAAAAAGTCCGAGTTTGGCTGCGTTTTTTGACCCTTTGGAAGGAAATCTGGGTCCGTGTCTTGTACGGGAAGTCCAACCCCCTCTTAAATAGAAGAGGTGATGGCCGATTAAAACAACACACAATCGAACAAACACATCTACATCTTTTTACCCTACTTTTATCCCTCTCCCTTCTATCTTTCTTCTCGTTCTTCGTTCGTTCTTCGTATTGAAGTGCGGCGATCCTCGAGGCCCTAGGGACGAGCGAATCGACCTAGGGCAACCCATCGTCCATCCGTGACTCCTGACGGGTTCCATCCCGGAGAAGCGGTGCGTCGGGTCTCAAAAGCGCCCGCCGGATTGCTTGCGTACCGCGCTTCCGGACGGGCCTCCTTCGACGTGAGCTGCGGTGCATCACCCCCGGCGTCGAGGGTACGCGTGACGCGTTCGTGTGCGAACACCAATCCATTTCCTTGCATCTTGGGGTAATTCCACAATCTCCACAATCGTTTTGCCATCCCTATCATTGAACTTTTCCAGAAATATACTTAGTGGAAACATAAGTTCAATGACTTATATGTTGTTATTAATTACCAAAACCACCAAGGGAGCAAATGTGCTTTCAGTTATCAAATAATAAATTTCTTGGAAAGTGGTGGTATGGAAGGCAACCGTGGATACGGCCCGCCATGGAAAGTGAAAGTTTGGTGGAAAAAGCAATAAACTTTATTTTCTGTTTGGGAACCGCCTATGATATATCTAGCATGGAAAGTATTGTGAGTTACTTTGTCATTTTCGTTGACAGGAAAAGCATGCCATCCAAAATATTTTCTCTCTCTCAATTTAAACCTTGAGCTCTGGCACCTCTACAAATCCCTACTTCCCTCTGCGAAGGGCCTATCTTTTTTACTTTATGCAATTTTTATTTTTGCTTTGAGTCTCCATATTCTCTTATAAGCACCAACTAGGAGGCACTATGATCGTACTTGAGCATTGGGCATAGCTAATATTTGAGTGTGTTTCATGAATGGATCAATGATTGAGCATGATGGGCTAGGGATAACTTACTTTAGTGTTGATATTTTGAATGACATGGTTGCTTGTTGACATGCTTGAGTATTGAAGTAATTATGTTCAAACTAGACTATTGCTTTGAATCATTATAAGTCCAAATGTCCATGCTATACAAAAGAAAAGAATGTGATGAACATGTTAGGCAGCATTCCACATCAAAAATTCTGTTTTTATCATTTACCTACTCGAGTACGAGTAGGAATTAAGCTTGGGGATGCTGATACGTCTCCAACGTATCTATAATTTTTGCTTTTCCATGCTATTATATTATCATTCTTGGATGTTTTACAATCATTTCATAACAACTTTATATCATTTTTTGGGACTAACCTATTGACATAATACCAAAGTGTCAATTGCTATTTTTGCTTGTTTTTTACTTCGCAAAAAATCAATACCAAACAGAGTCCAATCGCGACGAAACTTTTTAGAGATTTTTTCTGGACCAGAAGACACCCAATGGGCCAAACAACTGCCGGAGACGTGCGCTGTGGAGAGCACAACCCACCAGGGCGCGCCAGGGGGGCCCCGACATGCCCTGATGGGTTGTGCCCTCCTCGGCCCCCTTCCGCATCGCCTTTGATGCCTATAAATTCCCAAATATTCCAAAAACCCTAGGGGAGTCGACGAAACACAATTCCAGCCGCCGCAAGTTCCAGAACCACGAGATCCAATCTAAACACCATCACGGAGGGGTTCATCTTCCTCATAGATGCCTCTCCGATGATGCATGAGTAGTCCACCATAGACCTACGGGTTCGTAGGCAGTAGCTAGATGGCTTCTTCTCTCTCTCTCTCTCTTACGATTCTCAATACAATGGTCTCTTGGAGATCTATTTGATGTAAACTTTTGCGGTGTGTTTGTTGGGATCCGATGAATTTTGAGTTCACGATCAGTTTCTATCCATGAATATTATTTGAGTCCTCTTTGATCTCTTATATGCATGATCACTTATAGCCTCGTATTTCTTCTCCGAATCTTTGGTTTAGTTAGGCCGACTAGATCGATTTTTCTTGCCATGGGAAGAGGTGCTTTGTGATGGGTTTGATCTTGCGGTGTTCTTTCCCAGTAACAGAAGGGGCAGCAAGACACGAATGTATCGTTGCTATTAAGGATAACAAGATGGGGTCTATTCCTACATGAATAGATCTTGTCTACATCATGTCATCGTTCTTATTGCATTACTCCATTTTTCCATGAACTTAATACACTAGATGCATGCTGGATAGCGGTCGATGTGTGGAGTAATAGAGGTAGATACAGGCAGGAGTCGGTCTATCTATCTTGGACGTGATGCCTATATAATGATCATCGCCTTGGATATCGTCATGACTATTCGATTTTATATCAATTGCCCAACAGTAATTTGTTCACCCACCGTGCGCTATACTCATGAGAGAAGCCACTAGTGAACCCTACGGCCCCCGGGTCTACTTTTCCATCATATTGCTTTCCGATGTACGTTTTTGCATTCTTTGTTTTCAGATATACAAAACCAAAAACCCAAAAATATATTGCTGCATATTTACTCTTTTTATTTGTGTTCTTGAGAGATCTATCTCTCCTATCTATCACTACCTAATCTATCTTATTACCGTAGAGAGATTGATAACCTCTCTTTCGCGTCGGGTTGCAAGTATTTGTTGTTTGTGTGCAGGTGCTGCTTATTGGGTGGCGGTGATCCTCCTACTGGTTCGATAACCTTGGTTTCATAACTGAGGGAAATACTTACCGTCGCTGTGCTGCATCATCCCTTCCTCTTTGGGGAAATACCGACACAGTCTCAAGCCACGTCAAAGGAATTTCTGGCGCCATTGCCGGGGAGGAAGCGGTTTCTTCTACGTGCCTATCGTAGGCGCCGAGGGGACTCCACCACCATCTACCAGGTTCCCAATCACAAATCTGATCTCCTTGCAATTACATTATTTGCCATTTGCCTCTCGTTTTCCTCTCCCCCACTTCACCAATTTGCCGTTTTATTCTCCCTCTTTTCCGTTTGCCTTTTTGCTTGTTTGCTATCTTTGCTTGTGTTGCCATGTGCCTTCTATTTGCTTGCATCTTCGCTTGCTAAAAATCTATTGATATGGATCTTCATCCACTTGCTAATCTTTTCAAAAAGCCAAATTATGATGAACCAAGTGCTAGTGAGTTGAGTGCACTTGATTATCTCTATGAAGTTTTGTTTGAAAATCATGAATCTGAAATTTTTGATGAAGTGTTGAAAGAAGAAATTTATAAGGTGATTCATGATAGTTCCTTGAATGATGAGCATGATTGCAATGTTTCTAGTATGAATTCTCAAAATATCCATGATGCTAATGATATGCAAAGCCACAAGCTTGGGGATGCTATGTTTGATGAAGATGATATTTCTGGTCCCCCAAGTTTTGATGAGCAAATTTATTATGATGATTGCATGCCTCCTATTTATGATGATGGTAATGACACGTATGCTAGAATGAGTAATGATAACCATGAAACTTATCAACATGGTTCTAATTTGCAATGTGGTTATGTCAATCAAGTGTCTCATGATAGTTATTTTGTTGAGTTTTCTCCCACTACCATGGATGATAAGGAATTTGCTTATGTGGAGAGTAATGAAAATTCTATGCTTGTGCATCATGAAAAGAATGATTTATGTGATAGTTATATTATTGCATTCCTTCATGATGTTACTGAAATTTATTATGAGGGAGGGACATATGCTTGTAGGAATTGTAATAATATCAAGTTTCCTCTCTATGTGTTCAAAGTTTTGAAGTTATGCTCGTTTTGCCTTCCTATGCTAGTTGATTCTTGTTCCCATAAATTGTTTGCTCACAAAATCCCTATGCATAGGAAGTGGGTTATACTTATATGTGTTTTTCATGCTATTCATGATGCTCTTTTGCATTTTTCAATTACTACCTTTTATGTGAGCATCATTGAAATCATTATGCCTAGATAGGGGCGTAAAACGATAGCGCTTGTTGGGAGGCAACCCAATGAATAAATAAATTTTTGATTTTTTCCTTTCTGTTTTTGAGTGTTTACACAATTATACCTCTGTTATGATTGTGTTTTTATGGTTTATTTAGTGTTTGTGCCAAGTAAAGCCTTTAGGATGATTCATAGGATGAGTAGAAGTGATGCTGAATCTGAAACAGAAACTTTGCGTCCAGTATATGAATTTTATTTTTTGCTGGAACGTGATCTTGAGCTGAAATTTTAACACAGTGTTGCTATACATATTCCTTACGTTTTCCTAATTTTCAGAATTTTTAGAGTTACAGAAGTATGGGTAGAGTACAGATTACTACAGACTGTTCTGTTTAAGACAGATTCTGTTTTCGTTGCATTGTGCGCTTGTTTTGATGAATCTATGGTTTGTATTGGGGGGTATAAGCCATGGTAAAGTTAAAATATAGTAGGTATAATGCAATAATAAAATATGAATGGTTTTGCAACAGTACCTAAAGTAGTGATTTTCGTTCTTATACTAACGGGTCTCATGAAGATTTTGTTGAGTTTTGTGTGATTGAAGTTTTCAAGTTTTGGGTGAGATCACGATGGATGAAGGAATAAGGAGTGATAAAAGCCTAAGCTTGGGGATGCTACCGCACCCCCAAGATATATCCAAAGAGAAACAAGCAACTAAGCTTGGGGATGCCCCCGAGTGGCATCCCCTCTTTCTTCTAACGACCATCGGTATTTTACTTGGAGCTATATTTTTATTCATCACATATCATGAGTTTTGCTTGGAGCGTCTTGTATCTTTGCTTGCTTTGTTTGTTAGCTTTTCCTTTGTACCCTTTCTATACACAGCTATTTGAGAGAGCCACACTCATGCTATGATTTGTTAGAATTGCTCTATGTGCTTCACTTAAACTTTTTGAGCTATAGAATTGCTCTATGTGCTTCACTTATATCTTTTTGAGCACGGTGTGTTTGGAAATTTTTGTAGAAATACTCTCATGCTTCACTTAGATTAATTTGACAGTTAGTGAATTTTGAAGAAATCCTCTCATGCTTCACTTATACCTTTTTGAGAGATGAAATCTTTATGCTCATGTGCTTCACATAAATTTGTTTGAGCTTGCCAAAAAGCAATGGCAATATGTGAAACTAGTCCCAAAGTGATAGATATCCAAGGAGGATATAATAAAAACTTTCATGAAGATCATTGGACAAATTAAACTTGATTCCTTGTAATAGTTTTGAAACATGATGATAGTAATATATGAGTCATGTTAGTAAGTAATTATGCTTAGTAGGAATATTGGTGTTAAGGTTTGTGATTCCCTATGCATGCAGGAAAGTCAATAGTTATGCAATGAAGTTACATCGTACTTGTGGTGCATTATTCGGTGTTAGTTATGTTCAATGCTCACTTATGTGAATTTTTGTTTCTTGGTTTGGTTGCTTCTCAATCTATTTGCTAGCCTCCATTTGTACTAAGTAGAAATACTACTTGTGCATCCAAAATCCTTAAACCAAGTTTTGCCTTATGAGTCCACCATACCTACCTATATGCGGTATTTCCATGCCGTTCCAAGCAAATTTGTATGTGCCATCTCTAAATTTTCAAAATAAATTTTCTCTTTTGTGTGCCCGTATCGCTCATGAAACGGTGGGGAGTATCCAATATTTTTCCATGCTAGACGTGTTATTCTCAAGATGAGTGTTTATTCACTTGTCATTGCACGAGAGTGCGGCAGTAATAGGGATGCCCATTCCCGAAATGAAAAATAAAAAAATATTTACTTTATGTTGTCAAATAATAAATTCCTTGGAAAGTGTTGGTATGGAAGGCAACCGTGGATACGGCCCGCCATGGAAAGTGAAAGTTTGGTGGAAAAAGGAATAAACTTTATTTTCTGCTTGGGAACCGCCTATGATATATCTAGCATGGAAACTATTGTGAGCTACTTTGTCGTTTTCGTTGACAGGAAAAGCATGCCACCCAAAATATTTTTTCTCTCTCAATTTAAACCTTGAGCTCTGGCACCTCTACAAATCCCTACTTCCCTCTGCGAAGGGCCTATCTTTTTTACTTTATGCAATTTTTATTTTTGCTTTGCGTCCCCATCTTCTTTTATAAGCACCAACTAGGAGGCACTATGATCGTACTTGAGCATAGGGCATAGCTAATATTTGAGTGTGTTTCATGAATGGATCAATGATTGAGCATGATGGGCTAGTGATAACTTACTTTAGTGTTGATATTTTGAAAGACATGGTTGCTTGTTGACATGCTTGAGTATTGAAGTCATTATGTTAAGACTAGACTATTGCTTTGAATCATTATAAGTCCAAATGTCCATGCTATACAAAAGAAAAGAATGTGATGAACATGTTAGGCAGCATTCCACATCAAAAATTCTGTTTTTATCATTTACCTACTCGAGGACGAGTAGGAATTTAGCTTGGGGATGCTGATACGTCTCCAACGTATCTATAATTTTTGCTTCTTCCATGCTATTATATTATCATTCTTGGATGTTTTACAATCATTTTATAACAACTTTATATCATTTTTTGGGACTAACGTATTGACATTGTACCAAAGTGCCATTTGCTGTTTTTGCTTGTTTTTTACTTCGCAAAAAATCAATACCAAACGGAGTCCAATCGCGACGAAACTTTTTGGAGATTTTTTCTGGACCAGAAGACACCCAATGGGCCAAACAACTGCCGGAGATGTGGGCTGTGGAGAGCACAACCCACCAGGGCGCGCCAGGGGGCCCCGACGTGCCCTGATGGGTTGTGCCCTCCTCGGCCCCCTTCCGCACCGCCTCTGATGCCTATAAATTCCCAAATATTCCAAAAACCCTAGGGGAGTCGACGAAACACAATTCTAGTCGCCGCAAGTTCCAGAACCTCGAGATCCAATCTAAACACCATCACGGAGGGGTTCATCTTCCTAATAGGTGCCTCTCCGATGATCCGTGAGTAGTCCACCATAGACCTACGGGTTCGTAGGCAGTAGCCAGATGGCTTCTTCTCTCTCTCTTATGATTCTCAATACAATGGTCTCTTGGAGATCTATTTGATGTAAACTTTTGCTGTGTGTTTGTTGGGATCCGATGAATTTTGAGTTCGTGGTCAGTTTCTATCCATGAATATTATCTGAGTCTTCTTTGATCTCTTATATGCATGATCACTTATAGCCTCGTATTTCTTCTCTGAATCTTTGGTTTAGTTAGGCCGACTAGATGGATTTTTCTTGCCATGGGAAGAGGTGCTTTGTGATGGGTTCGATCTTGCGGTGTTCTTTCCCAGTGACAGAAGGGGCAGCAAAACATGCATGTATCGTTGCTATTAAGGATAACAAGATGGGGTCTGTTCCTACATGAATAGATCTTGTCTACATCATGTCATTGTTCTTAATACACTAGATGCATGATGCATGCTGGATAGCGGTCGATGTCTGGAGTAATAGAGGTAGATGCAGGCAGGACTCGGTCTATCTATCTTGGACGTGATGCCTATATAATGATCATCGCCTTGGATATCGTCATGACTATTCGATTTTCTATCAATTGTCCAACAGTAATTTGTTCACCCACCGTGCGCTATACTCATGAGAGAAGCCACTATTGAACCCTACGGCCCTCGGGTCTACTTTTCCATCATATTGCTTTCCGATCTACGTTTTTGCATTCTTTGTTTTCAGATATACAAAACCAAAAACCCAAAAATATATTGCTGCATATTTACTCTTTTTATTTGTGTTCTTGAGAGATCTATCTCTCCTATCTATCACTACCTAATCTATCTTATTACCGTAGAGAGATTGATAACCTCTCTTTCGCGTCGGGTTGCAAGTATTTGTTGTTTGTGTGCAGGTGCTGCTTATTGGGTGGCGGTGATCCTCCTACTGGTTCGATAACCTTGGTTTCATAACTGAGGGAAATACTTACCGTCGCTGTGCTGCATCATCCCTTCCTCTTTGGGGAAATACTGACGCAGTCTCAAGCCACGTCAATGGACCAGATGAAATAAAAACAGCTTTCATCACCCCATTCGGGTGTTTATGCTATATCACTATCCCATTCGGTATCAAGAATGCTGGGGCAACCTTTATGCGCATGATACAAAAGTGCTTGCAGAAGAAAATCAGTCGGAATGTGGAGGCTTATATGGATGACATCGTGGTCAAGTCCAGGAAAGGTTCCGACCTCCTGACTGACCTCGCCGAAACCTTCGTGAACCTATGACGCTTTCAAATAAAACTTAATCCTGCAAAGTGTACATTCGGAGTGCCATCGGGTAAGGTACTCGGTTTTCTCGTTTCTGAACGGGGGATCGATGCTAATCCCGACAAAATTGGCGCCATTGTCCGAATGAAGAAACCAGTCCGTCTGCATGATGTGCAAAAGCTCACAGGGTGCCTTGCAGGCCTGAGCAGATTCATCTCTCGTCTTCGTCAGAAGGCATTGCCTCTTTACCGATTGATGAAGAAGTCCGATAGCTTTGAATGGACTCATGAAGCACAAGCCGCTTTCGATCAGCTCAAGGCCTTGCTTTATACCCAACCGGTGTTAGCTGCCCCGAGCAGCCGAGAGCCTTTGCTCTTGTACATCATGGCTACCAGCCAAGTGGTCAGTACTGTCCTCACTATGGAGCGCGAGGAATCGGGAAAAGCATTCAAAGTGCAAAGGCCCGTCTATTACATTTCAGAAGTCTTGTCTCCTTCCAAGCAAAGGTATCCACACTACCAGAAGTTGGTTTATGGCATTTACCTCACTGTCAAGAAGGTAGCTCATTACTTCCAAGAGCACTCGGTCACAGTTATCAGCGATGCTCCCCTGTCGGAAATCCTGCATAATAGAGACGCCACGGGCCGAGTTGCAAAATGGGCGATTGGGCTCCTCCCGTTGGAGATCAAGTTTAAAGCCAAGAAGGCGATCAAGTCTCAAGCACTTGTGGACATTTTGGCCGAGTGGATAGAGCAGGAACAGCCAGCCCCAAGTATCCCCAAACACTGGACCATGTTTTTTGATGGTTCCAAGATGCTCCAAGGATCTGAAGCTGGAGTGGTTCTCGTTTCCCCCAGGGAGGCCGACTGAGCTACGTCCTTCAAATCCATTTTGATTCGTCCAACAACGAGGCCGACTACGAAGCCCTCCTGTATGGGCTCCGAATGGCTATCTCACTCGGTATCCGATGCTTGATGATATTCGGTGACTCGGACCTCGTGGTCAATCAAGTGATGAAGGAATGGGATATCCGGAGTCCGGCTATGACCGGGTACTGCAATGCAGTCTAGAAATTGGAGAAGAACTTTGATGGCCTTGAGCTGCATCACATACCTCGAGCGAAGAACCAGGCGACCGACGACCTGGCCAAGATCGGCTCCACTCGGCGGGTCGTTCCGAAAGGAATATTTCTTGAGCACCTACACTCTCCTTCAGTCAAAGAAGATCCTTTTACTGAAGAGTCCCTGCAAGCAGTCGGACCTTCAAACCCGACTGTAGTCGACATTCCAGCCGTAGTGGATCTCGTCCACGAGATGTTGGTGTTCACTCCCAAGTGGACCCAACCTTACTTAGCATACTTTCTCTGGCAAGATCTCCCTGAAGACGAAGAGGAGGCCCAGAGGATCGTCCGATGATCCAAATCCTTTGAAGTGATGGGAGAGTAGCTATACAAGAAAAGCACTATGGGCGTAACACAGAAATGCGTTTCCCCAAAGGAAGGGTTGCAGATCATGCATGATATTCACTCGGGAACCTGTGGCCATCTTGCGTCCTCTCAGACGTTAGTCGCGAAGGCGTTCCATGCGGGTTTTTATTGGCCCCAAGCCAACGAAGCAGCAAAGGACTTGGTCGACCTTTGTGTCGGGTGTCAGTTTTATAAGAATCAGACGCACAAGCATGCATCCGCACTGAAGACCATTCCGCTCACCTGGCCGTTTCCTGTGTGGGGCCTCAATATGGTCGCCCCCCTACGTACCGAGTCGAGTGGGTTTACCCACCTGCTGGTAGCAGTGGATAAGTTCACCAAGTGAGTTGAAGCGAAGCCCATCAAGAGCTTGGATGCATCTACCGCTGTCAGGTTCATTCGGCAGATTATCTTCAAATTTGGAGTTCTCCATGATATCATCATTGATAACGGGAGGAATTTCAATTCGAAGGAGTTCCGTGAATTCTGTTACTCCCAAGACACTCGGGTGAACTATGCCTCCGTGGCTCACCCGCAGTCAAACGGACAAGCAGAACGAGCAAATGGGATGATTCTTCAAGGATTGAATCCCCGATTGATGAGAGATCTGGAGATCGCTGCTGGAGCTTGGGTCAAAGAACTGCCGTCTGTCTTATGGGGCATTCGGACGACCCCGAACCGTTCAACCAAGCGCACTCCTTTCCTCATGGTATACGGATCTGAGGCCGTTCTGCCGAGTGATGTACGCCACAATGCTCCCCGAGTGGAACTTTAGAACGAAGACGAAGCAGAAGTAGCACGTCAAGATGGTATGGATCTCTTGGAAGAGGAGAGAGAGCTAGCCCTGGTCAGGTCGACGCTATATCAGCAAGACTTGAGGCGCTACTACGACAGACAAGTCAGAGGGTGCGCTTTCCAGGAAGGCAACCTCGTTCTCTGACTGGACCAGCAGAAGTCACACAAGTTGGCACCTCCGTGGCAAGGGCCTTACGCGATCTCCAAAATCATGAACAATGGAGCTTATCGGTTGTATAATTTCAACACCGACACGGAAGAACCCCGAGCATGGAATGCGGATCTGCTCCGCAATTTCTACACTTAATTTAGAAAACACTCTTTCATTCTTGTAATGAGCCACTGAGTGGACTTGATGAATAAAAGTTGTTACTTTTCTTCTCCTTGTCAAAACTTTTTCACTTTTGTTCGTTTTCCTCACCCCCAGTGGGTGCATGGACAGGCTTAGCTGCGAACCTGATTTCGCCCAATTGAAAAACTACTCCGAGTGAGGGCATCATCCACACTCGGGGGCTTAGCTACGAACCTGATTTCGCCTAAGTTAAAAACTACTCCGGGTGAGGACATCATCCACACTCGGGGGCTTAGCTTCGAGCCTGAGTTCGCCTAAGTTAAAAACTACTCCGAGTGAGGATATCATCCACACTCGGGGACTTAGCTGCGAACCTGATTTTGCCAAAGTTAAAAACTACTCCGAGTGAGGACATCATCCACACTCGGGGGCTTAGCTGCGAACCTGATTTTGCCTAAGTTAAAAACTACTCCGAGTGAGGGCATCATCCACACTCGGGGGCTTAGCTGCGAACCTGATTTCGCCTAAGTTAAAAACTACTCCGAGTGAGGACATCATCCACACTCGGGGACTTAGCTGCGAACCTGATTTCTCCTAAGTTAAAAACTACTCTGAGTGAGGGCATCATCCACACTCGAGGGCTTAGCTGTGGACCTGATTTCGCCTAAGTTAAAAACTACTCCGAGTGAGGACATCATCCACACTCGGGGACTTAGCTGCGATCCAGATTTTGCCTAAGTTAAAAACTACTCCGAGTGAGGACATCATCCACACTCTCGGGCTTAGCTGCGATCCTGTAATCGCCTAAGTTAAAAACTACTCTGAGTGAGGACATCATCCACACTCAGGGACTTAGCTGCGATCCTGTAATCGCCTAAGTCAAAAACCACTCCGAGTGAATACATCGTCTACATTCGGTACTTAGCTATGATCCAAAGATCATCTAAGTAAAAGTTCACTCTGGGCGATAATCGAGCCAAGCGCTCAAACGGCATGCGGTTCAAAGTAAAAGTGCAGATAGCTACGGCCGTTGAGTCACGGCGAATGTACGGTTACAGAAACCACTCGGCATACCGAGGCAAATATCACTTAAAGTTTTTTATCAGAGGATCACTCGGCTGCGGTCGGAGTTGATGCATCTGTGTAGGTGTCGACGTCGACGAAGTCCGCGATCCGAGTGGCTGCCGGCAGGAATGTCTCCAGGAAATCTTCAATCTTGGCATTCTTCCTATTGGCAACCTTGAGCGACTTCAACTTCTCCTCATCCACGCCCTGCAATGCACGTGGACGAGAGAAAGGGCGATATCGGCGCCAGCACGAGCCGCAGATTTCTTCCATGATTGCACTCGGCGTGGAACATCTTGCAGTCGGTCGATGGGAGCATCCAAGTCATTCAGGGACTCCTCTCTGGGGGCGACTTCCTTGTCAATGTCCTTGACTGCATTGCATAAGCGATTGAGGAAGATATTCACCTCCGTGGTGCGCTCATCCAGTGGAAGCAATGCAAGAGCTGAGCTATCGCGAATGATACCCGCACTCGGATCTAGCTCCTTCTCAATCTTGGAAGTCTCCTCTTCAACATCCATGCAGAGTTCTGATGAATACATGGGAAAAGGGAGTTAATGGAGGACCAGTGAAAAATCAAAGTGACTTGAAACACAGTCGGCCCGGTCACATACCTTTGAGCCTTTCATTCATCTCATTGCAGTAGTCTTCGATGAACTTATGCAACTCGAGCTTCTTGGAACTGACCTGCTTCAGCTTTGTCTCGGCCTCAACAGCTTCCGCGATAGACCTCTTGGCAACTGCCTCCAACGCCTTCTTCTCCTCTTCCCACTTCTTGAGTGACTTCATCTTGTCCTCGGCTTCTTTCATTTTCCGACTGGCTTCCTTCTGGGCAGATGCCAGTTCACGGTCTTTCTTCGCAAGGGCCTCCTTCATGGTCTCTATAGAAATGGAAGCCCGGAGCCTCTTAGTAAGTTGAAGATTTTCACTACGTACATCTGACAAAGTACTTTCAGCCAGACAGGGAAAAGGACCGAGTTCAAAGCAATCGGGCAAGGCACGCTTACCTCTAAGTGATCGCTTCTCTTGCTCCAGACGTGCACTCTTGGTCTTCTTAGCCTCAAGGCTGAGACACATGTCCTGTACCTCCTTCTCTAGGGTGTTGTAATGGGTCCCGAGCTCTCACATGCTCTATCGACAAGAAACAACGGAACATCAGTGACAACAATTGGATATAAGATTAAGGTTCAATACCATTCAGACTCTAAGACTACCGCTGAGTGCTTCAGTCGACGGCAGCCTCGGGGACTACACCCAGTGGGTGCGCTCAGCACGCCCCCACAAGAGAACTACATGTTCTACACCCTGACGGACAACGTCGAGAGGCTCTGGTCCATGGACCATCACCGCATCCTCTTCAACAAGTATCTCGACACTCGGGATTATCTATCACATTCTATTACATTCGTACTCTAAGACTACGGCCGACTGCTTCAGTCGACGGCAGCCTCGGGGACTACACCCAGTTGGTGCGCTCAGTGCGCCCCCACTGGAGAACTACAGATTCTACATCCCGACGGTCAATGTCGAGAGGCTCTGGTCCATGGACCATCACCGCATCCTCTTCGACAAGTATGTCTACAATCATTTCTACAAACGTCATTCGGATTCTCACACTCCCGCTGACTGCTTCAGTCGACGGCAGTCTCGGGGACTACACCCAGTGGGTGCGCTAAGCGCGACCCCACTGGAATCGGTGAACACCGAGTGGATGTGCCCCCGACGCAAACCCACTCAGGATTTCAAAAAATACATACGACGCAAAATTTCCGATTGAAGAAGGTACTTACAAGAGTACTTACTAGTACATTCTTCTCTAGAGCCTCGCCAACATCACGGGCCTCCTTCAGCTTGTCGTTCATCAACCTCAGCTGGATCAGCGCCTCCTTGCTCGCCCCCACCTGGTCCTCTAGGACATGGGGTAGAGTGAAGATGCTGGTTCTAGGAGGAGTTGGCAGAGGAGATCTGAGTCCGGCTTCGGCCCCCGAAGAGGCCCTCTGTGCAGGTGTTGATGCCTTAGTAGGTGAAGCGTCCCGCATCACGACGTCTGTGTTGGCGGAGAGATTCGGCGGGTTGACCCGGTGGTCTGCATCAAGCTCTATCACTGCACGCGGCCCTGCAAACATTCAAAGATCATTCGAGAGCAAGCTCAACAGAGTTCATCGTAAAGGGTTACGTCGATGCAAGCTTTGACACCGATCCGGATGACTCTGAGTAGCAAACCAGATACGTATAGTGGAGCAGACATTTGAAATAGCCTCAAGTGGGGCATAGTAGCAGCATCTACAATATGACATAGAGATCTACAAAGTATACACGGATCTGAATGTTGCAGACCCGTTAACTAAAACCTCTCTCACAAGCAAAACATGATCAAACCCCAGAACTCATTGGGTGTTAATCACATGGTGATGTGAACTAGATTATTGACTCTAGTGCAAGTGGGAGACTGTTGAAAATATGCCCTAGAGGCAATAATAAATTGGTTATTATCATATTTCCTTGCTCATGATAATCGTTTATTATCCATGCTAGAATTGTATTGATAGGAAACTCAGATACATGTGTGGATACATAGACAACACCGTGTCCCTAGTGAGCCTCTACTAGACTAGCTCGTTGATCAAAGATGGTCAAGGTTTCCTTGCCATAGACATGAGTTGTCATTTGATAACGGGATCACATCATTAGGAGAATGATGTGATGGACAAGACCCAACCGTAAGCATAACATTTGATCATGTTAGTTTATTGCTACTGCTTTATCCATGTCAAGTATTTGTTCCTACGACCATGAGATCATGCAACTCCCTGACACCGGAGGAATGCCTTGTGTGTATCAAACGTCACAACGTAACTGGGTGACTATAGAGGTGCTCTACAGGTATCTCCGAGGGTGTCGGTTGGGTTGGCGTGGATCGAGACTGGGATTTGTCATTCTGTATGACGGAGAGGTATCTCTGGGCCCACTCGGTAATACAACATCACAAGAAGCTTGCAAGCAATGTGACTAAGGAGTTAGTCACGAGATCTTGTATTATGGAAAGAGTAAAGAGACTTGCCGGTAACGAAATTGAACTAGGTATGGAGATACCAATGATCGAATCTCGGGCAAGTAACATACCGCTGGACAAAGGGAACTACATACGGGATTGACTGAATCCTTGACATCGTGGTTCGACCGATGAAGATCTTTGTGGAATATGTAGGAACCACTATGGGCATCCAGGTCCCGCTATTGGTTATTGGCAGAGAGGTGTCTCGATCATGTCTACATGATTCTCGAACCCGCAGGGTCCGCACGCTTAACGTTCAGTGACGCTAGAGTAGTATTGGGATATGTACGTTGGTGACCGAATGTTGTTCGGAGTCCCAGATGAGACCCCGAATGTCACGAGGAGCTCCGGAATGGTCCGGAGGTAAATATTTATATATGGGAAGTCGTATTTTGGCTACCGAAAAAGTTTCGAGTTTTGCCGGTATTGTATCGGGAAGCTTCCAGAAGGTTCCGGAGGGTTACGGATGAATCCGAAAGGATCCCTCCAGCCCCTAGGGCATGCATGGTCTGCAGGGGGGTGCCCTAGCCTTATTGGGCCAGGGGCACCAGCCCCACAAGGCCCATGCGCAAGGGGAAGGGGAAACCCTAAGTGGGAGGGAGTCTACTTGCCTTGGGAGGCAAGTTTCCTTCCTAGCCGCCGGCCCTCCTTGGAGGAGGGGCCTAGGGCTGTGACCAAACCCTGCCCCTTGCCTCCTATATATAGTAGAGGAGAGGGAGAGGGATGGACACAACAATCCCACGCCCCGGTGGCAGCTCTACCTCTCTCCCTAGATCATTTTCTCCTCAGATCGCATCTACGGTAGCGCTTGGTGAAGCCCTGCCGGGATTGCTCCACCACCATCTCCACCACGCCGTCATGCTGGTTGAGATCTCATCTACTTCTCCTTCCTCTCTTGCTGGATCAAGAAGGAGGAGACGTCATCGAGCCGCACGTGTGCTGAACGCGGAGGTGCCGTCCGTTTGGCGCTAGATCGGATCGGATCACGATCGGATCGTGAAGAGTACGACTACATCAACCGCGTTATATACGCTTCCGCTTAGCGATCTACAAGGGTATGTAGATACACTCCCCCTCTCGTAGCTATGCATCTCCATGGATAGATCTTGGTTGTTCGTAGGAATTTTTTTGTTTCCCATGCAACGTTCCCCAACAGTGGTATCAGAGCAAGTCTATGCGTAGATGATATGCACGAGTAGAACACAAAGAGTTTGTGGGCGTTGATGTTCAGATTTCTTACCTCCTTAGTCTTATCTTGATTCGGCGGTATTTTGGGATGAAGCGTCCCGGACCAACCACTCGTCCACGTACGAGAGACCGGTTCCATCGACTGACATGCAACTTGTTTCATAAAGATGGTTGACGGGTTTCTGTCACTCCCACTTTAGTTGAATCGGATTCGACAGAGGCGGTCCTTGTAGAATGTTAAAAGCCAACTTGATTATCACCGTTGTGGCTTTGTCTAGGTAAGAACGGTTCTTACTAGTTGCCCATAGCAGCCACGTAAAACTTGCAACAACAAAGTAGAGGACGTCTAACTTGTTTTTGCAGGGCATGTTGTGATGTGATATGGCCAAAGACATGATGTGATATATGTGATGTATGAGATGATCATGTTTTTGATAGATTATCACGACTTGCATGTCGATGAGTATGGCAACCGGCAGGAGCCATAGGGTTGGCTTTAATCATTTTCGCCTTTTTTGCTTTACTTTATCGCTATGAGTTAGCAAGAGTTGTAGAAGCAATAGTTGGCGTGACAACCACGTGACGACACGATGATGGAGATCATGGTGTCACGCCAGTGATGATGGAGATCATGCCGGTGCTTTGGAGATGGAGATCAAAAGCTCAAGACGATGATGGCCATATCATGTCACTTATATGATTTGCATGTGATGTTTATCCTTTATGCATCTTATTTAACTTAGGACGACGGTAGCATTATAAGATGACCCCTCACTAAAATTTCAAGATAAAATTGTGTTCTCCCCAAGTGTGCACCGTTGCGTAGGTTCGTCGTTTCAAAGCACCACGTGATGATCGGGTGTGATAGACTCTACGTTCGCATACAACGGGTGTAAGCCAGATTTACACACGCAGAATACTTGGGTTAAACTTGACGAGCCTAGCATGTACAGACATGGCCTCGGAACACAGGAGACCGAAGGTCGAACATGAGTCATATAGTAGATATGATCAATATAGAGATGTTTACCATTGAAGCCACCCCATCTGACGTGATGATCGGACTTGGGTTGGTGGATTTGGATCATGTTACACTCAAACAACCTGAGGGATGTTGATTTGAGTGGGAGTTCTTTAGTAATATGATTAATTGAACTCATTATCATGAACATAGTCAAAATATCTTTGCAAATTATGTTGTAGACCAATAGCTCGCGCTATAGCTCCCTTATATTTTGATACGTTCCTAGAGAAAAACTAAGTTGAAAGATGGTAGTAGCAATTATGCGGACTAGGTCCGTGATCTTAGGATTGTCCTCAGTTGCTGCACAGAAGGCTTATGTCCTTGTTGCGCTGCTCGGTGCGCCACCCCCTCAAGCATCGTCTGTGGGTGTTGAGAACATCAGACATGCACATTTTTTATGACTACTTGATAGTTCAGTGTGTCATGCTTTACGGCTTAGAATTAAGGCTCCAAAGACGTTTTGAACATCACGGATCATATGAGATATTCCAAGAGCTGAATTGGGATTTTAGGCTCGTGCCCATGTTGAGAGGAATGAGACCTACAACCAGATTCTTTGCCCTCACGATGAAAGAGAATAGATCAATCGGTGAGCATGTGCTCAGATTGTCTGGGTGCTACAATCGCTTGAATCAAGTGGGAGTTGATCTTCCAGATAAGATAGTCATTGACACAGTTCTCCAAGTCACTGCCACCAAGCTGCTAGAGCTTCGTGATGAACTATAACATGCCAGGGATGGAGATGATGATCCCTGAGCTATTTGCGATGTTTTACACCACGAAAGGTAGAAATCAAGAAGGAGCATCAAGTGTTGATGGTAAGACCACTAGTTTCAAGAAGGTCAAGGGCAAGAAGGGAAACTTCGAGAATGGCAAGCCAGTTGTCACTCCAGTGAAGAAACCCAAGGTTGGACCCAAACCCAAGACTGAGTGCTTCTGTTATGAGGGGACGGTCACTGAAGCGGAACTGTCCCAGATACTTGGCAGATAAGAAGGCTGGCAAAGTCAACAAAATTATATTTGATATACATGTTATTGATGTGTACCTTACTAGTACTCCTCGTAGCACCTAGGTATTAGATACCGGTTCAGTTGTTAATATTGGTAACTCGAAGTGAAAGCTACGGAATAAACGGAGACTAGCTAAGGGTGAGGTGATGATGTGTGTTGGAAGTATTTCCAAGGTTGATGTGATCGCTCCCTCTACCTTTGGGATTAGTGTTGAACCTAAATAAATGTTATTTGGTGTTTGCGTTGAGCATGAACATGATTATATCGTGTTTATTGCAATACGGTTATTCATTGAAGTCAGAGAATAATGGTTATTCTGTTTAGATGAATAATACCTGCAATGGTCATGCACCCAATGTAAATGGTTTTCTGAATCTCAATCGTAGTGATACACATGTTCATAATATTGATGCCAAAAGATGCAAAGTTAATAGTGATAGTACCACATACTTGTGGCACTGCCGCTAAGGACATATTGGTGCAAAACGCATGAAGAAACTCCATGCCGATGGATCTTTGGACTCACTCGATTTCGAATCGGTTGAGACATGCGGACCATGCCTCATAGGCAAGATGACTAAGACCCCATTTTCCGATATGATGGAGCAGGCAAGTGACTTGTTGGAAATAATACAAGTTGATGTATGCGGTCGAAATGAGTGTTGAAGTGTGCGGTGGATATCGTTATTTTCTTACCTTCACTGATGATTTGAGTAGATATGGGTATATTACTTAATGAAAAACAAGTCTGAAACGTTTGAAAAGTTCAAGCAATTTCAGTGTGAAGTTGAAGATCATCGTGACAAGAAGATTAAATATCTACGATATGATCGTGGAGGTGAATATCTGAGTTACGAGTTTGGTATGCAACTTAAGACAATGTGGAAATTATTTCACAACTCATGCCGCCTGGAACACCATAGTGTGATGGTGTGTCCGAACATCGTAGTCATGCTCTATTGGATATGGTGCGTAACTATGATGTCTCTTACCGATTTGCGACTATCATCTTGGGGTTATGCATTAGAGACAACTACATTCACTTTAATAGGGCACCATCTAAATCCGTTGAGATGACACCTTATGAATTATGGTTTGGCAGAAACCTAAGTTGTCATTTCTTAGAGTTTGGGAATGCGACACTTATGTCTGATAAGCTCGAAGCGGAGTGCATCTTCATAAGATACCCTAAAGCAACAATTGGGTATACCTTCTATCACAGATCCGAAGGCAAGGTCTTTGTTGCCAAGAATTTTTCCTTTCCAGAGAAAGATGTTCTCTCAAAAGAATTGAGTGGAAGGAAGGTAGAACTTGATGAGGTTATTGAACCGTCACTTAAGTTGGATGCTAGCACGACGCAGAAAGATGTTTTTGTGGCGCCTGCACAAAATGAATAGGAAGCTAATGATGATGATCATGAAACTTCAGATCAAGTTACTATTAAGCCTCGTAGGTCAACAAGAAATCGTACCACCCTGAGTGGTACGACAATCCTGTCGTTGAGGTCATGTTGTCAGACAACAGTGAACCTACGAGCTATGAAGAAGCGATGGTGGGCCCGGATTCCAACAAATGGCCAGGAGCCATGAAATCCGAGATAGGATCCATGCATGAAAACCAAGTATGGACTTTGGTAGAGTTGCCCGATGAACAGCAGGCCGTTAAGTACAAATAGATATTTAAGGAGAAGACAGACGCTGATGGTAAATGTTACCATTTATAAAGCTCGACTTGTCGCAAAGAGGTTTCCGACAAGTTCAAGGAGTTGACTACGATGAGATTTTTTCACCCGTAGCGATGCTAAAGGCTGTTGGAATTATGTCAGCAGTTGCTGCAATTTTCGATTATGAAATCTGGCAGATGGATGTCAAAACAGAGTTTCCTTAACGGTTTCCATGAGGAAAGGTTGTATGTGATTGATAACCCATAAGTATAGGGGATCGCAACAGTTTTCGAGGGTAGAGTATTCAACCCAAATTTATAGATTCGACACAAGGGGATCGAAAGAATATTTGCGAGTATTAGCGGCTGAGTTGTCAATTCAACCACACTTGGAGATTAAATATCTACAGCAGAGTGATCAGTAGCACAGTAGTATGATAGTTTTGATAGTAGTGGTAGCAGTAACGGTAACAGTAGCAGTGACAGCAATAGTTTCGTAGCAAGTGTAACAGTAGCAGCAGCAATAGTAACTCAGCAAGAACAATATGTGGAAAACTCGTTGGCACTGGATCGGTGAACTCGTTGGATAATATTCATCATATAACAGTCATAACCTAGGGCGATACAGAACTAGCTCCGGTTCATAAATGTAATGTAGGCATGTATTTCGTAAATAGTCATACGTGCTTATGGAAAAGAACATGCATGATGTCGTGGTTTTGTCACGACAGATGTCCGAAGACTTAGGTTCGAGGCCATCGCCAAAGGGGTGGACTCAAAGGGGTTGATCGAGACGAGGGACACGAGTTTACCCAGGTTCAGCCCGTCAAGAAGCGGTAAAAGCCTACGTCCTGCTTGTGTTGTATTGATTGGAGTGTCGATTACAAGGGAGCGGTTTCGCTTGACCTAGTTCTCGACTTGTTGGTTTCTTGTCTAAGCCGACCCAGGGACCCGCCTTTATATAGGAGGTCAAGGCCCTGGGTTACACGAGTCATAAACCGACTCATACTACATGGTCTATTCTGTCTCTAAGCCGCCTTGCCGTCTTGGGCAAGCCGTCTCCGGGCGGCTTAACCGCCCGGGTCTTCTTACCATCTTCTGTCTCTGGGCCTCCGCCTTAGCCCGCCTGGTAAGCCGCCACGAGGCCAGGCCTTCATCTTCCGGCCCATCTTATGGGTCTTGCATTATGAGCGACCCGGCCCCTCCTGGGCGGGTCTTACCACGGGGTTATATCCCCAACATTAGGCCCCAGGTTGATTTGAGCCTGCTCATGTCAATCTTCAAACCCATTTGGCGGCGAGTCTTCACATTTCTGTTATCTGAAAAAGTTGTAATCCGCCATGATGTCATATCGAATATTCTGAAAAGATTCTGTGACGTTTACAACGGATCTCCTCATTTGAAAAGCCATCCCGAAAATCAAGGCGCCACGTTCGGTCAATCATCATTGTGCCTCCTCAATTCTCGCGCACACTGTTGCCTTTCCAGCTTATAAATAGGGACACGTGGTGCCTCTTCTCCTTTCCCTGACGTCGATGTCATCTTCTTCCTCTTTCGAACACCTTCGCCTCCAGAGCTCCGCCGCCTTCGACTGGACCTCACCGTCGCCCCAATCGCCGGCCACTGCATCAACCTGAGTTGGACCAGAGCCTCGCCGGCGCGTCCGCATCCGCCAGGTATTATTTTCAGCCCTCGTCAAATCCGTACTCACCCTCATTAGGGTTCCCGAGTTCTTCACTGTTCTTGTAATATTCTTCGCTGTTCATAGCAGTTCATCAGTGTAGACCACCAAGCATCTCCTTGCGTCCCATTGCACTGCCTATTTGTTGCGGTTATCCCTTTAATACCGATGCCCATCTGTTTTCGATCTGCACAACATTCCTTTCCGTGCGCTGATCCCCTGCTCTTTCACGGCCATTTTCTAGGTCATGAATATACTTTGTTTTACCTTCGCCCGTAGATCTTGCAACTGAAATGGCAATATGCGAAACCTGTTTATCTGCACTTAGCCATTTTTCCAATACTGCCTTGTCCACTTAACTCGCCATTGCTTCGGCGGCTCTCTGCTAAAACGATTCGGCGGCTTAACTGTTTTTCTAACCCGCCGTAGTCTGTGTCTTTATAGTTTAACCCGCCATCATGTCAAGGGCACCCTCATCTTGTGATTGGGTCAGCTCCGGAGTCACCGAAGAACTTCTGCTTAACTTCGTAGAATTGGGTATCTTGCCAGCTAAGGATGTTATACACTGGCGGGTTCCAGGACCAGAGAAAAGACCTGGGCCTAAGGATGGAGAGGTTGTCGTGTTTACTGATCACCTCCTTCGCGGATTTAGCCCTCCCGGGTCAAAGTTCTTTCGGGATGTTCTTCATTTTTTCAAGCTTCAACCTCAAGACATCGGTCCCAACTCTGTCACCAACATGTGTCAGTTTCAAGTTTTGTGTGAAGTTTATCTCCAGGCAGAGCCGTCTGTTGACCTCTTCCACGACTATCATTACGCCAACCGCCAAACCGAAGTGGCGGCCGGGCCAAGCTTAGAACTTGGCGGTGTTTCCATCCAAAGACGGAGGGATTTGCCTTACCCAATAGCTCTCCTTCCAAGCCACCCCAAGGACTGGAACAAAACATGGTTCTATTGCAAAGACACTTCTCCTGAAGGTGAGAACCCACTGCCGGGTTACCATCCGACCCGGCTTTGCAACACAAGTGAACTCCCAGCCCGGATGACCGCCGCAGAGCGAGCAAAATATGCTCCGGCTTATGCCAAAGTCAAGGCATTACTGGCGAACGGCTTGACTGGTGTCGATTTAACCCACTGCTGGGTTAGCTGGAAAATCTTACCACTGAGCCGGTGTAACCGGCTCATGCACCAATATACGGGTGAGCCCAATGACCCCCTCTGTTTCAACGCCACTCGTCTGACCGAAGAAGATATCAACTCCACCGTCAAAGGGCTTCTCGGTGAAAAACAAGCGGTTTGCAAAAAAGTTGGGCTAGAACCCTTTTGTGTCAAGAACCCAGCTCCAGATGTAAGACTCTTTTCCCTCAATTGGTCAAATTTGTCTTTACTTTTTGTTTCACCCCTTCTAATCTTTGTTGGCGGCTTATGTATAGGCCGGCTCTCCTTTCTGGAAGAAAAAGTATAACCCTCATGTGAGGAAGCCTAAGGTTAAAGCCCGCGCACAGAAGAAGAAGAGAGCCGCCACTCCAGACCCGCCTGAGCTTGATGACTCAGAGGTAGAACTTGACTCCCTTGGCCGTCTTTTCATGCAACTTATTGACAACAATCTTTCACAGGAGGAAACGGAGACCAGCCATGCGGACGCTCCTGAGGTAACTTACATTTCTTCTGACTCAAAAAACCTTCTTCCAGAAAAAGCACGGCGGGTCATCTGAAAAGTCCCCTTCTCTCATCCTCTTGCTCATTTAGACCCCAATTTTCTTTTGAAAAAGCAACAGCACAACTCCCGACGTGAGACCCGGAGCGCCGGCTCTGAAGATCTTGTGTCCGGGTTATCACATGCTCCGGCTCCGCGGAAGCGGCCAGCTGAGGTATTCTTTTAACTGAAGGTGTAATTTTAATCAAACTTGCATTGTAACCTTACTCTGCTTTGTATTGTCTTAACTGTCTTCAGCATTCTCCTCCTTCATCTGACGATTCTACTGCCACCAAACTGCCTCTAATGAAGATCAACCCGGAGTGCGTATCTTTGCTTTGCATCATGCATTTTAATACTCTTGTCCTCTATGTAACAATCTTTCATGTCCTCTAGGGCTCAAGCAAAACGAAGAAAAACTTGGCGGGTCTAAAGCTGCCCCAACTGCTCAAGAGCCGGGGATGGCTAAGCCGGCCTCCCCTTCAACTCACGCTGAGCCAGCTGATATTACAAGAAATGCGCCTGAAGACGTTCATCAGCCCCCTGAGCCGGCTGATCCTGAAATGGCACCTGAAGACCCTGCCGGGGACGACCCTAAGCCACCAAGCCCTTTGACAGCCGTCGAAGATACAATTCTTCCTGACACTACCATTACTGGGACGGGCCATCGAACCCCTGAGCCTCATGTACTAACAAGACATACCAGCCGGGCTGAAGCATCTTCGCCTGAGAATTTTGAATTTGAATTTCCTTCGTTGGAGAAGCTGACCGCTGATGAGCTTCATGCTGGTTATCTAAACCGCCTCACGACAAGCCAGAACATGGAGCTCAAGCTTGTTAACCAGATGAAGAAAAAATATGAGGTAATCTCCTTGCCAGTTTTTGTTCCTTGTACCCTTACGTAGCCCCCAAGAGCTGGTTTAGTATTGCAAATGGTAAACCGGGTCTTCCAACGTATATCACACTCCAAATAGCTTGGCCTGTAGCCCCCAAGTATTGGGTTAGTATAGATAGTAAGCCAATACTCAATCTGAAGAGTTCGATCAATGGTAGCCCCCAAGTCCGGGTCAGCATAAAATAATGAGCCGGAATTGTACTAGAAGCTTAGAAAACACTGGTTGTAGCCCCCAAGTACCGGCTTATCTTGACGAAGATGAGCCGGGACTGCAGTTTAGATGTGAAGAGCTCCGCGTGTAGCCCCCAAGTGCCGGCTTATCTTGAAGAAGATGAGCCGGAACTCCCTTATAAAACTTGGAAAGCGCTGTGTAGCCCCCAAGTGCCGGCTTATCTTGAAGAAGATGAGCCGGAGCTTCATTGTACACTTAGAGTGTCGTGTGTAGCCCCCAAGTGCCAGCTTATCTTGACGAAGAAGAGCCGGAGCTTCATGGTAGACTTGGAGAAAACACAGACATTAGCCCCCAAGTGTCGAGTATATTGCTTGCAATCTGCTTGAGACTTTATAACATAGCAGCTTCATCGCTTTTCCAATAGCTCATTCTGGCGACTTAAACCTTTTTGCTTGTGTATGACACATGATGCTTTGGAGGCGGCCGAGTCTGAGATGACCGGTCTGAAGGAAAGCCTTGCTTCACAACAAACCGCTTGGTCAGAGGCGGAAAACAAATGGCGGGTTGCCATCAAAGATCTTGAAAAGACGCAAGTGGATTTCGCTCTTTTCAAGAAGACTACTGAAACTGAACAAGCCGCCCTGACCAAACGCGCAGACGATGCTGAAGGGCGGCTTAAGCTTGTGTCAGAAGAATTGCAAACTCTGAAACGCCATATCTCCAGGATGACTTCTGCCATCTTTGGTAAGTATCAAAAACTTTAGAAAAATTTCCGTGTTTTGCTGAAAATATTGTGGAGTCGGCTTATAATGCCAAACTTATCTTGCAGGTCAGAGAAGCCGCCAGTTATCGTCTGATAGCTTGCTGAAATTGAAGGCAGTATATTCCTTGGCAGAACAACTCTACTACGGGACTCTTTGCACCATCAAAGCCATGCTGACTGAAAAGAGTATCCCCAAATATATGAAGGGAGTAATAGAACTCTTATCCACGCTGCCCAAACAGATTGAAGAGCTTAAACGATCAGCCGCCCGGCAGGGAGCAATGGCCGCGCTAAGCCGGTCTCTGGCATTTGCTCCGGAGCTAACTGCTGAAGAAATGATAGACGGGTTTCCATCCAAAAAGGACGACGGCTCAGAATTCACAGCAGAAGACTATGCCCGATGCAGGAAAGCCTCCCGAGTGCTTGCATCAACGCTGGTGGATGAACTTGATGTGTCAACATACCAGGCGGCTTACAGCGAAATCAGCAAAAGAATACGCGGCCCAACTTTCGAAGCCAAGGATTTAACTCCTGCACGCTGTAAGCAATACTTCGCTCCTGAAATTGACCCGTCTCCCCTCTTTGAAGAGGCTCAGTTTGAAGCTCTAACAAACTGCAACTGGGATGTGGACAATCTTCAGATCGAAGAGGTCGAAGACCCGGCGCAGGACGACCCGCCATCGAGCTGAGTACTGTAAAATTGATGACTCGGCCGTCTGAGCCACCAAACTGAAAGTTGTACAAAACCTTAAGTCTATTGCCTTTTGAGCTCTTTGGAGAGCCTTGTAATATGCTTAGTAAAACTTTAATCGTCTGAGCCGTGCCATCGTGCACGTATGAATCTTTTGCAAAGCTTGATGTATGCTTTATTTGTCTTGTGCCTGGCTTATGATACCTGCTTGCACGGCGGCTCATCTGAAAAGATAAACCCTGCAAAAATAAACAAGACAAGATGTTCTGTATTGCCGTAAGGGCGGCTTGAAAAAGCACAGCCCGGAAACGTTAGCTCTTTCATAATCTTGAAAAACTCATAAGCTTGTTCTTCTGGGTGGACTCGCTGCTTGAACTCTTAACAGCACAGGGTCTCTAGCGAGATTGACCGTCAATGCTCTGAACGGCTCAGGGTCTCCGGGCGAGATTAAATGATTAGAGCGCAGCGAAGCAGAAAGAGACGCAGCAGGGTATGAGTACACTTAAGGCCCATAAGCTACCTCTCACGTGGCGTAAATCCATCGTTTGAACCTTAAGCAGTGCAGGGTCCTTAAAAGAGTAACTGCTTAAGAGTACGAACAGGCCACATAGCGGAGAGTTGGCAGCAGATGAGTGAGTTTATCCTCGCTTTCTGTAAGCCGGCCCTCACGTGATAAGAGCCGCCGATTTAACCTTGACCAGTACAGGGTCTCTAGCGAGAGTGACTGCCAAATATATTTGAACAGTTCAGGGTCTCTAATCGAGATTAACTAGTAAGAGTTCGGCGGGTCACCTAGTGGAGCAGCAGTAGCTTACAGGCAGGTTTAACTCCAACTTGCGGGGGCTGAAAAGCCGATCAAGAGGGTGTGTAAGCTAAACCCGGTGGGTTGGAAGCCCCCAAATGACCTTGTTGACGGAGTCAACTTTTTGGGTATATAACCCGGTCTTACTGCGGCCAAAGAGCCTGATCGAGAGGGTTGAAGCTTAACCCGGCAGGCTGAAAGCCCCCAAACGACCTTGTTGACGATATCAACTTGTGCACCGTGTTGTAAGCCGCCGTCTTGTGGACCGCCAACTTGTAAGCCGCCAGATAACGGTGCTTCCTTGGCTGAAGAGTCGATCAAAAGGGTTGAAGCTTAACCCGGCGGGTTAGAAGCCCCCAAATGACCATATGATTGTATCCATCTCTAAACAGTTTGAGATACGTAAAAAACGGCAGAGGCCCCGGCTTGCAGAGATGCCAACTTTATTGTATATATATATATGATATATATAATGATGATGCACAATGGGGGGAGTCGATGACTCTAGTATAGTAAAGCCGCAGATGAGCGATGTTCCATGATCGGTGGGTCTCCTGCCCAGAAGTGCGTGACTCGTCCCATACGTCAATGAGATAATATGACCCATTGTTGGGGTTTCTGCTAACCACAAAAGGTCCTTCCCATGGAGGAGATAACTTGTGCGCGTCCGTCTGAACTTGAATCAGGCGCAACACTAAGTCGCCTTTTTGAAACGTCCGGATCTTGACTCTGGTAATCCGATCCTGAACCGCCAGCACCAGAACCGGCTCCTGACCCGCCCGGTCCTGAGCCGCCGGACGGACCATCACCATTGTTACGATGCTGTTGAAGGCTGTAATCCCGAAATTGTTGCATAATGCTGCAATCCCTCCAAGTGTGACCTGCCGGCTTATCAGGCCGGCTGTGCTCCGGACAAGGTTTGTTAAGCGTCTCTTCCAGGTTGAAAGGAGCTTTACCCTTGTTAAAGGACTGCCTGAAGCCTCCGTTGCCCTTAGCACGTCTGTTACCTGTGCTGGTATTCGCCACCAGCGCTGACCTGCCATCCTGGTCCTTCCGTTTACCAGATTTACTATTTCCAGCCGCGTTTTGGCGCTGACCCTTTCCGTTGTTACCTTTCTTCCCCTGACCTGATTTTTTATCATCAGAGCCCGGGTCCTTTGTGTTGTCAGAGTTTACAAATATTCGGTGAGAGCCGCCATGAGCTCCCCTATGTCTTGACACGAGCGCTTGAGCCGGCCAAGTTTCTGATTCAAAGGCGTAGAGTGGCAATTCTTCTCCGGAATCAAAACAATGGGGATGGGGCTTAAGTACACATGACTCCGGCTGTCGGTGTACTCCGGCTGGGCCACCGCCGTCCGCAGGTATCCAACAGCATTCCGCACCTCTTCTGCGAAAGGCGATTCGTCGGGGATGGGGATGGCAGCAAGCCGGGTTGCCGTAACCACCATGTTCTCCGCCGGGTTAGAATAATGACCCGCCGGTGTTGGGAAAAAAGTTGGCATGGTTTGGTTCCGTCGGGGCGGGTTAATCTGCTGGTGCTGAACCGCCGCCCGGCTTCCAGGTGTTTCCGCCGTCCGGGTGACGGCCAAAGGCACGTTCTGTCCCGTCCCTGGCGTGTTGAAAAGACTTCTTGTTTCATACTGATCCGGCAAGCGGGATTGATGCCTCATCCGCTGAACCGCCGCTACAGACTGATGTTCTAACTCAAGATGGAAAACGTCCGCCTTAAGGCGCTCCACCTCAGCGTCCATCTGAGCCTTCAGCGCATTGATTTCCTGTTGGACCTCGGTCATCTGGTTCTTCAACCTTGCGATCTCCGTGTTACGGGCCGCTTGGTTTTCAGTCGTGACCTCAGTCGCCATCAGGGCTGTGAGATCATTCATCAGATCCAGAAGAACCTGAGCCGGCGGCCTGCCAGCCCCAGACCCGGTTGCACCGGCGGCTGTGCTACTGGGGGCCGGCACTGAACCCGCCATAAAGATGGCAGCGCGGTTCGGCGGCTCGTGTTTCTCCGGCTCATGATACTCTGACTCAGGGTAAGGCTCGATGCAGCCCCCGAGCCCACCATTGTGAAGCTGATAGATTGATTCCGTCTCTCAGCTCGAAGACCCGTCATCGGAGCGGATGAGAGTTTCCTCCAGCGGCATAGATCCTTCGAGATCCATGCCCTGAGTAAAGCCGACGAAAACATGCTTCCTGCCCGGGTTAGCATGGGCAGGTTGCACGCGTCGGGCGGGTTGCTCGCGCCAGGCCGGCTCGACGATGTCGGTGCAGATGTCCGGCCCGGGTTTAGATCCGCCAATCTTGCCGATGAAGACGTGGATTCCGCCGAAGGGGACCCGGAAACCGTACTCAATGGAGTCAGCCTCGGGGCCCCAGCCGGCGTCGTCGATGTAGAGCCGGCCACAGCGACTCTTGATCATCCTGCCAACAGCGTACCCCTCGATCTCTGGGAGAGAGCCCTTTGAGAACTCAACACCACCGAGCGCAGGCCCCACGGTGGACGCCAACTGTCGTGGTTTTGTCACGGCAGATGTCCGAAGACTTAGGTTCGAGGCCATCGCCAAAGGGGTGGACTCAAAGGGGTTGATCGAGACGAGGGACACGAGTTTACCCAGGTTCAGCCCCTCAAGAAGAGGTAAAAGCCTACGTCCTGCTTGTGTTGTATTGATTGGAGTGTCGATTACAAGGGAGCGGTTTCGCTTGACCTAGTTCTCGACTTGTTGGTTTCTTGTCTAAGCCACCCCACGGACCCGCCTTTATATAGGAGGTCAAGGCCCTGGGTTGCACGAGTCATAAACCGACTCATACTACATGGTCTATTCTGTCTCTAAGCCGCCTTGCCGTCTTGGGCAAGCCGTCTCCGGGCGGCTTAACCGCCCGGGTCTTCTTACCATCTTCTGTCTCTGGGCCTCCGCCTTAGACCGCCTGGTAAGCCGCCACGAGGCCTGGCCTTCATCTTCCGGCCCATCTTATGGGTCTTGCATTATGAGCCGCCAGGTACGACCTAGCCCCTCCTGGGCGGGTCTTACCACGGGGTTATATCCGCAACACATGACATCTTTTGTCCTACCCTCCCGTAGCAGTGGGGTCCATAAGGAAACTAAGGGATATTAAGGCCTCCTTTTAATAGAGAACCAGAACAAAGCATTAGCGCATGGTGAATACATGAACTCCTCAAACTACGGTCATCACCGGAAAGTATCCCGACTATTGTCACTCCGGGGTTTATGGATCATAACACGTAATAGGTGCGTATGACTAGCAAGATCGGATCAAGGACATAGATATAATGGTGATAACATGAATGGTTCAGATATGAAATCATGGCACTCGGGCCCTAGTGACAAGCATTAAGCATGGCAAAGTCATAGCAACATCAATCTCATAACATAGTGGATATTAGGGATCAAGCCCTAACAAAATTAACTCAATTACATGATGAATCTCATCCAACTCCTCACCGACCAGCAAGCCTATGAAGGAATTACTCACACACGGTGGGGAAAATCATGGAATTGGTGATGGAGAAGGGTTGGTGATGACGAAGACCGAAGATTCCCCTCTCCGGAGCCCCAAACGGGCTCCAGATCTGGCCTCCCGATGAAGAACAGGAGGTGGCGGCGCCTCCGTATTGTAAAACACGATGAAACTTTCTCTCTGATTTTTTTTCTCCAAAAATAGGATTTTATAGCATTGGAATTAGGGTCAGTGGGGCCCCGAGGTGGGCACAACCCACCAGGGCGCGCCTGTGGGGGCTGGCGCGCCATGGTGTATCGTGCCCAGCCAGCCCTCCCCCTCCGGTGGTTCTTGGATCCAGTATTTTTTATTTATTGTAAAATAAATCGCCAATAAGTTTCGTCCAGTTCCGAGAACTTTTATTTCTGCACAAAAAAACAACACCATGGTAGTTCTACTGAAAACAGCGTCGGTCCGGGTTAGTTACATTTAAATCATGCAAATTAGAGTCCAAAACAAGGGCAAAAGTGTGTGGAAAAGTAGATACGATGGAGACGTATCAACTCCCCCAAGCTTAACCCATTGCTTGTCCTCAAGCAATTCAGTTGACAAACTGAAAGTGATAAATAAAAACTTTTACGAACTCTTTTGTTCTTGTTTACATATATATGCTTAAGTAGCACCCAGGTTTTCAACAAAGATTATGACTAACCATGCCAGCAATAACTCTTAGAAATTATATTAACTCATATCAATGACATAAGCAACTAGCGAGCAATAATAAAATATCTCAAGCGCCAACACTTTGTCAAAACAATTGTGATATAATATGACAATAGTGGTATCTCGCTAGCCCTTTCTGAGACCGCAAAACATAAATGCAGAGCACCTCCAAAGTTCAAGCAGCGACTAAACATTGTAATTCATGGTAGAAAAGATCCAGTCATGTTGCACCCAACATTAACTATACACAATGCATGAGGATTACAATAGTGCTCTCAGGTCTAGTGCTTATTTGAGAAGGTGATGACTCAACATAAAAGTAAATAGATAGTCCCTTCGCAGAGGGAAGCATGGATTTGCAGAGGCGCCAGAGCTCAAAGCTTAAAACAGAGATAGATATAATTTTGGGAGGTACACCCTTCCTGTCAACGTTACAACCAAGAGTTATCAATATCTTCCATGCTAAACACATTAGTGGCGGTTCCCAAACGGAAAAAAGTAAAGGTTAACTCCCCCTCCACCAACAATCACACTCCACGGCTAGCCGAATCCACGGGTACCGTCCATACCAACAACATTCCTGGGGGAGTTATTTTTAATTATTTGTAATTTTTGATTTCAGGACTGGGAATTCCTATTACCGCCCCTCTCGTCTAAGGACGAGTGAATAAACACTCATCATGAGAATAACCCGCTTAACATGGAAGATACTGACCGCCCCCTGTCACTCCATGAGCGGTCCAGGCACACAAAACAGATGTTCATTCGAATTTTTAGAGGTGGCACATGCAAATTTACTTGGAACGGCAGGGTAATACCGCATATAGGTAGATATAGTGGACTCATCTGGAATAACTTTGGTTTGAGGATTTTGATGCACAAGCAGTATTCCCGCTTAGTATAGGTGAAGGCTAGCAAATGGATTGAGAAGCGGCCAGCTAGAGAGCAAAAACGGTCATGAGCATGCATTATGCATAATGAACATTGACTACCATCATGAGTAGGATATGGACACCATGAACATAAATATCATGCAGGCTATGTTGTTTTTGATTCAACTACATGTGTGAACATGTGCCAAGTCAAGCCACTTGAAACATTCAGAGGAGGATACCATATCATCATACCACATCACAATCATTTTAATGCATGTTGACATCCAAGATAAATCATTATCCACTCCTAGCTACTTAAGCATGGCATGTACAACTATAATCTCTAATTGTCATTGCAAACATGTTTGATCATAATATGCTGAATCGGGGATACTAGGCTAAACATATTTACAAAAACAAAAACAAGTTGAGTTCATACCCGCTTTTCTCTACCATAGTCACTTCATCAAATATCGTCATTATTGCCTTTCTCTTGAACGACCGAATGATATGAATATAATAATAGTGCAAGAGTGCCGTGGACTAAGCTGGAATCTGCAAACATTTTATTCAAGAGGAGAAGACAAGGTAACATGGGCTCTTTGTTAGATTAACAATAGTTCATATGAGAGCTACTCAACATTTTCAACGTGGTCTTCCCCTTGGTATGACTCAAATAAAAGGAAAAGAATTTCAGAGAAACACACTGGAATATTTTTGGAGTTTTTGTTTTTTCAAGAAGAAATCAAGTTAAAGAGGGAAAAACAAAAAATGAGAAAAACTATTTACACGGGAAAGCTCCCAACAAGTAAAACAAGAAACGAGAAATCTTTTTGGGTTTTCTTTTCATACTACAATTAAATTAAGCTAGAAAGAAAAACCAAAAAGAATTAGGAAATATTTTTGGGTTTTCTCAAGGGTTTTCAAACACGCAACAAGAAAGCGAGAAAATAAATCTAGCACGGATAATACAATGAAAAAGTATGAACACCGACAACTAGAATGCAATGTGTGAACATGAATACAATGTCGGTGGAAATATGTACTCCCCCAAGCTTAGGCTTTTGGCCTAGCTTGGTAATCACCATCCGTAGTAACCATCCGGTCCTAAGTCGAAGTGAGGTGGAGGTGGCACCTGAGCGTCCCACTCCTGGGGCTCCTCCTCAGCGGCTGCTAGGTTGTCCCGGTAGGCTGTAATGTCCTCTGGCATGATCCTGTATCCGTTCCTGGCAATAGAATCAAACAGAGCAGGTGCAGGCAATGGGATAACATCACGGGTTTCAACGTTGAATACCAAGTTGTAACGAATGTTATGAAAAGAATCAGTTTCCTCAATAAATTGGTGATCCTGCAATGCCTTGTGATCTAGATAAACTTGGGACAAGGGATAATCATGTGGGCGAATCTGAACATTAAAGTGTCTCGCTAAGCGAGTAGCATAAATACCACCGTGTATCTTTCCCTTAGTCCTGTTAAGGTGTAAGCGACGTGCAATAATAGCCCCCATGATAAAGGTGTGATCATTGTACAGTGCACGGAGAAAATAGGAAACAGAATAAACATGGTATTTTATTTTATTTGACTAAGTAAAACAGAAAATAAAAGGTGGGAGCAGAATATTATGCCGACTAGATTCATCGACTTCATACCTCTAAAAATTGATTCATTAATAAGGTTGATCATGTCTTATTAACAACCACTTCCGATTAGCATGAAACCGAAGAACTTTCGTAAAACACTAAGTTACCTCAATGGGGATATGCATATCCCCAACAAGAAGTATGTCATATTTCTTTTTGACAATAGGTAGAGGTAGTTGAAAACTTCCAATAGTGATTGTCGGAGATTCTTCAATAATATTTATACCATTCACTTGGAATTGTTTCTTCGGAAAGTGCATTGTATGCTCATTACCATTGATATGAAAAGTGACTTTGCTTTTATTGCAATCAATAACATCCCCCGCAGTATTCAAAAATGGTCTATTAAGGATAATCGACATGTTGTCGTCCTCGGGCATCTCAAGAATAACCAAGTCCGTTAAGATAGTAACATTTGCAACAACAACGGGCACATCCTCACAAATACCGATAGGTATGGCAGTTGTTTGTCAGCCATTTGCAATGATATTTCAGTAGGTGTGAGTTTATTCAAATCAAGTCTTTTATATAAGGAGAAAGTCATAACATACTCCAGCTCCCAAATCACACAAAGCAGTTTTGACATAATTTCTTTTAATGGAGCAAGGTATAGTTGGTATTCCTGGTGTCGGTGTCAAAACCGGCGGATCTCGGGTAGGGGGTCCCGAGCTGTGACACTAGAATCGATGGTAACATGAAACGAGGGAGACGATGTTTACCCAGGTTCGGGCCTTCCTACGGAGGTAATACCCTATGTCCTGCTTGATTATATTGATGGTATAAGGGTTACAGAGTTGATCTACCTCAAGATCGAATGACTAAAACCCTAGATGAGTTCTCTTCTCTTCTACAACCTAAAACCCTCCGGCTTATATAGACGCAGAGTGTACCTAGGGTTTACACATGAACGGTTACACGTCGAAGTGATAAACATGCCTATTCACTACTCCAAACGTGGAGGATACGCCACGATTCCCGAAGCTTCCTTCCTGGAGACAGGGTCTTCGATCAATCCAGTGCTCGGCAAACGACCCATATAGTCCGGCCCATAAGAAATAGGTCGGCCTCCCGAGGACCCCTTAAACCAGGACTCCCTCTGTAGCCGCCGAACTAGCCTCCAACGCCAAGGGTCCTAGCTCCAGCTGCTTCATATGATCAGAGTCTTCGGCTTGCGAGGCGAGTTCCTTTCTCCAAATAGTGACCGGCCGAGTTTTAGTTCGGCCTCCGACGACGTGTAGTTTTCCCGATCATGGATCGTCCGAACACCATGAATAACTCGGCCCCGAAGGCCAAAAGTCAAGGAGTAAATAATGCTCCCTGACAACCTTTCAGATGAAAGGTCACGGCCCACCACGACCGCTGAACCAGTCGTAAAAACTTGATTCGCGGTTCGAGGCCGTTTTCACCAGCACGATCCATCAATGCACAGATCGTGCTCCTTTTCATACGGGATATGTTCAATCATGTGCGTATAATGGCACGCACGTCTTGGGAAGCGGAGGGATTCACGGGGCAGTGAAGGGAGGCTAACCGGCGACAAGCCCAATAAAAGGGAAAGAAAACCCCAAGGCTTAACCGCGCTTCCCATTCGCATCCCCGCTTCCACAATCTCCTGAACCTCCAGAGCTCAGATCTAGGTTTTCCACCCTTCCTCCTCCGAGCTCAGCCATGGCCGGCTCAGGCTCCAATGGCAAGTGGGAGGCTTCCACGGTCATAGAACAGGACATCCGGGACCTCAAGGACGCCGGCTACCTCCCCGCCAACATCTTCCACCGCGCCCCGGAGGAGGGCCAGGTGATCCCCACCCCCAAACCAGGCGAGAGGGTGGTTTTCATTCCTCACTTCATCCGAGGACTGAGTTTCCCGCTCCACCCTTTCATTAGGGGCCTCATGTTCTTCTACGGACTCGACTTCCATGACCTCCCGCCGAACTCCTTCATGTACATATCGGCCATCATCATCGTCTGCGAGGCCTTCTTGCGGGTCGAACCACACTTTGGACTATGGCTCAAGATATTCAATATCAAGCCGAAGTGTGTCGCAGGTGAACACGCAGACTGCGGCGGGGTGGTCATTGTAGGAGATATGCCCTAGAGGCAATAATAAATGTTATTGATTATCTCCCTGTTCATAATTATGTTTATGTTCCATGCTATAACTGCTATGGTTCTCGAGTCTACAATAACCACGAGGCTCGAAGGAAGACTCATATGCACGTGTGGAATAATAAACGGTAAAATGTATTCCTAGTCTGGCCTCTAAGACTGGCTCAAGTATTGCATGATGATCCTGTTTTCCTGATCATGGGCATGGCTATGCCGGCAATTTTGTGGGCACAATGTTAGAAGAACATTTGTGTTGAATCGACCCGAATTGATGTTATGCTATGAGATACATTCGTCACAAGTTAATGGTTAATAACACAGAGATGGTTAACGTTTGCATGATTCCTTAGACCATGAGAGTATCGAGTTTCTTCATGCTTGCTTCATGAACTTTGGGGTTTGTTAAACGTCATCTGTAAATGGGTGGCTATTACGGCGGCTTACGGGTTCATGGAAAAGTATGTCAAGTAACTCGATAGCTCAAGATTGGGATTTGCTCCTCCGACGATGGAGAGATATCTCTGGGCCCTCTCGGTGTTACGGTATCCATCATCGTCTGGCCAGACACTTTGTGATTTGATCACGGGGATGCCGGAACACGGGAACGAGAAAAGAGAACAATACCGGTAACGAGGTAACTGGCATAGTGGACAAGTTGTTGATCCACGGGGATGCCTACATGTCTCACCTCGGGTATTTGTAACATATCGCGAAGCAACAGGAATAGCACACGGCAACTGGAGGTTCACTCGAATATTCATTCGTGTGGGTATAGGGGTCAATATGGGTGTCCACGGCTCCGATGTTGATCATTGATCGGAAGGGGTTCCGGGTCATGTCTATACTTCACCGAACCTATAGGGTCACACGCTTAAGGGTCATCTATCTGCTGAATACTAGACGGGGAGTCTGAGAGAAAATCACCGAAAAAGTTTCGGACGAAACGGAAACGTTCCGGAGAGGATATCGGAATAGTTCCGGTGAAACTGAAAAGTTGTTTCAGGGTATTCCATAAAGTCAAATTGGTTTCGGCACATGCCTAGAAATTATTGGAAGGTACTAGAAATGTTTCGGTAACTTCTGAGATTTTTCAGAGACAAAAACTGGAAATGTTCCGGACTGCCGGAACCGCTTTAGTTGCTTTTCACAGATGAAAATCACTAAACCGAAAAGTTGTTTCGGAGTACACCATAAAGTCAAAATGGTTTCGGCACATGCCTGATAATTCTTGGAGGGTGCCAGAATCGTTCTGGAAACTTTCTGAAATTTTCGGGGATGAAAACCGGAAATGTTCCGGAGCTGCCAGAACCGCTTCAGATGCTTTTCGCAGATGAAAATCACTAAACCGGAATTGTTTCGGATCGCGTTGAAAATTATTTTAGTGGGTACTGGAAATGTTCTAAGCCCACATGAATATTTTCAGTTCGAACGGACGCTGAAATATGTCGTCGTGAATAGTGAAAGTGCTTTTTGGATTACTTTTTGGAAAGCCACCTTTTTGGGCTTTTGCTCCAAAATATCTTGGAGATGACATGGATGGATGTGGCTGAAATTTCAGCCCCTCCACCCCTCCTTCTCCTATAAATAGAGGTGGAGGGGGCAGCCCAAATCTCACTCCTTCTCACATACAAGTGCCATGACATTTCTGGCTTCTCTCTCCCTCCCAGCGAAATAGTTTCGTAGAGCCGAAAGGCTGTCTGGGTTCCGGTGGGAACTAGTTCTAGACGGCGAAGCCCTGCCGGATAGATGACACCGTATGTGTGCAACTCTGTAGAGAGATCGTAGTTTCGGTCTTAGTTCGAGAGCGCCTCCCGAAGGGCTGTCCGAGTGACTGTCCGAGTTTCGATGGTCCTCCCGAAGGGCTGTCCGAGTGACTGTCCGAGTTTCGATGGTCCTCCCGGAGGGCTATCCGTGACACCGTCCGAGGGACTGTCCGACCGCCTCCCGGAGGGCTGTCCGGGGGCGGATGAGGGTATACATCCTCACGGTTGGGAGGTTGTAAATCCTAGCTGCGGGGATCTGCACCGCCGATCGTCATCGACTCTACTTCCGCTGCGCTACGAGTCGGTAACGAAACAGATCAAACCTTGTATGCAGTCTCCATAGTGATCCTGGGCTGGTACGTAGGTCGGAAAATTTTTGTTTTCTGCTGCGTTACCCTACAGTGGCATCATGAGCCGGGCTATGCGTAGATGCAGGTTGCGATCTAGAATACATGAGATGTATGGGTGTTGCACAATATAATTAGGTAGTAGATGAGTTCTATTGCTGAAAATTATTTGTGCGGGTAGCAGATGAAATCTGTTACCCGATGTTCTTGTTGCTTCCCTGGAATTTGCATATTTCTGATCATGATAACGGTATGGTGGAGTTTCAAAGTTCTGGCAATCCGCGATCCTGATTGATCAACGAAGTGCTAACAGTTCTTTGAATTCCACCATAGTTAAAAAGAAAGATGAAATTTCGCAGACGAAAGGGCAATGCAGATGTGATCTGCACGGGGGTCACACGTATGACGAAGTTTAGTATGGGGCTCGAGATTTTATTATCTCGTGTTTCATACACCCTGGAATGTTAATCTAGCGACTTGGATTATCATGCTTGATGATGGACGTTGGTAGCTTCGGTTTGTTTCGAAACCTTAGAAGCCACGTAAAATAAATTTTTGCATAAACCGATTAGAGGCGTCTAACTTGGTTTTGCAGGATGGTTTGCATGTGCATATGATGTGGTATAGCAGTGCTCATATTAATTTGATTATGTATGAGATGACTATATGATGTAATATTAACATGACCTGCATGTCATGATTCGGCATGATGGCTGGAGCCATATGATTGTCACTTTAATGACCTGCGTGTCAACCTTAGGTAATGCACTTATTTTATTAGCTATAGAGATAGCAATATTATCCTGTGCATCGACAAGGTGGTGGCAATCTTCGCAAAGGTAAACACCGACGCGAATGCCGAAGACGAAGAAATACAAGACTTCTTCGTCAGAAAGGGCTATACCATATCATGCTATTATGAATTGCCTGAGATGTTTATCCCTTATGATGCACCCTTTTGATTGCGCGGTAGTCGCTTTTATTCGGGTGATCTCTCACAAAAATATCAAGTAGTTAGTGTTCTCCCAAGTGTAGCACCGTCACGGCACCTAACTTTTCGGGGTATCACATGGATACATGGGTACGAACGATTAGGGATGTGTGAGGCGGGTGAGTTGAGACCTCGCAGCAAGATCACTTGGTTGTCTTGACGTTCTAGCTTGAAAGTCCTGAGCTCGGAACACGCCCATCGAAAGATGAACAAGAGTCACATAGAGATGTGATTGGCAAGTTGGCCTACCGATTGCAATTCTCGTCACTTGAGATGGATACATCCTTGGCGTTGAATTGTAGTTTGGATCTTGAATCGCTCACAATCAATTATGAGAGATATTGATTTGAGTGGGAGCGCACTGTAGAATTGAATTCTTTTAATTCTCAGTGCAATTAATTTTGAACACTGTCTGAGTGTGATTTGCAAAATAGTTGTAGAATAATGGCTCGCGTTTCCACCTTCCCTATTAAAATTGAATAGCTGTTAAATATCTGGTTAAAACGTTACGGTTGGTAAACGTAATGTGAGGATTGTCCTCAATAGTGCCGAGAAGGACTTTGTCCTATCGCATACTTTCGGTATTCTCCCGCTAAATGCTATGGATCATGTGGCTCTCGTCCTTCGATCCAAAAGCTAGAATTCTGTTTCAGTAAAGTGCAATACGTTTGCTTCCATGAGACCCGAACTTCGAAAGTTTGGATAGTTATGTGATATTCATGGAATCTGAAAATCATTTTCAAAGACAGACAAAGGCTAAAAGATATGAGATATCCAAAGCATTGTTTGTTTGCAAACTATTAGTAAAGTGTTTGCTAGGCATTTGACTGATAAGAGAGGGATCCAGGAGAACGCCTGTCATATGATGAAAGGTGAATAAAACAACAACTTAAAGAGAAAGGAAGTGTCCGAAGGGTGTTAGTGAAACTTTCACGCGTAGGAAGTCCGGGGCTATCGCCACTCTTAAGTTGGGTGCTTCTTCTGAGAGTAGGAGAAATACTAAAAGTTAAACTGTTAGAAGTATAATAGCAAAAGGAAAGAAGACTGGAATATCCAGCTCATGTGTGAATGTCATACAAGTTTTTGATGTATAGAAGGCTGGTCAAAGATATAGTTCTTGGGAATTATGGTTAAACATGTTAATCACTAATTCTTGGGTATTGTAAGTTAGTCGCAAAGATACCCGCTCGATTGCATTCTGTTGCAACTCGATGTAAGAACTACTATGGCCTGAAAGACTAGCCAGGAATGAGGTTTAGATACACGCAGGGAACATAGTAAATGTTACTATGCCTTCCATAGGTGTATTCCCTATGTATTTACTTTCATAATTCATTTTAGAGTTTCACACTCTAGCCCTTTGAATAAGGTATCTTGCAAGAAGGTTGTTCATAAGAGAACTTTTAATGTTCGGAGTTATGAATAACAAAAGGGCCATACTTTCATTATGAATGAGAAGTATGTTATGAATATTGATAATAATACATTACCTCTATATTTACTTTCATAATTCATTTAGAGTTTCATACACTCTAGCCCTTTGCATAAGGTATTTTGCAAGAAGGTTATTCATAAGAGAACTTTTGATGTTCGGTGTTATGAATAACATGAAGGGCCATGCTTCCATACAAGATGGGATGTATGTTATGAATATTGATGGAAATATGATACATCCATAACACTGACGCTAAATGTCGCAAGACTAAAAGAATACCACACAAGTGTGGCACTGCATTTGGTCACATTGGAGAAACCCGCATGGAAAATTCCATTGTGATGGATTTTGAAGTCGTTTGATTTTGAATCATCTGACACTTGCAACTTTCCTCTGAAAAGTGAAGTGACTGAAATACCGTTCACAGGCCATAAGGAACGAGCAAATAACATATTGGTGATCATACATTATGATGTGTGTAGTCCAATAAATGTTGTTGCAAGTAGTGGATTTGTCTATCTTCAGAAATGACTCAAGTAGATATATGGATATTTACTTGTTGAGACGTAAGTCTGGATCTTTTGAATTCATTCATAAGGTTTTCAAAAATGAAGTAGAAGTTATTGTAACAAGAAAATTATGTTTCTACAATTCGATTGCAGAAAGGAATATTTGAGTTACAACTTTAGCGAATGTCTGATGAGTTATGAAAGGGGTTTCATAACTTGCACCTCCTGGAACACCACTGCAAGTGGAAAGTCCGTGAAGATGTAATCGAACCATTTATGACAGGGTAAGATCAAAGATGACATAAATAAAATTGTCATTATCCCTTTTAAAGTGATGCTTTAGAGACTGCGGCTTTTTCACTGAAAAGAGATCCATCAGGTCTGTTGAAATGATGCCATGGTATGGTACGCCCAACCATGTTATATCTTTTCTTAACATTTGGAATATGGGGCTTGTGTAAAAGGTTACAAACCTATTCCAAATCAGACAAGTGCTACTTTGTAAGGTTATCCCAAGTCATTGGGTATTCCCCACCACTATACCGAGGCAAAGGATTTTGCCGCAAAACGGTATGCTTTTAAAGAGAATAGTTCTTACAAAAGGCGAGTGGGAGGACAGTGCAACTCGACGAGATAACCAGTATCTTCGTCATCAGATCAAAGGAAAGAAACCTTGGAAGTGATTCCGGAGTTTCCTACTGCGACTGATACGGAAGTCTCTACAATAAAATGTATGGACTTCAGTCGAACTTGCAGCTGAACCACGTAGGCAAGGCTCGTGCAAACCTCTCAGGTGCGCAAACGAGATATTGTTGTTGGACAACAGTATACCTACGATACATAAGGAAGCGATGATGGGCCCTGACTCCGGAGTTGGCTAAATGCCAATACAATCTGAGATAGTTTCCATATCAATGTTTCAAGATTAAAATCTTGATACACCTTTCGGAAGGCTTAGAGTCTAACGAATATTTATGGAACTAAAAACTGATACGGATAAAAATGTTTTATCCATAAAGCTCGACTTGTTGCAAAAACAAGTTCAAAGAGTTGACTACGATGAGATTGTCTCACCGTAGCGATGCTTGAAGTCGGTTCGGGTTGAACTAGCAATTAATACATATTTCAATCATGAGATATGAAACATGGATGACAAAAGGATTTCCATCTGATGGGAATGAAACCTAGGACTTGTATGTGATACAGTCCAAAGTAATTTGTCGATCCAGAGGATGCTAGTAAGTATGCAAACTTCAGAGTTCCAGCGATGGACAGAAGAGAGCAAAGTGGAGTTGGAATCTTCGTTTTTGATTGAATGGTCAAAAGGGTTTTGACTTCATCAAATGGGTATCGAAGATGCTTGTGATTCAAGAAAGTAAGTGGGAGCATGATAATATTTCTAAAAACCTTGTGTACTTGACACATTGTTAAATTGGAAATAAATTTCTTGGCACGAATTAGGACTTCATTTGAAAATAGTTTTTCGATGAAGTGCTTAGGCTAAATAGCCTCAATATTAGGCATGATGATCTATGGAGATAGATTTACCTAATAGGGCTAAGCTATGAATACATATTGACAAGATGCTAAAACTTTTTAGCATTTAAAAACGCCAAGGAGTGATTCTTGCCGAAGTCACATGGAAAGAGTTTTGCAAGACTCGGTGTCTCAAAACACTGATGAGCAAAATACATGATGGAGATTCCACACACTCTTGTGTTTGGATTAATCATGTATTCCATGGTATGTAAATCAACCAGATATGTCCAATACTCCAAAGTTGTTGCGAGTATAGATACCAAAGTGATCAAAGTACTGATCATAGGACAACAGTGAAAGATGTCACTGAGTACTAGAGTAGTACTGATGACATGTTTTCTCGCAAGCAGAGATTATGAAGTGCTCGTTGTAAGTAATTACATCGATACAGTCTTCATCAATGCTACATGCGATTTTCGATTTAAGTTAAGGGTTTTGTGTAATACACAATATGGTGGCACGGTAGTTGGAAATTGTTCCAAACAAGATACTGTGGCGAATTCTATAACAAAGGCTAAGTATGTTGACGCTTAAGAAGCGACAAAGAAGTCGTTGAATCATATAGTTCATTCATGAACTTAGTATGGTTCCAAGATGGCTTTGGTCTATGGGACACTATTGCAGATAGTTGCTCCATAGCTCAGTCTGAGGAATCAGGTTTCGACCAATGATTCACACATATGCAAAGCCAAGTCCACACAAAATATGAATTTTGTGAAAGCGTGAAAACACGAGGATATGCAAAGTTACACACGGAGCTGAAGTCGTCAGATCCGTTGGACATCAGGCTATACCACATGCGAAGCACATTTTACACCGGTATGCCACAGGTGTAAAGTGCATTAGCATTGACTAGATTATTGACTCTAGTGCAAGTGGGAGTCTGTAGGAGATATGCCCTAGAGGCAATAATAAATGTTATTGATTATCTCCCTGTTCATAATTATGTTTATGTTCCATGCTATAACTGCTATGGTTCTCGAGTCTACAATAACCACGAGGCTCGAAGGAAGACTCATATGCACGTGTGGAATAATAAACTGTAAAATGTATTCCTAGTCTGGCCTCTAAGACTGGCTCAAGTATTGCATGATGATCCTGTTTTCCTGATCATGGGCATGGCTATGCCGGCAATTTTGTGGGCACAATGTTAGAAGAACATTTGTGTTGAATCGACCCGAATTGATGTTATGCTATGAGATACATTCGTCACAAGTTAATGGTTAATAACACAGAGATGGTTAACGTTTGCATGATTCCTTAGACCATGAGAGTATCGAGTTTCTTCATGCTTGCTTCATGAACTTTGGGGTTTGTTAAACGTCATCTGTAAATGGGTGGCTATTACGGCGGCTTACGGGTTCATGGAAAAGTATGTCAAGTAACTCGATAGCTCAAGATTGGGATTTGCTCCTCCGACGATGGAGAGATATCTCTGGGCCCTCTCGGTGTTACGGTATCCATCATCGTCTGGCCAGACACTTTGTGATTTGATCACGGGGATGCCGGAACACGGGAACGAGAAAAGAGAACAATACCGGTAACGAGGTAACTGGCATAGTGGACAAGTTGTTGATCCACGGGGATGCCTACATGTCTCACCTCGGGTATTTGTAACATATCGCGAAGCAACAGGAATAGCACACGGCAACTGGAGGTTCACTCGAATATTCATTCGTGTGGGTATAGGGGTCAATATGGGTGTCCACGGCTCCGATGTTGATCATTGATCGGAAGGGGTTCCGGGTCATGTCTATACTTCACCGAACCTATAGGGTCACACGCTTAAGGGTCATCTATCTGCTGAATACTAGACGGGGAGTCTGAGAGAAAATCACCGAAAAAGTTTCGGACGAAACGGAAACGTTCCGGAGAGGATATCGGAATAGTTCCGGTGAAACTGAAAAGTTGTTTCAGGGTATTCCATAAAGTCAAATTGGTTTCGGCACATGCCTAGAAATTATTGGAAGGTACCAGAAATGTTCCGGTAACTTCTGAGATTTTTCAGAGACAAAAACCGGAAATGTTCCGGACTGCCGGAACCGCTTTAGTTGCTTTTCACAGATGAAAATCACTAAACCGAAAAGTTGTTTCGGAGTACACCATAAAGTCAAAATGGTTTCGGCACATGCCTGATAATTCTTGGAGGGTGCCAGAATCGTTCTGGAAACTTTCTGGAATTTTCGGGGATGAAAACCGGAAATGTTCCGGAGCTGCCGGAACCGCTTCAGATGCTTTTCGCAGATGAAAATCACTAAACCGGAATTGTTTCGGATCGCGTTGAAAATTATTTTAGTGGGTACTGGAAATGTTCTAAGCCCACATGAATATTTTCAGTTCGAACGGACGCTGAAATCGTCGTGAATAGTGAAAGTGCTTTTTGGATTACTTTTTGGAAAGCCACCTTTTTGGGCTTTTGCTCCAAAATATCTTGGAGATGACATGGATGGATGTGGCTGAAATTTCAGCCCCTCCACCCCTCCTTCTCCTATAAATAGAGGTGGAGGGGGCAGCCCAAATCTCACTCCTTCTCACATACAAGTGCCATGACATTTCTGGCTTCTCTCTCCCTCCCAGCGAAATAGTTTCGTAGAGCCGAAAGGCTGTCTGGGTTCCGGTGGGAACTAGTTCTAGACGGCGAAGCCCTGCCGGATAGATGACACCGTATGTGTGCAACTCTGTAGAGAGATCGTAGTTTCGGTCTTAGTTCGAGAGCGCCTCCCGAAGGGCTGTCCGAGTGACTGTCCGAGTTTCGATGGTCCTCCCGAAGGGCTGTCCGAGTGACTGTCCGAGTTTCGATGGTCCTCCCAGAGGGCTGTCCGTGACACCGTCCGAGGGACTGTCCGACCGCCTCCCGGAGGGCTGTCCGGGGGCGGATGAGGGTATACATCCTCGCGGTTGGGAGGTTGTAAATCCTAGCTGCGGGGATCTGCACCGCCGATCGTCATCGACTCTACTTCCGCTGCGCTACGAGTCGGTAACGAAACAGATCAAACCTTGTATGCAGTCTCCATAGTGATCCTGGGCTGGTACGTAGGTCGGAAATTTTTTGTTTTCTGCTGCGTTACCCTACAGTCATCAGCAAGCTTCCCTGCGCAGGATGGCCATCCGGCACCTTCATTTACACCATCAAGACTTGGCAAAAAGAGTGGGTTTACATCACCGAGCCAAGGGAGGAGGGCGGAATTGTTCCTGCCGAATTCAGATCCGGTCCCCCGACCAGATTGACCTCATGGGTCCGAAAGGGCCTCGACTGGGGGTCGGATACAGAGGTGGACGACCTATAGAGGCGCACCGCCTCCATGATCAAGGACAAAACCGAGCTGACCAACGTGGTCCATATTATGCTCCGACGGCGCATCCTCCCCTGCCAGCGTCGGGACTCTCCCATGTGGACTTATCGGCTTGACGATGAGCCTACGATTCGTCGGCTCTTCTGCACCACTCGGGAGAGGCTGTGGAAGTCGCTATTCAAGGCGCAGGAGAACTGGTCAGCCGAGAAGAAGGACCAGGGCCTGCGCGCCGATAAACCCCCTTCCTAGGTCCGACATAGTTTTGCTTGATCGGTTTTCGTTTTCCTGAAGAAAATCTAAGCACTTTCCGATCACATCCGCAGGAATAGTTGAGCAAGGCCACAGGCATCAAATGCCCGGCTCCACAGCCCGAAAACCCCAGGTCCCAGCTGCTATCGGAGATGCTTGTTGTGGCGCCTTACAAGGTGCCAGAGAAGAAGGAGAAGAAGAAGAAACCAGGCCGAGAAGGCTTGCGCATCAGGGACCAGCCGGAGGCTATGTCCGAGGAAACCCATGCCTACTCAAATCAAGAGGAGGAGCACGAGGCAAGGGGGAAGGCGATTCCCCCCTCGCAAGAAAGAGGGCGGCGTCATCGGATGCCACAGAGGATGTACCTCCTCCCGCCCTGAAGAAAGCGAGTCGGACACAGTTAATTCTGTCCGATGACAGTTTGGACTCGGGTACCGAGTCCGAGGACTTCGAGAAGGTTCCACGAAGGAGCCTCAGGGTCAAGCCCCCAGCTCGAAGGTAAAGATCCGAAGACTTCCTGAGCTATTAGTGCTAAGTTTAGAGTGTTATTAACATGTGAGCGCCTATTGACTTGCTGCCCACCACGTGTTCTTCCCACCGATCAGGTCTCGGACGGGGAGACCCCGCCCGCCGAGCTAGCGGAGAGCGGGACCACGTCACACCCCTCTCCTCCAGGCGTCGCGAAGGATGCCGCGGAGGTGTCGTCCCAACAGGCTCCTTTGGAGCCGGACACCGGCGGTGGGGGCGACGACGTCATGGCCAAGGCTAACGCCTCGGCCGCCGAAGACCGGGGGGAAAAGCCCCTCCCGGATACTGAGGAGACCGGGCAAGGGGATGTCCAGCCCCTTCCGAGGTCGTCTTTCGGAGCGCACCATGCCTCCGGAGGCACCGGTTCAATCCCCGGTTGGAGATTGGTTCAACCGATCTCCACCGGCGCCACCGATCAATGGGTGGCCGGCTATGAGGGTGGCTCTGTCAAGCGCCTCCATCTCCGAGGAGCACCGCACTCTTATGGGTGCGGTTTTACAAAGCATTTAGTCTGCCGATAGCGGACTGAAGGAGGCCTTCAAGGGTCTCCTGACGGGCTTCCAGGTAAGCCACGTAATGTTTTGTTAATTTACTATTTTTGTGCTATCGTTATATATATAGCAGCCCCCGAGCCCTAGGTGAGTTTTGGGGTCAATCATAGACCACTAACCGGACAGTGCGTGAGACAACATTTGTTTGGAATGCTCCAATAGCCCTTAAGAGGACCGAACATGTGATCATGTTTATGATAGTTCGGAGGTTTGAATCCATGTAACCTAATAGTGGTTTGTTATGTGTAGGCTTCGTCATCGGCGGCGGCTGTTAATGCCGCCGAGCTAGACGAGCTAAATTGGAAGCTCAAGAGCTCCGAAGATGAGCTCGACGCTCTAAATAAGTGATTCGACGAGGCCCAAGGTAAACCGGATTATAATATCCGAATTCTTCATCACCGTACTGTCGACGCAGTATTTTTATATGTTTGATGCTTACGCAGCCTCGGCGAAGGAAATTGAGAAGCTCAAGGCCAAGCTTCAGGAGGCGAAACAGGAGGCCACGAGCGAGAAGGCGGCGGCCGAACTAGCGGCTGCCGCGCTCTCCGATTTAAAAGCCACCGGTGCCAAACATGCGGCTCGGGTGGAGGAAATCCAGTAGGAGCTCAAAGACGCCGGCCAAAAGTGCGAGGACGTCGAGCAGAAAGGCAAGGAGCAGGCCGCCGAACTATCCACTTTGAAATCCGATCTCCAGAAGGAGCGGGTGGATCAGCGGTTCTATGAAGAGCAAGTCAGCCAGGTCAAGGCTATCACGGATGGTAAGCCGTATTTACTGTAGTGTGTCTTCGGGGATAGCAAGTTCGCATTGCTTACCCAAGTGTGGCGTTCCTGAGGCGTCTGCTCGGACCTCCAGAAGAGCACAGCAGACGCGAACCAGTTCTATGCTTCGCGGGGAGAGGGAGATGAAGCTCGGCTGTTTTGGGCGCAATTTGAAGCCCCTGAGCGCTCTCCTCTCCTCGTTGAGCAGCTGAAGCAGCTGATGGAGCTACACCGGATGGCGGAGCCGGCCATGAAGGATCTCTGCATCCGGCTATGGCCCAACGAGCCGTTGCCGAGTAGCTACTTCGGCCTGCTGCAGAAGCTGAGCAACGCCCCGCCTCGGATCGACGCACTAAGGCGGTCCACCTGTATCGAGGGAGCTCGGATGGCCTTCGCAAGGGCCAAGGTGCACTGGCCGGGTCTTGATCCGACGAAAATAGCCACTGCTCCGCCGCCCCCTGGAAAGGAGCATAGGTGCCCTGAGCGATACTTCTCCGTAGTTATGGAGGGTGCTCGGGCAATAGAGGCTCAATGTTTGAGAGAAAACATTTATGAGTAACTGCGTTGTAATATGTCCGAAGACCTTTTAACGCGTTTATATTTAAGATGCATGGTTTATCATGTCTTTCGTGTTTTTGCATCCTTTATAACTCCTGTGTGGCCGTTGAAACTGAAAGCTGCGAGTCGTCGGCTTCAGCCCCCATGTAGATACTACGCAGGGTGTCTCTGCCAACGCACTGTGACCCTTAGCCGAGCTATCGGTACCCGAAAGCGGTAGTGTGGGGCGGACAAGGCAATCGGACCATAATGCTTTATTGCTTTCACTTAGCCGTAGGGGCGCCAGAAAGGAGTGCGGGGGGCTGATGACTAGCCCCCGAGGGTTTGTGATGTTCGGATGAACTGCGGCCAAAGCCGATATCACATGGTTTGTACGAATACCAAACCCATCGCATGACACGGTATAACCTCTAACGAGGTTTATTTAAGCTCGGATTCGCAGACCAGTTCTCGCATACTATGACAGTCAGTTTTCGGCTTTCTCCACTGAGGTGCTTGACCAGGCTAGCCGGAAGCACAATCGCAGCAATTCTCCCTTTGCCCTTTTAGCCAAACGAGCGGAACGTAAAGGGGCAAGCACAGGAGCCGGGCAACCCAACTATTGACCCAAGACATAGTTCGGAGCCAATGCATATAAAGCAGAATTCCAAGACGCCGAACGCAAAATCAGTTGTGCTTAGGGCGATTTTTAAGTTCGAGCCCCCGGTTTATTAGCCGGTTGCATCGTAAAGTATACCGAACAGGTTCGCAAGAAGAGGGGGAAAATAGAGAGTGTGCCAAAAAAGACAGCGAAGCGATCATGTATGATACATCTGTTTTTTACACAACAACTCTTATTATTCAAATTGCCGATGCAACTGTTTACAGGTATTAAAAATGAAATATAAACCTTACAGGAGGGGTTGTACCAGGGGTCTTCGATGGGTGACCTGACATCCTCGATGTGCCCTGTCGTTTGTCCGCTCCTGCGTCTCCTAAGGAGTTGTATACCGCTATGGGTTTTGCTGTTCGGCGAGCGGATTTTGGAGAAAAATCTTGAGAAGTCGCCGAAGTGTGAATGAGCTTTATGCCTTAGTAGGTACTTTATGGTACATGTAGTGTGTCCGAAGACGTTTTGATGGTGATAATTCGGTCCAGCCGAACACTTACCCTTTGATAGTTTTTCCCCACCGCTGCCCATGGAATTTTGAGCGCGAAGTTGTGCCTCCTTGGCACGTACTTTGCTGGTTCTAGGGCTGTGCGATGGGGGGTGAGTCCCTATTTATGGGGAGAAGAAGGTTCTGGTACTTCAGGTTGAAACCGAGCTCGCTTCCCAGCATTACGTGCTTTTAGAGCAGATGTCGGCGTTTGCCGATCATCAGTGTAATGGAATTCGGCCGCCAGGGCCAACGCATTTTCCTCAGTTCAGAGGGAGCGCTCTATGTTGCCATTAACAGTAATGACCCCCTTGGGGCCGGGCATTTTGAGCTTGAGGTATGCGTAGTGTGGGACGGCATTAAAGCGAGTGAACGCTGTACGGCCGAGCAGGGCATGATAGCCGCTGCGGAAAGGTACGATGTCGAAGATCAAGTCCTCGCTTCGAAAGTTATCGGGCGAGCCGAACACTACTTCCAGGCTTACAGAGCCCGTGCACCGGGCTTCGACGTCTGGGATCACTCCTTTAAAGGTAGTGTTGCTGGGTTTGATCCTTGACGGATCTATGCCCATCTTTTTCACCGTGTCTGAGTAAATCAGATTGAGGCTACTTCCTCCGTCCATTAGGACTTTAGTGAGGTGATACCCGTCTATGATGGGGTCTAGGACGAGGGCGGCCGAATCCCCATGACGGATACTGGTTGGGTGGTCACGTCGATCGAAGGTGATCGGGTATGCCGACCATGGGTTATACTTCAGGGCTACGGGCTCTACGGCGTAGACATCTCGAAGGGCGCGCTTCCTCTCCTTTTTGGGTATATGAGTGGCGTATATCATATTTACTGTTTTTACCTCTGGAGGGAATTTCTTTTGTCCGCCACCGATCGGACCGCGGGGCTCATCCTCGTCCTCGCTACGTGGGCTCTTGCCTTGGTCCTCGGATGCGAGCTTGCCGGCCTGTTTGAATACCCAACAGTTACGGTTGGTGTGGTTGGCGGGCTTCTCTTGAGTGCTATGGATCTGGCAAGGCCTCTCCATGATCTTGTGCAATGGGGTGGGTCCGTCGCGATTGCCTTTAGGAGGCTTCTTCCGCTGCCCAGGCCGGGAGTTGCGGAAGCCGGCGTTAACGGCCGTGTCATCGGCATCACTATTGTTGTGCCAGCGCTTATTCTTGTTGCGCTTTGGTTTCCCATTTCCATCCCGAACTTCGGAGGTTCCGGGGTCTTCGGGTTGTGGCTACGTCTTGCTAGCCAGTTATCCTCACCCGCGCAAAAGCGAGTCATGAGTGATGTAAGGGCGGACATTGTCCTTGGTTTATCCTGGCCGAGCTAACGAACCATCCACTCATCCCGAATATTGTGCCTGAAAGAGGCTATTGCTTCGGCGTCCGGGCAGTCAACGATCTGGTTTTTCTTGGTCAAGAACTGATTCCAGAATAGCCGCGTGGATTCTCCTGGCTTCTGGACGACGTTGCTTAGGTCGGAGGAGTCCGGCAGCCGAACATAAGTGCCCTGGAAGTTAGATCGGAATGCATCTTCTAGATCCTCCCAGCACCCAATGGAGTTTTCGGGGAGGCTATTTAACCAGTGCCGAGCTGGCCCCTTAAGCTTCAGGGGTAGGTACTTGATGGCGTGGAGGTCATCTCCTCGCGCCATGTGGATGTGGAGGAGGAAATCCTCGATCCATACGGTTGGGTCAGTTGTCCCATCATATTGTTCTATGTTTACGGGTTTAAACCCTTCTAGGAACTGATGCTGCATCACCTCGTCCATGAAGCACAGTGGGTGGGCAGCGCCTCTGACCCGAGCTATGTCACGCCGGTGATCGGCGTCTGTCCTAGCCCGGTTTCGTTCCCGACCTTTATTGTTGCAGCCGAGCCAAGGCCGGTACTTTTCCCGTCTATCGGGTGAGTATCCTCTGGATCCATAGATGGATCGCGTACGACCTGCTCTGTAGTCCAGGTCGTGTCGTAGGTCGAACCTGTCATCGGGCTCTAGTGGCTCTTTTCCCCGTCCATGGGGTATCGTCGGCCTATAGCCGGTGTCGTCAGCAGTCCTGTCTCGTCCTCGAGGAGGGCGGTCTGGCTTGTCATATGGGGTATGTTTGGGAGACGGCGTATCAGTGAGCTCGTCATCGAATTGTGGCAGCAGCCTTCTGCATGGATAGCTCTTAGGTTGGTCCGATAGACCGGTACCGTATCCTTCCTCAGCTGAGAGGACTCTCGTCCATCGATCGTTGAGGTTGTCTTGTTCGGCTTTAAGCTGCCATTCTTTTGCTTTCAGGCTGTGGGCCGTGGCTATAAGCTGTTGCCTCAACAGTTCCTGGTCTTCAAGATTATCGGGGATGGCGAAGTCATCGGCTTCCGGGATGTCCTCCTCCTCGACAGGGGGGAGGTAATTGTCGTCCTCGGAATCATTTAGATTGTCGGGGTTGCGCCGGTCTTCCGGCCTCTCCTGACCCTCTAACGGGTGTTCGGGGATTTCGGGATCGCCGAGGTCTTCCGGGGTGTCACCATCCTCGGTGCCGTCGATAGCTTTTCTTCCCTTTTTTCCTTTTGACCGTTTATGCGGCTTTCGACGTCTTGACGACTCTTCACCCGATTTGTCGCCATCGCTTTTCGGAGTGTCCACCATGTAGACGTCGTATGTGGAGGTGGCAGTCCACCGCCCGGTGTTAACGGGTGTGTGGGCGCTATCCTCCTCATCCATGTATTCTGCCTCCTCAGAGGCATAGTCCAACATGTCAGTTAAATCCTCGACAGTGGCTACCAAGTGGGTGGTGGGTAGGACGAAAAATTCGTCCTGACCCGCCTTGAGCCCGATCTGAGCACAGATCGGGGTTGGGTCATCGGTAATCTTCATCGACGACATCCGATCTAGGGCCTCGTTGAGTATCGAGAGCTCGATCGGGTCGGCCTGCTCAGAGCTTCCGGAGTCAACCTCCGATGCGTCTACGCGGGGGGAGTATTCGGCAAGAACAGGTGTCCGGACGTCTGGCGCTATGACCGGGTCCGGAGTGAAAGTCGGGTCCTCGCCGGGGTAGATCCCGTGGGCGGGACCGAAAGATGGATCTGAGGTTAAAGCCTCAGAGTCTTCGGGCGTGGCAGGCGAGACCGCGAGCCCGGTTAGTGACAGGTCGCCCCGAGAGTCTACGGAGAACTCTAGGTTCCCGAATCTGACCTCTTGATCAAGGGCGAAACTTCCGACACGGCCTAGATGGCCGGTCGGGTCAGCGTGCAGCACAATGCTGCCGAAAGCGAAGATCTGTCCGGGGATGAAAGTGTCCGTATTGCGGACCTCTTCATTGATGACGAGGCGAGCCATCGATTCCTTTGGCGACCACAGCGGAACTCTCAATGAAAGCACCAATGTCCGTGTCAAAACCGGCGGATCTCGGGTAGGGGGTCCCGAGCTGTGAGACTAGAATCGATGGTAACATGAGACGAGGGAGACGATGTTTACCCAGGTTCGGGCCCTCCTACGGAGGTAATACCCTACGCCCTGCTTGATTATATTGATGGTATAAGGGTTACAGAGTTGATCTACCTCGGGATCGAATGACTAAAACCCTAGATGAGTTCTCTTCTCTTCTACAACCAAAAACCCTCCGGCTTATATAGACACCGAGGGTACCTAGGGTTTATACATGGTCGGTTACACGTCGAAGGGATAAACATGCCTATTCACTACTCCAAACGTGGAGGATACGCCATGATTCCCGAAGCTTCCTTCCAGGAGACAGGGTCTTTGATCAATCCAGTGCTCGATAAACGGCCCATATAGTCCGGCCCATAAGAAATAGGTCGGCCTCCCGAGGACCCCTTAAACCAGGACTCCCTCACCAGGGTCTCCATGTTTTTTGGGTACTCCATCCTTAAAAGAATAATTAGCAAGCATGGTGGAGATTTCAGCTTCAGGTATCTTTCTTTTATTAGTGATGATGTCTTTCATGTATTTTGCATAAGGGGCCATCTTTAAGATATGAGTTAAGTGGGTACGCAAAAAGACTAGCCTAATCATTTCCACAAAGCTTTCAAATTCTTCATCATCCTTTTTCTTAGATGATTTAGGTGGAAAGGGCATGGGTTTCTGAACCCATGGCTCTCTTTCTTTACCATATTTTCTAGCCACAAAGTCTCTTTTATCATATCGTTTATTTTTTGCTTGTGGGCTATCAAGATCAACAGCAGGCTTTATTTAAACATCATTATCTCGTTCTTTATCTTTGTTCGGTTGAGTATCCTCATGAACATCATCATTATCATTTTCATTATCACTAGGTGAATGTTCATTACCAGATTGAGTTTCAGCATCGAAAATAGAGACATCATTATTATCAGGAGGTTTTCGTATCTCACGTTCACTAGAGGTATGCTGAGTCCTATCATTTTTCTTTTTCTTTTTCTTTTTAGAAGGACTAGGTGCATCACTGTTAATTCTCTGAGAGTCTTGTTCCATTCTTTTAGGATGACCTTCAGGATAAAGTGGTTCTTGAGTCATTCTACCTCCTCTAGTTACTACTCTAGCAGCAAAATCATTCATATTATTATTCATGTCGTCAAGCAATTCTTTTTGAGATTTGGCAACTTGTTCTAGCTGAGTTTGAACCATAGAGGCATGCTTTCCTACACCTCTAACATCATTACTGATTCTAAATAGTAAGTCACTCAAGCGGGCAATCATATCAGAATTATATGTCAATTGTTTCAGAACATGTGCATTGAAAATGATCTAGCTTCATAATGTAGTTATCAAACTCATATAAGCATTGACTAGGATGTTTATTGTAAGGGATATCACTTTCATCAAACTTTAATAAAGAATTTACCTCTACCACATGTGGAGGTGGTGGTGTGTTAAGGCCAAGTATTTCTTCAATAGGTGGTAAATTCTTAACATCCTCGGCTTTAATACCTTTTCCTTCATACATTTCTTTGCCTCTTGCATATCTTCAGAACTGAGAAATAAGATACCCCTCTTCTTCGGAGTGGGTTTAAGTGGTGGTTCAGGGAGAGTCCAACATCATAATTCTTCAATATATTATTCAATAATTCCTCAGCTTGTTCAACAGTTCGTTCCCTGAAAACACAACCAACATAGCTATCTAGGAAGTCCCTAGAAGCATCAGTTAGTCCATTATAGAAGATATCAAGTATTTCATTTTTCTTGAGAGGGTGATCAGGCAAAGCATTAAGCAATTGGAGAAGCCTCCCCCAAGCTTGTGGGAGACTCTCTTCTTCAACTTGCACAAAGTTAAATATTTCTGGCAAGGCCACTTGTTTCTTATGAGCAGGAAAATATTTTTCAGAGAAGTAGTAAATCATATCCTGGGGACTACGCACACAACCAGAGCAAGAGTATTGTACCATGTCTTAGCATCACCCTTTAATGAGAATGGATATAATTTGAGAATGTAGTAGTAACGAGTCTTCTCATCATGAGCAAAGAGGGTGGCTATATCATTCAACTTAGTAAGATGTGCCACTACAGTTTCAGTTTCATAGCCATGGAAAGGATCAGATTCAACCAAAGTAATTAACTCTGGGTCGACAGAGAATTCGTAATCCTTATCGGTAACAAAGATAGGTGAAGTAGCAAACTTAGGATCACATTTCATTCTAGCATTCAAAGTCTTTTCCTTATACTTGCGTAGCAATTTCTTAAGATTGTTTTTATCCTTACAAGAAAGGATTTCCCTAGTTGTCTCCTCATCCATAACATAACCTTCAGGTATCTTAGGCATTTCAAATCTAGGAGAGCCAGGTCTAATAGGTGTTTCATAATCATCGGTTTCAAGAGCTTCATTAGTTTCAGCAATCTCATCAGTTTCAATAATTTCATTCTCTTTAGCTTTAGCAATTTGTTCATCAAGAAATTCACCTAGTGGCACATTATCATCAAGCATGGTACTAGCATCATCATAAGAATCATTCATAGCAGGATTAATAGCATGTGTTGGTGTTGCAGACTTACTCATAACCGAAGGTGAATCAAGTGCGGAGCTAGATGGCAATTCCTTACCTCTTCTCGTCTTAGAGGAAAAAATCTTGGTTTTTGGATCCTTCAGATTCTTCATAGTGATCAATTGATATAAAATCCAAGTGACTCAACAAATATAGCTATGCTCCCCGGCAACGACGCCAGAAAAAGGTCTTGATAACCCACAAGTATAGGGGGTCGCAACAGTTTTCGAGGGTAGAGTATTCAACCCAAATTTATAGATTCGACATAAGGGGAGCCAAAGAATATTTGCGAGTATTAACAGCTGAGTTGTCAATTCAACCACACCTGGAGATTAAATATCTGCAGCAGAGTGATCAGTAGCACAGTAGTATGATAGTTTTGATAGCAGTGGTAGCAGTAATGGTAACAGTAGCATTGACAGCAATAGTTTCATAGCGAGTGTAACAGTAGCAACAGCAATAGTAACTCAGCAAGAACAATATGTGGAAAACTTATCGGCACTATGTCGGAAATCGGGGCTCCGTGGACCCAAGAAGGTTCGAACTCTGGGGCGTGTGCGAAGATCTCCACCAGCTCTAGCCTCAAGCCTGCCGCCCCACAGCCAAGCCTCGTCGAATGCGTGCGCGCGAACAAGAAGATGAACACAGTGATTTACCCAGGTTCGGGCCACCTTGCGGTGTAAAACCCTACTCCTGCTTTTGGTGGATTGGCCTCACGAGGAGGTTTGGGGATGATACAGTATAGTGGTCGAGCGACCTCGCGAGGGCTCTTGGGTGAGGATGGATCGATCTCCCTCCTCTACGGTGGATGTTGGTGCCTATTTATAGTGGCCTTGGTCCTCTTCTCTTATCGCACAGGCGGGAAGGGATCCCACAACGGCCAATTTTGAAAAGGGACAAGAGGTACATCTTATCCTGACTAAAGGTGGTCTTCGCCTGCAAAGCTTCTGGGCGTGACGCAGAGGTGGGCTCGGCGATGGCATCTGTCCTACCGAGCCCGTGGTCTTGGTCTTTTTGCACCGGAATGGAAACCTTTGGGGGATTCCTCGGGAACCCGCGTACGTCCTTGCCTCCTTAGCGCCAAAGAGGAAACTGTCCCCTCTGCGCCCACTGGCGCCCGCTGCCACTTCTTGAGCATGCGTTGGTTTTCCCTTGAAGAGGAAAGGGTGATGCAGCACAGTAGATAAGTATTTCCCTCAGTTGTTGAGAACCAAGGTATCAATCCAGTAGGAGATACAAGCAAGTCCCCAATAGATATACCTACACAAATAATCAAACACTTGCACCCAACGCTATAAAGGGGTTGTCTATCCCTTCACGGTTACTTGCAAGGATGAGATCTGATAGAGATAGATAGATAGGATTGCTAAAACAAAAGTAAAAAAGAATGCAGCTAAGTATTTTTGGTATTTTTGGTTTATAGATCTGAAAATATAATGTGGAAAATAGACCCGGGGGCCATAGGTTTCACTAGAGGCTTCTCTCGTGAAGGAAAATAATACGGTGGGTGAACAAATTACTGTCGAGCAATTGATAGAAAAGGGAATAATTATGAAGATATCCAAGGCAATGATTATGCATATAGGCATCACGTCCGTGTCAAGTAGACCGAAACGATTATGCATCTACTACTATTACTCCACACATCGACCGACTCCTGCCTGCATCTAGAGTATTAAGTTCATGAAGAACAGAGTAACGCATTAGGTAAAATGACATGATGTAGAGGGATAAACTCAAGCAATATGATGAAAACCTCATCTTTTTATCCTCGATAGCAACAATACAAATACGTGCCTCGCTAACCCTACTTTGTCACTGGGTGAGGACACCGCAAGATTGAACCCAAAACTAAGCGCTTCTCCCATTGCAAGAATTACTAATCTAGTTGGCCAAACCAAACCAATAACTCGAAGAGACTTGCAAACATATGAAATCATTCATATAAGAATTCAGAGAAGATTCAAAGAATATTCTTAGATAAGCTGATCATAAACCCACAATTCATCGGATCTCGACAAACACACCGCAAAAGAGTATTACATCGGATAGATCTCCATGAAGATCATGAAGAACATGGTATTGAAGAACAAAGAGAGAGAAGAAGCCATCTAGCTACTAGCTATGGACCCGAAGGTCTGTGGTAAACTACTCACGCATCATCGGAGGGGCAATGGAGTTGATGTAGATGCCCTCCGTGATCGTTTCCCCCTCCGGCAGATTACCGGAAAAGGCTCCAAGATTGGATCTGACGGGAACAGAGGCTTCCGGCGGCGGAAAAGTATTTTCGTGGATCTCTTTGGTATCCAGGGAATATTTGGGAATTTATAGGCCGAAGAATAGGGTTAGGAGGGCTGCCGTGGGGCTACAAGCCAGCCCCCCCTAGGGCGTGCCCTGGTGGCTTGTGATGCCACGGCAGGTCTCCTGCCTTCATCTCCAAGTCTTCTGGGTTTCTTCTGGTCCAAGAAAAATCATTCCGAAGATTTTATTCCGTTTGGACTCCGTTTAATATTCCTTATCTGTAATACTCAAAAACAAGGAAAAAACAGAAACTGGTACTAGGCTCTAGATTAATAGGTTAGTCCCAAAAATAATATAAAATAGCATATTAATGCATATAAAACATCCAAAACAGATAATATAATAGCATGGAACAATCAAAAATTATAGATACATTGGAGACGCATCAAGCATCCCCAAGCTTAATTCCTGCTCGTCCTCGAGTAGGTAAATGATAAAAACAAATTTTTTGATGTGGAATGCTACCTAACATATTTATCCATGTAATATTCTTTATTGTGGCATGAATATTCAGATCCATAAGATTCAAAACAAAAGTCTAATATTGACATAAAAACAGTAATACTTCAAGCATACCAACAAGGCAATTGTGTCCTTTCGAAGTAACATGGCCTTAGAAAGTTATCCCTACAAAATCATATGGTCTGGTTATGCTCCATCTTCCCCACACAAAGTATCTAAATCATGCACAACCCCGATGACAAGTCAAGCAATTGTTTCACACCTTTTATGTTCTCAAACCTTTTCAACTCTCACGCAATACATGAGCGTGAGCCATGGATATAGCACTATAGGTGGAATAGAATATGGTGGAGGTTGTAAGGAAAAAGGAGAAGATAGTCTCACATCAACTAGGCGTATCAACGGGCTATGGAGATGCCCATCAATAGATATCAATGTGAGTGAGTAGGGATTGCCATGCAACGAATGCACTAGAGCTATAACTGTATGAAAGCTCAAAAAGAAAACTAAGTGGTTGTGCATAAGATGAAAAATTTCACTAGTTATATGAAAGTGACAAAATAGGAGACTCTCTATCATGAAGATCATGGTGCTACTTTGAAGCACAAGTGTGGAAAAGGTAGTAGCAATTGTCCCTTCTCTCTTTCTCTCATTTTTTTTGTTATTTTGGTGGGCATCTTTGGCCTCTTTTTTTTATTTGGGCTTCGCTGGCCTCTTTTATTATTTGTAAAGTCTGGAGACTCATCCCAACTTGTGAGGGAATCATAGCTTCCATCATCCTTTTCTCTCACGGGACAATGCTCTAATAATGAAAATCATCACACTTTTATTTACTTACAACTCAAAAATTACAACTCGATACCTAGAACAAAATATGACTCTATATGCATTATGAAAGTGATGGTGCGTGTCATGAAAAACGGAACGGTGAAAGTTGCATGGCAATATATCTCGGAATGCCTATGGAAATGCCATGATAGGTAGGTATGGTGGCTGTTTTGAGGAAAGTATATGGTGGCTGTTTTGAGGAAGGTGGGTTTGATGCACCGGCGAAAGTTGCGCGGTACTAGAGAGGCTAGCAAAGGTGGAAGGGTGAGAGTGCGTATAATCCATGGACTCAACATTAGTCATAAAGAACTCACATACTTATTGCAAAAGTCTATTAGTTATCGAAGCAAAGTATTAGATGCATGCTCCTAGGGGAGAGGTTGGTAGGAGCTAACCATCGCGCGCTCCCGACCCTCACACAAAGGTTGACAATCATTAAACAAATCATGCTCCGACTTCGTTACATAACGGTTCACCATACGTGCATGCTACGGGAATCACAAACTTTAACACAAGTATTTCTTCCAATTCACAACTACTCACAAGCATGACTCTCGTATTACCATCTTCATATCTCAAAACTATATGCAAGGAATCAAACTTCTCATAGCATTCAATGCACTTAATATGAAAGTTTTTATTATATCCCTCTTGGATGCCCATTATATTAGGACTAAATTCATAACCTAAACCAATTACCATGCTGTTTAAAGACTCTCAAAATAATATAAGTGAGGTACGAGAGTTCAATAATTTCTATAAAATAAAACACCACCGTGCTCTAAAAAGATATAAGTGAAGCACTAGAGCAACATTGCCTAGCTCAAAAGATATAAGTGAAGCACATAGAGTATTCTAATAAATTCACGATTCAGCGTGTCTCTCTGAAAAAGATGTGTGCAGCAAGGATGATTGTGGCAAACTAAAAAGCAAAGACTCATATCATACAATACGCTCCAAGCAAAACACATATCATGTGGTGAATAAAAATATAGCCTCAAGTAAATTTACCGATGGATTGAAGACGAAAGAGGGGATGCCTTCCGGGGCATCCCCAAGCTTAGGCTTTTTGGTATCCTTTAATATGGCTTGGGGTGCCTTGGGCATCCCCAAGCTTAGGCTCTTGCCACTCCTTATTCCATAGTCCATCAAATCTTTACCAAAAACTTGAAAACTTCACAACACAAAACTCAACAGAAAACTCATGAGATCCATTGGTATAAGAAAAATAAATCACCACTTTAGGTACTGTTGTGAACTCATTCTTTATTTATATTGGTGTAATATCTACTGTATTCCTACTTCTCCATGGTTCATACCCCCCGATACAACCCATGGATACATCAAAATAAGCAAACAACACAAAGAAAACAGAATCTGTCTAAAACAGAACAGTCTATAGCAATCTATAGACTTCGAATACTTCTGTAACATCCAAAAATTCTGAAAAATTAGGACAATCAGGGAAATTTGTATATCAATCTTGTGTAAAAAGTTCAGATCAAAACCACGTTCCAGTGTATTTACAAAATTCCTGGACTGAGAGCAAAAGTTTCTGTCTTTCAGCAAAATCAAATCACAAACACCGTAGACCATCCCAAAGGTCTTACTTGGCTCAAACACTAATTTAAACAAGAAAACACAATTAGTACAGAGGTAATAATGTGTAAAACACTCAAAAATAGAAGCAAAAACAAAGGCATAAAAATAAAATTGGGTTGCCTCCCAACAAGCGCTATTGTTTAAAGCCCCTAGCTAGGCATAACGCAATAGATCTAGGTATTGTCATAATAGTAAGGGAGATCATCCATGCTCATCTCATACTCCCTTATTTCAGCGGCAAGTTTTCTTTGTGGCAAGCAAAAGTAATCAAAAGGGCTAAATTTAATAGTATAAGGATCCTTAATATCAAGTGCGGGAGGGATAGGTTCGTCCTTCGGCCCCCTATAGTGTATAATCAATTCATCATTGTAGGCTTTCCTTTGGTGGAAAGTCATAAGCCTATCTCTTAATATGAACTCTAATCCATTATTTTGTCATTGAGTTCAGAAATCTTATCAATCAAAACCTCGATAGGGACTCTTTTTCTCAAATTTTCATTATAAGCAACGTAATCCGGGGATTGCAATCTCATTATTTCTTCTTGATTAAAAAGGATCTCCTCTATAGGGGGACATCCACCATTAATTTTATAATGAGCAAAGATTTCACTAGCCTCATTCCTGATGAATCTAAACTCGTGGGCTAGAAATATAGTGGCGGCACACTTAATAGAAGAATACTGAATATTAGAGAACTCAAGAAAAATCCTTTGTATGCAAGGATGCATATGAACAAATTGCCTCTCAAGTTCAATTATTAGAAGAGTTATGGCATCCGCAAGACTATTAGTTTTATTGAGAATAGACCCTCCTAAGGTAGGTAGCGTACCAGCACAAGTAAAGAAATCTTGAATAACGCCTTTTCCAATAATATTACCACTACCTATGCGGAATTTTTTCGTATGTATGATAGTAGGTTCTTCATGAGAGTCGTTTTTAGCAAAGTTGTCAGAATTTCCCTCAAGATTATTACTATCCTTTTCAATAAAAACCTCTCTAGATTCAGACATGGTGGCAACGAATAGATCTAGCACACAAGCAAACGAAAAGCAAACGAAAAGCAAACGAAAAGGCGAACGGAAGAAGGGCGAATAAAAAGGGAAATCTTTTTGGTATTTTCTGAAAATCGTTTTAGAAGTGGGGGAGAGGAAAATGAGAGGCAAAAGGCAACTAATGTAAATGCAAGAGATGAGTTTGTGATGGGTACTTGGTAGGCTTGATGTAGATCTCCCCGGCAACGGCGCCAGAAATCCTTCTTGCTACTTCTTGAGCATGCGTTGGTTTTCCCTTGAAGAGGAAAGGGTTGTGCAGCAAAGTAGATAAGTATTTCCCTCAGTTGTTGAGAACCAAGGTATCAATCCAGTAGGAGATACAAGCAAGTCCCCAATAGATGTACCTACACAAATAATCAAACACTTGCACCCAACGCTATAAAGGGGTTGTCAATCCCTTCACGGTTACTTGCAAGGATGAGATCTGATAGAGATAGATAAATAGGATTGCTAAAACAAAAGTAAAAAAGAATACAGCTAAGTATTTTTGGTATTTGTGGTTTATAGATCTGAAAATATAATGTGGAAAATAGACCCGGGGGCCATAGGTTTCACTAGAGGCTTCTCTCATGAAGGAAAATAATACGGTGGGTGAACAAATTACTGTCGAGCAATTGATAAAAAGGGAATAATTATGAAGATATCCAAGGCAATGATTATGCATATAGGCATCACGTCCGTGTCAAGTAGACCGAAACGATTCTGCATCTACTACTATTACTCCACACATCGACCGACTCCTGCCTGCATCTAGAGTATTAAGTTCATGAAGAAGAGAGTAACGCATTAGGTAAGATGACATGATGTAGAGGGATAAACTCAAGCAATATGATGAAAACCCCATCTTTTTATCCTCGATGGCAACAATACAAATACGTGCCTCGCTACCCCTATTTTGTCACTGGGTGAGGACACCGCAAGATTGAACCCAAAACTAAGCACTTCTCCCATTGCAAGAATTACCAATCTAGTTGGCCAAACCAAACCAATAACTCGAAGAGACTTGCAAAGATATGAAATCATGCATATAAGAATTTAGAGAAGATTCAAATAATATTCATAGATAAGCTGGTCATAAACCCACAATTCATCGGATCTCGACAAACACACCGCAAAAGAGTATTACATCGGATAGATCTTCATGAAGATCATGAAGAACATGGTATTGAAGAACAAAGAGAGAGAAGAAGCCATCTAGCTACTAGCTATGGACCCGAAGGTCTGTGGTAAACTACTCACGCGTCATCGGAGGGGCAATGGAGTTGATGTAGATGCCCTCCGTGATCGATTCCCCCTCCGGCAGATTACCGGAAAAGGCTCCAAGATTGGATCTGACGGGAACAGAGGCTTCCGGCGGCGGAAAAGTATTTTCATGGCTCTCTTTGGTATCCAGGGAATATTTGGGAATTTATAGGCTGAAGAATAGGGTTAGGAGGGCTGTCGTGGGGCCACAAGCCAAGGGGGCGCCCCCCACCCTCTAGGGCGCGCCCTGGTGGCTTGTGACGCCACGGCAGGTCTCCTGCCTTCATCTCCAAGTCTTCTGGGTTTCTTCTGGTCCAACAAAAATCATTCCGAAGATTGTATTCCATTTGGACTCCGTTTAATATTCCTTATCTGCAATACTCAAAAACAAGAAAAAAAACAGAAACTGGCACTAGGCTCTAGGTTAATAGGTTAGTCCCAAAAATAATATAAAATAGCATATTAATACATATAAAACATTCAAAATAGATAATATAATAGCATGGAACAATAAAAAATTATAGATACGTTGGAGACGTATCACCCGCCTGGCCTTGGTCGTCATGGCTCACGTCATCGCAGCCTCCTGAGGCCGGGTACCTGCATAGGAATCTCCGCTCCTCGGAAGGCAGCCCGGGGAGGCCACTCCTCTGGAGGTCTTGGCGTTGTTCCCCTCGCGAGGCTGGGGCCCTCACGAGGGTCTTGTCTTAGGGGGGGTCGCTGCCAGGCCGTACCGGGCCATGGAGGTGGGCCACGCGCTGGGCCGCAGGCAGGCAGGTCTGGGTACCCCCGATCCCAGAACGCCGACAGTAGCCCCTGGGCCAAAGGCGCGCTTGGGTTGGCCTCAGGCGAAGCCAAGGAAGGAAGACCGAAGCGCCAAGGGCCCCAATCGCCTGCGGGCCAGGCTCGACCCGTGGCGCACGACGGGACGCGGACGCCTCCACTTCCCCACGTCGCCTCGGCAACCGCCCTGACTGACAAAGACTGGCGCGTGAAGCGGGGCCATTAATGCCCGGAATGCGGAGGGACGCCGGTTGGTCTCCGATCGGCTATAAGTGGGTGAGAGAGACAAAGCCCCCAACCCGTCTTCATCTTATTGCTTCCCCTCTCCAAGCCGCCGCTTCCACAACCATGGCGCCAGTGAGGAGATTTTCTGCTGCCGAGAAAGGGAAGGCCCGCCGGGAGGGACCGGACTCGCCGCCGCCCAAGAGGGGCCGTGGTCGTCCCCGTAAGTACACCGCGACGCCGGCGGTGGCTCCCCGAGGGCACGGGCGCACGCCCATGAGGGCCGGCGCTACTTCCGGCAGCCGTGGGAAGGCTCCCCTCCGTGCAGGCGGCAGAAGTAGTCATGCCGCCCGTGGCCGAGGTGGGAAGCTTTTGACGGGCACCCGGCCGCCCTGCTTGCGATCTCACTCGGCCGACGCAGCCCAGGAGGTCGTGGTGTGGTCCGAGGCCGGCGATCACCTGGCTCCAGCTCCCGCGCTTCTTCGCAGAGGCGCTTCCGGCCTGAGGGCCTGCTGGCCTTTGGCTGCAGGCCGATGGCTGCTGCAGCAAGGCCTCGTGGGTGGAGGTCGAGGTCACTCCCGTGGGCTACGTCTTCCTGAACCACGGGTGGCAAGTATTCGCCTGCGCTCGCGGCCTGCAGGGGAGGCGTACCCTCCACTTCAAGCACGACGGGGTAGCATCGCTCTTTGTCAAAATCTTTAGGGAAGACGGCAGGCGCTTGGGGTGCTGCCCGGAGGGCGTCGGCGGCGACAGTGACGACCTCTCCGCTAATGACAGCCATCGCGGCGGCGGCGTCCTCGGTGGTGATCTTGCCCTTGGCGACGGCCGCAGCACTTCCAGTAGCAGCGACGCCTCGTCTGGGGGAAGCTCGAGTGATGACGACTATGACGAGCCGCCACGTCGGCACGCCCGGACCAAGGAGGACGGCAAGCCGCCGCGGCGCCGTACGCCTGCCCCGGAGATCGTCGAGTCACCATGCCGCCGTGCCCCCGTCAAGGAGGAGGAGGACTCCGACTGAGCGCGGGCAGTGCCGGAGCCAGGCCTCAGGAGGGGCGGTCTTCAGGAGGCTGCCTTTTGACCCTTTTTTTTACTTCCTGCATCAAGAATCATGGAGGGGCCCATGGGGGCGTGTAATGAACTATGGCGCTTGCGCCTTTATGTTAGCGTTTTTCATCTCATACACTAATGTTCATGTTGCTACCAATTGAAAGTTCCTGCTTGTCGCAATTAGGATAACTTAGCTTCGTGTACTCGTGGCGGGTTCTTGCATCGTGAGGTGCAACTGGGGCACCGGGGCAGCTTAGAGATCTCGCCGAGGGGGCTTCTTCCTTGTGGACCGGGCGGCTTTGGGGCCTCGAGAGGTGCCCGCTGCTCGCGAGGTTCTTGGGGGGTTGGCGAGGAGTCAGGGCCTCCGGAGGTGCCTCCTCAAGGCACCGCATCCCGCGGCGGTGCTGAAACTTGCTTTACATAGGGTTAGGGTTCCTTGATAACGAGCCAAATCGTGATTTCCCTTTCCTTGGTTGTCCTCCTCCCAGCGACCATTCTTGGTTGGAGCCACCGAGCGAGGGTTGATCGTCGCTGGTATGCTAGGTTGCGATGCCCGGCAAGGCCAGGAGATGGGCGCTCCTGAGGCCGGGGGCTTGAGGCAACATGCGCCTGCTGGCTCGCTCGAGAGCGTCGCGCGAGGATTAGGATGCCAAAGCTTTGGCGAGGTGCACACCGTGTCTAGCCCCCGCTCGCGGGGCGAGAGTGAGAAAGAGAGAAAGCTGGCAGGTGCCAGACCTCTTTGAAAATGGGACTTCAATACGGGAAACACTGCAAGGAGAAAAAATTCCCACCCTTTTTTCGAATAAAGACGCGAAAACTTCAAGTTTCATTCCAAAAAGTGGCAAATTTGGTTACAAAAGAGAGCAAAGAACAGCGCAGAGCATGGGGCCTCCACTAGGCATGGGCATAGTCGTTGAAAGACCGTGTCATCCGCCAGCGTGGAGTATGGGGCTTCCACTTGGGCGTGGGTGGGAATTCTGGATGGGGACTCCGGGCGCGGAGCATGGGGATTCCACTCGGGGGGCTCCGGGCGTATACATCCCACTCATTATTACGTGAGAGTGTCACGGGTAGAACTTGCGGAGATGCTGGATGTTCCAGGCATTCTGGATGGGGACCCCGTCCTGAGTCTCCAGGCATACGGCGCCAGGCCTGGAGACGCGGGCGACCCTGAATGGGCCCTCCCACATGGGCGAGAGCTTGTGCAAGCCCTCCCTGGAAAGGACCCGCCTCAGGATGAGGTCACCAACTTCGAGGGTCCTGGAGCGGACACTGCAGCAGTGGTAGCGCCACAGCGCCTGCTGGTACCTCACTGCGCGGAGCGAGGCTTGACGGCGGGCTTCCTCCCCGAGCACGAGATCTGTTCCCCGCGAGGCATCCCGACGCTCCTCGTCGAATGCCAAGACTCGTGGGGAGCGATGCTTGACCTCGTGCGGGAGGACCGCCTCAGCCCGTAGACGAGGAAGAACGGGGTCTCCTCGGTGGGCTTAGTCACGATGGTGCGGATGGACCACTACACGGACTGAAGCTCACCAAGCCAACCCCTGCCGCAGGCCTCAAGCTTCTTCTTCAAGCTCCTCGTCTTGAGGCCCCTCAGGACCTCCGCATTGGCGCTGAGCTGGCCGTTGCTCCGTGGGTGCACCACCGAAGCGTAGCATATCTGCGTTCCAAGGTTAGCACAATATGTCCTAAAGAGGTTGCTTGTGAACTGTGAGCCATTATCGGTAATAATACGGTTGGGGACACCGAAGCGGCTCACGAGGCCCTTGATGAACTTGACGGCTGAGCCGACGGGGATGGTGCGCACGGGCTCCACCTCCGCCCACTTGGTGAACTTGTTGATGGCGACGTAGAGGTAGCGGTAACCACAAGCTGCTCGAGCGAAGGGCCCTAGTATATCTAGCCCCCAGACTATGAAAGGCCAGGAGAGCGGGATAGTCTGGAGACCCTGCACGGGCTGATGAATCTGCTTGGCGTGAAACTGCCAGGCCTCGCAGGATCGGACCATCTTGGGGCATCATGGAGCGCCGTGGGCCAGTAGAAGCCGCTACGGAACACCTTCCCCACGAGGGTGCGAGACGAGGAGTGGTGCCCGCAATCGCCGCCGTGGATGTTGGCTAACAGCTCGCGCCCCTGCTCCTCGGATATGCACCGCAGCGAGACATCGTTGGGGCGCCTGCGGTACAGCTCGCCGGCCTGCAAACAATAAGCAGTGGCCTGGCGGACCACGTGCTCCGCGTCCTCCTCCTTCTCTGGCAAGGCGCCGCGGAGCAGGTACGCCTTGAACTCCTCGGTTCAGTCGCCGGCCTGAGGTTCCAGCGCCAGAAGCAGTCGAGCTCCTGAGGCCGGACCATAGGCCGGGGCACCTGAACGTGGGGCCGGCGGCAGCTCCTCCTGAAGCGACGCCGGGCCTGTGGCCGGGGGTGCCGCCGATGGCTTGAAGAGCCTCTTCTCAAAGATGCCAGGCTCCTGAGGCTCGCGACGCGATGCCCTCTTGGCGATGTCGTCTGCTTCCTTGTTCACGCCGCGCAGGACGTGCTGCAATTCCAAGCCCTGGAAACGCTTTTCAATTTTACGTACCCCTTCCAAGTATGCCGCCATGTGCTCGTCCTTCGGCTTGTACTCCTTGTTGGAAAAGTTGACGAGGAGCTGGTAGTCGCCCTTGATGGTGAGGCGCTGGACCCCCAGGGCGGCAGCGGCCCTGAGACCAGCAATCAGGCCCTCGTACTCTACAATGTTGTTGGAGACTTTCTCGTCGTGTTAGAAGCAAAGTTGTACGGCGTAGTAGAGCTTGTCCTTGGTCGGGGAGATGAGTACAACCCCAGCCCCCACGCCCCGCCGTGCGAAGGCTCCGTCGAAGTGCATGACCCAGCCGTCGGGCGCCTCATCGCCTGGCGTGAGGGACTGGCCCTCATCTAGCCCCTGGTTGGGAGCGTCCGTTCACTCCGCCATGAAGTCAGAGAGGGCTACGCCCTTGATGACCCTGGTTGCGCTGAACTCCAGGTGGAAAGCCTGCAGCTCGATGTTCCACTCTACAACCCTTCCGGCGGCGTTGGGGCTGCGCAACACTTTTTCCAGGGGATATGCGGAGACGACCTTGATGGGGTGGCCCTGGAAGTAATGGCGCGGCTTCCTTGAGGCGACGAGGAGCACGAGCAGGAGCTATTGCCGCATAGGGTAACGTGCACGCACGTCCCGCAGCACGGTGCTGACGTAGTACACCGGGTGCTCGACGAGGGACGGGGTGTTGGCGTCGCCTTGCTCCGCATGAAGCGCGAGGGGCTCTGGTGCCTCGTGGGTTGATGAAGTGACGAGGGCCTCGGGAGCGCCATCCTGAGGCGGCGAGCGTTGTGCGACCCCGCGCGGGCCACCTTGCTTCGCACCTGCGCCGGCGCACTCCTCTCGGACTGCCACGAGCGCTCCGCTGGCCAAGTGGGGGGTGGCCGCCAAGTAGAGCACCAGGGGCTCGCGAGGGCGAGGCATCACCATGACGGGTGGGCTTGTGAGGTACCGCTTGAGGACCTCGAAAGCTGCCTCCGCTTCAGGGGTCCACTCGAAGGGGCCCTTCCTCTTCATGAGTTTGAAGAAGGGGAGGGCGCGCTCGCCAAGCTTGGAGATGAAGCGTCCCAAAGAGGTCACGCATCCCGCCAGTTTCTGCATTTCCTTGAGGGTTTGAGGCGGGCGCATTTTCCCGATTGCTTTGATCTTCTCTGGGTTTGCCTCAATCCCTCGGTGCGACACCAAGAAACCGAGCAGCTTGCCGGACGGGACCCCAAAAACGCACTTTTCATGGTTGAGCTTCAGGTTCACTCGACGTAGGCTGGCGAACATCTCCTCTAGGTCCTCGATCAGGATCCTCGCCTCTCGCGACTTGACCACGATGTCATCAACGTACGCCTCCACATTTCTCCCAAGCTGCTGCCCCAGGGTGATGCACATGAACCGCTGGAAGGTCGCGCCGGCGTTCCGCAGCCCGAAGGGCATGCAGATGTAGCCGTACATGCCGCATGGGGAGAGGAAGGTCCTCTTCTCGACGTCCTCCACTGCCATCTTGATTTGGTGGTAACCTGAGAAAGCATCCAGAAAGCATAGCAGATCACACTCAGCGGTGGAGTCCACGATCTGGTCGATGCGCGAGAGCGGGAAGGAGTCCTGAGGGCAAGCCTTGTTGAGACTCGTGAAGTCGACGCACATGCGCTCCTTCCCACCCTTCTTGGGGACAATCACTGGGTTGGCCAGCCAATCCGGGTGTCGTACTTTCCGAACAACACCGGCTTCCCACAGCTTGCTGACCTCTTGGACGGTGAACGCTTGCTTCTCTTGTGCTTGTCGCCTTGCTTTTTGCTTCACCGGGTGCGCATTGGGGCGCACCATTAAGTGGTGTTCGATCACCTCTCTCGGGACGCCTACCAGGTCGCACACCTCCCACGCAAACACGTCCTTGTTCGCGCGGAGGAAGTCAACCAGTGCCTTCTCCTGCTCCGGGGAAAGGCTGGCGCCAACGGTGAAGGTGTGGCCCGGGCTCCCGTCATCAACAAGCACCTGCTTCGTCTCAGCCCGGTCCTGAGAGAACAGTTGTTTCTTCTTCGTGGGTGCGGCCTTCGGAGCCTGTGTGACACTCTCAACATCGGGGCGTGAGGCCGCTGTGGTCTTGTAGACGAGCTTGAGGGCTCGAACCGCGTCCTTGGTGTCTCCGGCCACAGTGATGATGCCGCTGCTGCCGGTCATCTTGATGATGTTGTAGCCTGGGTGCGTCACCGCCATGAACTTGGCGAGGGCCGGACACTCTCAACGTTGGGGCGTGAGGCCGCTGTGGTCTTGTAGTCGATCAGCTCGGTGCGGTAGTTGTCGCGAGTGCCGAAGGTGGCGGGGAGGCGCACCTGCCCTAAGGGGGTGGCGGAGCCTCTCACCGCCCCTGAGAAGGGCTTGGAAGGCACGAGTTGGTCATAGGGCACCTGGAGCATGTCGAAGGCCTCCACGGAAAGGACGTTGAGGCCGGCGCCGCCTTCGATGAGGGTCTTGGTGACAACAACGTTGCTGATGGTGGGTGTGCACAGCATGGGGAGCGCACCAGCAGCGACCGTCGTCCTAGGATGGTCCTTGGAGTCGAAGGTGATGCCGGTCTCCGGCCTCGCCCTGTTCTGCGGGTCCTCGGGCCGCGGCTGAGCTGCGCCCGCCTGGCGGAGAAGCTGCTTGACATGGCGACCGGACGCGGGCGCCTGCGACCTGCCGAGGATACAAGCGACTGCGGGCACGGCCGGGCAACCCGCAGCTCCCGCAAAGGCCACGGGGTGCCAAGCCTGGGAGCGGCACCTGCCATGGGGATGATGAGGCGGGGGCGGAGCGCGGCTGATGATGAAGGAGCTTCGACACGCCCCTACCTGGCGAGCCAAATGTCGGAAATCGGGGCTCCACGGACCCAAGAAGGTTCGAACTCTGGGGCGTGTGCGAAGATCTCCACTAGCTCTAGCCTCAAGCCTGCCGCCCCACGGCCAAGCCTCGTCGAATGCGTGTGAGCGAACAATAAGATGAACACAACAATTTACCTAGGTTTGGGCCACCTTGCGGTGTAAAACCCTACTCCTGCTTTTGGTGGATTGGCCTCACAAGGAGGTTTGGGGATGAACTAGTACAGTGGTCGAGCGACCTCGCTAGGGCTCTTGGGTGAGGATGGATCAATCTCCCTCCTCTACCGTGGATGTTGGTGCCTATTTATAGTGGCCTTGGTCCTCTTCCCTTATCGCACAGGTGGGAAGGGATCCCACAACGGCCAATTTTGAAAGGGGACAAGAGGTACATCTTATCCTGACTAAAGGTGGTCTTTGCTTGCAAAGCTTCTGGGCGTGACGCAGAGGTGGGCTCGGCGATGGCATCCATGCTGCCGAGCCCGTGGTCTTGGTCTTGTTGCACCGGAATGGAAACCTTAGCACCAAAGAGGAAACTGTCCCCTCTGCGCCCGCTGGCGCCCGCCTGGCCTTGGTCGTCATGGCTCACGTCATCGCAGCCTCCTGAGGCCGGGTACCTGCATAGGAATCTCCGCTCCTCGGGAGGCAGCCTGGGGAGGCCACTCCTCTGGAGCTCTTGGCGTTGTTCCCCTTGCGAGTCTGGGGCCCTCATGAGGGTCTTGTCTTGGGGGGGGTTCGTTGCCAGGCCGTACTGGGCCATGGAGGTGGGCCACGCGCTGGGCCGCAGGCAGGCAGGTCTGGGTACCCCCGATCCCAGAACACCGACACACTGGATCGGTGAACTCGTTGGATAATATTCATCATATAACAGTCATAACCTAGGGCGATACAGAACTAGCTCCAGTTCATAAATGTAATGTAGGCATGTATTCCGTAAATAGTCATACATGCTTATGGAAAAGAACTTGCATGACATCTTTTGTCCTACCCTCCCGTTGCAGCGGGGTCCATAAGGAAACTAAGGGATATTAAGGCCTCCTTTTAATTGAGAATCGGAACAAAGCATTAGCGCATGGTGAATACATGAACTCCTCAAACTACGGTCATCACCGGAAAGTATCCCGACTATTGTCACACCGGAGTTTACGGATCATAACACGTAATAGGTGCGTATGACTAGCAAGATTGGATCAAGAACATAGATATAATGGTGATAACATAAACGGTTCAGATCTGAAATCATGGCACTCGGGCCCTAGTGACAAGCATTAAGCACGGCAAAGTCATAGCAACATCAATCTCAGAATACGGCAAAGTCATAGCAACATCAATCTCAGAACATAGTGGATACTAGGGATTAAGCCCTAACAAAACTAACTCGATTACATGATGAATCTCATCCAACTCCTCACCGACCAGCAAGCCTACGAAGGAATTACTCACTCCCGGTGGGTAGCATCATGGAATTGGAGATGGAGAAGGGTTAGTGATGACGAAGACCAAATATTCCCCTCTCCGGAGCCCCAAACGGGCTCCAGATCTGGCCTCCCAATGAAGAACAGGAGGTGGCAGCGGCTCCGTATCATAAAACGCGATGAAACTTTCTCACTGATTTTTTTCTCCAAGAATAGGATTTTATAGCGTCGGAATTAGGGTCAGTGGGACCCCGAGGTGGGCACAACCCACCAAGGCGCGCCTAGGGGGCTGGCGCGCCCTGGTGTATCGTGCCCAGCCAGGGCTCCCCCTCCGGTGGTTCTTGGCTCCAATATTGTTTATTTATTGTAAAATAAATCTCCAAAAAGTTCGTCCATTTCCGAGAACTTTTATTTCTGCACAAAAAAACAACACCATGGTAGTTCTGCTGAAAACAGCGTCAGTTCGGGTTAGTTTCATTTAAATCATGCAAATTAGAGTCCAAAACAAGGGCAAAAGTTTGAGGAAAATTAGATACGACGTAGACGTATCAGTGATACAACGAGAAAGGTTTTGATGGTCCTAAGGATGCTAAAAGATATGCAAGCTCCAGCGATCCTTCTATGGACTGGAGCAAGCATCTCAGAGTTGGAATATACGCTTTGATGAGGTAATCAAAGCTTTTGGGTTTATACAAAGTTTATAAGAAACTTGTATTTACAAGAAAGTGAGTGGGAGCACTATAGAATTTCTGATAAGTATATGTGGATGACATATTGTTGATCGGAAATAATGTAGAATTTCTGGAAAGCGTAAAGGGTTGTTTGAAAGGAGTTTTTCAAAGGAAGGCCTGGATAAAGCTACTTAAATATTGGGCATCAAGATATATAGAGATAGATCAAGACACCTAATAAGACTTTCAATGAGTATATACCTTGACAAGATTTTGAAAGAGTTCAAAATGGATCATTCAAAGAAGGAGTTCTTGCCTGATTTTGTGAACTTGAGTAACTCTCAAAGCTCGACCACAGCAGAAGAAAGAGAAAGGACGAAGGTCGTCCCCTATGCCTTAGCCATAGGCTCTATACAGTATGCCATGCTATGTACCTCACCTGATGTGTGCCTTGCCGCGTGTCTATCAAGGGGGTACAAGAGTGATCCAGGAGTGGATCACCGGACAGCGGTCACAATTATCCTTAGTAACTGGAGGACTAAGAAAATATTTCTCGATTATGGAGGTGATACAGAGTTCGTCGTAAAGGGTTACGTCGATGCAAGCTTTGACACCAATCCGGGTGACTCTGAGTAGCAAACCGGATACGTATAGTGGAGCAGATATTTGGAATAGCTCCAAGTGGGGCGTAGTAGCAGCATCTACAATATGACATAGAGATTTGCAAAGTATACACGGGTCTGAATGTTGCAGACCCGTTGACTAAAACCTCTCTCACAAGCAAAACATGATCAAACCCCAGAACTCACTGGGTGTTAATCACATGGTGGTGTGAACTAGATTATTGACTCTAGTGCAAGTGGGAGACTATTGGAAATATGCCCTAGAGGCAATACTAAATTGGTTATTATCATATTTCCTTGTTCATGATAATCGTTTATTATCCATGCTAGAATTGTATTGATCGGAAACTCAGATACATGTGTGGATACATAGACAACACTGTGTCCCTAGTGAGCCTCTACTAGACTAGCTCGTTGATCAAAGATGGTCAAGGTTTCCTGGCCATAGACATGAGTTGTCATTTGATAACGGGATCACATCATTACGAGAATGATGTGATGGACAAGACCCAACCGTAAGCATAGCATTTGATCGTGTTAGTTTATTGCTACTGCTTTATCCATGTCAAGTATCTGTTCCTACGACCATGAGATCATGCAACTCCCTGACACTGGAGGGATGCCTTGTGTGTATCAAACGTCACAACGTAACTAGGTGACTATAAAGGTGCTCTACAGGTATCTCCGAGGGTGTCGGTTAGGTTGGCGTGGATCGAGACTGGGACTTGTCACTCTATATGACGGAGAGATATCTCTGGGCCCACTTGGTAATACAGCATCACGAGGAGCTCCGGAATGGTCCGGAGGTAAAGATTTATATATGGGAAGTCATATTTTGGCTACCGAAAAAGTTTTGGGTTTTGCCGGTATTGTACCGGGAAGTTTTCGGAAGGTTCCGGAGGGTTCCGGAGGAGTCCGGAAGGATCCCTCCAGCCCCTAGGGCGTGCATGGGCTGTAGGGGGCACCCTAGCCTTATTGGGCCAGGGGCACCATCCCCACAAGGCCCATGCGCAAGGGGAAGGGGAAACCCTAAGTGGGAGGGAGTCTACTTGCCTTGGGAGGCAAGTTTCCTCCCTAGCCGCCGACCCTCCTTGGAGGAGGGGCCTAGGGCTGCGACCAAACCCTGCCCCTTGCCTCCTATATATAGTAGAGGAGAGGGGGAGGGCTGGACACAACAATCCCACGCCCCAGTGGCAGCCCTACCTCTCTTCCTAGATCGTTTTCTCCTCAGATCGCATCTACGGTAGCGCTTGGCGAAGCCCTGCCGGGATCGCTCCACCACCATCTCCACCACACCGTGGTGCTTGTTGAGATCCCATTGATACGTCTCCATCGTATCTACTTTTCCAAACTCTTTTGCCCTTGTTTTGGACTCTAATTTGCATGATTTGAATGGAACTAACCCGGACTGACGCTGTTTTCAGCAGAATTGCCTTGGTGTTATTTTTGTGCAGAAATAAAAGTTCTCGGATTGACATGAAAATTTACGGAGAATATTTTTGGAATTAATAAAAAATACTGGCAAAAGAATCAACCAGAGGGGGCCCACCCATTGGCCACAAGCCAGGGGGCTCGCCCCCCTAGGGCGTGCCCTACAGGCTTGTGGGCCCCCTGGAGCTCCTCCGGCCTCAATTCCAACTCTATATATTCCTATTCGGGGAGAAAAAAAATCAGAGAGAAGAGTTCATCGCGTTTCACGATACGGAGCCGCCGCCACCTCCTGTTCTTCCTCGGGAGGGCAGAACTGGAGTCTGTTTTGGGCTCCGGAGAGGGGAAATCGACGCCGTCGTCATCACCAACCATCCTTCATCACCAATTTCATGATGCTCTCCGCCGTTCGTGAGTAATTCCATCGTAGGCTTGCTGGACGGTGATGGGTTGGATGAGATTTACCATGTAATCGAGTTAGTTTTGTTAGGGTTTGATCCCTAGTATCCACTATGTTATGAGATTGATGTTTCTATGACTTTGCTATGCTTAATGCTTGTCACTAGGGCCCGAGTGCCATGATTTCAGATCTGAACCTATTATGTTTTCATGAATATATATGTGTTCTTGATCCTATCTTGCAAGTTATAGACACCTATTACGAGTTATGATCCGCATCCCCCAGGGTGACAATAACTGGGATTCTTTCCGGTGATTACCGTAGTTTGAGGAGTTCATGTATTCACTAAGTGGTAATGATTTGGTCTGGTTCTCTATTAAAAGGAGGCCTTAATATCCCTTAGTTTCCATTAGGACCCCGCTGCCACGGGAGGGTAGGACAAAAGATGTCATGCAAGTTCTTTTCCATAAGCACGTATGACTATATATGGAATACATGCCTACATTACATTGATGAATTGGAGCTAGTTCTGTGTCACCCTATGTTATAACTGTTGCATGATGAATGCCATCCTACATAATTATCCATCACTGATCCATTGCCTACGAGCTTTTCACATATTGATCTTTGCTAAGTTACTTTTCCGTTGCTACTGTTACAATCACTACAAAACTACTACTGTCACTTTTACCATCGTTACTGTTACTTCCATACTGCTTTGCTACTAAATACTTTGCTGCAGATATTAAGTCTTTCAGGTGTGGTTGAATTGACAACTCAGCTGCTAATACTCGAGAATATTCTTTGGCTCCCCTTGTGTCGAATCAATAAATTTGGGTTGAATACTCTACCCTCGAAAACTGTTGCGATCCCCTATACTTGTGGGTTATCAAGACCTTTTTCTGGCGCCGTTGCCGGGGAGCATAGCTCTATTCTCTGAGTCACTTGGGATTTATATCTGTTGATCACTATGAAGAATCTGAAAGACCCAAAAACCAAGATCTACCCCTCTACTACGAGGGGAGGTAAGGAACTGCCATCTAGCTCTGCACTTGATTCACCTTCTGTTATGAGTAAATTTGCGACACCACCACCTGCTATTGATTCTGATATGTCGCAAGTAATTGATGATGCCACTTCTGCTATGCATGATGCTTATGATGATACTTTTCTTGATAATACTGTGCCACTGGGTGAATTTCTTGATGAACAAGTTGCTAGAGTCAATGCTGAAACTGATGATATTTCTGAAACTGATGAAATTATTGAAACTGAACACTATGAGACACATGCTAGACCTAGCTCTCCTAGATATGAATTGCCTAATATACCTAAGGGTTATCTTATGGAGGGAGAGGTAGCTAGGGACTTTCTTGCTTGTAAGGATAGAGATGATCTTAAGAAATTACTATGCAAGTGGAAGGAAAAATCTTTGAATGCTAGAATGCAATATGATCCTAAGTTTGCTACTTCACCTATCTTTGTTACTGATAAGGATTATGAATTCTCTGTCGATCCCGAGTTAATTAATTTGGTTGAATCTGATCCTTTCCATGGTTATGAATCTGAAACTGTTGTGGCACATCTTACTAAATTGAATGATATAGCCACCCTATTCACTCATGAGGAAAAAATTCGTTATTACTATATTCTTAAGTTGTTTCCTTTCTCATTAAAGGGTGATGCTAAGATATGGTTTAATTCTCTTGCTCCTGGTTGTGTGTGTAGTCCCCAGGATATGATATATTACTTCTCTGAAAAATATTTTCCTACCCATAAGAAACAAGCTGTCTTGCAGGAAATATTTAACTTTGTGCAAATTGAAGAAGAGAGTCTCCCACAAACTTGGGGGAGGCTTCTCCAATTACTTAATGCTTTGCCGGCTCATCCTCTTAAGAAAAACGAAATACTTGATATCTTTTATAATGGACTAACCGATGCTTCTAGGGACCACCTAGATAGTTGTGCTGGTTGTGTTTTCAGGGAACGAACTGTTGAACAAGCTGAACTACTATTGAATAATATATTGAGCAATGATAATGATTGGACTATTCCCGAACCACCTCCAAAGCCAATTCCGAAGAAAAGAGGTATTCTATTTCTCAGTCCTGAAGATATGCAAGAGGCAAAGAAATCTATGAAAGAAAAAGGTATTAAAGCTGAAGATGTTAAGAATCTACCACCTATTGAAGAGATACATGGCCTTGATAACCCGACACAGGTAGTAGAGGTAAATTCTCTCCGTAGATTTGATGAAGGTGATATTCCTTATAATAAGTCTGCTAGCCAATGCTTGGATGAGTTTGATAACTTTATTGTTAAGCAATAAAATTTCAATGCTTATGTTAGTAGACAATTGAAACATAATGCTTACATGCTTGATCGCTTAGGAGATTATATGAGTAGAACTATCAATGATCTTAATCTTATTAGTAAACATGCTTCCATGGTAACTACTCAAGTAGAACAAGTACTTAAGGCACAAAATGATTTGCTTAATGAGATGAATGGTAAGAACAATGATCATTCTGTTAGAGTTGTGACTAGAGATGGTAAAATGACTCAGGAACCTTTGTATCCTGAGGGTCATCCTAAGAGAATTGAGCACGATTCTCTGAGAATTAATACTGATGCACCTAGTCGTCCCAGTAATAAAAGGAAAAAGAATGACGATAGGACTTTGCATGCTGCTAGTGAACCTGTTATAGATACACGTGAAAACCCAAATGATATTTCTATTTCTGATGCTGAGACACAATCTGGTAATGAACATGAGCCTAGTGATAATATTAATGATGATGTTCATGTTGATGCTCAACCTAGTAATGATAATAATGTGGAGATTGAACCTGCTGTTGATCTTGATAACCCACAACCTAAGAATAAAAGATATGATAAAAGAGACTTTGTTGCTAGGAAGCATGGTAAATAAAGAGAACCATGGGTTCAGAAACCCATGCCCTTTCCTCCTAAACCATCCAAGAAAAAGGATAACGAGGATTTTGAGCGCTTTGTTGAAAAGCTTAGACCTGTCTTTTTGCGTATGCGCTTGACTGATATTCTGAAAATGTCTCCTTATGCTAAGTATATGAAAGATATTGTGACAAATAAAAGAAAGATACCGGAAGCTGAGATTTCCACCATGCTTGCTAATTATACCTTTAAGGGTGGAATACCAAAGAAACTAGGAGACCCCGGAGTACCTACTATACCATGCTCTATTAAAAGAAACTATGTTAAAACTGCTTTATGTGACCTTGGAGCTGGTGTTAGTGTTATGCCTTTCTCTTTATATCGTAGACTTGATTTGAATAAGTTGACACCTACTGAAATCTCTTTGCAAATGGCTGATAAATCAACTGCTTTACCCATCGGTATTTGTGAGGATGTGCCTGTTGTAGTTGCAAATGTTACTATCCTAACGGACTTTGTTATTCTTGATATTCCCGAGGACGACAGTATGTCGATCATCCTTGGTAGACCTTTTTTTAATACTGCAGGGGCTGTTATTGATTGCAACAAAGGCAATGTCACTTTTCATGTTAATGGTAATGAGCATACGGTACCCTTTTCGAAGAAACAACCTCAAGTTCATAGTATCAACTCCATTGAAAAAATTTAAACAATTATTATTGGAGATTTTGAATTCCCTCTCCCTACTACCAAAAAGAAATATGATATACTTATTGTTGGGGACATGCATATCCCCATTGAGGTAACCTAGTGTTATTCGAAAATTCTCCGGTTCCGTGTCATTAGAAAAAAGTTTGTCAATAAGACTTGATCAACCTTATTGATGGATTCTTTTTGATGAGCATGAGATGGATGAATTTTGGAGGCACAACCTTCTGTACCCAACTTTTACTTTCTGTTATTTAGATTAAATTAAGTAAAAATGCTATTATTTTTCTGTTTTCTGATTTATCCGTGCAATAAAAAATGACCTGAAAATAAAAGTTCTCCAAATGCCCTAAAAATGTAGTATGATTTTTTCTGGAATATTTAAGAATTTCTGGAACTGAGAACACATCAGGGGGCTGCACCAGTGGGCCACAAGCCTACAGGGCGCGCCCACCCCCCTAGGCGCGCCCCCTGGCTTGTGGGTCCCACGTAGGCCCTCCTCACTTATTCCAGCACCCATCCACTTCGTCTTACTCCAGAAAAAATCCCACCATTGCTCAAACCCGTGTCCTAGCTCATTTTGCTGCCATTTTCGATCTCCTTGTGCAAAGCTCCATTTGCAAAACTGGTTTGAGGGATTGATCTTCGGTATGTGACTCCTCCAATGGTCCAATTAGTTTTTGCCCTAGTGCTTTATATATTGCAAATTTTTGCTGCTGTGGTGACCTTGTTCTTGAGCTTGCATGTCAAATTTGTATGGTCCCAAGTAGTTTTGATGCATGATATAGCCTCTAGGCACTTGTGGGAGTAGTTGCTATAAGTTTTGTTGAGTTTTGTTCACCTTTATTTTGAGTCACTAAAAATTTCAGAAATTTGTCAGAGAAAGAAAGATGTTGAGGAGAATATACCAAGGTGGTTCCTCAAGCAAGAAGACCCCGAGACTTGCGATACGTGAGCCCGACTTTGAACCACCGAGGGAAGCTCAAGTGCGGCCTTGTGAATGGCCGTCGGATCAATTCATGGTTCATGCCGGTTTCAAGGAAGAGTTTTACGCGTACATACGAAATGCTAGCCTTGAGGATTTCGTTTCAGACCAATGCAAGCAATATTATCAACTCACTGATTCCTTCGTGCGGAGGTTTGAATTTTCATCCAGGCGTAACACGCATTCTGTTCTATTTAATCTTTATGATGAATCCTATACTATGGACCTAGAAGATTTTAACCGTGCATGCAAAATTCCACAATGGAGCAGCTATAGTGATCCTCACAAAACTGAATATAGTGATTTTCTTGCTAGCATCACTGTGGGAGAAACTAGAAACATTACACAGGCTACCTTGGGGAGCATTCACTTTCCTGCTATACATTATTCTGCTCTCTTCATAGGTAGATGTATTAACGGTAAACATGATCATAGCCACCTTTGCGTACCCGATCTTAGTATTCTTAAGAGTGCAGTCATGGGTGATAGACGATATAACTTGGGGGCTATTATTGCTAGGAGGCTACATAAAAATGCTAAGGATGGAGATTTCTTTGGCGGGATTTATGCCACCCGGGTAGCTAATTATCTTGGGGTACCCATTAGAGGGAATGATATTGAGTTACCACCTGCTTTTCTTGATTATGAGGCTATGGTGCGCTACCAGTTTCTTGAGAGGAGCGAACAGTCCTTCCTATACCGACTAATTTTTGATAGACAGTGTGCTGTCCATATTACCCTTCCTACTCCTGCCTTCTTTAACTTTCAGGAAAAACGGACACACTTTATAACCAGAGAGGAGGCAAACGAGTACGAGAGAGAGGCGAAAGCCACTTGCCTCCGCGCTGCAGCCGTTCAGGCGGTAGCCGCCATAGCCCAGTACAACCCCAACTATGACTTTGGATATTATCCGGGCCAGCCATGGCCATAGACCATCTTAGGCCAAAAGCCTAAGCTTGGGGGAGTACGTATTTCTCACCGACATTACATTCATGTTCACACACTCATCTTAGTAGTCGGTGCTTATACGTTTTCATTGTATCATCCATGGTATTTTATTTCTTCTTTCCGCTTTCTTCTTGTGTGTTTAATTAACCTTGAGAAAAATCAAAAAAAATAGTTCTAGCTTTACCTTTTAGTCGTTTAGTTGTATCGTTAAAAAGAAAACCCAAAAAGATTTCTCGTTCTTCTTTTGCTTGTTGGGAGCTTTCCCGTGTAAATAGTTTTTCTCGTTCTTGTTTTGAAATTTCTTTTCTTTGGGTCGTAAGGAGAAGACCACAATGAAAATGTTGAGTGGCTCTCATATGCATTATTGTTTATCTTACAGAGAGCCCATATTACCTTGCCTTCTCCTTTGAGTTATTGTTTGCAGATTCCAGCTTAGTCCAATGCATGTGCACTCTTATTATTATTCACACCATTCGGTCGTGCAAGTGAAAGGCAATAATGACGATATATGATGAAGTGATTGAGATGGAGAAAAGCTGGTATGAACTCGACCTATTTTGTTTTTGTAAATATGATTAGTTCATCGTTCTGGATTCAGCTCATTATGGATGAAACATGTTTGCAATGACAATTAGAGATTATAGTTACTCATGACATGCTTAATTAGCTAAGAGTGTATAATGGTTTGTCTTGAGTGCCAACATGCATTTTAAAATGGTTGTGATGTAGTATGATAGAATGGTATCCTCCTCTGAATGATTCAAGTGGCTTGACTTGGCACATGTTCACGCATGTAGTTGAAACAAAATCAACATAGCCTCCACGATATTTATGTTCATGGTGATTTATATCCTACTCATGCTTGCATTCAATGTTGGTTAATCTCAATGCATGTTTATGACTGTTGTCGCTCTCTAGTTGGTTGCTTCCCAGTCTCTTGCTAGCCTTCACTTGTACTAAGCGGGAATACCGCTTGTGCATCCATTTCCATAAACCCAAAGTTGTTCCATATGAGTCCACCATACCTACCTATATGCGGTATTTACCTGCTGTTCCAAGTAAATTTGCATGTGCCAAACTCTAAACCTTCAAATAATATTCTGTTTTGTATGCCCGAATCGCTCATGTAGTGACTAGGGGCTGTCAGTATCTTCCATGCTAGGTGGATTATTCTCACGATATGTGTTGATTCACTATCATTCACGAGAAAGTGGCTGGTATTCGGGATGTCCAGTTCCATGCTCAAAAATCAAATCAAAATATAATGAAACAAAACTCCCCAGGATTGTTGTTTGTATGGACGGTACCCGTGGATTCGGCTCGCCGTGGAGTGTGATTGATTGGTGGAGGGGGAGTAAAAAAACTTTACTATTCTGTTTGGGAACCGCCTATAATGTATCTAGCATGGAAGATACCGAGATCTCTCAGTTGTTATGTTGACAATGAAAGCATACCGCTCAAAATTATTATTCATCCCTGTTTTAAAAGCTCGAGCTCTGGCACCTCTACAAATCAATGCTTCCCTCTGCGAAGGGCCTATCTATTTTACTTTACTGTTGAGTCATCCTCCTCTTATAAAAAGCACCAGTTAGAGAGCACCACCATCATTTGTATGCTTTGTTATTAATTGATATTGAGTATGATTGTGACTGGGTCTCTTTTACCATGAATTACAATGTCTAGTCAGTCCTTGTTCTTCAGAGGTGCTCTGCATTTATGTTTTGCGGTCTCAAAAAGGGCTAGCGAGATACCATTATATCATATTGTATCATGATTGTTTTGATAAAATTGTTGTCATCCGAGATTTATTATTATTGCTCGCTAGTTGATTATGCCATTGATATGAGTAAATGTGAGACCTAAATGTTATTGTAAATGTGGTTAGTCTATAATCTTTGCTGAAAATCTGAACATCAGTTAGACATATTTACAACAACAAGATCAAACAGAGTTTGTAAAAGTTTTTCTTTGTCACTTTTAGTTTGTCAACTGAATTGCGTGAGGACAAGCAATGGGTTAAGCTTGGGGGAGTTCATACGTCTCCATCGTATCTACTTTTCCAAACTCTTTTGCCCTTGTTTTGGACTCTAATTTGCATGATTTGAATGGAACTAACCCGGACTGGCGCTGTTTTCAACAGAATTGCCTTGGTGTTATTTTTGTGCAGAAATAAAAGTTCTCGGATTGACCTAAAAATTTATGGAGAATATTTTTGGAATTAATAAAAAATACTGGCAAAAGAATCAACCGGAGGGGGGCCACCCATTGTCCACAAGCCAGGCCCCCCCTAGGGCGCGCCCTGCAGGCTTGTGGGCCCCCTGGAGCTCCTCCGACCTCAATTCCAACTCTATATATTTCTATTCGGGGATAAAAAAATCAAAGAGAAGAGTTCATCGCGTTTCACGATACGGAGCCGTCGCCACCTCCTGTTCTTCCTCGGGAGGGCAGATCTGGAGTCTGTTTTGGGCTCCGGAGAGGGGAAATCGACGCCGTCGTCATCACCAACCATCCTTCATCACCAATTTCATGATGCTCTCCGCCGTTCATGAGTAATTCCATCGTAGGCTTGCTGGACGGTGATGGGTTGGATGAGATTTACCATGTAATTGAGTTAGTTTTGTTAGGGTTTGATCCCTAGTATCCACTATGTTCTGAGATTGATGTTGCTATGACTTTGCTATGCTTAATGCTTGTCACTAGGGCCCGAGTGCCATGATTTCAGATCTGAACCTATTATGTTTTCATGAATATATATATGTGTTCTTGATCCTATCTTGCAAGTTGTAGACACCTATTACAAGTTATGATCCGCATCCCCCGGGGTGACAATAACTGGGATTCTTTCCGGTGATTACCGTAGTTTGAGGAGTTCATGTATTCACTAAGTGCTAATGCTTTGGTCCGGTTCTCTATTAAAAGGAGGCCTTAATATCCCTTAGTTTCCATTAGGACCCCGCTGCCACGGGAGGGTAGGACAAAAGATGTCATGCAAGTTCTTTTCCATAAGCACGTATGACTATATATGGAATACATGCCTACATTACATTGATGAATTGGAGCTAGTTCTGTGTCACCCTATGTTATAACTGTTGCATGATGAATGCCATCCTACATAATTATCCATCACTGATCCATTGCCTACGAGCTTTTCACATATTGATCTTTGCTAAGTTACTTTTCCGTTGCTACTGTTACAATCACTACAAAACTACTACTGTCACTTTTACCATCGTTACTGTTACTTCCATACTGCTTTGCTACTAAATACTTTGCTGCAGATATTAAGTCTTTCAGGTGTGGTTGAATTGACAACTCAGCTGCTAATACTCGAGAATATTCTTTGGCTCCCCTTGTGTCGAATCAATAAATTTGGGTTGAATACTCTACCCTCGAAAACTGTTGCGATCCCCTATACTTGTGGGTTACCACCCATCTACTTATCCTTCCTCTCTTGCTTGATCAAGAAGGAAGAGACGTCATCGAGCCGCACGTGTGCTGAACGCGGAGGTGCCGTCCGTTCGGCGCTAGATCGGATCGGATCGCGATCGAATCGTGAAGAGTACGACTACATCAACCGCGTTATATACGCTTCTGCTTAGCGATATACAAGGGTATGTAGATACACTCCCCCTCTCGTAGCTATGCATCTCCATGGATAGATCTTGGGTGTTCGTAGGAAATTTTTTGTTTCCCATGCAATGTTCCCCAACAGGAAAAATCTCGGTCGATGTGGGTCGTGAGGAGGACCCTCTCGTCCCCATGCGACACAGGCTCGACCTCGCCCGCCTCCGGCAACCGCCAGCTCCCGGCGGCCAGGAGGCCCTAGCTCTCCAACTCCATCAACCGGTTGGTGGAAGTCTGGGGCGGCATCCAATTGTCCTGGACGAACCCCGCTGGAGCGCCCGCGCTCGAAGAGGACCCGCGCGAGGCCTTTTTCGCATTCTCCGCCTTCGCGGTGGCGCTCCTCGTCATCTCCGGTGAAGTGAGACGGCGAATCGGCAGAATAGTGGTGCGGGTGTGGCTCTCGGCGGAGGAAAAGTGAAATCGGAGGGGTGGGGGAATAACAGATGTCTCTCTTCCTCCCTCTCGGTGAATTTATATACCCCGCCTCCATGAAATCACGGCCGTCACATCAGCTGCTATCGCGCAATCAACGAACACATGCAGATCCCCGAAATCTTTGGGCAGCACTGCGGGGGCGCGTGGCGAAATTTGCGCCGCGAAAATCGAGGCGCCGCGACCACTTTCCCCACTTCCCTGACACAACTGCCACACGCGAGCGTGCGCGCTTCCCCATGATTTTGAAATCGCCGGAGACTTCGTTGCGTCATGGCCCGAGTGGACTCCGCGTCCACTGGTGCGTTCCGACGCACCAGAACTCATCGAGTGAACATAGGAGATCCGTCAGGCATTCGGACAAATCCCCAGCTGTCCCAGGAATATCCGAATGGAGAACGGCTTCTAACATTAACAACCGAAGGTTCCAATAATCTCATTCTCAAGCCTCTGGGTCGCCTCTCCCGAGAGCAAGTCTGACTCGGGTCGAGCGACTCGAGCAGTCAGGCTGTTCAGGACATTCGGAAATTATTTAACCTGAATCGGTTGTGGTTTCAACGTCGAGTGTGAAATGACCCGACTCGTTTCCAGGAGTTTCAGAAATGCCACCGACGTCATGTCACGTCGGAAACTCGTCCCCCAAACCTCAACCGATTCGGGGGCTACTGATGAGGTCACCTACCCTTGGTAGGGTCATGGACCTTACATCTAGGACACACCTGGAGTCCTACAAGTTCATGGAAGTCTCTGGACTACCTTGGCATTCCGACGAATGTACTAGATCCACTCGGATCCTTGGAAGTCACTCGGACGGTGTCAGCCAGTCGGCCGGTCTTTGGCACTCGGACGTGAAGATGCAGAGGCGACGTGGGAGCTACAATGTTCGAGGGACTTAATTAGTATAAAGTGATGTGAAGGCTACGTTACCTCTAACGCCTCTAGTTAACGCAGCCGTTTCCAGTAACTCCAGCAGTTACCGTCATTTATTGCCCTAGTAATGGCGCTCGACTGGAGGTGGCGCACTTTATATAAGCCACCCCCTGGCGCCAGACCGAGGGTTACGAACTCCGTGTATTCAGATACATACATAAGCAAACACTAAGCCCCCGCGCTCGAGACGTAGGGTCTTTACCACTTCCGAGTGGGGCCTGAACTCGTACATCCGAGTGTTACACTTGTGCCGTAGATAGGCTTCGCCCTTACTCTTACGTACCCCCCGTACTACCGTCGGTATTACTCCCACGACACCTAGCGTCCTTTCTGCTTTTTTATATGCAAACTGGGCAGGCAATCCCGATGATCGGCGATCCATAGAGGAATATGCGGTCATTTTCGGTCCTAACTTGATTGTCGGAGTGCTCGCAAGCAAGCCAGAATGTCTCGTAATAGTAGCGAGGCTAATCACAAGGATGTAGCCAATACAACCGCAATACTTATTTAGGTACAATCTTTGCTTCGTGAGTTGCAAGTACCTTAGCGATAGCCACCGGTTCATTGGTGTGATTTTTTTTTCAGAAAGAAGGATAACCCCTAGGCCTTTCCATCCATCGATGCATACAACCATCTTTATTATTATTCAACAGAGTCTGACAACTTTATACATGGATCAACCCGAAGGCACCTATCTGGCGAGCAAAGTCGCAACACATACACTTTTGATAATGTGCCCGAACCGCATGAACACACACTATCTAATACGGTAGCCTCACATAACTGCCCCGCATCGGGCCGAGGGCACCACCAGGTCTGGTCGTTTAAAATTTGGGAGAGAATTTCATTTCCCCACCATTGCAAAACTAGGGGTGCACACAACCTTTTTAGTATGAGTACCAAGATAAGCATGGTCCTCAAATAATTTTTAAAATGAGTACCAAGATATTATCTTGATGAATGGTTCCACCACACACCAAGCTTGATCCTCAATAAATGAGGAAAAAACCCGGTGCATCACCTGCCAATTCTAAGAATTGAACCTGAGTAGTTAGGCCATACAACCGCGTGCCCAACCACTGAGCTAAAGCTCTCGTACTTTCTTCCAATCTGGTATTTGATGCATGAAACAAAACACATCGAAGTTGATTACCACTTTGTCAAAGAAGGTGTGGCACCAAAGTTACTTCATATCAAGTTCATCTCCTCTAAAGATCAACTTGCGGACATCTACACCAAACCGTTGCCGTTACCTTTGTTTGAGGATTGCCGGCGCAATCTCAACTTGCGAAACACGGTTGAGATTGATGGAGGATGTTAAAATTGTATTTGTAGCTTCTATACATTGTATATGCCGGGGGAGGATTTGGGGTACGTAAGTGCGGGGGCACCGAGTCCCTTGCGCATGCTTTTATTTTTGGCTCCCGATTTTTGAAATTTTATATCTTTATAACGATAAGTCATAATTAAGTTATGTTTTCATATTTGTGTTTCTCATGATGGGGGTTTTCAAATAAGATACATTTTGAATACGTTTGGTGAAATTTAAAAACAAGTGTTAAGTTTCAACTCTTAAAAGCTAGTACGAGAATCACGATTTTTTGTGGCTACGGCCGATAGAAAAAATGTCTTATACATTTATCTATAAAACTTGGTAAAAGCGAGCAAGAAAATCGCAAGCTTCAGTTGAAAACTCGTAAGTTTCAACGATCGAAATTTAAAACTTACTATGCTTTTGTACGGGATCCAACTACTTTGCAAATCGTGATGCACTCAAGCGGCTGGGCAAAGCTCGACGGGTGTGTGCCCCCGCATCTGCGGGCCATACAATCCTATTATAAATATATACAACGCCACCCCAGAGGGTTGTATAAATATTCTTAAGCCCTAACCTTTACAAGATATTCCGGCAAAAAAAAAAAGCATTTACAAGATCGTCCCGTAGAATAAAAAGTGTGTGCATTATGCACCATGTCCCGGCGATTGGCCGAAGCGACGGGTAGAGCAGAATGGCGTGATGAGATAAGACAAGAAGGAAAGATGGAGGGGCAAGAGAAAAAGGATGGATGGCACGCAGGGACATGGCAACCACATGTCCCCCATACTCGGAGCTGTGTTGCCGCGCGCGCACACACAGCTGGTGTGGGAAGGGAACGTGTGACTCGGATCAGGGCTCTACAGTTGTCCGTCATGCCGTGCCACTCGCCCACTCCTGCTCCTCGGGATCGGGGTTGCACCAGTCTGGCACCACGCACCATTTTTCTTAATTTAGAAGAGATCAGTCAGTCTAATCCATCCAGTCCAGGATCGCTCCCCTCCCTGAAGAATCCGCACCGGAGATTCCCTATACCACCACCGAGCACCACTCAGCTCTCCCGATCTTTGTTCCACGATCGGTCTCATCTCCACGATCTACCACCCCTACCTAGATACTATCTCCCGCCACAACCAAAAATAAATGAAAAGACGAGTTCTTGCTTGGTTCCTGCTGCGTGTACCTGAAATCGTCGTTGGTCAAAAATGTTGTATGGGCGCAATAACCTTTCACATTGTGTCATTGTGACCCCTGACCAGCATTCCCCAGTTTTTTACTCCAATTTAGCCAGACCCCCAGATTACTACTACTACAGTATGACCGATGTGGTGAGCTTCGTGAGACGTACGTAGCATTGCGCAATGCGCATTGAGGTTGAGGCCCCTACACGGCTAGGCTGCTGGAATGCAGACGTGGCTGCCTGCATTCAACTTTTAGGCCAGCCATCCCTTTTGTCCATTTTATATATCCCGTCCTTTAATCTTTTCCGTCCATTTTGAACTCCCCATGGAATCTGTCCTATGAATTGTATCGTGTCTTCTTCCTGGCTCGGAAGCCAGCACGCAGCTGCTGCTTCTTCAGCTGCGCTCTACTACTACTACTACTACTACTACATAAAATTGTTGCAAATCGACAGATAGATTTGCTCGGGAAACCGCATCATTGATACCCTACTTGCTGCCTCTGCTCCCCAATGGGCATATAGAAACTAGCAACTATGTCAAATCTACAGATAGATCGCGCCCTGGGAACCAGCTTACCCGTCGCCTAGTTGCTAATTGTAAATGTACAAACTACCAACCATTCCAACTCTAGGGGAAGAAAGTTTTCGCGTGTGCGGCCCAAAATTTCCCAGTGGCACGATTGATACTCACAACTGGTTCATAAAACCCCCTAAAAAAATGGTTCATAAAAGTACTCCAGTCTCTTCATGCGTGTACAGTGTACTACTACTAAAAGCTGCAAGCTAGGCTAGTCCTAGCAACTGATTCGCAGCACCTGTATACTGTACTTTTCGTTTCAGATCGTAGTATCTGCTAGGCTGCTACTGCTAGCCAAACGATTGGAGCGTTCCAGGACACGGAGACAAAACCAGTCAAGCCAGAAAAATGCAACACGAAAGCAACGATGCTCGGACGAATAACACACTGAATCAACCAATCAATTAACCCATCGAACGAACCAAAGAACTTGAGTACAGTTCCGGACTAGACAATCATCTTCAATTTGTTCCTCCTACTGATCTAGATGCTAGCAGAGTAGATGCGAGGTCGGTCATGTGATTTTTCACAGCCCGATTAAGTTTCTTGAGGTGGTGACGCCGCCGTCCACGACGAGGTTGTGGCCGGACACATATCTGGAGTCGTCGCTCGCCAGGAAGAGCACCGCCTCGGCGATGTCCCTGGGCCTCAGCGTCGACCCCTTGAGCGTGGCCAGGCTCCTCACCACCTCCTCCATCTTCTCCACCTCCTGGTCGCTCGGCACGGCCACGTCGAGGTCGATGTCGGCGTCGGCGTCGTCGGCGGCGGACGGGTCGTGGCCCTGGCGCCAGGCGTTGATGAGCATTGGGGTGGCGACGCCGAAGGGCGAGACGCAGTTGACGCGGATGCCGTGCGCGCCGAGCTCGCAGGCGGCGTTCTTGGTCAGCCCCACGATGGCGTGCTTGGAGGCGGTGTAGGCGTGCGGGCCGAGGCCGCCCAGCACGCCGGCCACGCTGGCGATGGAGACGATGCTCCCGTAGCGGCGGGCCATCATGGCCCGCCCGGCGTGCTTCATGCCGAGCGCGGTGCCCAGCGCGTTGACGCGGAGCACGCGGTCGAACTCGCCGGCGTCGAACGTGAGGATGCTCTTGGCTGCGCTGGTCTGCCGGCCCAGCACCCCGGCGTTGTTGCAGAAGACGTCGAGGCGGCCGTAGCGCGACACCGCGCGGTCGACGGCGCGCTCCACGTCCTCCTCCACCGACACGTCGCAGCGCACGAAGGCGACGTGCGGGCCCAGCGAGGCCGCCAGCGCGTCGCCGGCTGCGTCGTCGATGTCGGCGATGACCACCTTGGCGCCGTGCTTGACGAAGAGCCTGACGATGGCCTCCCCGATCCCCCGCGCGCCGCCGGTGACAATGGCCACCTTGCCGTCGAGCCTCTTGTGCATGGGGGTGGGGGCGCCGCTGGCGTCCCATCCATGGCCGTGGTGCGACGGCGACATGGCGGGCTGGTGGGCTTTCTCCGGCATGACGTCCAAGGCAGGCATGGCGAGCTCTTGCGCGTAGGCGGCGAGCTCTTCTTGAGAGGAGAGGAAGTGTGTGAGCTTGCTGGTTTAGGTACTCAGGGGATTGCCGGGCTCTTCTTATATAGGCGGGCCGGGCGACTGGTTGTACGGCCAGCTCGCCGGCCTGCACGTAATTCAATTCAACGCGTAGTACGTAGTTGTTGCTTCTAGCCTAAAGAAAAAGTTGTTGCTAGTTTATCGTTTGATTCGCGATTAGCCAAGCAAATACTAACCTCTGTTTTTAAATACAAGGCGTTTTTTTTTTTTGCAGTTCATATGTGGCAAAGCGGTTCAGTAGAGGGTATGGTTGTCGGGCTCTGATGTCACGGTCTTTGCAGCCTTGTTTAACTCGATATGGTGTGAGATTATTCAGTACAGGCGGATCAGCACGGAGAGCGACACTGTCTCTGACCGGACTGCATGTCTCCGGTCCATGAGGGAGAAAGGAAACCCAGAGAAAACAGAGGTGTTGCCAACGCCAGCGCATTCGTAGAAGCGAACGCGAGAGGAGCAACTAGCAAAGGCGATGCCGAGACCGAGACCGAGGGGAGAGCCGCACGGACACGGTTGGGCGGGCGGATCGGTTGACCGCGGCTTCGGGTTTTGGGGTTGGGGTTGGGCCGTCTGTCTGGACAGGTGGACCGCCCTCCCGCCCGGCGCCGGAGAAATTATGGGCTCCGACCGACGACCGTACGTGGGCGGGGTCGGCCGATGGTCCTAGCTGTCTTGAGCCGATACCGATGCGTGAGCGTGACTAACTCGACAACTAGGAGTTTCAACCATCGGTGTGGACGCTCACAAGATTGAGGAGCACGAAACCGATGCCCTTTTATATTGTTTTTTGGTTTTCGTGGGACTTTGCATTGCATGGGATGGGAATGAGACTATGCGAGGGTTGCTGGGTCAACCCCCTGCCCTTGAGAGGAGACATTGTGTTTGCTTCGACTTTCGGCTCTCGACTTTTATGGCTGGGTAGTTGCCGACCGGAGCCCGGTTCAACATCCTACGTGCGAGAACGGTTCCTACGCAACACCATCCTCCTAACCTAATTCATCGCTTTACTAACCTTTTTCTTCTTTTGATTTTCGATTGAAAACAAAATCAAAGATCAGCCTTTTAGTGTCTCTCCTCTGGTTGGGCTTTACGGTGCCTTTTCCGTGTAAGACTGTGCTAGGTCTGATTGATCATTATACCTAAAAAATTACGCTACTCGTATCTTTTTTCTGTACCGCACTTTGTTTTTTTTTTTGAACCACACATATTATATTAATCAATAAACCTGAGTACAATTGCACACATACATGCGAAAACTACAGAAAAGACCGAGACATGACCAATGTCTAGGAAACTTTACGGAAAGAACTCCACACAAAAGAATGTTACAAATACATCTAATGGAGACCCTGCAAACAACCATATTCGAAATCGCCGCCAACCACCAGCGTTGTCGAGACACACACCAGTGAAAGAGGCAGAGCACCACCAAACCAAAATCCAGGCCAGCGCCATAGCCTTGTAGGCGTTGTGAGCTGAATAACAGACGTGCAGAACATGCGCTTGTCGATGTGGCGTGTCGATCGAGGATGTTCCCCATGCTAACCTGGATCCAGATCTGACGCATTCCTCCGCCATTGCCAGGGAAGAACGCCAAATCTGCAGCCGTCGAGCCACCAACCCTGTACCAACATCAATCTGTCCCACTTGTCGGCACCGCCATGAGAGACGACAACCGCTCGACACAAGAAACATAAGGCCTACCGATCCGAGGGAACGGCAAGCAGACGAGACCATCGGCTCAACGGCGTTGTCGAAAAGGACATCGCCGTGGTGAGAAAGAGGCCGATGCCACATTATTCGACGCATAACCAATCTCACCAAATTGACACTACTAGACGAAGACGGAGCCCTAAATCAGTGAAACGGCACGAAGAGAAACACGAGGCCACCCCTCTCCACCAGCCGCCGGAGCAGCGGACGGAGAGGGGTGGAGATCAGCGCCTCACCGGCGTTCAAGAAAGGGCAGGAACTGCCGCTTCCGTCGCCTCGAAGAGAGCAAAGCGGTTCGGTAATCACATTCGTGGTAGGCTCGTCAGGGTTGGGGTCGCGTCATGTACCGCACTTTGTCAGAGTGACTCTTTTCATTCGTATCGCATGGCCTTAAAATTTCCCAGCTTGTAATCTGCATCCCCTTGCGTTACTCCAGTGATCGAATTAACCACCTCGCTTTACTAACTCATGGACAATGCAAAGTTTCAAAAAAACTCATGGACAATGCTGCCTCTATTTTCTATCCACAAACCCAACAGCTCCATCACACATTCATACCTACGCCACATTTTTCAGGGATGTGTTTGGTAGGCTGCATTAGGTCGAGTCAGTACCGCGCGGGATGAAATCGGTCCGTTTGGTTGCCTGTGCTGCAAGCATTTTCTGGCCCGCACGAATCTCAAAGTAGCTCTGGGCCTAGCTCTGAAGAAATGGTCGAATTGACGGTTGTTTGCGAGCCAGGCTCGCTCGAGCCACTTGCGGCGAGCGCCTGCATGTGTGGGGAAGCGCGGGAGACGAGGCGACGTCTCATGACTCCCTACGGTCCCTCCCGTCACCTCCCTTGCCAGTTCACACACACCCTCTCTCTCCACTCACTGTCTATTCGGTTTCTTCGATGACAGAGCCACCGTCTCGCCGCGCCCCGCCCACTACCGGCATCGTCGGCAGCAACCCCATCCAGGAGAGGTGGATTGCCGGCCTCTCCTCCCCCGGACGGGATCTCGGCGCGGCTCTCTGGGCGTTGTCCCCATTCTGCACCATGTCGTCACCGCGCGCTCCGGCACCGCCACTTGAGCCGGACCTCATCATCGTGCGCTCGACGACGACGAGGTTACAAACCCCACCACCGACGACTTTGACCGGACCCACGTGTGCGGGTCTTTTTACCCCCATTCGAGGGTTTTCTCCCCTTTGTCTGGTGCAAGGGGAGGGGAGCTCGAGCATGCCGCGCTGTTCTTCCAGCCGACGCGTGACGAGGACTGCGGCTGCGGCCCTCGGAATGACCGACTCTTCTTCGACGGTGGCGGCACCCCTGCTCCCGCCGAGGTTTTCTCCACGTCCGGCATACGCTCCACCGGCAACCCCCACTGTAAGCTTCAAATCCCCCCTTTCATCCACACAAAACTTAACAGAACTTTCATTAGAAACGTTAGTACATAATCATCAAATCTCATCATGTCCTGCCATAACATTATTGCATAATTATAATATAACATTACCCACTGCATACTATCACAATTCTATGTCTCCCAAGTCACTGGGGCTCAACAAGAATAAACATAAGCACGCAAAGCAACTATAACAGCAATCTGTGAAAAACAGGAAAGTCTGTAAAGATCTGTTTGGTAACCATACTTCTGTAACTCAACAAATTCTGAAAAATTAGGACGTAATAAATAATTTGCATAGAAGTAATGTGTAAAAATTTCAGAATTTGTGCACGTTCCAGTAAAATATGAAAATTCAAACACTACAGAAAAAGTTTATGTTTTTACACAACACATATCAAACTAACAATTCAAACATCCTGAAGGTAATTCTTGGCACATTAATTCTATAATAGAATGGATTTGTACAAGGGGATAATTATTTTTGTTGAAATTTTCTGTAATCAAGATTCACAAAGTTTCCATGGGCATGAACAAAAGTTCAAGGCTAGCCCCCACTTCAACAATGTTCGTCGTTCTCACTTTCACTTCTCTTTTTGAAAAGGTTTTAAGTTCCTCACTTTATTTTTTTTGTTTTTAATTATTTTAAAAGCACACAGCAGAAATAAATGACTCTCTAGAACTTCCTGGTTGTCTCCCTGGCTGCGCTTTCTTTAAAGCCATTAAGCTAGGCATATAGTGCTCAAGTAATTAATCCACCCGGATCCCAAGGTATATCAATGCCAATTTTAATAACAATGATTTGTAATTTAGTAGTAAGCACAAAGTGATATATATCATGTGACAACGAAGTCTAACTCTCTTCCTATGCATTGGCATGTCATACAAGAACAATTCATTCACACAAAGTAAAGGCCAATTCATAGCATAAGTAGTTTCTTGCAATTTTATCGTATTGGAAACATAGAGAGGTGATGATTTGGTTCCTCTCTCATAATAATTGCAAGTAGGAGAAGCAAGCACATTCATATTATATTCATCAAAATCATCATGTGTGGTGGTAAAACGCAACCCATCAATATAATCCTTAATAAGCGCAAACTTCTGTGATATAGTGTAGTTGGGAGAATTCAAAAAGATAATAGGACTATCATGTGTGGGTGCTATAGCAACAATTTCATGCTTAACATAAGGAACTATAGCAAGTTTATCTCCATAAGCATAATTCATATTGGCATCATGGCAACAAGCATAGCAAGCATCAAGTTCATCAAAAAGGGATATCTCAAACGAATCCAAGGGATCATAGCAATCATCATAGCATTCATCCTTCGGTATGTGCGAACGGAAATTAAACAATGTATGAGTTGAAGAGTTACTCTCATTAGAAGATGGGCACGGGTGATCAATCCGCTCTTCCTCCTTTTGTTCTTCGCTCTCCTCCTCATCTTTTTCATCTAATGAGCTCACAATTTCAGCAACTTCTTCTTCCATAGGTCCCTGCAAAATATTAGTCTCTTCCAAGGTAGCGGTCATTCCTTCAATAAATTCTTTAACATAAGCATTAAAAGCATAGTTTTCATAGCAATATTTAAGTATGGCAAAAAAATTAGATTCGTAAAGAGTAGCATCATACATTTCAATCAAAGTAGCAATTTCATAAGCACCCTTAAAAGCAACAAATTCTTCAATTTGTTCAATATCATAATAACAATAGGCCTCCTTGGTATAAGAAGATAGTATTTCATTATCATTAAACACAGAGCGGTAGGGATGGTGGTTTTCAGTGCCTTCAGACCAACAATTGAAATCATATATTTTGCATAAATTTGAAGCGTAGCAACGTAAACTATTAATTTGATGCCACAAGAGTTTCCCTTTTTCAGATAAGCGGTGTCGCACATAATAAGCATGCTCATTTAATGATTTTCCTTCAACTAAGCTAGTTGGGTTTTTGATACGTCCATTTTGCATCATGATTTCCTACTGTTATTTACTATGTTTTGTTGAATAATAATGCTTTAGGGAGTGATTATAATGCCTTTTCTCTCATAATATGCAAGGTTTACACAAAGAGGGAGAATACCGGCAGCTGGAATTCTAGACCTAAGAAAAGCACATCAGAGATACCTATTCTGCACAACTCCAATGAAGCTGAAACTTTACGGAGATTATTTTTGTATTTAATAAAAAATACTAGAGCAGAAAACTACCGGAGGGGCCCAGCGAGGTGGGCACAACCCACCAGGGCGCGCTAGACCCCCCTGGGCGCGCCCTGGTGTATCGTGGCCACCTCGGCCCACCTCCGGAGCCCATCTTCTGGTATATAGTCACATTTTACCTAGAAAAAAAAATCAGAGGATGACTTTCGGGTTACATGAAATGCCCCAAAGCCAAAGCAAGCCACCCCTGCAAGAAATAAATGAATTCCAAAGATCTTGGGCAAATCCAAAGACGGTTTTCCCGTCCGCTCATCAGAGAATATTTCTAGGTCCCAATATGCCCAATGCCAGATCGCTGCCAAGAAAGAATGGAATCCAAAATTACGATTTTCTGGGTCTAGTGAATAAATGGATAGAGCCTGGCTCCAATTCTGGTAAAATAAAAAGCGGTTGAGTGCCGCACCCTAGATGGCTAAAGTCATCGTCATCACCAACACCCCTCTCATCTTTGGGAGGCCAATCTTCATCAACATCTTCAATAGCACCATATCCTCTCAAACCCTAGTTCATCTCTTGTGTTCAATCTTTGTACCGGAACCTCAGATTGGTACCTGTGGGTGACTAGTAGTGTTGATTACCTTGTGTAGTTGATTACTATATGGTTTATTTGGTGGAAGATTATATGTTCAGATCCATTATGCTATTTAATACCCCTCTGATCTTGAGCATGATTATTATTTGTGAGTAGTTACCTTTGTTCTTGAGGTCACGAGAGAAGTCATGTTGCAAGTAATCATGTGAATTTGATACGTGTTCGATATTTTGATGATATGTATGTTGTGATTCCCTTAGTGGTGGCATGTGAACATCGACTACATGACACTTCACCATTCATGGGCCTAAGGGAATGCATTGTGGAGTAGTTATTAGATGATGGGTTGCTAGAGTGACAGAAGCTTAAACCCTAGTTTATGCCCTACTTCATAAGGGGCTGATTTGGATCCAAACGTTTAATGCTATGGTTAGATTTTATCTTAATACTTTTCTCGTAGTTGCGGATGCTTGCGAGGGGGTTAATCATAAGTGGGAGGTTGTTCAAGTAAGAACATCACCCAAGCACCGGTCCAACCACATATCAAATTATCAAAGTAGCGAACACGAATCAAACCAACATGATAAAAGTGACTAGACGAAATCCCCGTGTACCCTCAAGAACACTTTGCCTATTACTAGAGATTGTTCTGGCCTGTCCTTTGCCACAAAAGGATTAGGCTACATTGCTGCACTTTGTTTACCGTTACCGTTACTTGCTTGTTACCAATTATCTTGCTATCAAACTATTTGTTACCTACAATTTCAGTGCTTGTAGAAATTACCTTGCAGAAAACCGCTTGTCATTTCCTTCTGCTCCTCGTTGAGTTCGTCACTCTTACTTATCGAAAGGACTATGATTGATCCCCTATACTTGTGGGTCATCAGTTTTCAGCACGAGCACAAAGGGATCGAAGACGATCCAAGTAATAAGCTTCAGCAGTATGGTAAATTTTGGGTGGTTCCTCAACCACTGGGTTAGCAAGTACATCTATTTTTTTGGTATTTTGCATTTCCTACCCATAACTAAAGATAGAAAACAACTAATAAAATAAAATAAAATTACTTAGTGATAAAGCAAACAGGCACACACGAGAATATCAACCGCTACGCTATTGCTCCCCGGCAACGGCGCTAGAAAAAGGTCTTGATAACCCACAAGTGTAGGGGATCGTTTGTAGCCTTCTTCGATAAGTAAGAGTGTCAAACCCAGTGAGGAGCCAACGGTAGAATTAATATTCTCTCAACTTCTATCGGCCACCGATACAACTCTACGCACGCTAACGCTTACTTTACCTAGAACAAGTATGAAACTACTTTGTGGGAAGGAAACTAGAAGTACTTAGTAGGTGTGAAGATAGTTTTGCAAGGTAATAAAGAGCAAGTAAATAAAAGTTAGGGGCTGTTTAGATAAATATTAAATAGGTTAAATGTTTAGTAGAAAGCTTTTTGTAGCACAAGAGAAATATTGCCCATAGGCAATTGAATATAACATGATAGATATTTGTCATATGCAATGAGGGAGAGGCATACACTAACACACTTTCACTACTTGGATCATGTGCACTTATGATTGGACCTCTAGCAAGCATCCGCAACTACTAGAAATCATTAAGGTAAACCCAACCATAGCATTAAAATCAAGTCCTCTTTACTCCCATACGTAAATAATCCCCTTACTCGGGTTTGTGTTTTAGTCACTCACCAACGCACTATAAGCGAATCATGAACATATTGCAAACCATCCAGCGGGATTCCCTCACGTGTGCGCATCACGGAGGGCACCTTAGGACACCACCATATCAACATATAATTCATATCAATACCACAATTAACCCGTAGGACAAAAGAAATCTACTCAAACATCATAGGATAGCCACACATCATTGGATAATAATATATAGCATTAAGCACCATGTTTAAGTAGAGATTACAGCGGGGAGAAGAGGTTTTACACCGCTGCATAGAGGGGGAGAGAGTTGGTGGTGACGGCGGCGAAGTTGTTAGTGTATATCATCATCACGATGGATGCCCCGGCGGCGCTCTGGCGCCACGTGGAGAGAGGGGGAGAGAGCCCCCTCCTTCTTCTTCTTCCTTGGCCTCCTCCCTAGGTGTGATGAGAGTTTCCCATATGGTCCATGTCCGCCATGGCTCCCAGAGGGGAGGAGCCCCTCTGAGATTGGATCTCTCTCTCTGTTTCTCTTCTGTTTTCGCGACTGGTTACTGACCCCTTCACCGTTTCTTAAATATCCGGTGATCCTTAACTCCGATCGGGCTAAAATTTTGAGGGGATTTTTATCGCGAAAATATATTTCTTGTGGCGGAAGGAGAGCGTCAACCGACTTAAGGGGGAGGCACCAGTCATTAGCCCCCCCCCCCCACCCGAGGTCGCACCCTGATATGTGGTGCGGCCCTCGGGCATCGTCTTGCGTTGATTCCGACTCCCAAAATTCACATATATTCCAAAAAAATCTCCATAAATTTTTATCGCGTTTGGACTTCGTTCGATATGGAATTTCTGCGAAACAAAACACACACAAAAAATAGGAACTGGCACTGGGCACCGAGTCAATAGGTTAGTGCTAAAAAAATAATATAAATTGGTAAATAATTACTCAAAAAGTATCCTAGAATGATAATATAATAGCATGGAACAATAAAAAATTATAGATATGTTGGAGACGTATCAACACTCATGGCATATTTTTGGAGCTAATGTTTTTGCCGGACACATAGGAAGATAAGGGCTTTATTTGCCACCCAACTCATTTACCTGAAGGATTATGTCAACAATAATGAATCATGGTTTCTTACATTCAACTGGATATATATATCTGGATCTTTCCTCAACACGTGATGCTTGCCAACTGAGAGAGTTTATAAATTAAAAGAAGGGAAAATATTAATGACTCTTGTTTGAAAGTAAAAACTTTATGAAAATAAAAGATAGGCCCTTCGCAGAGGGAAGCATAGGTTGTCATGCGCTTTTATTTGTTTAGATGTGCAATCTCTTAATGCAAAGGAATGTCACTTTATATTGCCCCTTGTGATAGCGAACTTTATTATGCACTCCGTCGCTTTGATTTCTTTGTCATCACAAGATCGTACAAAACTTATTTTCCTTTTTAATAAAAGATCATACATGATTATAGTCAATTTTTATTGCTTATGCACCGATGACAACTTACTTGAAGGATCTTATTCAATCCATAGGTAGGTAAGGTGGACTCTCACGGAAAGAAACTGGATTTAAGGGGTTATGGATGCACAAGTAGTATCTCTACTTGGTGCGGAAATTTTGGCTAGCAAAAGATCTAAAAGAGACATCACATGTTAAAGGATCCATGACTATATAACTTCTATCCAAATGTAAGCAAACATAACCATTAAGTTGTCTTCCAGGTCCAACTTCAACACTTGATCATTATTTAATATTTGGTGAGGGTTCGCAATCATAGATGATGTCCAAGATAGTGTATTTGTATGTGGATCTTCTCTTCTCTATCATAGTCTTGCATAGATTATAACAATGACTAAGGCTATTTTTGTTTTATTCCCAACAATTTCATCACTCATACTTCCTTTTTATGTGAAGTCATTACTCCCTATGAGATAAGCACATGATCTCCCTTTTTTTCTTATATCCCTACGATGGTGTGGGATGCAATGAGGGTAAGGCACACGAACTCAACTAACTTTATTATATAACTCTCACACTCGGTTACAAGGATAGATAGACCTCAATGCAAAATACTAAGAAAAAAACAAATCTGAAACTTTATTTCTCTAAACCATGAAATAGCTAAGGATCAAATTAAAACAAAAGATGATGGTGAAAAGTGGTGGTGATACGATACCGGGGCGCCTCCCCCAAGCTTGGAACAAGCTAGGGATGGTGCCCATACCCATGTACTCAAGTGTTCTTCGGTGATGGCGGTGGTGTTGAAGTAGTGTTACCCTTCTTCTCCAGCTTACGCCTGAGGATGGAGTTTTCCTCTCTTAAATCATTGTTTTCTTGCTCGAGCTTCAAGACCTTTTTGCATAAAGCTATCTTGCTTTCCTGCAGAAAACGAGACGGGATAAATTTGATCTTAGATTTGTTTACTCCGTTGGGGAGGCTTGACTTCTTGAATTCCACATGCATATCTCCAGGTTGAGGTAGCGGATCTTCATCTTCATCCGAACTGGCGTCTGGACCGCCATCTTCCGTCTCCTCCAGATCGGAATCTCCTTCCTCCTTAGTGGACCATAGGTAGGGATAAATATCCCCAAAGATCGTTGGGTCTGCCACATAGTGAGAGACATAGCTCTCTCCATCCGAATCTTGAGACGACATATTCTCAGCTCTGCCAGAAAAATAGCTCGAAACAAGAACAGAGGAGAAACTCGCGATGCGGTGGTCAAAACATACGGGGGTGTATATAATGATTTTTTCTAGGTCAGAGTACGTGCTCGGGAAGAAATCAGAGTCGGGGAGGCACACGAGGGCCCCACAAGCCATCAGGGCGCGCCCCAGGGGGGGCGCGTCCTGTTGGCTTGTGCCTCCCTCGTGGGTCCCCTGACTCCTTTTTATTTTTGGAATTTTTCTAAAATACCAAAACCAACAGAAACTATTTTTTTGGAATTTTTGGAGTCGGTTTACTTACCGTACCACATGCCTACCCCTTTTTCAGGTATCTGGAGTGTTCCGGAAGGCCTCCCGTATGTGTTCTTCCGGTGTTATTACTTGAAGGATATTAGTCTCTTCATTAATGGGTGTACCTGAAATATAATGTTTAATTCTTTGCCCATTCACCACTCTCGGGTTTTTTCCTTCGAAGTTATTAATTTTTATAGGTGCGATAGACCTCTTCGACAACATATGGACCTTCCCATTTGGATAAGAGTTTTCCTGCAAAAAAATCTGAAACGAGAATTGTACAAAAGCACAAGGTCTCCTACATTGAATTCTCGTTTTTGAATCCTTTTGCCATGCCATCTTTTAACCTTTTCTTTAAACAGCTTAGCATTTTCATAGGCTTGTGTCCTCCATTCATCTAGTGAGCTAATATCAAATAACCTCTTTTCACCGGCAAGTTTAAATTCATAATTAAGTTCTTTAATTGCCCAATAAGCTTTATGTTCTAGCTCAAGAGGCAAATGACAAGCTTTTCATGTACCATTTTATATGGGGACATCCCCATGGGGTTCTTATAAGCAGTTCTATAAGCCGATAGAGCATCATCTAGTTTCTTAGACCAATTCTTTCTGGATCTATTGACAGACTTTTGCAAGATTAATTTTAGTTCTCGATTGCTCAAATCAACTTGGCCACTAGAATGAGGATGATATGGTGATGTAATTCTATGGTTAACATCATATTTAGCTAGAAGTTTACGGAAAGCACCATGAATAAAATGTGAACCACCATCCGTCATTAAGTATCTAGGGACTCCAAACCTCGGAAAAATAATTTCCTTAAGCATTTTAATAGAAGTGTTATGATCAGCACTACTAGTTGGAATATCCTCTACCCACTTAGTAACGTAATCAACAGCAACTAAAATATGAGTATATCCATTTGAGGAAGGAAAAGGTCCCATGAAGTCAAAACCCCAAACATCAAATGGTTCAATAGCAAATGAATAGTTCATAGGCATTTCCTGACGTTTACCAATGTTACCAACTCTTTGGCATTCATTACATGAAAGGACATACTTACGAGCATCTTTGAAAAGAGTAGGCCAATAAAAACCAGATTGTAAAACCTTGTGTGCAGTTCTGTCACCAGCATGGTGTCCTCCGTAAGCCTCGGAGTGACACTTCCATAGGATATGTCCCTGTTCATGCTCAGGTACACAACGTCTAATAACACCATCTACTCCTTCTTTATAAAGATGTGGGTCATCCCAAAAGTAATGTCGTGGATCATAAAAGAATTTCTTCTTTTGTTGGTAGGTGAAGTTAGGTCGTATATATTTAGCAAAAATATAGTTAGCACAATGAGCATACCAAGGAGTACTATGTGAAGTATTTATAGCAGCAAGTTGTTCATCAGGAATATTATCATCAATAGGCAGTGGGTCATCAAGAACATTTTCCATCCTAGACAAGTTATGTGCTACCGGATTTTCAACTCCCTTCCTATCAACGATATGCAAATCAAACTCTTGAAGTAAAAGGACCCACCTAATAAGTCTAGGTTTAGCATCTTTCTTTTCCATAAGGTATTTAATAGCAGCATGATTAGTGTGAATAGTTACTTCGGAATCAACAATATAAGGTCTAAACTTATCACATGCAAAGCCAACCGCTAAAAATTCCTTTTCAGTGGTGGTGTAATTTCTTTGGGCCGCGTCTAGAGTTTTACTAGTGTAATAGATAACATTCAATTTTTTATCTACTCTTTGCCCTAGAACATCACCAACGGCATAATCACTAGCATCACACATAATTTCAAATGGCAAGTTCCAATCAGGTGGTTGAACAATGGGTGCAGAAATCATAGCTTTCTTAAGTATTTCAAAAGCTTCTACACAATCATCATCAAAAACCAAAGGGATATGTTTTTGAAGAAGATTAGTTAACGACCTAGAAATCTTTGATGAAACGCCTATAGAAACCAACATGACCAAGGAAACTTCTTATACCTTTGATATCTTTTGGGCATGGCATTTTCTCAATTGCATCAACTTTAGCTTTGTCCAGTTCAATACCTCGTTCAGAAATTTTATGCCCAAGCACTATGCCTTCATTCACCATAAAATGGCACTTCTCCCAATTCAAGACAAGATTAGTTTCTTCACATCTCTGCAAAACTCGATCAAGGTTGCTCGAGCAATCATTAAAAGAAGTCCCATAAACGGAAAAATCATCCATGAAAACCTCAACAATCTTTTCACAAAAATCAGAGAATATAGCAGTCATACATCTTTGAAAAGTAGCAGGTGCATTGCATAAACCAAAAGGCATACGCCTATAAGCATAGGTTCCAAAAGGGCAAGTAAAGGTAGTTTTCTCTTGATCCTTTTTCGACACAGGTATTTGAGAAAAACCAGAATATCCATCAAGAAAACAAAAGTGTGTGTGCTTAGATAATCTTTCTAACATTTGATCAACAAAAAGCAAAGGGTAGTGACTTTCCTAGTAGCTTTATTTAATTTCCTGAAATCAATCACCATCCTATAACCAGTTACTATTCTTTGTGGAATAAGCTCATTTTTATCATTAGGTACAACAATTATACCACCTTTCTTAGGGACACAATGAACATGACTTACCCATCTACTATCAGCAATCGGATAAATTATACCTGCCTCCAGAAGCTTGAGTATTTCAGTTCTTACCACTTCTTTCATATTAGGATTTAAGCGGCATTGATCATCAACGACAAGTTTAGCATCCGGTTCCATATTAATATTGTGCTGACATAGAGTGGGGCTTATGCCTTTAAGATCATCAAGAGTATATCCAATAGCAGCCCGGTGCTTCTTCAGAGTTTTCAGTAATCTCTTTTCTTCATGCTCTGAAAGGTTAGCACTGATAATAACATGATATATGTTCTTTTCATCAAGGTAAGCATATTTCAAAGTATCGGGTAAAGTATTTAACTCAAACACGGGATCTCTCTTGGGTGGAGGAGGATCCCCTAAAATATCAACTGGTAAGTTGTGTTTAAGAATAGGTGTTTGTTTAAAAAAATATGTCATCTATTTCATTTCTCTCATTCATATGCATATCATTTTCATGGTCTCGTAAATATTATTCTAACGGATCGGTAGGAGGTACGACAATAGAAGCAAGACCAATGATTTCATCCTTACTTGGTAATTCTTTCTCATGTGGTTGTCCACCAAACTAGGAGAAGTTAAATTCATGAGACACATCGCCAAAGCTTACTTTGACCTTCTCAGTAACACAATTAATTTCAGCATTAACAGTATTCAAGAAAGGTCTACCAAATATAATGGGACAAAAGTTATCTTGTTTTGAACCAAGTACTAGAAAATCAGTGGGGTACTTGACTTTTCCACACAAGACTTCAACATCTCTAACAATTCCAAGTGGTGTAATAGTGTCTCTGTTTGCAAGTTTAATAGTAACATCAATGTCTTCAAACTCAGATGGTGCTATGTCATTCATGATTTCTTGATATAAAGTAAAAGGAATAGCACTAACACTAGCACCAAGGTCACACAAGACATGATAACAGTGATCTCCAATTTTAACTGAAACTACAGGCATGCCAACAACTGGTTTATTGTTATCCAGTTCATCATGCACGTTTCTAGCAGGTTTTGCAATTCTAGCAGCTTCACCACATAAGTAAAAAGCTTGACCATCAATGTTATCAACTAGAAGATCTTTAACCATAGCAACTTTAGGCTCAACATTTATTTGTTCAGAAGGTGTAGGTGTCCTAACATGACTTTTATTAACCACAGTTGTAGCCATAGCGTGTTCCCTAATTCTAACAGGGAAAGGTGGCTTCTCAATGTAAGCAGTAGGAACAATTGGATCAACATGGCTAACAATTATTTCTTCCTTCTCAATTTTAATAGGTTTCTCTAATTGCTCTTCAATGGGTGGATGATATTTAAACCACTTCTCCTTAGGGAGATCAACCTGAGTAGCAAATGATTCGCAGAAAGAAGCTACTATCTCAGAGTCGAGGCCATATTTATTGCTAAACTCATAGAAAGCATTGGATCCCATAAAAGATTTAACACAATCAAACTTAAGCTTTATACCTGACTCTTTACCTTTGTCGAGTTCCCAATCTTCAGAGTTGCGTTTAATTCTTTCCAGAAGATCCCATTTAAATTCAATAGTACTATTCATAAAGGAACCAGTAGAAGAAGAATCGAGTAGTACTTGATCATCATGAGAAAGCTGAGCATAATTTTTTTGTATAATCATTTCTCTTGAGAGCTCATGGCTGGGGAAGGTCACTAGTGCAGCCGCATGCTATACAAACGGTTTTTAACCCCTTTCTGTGATGTAGTCTTAAATTGTCGCCTTGCATGTGTGGGCGATAGGGGGGCTATCCCACATGATAGGGAAAACCTGTCGGCGATGCCTGCACCCGGTCACACAAGATGGGCAAAAATATATCATTTGCGATTCGAAGGGCCATCACAAACAGACATATTGGGGAAGACGTGTGAGATGAGCTTATCATCCCACACAGGGAATCCCAAGGTTATGGCTCCGTTCGTATTGCCGATCACACACAATTTTCTGCATAACATCGTTTGTGATAGGGCTGGTCATCACACACGATAGTTATAATTCCGTCGTTTGCGTTATTCAAAACATCACTCACGGTGTCTAGAAGAAACGGTTTGGCATTGGGCTGCCCATCACACACAGTTGCTATGAGAAAACGTTTGTGATTGGGTGTCCTAACGCACACAGTTGTCGACCAGAATTCGTGTGTGATTGCTCACCAATCCAACACGCCACCTTTCTAGAAACCGTGTGGGTTTGTTGAGGTCATCGACCACGGTGTAGTCTAAGAAACCGTCTACAATAGGAGCCCCAAATAATCAGCCTAATTGCTCTATTATTTATAATCCATTTAGTAATCAAATTAAGATTTCATATCAAGCACAGAATATATTTCTTATTCGTAGTATGGCAACCAGGATTTCATAATTGAATTACATCATGGTACAACATCATATAGGCATATACTGCCTAGCTACCCAATTGCACAACATGACAAAGTTTCAAATGCAACATCTAAAACCTTTGGAAATTAAGTATCATCATAGACGGTAAATAGACAAATGAGTCTCATCTAGAAAACTGTTAAAGCGAAAGGCGAATATTGAGCCTTCAATGATGTTGAAGGTCCTTGCAACTTTGGGCCAGTGCCTGAGGATGATTGCCCGCCCATCCTTCGTCCTCTTGAGGAAGACTTCAAGATTATACCGTGGGTGCTGTATGAATACCTTCCTCGCCTCTTGATCATACAGGTGGTTTGAGACCTAATCATCGATGAACTGCCTTGAGAAGGACTGAAAACAAACATACGCATAAATATCTTTTCTAAAATTTGAAATGGCGCAAAGGGAAAAGGACAAGGTGAAAGAGATGGTACCATCCTATAGTTGACTGATGTCTTCTTCATTGTGCGGACAAACATCTTGTTGTTTTCGTAGCTAGTTTCTTTATCTTAACAATCTTTCTGAGTTTGTAGATTTGACTGATATTCAAGGACACCACATTTCCCCACATGCAAAAAGGGTCGAAGAGTGGGTCTAAACCTCTTACAGCAGGACCTACATGTGAAAGAACAAATTATTAAAAACATTAATATAACAATGGTTCCTGCAATTGCACAATAATGTGCTATTAGCCAAACGACCATTGTGGGGGATATACCCCGCGGTATAACCCGGCCGGAAGTATGACCCGGCCAGGACTTGGCGACTTACGGGTGACCCGGCCGAGACTTGGCGGTTCATTGGTGACCCGACAGGCGGGTCAGACGAGCGACAAGGCCCAAGGCCCAGCGTGCAAGTCGGCGCAAGGCGGCTCGTGGACGGGCCTGGAGGGGCGGCTCACAAGAGAAGGCCCAGAGGAGAGAAAGGATTCCCTCACAAAGGAAACAAGACCCGGATTAGGATTCAAGAGAGACTAGTCCTAATCCTACTCCTAGTGGGATTCTACATGTAAACCTACCCTTTCCACTTATATAAGGAGGGGTAAGGTGCCCCTAGAGGGACAAGTTCAAGTCATTAGAGATAGACAGATTAGAGGCTCTCGAGATTAGAGGTAGCAAGACAACACCCTTGTAACCGAGAGATCTTCCTCATCATCAATACAACACAAAGCAGGACGTAGGCTTTTACCTCCATCGGAGAGGCCAAACCTGGGTAAACTCGCGTCTCTCGATTCCGACCAACGCCTCTCAAGCCGCCTCATAGTTGCGATGGCCTCACACCTAAGTCCGTTAACCCGGACATCTTGCCGTGACAAATCCACAACAATTGGCGCCCACCGTGGGGCGAAGCACGATGGTGTTAAGTTCTTGAAGGGATTTCCCAAGGGATCAAGATCGTGATTCGCCCGAAGAAGAAGTGCCGGCTCAAAAGAATCTACATCGACTCCGAATTATTCAGTTGAGATTTAAGAAGTCCAGTGCCCGCACGTTTGGCTGATCAGATCTAATAGATCAAATTTTCTCGGCGGCACTCCGATCGAAAGCGTGATTGGTAAAGTGGTTGTTGTCCTAACCTAATTTGTTAAGTTCAATGCGGCCGAGATCGAAGCTGTTGACTCGCCGCGCTAAACTAGCAGTGGATCGTGCTAGGGTTGCACCACCCACGACTCAAGTCCCGAGAGGCACAAGCCACCAGGAAGTCTTCACGCATAACAGTAGGCGTCTGTCCGTAATTTTTTTCCGCATAAAGTCCTGACAGGATCAAGACTGATTGGCCTTAGCTTGAGGTTGTCAAACGTGATTTTGTCTCCAACAATACAAAAACGTACCGGTTTCTTGGACGCGTACGTGTCGTGACAGTTCAAGAAAGTATAGATGCACGCATCAGGCGACACATAACGATTGAGCCAGCTACAGAAGGAAATCTACCAGCACAAGTTCCCAGGCAACCGGGTTAAACAGGTATAATGATGTCACGATCGCACAAAGAGTATTAGAGTAAAAAACAAGTAACTTCTGCGGCGGCGGCCACAGGCGTCAACCTGACGAGGTCAACCATAGAAGATGCCTACCGCGTCTGTACATGGCCCATCAAGACACCCCAATTCGCAGGTGGTTGTGCGGTAGTGCACTAGCGCTGCATCGAACAGGAAGAAAAAATTACTACTCCATCGCTGGGGAGGGAACCTCGTGTCGCCTCGCAGCCGCGGCCTCGTGTTGCGTCGCCTCGCCCGCCGCGCATGCGGCACCGCCGTGGCTCGCATCGCCGCCGCGCCTTGAGTCGCCGCCGCGGCTCGGCCGCGCCCCGCCTTCACCGGCGCCTCTCCGAGTCGTGTTTGGGGTCGACCTCGTCTTCGAGTCGCCTTGCCTCGCCTCAAGCCGGCCTCGCCTCTGGCTGCGTCGCCCCCTAGCTGCTGCCGTGCTCCTGCTATGCCTCGTCGCTCCATGGCCCCGAGCCCCGGCACTCGCCGGCCGTGCCCCGTTGCTGTCATGCTTGCTCCTTCAACTGGCTCCGTTGCGCCCGCGCATCTGCCGCCGCGCTTCATCTCCGCCACCGAAACCTTGCACCGCTGCACTGGCTCAGGCTGCACCCAGCCGGCTCGCTGCCGCTGTGCCTCACCTCCACCACTAAATCGCCGCCCATCCGCGCTAGCACCGTCCCGCCTCGGCCCGGCACCACCGAGCCGCCGCTGTCGGACCCGCGCCAAGCCGCTGCCGTGGCTCGCCAGCTGCCGCCTCACCACACCTGCGCGTTGGTTCCGAGCCGCCTTCGACCACGGCTTCGCCTGCCTCGCCCCGCTGCTATTGCCGAGCTGGCCTGCTGCTGGTACTGAACCGAGCCGCCGCAAGCCGCCGTGCCTGCTGGCTCTCCACCTCCTCCCGCTGGCCCTCCGCTGCGACCCGCCTCGCCCCTCCGGCGAGCCACCGCATCCACCGTCCGCGCACGTCGGCTGTTCCAGCCGAGCCTCCTCCATTCGCCCTCCACAAAGACCGCGAGGCTCCCACGCACTCCGCGTTGGCCGGGTTGCCGCCTCACCGCCGCCGCCCTGCCAGGCCGCTCCGCCGTCCGCGCCGACTGGGCCTCCAACGCTAGATCCGCGCACCAGTCCGGCTGGGGACCGGCGGCTCTCCCTCGCCTAGGGCCCTGCTTCGCTTCCCCATGGCCGTGCCTCTCCAACCCGTCGGCCTCGCTCCGCCCGCGCCTTGAGCCGCCGGATGTCTATGCCTCACGCCGCTCAAGCCGCCGCCTTGAGCCGCTGGCCATCCCTACCTCCGCAGCTCCGCCGCCGCAGATTCACCTCAGACCACTGTCTCGCCCAGTTTCCGCTGCCGTGGCCACGCCTTTCGCGGCTCCGGCGCTGTCCCTTTGGACGCGTGAACCGCCGGCCTGCATTTTCGGCTGTACGCCCGCGCGCCGGTCCAGACTCCACCGCCGTAGTGGCCGTCGCGCCTTCGGATCGCTTCCGAGCCACCTCGGCCTCGTGCCGCCCTTGCCGGAGCAGGCCACGAGCCGCCGTCGGCCTCCTTGAGCCGGCCCTCTGTCGCAGCTCCAAGCCACCATCTCCGTCGCCCGCCCCGCCTCTGAACCTGTCCGCACACGCCCGTCTCATGTGTTCCTGCTGCAGTTGTTTCGCCAGGGCAGTAAAAAAAAGAAGGTGGCAGTATCTGACAGGGTCTTATCCTTCTTATACATATAAGAATCAAAGGGAATTCAACAACATTACTGCAAGGGAATTTACGGACGCTACGATCATCTGTCGTCTGACCAAATCAGGTGAAGTCCGTCCAGTTAATTTTTATTGATGCATTTTTATCCTTTCGAGAACAATTACTCTCGTCTGCGATGTCTTCTATGCAGGACTGCCAAAGTGACAGTCATACCGCGGATACAAAGCTCACGACAGCGCCCGCCTATACGAGTTGTCCAACGGACACGCGAAAGTCACCCATGGTCCGATCTAGCGTCAACATGCCGTAGCCGACTCGTGCTCTCACGCCGCACCGGCTGACAACGTCGCGGCCACCTCTCGCGACCGCACCGGCTTACAACGCCGCGGCCGTCTCTCGCGACCGCACCGGCTTATAACGCCACGGCCGTCTCTCGCGATCGCACCGGCTTACAACGCCCGTGGCCGACTCTCCTGTCTGCGCCGGCTTACAACGCCACAGCCGACTCTGCCGTCTGCGCCGGCTTACAACGCCACAGCCGACTCATCCGTCCGCGCTGCCTTCTAATGCCATGGCCGATTCATCTGTCTGCACCAGCTGTTTACCTCTGCCTACACCAAATGGCTCAATGGACAGGTGCACAAGTCGCCGCCACTACGGTTTGGTTAACTTCAACAACCAGCAGGGACGAACCATCAACCGGATTGTTGAAACAACTCATACGGGGTCATTTATAGCCTGCCACGGTCAAGGTCAACCTTCCGCGGATTCTCATCGCGTTCTCAATGCAAAAGGATATACAATGAGTGTCGCGAAGATCGTCAACTCGCCACCTCACCTTCAGCTTCAACACATTCCAGCATTTCCGCTGTCAACTATATGCCTGGTTATGCCACAACCAAGTATGAAGAATCTCAAGCCAACTCCTCGAGTCGACTTAAGACTCGGGGGCTGCACCGACATGACTCGGCAGAATTGACTATTACCACATTGGTGAAAATTTCCGGTTTAACATCCGGTTCAAGAGAAATCTATCTCTGACAAAGTTCGGGGCTCTCAATATCCGGCTCAACGTCCGGTTCAAAAGGAATCCATATCTCGCAAGTTCGAGTTCTCAAAAAGATTTAAAGTCGCTCAAGAGGACGAGCCGCCATGATGCGACCGTTCAAACATGGGTGCCCTACTTTATTGGTGGAAGATTTAAAGTTGCCCAAGAGGACGAGCCGCCATGATGCGCTGTTCAAACTTGGGTGCCCAGATTTATTGGATCATCATAAAGTTACTTGGAGGCTTCTGCCGTTTCTTCATACAAGATGGCGGCTTACAAGATGGTGCAAAAAGCTGACTCCGTCGACAAGGTCATTTGGGGGCTTCCAACCCGCCGGGTTTAACTTACACACCCTCTTGATCGGCTCATCAGCCACCGTAAGGCCGGGTTGTATACCCAAAAGTTGACTCCGTCAACAAGGTCATTTGGGGGCTTCGAACCCACCGGGTTTAGCTTACACACCCTCTTGATCAGCTCTTCAGCCACCGCAAGTTCGAGTTAAACCTGCCTGTATGCTGCTGCTGCTCCGCTAAGTGACCCGCCGAACTCTTACCAGTTAATCTCGACTAGAGACCCTGAGCTGTTCAAAGTATTTGATAGTCACTCTCACTAGAGACCCTGTACTGGTCAAGGTTAAACCGACGGCTCTTGTCACGTGAGGGCCGGCTTATAGAAAGCGAGAATAAACTCACCCATCTGCTGCCGACTCTCCGCTATGTGGCATGTTCGTACTCTTAAACAGTTATTCTTTTAAAGAGCCTGCACTGTTTAAGGTTCAAACGATGGATTTATGTCACGTGAGAGGTAGCTTATGGGCCCTGGGGGCATGACCCGCCGTTTGCTGCGTCTCTCTCTGGTTCGTTGTGCTCTTATCAGTTAATCTCGCCTAGAGACCCTGAGCCGCTCAAAGGAGTTGACGGTCACTCTCACTAGAGACCCTGTACTGTTAAGAGTTCAAGCAGCGAGTCCACCCAGAAGAACCGGCATATGAGTTTTCGAAAAAGAAAGCAAGAACATACACAAGAGTTGATCTCTTCTGGTTGTGCCTTCAAAGCAGGAACATCATACATTGCATCATCATTGCATCATCTTACCATGCATCATATATGCATGGATATCCTGGTCTACATTGGAGGAACCGTTTCTTTCAAACCGGGTTATATTATTCAAATCTCAAATAGCCAACATGGCTGGATTTTTCATTATGGTTGTCATAACCAGCATTGGATGATTGAGGTTTTCAAAACCCCTTCAGAGTAATGGCTATAATTCCTTCGTCCAAGAAATACCAGCTTACAGCAAGGAGCATGGTTCAACATTGATATGCAAGGCTTTCAGCAACATCATCTGGAGAGTGGATAAGATTTTATTCTGCAATGGAAGGAATAGTCCCGAGTCGCCGCAGGCATGCAACCCGGCACTTGGGGGCTACATTATTCAAGTCCAGTTTATATCAACTATGCAAGTCCCATGTCACTGCAAGCACGCACCACGGCACTTGGGGGCTAATGCAAGCTATTTTTCAAGTCATTACATTGTCAACAGACCCTGTTATCTCAAGGAGATGAGCCGGCTTTCATATCTTTTTCTAAGTCCCAGCCCGGTACTTCTTACTAACCCGGCACTTGGGGGCTACACTACTCAGATCAAAATTGCTAAAGTCCCAAGTCGCCGCAGGCATGCGACCCGGCACTTGGGGGCTACAATATTCAGCTGTTCAAGCAGATTATAAGGTCCAAATTGAAAGACCCGGCCCATCACACGCTGATGAGCCGGCACTTGGGGGCTACACTTGTGAAAAACAAGACACTCAGTATATATTTGGCGATTCAGATGTCAACCCAGATTTCTCAACATTCAACACCAAGTTCAAAAGTCCCAGGTTGTTGCAGGCAAAACAACCCGGTCCTTGGGGGCTACACCAGCCGAAGCTTTATAAAGTATAAGATAGTTACAAGTCCCAGGCTGCTGCAGGCAAGACAACCTGGTACTTGGGGGCTACACAATCAAAGATATTGTTGCGAAGCGCCAAGTCATCATGGATTAACTTGGAGCTTGGGGGCTACAGGTAATATGGATATATCAAAAAATTGAAGAGAGAACTTTCAAGATGTCAATTGTGAGTGAGACCGGCTCAAACAGATTTTTATCTAGCTGAAGCATTAAAAATCCGGCTCTACATTAGATGGATTTTCATCCCAATATTTTATCAAGTCAGCTGGAGTCTAGTTGTTTGACCCGGCGTCACCAACAATCATGACCCGGCATTATCAAAAGATCATAACCCGGCAGAGTTTATATAAGCAACCCGGCTTCACAAGTTGAAGAGTATCGGAGGCCGACTCAATGGCATATGGATGTTGTATTCCCAATATTTTACTTCAAAGGACACTGACAAGCAAGACGATTGAGAAGACGGCTCGTTCATATAAAGAAGAAACCCGGATTTTCGAGGAGCTACTTCATTAAGCCGGCCAGTGGAGCGAGCCGGTCACTTAACATATTTATTCTTATTTCAGGAGCTTAGCATGAATAAATTCAAGCTAACCTGGGGGCTAATGTCGGGGATATACCCCACGGTATAACCCGGCCGGAAGTATGACCCGACCAGGACTTGGCGACTTACTGGTGACCCGGCCGAGACTTGGCGGTTCATTGGTGACCCAGCAGGCGGGTCAGATGAGCGACAAGGCCCAAGGCCTAGCGTGCAAGCCGGCGCAAGGTGGCTCGTGGACGGGCCTTGAGGGGCGGCTCACAAGAGAAGGCCGAGAGGAGAGAAAGGATTCCCTCACAAAGGAAACAAGACCCGGATTAGGATTCAAGAGAGACTAGTCCTAATCCTACTCCTAGTGGGATTCTACATGTAAACCTACCCTTTCCACTTATATAAGGAGGGGTAAGGTGCCCCTAGAGGGACAAGTTCAAGTCATTAGAGATAGACAGATTAGAGGCTCTCGAGATTAGAGGTAGCAAGACAACACCCTTGTAACCGAGAGATCTTCCTCATCATCAATACAAGACAAAGTAGGACGTAAGCTTTTACCTCCATCGGAGGGGCCGAACCTGGGTAAACTCGCGTCTCTCGATTCCGACCAACCCCTCTCAAGCCGCCTCATAGTTGCGATGGCCTCACACCTAAGTCCGTTAACCCGGACATCTTGCCGTGACAAATCCACGACAACCATGGATGTGCAAACCTCGATGGTAAACTTCAGTGTCCACCATTGTTTCCCCCTGCAACATATTTAATACAAATATTGATCAGGTTATAAGTGATATTTGGCATACTATCAGTGAAATATGTTAATGGAAAATAAACACATTGCGGATCCAACAGATTAATTTGAGCCACATGGAAAAGCCAGTTATCTAAACCAAGCATGCTAAGAACTAGGAAATATAGCAATTCTATATGTTTCACATGTATTTAGTACATCTAAATTCGATTTATTCATCACATGCATAACAATACAAAATTGTACCAACAACAATCGAACATCACATTGCAGAATTGAACTAAATAGTTAAATGATCACCACAACAAATGAACGAAACAGTTAACTAAGCACCACATTGCACAATAGAACATACTAAAAGGTCAGGTTCCAGTAGCATTACATTGGACATTTCACTAGAATTTCTAAATGAAAGGCAGTAGTGGCACATGCAACAGGTAAACGAAACTTGCTTCACCGGCATAGCTAGGTGAACATATATAGGTCCTTAGTGATAAAGCTAAGAAAAACAAGCTATTCCTCATCGTCGGAGATATCGATGATGATGTCCTCCTTCAACTTGGAAGAGTGCCAGGCCTCCACACCGTGGGTGCACCCCTCGGAGTGGTGAGTGGCCTGATCCTGCCCCGGCACCAACATGTCGGCTCTGGAGTTGAGGTAAGCACGGGCACGCTGAGAAAACGCATCGAAGTCTTCGTCGAACGCACCGGCCGTGCCCTCGAGAAAATACCACGAGCTGTCGTTTATAGCAGCCAACCGCGTGGCTACGTCAACGTGTGAGGCGTTGACGGTGGCCTCGACGGCGAGGTGCTCCTCCAAGATCTGGGGGTCGGCACACATGAAATCCATCGCTGCCTCATCTGCGTGTGCAGCCGCGATTTGCTTCTCCGCTGCCAAATGCTCTTTGAGATCCTGGCTATACTGCGTGCACCATCGCTTTCGACGGTGATTATTTGGAGGATGGGGCAGTGATTTGGGTGGAAGGTGCCGCGCCGGCAGTCGGGCCATGTGGGATGGAGGAGGAGGGTGTGAGGGGGTATTAGGGAGGTGTCGATTACCTGACTAGATGGCCGAGGCCGAGCAGCAGGAAGGAGCGTCGCCGGCGAGGAGGCGGCGCTGCAAGCAAGCAGTGAAGGTTTGAACTAGGAAAGGTAGAGGAAAAGGGGGAAATGTGGCATTTGATTGGTATGGGGGGGCGAGGGAGGTAGATATTTCCGTGGCAGCCCAAAATTTTCACTCGGTGCAGCAAAAAACTGGCGCGGAAAGCACCGTCGGACACAATCCCTTATTTAGAACCGTGTGCGATATCAAAACATCACAAACAATGGTTTTGTTATATCCCGTGTGTGATGAACTTCAACGTGCAAAATTTTCAGAATAGTTCTCGATATCAACACATCACCAACGAAGCCTATGCTATACTCCGTGTGTGATGAACTTGGACGTGCAAATGTTTGTCTCCAAGCTTCCGACGTAAGATTGGGTACTACATATCACACGGTTCGTGCCAAAAAATTGTGTGTGATGGACTTCAATTTCATTTTCAATTGGAAGATGGAATGGGGATATGGTGGCAAACTTTTGGTCCAAATTTCCTTGGTTACAGTGGTCATCCACGTTGTCGCATAATTTAACATCAATTGCTAATTTGGGTACACAAAAGAGCATACAGCACAGCCCGCACTTACTTAATCAAGCAATTAAACAGAGCTGGATGACCTAAACATTACTCTAACAAAAGACCGGCGCTCTAAACAAAGACTAATGTTCTGCCTGACGCTCGCCGATCTCTGCCGCATCCTCCATGACCAGCTCGCGCTCGACGACCTCCAGGGGAAGGGGCTCCATGGCATCCATCGCAACATACTCTGCAAGAATCTCGCGGTCCACATCCGCCATCCCTTTGGAAAAGTCTGCCACGAGTATGGTGTGGGCGGCCGCGGTCTGGGCATTGACGGCCTCCATCTCGGCAAGGGAGTCTGCCGACGAATGGACGGCAGCCCAAGCGCTCTCCGCGATTGCCAACTCTTCGAACGTAGGTCGTCGACCGTTGTCGGTGAAGGCCGCTGCTATTTGTGCGATGACCGACACGAGATGGGCGAGGGCGTCCTCGTCATAGGCGTGGGCAGGCGCCATCAGGGCCATGGCGACCGTCGAGGAACGGACAACTGTTGTGCCGTTCTCGCCATTTGCTATCCCGGTCGCGGATGTTGCTGCCTGATACGTCTCCAACGTATCTATAATTTTTGCTTGTTCCATGATGTTATATTATCATTCTTGGATGTTTTACAATCATTTTATAACAACTTTATATCATTTTGTGGGACTAACCTATTGACATAGTGCCAAAGTGCCAGTTGCTGTTTTTGCTTGTTTTTTTACTTTGCAGAATATCAGTACCAAACGGAGTCCAATCGCGACGAAACTTTTTGGAGATTTTTTCTAGACCAGAGGACACCCAGTGGGCCAAAGAAGAGCCAGGAAGGTGGGATGTGGAGAGCACAACCCACCAGGGGGCCCCCGACGAGCCCTGATGGGTCGTGCCCTCCACGGGGCCCCTCTCCACCACCTCTGATGCCTATAAATTCCCAAATATTCCGAAAACCCTAGGGGAGTCGACGAAACACAATTCCAGCCGCCGCAAGTTCCAGAACCTTGAGATCCAATCTAAACACCATCACGGAGGGGTTCATCTTCTTCATAGGTGCCTCTCCGATGATGCGTGATTAGTCCACCATAGACCTACGGGTCCGTAGGCAGTAGCTAGATGGCTTCCTCTCTCTCTTATGATTCTCAATACAATGGCCTCTTGGAGATCTATTTGATGTAAACTTTTGCGGTGTGTTTGTTGGGATCCGATGAATTTTGAGTTCATGATCAGTTTCTATCCATGAATATTATTTGAGTCTTCTTTGATCTCTTATATGCATGATTACTTATAGCCTCGTATTTCTTCTTCGAATCTTTGGTTTAGTTAGGCCGACTAGATCGATTTTTCTTGCCATGGGAAGAGGTGCTTTGTGATGGGTTCGATCTTGCGGTGTCCTTTCCCAGTGACAGAAGGGGCAGCAAGTCACGCATGTATCGGTGCCATTAAGGATAACAAGATGGGGTCTATTCCTACATGAATAGATCTTGTCTACATCATGTCATCGTTCTTATTGCATTACTCCATTTCTCCATGAACTTAATACACTAGATGCATGCTGGATAGCGGTCGATATGTGGACTAATAGTGGTAGATGCACGCAGGAGTCGGTCTACTTATCTTGGACGTGATGCCTATATAATGATCATCGCCTTGGATATCGTCATGATTATTTGATCTTCTATCAATTGCCCATCAGTAATTTGTTCACCCACCGTGCGCTATACTCATGAGAGAAGCCACTAGTGAATCCTACGGCCCCGGGGTCTACTTTTCCAACATATTGCTTTCCGATCTATCTTTTTGCCTAATTGTTTTCAGATCTACAAAACCAAAAACCCAAAAATATATTGCTGCACTTTTTATTTGCCCTTTTTATTTTGTGTTCTTGAGAGATCTATCTCTCCAATCTATCACTACCTAATATATCTTTTTACCGTAGAGAGATTGACAACCTCTCTTTCAAGTCGGGTTGCAAGTATTTGTTATTTGTGTGCAGGTGCTGTTTATTGGGTGCTGGTGATCCTCCTACTGGTTCGATAACCTTGGTTTCATAACTGAGGTAAATACTTACCGTCGCTGTGTTGCATCATCCCTTCCCCTTTGGGGAAATACCGACGCAGTCTCAAGCCACGTCACTGCCGCCATCTTAGATGCAGCAGCTGCCCTTTCGGCGGCTGCAGCCGCCCTGTCGGAGATTTCGGCCGCGCTCAAGGATGTTGTGAGCACGTTCATGGCTGATGCAGCCGCGCTCGGGCTGGAGTGGGTCGCCGAAGTTGCGCTCACGACACGGATCCACGTCCCCATCTTTCACCGACGACGCTTGAACAATATAGTGGTATGGGGGAACAAGTGTGACTGTGTGGTTGATGCGCCGGCGGTGGACTGAAGCTTCCGACCTAAGCCATATATGAGAATTGGCCCAAGATATTTTTATACTACATCACAGACGTTTCATGATCAAGAACTGTTTGCGATGTATTTGATTTTCATATTGCTTTGAAACGAAAAATGAAGTTACATCGGCAATTGAAGGTGTTTGGATGGTAATAACATTTATCTGCAGTGAACGTGCAACTATAGGAGTGTCTGTTAAATATGGAATTATTCAGGGTTGTTTAGGCCCTTTTAAACATTTAAAGAGTTTTTTAGACATTTCATGTGCATACTTCAAATTTGAACTGCAGTTAAGCACATACTAGAGTGCACCTGGATGGGTTGAAAATCATCTATGTGTCACTGGATACATGTTTTGGTCCAATGCAAGATATGGAAATTAAACGAATTCCAAACCTCTCGGTATTTTGGCTCAGTCGTAGACTTTGAGAAGCCGTGTTTTCAAATTCCAGTAAATCTAAATATCGTCAGAAATTCATGAAACTTTGCATGGTGTCATGTCATGGCTCATGTGTGTCGTGGTAAAAAAATGCCCACTTAGGGACAAGTTTTGGCACAAACCTCTTACAAACCAAAGATTCTCACAAGAAGTCATGTGGTTTCGATAGGGAAAGTTGACATTTTATGTGCAAAACAACATCCAATGTCTCTTCTCGCCTTGAATTTATCTCTAGAGTCTCCATAGAGCAACATGAAAGTGTCGTGCTAAACAATGGAATATTACAGAGTTCGTTTGGCCTTTTTAGTACATTAATTGAGTTTTCTAGGCATGTAATGTGCATAATTCAAATTTGAACTACAATCACACGGTCGAGCGCATGAAAATAGGTCGAAAAATCATACACGTTTCCCTGGCTGCATGTTTAGGTCCCACGCAAGAAATGGGAATGAATTTCAAACATATCATCGTCCTGGCTCGATTGCAAACATTGGGAAACTTAGTTTTTAAATTCATGTAAATGCAAACCTCCACAAAAATTCATGAAATTTAGGCATGGTGTCATCAATTGCCCTGTTGTGTGTGTTGTGGTAAAAAAATTGCCCTATTTTGGACAGGTTTTGGCATAGAGCCTCTTACAAAACGGCGATTCTCACAAGGAAGTCGTGTGTTCTGATAGGGGAAGTTCATCTTTTATGTGCGAAACAACATCCGCTGTCTCTTCTCGCCTTGAATTTATTTCTAGAGTCACCATAGAGCAATATGACAGTCATGCTAAACTATGGATTTTTTTCCAGGGTTCGTGAGACCTATTTAATACATTAATTGAGTATTCTAGCCGTTTAATGTGCATAATTCAAAATTGAACTACACTCACAAGGTCCAACGCATGAAAAATAGGTTGAAAAAATCATATGCCTTTCACTGGATGCATGTTTAGGTCCCACGCAAGAAATGGGAATGGATTTCTAACATCTAATTGTTTGTTGGCTCGGCCTCAAAAATTGAGATACTTTGTTTTTAAATTCCCGTATATCCAAAACTGTCAGAAATTCATGAAACTTGGCATGGTGTCGTGACAAGGGCACACATATGCCGTGGTAAAAAATTGTCCAAATTGGACTTGTTGTTGCACAATCCCCTTACAAATCGGAGCTCCTCACAAGAAGCTTTGTGGTTTCGATAGGGAACATATTATATATGCATGTCACATATGCGGGCGAAAAGATATCCGATGCCTCTTCTCTCCTTGATTTTTTTTATAGAAACAACACATACATGTACGTGCGAAGTGCAAAAATATGAATAAATTAAGGGATCATCTAGCTTTTAAATACATTAATTGAGTTTTTGGTGCATTATTTAATGTGCATAATTCAAATTTGATCTACAATCACAAGGTCCGGGGCAGTAAAATGGGTTGAAAAATCATATATGTGTCCCTGGATGCATGTGTTAGGTCACATGCAAGAAATGAGAACGAATTTCAAACATCTTAGCATGTTTGCTCGACCACAAACATCGAGAAACTTGGTTTTTAAATTTTCGTAAATCCAAAACTCCATCAAAAATTCATGAAACTAGGAATGGTGTCATGACAAGGCACACATATGCCGTGGTAAAAAATAATGCCAACTTCGACATGTTTTGTCACAAGCCTCTTACAAACCGGAGCTTCTCACACAATAAGCTAGGGGTGGGCATAAAAACCGACGAACCGAACACCGAACCGAAGCCAAAACCGAAGAAACCGAATTTTTGGTTTTTATCATTGGTATACATAATTTCGGTTTTTACATCTAGAAACCGAATTAAATTCGGTTTGTTTGGTTTTTTATTCGGTTAACCAAAGTAAACTGAACTGTACCTAGGGTAGTAGGCATACTACCGTGGAACTCACTCCCGTGTCGCTGCGCAGTCCTCCCGTAGTCTTTTTTCTTTGAGTGGTAGTCCTCCCGTAAGCCAACCACTTTGTTATGCTAAGGCCACCAATCCATATAGCCCACTAGCCCATATGAGACAAGGAGTGACTAGCACATCACGTGTGTCACCATGGGCCGAGCATTGCAAGCTGGCCAACATCCGAGGGTGCGAGCGTCTGAACAAAGAATGATTAGTCCCACCTCCCTTGGCTAGGGAAACAAGGCAGAGACTTTTGCCTATATAATGGGGCGATCTGAGCAGATTTATTTAAAGCAAGGTTCCATCGGTGTAAACCGAAAACCGCACTGAACTTCCGGTTAACCGAAATTTTGGTTAGCTAGTTTCAATTGCAATTTTTGGTTTTTGACTTTGTAAACCGAATTTGAAAAATAACCGAATGGTAGAAACCGAAATTTCGGTTTATATCGAACGCCCATCCCTGCAATAAGCTACGTGGTTCCGATAGGGAAAATATGCATGCCACATCTGCGGGTGAAACGACATCCGATGCCTCTTCTCTCCTTGATATTTTTCTAGAAACAACATAAAGCAATAGGTGTGTGCTACAAAAATATGAAATTATTAAGGGTTCGTATGCCTTTTTTATACACTAATTGAGTTTTATGTGCATTTAATGTACATAATTCAAATATGAGCTACAGTCACAAGGTCTATGTTGGGCAGGGCCTCGTCATATAAAGCACAAATATGTTGTGGTGTTTTTTGTGTCCACTTTAAGAGAAAGAGCAAGCATTATTAATAGCCAACAAAGGCATTTTGGAAAAAAAATCTGTCACGTTACCATCGCAAACGGGCGTATTATTTATAATTCGTGGACGTTCTACATACCATTTATGTGCTGCCACGTGTCGCTCTTTGTTTTGGCAAGGAGGTAGCGTGTGGACAGGTGTTTGAGTAGACGGGTGGCGTGCGAGTAGTGTCCTCCGCACGCTCATCGGGGAGGCCTGTCTTTGCCAGTCATCAAATACATTTCAGACTGAATACCCATATGCAGACCGAGGGCAATGGTTCCTTCCCTACTAAGCCAAGCGAAAATCTGGCGCGAAGGAATTTTTTCAGTGCGTCATCGCAAGCGGTTGTGAATGATGACCCGTGTGCCCTTCCCAATGCTACACCTTGTACCGGTGCTGTCGTGGTTTTGTCACGGCAGATGTCCCCATGAAAGGACTTAGGTTCGAGGCCATCGCCAAGGTGAGCTCGAAGGGGTTGATCGGAATCGAGAGACAAGAGTTACCTAGGTTCGGCCCCTCGGAAAGAGGTAAAAGCCTACGTCCTGCTTTTTGTTGTATTGATTGGGTATCGATTACAAGGGAGTGAGTTCGCTTGACCTAGCTATCGATCAGTTGTTTCGTGGCCTAAGCCGCCCAGGTAACCCGCCTTTATATACACAGGTCAAGGCCCGGGGCTTACAAGAGTCTGGGCCGGGTTATACTTGATAACCGACCTCACCTCTAACTATACATGCCTTATCTAACAAGCCGCCCCCGGAGGCTCAAGCCCGCCGGGTTACATCCTGTCTTCTGGCTCTGGGCCTTCAGGCCCATTGGATAAACTTACTCCTAATCTTGTCGTAAGCCGCCAACCGTATGATCCGGCCCCACCTGGGCGGGTCTCATCCTGGGGTTATATCCCCAACATTAGGCGCCAGATTGATTTGAACCGGTTCATGTCAATCTTCAAGTCTTCTGGTTGGCGAGTCTTGCCTTCTCTGATAATCTTCATGACCCGCCGAAAATGGACAGTCGTAGCTTCTGACAAACTTTCATGACCCGCCGTGACATCATCAGTAATCACAAAAGATTCCCCTGACGTCAGAGCGGATCTTTTTTCATAAATAGGACCGGCCCGAAAATCGAGGAGGCACGACGGCAATTGACTAAGGAGACGCCTCGATTCTCACGCCGACTGTTGATGTCGCTTCACATCTCATAAATAGGCATGGGGGCCCCATCATTTTCATCTTCCCGCCGCTGCCTTCTTCCTCCTCCAGACGCCCGCGCCGCCGAAGCTCACTGCGCCGTCCGGAGCTCCTCGTCTTCATCAACTCAGGCTGCTGCATCAACCTGAACGCGTCCAGAATATCGGCGCATCCAACCGCATCCTCCAGGTTTCGATCCTGCTCTTTGTTAGATCCGTAATAACCCTTTAGATCTCCCCCGAGTTCGTCGGGTTTCTTCGCCGTTCATCGCCGTTCAATTGAAAATCCTTCACAGATTTGGATAAAGTATAGAGACCTCTTTGGGCCTCATAATACTACCCGAATCACGCGGCCGCCCGCTCCGTAGTCACACCGCATTCATTGTAGATCTGCAGCCCGTCTTAATCTGCGCAGCGGCCGCCTATTCTTCCACTGGTCCTTTTAGGGCTAGAATATTTTTATTTTCCCCTCGCCCGTACATCTTGAATTCATAGTTGTAGTTGTGGAATAGGTTTCTCAACACTTAGTAATTTTTCAATCTGCGTTGATAAACTTGACCCGCCGTAAAAGCTGCCGGCTTACTCTGTTTTATCGCAAGTAACTTCATCGGCTCATAAATTTATATTGATCCACCAAACGTTGTCACCATTTCTAGTCGTAATGGCCTTAATCAGAATGTATTTTTAACCCGCCGAATATGCATGTCTTCCCGCAGTTTCCTAAGCCGCCACCATGTCAAAAACTCCGTCCACTTGCAACTGGGTAAAGTCCGGAGTGACCGAAGAGTCACTCAGAGAGTTTGTCACCATGGGGGTCCTGCCGGCTCAGGATATTATCCACTGGCGGGTTCCAGGCAATGAGACCACCCCTAAACCCAAAGATGGGGAGGTCATTATCTTTACAGATCACCTTCTTCGGGGCTTTTCCCCGCCCGGGTCAAAGTTTTTCCGGGATGTCTTACACGCGTTCAAGCTGCACCCCCAAGACATCGGCCCAAATTCTGTGACCAACATGTGCCAATTTCAAACCTTCTGTGAAGTCTACCTTCAGGAGGAGCCGTCTGTTGACCTTTTCAAGGAATACTTCTACATCAACCGCCAGACAGAGGTGGCAGACGGGTTAAGCCTTGAGCTCGGGGGCGTTACTCTTCAGAGGCGGAGGGACGTACTCTTCCCAGTGGCGACTCTGCCAAGTCACCCCAAGGAGTGGAACAAGACTTGGTTCTATTGCCGAGACACTTCACCAGAGGGGGAGAACCCACTGTCGGGTTACCGTTCTTACCAGCTTAGCACAGATACAGAACTTCCAGACCGGATGTCAGCCGCCGGACGTGCTCAATATGCCTCCACCTTCTCAAAAGTCAGGGCCCTGTTAGCCAATGGGTTGACGGGTATCGATCTGACCCGCTGCTGGGTCTCCTGGAGGATTCTGCCGTTAAGCCACCGAGGCGCCTTGATGTGCCAGTATACTCATAAAGTAGATGACCCTCAACGCTTCAATCAGACCCCCTTAAAGGATCAGGACCTCAACACTATCGTCAAATCTTTGCTGGGGGAATCATTAGCCGCCTGCAGCAAGACTAGCTTGAGTCCCTTCTCTGCATTTAACCCGGCTCCGGATGTAAGTTATTTCATCCTAGCCTTCATCCATTCTTTTAATGTTGTACTTTGCATACTTTATTAAACCTTTTTCCTGCCAACATGCTTTGTCATACATAGGTCGGCTCTTCCTTCTGGAAAAAACGGTTGCCCCCGACTCTCAAGAAGAAGAACAAGGTCCCAAAGGCATCAAAGACTAAGGCTCCGACCCGCAAGAGGAAACAATCAACAGAAGAGCTATTTGATTTAGATGACTCAGAGGTAGAACTTGACTCCCTTGGCCTTCTCTTTATGCAACTTATTGACGGCGATCACTCACAGGAAGAAGCTGAAACAAGCCATGCCGACGTTGCCGAGGTAACCATTGTCTCCTCTAACTCGGATCTTTCACCAATAAAGAGAGTACGGCGGGCTGTACGGAAGGTAAAGAGTTCCCGTCCTTTTGCTTACTTGAGTCATAACTTTCTTTTGAAGAAATAGCAAGACGATAGTAGACGTCAGACCCGGAGCGCCGGCTCTGGAGACCTTTTAACCGGCTTACCAAATGAGCCGGCCCCTCGGAAACAGCGCACCGAAGTACTTCCATGTCTTAAACTTATCTTGTCTGTACATTATCCTTGCAGCTTATTAACTGTTTAACAATGCTAATCTTTTCCAGGACTCGCCTCCTTCTTCCGGCGATTCAACCGCCTCAAAGCTGCCTCCTCTTATTATTAACCCGGGGTAAGCATTTCTATATCCCGAAATGTGTTTAATATCTCATACCTTATCATGATATATCCATCATTGCCTTTGCTCACAGGGCTCAAGCCAAACGAAGGAAAGGGCCCGGGTCATCCGCAACTCCTGATGCCCAAGACCCAGAGATCCCAACACCCAATATTCCTGACTCTCATATTGAGCCTTCTGAGGCTGCTAAAGACGCCCCTGAAGAAGCTCCTCCATAGGCCGAGCCGGCTGTTATGGACATTGAAACTCCTGAAGTCCATCCAGAATCTGCTCCTAAGCCGCCCAGCCCCCGGCCGTCAACTGAACACATGGCTTCTCATGAAGAGGTCATTGTTACCGGGGCGGCTTACAAACCTCCAGCTCCTTCACATGCGCTATCAAAGCATATCAAGGAAGACGAGGCGGCTCCCTCCATGGAAGAGAAGACTCCCTCTGATCTTTCCAATTTGGATAAACTTACTGCTGATGAATTACATGCCGGCTATCTGAGCCGTCTTTTTGCCAGCCGAGACATGGAAGCCAGCCTGGTCGCCAAGATGAAGACAAAATATGAGGTACGTCACCTCCCTTGCCTCTTCATGTATATACTTATGTAGCCCTCAAAGTCCGGGTCATTATCTAAGTAATGAGACGACACTTGATCATGGAGTAAGAGCCAACTGTAGCCCCCAAGGGCCGGGTCATTACCTAAGTAATGAGCCGGCACTATAAGAAAGAGCTGAAACAAAATAAGCGCCAAGTGTAGCCCCCAAGGGCCGGGTCATTACCTAAGTAATGAGCCGGCACTCAATCATAGAGCAAGCGCCGATCGTAGCCCCCAAGGGCCGGGTCATTACCTAAGTAATGAGCCGACACTCAATCATAGAGCAAGCGCCGATCGTAGCCCCCAAGGGTCGGGTCATTACCTAAGTAATGAGCCGGTTCTATAAAAAAGAACTGAGACACATTAGCCCCCAAGTGTCAAGTAAATTGCTTGCAATCTGCTTGGGACTTGTAATTATTGTACCAAATTTTGACATAAACTGTGTAAGCCGGACTGGTGGCTTAAAACTGACAACTTTGCTCTGTCATGACTTGTCCTATGCAGGAATCTTTGAAGGCCGCTGAGTTGATCGTGACAGACCTGAAGAAGAGCTTAGCACAACAACAGAAAGGCCGAGCAGAGACGGAAGAAAAGTGGCGGCTCTTCTCCATAGAGCTTGAGAAGATCAAGACCGAGTTTGAAACTTTCAAGCAGACTGCTGAGTCAAGCCAAACCGCCCTGGTCAAGCGCGCTGAAGACGCAGAGGGCTGGCTCAAAACGGTGATTGATGAGCTGAACACTCTGAAGGGCCAGATAACCCGTATGATTGGAGCTGTGTTTGGTAAGTACCTTTAACCGTCCACTATATACAAATACTGCTCAATACTCTTCCCCGACGGCTTATAAAGTTTTTTGACTTGCGTGTAGGTGAACGGAGCCGCCAACTGTCCAGCAACAGCCTGCTGAAACTCAAGGCTTTGTACTCTTTAACAGAACAATTGTATGTCGGGTCTCTAATCACCATCAAAGCCGTCATGTCTGAGAGGGGCATCCCAAAGTTCATGAAGGGCATACTGGAGACCATGTCGACTATCCCAATGCAGCTCCAAGAATTAAAGAGATCAGCCGCCCGTAAGGGCGCAATTGCTGCTTTGAGCCAGTCACTGGCTTATGCCCCGGAGCTTAACCCGGATGAGATGATGGATGGCTTCCCTCAACTGAAGGACGACGGCTCGCAGTTTACGCAAGAAGACTACTCTCGCTGTCATAAGGCGTCTCGGATCCTGGCAAGCCGGCTGGCCGCAGAAGCTGATCTATCAGTATACGAGGCGGCTTACTCCGAAGATAACAAGCGGATTCGATGGCCCACTTTTGAAGCGAAGAGCCTGATTCCTCAACGCCGTAAGCACCTCTTCGCTCCTGATGTTGACCCGTCTCCAATCATGCACGATGAAGCTATGTTTGAAGCTTTGACCAATTGCAATTGGGATGTGGACAACCTCCAGATCGAAGAAACCGAAGACCCGGCGCAGCATGACCCGGCGGCGAGTTAAAGAAAAACTTTGCATCATGTAACCCGGCCTTGTTTAATTCGCCGGGTTAAAATTTGTTGAAAAACCTGAAGTCTAAAACTTTTGGGCATGTTAAACAGCCTTGTAATAGTCGTAGAAAACTCTTATCTGCCTGCTCTTGCACTTTTGATGCAGTGCTTTAAAGCTCTGCTTGCGACTTAGCAAATTCATCTGTTATATATGATCATTTGATTGTTTTGACGCACCAGGCGGGTTATACTCCATGAACCAAGCCGGAAATTTTCCAAAACTTAGGATCTTATCACGAGAGTACCTGCAAGAACAAACAATTTGGATGTCTCATCCTATAAGCCGGCTTTAAAGGCTCGGCAGGACAAAATAACCCTTGTTTTTATAAAAAAAGTTGTGTTGTTTCCGAAGAAACTAGCCGGAAAGCCTAAAGGAAAAATTTTGTAAACCGGGCCTCACGTGACATAAATCCGTCATTTAAACTTTAGGAAGTTCAGGGTCTTTTAAAAGATTGACATTGCTAAAAGTACGAACAGGCCACATAGCGGAGGGGTTACGGTAGACAAGACAAGTTTATCCTCGCTCACTGTAAGCCGGCTCTCTCGTGACAAAAACCACCGTTTAAACCTTGACAAGTTCAGGGTCTTCGTGCGAAAATAACTTATAAAAGTTCAGGGTCTCTTATCAAGAATAACTGTCAAGAGTTTGGCGGGTCACATGGCGGAGTAGCAAGTTGCAAACAGGCAGGTTTAACTCGGACATGGCGTAAAGCCTGGCCAAGAGGGTATGTAAGCTAAACCCATAGGGTTGGAAGCCCCCAAGTGACCTAATTAAGGATCAAATCCTATGTAATATAGAGCCTGGCCAAGAGGGTATGTAAGCCCCCAAGTGACCTAATTAAGGATCAACTCCTCTGTAATATAGAGCCTGGCCAAGAGGGTATGTAAGCCCCCAAGTGACCTGATTAAGGATCAACTCCTTTGTATGACACTTTCAGTGTGGAGAAAACGGCAGAGGCCCCTAATCATGGGGATGCCAACTTTATTATATCATAAAAGATGGTATATACAATGACAGAAATATGTACATTGACGAGAGCCGGACTGGCGGCTTAAGTATAATATGGCCGAAGGTGAGCAGTATTCCATGGCCTCTTGGTCTCTTCACCAGAAGTGCGAGACTTGTCACTCTCCCGTATATCCATGAGATAATAAGATCCATTGTTGAGATTCCTGCTGATCACAAACGGTCCTTCCCAGGGAGGTGACAACTTATGCATATCTGACTGGTCTTGAATCAGCCGGAGTACTAAGTCGCCTTCTTGGAACGTCCGGGTCTTGACCCTGCGGCTATGATAACGACGCGGGTCTTGCTGATAAATCGCCGATCGAGCTGCTGCAAGATCCCGCTCTTCGTCCAAAGCATCCAAAGCATCTTGACGCGCTGCCTCATTATCAGTTTCTACGTAAGCCACCACTCTGGGCGAGTCATGACGAATATCACTGGGGAGAACAGCTTCTGCGTCGTAAACCATGAAGAAAGGCGTATAGCCTGTAGACCTGTTGGGGGGTGGTTCTTATGCTCCAAAGAATAGACGGCAACTCCTCCACCCAACAACCCGGCGTGCGCTCCAAAGGGACCATAAGCCGGGGTTTTATACCTCTCAAAATTTCCTGGTTAGCACGCTCAGCTTGACCATTAGACTGTGGGTGAGCTACCGAAGATACATCAAGACGAATATGCTCCTCATCACAGAACTCCTTCATAGCCCCCTTGGACAGATTTGTACCATTATCAGTGATGATACTATGCGGATAGCCAAAACGAAAGATCGGTTTTTTGACGAACTGAACTGTTGTTGCTGCATCACACTTGCTGACCGGCTCAGCCTCAACCCACTTAGTAAACTTGTCAACCGCCACCAAGAGGTGGGTCTTCTTGTCCTTGGACCTCTTAAAAGGTCCCACCATATCAAGCCCCCAGACTGCAAATGGCCAGGTGATTGGAATCATCCGTAGTTCTTGAGCCGGCACATGGGCACGTCGCCCAAATTTTTGACACCCGCCACATTTAGTGACCAAATCCTCCGCATCTTTATGAGCTGTTAACCAGTAAAACCCGTGTCGAAAGGCCTTGGCCGCCAAGGATTTTGACCCGGCGTGATGACCACAATCGCCAGCATGGATTTCTTGCAAGATCTCACGGCCCTCATGAGGAGAAACACAGCGCTGGAAAACACCAGTCACACTGCGTCGATGTAACTCGCCGTTGACAATAGCCATAGACTTAGACCGCCTTGTGATCTGCCGTGCCAGAGTCTCGTCTTGAGGTAACTCGCCGCGAGTCAGGTACGTTAGATAAGGCAACGTCCAGTCAGGTATTGCGCGAAGAGCCGCCACCAATTGCTCCTACGGGTCAGGTATAGCCAAGTCCTCCTCTGACGATAACTTGACCGACGGGTGATGCAACACGTCCAAGAATACATTAGGCGGCACCGGCTTACGCTGAGACCACAGCCTTGATAAAGCATCAGCCGCCTCATTCTTCCGGCGGTCAATATGATCCACCTGATAACCTTTAAAGTGGCCAGCAATAATATCAACCGCCTGACGATAAGCCGCCATACGAGGGTCCTTAGAATCCCACGTGCCAGAGACTTGCTGAGCCACCAAGTTTGAGTCGCCAAGACATCTGACCCGGCTCAAATTCATCTCCTTGGCCACCCGAAGCCCATGAAGCAAAGCCTCGTATTCCGCTGCATTGTTAGTACAAGGAAACATTAGCCTTAAAACATAACAGAACTTGTCACCTCGCGGGGAAGTTAAAACAACACCAGCCCCCGAGCCTTCCAATTGCCTGGATCCATCAAAGTGAATCGTCCAATAAGTATTGTCCGGCTTTTCTTCAGGAATTTGACATTCTGTCCAATCATTGATAAAATCCACCAGGGCTTGAGACTTGATAGCCGTCCGGGGCACATATTTCAGATTGAGAGGCCTGAGCTCAATTGCCCACTTAGCAATCCTTCCAGTGGCTTCTTTGTTTTGAATTATATCCCCCAAAGGAGCAGAACTAACCACTGTGATCGGGTGACCAAGGAAATAATGCTTCAGCTTGCAATTGGCCATGAACACCCCAAGCACCAGTTTTTGCCAACGAGGGTATCTTTGCTTAGACTCCGTCAGGACCTCACTGACATAATAAACCAGTCGCTGAACTGGATATTCCTTACCCGCCTCCTTGCGCTCCACCACAACTGCAGCACCGACAGCCTTGTTATTAGCCGCCACATATAAGAGCAGAGGTTCCTTTTCCACGGGAGCGGCCAGAACAGGCGGCTCCGCCAGCTGCTTTTTGAGTGCCTCAAATGCCTCATTAGCCGCATCACTCCAGACGAAATCGTCTGTTTTCTTCATCATCTGATACAGAGGAATGGCCTTCTCACCCAGGCGGCTTATGAACCGGCTTAATGCAGCAATACGACCCGCCAGGCGCTGAACATCATTGATGCACGCCGGCTTAGACAAGGAAGTAATAGCCTTTATCTTGTCCGGGTTAGCTTCAATGCCATGCTCAGAGACTAAAAACCCCAAGAGCTTGCCGGTAGGTACACCGAAAACACATTTTTCCGGGTTAAGCATCATCTTGTAAACCCGCAAATTGTCAAAGGTTTCCTTCAAATCAGCCAGCAGAGTTTCCTTCTTCCTTGACATAACCACAATATCGTCCACATAAGCATGAACATTGCGCCCGATTTGACCATGAAGACAGTTCTGCACACAACGCTGGTAAGTCGCCTGGGCACTCTTGAGCCCAAAAGGCATAGACACATAGCAGAAAGCACCAAAAGGCGTAATGAAAGACGTCTTCTCTTGGTCTTTAACTACCATCTTGATCTGATGATAACCGGAATAAGCATCCAGGAAACACAGACTCTCACAACCCGCCGTCGCATCAATGATTTGATCAATACAGGGGAGAGCAAAGGGGTCAATCGGACACGCCTTGTTAAGATCCGTGTAATCCACACACATACGCCATGTGCCGTTCTTCTTGAGTACCAACACCGGGTTAGCGAGCCACTCCGGGTGTAAAACTTCAACGATGAACCCTGTTGCCAAGAGCCGGGCCACCTCTTCTCCAATAGCCTTACGCCTCTCCTCATTAAACCGACGGAGGAATTGTTTGACCGACTTAAATTTAGGATCCACATTAAGGTGGTGCTCAGCGAATTCTCTCGGTACACCCGGCATGTCAGAAGGCTTCCATGCAAAGATGTCCTGATTCTCACGGATGAATTCGATGAGCGCGCTTTCCTATTTGGGATCCATATTAGCCCCAGTGAACTACTGTGATGAGTCGCCAGGCGTAAAGTCCACTAGCTTGGTATCTTCTGCCACAAATTTGAGGGGCGGCTCAGATTCCGTGTTAGGCTTCTTCAGCGGAGTCATATCTGCCGGGTCAACATTTTCTTTATAAAACTTGAGCTCCGCCTCAGCACAACTCGACTCTGCGTACGCTGCATCACCTTCCTCACACTCAAGAGCCGTCTTCCGATCACCATGCACAGTAATCGTCCCATTTAAACTAGGCATCTTGAGCTGTAAGTAGACATAGCAAGGCCTAGCCATGAACTTGGCGTAAGCCGGCCGTCCAAACAGAGAGTGGTATGGGCTCTTGATCTTGACCACTTCGAAACATAAAGATTCCACCCTGTAGTTGAATTCATCGCCAAAAGCTACCTCCAAGGAAATCTTTCCCACTGGATAGGCCGACTTTGCGGGCACCACGCCATGAAAAACCGTTGAAGATGGCTTAAGATCCTTGTCAAGCAAATTCATCCGACGGAAAGTGTCATAATACAGGATGTTGATGCTGCTGCCACCATCCATGAGTTCTTTGGTGAACACATATCCTCCCACTTGGGGGGCGACTACCAAAGCCAACTGCCCCGGGTTATCAACACGCGGCGGGTGATCCTCCCTGCTCCAAGTTATGTCATGCTCAGACCACTTCAAATATTGCGGGAGAGCCGCATGACTGCATTAACCGCCCGCTTGCGCACCTTCCGGTCTCGCTTGTCGAGGCTGGTTGTAAAAACATGGTACTGCCCTCCATTAAGCTGCTTGGGATTACTCTGATACCCGGACTGGTTATTTTGCTGCCGAACTCCACCGCCAGACTGTTGATTTTTACCTCCATGGTTTCCTTGGCCCTGATGGCCAGAGCCTGAGCCGCCCGGACCAAAGCCAGACCCGGAAGGACCAGATCCGGACCCGCCGGATGGTCCATCGCCGCCGCCTTGGTGTTGGTTAGCGCTGTAATTTTGATACTCGCGCATGATCCAACAATCCCTCCAAGCATGAGTAGACGGTTGATCCGGAAGGCTATGTTTCGGGCAAGGAGCATTCAGTATCGCCTCCATGTCGGCGGGTTTGCGTTTAACAAAAGGCGGCTTGCCGTTCCCCTTGCCACGGTTATTCCCAGTATTGGTGTTGGCCACTAAATCTAACCCGCTATCCTGGTGTTTCCGCTTTCCGCCGTTGCCATTATTGCTGTTTCCTCCCCCGTTCTGCGGTTGACCTTTGCCATTGTTATTCTTCTTACCCTTGGCCGATTTCTCATCATCGGAGCTAGGGTCCTTCGTGTTATCGGAGTCTGCATACTTGGTGAGAGCCGCCATGAGTTCCCCCATGTCTTGGCATGAACGTTTGAGCCGGCCAAGCTTCTGCTTCAAAGGCGTAAAGTGGCAATTCTTCTCTAGAATCAAGACCGCTTGAGCCGCCGTAATATTATCAGAGGAGTGGATGATGGTTGAGACCTGCCGGACCCAGTGATGAGCTGATTCGTCCTCACGCTGCACACAATGATCCAAATCCACAATTGTCATGGGCTGCTTGCACGTTCCCTGGAAATTCTTGATGAACTTCTCCTTTAACTCGGCCCAGGAATTAATGGTGTTGGGTGGTAAACCCTTCAACCACATGCGAGCCGGCCCTACCAGCATCATGATGAAATACTTGGCACATACTGCATCGCTAACATCTAACATCTCCATGGCCAGCTCATAGCTTTCAATCCAAGCTTCTGGAGGCAGATCAGCAGTATAATTGGGCACCTTGCAAGGACCTTTGAAGTCCTTCGGCAGACGCTCATTCCGCAAAGCCGGCACTAAGCAAGGCACTCCCACAGCCCTGGAGGTTACTCCGGCTCCTACCGAAACGGAAGGTGCGACTATGGGTTCTTGATAAGCCGCCGCAGCTGCCAGAGCCGCCGCCTCTCGCTGCGCTCTTGCCCGATCCACCAGCGCCTGAGCATCAAGAGCTGGCCGATCATCTCGCGGCGGGTTCCGACATCGCTCACTGCTAGAGACCACCGGCGACTCTAAACGCCGGCTGTAACTGCGGCTCGGGATGGGGGTTGAGTGCACGCGACTCCGGCTATAAGTGTATTTCTCTTGCTGGGCCACCGCCGTCTGCAGGTATCCAATGGTGTTTCGCACTTCCTCTGCGAAAGGCGCCCCATCAGGGATGGGGATCGTACCAAGCCTGGTTGCCACTGCCACCATGTTCTCCGCCGGGTTAGAATAATGACCAGGCGGCGTCGGAAAAGACGGTGGTGGGGTCTGGTTCCGGCGGGGCGGGTCTGGTTGCCGATGCTGAACCGCCGCCCGGCTCCCAGGTACTTCCGCCGTCCGGCTTATGGTTAGAGGTGCATTCCGTCCCGTCCCTGGCGTGTTAAAGATATTTCTGGCTTCATATTGATCAGGCAAACGGGATTGATGCCTCATCCGGTGAACCGCCGCTGCAGACTGCTACTCTAACTCAAGGCGAAAAGCATCCGCCCTAAGGCGCTCCGTCTCAGCATCCATCTGAGCCTTCAGCGCATTGATTTCCTGTTGGACTCCGGCCATCTGGTTCTTTAGCCTCGTGATCTCTGTGTTATGGGCCGCTTGGTTTTCAGCAGTGACCTCGGTTTCCATCAGAGTTGTAAGCTCATTCATCAGATCCAGAAGAACTTGAGCCGGCGGCCTGCCAGCTCCAGACCCGGATGCACAGGCGGCTGTGCTACTAGGGGCCGGCGCTGAACCCGCCATGAAGACAGCAGCGCGATTCGGCGGCTCATAATCTTCCGGCTCATGGTACTCTGGCTCGGGGTAATCCTCGATGTAGCCCCCAAGCCCGCCGTTGTGAAGCTGGTAGATTGACTCCGTCTCTCCGCTCGAGGATCCATCCTCCGAACATATGAGGGTTTCCTCCCGCGACACGGAACCTTCAAGTTCCGCACCTTGGGTAAAGCCGACGAAGACACGCTTCCTGCCTGGGTTAACACGGGCGGGTTGCGCGTGCCGGGCCGGCTCGACAAGGTCGGTGCAGATGTCCGGCCCGGGTTTAGATCCGCCGATCTTGCCGATGAAGATGTGAATTCCGTCGAAGGGGACCCGGTGCCCGTACTCGATTGAGTCGACCTCGGGGCCCCAGCCAGCGTCGTCGATGTAGAGCTTAGCGCGGGGACTCTTGGTCATCCTGCCAACGGCATATCCCTCGATCCCTGGGAGAGAGCCCTTCGAGAACTCCACACCACCGAGCGCTAGCCCCACGGTGGGCGCCAACTGTCGTGGTTTTGTCACGGCAGATGTCCCCGTGAAAGGACTTAGGTTCGAGGCCATCACTAAGGTGAGCTCGAAGGGGTTGATCGGAATCGAGAGACAAGAGTTACCCAGGTCCGGCCCCTCGGAAAGAGGTAAAATCCTACGTCCTGCTTTTTGTTGTATTGATTGGGTATCGATTACAAGGGAGCGAGTTCGCTTGACCTAGCTATCGATCAGTTGTTTCGTGGCCTAAGCCGCCTAGGTAACCCGCCTTTATATACACAGGTCAAGGCCCTGGGCTTACAAGAGTCCGGGCCGGGTTATACTTGATAACCGACCACACCTCCAACTATACATGCCTTATCTAACAAGCCGCCCCCGGCGGCTCAAGCCCGCCGGGTTACATCCTGTCTTCTGGCTCTGGGCCTTCAGGCCCATTGGATAAACTTACTCCTAATCTTGTCGTAAGCCGCCAACCGTATGACCCGGCCCCACCTGGGCGGGTCTCATCCTGGGGTTATATCCCCAACAGGTGCTAACTGCTAAAAAAATCTAATGTGGGAAGGTAATTAAGAGGAGAGATATGAGTTTGATGACCACATGAAGAAACAATGCCAAGCGTGTGAACCTTGGCAAAACACTTAAATGAAGGAAACTCACCAATGCATGCAAGAGTTTAGTTGTTAAATCATTAAATGAAGGGACCACTGTCATTTGTTAAACTGGAAACACTGTCATTTGTCAAATTTTGCAGGAACAAAATCACTATTACCATGCACTTTTGCAACTGAAATTCGATTTCATTCAGAGATTAAGCATTGGCCTTTGTACAAAATAGTTCAACTCGACAGCTGAATCGAACAAACTTATCCCCATTTGTTGCCAACCGTGTAGTGAAATAGCTAGTTCAACTATATATACTAGCTAATTTAAAGTAGGTGGGACAGTTCAACCATATCTATAGTTAGATGAACTGAAAAAAATAGCCCCTGAATACTACTCCGAAGGGGCTTTGTGCTACTGCCAGTAGCCTTCTCCTATTCCGAGCGCGTTCAGTAAGAGGCAGAGGAGGAGTTGCCTACCGACGAGCTGGAGGAGTCGAATTCATCGGCTGCCGTTGCTGCCCTCCACCGCTCCTGACGCGCATCCTTGAAGCAACGGGACTCGGCGTAGATCTCCTCATTCCGCGCCACAGGTGTGGCGTCTGTTGCAGCCACGGTGGCGGTGAGCCTCTTTTCCTGCTCGACCTGGCGCTCCTATTCCTCATGTAGGAAGTTGATGTAGCACGCTAGGCCGCTGACGCAAAAGCCGAGCGGCTGGGCTTCGGCGGCGGCCTCCTCCTCCCGCCTTCGGGCCGCAGTGGCGGAGCGAGTGATGGCCCCGGCGGCTGACCGTGGGGTGGCTGCCAAGGCGGACGCTGGTGTGGTGGCGGCCAAGGAGACCGCTGGCGGGGTGGCCAAAACAGCGGGCGATGATGGGATGGGGCCACTGTAACACCCCCTTGTAATGCAACAGTAATCCCCTGATATTAATGCCATGTCATCATGTTTAATTAAGCATAAGCATCATTTGCATTAGGGCTTAGTTCGAATTCAAATTCAAATTCAATTCAATTGCCAAGTGGAAAATAAAAGTTGTGCAAACCAGTAACAAAAATGTTCATTAATTAGCACATAAATCATAACTAATTATTTTGAGGAAAACAACATCACCAAAATTCCACAAATACCCCTAGCAGGTTGAAACAGTACCAAAACAGTGGTATTAAATGCATTTTTAGTTAATTAAAAATATTGTGAAAACATATTTGCACCAAACCAATTTCTGGTGTTGCCTAAAATTGCACTGAATAATTTGGACCATGTCTCATAATTTGCAAAATACAAATTGGAGCTAAACTAAAAAGGAAAACAGAGAAATGAAATAAAAGAAAAGGAGAAAAAGAGAAAAGCCCAGGCGGCTGGGCCTCGAGTGCACAGTGCGGCCCAGCCCACCTCCCTCGGTCGCCCCCTTCCTACTGCTCCCCCGCTCGAGCGCGCACGCGCACCCGACCGCGCTCGACGCCGGCGAGCCGTCTCCCCCGCACCACCTCGTCGCCCGTGCCGCTACAGGGCCTCCTGGGGCGATAAGGACGGCCACCGCGGCACCCCTGGCTGCCCAGATCTTCCCCCCCCCTCGCGCAGCTCTCTCTCCCCGCCTCACCCGCAAGCTCGCCGCCGTCCTCGCTCGCCACCGCGGCCACCGTCACCCCCGAGCCCCGATGAGCCGCCCGTCAGCTCCGCCGTGAAGCCCTCTTCCTCCTCGACCACGACCCCGAGCACCAGGCCCCCTGCAACGCCCTCTCGCCGTCGTCTTCCTCCTCGGGCACCCGAGCACGTCGCCGTCGATTCCGTCGCCGGCAGCCCCTCCCCGAGCCCGCTTTGAACGGCTACGACTCGCGGTGAGCTCCAGCTACCTCCCCCTCTCCTCCTCGCGACGAACCGTAGCCCCTAGCCCCTAATTCCAATGTCGCCCGTGCGCGCCGCCGTGGATGCTCGTCGCCGACGAGCCTCCGGTGACCATTTGGTCACGCGCGCCCGTCCATCGTCGTCGCCTTCGCGCGTAGATGCCGCCTAGCCGCTTAGCTCGCCCGATAGCGCCTCGAATCGCCGTTTGCCACCGCCGCCCGAAGACCTCGCCGCCGATGAGCTCCTGGCGCTCAGCTCCGGCCGTCCCCGCCCGCGATACCACCGCCTAACGACGCGCCGTCGTCGCCCCGTTCCAACGCGCCCATCCGCGCTTCGAACGGTGGCCTGTACGCGATTTCCGGCCACCTCCCGTGGCCGCGCCGCCGCGAAACGCGTCGCCGGCGAGATTCCGGCGACGTCTCCGGTCACCGCCGACGTGGCCTGCCCTGGCCCACCTGCCAGTGACACTGGCTGGTGGGGCCGTGGGCCCGTTGACCAGTCAGCGCTGCTGACTGGGTCAGCTGGGCCACTGATAGTGGGGCCCCATCCCACTGTGTCAATGACACATGGGTCCCACACGTCAGTTAATTAATTAGTGATTTAATTAAATAAAATAAATTAATTAGGTTAATTACCCGCTGACATATGGGCCCCACCTAGTTAGTTAATTAGTTAAATTAGTCAATTAGCCCCTGAGTCACTGACATGTGGGTCCCACATGTCAGGTTTGACTCTGGTCAGCCTCTGTTGACTGCTGACGTCAGCATTGCATCATGCTGATGTCAGCATTCACTATTCTGGATAATTTCGAAATTAAATAATTAAATAAATTCAGAAAATGATTAAAACTTTATAAAATCATATCTTTTAAACCGTAACTCGGATTGAAATAATTTATATATGTAAAATGATCAGAAAAATATGAAGATTCCAAATATGCAATCAAAACACCTGTCCAACAATCCTAGCTAGCCGAACATGCAACTTTTTGACTGATTTTAATAAATGAATAGTGTCCAACTTTAATTAAATAAATCCAATTTAATTTTTATTAATTCCCAAGAGTTAACTAAATCGATTAGTTAGTCGATAAACACCGATGCATAACATTTAGACATGTCATGCATATTGTTTGTCATTGTCGTGATATTTATTGTTTCCTCCCCCCCCCCTTCTCTCTCGGTAGACCTTGTGCCCGCCGACGATTCTGCTGGATACGACTACGTCACCGACGACCAGGTCCCCTTCGCAGAGCAACCAGGCAAGCAAAACCCCCTTGACCATCATATATCGCCCAGTCTCTTCTCTCTTATTCTTGCATTAGAAATGCCCTGCTACCACTGTTCCGATAGTACCTATTCCAATGCATGGCTTGATTTTGCAGTTTGACATTGACACCCCACCTGCTGTCCCACAAACCTAGCTGTGCTACTTCTTCATCGGTGGCCCATCACCTTTGTCCGTATGCCAAGCTTGATACCGGGCCGTGATCTCTCTGGGTGAGGATCACGGAAATAATTAAACTGCTATATCATTTACTTTTACGGGGCTGAAGGGCTGGTGGTACCATCCAGTAGAGATGGACCTGAGTCCCAACAGTGCCCAATGTTAAAGTCGGGCTGGCCCCAAGGGTGCCCGCGAGGATTATTATTAAAGTCGGGTCGGCTCCAAGAGTACCCGCGCGTTATGAAATACCGGTACCCTGTTCGTGTTGATCTCCCGAGGGCGGACATCACCAGGAACAAGGGTGTGCGGCCGGAGGATATCACGCGTATTGGGTAGTGATAACCGAGCTTGTAACGGATCTGGGTGTTTGATCTGAGTGGGTCGTCGTGCCCTTTTTACGCACTACCACCACGTGGGATAATGGTTTATGGGGCCCTCTACATCGTATGTATCAGCCGAAAGCTTTGACAGACGTCCAGTTCAGCAGTGCGGCACGGGAGGATTGGCGCCATCCATGACAGAGGTGGTGCTTGGATCTAAACGTGTGCGCAACGACCCGGAGTGCAAAGGGGGATGGGCCCAAGAACCCTGAGTGCTTAGGATGTAGACCGGCGGGGACCTCTCTGCTTAGCTGTAGGTCGGGCTGCGATGTGTCGATCAGCCGAGGCCGGACATCACCAGGAACAAGGGTGTGCGGCCAGAGTTAATCGAGCGTGTTGGGTAACAGTAGTGCACCCCTGCAGGGAAGATATCTATTCGAATAGCCGTGTCCACGGTAACAGGACGCTTGGAGTTGTGCCCGGATCTATGACAACTATAAACTGTTGATGATGAATATTAAACCGATACTATTGCTATCGATCAGCCGAGGCCGGACATCACCAGGAACAAGGGTGTGCGGCCGGAGTTAATCGATGCAATGCTTAAACTATTGCTCTCTGGATCGCTTTCTCGCGGGATAGTCGAGAAAGGATCTTGGGGAGTTGCTATATACAACCATTATTAATTGTTATTGTATCTCTACTCTCTTCTGATGCTGCAAGAACTGCTTCAAGATGCTAGTCTTCGATAGGCTAGGCTTCTCCCCCTTTGTTCCAGCATTCTGCAGTACAGTCCACAGATATAGCCCCATTCCTTTGATACAATGCATTTAGCATAGTTCTGATGTCAGTCTTGCGAGTACTTTGGATGAGTACTCACGGTTGCTTTGCTATTCTTTCCCCCCATACCCACTTGATGATATATCAGACGACGGAGCCCAGAAGCCAGACGCCACTGCAGGAGACTATTGCCAGGAGATCCCCGGAGGCCACTTCTTCTTCGTTGAGCCAGTCGACCAGGAGTAGTTTAGGAGGCTCCCAGGCAGGAGGCCTTGCCTCTTTCGATCAGAGCTATTGTTTGTTTTCGCCTTCTTAAGGCATCTTGTTTAACCTTGTGTCTGTACTCAGATACTTTTGCTTCCGCTGATGCTTGTATGACATCAAGCTTGTGTATTCGAGCCTTCGAGGCCCCTGGCTTGTAATATAAAGCTTGTATTATTTTATTTGTGTCTAGAGTTGTGTTGTGATATTTTCAAGTGAGTCCCTAGGCTTGATCGTGTGCATTTGCGTGTATGATTAGTGCACGATTAAGTCGGGGGCGTCACAAGTTGGTATCAGAGCCGACTGCCTGTAGGAAGCCCCTTTTTCCAACTCCTTGGTCGAAGTTGAGTCTAGACGATGGAAAACTATTTTACTAACATGGCTGTGTGGGTTACGGGCCCACGTCGCCAACTGGGTGGTATTAGGATCTTTTATTCCTCTTCTATACTCTGGGACTCTGAATTTCTCTTCCTTTCGGGTTAAATGATTTTACTAGTGCCGACACTAGGTTCTCGTATTCACATCCATCCGGAGTTCTGAATTATCCCCCCTTGCTTCAAGATAAGGGCCAGGTTCTGCTGCACAACACCAAGGCCCGCAGGATCCTTTCATCGAGGAAACCCTGTGTTGTTCCTTGCAGATTCCTCTCCCCAAAAGTTTTCTCCGACGTTGATATAGCCTTTGCTATGTCTCGTTGTGTAATTCCTCACCGCGTGCCTGCGCGCCGCCTAGCATGTCTTTTCCTTAATTTTACGCCGTCACGCTATCCGCGGATGTCCAATTCTGTGCATGGATCGGTATGTCTTTAATGACTACTAATTTTTCCTAATGCACTTCTTGTTCTTGCTCATGTTACATCTGCAATAACCCCATGTACATGCAGTTGTTCTTGCTAAACTGCCCCTGTTGTTTTGGCAGAATGGCTGACGATCCTCCCCCTCCACCCTATATTGCCGCAATGATGCAACAGTTTGAGCTGAATCGTCAGTTTATGACTGGGGTAATGGCCCAATTTCCAACTCAAAATGCTCAGCAACAGTCTGCCCCAATAACACTGCAAGAATTTGTGCGCCTCAACTCGTCTGTGTTCCGCAACTCCACCAATCCTATGGATGCTGATGATTGGCTTCGTGATATTCTGTTTGAGATGGAGTCAGCTAGTGTTGCCCCTGATAGTTACGTCACCTTTGCGGCATTTCATTTGAAGGGTCCAGCTGCTCAATGGTGGGAAAGCCACAGGCGCATGCTGCCTGCTGGTTCTGTAACCACTTGGCAGGAATTTCAGTCAGTCTTCCGTGCACGATACATTCCTCAAGGTTTGATGGATCAGAAGAAGCAGGAGTTCCGCAAACTCAAACAGGGCAAGATGACAGTGGATGAATATCAGCGGAAATTCCTCGAATTATCTCGCTATGCTGAGGACGACGTCTGCACTGACGCTCGTAAGCAGGAGAAATTCCGTGAAGGACTGCATCCTGATATAAAGGTCGCACTTGCTATTTATGATGCTGCAGACTTTGCAACGCTTGTCAGCAAGTCTTTCCAAGTTGAAACTGCTTTGAATGAATACCAGGAGTCGCTCAAGCGTACTCGTGATATTGGCTCGTCTTCGGGTCATCCTACTCAGAAACGTCGAGTCTGGCTCCCGCACAGTATTTTCCACCGTCCTGCTCCAACACCGAGGCCGTCTTATGTTGCACCTCGTCCGCCTCCGCCGCCTAGACAACTGAATATTCCAAGTGGACAGCCCAATACTATGGCTCCTCCCCCTAATGATGGGTTATGTCACAGGTGTGGACAGTCAGGACACTTTGCGAACAACTGTCGCCAGGATCAGCCTCAGAACACATCACGTCCTTCTGTTGATCGGAAGCAGGGCCGTCGAAAACGTCCTTCTAAGAACACTGATGCCAAACCACCTGCAAGTCAACTTATTCGTGTCAACCATGTCAAGATGGAAGAAGCTCGACAGGACACCAAAATTGTGATGGGTGCCCTTCTAGTGAATTCGATCCCAGCTTCTGTTCTCTTTGACTCTGGAGCATCGCACTCCTTCATGTCCGAAAGTTTCGCGCGGAGCCATGATATGTCTTTCGAGGAGATGTCCGCCCCTATGATAATCCAGTCACCCGGAGCAAAGTGGCAAACTAACATGGTAAGCCACGATAACCATGTTGAGATTGGAGGATTGGTGTTCCCTGTTTCTCTCATTGCTCTTAAGACTTCTAACATTGACATCATTCTGGGCATGGACTGGTTGAAACCTCATAAAGCTTTGATTGACTGTGCCACTGAAACAGTCCGGCTCACACATCCTTCCGGCCAGATAGTCAGATACTCAGTTCGGACAGTTCAAAATGCCGAAAGCCAGATATATGCTCTGAATGCATTGAATGCCTCACCTCTGGAAGGAATTGAGAACGTCCCAGTCGTTCGTGATTTTCCGGATGTCTTTCCAGAAGAACTTCCGGGAATACCCCCTGTTAGGGCTGTCGAGTTTGTCATCGACTTGAAGCCAGGCACTACTCCTATTGCCAAGCGGCCGTACAAGATGCCACCACATGAACTCCTAGAACTTAAGGAAGAAATCGACAAGTCACTTAAGAAGGGTTTCATACGCCCCAGTTCTTCTGCTTGGGGAGCACCTTCGCTCTTTGTTAAGAAGAAGGATGGTACGAACCGTCTGGTCCAAGATTACCGACCTATCAACCAGGCAACCATTCAGAACAAATATCCGCTGCCCCGGATCAACGATCTTTATGATCAGCTGGCTGGATCCTCTGTGTTCTCTAAACTTGATTTGAGATTGGGTTATCATCAGATCCGAGTTCGCAAAGAGGATATTCCGAAGACAGCCTTCGTTACTCGATATGGATCATATGAGTACACCGTCATGTCTTTCGGCTTAACCAATGCTCCAGCCACATTCTCTCGACTGATGAACTACATCTTCATGGATTACCTTGACAAATTCGTCGTGGTTTATTTGGATGATATCCTTATATATTCCAAGAATGAAGAAGAACACGCCGAACATCTTCGGCTTGTACTGGAGAAGCTACGTGAACATCAACTGTATGCCAAGTATTCTAAGTGTGAGTTCTGGTTATCTGAGGTGACTTACCTTGGTCACGTGATCTCCAAAGATGGGATTGCCGTTAACCCAGAACGAGTTCAGGCTATTCTTGACTGGACTCCCCCAAAGAATGTAAAGCAAGTCAGAAGTTTTCTCGGTCTTGCCAGCTATTGCCGCCGTTTCGTCGAGAACTTCTCCAAGATTGCAAAGCCACTGACTAATCTGCTTCACAAAGGTGTTAAGTTTGAGTGGACAGATAAATGTCAAGAAAGTTTCCAGACGCTCAAGGACAAGTTGACGTCTGCCCCAGTGCTAGCTCCCCCTGATTCTCGCAAGGACTTCGTGATATACTGTGACGCATCCCGTCAAGGATTAGGCTGTGTCCTAATGCAAGAGCGCAGAGTGGTTGCTTATGCCTCTCGTCAATTGCGTCCCCATGAAGAGAACTACCCAGTTCATGACCTTGAACTTGCTGCAGTAATTCATGCATTGAAAGAGTGGAGACAATACCTTGTTGGTAATCGTTGCGAGATCTACACCAACCACCAAAGTTTGAAGTACCTGTTTACTCAGCCAGATCTGAACCTCCGTCAACAGAGATGGATGGAGCGCATAGCAGATTACAATGTGGGTATTTCTTATACCCCAGGCAAGGCTAATGTAATGGCTGATGCTTTGAGCCGCAAATCATACTGCAACTACCTCGAGGTTCATAAGGTTCATCCTCGTCTTCAAGAAGAAATGCGCAAGCTGAACCTCCATATTGTTCCTCAAGGTTATCTTGTACCCCCTCCACCGGAGGCCCAAAAGATGCACCTCCGTGTTGTTGATCAGGGATCTCTATGCAACTTGGTTGCTGTGCCAGATCTCGAGGGCAGTATCAAAACTATGCAACACTATTGCAGTGAGGTCGAAAAGATTAAGCGTCACCTGGCGGAAGGTAAACCCTCGTGCTTCACCGTTGCTGATGATGAAGCCGTGTACTTTAAGGGTCGATTATTCGTTCCCACAAAGAAGAAAAACCTGGATATGACCGCTAAAATAATGGAAGAAGCTCACGATACCCCATTGTCTATTCATCCGGGTAGTACCAAGATGTACCAGGACATCCGTCAAAGGTTCTGGTGGCCTAATATGAAGCAAGACATTGCTCGCTATGTTTCAGAATGTGACATTTGCCGTCGGATCAAAGCAGAACATCAAAAGCCTGCTGGAACTCTGCAACCTATTTCTATTCCTGAATGGAAATGGGATCATGTTGAAATGGACTTCATTACTGGTTTTCCCAGATCGCAAAAAGGTAATGATGCTATTCTTGTCGTCATTGACCGGTTATCCAAAGTTGCACATTTCCTGGCTGTCAAGGAGACTATTACTGCTAGTCAGCTGGCAGATTTATACATGTCCAGAGTTGTTTCACTCCATGGTATTCCTCAGGTTATCAGTTCAGACCGTGGTAGCTTATTCACCTCAAGATTCTGGACAAGTTTCCAGGAAGCCATGGGAACTCGTTTGAATTTCAGCACCGCTTTTCACCCTCAATCTCAGGGACAAGTTGAAAGAGTCAACCAGATCCTCGAAGACATGCTTCGAGCTTGTGTTATCTCTTTCGGCAAGAAATGGGAGGAATCTCTTCCGTTTGCGGAGTTCTCCTACAACAACAGCTATCAGGCTAGTTTGAAGATGGCACCGTTTGAAGTTCTATACGGACGTAAGTGTCGAACCCCTCTGAATTGGTCAGAAACTGGGGAACGTTCACTTGTTGGGCCGGACATAATTCAGGAAGCTGAGGAGAAGGTCCGCATTGTCCGTGAGCATTTGAAAGCTGCTCAGTCTCGTCAGAAGAGTAATTATGATCGCAAGCATCAACCAATGGTCTATCAACCCGGCGAGCAAGCTTACCTTCGCGTCACTCCGATGAAAGGCACCCACCGTTTTGGGATCAAGGGCAAGTTAGCTCCTCGCTATATTGGCCCGTTCCGCATTCTCGCACGTCGAGGTGAAGTGGCATATCAACTGGAATTGCCGCCGAATCTCTCCCAAGTGCACGACGTCTTTCATGTGTCGCAACTCCGACGCTGTTTCAAGGATCCTATTCGAGCTGTGGATCATGAAGTGCTTGAATTGCAAGAGGATCTATCTTATCAAGAGTATCCGATCCGCATTCTGGACCAAGCTGAACGTCGAACCCGTCAGAAGTCGATCAAGTTCCTTAAAGTTCAATGGTCGAATCATTCTGGAGATGAGGCTACTTGGGAACGTGAGGATCGTCTTCGTGAAGAATACCCCTCTCTCTTTCAGCACTCCTCTTAATTCTCGGGACGAGAATTCTTGTTAGATGAGGAGAATTGTAACACCCCCTTGTAATGCAACAGTAATCCCCTGATATTAATGCCATGTCATCATGTTTAATTAAGCATAAGCATCATTTGCATTAGGGCTTAGTTCGAATTCAAATTCAAATTCAATTCAATTGCCAAGTGGAAAATAAAAGTTGTGCAAACCAGTAACAAAAATGTTCATTAATTAGCACATAAATCATAACTAATTATTTTGAGGAAAACAACATCACCAAAATTCCACAAATACCCCTAGCAGGTTGAAACAGTACCAAAACAGTGGTATTAAATGCATTTTTAGTTAATTAAAAATATTGTGAAAACATATTTGCACCAAACCAATTTCTGGTGTTGCCTAAAATTGCACTGAATAATTTGGACCATGTCTCATAATTTGCAAAATACAAATTGGAGCTAAACTAAAAAGGAAAACAGAGAAATGAAATAAAAGAAAAGGAGAAAAAGAGAAAAGCCCAGGCGGCTGGGCCTCGAGTGCACAGTGCGGCCCAGCCCACCTCCCTCGGTCGCCCCCTTCCTACTGCTCCCCCGCTCGAGCGCGCACGCGCACCCGACCGCGCTCGACGCCGGCGAGCCGTCTCCCCCGCACCACCTCGTCGCCCGTGCCACTACAGGGCCTCCTGGGGCGATAAGGACGGCCACCGCGGCACCCCTGGCTGCCCAGATCTTCCCCCCCCCTCGCGCAGCTCTCTCTCCCCGCCTCACCCGCAAGCTCGCCGCCGTCCTCGCTCGCCACCGCGGCCACCGTCACCCCCGAGCCCCGATGAGCCGCCCGTCAGCTCCGCCGTGAAGCCCTCTTCCTCCTCGACCACGACCCCGAGCACCAGGCCCCCTGCAACGCCCTCTCGCCGTCGTCTTCCTCCTCGGGCACCCGAGCACGTCGCCGTCGATTCCGTCGCCGGCAGCCCCTCCCCGAGCCCGCTTTGAACGGCTACGACTCGCGGTGAGCTCCAGCTACCTCCCCCTCTCCTCCTCGCGACGAACCGTAGCCCCTAGCCCCTAATTCCAATGTCGCCCGTGCGCGCCGCCGTGGATGCTCGTCGCCGACGAGCCTCCGGTGACCATTTGGTCACGCGCGCCCGTCCATCGTCGTCGCCTTCGCGCGTAGATGCCGCCTAGCCGCTTAGCTCGCCCGATAGCGCCTCGAATCGCCGTTTGCCACCGCCGCCCGAAGACCTCGCCGCCGATGAGCTCCTGGCGCTCAGCTCCGGCCGTCCCCGCCCGCGATACCACCGCCTAACGACGCGCCGTCGTCGCCCCGTTCCAACGCGCCCATCCGCGCTTCGAACGGTGGCCTGTACGCGATTTCCGGCCACCTCCCGTGGCCGCGCCGCCGCGAAACGCGTCGCCGGCGAGATTCCGGCGACGTCTCCGGTCACCGCCGACGTGGCCTGCCCTGGCCCACCTGCCAGTGACACTGGCTGGTGGGGCCGTGGGCCCGTTGACCAGTCAGCGCTGCTGACTGGGTCAGCTGGGCCACTGATAGTGGGGCCCCATCCCACTGTGTCAATGACACATGGGTCCCACACGTCAGTTAATTAATTAGTGATTTAATTAAATAAAATAAATTAATTAGGTTAATTACCCGCTGACATATGGGCCCCACCTAGTTAGTTAATTAGTTAAATTAGTCAATTAGCCCCTGAGTCACTGACATGTGGGTCCCACATGTCAGGTTTGACTCTGGTCAGCCTCTGTTGACTGCTGACGTCAGCATTGCATCATGCTGATGTCAGCATTCACTATTCTGGATAATTTCGAAATTAAATAATTAAATAAATTCAGAAAATGATTAAAACTTTATAAAATCATATCTTTTAAACCGTAACTCGGATTGAAATAATTTATATATGTAAAATGATCAGAAAAATATGAAGATTCCAAATATGCAATCAAAACACCTGTCCAACAATCCTAGCTAGCCGAACATGCAACTTTTTGACTGATTTTAATAAATGAATAGTGTCCAACTTTAATTAAATAAATCCAATTTAATTTTTATTAATTCCCAAGAGTTAACTAAATCGATTAGTTAGTCGATAAACACCGATGCATAACATTTAGACATGTCATGCATATTGTTTGTCATTGTCGTGATATTTATTGTTTCCTCCCCCCCCCTTCTCTCTCGGTAGACCTTGTGCCCGCCGACGATTCTGCTGGATACGACTACGTCACCGACGACCAGGTCCCCTTCGCAGAGCAACCAGGCAAGCAAAACCCCCTTGACCATCATATATCGCCCAGTCTCTTCTCTCTTATTCTTGCATTAGAAATGCCCTGCTACCACTGTTCCGATAGTACCTATTCCAATGCATGGCTTGATTTTGCAGTTTGACATTGACACCCCACCTGCTGTCCCACAAACCTAGCTGTGCTACTTCTTCATCGGTGGCCCATCACCTTTGTCCGTATGCCAAGCTTGATACCGGGCCGTGATCTCTCTGGGTGAGGATCACGGAAATAATTAAACTGCTATATCATTTACTTTTACGGGGCTGAAGGGCTGGTGGTACCATCCAGTAGAGATGGACCTGAGTCCCAACAGTGCCCAATGTTAAAGTCGGGCTGGCCCCAAGGGTGCCCGCGAGGATTATTATTAAAGTCGGGTCGGCTCCAAGAGTACCCGCGCGTTATGAAATACCGGTACCCTGTTCGTGTTGATCTCCCGAGGGCGGACATCACCAGGAACAAGGGTGTGCGGCCGGAGGATATCACGCGTATTGGGTAGTGATAACCGAGCTTGTAACGGATCTGGGTGTTTGATCTGAGTGGGTCGTCGTGCCCTTTTTACGCACTACCACCACGTGGGATAATGGTTTATGGGGCCCTCTACATCGTATGTATCAGCCGAAAGCTTTGACAGACGTCCAGTTCAGCAGTGCGGCACGGGAGGATTGGCGCCATCCATGACAGAGGTGGTGCTTGGATCTAAACGTGTGCGCAACGACCCGGAGTGCAAAGGGGGATGGGCCCAAGAACCCTGAGTGCTTAGGATGTAGACCGGCGGGGACCTCTCTGCTTAGCTGTAGGTCGGGCTGCGATGTGTCGATCAGCCGAGGCCGGACATCACCAGGAACAAGGGTGTGCGGCCAGAGTTAATCGAGCGTGTTGGGTAACAGTAGTGCACCCCTGCAGGGAAGATATCTATTCGAATAGCCGTGTCCACGGTAACAGGACGCTTGGAGTTGTGCCCGGATCTATGACAACTATAAACTGTTGATGATGAATATTAAACCGATACTATTGCTATCGATCAGCCGAGGCCGGACATCACCAGGAACAAGGGTGTGCGGCCGGAGTTAATCGATGCAATGCTTAAACTATTGCTCTCTGGATCGCTTTCTCGCGGGATAGTCGAGAAAGGATCTTGGGGAGTTGCTATATACAACCATTATTAATTGTTATTGTATCTCTACTCTCTTCTGATGCTGCAAGAACTGCTTCAAGATGCTAGTCTTCGATAGGCTAGGCTTCTCCCCCTTTGTTCCAGCATTCTGCAGTACAGTCCACAGATATAGCCCCATTCCTTTGATACAATGCATTTAGCATAGTTCTGATGTCAGTCTTGCGAGTACTTTGGATGAGTACTCACGGTTGCTTTGCTATTCTTTCCCCCCATACCCACTTGATGATATATCAGACGACGGAGCCCAGAAGCCAGACGCCACTGCAGGAGACTATTGCCAGGAGATCCCCGGAGGCCACTTCTTCTTCGTTGAGCCAGTCGACCAGGAGTAGTTTAGGAGGCTCCCAGGCAGGAGGCCTTGCCTCTTTCGATCAGAGCTATTGTTTGTTTTCGCCTTCTTAAGGCATCTTGTTTAACCTTGTGTCTGTACTCAGATACTTTTGCTTCCGCTGATGCTTGTATGACATCAAGCTTGTGTATTCGAGCCTTCGAGGCCCCTGGCTTGTAATATAAAGCTTGTATTATTTTATTTGTGTCTAGAGTTGTGTTGTGATATTTTCAAGTGAGTCCCTAGGCTTGATCGTGTGCATTTGCGTGTATGATTAGTGCACGATTAAGTCGGGGGCGTCACAGCCACGACGGTCGCCGGCGGCAGCTGCCTTCGAGCAAATGTGGAGGAGCATGTGGTGGGTGCCGTGCGTACAGCCAACAAGGATGCCACATGAACTACTCGCTTCCGGGTACTGCGCCGCCGACGTGGTGCAGCCTCCCAGCTGGAGCTGCCCTCTTTCGGAGTGGCGGAGCGACGACGACGGACAGGTGGCATTGGTGATTGGGGAAGAAGCAAACTTGGGAAGCTACGGGCAGGGAGGGGATGAATGCGATGTCGAGGCGCCGGTCGTGAGGGTTTATAAAGCAGGCGGCCAAGGCGAGCTGGGCGGGAAGCTTGCGCGCGTTCCTTCGTGGATGCGCGGGAACGGGAAGCCCAAAAGAAATGCTGCATGCTCCCGAAGCATTGGGTGTTTGGGGGATTTCGGCGAGCCGGGCGGGAAGCTTGCGCGGGAACCTACATGCTCCCAAAGTGTGCACTGGAATCCTCGAGCAGCAACACGGTGACAAGACGGGACGGAGGTGGGAGAAATGACAAGTACACAGATGGTTAATAATAAGAAAACGTTTGCGTTTTACTATAAAGCAAACAGTCGTTCTGTACGCACCATCGCAAATTAATCTACGCATGAGGCAGTTGATGTGGCCGCGGCGCGCTGTGCTCGCGAACGTGCGCGCTCGCTCTGCCGGCATCCACGCACGAACGGTCACGTACGTTCGGGGCGCCATATGCATGCGGTTGCGCCGCTCCCGGCGCCACCATGCAGTTAAGCGCTGCAAAAACTGCCATGCGGACGTGTCGAAATTCCAGGCCGTCCGGCGCAATTTATTCCCGCGGCCATTTACCTTCGTATCTTCCACCTTCCGATCGCGCCACACAACACAAGAAGCACACCCACGATCTCTTCATCGCTTCAACCTTCCCGTGCGGATCAAATGGGGGCTACCGGCGCCGAGCGGCAGTTCGCCAAAATTGTCAAAGTGGACACCCACATCAGGAAGACGGACCTCTCGGTGGTGTACACCAACGACCCAGTCGTGGTGGTGAAGTCCATCAACATGTTGGAGCGGTTGCTTGCTAAGGATGACAAGTACAAAGTGGTTGGCTTCGACCTCGAGTACACCGGCGGTCGTGCCAAGCATGATCAGAAGGTTGCCGTCACCCAGTTGTGCATGCGCCATCATGTGCTCGTCTACCACTACTGCCTGGCCACAAGTCCTTGCGAGCGTTTCGCTAGGTTTGTTAACAGCCCCGACTACAGGTTCGCCACGGTGGACACCACGAACGATCTAAAGGTGCTCAAGACTTCGGGCTTGTCCTGCCAGAAGCTTGTCAACATCCAAGGTCAGTACAGGGTCTGGGGCGGCGAGAAGAAGAAGCAGAAGGACTCCTTGGTTGACCTCGCCGCGGCCATCATCGACCCCTACTACAAAGACATGAAGACTGAGTGCCACAAGGACGAGTCTGCCTGGCACAAGGCCTGGATGAACGAACTGGATGAAGAACACATCAAGTAGTTGGCCAAGGACGCGTACACAAGCTACGAAATGTACACGAGGATCATTGACATGAGGAAGTGCCTCCTTCCTGCAGACGACGAGGGATAGCCACAAGCAGAGCATGTCGGCAACCATCGTCAGAAGAACAATATGATTTGCTGATCGTCTACTTCTTGTAAATTTATATTGAGAAATGTACATGTGTTGTGTAGTCACTTATGTAACTGGATGTTCAAGTTGGTTATGCAACAATAATGTTGGTGTTCTGTAGACAGAGCATATAGATGTTGTGCAAACAGAGCAAATCACATCTCATACAATCATTAGTAGCAACCGTCTGCCCACAACACACACAGGTTGTCAGGATGAATCGTTCGGGTTATTTTTGGTCTTCCCACACAATTCTGATGAATGAACTATTTGCTGGGTACCCACAACACACACGGTTGTCAGAATGAATCGTTTGGGTTATTATTGGTCTTCCCAAACAATTCTGATGAATGAACTGTTTGGCGGGTATCACACATGCCTTCTTAGGCTAACTCGATTGTGTTCTGCTGGATTAGCGCAAATAGTTTGTCTGAGTGAACTGTATGCCGCACTACACACACGTATGCAGTTTGTTAACCGTTTCTGTTATATTCCATAATCACAAACAATTCATAAGAACATACTGTATGTGACGCATCACACACGCAAATATTTTTTGAATCGTATTTGATGCTTCCTCCATCGCACACGGTTTTCGTCACTGGCGTCGGAGCTTGAACTATACCGTTTGCGATTTATGGATCGCACACAGTTTAGTCGAAGGGTCTCTGATTGATGTGTCGTCTTTGGACCATCCTGCAATAGTGGGTATGCATCATATATTTAAGCCTCCCCCAAGCTAGAGCGATACTTTCTCCTTCACGAGGCCAGCAATTATAAATAAAGTTCCGATCACGATGGACTAGATGCATAGGATAAAACTTCTGATGAAATTCCAGCTTCAAGCGATTCCAGTCCCATGATCCAATATCGACCAATAGCCTGTACCACATTAATGCCTTTCCCACCAAAGATAAAGGGAAAACTTTCTTCTTAACTTTGTCTCGAGACAACCCTGCAAGCTGAAATAATCCACAAACTTCATCGACAAATATCAAATGATAATCAGGATGAGTCATTCCATCATATAGATTAGATAACAGTTTTTCAAGCATACCCGAAGGAATCTCATAATAAATATTTTCGGTAGGTTCAGTAGGATGAGGAACAATTTCCTCATCTTCCGTTCGAGGCGAAGAGGCCCCGAACAAGCCACTCAAAGGGTGACCGTTCATAGCGACAAGCAATAGTGAATTTCAGCATGTATCAAAAATGTGTCCTTACCAATTTCACTTACCAAAGGCACTTCACTCCCCAGCAACGGCATCAAAAAAGAGTCTTGATGACCCACAAGTATAGGGGATCAATCGTAGTCCTTTCGATAAGTAAGAGTGTCGAACCAAACGAGGAGCAGAAGGAAATGACGAGCGGTTTTCAGTAAGGTATTCTCTGCAAGTGCTGTAAGTAACGATAATAGATAGTTTTGTAGCAGGATAATTCGTAACAAGTAACAAGTGACAATAGTAACAAGGGTGCAGCAAGGTAGCCCAATCCTTTTTATAGCAAAGGACATGCCTGAAAGTACTCTTATATTAAGCAAGCGCTCCCGAGGACACATGGGAATTTCTGTCTAGTCATGTTCATCATGTTGAGTTGATTCGCGTTCGCTACTTTGATAATTTGATATGTGGGTGGACCGATACTAAGGTGTTGTGCTTACTTGAACAAACAACCTACTTATGATTACCCCCTCTCGCGAGCATCTTCAACTAGGAAAGAAGAATTAAGATGAATCTAACCATAGCATGAAACATGTGGATCCAAATTAGCCCCTTATGAAGCAACAGATAAACTGGGGTTTAAGCTTCTGTCACTCTAGAAACCCATCATCTAGTTGTTTCTCCACAATGACCTCCCTTAGGCCCATAACATGGTGAAGTGTCATGTAGTCGACGTTCACATGACACCACTAAGAGAAGTAACAACATACATATCATCAAAATATCGAACGAATACCAACTTCACATTTAGATACATTAAAACTGAGCACCCTTCCGGTCCTCACAGGCCATCAGCGTTTCTAACCATTGGATTGTCACTTTTACTCATTTTTGGCATCGGATTCATCGTTAATGCCATTACCTATAACAAGACTTCTCCCATGTCCTCAAGAACAATAGTAACTACTCACACCTCATCAACATGTTCAAGATCAGAGGTGCAATAATAATAATTAAGGATCTGAACATAATATCTTCCACCAAGTAATCCAACAAGCATCAACTACAAGATGTAATCAACACAACTAGTAACCCACAGGTACCAATCTGAGGTTCTGAGACAAAGATTGAATACAAGAGATGAACTAGGGTTGGAGATGAGATGGAGCCTAGGGGTGGGCACTGTAAAACCGAAAACCGAAAAACCGAACCGAACCGTATTAACTGATTTGTCGGTTAATTTGGTGGTTTGATTTTTGGTTCGGTGGGAAATTTTAAGTTTGTTTGGTGTTTTGTTTTTGTTCGGTTTTCAGTGCCCAGAAACCGAATAGACCGAACAAACCGATATGTAAGATACCCCATGTAATACCTTGCTTCCAAAAGTGCAATAGTTTGGAGGCATCACGTATTTCTCCGCACATAATACATTTCACGTTCCATGTGATTTTTTTACTTAATTATGTTTACTAGTTTGCTTGACCGAATATACCATAGAATTATATTAAGGTTGCTAGTTCTTGTGATTATTCTATGCATATTATACAATCTAAATTAGTGTTCTTGAGTCATTACACTTATACTGACAAGTGCATGTATTTCGGTTTTTCGGTTAACCAAACAAACCAGACCGGTATATTATGACTAATATGGTTCGGTTTCTAAATTTTGTGTGATTATTTCGGTTTCTATTTCTTGAAAACCGAAATTATATAAAACTGAATAAACCGAACCGTATTAACCATATAAACCGAACGCCCAACCCTAATGGTGCCGGTGAAGATGTTGATGAGGATTGGTCCTCCCACGAAGGAGGGGGCGTTGGTGATGACGATGGCTTCGATCTCCCCTTCCGGAGAGGAAATTCCCTGGCAGAATCTGACTGTCGGAGTGCAAAAGGGCCTCTACCCAGGTTTCCACCTCGAGAAGGCGACGTTCCATCCCTAAAAGTTGCTTATGATTTTTTCTAGGGTAAAACACACCATATAGGAGAAGAGGGACGTCGGGAGGCCAGCAGGGGCCCCACAAGTCATCACGGCATGGCCTGGGGGGCGCCCTGTTGGCTTGTGGCCAGCTGGTGGCCCCGCTCTGGTATTTTTTTGGTCCAAAAATTCTTAAATATTCAGCGAAAATTCTCCGTGAAGTTTCAGGTCATTTGGAGTATGGTGATTTTTTTCTGCCTTTTTCTCCGTTTTCCGGTCCAAAATTCCAGTTTCGAGACATTTCCTTCTTTGTGATATACCTTGCATATTCAGAGGGAAACGGTATAAGAATTCCATAATGATATGGAATAATGCACAAGAATGAAGTAGATAGTAATAAGAAATCATGATGCAAAATGGACATATCACTTCTCTAAACACAAGTGTGGAAAAAGAGATAGTAGCACTGTCCCTTCTCTCTTTATCTCTCATTTATTTATTTATTTTTCTTTCTTTTTCTTTTTTTCTTTCTTTTTCTCTTTTTTCGCCGTTTTTTTTTTATTTTTTTCTCCTTTTTCTCCTTTTTCTTTCTTATTTTTCTTGGTGGGCTCATTTGGCCTCCCCCATTTTTTATTATTCGTCCAGAGCTCATCCCGACTTATGGGGGAATCATTGTCTCCATCATCCTTTCCTCACTGAGACAGTTCTCTAATAATGATAATCACCACATTTTTATTTACTTACAACTCGATATGGAAAACTACTAAACAATATGACACTATATGAATGCCTCTGGCAGTGTACCAGGATGTGCAATGATCTAGCATAACATGTAAACAATGATGAACGGTGGCTTTACCACCAATACTATGTCAGCTTCATGATCATCCAAAACAATATGACAATGAGTGTACAAGTCATATGATGTAACGATGAAAGTTGCATGACAATATATCTCGGAATGGCTATGGAAATGCCATGATAGGTAGGTATGGTGGCTCTTTTGAGGAAGATATAATGAGGCTTATGTGCAACAGAGCGTATCATGTCACGGGGTTTGGATGCACCGGCGAAGGCTGCACCGATCCTCGAGGTGAGAATGGGCAATGCACGGTACCAAAGAGGCTAGCATATATGAAAAGGCGAGTGTGCGTCGTACATCCATGGATTCACATTAGCCATAAAGAACTCACATACTTATTGCAAAGCTTTATTAGCTCTCTCGAAGCAAAGTATTACTCGCATGCCCCTAGGGAGGAGGTTGGTAGGAGTTAACCATCGCGCGCCCCCAACCTAAACAACACTAGGTTTTCAACGAGGAATAAGAATGCTCACACATCATCACCATGCCATAACCAATATTTAGATGAACAACAAATTAACACCCTTTAACTATCGATAGTTCTACTAACCAACAACCATGCACTCACGCCCTTTCACATTACCACATCAATATCATTAACCCACAATTTCTGTTTTATGTGCTACATGAAGGTTTTGATTATGCACTTCTTGAATACCTATTATTTTTGGACTAGTCTTATAACCCATGCAAATTACCGTCACTATATATTAGACTCTCAAAAAAAATTAAGTGAAGAACGAGAGTGCAATTATTTCTATTATATATATACGCCACCGTTATCTAAAAGATATAAGTGAAGCGCTAGAGCAACTGCTTAGCTTAAAAGATATAAGTGAAGCACATAGAGGATTCTAACAAATTATGGTGATCATGTGTCTCTCTCAAATCTGTGTGTCCAGCAAACAATGATTGTGGAAAAGTAAAACAAAAGCAAACTAAAACACAAGACGCTCCAAGGAAAACTCATATCATGTGATGAATAAAAATGTAGCTTCAAGTGACATACCGATGGATTGAGACGAAAGAGGGGATGCCTTCCGGGCCATCCCCAAGCTTAGACGCTTGAGTCTTCATAGAATATACCTTGGGGTGACTTGGGCATCCCCAAGCTTAGGATCTTTGCCGCTCCTTATTCCTTCATCCATCGTGATAGCACCCAAAACTTGAAAACTTCAGCACACAAAACTCAAAAGAAAACTCGTGAGCTCCGTTAGTATGATAGGTAAATCAAAAACTTTAGGTACTATTATGAATTGATTCACATTTTATTATTGCATAAGGTACTGTATTCTAAATTATCCATGGTTTATACCCCTCCCCCCCGGTACAATCCATAACATCATGAAAACAAGCAAACTATGCAAGCAAAAGCAGAATCTGTCTAAAACAGAACAGTCTGTAATGATCTGCGCAATCATCATACTTCTATAACTCCAAAAATTCTGAAAATTTAAGAAAACCTGGCGAATTTGTATACCAATACTGTGTAAAAAGTTTAGATAAAAAAAGACATACCAGTAAAATCAGAGAAATTCTGAACTGGACGCAAAAGTTTCTTTTTTTGTACCGTATCAATTCTACTTATCATGCAAGTCATCCCAAAGGCTTTACTTGGAACAAACACTAATTTAAACATAAAATCACAATCATTATAGTAGAAATAATCATGTTATCACACCATGACAGAAAGTAAAAATCAAAAATTAAAGATAACTATTGGGTTGCCTCCCAACAAGCACTAACGTTTTATGCCCCTAGCTAGGCATAATGCATATTATCAAGTGTTGTAATAGTCATGAGGACGATTGATATGTATCCAATGCATATATAATTTTTTATTGTTCCATGCTGTTATATTATCATTCTTGGATGTTTTATAATCATTTCATAACAACTTTATATCATTTTTTGGGACTAACCTATTGACATAGTGCCCAGTGCCAGTTGCTGTTTTTTGCTTGTTTTTACTTCGCAGAATATCAGTTCCAAACGGAGTCCAGTTGCCACGAAACTTTTTGGAGATTTTTTCTGGACCAGAAGACAACTTGTGAGCCAAGGAAGCACCTGGAGGGAGGCCCGTGGGGCCCACAATACACCAGGGCGCGCTAGAGGCCCCCGGCGCGCCCTGATGTATCGTGAGGCCCACAGAGGTTCTTTCCACCGCCTCTCAGCTCTATAAATCCCCAGAAATTCCAGAAACCCTAGAGGAGTCAACGAAACACAATTCTAGCCGCTGCAAGTTCCAGAACCACGAGATCTAATCTAACACCATCATGGAGGGGTTCATCATCCTCATTGGTGCCTCTCCGATGATGCGTGAGTAGTCCACCATAGACCTATGGGACCGTAGGCAGTAGCTAGATGGCTTTATCTCTCTCTCTTTTGATTCTCAATACAATGGTCTCTTGGAGATCTATTTGATGTAATGACTTTTTGCGGTGTGTTTGTTGGGACCCGATGAAGTTTGAGTTCATGATCAGTTTCTATCCATGAATATTATTTGAGTCTTCTTTGATCTCTTATATGCATGATTATTTATAGCCTCATATTTCTTCTTCGAATATTTGGTTTAGTTAGGCCAACTAGATCGATTTTTCTTGCCATGGGAAGAGGTGCTTGGTGATGGGTTCGATCTTGCGGTGTCCTCTCCCGTGACAGAAGGGGCAGCAAGGCACGCATGTATCGTTGCTATTAAGGATAACAAGATGGGGTCTATTCCTACATGAATATATCTTGTCTACATCATGTCATCGTTCTTATTGCATTACTCCGTTTCTCCATGAACTTAATACACTAGATGCATGCTGGATAGCGGTCGATGTGTGGAGTAATAGTAGTAGATGCAGAATCGTTTCGGTATACTAATCTTGGATGTGATGCCTATATATTGATCATTGCCTTGGATATCGTCATGATTATTTGATCTTCTATCAATTGTCCAACAGTAATTTGTTTACCCACCGTGTGCTATACTCTTGAGAGAAGCCACTAGTGAAATCTACGGCCCCCAGGTCTATTCTTTTAACATATTGCTTTCCGATCTATCTTTTTCCGCATTTGTTTTCAGATCTATTATTCCAAAAACCCAAAAATACCTTGCAGCACTTTTTATTTGTATCTTTTATTTTGTGTTCTTGTGTGATCTATTTATCCAATCTCATACAAACTAATCTATCTTTTTACCATGGAGAGATTGACAACCTCTCTTACGCGTCGGGTTGCAAGTATTTGTTCTTTGTGTGCAGGTACCGTTTACATAGTGTTGCTTGGTTCTTGTACTGGTTCGATAACCTTGGTTTCATAACTGAGGGAAATACTTACCGTAGCTGTGCTGCATCATCCCTTCCTCTTTGGGGAAATACCGACGCAGTCTCAAGCCACGTCAACGATCAATCATGCTATAATCATATTCCCTTCTCCCAGCAGCAAGTTTTCTAGGGACTAAACTTCAAAACACAAGGGTCTGTGAGATCTATCTCGTGAGGAATAGAAGGCATCTTGTTAGGCTTTTCACAAGTAATAGTCAATTGTTCATTGTATAAGTTTCGATAAAGGTACTTCCTTAATTCTCTCTCAAGCACATGACCCAATCCAAGATTTGGTATGACAAATTTAGCATTGTGTTCAGAAATTTTATCAACTAAGACACTAGGTGGAACCTTTTTTCTAAGGTTTTCATCATAAGCAACATAGTCTGTTGATCTTAATTTTCTTATTTCTTCCAAATCATAAAGAATCCCTTCTATCGGTGGGCACTCAACGTTAACCCTATAATGGGAAAATATGTCTCTAGCCTCTTGCATGATATGATTAAATTCATGATCGAGAAATATTGCAGCTAGACGTTTAGTAGAGGCATCCTGAATATTAGAGAATTCTAGAACGAACCATTGTATGTAAGGATGCATATGAACGAATTGTCTTTCCAATTCAACTATAAGAAAAGATATATTATCCGCATAATTAGTAGTTCTAGCAATAATAGAGCCTCCTATCAAGGGTAACGAGCCCACACATGTGACAAAGTCTTGAATCACACTTTTCCCAATGATATTACCACTACCTATGCGGAATTTCTTTGTTTGCATAATAGGTTCTCCTTTAGAAGGATCATCATCCGCAAGGTTATTGAGTTTTTCTTTCTCAACTTCATCAAAATTTCTTTTACCATTCTCATTAGATGGTGAATTTGGATAATCAAAAGCTTCCGCACTAGAGGCAGAAGCACCACTAATTTCAAACTCAAACATGATAGCAACTTTAGGCAAGCAAACAAGCAAACTAGCGAAGATAAATATTTTGTATTTTTGATTTTTATGGCAAGCAAAATATATCAGAAAATAAAAATTAGAACAAGTGAATGATAATTTGTGAGTATGTATTTGATAGGAATTTGATGATGCTCCCCGGCAACGGCGCGCGAAATCCTTCCTGGTACTTATAAACTACGTTGGGTTTTTCCCTCAAGAGGAGGGGATGATGCAGCAAAGTGTAGGTAAGTATTTACCTCAGTGAGTCAAGGTTATCGAACCAATAGGAGAACCACGCAAATTCCCGTATTCAGCGCCTATGCACAAAAGAGCAAACACTTGCACCCAACGCGGGGAAGAGGGTTGTCCATCCCCTTGAACTCGTTACTTGCAGGCGATAAGTAGTGATAGATAGATAATTTGATAAATATAAATAGTAAATAAAAAGAAAGTAAATAATGGCAACAAGGTATTTAGAGTTTTTGTAATTATAATTGTGAGGAGACCCGGGGGCCATAGTGTTCGCTAGAGGCTTCTCTCTCAAAGGAGGCATACGGTGGGTAAACAAATTACTGTTGGGCAATTGGTAGAAAACACATAGTTATGCAATATTTATCCATGACAATGATCATGTATATAGGCATCACGTCCATGAACAGGTAGACCGACTCCTGCCTGCATCTACTACTATTACTCCACCCATCGACCGCTATCCAGCATGCATCTAGAGTATTAAGTAAAAATAGAGTAATGCTTGGAGGAGGATGGCATGATGTAGACAAAGTAAATCTAATAAATATGAATAAAACCCATCGTTTTACCCTTAGTGGCAGTAATACAATACGTGTCACGTCCCTTTCGGTCACTGGGATTGAGCACCGAAAGATTGAACCTACTACAACGCACCACTCCCACTTGAAGATAAATCAATCTAGTTGGCCAAATTAAACCGATATATCAGAGAGCATTATGAAGCTATAACAATCATGAAAATAAAATACCAGCAAGTATTCAATATCTTTTCATGAATAATCTGAAAATAAACCCACAATTCATCGGATCCCAACAAAAACACCACAAAGATTGATTACATAAGATATATCACCGCGGGAATCGCGGTGATCTTGGCAATGAAGAACATAGAGAGAGAGATAGCCATCTAGGTACTAACTACGGACCCATAGGTCTGCGCTGAACTACTCACACATCACCATGGGAGCAACAAGGTTGATGTAGAGGCCCTCCGTGATCGACCCCCCTCCGGCAGGGCACCGGAACAGGGCTCCAGATGGGCACATGACGGAACAGAGACTTGCGGCGGCGGAAAAAGTGTTTCGGGAGGCTCTCTAGGGTTTTGGGGATTAATGAGAATTCATAGGCCAGAGAACAACGCCAGAGGGACGGGGAGGTGGCCCGAAGCCATCAGGGCGCGACCATCCCCTGGGCGCGCTCTTTTGTCTTGGGGGCACCTCGTGTGCCCTCCGGTCTTCCTCCGAAGCTTCCAAGTCTTATTTTGGTCCTGAAAAAAACATCAAAAAGTTTCAGGGTATTTGGACTTCGTTTTGTACAATATTCCTGAAAGCCAAAAACATGCAGAAAACAACAACTGGCACTTAGCACTGCGTTAATAGGTTAGTGCTCAAAAATAATATGAAACAACAAGTAATTGCCTAAAAGGTATCCTAGAATGATAATATAACATGAAACAATCAAAAATTATAGATACGTTGGAGACGTATCACCCACCCGGGCGCGGGCACATGCGCCCGCTCCCCTGCGTGCATATGCTATTATGTTAGCATATGTTACATCGCGTGTCTACCCTCTCATAATATAAGAGTTCTAGAATACTAGTGCCCTATTAGGATACAACTCCTTGTTGGAAATATGCCCTAGAGGCAATAATAAAATGGTTATTATTATATTTCCTTGTTCATGATAATCGTTTATTATCCATGCTATAATTGTATTGATTGGAAACTCAAATACATGTGTGGGTACATAGACAACACTGTGTCCCTAGTATGCCTCTAATAGACTAGCTCGTTGATCAAAGATGGTCAAGGTTTCCTAGCCATAGACATGAGATGTCATTTGATAACGGGATCACATCATTAGGAGAATGATGTGATGGACAAGACCCAAACTATAAACATAGCACATGATCGTGTCAGTTTATTGCTATAGTTTTCTGCATGTCAAGTATCTGTTCCTATGACCATGAGATCATGCAACTCACTGACACCGGAGGAATACCTTGTGTGTATCAAACGTCACAACGTAACTGGGTGACTATAAAGATGCTCTACAGGTATCTCCGAGGGTGTCTGTTGAGTTGGCATGGATCAAGACTGGGATTTGTTACTCCGTGTGACGGAGAGGTATCTCAGGGCCCACTCGGTAATACAACATCACAATAAGCCTTGCAAGCAATGTGACTAAGTGTTAGCCACGGGATCTTGTATTACAAAACGAGTAAAGAGACTTGCCGGTAACGAGATTGAACTAGGTATAGAGATACCGACGATCGAATCTCGGGCAAGTAACATACCGAAGAACAAAGGGAACATCATACGGGATTAACTGAATCCTTGACATAGAGGTTCAACCGATAAATATCTTCGTAGAATATGTGGGAACCAATATGGGCATCCAGGTCCCGCTATTGGTTATTGGCCGTAGAGGTGTCTCGGTCATGTCTACATAGTACTCGAACCCGCAGGGTCTGCACACTTAAGGTTCGGTGACGTTTCGGTATAGTAGAGTTATGTATGGTGGTGACCGAAGGTTGTTCGGGGTCCCGGATAAGATCCTGGACGTCACGAGGAGCTCCGGAATGATCCGGAGGTAAAGATTGATATATAGGAAGTCCTGTTTTGGGCACCGGAAAAGTTTCGGGTATTTCGGTAGTGTACCGGGAGTGCCGGGAGGGGTACCGGGGACCATCGGGAGGGGTGTCTCGACCCAAAGGACCTTATGGGGTGTGGGAGGAGTCAAACCAGCCCCTAGTGGTCTGGCCTAACCCCCCCACTAATGCCCATGTGGCTTTGGGTGGAAAAAATCCAAAGGAGGAAAGGTGGAAAGGGTTTCCAAGTGGAAAGGAGGAATCCTACTCCTAATAGGATTGGAGTAGGACTCCTGCACCTCCAATTTCGGCCAAACCTTGAGGGTTTGAGGCTGCCTCCTCCACTCCCTCCCTCCTATATATACTAGAGGATTTAGAGGGAAGAGCTAACCCTAATTGCCACGTGCTCCCTCTACTTCATCTAGATCGGTTTCTCCTCTAGTCTAGTTTCAGCGGTGCTTAGGCGAAGCCCTACCGGAATTGTTCCACCACCATAGCCACCGCGCCGTCGCGCCGCCGGAGAACTCTTCTACCTCTCTGCTCCCTGTTGCTGGATCAAGAAGGCGGAGATCGTCATCGAGCTGTACGTGTGCTGAATGCGGAGGTGTCGTCCGTTCGGCGCTAGATCGGGACGGATCGTGATTGGATCGCGGGACGCTCGGCGATTTGGATCGCAAAGATGTTCGACTACATCAACCGCGTTTCTTAACGCTTCCCGCTTAGCGATCTACAAGGGTACGTAGATCCACTCTCCCTCTCATAGATGCTCATCACCATGGATAGATCTTGCGTGTGCGTAGGAATTTTTTTGTTTTATATGCAACGTTCCCCAACAGTGGCATCTGAGCTAGGTCTATGTGTAGATGAGATCTCGAGTAGAACACAAAGGAGTTTGTGGGCGTTGATATTCAGATTGCTTCCTCCCTTGGTCTTTTCTTGTTTCGGCGGTATTGTGGGATGAAGCGGCACGGACCAACATTACTCGTACGCTTACGAGAGACCGGTTCCATCAACTGACATGTAACTTCGTTTCATAAAGATGGCTGGCGGGTGTCTGTTTCTCCCACTTTAGTCGGATCGGATTTGACAAAGGCGGTCCTTGAGAAGGTTGAATAGCAATTTTTGTATCACCGTTGTGGTTTTTGCGTAGGTAAGAATTGTTCTTGCTAGATACCCGTAGCAGCCACGTAAAACTTGCAACAAAAATTAGAGGACGTCTAACTTGTTTTTGCAAGGTTTGTTGTGATGTGATATGGCCAATTACATGAAGAGATATATGTGATGTATGAGATGATCATGTATTGTATAGAATATCACGACTTGCATGTCGATGAGTACGGCAACCGGCAGGAGCCATAGGGTTGTCTTTAATTATTTTTGCCGTTTTGCTTTACTTTATCGCTACGAGTTAGCTATAGTCGTGGAAGCAACAGTCGGCACGACAACCTCATGGCGACACGTTGATGGAGATCAAGATGATGGAGATCATGGTGTCATGCCGGTGACGATGGAGATCATGCCGGTGCTTTGGAGATGAAGATCAAAAGCACAAGTTCATGGCCATATCATGTCACTTATGATTTGCATGTGATGTTAATCCTTTTATGCATCTTATTTTGCTTAGGACGACGGTAGCATTATAAGGTGATCCCTCAATTAAATTTCAAGATAAAATTGTGTTCTCCCCGAGTGTGCACCGTTGCGAAAGTTCGTCGTTTCGAGACACCACGTGATGATCGGGTGTGATAGACTCTACGTTCGCATACAACGGGTGCAAGCCAGTGTTGCACGTGCGGAACACTCGGGTTAAACTTGACGAGCCTAGCATGTACAGACATGGCCTCGGAACACAAGAGACCGAAAGGTCGAACATGAGTCATATAGTAGATCTGATCAACATGAAGATGTTCACCATTGAAACCACCTCAACTCACGTGATGATCGGACTTGAGTTGGTTGATTTGGATCATGTGACACTCGAATGACCAGAGGGATGTCAATTTGAGTGGGAGTTTTTAAGTAATATGATTAACTAAACTCATTATCTTGAACAATAGTCTAAGTTGTCTTTGCAATATTTATGTTATAGATCATGGCTCGCGCAGTAGCACCCCTGAATTTTAATGCGTTCCTAGAGAAAGCTAAGTTGAAAGATGATGGAAGTAACTTTGTGGACTGGGCCCGTAATCTAAGGATTATCCTTATGGCTTCCCAGAAGGCTTATGTCCTTGATGCACCGCTTGGTGATCCACCCGCTCCAGTTGAGTCTCCAGACGTTGTGAACGCCTGGCAGGCTCGTTCTGATGATTACTCAATAGTTCAATGTGCAATGTTGTATGGCTTAGAACCGGGACTTCAAAGACGTTTTGAACGTCATGGAGCATATGATATGTTCCAGGAGTTGAAGTTTATCTTTCAGAAGAATGCTCGGATCGAGAGGTATGAGACCTCTGATAAGTTCTATGCTTGCAAGATGGAGGAGAACGGGTTTGTCAGTGATCACATACTCAGAATGTCTGGGTACTCCACCCGTCTGGCTGAATTGGGGATGCCCCTTCCGCCAGAGGCTATCACTGACAGAGTTCTTCAATCATTGCCACCTAGCTACAAGAGCTTCGTGTTGAACTATAACATGCACGGGATGAACAAGTCAGTCGCCGAGCTGTTTGCGATGTTGAAAGTCGCTGAGTCTGAGATTCAGAAGGAGCATCAAGTGTTGATGGTCAATAAAACCACTAGTTTCAAGAAGAATGGCAAGGGTAAGAAGGGTAACTCCAAGAAGAGTGGCAAAGCAGTTGCTCCTCCCGTGAAGAAACCCAAGGCTGGACCCAAGCCAGAAACTGAGTGCTTTCATTGCAAGGGAACTGGTCACTGGAAGCAGAACTGCCCCAAGTATTTGGCTGACAAGAAGGCGGCCAACAACAAACAAGGTATATATGATATACATGTTATTGATGTGTACCTTACCAACTATCGTTGTAGTGCCTGGGTATTTGATACCGGTGCGGTTGCTCACATTTGCAACTCAAAACAGGAACTGCGGAATAGACGGAGGCTGGCAAAGGACGAAGTGACGATGCGCGTGGGAAATGGTTCCAAGGTTGATGTGATCGCCGTCGGCACGTTCGCTCTTCGATTACCATCGGGATTAGTGATGAACCTGAATAATTGTTATTTAGTGCCTGCATTAAGCATGAACATTATATCTGGATCTTGTTTATTGCGAGACGATTACTCATTTAAATCAGAGAATAATGGTTGTTCTATTTACATGAGTAATATCTTTTATGGTCATGCACCCAATGTGAGGGGTTTATTCTTATTGAATCTCGATAGTGATGATACACATGTTCATAACATTGATGCCAAAAGATGTAGAACTGATAATGATAATACCACTTTCTTGTGGCACTGTCGTTTAGGTCATATTGGCGTAAAACGCATGAAGAAGCTCCATGCTGATGGACTTTTGGAGTCGCTTGATTTTGAATCACTTGACACATGTGAGCCATGCCTCATGGGCAAGATGACTAAGACACCGTTCTCTGGAACAATGGAACGGGCAAGTGACTTGTTGGAAATCATACATACTGATGTGTGCGGTCCGATGAGCATTGAGGCGCGCGGTGGTTATCGTTACTTTCTCACCTTCACTGATGACTTAAGTAGATATGGGTATATTTACTTAATGAAACACAAGTCTGAAACGTTTGAAAAGTTCAAGCAATTTCAGAGTGAAGTTGAGAATCATCGTAACAAGAAGATTAAATTCCTACAATCTGATCGAGGAGGAGAATATCTGAGTTATGAGTTTGGCAGTCACTTAAGACAGTGTGGAATTGTTTCACAATTGACACCGCCTCGAACACCACAGCGTAATGGTGTGTCCGAACGTCGTAATCGAACCTTATTGGATATGGTGCGATCTATGATGTCTCTTGCCGATTTTCCACTATCGTTTTGGGATTATGCATTAGAGACAGCTGCATTCACTTTAAATAGGGCACCATCAAAATCCGTTGAGACGACACCATATGAGTTATGGTTTGGCAAGAAGCCAAAGTTGTCGTTTCTTAAAGTTTGGGGATCTTATGCTTATGTCAAAAAGCTTCAGCCTGAAAAGCTGGAACCCAAAGCGAAGAAATGCGTCTTCATAGGATACCCAAAAGAAACAGTTGGGTATATCTTCTATCTCAGATCCGAAGGCAAATTGTTTGTCGCTAAAAACAGAACATTTCTTGAGAAAGAGTTTCTCTCGAAAGAATTGAGTAGGAGGAAGATAGAACTTGATGAGGTTGTTGAACCTTTACTTCAACCTGAGAGTAGCGCATCGCAGAAAGATGTTTCTGTAGAGCCTACATCGGTTGAAGAGGAAGTTAATGATGATGATCATGAAGCTTTGGATCAAGTTGCTATCGAACCTCGTAGGTCGACAAGGACGCGTACTGCTCCTGAGTGGTACGGCAACCCTGTCTTAGAGGTCATGTTGTTGGACAACGATGAACCTACGAGCTATGCAGAAGCGATGATGGGCCCGGATTCCGAGAAATGGTTAGAGGCCATGAAGTCCGAGATGGGATCCATGTATGAAAACAAAGTATGGACTTTGGAAGTATTACCTGAAGGGCGTAAGGCCATTCAGAACAAATGGATCTTTAAGAGGAAGACGGACGCGGACGGTAATGTCACCGTCTATAATGCTCGACTTGTGGCAAAGGGTTTTTCACAAGTTCAAGGAGTTGACTACGATGAGACCTTCTCACCCGTAGCGATGCTTAAGTCCGTCAGAATCATGTTAGCAATAGCTGCCTTTTTCGATTATGAAATTTGGCAGATGGATGTCAAAACAGCGTTCCTCAACGGTTTCCTTGAGGAAGAGTTGTATATGATACAACCAGAAGGTTTTGTCGATTCAGAGAATGCTGACAAAGTTTGCAAACTCCAGCGATCCATTTATGGACTGGTGCTAGCATCTCAGAGTTGGAATAAGCGCTTTGATGAGGTGATCAAAGCGTTTGGGTTTATACAAGTTTACGGAGAAGCTTGTATTTACAAGAAAGTGAGTGGGAGCTCTATAGCATTTCTAATATTATATGTGGATGACATATTACTGATTGGAAACAATATAGAAATGTTGGAAAGCGTGAAGGAATATTTGAACAAGAGTTTTTCAATGAAGGACCTAGGAGAAGCTGCTTTCATATTAGGCATCAAGATCTATAGAGATAGATCGAGACGCTTAATAGGACTTTCACAAAGCACATACCTTGACAAAGTTTTGAAGAAGTTCAAAATGGATCAGTCCAAGAAGGGGTTCTTGCCTGTATTGCAAGGTGTGAAGTTGAGTAAGACTCAATGCCCAGTGACTGCAGAAGATAGAGAAAAGATGAGTGTCGTCCCCTATGCTTCAGCCATAGGCTCTATCATGTATGCAATGCTGTGCACAAGACCCGATGTCAGCCTTGCCATAAGTATGGCCGGAAGGTTTCAAAGTGATCCAGGAGTGGAACACTGGACGGCGGTCAAGAATATCCTGAAGTACCTGAAAAGGACTAAGGACATGTTTCTCGTTTATGGAGGTGATCAAGAGCTCGTCGTAAAGGGTTACGTCAATGCAAGCTTTGACACTGATCCGGATGACTCTAAGTCGCAGACCGGATACGTATTTATTCTCAACGGGGGTGCGGTAAGCTGGTGCAGTTCCAAGCAAAGCGTGGTAGCTGATTCTACATGCGAAGCGGAGTACATCGCTGCCTCGGAGGCGGCGAAGGAAGGTGTCTGGATGAAGCAGTTCATGACAGATCTTGGAGTAGTGCCTAGTGCACTAAACCCAATGACTCTGTTCTATGACAACACTGGTGCCATTGCTCTAGCCAAGGAACCAAGGTTTCACAAGAGGACCAGACACATAAAGCGACGTTTCAATTCCATCCGCGATTACATCAAGGTGGACGACATAAGTATTAGCAAAGTACACACGGATCTGAATGTTGCAGACCCATTGACTAGACCTCTTCCAAGGGCTAAACATGATCAACACCAGAACTGTATGGGTGTTAGATTCATTACAATGTAAATCACATAGTGATGTGAGCTAGATTATTGACTCTAGTGCAAGTGGGAGACTGTTGGAAATATGCCCTAGAGGCAATAATAAAATGGTTATTATTATATTTCCTTGTTCATGATAATCGTTTATTATCCATGCTATAATTGTATTGATTGGAAACTCAAATACATGTGTGGGTACATAGACAACACTGTGTCCCTAGTATGCCTCTAATAGACTAGCTCGTTGATCAAAGATGGTCAAGGTTTACTAGCCATAGATATGAGATGTCATTTGATAACGGGATCACATCATTAGGAGAATGATGTGATGGACAAGACCCAAACTATAAACATAGCATATGATCGTGTCAGTTTATTGCTATAGTTTTATGCATGTCAAGTATCTGTTCCTATGACCATGAGATCATGCAACTCACTGACACCGGAGGAATACCTTGTGTGTATCAAACGTCACAACGTAACTGGGTGACTATAAAGATGCTCTACAGGTATCTCCGAGGGTGTTTGTTGAGTTGACATGGATCAAGACTGGGATTTGTTACTCCGTGTGACGGAGAGGTATCTCAGGGCCCACTCGGTAATACAACATCACAATAAGCCTTGCAAGCAATGTGACTAAGTGTTAGCCACGGGATCTTGTATTACAAAACGAGTAAAGAGACTTGCCGGTAACGAGATTGAACTAGGTATAGAGATACCGACGATCGAATCTCGGGCAAGTAACATACCGAAGAACAAAGGGAACATCATACGGGATTAACTGAATCCTTGACATAGAGGTTCAACCGATAAAGATCTTTGTAGAATATGTGGGAACCAATATAGGCATCCAGGTCCCGCTATTGGTTATTGGCCGTAGAGGTGTCTCGGTCATGTCTACATAGTTCTCGAACCCGCAGGGTCTGCACACTTAAGGTTCGGTGACGTTTCGGTATAGTAGAGTTATGTATGGTGGTGACCGAAGGTTGTTCGGGGTCCCGGATAAGATCCTGGACATCACGAGGAGCTCCGGAATGGTCCGGAGGTAAAGATTGATATATAGGAAGTCCTGTTTTGGTCACCGGAAAAGTTTCGGGTATTTCGGTAGTGTACCGGGAGTGCCGGGAGGGGTACCGGGGACCATCGGGAGGGGTGTCTCGACCCAAAGGACCTCATGGGCTGTGGGAGGAGTCAAACCACCCCCTAGTGGGCTGGCCTAACCCCCCCCCCCCACTAAGGCCCATGTGGCTTTGGGTGGAAAAAATCCAAAGGAGGAAAGGTGGAAAGGGTTTCCAAGTGGAAAGGAGGAATCCTACTCCTAATAGGATTGGAGTAGGACTCCTCCACCTCCAATTTCGGCCAAACCATGAGGGTTTGAGGCTGCCTCCTCCTCTCCCTCCCTCCTATATATACTATAGGATTTAGAGGGAAGAGCTAACCCTAATTGCCACGTGCTCCCTCTACTTCATCTAGATCGGTTTCTCCTCTAGTCTAGTTTCAGCGGTGCTTAGGCGAAGCCCTGCCGGAATTGTTCCACCACCATAGCCGCCGCGCCGTTGCTCCGCCGGAGAACTCTTCTACCTATCCGCTCCCTCTTGCTGGATCAAGACGGCGGAGATCGTCATCGAGCTGTACGTGTGCTGAACGCGGAGGTGTCGTCCGTTCGGCGCTAGATCGGGACGGATCGTGATTGGATCGCGGGACGCTCGGCGATTTGGATCGCGAAGACGTTCGACTACATCAACCGCGTTTCTTAACGCTTCCCGCTTAGCGATCTACAAGGGTACATAGATCCACTCTCCCTCTCGTAGATGCTCATCACCATGGATAGATCTTACGTGTGCGTAGGAAAATTTTTGTTTTCTATGCAACGTTCCCCAACACTCCTACCCTGTCTACACACATTCTAAATCCAAGTCCAACTGTAACCTACCTTGTATAAATATTCGACATAATTCGAACAAAGTCCACCTTGGCGAATATTCTTCACCATCTTGGATTCATCCATGCATCGGAACTCCATGTACATTAGACTTGAGATACGCCATGAGCATCGTTGTTACTCCCACACTCAACGTGACTCCATGTGCAACTCTAGTCCCTTCTCATCTTCTTCATAGTCAACACTCGAGCGAAATTAATTTCCTCATTACTCTACTTTGTGCTCCCAACTTCCAAAGTATCCATTCATTGCCACACACACACACACACACCGATCATTGATCTGTGTGAAAGTGAACAACTCACATATTGGACGTCACATATAAGAGCTACCTGAACTCAACATCACCGTTCTTTCTTGACCGTTTGTCTGAAACTTGAAGGAATTTCACCATCGCCTTGTGTCAACCTGAGTCGAATTCGTAATTTTCTCATCTTTTTTTGGATAGTCTCTCACATGTACCATCGATATAGCACTCCGCCTCCTTTTGTACTTGTCATGCGCACTTTGCCATGTGCACAGAACATCACAGAATATATGGCCATGTACTCTCATAGCTTTTGACAATTTCAGACTTTCCACCACTTTCTCAGATTCTCCATGGTCAACTCATGTCCATCTTCCGGCACCGACGGACCCAATCACCAATTTTAATCTGGTACTCGCCAACACTGCTTTAGCACGCTCCGCACACTTTGTCTGACCACATGTCCGACCACCAGTGCCTTGGTCTATTGTTGTGTCACGTGCTTACCGCACGCCTCGCCGCTATGCCAGGTCCAGGCTGGGCCGCACGACGGGCCATACCTGGGAACAACCGCTGAGCGGTTCGGCCTCCCTTTCGTACGTGTGCCCGGACACGTTGCGCCACGCTGCCGCTTCTGCTGATCCGATCTGCCGCCGCCATGCTGCTTCTGCCTGCTTCCGATTGCTATTCTGCCGTTGTCGATCGATTTTATTCTGCTTATCACCGTTTCGACCATGTTTGATCGTTCCGTTGACCTTCGTCCGGACAACTTCGATCTGACGTCGGGTCTCGGCAACTTCCGCAGCAATTCGGTCGACCGAACTCCACAACATCCTCTAGATCAATAACTGTCACCTTCGAACAACCTAGCTCTGATACCACTTGTTAGAATTAATCCGAGGGGCGTAGTCGATCTATCGAGTACCAAGCAATCATACAAGCACGACATCGAGATTTGTTAACGAGGTTAACGATATGACTACATCCCCGGGGCATGACTACATGCGCTCCTCCCCATGACACCGCTACGATACCGCACCCTGGCCTCCCGGGCACCGGCACACGCGCCGGCTCCCTTGTGTGCCTGTGCTATTATGTTGGCATAGGTTACGTCGTGTGTCTATCCACTCATTATATAAGAGACCTAGGATACAAGTGTCCTATTAGGACACAACTCCTACCTTGTCTACACACAGTCTAAATCCAAGTCCAATTGTAACCTACCTTGTACAAATATTCGACACAATTCTAACAACATGGTGCTCAGGTGCGGCTGGGAGTACTTCTGCCGGCGACACAAGATCGTCTCCGACGACCTCGTAGTCCTGAGGCTCTCTGGCCTGGGGCTGAAGGTGCAGATCTTCAACGCCAACACCTCAAACATCTGCAGTGTCCGGTGCTCCAAGCACAACTACGTCAGCGATATCACGCATGCCCTCTAGGTTGCGTGTCTCTAGATCGTGTGTTAAGTATGAACTACTGTAGGTCTAAACTGAAACTTCATCGTCTCTTTGTTGTGAACTTGTTCATATTTTACTCAGAGACCAGTACCCTTGGGGTCCAACAGCGGCATGGGATGCCCTGTTGTTTTAAACTTATGCCTACTAGTATGTATGATCTCCGTGTTCTTGATGTTCTTGTTGTTTTTCTGCTGCTGTTCTTGCTGAAGATGTCTTGTGTGTGTGTTGGGTGCTGCAAAATGGGTGATAAGTCTACCACATTTGAAAGGTATGAAGAGAACAACAACTTGCATACAGCCAAACATGTGTGTTTTGCATCTGCTTACCCCTAAAGCACAGACACAAACAACCAAACAACAAGCCACCATCTGGGCCTTGATGTAATACATGCAACTAATCAACATGCAGATGCTGTTTTTTTGTGTGCGTTAGCTCAACCAGGCACATATGGGTCAAATATGCAAAGTGACAAAAATGGTGCAGGTAACCAAACGCATTCAAGATTAATCGATTCGGCAATCAGTACAAAGGAGGCATACATATACAGTCATACACGGTGCAGATTTTTTTTTTTCATGCGACAATGAATAGTCTCCTTTTGAAAGAGAGAATTCCGACGAGGGAGACGATTTTCAGTCCACCACGCAGACGGCAATCCCAATGGTAACCTCTCCCAAAGTCAAAAGCAAACAAGGCCTCGAACCCTCCTCCATCTCATCAATTTCAGACTCCGGGTATAGAAACTGGCTTCGCCGGCCCGGTTGCAGACGACTTATACAAATTGACCAAATCGTTGGCGTCATCTCCTAAGCACTTTTGCAGCTTGCCCGTAGTACTCTGTAGGTATACGTATCCCTCTCCCTTACGCACGTACTTACATCAGTATTATCCCGCACCGTGTACATGTATATGTACTGGTGACGTGATGCTGACGCTAACACGTATGCTTCTGTTGTCGACGTGAAGAACAGAAGAAGCCAGAGTGTACACATGGTACTCATTGAGTTTCTGTGAGATGGCGTAGGGACGTGGCGATTTCAGTAGATTTCTCTGAGCTATACATAGTTGCAGTAGTATATTCTCTCGTGGAAGGGATGGAGAGTATGAAATGCAGGTTAATTTCTTACGTGCACGAATCTGCTCAATTTTTTTTGTCTCTTCACCTTAAACTATTGCTGCTTGCTCGCAGCTCAGCATCGCCCCGGCTAGCTAGCTAGCTAAGCATAGCCATGTTATGGCCAAGCCAAGTTGGAGCCAAGCAAAGCCATCTTAGGCTGTGTTTGGTTCAACTTCAGCTTTCAACTTTTGGGTCCAAAAGCTATAAGCTGAACCAAATGGGTAAATTTATAAAGCAGCTTTTGAGAATCTGCAGCTTCTCTGTAGTGTAAATTTTGAAGCTGGGATATCCTAACTTTTCAGCTTCTCAGCTTCTCAGCTTCTAAACCAACCATTTTTGGCTGTCCCCTAAAACCGAGTAGTATTTACCCATCAATACCACTGGTAAGTCATACCTCTTCGTTGTGTTTCACAGCCCTTTCAGCCAAACAGCCGTTTCAGCCAAACAGTTTCCAGCTTTTCCACAGCTAAAAGTTCACAGCAGCTTTTTCACAGCTCACAGCTCACAGCAGCTTTTACAGAATCTGCAGCTCAACCAAACACAGCCTTAGCCAAGGCCGGTGCAAAGCTAAGCTCTCGAGTCAAGGCTAACACATGCATTATTGATGCCAGACAAGGACAAAACTGCAGGGGGATTTAAGCCCCTAATGCTCTGTTTATTACTATTATTAGGCCATGATCCGTTAACTCATGCTCTCAATTATAGTAGGATATATAATGTGTAACTTTCTGCAGCGTCACTGTTAGCCAGTCATTCACGCTGTCCGGTTAATTTCTGCAGCATCACTGTTAGCCAGTCATTCACGCTGTCCGGTTAGTTTGCTTTGCGAAGACCATTACTTCAACCAGCTGGTAACAAGCCCCCTCTGTAAACAAATGCATACCGACGGAGTGGTATAATAGTACTCCTACGAAGTATGAGGAGATCATGAGCAGCTTACGTACTGATTAATTAACATGCTGCTAATCTTGCAAGGTGCACGTACGATCTGCCGAATATATATGTAGATAGTAGTATTACCATTTCCTGATTCATGACCTAATTAACAAATAACAAGTCGAATCTCTTGAGGATCGGTATCCCCGAGTTGTTACTAAATTATTGCACAGATCTCCCTTCTATTTGTATATCACTGCAGGCCAATCTAACAATATGTGTGACTCCATCGATCTTTTAAAAGGGGAGCTGCAGGGAGTGCAATATTGATCAAGATATGCCAAGAAAAGATGAGACATCTAACCAGTGTAGGGGGGACGACCTTCCTTTTTCTTCCCGAATGGACGGAAGCTCTAGGTGCAATCAGTGTGTGGGCTCAAAATCTTTTAAGACACTGATACGTGCCGTTTTTTTTAATGATTGGATGGCGAGATGAGATGCTATCAATGATCAAACAGGGAAAATGTGGAGTTTTTACTGTCAACAATTATGTTAGTGTTACCCGCAAAAAAAAGTTAGTGTCACCAAAATGATAGGCCGACAATCGATGAAAGTAGATCGAAAGTTTTTCCCGTAAAAAATAAAACAAAATAAAATGATGAATAAGGAAGAACTTATCGATTAACAAAGTCTCATCTAACTCCTACACCATTTGTTTTTTGCACAAAGATTTGTGCATTTTTTTCCTTTTTTCGTTTGATTGATTTAGCTTTTTAACTTTTTTTATTTTGGATTTCCTTTTTCTTTTCCCCCGCTCTTTGAGCAACTACACACAACCCTCCATCCTTTTCACATTGCGGGCCTTTTGTCTGATTCAAAATCTTCTCCCTACACATCAACATAAGCCCTTTGAACTTTGAAAAAGGAAAATGAAGGCAAGACATACAAAAACATTGAAGGAGCTAGCATAGCATACCCGTGGATCGGTCCAACTCAGGCATCCAAGCTAGCCAGCCAGCCGGCTACTCTGTTTTGGAAGTCATTGACGACTTTCATTTTCCGTCAAAAATCCTGTCCAGTGGGTAAAACAAAACATCCAGCTGGCGGGACGGGTGCCTTGGGATGTCAGTTTAGGATTTTGCTCTGGCGTGGTGAGGTGTGGTCTGGTGTGTGCGGGAGAGGTTGACCGCCAACTGATCCGGCGGTCAAAAGTCAGGATCCTCCTCCATTGCTCCCACTCTAGAAGGTGTTTTGACCATCAATAAAATAAAATAAAATAAAAATAGAAGGTGTTTTGACCCGCCCCCTGATAGGCCAGTTGACCCCTGCCGGTGGTGCAACTCGCAGTCGCAAGCACACTGCTCCTTTTCCTGCCGATGAAAAGGATGTCAGTCGCGTCGGTCATGTCGAGCTCTGGTTTGGTACTAATGTCGATTCGAGTAATTAAATATGGGGTTTGCTATAGTGTGATAAGAGTACCACTTGCTTTAAGTTTCAAGAAGAGTAAGAACCGCTTCATTGATCTTCTGCGCATATCCGCGTTCTGTCCGTGGTCGTTTGTGTGTGAGATGTTTCGGGGCTGCCGATATACAGGTGACTGAACCGATCAAGTTTTTTTTAGTTGGTTGAACCGATCAAGTTGAAGTATCTTTACCTAACTAGTTCAATGTCCGTGCGTTGCCACGGGCCGATAAATGGATATATGGTTAGCTTCTCACTTCATGTTTTTATGATTATTATGTCATGGCATCGCTATGGTGTCACCCCGCTCTAAATCCAGCTGTTGTTTCCTCCAAGTCTGCCTAATTGCCATCGACATTCCAATCCATAACCCACTTACTAACAAACGAATTTATCACAAGTTGCTCGGCTTCTGTTACTCGCTAAAAATCTACACGTGTTTACTCCAAGTTCGCCAGATCTCCATAATAATTTCAATCGTCCCTAACTTCGAATTAATGTCTTGCAAAATTCTTCATGAAAACAAGACTCGGGCACACGTCAAAGCTGCATAGTGTTCCTTCCAGAGCACAAATACATGAAAACAAGATATGAAATGATTTATTTTAGCTGGATAGGGAGAAATGATTAATGAGGTAAAATTAATATAAAGAGTATACTCTAAGTAATTATAACAATTTAGCAATCTTGAAAAAACAACACCCTATTTGTAAATTTTAGAGCAGAGTGGCGAGGTTATTTTGTAAAAATATCACATATTTCCTAAGATGCATCAGATGTAGATCATATGGTACTGATGATATAGATTTCCAGCCAACTCTGCACGATCTATAGGTCGATAATTTTTTTGCGCAAAATCACAATTAGGAAAAATGCCAGATTACAAGTATACATCTGAACCTTAAAGGGATGTCTGACCATTTCAGTAATCAAGAGTTGTACTGCTTCTAGATAAAAAAATCATACATTTGTTTGATTACGAGGTACAAGTTAAAATGTTTGGCCGAATACTGAGCTAAATATGCAGGAAAATATGGACCACCCCCAAGAACTATTTTACATGGGCGATGAGTTTGCTCGGAGCTGCACAAAAATATGGACCAACATCAGTATAATCAACGGCCATCCTCCCCAGCCTACTTTGAGCTTGCTTGAACCTAGATAACCATTTGATAAAAAAAGGTCTGTTTACTAATTCCTATATGAACTCTAGATATAAACACTCTTAAGTCTATGAGGCAATTAGATGCAGAGAAATTAGCTTTGTTACAGTAGACCAGGTGATGGAAGGCAAGGATGAGCATTCTCCGGTGCAGACTACAAGTGGAACAAAATCATATATTATGTCCATTTGTGAGTTGATTTTTTAGTTTTGAGCAGAAACAAAAGGAATACAATTTTGTATCAATGTTGTATATGGACTGAAAAGGCACATCTGCATTGGTATTCTGATTCTTGCCCAATGGTAATAGCACTCTAGAAGAAGAAATAGAATCCTGCTGAATGCTCAGGTTGTGACTTGCAAGCAGTAAAAACAGTGTGTATAACAAAAAAATGGTGAAAAACACAACTGAGCAAGAAGCCAAGAACAAACCTTGATTTATCATGACCATGTATCCCTGAGTGCAACAAAGGCAATGCAATATATCTTATAACCTTTAATCGAATAAGCTTCTCACAAACACAAGTCGTATATAAAGACCAAAACGACTTAACAGGAAAATAGAGCATACAAATATGAAATGGAGCAAGAGTCAAACTTGAAAGGTTGCAGCTGCATCCGGTGCAGCAGACAATACACATTCACTTGATAAATTTTAAACAAACATGTTGAACCTTTAAAACAAACTGAATTTATTACAGGATAACAGTTACAGAAATAAAATAAAACACTTTAAAATTGTCAAAGATCATTGGCAAATCATTTGAAGTAAGTAAGTTAGTAACATATATTATTCAATCAGACACAAAAAATAGTTGGAAATAACAATGAAGATTTGAAATTCTAATTGCATCACGCGGAGGTAGTGAGAACTGAGAATCATACCAAACAATTTTTTTTCTCAAAGCACATATGTACCAACACCTTCAAGGACCAGCAGATTAGCGCCGGTACGCAGAGAGTCGGGTCCAACGCCTCCGCATCTGCTCCCAACTCCATCAGCGGACTACCACCATCTCCAGCGGCGTCCCTTCCGATCGGGGGCCTCCACATCGACGCCCAGCACAAGTAGTGCACACACGCCCGTCCCCGCCACGACGTGCAATAGCATCAGCCCGTGGATGGCGGCACCGGGTCTCCACATTGCGCGCAGCTTGAGCAGCCCACGCACAACTCGAGCGAAATACCTAAAAGAATTATTAGCCTGTTAGATTTAATCAATTTAATTTAAAATTGTTGCAGCAGGATAATGTTTTAAAATTTGAAATTTTGTTATAAATGTCGTGAAATGAGATTTGGCATAGTAAAAATCTCTTATTCTATGCGCGAAGGGTACAATTTCAAGCTAGAAAATCCACACTAGCAGTAGATACTCTATAGCTATCAATCTATGTACAAAACAATGCATGCCTTTGTAACTATTTTTGGCACTATTAAACTTGAACTGGGAAATTAAGCTTTATTAATATTTCGTATTCACGGTTTATGCTATTAGTGCTTCTCCGCTGTGTTCAAATGGTGGGCGTGTACCTGTGTGGGGACTTGAACCATTTTTTCAAAAAAATGAGGCATTTTTTTCTTCCGTTGCAACGCACGGGCATTTGTGCTAGTAAATAATAAAGCAATTAATGCTTCTGGTCGTCCGTCATTAATATTACCCTCAAAGTTGACATAAATTACCAACTATGCCACCCATGAGTAAAGAAAATGCTTTGATTTTTGTTTAAAAGTCGCCGCGTGCTACCTTATTTCAAGAAGATGATACTATAATAGAACACATGGACAAGCATCGTAGTGGCTGAGGCGTAGCTCTCCTCTCCAGGAGAGCAAGGTTCGATCCCCATCTCTCACACCTTTTCGTTTTCCTTTTCTCACGAAGCGCCCTCCCCTATGTGTGCGTTATGAGCCGGGCAGGCCCATGTGCGGGGCTAAACTCTTCTGTTTTTTTTTCATTTCGTTTTTTTTCTTTTTATTTCTTTTCTCATTCTGTTCTCTTCCTCCTTTATATTAATTTGGGATTTTCAAATTTCAAATATGGTGAGTTTTAAAGAAATGTTTGAGAAATCATAAAATGTACGTGATTTTTTTAGGAAATTATAAAAGTTTCGTAGATTCAAAATATATTGGTGTATTTGTAAAACTGTTCGCAAATTATAAAACAAAATCACAGTTTGAAAAAAAAAGTCGGGAAATAAAATCATGTTCATGATTTTGAGAAAATGATTGTGTGTTCAAAACATATTCGGGAATCTGAAAAATGTGTCCGTCAAATTTTAGAAAATGTTCACAAAAAGTAAAAAAACACAAATTTTAAAATTTGTTCCCCAATTTTTAAAAAAGTTCAGCGATCCAAAAAATGTTTGTTGAGTCAAAAAATGCTCATGAATTCAAAAACTTTTCATGCATTTCAGAAAATGTTCGTACACAAAACTAATGTTCATGATTTTTTTTGAGAAAATCCAAAATTTCAAAAAAAAAGGCGTTTCAAAAGCTGTTCACCGATTCAAAGTCTTTTATGTCTAGGATTTGATTAGATTTTCAAAAGTCTTTATATGTCTAGACGTTGGGAGTAGTTCGTGGTCGATGAGATTTGTTTTTAAAGTTTTAAAATATTCCCTTGCGCAACATAATGACATGTGTGGTGTGCAGTGGCAAGCTCATAGCCTTGGGATTTAGCACTTTGAATGCATTGTGATCACGTGAACATCGCGACCATCATCAGCGAGGGTGGGAGAGAAAGTTAAGTGGCAACATGATGAACCACCATGTTAAAATAGAGGAGGCTCATATGTGAGGGTATTGAGTCAATCCTTAAAAAAATGGTTACGCTTATTTGGCTAGCACATAATATATTGTTTCTCCCGTTGCAACGCACAGTCATATTTGCTAGTTATACATAATCGCCCCATTATCATGGATACTTTTTTTGAATAAAATTTTCATGGATATTTCTTGCGGGGTGCCATTATGAGGATTAACATAGTCCCACTAGACCGATCTGACCTGCGGCGTCGTAATTGGAAGGGGCACATTAGCTGGCTGTCCCTTTGCCGCAATTGGAACTAGCTCATGGGCTGCGAAATTGGCCCCGACAGCTAAACGCAGCAAGTTATTTAGGCGGCAAGTTGGGCACCCAGCCGTGGAAAGGAGATCCGCGCGCGGGGGAGCGCGGCTGATCTGGCCACTACGTGACAGCCATCGTCCGATCAGGAGGGATTCCTTAATCCTTAAGCACCGATCTGCGCCGGTGCGCCGGCCGAACAATTCGGCCGGTCGCATCGTGAACGTACGATACGTTTCATAATAGCCGCACGATTTCTTCTTCTTTAACTGTTTCGTTGGTAAAAAAAAGAAGCCATGGCGTCATTCCGAGTGCCCCGTGATCTACCGTACGCCAGCCAGCTCGCCGGCCGCCCACGTCGCCGCCAGCCGCCGCCCTCGTCCCCACCGCCGTCATCCTTGTCGTAGCCGTCCGCCCTTGTCCCGCCGGCCGTCGTCCTCGTCGCAGCCATCCACCCTCGTCCCCGCCGCCGACGTCCTCGTCGCAGCCGCCCGCCCTCGTTCCGCCGGCCTCGTCGCAGCCTTCCGCCCTCATCCCCGCCGGCCACCGTCCTCATCGCAGCCGTCCGCCCTCGTCGCAGCCGGCCGGTGGTCGGGGAGCTGCAACCTGCACGGGGACGGTGCAACAATAGACGGCCGGCGAGCTGCAACCGCGTTGTCGTTGTCAATGTTGGAACCAGCGGCGCAAAAAGCTGCAATCGGCAAACGATTTTGCTACATCCATCACGACGGAGCTGCGACCCGGCGACGACGGTGACATTTTTGCTGCAACCGTCATTGGATTTTGCTACCGGCGAGGGAATTTGCTACATCCATGGTGGCGGAGCTGCGACGGCGACGACCATTTTTTTTTTGTTTTGCTGCAACCGTTGGTGATTTTTGCTACTACCGACGAGGGAATTTGCTACATCCATGGTGGCGGAGCTGCGACGGCGGCGATCATTTTTTTGTTTTGCTGCAACCGTTGGTGATTTTTGCTACTACCGGCGAGGGAATTTGCTACATCCATGGTGGCGGAGTTGCGACGGCGGCGACCATTTTTTTTGTTTTGCTGCAACCGTTGGTGATTTTTGCTACTATCGGCGAGGGAATTTGCTACATCCATGGTGGCGGAGCTGCGATGGCGGCGACCATTTTTTTTGTTTTGCTGCAACAGTTGGTGATTTTTGCTACTACCGGCGAGGGAATTTGCTACATCCATGGTGGCGGAGCTGCGACGGAGGGGGGGGGAGGGTGGAGGAGGAGGCGCCATGGCGACGAGCTTCGGAGGAGAGGATGAGAGAGTGCAACCACAACGCAAGCATCTGAGGAGAGGACAAGGACGCGGCCATGGCTGGGACAAAGAAACGAACGGGTGAGGATGGGCATCGGGGAGAAGATAATGTTGTGTGGCAAAAAAAATAAAAATGCGTGGGCCTACCTGTTGGGCAACGCAGCAGAAAACAAAAAATTTCCGACCTACGTACCAGCCCAGGATCACTATGGAGACTGCATACAAGGTTTGATCTGTTTCGTTACCGACTCGTAGCGCAGCGGAAGTAGAGTCGATGACGATCGGCGGTGCAGATCCCCGCAGCTAGGATTTACAACCTCCCAACCGCGAGGATGTACTCCCACGTCAGCTCACCGGACGGATCTCCGGGCAGCCCTTCGGGAGGCATCGGGACAGTCCCTCGGATAGTCCCACCGGACGGATCCTCGGACAGCCCTTCGGGAGGCCCCTGGACAGTCCCTCGGATAGTCCCACCGGACGGATCCTCGGACAGCCCTCCGGGAGGCCTCTGGACAGTCCCTCGGATAGTCCCACCGGACGGATCCTCGGACAGCCCTCCGGGAGGCCTCACGGACAGCCCTTCGGGCGGGTCACTCGGACAGCCCTTCGGGAGGACACCCGAAACACAAACTGTAACTCGGACAGCCCTTCGGGAGGCACTCTCGAACTAAGACCGAAACTACGATCTCTCTACAGAGTTGCACACATACGGTGTCATCTATCCGGCAGGGCTTCGCCGTCCAGAACTAGTTCCCACCGGAACCCAGACAGCCTTTCGGCTCTACGAAACTATTTCGCTGGGAGGGAGAGAGAAGCCAGAAATGTCATGGCATGTGTATGTGAGAGCAAGGATGTAGCATATGGGGCTGCCTCCTCCCCTCTATTTATAGGAAAAACAAGGGGTAGGATGGGCATATCCAAAATGCCATGTCATCCCAAAATATCTTGGGAAGATATTTGTGGAAAGCCAACTTCCAACCATATCCATAAATCTGATTTCACTATTCACGACGACATTTTTCAACGTCTGATCGAACTGAAAATATTCATGTGGGCTTAGAACATTTCCAGTACCCACCAAAATAATTTTCAACGCGAGCCGGAACAATTCCGGTTTAGTGATTTTCATCTGCGAAAAGCATCTGAAGCGGTTTCGGCAGCTCCGGAACATTTCCGGTTTTCATTCCGGAAAATTCCAGAAAGTTTCCAGAATGATTCTGGCACCCTCCAAGAATTATCAGGCATGTGCCGAAACCAATTTGACTTTATGGTGTACTCCGAAACAACTTTTCGGTTTAGTGATTTTCATCTGTGAAAAGCAACTAAAGCGGTTCCGGCAGTCCGGAACATTTCCGGTTTTTGTCTCTGAAAAATCTCAGAAGTTACCGGAACAATTCTGGTACCTTCCAATAATTTCCAGGCATGTGCCGAAACCAATTTGACTTTATGGAATACCCTGAAACAACTTTTCAGTTTCACCGGAACTATTCCGATATCCTCTCCGGAACGTTTCCGTTTCGTCCGAAACTTTTTCGGTGAATTTCTCTCAGACTCCCCGTCTAGTATTCAGCAGATAGATGACCCTTAAGCGTGTGACCCTATAGGTTCGGTGAAGTATAGACATGACCCGAAACACTTTCCGATCAATGATCAACATCGGAGCCGTGGACACCCATATTGACCCCTATACCCACACGAATGAATATTCGAGTGAACCTCCAGTTGCCGTGTGCTATTCCTGTTGCTTCGCGATATGTTACAAATACCCGAGGTGAGACATGTAGGCATCCCCGTGGATCAACAACTTGTCCACTATGCCAGTTACCTCGTTACCGGTATTGTTCTCTTTTCTCGTTCCCGTGTTCCGGCATCCCCGTGATCAAATCACAAAGTGTCTGGCCAGATGATGATGGATACCGTAACACCGAGAGGGCCCAGAGATATCTCTCCATCGTCGGAGGAGCAAATCCCAATCTTGAGCTATCAAGTTACTTGACATACTTTTCCATGAACCCGTAAGCCGCCGTAATAGCCACCCATTTACGGATGACGTTTAACAAACCCCAAAGTTCATGAAGCAAGCATGAAGAAACTCGATACTCTCATGGTCTAAGGAATCATGCAAACATTAACCATCTCTGTGTTATTAACCATTAACTAATGACGAATGTATCTCATAGCATAACATCAATTCGGGTCGATTCAACACAAGTGTTCTACCAACAATTGTGCCCTCAAAATTGCCGGCGTAGTCATGCCCATGATCAGGAAAACAGGATCATCATGCAATACTTGAGCCAGTCATAGAGGCTTGACTAGGAATACTTTTTACCGTTTATTATCCCACACGTGCACATGAGTTTCCCTCCAAGCCTCGTTTTATTTGCAGACTCGAGAATCATTGCAATTATAGCATGGAACATAAACATAATTATGAACAGGGAGATAATCAATAACATTTATTATTGCCTCTAGGGCATATCTCCTACAGACTCCCACTTGCACTAGAGTCAATAATCTAGTCAATGCTAATGCACTTTACACCTATGGCATACTGGTGTAAAATATGCTTCGCATGTGGTATAGCCTGATGTCCAACGGATCTGACGACTTCAGCTCCGTGTGTAACTTTGCATATCCCCGCGTTTTCACGCTTTCACAAAATTCATATTTTGTGTGGACTTGGCTTTGCATATGTGTGAATCATTGGTCGAAACCTGATTCCTCAGACTGAGCTATGGAGCAACTATCTGCAATAGTGTCCCATAGACCAAAGCCATCTTGGAACCATACTAAGTTCATGAATGAACTATATGATTCAACAACTTCTTTGTCGCTTCTTAAGCATCAACATACTTAGCCTTTGTTATAGAATTCGCCACAGTATCTTGTTTGGAACAATTTCCAACTACCGTGCCACCATATTGTGTATCACACAAAACCCTCAATTTAAATCGAAAATCGCATGGAGCATTGATGAAGACTGTATCGATGTAATCACTTACAACGAGCACTTCATAATCTCTACTTGCGAGAAAACATGTCATCAGCACTACTCTTAGCACTTAATGACATCTTTCACTGTTGTCCCATGATCAGTACTTTGATCACTATGGTATCTATACTCGCAACAACTTTGGAGTATTGGACATATCTGATTGTTTTTACATACCATGGAATACATGATTAATCCAAACACAAGAGTGTGTGGAATCACCATCATGTATTTTACTCATCAGTGTTTTGGGACACCGAGTCTTGCAAAAACTCTTTCCATGTGACTTCGGCAAGAATCACTCCTTGGCGTTTTAAATGCTAAAAGGTTTTAGCATCTTGTCAATATGTATTCATTGCTTAGCCCCATTAGGTAAATCTATCTCCATAGATCATCATGCCTAATATTGAGGCTATTTAGCCTAAGCACTTCATTGAAAAACTATTTTCAAATGAAGTCCTAATTCGTGTCAAGAAAATTTATTTCCAATTAACAATGTGTTAAGTACACAAGGTTTTTTAGAAATATTATTATGCTCCCACTTACTTTCTTGAATCACAAGCATCTTCGATACCCATTTGATGAAGTCAAACCCCCTTGACCATTTCATCAAAAACGAAGATTCCAACTCCACTTTGCTCTCTTCTGTCCATCGCTGGAACTCTGAAGTTTGCATACTTACTAGCATCCTCTGGATCGACAAATTACTTTGGACTGTATCACATACAAGTCCTAGGTTTCATTTCCATCAGATGGAAATCTTTTTGTCATCCATGTTTCATATCTCATGATTGAAATATGTATTAATTGCTAGTTCAACCCAAACCGACTTCAAGCATCGCTACGGTGAGACAATCTCATCGTAGTCAACTCCTTGAACTTGTTATGGCAACAAGTCGAGCTTTATGGATAAAACATTTTATCCGTATCAGTTTTTAGTTCCATAAATATTCGTTAGACTCTAAGTCTTCCGAAAGGTGTATTAAGATTTTAATCTCGAATCACTTATATGGAAACTATCTCGGATTGTATTGGCATTTAGCCAATTCCGGAGTCAGGGCCCATCAACGCTTCCTTGTGTATTGTAGGTATACTGTTGTCTAACAACAATATCTCGTTTGCGCACCTGATAGGTTTGCACGAGCTTTGCCTACGTGGTTCAGCTGCAAGTTCGACCGAAGTCCATACATCTCATGTAGAGGCTTCCGTATCAGTCGCAGTAGGAAACTCCGGAATCACTTCCAAGGTTCCTTTCCTTTGACCTGATGACGAAGATACTGGTTATCTCGTCGAGTTGCACTGTCCTCCCACTCACCTTTTGTAAGAACTATTCTCTTTAAAAGCATACCGTTTTGCGGCAAAAATCCTTTGCCTCGGTATAGTGGTGGGGAAATACCCAATGACTTGGGATAACCTTACAAAGTAGCACTTGTCTGATTTGGAATAGGTTTGTAACCTTTTACACAAGCCCCATATTCCAAATGTTAAGAAAAGTTTTAACATGGTTGGGCGTACCATACCATGACGTCATTTCAACTGACCTGATGGATCTCTTTTCAGTGTAAAAACCGCAGTCTCTAAAGCATTACTTTAAAAGGGATAATGGCAATTTTATTTATGTCATCTTTGATCTTACCATGTCATAAATGGTTCGATTACATCTTCACGGACTTTCCACTTGCAGTGGTGTTCTGGGAGGTGTAAGTTATGAAACTCTTTTCACAACTCATCAGACATTCGCTAAACTTGTAACTCAAATATTCCTTTCTGCAATCGAATTGTAGAAACATAATTTTCTTGTTACAATATTTTCTTCTTCATTTTGAAAACCTTTCGAATGATTTCAAAAGATCCAGACTCATGTCTCATCAAGTAAATATCCATATATCTACTTGAGTCATTTCTGAAGATAGATAAATCCACTACTTGCAACAACATTTATTGGACTACACATCATAATGTATGATCACCAATATGTTCTATGCTCGTTCCTTATGGCCTGGGAACGGTATTTCAGTCACTTCACTTTTCAGAGGAAATTTGCAAGTGTCAGATGATTCAAAATCAAACGACTTCAAAATCCATCATAATGGAATTTCCATGCGGGTTTCTCCAATGTGACCAAATGCAGTGCCACACTTGTGTGGTATTCTTTTAGTCTTGCGACATTTAGCGTCAGTGTTTATGGATGTATCATATTACCATCAATATTCATAGCATACATCCCATCCTGTATGGAAGCATGGCCCTTCATGTTATTCATAACACCGAACATCATAAGTTCTCTTATGAACAACCTTCTTGCAAGATACCTTATGCAAAGGGCTAGAGTGTGAAACTCTAAAATGAATTATGAAAGTAAACCCAGAGGTAATGTATTAATATCAATATTCATAACATACATCTCATTCATAATGAAAATATGGCCCTTATGTTATTCATAACATCGAACATCAAAAGTTCTCTTATGAATAACCTTCTTGCAAGATACTTTATGCAATGGGCTAGAGTGTAAAACTCTAAAATGAATTATGAAAGTAAATACATAGGGAATACACCGTTGGAAGGTATAGTAACATTTACTATGTTCCCTGCGTGTATCTAAACCTCATTCCTGGCTAGTCTTTCAGGCCATAGTAGTTCTTCAATCGAGCTGCAACAGAATGCAATCGAGCGGGTATCTTTGTGATTTACTCACAATACCCAAGAATTAGTGATTAACATGTTTAACCATAATTCCTAAGAACTATATCTTTGACCAGCCTTCTTTACATCAAAAACTTGTATGACATTCATACATGAGCTGGATATTCCAGTCTTCTTTCCTTTTGCCATTATACTTCTAACAGTTTAACTTTCAGTATTTCTCCTACTCTCAGAAGAAGCACCCAACTTAAGAGTGGCGATAGCCCCGGACTTCCTAGGCGTGAAAGTTTCACTAACACCCTTCGGACACTTCCTTTCTCTTTAAGTTATTGTTTTATTCACCATCATCATATGACTCGCGTTCTTCTGGATCCCTCTCTTATCAGTCTAATGCATAGTAAACTCCTTTACTAACAGTTTGCAAACAAATATTGCTTTGGATATCTCATATCTTTTAGCTTTTGTCTATCTCTGAAAATGATTTTCAGATTCCATGAATATCACATAACTATCCAAACTTTTGAAGTTCGGGTCTCATGGAAGCAAACGCATTGCACTTGACTAAAACAGAATTCTAGCTTTTGGATCGAAGGACGAGAGTCACATGATCCATAGCATTAGCGGGAGAATACCGAAAGTATGCGATAGGACAAAGTCCTTCTCGGCACTCTAGAGGACAATCCTCACATTACGTTACCAGCCGTAAAGTTTTAACCAGATATTTAACAGCTATTCAATTTTAATAGGGAAGGTGGAAACGCGAGCCATTATTCTACAACTATTATGCAAACCACACTTAGATAGTGTTCAAAATTAATTGCACTGAGAATTAAACAAGTTAATTCTATAATGCGCTCCCACTCAAATCAATATCTCTCATAATTGATTGTGAGCGATTCAAGATCCAAATTACAATTCAACGCCAAGGATGTATCCATCTCAAGTGACGAGAATTGCAATCGGTAGGCCAACTTGCCAATCACATCTCTATGTGACTCTTGTTCATCTTTCGATGCGTGTGTTCCGAGCTCATGACTTTCATGCCTGAACGTCAAGACAACCAAGTGATCTCGCTGCGAGGTCTCAACTCACCCGCCTCACACATCCCTAATCGTTCGTACCCATGTATCCATGTGATACCCCGAAAAGTTAGGTGCCGTGACGGTGCTACACTTGGGAGAACACTAACTACTTGATATTTTTGTGAGAGATCACCCTAATAAAAGCGACTACCGCGCAATCAAAAGGGTGCATCATAAGGGATAAACATCTCAGGCAATTCATAATAGCAAGATATGGTATAGCCCTTTCTGACGGAGAACTCTTGTATTTCTTCGTCTCCGGCATTCGCGTCGGTGTTCACCTTCGCGAAGATTGCCACCACCTTGTCGATGCACCAGATAATATTGCTATCTCTATAGCTAATAAAATAAGTGCATTACTTAAGGTTGACACGCAGGTCATTAAAGTGACAATCATATGGCTCCAGCCATCATGCCGAATCATGACACGCAGGTCATGTTAATTTACATCATATAGTCATCTCATACATAATCGAATTAATATGAGCACTGCTATACCACATCATATGCACATGCAAACCATCCTGCAAAACCAAGTTAGACGCCTCTAGTTGGTTTATGCAAATTTCATTTTACGTGGCTTCTAAGGTTTCGAACAAACCGAAGCTACCTACGTATTATCATCAAGTATGATAATTCAAGTCGCTAGATTAACATCGCGGGGTGTATGAAACACGAGATAATTAAATCTCGAGCCCCATACTAAACTTCGTCATACGCATGACCCCCGTGCAGATCATATCTGCAATGCCCTTTCATCTGCGAATTTCATCTTTCTTTTGACTATGGCGGAACCCAAAGAACTGAAGCACTTCGTTGATCAATCAGGATCGCGGATTGCCAGAACTTTGTGAAATTCCACCATACTGTCTCGAGATTGAGCAAACGCAAATTCTAGGGAAGCAACAAGAACATCGGGTAACAGACTTCATCTGTCACCCGCACAAATAATTTTCAGCAATAGAACTCATCTACTACCTAATTATATTGTGCAACACCCATACATCTCATGTATTCTAGATCGTAACCTGCATCTTCGCATAGCACGGCTCTTGATGCCACTGTTGGGCAACGCAGCAGAAAACAAAAAATTTCCGACCTACGTACCAGCCCAGGATCACTATGGAGACTGCATACAAGGTTTGATCTGTTTCGTTACCGACTCGTAGCGCAGCGGAAGTAGAGTCGATGACGATCGGCGGTGCAGATCCCCGCAGCTAGGATTTACAACCTCCCAACCGCGAGGATGTACTCCCACGTCAGCTCACCGGACGGATCTCCGGGCAGCCCTTCGGGAGGCATCGGGACAGTCCCTCGGATAGTCCCACCGGACGGATCCTCGGACAGCCCTTCGGGAGGCCCCTGGACAGTCCCTCGGATAGTCCCACCGGACGGATCCTCGGACAGCCCTCCGGGAGGCCTCTGGACAGTCCCTCGGATAGTCCCACCGGACGGATCCTCGGACAGCCCTCCGGGAGGCCTCACGGACAGCCCTTCGGGCGGGTCACTCGGACAGCCCTTCGGGAGGACACCCGAAACACAAACTGTAACTCGGACAGCCCTTCGGGAGGCACTCTCGAACTAAGACCGAAACTACGATCTCTCTACAGAGTTGCACACATACGGTGTCATCTATCCGGCAGGGCTTCGCCGTCCAGAACTAGTTCCCACCGGAACCCAGACAGCCTTTCGGCTCTACGAAACTATTTCGCTGGGAGGGAGAGAGAAGCCAGAAATGTCATGTCATGTGTATGTGAGAGCAAGGATGTAGCATATGGGGCTGCCTCCTCCCCTCTATTTATAGGAAAAACAAGGGGTAGGATGGGCATATCCAAAATGCCATGTCATCCCAAAATATCTTGGGAAGATATTTGTGGAAAGCCAACTTCCAACCATATCCATAAATCTGATTTCACTATTCACGACGACATTTTTCAGCGTCTGATCGAACTGAAAATATTCATGTGGGCTTAGAACATTTCCAGTACCCACCAAAATAATTTTCAACGCGAGCCGGAACAATTCCGGTTTAGTGATTTTCATCTGCGAAAAGCATCTGAAGCGGTTTCGGCAGCTCCGGAACATTTCCGGTTTTCATTCCGGAAAATTCCAGAAAGTTTCCAGAATGATTCTGGCACCCTCCAAGAATTATCAGGCATGTGCCGAAACCAATTTGACTTTATGGTGTACTCCGAAACAACTTTTCGGTTTAGTGATTTTCATCTGTGAAAAGCAACTAAAGCGGTTCCGGCAGTCCGGAACATTTCCGGTTTTTGTCTCTGAAAAATCTCAGAAGTTACCGGAACAATTCTGGTACCTTCCAATAATTTCCAGGCATGTGCCGAAACCAATTTGACTTTATGGAATACCCTGAAACAACTTTTCAGTTTCACCGGAACTATTCCGATATCCTCTCCGGAACGTTTCCGTTTCGTCCGAAACTTTTTCGGTGAATTTCTCTCAGACTCCCCGTCTAGTATTCAGCAGATAGATGACCCTTAAGCGTGTGACCCTATAGGTTCGGTGAAGTATAGACATGACCCGAAACACTTTCCGATCAATGATCAACATCGGAGCCGTGGACACCCATATTGACCCCTATACCCACACGAATGAATATTCGAGTGAACCTCCAGTTGCCGTGTGCTATTCCTGTTGCTTCGCGATATGTTACAAATACCCGAGGTGAGACATGTAGGCATCCCCGTGGATCAACAACTTGTCCACTATGCCAGTTACCTCGTTACCGGTATTGTTCTCTTTTCTCGTTCCCGTGTTCCGGCATCCCCGTGATCAAATCACAAAGTGTCTGGCCAGACGATGATGGATACCGTAACACCGAGAGGGCCCAGAGATATCTCTCCATCGTCGGAGGAGCAAATCCCAATCTTGAGCTATCAAGTTACTTGACATACTTTTCCATGAACCCGTAAGCCGCCGTAATAGCCACCCATTTACGGATGACGTTTAACAAACCCCAAAGTTCATGAAGCAAGCATGAAGAAACTCGATACTCTCATGGTCTAAGGAATCATGCAAACATTAACCATCTCTGTGTTATTAACCATTAACTAATGACGAATGTATCTCATAGCATAACATCAATTCGGGTCGATTCAACACAAGTGTTCTACCAACAATTGTGCCCTCAAAATTGCCGGCGTAGTCATGCCCATGATCAGGAAAACAGGATCATCATGCAATACTTGAGCCAGTCATAGAGGCTTGACTAGGAATACTTTTTACCGTTTATTATCCCACACGTGCACATGAGTTTCCCTCCAAGCCTCGTTTTATTTGCAGACTCGAGAATCATTGCAGTTATAGCATGGAACATAAACATAATTATGAACAGGGAGATAATCAATAACATTTATTATTGCCTCTAGGGCATATCTCCTACACTACCCGTGTCCAACGGAGGAAGGGGGTCACCAGGCGCATGATCGATAGCGATCGCACGACCCGCGCAGGACCGGCCGAAAGCTTCGGCCGGTGCGCCGGTAGTAAACGTTTCCCTTAATTTAATGACGGTGATTCCGACCGAAAAGCGACTATCCAGCACTTCTCACAGGGATCCACCACGGAACACCAACTGTTCCGGTGTTCTTCTGGATCAAAAAATAAAAATAAAAATAAACTGTTCGAGTGTTGGATCAGCGTTTCCCGTCCCAGAATCGAGTTTCGCAGAAAGCCAACGCGAAAGAGCCCTGGCGCCTGATCCGTTCACACTCGAGTAAGTGCAAAGCTGCTGCTTGTTGGCGACGCCTCTTGGAACTTCAGCTGCTCTCAGGCTTTTCCGTTGGAGAGAAGTGGCTGCGATCACAAAATCTTTTGACAGGGTAAACGTGATTAGTTCTTCTGTTTCTGTAACCTCCGAGAGACCCACATCGACATCGTGGAGATGAGATTACTTAGAGCAGCGAGGTTTTACCTGGTCTTGCGAGAGCCAGGAACGTTTCCGTTGGAACTTTTCGAAAGTGAGGAATTAGAATGAGAGTATATATACGAGGTAAACTTTAGATGATGGACCAAGTTTACCACCCAACGAGTGAAAAGGCAATCTGTGGTTGAATGGTTAGAGGGACTGTGGTATCCCCAGCCCACCAGGGTTCAAATCCTGGTGCTCGCATTTATTCCTGTATTTATTTCAGGATTTCCGGCAATACGCATTCAGTGGGAGGAGACGTTCCCGTCGACGACGAGGTGCCTACGGTGACTTCGTAAATTTCAAGATGATATGCCGGCTCAGTCTCTCGGAGGTGCTCATAGGGGTAGGGTGTGCGTGTGTGCGTTCATAGGGGTGAGTGTATGCGCGTGTATATGAGCGCTTGCGTCTGTACTGTGTTAAAAAAAAAAACGAGTGAAAAGGCAAACGTAATTTTTTTTTGTGAAAAAGCACTTTTTTTTTACGGAAAGGCAATACTTTATTCACCAAATAACAGTTCATCGTCTGCTAACAATTTCATGATAAAGTTTGAAGGAGCGTCATTCCAAACATAAGGGTTATTCGCCCTTCCCCCATCTAGCTAATTCATGGGCTACATTATTCGACTCTCTAATACAATGCTCAATAGTAACCTTCCCGAAGTCTACTAAGATATTACGACAATCTTCTAGCACCGGCGCTGCCACCATGGATTGTCCTTCATTTTGATTAAGAGCATCTAACACCGTAATATTGTCCGTTCTCACCATAAAATTAGAGCATCCAATATTATGAGCTAATTTGAGTCCCTCGAGTAGCGCCGCTGCCTCGGCTGAGACGACATCAGCTACATTTTCCAACCTTGCCGTTGAAGCTCTTATAAAAATACCCCTGTGATCACGGATAATTGCTCCACATGCATCGATATATTCACCCTCTAAAAAAGATGCATCAACATTTAACACTTGTTGCCCTGCATGGAAAACCGGCCACTTATTGATTTTTGGAAAGACCTTGCTTGTCCCTGTTGCACGAGCATAGTGAAGGACCAACGCGATAACAGCAGGAGCTGTTCTTTCTTCATTTTGTACATCCTCGCCTCTGACTAGTGCCTTCTTTGCCACCAAAGATACCAACAAACAGTTGCGACAAGTTCTTGTAATTCGACCGGTCCAGTGTATGTTCGCTGGTACGAATCATCACATAATATAAACTATGCTCTAGACCTATCAGTCATAGTGGCAAAAGAGTGAAAAGGCACTTTGGTAGCGAATCAGCCTGAAGATTTCTTTTTTTGGGGCAAAATTTTGAGAGACATGAAGAAAAAACATTGAAAAAAGCAGAACAAAAGGTAACCGAACGACCCATTAAAGCCCAAAAAATAGGTCTACAGCAAAATCATCCAAACCCAATACGTACGTACGTGGCCACAACGGTCCACAGACAAGCAAGCTGAGCCCATATTATCCATACAGCCCATCGACCCGGCCTGCACCGACCTCGAGGCCCGAAGAGAGATAAGGGAAGCGGGACGTACCGAGAAATTAGAAACCCCAAAACAGCGACTAGATTTTCCCGGCCCGAAACAGCCAGGTCTCTCTCGCGCTCGCCTCTCTCCTCCTCGTCTTCGGCGGCGGCGACGGCGGCGGCGATGCTGTCCGGCGACGTTCCCCCGAACCAGACCGTATACTTCAAGAACCTCAACGAGAAGGTCAAGAAAGAAGGTATTCTTCACCCGGCCGCTTAGCGTCCCGCCGCGCCCGCTGGCAAAATCGCTCTCCTAAAACCCTAGCCTCCCGATCCAGGCTGTTGCCCGTCCGCGCCTCGCTTTTCGGTTCGTAGGATCTCTGTTGTGGACTCTCGACAGATGAAGCGTTCATAGTGTTAAAAAATGCTGGCCGTAGGAGCCGGTTGAACTGCCCGATTTTGGTCCCGTTTCGTGCTTTTGCTGGAACCCGTGTTTGGCTCACTCCGTCTCATCCTCTTAGGAATGTCTCGCTCTCTGCAAGCTGCGTCAGAGCTTTGAAGGGGCAAAATTATTGCCTCCCTCCACAGTACATATTTGTAATCTCCAAGTGGGCATGGTCTTATCTGTCTAAAGTCGAGTTTGCATAAACAGTAGTTCTGCTGTTTTAGGTTGTACTATGCTAGTAATTTCAGTTGGTTCGTGCTGTAACGTGTGTCAATCTTTCCTGCAGAGTTGAAGAGATCACTTTATGCATTATGCTCTCAGTATGGAAGGATAGTGGACGTTGTGGCCTTAAAAACTCATAAACTCAGGGGGCAAGCCTGGGTGGCATTCAGTGAAATTACAGCGGCCACCAATGCTTTCCGGGGCCTGCAGGACTTCGATTTTTACGGCAAAAAAATGGTGAAACATCTCCACTTTTGCTTCCAATGTCAAGGTGTTTCGTTTTAATTTCTATTCGCCGCGTTCTCTTCTGTGCATAAGAAGAATGGTGGGTACGTTTGGTCCGAGACAAGCAATCTATTTCTGATTATTATAAGTGGGCAATTTAGTCTTCCTATGGTGCTTAGATTTGCATTAGCAGTTTAGCACAACAATGCTCCACTTCAAAGTCTCCGCTGGTAAAATTTTGTACGACAGAGGCTTGCCCATGTGTGCTAACCCAGAGTTCTTTGCCTAACTGGCACAGTTATGGCGACTAGTTAGGTTGCCACAAATACTATGTCACTTGCCTAAGTTTAGCTATGAAGAAATTATACGTGATCCGTGAACAAAGCACGCCCGTAAAAAATACAGCACTGCAGCCTTCGTCTTTTACAATGTTTTGAGTTAACAGTTTGTAGAATAGTGTGGATAGACGATAGACGTTTTGTTCTTCAAATGGTGCTGGCATACACTTATTGCTTAGGTTATCCTGATATACTCTTTCAAGAATCATATGTCCAGATGATCTCTGACTAAATGCTGAAACACATGATCTTTATCTATCTAGTTGTTACTTCTATTTGAATCTATTGTTTTAACCTGTAAGTGAAACTGTGCCGCATTAACACACAAACAAAGTCAGTCTTAGCAATACCATGGTTGACAACTTACTTGTTTCCCTTCCCTTATGCAGCGGGTACAATACGCAAAAACAAAGTCTGACTGTTTTGCAAAAGCAGATGGTTCTTATGCTCCTAAAGAGAAAAGGAAGAAGCAAGAGGAGAAAGGTATTCTAATTGTAGTTTTTATTTATGTTTTTGGTCTAAACTCTACACAAAAACTGCCCGTTGAGATGATAACCTAGCAGCAATTCTAGTTGGATATGTTGGGTTAGTATACATCAGGGGAGCCAAAATGATGATAACTTCTACACTAGTGTGCATATTAGCTTGCTTTTCTGTTCTTGAAATCAGAACCTGCCATGTTAGAACATATAACTACTCCTATGGAGATTGACTCTGCTTTATTTAACCATTTAAGAAAAACTATAATTGGCCATTGAACCATGTAGTCTAATTTCAACTGTGATGTATGATAGCATCCACTTATACTCTGTTTTTTAAATTGGTGCCAATAACCCAATCACACCCTGATTTTGGGTGCCTTTTATTTGCATGTTATCATTCTCAGCAATTGATCTAATGCGGTGTCAGCAGGCGTGCTGATGCGTTTTAACATTTTGAAAATTTACCAAGGTGGGGAAATAACGTAAAATGACCACCCACCTTATCATGTGGCTTTACTACATCACCACATCTGTTTTCTCATCACCTCCCCTCGGCCCTCCTCCTTGTTGGCATGGTCAAATCTTGTGGTGGATCATACATGCTGCTGGTAAAGCCCCCACTGTGTGCTGCAGCGGCCTCTAGCTCCTATCCCTTACGCCCTCCACCCTGCCGCAACTCAACTCCTAGACTCCTTTGCGATGCCTAGGCAGTTTGGGTGCGAGCAGGTTCGCCGCCCGCCTAAAAAACCTTTGATTCTGCCAAGAATACTTGCTATCCATTCACTTGCCTCGCTCGCTGCCTCATTACACTGAGGCTACCAAAGCATCCTGTCAGCTTGGTTCCTGCCTCATTAGTCGTACTCCCTCCATCCATTTGTAGAAGGCCTAATTTTCAAATCTCTCGTACCAAGTCAATAGCATGGAAGTTGGAGCAAGTTTCAGGTGAAGATGCTGGCCAACCGGATCGCAACAATTAGTTGGCCAGGCCTACTTTAGCCGCCATTAAAATCTGCATGCATCACTTATTAATGCCTTGTTTCTCTCGCTTGGCTGCATGCGATTGCTAGGATTGGCTGCATGAGTGGATTAAATTGATTGAAGAGGCCATGCACGCCATACGAGAGGGAGGCATTAATGGCTATATGCTAATTAGGCCTAGTAATTTTGGAAAAACGAAATTTCGGGTTAGGCCCTTTATAAACGGATGGATAGAGTATTTTTTGTGTTTTCAACAATGTGAGATGGCATGGAATGCACGCCATTTCATTCGTGTAATAGTAATATCAGGTAAACAATAGGCAATTAAGGGTATTTCAGCACAACTTTCCGTAGACACCAGAGAGGGAGTGCAGGCGATCTGACTTCCCAGTGACACTAAGATGGATGTGCTCTGAATAGCTATGGGTCTTGGGTGTTGGTAGCTTGACGTTGTGAGTTGTGACAGCCCGAGACCGATTCTCCAGATGCCTTCCATATATTTTCGTTATAGCCGCGTTAATTATTTGTTTGTTGCATTCATCATGGCATCATTCACATTGCATCGACACTCCATTGCCGTCGTTTTCAAAGCTTGCATCCGTTCATAGTTGCCGCTTCACCCCGTTGTCGTCGTTGAACGTTCCGAGTCAGACTACACTTGCACGCGCCCGCGGCACCGCAAATAATTATTTTATAAGTGGGAATAAAACGTTCTCGGCATGGGTGGAAAGTTGGCGTCGTTGTTTTTAAGGCGTCCTGCCTTAGATGCTTAGGCGATAAGGTGCCCTGGCAGCGCCTTACAAATATGCCCGCCTTAGGCGCTTAGGCGTTCGCCTTGGGCGCCTAGGCGTCGCCTAGGCGCTAGAGTGGGTGGTGCTCGCCTTAGGTTGCCTTACTGCCTTATAAACAATGGTTGGCGTGCGGTCCTAATATATTTTAGGTAGACCGCCTGTCAAATTTTGTCACATTCGGAGGTCGTTTGATACCCGAACCGTTAGTCTATAGCGGCACTATAGCCGGTTCAATTGTCAGACGTTTTTCGTAAATAAACATTTTGCCGGGCTGGCCGTATTCCCTCTCATCTCAGCCCAAGGCCTTCTAGCACAACCCACTAGACCCACCTAAGACCTAGCCATCCTGAGGACGAGACGAAGGAGAGGTGCGGCAGGGGAGCGGCATGGTCTGGCGAGGCAGGTCGCCGGAGCGGGGCTGGTGGCGGCGGAGTTCGGTGAGGTCGAGCTTGGAGGCCCTTGGTGCTCGTGAGGAGCTTGGGCGGTCGGGCCTGCGATGGGCATGGGCGGGCCGGTGGCTGGAAGAGGCGAGGTGGTGGCTGGGGTTGGAGAGGATGGCGGCGGCACGGATCCCGAGGAGGGGTGTGGGTTTCCCAATAAGGAAGGGGTAGGCCTTCCTTATATAGGCAGGGATGCTAGGTTTTGGGGTTTGAGGGGGTTTTCGTTCCCTCCGGTCGCAATCGGATGACTCTGGCGATGGCCAGGTCTTGGGTGGGTCTAGTGGGCTGTGCTAGAAGGCCTTGGGCTGAGATGAGAGGGAATACGCCAGCCCAACAACATGTTTATTTACGAAAAACGTCCGGCAATTTAACCGTCTATAATGCCGCTATAGATTAACGGTTCGGGTATCAAACGACCTTCGAATGGGACAAAATTTGACAAACGGTCTACCTAAAATAATATTAGCACCGCACGCCAACTTTTAGCCTATCCCGAGAACGTTTTATTCCCACTTATAAAATAATTATTTGCGGTGCCGCGGGTGCGTGCAAGTGTGGTTGGACTCGGAATGGTCAACGACGACAACGAGGTGAAGTGGCAACTACGAACGGATGCAGGTTTTGAAAATGACGGCAACGGAGTGCCGATGCAATGTGAATGATGCCATGATGAATGCAACAAACAAATAATTAACGGGGCTATAATGAAAATATATGGAAGACATTTGGAGAATCGGTCTCGGGCCGTCACAGACCAGAGCGCATTCAGTAACCTAGAACCTAACTCATCTTTGATGCCATTGTTACTGGACTCGTCGTGGGCGCTAGAACTATTCTTGTGCGCCGCTCTACCCGAAGAGTGGTTCTGGAGAGAAAAGGGATGTATGCAGATGGCCATGACTGTTGTTGGGTCCTGCCATTCCTTTATATTGATTTCTGATTTAATTTAAGACACGTGTTATTGACATGCATGCCTTGTAAGCGCGAGAAAGTATCTGGTAAAAACCAAGTTACAACAGAAACTCCGTGAAAACCAGGTTTATTTTCTTTTGAGAATTCTAAAAAGAACTGTATGTTTCAAAGGAATACTATTGAATTTTAACTTCAAACTGATCCATTTGGGGGGTAAGGAACCAAATCATTGCCGAATTTGTTTTTCCCTATCTCCCAAATGAATTTTATTTTGTATTTGAAATTTTAGATGTTTATAGAACATTACCTCCCCATCATATTTTGTTTCAGAATTTTTGGTAGCTTGGGAACATGTTTTTTTCTTGGTTTTCACCGGTTTCCATTGTAACTTAGTTACCACCGGATATTTTCTTTGTATAAGCACATATCTATGGATGCCACCATAGTCAATAGAACCGATGATTATAAGACGCGGTAAATTTAGAACAAGGGTGTTTTGCGCTCGCACTTCAACTGTTGTAGGTGACGAAATAGATGGTATCATACGTCAGGTTGAAAAACTTGAAATGAGATGACTAGAATAGTTCAATGGGCATAACGTTGCACTTCTTCCTTATCTTACTGTTTGAAATGTTCAAAAGTGTGTATTTATATATTTTCCATTGCCTCTTATTCCTCATTTAGCTGCTGAGAAAAAACGGCGAACTGAAGATGGACAACAACCTGGCGCTAATGCTCCTGTTGCCCCAAGCAATGGAACTGTAAGTTCTTGGTTTAATGCTCCTGTTTGAAATGTTCAAAAGTGTGTATTTATATATTTTTAAATGCATCACGTCTAGCTCTGCAGACCTCGTTATTATTTGTAGTTGCTCCTTGTCTGAAGGGTGTAAATTGTACCTTACCAATTTTTGGCTATGAACAAAATATCGGTCTTTGTTGACGAGGGCCAATTTTTTGGCATGCCAATGCTCCTTTCCCAAGTCTAGTTCATTTTTAGCCAGTGTTGGCCAGTCCATAGCAAGCAACCTTGGGCACCAGTCAAGCACACTCGCAGTTTTGGCCTCGGTAAAATGTTCCTTTGACAATATATAGCCCTAAAAGTTTGTAGTAGTTGAGCTGCAAGTTGGTGCTGATATTGTATTCTGTTATGTTTCACTAGGGCACCAGGCCTGCTCGAAAGCTGATACGGTTGCATACCTAAGCGTTATAGCAGAAACTAATCTTAATTGAGCTGGTTGGTCTACTTGAGTCATGGATTAAGTTGAAATATTTTCGGTGTCTTCGAGTTGGAACATAGTCTTGTCGTACGTCCCATTCACTATATTAATTTGTGTTTAGGTATCTTAGCTCACCAATGCCGTGAGCACTCTGCCTTTACTGACCTAATCCTACACAGAGATATTCAACTTTCTTAACTGTTCCTAGTCATGCCATGCTCATACTGTCCTGTTAACTGGAGAGTAGTTAGTAAGATACCATATCTTGCTATCCTCAATAATCTTTGCTGAATGCAGCATCGCCTTCATGAATAAATATATATATGAACAGAACCAACTACTAGCGTACTTATTAGTTTGAGATTAACATTTTGTGGAGCACAAAATTTGATATACAACCTTGAGATTCTTTTTGAAGTAATTTTGTTAACCTTTTCTACTTCGGTGCAGGGTCATCAACCTTCTCGTTTTGCCAAGCCTCCACAAGAGCCAGCCGCTCCGCCGAACAACATCCTCTTCCTCCAGAACTTGCCGGACCAGACGACGAGCGTGATGCTCCAGATCCTGTTCCAGCAATACCCTGGTTTCCGGGAGGTGCGGATGATCGAAGCCAAGCCAGGGATTGCTTTTGTGGAGTACGAGGACGAGAACCAGTCTATGGTTGCAATGGAAGCCCTCCAGGGCTTCAAGATCAGCCCAGAGAACCCAATGGCTATCTCATACGCCAAAAAGTGAATGATCCACAGATACCCGAACCGGCCCAAAAAAAATCTGTAACTGTAAGATTTTCAACCCTAAGCTTTGAAGCTGCTGACCCTGTATTTCTTGGAAGTGACTTGCTTGTTGTTTAAGAAGTTAAAAGTATCTGCTACTTTAAATCAGGTTTGGCTGTACGCTTTCGTATGAACCCTGTTATTGTCATTGTCATGTCAGGTATCATGGGCTATGTAGGCTGCATGATCTTTTTATCTTCAAATACAGTGGTAGGAGAAGTTAACAAGACATGGAGGTACCCCTCGCTTAAAAGGCAAGAGAAAATCATCAGGCCTATCTATCTAGTCCATGGTCAGAGATGAATGAATGAGGTGTATATTCCATAATATATATTTTCGGCAGAAATCAGAAGTGTCTATCTCAGTAGTTGCCGGCATGATGTCTGATGGTTGAACAAGTATTTTAGTGGTGGGATGGTAGGTTTGGTGGCCTGTTTTTAGTTTAATGGAAGGCGTGCGTGCCGCCTTGTACCACTACTGCTCCTACTGTTTAGCAATTATGGGATTGCTGTTGCATTCGTGGCCCTCAAATTAGGTGCGTATCTCCCCAGTCGCCGCCTTGTATGAGTAGCTTTGAAGTCGAAGGAAGAATGTAGTAGTATGTGTGCATGCATGGTCGACATGTTTCTTTCTACTCTCCGTTCCGAAATATAAGTCTTTTTAGATTTAGAGATTTCAATAGGGGCTACATACGGAGTAAAATGAGTGAATCTATACTCTAAAGTATGTCTACATATATCCGTATGTAGTCTTCTAGTGAAACCTCTTAAAAGACTTATATTTAGGAACGGAGGGAGTAGTTTCTAGTGGAGGAAGGTGGCCGGTTGGGCATGCTAAAATTCCTTTCCTTTGTTAAAGGAAATAGTGGCTCTGTGTTTGTGCTCGCTCGTGCAACCTATGCTGGTCCTACGCCTATGGTGGCTGTTTTTTTTTTTTTTTTTTTTTTTTTTTTGCACACAGTACAGACGCAAGCGCTCATGTACACGCGCATACACTCATCCCTATGAACGCATACACGCACACCCTACCCCTATGAGCACCTCCGAAAGCCTGAGCCGGCATATCATCTTGAGATTTACGAAGTCACCGTAGGCGCCTCGTCGTCGACGGGAACGTCTCCTCCCACTAAATGCGTATCGCCGGAAATCCTGAAATAAATCCAGGAATAATGCAAGCATAGGCTACAGACAAGGCGTTTGTGGGGTTGGGGAATTTGTAGGGTGTTGTGGTTGGGCTTGGGCACCCGTTTTGTCCTGTCAAAATCGTAACGAAATCTTGTAGCGTAGTACTGCCCTTGTGAGCCGTGTCTTGGTCGTGTAACGACATCATGTGACGCGTAAAAGGCGCCACCTAGCTGGTTTTTGCCCTGTGACCGTTGTCTCGTTGGATTTGGATGTCCAGATTCTTATCTTACGGGATTAAACATGCGCTTGTAGGTGAAAAATCTGAATAGTCACACGGATGAGGAGCCGTGTGAGTAAATTTTGCTCTGCGCAAGTGCAGGGGCGATCATGGGAAGCTTGGCGTTGGCACCCGGCAGTTAAAACTGCCTTTGCAAAGACGGCGTGGAAAGTCATTCCGAAAACCACCTTCGAATTCAGTCACGCAGTGAAGGGGGTCACACTTAACAGGTTCCGCTATAGTACTACTACCACCAAGCAACATTGACTCATCGTGCATTAACAAGTTCACATGATGCGCTAGCCCGGGTATGGGCGGGCCCCTCTCGTTGCCGCGGAGAGCAAACCAAGAGAGAGAAACAGCGCAATTAACCGGCCCCTTTAATCTCGCTCCCTCCCCTGAGACTTCATCTTTTCTCTCCCTCTCTGCTTATGCGCTGTGCGCCCTGGAAGTACGAGAAAGAGACAGGCACAGGGAAAAACAGAAAGGCCACCGCCGCGAACAACACCGGCCACGCCAAACCTTTTCAGGCTTACATTTAGCCAAGCCAATCCTAAAGTGTAGGAGGATCATCCTAGAGCTCTGCGCTCCTGCCCGAGCCACCGGGATCGGCAAGCAACAGAGAAAAGCTGCCATTGCTGCCGCTGCCGCAGGAGCAGCAGGAGGCGGGAGGGGAGCTCCCGGCCGGAGCAATCAAGAAGGACAATGCCCCTGTCGAGGCACACGGTGGCCAACGAGTACTCCCTCGGCGGCCGCGACCTCTACAAGCGGGCCGACCAGCACGACCCCGAGGCCGTCCTCGATGCCGTCGCCACGGCCGGCCTCGTCGGCCTCCTCCGCCAGCTCGGCGACCTCGCAGAGTACGTCCCTTGCTGTCTCTTCCGAGTTTCTCTCTTCTTTTCTTTTCTTTTCTTTTCTTCCGTCGGAATCGGATGAATGAATTCTACTTCTTGCAAACATTTTTGGATTCTTATTTTTGCGCCATGAATCATCGGTATCGTTGGGTCAGTGGTGTTGACAGCGAGTAGATCACCTAATGCTCCTTTTGTTATGAGCAAATTCGGTGGTTTTCAGACCCTTTTTCGGACCAGCTAAACTAGGCGATTGATGTATGGATTAGCGCCCTTGACTTCGAGCTGGTTAACTGTTGTTGTTGATGGTCTTGTCATTGCTAGGCAACAGAGAGCAGTTTCTTTGTCTTGGTTGTGATCAAGCACTCTCTTGTCATCATATAACTTGCACTATTATTTTATCTTATGTTCCCATTCATGTACTGGTACAAAAAACAACTTTGATTATTGTATAGAGCCTCAAGGTTGAAGCAAAGGCAATACATTACTGCTCTAAAAGTAACCAAAGTTTGACCCCTAAGAATTTAGAATTACGACGTGCTGAATCACAAACTGTTCTTGGGATCGATGGAGACGATCATTGGCATTTCTGTTCTTCATCAACTTCTGATTTTCTTTCTTTTATGTTTTTTATTTATGAGAGGGGATCCCGTACAAGTAAGTGTACAACTCAGCTGTAGTATCCTTGTGTGTGGCTTCAATGTTTCAGAGGTTCTTGAATTGCACTTAAGCCACATCTTAGGACATACTAGTTCAATCGTCAGCGTTCTTTGTCTTAGGCTCCTTTTGGTGTAGCAGTGGCATTTACTCCTAATTAGTATAAGCACTTTCCTTCTGAGACGAGATTTCTGCAACCACTTAGATTTTCGCTATAACGTACGTACTAATATAATTATAGGCAGAGGCATCAGAATTCATAACTTGACGTCTTGACCATGATGCCATCATCTGTGAGCAGATTTGCGGCAGAGGTGTTCCACGGGCTGTATGATGAGGTGATGACTGCGTCGGCGCGGGGGCATGGGCTCGTGCTCCGGGTGCAGCAGCTGGAGGCAGAGTTGCCACTCCTGGAGAAAGACGTCTGTCAGAGAGATTACCTGTACATAGCTTCTAACAGGGGTGGGTTCAGCACAGAGCACAAACTTCCTGTCTGTAAACTTGCATCTTTCGACTGCTTGTAGTTTTTCTTCTTTTTGCTGCACTGGGATAACGTTGCCATGCAGGAGTTGATTGGCATGCGAACCTGAGGGTGGACCATGGGGTTGTGACGACAGGCGACACTCCTCGCTTCATCATGGATTCCATCAAGCAGTGCCATGGGCCTCCAAGATTGTTCATGCTTGACAAGTACGATGAGTTTCGGTCTTTTTTGAGTTGGAGGTGGTGAGGCAATGTACTCGTGTTTATGAATCGTGATCGTGTAAGTTTTCTCAACTTTCAGGTATGATATCGGCGGGGAGGGAACGTGCATGAAGAGATACTCAGACCCGGCCTTCTTCAAGACAGATTCCGCATGTTCCAGAATGCTGCAGGAAGAAATGAGAACAGAGAGAAGACTAATTAGAACCATGGTAATCCACTGTTAAACTCTAGCGCTTTTATTGCATGAGGTTCATATATGGTTCTTTCAGTTGTAATCTGGTTGATATAACCCTGCTTTGGCATATTTGAAGGATCCAGTGTATATCAGACAAAATCATGGACTGAAAGTTATCTTCAATCGTCCATTTTTAATTCAAAAGCTGCTTATCTAGAATGGATATTCAACATATTTTGTTCCTTTTGCAGGAGATCAGGCCGAACCTGCAGAATGCTGAGATTTTCAGACCTACTGATGGAGCCAACAATGACTCGAGGTACACCCCTAGGTCCCCCACAACAACTGCAAAAAAAAAAAAAAAAAAAAAAAAAAAAATCTTCTGTTCAGTGTGACTTGTTATTCTCTGTTAATTCCTTGTCAAACAAAGTAACCATTTCCAATGCATAGATTCAAGACTGATTTATCGGGTGAAGTTTTGGATGAAGTTCCGACAAGGCACCAGCGACTGAAGCGCCGACAACTAAACGGGACCATGTTCAGAAGCTTCAGACCGCAGATGCAGGATCTTTATGAAAAGGCTTCACCAGAGGAGAAAACCTTCTCCATGGATCGATCAGAGGTGCAGATATCTTTCACCGACTCACCCGACACAAACGCCGAAGAGAGAGATATCATGGTGGACACTTCCAGCAGCACTGAGAAGGGCAAGGAAGGCTACTACGCCACAGCACGCAAGAGGAGGCCCACTACCCAAGAAACACCGTCAAGCTGTTCAGATGACCGTTCAGCAGGAAGCAGCAAGGGATACAGCTCTGAAGTTGACATTTACGTGGACACACTCACCACAATGGGTTCTGAAGTGGAGACAGACACAGAGCACAGGGACAATGGTGGACAAGGTGCCTTTGCATCGGCACCGTCGGGCAAGATGCGCTCTGATTCTCGGGGTGCCGCAGTCTCCAGGTCTAGCACCTTCGGTAAAAAGGAGGACTCTTACTCTTCAGATGTTGCCTCAGCAAACAGAGACGAGGCCGATCACTCTGACGAAGATGTTGCCGTCTGTGTACCAGAGGCCAAACTTGTTGGTGGTGAACATGAGAGGACTGGCTCGTTGGAGGAATTGTTTTCGCAAGAAAAGCCGGTTTCTTGCGAGCATGAGAGGACTGTTTCCTTGGAGGAACTGCTCACTGGGGACATACTTCTTTCAGAGCCTGACACAAGGGAATTAGCTACTGAGTACAATAGTAATGCTATTGTCAGTAATGCTGCAGCCGATGGTACAGCTGATACTACTAAAAGGGCCAAGGGGAATAATGTTTCGGCCATTTCCTTCAAGAAAACAGCGAGCAAGAGGTGTGTCGAAGGCATGGAGCTGTTTGCCTCAAAAGTCGGCATTCTGCCCAGGAAACTCTCCAAGAAGCATGACCCGTTCTCTGATTCCCTCCGTAACATGGCAAAGGAGCTGCTTGAGCTCAAGTGTGATGGCACTCAAGATACTGTCTTGTATGAGTTTGAAGCGAATGGCGATGGATTCAACGTGGAGTGTCGGAAAATGGCTCACTCTCCTGTTGAAATCATGGAGGAAAGCTTCAGGAAGAGCATTTCTTTTGATTCACCTCAATATGATGTTGGTTCAAGGGAATGCCACCTGGAAGTAGTGGACCAAGAGTCAGACCATGATGTCCCAACTGCTGATAGTCCACAAGATTCAGTCCCTGATGAAACTGGCTTTCAGCACACCAATGTGTACCTGACGGACATCACATCACCGAGTCCCAAAGAAGAAGAAGAAGAAGAAGAAGAAGAAGAAGAAGAAGAAGAAGAAGAAGAAGAAGAAGAAGAGGAGGAGGAGGAGGAGGAGGAGGAAAAAGAGGAAGGATGGGCGGTTGCGGCAACTGATGAGCATTCATCTGCTAGTATGGTCGATCATGCATCAGAGCTTATTCAAGAGCAAACTGAGGATATACATACTGAAGGTTTTTCTGAAAATGCATCCGACATGGGTGACGATTTGAAAGAAATCTGCATTTGCGACGGGCATGCGTATGCGGAAGATGCTGCTGGATGCAGTGAATCTGATGAATATGCATCGGATGAAGAAATTACAGAGAACGCAGGAGAGCATGTGGCTCCAGATGATGTGATCTCCTCGCCGATTTCATCCAAGAAATCTGATGATCCTTGCCAAGTAACTCCATTCACTCTCACAGATGCAGATTTTGCAGTAGCAAGTGAAGGCCCGGACAACCACATCCCTGAAATGGAGCATGTCACATTGCTGGAAACAGTCGTGGAAACGGGACTACCTAAAGGCGTGATTGAATCAGCAATTAGCAGTGAGGCTGCCGTGCCAGATAATGAACAGTGCTGCCTACATCCAGAAACTAGTTTACCAGAAGATACTGTTGTCGGTAGCTGTGAACTTCTAGACCAAAATGAGCAACTGCAGCTGCACAGCTCATCCATGATGTCTGCCACTACAGATCCAACTGTAAACACAGGGGAAATACACGAACTGCATGAAGAAGTGCGTAATCCATGCAACAACATCAGCACTGAAATTTTTGAAGATCAATTGGCTCCTGACTCTGCAGATTTGCCGCTGCCCAGCATTTCAAGTTTTGATTGGATACTTAATGGCTTAATGAAGAAGTCGTCGAGCGTGCTTCCTGCTACATCAAGTAATATAATTCTAGAAGAGAATGGTTCTTCTGAAGCACCACCACTTCCACCTCTTCCGCCAATGCAGTGGCGAGCGACCAAGCTTCAGGCAGGATCCACATCTTTATTTGCAAAATTGGGGAGACCACCAAGGCCAAAACCTCCAGTGAAACACCTTGAAAATGAAAATAACTCTGCACTCGGCGAAACAAATCAAGAATCTGAAGTTGTTCAGGAAAAAAGCTGGAACAACGGTTTTACTTTGCAGAAAGAAATGGCACAGGCAACAGTTTGTAGTGAGACCCGGACAGATCTGTTACCTGAGAGTGATTCTCAAGAAAATAATCTCCAAGAAGGATACAAAGAGTGTGATGTGCAGTCTTCTGATCTATTTTGCTCATCAGAAGTCAAGTGCAACACAGACGTTACTTCAGTAGGCGATGACGTTCACACTATGAAGCCAGCTGAACTTATAGTAATTCCAGAGGAGACTTGGTCTGAGCTGGTAGATATAAAACCGATACTGAAGCAGGAAGAAGAGAGAAAACAACAGCTCATAAATGGAGTTTCTAATTGCAGTAGCATTCATGCTAGTGGTTTGCCAATTGAAAAGACCACTGTGGAGCATGAAAGATCTGACCGAAAGGAGGAATTGTCAGCAGCAGATAGCAACACAATTACGGATTCAGAAGAAAACAAACCAAATGGGATTCCTTGCCAGGATAATATTCAGAGTCCTGACTTCTCAGTGCAACGGGAAGATAGTTCCAATGACATTGTTAGGGAGTTCTCTTCAGCATTGGAAGAGGAACTAGCAAAGTTACCTCCTCATTCAGTGCCAGAACCACCTAAATATCCTCTGCTTCAAGTTATCTCTCATGATAGAAGCATGGTATACCATATAACTACTTCCATGTTCTGTATTTTTTCCTCACCACTTTAAGATCATCACCCTGAGTATATTGGCTTAATTTTTTTCTTTTCATGTCTGTAGCTAAGAAAGGCTCCAACTTTGGTTCAGCCATCAAGTAAGCTTTCAGATGAGAAGAACACAGTGCTGGATGAGATAAAGAACAAGGTAAGCCTTCACCCTGCACATAAACAACATCGTTGTTCAGCTAGATTATATCCTAAATATAAGACATGCTTTGTTTGCAGACTTTCAACTTGAAACCGGTTGTTGCAAAGAGACCAAATGTGATGGGTGGTCCAAGAACGAACTTACAAGTGGCGGCCATTCTCGAGAGGGCCAACGCGATTCGCCAGGTTAAACCCTCTCGCTTCATCCTGTATATATCTTGCTGAAGTTTCAGCTGACAATAGCTTTATCATATGGCACGATACCGAGATGATACATTCTTCTTTTAAAAACAGGCGGTTGCTGATGACGATGACGAGGATAGCTGGAGTGAGTAGCTTTCCTCGGAGCAATTTGGCGACTGATGTTTCACATGTTATGCGCAGGTCTTGTGCTCGTGTTCTTGCATGAAGAAAATGGTAGAATATATCAGTAGTCAAATGCAGCTTTTTCTTCATCTCGAGAACACCATGCCAAGACAGTTTGATCTGTGAGCGTATTTTGACGTTTTGGGGGCATGCCATATGTTTATTATATTTTGATGTGCCTCCTGAAGTTTGATTCTTGATAAGGACTGTATGTGTACGCTCATAGACTAGTGTGATTTCTGTAACTTGAGTGTATATAAAAAGAAGCATAAGTGCACATTTTGTCTGGTCAAACCCGAGTCTTCTGAAGCTGTTAAGCAACTGAGCTTATATATAGATATTAGACAAGTATATACGTACTTTAAAATATCCCGCTATAGCTTATGGAGAGCCCTCTTGCTAAAGCTATGCACTTTTAACACCAAACCGATTTTTTTTTTTCGAGAATGGCCGTTTATTATATTCCAACTCGAAGGTGACTTGACAGCCAGTACAAATACATGTAAGCGCACACGAGGCGCAAAAGAAAATTACAGAGGAAGGCACTAAAAGAAGAGCCCAAAACTAGAAGAAAGAAACAAACGGAGGGGAAGGCTGGCTACAGAACCAAACCGAAACCCCTGGAGACCGACATCTCGGTAGCGAGCTCCGCTGAGCAGCTTGCTCCACCGCTGACAATGAACCACAACAAGGCCTGGGGAGAAAAGGACGGGCACCAAAACAACAACTCCCAATGGAACATCACCGGCACGAACGAAGGGCGTTGGATAGCCGAGTTCATGCGGCGACACCGATGTGCGCCGGTGAAGCCGAAAGACAACAAACCGCTGAGACCGAAGGGCGCGGCACCGATGTACCGCCGCCGAGGTCGAAGGGCAGCGTGCTGCCAAGGCCCCCCCCCCCCCCCAGGATGTCCACGCAAACGTCGTCAGTGCCACCATGAAGCACATCCCCGATAGAAAGGAGACACCAAAGTAGAAGCATACAGAAAAGCATCACTAGCGCGAACGAAGAGCGTCGGATAGCCGAGTTCGAGTGGCGGCACCGATGTGCCGCCGGCGAAGCCAAGAAGGCAACGCGCCACCGAGACCGAAGGGCGCAACACCGGTGTACGGCCGCCGAGGTCGAAGGGCAGCGAGTCGTCGAGGCCACCCCAGGATGTCCAAGCAAGCTCCACTCGAGTCGCCTAGAACAATGGCCAGTCAGGATCGAAGCCGAGGTGGAGATGGAGCAGCAAGAGGCGAGTCCACCCGAAGCAGAAATAATCCAAGAAGATGCCCCCAAGGAGGAAACAGCGTAGAGACGTCGACACCATCCGACTCGGGGAACCCCGGGTCCGAGATTTCTCTCGGGATCTGAGAGCATGGGGGGGGGGGGGGGGAGGAAGCAGTGCCAAAATCGACGCCTTCAAGAAGGGAAAATGGCGGCGGCAGCCGTCACCGTCGATGAAGTTTTCACCCGGCAATGCCTCCTCCACCTCGCAACCAGAGCAAGTCGGCCAACCACCACCGTAGCCCATTAGCCGAGGCAGCAGCCGGGAAGCGAGCTACGGAGGGCCAAAGAAGCAGCGACACACCAGGCCGCAGCACGCATAAGGCGAGGCCGAGATGCACCGCGGCCAGCGCGAGGCCGCAACGAGAGAGCACGGGAGCAGGACGACATGGCCATCCGAACCCGCCAGATCTGGCGCTGAAGCGCGACCACCAGGAACCGGCGGCGGCTGAGCGAGTTCGGCCAGCCGGCGCCCCCCACGGGTCGGAGAGGAAGGGGGTCGGCCAGGAGGCGCGCGGGCTCCGTAGATCGAGGACGGGGGGCATAGATCAGGCTGCCGGACGAGGGGCGGACAGACGGGGTGAGGGAGGGCCGCACGGGGGCTGCGCCCGCCGCTGCCAGCCGCCGGCGGGCTTCGCCCGGCGACGTTAGCCGGCAGCGGCGAGGGGAGGCGCTGGAGAAAGGTTGGCCGGCGGCGGCGGCCCTGGTTCCGCCCGAGTCGCCTCTTAGGGAGACGACGCGGGGGCCGTTTTCTGTTTTGGATCCAGGAGGAGACTTTGGCTTCACCAAACTGAAAATGACTCTAATAGCTCGCTAACTCCCACTATAGTGCTAACTTTGGAGTCATTTAGCGCCGATATGGCCAGAAGAGGGACCTAAGTGAGTTCTAGAAAGCCATCCTTCTGCCCTATTCTTACTTCTTGTTCTTTTTATATATGATGCCTTATTGCAAAGCTTGGTAATTCAGTTAGGATGCCTGATCAGTTCTTGGTTTTTTGATGTCTTAACATGTGTACATCAAGTATTTACGATATATCATACATGATGGTTGACTGTATGATTTTTAATTTTTCCTAATGTAAGCAAACACTAAATGGGGCTTAGCTTCGCTATAGCTTTTCATAGCTTCTGGAGGAGCCGCCGCTAATTGGCATAGGCCGCTATTTTTTTTTCGAAACGGAGGCAAAAGATTTGCCTCGTCGATTAAATGAGAGGAGAATAGAGTTACAAAGTGTTACAAAACACCGTGAAAACGGCATGACAATTACTCGCGTAATACAATTTTCCCTAGTTTCTTTGCCCCTGCCGTAACCCAAATGTTGGCCTCATCTACAATATGCTTTAGGAGAATTGGCGGCGGTTCATTTTTGTGGCGGAAAACCCTAGCGCTTCTCTCATTCCATATTGTCCACGACACTATTTAAAACTGATAGGGAATGGCTTAGGGAAGGTGAGTTTCGGGTGATGCAGGGAAATATGCATAGTATACGTATGGTTGTCTTGCATAATCACGTTGTGTTTAACAGAGGGAAAAACTAAGGTCTTGTTCAGTTAAACCCCCTCCCAAAAGGATTGGATGGAATTTGGGGGGATTTCGTCTTGCAGGGGATTTAATCGCCTTCATTCCTTTCAATTCTTTCTTTTGACGATGTATTTAGCTGAACAAGCCCTAAGGGTTTAGTTGAGCAAAACCTGGTATATAAACCTGCTTTACTCACCCCGCAAAAAAAAACCCTGCTTTACTCCCGCTTTTTTTTTTGCGGGAATGCTTTACTCCCGCTGGAAGGTAGTGGAACACCTAATTGGCACTCCCTCCGTAAACAAATGTAAGAGCGTTTAGATCATTACTTTTATATCTCTTTACAGAGGGAGTAGCATTTACACGAAGAAGAAAACAACCAATTTTCAACCCTTAGCTACTGCAGATGTTTACTTTCAAACTTGGAACTCTCAAACCAATTTAAACTTTGAACCTTTACGTCTGTTTTTCTATCCCTAATCTTTATCCCAAGCAGTTTTGAGTTTTCAGATTAGGAAGACATGTGGCAGACCTTGAGGTCACTTTGGCACATTTGGCAGCTCAGTTTTTCTTTTTGTAGTTTTATGGGAATACTGTGGTCTTTGTGAATCAGCGCTTTTGAATACTGGAACAAACTCTAATTACTCCAGTCTAGGCCTAATAGACAGTAATACTCTGAGTTCTTATGCTTTATTGAACATGATGGCACAAATGTGACGATTTCTTGCAATTAACTCCCGATTTGGGGGCTGACATTGGAGATGCATTGAAGCCTTAATAATAATTTTCAAAAGATAAAACAAAATAAAGAGATGGCAAGTGTGTCACAGTTCGTAGCAGACAGCAGGCAGGTTCACATCACCAATGGATCGATAGGTCCCCACCTTAGACCACACATGCATGCATTGCGCTTGGTTTTAGTTACGAAATATCAAAGCCAATCCACCGCATGGCACAACTTGATCAAGCTGGATCGGAGAAAGCGAGGGAGCGAGCGTGACACGTTCGTTTCGTCTGGAGACCTAGTCAACGGAGGTATAGCTATTAGTCTCCGTGAGTGGCCTCCTGCTCACTCGTCACTTGCACGTCCAGGGAATAATTTTCATAGTCGCCGAGTTGCTGGACAGACTACGACGCAGTGCTATTGCCACTGGCTAGGACATTTCCTTCTCCTATCCTTTGAAGACGACACATCGTTTCCTTCCTCCTCTGTTGTCGGGCAAGATTAGTTTTTTTTTTTTGACATAGAAGATAACCCCGGCCTCTGTATCGAGCCAAGATTAGATGTTCTGCTAAAAAATAGCAAGCACGACATCTATGTGAGGATCCAATTGAAATGAAAGTACATTGAGTGCTGAAAATTAACATTCCAGCTTCCTAGAGTACTACCAGTAGCATGCGGCGGCTTCATGGACCATGGTATGGGTGGAAGGAACCAAACAAGCTTTCGGTGGGGCTTGAAAACCCTTGTACTCAGGAGGATCTTGACTTTTTCTATGCCTCAACGACCATCTTGGTTGGCAATGGTGCGAGTGTGCGATTGGTGAAAGCGTCTTACCTTGACGTGAGGCGACACCCTTCATGTTTATAGGCAGGGGCGCACCTCCCTGACATAGCACATACATTGGTTGAGATTTGACAGGAGGTTTACAACTTGAGGAGGAAGGAAATGAGATAAGATATTCTGGTTACATGAGATAAGATGTGGCTACTCTACCAACTACCTATCCTACATGCTCAAGTGATCTCTATATGTCAAGTTACATAATGTGTTTGACACCCTCCCTTAATCACAACTTCATCAAGTTGAGATTATGCTTGAATCTTCAATGCTTCTTGTGGGCAAAGCTTTGGTAAAGCCATCTGCAACCTGGTCTCTGGAATGTATAAACCGAATATCTAGCAATTTGCTGGCAACTCTTTCTATGACAAAGTGGAAATCTATTTCGATATGTTTTGTTCTTGCATGAAAAACTGGATTAGCTGACACATATGTGGCATCAAGATTATCACACCATAAACAAGGAGCTTGCACGCTTGTTATACCTAGTTCCTTCAGTATGGATTGCACCCATATGATCTCAGCTGTTGCATTGGCCAGAGCCTTGTACTTTGCCTCTGTACTAGACCTGGAAACAATTGCTTGTTTTCTGGCACACCATGATATTAGATTAGGTCCAAAAAAACACTGCAAAACCACCAATGGAACGTCTGTCATCTAAGCACCCTGTCCAATCTGAATCGGAGAAGGCACTGACAAGAGTGGATGATGACATGCTAAAGTTAAGACCAATGCGGCAATGCTCAAAGTATTTTTCACATATCTGACTATCCGTTTTGCAGCAGTGAAATGAACTGTAGTGGGTGTATGAAGAAATTGACACACTTTGTTGACATCAAAGGAAATATCAGGTGTTGTAAGTGTTAAATACTGGAGTGCACCTAGTAGACTTCTGTATTTTGTGTTGTCTTCTTGATTCAACAAGTCTCCTTCTACAAGAGATAATTTTTCTATACTAGATAAAGGAGTAGGTGCAGATTTACAACCTTGTAGCCCAGCCTTTTTTAATAGACCAGTTGCATATTTTTCCTGTGAGAGGTGAAGTCCATTCTCATGTTGCTTCACTTCAATTGCTAGGAAATAGTGCAAGTCTCCTAGATCCTTGAGGGCAAACTCTGCACTTAAATTCTTTAACAGTCATGTTATTGCTTCATCAGATGAGCTGGTAACAATAATATCATCGACATATATGAGAACAAATATGGATGTATTGGACTTGTTATAAATGAACAATGAGGTGTCAGATTTTGAAGGAACAAAGCCAAGTGTTTGCTTCTTTTTACTGAGACGAGAGTACCATGCCCTTGGAGATTGCTTCAACCCATATAGTGCTTTATCAAGCTTGCACACATGAGAGGGTAGGTTTTTGTTTCAAACCCGTGAGGTTGTTTCATGTACACTTCCTCTTCCAGAACACCGTGGAGAAACGCGTTCTGCACATCTAGCTGTCTAAGACCCCATCTCCTAGAAACAACAATTGACAAAACAAGACGAATAGTGGCAGCTTTTACAACTAGACCAAAGGTGTCCTCATAGTTTATGTCGCACCGTTGTTTAAAGCCTTCTGCAACAAGTCTAGCCTTGTAACGATCAATGGTTCCATCAGATTTGCGTTTGATGCGAAAAACTCACTTGCAATCAATAATGTTTTTACCTTGCCGAGGAGGAACCAAATGCCAAGTTTTGTTTTTCTTTAGTGCATTGTGTTCTTCTTCCATTGCTTTCTTCCAATGGACTTCACCAAGTGCTTCTTCAAGGTTGTGTGGTTCGCCGGGTTCACCTGTAGAGCACACGAGACCATATTTGGTTATGTGTTTATAATTTACAGGTTGTATTATCCCTTGTTGAAGCCTCGTCAACCGTGACGTTGGTGCAGCAGAAACCGTGGCCATAGACGATCCAGGAGAATGCACAGGAGCTTCTGTCATATGCAATCTCGAGGTGGATTCGCTACCAGCGACGGAATCTGTCGGGGCCGGATCATCTGTGGCCGCAGGCCGTGACGCTGAAGAGGAAGAATCCGCAGAGGATCCGGGCCTGCTAGCCTGCTCATCATGCACCCGTGATTGCACGGGCCCGCGGGAATCTACGTCGGATCCCGTGTCCAACGGTTTGCCATGAGTGCGCCATGTGTAGTGCAATGGTTCGTTGGAGAAGCGCGTGCACGGGGGGCGAGTCGCGGCGTGCCGCGTGGCGGCGGGCGACCGATGCGGTGAAATCGACGTGTCGATCCCACCTGTGCCTGGTTCGTCTGGAACACCAGCTGACTCTGGCGCACCTGCCGAGTCTGGCCGGGCGGATCCTAAAACGGATCTTGTCAGGGGAGTTACCCGCGGCTAGACCCACCTCTGAGGATAAGTCATCTCTGGAGTTAAGTCATTTCTGGAGTTAAGTCGGCCGGTTACAATCTTGACCCGGTTACAATCTTGACCCGCGTGTTACAAGACAAGTTTTCCGACTCTAAAGATAAGCAATCTCCCGAGATAAGCGGCTCATGGATAAGCCAGCTCATGGATAAGCCGGCTTACAGAGCTAAGCAGGCTCACGGAGATGAGTCGGCTCATGGATAAGCCGGCTCACGGATGAGCCGGCTTACGGAGTTAAGTAGGCTCAAGAGATAAGCGGCCTCACAGAGATGAGCCGGCTGACAGATAAGCCAGCTCATGGATGAACCGGCTCATGGAGATAAGCATGCTCTGGAGATAAGCCGGCTCAGGAGATGAGACGGCTCATGGAGATAACCCGACTCTGGATATAAGGCGGCTCATGGAGATGAGCCGGCTCTGGAGACGAGACCCAGCTTGAGGATGAGTCCCGACCTGGAGAGACAAGTCCTGGTTTCTACCAAGGAGTCCAAATACAAGACGGAGACCCCAAACTTGGAAGACACGGAGGACTTAGAGTAGGACTCCGACTACTGGTATAACCCGGAATCTCTTGTAACCCCAGGGACTCAGCTATTATATAAAGCGAGTCCCTAGGTCATCAGAAGGAGAGTTTTTAGACATATGTTTTGATAGGTCTCGAGACAGATGTTTTGATAGGTCTCGAGACATATGTTTTGATAGGTCTCAAGACAGATGTTTTGATAGGTCTCGAGACAGATGTTTTGATAGGTCTCAAGACAAAGGCAGCGAAATAGCGCCCTTGTAATCATGACCACCACAATCAATAGCAATTAAGCAGGATGTAGGATTTTACCTCCACCACGAGGGGCCGAACCTGGGTAAAACTCGCGTCTCTCGATTCCGATCAACCCAATCCAAGCTTCCACCTAGCAGCAATGGCCTCACAACTAAGTCCTTTCACAAGGGCATCTGCCGTGACAAACCACGACAGTTGGCGCCCACCGTGGGGCCCTCGCTATAAGTTTTTCCTTACCGATTTCCACTTACCAAGAGCGATTCAACCCCCGGCAACGGCACCAGAAAAGAGTCATGTTGACCCATGACGTGGCTTGAGACTGCGTCAGTATTTCCCCAAAGAGGAAGGGATGATGAAGCATAGCGACGGTAAGTATTTCCCTCAGTTATGAAACCAAGGTTATCGAACCAGTAGGAGGATCACCACCACCCAATAATCAGCACCTGCACACAGACAACAAATACTTGCAACCCGACGCGAAAGAGAGGTTGGCAATCTCTCTACGGTAATAAGATATATTAGGTAGCGATAGATAGGAGAGATAGATCTCTCAAGAACACAAATAAAAAGAGTAAATATGCAGCAATATGTTTTTGGGTTTTTGGTTTTGTAGATCTGAAAACAAAGATTGCAAAAACGTAGATCGGAAAGCAATATGATAGAAAAGTAGACCCGGGGGCCGTAGGGTTCACTAGTGGCTTCTCTCATGAGTATAGCGCACGGTGGGTGAACAAATTACTGTTGGGCAATTGATAGAAAATCGAATAGTCATGACGATATCCAAGGCGATGATCATTATATAGGCATCACGTCCAAGATAGATAGACCGACTCCTGCCTGCATCTACCTCTATTACTCCACACATCGACCGCTATCCAGCATGCATCTAGTGTATTAAGTTCATGGAAAAACGGAGTAATGCAATAAGAACGATGACATGATGTAGACAAGATCTATTCATGTAGGAATAGACCCCATCTTGTTATCCTTAATAGCAACGATACATGCGTGTCTTGCTGCCCCTTCTGTCACTGGGAAAGAACACCGCAAGATCGAACCCATCACAAAGCACCTCTTCCCATGGCAAGAAAAATCGATCTAGTCGGCCTAACTAAACCAAAGATTCGGAGAAGAAATATGAGGCTATAAGTAATCATGCATATAAGAGATCAAAGAAGACTCAAATAATATTAATGGATAGAAACTGATCATGAACTCAAAATTCATCGGATCCCAACAAACACACCGCAAAAGTTTACATCAAATAGATCTCCAATAGACCATTGTATTGAGAATCATAAGAGAGAGAGAGAGAGAGAGAGAGAGAGAGAGAGAGGAAGCCATCTAGCTACTGCCTACGGACCCGTAGGTCTATGGTGGACTACTCACGCATCATCGGAGAGGCGCCTATGAGGAAGATGAACCCCTCCATGATGGTGTTTAGATTGGATCTCGAGGTTCTGGAACTTGCGGGGGCTGGAATTGTGTTTCGTCGACTCCCCTAGGGTTTTTTGAATATTTGGGAATTTATAGGCATCAGAGGCGGTGCGGAAGGGGGGCGAGGAGGGCACAACCCATCAGGGCGTGTCGGGCCCCCCTGGCGCGCCCTGGTGGGTTGTGGTCTCCACGGCCCACCTCTCCGTCGGTACTCTAGCCCACCGGGTGTCTTCTGGTCCAGAAAAAATCTCCAAAAAGTTTCGTCGCGATTGGACTCCGTTTGGTATTGATTTTTTGCGAAGTAAAAAACAATCAAAAACAACAACTGGCACTTTGGCACTATGTCAATAGGTTAGTCCCAAAAAATGATATAAAGTTGTTATAAAATGATTGTAAAACATCCAAGAATGATAATATAACAGCATGGAACAAGCAAAAATTATAGATACGTTGGAGACGTATCAGCATCCCCAAGCTTAATTCCTACTCGTCCTCGAGTAGGTAAATGATAAAAACAGAATTTTTGATATGGAATGCTGCCTAACATGTTCATCTCATATTCTTTTCTTTTATATAGCATGGACATTTGGACTTATAATGATTCAAAGAAATAGTCTAGTTTTAACATAATGACTTCAATACTCAAGCATGTCAACAAGCAACCATGTCTTTCAAAATATCAACACTAAAGAAAGTTATCCCTAGCCCATCATGCTCAATCATTGATCCATTCATGAAACACACTCAAATATTAGCTATGCCCAATGCTCAAGTACGATCATAGTGCCCCCTAGTTGGTGCTTATAAGAGAAGATGGAGACTTAAAGCAAAAAATAAAAATAGCATAAAGTAAATAGATAGGCCCTTCGCAGAGGGAAGTAGGGATTTGTAGAGGTGCCAGAGCTCAAGGTTTAAATTAAGAGAGAATTTTTTTTTGGGTGGCATGCTTTTCCGGTCAACGAAAACGACAAAGTAGCTCACAATACTTTCCATGCTAGCTATATCATAGGCGGTTCCCAAACAGAAAATAAAGTTTATTCATTTTTCCACCAAACTTTCACTTTCCATGGCGGGCCGTATCCACGGTTGCCTTCCATACCAACACTTTCCAAGGAATTTAATATTTGACAACATAAAGTAAATATTTTTTTCGTTTTCATTTCGGGAATGGGCATCCCTATTAGCGCCGCACTCTCGTGCAATGACAAGTGAATAAACACTCATCTTAAGAATAACACATCTAGCATGGAAAAATATTGGACACTCCCCACCATTTCATGAGCGGTACGGGCACACAAAAGAGAAAAATTATTTTGAAAATTTTGAGATGGCACATACAAATTTGCTTCGAACGGCATGGAAATACCGCATATAGGTAGGTATGGTGGACTCATAAGGCAAAACTTGGTTTAAGGATTTTGGATGCACAAGTAGTATTTCTACTTAGTACAAATGGAGGCTAGCAAATAGATTGGGAATCAACCAAACCAAGAAACAAAATTCACATAAGTGAGCATTGAACATAACTAACACCAAATAATGCACCACAAGTAGGATGTAACTTCATTGCATAACTATTGACTTTCGTGCATCCATAGGGAATCACAAACCTTAACACCAATATTCCTACTAAGCATAATTACTCACTAACATGACTCACATATTACTATCATCATGTTTCAAAACTATTACAAGGAATCAAGTTTAATTTGTCAATGATCTTCATGAAAGTTTTTATTATATCCTCCTTGGATATCTATCACTTTGGGACTAGTTTCATATATTGCCATTGCTTTTTGGCAAGCTCAAACAAATTTAAGTGAAGCACATGAGCATAAAGATTTCATCTCTCAAAAAGGTATAAGTGAAGCATGAGAGGATTTCTTCAAAACTTACTAACTCTCAAATTAATCTACGTTAAGCATGAGAGTATTTCTACAAAAAATTCTAAGCACACCGTGCTCAAAAAGATATAAGTGAAGCACTACAGCAATTCTATAGCTCAAAAAGTTTAAATGAAGCACATAGAGCAATTCTAACAAATCATAGCATGATTTTGGCTTTATCAAATAGGTGTGTCCAGCAAGGATACAAAGGAAAAACTAACAAACAAAGCAAGCAAAGATACAAGACGCTTCAAGCAAAACTCATGATATGTGACGAATAAAAATATAGCTCCAAGTAAAATACCGATGGTCGTTAGAAGAAAGAGGGGATGCCACTCGGGGGCATCCCCAAGCTTAGTTGCTTGTTTCTCTTTGGATATATCTTGGGGGTGCGGTAGCATCCCCAAGCTTAGGCTTTTATCACTCCTTATTCCTTCATCCATCGTGATCTCACCCAAAACTTGAAAACTTCAATCACACAAAACTCAACAAAATCTTCGTGAGATCCGTTAGTATAATAAAGCAAATCACCACTTTAGGTACTGTTGAAAACCCATTCATATTTTATTATTGTATTATACCCACTGTATTTTAACTTTACCATGGCTCATACCCTTCAATATAACCCATAGATTCATCAAAATAAGCACACAATGCAACGAAAACAGAATCTGTCTTAAACAGAACGGTCTGTAGTAATCTGGACACTACCCATACTTATGTAACTCTAAAAATTCTGAAAAATTAGGACAACGTAAGGAATTTGTATAGAAACACTTTGTTAAAATTTCAGCTCAAGATCACGTTCCAGTAAAAAACTAAAATTCATATACTGGACGCAAAGTTTCTGTTTCAGATTCAGCATTACTTCTACTCATCCCATGAATCATCCTAAAGGCTTTACTTGGCACAAACACTAAATAAACCATAAAAACACAATCATAACAGAGGCATAATTGTGTCAACACTCAAAAACAGAAAGGAAAAAGCAAAAATTTATTTATTCATTGGGTTGCCTCCCAACAAGCGCTATCGTTTTACGCCCCTAGTTAGGCATAATGGATAGACTTAAGTATTGTTATCTTTGGTTTTGGCCACTTTTGTGAGGGCCTTCTCGAATCCGGGGGGCTCTTTACACTTCCCCAAATTTTCGGGAGAAGAAACCATCTTGAGATTCAAAATATCCAAACGCTTATTGCAAAGGGTAATCAAAGTATTCAGGCGATTGAGGTTCCCACTAATATGTTTGAGGGGTTCGTGATATTTTTGTAACTCGACCAAGTGCTTATGTAAGTCACCCAATTTGTCGAGAATTTGAACCCCCTCTTGTGAAAAAGCAAGCCCCTTTTTTGACGGAGGTACCCCCAAAATCCCTTCCAGAACTTCATAAGCGGCGTTTGCATCAAGTTCAATAAAATTCCCTTTAGAGGCAAAATCCAAAAGGTCCCTATGATGCAAAGCCAATCCAATGTAAAAATTTCTAAGCAAAACTTTTGCATCTCCTTTTAGATTGGAAATGCGATAGGATTCCATTAGCCTATACCAGGCATCTTTCAAATTTTCCCCTTGTTTTTGTTTGAAGTATAGAACTTCAAAATCTGGTGACAAGGGGGGAGTAGTAACACTAGTCATGGTAACAAGATAGGCAAACAAGATTGCAAGCAAGGAAGAGATCCGGCAAGAAAAAGGCAAACGAAAAAGAGGGAGAATAAAATGGCAAATTGGTGAAGTGGGGGAGAGGAAAACGAGAGGCAAATGGCAAATAATGTAATTGCAAGGAGATGAGATTTGTGATTAGGAACCTGGTAGATGATGATGGAGTCCCCTCGGCGCCTATGATAGGCACATGGAAGAGACCGCTTACTCCCCGGCAACGGTGCCAGAAATTCCTTTGACGTGGCTTGAGACTGCGTCGGTATTTCCCCAAAGAGGAAGGGATGATGCAGCACAGCGACGGTAAGTATTTCCCTCAGTTATGAAACCAAGGTTATCGAACCAGTAGGAGGATCACCACCACCCAATAGGCAGCACCTGCACACAAACAACAAATACTTGCAACCCGACGCGAAAGAGAGGTTGTCAATCTCTCTACGGAAATAAGATAGATTAGGTAGCGATAGATAGGAGAGATAAATCTCTCAAGAACACAAATAAAAAGAGTAAATATGCAGCAATATGTTTTTGGGTTTTTGGTTTTGTAGATCTGAAAACAAAGATTGCAAAAACGTAGATCGGAAAGCAATATGATAGAAAAGTAGACCCGGGGGCCGTAGGGTTCACTAGTGGCTTCTCTCATGAGTATAGCACACGGTGGGTGAACAAATTACTATTGGGCAATTGCTAGAAAATCGAATAGTCATGACGATATCCAAGGCGGTGATCATTATATAGGCATCACGTCCAAGATAGATAGACCGACTCGTGCCTGCATCTACCTCTATTACTCCACACATCGACCGCTATCCAACATGCATCTAGTGTATTAAGTTCATGGAAAAACGGAGTAATGCAATAAGAACGATGACATGATGTAGACAAGATCTATTCATGTAGGAATAGACTCCATCTTGTTATCCTTAATAGCAACGATACATGTGTGTCTTGCTGCCCCTTCTGTCACTGGGAAAGAACACCGCAAGATCGAACCCATCACAAAGCACCTCTTCCCATGGCAAGAAAAATCGATCTAGTCGGCCTAACTAAACCAAAGATTCGGAGAAGATATACGAGGCTATAAGTAATCATACATATAAGAGATCAAAGAAGACTCAAATAATATTCATGGATAGAAACTGATCATGAACTCAAAATTCATCGGATCCCAACAAAGACACCGCAAAAGTTTACATCAAATAGATCTCCAAGAGACCATTGTATTGAGAATCATAAGAGAGAGAGAGGAATCCATCTAGCTACTACCTACAGACCCGTAGGTCTATGGTGGACTACTCACGCATCATCGGAGAGGCACCTATGAGGAAGATGAACCCCTCCGTGATGGTGTTTAGATTGGATCTCGAGGTTCTGGAACTTGCGGCGGCTGGAATTGTGTTTCGTCGACTCCCCTAGGGTTTTTGGAATATTTGGGAATTTATAGGCATCAGAGGCGGTGCGGAAGGGGGCCGAGGAGGGCACAACCCATCAGGGCGCGCCGGGGCCCCCTGGCGCGCCCTGGTTGGTTGTGGTCTCCACGGCTCACCTCTCCGGTAGTTCTTTGGCCCACCGGGTGTCTTCTGGTCCAGAAAAAACCTCCAAAAAGTTGCGTCGCGATTGGACTCCGTTTGGTATTGATTTTCTGCGAAGTAAAAAAACAAGCAAAAACAACAACTGGCACTTTGGCACTATGTCAATAGGTTATTCCCAAAAAATGATATAAAGTTGTTATAAAATGATTGTAAAACATCCAAGAATGATAATATAACAGCATGGAACAAGCAAAAATTATAGATACGTTGGAGACGTATCAACCCACAAGTATAGGGGTCAATCGTAGACCTTTCGATAAGTAAGAGTGTCGAACCCAATGAGGAGCAGAAGGAAATGACAAGCGGTTTTCGGCAAGGTAATTTCTTCAAGCACTGAAATTGTAGGTAACAGGTAGTTTGATAGCAAGATAATTGGTAACGAGCAAGTAAAGGTAATGGTAAATAAAGTGCAACAAGATAGCCCAATCCTTTTGTGGCAAAGGACGGGCCAAAATGGTCTCTTATAATAAGCAAAGCGTTCTTGAGGGTACACGGGAATTTCATCTAGTCACTTTCATCATGTTGGTTTGATTTGCGTTCGCTACTTTGATAATTTGATATGTGGGTGGATCGGTGCTTGGGTGCTGTTCTTACTTGAAAAAACCTCCCACTTATGATTACCCCCCTCGCAAGCATCCGCAACTACGAGAAAAGTATTAAGGTAAAATCTAACCATAGCATTAAACATTTGGATCCAAATCAGCCCCTTACGAAATAGCGCATAAACTAGGGTTTAAGCTTCTGTCACTCTAGCAACCCATCATCTAATAACTACTCCACAATGCATTCCCTTAGTCCCAAAGATGGTGAAGTGTCATGTAGTCGACGTTCACATGACACCACTAAGGGAATCACAACATTCATATCATCAAAATATCGAACACGTATCAAATTCACATGATTACTTGCAACATGACTTCTCCCGTGACCTCAAGAACAAAGGTAACTACTCACAAATAATATTCATGCTCAAGATCAGAGGGGTATTAAATAGCATAATGGATCTGAACATATAATCTTCCACCAAATAAACCATATAGTAATCAACTACGAGATGTAATCAACACTACTGGTCACCCACAGGTACCAATCTGAGGTTCCGGTACAAAGATTGAACACAAGAGATGAACTAGGGTTTGAGAGGAGATCGTTCTGTTGAAGATGTTGATGAAGATTGGCCTCCGAAAGATGAGAGGGGTGTTGGTGATGACGATGGCTTCGATTTCCCCCTCCGGGAGGGAAGTTCCCCCGGCGGAATCGCTCCGCCTGAGGGCAAAAGTGCTCCTGCCCAAGTTCCGCCTCGAGACGGCGTCGTTCCGTCCCGAAAGTCCTCCCCTTATTTTTTCTAGGTCAAAAGACCTTAAGTACCAGAAGATGGGCACCAGAGGTGGGCTTGGTTGGCCACAACCCACCAGGGCGCACCTGGGGGGCCCTGGTGCGCCCTGGTGTCTTGTGGTCACCAGGTGTCCCCCCTCCGGTAGTTATTTGCTCTAGTATTTTCATTTATTCCAAAATAATTCTCCGTGAAGTTTTAGCTTATTTGGAGATGTGCAGAATAGGTGTCTCTGATATGCTTTTTCAGGTCCAGAATTCCAGCTGCCGACATTCTCCCTCTTTGTGTAAACCTTGCATATTATGAGAGAAAAGGCATTAGAATTACTCCATAAAGCATTATTTTGCATAAAAACATTATAAATAACAGTAGGAAATCATGATGCAAAATGGACGTATCACAGACGACGGGCAACAATTGCCCCAAGGTTATGTTGTCTAATGCCAGTTAGAGCGGTGTGAATAATGCTCAAGTCAGGAGCGCACAACGCAGTGCAATCTTGTTTACCAACAATACATTTCCTGTTGAACAGTGCAAAGTAACGAATAGAGGGGAATTGAATACTTTTTATTCTAGCTTGCGTAACTCCCCAATCCTCACCATTGCAAATACTTCTAAGGAACATTTCATAATCAGATTTTTGTGGTTCATTAAGTGAACCCCAATATGGAATTTTTCATGCATCACAAAATTATTCTACAGACATACCAAATGAAGTATCATAAAGGTGGAACAAAACTCTAGAAGTACGGGAATGGTACTCAAACTTATGCGTGAACGAATGGGTGAGATTATAATGTTGAGTACACTTATCTGCGAGAAAGGCGGTGAGCTTAGTGTTGTGAATATATTGATCCAATTCTTCCTTAATACCGGCCCAGTCATAAACTCGTTACACGGCCACCAGCATGATTTGGCTTTGGTCACTCGCGCTGAGCTTGCCCTTGGTTCAATGTACGCTTGTTGCACCGAGCTCTCACTCGATGACTCCCCAGAGGACCTTCTCCTTGAAGAACTCCTCCTAAATATGTTCATTTTCCTAAGAACAAATTTCTAAAAAATTTGGACCACAAAATTATGTCAACAAAACTTTGTAAGATTGATAGCAACTACTCATATGGATGTCTAGAGGCTATATCAAGCATTCAAACTACTTGGAACTCAACAAATTCAACATGCAAGCTCATTTTCAGTAGCTCCAAGTGCAGTAAAATATGCAAAAATACAATCCACTAAAGCAAAAATTAATTGAGCAATGGAGAAGTCACATACCAAGGAGCAATCCCTCAAAACAGTTTCGGAAATGGAGCTCCGAGCGAAGAGATCAAAAATCTCAGGTTTGGGAGCAAGAACACGAGGGAGAGAGCAACCGAGATTTTTTTTTCTAGAGGTAAGACATGATGTGGGCTGAAGTACTAAGTGAGTGGGTCCCTGTGGAACCCAGAAGGCATCTTGGCGCGCCCATGGGGGGTGGTCACGCCCTGTTGTCTTGTGAGCAACAGGTGCACCCCCTAGGATGTTTTCAGCTCCATAAATTCCTAAATATTCTATAAAAAATCATGTTAAAATTTTATGCCATTCTGAGCACTTTTTTGGTTTATTTTTTATTGCACGGTTTATTCAGAAAATAGGGAAATCATGGCATTTTTCTTTATTAAACTATAAATAACAGAGAGCAAACTAAAGTTACAGAAAGTTGTGCTTACTAAATTCCACATGTTTCTCAAAAGGAATCCATTAATAAGGTTGATCAAGTCTTATTAACGAACCATTTTTGATTGACATAAAACCGATTTTTTTCATATGGCACTAGGTTACCTCAATGGGGATATGCATTTCCCCAACAATAAGAATATCATATCTCTTCTTGACAGTAGGGAGAGGAAATTTGAACTCTCCGAAAGTGATTGTTGCTATTTGCTTAATAGAGTTTATATTATTCACCACAACTCGTTTCTTCTGAAAGTATACCGTGTGCTGATTTCCATTAACATGAAAAATAACCTTGCTTTCGATGCAGTCAATAACAACCCCTGTAGTATTCAAAAAGGGTCTACCAAGGATAATCGACATGTTGTCGTCCTCGGGCATATCAAGAATAGAAAAGTTTGTCAAAATAGTAACATTTGCAACAACAACGGGGACATCCTCCCAAATCCCAATAGGTAAAGCGGTAGATTTATCAGCCATTTGCAAAGATATTTCAGTATGTGTGAGCTTATTCAAATCAAGTCTTTTATATAGAGAAAAAGGCATAACACTAACGCCGGCTCCTAAATCACATAAAGCAGTTTTGACATAACTTCGTTTAATGGAGTAAGGTATAGTAGGTATCCCGGGTCTCCCAATTTCTTAGGTACTCCGCCCTCAAAAGAGTAATTAGCAAGCATAGTGGAAATCTCAGTTTCAGGTATCTTTCTTTTATTAGTGATAATATCCTTCATATATTTTGCATAAGGGGCCATCTTTAAAATACGTGTCAAACATGTTCGCAAAAAGACTGGCCTAAGCATTTTAACAAAGCGCTGAAACTCTTCTCGGTCCTTATTTTTAGAAGGATTACGAGGGAATGGCATGGGTTTTTGAACCCATGGCTCTCTTTCTTTACCATGTTTTCTTGCAATGAAATCTCTCTTATCATAACATTTATTCTTAGGTGGTGGGTTATCAAGATCAGCCACAAGTTCTATTTCTACATCATCACCAGGTTCTTTATCATTATCTGGTTGAGCATCAACATGAACATCATCATTTTCATTATCACTAGGTGCATGTTCAGTACCAGATTGTGTCTCAGCATCAGAAATATAAACATTGATTCTTAGAAGGTTTTTCTATCACATGTTCACTAGAATTATGCAAAGTCTTATCATTTTTCTTTTTCTTTCCTTCTTAGATGGACTAGGTGTATCTTTATTAATGTTCTCAGAATTTACCTCTACTACCTGTGTAGGGGTGTCAAGTCCATGTATTTCTTTAATAGGTGGTAGATTCTTAACATCTTCAATTTTAATACCTTTTTCTTCCATAGATTTCTTGGCTTCTTGCATATTTTCTGGACTGAGGAATAGAATACCTCTCTTCTTTGTAATTGGTTCACGAGGTGGTTCAGGAAGTGTCCAATCATTAGCATTCTTCAAAATATTATTCAATAGTTCTTCAGCTTTCCCAACAGTTCATTCCCTGATAACACAGCCAGCACAACTATCTAGGTAGTCCCTAGAAGCATCGGTTAGTCCATTATAAAAGATATCAAGTATTTCATTTTTCTTAAGGGGATGATCAAGCAAATATTTAAGTAGATGGAGAAGCCTCCCCCAGGCTTGAGGTAGATCTCTTCTTCAATTTGCACAAAGTTAAATGTTTCCTATAGAGCGGCTTGTTTCTTATGAGCAGGAAAATAATTTTCACAGAAGTAATATATCATTTCTTGGGGGTTGCGCACACAACCAGGAGCGAGGGAAAGGAACCACTTCTTAGCATCACCCTTTAATGAGAAAGGAAAAAGCTTAAGACTATAGTAATAGAAGAATTTTCCTCATTAGAAAATATGGTGGCAATATCATTTAATTTGGTAAGGTGTGCCACAACAGTTTTAGATTCATAACCATGAAAAAGGATCAAATTCTACCAAAGTAATTAACCGAGGATCAACAGAGAATTCATAATCCTTATCGGTAACAAATATAGAAGAAGTAGCAAATTTAGGATCATATTTCATTTTCTCCTTCATAGATTTTTCTTTCAGTTTACTCAGCAGTTTCTTAAGATCATCTCTATCATTGCAAGCAAGAAAGTTTCTAGATATCTCCCCATCCATAACATAACCATCAGGTACATCAAGCATTTCAATTCTAGGAGGAGATATAGATAGAATAGGTGAATCATAGTCTTCATCAATTTCAGCATTCTCAGGTTCTCTAGACTTAGCAATATGAGCATCAAGTAAATCACCTAGTGGCACATGTTCAGTTTCATCTAGCATAGTAGTAGAATAATCATAATTTTCATTCAAAACAGAAGTAGCATCATCAATTACTTGCGACATATCAGATTGAATAGCAGGTGGTGGTGTCGCAAGCTTACTCAAAACAGAAGGTGAATCAAGTGCACAGCAAGATGGCAATTCCTTACCTGCCCTCGTCCTAGAGGGTACGATCTTGGTTTTAGCGTCTTTCAGATTCTTCATAGTGACAATTGAAAATCCCCGGTGAAAACAATAAATAGAGCTATGCTCCTGGCAACGATGCCAGAAAAGTCTTGATAACCCACAAGTATAGGGGATCGCAACAGTCTTCGAGGGTAGTATTTCACCCAAAATTATTGATTTGACACAAGGGGAGCCAAAGAATATTTATTGGTCCTAGCAGTTGAGTTTTCAATTCAACCACACCTAGAATTTCTTTCTGCAATGAAGTTTTCAATTGCACGGTACCAAAAGCAATATGAACGGTAAAAATCAGTAGATTGTATTGTTTGTAGCAGCAGTAGTAACGAGAGTAACTTAAAGGAAATCAATATGCGAAAAGCATAGGCCATGGATCAGTGATGGATTATTGATTTGGACGACGTTCATCATGTAACAGTTACACACTAGGGCGACACGGAACTAGCTCCAATTCATCAATATAATGTAGGCATGTATTCCGTATATAGTCATACATGCTTATAGTAAGAATTTGCATGACGTCTTTTGTCCTACCCTCCCGTGGCAGCGGGGTCCATATTGAAACTAAGAGATATTAAGGCCTCCTTGTAATAGAGAATTGGAACAAAGCATTAAGACATGGTGAATACATGAACGCTTCAAACTACGGTCATCGCCGGAGGTGATCCCAACTATTGTCACTTTGGGGCCTGCGGATCATAACACATAATAGGTGCATACAACTTGCGGGATAGGATCCAAAACACTCTCATATTCGTGAAAACATAATAGGCTCAGATCTGAAATCATGGCACTCGGGCCCTAGTGACAAGCATTAAGCATAGCAAAGTCATAACAACATCAATCTCAGAACATAGTGGATAGTAGGGATCAAGCCCTATCAAAATAACTCGATTACATGATAAATATCATCCAATCCCATCACCGTCCAGCAAGCCTACAAATTAATTATTCACTCCCGGTGGTGAGCATCATGGAATTGTTGATGGAGAAGGGTTGGTGATGACGATGGCGATGAATTCCCCTCTCTGGAGCCCCAAACGGACTCCGGATCAGCCCTCCCGAGGAAGAACAGGAGGTGGTGTCGGCTCCATCACTTAGAATGTGATGAAAACTCCTCTCTTATTTTTTTTCTTGAAGAATATGAATATATAGGCTTAGAATTAGGGTTAGCGGAGCCACGTGGGCCCCACAAGGTAACCAGGCACGCCTAGGGGGTGGGCGCGCCCTGTTGCCTCGTGGGCAACTGGTCGGCCCCCCTCCAGTGGATCTTCACTCCAGTATATATTCCATAAAAAATCTCCAGAAAGTTTCGTCCAATTCCGAGAACTTTGATTTCTACACAAAAACACACTGATACGTCCATTTTGCATCATGCTTTTATATCGATATTTATTGCATTATGGGATGTTATTACACATTATGGTACAATACTTATGCCTTTTCTCTCTTATTTTACAAGGTTTACATGAAGAGGGAAAATGCCGGCAGCTGTAATTCTGGACTGGAAAAGGAGCAAATCTGAGACACCTATTCTGCACAACTCCAAAAGTGTTGAAAATCTACGGAGAATTATTTTGGAATATATAAAAAATATTGGGCGAAAGAAGTACATCAGGGGACCCAGCAGGAGGTCACAAGCCAGGGGGCGCGCCCTACCCCCCTGGGCGCGCCCTTGTGGCTTGTGGGCCCCCTGGCAGGCCTCCGGTGCCCATCTTCTGCTATATGGAGGGTTTTGACCTGGAAAAAATCAGAAGGGAGCTTTCGGGACGAAGCGCCACCGTCTCGAGGCGGAACTTGGACAGAACCAATCTAGGGCTCCGGCGGAGCTGTTCTGCCGGGGAAACTTCCCTCCCGGAGGGGGAAATCGAAGCCATCGTCATCACCAACGATCCTCTCATCGAGAGGGGGTCAATCTCCATCAACATCTTCACCAGCACCATCTCCTCTCCAAACCCTAGTTCATCTCTTGTATCCGATCTTTGTCTCAAAACCTCAGATTGGTACCTATGGGTTGCTAGTAGTGTTGATTACTCCTTGTAGTTGATGCTAATTGGTTTATTTGGTGGAAGATCATATGTTCAGATCCTTAATGATAATTAATACTCCTGTGATTATGAACATGAATATGCTTTGTGAGTAGTTACATTTGTTCATGAGGACATGGGATAAGTCTTGTTATAAGTAATCATGTGAATTCGGTATTCGTTCGATATTTTGATGAGATGTATGTTGTCTCTCCTCTAGTGGTGTTATGTGAACGTCGACTACATGACACTTCACCATTATTTGGGCCTAGAGGAAGGCATTGGGAATTAATAAGTAGATGATGGGTTGCTAGAGTGACAGAAGCTTAAACCCTAGTTTATGCGTTGCTTCGTAAGGGGCTGATTTGGATCCATATGTTTCATGCTATGGTTAGATTTATCTTAATACTTCTTTTGTAGTTGCGGATGCTTGCAAGAGAGGTTAATCATAAGTGGGTGGTTTGTCCAAGTAAGGACAGCACCAAAGCACCGGTCCACCCACATATCAAATTATCAAAGTAACGAACGCGAATCATATGAGCATGATGAAAACTAGCTTGACAGAAATTCCCATGTGTCCTCGGGAGCGCTTTGCTTTATATAAGAGTGTGTCCAGGTTTGTCCTTTGCTACAAAAAGGATTGGGCCACCTTGCTGCACCTTTGTTACATTTGTTACTTGCTACCCGTTACGAATTATCTTATCACACAACTATCTGTTACCGATTATTTCAGTGCTTGCAGAGAATACCTTACTGAAAACCGCTTGTCATTTCCTTCTACTCCTCGTTGGGTTTGACACTCTTACTTATCGAAAGGACTACGATAGATCCCCTATACTTGTGGGTCATCACACACCATGGTAGTTCTGCTGAAAACAGCGTCAGTCTGGGTTAGTTTCATTCAAATCATGCAAATTAGAGTCCAAAACAAGAGGAAAGTGTTTGGAAAAGTAGATACATTGGAGATGTATCAGAAACCCATGCAAATAAAGTAGACAAGTAAGTTTTTATTTTTGTTTTTAATAAAAGAGTGGTTGAAGTTCCATATGAAGACGTGAGTTTGAAAGAGTGGTTCTAATGAAGGCCTAGCCTTCTGCAAGATCATTTATATAATTGATGTTTGAGCACCTGGAAATATGTCTATGTATTGCTATGGAACTAACACCACAGGAAAACAAAGAAAAATACAGGTTTCATAAGAAATAGACCAAAAGATGGCCTTTCCTATGACCGCAGCGATTGCACGGCGGTCGTTTGATCTGTAGGAGGTTCCTACGCAAAACAGCCAGAGGCAACAGAGAGAAAGATGGTGTATCAAATGGGCGCACATGCCCGCTCGAGCGGTCGTTTTGATTCTTTGCAGAAACCATCAACGAGTCCAGAGTGTATGACGGTGTTCCAAACGGGCGCTCGCGCCCGTTCGAGCGGTCGTTTGACATCTTCGACCAGGAGCACAAAATAGACAGAGTGAACGACGACATTTCAAATGGACGTCGGTGTCCGTTTCGACGGTCGTTTTAGCTGCACGCAGGCAAAGGTGAGTTGAACCGGGTTGAAAATGACGTTCCATGCGAGCGCTTGCGCCCGTATGACCGGTTGTTTTGCATGCCAGTGGCTCCAATAAGCCCGAGGAAGGAGGTAAATCGCCCCCATCTCTCTCTCTCTTTTCTTCTTGTTCTTCCTCCAAACCTTTCCAAACCCTAGCAAAACTTTGCCTGATCTCTCTACTCATTCGTTTTTAGTTCGAACCCTTCCGTGTGATCGATCTACGGTATTTTTCTCCTACGATCCCCAATTTACTTTTCGCAAATCCACGTTCTATATGCCTAGCATTGCCATGTCTAGGATATGCATTTTTTCAAACGTCAGTTTGGCATGGATTTGTTGATGTTTTTAGAGGAGTATGATGTTGTGAGTATTGTAGGATCATTATTGTTTCATTGTATTGGACTGAAAAATTGTTATGTAGATGTTTACACGGAGGTCTTCACGTGTACGTGTTGGTTCGAGTTCATCCGCCGCACAACCGTAACAAGTTTTCACTCAGGGGATCGTCTTCACCGACCATGGAACAAGGAAGAAGTTCCAGAAGCTCACCGCAATGAAGATCAAAGCAACCAAATGGGCTTCTGCGAATATTCTCGCCAAGCTAGGTATCACTCATGATTTTAATTTGCTTTGCCATAATGCCGGGTTGCATCATTTTGTTTACCAGGGATGTGAGACTTATGAACGATTGACGCTTGAGTTTCTTAGTACTCTCTCACACAATGTTGGTTTAATGCCAAATGCATATGAAGAGGAGAGGATCAGTTTCCGTCTCCTTAACCAAGACTTTAACATCACTTTTGTTGAGTGGTGTAACTACTTTGGCTTCCCCAACAATGACGATGATATTAGATATGCTTATGATTTCACTAACTCGCACCCAAGGAAATCCTTTTACCAGATGAGTCGCCATGGATCTAAGCAAAAATCCATTTGTATTGAAAGTCCTGCTATACGTTATTTCTACTATGTTATCACTAACTCATTGCAAGCACGAGGAGAAGTTTCTAAGGTGAATGATGAGAACATGCTAGTTCTTGGGAAAGCAGCAAACCTGGACGTCGGTTATTCGCCCAACCTAGGGGCAATACTTTTGCTACACCTCGCACATCTAGCAAATCATGCACAAGGAGATATCGTGTGTGGAGGAGTGATCACCATGTTGGCCAACTCCCTTGGCCTCAACTACAATCACCTCCGCCCCACTATCGGTAACACCCTTGTTAACATTCGTGTTCTTACTAGCGCTGGTATGGTAGTAGTTCATAATGGCCATCATTGCATCAAAATTCCTGGAGTGGCGTACTTGTTACCCACACCTATGCCTAACCGTTTCTCCATTGAGAATGGACAATTGCATTATGTTGTACATGAACGAGATGCAGATTTTGACCACGAAGGACCAGAACCTGGACAAGTAGATGAACAAGAACTCGCCATTGATGAAGAGGAGGAGCAGCCCCAACAAGACTACACCACCTATGCGAACCTCAACAACCTCCAGGGCACTATCCATGATATGAGCAACCTCGCATCGTCCCTGAGAGGCACAACCACCAACATGAATGTGGACTTCTCCGATTGGAGGCAGGAGTATGCTCCTGACAAACCAACACAATGATCTCGCTGGTTTGGGCTTCAAGAGCCTAAGCTTGGGGGATGTTATCACCACTTCTACATCAAGATGTGGCGGTATTTGAATAAATTGTAATGAGGTTCTACTTAAGCTCGAGGAGCTTCAAAACACTCGTGTTGGTTTGTTCCAACACTTTTCTTTTTATTTTATTTTGCATTTTATTTTTATTTTTGCCTATGCGATTTTTTGGTTGCAAGTTAGTTTACAAAAACCAAAAACCAAAAACCAAAAAAATAGAATAAGCTTTGCTTTGCTCTTGTTCTTCATTTTAGACCCTTGAAGTTCGTTTGCATTTTATTTTCAGAGGAGTTGATCCATGCCAGAACAACGAGGAATGCAAGAGTAAGGAAGAGAAGTGTGTAAACTCGCAATCCTGAAGGTATGTCCTGCGACCCCCATCTTTTGCACTTGGATACTTAGAATCGATGTAGTAGTTGTATGTGTGATATGTGTAGATGTGAGTAAGTCTTGATAGTTGATAGAAAGGTTTTGCTCTAGTAGCTGAAATAATTTTTTAGCCTTTGTTTTCTTTAGTTTAGACAACTAAGACTTGATGTGGGACAGTTTTTGAATGAAATGTTATTAACCAAGTATAACTTTGCACAAGAGAAAGTCTTTCAAGAATTGGGAGTTGAGAAATTATAGTGGAAGTGATGTTTGATATGCTCAACCCCATGTTGTTATGTTTAATAGACTTGACAGCACTTGTGGATTAAGTTGTTTACAGGAACTTAGTTGAAACGTGGGTGCGATTATGCCAGAAATATGTGTTGGATATCTCAACATGGTGTTACAACCTCCAACTGGTGCCATGGCCTTTGCTACTATATATGCGTTTACATGTGTAAATGTGGCTTCGTCACCCTTCTTGATGTTATGCCGAGGACTCCGCTCGCCAATGAACGATCTCCCAAGAGAGACATCTCGGATTTCGACTATGAGTTTGTTACCATACGTCGTGGTAACACTACAAACAAATATTATTCGGCTTTTTCTTGAGTGGGCGTGTATGTAGTAAATAAAGGGTACTGATCAAACGAGCTCGACAGAGACATTATTGTTAAAGGTCCATAGTTCACAAACATTAAGACACAAGGAAAACCTATGTATGATCACTTATTTGGCATGATCTCCTTCACGTGACAATCAAATTTCCAGTAAACATTGATTGAAACAAAGTGTTTAAGAGCCTAGAGGAGGAGGCAATCATGGGTGTGCTCATGAGCACTTGAGCATCATATTTTACTACATGCTTTCTACTTCCTAACTTATGTTTTCATGGCTCTATGTTAAAAAAAACTCTTTTGTGCATTCCAGGCAAGCAAGTGGTGTCTAGAGTAAAGGAAATGAAGTGTTGCAAAGTTGTTTTATCTAGTAGATCCGAAATTTTATGCTGATTATCTTTCCTTCACTAACACTTGCACTATAACCATGCCACCGCTATATCTATGATAAGTTTTTAGGTCAAGAAGCGAAGGGTTATCTAAGCATACCGATGGTAAGTGAACCAAAACCTTCTCGTTATTTCGATTTAAACAACCGAGTTCCTTATGCTTCGGATTTCTCTCTATGTTGCTCGAGGACGATCAAATTTAAGCTTGGGGGAGTTGATGAGTGATATTTTTACACTCATTTCAACAATGTTTAAACCGAGATATTTCATTAAAATAGAGATATTTGTTCTGATATTGCCACTAATGACTAATGAATGCAAATGATTCCAGAAATCCTCCCTTTGATATTTTTTCACGGGAAATGGGCTAAACAGGGAAGAAATCACCTGGGGGAAAGGAAACGAAGGATAATGGAGAATAAACAAGTCACTAGGAGGTGCCAGAAAGCCACCAGAGTCAAAGACGACGTTCCATGCAACTGCATGCGCCAGTTTGAGCGGCCGTTTGGCATGGAAACCGAGGCAGGTCATCCACCTGAACAACTTTTATAAAGGGGACTCTGTTGAAATGTCAACACAACATCGTCGAGCACAACCAGAACCTCCTCCTCATCATCTTTATCCACAAACCCTAGCCGCCGCCATTTTCATCTCCATAGCCATCTCCACCACCATAGTGCTCTCTCACCTAGTTCACACTTGTAATCGTGCATCACACAAGGCATCCATTGTAAGACATATTGCAATCAATCAATCCCAAGATGCGTTCTTCAATGTTTTCTTCTCGCGATCTGATCTACATGTGTGAGTAGTTCGGTAAGGAATGGGGTAAGGCATGAGCCTTGCAACCCCAGGTATATGGTGAACGGATCAATGTAACTCTTTGACATAACGTCTTGTATGTTTGAAATAAAATTGTTTCGTGAAGTGTGTCTTGTCTTGTTCGCGATCTTCATCCCTACGGGTATCCAGTATCGTGGAGATTGAGCACCGGAGAGGCTAGGAGCAAGGGGATCGTGAAGTGTTATACCGAACAGCAATGACAGTAAGGTTTAGTAGGGTAAAATGTATCATAACCTTGAGGGTTCATGAGGTGTAGTCATTAAACACCCATTGCTTTTGTCTGGTATTATTATCTTAATTATCGGGGCAACCCCGCAAGACAGATATGGCCTTCGGTAGGACAACTGATTCTTGATGCATGACTCAAGCAGGTCAAGATGTTATTTGTACACATCCCTCACTCCGATACGAAGCAAGCACCTCTTAATGGGTGAGTTTCCGAGCACAAACTAATTTCATTTTTATACCAACACCAATACATGGTTGTAAGCATCAAGACCTCATCCCCGTACCTTCTTTTTATTATAAGTGTTTGAATCACAATTTGCTTGCTGATCGGGTCAAAAGCTGGATTGAGACTTTAACATAAGCTTGCTAGAGACCATTGCTTCAAGGGAGTCTTCCTCTCGTGAGCTCGACACCCATAGGTGCGGGATACCCTTTCTTGTTCCAATAACGGATCAATAAAAATGAGATATCAGTGGCTGGTACAAAAAGTTTTTGTAACTTCCCATAGGTGTAGCATTGCTCGTCATTAATATGTAGCCCATAGGGTGTTAGAGCCAGCTACAAATCCACAACCCGCTTCTCTTTTTCCCTCTTCTCACTCCTTCAAATAGGCAAAAATTTGGTGTCAGATTTTTAACCATGGCAAATGAAACATTTTTATGGTATAGTCTCAGGGATGACAATTGCCTTTAGCAAGGATGTCAAATTTTGGCAGAAAACTGAACATTGCCAGGATTTGCCATGCTTGTCAAACAAAATTGACATCCTCGTGATAATTTAATTTGCCATAAAAATTATTTGATTTTCCAATGCTCAAAAATCAGCCATTTGATGTGTAGCGAATCCAAAATCTAATCTGCAGTCTCTTATATCCCTCCCATATGACCCCATTGTAGCCCTCCCATGTCACCCCATTGTACTAGCTCTTACTAGTGGCTAAAATCATTTTTTATTTTGTCGATGCACATGTGATCTTGTAAATCTGGTGATTGCTTTGTACTGAAATATTATTGCATGAAAATATTCATATATCACGAGACCCCCGAGTACACGGTGGTAATATCCCGGTGGTGTGGCGGTCTGGTAGATGATCTCTCGATCCAGCCTTGTGAGCATATCTTAATTTATGGTCGGAAGATACTTAGGGCCTGTTAGTTTGTTTTCCTAGAGCAAAGTTGCCTGGCCTGATTCTTTCATGTGCTTTGTTTGATTGGTGTCCTAAAAATTCAATGCTAGCATGGCCTATAAAAGTTTAGCACGTCATTAGCCTGCACGGTAAACGTTAAGCGGGTCATTAGGGCATGGTTAATAGTATAGCCAGCTGATGTTTATATGAAGTTATCATGTCATCTATAGCCACTTACTTTTTTTCATAACGGAGGAAAAATATTTGTCTCGTTCATTAAATAAGCATAAGAGAGTTGCCCGGTTAATTATTGAAAAACTGGGTGAAAACCATCACAAACCGTTGATCGGCACACACTGGATACCGCACACACAATCTCCAACGAGGGCATCACTGAGACAACATGCAGGCATCATCGTCATCCCTTCTCCCCTAGAAGGCCTCATCGCCAACCCTAAAACACTGAGCAAACGACTCTTCGATGTAGACGATCATTGACCGAACCCACACTGAAGAGGCATGTGGAGCCACATGAAGACCCATGCCAGAACTCCACCACCTGTGGCATGACAGCACAACTCCAACTCTGACGGAGAACTACGAAAGAGAACTAGGCAAGGTTGGCACCGTGGAGGATCACCAACGGACCACCCGTCGCCCGTCATCGTATACCACCGCACCCCACCCCCCCTCACAGAAGCTTCGACTTCATCGCGACAAACAACCGACGCAATCCCACGGACACGCCGGAGAAGAGCCGACTACTTGATCCGATGCCACGTCTCTGACCTTGCTCACCCCCATTATAGTTAACACAGAAGCATCGACGCGAACACCAAGGCCATCCACTAGTCCCGCATGCCGATGTCCAGCTCCAAAGACGATGCCCCCTAGAGGGAAAATGACACCAAGGCACCGCCATTATCCGATCACCCGGGATCAATGGTTTCCCTCGGAGCAGCACCGTCGACTGGATCCATGCGAGAGGAGTGCGACAACAAAGCAATAATGCCTCCAAGAAGCTCAACGACGGTTGCATCCACCGCCATCGCTAGTCACGGCACAAGACCGAGACAGGGTTATCACCCAAGCTCCCAGCACACCCTCGACCGCACATCAATCCGCATCGACGCCGCCAAGCCCACCCATCACCAACACCACCAACGGACCTGCATGTTGACGAAGAAGCACCAAAAACCACCACAGCCAGCTGCACCATGCGGAGACTACCGACAACCGAACTCCAGCACGAGGCACCAAATCCATCAACTATCGACCGAATGAAGGACCACCGGATGCAGCGCGAGCCTCCATGCCCTACCAAGCACCATGCCGGCAAGGGGTAGGGGAGCGCAGATCGAGGCCATGAGCCACTAGGGATCCGGGCCGCAGCCATGCATCAAGTGTGTCAACGTGTGCCATGCACGCCACCAAGCACCCACCGGGGACCAGATCTGAAACGCCTGCGGCACGCAGCCGCACTTCCTCGTTGCCACGGGCCCCTTGCACACCCTGGCAACCAACCAGGCCGCAGAAATCCATTCGAGCTCCCCGCATCCCCAGCACCCTTGCCACGGTGCCCACACAGCAGATCCACGCTGCCTAGACCTCCTGCACGCCCATGGTGCCACCACGCGTAGATCCACGCCAGCCAGGTCCCTCATTGTGCCTCTCCTCGTCGGAGCACCAGATCCGCGCCGGCTGCCAGAATCCGTGCCTCCCCTTGCAGATGCCTCCCCATGTCGCACCTCCCCTTGCTGTGTTGCCCCTTGTCGGCTCCCCAGCCGGAGCTCTAGATCGCCGCGCCCCTCGAACCGTTGGGACATGGCCGCCCCGACACAGCCACGCCGCGCCGCCCCTGCGCGTGCCTCCCCGCGCCCAACCGCGGCCACTCCCAATTAGTGTGTGCACTGGCACGAGGGCAACGCCCGAGATCCCGCCATGTCTAGCAGCCCACGCCACCGTAGCCCCAACAGGAGGAGGAAATGGCCCGCAGCCGCCGAGCCGCGCGGGTTTTGCTTAGGCGACGTCCGTCGGCGGCGGCGAGGAGAGGAGGAGTGGAGGGGCTTCGCTGGCGGCGGCTAGGGTTCGCCCCTGGCCACCCGCGGGAGCGACCTGAGGAGCGGGGGAGCGTATCGTGTAGCTCCCGTAGTCACCTAGTACACTTACTCATATAGTAAGGCGGGCTATAAGGTTGGCTAGTTAGTAATTTTTCTAAACATCTCCTTTTCTCTTTCTTTACATTTATTATATTTGCCTAGAAGTTAGCATATAGCTAGGATATTACACGAGAGCCCACTATCCTCTTTTTTTCACGTCTCTCTCCTTCACATAGAAAAAAATACCATGTAAGCGGGCTATAAGCCCATTATTATACTTGCTCTTAGACTAGTGCAGGTGACTCGAATTGGACGCATGAGACATGCATGAATGCTAATCGAGTTGTCTAATTTAAAATAAGAGAAGTAGAGGTGGGCAATTGCCTAATCTTACGTTCTTAAGAAGTTGGTCCCAATTCTCTCAACAGGTAAAGTGTCCACCTCAACGTCCCACTAATCAATGCATTTAAGTCTTCTCTCCCACTAAGAGCAACTCCAATAGTTTGTATGTAGTCTTGTTGGTAAAATTGTCCATGTCATCAACCAACAAAAGATCATACAACTACTCCAATGGTTGCATCTATACTATCCAATAGGAGAAGAGAGAATAAATGCAATTGCTCTCTACATAGCCTTGGAGCTTGTGCAAGAGCTATTGGTTAAACTACATACAACTTTCCTCTCTCTCCTCATTTATTTATTGCCATGTCATCATATATCCTCTGTGGCAAAGTTTACCAACAACTATCTTACAGCCATTGGAGATGCCCTAAGCCTACATGCATATTGTCCACGTCAACATGATGCCACATCAGTGTTTTAGTCACCACTGCCACTAATTATCCCAACACGCAACATTCCACATGATCAAATGTGCATGTCAGCCAAAACGCAGTTAATTAATTTTGTAGTTCCAATATGTGTGGCCACCTCAACTTGATTTTTTTATTAATTTGCATTGGTTCCTCTTTTGTCGTCTAACTGGCAAGTCATGGTTTCATCTTCACTTTTTCACTTCACTTTAGTAACTGTGAGTCCATTATTTATGACTGCAGACATTTCTTACTTATATGCTTTTACACTTTCTTTTCTTACTTTGTGCCCCTTTCTTTTAAGCTATCTGTTACACTAACATCCCACCGCAATGCCAGGGGTATTGTCTAGTTCAATATATTCAATACTCCCTTAAGCCTGGCCACCAACCAAACAATCCTCTCCCAGTCTTAACGACATCTAAGGCCCAGTAACTCGATCATTTCCGGTATGATCTCCAGGACCCTCGACCCTGTAGGCCGCCTTGTCGACCCAACTGTTCTCACTTCCTTGCGCATGGAGTTCACCCGGGCCTCTTTAGTCATGTTTGTACAGCAACACTTCAGTTAATACCGTATTATTGGCAACCTTATAGGATGTCCCTGGAAACTTTTGTTGACATGAATTGTGGTGTTCTTCTCTAATCTTTTGGTTGTCTGGTACGATGCTAATGTTCCTATAAATTCTAATTTTTTTGGGAGCCGCTAGGGGTCAGATGCTTGAATTTATAATTTGGGTTAGTCCCTTTTTTGACAAAAGTTTTTTTTGAAATGGAAGTTATTCTGCATTCATTGATAAGAAAAGAGTTGCTCAATTAATTGAGGAAAACCGAGCAAGAACCATATTGCCCGGTTAATATGGAGAACCAGGCGAAAACATCACAACCACTGAGCGGCACACAAGGTACCCCATACACACCACTCCAAAGAGGGTCTCATCGAGATAGTACACAGGCGTCATCGTTATCACTCCTCCCCTAAAGGCATCATCATCATCCCAAAACCCTGAGCAAAGGACTCCGCTTTACCGTTGGCGATCGTCGACCCTACCCACACTGAAGATGCATATAATGAAGATCCGCGCTACACCCAACTACCTACGACCTGACAACGCAACTTCGACTCTGATGGAGAACCATGAAGGAGAACCAGGCACGGCTGGCGCTGCAGAAGATCCGTTTGTTGTTCGTTCGTCTGCTTTAGGCCCGAGCTAGTGGATGAGTTGGTTCAGTACTTTCAGCTAGCTGAGTTGTATGTTCACAATCCAAATGACATGGCTCACCATGTCATTGAGGCCGTATGCATCATGTTGATGCAGAGGCCGGAGGTAATCCTCCTTTTCTAAAAAAAACCATGTCATACTAGCCACAACTTGCCATTCTCCTTTTCTTTCCTAACCAATAGGCAAACATAACTTTGTTTTACAAAAAGTAACCCAACACAACACAACCAACATACAATAGCTAGTAGTCTACACGACCTTCCAAAAGAATCAAGGTAGAGCGGATGCCTTACCTTGACCTACGAAATCCTCCTAGTGGCAGGCGACGACCAACCTGAGTTTTTGTGATGAGGTGCAGGCTTTGAACGTGCGTATTCCTCGCCTTAGAGCACAAGATATCTAGCTATATTAGTTACCCTAAAAATAGCTATATTAGTATATTTTGTTGCATAGATCTTGAGTATTCTGAATTTTGAGAGCAAGCTTGGCATGATGATGAGCACGAAAATTATAGCCTCGGTTAATGTGGTGGACCCTTGAGGTATCAAACGTCGAGGAACTTGTAATATGTGCGAGCTGAGGTCTGATTGTCCAATGACCCGGATATAAGATGAGGTATTGAGAAACTGTAGCCGATGCAAATGTCGCATAGTCTGTTAGGAAAGTGGCATGTTGAAGATCAAGTAGCTACGCAATCTAGGAAGCAAGCATCATGCTGAACGCTTCAGCCTGGATGGCCGACTCCAGTGGTGGCGAAGTGGCTGATATGCACAGCTGAGAGCATCGTCTATCACCTGCAAACTAGATGAAAATACCTATTCCTCCAATTGTAGGCCCCCCTTCAGGTCCTTGAGTCCAGGAAGCATCTGAAAATACTATGGAGCATGTAATGTTGGTCAGGTCCATGATTGTTTTTCCTGGAGATGGTAGCACATTGTGAGCAAGGACAGCTCCTTTTGCCCCATATGCCTAAGACATATTTGTTGCCTCCAAATTTCCATCTTGCATGATTGTTGCTGCCACTACATGTACCTGAGGAGGGGTGTGAAATTTCCTGTAAAAGTGTGTGTCATTCCGAAATTTCCAAATGCACCATAGAAAAGTATAAAGTGATGTTATATTTTATATGTGGGTGATTGGAAGTAATCAGAGCTTCGATCATATTTAGAACCGAGTGATTATGATGGGCTAATAATTTTCACTGATATGCTTAGAACACTTACCTGCCCTTTTACCTGTAGCTAGTGCGTTGCGAAGAAGCCTCCATGCAAAAGTCTGGACTCTTGGCGCTATGTTCTTCTCCTTCCATACTTTATTAAGTAATGATATAATCTGTGGAGAAACAATTTTCGGCCTCTGTCTAGGCGGAAGCTGGAGATTGCCTAAGCAATCTTTGTATGCACTTTTGGGGGAAATTTGACCTGTAGGGGTTAGCTTCCACACAAGAATAACATGGCCAACAATATTAATAATTGGAGTTTGAATAATTGAATCAGCTACCATAGGATCAACCAAGGAGTTTATCAAATCTACATTCCAAAGTTTTTGTCTAGGTACCCAAAGATCTTTTACTTGAGAGGGATAATTGAAAGGTTGTTGTTGTGATAAGACTATCATAAATATTTTCCCATTTGTCAAACCATGGTGTACTCCAGATTGAGACATTTCCATCGACGATTTGGTAAGTAGATGCTGCAATAAGTAGTGGCTTTACCTTTAAAATTGCAGTCCAAAAAAGCCTACTTTGGAGTATTAGGTTTTGCTTTCCTAATAGTTGTGTCATGGTGGTTGCCTTTAGAATTTGAGCCAGCTGACTGTGTGGGTCCTTTGCAAGTCTCCATGCCACTGAAAGTATTAGGCCTTGATTGATCGCCTGCATGTTCCTAATTCCTAAGCCACCAGATTTTGTATCTATGCAAACATCAGCCCATGCTATGAGACAAAGACGTTTTATTGTATGGTCATCTTGAACACTTGTCCACCAAAAAAATTCTAATAATGGCCGTGAGCTTAGCTAGGAACTTTTTTGAAAACAAGATAATAGACATGTAGTAGACTGGGATTGAGGCCAAAACATATTTAATAAGCATAAGTCTAGCTGCATGTGATAGAAGATTACCTTTGTAGCTGGAGAGTTTTGATTCGAATTTATCGTAATGAAAGTATAAGTTGTTGATCTATCCTTGGAAGGCCGAATAAGAGGATGGCCCGAGTGAACAAAAGAACTATCAATATTAGGGGCTGGAAAGGTTCTTTTGATATTTTCTTGGTCTTGCAAAGGAACACTTTTACTAAATAGAATTCCAGTTTTATTCCAATTAGGAATTCGACCAGAGTCATGGAAAAATTGGTCTAAGATGTTAGAGATTGTTTGTACCTCCTGAGTATCGGCTTTGCCAAAAATAATGAGATCATCTGCAAACATCAAAGAGTGAATGGGTGGGCAATTCGGACCAAGCAAAATACATGTGAGGTGATTGGCTTGTAGAGCGTCCTGAAGCTTTAAAGACAGCTCATTGACTGCAAGGACGAAAAGGTACGGTGACAAAGGACATCCCTGTCTGATACCTCTAGTACTATTAACTTTAGCGTATGACTGACCATTAATGATAACAGAGAAAGTCAACGTAGAAATGCAAGCAAACACAAGTTTTATGAAATGGTTGTGAAGCCCTTTAAGAACAAGAGCTGAAATAATGAATTGCCACTCTATTCTATCGAACGCTTTTGCAAGGTCAATCTTTAACATGAAAGCATTGCTTTTCCAAGATGTAAGAGAGAAAGAGTGGGCTATCTCTTGTGCAACTATAATATTATTGCTAGTGCGTCTACCTTCAATGAAAGCTTGTTGAGAAGGGTGAATATAATTGGGACGATGCATTTTCAGTCTGTTGGCTAAAGATTTTGCGATAATTTTATAGACTACGTTGCATAATCTTATAGGCCTAAAATCGGAAGGAAGATAGCAAGCTAATTTCTTTGGTACGTGGACAATCTGGGTATCATTCAGATGAGGAGGTAGTATACCTGAGGTGTAGAAATTCATAACCACTCTCATTAGTGCAAAAAAGCCTAGCTATGGTGTGGAAGAAAGGGCTTTGCTGGCGTGGTAGCCCTACGCCACCAATATGTCATCATTGTTAAAAAATAATGGTGGCGTTGGATCCCACGTCAGCGGTATTATACGTGTTGATGGCATGCCACGTGGACAACAACACCACTATAATTGCTCACCTAGTGACATGCAATGTACATTGCACGCCAGGAACGTTTCGTGCAGCCAAAAAAATCCTCACAATTGTTCACCTAGCATTTCACTTTAGGCACTAGAACTAGACTAATAGAATAATTCATTCCAGTTAATAATAAGTGACAATCTCACAAGCAGTACTAGAGCTAGTAGCTATTTAATAAATGACAATCCTCACAAACACGAGCAAACTAACATAGTTAATAAGGAGTTCATTTCTCACATCGATGGCCCAGGCACAAACATATTTTTAAAGGAGGTCGATGACGATCATCATCCTCAAGTCATGGTGTGAGGTGTTTCTGATAGTGACTAAGACGGTGTGTCCAACCCGGAGATTCTCGCCAGCAAGGAAGTTGCTCCACCCAGCCGCACTCAAGATAGTGCGACCGTTCGTGTCCACTGCGTAAGCAAATGTGGTGATGGAGCCCCTTGTGGTAAGGCGTAGTCCAGCAATGCCAGCTTCATCCGGCTCGATGCCACAGCTCACACATAGCCTCTTAGGTAATTTCTGGAAAAAAACAAATATGATAAATGATCATGTCACGTTACTACACTATAAGCATATCATCACATTAATATACTAAGCATATCACATTACTATACTATAAGCATATTAGCACATTAATTACTACACTAAGCATATCATCAAATTCTACACACTATGCATATTATAAAATTCTACACTAAGCATATCATCACAGTACTACACTATAATCAATATATCACATTATTAAAGCATATCACATTACTATACTATAAGCACATCACATTAAATATACTAAGCATATCATCAAATTCTACACTAAGCATATCATCACATTACTACACTATAATCAATATATCACATTACTAAAGCATATCACATTACTATACTATAAGCATATCATCACATTAATATACTAAGCATATCACATTACTATACTATAAGCATATTAGCACACTAAGCATATGATCAAATTCTATACACTAAGCATATGATCAAATTCTACACTAAGCATATCATCAAATTAGTACACTAATAAGTAACATACCATGACATGGCGGTTAACATTCGTCCATGTTAGGCGGGTCACGAATGGCATCCCAACGTAGGCATCACGTGGGGAAAGTTTTTCCCAGAGGTTGTCCGTTTCATCCTCGCTCGGCCTGATCATTCGTTGGGCATAGAGTGCTTCATCAAGTGGGTCCTCATCTTGTTCCTCCGAGTTGAGATAGATAACAGCCAGCCTTGGAGTTTGTCTTCTGAAGGAGAAGCTGATCAATTCACCCTAGTGAGATGCATGCAGGCGATGAAACGGTCCCATTCATCTCCTCCAATCTGGTTTATGTTCCGTCCCTTATTGACCTCCATAGTGTAGGGCCCCCAAGAGCGTTGAAGATGACAGTGTCTCCAGTAATGAGCTCATTGAAATCCAATCTCACATTGCAAGGGACGATATGTGTAAGAAAAACCAAAAACACACACACACAATGCATTAGTGGAAATAGCAACAAAAACTAAGGAACGAACTATTAGAAGATTCATATAATTTGTTACCGCTGAAGGAACAAAACACGGCTGGAAGTAAATGCCAAACAACGTGCCAGTTGCAAGGCTGGTTGCGCACTGATGTCTACTACGCAACATTCTTCTTGTAGACTCGCGTTGGGCCTCCAAGCGCAGAGTTTTGTAGGACAGTAGCAAATTTCCCTCAAGTGGATGACCTAAGGTTTATCAATCCGTGGGAGGTGTAGGATGAAGATGGTCTCTCTCAAGCAACCCTGCAATCAAATAACAACGAGTCTCTTGTGTCCCCAACACACCCAATACAATGGTAAATTGTATAGGTGCACTAGTTCGGTGAAGAGATGGTGATACAAGTGTAATATGGATGATAGATATAGGTTTTTGTAATCTGAAAATATAAAAACAGCAAGGTAGCAAGTAACAAAAGTGAGCAAAAACGGTATTGCAATGCTTGAAAACAAGGCCTAGGGTTCATACTTTCACTAGTGCAAGTTCTCTCAACAATACTGACATAGTTGAATCATATGTAAATCCCTCACGTGCGACAAAGAGTTCACTCCAAAGTCACAAATAGCGGAGAACAAACGAAGAAATTATTGTAGGGTACGAAACCACCTCAAAGTTATCTTTTCCGATCAATCTTATGAGCTATCCCTATAAGTGTCACGAACAGCCCTAGAGTTCGTACTAAAATAACACCTTAAGATACACATCAACCAAAACCCTAATGTCACCTAGATACTCCAATGTCACCACAAGTACCCATGGGCTTGATTATACGATATGCATCACACAATTTCAGATTCATCATGTTCAATCCAACACAAAGAACTTCAAAGAGTGCCCCAAAGTTTCTACTGGAGAGTCAAGACTAAAACATGTGCCAACCCCTATGCATAGATTCCCAAGGTCACGGAACCCGCAAGTTGATCATCAAAACATAGATCAAGTGGATCAATAGAACATCCCATTGTCACCACGGATATCCCATCGCAAGACATACATCAAGTGTTCTCAAATCCTTAAAGATTCAATCCAATAAGAAAACTTCAAAGAGAAAACTCAATTCATCACAAGAAGATAGAGAGGGGAAAACTCCATATGATTCATCTATATTAATAAAGCTCGCGATACATCAAGATTGTGTCATCTCAAGAACACGAGAGAGAGAGAGAGAGAGAGATCAAACACATAGCTACTGGTACATACCCTCAGCCCCGAGGGTGAACTACTCCCTCCTCGTCATGGAGACCGCCGGGATGATGAAGATGGCCTCCGGTGATGGTTTCCCCCTCCGACAGGGTGCCGGAATGGGCCCCCGATTGGTTTTTCGTGGCTACAGAGGCTTCTGACGGCGGAACTCCCGATCTAGGTTTGTTTCTGGGGGTTTCTGTATTTATAAGAATTTTTGGCGTCGGAAACAAGTCCAGGGGGGCCACGAGGCGACGACAAGCCAGGGGGGCGCGCCCTAGGGGGGCGCCCCCCAGGCTTGTGGTGGCCTCGTGGCTCTTCTGGCCCAACTTCAATGCTCCATGGGCTTCTTCTGGTCCATAAAAAATCACCGTAGATTTTTATTCCGTTTGATATTCCTTTTCTGTAAAACTCAAAAACACGGAAAAAACAGAAACTGGCACTAGGCTCTAGGTTAATAGGTTAGTTCCAAAAATAGTATAAAATTATAATAAAATGATTGTAAAACATCCAAGAATGATAATATAACAGCATGGAACAAGCAAAAATTATAGATACGTTGGAGACGTATCACGCACCTTGACTCGTACACTCGACACGGTGGTGGTTGCGCCGTTCTACACAAAACATATGGAAAACTAAGTATATTATCGGATTCTAGACTAGTGAACCGACACTAAGTATAATCGAATACTACGGTGCTAAATATAATTATACACTAGTAACTATATACACAAATAAACAAAGTCCACGAAGGGAGACACAGATAAACAAAATCTACACCCCCAATCTAATTTATAGGAGTTCATTTTATTTATTCCTCTGGCATTCCAGACTACACTACCAATTTAAGTTGAACTTGAATCATTAATATTCTAGACACTCAAAAAAATTCTACTCAAAATGCACTATTAAAATCGGATTTTACAAAGCGCGCCGACTCCAAGTGTCTGATGAAGCTGGTTAGGCGAACATGTACTTCATACTTCTGTTTCCTTTGCCACACGATATATGTTGTCGTGCTCAAGGCGACATGGTCATCCTTGTTGCGGCACGACCTCTTTCTCGTTCTGGTGAATCCGACCAACACTTCGGATTATCTGATAATCCTCATCGCATGGCCATGCTTATCCAGGTCAGATCACCCAAGGGGCCTAGAGTATATCTCTCCTGATCGGAGGGGCAAATCCCAACTTGCTCAACCATGCCTCGCAGCATGGGTCCGGACAAGTCCGAAAACTACCTTTATAACTACCCAGTTACGGAGTAGCGTTTGGTCGGCCCAAAGCAGGTCTATCACCATCCCGAGTACATGCGTCAGCTCGAGTCTTAGGACATTGAACATATGTTGTACTAGAGACTCACAGATGACCTATTGCTGCGTCTCATAGTCGGGTCTGTCCAACTCAGACCTTATCTTGACTCTGATCCGACTATGTCGAATCCGACCAGATCTTTCTGAGTCCATATTATTCGGCCAACATCCAATGCTACATGGTCAGTGAGATTGGACCATCCACCATGTCATATGCTAGTCTAACTGCCTGTGCGTCCACACATCCCTTTCGACTAGGGGCCATTTAGGACAGTCATCGTACAATGCATAGTCTCACAAAAGAGTCACGTACTTGTTAAATCACATCATTGATAATATCCAAGGACTATCTTTATTCATAAACACATAGGAAATATCATCATACATGATTGCCTCTAGGGCATATCTCCAACATGGATCACCATAGATACAAGCCAGCACAAATTTGAACTTGGTAACTACATCTACCACAAGCGCTATAATCAGAAAGTGGTTGGAAAATCTGACATCAACTTCAACATATTCAGACCAAAGCAACCAAAGGCCACCTGAGCAACCATTGGAAGGAACTAAATAGCTGTTTGTGGAATTAAAACGAGCGTTTAAATGAGAGGGAGTGATTTTAAGGACCTAGTTTCAGAGACAAAAAACAACTGGGCCTTGGTGGAGTTCATCAGCCTTGTGAGATACTCCATCTCCGCGGAGCTGCCAAGGGCCTTGCCCTTGCCTTGGCAGTTCCAACTGATGAGCTTCATAGCAACACAACTCGAGGATGGGCAGCCGCGCCAGCACTTCACCAACAAAACAACTATTGCAGCAAGGGGACTCAGAGAAGAAGATGAAGGAGCTTTGTGATTTTGCGTCGCGAGAGAAGATGGTGGGGAGATTGGCGGCCAGGGAGGAGAAACATCAGGGGAGATCAGATCTGGCTAGAATACCCTCACAGTGTTCTTCAAGTAGGATTGGGGAATCGGAGGAAGGGCCAGATCCGGGAGGGAAATAGATGGGGAAGCGATATAACGAGGAGATGGAGTGCAGCAAATCACAAATCAGCAAGATCCCGAGATATTGGGAATCGAAAGCAGAGGCAGAGCTTGTGGATGAGGAGATAGGCTATTGCCAAGAAGAGGGGGAAAAGATGGTGGAGCAAATAGATCAGCGGAGGATCAAGGAGGGATTCAGAGAAAAGGATCAAGGGGAAGGGAGAATCGGCATCACGCCAGTCGCCGGAGAGCCACCGGAATTCGCCATAGGGCAGAGTCGTGTCTTTCCTTCTTTTCTATACAAATACACCAAGTTAGAGTTAAATTAATCTTCACATGAAGATGATGAGAAAACGCGAGGACATGCCTATAATATGTGTAGTTTTCTGTACGAAGAATCTTTAAAAAATTATTAAAGAAAACTAAAATAATAAAGTTTTCTAAGGCCATGTTTGGTTTGTCATTTTGCTTAGCAATACACCTATACACAATACGCGCCTCCGGCCTTCGTTTCGCTTCCAGACGAAATCGCTACTATCCCGGTAAGTTACACCTGTAGATAAAATACCTCCGTATTTAAATACATCGATGCTAAGCCCGACCTAAGGAACATGGAATTAGTAACATTGACATGACCTTTAACGGAGAAATAAAGTAAAAAACAAAAGAAAATAATGGAAAAATTGTTATTATTATTACTTAGAAAACAAGAACGCTTGGTAAATAATAATGGAAAATAATGTTCAATAATGGAAAACAATAATACATTTAAATAAAGTAAAAAAATTGATTTTAATACTATGCAAGGATAAACATATATACTAGTAAAATTAACCTTAAATAAGAAAAGCAAAATCAAAATAATGAAGCTTTATAATAAAGAATGAATTAGTGGTTTTGGTATTGCCATTTAAGAAGAAAAAATAACCAAAAAATCTAAATAATGAAGTTTTCTAAGAAAGAATAAATTAGTGGAATTAATATTACCCCTTAAGAAGAAACAAAATGAATAACAATAAAACAAAATAAGGACAATTTTGTTACGAAATTATCACGGAAACTGCACTTCTTTAGTATATGCAAGAATAAAAGATATTAGTGCATTTTTGTTGTTGCAAAAAGGTAGTTTCAAAATAATGAATGAATTTGTGGCATTTGTATCAACCTAAAAAAGATAGAAAATAAAATCACAATAATGATGTTTCCTAAGAAAGAATGAATTAGTGGAATTGTTATTACCCTTTAATATGAAATAAATAACAATTTACAAAATAATGACAAATTTTGCATATAATTAACACATATATTGTGATTTTTGTAATATGTACGAATAAACATATAGTAGTGGAATTACCCTTAAAGAACAAATAAAATAAAATAATTAACTTTTCTAATATAAAATAAATTAGTGGCATTGGTATTACCCTTTAGTAAGAAATAAAAATAAAATATAACTAAAATTTAATCTAAATAATGAAGTTTTCCAAGGAACCATGAATTAGTGGCATTGATATTACCCATTAACAAGAAAAAACATAAAGAACAAAATAATGACAAATTTACAAGAAATTTACATGGAAACTGCACTTTTTTATAATAGGCAAGAATAAACATATGAAAAGTGGATATGGTTTACAAAAGATAAGTTTCGTAAGAAGGAATGAATTAGTGACATTGATATTATACTAAAGAAGATATAAAATAAAATCAAAACAATGAAGTTTTTGAAGAAAGAATGAATTAGTGGCATTGGTATTGCCCTTTAAGAAGAAAGGAAAAAAAATGAAAAAATACACATTTTTTTTGTTTTTTGTAATATGCAAGAGTAAACATACAATAGTAGAAGGTTTGTAAAAAAATGCGAAGAAGAATGAACTGGTGCCATTGGTATTACCCTTGAGGAAGAAAGAAAATGAAACGAAAACAAAATAATTATATTTTGCGAGAAATAATGAATTAGTGGCATTAGTATTACCTTTAGGATGCAAGAAAATGGAACAAAATCAAAATAAGAAGTCTTATATGGACTAATTAATTAGTGGCATTGCTATTACCATTTAAGAAGAAGAAAATAAAAAATAAAAATGAATTAATAATAATAACAATGAAATTTTATAAGAAAAATGAATTAGTCGCATTCGTATTGCCCTTTAAAAGGGAAGAAAATGCAATAAAAATCTAAACAAACAATGTCAAAATTTGCACATGATTTAGTCGGAAATTTCATTTTTTTTGTAATATGCAAGAATAAGCATAATAGTGGAATTTTCAAAAAAATGAGAAGTTTTCTAAAGAGGAATGAATTAGTGGCCTTGGTATTACGCTTAAAGAAGGAAGAAAATGAAGTAAAAAACTAAAATCAAATTAATTAAGTTTGATAAGGAACAAGGAATTAGTGGCATGTTGTTCTTAAGAAGAAAGAAGGTAAAAAACAAATAAAATAACTTGCACACAACATTGCTTTGAAATTACTCTTTTTGTAGTATGCGAAACATAATCATATAATGGTGCAATTTTTCACACGTATTGTATTCCGAGTATATATTTACACCCACCCAACATCATAAAAACACCTACACATAAAACTGACTAATAAGAAACCAAACACAAATGCTAAAATGCATAAAAAGGAAAATAAAATATGCACACAGAGGGAGCAAGGGGACCCATGCATGCGTACATTTTTGAAAAGTTCATATATGTGCACCTCTATGTGAACTTCCTTTGGTCCAACGAATAATTAATAAGCTAATGGTTGGCTAATTAATTAAAAAGATTAATCTGTTGGTTAATTAACGAGCCCAATTATTCAATCAATTTGCCTATGTATGTAAGGATATGCAGTTGCATGGCCCAACGTGCGTATAGGGAATCATATTCGACGAGTGGTCGCTACGAAGCGACCTGTGTGGAAGCAACTAATTGAGGAACGCTCGGCGCCATTTGGTGTGTTCTCAGCAGCCGTCAAGTGTCCCGCTTTGGGCGTTTTCTATAGATTTTTTTTTTATTTTTCCGCGCGCGTTTTTGGCTTTTAGATGGTTTTTCCCGGGTTTTTTTTCGATGTTTCGGTTTTCCACCGGAATTTCTTAGCTATTGCACAAAATGCGCAAAAATGCTTTTTCTTTTTTTTGGTTCCTCGAGAGGCACAGATTTGCTCCTGCGAGGGGCCCGGCCATGCCTCTTGGAAAGGAAAAAACACATTTTTTCGTCCTAGAGAGACATGGTTTTACTTCCGTGAGAGGCACGGATTTGCTTCCGCGAGAGGCACGACCATGCCTCTTGGAAAGGGAAAAGAATGATTTTTTTCGTTCCTCGAGAGACACGGTTTTGCTTCCGCGAGAGGCATGGTCGTGACTCTCAGAAAGGGGAAAAACGCGGTTTTTTTTCATTCCTTGAGAGACACGGTTTTGCTTTTGCGAGAGGCACGGGTTTCCTTCCGCGAGAGGCACAACCGTGGCTCTTCGAAAAGGAAAAAATGTGTTTTTTCCTTCCTCGAGAGGTACGGTTTTGCTTCCGCGGGAGGCATGGATCTGCTTCCGCGAGAGGCACGACCGTGCCTCTCAAAAAACGAATCCGCGAGAAGCACGGTTTTTTCGTCCGGATTTTTCTTGAAAAAAAGTTCAACAAAACCTATCAAAAATGGGATCTGATTTTAAAGATCTCAGCGCGAGGAATTCAACGGTGAAAATGGTTCGAGATTTGGATGCACGGTTTAAAAGATAAAACGTTTTGAAGTAACGTATCTACGAAAAAAGGGAAAGTCACATGTTGCGACGAGTGGCACACATGTAATGCGTAACTTGTCACAACGTGAAGAGGTGGGATGATCTTTGAAAGGAATACTCCTCAATTAGTAATTTCAGACCTGCGTACCACCTCGTGCGCGTAGTCAACTAGACCTCCGCTGGGCTGGCCCATTCTGGATTCTTCCCTTACCTGTCTTGGCAAGTTTCCAGAACCTTGCCTCGATTGGGGTTTTTCATTTTTCGTTGCCATTTCTTCTGTTTTTTTCTTTTCTGTTTTTTCTGTTTCATGTTGTAAACATCTTTTCAAATTCGTAAATATTTTTTGACACCATGAATATTTTCTCAATTCATGAACTTAATTGAAATCATGAACATTTTTAAATTCTCGAACATTTTGTGAATTTGCGATCATTTTATTATGAAACTCCTTTTCTAACTCACGAATATATTTTTATTTTGTGCGAACATTTTTCCTATTTTTTGCGATCATTTTGTTTTTGAAATTGTGAACAATTTTTTTAAAACTCTTGAACATTTTTTTGAATCGGCAAATTTTTTGGATCGGCAAATTTTTTTAGTCATTGATTTTTTTTGAATTGATGAATAATTTTCTAAATTTATGACCAAATTTGCAATAAGTGAACATTTTTGTGAATACACCACCATTTTATGAATTTGGGAGTTTTTTTACAAAATTCATATTATTTTTCGAAATTTGGAACTTTTTAAAATCCTAAATTATTTTCACAAGAATAAAACTGAAAAGAAAAACAAAAAAGAACGAAACGAAAAAACAGGGGGAGTCCCGACCTGTGCATGGGCCGGCCAAATAGGGTGGGTGCGAGGAGAGGAAGTGTATGCTGGCTCGTTCACCAACGGGTCACGCGCGGTGTAGGAGGTCCGCGTGCGTATCATTGTTGGGTTTGGTAGTTGCATACATGGCACGGGAGCGGGGGAGACAGAGAGAGAGTATAACTAAATCTAAATCTAAGTAATAAAGTTTTCTAAGGAACAATGAATTAGTGGCATTGATATTACCCATTAACAAACAAATCAAAGAACAAAATAATGACAAATTTACACGCAATTTACAAGGAGATTGCACTTTTTTACAATATGCAAGAATAAACATATGAAAAGTGGATATGATTTACAAAAGATAAGTTTCATAAGAAGGAATGAATTAGTGGCATTGATATTATACTAAAGAAGATCTAAAATAAAATCAAAACAATGATGTTTTTACAGAAAGAATGAATTGGTGGCATTGGTATTGCCCTTTAATAAGAAAGGAAAAAATGAAAAAAATACACATAAAATTTGTTTTTTTGTAATATGCAAAAGTAAACATACAACAGTAGAAGATTCGTAAAAAAAGCGAAGGAGGAATGAACTGGTGCCATTGGTATTACCCTTGAGAAAGAAAGACAATGAAACAAAATCAAACTAATGATATTTTGTGAGGAATAATGAATTAGTGGCATTAGTATTACCTTTAGGAAGCAAGAAAATGGAACAAAAACTAAAATAAAATGAAAATAATGAAGTTTTAAATAAACTAATTAATTAGTGGCATTGGTGATAGCATTTAAGAAGAAGAAAATAAAAAATAAAAATAAAATAATAATAATAACAATAATAATAAAGAAGTTTTATAAGAAAAATAAATTAGTGGCGTTAGTATTAATCTTTTAAAAGGAAAAAAATGCAATAAAAATCTAACAAACAATGTCAAAATTTGCACATGATTTAGTCAGAAAGTTCTTTTTTGATAATATGCACCAATAAGCATAATAGTGGAATTTTCAGAAAAGAGAAGTTTTCTAAAGAGGAATGAACTAGTGGCCTTGGTATTACGCTTTAAAGAAGGAAGAAAATGAAATTAAAACTAAAAATCAAAATAATTAAGTTTTATAAGGAAGAATGAATT